>OY982970.1:0-4800000 GCA_963890685.1 Plagodis pulveraria | reverse complement strand
ATATCTCGTGTGTTGGTGGGTGATGATATGCTCGAAGATGTGACAGGTTAAGCCTAAACTGAGTACTGATTCTTAAGGACATCGGCATAGCACCGTTGGTTAGAGATTCTAGTCGAAGGTGGTAGCTAGCCAGGCGTACAATGCCCTACATCCATACCGTGACGCTTAAACTAGCGACAGTAATAAACAGTAGCATTCGCAGCCATTACTGTGTATAGTAGCAGGCCATAGACTCGCCCACTACTTATTTGCACCTGTTAGGTAAGCATTTGACCACAATCTCACCTGATGGTAAGCGACGATGTGGTCGAAGGTGTTAACAGGCTTAACCTAGTATTACTGGCTCTCAAGGACAACTGCCGGAACACTGTCGGTGCTTGGCGACAGATTTTCTACTTGAGCGTGGTCGCTAGCCAGGCGGGCATTCACAAAATCTCAAGCTCAAGTCCGCGGCGGGATTCGAACCATGGACCTGCAGCGCGGCAGTCGGCCAATGCCGTCACGCAGCCATCACTGCTTTCTACTACGCGGTACTTAAACAAGACTTGCGAAATGAGGGTTACCATCACCCATGTTCTCTCAAATCTCATGGTAGGTTAGTCAGAGGCCTGTCTGTTTCAGTCAGTCAGATGTTTTTGTTGTTACCATACCAGCGCTGGACAGGTGACCATCAAGAAAGTCACCGAAAATGACAAGAGCGCTTTTGAATTTTGCAAACCATCTGTAAATACACGTCTATAATGTCTTAAAGTAGTATCGGCTAAAAGTGATATGATGTTGTTAAGTTTAACTCGTTTTAATAGCCCCTACCTTATTTTATTTCACAAGACATGACGCCTGATGCATCTGCAATAGCAAAGCAAACGAGTTGCATGACCGACAATAGCATAAGGCGTATAATTACGGTACAAATTACAATCAATTCATAGATAACTTTATAACTTGTGAGTCTGCAATGACTTATAGGTTGTCTAAATGCTTTTATTGTAGTATATAGCTGTAGCTACAGTTTGTAGAATTTTGTTAATAAAGGCATACCACCGGTAAAAATTAATAGCATTCGAAGCAGTGATGGCTCAGTGGCATTGGCTATGGACTGCCGCGCAGCAGATTCGAATCCCGCCCAGCGCTTGAGCTTCACCGCGTGGTGGAAGGGCATTTTGCGAATGCCCACCTGGCTAGCGACCACCCTCAAGTAGACAATCTGTCGCCAAGCACCTAACGGTGTGTTCCGGCAGCAGTCCTTGAGAGCCAGTGAAATAACGGGCAAAATGAGAATTAACAGGTATGTCTCAAGGTGATAGGCGCAGTGCAGTTCGTCACTTGTGATGAAATGCATCTGTTATAGGCAGAGGATACAGCTTAACATCAGGTAGGCCTCGCGCTTGTTTCATCACAATAACATTAAAAATAAATGTATACAGACAGCACAATCTTGTATAACAGCAATTTTATATCTGTTTCTGTTTTTCTGTCTACTGTTTTTTTTCGGGGCCGAATAAACTAAAAAACTACTAGACCGATTTGAAAAATTCTTCACGATTAGAATCCTACACTATCCCTGATAAGCATAAATTATAAAATATTTTCAAAAACTTAGGGATCCGTATAAAAACTTCAATAATGTAATCCAACGTGAGAAAAAAATACCAAAAAACGTTATATTGCGTACGCTGCGGAAATCGTTGACAATAGAGCAAAGTGATGTACTAAAATTTTATAGAGGACATCAATATCTACAAAAAAGTCTGCAATAACATATGGCAAACTATTTTTTTTTAAATGCTTGATAGGTTAGCCTTTGACCACTATCTCACCTGATGGTAAGTGATGATATGGTCGAAGATGTTGTTCAGGCTAACCTAGAATTACTGGCTCTCAAGGACAGCTGCCGGATCACACCGTTAGGTACTTGGCGACAGATTTTCTACTCGAGGGTGGTAGCTAGCCAGGCGGGCATTCGCAAAATGCCCTACCACCATGCTATAACGACAACCGGGACCGACGGCTTAACGTGCCCTCCGAAGCACGGAAACGCTCAGTAGTAATGTCACTAGCGGTCACCCATCCAACTCATGTGCGCGGGCGACGTTGATTAACTTTGCTGATCGGTTGAGAACAGCTTAGTAAACTTCGCTACGAGCGCTTCAGTTATTGTGACATAACTATTACAGTTATGTCACAATAACTACTTTTTATGTGTTTCAATTTATATTTTTTGTTAAATGCCCGTGCAAAGCCGGCGCGGGCCGCAAGTAATTTTATAAAGAGATAATATTACGGAAAACGGATATACCAGAAGCATAGATAGATATTAGACTTTCCTTGAGTCTAATATCTATCTATGCTTCTGGTATATCCGTTTTCCGTAATATCCATGCAAATTTTCAGCGAGTTTGAATACTTGTTATTTTAGATATGGCGAAACTACATTTGTATGGAAAATGGGTATGAAAACACTTCCCTTCAAGATGTCACTCCGTCTACGTAAAGCGGTCGTAGCGAAGTTTACTTAGCTGTTCTTAACCGATCAGCAAAGTTAAGCAACGTCGCCCGCGGTCATGAGTTGGAGGGGTGACCGCTAGTGACATTACTACTGAGCGCTTCCGTGCTTCGGAGGGCACGTTAAGCCGTCGGTCCCGGTTGTTGTCTAAGGATGGCAGTCGTTATAGCATGGTGGTAGGGCAATTTGCGAATGCCCACCAGGCTAGCTACCACCCTCAAGTAGAAAACCTGTCGCCAAGCACCTAACGGTGTGTTTCGGCAGCTGTCCTTGAGAACCAGGACTTCTAGGCTAGCCTGAACAATATCTTCGACCACATTATCACTTACCATCAGGTCAGATAGGGGTCAAAGGCTAACCAATCAGGAATAAAAAATAAAAAAAAGCACGACAAGACTACCAGTTTGGCATGCCCCAGGGACAGTTGCGGGTTCTAATTCCCCTCTTACAATTACTTTTTTGTGGATATTGAATCTGTTCAAAGTCTGATTGAAGTTCTTACTGAAATTTTTTTTCTACCTATCACAAAAATGTGACCAAATATCTGTAACATATCCATATGAAGCAGTGATGGCTCAGTGGCATTGGCTATGGACTGCCGCGCAGCAGGTCCATGGTTCGAATCCCGCCCAGAGCTTGAGCTTCACCGCATGGTGGAAGGGCATTTTGCGGATGCCCGCCTGGCTAGCGACCACCCTCAAGTAGAAAGTCTGTCGCCAAGCACCGAAAGGTGTGTTCCGGCAGTAGTCCTTGAGAGCCAGTGAAATTACAAGCACAATGAGACTTAACAACTATGTCTCAATGTGACGGGCGCAGTGCAATTCGTGAGTTGTCATGAATTGCAACTGTTATGGGTAGAGGTTAGTCCACATAACATCAGGTAGGCCTCGAGCTTGTTCGGTCACAATAACATAAAAAAAAAAAAAAAAAATTGAAGATTATAAAATCAGCCAATCGTGTCTATTAGAAAGATAAAATTTTCTTTATTTTTTGCACATTTCTTACTAAACGATTGTCGCGGGTACGAAAATCGCTGAGTCCTAAATGCATTCACAGCAGAAATACGTTGTAACGAGCTGATATGAACCTAATTTCAATAGCATTAAGTATTAATTTTGTACCGACTCGTTAATTGCAAACACATTAAAGCAGCCTCCACGATGCAACTCCAACACATAATAACTTTAACATTGTTTAAACAAAGTATTTAACTACAGACAATTATCTAAGAGTACTAAGAATACTACCATAAAACGTAATAACCTTGCCTACATTACTAGATGAAACTACATCTTGATCAAAGAAGTAAGAACACTACATAGACACAATATCAGCAGAATAACAATAACGCTATAAAATCTCTAACGTCAATAATACAGTAATTACGCGATTGCTGTAGTATTGACATTAGAGATTTTGCCACAGAGGGAGAATTGAGAACATGAACATTACATTCTCACTACGTAGTCAGAAAGTTATGTTCAAGTTCCTACTATAGTTACAATGACATCTTATGGCGATTCGGCATTGGGCATTGAGTTTCGGCAATCAACGGGAAAACCGAAAACGTGACATTTGTCATTACATATTTTGTACACGTGCCACACACTTTATGAAATCGAATGCGATTTGAAGTGTACGTTAACGTTCACGATCAATCGTACCGTGTAGGAGAGGGTTCGATTTTTCTACACTGTTCAGTCGAGCGGAGTAGAATCAAAAGTCGAATAGATAAATCAATACGGAAGAATTATCGTTCAATCGAAGCGTGTGTGCCGGTCGGCCGTAAGTTACATCTCGACTACTTTGTCGTGTCGTTTGAAAAACTCGGTTTTGCTAATAAATTGTAAACATTATTAATATTCAGTAAAAAGTATTATGTGTTTATTTATTAAATAATAATGTTTTTAAATATTCTTGTCATCGTTTTCATATAGGTGTCCTTAGGGCGAGCACTAAGTAGACAATAGCTAATACGTCATCCCTCGAAGCCATCTCGTGGAACGAAATGAGTAGTGTTGTATGCGATGAAGATCGTGTTCGATCTGTCGTGGTGTATGGTGGGAGCAATACTGTACAGTTTTGAAAGGAATCAGTGATCGCATTCGATTTCGTAAAGAGTGTGGGGCTCATAACAAAACTTGTGTATCTCCTATTGTTGATGTGTAATGGTTGCCGCACACTGATCCAACCGGCACCGTATTAGAATCGCCTCGACTCGAACCAGCTCGCGAGTAGTCAAGAGAATGAGTTGAGGCGACCGTTTCATAGACGGGATAGATCTGTGGTGCAATGGTTGGGTTATTAACCGTAAAGTATTGGTGGACGAATTCTAGGATAGGCAAATAATATAATAGCAAGCAATGCTACCTAAATGTTCTCGACCAATCTCTCTACACGAATATTATATAACTGCTCAATTGAAATGGCGGACCCAATAAGGAAACTTAAAAATCTAGTAAACCATCTTTTTCCAACTACGCAGCACCCCATTGTCTATAAAAAAAATGTGGTGACAATCATGGCAGATTATTATTTAGTATTGTGAAAGCAGTTGTATGGTTGCATGTGAACCTTGAAAAAAAAAACAATTGCATTCTAAACTGGCTATACAACCTTTTAAAACCCAAGAGCTCTCAAAGAGATCATTGAGAAAAGAGCTCGCTTACGGTATTTGTACTACCTACTATTCATCTTTTTGGTTTAAAATACCAAAGAGATAGCAAGGTGGATGATAGAAAGAGGGCACGTGATGGCCAAGACTAAAGACCACAAATTATTTATCGTTTCGGGTGTAGGGTATGTTTTGATCCAATAAAGGATAAGAAAAAAATTAATTTATCAAGATCTTGCGTGAAAAATGGTGGGCACATACAAATTTATTTTAATTAAATTTTTAGAAGACTTTCTGAAAAAAGGCCAGGTCAGTAGTACCCTAAACAGAAGATTATGTATGAAAGGTTTGATGAGTGTAGATGTAGAGTGTAGTGTAGTGTACTGTAGAAGAAGCGAAAGAGTTTTGTATGGATCGTAGCAAGTGGAAATCTGTGGTGGCCTACCCCTACAGGATAGAGTCGTGATTTTATGTATATATGTATGTATGTAAATTTAGCACCATCTGGCACTTTATCTACATCGCCTCTACTCAAACCGTTCAGTTATTTTTATAACACTACTATGCACACTAATCAAAGCCGTATCGGCATTGCCACGACTTAGCACAAACTCTCGAGTAATCTTGAAATTGAGGCGAAGACGTTGATACAGTGCATATGCGTTATGTCTGCGTTGCCCTAAGACTGTAAGATGCCGTTGAAATTGAAACTATAGTCTGAATGATAATGGACATGACTACATCACGTTCTTTGTTGTAAATGTCAATAATTGCTAGTTTCTTACTTCAATTAAATGTCTAATTATCTACTCAATTGACCGAACTTCAATCACCTACTAGTATTATAAGATTGGGTGGGTTCCCCGTTTCCGTTTCTTCTTTCTTGTAAAACTTGCGGATCTTCATCTTTTAACGGGTGAACGCGCGAATTCAAGGGCCATTTTCTTGCATATTTTATGAGCACTCTTGAGTATATTAGGAACCCTATGATAAAAAGCTTGTAGTTAGTTAGCTTGTAGTACATTTTGTATATTCAGAGGCCTTATTGTGTAACTATAATGTAGATGAACATTTTGACATTTTCCTTTGAAAACGATGCCCATTGTACATACACAGGCAAATAGCGCTCGTAGCGAAGTTTACTTAGCTGTTCTCAACCGATCAGCAAAGTTAAGCAACGTCGCCCGCGGTCATGAGTTGGATGGGTGACCGCTAGTGACATTACTACTGAGCGTTTCCGTGCTTCGGAGGGCACGTTAAGCCGTCGGTCCCGGTTGTCGTCTTAGGATGGCAGTCGTTATAGCATGGTGGTAGGGCATTTTGCGAATGCCCGCCTGGCTAGCTACTACCCTCAAGTAGAAAATCTTTCGCCAAGCACCTAACGGTGTGTTCCGGCAGCTGTCCTTGAGAGCCAGTACTTCTAGGTTAGCTTGAACAACGTCTTCGACCACATCATCACTTACCATTAGGTGAGATTGCGGTCAAATAAAAATAAAAAAACAAAAGCCCCTTTCAAGCACAAGTTTGCCACACTCTAGAAAGAGATTAGGGACAACATCATAGGAGTTTTTTTTGCTTAACTTGTATTGTGCTCCATCTCTGAACTTTTTTATTTATCTGAGTTAATATTTTACAAATATTCTTAAAGACAGTTAGTCTTAGAGATAGCGGTCAAATGCGAAACCATTAGGCATAAAAAAAAAACTATTGTCACTGTCATACATAATAATTATGTTATATGCTTATGTATAACAGCGCTTTGCCTGTGTGCGGATAATAGCAGTGTTTTCTCAAACAATTGGATGTGTCACGCTCATTGAAATGAGTAAAGCTGTTTACGGCAAAAACTATCTTAGTAGGTATTATTTTTCTTTAATATTTAGCAGAGCTTGCCTAGACGTTCTTGACATTACATTGATGGGGAACGCTAGTGGCATGGCATTTACTGAACGCTTGCCGTCGGTCCCGGTTGTCTTCTTAGGATGACAGTCATTATAGCATGGTGGCCGCCTGGCTAGCTAGAACCCGCAAGTGGAAAATCTGTCGCCAAGCACCTAAAGGTATCCGTCTGCTGTCTTTAAGAGCTATGGTTCCCATTCTAGGTAATGCCTGTGTCTGTTTGTTCATCTCATTGCCACGCGAACGAATAATACTAAGACATATATAAATAGAACATAAATATACAAATAATGAGAAAGAATAAATAAATAGAATGACTAACAAGTATAAATTAATTCAACAAGTAAAAAAAACACGACTGCATTTTTTTTATTTTTTTTATGAAATCGTCTTTAGAATCCTTCATTTTGATACCCAACTCAAAGGAATAGCAAGAAAAAACATTTCTTTTTCACAATATGGCATCTAAACTCCGCCAGTGTGTGTTTTTATTTTTTCGGAATTTGGTACGTTAGTAGTAAATGTACAATAATTTTACATGGTAATGGTATCTCGAATTAATATACTGGCTACAAAAACATGGAAAAAAATAATTGATTATACGAGAGAGAGAGAGAGAGAGAGCATATCTCTTTTAGGCAACTGACGTGCGTATGAGAACATTGCCATTAAATTAAGCGCAGGTGTCCATACTTTCAACACTTTAAATGTATAATATCCGTCATTTAAAAAAATTATGGACTTATCAAACCTGGTCACAAAATTTCGTGATAATCGGTTGAGAAATGCGACCTGTAGAGGAGAACAACCGGACATACCAAAGTATTCTTGTCTAAGTTGAAGCAGAGACGCTTCGCTCGAACTAAGTTCTCGCTCGGTCAATAACGATATATGCTAACGTAATATGTAGGTAATGTATTTAAGTGTAACTAAAACCGTTAGGGCGCGCTTATCGCAATATTTGTGTATGTGTCAGATAAGTCGATAACTTATTTAATTCCGCAAACTTTATCTACTTTTTATCAGATTGTCGCGGGCAATATTTTGATCTTTCGGTAGAGCGTATTTCCTGTTACTAACTTAGGTACTTATCAAATATTTAAATTTAGGAGCAGTAGAACTCTTTGTGAGCGTCGTCTGGGCAAGTACTGCCACCATAAATATTTCAACCGCCAAGCAGTAATGTTCGCATTAGTGTTACGGTCTGAAGGGCATGGGTGATGGTGAAGTTACAAGAACAAGCGTCGCCAAGCACCTTACGGTGTGTTCCGGCAGCTGTCCTGGAGAGCCAGTAATTCTAGGTTAAGCCTGTTAACACCTTCGACCACATCATTACTTACCAATTAGGTGAGATTGTGGTCTAAGGCATTCCTATCAGCAATAAAAAAAAGAACTTCAGAGTTAACAAACTTATGTATTAGGTTGATATGCGCAGTTCAGTTAAATAAGTTAAATATTCCATCTTACCTGTTCTGAGTAGAGTATTCGAAAAAATTATGCTCAAACAACTTCTATTCCATTTTAATGGGCAATTTATTGAATGAGAATTAGTCTGGTTTCACAAACAGCAGATCCACAACGGATGCAGGTGTTCAATTGAAGTCGCATATACTGGAAGCCTGGGAGAATTCACATGATGCTATTGGCGTATTTTGAGATCTTTCCAAAGCATTCCATTGAGTAGAGCACTGTACTCTGATTCGTAAACTTTCACACTATGGTATTCGTGGAAAAGCTCTGAATCTTATAGAGTCCTATCTGTCAGAAGGCTACAGAAGGTTGAATAAATAGCAATACTTCTTCCGGGTCATTGGTAAAAATGGAAGTACCGCAGGGATTAATTTTGGGACCTTTTCTGTTTCTAACGCAAATTAATGATCTGCCTTGCATGGTTAAAGATTTCTGCGATATTGTTTTATTCGCAGATGATACCACTCTTATCTTTAAAGTAGATAGGAAAGACAGTAAACCCATTAATGTAAATAATGTGTTGTCTATGATCTGTAAATGGTTCGCCGCTAATAATCTTCTCTAAAATTCAAAAAAGACGAAATGTTTTCTTTACCAAATGTTACTTATGTTGAACCAAACATTAAGCTTGGCCTAGATAAACTCCCTATTGCCAATGCACATCTTCCTGGGAATCAAAATTCTGAAGATTAAGAAATCCTACTACACAGTTTGTGATTTACTTAAATGACAAAAATGCCTGGACAATTCCGCCTCTGCCAAGTCTGTCTGCCTGTCACCTACATAATTTAAACAAACATTGTAATAACTTTATGTCTAGTAAGTATGTAACACATTGTTAAAAGACGTTTAAAAGAACGGCACCGAGTTTCTTGCCCGTTCTTCTCGCAGTGGCTCTATAAATTTTCTTTTGCTCAACGAGGCAGTACAATGTAGAATATTTCATTACTAAAATTTGTAATTGACTTTCATAAGAACGTCGTAGCCGCCTAAATTGAATAAGTAAATGATTTTGACTTTCATATGATTACAATCATTATCGCGTGCTAAGCTAAAACCATATTTTACAAATTATTGGAAACATTTTTTTTATGGAGCATCATATTTTATGCCCCGGACGGGCATACAATTTTATAAAAAATAATTGTTCTCCAATATTTATAAAATATGACCTGGGATATCGTCGCTTCAAAATCCCATCCGAATAAAATCGCGGGCCATGTAACTAGTTATAGGTAATGTCTAAAATGGACGTCTACGCCCGCGTATGTTAATGAGAAACGGCGCGTAAAATGTCAGAATATTAAATAGGTAGCTAGAGCTAAGATTAACATAATAATATAAGTCTCAAAGGAAATTCCTCCGGTTTTCCTAAATTAGAATTTTGAGGTAAGTATCATTGTGGCATCCAAGGCTAAAAGTCTACAATCAAGTATTTTATGACGTCATTCAAACGCAGTCACGTATTTTGAGATAAAGTAACGTAAGGGTTGTTTAAATATAAAATAATGTAAAAAATAAGGTATTGTGCTGAGGGATTTGTTTGAACGTATTGCGTAAATTCTGTTTAATGGAAAAATTATTGGTTATTAGCGGATTTCGAACCCGCGACTTCGACCTCGTCGCTTCAGGTAGCAACTATATATTCTATTATAATAGATGACGCCCGCTTCAGTAATAAGATGTAAATTACATAACAGATTGAAAAATATGGGGCCCTGGCTGGTACTCATACTCATTTACTCAATTTAGGCGTCTACGATAGTTACAATCGGTTATTTATTTAAGTGTTATACATAATATGACATTAAAGAAAAAATAAGACTTTCAAAAAAAAAAATTATTTTATCATACTGTATCAACCCGATTGGCCACTGCTGAACACAGCCTCCCCCGATTAGGAGGGGTTTGCCATAATCCCATACCATATCCTCGCCTGGCAGGCGTCTTGGGATCGCAGTTTAAGATATCAGTTCCTCAGAAGACGCTGCGGCCCACATTCCGGTATTTTTACCTTTAGTCGCCTCTTACGACACCCATAGGTAGAAATGGGAGGTGACATTTTAACCCGGCACCCCACGGGGTGGTAATTTATCATATATTTTATATATCCTATTACCTATTTCTAAGAAAAAGTTTTTACTTCTTATATTTATAATATGTGTACCTACCTAAATGAACATATTATAAAGGTATTTCATAAAAAAAAACTCTACTAAACGAAGAGCTGAAATGTCTATGTATGCCGTTACGAAAACCGCTACAGCTTCATTTTAACAAAATGTTGGAGAAAGAGGATACCAGTGGTCAAAATCAACATTAACACTGATGTACAAAACAGGAGACCGCTCCGATATAGACCAATTATTAGTACTTTTTCTCGTCAGCTCCGCGAGCAGGGATGGTTGTATTTTAGGGACAACTCATATACAAAATTTATATGAGACCACATGAGAAGCACCAGCTTTCGAAAATAAATAAAAAATCATCGATAAAAAATTTAGAACTTCCTCCTTTTTTTGGAAGTCGGTTAAAAATAGGTAAAATGTAGTTCAGACAATATTTTTTTAATGAGAGTTGATAAGATTGTCTTGACGAGCAGGTACTGAATTCGTATGTAGTGTATATACATTAAGATGAATCACCTCACTCTTAGAAATAGACTCAATGATGCAATACCAACGTACCGAATTACATGCTTATATAAAAAGTTTCACGAGGAAGTATGAAATTCCGGAGGGCACAGTCATATTTCAGCGAAACAATCTTATATTTATATATACGTTTACCTATTGCGGACAAGACTTTGTAGCCGGAAGTGTTTTATTCTTTGGACCGTGGCGGCACAAAAAGTGTATAATACAATTAAACGAGCAATAGTTTTTGAACTATATTTATAGAGTAGACTCCCGATAATCCGAACTACCAAAAGCATACCCCTGTTCGGACTTATGGAAGCACGGATAACATTAATATGCAGAAATAATTCAGCTTTTCTATTGAAAATTTGCATTTCATGACCTATAAGTTCCCTATATATAAGTTCACGAAAGAGCTAGCGGAAAAGACAATGTAACTGTACATAAAAAAATGTAAGGGACCCCTGTGAAGAAGATGGGGTGCTGGTAGTTAGGATTCGACGTTCGGATTAGTATGTTTACGAAATATCGAGGTTCTACGAGATAGGTGATACCTATATGAGATTCCGATTTCGTAAACAGCTCTTTAGATTTCACAAACAGATTTTATACAAGTTTAGGATTTTCATCGATCTACCTTATCGTCTCTGAAAAAATCTATTTTGAATCGGTAACGAGCGGTACTCAGTCACAGAGCTGTAATACAAGAAATAGAGAGTATTTGTTGTGCCTTATCCAATATTAGAAAATGTGTTTTCTGTTGTAATGCGTAGACGTATAGGTATTTTTTTTTTATCAGTGTTTGACATTGGTACGTGTCGTCGATCCTACAACCACACAATGCTTTTAGAACATAATTCGTCACTGTTCCGAATGATACGCAAGAGTCAGATAAATATGAATAATAGAGTGGAATAGGTACCTAAAAATAAGTATCACAAAAGGTCCTGCGCAGTAAAAAATCCTTAGAGCTTAATATTGGCAGCGTAGAAGTAGGTATTTTGTTGGCGGAAATATTGTTTTTTTTTTTCTAATGTAACAAAATATAAAATATAAATTTGCTTCATGTTAAGGTTAGTGTGCACGTTGTGTATTTTACAAACGAAAGTAGTATCTTAAATACCAAAGTTCAAACTCGGTGAAATGTTACATGCCTGTCTTTGACCCGAACATGTATGCTTCTATTTTAGTAAATAATACGGGATAACTCACGTGAATAAGTCAGATAGTTCCGACTATAGTTTCAACCACATTCGGTGGTCTTTTTCAAGGAGAGCTCGGGACGCCCGCGCTGACTTCTCGGTTAGCAGAGATAAATACTTTTATAATAAAAATGTATGCTTCTAATTTGAGAGTTTTCCGTAAAACTTATGTATTTTCGAAATTATTCAGTCAAATCGTTGGGTATGGTTATTCCTATTTTACATTTAAATATTCATTAATAATATAATAGAAAACTGGACAAAAGCATAGAAATTAGGCTACAGGAAATTAATAATAAAATACCAATTTTGAATTCTTGACTTGAAAATACGACTAAACTATGTTTGTATGGCAAAAGCTAGGTGCACACTAATCTTAATTTTGAAAAAATATTAATTTCACAAACAGTTCTTGAATTATCGTTTTCTGACCCGAGTCTGGTCGGGTCAATCTAGGACTATCAAAGTCACTAGACACGGAATCATAGAAGACTCAAGCCAAGATGATGATATAGCTTTTTCTAAACTGGAAAACGCTGAACATTTGCGTTGAGCTTTAAAATCATATTTTATCAAGATTTTTAACGGAGTTGTTTGTTTTATACGAACGAACCAGGTGAATTATCAGAATCGACTCTAAAACTAACCTATTGTTACCAGTATAGTCGAAAAAATCATGGATTGTGATGAAAAGTCGCAGTAATTTGTGAAAAATTACAATGAACATTTAGTGGAATGATTATTAGTCAATGAGAATGGGACAAGACAACACTGAACATAAAATAAATGAATAAAAAAATAAAGTACCGCCATCAGCAGTCGAAACTGGCTGGAATCCTGTCCACCGTCCTAAAAAAATTAGTGGTTAGCTTACAATATAGAACACATACAATATTTACATATAATAAAATTAAAATATGTATACAAGGTCTATTTGTAATATAAGTACATATAAATTAACATTTAATATACAATACAAGGTATACGATGGAGGGGTGTTCAAATAATGGATGAGATTGGTTTTTAAAAAGATATATAACCACTTTTCCACTGAAGCTGTACGTTTATGGAACTCGTTGCCGCTCTATATAAAACGTGCACCAAATATGTTTTCAAAACCTTAAACAAAAAAAAAAAACCGGTCAACACACTGTTTTTGTGTTAAACCACTCCGAAAGTCATAATAAATCATTGCTCTTGAATTTTCTCGAGTCAATTCCATTTTCTCAACGACTAAACAAGTTTGAGGTTATGCACACGACGTGCGAGACCATATCCCGACATAGGGTGAAAAAAAAAACAAGTTTGACAAAACCTTGTGACAGGACAGAGAATATTTTTTTAAATATTCTCTGTCCTAAATGGTATTCGATTTTTAAAACCAAAAATGTTTCAATTAAAAAGATTTTAATATGACAGGAACAGTGGAAATGTCCATTCCCGATACTTTTAGTGCAGCCCTCGTATAATATTTTATGTATAATATTATATATCGTCGATGCGCTTGCCAAACCTGATATGTGTTTTTTTTCGATTTTTCGTTTTTTAGCGTATGTGTTTCATTTTTAAAAGCTGCATCGAATGCAAAAACTATCATGTGTATAAACCCTCTGGTTCATGATTTATATTTGTTGTTATGTGCAAAGTATCTGATACCATTGTTGATATGTGTATTTAAAACACTTAACAGAAAGAAGCAGATCATTTTCTTGTTGCATATCAGATTTTGCGAGCACATATCAGTTTTTAAGGTCTCTTGTTTTACACATAGCAGAAATTATACCGTAATTCACGTAGTTGCAAGTACAGATCTTAGTAAAGTAATATGAAGATATTTTTTTATTACAACCTGGGTAAGTTTTAAAATTGAGTTCTGCTGTTGTTAATCTAACTAAATATTAGCTATGCAGTGGTTGAGATACGTAGTACCTTGTTTGATTCTAATATTTCAGAAAGAAATACTGTAAAATTTTCTTAACCTAATTTCGTAAGAATATTTCTAGTATTTCTAATCGAAATGATAATAATAAATTAGTTTTTAAAGTCCATACACTTCTGCTTAAGTCCAAGTACAAAAGAGGCACCACGTTTTATGGCATCTTATGCTATGAATTTTTTGACCGACTATAATACGTACCTTGTGCTTTGCTTATTGTATTGCTAGATAGCCACACTGCACTCATCCATTTAATTTTATAAAATATTATAGTACCATTCAATTTTAAATGTTGTATGAAATAATTATAATATACCTGTTTTTATATTAGATTAATTACAATTATGATCGATCATGGCATCACGAAATAATTAGCGGGGAAAAATGCCCCGTGGGGTGGCGGGTTAGAATTGCACCTCCCCATATCATCCCGTGGGTGTCGTATGAGGCGACTAAGGGAAAAATACTGGAAGGTGGACAGCAGCGCCTTCTAAATAACTGCCATCTTATACTGCGATCCCCAAGCCACCTGCCAAGCGTGGGGATTATGGCAAATACCCCTTTAATAAGGGAGGCTGTGTTCAGCAGTGGACGATCCTGCTGATACAGTAATGCTTCACCCAATTCTGATTGCGCACTTCTTCATGATTCTGCCTGCTTTCCTCATTTATTGGGGCTTACTGAAGAAGAGCAGCCTGAATTTATCTCATATAATAATACTGAGAAAATACCTGAGTATTCTCATATTTAATCAAGTGAACCTCAAGTTGAATCTCCATCAACTAATTTTATAATATAGCCCAACTATACATATCCCCGCAGAGATGGAGTATGAACATACCGGCTTTAATAAGATAACTTTATATAATTATGATTATCTGGGAATAAGCCAACGTAAAACAAATGAAGCAAGAAGCCTACAATGCTCTGAAGTGCTAGTCATAACTACAAATGTATTAAGTGTACTTTAATCGCCAAAGCTCAAGTAGCTGCTCAATATTGTAAAACAAAGCTGCAGTTTGGCATGAAGGTGATGGCAGTGTGTGATTTCGTCAATTTAAAACTCAACGAAAATTACATAAACATAATACTTATATATGATGGGTTCTCCTACCAAAACCACAACAAAATACTTGCCTCAGCTTTATGTATTCTCACAAAGCAACGAGATATTGAAATACAACAGACTATTCTGGAAAACTACCCATCACTTGGATTACACATACTTCAAAGCTTTTTAAAAGACATGTTTGCTTCATACCATCAGAACAGGAATAAAATCAAGTGATCCTGTGGTTACCAATATAGGGGAACAAGTTTTTTACAATTTGCGACATCCACGTGATTAGAAATTACTGTCACAACGAATGCGCACTGGTTAGCCAGTATCCAAACATCTGTACAAAACGCCCAGAAAAATTGAGAAATCAAAATACGACAGTTTGCAGTCCCTAAAGAGATACATGCACAGTGATTACTACACAGCTTTTATGATAGCCTTGAGCAAAACTAAGCCATGGCAAGGCAGTTAATTTATGATTATCTAGTAGTAGGATTAAACATAACTTAGTGATGTCCATCAAATTGGTTTGTTTAATAGATAGATTTCTTACTATTTTTTTTTGTGAAGTAGAAAATCTTTCGCCAAGCACCTAACGGTGTGCTCCGGCCGTAGTCCTTGAGAGCCAGTGAAATTACAGGCACATGAGACTTAACAACTATGTCTCTAGGTGACAGGCGCATTGCAATTCGTGACTTGTGACGAAATGTATCTGTTATAGGTAGTGTTTAGTCCGCTTAACATCAAGTAGGCCTCGAGCTTGTTCCGTCACAATAACATAAAAAACGTCCTGGTTGCTCAAAAACCTCTGTTAATTACATGAATAAGCATTTTTTTTATACGAATATTTAAAATGTTTGTTGCGTTTTTTGTTATTTTTTTTTATAAAAAGGAATGTGATAATCAACCTGAATTGTGACATAATTGTGATCTTTTTGTTACTTAGAAAGTATCATTATTATAACATTAATAAGTACAATAATGCTAAACATTTAGGTAAAACAAAACTCGTAATCACTCAATATCAAAATGCATTTTGTAAGTATTTTTATGCTACAAACACAAAATATCTCGTTTCATGTAATTCAGATTAGATTTTCATACTAAACTATTGAATGTTATTATGTTTTGCTTTAATTTCTTAAATATTATTCCTTGGCGTTTGTCACATAGGCAGTTTTCTTAAAGATTTTGTTTTCAGTCAAAATTTGTATGCGCATAATTTTCACTTAACAAAAAATATTAATCCAGTCAAATCTGACATGTGCATCGAAATTTACAAAAAAAATAAATTGTGCTATAAAAGAGCGGGTTAATATAAAATTATTGTGGTCACATAATATAACACATTTTTTGGCATGAAATTGTTATTTAACTCGTTTGATAAGATGAAAAGTCAATGAGTTAATAAGTTTTTTCTTCCTCCTGAAAAGTTGCATTTAAACACATATCAGATTCGGAAAGCGCACCGACGATATGTATATTTGACGTGTTATGTTTTATTGACACTGTATTGTGTCAATAAAATGTTATCTATCTATCTATAAAGAATATTTTAAGACACATCAATACATAGCGTTACAGTTGTATTTTGTAGTGAACTATATAACTATTTGAACAATTATATATTATTATTATGCTATAAAATTATGTTTAATGACAATTCTGAATTCAGCTAAGCCGGCGTGACATCATGAGGATGTAACCAAACCAGAAGAGGTTTTGACGCTTTTCGCTTCCACGAGAAGCTTCATCGGGTCACAACACTTCGTGCTCACGATCGAGAAAATATAGTAAAATTTAAGTTATCTACGTTTTGTCGAAATTATTTTCCAGAAACGTCTCCTTTGAAGGTACATTTAGGTGTTATAGGGGGAGGAAGATGGCTCTCATTATTAATTGAACACTCCTCGCGTACAGGTAAGTTTACGCACAAAAATATTATTCCACCACAAAAGTAGTAAACAGCGCAGCATAAGTCATAATTATAATACTTTTTAATCATACCACATATCATCAATGATGCAGAATTGTCGGAATTCAGGTAAATGCTAGTAAATAAGCAATTAATATTGAAGCTATGATGGCCGAGCGGTAATAGCTATGGACTGTCGTGCCGCAGGTCCTTGGTCCCTTCACCGCATGGCGGAAGGGCATTTTGCGATTGCCCGCCTGGCTAGCTACCACCCTCAAGTAGAAAATCTGTAGCTAAGCACCTAACGATGCAGCCAGCAGTGCCTTCCGGCAGCAGACCTTGAGAGCCAATGAAATTACAGGCACATGAGACTTAGCAACTATGTCTCAAGGTGACGGGTGCAGTGCAATTCGTCAATTGTGCGATGAAATGCATCTGTTAGGCAGAGGTTAGTCCGCTTAACATCAGGTGGGCCTTGAGCTTGTTCCGACACAATAATATTAAAAAAAGAATTGTAAAGCAATTCAATTTCCGGTTTGAAAAACTTCAAAATAATACACTTTGAAGCACTCGTAGCGAAGCTTACTTAATCGTTTTTAACCTATCAACGTTCACTGAGGTCACTACTTATATAGGTGACCGCTATTGGCTTACTACTGAGCGAGCACGTGCGAAGCCGTCGGTCTCGGTTGTTGTCTTAGGTTGGCAGACGATCACTCCCTTATTTGAGATTTTAGGTCCAGAATTGATCTCGTCATTATCTAGGCTTGTATCGTAACGAAATTTTAAAAAGATAATTAAGTTGAAAGTTATGAGCCTCGAAAACTTTATATGAAAATGTTTCGAGGCTCATAACTCTGAAGTGAATTATCTTATTAAAAAAAATTTTAGGGTACAAGACTAATAAAGAAATCAATCCATATCATGCTTTGTTTTGGACCTAAATCCTCAAATAAGGGAGTGATCACCCTACGACGTTGTATGGAGAACTGACCGGCCAGTTCACCCTTAAAAGTCTGCGTTAAAAATGTATATAGCAACAAAAATACCCAAAACTCCGACGTTTCTGCACCAATATAAACTACAAGAGTAATAGAAAACTACAGGAGTACTAGAAAACCGTGTTAGCATGCTAAACATAACATCAGGCATACAATATTTACACAATATGTTATGAAACTGCCAAACAAAACAATAATTGCATGCCTTCACGTAAACAACGGTTGTTACCAAGAAACAATATATCTTAGTCTAAATTCATGTTTATATTACACATTCGGGGCTATACGCACACAAATTAAAGTGGAAACATACCACTTGATCGAAACGTCGATACTGAGTGTCAGCTCGTGACCACGATCAATGCAACTTGATCGAAAGATCCAGGCTGAGAGTCAGCTCGTGACCACGAATGATTTAACTTGATCGAAAGATCCAGGCTGACAGTCAGCTCGTGACCACGATTGATGTAACTTGATCGAAAGATCCAGGCTGAGAGTCAGCTCGTGACCGCGTTGGTAACCTTGACGTTTCGATCAAGTTGCTTTGATCGAAACGTCAAGTTTAGCCAACAAATGCTATTTCGACCCTAATTTGTGTATAAAAGTATAATACTTATAGGTACTCAAAGTGTGTACTATATATAAGTATAATTTAAACACAAATCTATAGTCTAGATTGTAGCACCTAGTTGGTAGAGATTTAAACAATATGCGGTGGTGTCGTTCAATTTATTTGATAATCGTTCTTTCTAAAACAGCAACTCACATAGCAGAACACCAAAATATCAGAATTTTTCACCACAAAGGGGTAAAAAAAAAAAAAAAGAGTATGCTCTTCTTCTGTTTGTGCTCGCTTAAGTCATCGAATTCATTGATAAATGCGGGTTATTCGGCGCGAATAGGGGCGTGCGTGACCTTGCATCTCTGAATGAATTTTATGACTGCTGCGCGTGAGGCTCGTGCCGCGTGTCTAGGTGCGTGTTCGCCATTAACACTAAGTGCCTTAAATAGGCGACAATAGGATCGACAATTGAGATATTTTCGTGTATCAAATTGTGTCGAAGTGATATTTTTCTTTCAATTAATAATATTATTTGCTATATAGAAACATTGCGTAGTAATGTAATAAACCCTACTCATTCTGAGGGTAACATAAGAGCTCGGGGATTAATCACCAATAAGGATGTAGTAAGACTAAAGACGCTCGGAAAGCATGGATGGCTTAACTCTAGCTTTCGTATATTGTTTGGCAGTGGATGAGCGATCGTGTCTTTTACGTATGTTGTTACTTTTGTATCATTCAACAGTCATATTGAAAAATGACCTCCCTCATTAGAGGTTACTATAATCCTGCACGCTTGGCAGGCGTCTTGGTGATCGCAGTGTAAGATTACAGTTCCTCAGAAGGCGCTGCTGCCCACCTTCTAATATTTTCCGAGGCGTGCATTCCTATCCCGACACCCCAAGGGGACTACTTTAGTTTGGTGCTGAGCAATTATCACATACGAGATCAGTTTTGAAAATTGAAGACACAACGGTTCAAGTATTAAATTGATAACATCATTAATTATCAAAAAATTGAACGACACCATTCTAGAGATCTTAATTATCAGACGAATATAATAAAAAGTCAAACGAATCAATGCTATGGATTCAAAGACAACAGGATCAAAATATCTCCCTAAGATACCTTAGAAGTATATATACCATACCCATAGAAGCTTATAACATAGAGGAACCCGTTTAACTTATCTGAATCTGATAGCTTACGAAGATATATAAAAATTTTAACGGATGACCGATAATGGTATTTACACTTTGAAAACTATCGCGAATTTTATCCATATTAAGTTATTAGTAACCGGCTAGGAGTCGTGCTATATTTACCGGAAAGATTCCGACCAGTTTCGGTCTGATAAAGCGACGAGCTCGGAATTTCGCGCGTTTAACTGATAATGGTCGATTTGAAGGTGAAGTCCTCAGAGGACCGTTGTTTGGATTCAGAAAAAATATATGTAAATGTTTATACATTTTATCAAAAAATACTTGGCGAAGGTATTTTCATAACTGTTTGAATACTAGGTAAAAAAAAAGACATGCAGCTGGTGCTGTTTTCAAATTATTTTTTGATGAATTTTCACATCTAACTCACTCTAAAATATGATCAATTATATCCTCAACAAATTCGTGCTATTTTCTTTTTTAAATCAGACAACCGCATCTATGTACAAAGTATTATTTTCTCAATTTTTCGTGCTTTTTGGACGAACAAAAGGTTGTAGCCGCCACGAGAATCGCGTATTGAGACTGAAATTTGTTTAATTCATATTTTCTTTCATTTTCCCTTACAAGCTTCTAATTAAATATTCCAAAACTGGCCCGTCATAAACCGGAATCTTTACTGTATACAACGCGAGTACTAGCAGGTACCTAATAAGTTAAATTGAGCGCTGCCGTATCCCGATTTTCTGCAGATGCAGTGTTTCAAAAAAGCCCGCTCCTAGGGTAAGTTAAAAGTAGAGTTCACGGAGCGCTTTCCATACAATTATATCGTCATATTTTAAATGATAAGTGTTCAAACTCCGTGAAACTTTGCATGTACATCATTGAGCCTAATATCTATGATTCTGGTTTGCCAAATTACGGTAAAATTCATTATTTTCATATTTTTTTTGAAAAATCCTTTTGTATAGGATATGTTATTTTGACATTTAGGAACAAAATAAACAATAAATCGAAAAACTGACAAACCAGAAGCCTAGAAATTAGGCTCTTGGATATACATGCAAAGTTTCACCGAGTTTTAACTCTTAGTATTTAAATTATGATTTACCGAATTATATTAGGTCCTTACATATGAAATTGGCGTTTTTCGTACTGGCCACTTTAATCACGAATTTCTCCTCTTTGGTAAGGAATTCCAAATTCAAATTTGTACAGCTATAGACTCATGTATTTGTGCTTCGATGATCGTCATTCATTTGTTTTTTTTCTTCTGTTTTTTTCTGTTTGCGTCACTCATTTTACAAAATGGAAAACCTTAAATATCGCATTATTTACGAGTACGAGTTCCGCCGTGGCACTAGTGCTGCGGAAACAACTCGAAGGGTGAATGATGTGTATGGCGGTCGTGTTGCAAAAGAAAACACAGTTCGTTTTTGGTTCCAACGTTTTTGTTCTGGAAATTTCGACCTGCAGAACAAGCCCCGTGGACGGCCTGAGACTCAAGTTGATAATGAAGAGTTGAAGGCTATTGTGGAAGCGGATCCATCGCAAACCACGTCCGAGTTAGCTGCAGGCTGCAATGTTAGTGATAAAACTGTTTTAATTCACTTGAAGCAAATTGGGAAGATTAAAAAGCTTGAAAGGTGGGTACCTCACGAATTGACTGAAACAAACCGGCAAACGCGCGTCGACTGCTGCGTTACATTACTAAACCGGCACAATAATGAAGGTATTTTAAACCGAATCATTACCTGTGATGAAAAATGGGTTCTTTACGATAATCGGAAGCGCTCAGCGCAATGGTTAGATCCTGGCCAGCCAGCCAAATCCTGCCCCAAGCGAAAATTAACCCCAAAAAAGTTACTTGTAAGCGTTTGGTGGACTAGTGCCGGTATTGTTCATTACAGTTTTTTCAAATCTGGCCAGACTATTACGGCTGATGTCTATTGTCAGGAATTGCAAACCATGATGGAAAAGCTAGCGGCTAAACAACCTAGGCTGGTCAATCGCTCCACGCCACTGCTGCTTCACGACAACGCTAGACCACACACTGCGCTACAGACGGCTACTAAATTAGAAGAGCTTCAATTGGAAAGTCTAAGACATCCTCCGTACTCCCCGGACCTTGCTCCAATAGATTACCATTTTTTTCGAAATTTGGATAACTTCTTGCAAGGGAAAAAATTCAACTCCGATGGGGCAGTCCAAATCGCCTTCAAAGATTTTATTGATTCCCGTCCGACTGGTTTTTTTAGTAAAGGGATCAATGAACTACCTATGAGATGGCAAAAGTGCATAGAAAATAATGGTTCATACTTTGATTAATTAAATATACTATATTAAAAAATATTCGACTTTTTGTTCCTCCCATACAAAACGCCAATTTCATATGTAAGGACCTAATATTTATTTCGGTAAACTTAATCTAATTTATATCTTATATATTTGAGACTCTCTTTGAAGTATTGACATACCTGTGTTAGAGGGTTTCGCTCTTCCGTTTTAAGGTAATTGTGATTTAGTAATGAATTATATAGCTATTAAAATTTGTGTTTGAAAAAATGCTAGTTACAATCACATTTAAAATATGACGAAACTTTGTTTGTATGGAAAGCGCTCCGTGCACTCTACTCTTAAGAAATAGTAGGTAGTTTGTAAAAGAGTAGTTAATTCCATTAAAATAACGTCAAGCCATAACAAAAAGTATATGCTTTATATCTACAATTAATTCGGTTACCATTCAGAAGCCTATACGCCCCATAGCATTGGTTCGTCTAAATTTCCACTGATCGGTTAAATAGAACATACCAACCTGTTGTGTCTACTGGCTTCCTCTGCGGTATGATCGAGTGGATGTACCTCCCCATGAAGTGTCCGAAAACCGCCTTCAAGTCCGGATGGTGCATCATGTCTGTAAAGATAATAATATATTAATCAAGAATCATAACTTGTTTTAAAACCGTGGATAAAAAACAAAAAAATGGTGGATTAAAAGTGTGGTTTTTTTTTTATATATACGGAACCAACTTTATATGTCATGCATGTTGTTTCAAAAGCCCGTGAGCTCACATTTTCATGGACTGACTTCCACAAGCTATGTCATAATTTTCAGTGGAGGAAGTCGGTTCGGTTTTTTCGTTTTTATTTTCTTCTCTATTTTCAGTTCTGCATATTACTCAAAGATCGATTGTCACTCGCCCACAATCGAAAACAGTTGCAATTACCACTGAACACTAAAGTCCATGTCAATAAATTTATATTTTTTTTTATTTCCTATTCGTCTAACTATTATAGGTACTTGATCACTTTTTGTGAGCCATTAACTCTAGGTCAGTCTGAACGTTATCTACGACCACATCATCACTTACCATCAGGTGAGATAGTGGTCAAATGCTAGCCTATCAGCTATAAATAAAATAAAAAGTCACGTCGTGTGCAATGTAAAAAGGAGCATCGGCGACATATTTTTGAGGCAGTAGGATAGCCAGAACTTCGACTGAAGTGGAAGAGGAAGAAGCGGTCGAGACTATTTAAGTATACATCACAGCATGTTGAAAAATTGTATTATAGGCCTGGCTTACAAACATCTGCGGGCCAAGTCTGCTAATTACATGTTCATATTCAGCATAGATTCATTCAAGATTCATACAAGACAGAATCGGTAGTCTGCTGATCCCTTACGAATATATGAATCTATGATGAATGGTTTGACGATATTGCCAACAAAAAATAAAAAGAGAAGAGTAAGGTAATGGAGAAAACGATTTCGTTATTATTAATTATTATTTTTTATTTCGTTTCGTTTTCATATGAAACCGAGATTGAATCAATATGAACGATATGAAGTTAGTGGACTACCAAAACTGTCAAAATTGACCAGGCCGAGTCCATTATAGATTCATATTGATTAGCAGACTTGAAGCCCTGTCGACTTGCCCCAGCAGTGTATTCGATAGCAGTCCTTGACAGCTAGTTCCCTTTATAGATCTTGACTGAATCTCGTCACCAGCCACAAAGAAGCCTCATTAGAATCGACAATTTACCCTCACGTCAACACCACTACATGAGTCATCAAAGTGAGATCCTGATGAGAAGTCGAAGAGCTTCTCTCCTTATTTACTACCATCAGATCACAAAGGATCACGTCTCGTTCAAAGACAAAATGAACTGCTATTTGAATTCATCATCTTACCGCAAATTTCACAATATCGTGAATGCTTACTGTAGATAGTTTAGAAGGGACTTATGTTGAAGCGCTCGAAGCGAAGTTTGCTTAGCTTTTCTTAACCGATAAGCAAAGTTAAGCAACGTCCGCCGCGGTCAGGAGTTGGATGAGTGACCGCTAGTGACATTACTACTGAGCGCTTCCGTGCTTCGGAACGTGCCTTCGTTAAGACGTCGGTCCCGGTTGTTGCCTTAGGATGGCAGTCGTTATAGCATGGTGGTAGGGCATTTTGCGAATGCCAGCCTGGCTAGCTACCACCCTTAAGTAGAAAATCTGTCGCCAAGCACCTAACGGTGTGTTCCGGCAGCTGTCCTTGACAGCCAGTAATTTTAAGTGAGGTTGTCAAAAGAAAAAATGTTGTTGTTTGTCGTTGCGATATTATTCAACCGAGCTTTGAACTAGGGCTTACCCTCTATAACCCTAGTCGATACAGCTCATTGGGACCCACATTTTACCAACCATAATAGTCTGCTACTCTAGTCTTTCTTCTTAGTGAATTGCCTGTTTCTGATTCCAGTTGTTGGTATATTTTTTCCATAAAAGTTCGTCTTGGCGAGGCCCCGTGTCGGGCATTCTACCTCAAAGTAATACTGTGCTAACACTGTGTTTAGTCTTGAAGGGCACCTTTACAAGTGATTTCACTTTTTGGTGCCCTTCACGCCTAAACGAGATAAACTAACAAGTCAGAGTGACAAGCAGTTCGAGAACAGTGACACTGCAACTGTAACGAACAGGCGTGACGCGTTACTTTATATCATAAAAAATACGTTCGAAACGACCTTCCGGTTCGTAGAACCACACAATTAAAAGGACCAGAACGATCACTCCACAAAGCCGTACCAATAAATAAGCGACTCTAGCGTCGAAGCAATAAAGTGCACTTCAGCTCGCAAAACACGAGTACCTAATATTTATATTCACCTACAAGGCTTTTCTCTTTCTATCGCATAACCACGCGTAGCTCTGATCTCTTCTGACGTGACACGCACCGTACAATAATCCCGTCTGGACGGATACGACGATGTTTCTGTAGCTTTGTACCTAAAGTGTTGTCAGTCAGTCAGGCCTGGTAGAAAGTACAGAAGACGGGATAGCACTATACTATATGTAGAACGCTAGTTTCATTGGCGAATATATTCGTACAGAATTCTATAGTATACCAACCTATAAATTCCTTATAATCCAAGTAGCCAGAGTTGTCTGTGTCAGCCAGGTTCATGATCTTCTCCACCACGTTGTCTGGCAAGTCCTTGTCGTACTCCCTGGACTCGATGATCTCTTTGAGCTCGATGTACGATATCTTCCCATCATTGTCGCGGTCATACTGAAACAATAATACTTATTAAAGATCGAGAAAATTAAACAAGCAGGTTGGACCACCTGTTAACCTTTCTAACGATGAGGATAAAAATAAAAAAGCTAATAACAGAATATTGATAAACCCAGGATATACATTAGTCTCAATTTGTTTAGAACTTTATTTAAGTGTCATTTTAAGCATCTTCTTACTTTTGTCCCACTAATGTGGGGTCGGTAAAATATGTCCAAATAGCATAATGTCAAACTCAAAACGTCTACGAAGCAAAACGGCCAATAGACAATTCACCTAAGTATGTTATAATCGTCCATACTACCAAAATCATAATAAAATAGTATGACATGCCTAGCCTCAAATATCCACCCTAGGTTATTATAACCATTTTGGCTACCATGGTTTTATGCAGGTATGACAAACAATATCACACTAGTAGTCTACCGCGGCTGTACCCGCACAGACCCTCATCCATGTAGGAGTTTTTAATAAGACCTAACAACTGAACGTCTCAGTGTGACGGGCACAGTGCAATTCGTCGCTGACGAAATGCGTCTGTTATAGGCAGAGGTTAGTCCACTTAACATCAGGTGGGCCTCGGGCTTGTTCCGTCACAATAACATAAAAAAAAAAAAAACTTCGGGATCGGGGGGAACATTTCGTGCAGCATGTGTTTACACTCCTCCATAAACATACCTTCCAAAAGTCTAGTCACTAACGCCTATATCTATGCTGTACGTACGTTGTCTATCAGTCAGAGCATACCCCGGCTATAGGGGTGGATAGCGCGTATTCGTATGCCGCACATGACTATAATTTTTTCATTTCTCATACTCGGAAAATAGTGTTTATTTGATCTGAGTAGCGAGTGGAAGACGCTGCTTCCCACCTAAGAGTGGGAAAAACTCATAGTAAATGCTTCCCTCTCTTGGGCCGGAATGACTTGTAACCATGGCAACCATGTTGTAAACAATGGTTGCCATGATAACAACATTTTTATGTTTTTTCGTTATAAGGTACTCTGCTGCAACTGTAACCATGGCAACCATGGTTGTAAACAATTAGACGTCTATATATTTTCGTTCTAAAATACTTTGCTGTATTATAAAACTAATTAGGTACGACTACATTTGTGTTTATGTCAAAGCTAAAAGAACTTGTTTATAACAGAATTAATGTGACTCTCTCAAGTTAGTGTATCTTATATGAAAATTTTAGTCACTAAGTATGTTTATAAGGGCAAATTTAAAAACATCTTTAATGAAATACCTTTTAAGTGGTATGGCTTCCGCGGCAGACGCCGCTTTGTGTGCCATGTATAAAAGGTAAAAAAGACTAGATATATAGGTATATGAATTGGCAGGATGGTAAGTAAAATTATAAAAAATCTAACAAAAAATTTACTTTATTTTTAAAATTGTTCTTATCCCTCAATTAATTCTATATACTTATGTTTCTTAATTCTACTCATCTTATGGTTTTCAGTAAACATTTTAAATTTTTATAGAGTTTTTGAAAAACTACATTTTATACTTTTCTCATATTTTTATTGAAAATTAGAGTGTTTAACACGGATGTGAGTTATACTATTTTGACTATAAGTGCATTCATTTTAAATAGTTTCTACTCATGTTCTTGTTATCAATAAATATGATAGAAAAACATTTTTATATTACTCATATTTGTAGTGAAAAGTAGTGTTTAACAAGGGTTAAAGTCATAAATTCCTATTCGGACGATAGCTGTCCGCAAATCTTGCAAGCAAAATTTTACCTTAAATTTCATAAATATTTATAATATCACAATTACTTAATTTTAAATAGTTGCCTATTCATGTTATTATTATCAATGAATAATTTAGAAAAACTACAATTTTTACTTTCCTTATATTCGAAATGAAAAGTAGAGTGCTTAACACGGGTGAAAGTCATCAATTCCTACTCGGACTATAGCCGCCCTCGCAACGCTCGGGCGTCTAAATACCTCGTATGGGAATTGATTCCTTTCGACCCTTGTATAACAATCTACTATTCCTCTCGTTATTTCTTAATACTGTTCAGCAGGAGATCTGAAGGTGGAATGTGACAAACAGGTAATAGAGATGCGGTGGTTTTGAATTTGAATAAGGAATAGAAGTATGAAGATTCTATGTGGATAGTGTCAAAATATGAAATGACTTGACGTGAAGAAGAAGAATGTCTTCACCACACTTTTTCCCCAGACCACAGCAACTTAAATGTTACTTATGGTCTCAAACTGATAAAGCAGTTAGCAATACTCATCTAGACAACTCCCTCACAAGGAATCCGAATACTAGTACGACAGCTAACCTACACGTAGAAGCAAGCGTCGACCGAGCTGCATATTAAAATATCTATACTTAATACATGCAAAGATCATCATTTCTACTACTTTTTTTTTTTATGCCTGATTGGTTAGCCTTTGACCACTATCTCACCTGATGGTAAGTGACGATGTGGTCGAAGATGTTGTTCAGGCTAACCTAGAAGTACTGGCTCTCAAGTACTGGCTGCCGGAACACACCGTTAGGTGCTTGGCGACAGATTTTCTACTTGAGGGTGGTAGCTAGCCAGGCGGACATTCGCAAAATGCCCTACCACCATGCTATAACGACTGCCATCCTAAGACAACAACCGGGACCGACAGCTTAGCGTGCCCTCCGAAGCACGGAAACGCTCAGTAGTAATGTCACTAGCGGACATTTAGAATGAATTATCACACTTTAATTTATTTTTGCCCGTCAGTCAAAACCACTCGGGGAAATACCTCAACAGACCAATTGTATACTCAAACATATAGTATTGAATAATTTTGCAATTATAACTCTGGTCTCATACAAGTTATACTAAACATATAACAGGTTTATCTATAAGGAAAATCACTTTGAAAATGTATGAAAGTGATTTGATCAATTTATGAAACGATATCTGTATGTATAGTATGTACATACAACACACTTAAGCTAAATACAACACTACAGCTACTACGAGAATTTTGGCAACCTAAAGGCCATTACAGGCCTACATGTGGTCCAAATTCTCCAGCCCACTACCAGTTGTCAGCGTGCCATGCTAGCAGCACTGCCCCGTTGAATCGCAATGCTTATTCGTAGAACCAAATAAGTTCCAAGATTCGCTCAGATGAGTTTTGTAAAATACGATGAGCTCCCGGTCTGGACCCGATGTATCTACACCAAACGGCTCAAATATATTGAAGCGCTCGTAGCGAAGTTTACTTAGCTGTTCTCAACCGATCAGCTAAGCAACGTTGCGCGCAGTCATGAGTTGGATGGATGACCGCTAGTGACATTACTACTGAGCGTTCACGTTAAGCCCGTCGGTCCCGGTTGTCGTCTTAGGATGGCAGTCGTTATAGCATGGTGGTAGGGCATTATGCGAATGCCCGCCTGGCTAGCTACCACCCCCAAATAGAAAATCTGTCGCCAAGCACCTAACGGTGTGTTCCGGCAGCTGTCCTTCTAGATTAGCCTTAACAACGTCTTCGACCTCATCATCATGTACCATCAGATGAGATAGTGGTCAAAGGCTAACCTATCAGGCATAAAAACCAATAAAAAAAAATGTAACCACTACCAAGATTAGCATATTTGCGCCGCTTGAGTCACTCCGCCGAAGTAGCCGCGGCGCCAGCCCTCACATTTGTCTAATGAGACCTACCACATGAAGTTATTAAACTTCCCATTCCTGGCCCCGACAGTAGGGCGGTAAACGCCAGATTACAGGATGCAAAAATCTACGGTTTATACCTCGCTATCGCCCACGACTATTGGCTTTGGCGACACACAACATTCGCTATAGAATACAAAACAGAGGATGAAAACCAAGATCATGGATATTGTATTATTCATATCTCGATTTAACCCCAGATCAGCTAGATAAGCTTGAACGCTTACAAAACTTTTGTATAAGGTTCATATTTGGCCTACGAAAATATGACCATGTCTCCGACTTTCGAAAAAGGCTGAAGTGTTTGCCAACCGTCTCCGACGGAAAAGTCTGATATCCTATATTTGCTTTACAATATTATCTTCATTCCAAGTACTCCTCCCTATCTCAAAGAGCGTTTTGAATTCTAACATCACTCACCTATCCTTAAGATCTTCTGAGACCCTTCTACTTAAAATGCCTCCCCATTGTTCACAGTTCTACGACAAGTCCTTCACAGTCCAAGCTGTACGATTGTGGAATGCACTGCCCGTGCATATAAGGTTTGCCGAGTCCCTTTCAATATTTAAGACTTCAGTTAAGAATTATTATCTATCAATTTCTGATGCTGCTTAATTTTTTTTTTTATATTTATAATCAAGTTTAAATATATATTACTAGTAAACGTTTTGTATATGATTTCAAGTTGCACCAACCGCCTATTCCCTATTTCTGTTTCTGTCCATCCAATGGTTATCTGGAAGAAATCGCTTTTATAGCGATAAGACAGTCCATGGTAATACCATTTGTTTAAGGGTTTTTTAGTTTATTATTTAATATGAGTAAAATTTGTAAATTGGTTTACAATAAAGAGTTATTGTATTGCATTGTATTGCAAAGTTCGTGGGTATGTTCTTAGCAGTTGTTTTGAGAGCCAGTCATTCTAGGTAAACCTGAACAACATCTTCGAACACATAATTTACCATCAAGTGAGATAGTGGTCAACCCAATATAAATAAAAACCTTGTACAACATATAACATCATCGATAAGCAAATAGATTACGCGAGGCACACGCCTGTTGTCTTATCTTTTCATTAGACCATACCTGTAGATGATTAATCGGTACACAAACAAATATTTGCGAAGTTAATTAGCTAATGTATGGTCAAAACATATTTTCCGCTTTATTCGTTTATATCACAAGCTGGCATCACCTAGAGACATGAAAAAAAGTCATCGTAAGACAACAACCGGGACCGTTCCCTTCAAAGCACGTTCACGCTCAGTAGTAATGCCACTAGCGGTCACCCATCCAAATGATCGCAGCGGATGTTGCTTAACCTATAAGTAGTGGATCGTATAAGCATGCTTGAGTAACTAATTATTTCGGTATAACGTTTTACGAGGGGGACACTGAAAGTTTAGAACTGGCCACTTGTAAATAATGTAATAAAAAAATAAGTTTAAAATTTGAAAATGGAACTCTCCCAATATTATCGAGTATTTATTTGTCATTTGTTTGTTTTACTATTTGGCGGCAACTTGGAAATTGTCTGTGTCTCGTCAGTATGAATTTAACGCGAGAAAATGTTCATGCAATATTTTTGTATGTCTTTCGATGTCATTTAAGTCAATAAGAAAGTTATGATAGACTACGATTGGCCTTTCACGATGAATCCCCATCTCGTGCCATTGTTTACAACTGGTTTTATGAGTTTAAACGTGGTCGCACTAATCTCAGCGATGATCTACGCGAGGGACGCCCTTCTACGGCGACGACTGAAGAGAACATCAGTGCTGTGTGGCGTATGATAGAGACTAATAGAAGAGTCATCACCAGTTTTCGACAAGCTTAGGCATTGGTATGAGTCAAGTGAACAAAATCCTCCATGAACATTTAGCGGTCAGGAAGCTTTGTTCCCGGCGGATACCTCATAATTTGATAGGCCCAAAAAAACCGGCGTGTTGATTGGTACCATGAAATGGTTGAAAGATTTAACGGAGATGACTCAAATGCTGTGTTCGACATAGTTACAGGTACCGAAAGCTGGATTTACTGTTATGATCCCGAAACCAAAAGACAGTCTGCTCAGTGGATGTTTCCTTCCGAGGAGTTGAAAGTGAAGAGAGGTCGAAGCGTGGAAAAAAAGATGGTGGCCACGTTCTTCGGAAGGGCAGGTCATTACGCGACAATTGTTTTAAAAGATCGAAAAACAGTTACTGCAGTAACAATTGTTTGCCACTGGTCTTGGAAAAAGTTCGCGAGAAACGACCTCGCAGTAGGATCCTCCTTCACCACGACAACGCCTCGTACGCACACCGGCACGCGAACGGTCGACTGTTTGGCGACGTCTGACGTGGAACTACTGGTTCACCCGCCCTATAGCCCCGACATCGCACCTTGCGGTTTTTATTTATTCCCGAAAATAAAAGAAATACTTCGAAGAAAACGTTTTATGGACGCCGAGGAAGCTGTGACTACGTTTCAAAAGGCCGTCGAAGAGACCCCCAAGGACGAGTGGGCGAAATGCTTTTCTTAGTGATTCCATCGGATGCAGTGATGTATTGACAATAATTGATATGAATGGACACTATTTTGAAAAGATATAATAAAACTAATAACTTGCTAGCTTAATCAGTTCTTGATTTTCTAAGAACTTTCAGGTTGACCCTCGTATGGGAAATTCGGCCTACGCAGGCCTCTTAACTTAGCTGGTCGGGAAAAAACAGTTAAGCAAACTAGGTACGAATACGAGCGCTTCAATTTCAATTTATCTTTAAATGTGAAAAAAAAATCCCATTTTTAACGATTTTACCTGAAGCATACTTTTTAGGGTCAAGAGAGTCATTGAATTTGGACACTTGTACAAAATATGACGAAACTACGTTTGTATTGTAAGCGCTATGTGCATTCTTTAATCAGTTCAAAGATAAGAATAACGCGTTATTCCTAGAAAGTGCATAATACAATACCAACACTAAAGGAAACAATCTAAATGATTCATGATTTAATGAATTTATGATAAGATTTAGATGTTAAGCTATTCGATAACATTTCGGCATAGTCGGTACATATACTCCTGAGGAGCAATGTAATTACCAAACCTAGAGACAAACCACTAAACGTACATAGTATATATAAATGTTATCATTGTTTCGTTATCCAGACCGGATATATTTCTGTACTAAAAAAAAACTAAAACGCATAGTACTTATAGAACTTACTGTGCCGTGGGAAACAAACATACCTAAAGACCACACAATAAAAACTAACAAATATTATGACCTAACAAATGAATTAACCAAATACGGTTATGTGGTTAATTTAAACGCTGTAGAAGTCGGAGCAAGGGGTATACTAGCGAAAACCCTATGTAACCTACTAAAAGACCTTGGCCTGTCAAGAACAACCGTAACTTACATCCATTAGATACACGTTCTAGTATCCAACGCGGCATTAGTAGGATCTTACCAAACTTGGTTGGGCATGGGAGGAGGCTCGAGCGGTGAAAGAGAGCATTGATGCATCATAAAGGGGACCCTTAACCTTACTCACATGCAGGGTTGCAAGTCCCAGGCACCTTGACTTGGGCCTCCTCCTCTGCAACACTATATGGACCCGGCACTCGCACGGTGAATCCATGGAAGTAGTTCGTCTCATTTAAGGTATAGAGGTCTTTCAAAATTATCCTCTGAGACCTCGTTTAGCATGCGAGGGAGCGAAACAAAACTACGGAATATTCAAATAGCGTGAGCGATTTTTCAAATTATAACTCAAAGAAAAGCAAGCTTTTAAACAGGTATATGTTAATTAAAAAACACGACTGCAAATTATTTATTTTCATTAAGCGTTTTATCGTTCCATTAAATTTAAAACTGCATGTTACATATATATATTTTCAACACACTCGGTCGTAACGGGCCTTGAAGTGCACCGATTTTAGTGTTATGATGTAGTTTATTACGCACTCGTGCTTTTTTCTACTTTACCGAAATTGTGTTTTAAATAGAAAAAAAAACAACGTTTACATACTTTTCACCAAGGAGATTGTAGTTTGTTTCATTCGTATCGGTTGTGATTTTCAACTTACCGCACTTATGTCATAATGTACTATTATGGAATCTTTTCTTAAAGGCCTTCATTTTGATACCTCACTCGTTGGTCTGGGAGTTTTTTTTTTCTCACAATTTGGCTACTAAAATCCGCCGGTTTGTTATTTTTACTTTTTTTAGGTACCTAGTGTCACCTGCGCTAGCCAGATTAATCTGATATATTATACATCAAAATCGATTGAGCCGTTTAGAAGTTATGGTGGAATAAAGAAACTCGCAAACATATATGAACCCTGAAAACATAACACTCCTTATTTGGGCAGTCGTGTAAAAACGGAATAAATCTTTCATGTGCTGTGTCCGATGTTTGCTACATAATAATTAGAAATAAAATTTTTATTACGATTCATTATATTAATAATATAAACACAAAACTCGACTACTAAAATTTTAGAAGTACTTTTTTTTTTTTTCTATCGTGATATATACATGGAATCTTGTTTTTAGCACCACATCAGGCAGATTAGTATATTTAATTAATATCTAAAAGACTCATTCTTAAAACTCATTAATGAGACTCATACTCGTGTTAAAAATTTGCCTTTTCGGACTCACCGTAAGGCAAAAATTTAAACATTTCCTCATCTACATGTTTGAACTGATATTACATTGATATTACTTCTATAAATTCTTCTTCTAAATATTTGCACTGATATTACATTGATATATCACGCACATGACAAAAATTTTTCCTATCGTATATTTGTGATTTTGTAATTAATATTACTTATTCTTGTTCCAGACCCTATTCTACACTAAGCGGGGTCGGCAAAACACGTATTTTACCTGTGAAATGAAGTAATTGTGTAACCAATTAAAATTAGAAACCAGTGCATTTGTTGCACCTGATCTCTACAAGGTCTACACGGATTTTCATGAAACTTATTACGAAGTTTCCATAGATTCTGGATTAGGACATAGGATACTTTTCATCCCGATTTACCGCGTAGTTCCCGAGGGTGCGCGAAATAACCGATTATCACGCAATGGAACCCACTGCACGCGGGTAGCAAGTAAGTTGCTAATTCCGCAATGTAACGCCTGAATGTATTACTAAAATATATACTATCATATATCGTAGTAGATTTAGCAATAAAAAATTATTAAATATAATACTCTACTGATAAGGTTTTACCGATAATATATGTGTAGGTTTTCTTATCTAGTTATCGATTTCCGTCGCAGTATAAAGTATACTATGTCATTTTTTAGAAATAATATTATCTTTATGCAATTGCTTAGCTTCATGCTGCTTTTTAGGGTTCCGTACCTCAAAAGGAAAAACGGAACCCTTATGGGATCACTTGGTTGTCCGTCTGTCTGTCAAGACCCTTTTTCTCAAGAAAGCGTGGAGGTATCAAGCTGAAATTCATATCAAATACTCAGGTCTACTGTCCCTTGAGCAGCGAAAAAGTCAAACTTCAAAGCCAACGCAATCAAAATTTACCTGCTTATGCTGCAAATTTTCGACACTCGCAAGGGAATCAATACCTACAGGGTACTTCTCATGCACTCAGTCTTGAAATTTGGTACGAAGCAACGTCTTATGGCACAAATAAAGGAAAACATGCGAAAAGCATACATTTTGTTATATTATACAGAGAATGGTATACAATATACACATAATTTTCAACTGATATACATAATATAGTCGGTACATGAGGTTTAAATGAAACTCACATACTTCATGTTTTAGGGTTATGGGCGCAGTGCAGTTTGCACCTGTGAACTGCATCTGTTATAGGCAGAGGTTTCCGCTTAACACCAGGTGGACATCGTGCTTGTTCCATGAAGATAGCATAAACAATTAAAAATAAAAAAATCCAACTGCAAATTATTTATTTTTGTTATGCGTTTTATCCATACATTAAAATTAAATCTGCAAGTTATATATATATATTTATTAATTGTTATATATATATTTGTTAATATATATATTAATTGTTTCTTAAAGCCTTTCATGTTGATAATCCACTCGATGGGTTAGGAAGAAATAACATTTGTTTTTCTCAATTCGGCGTCTAAAATCCGCTAGTTTGTTATTTTTACTTTTCTGTGTGCTTAGTGTCACCTGCGCTATCAAGACGAATCTAATGATTTAAGTAATTATACATTAAAATCCGTTGAGCCGTTTAGAAGTTATGGTGGAATAAAGAAAAATAAACTTACAAACATACATACATAAACCCTGAAAACAAAACACTCCTTTTTATGGGAATCCGTGTAAAAATAAGTAGTTAAAATAATTTTAGCGATCGTAAATTGAAAATTCCGGCAATATTTCTTTTAAGGGCAAAACGGAATTTAAAAATCTCCAGTATCGAACCCGGGACCATCCCTCCCTCGAGCCGGGACTAGCTACCGTGGTACCTAGCCCGAGGGACGGATGATGCGGGTTTGAAAACCACAGTTAAAGATTTTTTTTCATTGAAATTTTTACTCTATATTTTAGGTTTGTAATTGATTCCGTAAGTATGTAGTAACTCTACACCTTCACAGTCCCATTAGTAAGAATCCCTTAACGTAAAGCATCCGTTAAATCTATCGCTAACAAGTCTAGTTTCACGATACTTAGGGATACTCTTTTAAGAAAATAATGACAAATATTTTAAAAATAAAAATATTTTCATAAAACACTTAAGTAAAGAATATAAATATTGACAATTCCGCCTAATTTTACTGTTAAGCCGACGTGACGTCATAAACGCCACACAGCCAAACCGGAAGAATTTTCGACGCGTGTCGTTTCTACACGAAGCATCCTCAGGAGGTCTTGACTCTTCAAAAGAGAGAGACTCTTCATTAGATGATTAATGTTTTCTTAAAATATTTTCATTATTAAATATAGATTTCCGCAACACAAGTATAATTATTTAAAATGGTAAAAAACCCGACTGCATATTATTTATTTTCGTAAAGCGTTTTACCGTTTAATTGAAATTAAAACTGGAAGTTAGATATATTTATGGAATTGTTTTTAAAAGTTCTTCATTTTGATAACCCAATCGATGGGTTGGGATAAAACTTTTTTTTTATATTATTAGGTTTGCAATAACGCCTGCTATGCGGATTACATTACAAAATCACAAATATAAGATAGAAAAAATTAAGGCCCGATCATGACTTAACAAAAATTCCTATCGTATATTTGTAATTTTGTAAAATTATTTTTTTCTCTCAATATGTCATCTAAAATGCACCGATTTCGCGTCTCGACTTTCAGAGTCGCTTCATCATGGAGTACGTGTGCTTCCGACCGCGTCAGTGCATGCACCGATGAACCGACTTCACTTACGTTAAATCAGAATCGAATTTAACGATATCTCATACATTAATATCATATAAGGCGTTTAGAAGTTATGGTGTAATAAAGAAACTCACAAACATACATACATGAACCCTGAAAACATAGCACTCCTTTTTTGGGCAGTCTAAAAATTATATGATAGTCCTATGTATCTATTTGTTCAACTGAAATCCACCATTATACACCAGTAATGAAGACAAATAAGACGGAATGGTCGATATTTGGAATGGTGGTGAGCAATTTTAAGAAATGCTCGCTTGCCTAGCTACTGCACCCTCAAATTTTGAAGCGCTCGTAGCGAAGTTTATTTAGCTGTTCTAAACCGATCATCAAAGTTAAGCAACGTCGCCCGCGGTCATGAGTTGGATGGGTGACCACTAGTGACATTACTACTGAGCGTTTCCGTACTTCGGAGGCAAGTTAAGCCGTCGGTCCCGGTTGTTGTCTTAAGATAGCAGTCGTTATAGCATGGTGGTAGGGCATTTTGCGAATGCCCGCCTGGCTAGCTACCACCCTCAAGTAGAAAATCTGTCGCCAAGCACCTAACGGTGTGTTCCGGCAGCTGTCCTTGAGAGCCAGTACTTCTAGGTTAGCCTGAACAACATATAGCCCCGGAATGGGGTGTCTTGTCCCGGGTCCAGTAATTTCGCTCTACTGTCCCGGAATTCACTAGTTTTAGATTTTTCACAAACATACATAGTCTGACCAAGTCACGAATTGCACTGCGCCCGTCACCTTGAGACATATTTGTTAAGTCTCAGGTGCCTGTAATTTCACTGGCTCTGGAACTGCTGCCAGAACACACCGTTAGGTGGTTAGCGGCAGATTTTCTACTTGAGGATAGTCGCTAGCCAGGCGGGCATTCGCAAAATGCCCTTCCACCATGAGGTGAAGCTCAAGCCCGCGGCGGGATACAAACCATGGATTGGACGTGCTGAGCGGCAGTCCATAGCCAATGCCACTGAGCCATCACTGCTTCAATACAATACAACATCGATCGAGATATAACTAAGTGTGACCGTGTTGTAGATGCAATCGCAATTTAGAGTGCTAGGTACTTGCAGAAGGGGAGTGATAAAAATAACTCGACACTTGACTTAAGGAATCTCCGGAACGTTTCCAGTTTTCAGTCCGGGTTCCCAGTTAAGGTTGAACTGGCCGGTCACTTCTACAAACGTCGTAGGGTTATCACTCCCTTATTTGAGATTTAAGGTCCAGACATGAGCATAATATCGATTGATATCGCCATTATCTAGGCTTGTATGATGCCAAAATTTTAAAAAGATAATTAATTTGTAAGTTATGAGCATCGAAAACTTTATATGAAAATGTTTCGAGGCTCATAATTCTCAAGATTTTATTAAAATTTCGGCATCATACAAGCCTAGATAATGACGAGATCTATCGGTATTATGCTTTATTTTGAACCTAAATCCTCAAATACGGGAGTGATCACCCAACGACGTTTGTATGGAGAAAGGGCCGGCCAGTTCACCCTTAAACAAAGTCCACCGTCATTGGCGCTTGATGACGTTGTGAATCATCTCCAAAACTACAGTCGATTATCACAGAATGATTCAAGGAATCTCAAGGTGTAACTAATAGATCCAGACATCTGAGTCATCCATTAAAATAAGTGTCGCCAATATAGAGGGCAAATCTGTAACACTTATGGCTGTAAAACTGTCACCGTAAAATGAGGTTTATGATTGTGAGTCATTCATCAAGAGTATGAAGTCAAGCCTGACGTGAAAACCTTGGTATGATTGAAACTGAAAACTTTGTTGGAGATGACGACCGAACTCATACCTATCGGTCCGGCCGATTCTTATTAAGAATCAGTCTACCTGGAGGCCGGAATCCAATACAAAATGTACTTTACAAAATCACAAATATACGATAAGAAAAAATTTAAGTCATGTGCGGGATAAAATGTACTGCTCGCTTCACACGCGGCCGATTCTACCCGGTAAGAGATCGGTTAGCAAGCTATAGTAAAAGGGCATTGTCAATACCCAACCCGGTCAGCAAGAACAGTCGGTGTCACGGCGGTGGAAGATGACGAATCAGTTGTGGATTGGCCTAGTACTCTTTGAACTCTTTGATGATTTTGGTACTTAAATAAACAATAAAAACTTAATAGTAAAAATAATATAATAATACTTTTTTTTTTAATGTTATTGTGACGGAACAAGCTCGAGGCCCACCTGATGTTAAGCGGACTAACCTCTGCCTATAACAGATGCATTTCATCACAGGTCACGAATTGCACTGCGCCCGTCACCTTGAGACATAGTCGTTAAGTCTCATGTGCCTGTAATTTCACTGGCTCTCAAGGACTACTGCCGGGACACACCGTTAGATGTTTGGCGACAGATTTTCTACTTGAGGGTGGTAGCTAGCCAGGCGGGCAATCGCAAAAGGCCCTTCCACCATGCTGTGAAGCTCAAGCTGGCGGTGGGGATCGAACCAGGGTACTGCGGCGGGGCAGTCAATAGCTATTACTGCTCGGCCATAATTGCTTCAAAATATGAATATATTAACAGTACTCTGATTGTTATTTAGTAGGTAGGTAGGTAGGGGTGACGGGGGTCGTAGGATGACGGGCTAGAATGTCACTACCACATATCTAACATTGGGTGCCGTAAGAGGCGACTAAGGGCAACCAGAAGGTGGGTAGAGAAAAACTGATATCTCACACTGCGATCCCCAAACCAACTGCCAAGCGTGGGGATTATGACAAACACCCCCATATTAGGGGAAGCTGTGTTCAGCAGTGGACTATCCGGCTGATACAGTTAGAGAAATTACACGACGACGCCTAAATTTGCGTAAAACATATCGCAATTGAACAAAGTCAACTTTAAGGCCTGTCATACGCAAGCGTCATATTGAAGCGCTCGTAGCGAAGTTTACTAAGCTGTTCTCAACCGATCAGCAAAGTTAAGCAACGTCGCGCGCGGTCATGAGTTGGATGGGTGACCGCTAGTGACATTACTACTGAGCGTTTCCGTGCTTCGGAGGGCACGTTAAGCCGTCGGTCCCGGTTGTCGTCTTAGGATGGCAGTCGTTATAGCATGGTGGTAGGGCGAATGCCCGCCTGGCTAGCTACCACCCTCAAGTAGAAAATCTGTCGCCAAGCACCTAACGGTGTGTTCCGGCAGCTGTCCTTGAGAGCCAGTACTTCTAGGTTAGCCTGAACAACATCTTCGACCACATCATCACTTACCATCAGGTGAGATAGCGGTCAAAGGCTAACCTATCATGCATAAAAAAAAAAAAAAAAAAAGCGTTATACTAATTTGAATTTTAATTTGATCAAAATAAGAAATACTATTATTTAGAGAATTTTAAATAATTTTAAGTTTAGAGATCATTTAGAATTGACACCATTATCAAAGTAGCAAAAGTAGTTTCTATGAAATAACAACCAGAAGCCCCGAATAATAAGTAACGCTCACAATGAGAGCTCAAACTGGTATCTCAAAATTGTAATCGTATTGCGGCGATTGTTTTAAAATTTGATATATTAATGGAAGTATAATTAATGTATGGGTAATCTCACCCCCTATTCATGGCACCTAAACACATCCAATGGGTGTGTATACATATCGGTCATCCTTTTGTTCAATACACTCGAGATAATTTAACGAATTGAAAAAATTGCCGTAAACTATCGAAGCCTTGACCAAACAGAAGTTGACGACCTTTGTGTTGCCAGTACCAACACATGTTGGGCCAGAAGTTTCTGTAGGTATAACTGGGTCTCCATACTGTTAAACTGGTCCAAGCAAAAGTTGGTATCATATTTTGTATTATCAACACTTGTAACCAAAATTGCCAACTTTTGGTTAGTGGAACCTCGGATTTATATAACAGTAGCAACATACTCATGGTTTTATAAGTATGTACGAGGAAAATCTGTCGGATAATCTTATTGTCTGTGCAATTATTAATATTTACAACAACAAGTAACTAACTCGTTTAATCGTAACACATTGTCTATTAGGGTTAATTTGTAACAGTTTAGCTGTAGACAATGTTACAAAATCAATATTTTTCCATCATAATAGGATATTTTCTTGTTTTTTTCTTATTGAATTGTGACAGTACATGCACGAAAGTAATCTGATGTTATGCGGTAACCTCTGGCTATAATTTGTCACTTGTAACATACTAAACTGCGCCCATTACCCTGAGACATACAGGTGTTAAGTCTCATGTGCATGTAATTTTATAAGTTACTGGCTCTTTGAAAGTCTTTCAGTTCAGACTTCGGTTTCAGTGCCGAAACTGGTTAGGTGATTGGTGGCAGATTTTCTACTTGAACCAACCCAGCCTCCTGCATAGCCCACCTGGCCATTCGGGAAATGACCTACCATCATGGTTATGACAATTGCACCCTAAAAGAACAATTGGGACTGACAGCTTAACATGCCCTCCGAAGCATGGGCATGCTGAGTAGTAATGCCACAAGCGGCCAACCATGAAAGTAATGACTGCAGCGGACATTGTTTAACTTAGTTGATTGGTTACGAACAATTAAACAAGCTTTGCTAAAAGCACTTCAAAAAGCTCAAAGTTAGCTCGAGAAGTACTGTCCAGTAAATGAAATAACATCTTCATACATTGATTGTCTATTTGAATCACTGCCAAGACATGGTTAGTAGGTGCACGCTCCCAGGTTTAAAAATACTTCAGTGATAAAAACATTGGTAATTTTAGGTCATGCTATATTTTTATTTGTGTTTTACTCTTATTTAATTTGAAAATATGGCCTAGGCTATTTTTTTATTATGAATGTTAAAAGATATGTAATCGTTAAACACTACAAAATGCAAATATAAAAGAATAAAAAAAATAGGATTGGATATAATAATAATAAAAATCTTTATTTAAGCCATATAACACTTTTACAAAATTTTGTATTGCTGGTAGTCATCACACTAGACGTTTAAGGCGATTGGCAAGAGATTTTCTACCTGAGGGTTGTTGCTAGCCAGGGGAACATTCTCAAAATGCCCATCCATCCATGGACCTGAAGCATGGCAGTCCACAATAACGGCTTGGATATCATCAAGTTTTAAAAATGCACTCTATTCATATCCTAATGGATGTACCTATCAATCCAAGTGTCACAAGGTGTTAATGATGTGAAACAAATGTGCCATCAATACCAGTCCTCCTATGAAATTTTGCAAAAATATTCTAAATAACTGATTATTGCTTATAAAAATTAGAAAAAATCATTTGCACTCTTATTTTTCTGACCTGTAAAATCTACAAAAAAAGTAATGATGAGTATAATAAGAAAATATATTTTAATCATTCATTCTCGATTGTGCGCTCATAGAGTCAAGACCTGAGGATGCTTCATGTAGAAGCGAAACGCATCGAAAATTCTTCCGGTTTGGCTGCGTGATTGTGACGTCACATCGGCTTAACAGGAAAATTAGGTGGAATTGTCACTAAATATATTTTTAAGTGTTTTATTAAAATATTACTTAAGTGTTTTCTTAAAATATATTAAAAATATTTGTTATTATTATTAATAACTTAATTTTTTTTTTCAATTACTTTTAATAATAATCCTTTCCCATGTAATTTGTTTTAATGCCATTAATAACTTGTTGTTATACATGAAAAACTACAGTATCTTAAGATGATTAGGGTAAATATAGTTACAATATTATTATTAAATGATGTAATATTTTGGATCCAAAATGTAATTATTTCTAGTTTCATGTTTCATTTCAAGATTTGAAATACTTTACATTATTGTTGGGTAATATGTTTTTTTTCATAGTATAGCCAAGGATGCCTACTTTTGAAAACTGTTTGTATTATGAGAATAGAATCAACACAAGTCACAGAATAATTCTGTTAAACCGACCATCAACCACCGACCAGGATCCTATTGTCACACCTGTATTCCTTGAATGAGCCCGCATCTATTATTCACCCATATTTTTGGTTTCATGTATTACTGAGCGACCCTATAGCCTTTCTGGCAAAAGTTTAGACTATAAGCTGTAGCTAAAAGTGTCTATCAGAAAAATAGAACCCCGGTTCAATTCAAAACCATCAGTCAAACCCACGACCTCATGAGTCCAGAGCGGCAGAATCAAAAACACCAATGATTTTTTTTTATTGCTGATTGGTAAGTCTTTGACCAAAATCTCATCTGATGGTAAGTGATGATGTGGTAAGTGAATTACTGGCTCTCAAGGAGAGCTCACACTGTGAGGTGCTTGGAGACAGATTTTCTACTTAGGTCGCTAGCCAGGAGGGCATTCGCAAAATAAAGTAAGCCAAAGCCCGCGGCGGGATTCGAACCATGGACCTGATGCAGTCCATGGCCAATGCCACTGAGCCATCACTACTTCAAAAAGATAAAAGTGGGTAAACTAAGGTGCATATATTGACTTTAAAAACTTTAATAAGTACCTTGTCAAATATTCCTCGCCAATATGAATCAGAGCCAACTTGTCTCATCTGTATCGACACTGTCGTATCACTCCGGGAATACGGCATTTTCAACACACGAGTAAACACGAGAAAATTACGTAAAATTACTAATTAAGGAAAAGTATTAGAAAGTCCGAGCATCACTCGTGAATCATGATCGTATGTTATATCTTTGCCAACACACGATAAGATAGCGCGTACGAGAAAAGTTTGATTTTAAGTGATAATCTTAAATTTATCCGAGATAACACAAAGCGCGACACGTTTATCGAAGGTACCGTTATAAACTGAATACAATTTAACAATTTTGTTTGGATTATCGTCTAATCTTCTTCTTCTTCAGCGTAACATGTGTGACATGACTGACAGTATAAACATGTCGTGGTTTGACAATGATAATGACAACGTTATGACAGCTACGATAGCATTTTTTGGCAAGAATTTAAAACCCATGAACTTATTAAACCGCAGAAGCCATTAACAAAGAAATAATAATAACCCATGAACTTAAGTTATACCATTTGAAGTTAAATTCGCCAAAAACGATCAAACTCCCAAAAAGTTGTTCCAGATGGGTCTTGGCATTATTTTCACCATAAACGCTATGAAGCTTCTGGAACAGTTTTAATTACCTAGATCTTATTTCAAAAGTGATAGAAGTGGCAAATTTTAGTGGCATTCTTAGCGTTCTTATCCTAAATGGAACAGGGGAGAACAGTTACAAACGATGTGATCACAACCATAGACGCAAATGTGATCAAAATTATCGAAAATAACGAAATTAGCGTCAAATGGAATAGGCCCTATATAGTCTAAGCCATAGAGAAAAGTAATATACTGGGAATAGAGAGGCCCTTTACGAATTTTTATGCCGACCCGTTATGTCAAGAGACTGCTCTGGTATCACAATCCGGAACTAAAATTTACTCACACATGCACGACTATGAATGTGTGATTAGATTAGTATTACTTACACATACATTCATATAATACCTACCTGCTACGCCGGCGGCGTCGTGTATGACGCAGATATAATATATTTCGTTTCTAAAATGTAACATGTTTAGCTAACAAACATTTTCTGCTGGGAAAACTATTTGTTATAAACGCGTCCAATATTAGAAGGAACATAAATATACCAGTGGCATACACGTCACGCAGATTTACTCTTCGCCGAAGGGGTAGCCCTGTATTGGCACCATTTCAAAATCATTCCTAAGAAACATAATTTTGTAAAAGTTGGTTTTGAAATGATTAGTATAGGATGCACCTTACTTATAAATTAATATCTATGGGTACTTATCATTATGAAATAATATGAACAGAAAACACAGTAATATTAAGAATTAGGTATATTAACACAGTACAGAATTAGGTACAATTACAGTTGATAAAAGTCCTTAAATTTTACAATGTCAAATTAAAAATGTAATATATATATGTATATATGCTTATGCCTAATATAATATATTTGGCTCCATTGTTAATTACATCCTTGCCTTCATTTATTAATTTACCTACCAGTCAATATATTAAAATAGTTTCCTTAAATTTTTTTGTACCTCATCACCTTATTTAGTGTGTCCTCAGACATATTTGTCGTAAGCATGAGCAAAGTACCTGTTTCAGCCTTCCTATAACTAGCCATCGCTTCGTCGTATTTGCTGATTTCGGCGTCACCTGCTCCTTCGACAAGAATTGGCTTCTGGAGTTTACCTTCTACTGCTTCTGTGGCACCTTCTGTGCCTCCCAGCATGATGGTAACCTTATACTTCCATGTTGACCAATTTTGTTTGCCTTGCAATTTTCCTATATCTATTTTGATATTGAAATCCATTTTGTGGACCCTCTCTTCTTATTTTTCTCTGGGGACCAGAACCTCTTAAAGGAATATGTTGATTCCTAGCAGAACTACAGTGGAATTGAAAATGAGTAGAGTTCTCACAAATATATATAAGATACCAATTTTTACAAAGAAAAATATAACACACTATAAGGAACTTGGAGATGTTTTTTATTCGATGACATTATAAAACTAACAAACATTGGTTCCCTAGCAACCACTACACTATGGTAGTAGTCCAACCTCTTTACACTGATGCTAAGTGGGTTAGTATATCACCTCAACAATACTTTTTACTTCCATGCCATAAACTAACTTACACTGAGCAAGTAATATATATAACAATAAACTTTTTACTTAATACCTACTTACACAGAAGTTGATGTTGAGTTTTTTTTAAATCCCACTGCATTTGGCTTCGCACGTTTTTGATGTAGTTGATTGTTCTGTCATCTTGTGGTGTAATATGGCATTAGATAAATCTTTTGAGACGGTGTTTTTAGAGGGCGCTATTAGCCAAAAATCACGGAAAATCTGACTTTTCAGGAAAGCGTCCCGCGCATGGTCTAAGACCATGAATATTTTGTTCTGAAAAAAAAACAATATCATGAACAGTGTTGGATTTCGTAGTATAATTATTACTATTTTACTATTATGTACTATTTGTACCAATTTTTTTTTTTATAAAACCAAAGTCTAATCTTGCAATGTACAGTTCTGACCCCTAACTCAATGGCTACAGTCCCACCAACTTATCTGTTCAGGCGGCAAAAAAAAGAACTACAACATTCCTTCAAATTGTGACAGTCTGTAGTTGATTTCCTTGACCAGTAGCGCCCTCGAAGACTGCACAGTTAAGTTGGTGGTACTATACAGATATATGTGTATATCAACATAGGTATATGTTATAGCTGCTACGTAAAAGACATAGAAAAGGTAGATTGTTTTTATTATAAAACCTAAAATCCTTACTTGAATCTAAACGTACATACCTTCGACAAATTTTCCAACGTAAATTGAATGACATAACAATAGATCGTTCTGTTATTATCATTCCCTTATAGGGTCATATGTAAAACACACCTAAACATGTTAAATAAGACCTGCATGTGGCTACATACTATATGTTGCAATAAATATTTGAGTATAATCAAGTTTTTATTATGTTCGTGGTATGGAATCGACCTCATTCTACACCAATACCGAAGTATTTCTTTAGCATTGGCAATATTGCGAATTAAAGATCAACCAATAAATTAAAAAAAAATAATGTCAATGTTATTATTTTTAATAAAATGTTATTTTGTCAATGTTATTTTTTTTCAAGTATGCTAACCCGTTGGGTCCGTGGGGACCGGGAGCTCATCGCATTTTCCAAAATTTATCAGAGCGCTTGGTCGATGCGACGCGTGATCAAAATGCTGGCACCTATTTGGCTCAAAGAATAAGCATTGCAATTCAACGGGGCAATGCTGCCAGCATGCTGGGCACGTTGCCAACTGATAGTGTGCTAGAGCACTTGGACTGCCTATGAGTCCAAATGCTTTTATTGTAGTAGCGGTTGTATTGTAGTAGCTGTAGTGTTGTATGGGTATGTTCCATTTGTCGCTAAGAACGTTAATTTCGATAATTTTGATCACATTCTGCGTCTGTGGTTGTGATCACTGTGATCGTTTGTAACTGTCATCCCCTGTTCCATTTAGGATAAGAACGCTAAGAATGCCACTTCTGTCACTTTTGACATTAGATGTAGGGAATTCAAACTGTTCCAGTAGCCTCATAGCGTTTATGGCGAAAATAACGCCAAGACCCATGTGGAACAACTTTTTGGGAATGTGATCGTTTTTAGCGTTTTTAGCGAATCTAACTTCAAATGGTATGCACTCTATATAGTTTGTAGTATTTGTTTATAAAAGGCATAACGCCGGTAAAAAAAAAAATATTTTTAATTGTCACTGTCACCCCACATGTTCAGTCAACCATTGCCATAGATACCGTTGTCATGGAAACCATTGGAATTTGGAAACATCAAACAATGGAAAATAAAATTTTGTCAGTGTATGTATTGCATGCTCAGTTAAGGAAAAATGGATTGGATTTAGAAACTAAAACGTAGTGATTACATTACATACTCATTGTCGGAAATATACAGAAAAGTAATACACCGATTGGAACCATCACAGATAGAGGAAAAAGAAGAAACTGAAAAGTTAACAACCTTATTGAAGATTTAAATTAAAATCTAAGAATTACCTAAGTAAATAAATTTCCCATAAGTTTATAAAACCAAACCAAGTACCAAAAATCATTCGATTCTCTCCGAGCAGGGAGTATTTTTACAGTGTTTAAATTAGAATTTATCTCATAAGTCATAACAAACATGAATGATTTTGTCCGATGCAATAAACTCACTGGTGTGCATTGGCTTAAGGGGCCAGTAGAACATGTGAGGATAAAGTAAGTAGTTATGTTGGTACTCACCATTTATCTCATTCACTAGCTTGTATTGTACAAACATACATCTGATGTGATGCTTACTGTATTTATACCTTATACCTATCAAAGAAACTATTAATCCTGATCGATTATAGTTATCCCTTTAAGTATTTTAATGTTCAATAATTTGGTATCTTTACTAATACACTTTCTAGTTTTATATTTTTGTCATAATTTGCGTAACCGCTGAGGATTGAATATGGATTATCCACAATATATCAATAAATTTATATTGTTATGAATTAAATACCAATATGTAAAGGTTAATTAGTAGTAGTGTTAGTTGCACATCATAGAAAATTACAACAATTTAATTTCACTCAAAGTTGCCTGAACAAGTTTATATTTAGCTATTTAGCTCGAAATGCCTGAAAGCTAAACAGTTAAATATCAAATTAAGACAAATACTTTTCATCCTTGTTTGGGGTTTACATGTATGCCTGATAAAGTTCTTTTTGCATTATAATTTCCCTAACTGTACCATTACATAAATTATATTGCAATATCTAAACTTATAGGATTAAATTAAAACCACCAGATGATGTCATATCGCTACCAAAATTTGAGGACTATGCAAATAATACTGAAAACTTATGTTTGGAACAATCTGTCAAAGAATTTTTATTTAATTGGCAAGATAAATGTTTCTCCGCATCAGAAATACAACGATACACAGATGTTCACAACTGTCTTACAGAAAATGAGCTAAGATACCATGAGCTGATTAAAACTAACAATGTAACACCTAGTAAAGTATTCACTTATATCCATGAAGACTACTTCATGCCATTGCCTAGAGAAAAAAAGAACGACATAAGTTCCATAAGTTCATATTTGGAGTGTTTGGGTTTGGATGACACAATTGGCAGAATTGAAGATGCTTTTGGCAGGAAAACAGTTTCAGAGAGACATTTGTTCAAGAGCCAAGAGGATATTCAAACTGAGGATGAACAGTGGACAGCAATGCATATAGTATTTGATAACTCGGACTATAATGAGTGAGTTTTATGAATTGCATTATATTTATTCTTACATTGTAATTTTTGCTATAACGCCTGCCAAGTGATCTCATTTTTCCTTGTAGGCTATCCCTTACCTAATGGTAAATGATAATTAGGTGCTGGATGGTGAACAGGCTCATGGCAATTTAGTATCACTATATGCATTTAACGAAACTGAACATCAAGTTTTATATTTCTAAATTTGATTACGCTATCTTACGCACTATCGCATACTAAGCGAAAATCTTATTTTACAAACTATTGCTGAACAAAATTTTATGCCCTGGGCGGGAATCGAACCCGCTTCCTCCGATTTCGCGCCGGATGCCTAAACCACTCGGGCAACCTGAGCACGCTGTTTCGAACCGAAATTTAGGCATGCAGCGTGAAATCGGAGGATGCGGGTTCGATTCCCGCCCGGGGCATAAAATGATAGTTTGTAAAATATCAAGTTTTATCTTGGTTTATGTCTAAGGTGGGCCTTCACGGGCGTCCGCGCAGATTTCACGCCTGCCAATTTCCTTCACAACAGATATTGATGTTGATGCAATCTAAAGCATCTTCTATGGCTGTGATATTGGTTGCAATTTGTTGATGACACTAAACGCTCTTGAATGTGTTTAGTTGAGGTAAACATTAGAAATTGGTTGTTTAGAAGTAAGTCTCAGTTTGGCTGAAACTTTACGTTTTCAATTTATGTTGGTGAAATTTAAACTGGCTCTTCGAACTCAGTCAAATGCTTGAACTCCGTTTTAATAGATATTGATAGAAATAGTACAGTCAGGCGGCCTTATTGCTAGGCATCAATCTATTCCATGCAACCATAGCCTGTATATATTCTAATTGATTGACATGGAGGTTAAAGCTTTTCTGTACTATGCATGAAGTGGAGTATTAATTTGTAATATATACTGAAAATACCTTAATGTATGAGTATTACATAATTTTAAATACCTACTTGACAAAATATAATACTGAAAACGTAAATAGGTACATATTATACCATAAATATCTTAATGTGCTGTGCACTATATTTTTTAGCTGGAAGTATATACCTTGTTGGTAATAAGTTAATGAACGATGATTCGGTCGAGAAGTTGTTCATGCTATCCTAGAATAACAGGCTCTCATGGACAACTGCCGAAGTACACAGTTAGGTGCTTGGCGGCAGATTTACAACTTAAAGGTGATAGCTAACCAGGCGGACATTCGCTAAGTGCCCTACCACGATGCTATAACGTCTTCCACACTAAGATAACAACGGACCGGCAACGGCGGGCTTCGTTAAGCCGTTAACTAGTAAATTACACTAGCGGTCACTTAAAAGCAACACTGACTTCGGCCATGCCGGAATGTTTTAAGACTGGAAGGAAGTCTCGAATTTTCATACAAAAAAGAAAACGTTAACCCCCCTAAACAATCACCGATTTTGATGATTTTTGGAAATGTTATAGGTGTTATCAATATCCAGGTTTATAGGTTTTGATTTTTATCATTATATTAAAGGAATTTGAATTAATGGGTATTTAAATACCGATATTTTCTCAAATCTTTTATCTCTAGTTGGGAATTATTTATAGGAAAAATAATGATAAATAAGGAAAAAGAAAACCTATATACCTAGTTTATTTTTAGATTTGATTAATGTTTACTATAGGAGAAAAGTTTTCTCCCAGAACCAAAATTATGCGCAAATTCTAAGTCAAAACTTGAAGAAGCTGCAATTGTCCTTATCGCACTATTCTGTTCGGGCGTTTAGCGGCGAGACATCACTTTGTTAAAATACCTATTTTTCTGTAAGTGCTTCTCTGCTCCTATTAAGGCGGTCCATCAAGTCTTGACCGCAGCCGACATTGCTTAACCAATTTAACAAAAAAAGCGTGCAATTCGAGCCATATATAAAATGGGTCCTAGGGAATCTGTGAGGGATCTTTTTAAAGAAATTGATATTTTAACTTTACCAAGTCTGTATATATTTGAAAATATTATGTATGTTCGTAAAAATTTGAGTAAATTTAAATTAAACAGTGACAATCACGATTACAATACTAGGAATAAAGATAAAATAGTGGTGCCAGGTTTTAGATTAGCAAAGACAAATAAAAGGTCCTTCTTAGGTAATTGTGTGCGGTTTTATAATAAAGTTCCTAAACATATTACAACGCTCACAGAAGGGAAATTCAAGTTGCATGTGAAAAACATATTGATTAAAAAATCGTACTACACAGTTTCTGATTACATAAACGACAAAAATGCCTGGACAATTCCACCTCTGCCAAGCTATTGTCTGTTACCTACATAATTTAAACAAATATTGTAATAACTCTATTATATAGTATGTATGTAATGTAACACATTGTTAAAAGATGTTTAAAAGAATGGCCCCGAGTTTCTTGCCCGTTCTTCTCGCAGTGGCTCTATACAATTTATTTGCTGAACGTGGCAGTACAATGTAGAATATTTCAATACTAAAATTTGTAATTGACCTTCATAAGAGCGTCGTAGACGCCTAAATTGAATAAATGACTTTGACTTTGACTTTGTCATTGGTTAAAAACGACAAGGCGCGCTCGAGCGCTTCAAAATACAATGCATGAGCGTATCCGTTTATTTTACCAAGTTTTTGTTTCCTAGTATAAACCACTTTGATTACTACCAAGTTTTATCATTTATTTATCATATTGTTTCGACGCAGACAAGACCCATTTCTCACGTGCGTAACTTCACTGGCTTTCAGAGACAATCTGGTAGTCAAGCAAGAAGCGATCCTTGTATCTTTGTACCACAACATTGCGAATAACTACATGATCATAACACCAGACCAGAACAACTTGGAGACCAACCCATATGTGGTGGAGACTGACAGTGGGGAACTGTTAGGGCAGCGGTATGAACTGCAAATTGAGTTTGGACATCATGGTGGTGGTGACGAGTTGGTTACCTTGGTAAGCAATATGGTTAGCGCACACTATTCCACTCGGCACCATCTCACAAAAGCTGTTGTATTATTTTTGCTTGGAAATCTATTTCAACGCACTTTAACTAAAGCCTTTTAATATTATTGTTCTTTGGAACTCTATTTCAACGCACTTTAACGAAAGCCTTTTAATATTATTGTTGTTTGGATTTCTATTTCAACGCACTTTAACGAAAGCCGTTTCATATTATTGTTGTTTGGAACTCTATTTCAACGCAATTTAACGAAAGCCGTTTAATATTATTGTTGCTTGGAACTCTATTTCAACGTACTTTAACTAAAGCCTTTTAATATTATTGTTGTTTGGATTTCTATTTCAATGCACTTTAACGAAAGCAGTTTAATATTATTGTTGTTTGGAACTCTATTTCAACGCCCCTTGAAGAAAAAATATCTTCAAAGCCGCGTTGACACAATCAGAGTATAAGTACTCCAACAAAGTGCACTCGGATTCTGACTCTGAATAAGTTGACTAGGATCGCACTCATCGGAGCTTACTCTTATCAGTGTATTAAAATAAAATGGCGCATAAAAAACTATTTGTAAATATAGTCAAATTGTTTATTGCTGTTTCAAATGATTCCTAAATACCTATATGTATTCCTATCCTTCCTTTTAGATGTCACCAGCTGACACAGCTTTTCATATCTCATAATTCAATTGCGGGTTCAAATTCTTCTCATTCAAGATTTTTTTCGTTGATAGCTACCACTTCAATAAACATATCAGTCATCCTCAACATCATTCAAGGTAATAATGAATGAAGAGGTCCGTCTTGTGCATTTGGGCGCTGATATAAAATTTTAATACGGTGTCAACATCTATCAAAGTGCACACGTTCTCGTTTCAACCTTAACTGTAGTCTGTCTAAGAGTAGGTATACTTAATGTGTTAACACGGCTTTACGCTCGGCAGTTTTGTACAAATGTAATCTGTATTATACTTATATTATTATTATAATTGCAGTAGCTGTGCCCGTTCAGTTTTCATTCAAAACTTTCGGTGGGAGGTTTCAGAGTGAAACTTTATTACATAAAAACTATAACATTCAAAAGGAGACGAAAATTTTTATAAGGAAACTGGAATGTTATGACTGCAATTAATCATTGTCATTGTTCTTATAACGAGATCTATTTGAGACGTGACACTTTAGGGCACCATGTTTCGTAATATTATAAAACTATAGGTGTTTTTTTTTCTCCTATAACGGGTTCGATTCCCGGTTCAACCATGTAATTATTTAAATATCGCGAGGATGTACCACAAAGGTTTTGTGGCATCGACCATTCCCCATGACATTTTGATGTTCGACTTTCAATTGTTTTTACGTTCGATCGGCAATTTTATACTTCAATTCTTGTTATAAGCTGGTAGTGTACATTAGTACGGCTCCTTGTCCTAACAAAAATCAGTTTTATGGTCCCATCGTGAAGAAAACATGAAACTTGGCATGAATGTAGTTGTCATATATGTGCTTCAATATAGATATGGAAGCATGTCGAAAAATTGTTTTTTCCCCCCTTTCCCCCCCTTCGTATGTGCTAAATCGTGGTTTTTCTTATTTTCTATGAAAACGGGTACAGCTATCATAAAACTGTCAAAGAACAATTTGTTCTTTATTAAATTCTCTACAATATTGTCTTTGGACGTATGTTCATAGAACTTATAGTTTACAAAATAATGTACATGTAACTTTGAAGTTTTATTAAAAATATAGCTGCGCGCTACCGCGTGATAGGTATCAGCAGAGCTATGGCGACAATAGGGGCGCGGGGCGGAGGAGCCTTATTCTCAAAACTGTACATCGCCTGTCAGCATAGGCAAGGGAATATAGATGACTTTTTCAAACATGAAAACCGACCGTTTCCTCCGTCCCTCTCTGAGACAGGAAATATAAGATATGTGGCAAAATCGGAACTACTGAAATGTTTTAAAGACAAATATGAAGACAAAGAAGATGAAGAGGAAAATGAAAGTACTGTCATCGAGTCAACCGAGTCATTTAACGAAGATCCCGTAGACTGCACTTCATCGTTTCTAGATGGGCCTGCTGTAGTTCAAATGATAAGACCGGGCAGTAACGTTACATTTGACGATTATCGCAAAACTACTCTTACTGTCTCGCAAGTTCCACAAAATGCCACACAGCCATTATTAGAGGGAGCCACCAGTAACAAAATTCCTAACAAATTAGCGACTAAGCCAAAATTACTAATCTACGGAACCCAGCAATGTACGGGCTTAGCATCTGTGTTGACTCAATTTAGACGTGATTTTTGTAAAGATTATGAGGATTATGATATTTTTGCATTGACAAAACCGTTCGCGACGGCAGAAGAAATTCTGAAAGACTGTCATAAATTGAAACTAAAGAAAGATCAAGATCAGCTGATTTTATGTATAGGTGAGAATGATAAAAATCCTAATAAATTATTGTATGAGCTCTCAGGAGCATTTAAGCGCTTAGAAAAAATAAAAATTATAGTGTTGAATGTAAAAAGTAATAAATATTTAAATGAAGAAAAGTTGAATTGCAATATTAAAATACTATGTAAATATGTACCCAACTGTGACTTTGTAAATGTTGATAAAAATAATTTGTCCAAATTTTACTATTTATTAGAAATTTGTAAAAAAATATGTTTTATTATAGATTGTCAGTATTATAACAAGAACTATTTGAATGTAGGCAAAATAAAAAAGCACCTAAAAAGCGAAGTCATTGTGAAAAAGATATATGAGCCATCAAGGTCAAAAAAATTAGTACAAACTAAGCTAACTCGATACATTGAAAAACCCATGCCTAAAACGAATGCTGCTACTTCTGCTCAGGTAAAATCCCAACCAAAAAAAACCTTGTTAGATTATTTCTGTGTATCCAAACGTACAGGTGTAAATAAATACACACATCAATACTAAAAATGATTGCATGTTTTTTCGTTCCCAATAGTAGTAATACGTTTATAATATTTCATCAAAACATAGCTGGGCTACTTGGTAAACTTAACTCTTTAGAATTATGTATAGATTTTTTCCAAGCCAAAAACATTTACATTGACCTGATATGTTTATCAGAAACTTTTGTTAAAGCTGGAACTGAGAGTAACATTCTTCTTAAAGGTTTTCAATTGGTATCATTTTACTCAAGGAAAACAAAAAGGGGAGGTGTATGTATGCTCTTACGAAATAATATAGAATGGAAAGAATTGCCCCTAAGTAAAAACAATTCCGTTGAAAAGTATTTTGAATGTTGTGGAATTACTATACCTACGCTTAATCTAATAATTTTATGCATTTATCGGATACCGACACGTAAATCCATCTATTATAATATATTTTTCGACAATTTTGAGACAATTTTGCATAAAATTTCAATAAAATATCCTAATAAAAAAATTGTAATTGCAGGTGACTTAAATATAAATATTCTAAAAATTACTAATGTGTATAATCGCCTACGTGACATAGTTTTAAATAATAATCTAATTTTTCACATGACTGGGCCTACACGACTAAATTCTTGTATTGATCATTTTATAAGCAATATTCAGGAAGCCAAAGGAGAAATTCATGAATTGTACCTTTCGGACCATAACACCGGACAGATATTGAAAATTCCTCTGTTTAAAAAACTAGCCAGGCTTAATCACTGGTATATATTCTCTAGACAGTATAATAAAGAGAATATAAGAAAGTTTCAAGAATGCATGTTCTCCTTAAAATGGTCTGAGGAATTTGACACGGATAACCTAAATGAAGCTTTTAACAGTTTCCATTATATTTTTTGTTTATTTTATGACCTGTGTTTCCCCATAAAAAAAACGTAAAATTAATAGACGTAACGCACCTCCGTCTTGGATCACTGCAGGCATACGAAAATCTAGCAAACATAAGAGAAACTTGCGTCATCAGTATTATAAAAATAACTCGCCCGGAAAAAAAGATGGAATTACAAAAATATAGCTCACTATTAAGAAAATGTGTTGAAACTTCACAAAGGAAAAATAATTTGACCCATATAAAAAATGCAAAGAATAAGTGTAGAGCCACATGGCAAGTTATAAAAAATAAAACCGACTCTCTAGCATCATATTCAGGAATCGATTGTGTTGCGGTAGAAAACGTGGTCCTACATGATCCGAAGAAAATTGCAGAAGCATTTAATAAATATTACTTAAACATTACAAACAGTTCTACTCATGAAAAGAAACCAGATCAGATAGAATACAAAATACCAATTTCAAACCACAGCTTGTTTCTAAAACCATGTAGTCTAGATGAAATAAAGAAAATTATCATGTCACTTAATAACACACGAGCTGTAGGATTTGACGGAATATGTACAAGCATTATAAAAGATAGCATATCAATCATTTCTCCCATTATTCAACACCTTGTTAACCTATCTTTTGTCAAAGGTTTGTTTCCAGACCGTCTTAAGAAATCTGTTATACGCCCACTCCATAAAAAAGACGATAAGCAAAGCTTAAATAATTATCGTCCTATAACATTAGTATCCATATTTTCCAAGATTTTTGAAAAGGCTATGCATCGGCGTATCAATGATTTCTTTGTAAAATTTAGAATTATAAATGAAGCACAAAATGGATTTCAAAAAGGGAAATCAACAACACTAGCTGCTTACAATCTTATCAGTCAAATAGTAAGGCAAATTGATAAACGTATTCCTATATCAGTAATTTTTTTTGACATGAGCAAAGCATTCGATTTTTCAATCACAAAATTCTGCTTTGCAAATGTGAAAATTATGGCGTTAGAGGTCCTGCTTTGGATTGGCTTCAAAGTTATCTATCTGATCGAAAGCAATGTGTAGAAGTAACATCCCTAGATAAGAACCATGCTTCAATATCCTATAGATCTGCTTTTCAAGTGAATACCTGTGGCGTGCCACAAGGTAGTATTTTGGGACCCTTACTGTTTCTGATTTACATAAATGACTTGCCTTCAGCAATGGACCAAAAATGTATACTTTTCGCAGACGACGTTTCGGTTGTAGTAACTGACAAAACTAAACAAACAATACATAATCACGAATATCTAATTTCTGCTGCTGGTGATACAGTCATGAACTGGTTAGATTCCAATAATTTACAAGCGAACATAACAAAAACCAAGTGCGTTCATTTTCATAACTATAATTCAACTGAGAATACTGTAAATGCTAAAATTGGAACGCAACATGTAGAAACTACGGAGATGTATAAGTTTCTAGGTATCATTGTGGACCAACACTGTAATTGGAAGTCCCACGTAGAACATGTTTGTGCTAAACTGAATCGTTTCGTATTTGCATTAAAAAAGCTACGTCGTACAGTCAATATAAGCGCTGCACTTACGGCGTATCATGGGTATGTGGCTTCTGTTTTAAGGTATGGCCTCTTGCTGTGGGGAAATTCCACAGACATAACTAAAGTATTTTTAGTGCAAAAAAAATGCATTAGAGCTGTATGTGGCGTGGGCCCCCTAGAATCGTGTAGACCACTGTTCAAAAAATTAAATGTTTTGACCTTGACTGGATTATATATCCTGCAAATAGGAATTTTTGTTAAGGAGCATCCTGAAAAATTTGAACAGTTTGACATATGTGCCTATACTGAAACTCAGAGTAGAGACCCAAGTAGATTAAGAACAATTTATTGTAAGACGGCTCTAATGGGACGAAACTGCACTGTAATGGCTATTAAGGTTTTTAATAAAATTCCAAGGACGTTTAGGGAGCTCCCTCTAAAATATTTTAAAATAAGACTGCACAAATGGTTGGTCGAAAAGTGTTTTTATAACGTTACCGAGTTTTTTAATTGTTTGAATTAGCCATAGTAAGTAATTACCTATCCATAATTGACATACTATTTTATTTCTTAAGGTTGAATATATTTTGATTTTTACTGACATGTATATTTGTAATATAATTAATTCATGATTTTTTTTTGTTGTTTTTAAAAATTTGCCACTTTGGTACAAATAAATGTAATTATAACTATGTTTAATATAATTATGATGATTAAATATTGTAAGCTAAGTAAGGTAGCATAACATTATTTGTGTTACTTAAAAAAAAAAAAATTGTATGCCAGATAATGGTGAAACATGTATAGATCTGTTAATTGTATTACTTAGACCACCTTGTTATAACCATGTTTCTTGCAATAAATTTCATTTCATTTCATTTCATTTCATTTCAACATTTATTAATTATGTTACGAACCAGAATGGAAATCGAGTTGATGTCGTTTTTGATGCATATCATGAAGACAGTCTCAAGAATCATACAAGGGAGAAGAGGGGCACAGGATTTCGTCAAAAAGTTACACCAGCAGGTAAACTTCCAAAAAACTGGCAACAATTTCTTCGTTCGTCACAGAACAAAGTAGAGCTTTTCAACTTCCTGGCTGATGGTCTCCAGCAGGTCCAACATGCAAAAACGATTGTTGCAACCAAAGGGGAACAAGTTTTGTGTAACGATGCCACCGTAGATTTGTCCTCCCTTAAGTCAAAACAAGAAGAAGCTGATACCAGACTCTTCCTTCATGTTTCGCACGCCGTGCACCTTGGCCACACAGAAATATTGATTAGAACGGTTGACACAGATGTGGTTGTTGTAGCTATTGCCTTATACAGCGGCCTAAAAGAAATGGGTTTGAACAAATGTTGGATATCATTCGGAACAGGGAAAGCTTTACGTAGTATTGCTATTCACCAACTTGTGAATAAACTCGGCCCAGACAAATGCAGTGGCATGTTATTCTTTCACGCATTTACAGGGTGTGATACAGTATCTGGATTTTGTGGAAAGGGAAAAAAATCCTTTTGGAAAACTTGGAATTCCTTCCCTGAAGTTACCAAAGTATTTGAAACCATGTCACGACCTCAAAATGAAATTGAAAGCCATCAATTGGATGCTTTGGCAAGATATGTCATTCTGACTTACGACAAAACTAGCGATGTAGAAGACATTAACCAAGCTAGAAAAGAGTTGTTCATCAAGGGACGGGCAATGGACAGGCTGCCACCAACACTTACAAACGAGCTTATTTACAAGCAGGATTGATCTGGGGTCAAAGTCTGATACCAAATCCTGAATATCCGAACTTTGAGAACTGGGGCTGGATGAAAGAAGACTGTATTTGGATTCCATGTTGGAGTACAACCAAAGAAACGTCCGCATCTGTAAAGGAATTGACGAAGTGTTCATGCCGCAGCTGCATTAAAGGACGATGCATTTGTAGGAAGTCGGGCCTTCCCTGTACTGGTCTCTGTAAATGTGGGGGAGATTCCTGTGATATGCATTGAAATAAATGATATATATAATTTTCACTGTATTTTAATGTATATTTAATAAATTTTTTGAAACCCTTGGCTTTAAATCTAAGCAAAACAACATTATCGGAAAGGTGGTATTGTAAAAAGGTAAAAAATTAGTACTTGAGTCAGACGCGGCAAGCTGTAACTCTGGAAGTAATGTCTCTACGACTACGAAATAGGTGTCATTTTTTAGCTCAATGTATAAGGTATATTACTTCTTAAGTCTATTTTATCACCACTCTTGTCGCTTTCCTATAAATGGAGCAAGAAAAAAAAAGTTTGCCTGTTTTTACAATTTCATAATACGTTGGTGGCTGTAAACAGAAATATATTAATCTTACCATTATATAATGTAGTATCGTCTTGTAGGTAATTTATCGACAATGATTTGTTCTCTGAAGAGTAAACTCCTCAGTCTTATCGTTTTCGTAGAAAATTCGAAAAACCGGAATCAGGGAGATAAAAAGGGGGGGGGGGGAGGGGGGTAAACATTATTTCTTGACGTGCTTCCATATCTACATTGAAGCACATATATGACAGCTACATTCATGCCAAGTTTCATGCTTTCTTCAGGATGGGACCGTATTTTAAGTTAAGGACCCGTACTACATGTATGATATCTTATTCATAAATATAACGAAAATATCTATACGTATGAGTTTCCGTCTTTCGCTTATCTTTGTAGTAATTTCATAATTGGAAAGCATTGTTCTGTGTTGTCTATAATTTCACATGCAGTATCATCGGCCCATTAGCTCAGTTGGTTAGAGCGTCGTGCTAATAACGCGAAGGTCGCGGGTTCGATCCCCTCATGGGCCAGTTTCTTTTTGGTAAATTTGTTACAAGAAATGTTTAGTTTATACTATATATTTATTGAAATCAGTATTTTATTGTAGTCACTACATAAGATGATATATGTTATGGGCTTCCATAACACTTTACTGAATATTTTACTGTTCTTTGAAAAATAAATAAAAAAAACCTAAATAAGAAAACCGTCTTCTAGAAAAGTATAAAACACAATTCCGTTTTATTTACTTGGATGACTAAGGTACTTATTTTTCCAGTTATCCTGCTTTAAGGTTGAACTGGCCGGTCGCTTCTCCATACAAACGCCGTTGGGTGATCACTCCCTTATTTGAGACTTTAGGTCCAGAATTAAGCATAATATCGATTGATCTCGTCATTATCTAGGCTTGTATGATGCCAAAATTTTAAAAACATAATAAACTTGTATGTTATGAGCCTCGAAAACTTTATATGAAAATGTTTCGAGGCTCATAATTCTCAAGTTAATTGTTTTATTACAATTTCGGCATCATACAAGCCTAGATAATGACGAGATTAATCGGTATTTTGCTTTATTTTGGACCTAAATCCTTAAATAAGGGAGTGATCACCCTACGACGTTTGTATGGAGAACGGGCCGGCCAGTTCACCCTTAAAAACCAAACGTCTAAAACATTTTTATAAAATTTCTATCGGGTCAATCTGATAGTGTAACATTTCAAATGAAAAATAATTTTCTAAATAGTTTCAAAACTGATAGAATTCCGAGCTGAGATAACAAACAAAACAGAACAACCAATATCTTCCTTATTTTTAGAAGTCGCATAATTAAACGTTTTCAAATATAAATTAATCATATACCTTTTCTATAGTTATTTGTAAAGTTGGACCTAGTGAGTTCAGAAGGCATCTTAAGCTGCTCCTTACATTCCAGCTGACGAAGCTGTACAAGAAATGGGAGAAGAAACACAAACACCTCGTCAACTTCGTGATGCCACCAGTGGGCAAGATGCAGCTGTTCGCCAACATAGAATTGGTGCTAGCCAGGGGATTTAATGTCGACGATATGTACATTGAATATCATATTAAGGTACAATACTAGTTGTAAAATAGGGAAAATATGTCGCCTAGCATGTAACGGTGTCTTCCAGCAGCTGTCCTTGATGGCCAGTTCCCAGACTAGGTCTGAAACGGTGTGGGTTCCTTCAGGGCTATCAGCCAGTTCAAGAGAACTGCTCGTTGTCACGGAGGTATGGGATGATATTGGGTGATGCAGGAACAGTGCAATTCAGAAATAAGTTTGGGTTCAGGTACGGTTTTTTGAAGCGCTCATAGCGTAGTTTGCTTAGCTGTTCAATATTGATCAGCTAAGTTAGGCAACGTCCGCTTCGGTCTTGAGTTGGATGGGTGACCGTTATTGGCCTTACTGCTGAGCGCTTCCGTGCCTCGGAGGGCACGTAAAGCCTTCGGTCCCGGTTGTTGTCTTAGTATGGCAGTCGTTATAACATGGTGGTAGAGCATTTTGCGAATTCCCGCCTGGCTAGCTACCACCCTCAAGTAGAAATCTGTCGCCAAGCACCTAACGGTGTGTTCTGGTAGCTGTCCTTGAGAGCCAGTACTTCTAGGTTAGCCTGAACAACATCTTCGACCACATCATTACGTACCATCAGGTGAGATAGTGGTCAAAGGCTAATCTATCAATAAAAAAAGGTAACGTTTATTGAAGCGCTCGTAGCGTAGTTTGCTTAGCCGTTCTTAATCGATCAGTTAAGTTAAGCAACGGCCGCCGCGGTCATGAGTTGGATGGGTGACCGCTAGTGACATTACTACTGAGCGTGCACGTGCTTCGGAGGGTTCGTAAAGCCGTCGGTCCCGGTTGTTGTCTTTGGATTGCTTCACTACTACACGCACAGCTATGTGTGCGTAACCAACTCTGTAAGCGGACACAGTTTTTTGTAGCAATCATTCTGTTTTTTTGTAAATGTTATCGTGATGGAACAAGCTCGAGGCCCACCTGATGTTAAGCGGACTAACCTCTGCCTACAGATGCATTTCATCACAAGTAACGAATTGCACTGCGCCCGTCACCTCGAGACAGTTGTTAAGTCTCATGAGCCTGTAATTTCACTGGCTCTCAAGGACTGCTGCCGGAACACAACGTTTGGTGCTTGGTGACAGTTTTTTTTTTTTTTTTTTTATCCCTGATAGGTTAGCCTTTGACCACTATCTCACCTGATGGTAAGTGATGATGTGGTCGAAGGTTTTTTTTATTTTTTTTATTTTTATGTATATATAGATTAGCCTTTGACCACTATCTCACCTGATGGTAAGTGATGATGTGGTCGAAGATGTTGTTGAGGCTAACCTAGAAGTACTGGCTCTCAAGGACAGCTGCCGGAACACACCTTTAGGTGCTTGGCGACAGATTTTCTACTTGAGGGTGGTAGCTAGCCAGGCGGACATTCGCAAAATGCCCTACCACCATGCTATAACGACTGCCATCCTAAGACAACAACCGGGACCGACGGCTTAACGTGCCCTCCGAAGCACGGAAAAATTTCTACTTGAGGGTGGTAGCTAGCCAGCGCTCGCTCGGCCATCATTACTTCAAATACTACTGTTCCTCTCTTTGTTCGATAGGGTCCCATATTTGAATTTAAAAACTTTTAAATATAACCCATTTATTTTCAGAAGATAATTTCGAAACGAGTTAATTCCAAAATAAACTTTATTTCAGTTGCCAGAAGGTGTGGAATGTAGTGACACGTTGCACGGTCGAACTCACGTCTCCGAAGCTGCTTCGACGGATGTAGACTATGTGTGGAATTTTGGACATCTATTAGAACTTTGTTTGGAGATCAACACTGGCATGGGTAAGGATATTTTACGTTTTGATCGTTCGCTCGAAGGGTCAAACCCTGATGATGCTTGGTGTAGAAAATTTTTTATTACTTATCAAAAAATCTTGACGTCACGTTGGCTTAGCATGAACATTTTGGCAGAATTGTTAATAGATAATATACCTATTGTTGATCTACTATTACCTAGAGATCCTATGAAGAGACTGGATATACAATTGATAATAAAAAAAAAATGTACTTTCAACAAAGAGAATCTATTTAAATTGATTTAATGAATAGGTATTAAAATAAATATATTAAATATTGTATAAAATATTCTCCGAATATCGATACGTGATCAAGTCTTATTTAGACGACAAAACAAAAAATGTATGTTTCGTTTTTTTTTTTTTTTTTTATGCCTGGTTGGTTAGCCTTTGACCACTATCTCACCTGATGGTAAGTGATGATGTGTTCGAAGACGTTGTTCAGGCTAACCGAGAAGTACTGGCTCTCAAGGACAGCTTCCGGAACACACCGTTAGGTGCTTGGTGACAGATTTTCTACATGAAGTGGTAGCTAGCCAGGCGGGCATTCGCAAAATACCCTACCACCATGCTATAACGACTGCCATCCTGAGACAACAACCGGGACCGACGGATTAACGTGCCCTCCGAAGCACGTGCACGCTCAGTAGTAATGTCACTAGCGGTCACCCATCCAACTCATGAGCGCGGACGACGTTGCTTAACTTTGCTGATCGGTTGAGAACAGCTAAATAAACTTCGCTACGAGCGCTTAAATATTATATTGTTCAAGTTGCGGAAATCTAATTAAAAATAACACAAAAAAGTATAAAGTTTGTATTTCTCGCCATATATCATTCCGTGTTGTACATAACGTGAAGCGTGTTTCCCGGAACCTTATGGCTGTTATCACGATTTCTCCGTCTTGACATGATCAAGCTTATAGCAACATGCATGCTTGAACTGGCCGGCCCGTTCTCCATACAAACGTCGTAGGGTGATCACTCCCTTATTTGAGGATTTAGGTCCAAAATAAAGCATAATACCGATTGATCTCGTCATTATCTAGGCTTGTATAATGCCGACACTGTAATAAAATAATTAACTTGAGAATTATGAGCCACGAAACATTTTCATATAAAGTTTTCGAGGCTCATAACTTACAACTTATTTATCTTTTTTAAATTTTGGCATCATACAAGCCTAGATAATGACGATATCAATCGGTATAATGCTAAAGTCTGGATCTAAATACTCAAATAAGCGAGTGATCACCCTACGACGTTTGTATGGAGAAGTGACCGGCCAGTTCAACCTTAAACGTGTGTTGGAGCGGTCAAGTGTGCATGACGATAGTCGGCATCGGCAGGTAACGACGCGGCCCGGGCGAAGTACAGAGACGTTCTCAGAAAGCATATTGATTTTTATCTCCAGCTTAGTGCCACGTTTGTGGGATTTTATCTAAATTTTTTTTTTTTTTTTATGCCTGATATGTTAGCCTTTGACCACTATCTCACCTGATGGTAAGTGATGATGTGGTCGAAGATGTTGTTCAGGCTAACCTAGAAGTACTGGCTCTCAAGGACAGCTGCCGGAACATACCGTTAGGTGCTTGGCGACAGATTTTCTACTTGAGGGTGGTAGCTAGCCAGGTGGGCATTCGCAAAATGCCCTACCACCATGCTATAACGACTGCCATCCTAAGACGACAACCGGGACCGACGGCTTAACGTGCCCTCCGAAGCACGGAAACGCTCAGTAGTAATGTCACTATCGGTCACCCATCCAACTCCTGACCGCGCGCGACGTTGCTTAACTTTGCTGATCGGTTGAGAACAGCTAAGTAAACTTCGCTACGAGCGCTTCAAAATACATATTGTTATCCGTCACTGGTGATATCATGGTTTCAACTGGTGCGCCATCAGTGCAAACTGTCAGGTGAAGTTGATCGTGAGTGATCTATAGTTATATGGATACTCTGCAAACTGAACGCCGCTTCAAGTCCATTGTAAACTTGATTGTGTGTTGTCGGCATAATGGTGTCGATTCTGTTCATATTCTGTTCATATACTAATAGGAGTAGGAAATAAGAAAATAGATGATTCTATTATATTTTAGGCAATTTTGCATCAGTTCAGAGAGCACGTGGTCACACGACGACAAAATTTCCGTAAAATATACCAAAATTGATTACAAAAGTCAACTTTAAGGACTGTCATACGCAAATACGAATTAATTTCAATGTGAAAAGAATAAGAACTACTTACCTTAAAAAGCGAATTTAAAAAAAAATGTGTAGGGAATTATTATAGAATCGTCACCCATGGAAAATAAAACCCAAACGTGAAGTAAAAAAAACAACAAAATAAAAATATTAGGCGTAACTATTACATCTTCTCCGGGATCTGTTCTGTTGATGGCATATGTTCGTCGGAATGCTCATATTTATTACCTTGCTTAGCAAAACTAAACTTTTGTGTTTCTTTTAATTTTGCAGTACGCGTACGATATAATTTAATATCCTTTACAGATGTTATTTAATATAATTTCCTTTACAGATGTTAAACCTTTGCAGTTCTATGTAGAAGCAATATCAAAAGACTTCTGGCACCGGCACAGAACTGAAGGCTACTGCTATCTCCCCATCAATTTAGCTCCAGGGGCTTCCACCCGGGAGTTGCGCTGCGTCAGACCTGATGAGACCTCAGGAGCTAACGATAGGAAGTTTTTCGTTGGCGGATGCCACTTGATTAAAGATCTGGAAGTTTTGTCCAGACCCGAATTACAGGTACCTATATTTTTTGTTTTTCTCTGGTCTTATTGGCTAACCTTTGATCACTACCTGCCTTTGACCACAACATCATTTACCCGTTGGTAAATGATGTTGTGGTCAAGTTGTTATTTTTTTATGTTATTGTTACGGAACAAGCTCGAGGCCCACCTGATGTTAAGCGGACTGACCACTGCCTATAACAGATGTATATCATCACAAGTCAAGAATTGCACTGCGCCCGTCACCTTGAGACATAGTTGTTAAGTCTCATGTGCCTGTAATTTCACTGGCTCTCAAGGACTGCTGCTGGAATACACTGTTAGCTGCTTGGTAACAGAGGGTGGTCGCTAGCCAGGCGGGCACTCGCAAAATGCCCTTCCATCATGCGCTTGTGAGATTTGCCAAGATAGAGAGCATTTATTTAAGATAGAATAGCCTATATTCTACCTATATTCTACATTAACTTACAAGATGTTTGTCAAGCGGTGATGCCATAATCTAGTCTTAGCTTAATGTAAAGTAATAAGTACTAGGTACTAGTTCAGTACTTAACTATCTAACTTACTTGGTTTTCTATGCAAAAGGGAATCATAAGGAAATCTCAAAAGACAACATTTATTGGAACACATAGAACACTTTAATAGGAATAATACATCATTAGGGTCACATTGATTACTTCAAAGGTAATATTGTATAGTCACATTCCACAAAGATAATGTACTAAAAAGGGCAAACCATTTTGGAAGCCACCAAACATAGACCCACACACAAAGAATATCAGTTATGTTACATTTAATAAAATAGTACAGCACTTAACTCAATAAGTCTCGATGCGGCAGTCACTTAATATGAAGAATGACGAGAGGCTCAGTAAGTTAAGACATTGGTTTTAAAGCAATGACTGGAGCCAAGTGTCTGTCGCATATCCATAAGTTGGCATCGGACTGGACCACTATGGCCAATTTATGAATGAAATTCTATTGTTATAATTATCGCCGATGCCAATGGGTTAAACTTCCCGCCATATTTACCACAACCAATCAGAGACATGAGCGTTCCCGCCACAACGTATCAGCCAACCCGAAATAAGACAGGATGATTCGTCATTGGCTAGTCTAGAATGAATACAGATTATAAAGGGTTTCAGTGTGGCGGTTATTAAAAATGACAAATATCAACCAAGTTTTAGAATATTCTACAATTACATAATGAGTAACTTCTCGTAACTTATATACTTAGGAGAATCTAAGCTTAACAAGTATATGATTCTAACACGCTCAGTTGCCCTACCGCGTTTGTACCGAGTGTCCGTACTTCAGCCTACCTCATTAGTGTAACCTTATATGTTAACTGATGTAAATCTGATGGACAATAATTAACGGTGATCACCGAAATGTAGTACTTTTATTTACCCATCCCAGTAGACAGTCAAGAATACGCATTTGGAAGAAATAAGGGCGCACATATAAACCTTAATAGGTGACGTGCGCCATGATATCTAATAACATTTCTGAGATCCTTACAGTGGTGACCCCGACGTGATACTTTAACATCAGAAAGGTACTGCATCGTTGGTGTGTGTATTAATCATCATTTTGTTTTAGGATGATCCCAGCGATGACCAAGCTTTTACAAAATTAACCCACTAGCTACTGAAATTGATGACTTTCTTGTATTTTTGATCTGTAACAGCCTACTTGTCCACGGCTGAACACAGCCTCCCCTATTAAGGGGGTATTTGCCATAATCCCCACGCTTGGCAGGCGGCTTGGGGTAAGGATCGCAGTGTAAGATGGCAGTTCTTTAGAAGGTGCTGCTGCCCACCTTCCAGTATTTTTCCCTTAGTCGCCTCTTACGACACCCTCGGGATGATATAGGGAGGTGCAATTCTAACCCGGCACCCCACGGGGGTATAACGATCGGTCTCTGTAAATGCGTTAAGTTTTCAGTAACAGTCTGTAGTATGGGCCTGTACGCGGTAGGTGTCTATAGGCTCGCCCCTACTGAATGAGGTAGATACCCCATCCGGAGAATACAATGACGATATGTATGTATAGAAGACAACACTAAAACATACGTTCCTCCTGTCAGACGCCAACCCTAGTTATGACCAAAATGCAGTAACACATTTTTTGTTATTTTACACAGAACGGCGATTACACGTACACAGAAACAGGCGTAATCAAAATCCGTCACAGCATCGTCACCCAGTGTTCGCTCCCAGCCAGCGTCCCGGGTGTCAGCGGCGCAGAAGCTCATTACGAAACCACTTCAGCAACAGCTCTACTCCTCGGTGCTGAGGCAGCCTTGAGGAAGTACAAGAAAGCAAGAGCCAGGCTGGCTCATGCTACTACTAGACCAGATTGAGGGGAGCTTGCTATTGAGAACCCGCTTATGGGGGATATCACTTTTGTTATGGAGAAGTCTTCATATGTTAATGTTCTCACTGTCTGCCTCACCTGATTTTTTTTCAATAAATGGTTGTATAGAAAATAGGTTGTTGAACCGTCGTTGCTCTTACAATCAGCTGTTACAGTAAAACGAGCTACACTTGACAACTGTTATAATAAAACGAGCTACACTTGACAACTGTTATAATAAAACGAGCTATAATTGACAACTAGACAGCAGATGTTACAATAAAAGAGCCATTTCGGATCAGGAGGTATTGGAATGGAAGCTAAACGTTCTTGAGTGCACATCGACCGTAATATAAAATGCTCTGACAGCAAAACGTCCTTAATTTAAAATGGCTGCTAGTTTTCAGAGCACAAAGTCCTTATTACTGTATACCCACAATGTAAAACTTCGTGAGAGTTAAATGTCCTTATTTATTAAACGTCATACAAGTTAATGGTCCGCAATTTGAAATGTACTCCCCATCCCCTTTTGAGAATACGTGATACTGAAGATATTAGAATGATTCAATAAATATTGTCTACTTGTAATAATACGAAAAGTATAGATATATTTTATAAAACTCTTTATTCACCTTGGTACTTGTCATTTTTAAACTTCTAGATTACTTAATCGCTACGAATAAATAAAGTAAAGAAGTATAACTCTGATACAGTGACCGCTTTGATTTCGGTCTCATCAAGTTCACAAGTAACAAAACACGCACAATTTTCCATATTCAATTGGATTGGTTAATTGATTTGGCGCTTAGAAATGATCGCATCTGATTGGTCGCGTCAAGGTGATGTTGACACCGCCGTCATTGCCTAAGGCCAAACCGCACTACTGCGGCACAGCGCGGCAGCGAAACGCCGCGGCTCGGGAAATATTAATTTGTATTGATTTATAAATGGCGTTCACCGGAATCTCTCACTGTCTCCGAAGGCAACTCTGCGCCGCCGCGCGCCTTGCAGCACCGGAGAAACGCGGTGCATTAAATTATCCAGTCATTTCACGTTCCACCCACGTTTCAACAATTCATAAGACCTTATTTAACGTCCTAAAATCTGTGTGAAATCCATCATTACCTCTGAAGAGTCGTGAAAAAGAGTTGTTTTCGAACGATAATTTTGTTATATCTTTCACCCAAATATATCACTTATTAATTTTTGAGCTATATCTTCTGCCTCTTTGCAAGACACCACTATTATTTTACTTCGACGACTTCATCCATTTCGATTTTTTGCCATTAGTTGAAGAACCGTTCTGTTACGCCACATTGCCAAACATACAACGCTCACAGAAGGGAAATTCAAGTTGCATGTGAAAAACATATTGATTAAAAAATCCTACTACACAGTTTCTGATTACTTGAACGACAAAAATGCCTGGACAATTCCGCCTCTGCCAAGCTATTGCCTGTCACCTACATAATTTAAACAAATATTGTAATAACTCTATTATATAGTAAGTATGTAACACATTGTTAAAAGATGTTTAAAAGAATGGCCCCGAGTTTCTTGCCCGTTCTTCTCGCAGTGGCTCTATACAATTTATTTGCTGAACGTGGCAGTACAATGTAGAATATTTCAATACTAAAATTTGTAATTGACCTTCATAAGAGCGTCGTAGACGCGTAAATTGAATAAATGATTTTGACTTTGATTGCTATTGTGAACGCGCCACTTCGCTGCAGCACTGCTCTGCACCACTGTAAATGCATGACAGTCGCTCAGATACCGCGTCTGTATCTGTAGTGCGTCCCCAGCTTTGAATAAGCGTGGATGGCGCTATGCCACATTATGTCAGCTTGTTTACGTATTCATTTTCTATTACAGTTTTTTTTTATAAAATATTTTAGGTTTTTAATGCAATTTATAATAGATTGGAATTACTTTCTTGGAAATAATATTCTATAATTTAAAAGTCGGTATATATATGCGTTAAAAAGAAATGGATTTAAAAAAAAACATATTTAAGTTAATATTGGTAGTAGGATATAACTTAGAATTAAATAAGATTTTAAAAATATCTTATTGCTTGTGTTAGATTAATTAGTACATCATTTATTTTTTGGCGGTATGTATTTTAACAAAATGCTGCAAACTATAATAAATACTTTTAGCTACATATAACAGAGAAAGCATTTAGTCAACCTAGCTGCCATTTCAGGCTTGCAGGTAGTCTAAACAGCTCTCTTCCTGTTGGCGGCGTGCCCAGCATGCCCTATTATTCTAGTATTCCATTGTACCAAATTAAGTAGATGGATTAAAAATACCTATTGGAACTAACAATACCGCAGCCATAGATGTGACAACTATCAACGTGGCAGTTGATGTAGTATTTATTTGTTTTAATTTTATGTTTTAGGTGCAAATGACATTATAATTATCTAGAAATAGATCTCAAGCATGAGAGCTGTCAAAATGACAGTAAATATAATATTTTTTCAGTTTCTATTTCATATTATAGATTAAAATGACAAAAAAAGTACTTCTGTATGACGGCTATAAGACCTAAGATCAATTTATTTGTAATTTTTATGTCCTTTGTATCCCAAAAATGAAATCAGTAGTGAGAAATACGATATCAATTGACACTTTGTCAGTTGTCAGATCTAAGCCTTACTTGTAGGATATTTTTATGTCATTAGAAGCACAAATACTAAATAAGAATTGACGACCTTTATCAAAGTTTTTTATGACATTTGTAGTACATGTTTGACATAAAAAATCAAGCATACAAAAAAAAATATTGGAAATTGTTTTCACATAAAATGTTCTCAAGACTACCAATGCTCCGAAGTTATTTTTGACTTAATGTAAAATTCATGTTGCATAAAACTATCCAGGGTACTCAAGTATGGGTTTCCAAAATATTATTCTTTACTCGTTTATAAATGGTATTTTGCGTTCTGTTGTTTTTGAGCTTGAATTACATTTCTTTTCATATTTATTCGTAGCTTAATCGTAATAATCAAGGTAATATTCTAAAGAGGTTTGATATGAAGAGTTCAAATGCGTGGATGAAAGCAGGTTGACGAAGCAAGTATATATGTCGAGTGTGAATGGTTCAGGGGAAGTCCACGGTGAATATTATCTGACCAAGTTGGAGATGTTCTCCAACTACCCTAAACCGACGAGCATGTATGAAGAAGATGAGAGTGAATGAGGCAACGGAGGTACCTATGCAAGGAAAGAAGTAAGTGGAAATCCGTAGTATCTGTCTACCCTTCTGGACAACAGATGTGAGTCTATGTATGTACCTATGTTTAAATGCGTTAACCTTATTTGATTTGAAGGCCAGCTGTACTAAATACTTTCTGAAATTAGGACGACGTGCTCCATGGTTGTTTTTTCGTAATGATCAAACTGATTCAAAGATATTATGACTAGTGGACTAGCAATCGGAAGGGCCATTGAGCTTCCTAAACCATTTTAAATTGAGGACGTTTTGATGTCAGAACATTTTATATTACAGTCAATGTGCACTCAAGAACGTTCAGCTTCCAAAACCTCCTGATCCGAAATGAAACGAGCTACACTTGACGACTAAACATTAGCTTTTACAATTAATCGAGCTACACTTGATGACTAGACATGCTACACTTGACATCTAGACCAGATTGATACACTGCTTCAGACATAAGAACGAATGTAAATAAAAGACTTTAACAACTTATAAGTGGTTTATTTCTCTAAATTATGTCGCTAGTAATATGAGGTAGGATTTTTATGGGCGAAGCCTCGTTCACCCACTGGACTTTCTCACTGGTGAGTGGACGGGGAATTCAAGTTTATCCGTCCACCCACTGCACTGAAGCGGAAAGCTAATCAATTGCTTTATCGATACAAAAAATATTTCAATTGATGGAAAGGAATAATTTCTAAGAGAAGCATGAATATTAGTTTTGCTTTAGAATTAACCCTGAAGTTCAGTGGATGGTCGGGGCATCGCCCGGTTTTTTAATAATACTTATTATATTAAGGCGAGGACACAACATTGCGGTACGCAATGCGTTGACACCACACAAGTTTCAACACATATTGTACCGTACGAGAAACTGACTATTCACGTGAGTAAATTTTCGTATAATGAGCAGATTTTAACTAAGTTTGTATAAATGAAATTTGACTCGAGAAGTCATTCGGTTAGTTTACGATTATTAGACTTATTTTTGCGCACTTGTTACTTTTTAGGTTTGAGTAGTTATTTTTTTATTTATATCTGATCGGCTAGCCTTTGACCAATATGATGGTAAATGATGATGTGGTCGAAGATGTTGTTCAGGCTAGCCTAGAATTACTGGCTCCGAAGGACAGCTGCCGGAACACACCGTTAGGTGCTTGGCGACAGATTTTCTTCTTCTTGAGTGTGGTAGCTAGCCAGGTGAGCATTCCCAAAATGCCCTACCACCATGCTGTAACGATTGCCATCGTAAGATAACAACCGGGACCGGCAGCTTAACGTGCCCCCTGAAGCACGGAAGCGCTCTGTAGTAATGCCAGTAGCGGTCACACATCCAAATCATGACCGCAGCGGACGTTGTTTATCTTAGCCGATCAGTTGAGAACAGCTAAGCAAACTTCGCTACGAGCGCTTTAAGTGAGAAAAGTTCAAATTGATGTCCTAGAGACATACTGCTAACGTCAATATTTGACCTATAACGTCTAAAAAGAGGCTTGGTAAAACATGCTCGATAGCATGTCTTACCAAACCACGTTTGTATACTGAATTGTATAAAAAACGCGGTGTTTCTGTCTATATTATTGGTAGATATTGAGTTCTATAAAAAACGCGGCGTTTCTGTCATTGGATTTGACATTACGGCACAAGAGATGTGCGAAGAAGATGAGCGGTGTGCAAGGAAACGACCAATGGGATAGCTTCATTTGTCGGGATCACTGAGCGCAACGATCCTATTGGTGCAATTTTGCCTTGTACATCGTTCAGTTTCCTATCACATCTCTACGCAGCCTAAGCAACACGACCAGTTTTTGCAATTTCTTTTAATTTGCTTATAAAGGAACAAAAACATGGCCCACCTGATGTTATGCGGTGACATCTGCCTACAACAGATGTATTTCGTTAAGTGACGAACTTCACTGCGCTCGTCACCCTGATATATACAGTTTTTGAGTCTCATGTGCTTGCTGCATATTGCTGCCGGAACACCTTGGCCTTTGATTTTCTACTTGAGGGTGCTAGCTACCCAGGCGAGCATTCGCAAAATGCCCTCCCACCATGCGATGAAGCTCAAGCCGGCGGTGGGGATCGAACCATGGACCTACGGCACCGCAGTCCATAGCTATAACCGCTCGTCTATCATTGCTTCAAAATTTTACTTAGATTACATACAAATTTTATCTACTTTCAAAAAGGTCTTTTTTTATTTTGAATGTTTCTCTTGGATAGTTTTCAACTAAATTAGTGTACAAAATCTACTGATATAATGAACCCCGTCCACTTTTGAGGTCCTCGCGCATCTGAGCAGTGATGACGGCCATTTTGCGCGCTCGCTTCAGTCTTCTCTCTCGCTCGCGCGCTATGCTGACGCTGCGCGCTTCCGTAAGCGCTGCATGGGCCGCGTGGTGAGCGCGTCTCGCCGTTTCTAGCGCTGTCACTTCTTGGCAACGTATGGAGGTCTCCCAGCTGTTGAGAGCATTGGTGATGGCTAAACGCTGTTGGAAAGAAGTTTTAGTAAAGCTGGGCAATTTTATTAACAGCCAATATACAATATTGGCTAATATTGATAAACTTTCTGTGTAAAGGGATGTCTGGAAGAACCATCGCTGATCGATGATGAAAAGGCGCTTTATACACCCTTAGCCCTAGCGTCATTGCAAGGGCTAGTTAGTAAGAAACCTTGTTGAGTAGGTACATTTTTATACTAAACAAGTAATATAGCTTTCCATCTGTTTAGCATTATAGTGTAACCCGTTTAGTCAAAAACTGACGGCAGACGCTAGACTATCTCGAAGACCTACGAACGATCAATTTCTAAGCTGGTTGGGCATATTGCGTATGGCTTGCAGCCACCCTCAAGTAGAAAAGTCTGTTACCAAGCACCTAACCGCCATAGCTGTGTAAAAATATCATTAACACTGTGAATTAACAATTATATGTAATGTTATATAGAAATTTCATTTATCTGAATCATATTTGTATGTATAATAATGTACGTGAATATTGTAATAACAAATATTTTTAAAATATTTTACGAAAACATCAAATTAATATTTTAATAACGCACGATCGAGAAATCGTGCGCTCGTAGAGTCAAGACCTCCTGAGGATGCTTCGTGTAGAAGCTAAACGCGTCGAAAATTCTTCCGGTTTGGCTGCGTGGCGTTTGTTACGTCACGTCGGCTTAGCAGGAAAATTAGGCGGAATTGTCACTAGATATATTTTTATATTTTTTAAGTGTTTTATTAAAATATTAATTTGATAATTTCGTAAAATATTTTAAAAATATTTGTTATTATTAAATATGGATTTCTGCAAAGTAACGCCTGAATCTATTCATTGTGAATATTGTAGTTATTATGTCTGAAATAACTTAAATTTTTACTAACTTTTGCATACCATAAAGGTGGTATATGGAGAACTTTGTACAATTAAGAACTTTTTTACCACCCATGTTCATGCAATAAATATATTTAAATTTGAATTTGAAAAAAAAAATTGGTACCGTGTGGGTCCTGCAGCTGCCCTTGAGAGCCAGTTCCTATTCTAGATTGAGCCCTTTTAAAACCATTGATCATTGTCACTTAAAATCAGGTGGGATGGTGGAAGGAACAGGAGGCAGATAAACCAACATTTGATTTCCATGCTTCGCCATGTGCGCCTCTGTCAACGCTCTGCACATGGGGGCGTGTGCATGGCTGCAAAGTTTCGGTTCAATTGGTTGTGAGAGGTCAATACTCTCGTTTTGAATCATACAAAGGTCTGAGTTCTTTCGCTTAGGACCATTGCCCCTCTATTTAGCTCCAGTGCCATACGCGCCTCTTCGTGTTGCGTGAAGAGCACTGTACCAAGTTACATTAATGGCGAATGAAACATAAGAACATGTCTCAGATTGGTTGATCACAGTGCAGCGGCACGCAGGACGGTGATGTTGTAACAGTAACGGGCAGAAGCATCCCTTACCATTAGACTTGTCCAAAAAAAATGAGTACGGTTACCTCAGCAGCATCCCTAAATAGAGCGTTGCCTTTATTTCCGACCTCGAGGTTTTTCTGCGTGTGCGCCATCTCAAAATGACTGCGATTGCTTAGCCTCTTCCTACACACATGTCTGTCAGCATTGCCGTACGCGCATCTTCTTTTATGAATGATGGTTACCTGAGCAGCATCTCTTAGAAGCGCATTGCGCTTATTTCCGGCCTCTCGTGCTTTCCTCTGGGTATGCGCCATCTCCAAGTGTCTCCGCCATTGATCAGCTTCTACCTGACGGCACCGTCTGTCTGCCGCCAACACCGCGCGGGCCTCTTCTTCTAATGATTTGTCTATTAGTTCTGTAATCTGGATTTTAGTGTCTTCTAAGAATCATGCAATTCTATTACCACAAAACAAAGGCGATTCTAAGATATGAGTAACTACCTACTTAAATTAAATGGCCATTTGCGGCAATGTTATACTTAAGAGTCCTCAGTTGTAAAATTCATACCTTCTGATCCTCCTTCCACGCGAGTATTTCCCTACTTCGTCTGTCCTTATGTCTGATGCAGTCCATGAGCTGCCCCCGCCTCATTTGCTGTTCTGCTGACATCTGCAGCCGCTTGTATTCCTGCCAAGATCTCTCCTGCTGCCGTTTCTGATTGAGGTACCGCTTGTACTGGTGGTTGGTTTCTGCTTCTACCTAGAACCGGAGGAGGGGTGCTTGAAGACTTCTACTAAGATCCCTTTATCAATAAAGTCATTGGCTTTAAAGGTTTTAACTAATTTAGTTTTTGATGGGTTCTTAGCGGAGCTGGCTCGGTCGTTCTTAATTATCAACTAGGTTGAGCAATGATCTCTTCGGTTATTATTTGGTTGGGTGACCACTTTTGGCATAACTATTGAGCGCTTCCGTGTTTTGAAGGGTATGTGAAGCCGCCAAAGGGTATGTGTCCCGGTTGTTGTGGTAAGAGGTATTCGGGTAGAATGAAAACTCTGACGCTTTGCATGGAGGTAGGGCATCATGCGAATGCTCACCTAGGCTAGATACCCTCTAGTAGTAAATACAGCGCCAAACAACCAATAGTGTTCCGGCAACTGTCCTCGAGAGCCAGCCTCTATTGTAGATAAAGTCGTGTTTAATCATCTTTGACCACATCATCACATCAACAGCCGCAAATACCTCCATTATTAGGAGGAGTTAGCCATAATTACCACGCTTGGCAGCCGACTTGGGGATTATAATGTAAGATGACAGTTTTTCAGAAGGCGCCCACCTTCTGGTATTTTTCCTTTCATCGCCTCTTACGACTCCCACAGGAAGATATGGGGGGAATTTTTAATTCAGCACCCCACGGGGCGACATCTTCACTTTCTATCAATTGAGACTGTAGTCAAAGGCAATAAGAACAACTCCAAGTCATGAAATTAACCAGACACTGATGATTCAAAAATCATGTTTAAATTCACTTCCCTCCGAAGCACACACAGCAGAGATGCCACTAGCGGTCACCCACCCAAGTCATGACTGCAACGGACGTTGCTTAACTTAGTTCAACTGTTTAGAATCTAAACAGTTGAACTAAGTTAACCGCTTGTCTTAAGATGGCAGTCGTTACAGCATGCTGGATGGTAGAGGTTTTCCGCGAATAGACCCGGAAGTGAATTTAGACATGATTTTTGAATCATCATTGTCTGGTTTAGAATAACAAGGCAAACTCTGCTACGAAATTTCTCTCTTTTTCCTTCACTTTCTAAAATCCCCCTCTTTTAGTAACAAAAAGTAAATTAATTTAATGTAGTAGTTTACCAATTCTCTTTCCTCTTTCTCTTTCTGCCACAGCCTTCGGAACTGGTCAGCCAGCTTCTCACGTTCGCCTTCTTCCTCGCGTTTCCTCGCCAGCGCCGCCAGAAGGCGCCACTCTCGCTCCGGAATAGAATCCAGCACACTCTCATTTTCATAGTCTACGGTGCCGATCAGCTGGGACAAAGAACTTGGAACTGAAAATGAAATGTTTTCAACATTTAATAGTGCATTTACGAAATACCTATAGAACATTTACACCACGAACGGGAATGAAACACACGTCTTTCGGTCGCTCCCTCCCAATACGATGGTTAAAGAACGATAGGAAAAATTTGAGTTATGACGTCATTGTCATGTTAGCTCATCAATTGGTTAGAGCATACCCCGGCTAAAGGGGTGGATGGACGCGGGTTCGAATCCCGCACAAGACTTAATTTTTTTCTCTCGTATATTTGTAATTTTGTAACACGTCACTCGGGTATAAACTAAGTATAAATAAGCACCGGTAATATTCATACGCAAATATTTCAAACCGTACGATTCAAATCACGCAAATATGCTCCATTTGCACAGTATCCACGCACACGGTCTGTGTTATATTTAAGGTTGCCCGTATAAAATGCAATCAATTCAATATGTTTAAAACAATATATTAGTTAATGGGAAAATCTCCGAGCATTACATAACAATAGCATATAACGTGATCAAGTGTAAGACGACCTATACAGCAAGAATTAAAACCAAAAAAATGTGTTAAATTTTTCGCCAATTTGAATACGATTTAAAATTTTGAATTCAAAGGAAGTTCAAAGCGAACTACTATAAAATAATTGAAGAAGGGTATTTAAAGGACGGATAGTTATGTTCTATCCGGTGACAAGTTATATAACAGCTGCTTGCGCCAAAACGCTGTAAAGCAAAATTTTATTAAATAAAGATTTGCTAAGCAACTCTGTCTTGCATTGCACCAACGCAAGACGTTTACGGTGCGAATTAGCGAATTCCAGACCTGAGCTTATGTATGTTACTTTACAATTTTAGCACATTTTAAAATTATAAACACTAATTATTCAAAAAGCGTATAACGAAATACATTAACAATGACAACTTTCTGTTGTCATTATTAAACAAATTTGTTTACGTACGACAAGAATCCCCCGTGGGGTGCCGGGTTAGAATTGCACCTCCCGATATCATCCCGTGGGTGTCGTAAGAGGCGACTAAGGGAAAAACATACTGGAAGGTGCGCAGCACCTTCGAAAGAACTGCCATCATACACTGCGATCCCCAAGCCGCCTGCCAAGCGTGGGGATTATGGCAAATACCTCCTTTATAGAGGAGGCTGTTTTCAGCAGTGGACGATTCGGTTGTTACAGTGTGGTAAGAATCCATGCGCCTACTCTAAAAGCTACCGCAATGTCTATGTTTTCAATAAATATATTTTTAATAGGCGCTAGTGCATCATCGGAAAGTAAGGTGTTTTCTAAGTAAATCGTCGTCGGTCGGGTCTTTGCTTTACATCAAGTGAGAAGGCGGACAAATGCAAGCATTAATAAGTGTATGTAAATGGAACTATGTATAATGTATCGGGGGGAAAAGTAATATATTTAAAACAAAAATTAACACTCTATATGTGAATATATCTTTGAAGAACGTAAAAAGTGTGGAATGTAGATAGATATTGTTTATTGTAATATTATATCCAATCATCAATTCAAAACACATTCGTAATAAAAATAAACCAAACTCTCACAAACATATATCTAGTACATAGAAAATATGTTAAGTTACTTTTGTCTACTCACTTACTCATACATGATTATGTTATGTATTTATTTATATACGAGTAAGCACAGATAATAAATGGTCCCAAAAAATTACGTGCAAGCTCACTATGTACCGTGCATTAAAAGATGATTATGACATGCATGATATATAAATAAGTATATTATAAATTTTGTAGATAGAAGTACCTACCTAAATTATTTTGCCTTACCATTCGGAAGTTTCCTGATAGGGGATTGTTTCCTTGGCGATGTGTTACCGGACCTCCTTGGAGTTTCAGTTATTATTTTGTAACAAAACACCATTATCGTTCGGTACAATTAGGTATACCCATACAAAAAAATCACGTATCGTGATCTATCAAACCTATTATTATTTTCACTGAACTGCTGGCATTACTGCCATAGGATTGATAGTAGTTTACTACCAGTGCCGGTAGTAGAGCTTCGAAATTTTACAGTAAATCATAATTGAAAATGTTTCTTTAAGAAACAAGCTTGTCTTAGGATACCAAATCATATCAGACAAGTAGATAAACAAATAAAACTGTATCAGGTTGCTAGGTCACGATCTTCCATTATCTTCCACTGAAAGTGATTGATAGCTTATTAATATTATCCTATACGATATACCGAAATAGGTAAAATGTATCTATCGTAAACTATTATTTAAAAAGGCAACGACTCGTAATTTTAACATTTCACTAAACAAATAATTATTTAAAGTATTTGAACACGTTTTACAATACACCAGTAAGTTCTACTTCATTTTCGTTACTAACACTAGTATTATCGATTAAACATTGGCCTCTAGACGAGTTGTTCGCATGTGCGTACCAAATACCCAAATCCAGCCATATGTGTACTTACTTCGAGACTGTCAGATATGTGACAGTCGAAATGGGTTGCGACTTCTTTTTATTGCTGATAGGTAAGTCTTTGGCCACAATCTCACCTGATGGTAAGTGATGATGTGGTCGAAATTGTTAGCCCTAACCCAGAATTACTGGCTCTCAAGGACAGCTGCTGGAACACACCGTTTGGCGCTTGGCGCCAGATTTTCTACTTGAGGGTGGTAGCTAGCGTGGCATTCACAAAATGCACTTCCACCATGTGGTGAAGCTCAAGCCCGCGGCGGGATTCGAACACACCTGCTGCGCGGCAGTCCATAGCCAATGCCACTGACCCATCACTGTCCTCAAACAGCCTGCCACTTTGGATCACTCCTGGATGCTATATTAAAAAAGTATCAAGCTTTAGACCTAAGTAAATCAGCAAAAGGTGCCTTTTTCAAAGATTTAACCGTCAGAAAACAGACGACAGTGTTAAATTTTGGGAAACCTATTAGAATTAACAAAATTATTCCAAATATGATTATTTTCCTTCTACCATGTACCAAGTCTATATAGATACCTAGCTAGTAAGTAGCACTAGTACATAATCATAATAATTGTGTTCACAGAGCAGCGCGGAGAGCAGATAAAATGGTGATATTATTGCCAATAAAGTTTTAGTTCATTGAAATAAGACTTATTTTAACAATTCACTCGGCTCGAGAGCATTTATATTTTCGAAGCGCTTGTAGCGTAGCTTACTAAGTCGTAGCAGCTCACATGAGTTGGATGGGTAACCGCTAGTGGCATTACTACTGAGCGTGCACTTCCTTCGGAGAGCACTTTAAGCCGTCGGTCCCGGTTGTTGTTTAAGGATGGCAGTCGTTATAGCATGGTGCTAGGGCATTTAGCGAATACACGCCTGGCTAGCTACTACCCTCAAGTAGAAAATCTTTCGCCAAACACCTTACCAAAGTGTTCTAGCAGCTGTCCTTGAGAGCCAGTGATTCTAGATTAGCCATAGAACTCTATGGCTAATCTAGAAGTATCATGTGCCTGTAATTACACCGGCACCCTTCAAACCGGAACAGAGTAAGGAGAAGATTCCTGCTTGGTGGTAGATATAGGTACAGTTGCAGTACTTACCGGACGTACTCGCACAAAGAGTTCTGATGCTACTACTATTCCTTATAAGTCATTACACGCATTAACATACACGCATCGTAAACTTCTTACAGTTAAAGAAGTAAAAAAAAATGTTTTAAATTATAAAAAAAATCTCTTCAGGGACGCTATCACGTCCGTCTCTGAAGAGAGAGAAAAACAACAATTTTTCTGTCATACAAATCGTTTACATTTTCTTATTGTATGAATTTATTTATATTCATTAATTAAAACGGCAAATAGCCAGTTACATAAATTATATAAAAGCCATCATTTTTGGGTTAAAACTATTTAGGTAAAAGTGCATGTCACAATTAGTTAAGATAAAATGTTACAATTTGTAATCACTCAATTGGGTATACATATTACATACATGCCAGGTGGTGTGCCGGGCTAGAATGTCACCCCCCATCTCATTCCATCACCCGTGGGTGTCGTAAGAGGCGACTAAGGGTAACACAATAGAAGGTGGGCAGCAGCACTTTCTGAGGAACTTATATCTCACACTGCGATCACACCCAAGCCGCCTGCCAAGCGTGGGAATTATAGCAAATCCCCCCATATCGGGGGAGGCTGTGTTCAGCAGTCGACTATCCGGCTGATATACATCGTGAGGTGCCGGGCTAGAATGTCACCCTACGATCTCTTCCAGTGGATGTTGTAAGAGGCGACTAAGGGGAAAAATACCGGAAGGTATAGCAGCGTTACACTGCGGTCCCCAAGACGCCTGCCAAGTGTGGGGATTATGGCAAACGCCTCCTTAATGGGGAGGCTGTATTTAACAGTGGACAATCCGGCTAATACAGTATACTATCTACACATACTTAAATGTCACAATTATGAAATCATACACAAATATCTACCAGATTATATGTAACTTGTAATTAAAGTTATTTTTATAGTTTCTTTAGTATATTCTTAGAGGGTGGTTAAAGTCTGGCGTAAACGCATTTATCAAAAACCATTACGAGTATTCTATCAATTATAATAATACAATTTTATTGCAATGAGTAAGTGCACAGAATGTATTATAAAAGCCCTTTATCTTTACCAAATTAAAATTATTTATTATAATCAATAGAGTTCGGCGTTACCTTGCGGAAATCAATATTTAATACTAACAAATGCTTTAAAAATGAAAAAAAAAAAAATTTAAATTATATTGTAGTTTTGTTTTAATGTTGCCTAAATACATTATTTGACTTTTTACTGTTTTTATATCTACGTCGCCCGCTTCTTACGTACTTTATCTTTATGTACATATCTACAAACTCTACGATTACAGTCAAAATATCCACTTACTACAATAAGATAAAACTAAGTTATATGTCAGTTAAAAAATAAGGAAAATAATATACTAGAAAAGAAAATACTTGTGTATCTCAAACCTCAGTCAATAAAAATATGTCTATCTAATTATAATTAAGTCTTTAATTATTTATTCATTAAATACGGGTATATACGTCAACAAATCAAACACGTTATGTAGTAACCTATCACTATATCAATTCTGCCTAGCTGATGATAGCAAAACAATATTAAAGTTACTCAATACACACACTTCTTATTCAGGGAATACCTTCGTCTTCGTAGCACTCTCCATAAAAACGTAGTTTCGCCATATATTAAATTGAACACTCGATAAAGCGAAAAAAATTCATGCTGATCCTTGAGCCTACTATCTATGCTTCTGTTTTACCATTTGTCCATATACTAATATAGTTTCAAAATAATTTGATAAAATCGATTTCTATAGGAGTTTTTAATTCACAATTAATTAATTTAGAGATATTATAAATAATAAAACGAAAAACTGGCAAACCAGAAGCATAGATATTAGGCTCTATGACATGTATGCCAAATTATATCGAGTTTAAACATTTACGAAACTGCGTATGTGTGGAAAAAGCCACGAAGGCACTAACTAACCTTAAAACAGCTAACCTAAACGGAGGCAATTAAGCTAGCACTAAGGACTTGCAATATCACTCGCAACTATCAATGCAATGTGTAGGTACCTATGCTGTTATACTTTACTTAGTATACATTTTCTAAAGCTAAAAAGTAACTACAAATACGCAAGAGAGAATGTTATCAGTGTTTATCACTTTGTAGATATGAGATATCGCCAGTAGAATTCACACCTCGGTGCGGTGATGACGCATGCCGTCATGGACAGAGATAAAAGGCCCAATGTTAAAAGACCGGACGTCTTGAAGAAGCTCAACGCGGAGAGTCTCCTTATGATCGAACGCGGTCTTCTTGGAGACCTCCCGGAAAAGTTAAAGCCTCCCCCGTTCATACCGAGAGGACGCCCGACAGGTTTAGAGATCGCTAAACCATCTGGATTCTTATCATCATGTCTCCCAGTGATCCCGGATGCGAGTCCCAGTTCAGGAAACATGACGCCTTCCTCGGACGAAGAAGGGGTATCGCCGCTAAAGAAATCTTTCAGTTTCCGCGATAAATTCTCTCGAATATCTTTCTTTGGCAAAGACAAAGACAAAACAAAATGTAAGACGATAGGTGAAGATGAAAAGACCACTGCATATAGACCGGCAAAACCATCGATAGATCTGAAAAGAGAGAGCAAAGCGGAGTACGATTACAAAAGCCACAAAAGATTTTGGTTCTTCCGAAATAGAGAGTTGGAAAAACACAAAACACATTCTCCAATCTACCAGAGGAGTAAAAGCTTCGAATTCCTCCCTAAAGCCATAGAAGAACAGGAAGAGGAGAGAGGTGGAAAATTTAAGAAAGCTTTACATAGACAATCGTCTGCATTTGAAAGTGATTCAATGGGCGATGCATGGACATCTAACGAGAGCTTAGAATACATATCGAACGTGTACTACGATAAAGAAGACGGAGTATTCCTTAAAAGCATAAGAGAGTTTCCTTCAGATCTTTCCCCATCTTCTGGTGCAACTTCAAGCGTATCAACAGTGACATCTGCATCAAGTGCAAATGCCGAAAACATCTTCAAAAGGGAGTCAGTGCAGGATCTTCTGGAAGAATTCAACAAAGCAGTGGATCTTTTCAGTGAGGCATATTTGAGTGATTGTGAACCGTACACCAAACCAAATAAACAGATGCCAGTTGAGGAGAAAAGAAAGAGCAACTCTTTCAGTTCTTTGCCGTCTCCTAAAGTGTTGCAAGTTAATAAAGTGAGTGAAATCAGTGAGGACTTTAAACAGGAGTTGTCTATAGCTCTAAATGTGAAACGTGCTCCAGGGGTGCCGAGGCCCAGGCGTGGTTCAGCAACGGATTGGTTTGTGCTGGAAGATCCGGGGGCTGGTTCTCCGCCAGTGAAATCGATTGTTAGTGAACAGAATAAATACAGGAGGGGTCAGAAGAAACCAATGAACAGAGTAAGGAGGATAAGCTCTACTAAATATGTAAGTACTATTTAGTTTCATTTTATAATATTTCGTGGCTGTTATTTGATATGATTTAGACATTATCTTTATGATAAATACTGAGACATGGTGACTATATTTTATACTATTTGCAACTGAGTATGTTTTATCGATTAGATTTAGGATTATTGTCCAATATTTACACAAATTTTGTCTGACACCTAGCAAAATCATCTACAAGCAAAGTCTTCGAGTTCGCACCATTAAAAATTACTGTTTATTGTTCATTAGATTCTCGGTTATCAACACGTGAAGCAACATGTGTTAGCACAGAATTGGGTCAATAATTATGAAGTAGTTGTTTGCTTACTATTAGCTTATAACTAAACAATGCTCTTGGTACTGTTTTATTTTACAATTTGAATGTCAAATGTTATGTAAATAAAAGTGATTGGTCGGTAAAATGTAGTGTTCTGATCATATTGAATGCAGATGAGCCTAGATTCTAGACTTGTAATAGACTGTACAACGCGTGCATAAAAAAAACAAGCCGAGACGTTTAACAGTTCGAGAAAAAGGTGAAGGCTGATATTTAAGTCGAGGCTAAAATGGGTTTTGTGGACGATTCTGATTTTTCACTTTAATTACGAGAAAATGAAACAATTCTTATTCTTATTCTATTTGGGGGCGATATATCCTGCACTTACGTCCCGCTTGGGGTGTTTTGTAATTTTCTTCAATGAAATATGAAATAATATCATATTATATTTTGAGTATTTTGTTCAAAAACATTATTTTTGTTATTTTTATAATATCTTTGAACTAAGGGTATTATTATAGACCCATACCAACTTCCTCCATTGAATATATTACAAACTGAGTCTCTTTGAACAATTAAAATAAATGAATATTTTTTTATTAATAAAATAACAGTCTTTTATGTTTTATAGCATACAAAACAGTTTTAGACTGCTTACATCTGTAACATAATATACAATAAGCAAGAATTTTACGAGCATGAGAACAGAACTGAAAAGTATTCTGTAAAAGTTTAGTTTTTCCTGTAAGAGCTGTAATTCATTTTTGATATAAATTGATTTAATGACAATGAAATGAAATTGAATTGACAACTTTAAAGTCCACGACTGTCCATTACAGTTTCAGTGTCAGTATCATTGTTCACTCGTTCGCGCAGTAAGTTCACTTGCTACTGTGCCCTTCAAACCTAAACACAGTAGTGTTTGCACTCTATTGCTTCGAGGAAGAATATCTGATACTACAGTGGTACCCACTCAGACGAGCTTTTGCTGCAGAGAACTGGTGAAAATTTCTCTATCGGTAACCAATACTTAATTTTCCACCTGTATGATAAATAACTTGGTAAAAGTTATAACCAAAACAAGACCAGTTTGCTGGTTTTCTAAAACGTTTAAAGTACCTTCATAGAATAATGAACAAAAAATACCAAAAAATGCAACCGACTTCAACACTCAAATGTTCACACATTTGAGTGTTTGCAATAACGCCTGCTATGCGGTTTACATTACAAAATCACAAATATACGATATATATCGTATATTTGTGATTTTGTCGATTGTTGTCGATGGTTAAAGAACGGTAGGAAAGATTCAAGTTATGACGTCATGTCATGTTAGCTCAATTGGTTAGAGCATACCCCGGCTCAAGGGGTGGATGGACGCGGGTTCGAATCCCGCACGTGACTTAAATTTTTCCTATCGTATATTTGTGATTATGTGCCAACAACATTTCAAACTAAATTCCTTCATGATGTGTAGAAAATATCTAAATATATCAACAGTGACACATAGATAATACAGTTATTTAGATATCCGTAAACCTTTGCAATTTATCTAAAATATAATCAATCAGAACAAAGAAGCATAGCCATAGGGGGCTATTACTAATAACAGCTTCAAATATCTACGTAAGAGGAAGTAGGGATTAGTTTTATCTAAGTTTATCAGACATATAGTTTGTCCAGCACACAATGAACTCAGCATATATAGGTATAGCTTGCCTATTATTACTTCATACGCATTCCTTGAGTAGGGAATAGATCTCGTTTTTAACCGATTTAAAAAAAGGAGGAAGTTCTCCTGTATTTTTTTCAAATATTTCTTACCTTACAAATTTTGACAGGGTGAAGCGATTTTGTTTTTTTTTATTTGAAAGCTGATGCTTGTGTTGTGGTTCCATTTAAATTTAATCAAAATCTGTCAAGCTCTTTTTGAGTTACACTCCAATAACTGAAAAATATTCACCTATCTTGATGATATAATCGAGTGAATGACAATCGATCCCGTAAGTAGCAAGGGTCACTAATAGGGTACATTTTTTTTACCTCTAAATGGAAACACTCTTCAACACTCAAAAGTGTGAAACAACTTGTCGAAGTCGGTACCATGCGCACAATATTGTGATAATAGGTACTTTTGAATTATCATGATACCGACTTCAACAAGTTATTACACACTTTTGAGTGTTGAAACGTTCCATTTGTAGGTAAAAAAATATTTTATCTAAGCACTACGAGTAATAACTTAGACAACATTATCAAATATGTGAATGAATATTTAATTGCTAAAGTTTTGGGTACAATATTGCAGTTGTTATATCATTATAATACAATTCCAACAAAACTCTACTTACATAAAATATTTTTTTTATTCCTTTAAAATTATTCGTCAACAATAATAAGAATACCAATGACAAAAATTATAGTCACATATAACTAATTATGTTCACTATTTAATAAATAAATGTAGGTCAATTATTTAATCAAAAATTCAGACATATATTTTATATCATATATGAAGTTCTTCATCGAGTAATTAATTAATCGAGTAAATTTTTTGTGATAATAAGTCTTTTTCTTCTTCAGCTTCCTTTATGTTTGAGATGGTGGTCTAAGGATAGCCTATTCGTGTCACGAAATGTTAAATAGGTATACCTGATTTCATAAATCAATTGTTAATTGGGAGAAACGAAGTTAAGAACTCCTAGAGACCCCAGACATGCCGACGGACAGACAGACAGACAGCGGTGTATCATTAATTTCACAGGGTCCCATTTGCCCTTTGGCAAAATGTTTTTGTAATACACACACAATGTTTGAAAAATGATTGAAGCAGTGGTGGCTCAGTGGCATTGGCTATGGACTGCTGCGGAGCAGGTCTATGGTTCGAAACCCGCTGCGGGCTGGAGCTTCACCGCATCGTGGAAGGGAATTTTTCGAATACCCGCCTAGCTATAGACCACCCTCAAGTAGAAAATCTGTCACCAAGCACCTAACAGTGTGTTCCGGCAGCGTCCTTGAGAGCCAATAAATTACAGACACATGAGACCTAACAACTGTACGTCTCAATGTCACGAGCACAGTGCAATTCGTCGTTGACGAAATGTATCTGTTACAGACAGAGGTTAGTCCACTTAACATCAAGTGGGCCTCGGGCTTGTTCCGTCACAATAACATTAACAAAAATAACACCTTCGATCAAATCACTTACCATCAGGTGAGATTGTGTTCAAAGGCTAGCCTATAAGGAATAAAAAAAACACACAGATATGCGTGGTTTAGACCATAGAAATCTGAGTGATTTGGACTACATCCAAGACGGGGTAACGTTTGAGTGATATTGTTATCAGTTTCGATGGGTGTTATCACGAAGTGGGCAGTGGTGTGACGACGCTGATAATAAACGGCAATAGAAATCGAGTTTGAAAATGATAAGATGTTTCATGTCAGATATTCAAAACGTAAACTGTAAGGAATTAGTTTCAAACCTACGAATTTAGCTCTGCACCCCACGGGCTGATTCAGTAGTATACAAAAAAAAAGATTTTATTAAAAGTACAAAACCTTTTTTTATTAAAAAAAAAAAGGAAATGGAGAGCTATAATGCACATAATAAATATACCATTTTTCTTACATGCTTGATTTCAAAAACTAGATTGGTTTGTAATTTGAAATTTTTGTATATATTTATTCGTAGGTACAATATATGTATATACAATACATATTGGTATATGTACAAAATGCTCTATATGCTCCAATAAATACGTATTCTTTATTTAACCAGAAGACGTACCAGTAATTTTTGTACAATGTATCATGAATCTGAAATAAAGTATTATTATTATCATCGGAGATATAGATCTCCCTCGACACTACTATGAAGTATAAATTAATTAATAAAGTAAAACTCGACTGCAATTTATTTATTTTTGTTACCTACGTTAAACGTTTTATCGTTTCATTAAAATCAAAGTGGCGAGATATATATATTAACTAGCATTTACCCGAGGCTTCGCCCGCGTGGATCCCTCAGAAACCGTTACCGGTTTTTGGGAGTGGTGTAACGTGGCATTAGGTTACTTTTTAATCCTTTTAATCTTTTTAAATTGGCCCCGTAAATCATAATCGTATTATAGAATTTATAGTATTATTTTATATTCTAATATATGTACTTCAAAAACATACTTACATACTTTCCCCGCGGCTGCTAGTTCATACTTAGTACCCCATGTCGATCTATAGTGTACAACAACGCCATCTACAAAGACGCCATCAAAATTTTTGTTTTTCAGTCGACATTACTAATCGTATAGTGTATGGCATTTTGGCAGCCCTAGCAACCTGGCGCATAGAGCAACTGCTCCTCTCGCTCTACTCTACCCTAGAGCAGGCCCTGTGTGCTGGCATATGTATCTACGCCAGCACGGTCTACGCTAGCATGCTCTACGTGGGCATGGTCTACGCAGCGCAGTGTAAGCGCAATATCATAGTAGAAAGAGTGGGGAAGTAGGCCATCTCCGGCCCAATTCGCGATATAATTACCTACCATACTTGCCTGTCTCAGGGTTGTTACTTATTTCTAATGTATGTACTCGTATATGCAAAATTTTAATTCAGTACCTAGAAATAGGCAAGGGCAGGGAAGTTGTATTTTTTACGTGTGTTGTCTGGGTTCAGGGTCAGTGAGGTCAGTTTTATACCTTAACGATGAAAACACCTTTCACAATGAAAAAAATACCGACTGGCGATACCTATGTGATTGCGGGGCCAGAGACGTGCGACGCGGGGCATACCTAATACAACAAAAAAATAAGTAGGCATCACTCATCATCAAGTAAAAATCATAGGTATGCTAGAATAAGGTAAGCAAGTGCTTACCTTTCCTGTTCAGTAGGTAATCTGAACAAAGACAACTCTGGAATCTATGAATTATTTAGACAGCGGAACACACAGCAATAAGTTCTCATGCGATTATCAAACATTTTTCATTTATTTAGCGGTGCCGAAAAGCCGTGACGCGCGAACCTTGTTCGGTGTTAGCCCCGGCTGGCGCACTGAGAAACGGGTCGAGATTGTGTTAGAGTGTGCGTGCGGGATGCATAGATACTATGGCGCACATTTACAAGCCGCGCGCGGTGCGTTTGTATGAAGATAACTTACTTCCCCACTCCTTCTACTATGGCAATATAGTATTTAAATGGTCAAACATTTGCATCGAAGTCTACGGGATCAAAAGATTTACGAGAACTGGCAAAAAAAAGCAATTCAAATACATGCACACAAAATTTCAACAAGTTTGCACACTACTCGTAGCAGTCTGACTTATAAACGCTGCATCACTTAAATTTTAAGCATTACTTAGCCGCTGATTAGCAAAATTTCTTACTCATAAACGCTGCATAACTTTATCGAGTACCTAAGTACTGCTTAAATCCGCTGTCAATTTGGACGTGCGGTGTTTAAATTACCCTTGTTTAAAATTTCAAATAACACGATGGCGCCCTTATTTCTGGTCAGCTGATTTAGTTACTACTGAGGTTATTGTAAAAAAAGGGATAGTTGGAAACTTGGATTCATAGAAAAAAACGTAGACATAACCAGGCATATAAATTATATCGGATTATATGGAAAAGATAACATCCAGCGGGACTTCCGGTATTCTGGGATTACACCCGTAACCCCAGAATGTATTTCCAATTATTCTATGAATCGGTTGCTGGCCAATCGAATTTATAGAATATTAGGCACTTAGAATTTACCATATCGCGAAATGAAAACTCAGTCTTCAGTACCTAACAATTTGTACAAAAATCGGTACCTACATAGAATAGTCATTTTTTACTTTTTAATTTCCAGATATTTAGCACAAGATTCATGCTTTTTGGCAATTTGGGTCCTTCGTAATCCCCTTTAGTTTAATGTTGTCAGTTTAAAATACGTTCGACCTCATTATCCATTGCTTAGCTAAATAGGTGCTAAGTAGCGTTTATAAGTAAGAAATATTTAAACATTACTTAAACACTGTTTAGTTATCCATTACTTAGCAACTACTTAGCGGATTTTTTATAAATAAGGGTAGATATTTAAAATATGACGAAACTACATTTGTATGAAAAGCGCTATGAAGATATTTCCCATAATTGTCTTGTATGAGTACCTAATACCTCCATGTTAATATTCGTAAAAGATGTTGGAAAATATTGCTTTTACCACTTTCAAATTTCACAAACTGACTGATATAAGAAATGATGAATGGCGCCAAGATTTTCCGAGAATCTTCTCAGCATTTATACTTGACCGCAAACAGCAGATAAAATTGATATTGGCTTCCAAGATGTGATGATATCACGTCGATGGACTGATTGTATGTATATCGATAATCCAAGCTTGATTATCGCCGTCTGACATTACATAAAAAAAATTGCTACCTATAATCTAGTGTTAAAATGACAAAAAAAACAGCCAAGCTCGAGTCAGCCCTGACTTTTTTAGTCTTTCGCATCGCAAAAACCGGTGTATAAAATATGTCGCAAAATGTAGAACAAGCTGCCATGTGAAGTTTTCCCGATCTAATACTACTTTCCTGTGGAATGCTGGGTTAGAATGTTAGGTCCAGAATTAAGCATAATATCGATTGATCTCGTTATTATCTAATAGGCTTGTATCGTAACGAAATTTTAAAATGATATTTAAGCTGAAAGTTATGAGCCTCGAAAACTTTATATGAAAATATTTCGAAGCTCATAACTCTCAAGTGAATTATCTTATTAAAAAAATGTTACGATACAAGCCTAGATACTAAAGAGATCAATCGATATCATGCTTTGTTTTGGACCTAAATCCTCAAATAAGGCTACGACATGTATATGGAAAACTGACTGGCCAGTTCACCCTTAAAAGAGAGTAGGCACATTACCAATTGTGTAGTATAATCTTTGAGATAGACCACGTAACAATAAATAGTCTACAATTGACATCTTTGACGGCTCTCTATATATATATTTTTTCTATATAAATATATACCTTTTTTCCTCATTGAGTTCTAGACAATGATGACATCCAACATGCAATAATGCATAAAATATTTTTATTCAGCCTTCTCATGTATTGGAGCCTACCTAAAAATAATTTGAGTGAATTTTTAGTGTAATATTTTTTATTCCTTACAAAAATATCTCAATTTCAAGTTTGAATTCCGATTTGACCTTTGCCAACGGAACTCAAAAAAATATTGTTATATCATAGAAGTATTTGTTGGACTAAATTACTTGCGAAATGCGTCTGTTATAGGCAGATGTTACCGCTTAACATCAAGTGAGTTTCGTGCGTGTTCCGTAATCCGTTACAACACTATAAAAAAACATTCCAGTATAAAACCATAAACAAATATTATGCCCAGTACAAAAATGTATTCGATAGGTCGATATTTCTCAATCGAAAGTAGCACTTAATCTGACATTTATATATAGTTATGTTGTGGTCGCCCTCATTGACCACACTGATTCGTACAAGCCCTAAAATGCCACAATCAGTAGTTCAAAGATCAAATCGTTTGGCATTTCGACTCAATTGTAATCGGTCTGGAGCACAGATTAGGCAACAATAAGTACGCGTCCGGGAGGCCTATATAGCTTTCCCTATAATGCCTGCGGTGTTGTTCCAGTGGCGCATCGTCAACGTCGCTAACCCCGAGGCACCACGTGCGATGCCTAGATCGCTAATTGCTTTTGAACGTCAGGTGGCCGGTTGGTGGCAATAAGCTCGTCCCCTATTATATGGTAAATTAATCTTCTGGGGAAACGTGGATGTTTTTACACATACGTCGCATAGAAAAAGCGTTAGTTTTAAACGGTTACGTTATTTATTTTTGAAATCGTTAAAAGTTCTATTTATTTCATAGACTAATGGATGATGTATTAGGTAAGGCTCTTCGCAAGAAAATGTAGTAAGAAACGTCTCTGATACGTCAAGTAATCGTTTCTAGATTCTATAACAGAATAGACTCAAATTACCCTTCTCTCTATCTGGTCTTGTTTGTTACCTAAGAGTGTTTTGGAGTGGGACTCGTGTGCGATAGTGAGATAACGAGGAAACAGAAAACTACGTACCTACAGCAGCCACAGTTGTTATAATATTATTTATGGATATAGAAATTGACGTTGATGTAATGAATCAAAGGCACTTTCTTATAAAAGTTTTCTTATAACGTTTGTTAATGTGATGAAAAAGGATTACTTGGTTACACTATGTATTCACGATATTTCAGTTTTTTAGAACCATACAAAAGTGTACTGTGTGTGTAATTGATACAAATAGTTGATAAAATTGTCTCAGTCTGACATAAGAAAGGAAGAAGTTATCCTTGTTCCAAGACGTGGTTACTATACCTACATATAATAACTAATTCAAAAAGACGAGTATAACGTCGCGTGCGGTTTGTAACACCTTCGACAATTTCAAATAGAGATCAAAGCCTAGCTAAATGGGCAAAAGAAACTGAAAATATTGATGTATGCTAGAGTTTTTTTTATATTTTTATGTAGGACGACAAAAATGAAGAGAATCTATTCATCGTGGACACATTTACGGGTGCACGCATATGCTAGAGTATAAGAAATGTTAATGTGAGAAGATTTTTATCCTCTCCCCGGTAGATATCTCCGGTCCGTGCTAGGTTCGCTAGGGCACATAAGTAATACGGAAAGCGATATAGGTACGCGACCGGGAGTAACTAACTACAGAGTATACGGATCCCTTCATTGTTTCGTGTAGGAGCAGAAATGTTTGTGCAATAGCGGTAAACGTAGTTTGTAGGTTTCTTAGCACTATCAAATCAAGTTGCTCTTGTGGTTCTCTCAGTCATTTACATAGTTGGAGCATAGTAGAAAGAGGTTGGAGAGTATTTTGAGAATGTTCAAAGTCAAAGTCAAAATCATTTATTCAATTTAGGCATCTACGACGTTCTTATGAAGGTCAATTACAAATTTTAGCATTGAAATATTCTACATTGTACTGCTACGTTCAGCAAATAAATGGTATAGAGCCACTGCGAGAAGAACGGGCAAGAAACTCGGGGCCATTCTTTTAAACATCTTTTAACAATGTACATACTTACTATATAATAAAGTTATTACAATATTTGTTTAAATTATGTAGGTGACAGGCAATAGCTTGGCAGAGGCGGAATTGTTCAGGCATTTTTGTCGTTTAAGTAATCAGAAACTGTGTAGTAGGATTTTTTAGTCAATATGTTTTTCACATGCAATTTGAATTTCCCTTTGGGAACTTTATTATAAAACCGTACACAATTACCTGAGAAGGACTTTTTATTGGTCTTTGCTAATCTAAAACCTGGCACCGCCAATTGTAATCGTGATTGTCACTGTTTAATTTTAATTTACTAAAATTAACTATTATTAAAATATAACATAATATTTTCAAATATATACAGACTTGGTAAAGGTATAATATTAATTTCTTTAAAAAGATCCTTAGAGATTCCCTAGGACGCATTTTATATATGGCTCGAATTGCACGCTTTTGTATGGTAAAGATTGTCTATCTCAGCAGCAGTTCCCCACAGCAATACACCATACGACATAATACTGTGGAAGTACGCGAAATAAACTAGGCGAGCAATAGCTACGTCTGTTAACTGTATTGTCCTAAGAACTGCATATGCAGCAGAACTAAGTCTTCCGGAGAGATCATGTGTTCGCCTTAGCTGCCACCTTCAAGTAGAAGTCTAACATTGTATTTTCGCGGCTGTTCTTGAGAGAACCAGATTACTTAGTTCTACGTGTGCAAAATACATTCCGGCTCATGTCCGTTAGTGCCTCATAACTTTGAAAATAACCGGTAACGCCGGAGACAATACAGGGTGATAATAGTAAAAAATATTGAAGTAGCAAAAGCGTCGGTTTAGATATATCTATAGAATAGTTATGTTATAGGATTATCTGATTCAGGTGCCGGGATGTAATTGAATCTCCTTTATTTTCCAAGACTCTAAGAGGCGACGAAGGGAAAAATACCAGAATAAGGAATCGTCTTCTGATACACTGCCATCTTACACTGCGATTCCCAAAACGCCTGCGAAGCATGGGGATTATGGCAACTTTCTTGACAGTAGTATTATCAAAAACGAGAATTTATGTACATTGAAACGACAAACAGTCCTACAGTTATACTCGGTACAAGTAGGGAATTGTCCCGCGGTTTAGTTTTCAGTTGACACGTTTGCAATGGTCGGTAGTCGTACCAGGCGTACGTATAGGTACAGTAGCAGATATAATAGTTACATTTCCACTAATTACTGTCTCGTGTTTACTGTGTCGTGTCGTGAAGCATAACAGGGAATTAGAGTCGTCAATCGATCGCTTCCTACGATTAGAGAAGCAGAAAATAACTAGGTTAGGGACACGTATAACAAGGTTAGGAAATGAAACTTGGTTGGTAGGAAAGTATAGTGCGATGCAAAGTTAATTGCAGTTGTTAGGCGCATAATCAATCCATATTCAAAGAGAGGGACGTCTCGATGACAGTAACCACATGTAAATCGAGATATGTCTGCTTCTTGAAATCAAACGCTCTATGAAACTACATAGTTGCATTTGACCTCAGATCATTCGGTTCTATGATCTGAGCCGAAAACTTGACGAAATGGAACGCGGACGCCGCGCACCGCTGTGATAGATCTCGGTCTAAAACAGGGAAAAACAGCCAGAGATTTTTTACGAAATGTCTAGTATTCGGAGAACCTGGACCAACATCTGCCACGGTAAAATGTTGTACACGATTATTTCAACAAGGTTGAGGGTCCCTTAAAGACGTAACTTCAGGCGCCAAAACACCGCCCCCACTGAAAGGTAAGTTGTGATCGCGACGGAAGAAGGAGCTGAGCCATAGAGTAGTTTTGTATACCTACTGGAAAACGAAAGTACTCTTGTATATTATATGACTATTACCTTAGATAAATGAATAGTTGGTCCTATAGTTTCTCTATGCTATTACTGCTTCTAAATGGAAACTGCTGTATAGGCGAAAGTTAGGGCTGACACGGGTCGATTAGGGTGATAACGAGTAGGTACGGGGTAAATGCGAATGAGGAAAATAATAACTAATGCTTCGTGCAAAGCCTACAATATACAATTGGTAGTAATCCCCGTGGGATGCCGGGTTACAATTGCACCTCCCTATATCATCCCGTAGGTGTCGTAAGAGGCGACGAAGGGAAAAACACTGGAAGGTGGGCAGCAGCGTCTTCTAAAGAACTGCCACCTTACACTGCGATCCCCAAGCTGCCTACCAAGCGTGGGGATTATAGCAAATACCCCCTAAATAGGGGAGGCTGTGTTCAGCAGTGACAATCCGGCTGATACAGTACAGGTACCTTCACTATAGAAAACTCGGCATAAAAAACTTGTAAAGACACGCTATGGGACGCCTTACCACGGTGCCTGTATGGTATTCAACTGCTCTGAGGCGAGCTCTAAAGTCATCTGTTGGTAAAAATTTCTAGATGAGGGTGGTAGTGGTAGTGAGCCAGGCGGGAATTCAGAAAATACCTACAAAATATTACGTATCTATTACAAATGTGACTCATATGTAACCGTACACGATGCAGTGTAAAAGCGAAACTGCAGCGCACGCCAACCGACTGCGCTTGGTGCGCGCGGGATTCAGTGCGGAACGGTTGTCGCCTTTCACTGGCTGATGCGCTTTGGCTCATGTTCTGATGTTGACGTAAATCATTGAAAATATTCCCTACTGCCAAGTTAGATAGTAAAATAATTATCCCTATCCTGCCCGTGCTCCACCAGGAGGAAAACCTAGATGGGGCACGTTGCAGTACCGGTTTCCGGGGTTGGAGTGAAAAAGATACGAAAAGTACATAGGTATACAAGAGTATAAGATCAGACCTACCTATACAATCAACTATAACGCCCTATACTACCGCACAATGAAAAGTCACACCTAGCTGCCACAGCACCCTTAAGGAGAAAATCAGTTGCTTTTGTACTTCGGCAAACTACCCAAAAAATAATAGAGCCAATATCTTCAAGGCTTAGTCTGTTTACCATTCTCGAAAACTTGATCTCTTTACCAACCGGCGGCATGGTGGTGGTCAAAGACTAACCTATAACAGCTGTAAAAAGATAGACACCTGCATTGCCTTATCCGTCTTGAAAAGTTGTTTTTTTTAACGTTGTTTGTTTTTGCTTATACATAGGGTTAAATGTATGAAGCGTATGAATGTAGGTACATATCTGTAGAGCGTACGTATAATGTTATGAATGTATTTATATATTTTTGCGTGATAGGCTGGCCTTTAACCACTGTCTCACCTCATGGTATGTCATGCTGCGGTCGAAGATGTTGTTCAGGCTAATCTAGAATTACTGGCTTTCAAGGACAGCTGCCGGAACACACCGTTAGGTGCTTCGCGATTGACTTTGTACTTAATGGCTGTAGCAGACAGACTTTTTTTTGCTTATTGCTGATATGTAATCCTTTGACCACAATCTCACGTAATGGTAAGTGATTATGTGATCGGAGGTGTTAACAGGCTAAAAACTAAGAATTAATGGCTCTCAAGGACAGCTGCTGGAACACACCTTTAGCTGCTTGGCGACAGATTTTCAGTGTGGTCGCTAGCCAGGCGGGCATTTGCAAAATGACTGTCCATCATGCAGTGAAGCTCAAGCCCGCGGCGGGATTCGAACCATGGATCTGCTGCGCGGCAGTAGCCAATGCCACTGAGCCATCACTGCTTCATATTTTCAAAATATTAAACCCCCGCGTTATAACTGCCATCCTAAGACAACAATCGAGACCAGCAACGGTTACCCATACAAGACATAACAGCAGTCTCTTACAAGTGCTACAAAATATACGTCTTATACGTATGACCTTGTTCATTAATCATAGTTTTCAGTGAATTACTCTCTGAACGAAACTATGCTCTCGTCCAATCACCCTAAGGGTGCGTTTCATTTGAGTGAGATTCGCTAAAAACGCTAAAAACGATCACACTCCCAAAAAGTTTTCCACATGGGTCTTGGCGTTATTTTCGCCTTAAACGCTACGTCTAATGTCAAAAGTGACAGAAGTTGCAAGTTTTAGTGGCATTCTTAGCGTTATTATCCAAAAATGGAACGGGGATGACAGTTACAAACGATCACGTGATCACAACCACAGACGCAGAATGTGATCAAAATTATCGAAATTTACGTTCTTAGCGACTAATGGAACAGGCCCTTACATTTAAAAAATATAGCTTCTGTCATTTTGACAAGTAGGCGTTCGTTCATAAAGTTGAAACAGTGAACGGGCGGACAGACCCAAATAAAAAACCGAACGTGCTGATAAATTACTGCGTGCAGTAATTATTATCAAATCGTTTTAAATTTCGTTCGCAATTTCGTGTAATATTGAGCGTGAAGGTGAAAGTACAAGATTTAGAGCATTGTTAAAGATTTAGATTATTTTTATCATTCATGAAACAATAGTTTTTGAACGGTGAGATTTTTATGAAAGTTCCGCAATGAGAAATCTTTTTAGGCATGTTTTGTTGCAAGGGGATATAAAAAAGTGGTTTCAGTATAATAAGTTATACCTTTTATGTAATTAAATATTCATATAACGTGTCTGAGGTAAGAAAGTGAACCGCTCGTAGCGTAGTTTGCTTAGCCGTTCATAATCGTTCATCTAAGTCCGCCGCGGTCATGACTTGGATGGGTGACCGTTAGTGGCATTACTACTGAGCGCTTCCGTGCTTCGGAGGGCAAGTTTTTTTTTCCTGTAGGGAGGAGGAAATCCTCGTGGATACCAGGGCGTTGCTGCTTGTATGCTTGATCCAAGCGCCAACCTCCTGGTGATGTCCGACTCCGCCAGTTGCCTGACGACCTACGGACTAAAAACATCCTCCCTCTGTCTTACACTGTTGCTTTTTATAATGCACCATCTTTCTAAGCTGAGGTTTTTTAACAAAGAAATTGAAACACGGAGCGCACGTTAAGCCGTCGTCGGTCCCTGTTGTTGTCTTAGGATGGCAGTCGTTAATCGTTATAGCATAGTGGCAGGGCATTTTGACAATGCCTGCCTGGCTAGCTACCAACCTCAAGTAGAAAATCTGTCGCCAAGCATCTAACGGTGGGTTCATCAGCTGTCTGCAAGAGCCCATAATTCTAGGTAAGCCTGAACAACATTTTCGACCACCATGTATTACTATCAGGTGAGTCAATAAAAAAAAATCGGTACAGGGTGTACCGGTTATAACTTTTTTTTAAATTCGATAGCTGGTGCTCGCCATGTGGTCCCATTTAAATTTCAGTGAAATCTGACGAGTAGTATTTGAGTATATTTATTAATTGTGACAAAAACGACTTACAATCAATTACAATTATCACACAGTTTTATTATATTTATAAAGACACACAATAAAATTAAAATGTAAAATGAGAATAAGCACTTATACAATGTAAAATTATAATAACGTTGATAAAATTAAAATAATAGTGATTTATTGTCAGAGGGGTTATTTAAAACACAAGTTTTTTTTGAGTTATCCCCAATAATGTGTATTTTAGGTTTGGCATCGGTTATTTTTTTATGCATGATAGTTTAGTCTTTAACCACTATCTCATCTGGTGGTAAGTGATGATGTGGTCGAAGATGTTGTTCAGACTAACCTAGAATTACTGGCTGTCAAGGACAGCTGCCGGAACACACTGTTAAGTGTTTGGCGACAGATTTTCGACTTGAGGGTGGTAGCTAGCCAGGCGGGCATTCGCAAAATGCCCTAACATGCCATAACGACTGCCATTCTAATAAAACAACCGGGACCGACGGCTTAACGTGCCCTCCGAAGCACGGAAGCGCTCAGTAGTAATGTCACCCATCCAACTCATGACCGCGGCGGACGTTGCTTAACTTTGCTGATCGGCTAAGAACAGTTAAGGGTGAACTGGCCGGCCTGTTCTCCATATACAAACGTCGTAGGGTGATCACTACCTTTTTTGTGGATTTAGGTCCAAAATAAAGCATAATACCGATTGATCTCGTCATTATCTAGGCTTGTATGATGCCGAAATTTGAATAAAATAATTAACTTGAGAATTATGAGCCTCGAAACATTTTCATATAAAGTTTTCGAGGCTCATAACTTACAACTTAATTAACTTTTTAAAATGTTGGCATCATACAAGCCTAGATAATGATGATATCAATTGGTATTATGCTTAAGTCTGGACCTAAAATCTCAAATAATCACCCTACCACGTTTGTATGGAGAAGTGACCGGCCAGAAGTAATTTATCCCCAATAATGTGCTACAAGCGCTGCAAAATACATGTATATAATTTTAATGATAATGTACAACCTGCATGACCCGCAACACCCAGAGAGTATCCGTCATACAAATCTGCATAGCACGTCCTTAGTTGCCACAGATTAGCTAACACACTCAGGTCCGTGACTGTTCACACGACTATTGTTGGTCGGTACACTTTCACATTGCAATACAGTCGATATACTTGCGTTGCGTATGCTGTAATCATTGTTTTTGCACCGGATTTTACTTGGAAGTCATTATTTCAGATATTTTATGATGCATCGTAGCTGTGTAGAATTAAAATGTCATCGGTTTTAATGGTGATGTTGCTATGATTGTATGGAGACTTGTAATGTAAAAGAAATAATACAATAAAGCTCTTTTATTTGAAAACATATGAGATGTTTCTCTTACTTTGAAACTTTAAGCCTTTACGATCTGCCAAGTCTGCTAATTACATGTTCATATTCAGCATAGATTCATTCAAGATTCATACAAGACAGAATCGGAAGTCTGCTGATCCCTTATGAATATATGAAACTATTATCAATCTAGGCTGGTTTGACGATTATGCCAAAAAAAAAATAAAAAGAAAAGAGTAAGGTAATTCAGAAAACAATTTTGTTATTATTTCGTTTCGTTTTCATATGAAACCTAGATTGAATCAATATGAACGATATGAAGTTATAGTAGACTACCAAAACTGATAAAATTTACCAGGCCGAGTCCAATATAGTTTCATATTGATTAGCAGATCTGACGCCCTGTTCCACGTAATATATTGCTGACTTAGGCCCGAATTCAAGTAGAAAATCTATCGCCAAGCACCTAACAGTGTGTTCCGGCAGCTGTCCTTGGGAGTCAGAAAAATTACAGGCACATGAGACTCAACAACTGTTACACAACAGTGTTACGGGCACAGTGCAATTCGTCGAAGAAAATGTATCTTTTATAGGCAGAGGTTAGTCCACTTCAGGTGGGCCTCGGGCCCCGTCACCATAACATAAAAAAACCCTCACAATCCTATTTACGCGTTGTCAGCACTATATTTCTCTATACTAATTTAGATTTAGCCTTGAAACGTGCTGTATGTTAACTGTCATTTTTATCATTCAGTTATTTTATGTGTAGGTTAGCAATCTGAAACTTTATTAGGACATTCTGAAACGGATCTGAATAAAATTATATTTTTTAGATTTAGCTACGTACGGTGTGATCTATTTTACCTACTCTCTGGATTTTCAATAAGTTTAGTTGAACCTACTTTGTGGGATACTTTTTTCCAAAGTTTTCGTTCAACGAACATTGGTAGATTGTACTGTGGTCGGCTATTCATCGCTGGGTACATAGTAGTTGATCGAGCGAGCGCGAAGCGTTTACGTTTCAGCTTGGACTAAAATGCTCTCATACTAGTTTGTCTGTCCGGATTTCCGGTTCTTCTCTTCTACAAGTCATATTTCTCAATTGAATCTTGCAAAATTTTGTAAGTAGGTTCGTTATAAAGGATTTTGTTGTTGTCGATTTAGTATTTGGAATTTTATTTTTTGGTAACAAAAGGTTTCGAAATCGAAAAAAAAACACAATGTAGTCGCGAGTTCTACATCTCACGAAGCCTCTAGTCTAGTGTACATGGTTAAGTTTATTTACATACTTTTGTTCGTCGACGTCATTGTGTGCACTTCATAAGTTCGACACGTGTGTCCGGGATACGGGAGCGCACGTGCGCTACTGTTGTAGGTATGGTGATGAGCGGAGATAGTAGCGGAGCGGTTTGAATCGAATGAAACAAAATTTATATTTTACAAAGCTATTGTGCAGGTCAATTTCCAAAACTTGAATGTATTGTAATAGTTTTAGCAGCATTAAAACGTATTATCCCATCATTAGGCCATCATTTGAAGCAATGATGGCCGAGCGGTAATAGCTATGGACTGCCGTGCCGCAGTACCCTGGTTCGGTCCCCACCGCCGGCTTGAGCTTCACCGCATGGTAGAAGGGCATTTTGCGATTGCCCGCCTGGCTAGCTACCACCCTCAAGTAGAAAGTCTATCGCCAAGCACCGAAAGGTATGTTCCGGCAGTAGTCCTTGAGAGCCAGTGAAATTACAGGCACAATGAGACTTAACAACTATGTCTAAATGTGACGGGCGCAGTGCAATTCGTGACTTGTGATGAATTGCAACTGTTATAGGCAGAGGTTAGTCCACTTAACATCAGGTGGGCCTCGAGCTTGTTCCATCACAATAACATAAAAAAAAATTGCCTAAACAGTACTGTTCTTTTTTATTACTGATAGGTAAGCCTTTTAACACGATCTCACCTTATGGTATGTGATGATGTGGTCAAAGGTTTAACCTAGAATCACTGGCTCTCAAGGACAGCTGCCGGAATACACCGTTAGGTGCTTGGCGACCTTTTCTACTTGAGGGTGGTCGCTAGCCAAATGATCTTCCACCATGCGGTGAAACTCAGGCCCGCAGCGGGATTGGACTAACCATAGCCAATGCCATTGAGCTATCACTGCTTCTACAAATTGTCGTAGTGATACTACGAATAAATAATATCATATTTTGTGATAATTGTGACGCATGGGATCATAACTGTCATCACGTAACGTTTACAGTACTGGCTTATGTTGTGTTATTTAAATAAGTTAATATTGCTGTGATCCACAAAAAATAAGCGAGAAAACCACCAAGGAACAGGTCAATATTCCAAAATACATCATAACTTTCTGCACTTGAACAGATATTTTTCTCATTCCTCGATAACTTGCGATGGTATTTTGTTAAAAGAGGGGATTAAAAGTTCTTATAGTGACCCAAAAAAGTACAGTATGGACACTACTGGTATTTTAATTCACTCATTTCATTAATGCATCTGTAATGTAATGTAAGCCGGATAGTCCACTGCTGAACACAGTCTTCCCCAAATGGGGGGATTTGCCATACCCCCACGCTTGGCATGCGGCTTAGCGATCGCAATGTGAGATATCAGTACCTCAGAAAGTACTGCTGCCTACCTTCTGGTGTGTTACCCTTAGTTGCCTCTTACGACACCCACGGATAGGTATGGGCTACATTCTAGCCCGGCACCCCACATACTGCTTATAAAATTTATTGTATCTTATTTGTATATAAGTAATAAAAGTTGGATCTGAATCTGAAAAATCGCTTCTTCTCCTTACATAGCCTCATTATCATAGCCGCCATTCTCTGACAAAAGCTCCGATCTCACAATCAATCTTGCTTGATTTATACATCCTTTCTCCGTAACCCGGTCACATAGCACATTTTGGAGCATCTAACATGGATAGGACAATAGTTTCTATGTATTTTTACTTATGTATTCTGAACACAGATACATCATAGTTCGTTTGTGTCCATATTTGTTCCGGCAACACATTGGAGATGCCTGTGTAACGGTTTTCAAGTTTGTAGCCGCAAAAACTACCGTGGGTAGGTAAAGGTGAAGTCGCGGTCAATTTAGTCGACATTTCTAATATTAGTGAAAGGTTACAAAATTACAAATATACGATAGGAAACATTTTTAAGTCATGTGCGACATGTAATGTATTCCGCGTAGCAGGCGTTATTGCAAACATAACAATATTAAAATTATAAGGTTGCGTCATCATTTACAAGTATAAAACTAATTGCAAAATTGGTATTGTTTGTAGTAAAACGTAAGTTGTATTTTAGATGTCACTCCATCCCAATACGATGGTTAAAGAACGATAGGAAAGATTTGAGTTATGACGTGATGTCATGTTAGCTCAATTGGTTAAGCAAACCCCGGCTAAAGGGGTGGATGGACGCGGGTTCGTATCCCGCACATGACTTTAGTTTTTCCTATCGTATATTTGTAATTTTGTAATGTAATCCGCATAGCAGGCGTTATTGTAAACATATCAATATTAAAATTAGTGTAGGTAATTTCAAGTATAGGTATGTTACTTTTAAGTTCTTCTAGGTTAGCCTGAACAACATCTTCGACCACATCATCACTTACCATCAGGTGAGATAGTGGTCATGGGCTAACCTATCAAGCATAAAAAAAAAAAAAAGTTTGTGTTCATTCCTCAGAAATAATATCACGCCTGACAAGATTGCTTCACAATAACTTAAAAGCTTTTAAATTGTTGCTGTACAATAGCTTAAAAGCTTTTAAATCTGACAGCAAGTAATTCTAAAAAAACCGAGAAGATACCTAACTTCGAAATATGAAAAACTTGAAGACGGTACCATGTTGATTTATTAGTCTGAGCTTACATTTTCATAGCCCTAATTCCACAAGTTCTTTCATATTTTTCTTATTTTTCGAAGTTATCGCCTGTTTTTTTAGGTCTGCTTAACATTTTTAATGTTAGAAGTAATTTCCACTGTTTTGTTACTAATTTTTCACTGTTTTCTGTAAAACGTGGCGGTCCTGCGTAAGAACATCGATTTTTTTCACTCGCTCACTATAATAGACACCATCAGCAATACATGCTATTATTAGGTCGTCCAGATATGTATAATACTGGTAAATATTTACCTTATCAGTTAATTAGTTGAGTGTAAAAAAACTACTTGGCCAGCATTTATGAAATATAAATGGACCAATTTGGTGGTAGGGATACCCAACAAACATATCATGAAGATTGGACTATCCAGTAAGAAGTTATGTGTGTTTTAAATGATCATACACAATACAGTATAAATAAAATTAACAGGGGATCCATTTTTTTTACAATTTGTTTAACAGTATATTTTTTTTTAATATTGTTATGTTTGCAATAACGCCTGCTATGCGGATTACATTACAAAATTGCAAATATACGATAGAAAAATTTAAGTCATGTGCGGAATTCGAACCCGCGTCCACCCCATTAGCCGGGGTATGCTCTAACCAATTGAGCTAACATGAGATGACGTCATAACTCAAATCTTTCCTATCGTTCTTTAACCATCGTATTGGGATGGAGCGATATCTATGGACGCGGGTTCGAATCCCGCACATGACTTAAATTTTTTTATCGTATATTTGTAATTTTGTAGTTGAATATTTATTATTATTCAGTATATTTATATATAGGTATATATTGAGTACGTGTTCTAAAGTATACTTAGACCACATTATGCTTCCATTTTACTTAAGTAGGTGAGTATGCAGTTTTGGCTTTTCCTCTTTACTGTACTGTACTATAGCAGCGGGGTTGTCCACTGCTGAACACAGCCTCCCCTATTAAGGGCGGGTTTGCCATAATCCCCACGCTTGGCAGCCGTCTTGGGGATCGCAGTGTAAGATATCAGCTCCTCAAAAGGTGCTGCTGCCCACCTTCTGGTAAATACCAGACCTTTAGTCGCCTCTTACGGCACCCACAGATAGCAATGAGGGGGTGACATTCTAGCCCGGCACCCCACAAGGAATTTTTCCCTCTTTAACTTATGAGTTTCCATAGAAAATTACATAGAGAACTGAATGAAAACACAGGTTTCGAGATTTACGATAGATATTTTATCAGAACGTATGTCTTTTTTTATATATATTGTTAGGTTTGCAATAACGCTTGCTATGCGGATTACATTACAAAATCACAAATATACGATAGGAAAAACGTAAGTCCGATGCGAAGGACTTAAATTTTTCCTATCGTATATTTGTGATTTTGTAAGGACGTATGTCTCTTGGCCAAGTGTCCTTCTTGGTGGGTACCTCCACAATGGCAGAGATCGGCCTTGAAACAGTAGTGTGCAAATACTGTGGTTAATCGTGAGTAAAGGGCACAACGAAACTGCCGGGCAAATGGGACAAGGAATAACGTCTCAGAGTGACGAACTCAGTGCAGTGTCAAGCAGAACGAAACGGACAACACTGCAGCTGTAATGGACGAGCAGGCGTGCGTGACGCTTTTTATTAGGTTTATATAACAGCCTCTAAAGATCTGCGAATGTGAGTTCGCTCAGAATGGCAATACATACAATTGTTTAATTAATTACCAAACTAACGATTAGGCAGGTGACCAGTTCATTATAAAACTTCTCGACAAAAAATACTCTTTTTGATATATTTTGCTACTTATACGTTTGAAGCAGTGATGGCTCAGTGGCATTGGCTATGGATTGCCGTGCAGCAGGTCCATGGTTCGAATCCCGCCGCGGGCTTGAGCTTCACCGCATGGTGGAAGGGCATTTTGTGAATGCCCGCCTGGCTAGCGACCATCCTCAAGTTGAAAATCTGTCGCCAAGCACCTAACAGTGTGTTCCGGCAGCAATCCTTGAGAGCCAGAAAAATTACAGGCTAATGAGACCTAACAACTGGACGTCTCAGTGTGACGGGCACAGTGCAATTCGTCTGTTATAGGCAGAGGTTAGTCCACTTAACATCAGGTGGGCCTCGAGCTTGTTCCATCACAATAACATAAAAAAAAAATTGCCTAAACAGTACTGTTCTTTTTTATTACTGATAGGTAAGCCTTTTAACACGATCTCACCTTATGGTATGTGATGATGTGGTCAAAGGTTTAACCTAGAATCACTGGCTCTCAAGGACAGCTGCCGGAATACACCGTTAGGTGCTTGGCGACCTTTTCTACTTGAGGGTGGTCGCTAGCCAAATGATCTTCCACCATGCGGTGAAACTCAGGCCCGCAGCGGGATTGGACTAACCATAGCCAATGCCATTGAGCTATCACTGCTTCTACAAATTGTCGTAGTGATACTACGAATAAATAATATCATATTTTGTGATAATTGTGACGCATGGGATCATAACTGTCATCACGTAACGTTTACAGTACTGGCTTATGTTGTGTTATTTAAATAAGTTAATATTGCTGTGATCCACAAAAAATAAGCGAGAAAACCACCAAGGAACAGGTCAATATTCCAAAATACATCATAACTTTCTGCACTTGAACAGATATTTTTCTCATTCCTCGATAACTTGCGATGGTATTTTGTTAAAAGAGGGGATTAAAAGTTCTTATAGTGACCCAAAAAAGTACAGTATGGACACTACTGGTATTTTAATTCACTCATTTCATTAATGCATCTGTAATGTAATGTAAGCCGGATAGTCCACTGCTGAACACAGTCTTCCCCAAATGGGGGGATTTGCCATACCCCCACGCTTGGCATGCGGCTTAGCGATCGCAATGTGAGATATCAGTACCTCAGAAAGTACTGCTGCCTACCTTCTGGTGTGTTACCCTTAGTTGCCTCTTACGACACCCACGGATAGGTATGGGTTACATTCTAGCCCGGCACCCCACATACTGCTTATAAAATTTATTGTATCTTATTTGTATATAAGTAATAAAAGTTGGATCTGAATCTGAAAAATCGCTTCTTCTCCTTACATAGCCTCATTATCATAGCCGCCATTCTCTGACAAAAGCTCCGATCTCACAATCAATCTTGCTTGATTTATACATCCTTTCTCCGTAACCCGGTCACATAGCACATTTTGGAGCATCTAACATGGATAGGACAATAGTTTCTATGTATTTTTACTTATGTATTCTGAACACAGATACATCATAGTTCGTTTGTGTCCATATTTGTTCCGGCAACACATTGGAGATGCCTGTGTAACGGTTTTCAAGTTTGTAGCCGCAAAAACTACCGTGGGTAGGTAAAGGTGAAGTCGCGGTCAATTTAGTCGACATTTCTAATATTAGTGAAAGGTTACAAAATTACAAATATACGATAGGAAACATTTTTAAGTCATGTGCGACATGTAATGTATTCCGCGTAGCAGGCGTTATTGCAAACATAACAATATTAAAATTATAAGGTTGCGTCATCATTTACAAGTATAAAACTAATTGCAAAATTGGTATTGTTTGTAGTAAAACGTAAGTTGTATTTTAGATGTCACTCCATCCCAATACGATGGTTAAAGAACGATAGGAAAGATTTGAGTTATGACGTGATGTCATGTTAGCTCAATTGGTTAAGCAAACCCCGGCTAAAGGGGTGGATGGACGCGGGTTCGTATCCCGCACATGACTTTAGTTTTTCCTATCGTATATTTGTAATTTTGTAATGTTATCCGCATAGCAGGCGTTATTGTAAACATATCAATATTAAAATTAGTGTAGGTAATTTCAAGTATAGGTATGTTACTTTTAAGTTCTTCTAGGTTAGCCTGAACAACATCTTCGACCACATCATCACTTACCATCAGGTGAGATAGTGGTCATGGGCTAACCTATCAAGCATAAAAAAAAAAAAAAAGTTTGTGTTCATTCCTCAGAAATAATATCACGCCTGACAAGATTGCTTCACAATAACTTAAAAGCTTTTAAATTGTTGCTGTACAATAGCTTAAAAGCTTTTAAATCTGACAGCAAGTAATTCTAAAAAAACCGAGAAGATACCTAACTTCGAAATATGAAAAACTTGAAGACGGTACCATGTTGATTTATTAGTCTGAGCTTACATTTTCATAGCCCTAATTCCACAAGTTCTTTCATATTTTTCTTATTTTTCGAAGTTATCGCCTGTTTTTTTAGGTCTGCTTAACATTTTTAATGTTAGAAGTAATTTCCACTGTTTTGTTACTAATTTTTCACTGTTTTCTGTAAAACGTGGCGGTCCTGCGTAAGAACATCGTTTTTTTTCACTCGCTCACTATAATAGACACCATCAGCAATACATGCTATTATTAGGTAGTCCAGATATGTATAATACTGGTAAATATTAGGTCCTTACATATGAAATTGGCGTTTTGTATGGGAGGAACAAAAAGTCGAATATTTTTTAATATAATATATTTAATTAATCAAAGTATGAACCATTATTTTCTATGCACTTTTGCCATCTCATAGGTAGTTCATTGATCCCTTTACTAAAAAAACCAGTCGGACGGGAATCAATAAAATCTTTGAAGGCGATTTGGACTGCCCCATCGTAGTTGAATTTTTTCCCTTGCAAGAAGTTATCCAAATTTCGAAAAAATATGGTAATCTGTTGGAGCAAGGTCCGGGGAGTACGGAGGATGTCTTAGACTTTCCAATTGAAGCTCTTCTAATTTAGTAGCCGTCTGTAGCGCAGTGTGTGGTCTAGCGTTGTCGTGAAGCAGCAGTGGCGTGGAGCGATTGACCAGCCTAGGTTGTTTAGCCGCTAGCTTTTCCATCATGGTTTGCAATTCCTGACAATAGACATCAGCCGTAATAGTCTGGCCAGATTTGAAAAAACTGTAATGAACAATACCGGCACTAGTCCACCAAACGCTTACAAGTAACTTTTTTGGGGTTAATTTTCGCTTGGGGCAGGATTTGGCTGGCTGGCCAGGATCTAACCATTGCGCTGAGCGCTTCCGATTATCGTAAAGAACCCATTTTTCATCACAGGTAATGATTCGGTTTAAAATACCTTCATTATTGTGCCGGTTTAGTAATGTAACGCAGCAGTCGACGCGCGTTTGCCGGTTTGTTTCAGTCAATTCGTGAGGTACCCACCTTGCAAGCTTTTTAATCTTCCCAATTTGCTTCAAGTGAATTAAAACAGTTTTATCACTAACATTGCAGCCTGCAGCTAACTCGGACGTGGTTTGCGATGGATCCGCTTCCACAATAGCCTTCAACTCTTCATTATCAACTTGAGTCTCAGGCCGTCCACGGGGCTTGTTCTGCAGGTCGAAATTTCCAGAACGAAAACGTTGGAACCAAAAACGAACTGTGTTTTCTTTTGCAACACGACCGCCATACACATCATTCACCCTTCGAGTTGTTTCCGCAGCACTAGTGCCACGGCGGAACTCGTACTCGTAAATAATGCGATATTTAAGGTTTTCCATTTTGTAAAATGAGTGACGCAAACAGAAAAAAACAGAAGAAAAAAAACAAATGAATGACGATCATCGAAGCACAAATACATGAGTCTATAGCTGTACAAATTTGAATTTGGAATTCCTTACCAAAGAGGAGAAATTCGTGATTAAAGTGGCCAGTACGAAAAACGCCAATTTCATATGTAAGGACCTAATATTTACCTTATCAGTTAATTAGTTGAGTGTAAAAAAACTACTTGGCCAGCATTGATGAAATATAAATGGACCAATTTGGTGGTAGGGATACCCAACAAACATATCATGAAGATTGGACTATCCAGTAAGAAGTTATGTGTGTTTTAAATGATCATACACAATACAGTATAAATAAAATTAACAGGGGATCCATTTTTTTTACAATTTGTTTAACAGTATATTTTTTTTTAATATTGTTATGTTTGCAATAACGCCTGCTATGCGGATTACATTACAAAATTGCAAATATACGATAGAAAAATTTAAGTCATGTGCGGAATTCGAACCCGCGTCCACCCCATTAGCCGGGGTATGCTCTAACCAATTGAGCTAACATGAGATGACGTCATAACTCAAATCTTTCCTATCGTTCTTTAACCATCGTATTGGGATGGAGCGATATCTATGGACGCGGGTTCGAATCCCGCACATGACTTAAATTTTTTTATCGTATATTTGTAATTTTGTAGTTGAATATTTATTATTATTCAGTATATTTATATATAGGTATATTTTGAGTACGTGTTCTAAAGTATACTTAGACCACATTATGCTTCCATTTTACTTAAGTAGGTGAGTATGCAGTTTTGGCTTTTCCTCTTTACTGTACTGTACTATAGCAGCGGGGTTGTCCACTGCTGAACACAGCCTCCCCTATTAAGGGCGGGTTTGCCATAATCCCCACGCTTGGCAGCCGTCTTGGGGATCGCAGTGTAAGATATCAGCTCCTCAAAAGGTGCTGCTGCCCACCTTCTGGTAAATACCAGACCTTTAGTCGCCTCTTACGGCACCCACAGATAGCAATGAGGGGGTGACATTCTAGCCCGGCACCCCACAAGGAATTTTTCCCTCTTTAACTTATGAGTTTCCATAGAAAATTACATAGAGAACTGAATGAAAACACAGGTTTCGAGATTTACGATAGATATTTTATCAGAACGTATGTCTTTTTTTATATATATTGTTAGGTTTGCAATAACGCTTGCTATGCGGATTACATTACAAAATCACAAATATACGATAGGAAAAACGTAAGTCCGATGCGAAGGACTTAAATTTTTCCTATCGTATATTTGTGATTTTGTAAGGACGTATGTCTCTTGGCCAAGTGTCCTTCTTGGTGGGTACCTCCACAATGGCAGAGATCGGCCTTGAAACAGTAGTGTGCAAATACTGTGGTTAATCGTGAGTAAAGGGCACAACGAAACTGCCGGGCAAATGGGACGAGGAATAACGTCTCAGAGTTACGAACTCAGTGCAGTGTCAAGCAGAACGAAACGGACAACACTGCAGCTGTAATGGACGAGCAGGCGTGCGTGACGCTTTTTATTAGGTTTATATAACAGCCTCTAAAGATCTGCGAATGTGAGTTCGCTCAGAATGGCAATACATACAATTGTTTAATTAATTACCAAACTAACGATTAGGCAGGTGACCAGTTCATTATAAAACTTCTCGACAAAAAATACTCTTTTTGATATATTTTGCTACTTATACGTTTGAAGCAGTGATGGCTCAGTGGCATTGGCTATGGATTGCCGTGCAGCAGGTCCATGGTTCGAATCCCGCCGCGGGCTTGAGCTTCACCGCATGGTGGAAGGGCATTTTGTGAATGCCCGCCTGGCTAGCGACCATCCTCAAGTTGAAAATCTGTCGCCAAGCACCTAACAGTGTGTTCCGGCAGCAATCCTTGAGAGCCAGAAAAATTACAGGCTAATGAGACCTAACAACTGGACGTCTCAGTGTGACGGGCACAGTGCAATTCGTCTGTTATAGGCAGAGGTTAGTCCACTTAACATCAGGTGGGCCTCGAGCTTGTTCCATCACAATAACATAAAAAAAAAATTGCCTAAACAGTACTGTTCTTTTTTATTACTGATAGGTAAGCCTTTTAACACGATCTCACCTTATGGTATGTGATGATGTGGTCAAAGGTTTAACCTAGAATCACTGGCTCTCAAGGACAGCTGCCGGAATACACCGTTAGGTGCTTGGCGACCTTTTCTACTTGAGGGTGGTCGCTAGCCAAATGATCTTCCACCATGCGGTGAAACTCAGGCCCGCAGCGGGATTGGACTAACCATAGCCAATGCCATTGAGCTATCACTGCTTCTACAAATTGTCGTAGTGATACTACGAATAAATAATATCATATTTTGTGATAATTGTGACGCATGGGATCATAACTGTCATCACGTAACGTTTACAGTACTGGCTTATGTTGTGTTATTTAAATAAGTTAATATTGCTGTGATCCACAAAAAATAAGCGAGAAAACCACCAAGGAACAGGTCAATATTCCAAAATACATCATAACTTTCTGCACTTGAACAGATATTTTTCTCATTCCTCGATAACTTGCGATGGTATTTTGTTAAAAGAGGGGATTAAAAGTTCTTATAGTGACCCAAAAAAGTACAGTATGGACACTACTGGTATTTTAATTCACTCATTTCATTAATGCATCTGTAATGTAATGTAAGCCGGATAGTCCACTGCTGAACACAGTCTTCCCCAAATGGGGGGATTTGCCATACCCCCACGCTTGGCATGCGGCTTAGCGATCGCAATGTGAGATATCAGTACCTCAGAAAGTACTGCTGCCTACCTTCTGGTGTGTTACCCTTAGTTGCCTCTTACGACACCCACGGATAGGTATGGGTTACATTCTAGCCCGGCACCCCACATACTGCTTATAAAATTTATTGTATCTTATTTGTATATAAGTAATAAAAGTTGGATCTGAATCTGAAAAATCGCTTCTTCTCCTTACATAGCCTCTACCTGACAGTAGTCAATTTGTAATGAGCCACCGTCCGTGCGTGACGTGACTATAAATTAGACTCTTAAATTTAAAACACCTTTTTGTACGCACCTACTTTTAGTTAGTTGACTTTACGTTTTGATGGTTCAATGATTATGATAAATGGATTTCATTTTTGGAAATAGGTACTACATAGGCTTCCATTTTAATTTTCAATTATACATGATTATTTTTAATAAAATAATAGTTTTAAAAGTTACCTTTCTGCTCATCTTCATAAACACAGACCCCCCTATTTGCCACTTACACCTTCGCTGCGTTCAACACTGATAATAACTCTAGTAGGTAGATCGCCATGTGACTTTGGGATGTCCCGAACTGATTTGGTTTTTAATTATTGATCATCGGCTTGAGTTGTACTTTGAAAGCTAAAAATTTCTTTGGTTGGTTGGCCGTGTGTGAAGAAGCGTTGTCATGATGTAGGAGAACGCGGCTTTATGGTCGTCGTTCGCGAACTTTTTCTAACACCCTGGGTAAACAAATGGTAGAATACACTCTTTTGATCTTCAAGTGAAATTGTGCAGATGGGACCCATAGCTGATAAAAATAACGTTTCTCGCCTGCCTCACTTTTGTTGGCCTATTCTCATTTTCAAACACCCATTCACAAGATTGCTGTTTTTTTTCGGGTACAAAACATTAAATCCACTTTTCGTCTCCAGTGAAAATGTCATAAACAGCATTAGAATGTCCGTGGTCGTACTTCAGTAGCATCTGTGAACACCATTCCACGCGAGCCCGCTTCTGTTTCGCTGTCAGTTCATGAGGGATCCAACGGCAACAAAGTTACCGAACTTTTAATTCATCAAACCATCCCCTCACGATGTTCAAACAAGGTGCTTCTCTCCCAAAAGCATTTTGAAGACAAGCGGCACAGTCTTGCGGAGAGATTAAAATCATAAAAATCATCGCTCTAAAATCTTTTCGACTTAATTCCATTTTCGTTGCGTACGTAGAACTTTGATGTGTGAAAAAAATACAATTGACTAATGATTTCCTGCCAATCTATTTTTTATTACTAAAAAGGTTGCAAGTCGTTTCAATAAATATACGATTCGAAATTCAAATAGTTCCGATTAGCTAGAAGTGCAAAACTTTTAGTGTGACCCATGTATAATATCTCCAAATCGTGGGTAAGTAGGTAAGCGTGCTCTATCTTAGATGCTCTATTACATCAATGCTTAACATCAGGCTGGGTGTCATACGGGAACCTACTCTGAATAAAAAAACAATATACGCATTATTATGGATAAATCAAATACTACTCGTCAGATCTCACTCAAATTTATATGGGATAAAATGACAGGCATTTCGTATATAAAAAAATCATCAAAATCGAAACACCGTATAAAGAGAGTTGTTACACATTAAAAATATACAGTCGAGTTGAGAACCTCATCCTTTTTTAGAAAACAATTATTATTCTTAACTAAATGCTTGATTGATTATACATTGTATCCGTAATTAGCCACGGAGATTTTAGCTTTCCTCGGTTTGGAATTAAATACTAAATATTTAATTTTGAAGCAGTGATGGCTCAGTGGCATTGGCTATGGACTGCCGCGCAGCAGGTCCATGGTTTGAATCCCGCCGCGGGCTTGAGCTTCACCGCATGGTGGAAGGCCATTGTGCGAATGCCCGCCTGGCTAGCGACCACCCTCAAGTAGTAAATCTGTCGCCAAGCACCTAAAGGTTTGATCCAGCAGCTGTCCTTGAGAGCCAGTGAAATTATAGGCACAGGATACTTAACAGCTATGTCTCACAGTTACGGGCGCAGTGCATTTCATGACACTTGGATGAAATGCATCTGTTATAGGCAGAGGTTAGTTCGCTTAACATCGGGTGGGCCTCGAGCTTGTTCCGTCACCAAAAGATAAAAAATAAAAAAATACAAACAACTAAATGCTTGATTGATTATACATTGTATCCGTAATTAGCCACGGTGATTTTAGCTTTCCTCGGTCAAGAACGAATTCAAGACTAAATATTTAATTTTGAAATAAACACCCAGTTCTCAATCATATCTGTTATTGTATAGAAACCGAAGCTAATGAGTTGTGAGGTTTCTATTAAAGGTGAAGGCCAGAGCTAACTATGGCTTCGTTATTGTACTTATTAGCGATCAAGGGCAAGGGGTGGAAGGCTGGGGATCGATGGATTCATAAGGCTTTAGTTTTATGAGAAATTAACGTGATTCATTCATGAGAACATTATTTTTTTGAGCATTTACGCAGGCTTCGCTGTTACCACAGAATAATAAGGACCAGAAGGAACACTCCGCAAAGCCATTCCAATAAATAGCAGTGATGGCTCAGTGACATTGGCTATGGACTGCCGCGCAGCAGGTCCATGTTCGGCTTGAGCGGGCTTGAGATTCATCGCATGGTGGAAGGGCATTTTGCGAATGCCCGCCTGGCTAGCGACCACCCTTAAGTAGGAAATCAGAAAAGAGTGGTTCTTTCTACTATGACTTTAACGTTGCCAACAAGAGAGTTTCTGTAAATCTAGATCTTCCCTAAACAAAAGTTGGTAAGTACTTACTTACGTCAACAAGTGTTTACAGTTTCCAGTTTTAAAGAAAATTTGTCGTGTTAGCATCACAAATGTTGTCAAGTTTTGTTTGGTGGAGACACAGATTTAACTATGATCTATTATAAGAATATTTATGTACTGCATCAGCCGGATTGTTCACTGCTGATCACAGCCTCTCTCCGCTTGGCAGGGTGCTTTGAGGATGGCAGTTCAAGATAGCAGTTCCTCAGAAGGCACTTCTGTCCCCCCTATTATAATATTTCACCGATAGCCGCCTGTTACGACACTCATGGGGAGAGATTGTGACATTCTATCCCGACACCCAATGGGCCTCCCTATCCAAATGATAGTGTTCTTTAAACACTAGAAAAGGAGCAATTCAAAACCGTAACGAAAATTGTCTTCATCATTTTAGATTCGCGAGTCTGTGAGACTATGCTAAAGATAGATTTTGTAAAAAGTTTTTAAGCGTTGCAAAAACTAGGTTTTTTCAGGTAAAGTAGGCAACAAAAAGAAATACTTAGTAAGTAATAATCTTTTGTCAGTTAGGTCGATGTCCGATTCTTCATAGATGTTGAATGTTACGTGGGTTTGAGTTAAGGAGAAGATTTATAATTAAAAAAACATATAGTTTTGAGCAGACTTCAAAAAATGAAACTTTCAAAGAAACATTTCTACATGTATTGTCAAATTGGTCAAATGGTAAACTACAAATATAAATAATCAAAATAATACCACATGAAGCGCTTGTAGTGAGCTTGCCGAGCAACTAGGTTAAGCAATGTTATCTGCAGTCATCACTTGGACGGGTGAGCGTTAGTGGCATTATGGGGATTGAGTCACCCTCGTCCGTGGGAATGTACCCTGAATCTCGATAACACGCGGTGACAAACCAGGTGGTAGGTAGGACTCTTAAGCAAGAGGTCGTCTTGGTGGGAACCGGTGCCTCAAAGCAGCAGTGTTTAGGTTTGAAGGGCACTGTAGGAAGTGAAATGACAGGGCAAACGAATATCTCGGCGTGTCGAGTGCAGAACAATTTTTTAATTTTTTTTATTCCTGATAGGTTAACCTTTGACCATTATCTCACCTGATGGTAATGGATGGCATTGAGATTAAATCTGCAACTGATATATATTTATGGAATAGCCCTTATTTAAAGAAAAGAAAGATTTTTTTTTTCTCACAATATAGCGTCTTAAATTAACCAGTATTTTTACTTTTTATGAACTTAGTGTCACCTACGCTATCAAGACGAATCTAATGATATATTATACAATCTAAATCTAAATAAAATCTTAGAATTCTTTAGAAGTTATGGTGAAATAAAGAAAGTTATAAACATACATACATAAAAGAAGCCTGAAAACATAACACTCCTTGTTTGGGTATTCGTGTAAAAAATCTGCTTCGGAGTGCACTTTAATCCGTTAGAGCCGGTTTATTATCATAGGTGTTCATAGCTAGGTATAGTTATTTAGCATGTGGGTAGTGCATTTAGCTCGACTGCCTAACTGCCATACACAGGTAGAAAACCAGTTACCAAGCACCTATCGGTGTATTCCGGCAGCTGTGGCAGCATCAGGAGGGATTTTAATCTTAGGTCAGCTTACAACTTAACAGTAATAAAAAAAACATGCAGGCTCTCATGTTTCCGGAGTTCCTTTGTATTTGGCTGAGTAGCTTAGGGGTAGAGGAGTTTTTAATGTTATTGTGACGGAACAAGTCCGAGGCCCACCTGATGTTCAGTGGACTAACCTCTGCCTATAACAGACGAATTGCACTGTGCCCGTCACACTGAGACGTCCAGTTGTTAGGTCTCATTAGCCTGTAATTTTTCTGGCTCTCAAGGATTGCTGCCGGAACACACTGTTATGTGCTTGGCGACAGATTTTCAACTTGAGGATGGTCGCTAGCCAGGCGGGCATTCACAAAATGCCCTTCCACCATGCGGTGAAGCTCAAGCCCGCGGCGGGATTCGAACCATGGACCTGCTGCACGGCAATCCATAGCCAATGCCACTGAGCCATCACTGCTTCAAACGTATAAGTAGCAAAATATATCAAAAAGAGTATTTTTTTGTCGAGAAGTTTTATAATGAACTGGTCACCTGCCTAATCGTTAGTTTGGTAATTAATTAAACAATTGTATGTATTGCCATTCTGAGCGAACTCACATTCGCAGATCTTTAGAGGCTGTTATATAAACCTAATAAAAAGCGTCACGCACGCCTGCTCGTCCATTACAGCTGCAGTGTTGTCCGTTTCGTTCTGCTTGACACTGCACTGAGTTCGTCACTCTGAGACGTTATTCCTTGTCCCATTTGCCCGGCAGTTTCGTTGTGCCCTTTACTCACGATTAACCACAGTATTTGCACACTACTGTTTCAAGGCCGATCTCTGCCATTGTGGAGGTACCCACCAAGAAGGACACTTGGCCAAGAGACATACGTCCTTACAAAATCACAAATATACGATAGGAAAAATTTAAGTCCTTCGCATCGGACTTACGTTTTTCCTATCGTATATTTGTGATTTTGTAATGTAATCCGCATAGCAAGCGTTATTGCAAACCTAACAATATATATAAAAAAAGACATACGTTCTGATAAAATATCTATCGTAAATCTCGAAACCTGTGTTTTCATTCAGTTCTCTATGTAATTTTCTATGGAAACTCATAAGTTAAAGAGGGAAAAATTCCTTGTGGGGTGCCGGGCTAGAATGTCACCCCCTCATTGCTATCTGTGGGTGCCGTAAGAGGCGACTAAAGGTCTGGTATTTACCAGAAGGTGGGCAGCAGCACCTTTTGAGGAGCTGATATCTTACACTGCGATCCCCAAGACGGCTGCCAAGCGTGGGGATTATGGCAAACCCGCCCTTAATAGGGGAGGCTGTGTTCAGCAGTGGACAACCCCGCTGCTATAGTACAGTAAAGAGGAAAAGCCAAAACTGCATACTAACCTACTTAAGTAAAATGGAAGCATAATGTGGTCTAAGTATACTTTAGAACACGTACTCAAAATATACCTATATATAAATATACTGAATAATAATAAATATTCAACTACAAAATTACAAATATACGATAAAAAAATTTAAGTCATGTGCGGGATTCGAACCCGCGTCCATAGATATCGCTCCATCCCAATACGATGGTTAAAGAACGATAGAAAAGATTTGAGTTATGACGTCATCTCATGTTAGCTCAATTGGTTAGAGCATACCCCGGCTAATGGGGTGGACGCGGGTTCGAATTCCGCACATGACTTAAATTTTTCTATCGTATATTTGCAATTTTGTAATGTAATCCGCATAGCAGGCGTTATTGCAAACATAACAATATTAAAAAAAAATATACTGTTAAACAAATTGTAAAAAAAATGGATCCCCTGTTAATTTTATTTATACTGTATTGTGTATGATCATTTAAAACACACATAACTTCTTACTGGATAGTCCAATCTTCATGATATGTTTGTTGGGTATCCCTACCACCAAATTGGTCCATTTATATTTCATCAATGCTGGCCAAGTAGTTTTTTTACACTCAACTAATTAACTGATAAGGTAAATATTTACCAGTATTATACATATCTGGACGACCTAATAATAGCATGTATTGCTGATGGTGTCTATTATAGTGAGCGAGTGAAAAAAATCGATGTTCTTACGCAGGACCGCCACGTTTTACAGAAAACAGTGAAAAATTAGTAACAAAACAGTGGAAATTACTTCTAACATTAAAAATGTTAAGCAGACCTAAAAAAACAGGCGATAACTTCGAAAAATAAGAAAAATATGAAAGAACTTGTGGAATTAGGGCTATGAAAATGTAAGCTCAGACTAATAAATCAACATGGTACCGTCTTCAAGTTTTTCATATTTCGAAGTTAGGTATCTTCTCGGTTTTTTTAGAATTACTTGCTGTCAGATTTAAAAGCTTTTAAGCTATTGTACAGCAACAATTTAAAAGCTTTTAAGTTATTGTGAAGCAATCTTGTCAGGCGTGATATTATTTCTGAGGAATGAACACAAACTTTTTTTTTTTTTTTTATGCTTGATAGGTTAGCCCATGACCACTATCTCACCTGATGGTAAGTGATGATGTGGTCGAAGATGTTGTTCAGGCTAACCTAGAAGAACTTAAAAGTAACATACCTATACTTGAAATTACCTACACTAATTTTAATATTGATATGTTTACAATAACGCCTGCTATGCGGATAACATTACAAAATTACAAATATACGATAGGAAAAACTAAAGTCATGTGCGGGATACGAACCCGCGTCCATCCACCCCTTTAGCCGGGGTTTGCTTAACCAATTGAGCTAACATGACATCACGTCATAACCCAAATCTTTCCTATCGTTCTTTAACCATCGTATTGGGATGGAGTGACATCTAAAATACAACTTACGTTTTACTACAAACAATACCAATTTTGCAATTAGTTTTATACTTGTAAATGATGACGCAACCTTATAATTTTAATATTGTTATGTTTGCAATAACGCCTGCTACGCGGAATACATTACATGTCGCACATGACTTAAAAATGTTTCCTATCGTATATTTGTAATTTTGTAACCTTTCACTAATATTAGAAATGTCGACTAAATTAACCGCGACTTCACCTTTACCTACCCACGGTAGTTTTTGCGGCTACAAACTTGAAAACCGTTACACAGGCATCTCCAATGTGTTGCCGGAACAAATATGGACACAAACGAACTATGATGTATCTGTGTTCAGAATACATAAGTAAAAATACATAGAAACTATTGTCCTATCCATGTTAGATGCTCCAAAATGTGCTATGTGACCGGGTTACGGAGAAAGGATGTATAAATCAAGCAAGATTGATTGTGAGATCGGAGCTTTTGTCAGAGAATGGCGGAGATATCGAGGTTTGTGGGCTCTTATATTAAGTAAGGATGAGTAATGGCTTAGAATCATTCTATACCGAATTCATTTGTATTTATCTCAGTTTCAGAATCAGGGATAATAGATAGATAATACTTTATTGTTACACCACATATAATGAAACTGAGAAGAATAATAGTTTACAATAATAGGGTTGTTGACTTGTTTTTTTAAAGTATGTTAAATTATTTAGAACTATGAAATATACACCTAGTATTTTAAATTTTTTTTTAGGAGTCCTGAAATACTAGAAATCCATCTTTTTATTTCAACTTTTAAAATTGGCGCTAAAACATCATTTAATGGCGGCCTGTATGCTTATGACGTCACTAGGGCAAAAACAAATAGTGCTGAAATGTAATACGTTTTGCTTGCTTGTTGTAGTGTCGTGCGTAATCGATTATACAGGTTGTTCGGCAGAACGTGTACCATAGTGTAGGGGTGTATGTAGACTGAATAAAACAATCATAGAACCAACACAGTTTGAAGCACGGATACATGAGTGGCAGCATTATTAATTATTTTTCATACATGGTAATTAAACAACTTTAATCGGTTCAAAATCACTATTTTATTGAACATTTTTGTAATCCCGAAATGTAAACACTTTCAAGTGATCGAGACAATGGCGTGCAGTGACATCGGAATAAATATAATGATAAACATAAGCTTTTCCAACTGTAAAGTTGTTGTATTACTATGAGTAATAATTGCAAAATGTTTCCATAGATTCTTGTTCCGAGTTTGGGTTTATTATCTATGCTGATCTTTGATCAAATCTCACGGCGAAATATGATCAAAGATAAATGAGTCAAATGTACGTATTACACTATTAAATATATGGGATCCAATGCATTTGATAGTGAAATAGGGGCCTAAGTAGTAAATCGATAGTGATGCGACATTTTGTAGGTTGCTTGCTATTAGCAATTACTAATGTCAATTGTCACTGTCAAAACCTTTGGAAGCAAACTCTCATGATTACTATTACCTATTCTGTGGCTTTGTTTTTGTCCTTATGACATCATTTCCGCCTTTACTTCCGTTTGAGATCACGTTACTTAAAGAAAATTTAAACACATTTTGTTTATTCAAAATAAAGGTAATCCAATGCAGAATAAATAATTTGTTAATTTCATCGAGTTATGTGCTGCTGTTACACTGTATTTTATTTTAGACTGTGTCAACTACCCTATTGTAATAGAATAGGCAGCCTTATTACTAAGAAACCACAAAGAAAAAATCGCACAGCGTTAAATCGCATGATCTTGGTGGCCAGTTGACATCAGAATTTATTGCCTCATATTCAAAAAAGTAAGACCCAATCACGCTGCTTGACCAAAATCAGCGTGATTGGGTCTTACTTTACTTTAACCAGGCACTTGCATTTGTTTCTCACGAATTGCATGAGGATTTTCTGAGCCCCAAATTTGTCAATTTTGTGTATTCACGAAGCCATTCATAAGGAAATGCGCTACATTGGAAAAGATGACCTTTTTCGAATAATTGGCATTGACTTCACTTTGCTCCATAACCCATTGAACGAACTGCCGGCGCTTTTCATGATCTGCTGGTTTGAGCTCCCGAGTAAGCTGAATTTTGTACGTATGAAGGTGGATGTCTTTTGTCAAAATTCGCTGCGTAGTGAATTTTGAAATTGTCGAGAACGATGCTGTATTGATGTTTTTGGGTTTTCGATGACAGTTGACGTTTACAGTAGCAATGTTTTCAAGAGACCGATCAGTACGTTGCCGCACAGGAGCCTTACTGTTCATAACCGACATAGTTTATTCAAATTTTTCTTCTCTTCGAATGTTGTTTGAAGCAGTGATGGCTCAGTGGCATTGGCTACGGACTGCCGCGCAGCAGGTCCATGGTTCGAATCCCGCCCAAAGCTTGAGCTTCACGGCATGGTGGAAGGGCATTTTGCGAATGCCCGCCTGGCTAGCGACCATCCTCAAGTAGAAAATCTGTCGCCAAGCACCTAACGGTGTGTTCCGGCAGCAGTCCTTGAGAGCCAGTGAAATAACAGGCAAAATGAGACTTAACAGGTACCTATGTCTCAAGGTGATGGGCGCAGTGCACTTCGTCACTTGTGATGAAATGCATCTGTTATAGGCAGAGGATACCGCTTAACATCAGGTGGGCCGCGCGCTTGTTCCTTCACAACAAAATAAAAAAAATAAAAAAATGTTGATACATTAGGTGCATTTTCTCGACTGAAAATTCTTCGAAGCTTGCGAGCGGTCTCGGCATACCTTTCCAAATTTTTGTAATAAGTTTTCACTAATAAAACGCGTCGTCCTTACGTAAAGCGCTCCATTTTTTATAATTCCAATAAACATATGTGACAACTGCCAAATTTCAGAGTTGACATTTGCACAAAAAATAATACTAAATTTAAAAAGTGCACGCTTACATACTGTGACACTCATTATATAATATATATATTATTATTATAATATTATAAACATAAACGTAGCAAAGTATTGTCGCTTTTGTAATACTCATTTCATTTCAATCTAGTATAAATAAATATACAATCGCGTCAAGTCTCATATGCATTTATTAATAATACCGGGGTAGATAATTTATGAAACCAAAAAAAATAATAGTAAGATGAAACCTGTTGATAAATGAAGAGAATATAATAAATATGAAAGGAAAAATAATTAACGGGCGATCTGAGGTCGGGAAGTGGAAGGGGGTAAGTTTTTAGGGGTAAAAAACGGTTTATTTCGATTTCGGTCAAAGCTACAAGTCCTATGGAAAAAAAAATATGACAAAGTTGTTGGTAATAAAAAGATCTACAACTTTTGTATTAACACTTTTTTCATTTAACCGCAAAATTTATGTGAAACATTCAAATAACAAAAATTTTGGTTTTTTATTATTATTTTATACAAAAAACTTTTTTTTACTAATTTTGGTGAAAACTTACCATTTTATGTCCCAAACACACTGTAACTTTTTGATTTAAAATATTTTTTTTTCTCCTTATTTTGAATTAATATCAAAAAGCACTCTTATTTTCAATCGAAATCTCAGGCGTAAATTTTTTTTTTTTTAATGTCCAAAAACATCAAAATCGATATATTGGAAAGCATGTGCTTGCCATGTGTTCCCATTTAAATTTAAGTGAGATTTGACGAGTAGTATTTGAGTTATTGCTAATAACGCGTGTATTATATTTTTTCGTTAAAATTATTCAGTAAAATATTATTCACCCTGATGAAAAATATTATTGACCGGATGACCCGATAAATGCAACTGTAATCGATACATGGCGACCATTATCCTGTACATACAAAGGCAGCCTATGTATCACGTCTATCAAAGAGATATAGTTAGTTATATGTATTTTTCTATAATTAAAACCCAATTTAACCTGAAATATATTAACACAGGTACCAAAGGTCCAGTTCTACCGATCTAGGGCTTAATTATCAAGCCGATATGTAATTTTATACTATAAACTATAATCTAATGTGATAGGTATTTATTATCCTAGAATGTGAAACGTGTTAGCAGATTTTAAAGTTGGATTCCTGTCAGGGAAAAATGAAACAACTTGGTTTACTCTAATGTTAAGATTATGACGTATACATTTTTAATCTAGGATTAGTTTTTTTCCCATGTAAAAATTCCACTTCGTAAAAATCAACACCAGGACAAAAATACTGCGACATCTTTGAACATCTATGTTGACAAAGGCTATCACATTTTAATAGTTTACACTGTTTACAGTATAAAGTTATCCGCGTAATGATGAAATCTACAAATGAATATGTAAAGAAAGGTAAGTGAAGCTAAAAACCAGCAGAACGCAAGCCTTACCGCTGCGGGCGTGGCTTAAAAAGTGTACCGTGCGGCGCAACATTACCTTGAGGTGACCAATCGGATGCGATCATTTCTAAGCACCAAATTAATTTACCAATCCAAATAAAATTGGAGGATTGTGCGTGTTTTGTTAATTGTGAACTTGATTATTCCGAAATCATAGCGGTAAATGCATGAGAGTCACACTTCTTTTCATATTTATTCGTAGGATTAAATTAAACCCATGATTAGTAAAATTGGGCCAAGTGTCAATAATGTAGGGTGTCCCTTTTCTTCACTTTTATTGTGCACATGTACTTTATAGGTACTTATTTTTTAACTTGTACTCTATTCGCAGCTGTCAGATATGTTCTGACAGGTGACAATGACAGTGACGCAGCTGCTTCTTCAACTATCATTCAGCTCATAGTTGAGTGTTGACAGTGGCCCACTTCAACACTATCTACTTCAAAATCAATGGCAAGGAGCAAGTTAGTTTTTACCCGCCAGTATTCCGTACATCTACCTTACTTCGGTAATCTTAAGATTAATTACAAGACCGTCCAAAAAGAGTAATGTGTTAGGGTTTATGTTAATTTCAAATATAAAATTCGAAGCGCTCGTAGCGAAGTTTACTTAGCTGTTCTCAACCGATCAGCAAAGTTAAGCAACGTCGCGCGCGTTCAGGAGTTGGATGGGTGACCGCTAGTGACATTACTACTGAGCGTTTCCGTGCTTCGGAGGGCACGTTAAGCCGTCGGTCCCGGTTGTCGTCTTAGGATGGCAGTCGTTATAGCGTGGTGGTAGGGCATTTTGCGAATGCCCGCCTGGCTAGCTACCACCCTCAAGTAGAAAGTCTGTCGCCAAGCACCTAACGGTGTGTTCCGGCAGCTGTCCTTGAGAGCCAGTACTTCTAGGTTAGCCTGAACAACATCTTCGACCACATCATCACTTACCATCAGGTGAGATAGTGGTCAAAGGCTAACCTATCAGGCATAAAAAAAAAAAAAAAATTCTTTATTCTACCATAACTTTTGAATGCTGAACAGATTTGGATGTATGGAATATCTTTAGAATTTTTACAGCATCTCGAGGACATCAGGACAGGGCAGGAGGCTTAATTTAGGCAGGACCGTCATGTTTTTCAATTTTATAAATTTACTTCTTTTATTGTAAAAAATAATAAAAAAAATTGCCATATAACACACTGAGCTAAACGACGTTTCTATGGCATGCTATGGGCCTGAACATATATATATGCATGCATTTAAGTACGGTATTTATATTTGATTCATCAAATGCCGCTTATTTAGGTACCTAAAATTTACCAACTGTATTGTTTTTTACACTGAAATGCTTTCAAAATTAATATCTACAAATAATTATTATCTATTGTTTCAGTAAGTTAGTAGGTAAAAAGTAAGGTACTTTTTACATAAAAAATTTAGTGATATTATAAATTAGTTGAATAAGATATCAATGATATCATTTTTAATTATATAAAAAGTATTGAACAAAAGGGCACAGATGAAGTCCCATTTGGACATTTTATGTGAGGAACCATAAAAACTAATATTTCTGTACATGTACCACCATGCCAGGTAACATAACACCATCCATTGCTGACATCCGGTGCATTGTTGATATCCAATACCAATTGACAAACAAGTCTACTGACAGCTTATTATTCTCTAAATCAACCACATAAGGTTTATTTTGCGGTATTTTCAGACGGTTTTTTTGTTGTTAAAGTTGACTTTGAAAATAAGCATGTGTTTATTTTCGGTTTTATTTCAATGAGATAAGGTTGCGTTTTGAATATTATATGTAGTAGAGTACTGTTAATTCCAATTAGATATTTTCCTGTAGTTTTGTGGTTTATCGTCACGTTCTTATTCAATGGGCATAAGGTTGAAAATAAAGTGTTTTTTGAGCGGATATTGAAAATTACGGGTGAACGGAAGTATGGAGTGTCTCTATATTTACGGATTTTAAATTGGGGTTTTGTGTGAACATCAATTCTGATGTAGGTGTACTTATTACGTATTTGATCATTGTACCTATTTTTATTTGGCAGTATGATCTCAGACATGCACACACCCAACATGCGTTGGTAGTGAGTGTGTGACAGTGACTTAGGGCCTGTTTCAGAATGTTCGAGTAAGTTCCGGTTATACTACCCAGAACATAAACACTGAATAATACAAATGACAGTTAACATGTAGCGCGTTTCAAGCTTTAACCGATGGATAGGCTAAATCGATGATTGTGAAACGCAAAGATAGTGTTTTATTTATTAAATATGTTCTGGGTAGTATAATCGGAACTTACTCGAACATTCTGAAACAGCTCCAATTCATTAATAAGTAGAATACGATATTTCTGCTTGAATGAATTCTTTTTTGAGTTGTGCACTAGAAATTGGGACCCTATTACGAAGCCTTAGCTCTCGTCTTTGTCTCGGGTTTGGTCCTTGTTTCCTGAGATTGTAACTGTATATGTAACCGGTTAAAATTTTAACGATATATGTGTTAGTGTATGTTCGTATTATAAGGACAATAGTAGTTAAAAATAAAAAAGGAACATACAATAAACATGTTTTTTAACTTTTTTGGGTTTTATGTGTTTGTGACTTAAGTGGACTAACCTCTGTCTATAATAGAGATGCATTTCATCACATTGCACTGCGTCCGTCACACTGAGACATACAGCTCTTAAGTCTCATGTGCCTGTTATTTTACTGGCTCTCAAGGACTACTGCCGGAACACACTGTTAGGTGCTTTGCGGCAGATTTTCTACTTGAGGCTGGCCAGGCGAGCATCCGCAAAATGTACATCCACCATGCGGTGAAGCTCAAGCCGGCGGCGGGGATCGAACCAGATACGACACCTGTATTAATACGTTGTATACTACGACGTATTTGATATTTTGTTGGTTACAGAGACAAAAGTTATACCCATACAGTTTTATCCTAGTTTGGTGAAATTGGCCCCGAAAAGCACCGCTTTTCAACCTTTATATAGTAGTTATCGCTGTTTTGTTTTATACTAAAGTATTTTAAGCACCCATTGCATATTAAAATTAAATTGCATATTTTAAAATCCCTGAGAGATTCGCAAAAAAACATTAAGTAGGTACTTATAGCGCAAATTGCACGCTTTGGTAGGATGAAGATGGTCTCTATGAGCTGCTGCTCTCCGACCAGTTTCGAACTGTTTTGAAGTCCTTCGTCTGGGAGTCACGATTGCGCGAAACGACGAGCACGGGCCTCAGCGCGTTACGCGTTAACTACTAAAACAGTCCGAAACTGGTCGGAATCTTTCCGGTAAATATAACGCGGGTCCTAGCCGGTTCGTAATAAGTTAATATGGATAAAACTCGCGATAGTTTCCAAAGTGAAGATTTTTATTTTTAAGATTGACTCCAAATTGCTGTCAGGTACTACGTATCCTAGAGTCATCTTACGATACTCGATCCACCATTTGCTTTGCATTACAAAATGTAGAACTTACATCATATCATAATGTTAGAGTAATAACACGATACAATTTACTACGGGAACCTAGATTGCTTTACTGAGTGTATATGTCGTAATGATCTTATGATCTACATAACTTTACTCGAATCTAATTTATTTTATTTATATACACTTAAGCGATTTCGTAAAAGACGAGGCTCCTTCCCTCTCATAAATCGGCTGTTTGCCGCACATCTCTTGTCTGGTTAGAATATATTTGGCGAAATCTCCCCTTCCAATTTGTTTTGTCAATTTCCTCTCGTCTATCCTTTTTACAGTCTCCCCTTTGTTAGTGATCAGACTTGGCCCTGGTTGTGTCCATAGGTCAGTTAACGCCCTAGGTTAGGGGTTTTTGGGGGCTCGAAATTATCTTACTCATCATAGTCTTATATACCTATCATCAAGTTGGGCCAAACTTTTCCCTGTAACGAGACTTCTGTGTTTTTTCTTCTTGATCGGTTATAGTCCAAAGCTAACGTAAACGAAATCTCACTTTAATGATGCTACAAAATTTTTACCTACCTACATACATAAATAATTAAAAGCAATTGAAACTCTTGCTTAACACAATAACAATAGTGTGTACCTTATGTGTGTCAGTACAATGTTAATGAATACCAAATTACATACATAAAAATACAGATGTCGAAATTTTTTGTGAAACCCGTAACTATCAAGAAATTTGTCAAAATGTAATGTTAAAGAACGAATCGACAAGTAATTACATGGTGCACAGCGAATATATCTGAATAATTTCTTGGTTTCCTCGTATCTATGGTCTATGTCACATTTTTGTCACCATATGGTGCTAAGTGATGATGTGGCAGGTAGAAGATGGTAGTCAAAACATTCTGAATGTACTTAGAAAATCTGCGGTTTTAATCCCCACCATTTACAGAGGTCGGTTTTTCCCTTTGGGTACAGAACCCTTAAATACTGATTTTTACCATCAAGGCATACTGGCAAATATTTTACTGTTTAATTATAACAAAAAAAAACATAATATTAGCATTATTAGCGATAACTCAAATACTACTCGTCAAATCTCACTGAAATTGAATTTGAATCGCTCGTAGCGAAGTTTACTTGGCTGTTCTCAACCGATCAGCAAAGTTAAGCAACGTCGCGCGCGGTCTAGAGTTGGATGGGTGACCGCTAGTGACATTACTACTGATCGTTTCCGTGCTTCGGAGGGCACGTTAAGCCGTCGGTCCCAGTTGTCATCTTAGGATGGCAGTCGTTGTAGCATGGTGGTAGGGCATTTTGCGAATGCCCTACCAGCCTGGCTAGCTACCACCCTCAGGTAGAAAATCTGTCGCCAAGCACCTAACGGTGTGTTCCGGCAGCAGTCCTTGAGAGCCAGTGAAATAACAGGCAAATGAGACTTAACAACTGTCTCAAGGTGATGGGCGCAGTGCAGTTCGTCACTTGTGATGAAATGCATCTGTTATAGGCAGAGGATACCGCTTAACATCAGGTGGGCCTAGCGCTTGTTCAATCACAATAACATAAAAAAAAAAAACTAAATCATAGATAACTTAAACTTCACACATAAAATTAATGTCGTTTAATTTGTAATTAAACAAATGACAGCACCTCGACACGTCGCGGACGTACTACTTACTTTACATTAGCATATTAAGATAATAATTAAAATTGTATTATTGTTACTTCATTGTGACGTAACAGATACGTTCGGTGACGTAACGATACGTCATTAATTAAGCCGTGGGTGAAAGCGTCGGAAACAATGGCGGCGCATGGCGGATAGCGTATGCTGAGCATTTATATTGCTTTGGCATTAGCTTTTTGCCTATGGTTTTGCTTGTTATCTTTTTAAGGTTCTTATAGTATCCAAAGGGGGAAACAGTTTAAGGGGACAAGTAAGATCAATTAGCTGTGCAAAACGTCACTTTGGAATCACGAGGCTCACGGTTCGGTCAGATTGGTAGAGGCAAACTGCAGTAATACAAAAAAAAACAGTAGTGATAGTATTTCAATATAAAATCAGTTAATATGATTTTGGTTTTGATTAGGTAATATTTTCATGGAAAATGCTATGCTATGCTTCTTTTTATGTTTTTGGCCTTTTTACAATTAAAAATTCAGCAATTTTTAATACTTTATTATTTATATTTTTGCTCTATTTGTGCATGGTGTGACCATCTTTGCCATCTAACACAAAACATTTGCCCCCTGTTCAAGTAACGTAATTTATTTAGCACTTGTTACACGAGTGTCCAAAAAAAGAAGTGTTATGTTTTTAGGATACAAACTTTTAAACTTATAACGAATTTCGTCTTGGTAGTGCTATAAAAATCCATCAGATTTTAGACTTATTGTGAAAAAAAAGAAAAACTTCCAAACTCAACGAGTGGGGTATCAAAATGAAGGGCTTTAAAAAACGATTCCATAAAATATATATATAACTTGCAGTTTTAATTACACAATGGAACGATAAAACGTTTAACAAAAATAAATAATTTAGCAGTAGGTTTTTTACTTTTTTAATTAATATATATATAGGTACTTGTTTTTAGCGCCTTAATAGTATATAAAAACCATGTAGCATTGAAGAATACATCAAATATATTTTGAAGTATTATTTATTATCAGTGTACCGTCAGTCAAACATACACACATCAAGCATTGCTAGTTGTAATAAATAACTACAAACTATCATACAATCTGTAATTTTATTGTGATGGACATGTAAGGCGGTGAACAATGTGCGAATTATGGCGCCGTTATGAAACTAATGGTACGAAAGTGAAAATAATAAAATTACATGCGCATGAGACTTAACTTTATGTCTCAGGGTGAGGGCGCAGTACAATTCGTCAATAATGACGAAATGCTCCCGTAAAGACTGAGATTTCGAGGTGGGCAACGTCTTCGTGCTTGTACCATATACTAATTAAATAAATGAAAAAAAAGTATAAAGGGTCCTCTTATACTCGTATGTTTAATTTTATGTAGGCCATTTTGCGAACCGCGCCTAGCTAGCTAACTGTCTGCTACCCTCAAGTAACAAACCACGTCACCAAGCACCTAAGGGTGTGTTCTCCAGAACACACCGTTAGGTGCTGTTCTTGCTATTCTTGAGAGTCAATAATTCTAGGTCAGCCGGATCAACATCATTATCCGCATCAGGGGAGATAGTAGAGGTTCAAGACTTATTTATAATATCAGCTATTAAAATCTAGAGGGGGGATTCAATATATAAGATGGTAGCCAAAAAAAGTGTTCATGATATTTCATACAATAAAAAAAAATAACACAAAGCATCGACTTCGAACCTAAAATACGCATTATTTTATTAGGGATATTATAATATTCAAATTTAAATGAGACCACTTGAACAGGCCCAGCTTTCGAAAATAAAAAAATCAACAAAAGCGGTACATCCTGTAAAGAGTAATGAGGTAAAACACACAAAAAATACAGTGTAATCAAGAACCTCTTCCTTTTTTTTGAAGTCGATTAATAATGAAGGAATGGGGGTAGCCAAAGTTGTAAATTTTCGTTCTACATGGTGTACATCCGTAAATAATCAAAATATCTCAAAAACTAAATTAGTCGGGAATCAAAAATAACGGTATGTTGTATACATATCCTCTATTTAACCCACAATTACTAGAAACGCCAATTAAAAAACCAACAAACATTCTGTTACGTGTTGCGATGAGGAACCCTAATAGAGACCTCCTCGCGCTTAGTAATTTTTTGTTTGTAAGCCTAAACGTTTAACCTATTTATTATGAGTGCGTACGGAAATGGCTGCAATGCAAAAGCTATCCGAGTGTTGTCTGGATATCACCTCAGTGATTTTTTTACCTACCTCAGTGAACCCTAAGAGGTTGTTAGCAATAACCCTGTATATTATTTTCCAACTTCTTAGTGATTGTTTATTGTCAAAAAAAATATAATATGGAAAGAGTGGGAAAATTATTATGACTACTAGTTATTATGCTCATTCCGAAACGACCTATTAACAAATTACATGACATTTATTGGACAGGGACATCATTATCACAACAACCACAGAAGCAGCGAAAGACCTGAGGGAGAAGCTTGCGCACCGAATCGGAGACTTAGTGAAAACCAAGGTGCGCACAATGGCTTCTGTCCTCGTAAATGGTTTTAAAAGGACTGAGAGCTACAGCCGCCTCACAGTGGATGAAGCTCTCATGAACCATTTCGGAGCCATAGTCATGGCTTCCAGGCTGGCTGAAGTTGGTGAACTTGTCCTCATCGGAGATGTCAATCAGCTGCCTTACATCGATAGAGATAATCTCTTCGTATTAAGGTACAACCGCCCTAACCTGGTCACAAACATCACCCAGGAGTTGTTATGCACGCATCGGACCCCAATGGATGTCGCGTACGCACTGAGGGAAATATACTCTGGTATATATTCCTCAGCTCCCCGTATTAAGTCACTTAAGCTTGAAAGGTACACGGGTGCGGAAATCCCCAAATCCCTCCCCATCACCTTATTCCTGGTTCATACCTAGGAATAAAAGGAGGCCCTAACAAGCCAAGGCTACGGAGAGGGAAAGGGATCACGCACCCTTACCATCCACGTAGCGCAAGGATTGACATACGAGTCGGTCATCGCCATCAAGACCAAGAGCAGCATGAAGCTGCACGAGAGCGTCCCGCACGCAGTCGTTGAAGTTTCACGGCATACTGGAACCTTCACATACTACGCAGATGACGAAGAAGACGCCATAGGACGGTTCGTTAGGAAGGCGATGGTTGCGTCACCAAAAGCTATCCATGATTACAACCTCAAAATGGCGATCAAAGATCGAAACAGCAGCGTGGTAATGGAGACCCTGTTAAAATGTGACGTGTGAGAATGACAAAAAATGTTAATTTCTTTGATTAAGTGACAAGTGTTACTGCGAAATCACTCGTTTCCGAACGCAACCTAATTACAGAATGCGAAGTGACAGCTCGTGGTGAACTACTAGTTTATTAGACCGAACTTAAACTTCTGCCCTTGCTTTAACCCAAATATCTACGTTATCTTGTTTATGTACAAACAAGATAACTATTTGGGTTAGAGCATGGACACTTATATGTAATTAAAATTGTCGTAATTAGATTTACAACTGTCTGCAACAATCTTCGTAATTAGTGCAGTCACACTTGTGAAACAAAGAGGGCATGGGTCAAGTCATAAGCGGACATACTTACAACGCAGATTCTACCATTCATATTATTTGTTACTACATAATTCTGAAACAGTACCAATCTAGTTGAAATTTGGTACAAATAATAGTCACACCGTGACCACGATCACTGCAAAGTGTTTGAAACGTTGGGACAAAAATAATCATAAATATACGCGATTGATACCTTTCAAAGTTGTATAAGTTGGCGTCGTCAGGACCACTACGTCCTAGTTATGAATGAAATTCTATTGTTATCATTATCGCCGATGCCAATGGGTTAATTACTATGTGTAATAATAGCTAATATCTAAGGCAACATTAATATTCTTTACATCCTGGATTTTCATGGAGGTAGGGCATTTTTAGCGTACGCTCGTATGGCTAGCTAACACGCCCATGTAGAAAATCTGTCGAAGAAAATCTTTGTGACAGACATACATACACGCGTGTGATCCTATAGGAATTCTAATTTACCAATGCGTGAATGGAAACCTAAAAAAATTGATTATAATATATATTTATAAATAAAATAAATGATAATTTGCAATAAATAAATAAAAAATAATAGATCTGGTAAGGCACAGCTAGGTACTTTTAGGTAATCGATAATGGTGTAATAATTTTGTGCAGTCACATATGCATGAGCAGCTGTCAAAAAAAGACGTGGTACAAGTCACAAGCGGCAGCATAAACACTCATGTTTTTAGTGGTAATGTACAAATTATTGATGGACACCATATACCCCTGGTCACTTTGAAGGTAAATTTTTTTAACGAATTTCCTTTTCAGATCATTATTTAGATTTAGAAACAAAAAAGTCATATACGCACGGATTCAGATTCAGATTTGGTAAATAGCTGATTCAAACTAGGTAACAGGTTTTGAAGCGCTCGTAGCGAAGTTTACTTAGCTGTTCTCAACCGATCAGCAAAGTTAAGCAACGTCGCGCGCGGTCAGGAGTTGGATGGGTGACCGCTAGTGACATTACTACTGAGCGTTTCCGTGCTTCGGAGGGCACGTTAAGCCGTCGGTCCCGGTTGTCGTCTTAGGATGGCAGTCGTTATAGCATGGTGGTAGGGCATTTTGCGAATGCCCGCCTGCTAGCTACCACCCTCAAGTAGAAAGTCTGTCGCCAAGCACCTAACGGTGTGTTCCGGCAACTGTCCTGGAGAGCCAGTACTTCTAGGTTAGCCTGAACAACATCTTCGACCACATCATCACTTACCATCAGGTGAGATAGTGATCAAAGGCTAACCTATAATACATAAAAAAAAAAAGAACCCCGTCTCATGAATGTCAGTAATTGCTTTCCCTTTGTGATCAATAAACAATTCAAAATCTTATATGTATGTATATAATAGAATTGCTTGATTAGAATACAAATAAAGTACAGATGTTTTAAATTATTTTTTGCCAATATAAGGTTTTTCTAATAACCGCGCAGGACAAACAAAAGGTCGTAGCCGCCACGCGCAGCACGCATTGTTTTTGAACTTTATTTAATTCATTTGTTTTATTTTTCCTAATAAGTTCTTAATTGATCTCAATCGCTTCCTTAATATAGTAACAGTGTGTTCCGTCAGTTGTCTTGGCAAGCAACTGATGCACGGAAATCTCGGCTTAGCTCACCTCATGGTAAGTGATGATGTGATCGAAGATGCTGTTAAGGCTAACCTAGAATTACTGGCTCTCAAGAACAGCTGGCGGCACACACCGTTAGGTGCTTCGCGACAGATTTTCTACTTGAGGGTGGTAGCTAGCCAGGCGGGCATTCGAAAAATGCCCTAGCTCCATTAAACTATCCATGCCATCGTAAGACTACAACTAGAACAGACGGCTTAAGAGTAGAGTTCACGGAGCGCTTTAATACAAACGTAGTTTCGTATAGAGAGCTTTAATTTTAATAATTAAACTCCCACAAGTTATTTCGAACTTTTCAGTAAATAGCAGGTTCCGTTTTATAAAAAAATATATATCCAGAAACAGAGCAAAATGTGAATATTATACATTTGTTTATATAATATTTACAAGTGTTTTTCCCAGTAAAGATATATATTTATATTGATTATTCCTGTTCTATAGTCAGATTTTTAATCAGACGGAGTAAAGTGACATTACGAGTGTTGCCACTTTTTGACGATACAAAAATAGTGCTGTGGTAAAATGATTTAGTTCTTTTACTTCGTCACTTCAGTGAGCTGAATAATTTTACATAATTCACAATTTAACATAAACAAAAAAAAACCAGCCGGGATTTTTACTTTTTTAATTAATTTATACTTGTTAAACAATTGAATGCTTTATACATTAGTTACAAAGTTCAAACAATTATTTTATTAAATGTCCAATACACTCATAGTTCCGCTCATAAAAACTGAACTAGAAGCAACACTATGATTTGAAGTTGGAAACTTTATTTTGAAATGTAACATTTCGAAATGTCAGTTTACTCCGTTTGATTAAAAAAGCGACAATAGATAAAATTTAGTTTTTCCAAAAAAAATACGGTTATTTAATTAGAAAATAAATAAGTTTCCATCAAACCACCAAAGAAAAATATTAATCTAAGTAGATCTTTGTTACACTTACTTTTTGCTATCTGTTGAAAACCGTATAATTTTTTGTCACCAAAAAATGGAACCAAATTCTAACACTGAAGCGTATAAGATCGATTTTTACTCATCTATAATAGTGGTCACCATCGACAAAATTTGCAACTTCCTAGACATATATAATACAATATTCTTTATTCTTCTCTCCTCAGAGGTATCTTATTTTATTAAAGATTATGTGATACTTATATTTACACGTATTACACGTATACCTGTGTTGTGAGAGACTGGTGCCTGAGTTAGGTTTAAAAACCTGTATTACAAGTCACCAGGGCCCCCAATCCGCAGATTATAGGTGAAAATGTGAAAAGTGCATTTATGGAAATAGATAACGGAAAGTACAATAAGGAGTGAGTATTCTAAGATTTATACTACATATAATGCATGTTTGAATGTGTGTATTTTGTTTTAAAGTGTGTTTGTATGTGAGGGAATCATGTGAGTGTAGAGTGTTAAAAAGGATTAATGAGACAGTGAGAGAGGGCGGTTTTTTTTAAAATAGGATCTGTTATCAGTAGTTTTAATCAACACTTCCAAAATAAATGATAGAATATTTTATGAGTAATTTTGATTGGTCTATTTGATTCACGGTATCGACAATTATGATCAATTTAGAACTTCAAGTATTTTTTCTGTTGTTTCATAATCGAGGGTTTTTAACAAGGTCGTTATTTTTTTGTTGCAACTATAACTATGTAATGGGTATATTTCTAACCTACTATTAAATTTGTTGTATAAGTATGGACCAAGGAAACAGAAGAAATTATGGGATAGCATGGTACGAAACTTATTCGTAGGACAAACGGTACATCTGCGGCGTTTAAAAGGTCCGGCTTGTATCCAGAGAGCACCTATGTCGAGCATTGAGAGAGACGTCGAAATATGTACCTATGTCGAGCATTTTACAGTAAGTTGAGTGTAACTTATAAAATACTTGACCGATTTTGATGAAATTTTTATGGGCCACCTCAGTGATAAGTTATAAACTTTTCAAAAAAATAATATCACAATCCGATTACTCTGTAAAAAATAATGGGTAGCGTACGTAAAAGATGTGTCGAATTGAACCTCCTCCTTTTCTGGAAGTCGGATAAACATTAATTGGTTCTTATATCAAATAAACGTCGTAGAGACATTCAAGAACGTTTCAGAAAATTATTTAAACACCCACCGTATGAAATGTAGAGTCTACTAAAAACCTTTCTATCAGAATGAAGACACATTGCTGCCTAATATGAAGATTCAAACATCCATCTTCGCTTGGTCTTTAACGAAAGAACAAATTATTATAACAATAATGTAACTTTACAGATGAAACTTGATTGTAGCGTTAAAAATAATGGCATTTACGTAACACATAGGAAATGTAGAGTCGCCGGAATCAGCGGCAGTCAGAAAATGGAACGCGAAACTTAGATGCAACTACGGCAAAGAGTACTTCACTCAGATGGGAAAGTTGTTAAAGATAGTTTATTTAACGTCAAATAAAGTTTACATACGATACAATATAGATTTGCATTATAAAGACATTTTATTCAACATAAAAGGTAGTTTACTTAAACTAAAGTATAACTTACTTAAAATTATGTTGTAGAAAAATAACTGGGTACTAGCGGTAATCAAACCCTCGACTACAAGTTTTTGGCGCTGTCGTTCTGTATGCGTACGAGTAAATGTTTATACGAGTAAATGATCGATGTGTTAAAATTTGAACACTAAAAAACAGACTTCTAAAAGAAAATATTCTAAAACAAAAAGCACTAAATTATAAAAAAACCAATCATCAATCAATCAATCGAAATCATCGTATACAGTTTTTTTTGTTCATTTTACATCGATAAGTTAAAATTAGAACATTATCAATGTAGTTTATGCTACGCCAGAATTATTAGCTCATAAGGACAGCTGCCGGAACACATGAAGGATAGTTTACATTATATAAATATAGTTTTGGTTATCAGTATAAGGACTGATCCATATCTGCATGCTGGATGTCGTAAGAGGGGGAGGAAAGGAAAAAATGCGCTGAGAGAACCGTATACACGTTGGCATAAGTAGGGTTTTGCTGCACGTTATTTATTTTAAAGCTCTTATAACTTTTATATGCCAAAACTTTTATCATAATTAATATTATTGTGTTCTTATTTCGTTCATCGTACGATGAAGACACACACAGGCACACACCCTCACACACACACACACACACACACCGCAATGACTGAAGATCCAATGATATCGACGAGGTTGCGTATTGACAGTATCTAGTTACTTTTTTTTAGATACTACAATGGCTCATCTCATGCTTTTGAAATATAATAGCATCAGATGAGCCATGGTAGTCTCTAGAGACTGCGCTGACTCAAAAGGGCTAGCCCTCTCACACCGGAAAAGTTCCTTCAAGAACGGAAAATAACAAAATAAAAATTTGTGTTGACGTCTGCCAAGAACAAAAAAAAAACAAGTTTAACCACAAAATCTTATCAAATTTAATGTGATTATTATTATATTTTAACACCTGGGTATATGAAAACTCTCGTCAAAGGCGTCTTTCTGCTACCTGGTGAATTTACCTACCTGTAATATAAATGATACCAGGAATATTGACATAAAGTTATTAGAAGGCAGGTTAGGTAATATTAACTAAAAAATGCTATTGAAACGAGGAAAGCCTAAAGTAATCTGATGTGTGCAAAATGTATTCAAAATCAAAGAAGTAAAATCCGTGACCACAAATATAAACTAAATTTAATAATAAAATATTTTTAAAATATGCATTTCCGCAAAGTACCGCCTGAATCTATTCATTAAATTAAATTTCATTTCCGCATCGCTGAGATGAGCGTTGTTTTATAATTTGTTTTATTTTTGATATTTGGGAAATTTTATTTGGAAGAGGGTGTGATTTTAGACCTATGATTTTAGAAGAAAAATAACTTTTACTGAAACATTGGTATATACCTACGAAATAATATCAGATCTATCAATCACACTAACATTATAAATACAAACGTTTTAAGTGTACTCCTTTACGCTAAAATGGCTTAACCGATTTGGATGAAACTTAGAATATAGATAGTTTAGGTCCTGGATTAACACATACGATTTTTTTCAACATAGCTTACGTGGGTAAGAGCATGGCGCCTAGCTGATTATAATAATTAGGAATCTTAATTATATATCAAGGAAAGTACAATAGGTTGACCCGACAATAAGCATAGTACAAAGGGCTAAGTAACCGCTGAGCTACTAGTTAGAGAGAGCTACTTGTATCAATAAATAAGTTGTTTATTTACCTACTAATCCAACGTAATCCGATCTACACGTTCTGATCTTTGACTGGGGGACCGCGCAGCCAAGCCAATTCACCTACAGACTTCAGTCGAGCTCCAGAAATGGACGCGGCGTCACGTCCCTGTGTCTCTCATCAACTGTTTAGTGCGTTCACGTGAATGGTGCAGTGAGGAAATTATCAGTGAAGGTTTTGTGATTGTTCAGTGATCATGGCGAATCTAACGCTACGTTACCTGGATGAGTTGTCTTATGTGCTGAATAGCAGGAGGCATTTGGCGAATCAGGCGAAAGCATCTTCCGTCGGTGACCTTCTCAATCCTGAAGATGAGAGGTATCCACCGGTATGTTGATTCAAAAACACATTACTTATTCTGGAATTTTGACGTAAACAAGGTTTTTAAGTTATAATGGTCACGAAATCTGGTTAATTTAGTTTATTATTATGTACAATAGATTTTAGTTTTACTATTGCGAAATTTCGCGCGGAAATTTTGACTTCAAATTGAGTTTTTTCTTTGTAACTTCTAGCAAAGATAATACAAACGCTGGTTATGTATTTCTGACGTGAAAAAAAAACATAAAAGCGAAAGAGGTTTTGTTTGAAGGCTGTCTTCCGCGTTGTATTGTGACGCTTCGATATACATCGACGCTCGCCGCACGTTTTTCGGCCACGATGTTGATTGCGGTAATCCAGTGTAATAAAAACTCGAGTGTTTGCACGAGACAAATAAAAATTAACGTGAAAGGAAGCTGCAGAACCAGAAACTGTGGAATTGAGGTTGTGACCTTTTCATAGCATTCTAAGCCTCATTACTGACAATAGCGCCTTTTTGGTCCGCTTATTTCGACGTATTTGGAATTGTTTTTATTTGAAGAAGGCGGGACGGTAGATAGTAGATAATTTTATGCAAATAAGTTAGTTTGCATGACAATTGAGACTGCGTAGGCATTATTGTAGCACTCTTGAATTCTAGTTTTTTCTTGTTCTTTTTAATGAAAGATACCAAAGATAATTACTTAGCTACTCCTTACTCAGAGACGGCAATTCCTATCTCGATCTCTTAGTGATCTAGTAATTGCACGGTGCTCCAGTGCCTTTAAGCCTACACACAGTAGAACAACATACTCTTATAGACCTACTTACACCATGAGTAGATCTCATAGATCTTATTAGGTGTACCAAACATGTAACATTAATATAATGTAGGTAATTGACCTTGTGTATTCGTTTGCCTGAATCACAGCCTGAAGATGGGCTCTCTAGAGCGAAGACTCAGAACGTTCGCTCATGGCATGACCTACGCATTTGGTTTTTAGGAAATTTTTCTAAAGAAGGAAAAGGATTTTATAGTCGGGCATGTAGACAAATTATTCTTATAATTATTTATGTATTTTGCTAATTTATAAATACACTCGAGAGCAATGAATCCGGGTCACTTAAAGAATCCTAAAAATCTCGGAAACTAAAAATGCTAGGTTAATGCAATAAATTGTATTTAATAGACAATGTAATACTCCTTAAATGAAGGTATTAAAACTTCTTAGTTATTGTAAAGTTATATCATAAAAAAATCAAATTTGAAAAAGGGCCACTTTCGAAGATGGAACTACGAAATTACAGCATTTGGTTTTGCTTTTGTTTGTAATCTGTCATTTATGTGGGTACATAAACCATGTTGATAGTGCTCTATATTCATTATTCAAGCTGAAATTATGTCGCTTACGCCTGAAGAATGCACCAGAATACTTACAATGCTGGAAACCGGCCGGAGTCAGCGCGATACAGCCAGGACTGTCGGTGTGTCGCTGTCAACAGTACAAAGAGTTCTCCGACGTTACGAAGAAACTGGTTCTAACCTACGCAGACCAGGAACGGGCAGAACCAGGTGTACCACAGCACGAGAAGACCGATACTTGGTGAACACCATGCTTCGAAATCGCTTTCTCACAGGAACTGAACTCACCAATCAGTTTCGACGCCTCGGAGGAAGTAACCCAAGTGCATGGACAGTAAGACGTCGGCTTGCTGAATCTAACTTAAAACCCCTTAGACCTGCAAACGGCCCTAAACTGGAGCGTGGGCATCGTATTTCGAGACTAAGATATGCCCAGAGCCACGTAAATTGGAGTATTGAAGATTGGTCAAAAGTTATGTTCTCCGACGAATCAAAATTTATGCTCTACAAGCACGATGGAAGACACAGAGTGTATCGAAGACCAGGGGAAAGATTCAAGCAAGCATGCATCGAAGAAAAAGTAGCCTACGGTGGTGGGTCTGTACTTGTGTGGGCCGGAATTTCTTCTGAAAGTCGCACAGAGCTGGTGATCATAGAAAACGGCTCTTTAACTAGCGTAAGATATGTGGAAGAAATCCTCAATGATCACGTTGGTCCATTTATGGTCAATTTAGGTGAGGATGCTATATTTATGCATGACAATGCCCGACCTCATACAGGTAGGATTGTGAATGACTACCTTCAAGAGATGAACATTACTCGTATGGAGTGGCCAGCGCGCAGCCCGGATATCAACCCGATCGAGCATGCTTGGGACGAGCTAGGCAGATGCGTAAAACAACGAAACCCTCCCCCAATCACGCTTCGTGAGCTCAAAATTGCTCTCACAGAGGAATGGGAGAATATTCCCCAAAATCGTATAAGGAACTTGGTGTACAGCATGCCAAACCGCGTAAACGCAGTAATGGAAGCACGAGGAGGCAATACGAAGTATTAAAATTCAAGAAAATCGTAATAAAGTTCAAAAATTTCATGTTTCCTATTTTTGTTTTAAGGAGAGATCAGCAGTTTTTTTCTTTATGTAATTTTGTGTTAATAAAATGTATGGTGACTCATATTTTTTTTACTTTCATTTAAGGAGTATTATATTGTCTATTAAATACAATTTATTGCATTAACCTATCATTTTTAGTTTCCGAGATTTTTAACATTCTTTAAGTGACCCGGATTCATTGCTCTCGAGTGTATTTCTAAGCCAAGAATATATATATTTTTTACACAGTTTAATACTTCACATTCTAGATCACATTCAGAGACTAAAATAAAAATAAAAGTAATTATAATTTTTTTTCATTATGGTTCTTGAAAGTACCTAAACTATTTAATTCTTTACTTTGGCAATATTAATATATAAATAATCACTAGACTACAAATTAGTGTATTAGTGTAAATCTATGAACATAAAGTAACAATAGGTACCTATAGAAAAAATATGGTTTAAGTATATTAGGTACTTATACAATTTTAAAATAAATGTATAAATACATATAGGTACTTCTTTTCTAAATTCCGAATGGCAGTGGCCTCCAAACTAAGTTAGGCCTATAGGCCTATATCATGTTGACCCATAGGAATGACTAAAACAGGATGTGAGGCACATAAAATATCTATACTATTAAACCGAAGACTGATTAGTAGGTATATTTAAAGCGCTGATAAGTAAATAGCTATACATGAACAAGTTTTTAGTAAAATACATTTAGTTTGTACAAGCAACAAAATTATTTGTTAATCTTAATCATATTAACTAAGGACAAGAACACTGAAACATGTTTCTATATAATAATATATTATTCTATATATTCCATATAAAAGTTTTCTTGATAAAATAACTTTCAAATTGGACTCTAATTCACATGTAACGAAATATAAATTTTCTGTCAGTTTTTTTTGCTGATGGATAAGACTTTTATCCACAATCTCACCTGAAGGGAAGTGACGATGTGGCGAAGGCTCTCAAAGACAATTGCCAGAACACACCGTTAGGTGCTTGGCGACAGATTTTCTACTTGAGGGTGGTTGCTAGCCAGGCGGGCATTCGCAAAATGCCCTTCCACCATGCGGTGAAGCTCAAGCCCACAGCGAAATTCGAACCATGGACCTGCTTCGCGGCAGTCCATAGCCAATGCCACTAAGCCTTCGAAAAGTACTTACTAATCTACTACATATTAATTTATCACATCATTATTTATTATAATATATAAAACAATAATACAGCAGAACCTTATCATGAGGGAAAAATCAATTCTCCTTTTCTTTTTACGTTTCTAGTTTTGTATTAGATTTAGTTTTTCACCAAATTGATCGCGATTTTACCATCGGTGCCTCTCTTTCACTCGTATGCAATCCGAAAGTGATGAAATTTCAGCATTTGTCAATGTGCATAGGGTTGAATGCTCTCCTAGAAGGTTGCCATGACTACAACCGGTGAATAGAAGACAGGCGAGCTGTACCTATGCTTGTACTCTACATTGAATCGATAACCTTATTAGTTTTATTGTCTCTATGCAATTAAATAAATATCAATAAAACATTGTTCAGGTTTTGTATGCTAATTAGTACTTACTGACGTTCGACTAATTAGTACTTACTATTACAAAATCACAAATATACGATGGGAAAAATTTAAGTCATGTGCGGGATTCGAACACGCGTCCATCCACCTCTTGAGCCGGGGTATGCTCTAACCTTTCCTATCGTTCTTTAACCATCGTATTCGATGTATGATCATATCGTATGGGATGGAAATGGCGGGTTTGAATCTCGAACATGACTTAAATTTTTCCCATCATATATTTGTGATTTTGTAATGTAATCCGCATAGCAGGCGTTATTGCAAACCTAACAATATTAAAAGTACCTACTTACTATTGTTCGTTACTAGCAAAGCGATGAAAGTTTTTTGTCGCCAGTACTAGTAGACCCTGTAACTAAACTTCTACGGTCCGATGTAGGACGTAAGGCTGTATCTTTGGAACCGTAATAGATAGGTACTGTACTGAATTAGCAGGATTGTCCACCGCTGAACCCAGCCTCCCCATTATGGGGTGGTTTGCCATATTCCTACGCTTGGCAGGCGTCTTGGGGATCGCAGTGTGATATATCAGTTCCTCAGAAAGCGCTGCTGCTCACCTTCTGATGTGTTACCCTTAGTCGCCTCTTACGACACTCACGGGTGGAGATGGGGAGGTGACATTCTAGACCGGCACCCCACGGGTAAGGTAAGTAGATAATAGGATACGATTAATTTTTTTACATTTAATTTTTTATTAACCATTTACATTAATGACGCAAAAAGTAATAACAATAAGTAATGCATTCATTGATCAAAATATGTGATAATTGCATTGACGAACCAATAATAACAATAAAATGTGAAAATACTAAGTGGGTCCACATACGAAAATATATACTTTTTACCCTTTTTTGTGTTGTTCCGTCGTTAAACATGTACATAGCATTCTACTCGCTATTTTGAGGTGTATTATTGTGTTTTTCTCTTGCAACAAAGTTACTTTGCACCGCGTTTCTTTGAAACCCTCATTATCTTTTATCAAGTATTATGGAACACCAACGTTATTATTTCAAGATGAAAATAATCATAATAAGATCTCTCTCTATCGCTCAAATGAGTTTATTCAATGCATGCAGCCCGCTCTCACGTTGAAGTAATAATGTATGTTTACTACAGTGATATGTGGTAGTGCGAATTAAAATTGTAAATTTAAAATTAAAATAAGACTGAATTAAGATATGGGAGTTGGACCCATAGAGTCCAGACAAGAACTCGCGCCTAATAATAGCTTTGCAGCATTGCATAATAGCCCTTGAGGTGCCAAACTAGAATATCATCCCTCCATTACTACCTGTGGGTGTCGTAAGGGGCGACTAAAGGTAAGTGCTATACCGGAACGTGGGCAGCAGCGCCTTCTGAGGAACTGATATCTTAAACTGCGATCCCAAGCGTGGGGATAATGGCAAAACCCTCATAATGGGGGAGGATGTGTTCAGCAGTGGACAATCTGGCTGATGCAGTACAGTACAGCCTTGTAACAAAAAACTTCTGTCAGAAAAACATAATTTCCCTACCCGGGAATGGTATCCAGGATCTGGAGACAAAGCGTTGTTTTTACACACACACTCATAGAAGGCAATCTTCTGGCAGCTACTACCTAGGTTTAAACCAATAAGTAAAAAAGTGCAGGTAGGTTGGTTGCATTCGTAAGGCATCCCGGTACGAACGGGCCCATTGATATCGTATACCTTCTGAACCGGTACTTGTACTGACATACCAGTCGCGAGCCGCAAAGGCGCCTGACTCGTTCTACTCGTTACTTAGATATAAGATCGAAAGGGGTTACAGGTGTATCACGAAATAATAAAAGATAATTATTATTCAAATCAGGCGTTACATCGCGTAAATATCTTTGAAGAAAACCTTAAAAGAATATTTTTGTAAAACATAAAAAAATAGAACATTATATCTAGTGACTATTCCACCTAATTTTCCTGCACTGAGAAAAACGACTAAAAGGCTTAAATCGAATTTGACCTTTTACCGTTGAATTGTAAATACGTAAGATGAATTCACAACTCTTAAGATGATTTTCACCAATCAATAAAAATGTACCATGTTTTATAATAAACAAAAGCACCTTCCGTAAAGTATTTTCAGAAATTAACTTTTTAATACGATAATAATTGCAGTATTGACCATAAAATATACCTTACTTTTACGGCGGTTTATATACGGTGATTATCACTATAACGTACGACTTAATCAGCCTCATCGAAAGTCAATATTTAAGACAGACCACAAAATACATGTACAATGAAGACGAAAAGAAACATTCGCCTTCACTGACCTCGTTTAACGCCTTCTAGCTGGAAGGCGTTTTTGTACGTATTTACGTTTGGTCGGTTTTTCGCCTTATACCATATAAATTGGCCGTCATTAGGGCGCTTTTGACTTTAGATTTTTCTCAGTGTGCTGAGCCGAAGTGACGACATAAGCGCCATGTAGCCTAGCCGGAAGGTCTTAACTTTTCGAGCATATAGCATCTATTAGCTGACAGGCTAGCCTTTGATCACTATCTCACCTGGTGGTAACTGATGATGTTGTGGAAGATGTTGTTCAGGTTAACCTAGAATTACTGGCTCTCAAGGACAGCTGCCGTAACACGTCGTCAGGTGTTTAGTGACAGGGTTTCTACTTGAATCTGGTAGCTAGCCAGGCGGACATTCGCAAAATGCCCTACCACCATGCTATAACAACTGGCATCCTAAAACAACAACCGCGACCGATGGTTTAAAGTTTAACGTGTCCTCCGAAGCAGAGAAGCGCTCAGTACTATCACTAGAGGTCACCCATCCAAGTCATGACCGTAGCGTACGTTGCTTAACTTAGCTGATTGGTTAAGAACGGCTAAACAAACCTCGCTACGAGCGCTTCAATTAGATTTTATTTTCAAGTCCATAAACAAAATCAAATGCTATAGGAGCAATTGAACGGGTTTTGCTTCTGACCAGCATCGGGTATCGAACCGGTAACTCCTCGGTCCAATGCTCACCATTGATGAGAACCATCGCCTGTGACGGGCTTATTCATCTATTCATAACCATGCCTAGTTGACTATGCATTAACTATTATTGGAATTAGATTTTAGCATGGTGGTAGGGCATTTTGCGAATGCCCGCCTGGCTAGCTACCACCCTCAAGTAGAAAATCTGTCGCCAAGCACCTAACGGTGTGTTCCGGCAGCTGTCCTTGAGAGCCAGTACTTCTAGGTTAGCCTGAACAACATCTTCGACCACATCATCACTTACCATCAGGTGAGATAGTGGTCAAAGGCTAAACTGTCAAGCATAAAAAAAAAAAAAAAAAAAAAGGTAGATGAGTTTAGATTTCGGACGAAGTATATATACTCTATTTGTTCACAGTTAAAAAAATTAGGTGTGTCTATCATACTAAACTGCTGAAAAGGACAGCTTCACTGATAAATAGTACTTTGCAGATGGTATCGGAGTGTCTCAATTCCTCGAGAAATACGCAAGTAGAAAATCTGTCGCCAAGCACATAACGGTGTGTTCCGGCAGCAGTCCTTCAGAGCCAGTGAAATTACAGGCACATGAGACTTAACAACTATGTCTCAAAGTGACTGGCGCAGTGCAATTCGTCACTTGTGATGAAATGCATCTGTTATAGGCAGAGGTTAGTCCGCAGTCAGGTGGGCGTCGAGCTTGTTCCGTAAACGAATTTCGTCTACGTATTGATCAGATAAGGTACATATGGATATTCTGCAATATATTAAGTAGAAGTAAGCAGTATTTTTATATATATCCTTAGCTATTAGCTAATCTAACATAACTTGTATAATTACGAACGGCTGGTTATTGTTGCCTGAATTAGTAATTTTTATTATTACCTTAAAGGAAATAATTTAACCACGAATGTTTTGTTTCTGTTTTATCCAATATTCTAATCTAATATTTTTATCCAAGATTCTTTATTGTTAGGTAGTGTAGCAGAATAAATATTTCTCTGTTTGTTGATAACTAGCTAATAAGCATACTGTAAAATCAGATCATTGTTACCATGTTTTTTACAGAGAGACATTTAATTTTAATATTTGACATCCAGAATTTATATTTTAATTATCTATGACGTGCAAATATTAATCATTAATTTGTATAATTAATCATATGTATCATTATTCCCATCATTAGTGTAATTCGTGTTTGTGCGGTACTAATTGAATAAATAAATAAATAAATGTTTTTTTTAAATATGACAATTCCTTATTTTGTTGATATACGGCTTTGACGAACTTTCTAGTCGTCTTTTTGTTTATTATGAGAACATCTGGATGTTCTGTAATGCGTGTCAAAGAAAAATATGCAATAGGTATATTTTATTTGTTATATTAGTTAATAGTTTTTTGAGTTACTTAGCTTCAATGTTTACAACAATAAATGATTTGTTTGATGTAATTAGATTTTTCTTATATAGTATTATTTTGGCAATTTTGTACTTGAAAGGACCGTCGCGTTCGTTTACGTAATATATCGTAGCCAGATAGAAAACATACTCTTGAAGGCTGACGCCGAAACGTTTTCATAAAGTATTCGTTGTTGTTTTGTAAATTAGCTAAGGTGTAACAATAGATATAATGTTTCATAGAAAAAATCGCGCTTTTGAGTTCATTGAAAAGGTATCGTTACGTGAAAAGCACCATTTATCTGCGTCATAGCAAATGTAAGTAAAACTATTTGTTATTAGCAGCATCGAACAAGCTATTTGGAACTCTAATGATAATATAAGTTAGATCTTAGTTTGCATGAAACATTTATAGTTCGCAATATGCAGTTCTATTTATTAATAGGCCGGTTTTTTTGACAGCTGTCAGTGCAACGTTACGAAAGTAACTTTGTGAACGTTGCGTCATAAATCAAAATTGCAAGTTATTTTAGCATTCGCCCGTAAATAATGCTTGAAATATGTTCTGTCACATTATATAATGAGAAATAAATAAAAACCATAATAATAGGAGACAACTCCCAAGTAAAAATCAAAAGCATATAATACTTAATGAATGTATTCGGTTAAAATATTGTATATTTTTAATTTTATGTTGATTTCGTTCAAATTTACTTCATATCGTATTTCCTTTTCAAAGTGGGCAAATATTATGTTGTGACGACAAAAGTACCTTCGAAGGATATTTAGAAATTTTATGTGTTCATTTGAACTGCCAAACTGGGTTATGTTGGCTTTTTGAAAAATAAGCATTTTAACATATATAAGTCAGCGCACTAAGCAGGTTTATTTGTTTTAATATTGTTAGGTTTGCAATAACGCCTGCTATGCGGATTACATTACAAAATTACAAATATACTATAGGAAAAATTTACTAATTAATCCCGCACATGACTTAAATTTTTCCTATCGTACTCTACTATAATATTTGTTATTTTGTAAGGTGTATTTGTTACGCAATGCTGCATGAAAATACTTGTAAGTTGTATTACCAACCTGAAGAAGCGAAGGATTTTAGTATTGGATCATGAGCGAAACGGGTGGTCGAATATAGAATCCTAAGAGTAACGAGGGTGTCAAAGTTAGGAAACGCAAATTCTTTCCCACCTAGCGAAGCACAATGTTGCCTCACTGCAGCGAAGATAATGCAAGTTGCGGTAAAAACAGTTCAAAAGTTATAGTTAATTATTGTTTATTGATACTAAAAATTCAAAATAAAATTTCAATACACTGTATCAGCCGGATAGTCCAATGCTGAACACAGCCTTCCCCCAATATGGGGGGTTTGCCATAATCCCCACGCTTGGCAGGCGGCTTGGGGATCGCAGCGTGAGATATCAGTTCCTCAGAAAGTGCTGCTGCCCACCTAACCTCGCAAATTTCGAATGATAAACAAAACTGATCCGAGCTGATGTGAGAGTGAGGTGAATAATATTAGAGCAAATTTAATATCTAACAATCGCTTACGAAGCAATGATGGCCGAGTGGTAAAAGCTATGGACTGCCGTGCCGCAGGTCCAATGTTCGAGCCCCACCGGCTTGATCTTCACTGCATGGTGGCGCAAAGGGCATTTCGCATGCTCTCCTGGCTAACTACCAACCTCAAGTAGAAAAATCTATCGCCATGCACCTAGCAGTGTGTTCCGGTAGCAGTCCTTGACAACCAGTGAAATTACAGAAACATAAGACTGTGGTCTCAGATGCAGTATGTCCCAGGGTGACCAGCACAGTGCAATTCGTCACTTGTAACAAATTGCATTTGCTGCAATTAACATTAAAATATACAAGTTCATGTGAAACAATTCCCAGAACGCGTGTAAGCTATATATTATTGTAAGTATATATAGTTGGCTATCATCCAAAATGGCCGAACAGCATTCAATGATCAGATTATCTTAATCTAGTTTTACGACTTAAAAATAGTTTGAGTCACTTAAAACGTTCAAGATTACTGACATTTATTTTTATATAATTTGCTTTTAATTTATTGTTTTACTGCCAGTTTAAAACAACCAAATCCTTTTTACAAATACAAGTAGGTAGATACCTTGTTGAGATAATACAACTATAAGTATTAATAATCACATCTCATCTACGACTATAACCTTCACCATTGAAGAAACATTTTCGAAGCAGTGATGGCTTATTCGCATATGCTATGGGCTGCCGCGCAGCAGGTCCATGGTTCGAATCCCGCTGCGGGCTTGAGCTTCACCGCTTGGTGGAAAGGCATTTTGCAAATGCCCGCCTGGCTACCGACCACCCTCAAGTTGAAAATCTGTCGCCAAGCACCTAACGGTGTGTTCCGGGAGCTGTCCTTGAGAGCCAGTAATTCTAGGTTAAGCCTGTTAACCTTCGATCACATCATGACTTAACATCAGGTGAGATTGTGGTCAAAGGCTTACCTATCAGGAATTAAAAAAAAAACATCGGTGCCCCGTTAGGGTACATTTGCCATAATCCCCACGCTTGGGGATCGCAGTATAAGAGGTGACATCTTCAAAAGACGATGTTGTCTACCTTCTGTTGTTTTTCCCTTCGTCGCCTCTTAGGACCCACGGGAAGATGTGGGATTTCTTTTCTTTTAGGGTTGTTCCCATGCGGAAGTCTAACAGAGCTGGCCCGATTTGTACTTGGCCAATTTTACTTCTTTACTAAAGCCGTAGCGGTATTGTTATTGTAAACAAACAATGTAATACCTACTCATTTATTAGCAACAATCTTAACAATATATCTATCTAGAATCTAGGTAATGTAATAACTAATAAGCAACTGAACGCACAAATCCTTGTGTTATGTAGGTATGCAATTATAATTTAATTCCGTTTTGGTTATGATTATGTAATTACCGGATACACTCCGGATTCAAATTACCGTAAATCGTGCCAAATTTAAACATTTAAATTACGGATATATTTTTTATCCGTGTCTTAAGAATATAAGCACTATTTGTAGGTTCTTTTTAGGCACCATCCTCAAGTAGAAAGTCTGTGCTTGAACAGCAATTTCCGTTTGTACAGGACTGCCAAAAAAATGAGTGTTATGTTTCCTGGATTCAAGTATGTATACATATGTACCTATGTGAGTTTCTTTATTCTACCCATAGACATAGGATTTTTTCGCTACGTTCAAGTACATCCTAAGCCTATGATTCTACCATAACTTCTAAACGGCTTAACCGACTTTAATGTATTAGATATCATTAGATTCGTCTTTATAGTGCAAGTGACACTGCGAACGCCAAAAAAAAACTGGCCGATTTTAGTCGCTATATTATGAAAAAAAACATTTTTTTGCATCCAATTTCATCGAGTGGGGTGTCCAAATGAAGGGCTTTAAAAAACGATTCCATAAAAATATATAACTTAAAGTTTTAATTTTATTGGAATGATAAAACGCTTAAAATTAATGTAGTCGGATTTATGAATTTAAATGATTCAGTAATATAAATTAATTTATACTTAATTATATACTTGACCACGTTTTCATACCATTCAGAAAAAGTATTAATTTCTACGATACATTATTTATTCGTAGATTAATTTCAAATAATTCCGCATTCACACCACCTTGTTTTTGGATTTAATTTTGAAATCACATCTTCTATCTAAGTATTTAATATTCATAGTAACTACTTATATAGTGCAACTGTGTTAAAGATACACCGACGCGACGGCACCTGTAGTAAAAAATATCATCATCATAGGAATATGGTTAGAAAATTCAAATAACACTATTGGTTGTCACGGGGACATTTTTTTAAAGGTACAAAGTTGTATGTACCTATAGCACAACTCATAACTAGTTGTGCAATATGAATGGTTCAAGGGGACCACCCTCATCTGTCCTTTTACGAACAATATACTAGCGAACTTTTATTAAATTTTTACATTACTAAAACCTATCTTATGGAGTGTAGGTAATGTTTTTTTTTTTAATTTTTATAAAAAAAACATACACATACAATAAGTTTAACTTACGTTGTACCACAAAACTCGTATATTTGTAATTTTGTAAGATGGTTGAAATTTCACAGATAGGCATGCATTATTAATGTTAACATATCAATTTTGACGGGAATCATAATAAGCTTTAATATAAACAAAAGTAAATTAAGTATTTTCTCCTTACAACTAATGTATTTAAAGCGTTTTTAGAGTGCGTTTATAGTACAATCACTAAAACAACACAATAAATACCAGCCAATGGCGAGTTACGCAAGGGATCTGAAAACGAATGAAAAATATTATCAGTAAATGCAACAAATTAATGTGTAAGTATATAATATTAAAGTTACTGTCATAAACCGTAGGACACTAAGATTTTTTGTATTTCAACTCTCTGGTCCGTTATAATTGGTTTTACTCTTAAGAAATCACTGTTTAGTTTCTTTAGTTTACAATAAAAATCGTAGAAGAGCTGTGTAAGTAGTTGAAGACTTGAGACTTCAGCCACACATTCAGATCCAAGTTGCTACTTTGCATGGTTTACAAACATATCCAAGTCCTAGATACAATAAAACACATTAAAAGCATCCTATACATTTCTATTATCTTAGTATTAGCATTAGTAAATGAACCACGATATCGTTATTGCGACCATATTAAACCCAGATTTAGTTCTTCTTGACCTTCCGTTGCTACTGTGATGACGTCACCAAGATGGCGGCTGATCCAGTGACGGATTTAATCGACTATTTCTATATCATACACAATACAACGTAAACATTGCATATGATGAATATGTATGTTTTAGACGCCATATTGTGATTTATAGTAGACTAGCGGCTCGCTCCGGCTTTGTACGGGTATAAAATACACAGCCTATGTCATTCACTGAAAAAAATATAAAAATAGATCCAGTAGTTTTGATTTATTAAAATATTTAAGATTAAGAAGATAAAAATTTAGAAGGTATTTAATGAGATAAGGATTCATGCTGTATTGGTAAAAACCGCGTCGAAAATTATTAGCCATTATTTGTCGTAAAAAATAAATGACAAAAAGAAATATTGTGGGATATCCATAAGAGATAGAAATATACCATAGCGGAGTTTTCTGTAGACCTTTTCAATGTGTACAATACTCAGTACATTATTTTGATTAATCTCGTAGGGTTCAGCCTGCGCTTGCAATGTAAGCGGAAATAATGTAATTATTTACGACATCACATTAGAAACCTGAAAAACAACAGTATTTATCCACTATTTAATGGATGTTATTAGACATATAAACCTTCCTATTGAATCACTCTATCTATTAAAAAAACCGCATCAAAATCCGTTGCGTAGTTTAAAAGATTTAAGCATACATAGGGATATAGGGACATAGAAAGTAACTTTGTTTTATACTATGTAGTGATTATGATACGAGTGAGCTAAGTTGCTCATTATACACGAGGCTTGTGTAAATCAGCCGAGTGTATAATGAGCAAGTTTGCTCACGAGTTTCATATACACAATTTCAGCACCGTTGCGAGAAAAAAAAATATATATTGCATTAATGCGATTCAAACAACATACGAAAATTATGGAAAATAGCGCGCAAGTTTTTTTTTTGCGCGCGGCAAATGTATGATGATTGATTACATATAAACCTCTTTGATGTTAAAAATCTGTATTACCCAGTTAAATTGAAAATGCTCTGTTTACTCGCATATAATTTTCAGTTATGTACTAACTTAACTTTGTAGGGATAATTCTATTACGCACTAGTGTATAATATTATTATGCACGAGGGTGTTATAATTCGGTTTATGGCCCTAAGAACGATGTAATAAAGCTCACTTTACGAGCAAGGGTGTTGAAATTATTATTCTTCAATACCCGTTCAGGCGCTAATCAAAATTAAGGGCTTTGAAAACGATTCCATAAATACTTAACATATAACTTCTCTCTTTCGGTTTAGTTTATTTAAATTTAAATTGGATATCTTAAGTCCACTCTCTTCTGAAGATGCTTTAACTGGCTATAGTGACGCTTAAAATGCAAATAGTTATTAAGTAGGCTTCATATTATAGGAGTGTGAGGAGGAGGTTCTCCATCTATTCTGAAATAGAGATGAAATTAAATAATTCTGATTGGTACAAAAATATGGTAAGAGAGCCTTATAGTGCGCAAAATGCGCAGTATCGCGCAGATAACCTTACTAGTATAACTTGCTGCTTATTTAGCGCATAACTTTCCCTTAGAACTTCTAAAAGTTGGAGCTATTCTGACTGAATTCGTTCTCACTTACCAAACTCTGAATGCCACATACAAAATCCTATTTAGATTTTACGATATCAGTAAAAGCAGAAATATCAACTGTTACATCTTTTTACATCCAAACAAACATCCATCAAAGCCGCATCCGCGTGATTTACGCCGTATTACCCTTGCCATTGGGATATCGACCTTACTGCACAAAAGATAAGACCGTCCCGACCCTGAGAGGAAGTAGGGGACCGACAGGATGATGACAATTGGATCGCCCTTGCTCTGATCATCCTGCGACCTTTGAGAAGGTTAGAAACATTTTGAACTTTATTTCAAGGTGGTAAGATGCTTTTGAAATGCAATATCTAGTTTGGTATTGGTTAAATTTGCAGTCGTATTGAGTGGTTGAATGCGTCAATGCATTATGGCACTGCTAATCTTATAGTTATCTACTTAACTATAAATATCACAGCATTAGGGATATTAGCAGTTTTAGGGAGTATATTGTAATACTTTGCTACTATATAACTATTATTAGTACTTACGGGATTTGTACCGCGGTGATTTTTATTTTTGAGCTCCCGATATTTCGACGCAGTTGCATGCATCATGATCGCGGTGTAATCACCACGGTACAAATCCTATAAGTAATAATAATAGTTATATAGTAAACCGTGATAGTTTAAAAAAGTACTGTGCTACTATTGACTGATTAAATTTGCTGATGATTTTTGCCGCAAATGTCATTCTCAAAGAAAAACATGAGTAGGTATGCATACATATATTTATAATATAATTTTTCACTATGCGACACACAAAGTTAAGTTTTCGATACCGTTTTACACGACTTCCCAAAAGGAGTGCAATGTTTTTAGATAGTTCGAGGCCACCGAGGTTTTCCCTCTAGGTCTTATGGGGTAGGTATCAGGGAAAACTTCTGTGGGAAGTTCCTCCCAAATCTTTGGGTCTTATTTGTGGACGCAAGCGGTGCGGTGAAGCGTTGCCATTTGTTTTTGTTGTGATTTATCAGGTCGCCTGTCACTTTTCCTTTAGTCAGTAAAAAACGTATTACTAAACTTGTATACTTTTATGAGTCTAATTTAAGTGTTTGTTGCGCAGCCGCAGGACTGCGGTGATCGCGGTTACCAAGTTATTTTCTCATCGTATACTCTTTGTTCAATGCGTGCTTAATCTACTCGCTCGATGATAGCTTTGTTGTAGACTTGACAACATAATTCTTTATCGGTATATAACTAGAATAATATTAAATTATTATAGTACCTATATTTTACTATCTACATCTACATTAATATTATAAACAGGAAAGATTTGTATTTAAATATTTGTATGTAAAGAATAAACTTGAAAACTACAGAAACGATTTTGATGAAATTTAGTATGGAAATAGTTTGAGACCCAAGGATGGACATGGGATATATTTTATCCAACTGCGCACAATGGTTTTGCGTTATAACCGAAATACACGCGGGCGGAGCCGCGTTCGGAAAGCTAGTAATTTATAATTGAGCAGCTGGTCGTGATATTTTAGAACTGCACAAGATAAACTTACAAATGATGTCCTAATTGATCTATAGAAGATATATTAAAACTTTTTTTCTATTATTATAATCTTTCATCCGTCCTTTTGTATAATATATAATAAATGTACCTTATAAAGCTTTTCAAGGTTTTAACAACAACCTAAGCCTCGGTCAAAAACCTTTTTTTTTAAACTGCACTTTAGAAACATGTAACTTATCTCTTAAGTGCAAAATTATTGTCTTTAACAATAACTATCCGGGCAAAATTTAATGTTATGTAGCTACCTATTATGCATGGACATAATATGGGCGAGCGTGATCCATCGAATATTGCAGTTAAACCATGTCAAATGCAAAACTCTTTAGAAAATACGGTCATGTGCAAGTCGACCTCGTGCACCCAGGGTTCCGTACCAATTACATACTGTTTATGGGAAAAAATCGTTTAATTTTTCTTTTAGTTTGAGACCTTCGCACTTAATGCCTAGGTTTTGTTATTTGTTGGTGAACAGTAGAGTTTGTACTATTATCACTTATTAGGTAGAGATTCCATGTTTAACGCTTCTATGTATCATCGTTTTACGGACATGCTAAAGCAGAAAGGTAGAAAAAAACTGTGGGCATTTCCCTAACTTGTACAGTATGTTTTCATTGTTATTTTTAGGCAATTAGGTTATTAGTTTACACATATTCTGGAACAAATGTTATCGATACAACATATACAGCGCTAAGGGGAATGCTACACGTACAATAAATATCCCGGATCACGATGTTTTGTTTATTTCATAGTAGGTAGTTATGTAATCTGTATCGCATTCCATCAATATACATTATGCTACATGTCAAATAGGTCGCGATTGAGACGTGTAGCATTCACTTTAGGGTTATACTGAGGGTTGACAGGACAGCGCTGCTATTTTCATGTATGAAGCGCTCGTAGCGAAGTTTACTTAACTGTTCTCAACTGATCAGCAAAGTTAAGCAACGTCGCCACCATGCTAGGGTACCACCATGCTATAACGACTGCCATCCTAAGACAACAACCGAGACCGACGGCTTAACGTCCCCTCCGAAGCACGGAAACGCGCAGTAGTAATGTCACTAGCGGTCACCCATCCAACTCATGACCGCGCGCGACGTTGCTAAACTTTGCCGATTTTGCGAATGCCCGCCTGGCTAGCTACCACCCTCAAGTAGAAAATCTGTCGCCAAGCACCTAACGGTGTGTTCCGGCAGCTGTGCTTGAGAGCCAGTACTTCTAGGTTAGCCTGAACAACATCTTCGACCATATCATCACATACCATCGGGTGAGATAGTGGTCAAAGGATAACCTATCAGGAAAACAAAAAAAACTGACGGAACCCTAATAACTTTGTATTTATGATTATCTAACTGGTAAACAAGCCACGCAACTGCATCTTACGTCATTGCATAAATCGCGCACAAATTGGTAAATCCAAAATATATTTAGAAACATTAGGAAGTTATAAAGTTAGCAACAACGATATAAAACCTATCCAGTTTTCGTAATAGTTTGTTCGTACCTGCCATTAGATGTCCAGTTATGTAACCCGTGTGTATGTAGATGTGCAAAAAAGTCAGTGTTCAGTGTTCACGGTACATTAGCTGACGGTAACTACGGGGTATGGCCTACGGATGGTTGGTTTTACCAGATAAAATCTTGGTAGCATAGTAGGCACAGATAGCTATTAAATATGTGATCTCGGTAAAGTTATTGAAGTCCGTACAATGCTGACTCAAATGTGCTGAAGCATAGATAAATGAATATTTTTCTATGACTGAAGTCGCACTTAAATTATTTCGACTTCTACAAGCTATTTAAAGATTTTCATTGTAAAAAGACATTCATTGTAAATAAATACTTATTCATTTAATTGAGAGTTTTTGAATGTGATTGTGACGTAGTATGCACGATTGCCAGCGGAATAACCTATGCCTATAACAGATGCATTTCGTCACAAGTGACGAGCTGCACTGCGCCCATCACTATAGTTGTTGTGTCTCATGTGCCTGTAATTTTACTTGCTCTCAAACTCTGATGCCAGTAGGTTAGGTACTTGGTGATAGATTTTCTGCTTGAAGGTGGTAACTATCCAGGCGAGCATTCGCAAAATTAATATATAGTAAAAGATATAGTTAGTAGAGTAGCACCAAAGATGTTTTATGTAACACAAGTAGGTAGTAGGCACGCGTCTAGTTGGATTTGACAACCTCTTTTGGGCTGCGTATCTACCAGAGATATACTATGAAGATAAAGAGCGAAAAACGCCAATTAAACAATAGAAAAATATAACACATACAAAAACAAAAGGATGTTGACCAGCGTTATCACTAAGAGCAATTTTTTACAGCCTCTTTAATATATAAATAGCTACATATCTGTAAGCGGCAAACAGAACGTAACTCGACCGCCGTTCTCCGATATCCAACAAAGCCATTGTGCGGTGTCGACAGTCCCCAGGCCCAGGCTCACGTTGCAACACACAGGTTTATAAAGACCTGTAGTCACATTTTAGCATATTTTTGTATGAGGTGTGGAAAATTTTACAGCATTGAAGCCAAACTTGAGATTTTTCAAGACTCAAACGACCGAGACGGATGTTGAGGCGAGAGCAAGAACATAAAATCTAAGGATCTTGTAAGTTGTAATAGTTAGTAATAGTTTAAAGGTCGATTTACAAAGTTTGGTGAAGTGGCTTTAGGGTTCCGGCATAAACGGTAAAATGGAGCGCTAAATAGTAGCTATAACTATCTGTTCTTCTGCATAACGCAACTTTCTATCTCGTAAACGAAGAAGCCAAACCTATATAGTTTGGAATGTTGCTCCGTTTTGCCCTTCATTTAAAGAACCCTAAAAGGATAAGTATTACGTATAACAGGAGAGGATATAGCAGTAGTTAAATAATATAATAGTAATTTTTTTATATTAATTCACACATGTTTTTTTTAGAAAAAAGGTGTGTACAAACTCCTAGTTCCTGAACTCGAGAAATCGCAAAGACAAGTCAAAATCATTTTTTCAATTTAGGCGTCTACGACGCTCTTATGAGGGTCAATTATAAATTTAAGTATTGAAATGTTATACATTGTGCCACGTTCAGCAAAAAAAAATATAGAGCCACTGCGAGAAGAAGGGGCAAGAAACTCGGGCCATTATTTTAAACGGCTTTTTACAATATTTTGCAAAAAATAGGTAACAGGCACTATTTTATCGGAATACATACGTTGCCATAAGCTTCACAATTGGGCAGGCGTCTTAGGGATCATTGCTTCACAGGTTGCTGCTACTGCTGCTACCTTCCACCACCACCTTCTGGTACTTTTCTTTTCTTCATCTCTTATGGCTCCCTCAAGAAGGTAGAGGAGGTTAAATTCTAGCCCAGCACCCCATGGAGAAACCCCTTTCACTATACGTTTAACTATGCATAGCACGTCAATTGTCTGAAAATCTGAAATTATTTGAATACTTGGCAAGTTTTAAGCTAGACACTGTCGTCTTCAGTCATGCCTGAAATTGTCAAGAATTCCAAGATCAATATCAATTTCTCCAACCTAATACCGACGTGTAGGAATTCACGACACAGTCGCATTTCCCGACAGAATTGCAACTTGCATAATTGCAATGCAATTCCTGCTTTCTAATTGTGGCAGCAATATTAGAATTAATCATTATGAGAAAGTGTGTCTAGAGCTTCGAGAAGAGGTTAGTTTCTCGATGGTCTACAGTGAATTATTCAAAGGGATTTATTTTTAATGCCTTACCATAAGATTTTTAAGAATGAGGTTTAACAATGTAGGCCAAACCTCATTCTTAAAAACTGTATGGTGCCATTTCACCTTGGTGTAGAGTACCTATTCGCGGATTTGCTTTATATACATAGTTGATACTACGGCCATTTGGAATATAAAGCAAATCCGCGAATACTCTACGCCAAGGTGAAATGGCACCATAAGATTTTTAAGAATGAGGTTTAGCCATGTAGGCCAAACCTCATTCCTAAGTCATTAAATCCCTTTTAATAATTCACTCTAATAATAACACTATAAAAAACGGCGATGTGTATAAAAGCTATTCGCCATAGTTATTTGTTTTATTTGCATAAATAAGATGTATATATAAATATAATTATTTCATATGAAAAAACTTTTAACATATTATCGCCTTAGCTGCGCATGATTGGTATGTTGAATGTTTGGGTCGTCTAACTCTACATTGTATCTTTTCATCTGCCTTACAGAAGCTCCGTAATTGAAAGCTGGTGATGGTAGCAATGAAAGATAAAATCAAGTATACTCTAATGACATACCAACATCCATCGACAGTTACTTGAGCATGACAATGGATGGGAACAACTGTTAAGTAATTGTATACCTCTCGCCGCGCCGCAAGCCGCAGACGTGTTCGAAATCGTAATGAAGATAGGCTGGGATAGGTTGTGTTTAGTATAATTGTAGAATGTTTAAATGAGGCTGTATGGGTTCTATAGTATTGAATATTTTGTAGCGCTCGTAGCGAAGTTTGCTTAGCTGGTTAAGAAACCGATCAGCAAAGTTAACCAACGTCCGCTGCCCACATGACTGGGATGGGTGACCGCTAGTGATATTACTACTGAGCGTCTTCCGTGTTAAGCCGTCGGTCCCGGTTGTTGTCTTAGGATGCCAGTCGTTGCATGGTGGTAGGGCATATCGGGGATGTAAATCCGTGGAATAACCTATAAAGTATAAAAAAAACATTTTATTATATACAAATAAAGTTGGTCGCAGAGCATAACGATATCAGGGTCCGGCGCGGCGGTCTCTACAATGCCAAAAATTTTAAATAATTTTTAAGTACCTAGTAATTCTAGTATGTTTTTTTGAGCTAAACTCTCACCTGTTGTTAATACATGTTGTGGTCGAGGAAGGTAAACGAGTTAAACCTAGAGTTACTACATATCTCTCAAGGATAGCCGCTGGAACATACCGTTAGTTGGTTGGCGACAAGTTTTCAAATTCACAATTATGCAGTGAGTACAGAATTTTCATTTTTTCCTTTTGAATTTTCATCCCTTAATTGCAGAATTGTTATTGAAAAAGTTTGTATAGGACTGTATCTCGGAGAGGTACTGTACTGTATCAGCCGGATTGTCCACTGCTGAACACAGCCTCCCCCATTATAGGGGGGTTTGCCGCAAAGGAATGTAAAACTAATTTAAAGTTTTAAAATAAAGCATTTAAGTAGCGTGACTCGTACCTAGTTCTTTATGGACTTTAGTACAACCAAATTTATGTTACTTTTCCTAGCAAAATAAAATAAAATAAAATCTCGCTTGAAAGAATTGCTATAATATAAGAGGCATATACATATAAGCAGTTAACCCTTGTAAATAAATGCATTTTTTTTAATGCAAGTAATTATTACTACAAGTGGACAAACGCATCTGTTTTCGTTGTTGTCGTCATTTATTATTTTATTTTTATGGTTTTATGGCATGGCATATGGTATTATATATAATCTTCTTAATTTATCTATGGTCGGGGTTTTCCTCTAAAATAAAATCAATGCCAACTAGGCACAGGCGTAGCGCGGCAAAGTTAAGTGGGCAAATTTAGTGGGTATATTTTAGCAAAAAATATACTCCTTACAAAATTTGGTGGGTAAATTTAGATGAATGTGGGATCACAGATGTACCCACATCTGTGATCCCACACCTCAAAACTCAAAAAAAATTATTTCTTTCGCGGTTGCTATTATTATTGGAACGATCTACGAATAAATATATTTATTCAACAATAACAAAACATATAAAAAATCGGCCATGTACGGGTCGGACAGAACCTTAGCGGGGGCATAGAGAAATTCATTTATCTATGGCGGGGGCTAAGCTTCTCGATGGATCTCTGTAAAAATAACAATTTTATGGTGCAATCTGTGTTGAAATGGAACCCTCTGTTTGTTAGTCCAACTCGGACTTAGCCGGTATTTATTTTTACTTCATGTCCATATAATTTGAGTACAATATATATGTTAAATATGGGCTACATTCTATGCTTCGAGGCCATTGCGTTCACTTTCTAGATACGAGTGTGTAGTGATCTCACTGCCTTACCTATGATACCGAAGAATGAAGGTTGATTCAATTATAATTTGATTCGGTGTAATGTTTACCAAAAATATACCAAAAAAACCGGCCAAGTGCGAGTGGGACTCGCGCACGAAGGGTTCCGTTCCGTAAATATTCTGTGGATAGTTAAAGCGTCTACCTGTCACCGTTATTAGTATATCGAGCAAGAAACAGTAAAAAAAACAAGTTTGTTGTATGGGGGGTCATATTTAAGGGGGGCTCCCCTTAAATATTCATTTTATTTTGAGTATTTATTGTTATAGCGGCAATAGAAATACATCATCTGTGAAAATTTCAACTGTCTAGCTATCAACGTTCTTGAGATTCAGCCTGGTGACAGACGGACGGACGGACGGACAGCGAAGTCTCAGTAATAGGGTCCCGTTTTTACCCTTTGGGTACGGAACCCAAAGCGGAACGCTGTGAGGGGAGAGAAAAATAAATTATGTTTTTATTATTGCTGATTGGCTAGCTTTTGTCCACTATATCATCTGATATTAAGTGATGATGCGGTCGTAGATAATGTTCAGGCTAACCTAAAGATAAAGATATATTTATTGTTCAAAACATGGGTAAATTATACATAATATAATGGTTATGCACAGAGTTGTTGGGTTAGATATAGATAGATAAATAACTCCTTATTGTAACACTATGGGCCTGTTTCAGAATGTTCGAGTAAGTTCCGGTTATACTACCCAGAACTTATTTAATAAATCACTATATTTGCGTTACACAGTCATCCATTTAGCCTATCCATCGGTTAAAGCTTGAAACGCGCTGCATGTTAACTGTCACGTAGGGTCCGTATCAGAATGTCCTAATAACGTTTCGGGTTGCTAACTAACACATAAAATAACTGAATGATAAAAATGACAGTAAACATGCAGCACGTTTCAAGCTTTAACCGATGGATATTTATAAGTATTTAACGGGACTTAATCGCGATAAAAACATTTATAAATTTATTTATTTACCTCGACGTTTCGACCAAGTTGCATTGGTCGTGGTCACGAGCGGACTGAAGAGGCGGGTGTCAACGTCTTGAAAGGCGGGTATTTTCTCCAACTACCCGCATTTGACTTTAAAATGTATCGTCTCGACACACAACACTGACAACATCCACAGGTCTTAAGGAAGGTAAAACGCGTTTGGTGCATTTCCTTATCACTGGATTCCAGGATGCAGCTAACTTAAAACTAGAGATGGGCCGAACATGGGTTTAACCGAATACGAACATTCGGCCGAATGTTCGGTATAACTTTTACCGAACCGAATATTCGGCCGAATGTTCCGCATAATTGATTACCTTACGTAAACCATACAGATCTGAACCTATGCCGGACCCTCCCGCCCGCTCGTTCTCCGTTTTACCACCGTTGTTGTTATTGCATCATCTAATAAACGGTGAAACTTCATCGCATGCGTTTCTTTACTTATTTTTATATTGGTTTAATTCATATAGATAACGTTTAAACTTAGAGACAATCTTTCTTTTTATATTACTGATAGATTAGCCTTTGACCATTATCTCACGTGATTACCATCATGTGATGATATGGTCGAAGATGTTATTCAGGCTCACCTAGAAGTAATGGCTCTCAAGGACAGCTGCCGGAACACACCACTAGGTGCTTGGCGACAGATTTTCTACTAGAGGGTAGTAGCAAGCCAGACGGGCATTCGCAAAATGCCCTACCATCATGATATAGCGACAGCCATCCTTAGACAACAACTGGGACCGACAGCTTAACGTGCCCTCCGAAGCACGCTCAGTAGGAATGTCACTAGCGGTCACCCATCAAACTCATGACCACGGGCGACGCGGACGTATACTGATTTATTTAGAATAAAAAAATTTGGCTACACTACTATGAATCATAATTCTGGTTATACACTTCAAGGACAAACTAGAAATATGGTTCATAGTCTACTGAAATATTGTAATTTAATAATGAAATTCTTTCTTAAAATCACAAAAAAATTTGCTTAATTTCTCACAATCAAGATCTGATTATAATAACGTTATTTTATTATAAAGAGTTCACAGTAGTTTAACCCCAAAACAGCTACATTCATATACATTGTTTTTACTAACCATCTTTTTTATCTGGTGTTATAGGAAATAAAGCTAGTGTAGACATAAATATAAAGGTGCACTGCGAACTCCACATAATAATAAAATATAGGACACATTTGACACTCAACTCATGATCAATCGTATACGGTTTAATACTGTAAAAACTAGGAGTACCCTTTTGAATATTCGTATTCGGCCGAATATTCGGTTAAATCACCGAATATTCGGCCGAATACGAATATTCGGCAAACCTGCCGAATATGCCGAATACCGAATATAAAACTAATATTCGGCCCACCCCTACTTAAAACCATCCTCTCTATTGAAATTACGATATTTCCTGAAATTAAATATCGTAATTTCAATAGAGAGGATGGTACAATAGAGTGGTCATATCCATTATAAATATTATACCTGTATCCATACCTGCTAGGTACCAGCTACGGAATGTAAAATTATTATAAAATTATGAAATAGTAATAATTAAATAATTACGTTCTTACAAAATTACAAATATACGATAGGAAAAATGTAAGTCATGTGCGGGAAAAATATACGATAGGAAAAAAAAAAACCTATCGTATATTTGGAATGTAATCCGCATAACAGGCGTTATTGCAATCATAACAATATTATAATTACGTTCTTACCTGAAATAGATATAAGGAAATTGTTTTCATACAATTGTTTATACCAACGTGGTTGGTCGTGTTTTAAATACAAAGTATCCAAGACGGTGAAATTTTGGATGCATGTTCTTTAGCTTGGTATATGTTTATCAATATCTATGGTAAAACACTGAATTTTGTTTAAGATACTTACATCAGAAGTTATACGAGAAACAATACAAAGAAAAAGTGACTATTTCATGCTAAACATATTTTAACAGTGAAAATCGTTGCAATTTTCCCTGCTCTAAATACCTTACCCTTAATGACATCAAAATACCCGCAACACAAACAATAATTCAACTCACCGTCTCTCTTCCTCCTCACAAGTGAGACAAGGACAAAATGGCTACATTTTCCGTATCAGTGCATCCAGCTGTACAAATAAACACAGAAGTCAGTAAACGCTGTGTATGAAAGTAAACAAAAGCAGGTGGTATATCAGGGTTACCAACAATTAAGTTAATGAGCCATTTTTGATGGTCTTTTTGCTTTTGACGGTGTCAAAATTCTGTTGGTGTTTTTGCAAGTTATTTGCATGCTTGTCTGATTTTTAAGCGCTACGGCATCGACGCGATGTCTTGAGCTCAAAATTCAAAAATTCAAAATTGTATTTATTCATTTAAAGTACATCGTTCAAATTTGCGGCTCTACCTACCAAACTGGGTATATAAACACCCGTATCTTGATTGATAGTTCCTTCCCTATAATATTACAGTTTTTACGTATTAACGTAAATGGATCTAGTTTTAATCTATGATTTTCATCTATGAATATAAATTAATTATCACCATATAATCTCAATCATATCTAAATAATTAAAAATATTTCCTAAAATTTATAAAATTATGAGCTTTACATTTTATACTATTTGCAACTACCGTTTTGTCCAATAAGAATTTTTCAATCATTTATAATGTATATCTATCTATATATAATGCATATGTAATACCAGTAAATATTAGAATAATTATGACTAACTGACTGAACTAGTGCTGTAGTTTAGAAATCAATAGAGCAAAAGTCTCTGTCATGACATTATGGGTAAAGGTGCTGACAGACGTCCTCATAAAATGTATGATCTTAAGCTTGCTTAAAATTGCAGCTCTGCAACTGTTTACATTTGCCAGCTATAAGCATTCTTGTGTAACAACTATGTCTCAAGGTGACGGGCGCAGTGCAATTCGTGACTTGTGATAAAATGCATCTGTTCTAGGCAGAGGTTCGTCCGCATGACATCAGGTGGGCCTCGGGCTTGTCCCGTCACAATAACATTAAAAAAGGAGGGGACAACAGTTATAAGGGATGAACTTGCCGGTCCAAATCCTGCTCATGGTTCAAATTGTTTCTTTATTTGTTATTATGTTAGTAATTAGTAATACGTACCGTTATGGTATAAAATCCTAAAAGCCAACGAGGCATAGAATTTAACGTCGAGTAACGCACAAAAACTGTTTTACACAATTATACGTGTTCTTACTTTCAAAGAAAGTTGCGACAATCTGTGTAATACGTATTTTAATTTAAATCGTTCGCAAACTCGACACAATTTCGTCAAACATCGCAATTTTACGAAATTTTCACGGTGTTAACATAATTATATTTCGCAATAGCAACACTGAGTGCCATCAAAAATTTAAAATGCACGTTAGGTGGGTAATTAAAATTTATTCTTTAGATGTTGCATGGCAACATTAAACCTGGCGAGGGCATTTTTGACTCTATTCTTAACATACTAAAGATTATTTTTAATGGCAATGAAACTGTATGTGCATAATTGCCATGATGTGAATGTTATCTGATTTTGTAATTTCTGTTCGTGTTTTTTCCGCATTTTGAGTTAGATGACCTTTTATTTGTTGGTTGAATGTTTTCCTATAGGAACTTTTGAATATTTGTATATACAATGCGATACGTTGTAGACTGTATCATATCTTAAAGCCATTAAATAAAAGAATTGATTGTTTTTCCAATAATTATGTAACATAGTACTTTGTTTATTTGATTAAAATATAACATATTTGAGCCGTTTGGTACGTACGGAGACATTGGGCCCATGGGGACCGGGAGTTAATCGTATATTCCAAAACTTATCAGAGCGCTTGGTCGATGCGACGCGTGATCAAAATGCTGCCACCTATTTGGCTCAACAAATAAGCATTGCAATCCAACGAGGCGATGCTGCCAGCATGCTGGGCACGCTGCTTGGTTATACATATTAATCTAGTAATTCTAGGTTAACCTGAACAACATTGAGAACCCTCAAGGACAGCAGCGGTTGGAACACACTGTCAGGTACTTTTTTCTACTTGAGGGTTTTAGGCCAGGCAGGTATTCGCAAAATGCCCTACCACCATGACATAACATAACACCATCCTAAGACAACAACCAGGACTGACGGCGAAGCACCCAGTAGCCTGTAGCGGTCATGAATCCATGTCATGACGGCAGCGAACTAGGCAAGGTTCGATTAGATATTTGATACGTTCGGAAAATAATTCTACTAGTAGCGCTTCAAATATATCTCTATCTCTATAATATATATTGCATCTTTCCAAGAAGGCTCTAATTAACAATTTTAATATTCTCTTACTTCGTGTTTTTGACGTTTAATTTCAGCGATATCGTTATCAAGTTTTGTTCATTACCATTTCCCTAACTTAATTGAAAGTTTGTTAAGGCAATTACCAATTTAAATTTCTCGCTCCCTTTATTAACAAAATACTACGAACAGTATACAACATTACACTACAATGAAAGTATTAAGACAACCTACAAGTCATTGCAGACTCACAGGCAGTCCAAATGCTCCAGCCCAGCACGCTGGCAGTATTGACCCGTTAAATTGCAATGATTATTCGTTGAACCCAATAGGTGCCAGCATTTTGATCACGCGTCGCATCGACCAAGCGCTCTGATAAGTTTTGGAAAATACGATGAGCTCCCGGTCCCTATAGACCCAATGTCTCTAAACCTATTTTTAATTAATTTTATTGTACTGATGCAAAGCGTTTATAGGTACAGAGTTTCATAACTTTAAAAAACTCCTGTGATAGATATATGCAGTAATATCTATAGCTACATAGATAAAGATCTTTATTTATGTCATAAAGAGACGGTTATTACTGATCACACCACTTTTTTGCCCTTTGGATGCGGAACCCTGTAAACATATCATCACGCCAGTACCTTATCCCCATCGGGGTAGAAACCGAGGTGTCTTTTGAAGAGACACCCAAGTTTCGCCAAGAAACTTTTAGTCTCACCGGGCACATTTCTTAACTCCGGATTGGTACTGAGAAATCTTTGTCGAAAAAATCCAGAATACTCCCTAATTCGCATACTTTGAAAACCTCTCCCAAAAACATCTCCGTGCATATATTTTCTCGTTGAAATGCTCAGCTTTTTCTCCATCAACCATAATATAATATGCGTAACATTTCAACGCTATGCTCGAACGCCACAAGTCGACCTTCTCTACTGGTAGACTACCACAACTTCCTGTATGACAGCAGAAACAATCCTCATCACGAACCATCTTTATTATGCAGTTTCAAGGTCATGAGGCAGAACTTCTTGAGATCCAATGTCATCACCACAACAACTGGAACGTCCACCGGTAAACAAAGGTGGCCCCCATCGGGCGATGTGCTATAATGCCGACGCTTGGCAGACGTTTTGGTCTTGGGGAGTGCAGTATAAGATGGCAGTTCTTCAGTAGGCTCTGCTGTCCACGTCCTCTTATTCATAGGGTCCAATTTAGACTTATTGAATCTTGAAGGCATAATTTTAAAAGAAAGAAAGTCTGAGACCTCCACGACGCAAGTGGCTAGGCTACACAAATAGTCGGCTGGACTAACATATCGTGATCAAATGAAAACAATAAGTACTGTCCTCTAAATAACAAACCTTGACCCTTTCTAATAATTATAAAACCAGTATCTGTTTGCTAGTAATCGTAATGAACATGACATCCAAGAGGTTGTTAACCAACCGGTTTGCCGTTCCACTGAATTGCAATTAAGGTTTAACCACGGAACACTGAGTTATGATTTAGAACGGCCTAATGAAGTGAATAAGTCGGAACACACTGTTCTTACAAAACAGTGTGTTCCGGCAACAATTCTTGAAAGCTAGTAAAATTACAGGCACATGAGACCTAACAACTGTACGTCTCAGTGTGACAGGCACAGTACAATTCGTGCTGACGAAATGCATCTGTTATAGGCAGAGGTTAGTCCACTTAACATCAGGTGGGCCTCGAGCTTGTTCCGTCACAAAAATATAAAAAAAATATGTATAAAAAGTATAATAAAGGCCTTAGTTCTACTGTGGATGTTATGGCTGTGGAAGTAATAGATAAAAAAGATACACTAAGCTACGAACTTAGTGATACTTATTTTGGTAGCCAGCCTAATAATATAGTGCAGTGTAAATATAAAGTGTGATTAAAAATCTCGCAGTATTTACGTAAGGAAACTACCGGTGGGAATACTGCGAATGATCCCAAAAGGTGCTGCACTAATCAAATTTGATTATTTTTATCGGATTTAATTACTATCCCGATAGCCCCGATTTCTTTTAGATTATTAAGAAACGTAACTCAAGTTAGTGATACTACAGAAGAACTAAAAGATTTTTTAAGCGTCGAGTGCTTAGCTGCTTTTTTCACTGACTGTTTGCTTACAGTTCGTTGTATCGTAGGTTGTACCCTGTGAAATATATGACGTGATATTATTATCGGCATGCTCAGGATTCTGAGTAAGGTAGGTACTACATTACTAACGTGACTTTTGATGTCCAGAGTGAAGCGGTCGTTCTACTTTGACCACATATCATTAACATCCATTGAGTGACATTTATGTGAGATTTGGCTATCATCTAACCATTTATTCAAATGCCAACTAGCAAAAACGGCTTTGCAACGAGTATTTGGTGCTTCCAAAGAAGTCGCTTTTTGAACACAAAAAATATTTTTGCTTTAGTTGATATCGATCAAAAATCACCAATGTGAAAATGAATGCCTTTCTTTCGACTTCTAATATTCTATGGTTTTACTGTTGTTGTACTCGGTAGAGTTGGCAGGTTATTGTAGTGTGTTAGTTTTATTTTAGCGAAGTAAAAAGCACATAAACACCTCTTGTATACTCTACTTGAGAATCACCCAAATGTGTTCTATTGTGCCATCATTTAAATTTACCTATGGCTTTCACTAACTTATAATAAGAATTTAATAATTAAAAGAAAATAAAAATTGAAGCGACTGACACTGCAAAGTAAGAAATAACTCATGATAATATTAATATGTGCTGTACCTATTTATATTAATGCGCTAATAGTCCTTCCAAGTAAAACACTATACCTAAGTAAGTACATTTCGTTTGAAATATGAAAGAATTAAAACATACTTAGTAGTTTTTTTTACATGTTTACTGAAAATGATAACTTGAGTAGAAGAAATATATATCAAAATTAAAGTAAATTTTTTGTAATTTTTTTTATAACTTATCTTATAATATTTAGTTAATACCCCGCAAAAGTATATAGTCTTTTTTAAATTTTAAATATGGAACACAATGGGTCTCACCCGAGGACTATCCCTGTTAATAGTTTCTTTTTAATTCACACTGCTCCAAAACATAACATCTTGAGAAACACATTAATTATTTTATTAACTACTTATTTTATATATAATATATATAATGAACACAAACGTACTTGTTATTACAACGATAAAACATAGATATCTTTTTAGTTTACAACAATGGTTACCATGGTTACAAGACATTCCGGCCCTAGAGAAGGAAGCATTTACTATGAGTTTTTCCTGCCCTTAGGTGGGAAGCAGCGTCTCCCACCCGCTACTCAGATCAAACAAACAGCTTTCCGAGTAAGAGAAATTAAAAAGTTATTCCTCGTAGCTAAATTAGTCTAGCCAACTAGTTAGGCCACAAGGATACACCAAATTCTGTACTGTGGTCTTGTGCAAGTGTGAGTAACAAATTAACATGGAAAAAAATTAAAGAGGATATTCACCCGAGTGAACCTTACTTCCTGATAATGTCAACGACTCTATTTATTTAGGTTTCACGGTTCGTAGAGACCATTTAGGACAGATGTGATTGAACTGTATTGTGGACAATCCTTTCATGGGGCGATTTAGATCACTTAAAAGCTTTAAGGGTAGTGTCTTCGTAGCGCTTTCCACACAAACGTAGTTTCATATTATTTAGTTTGTAGTTTTGAAGCGCTTATAGCGAAGTTTCCTTCCTGGCTAGCTAGCACCCTCAAGAAGTTGCCAAGCACCTTACCGTGTGTTCCAGCAGCTGTCCTTAAGAGCCAGAAAAACTACATGAACATGAGACCTAACAACTGTACGTCTCAGTGTGACGGGCGCAGTGCAATTCTTCGTTGTCGAAATGCGTCTGTTATAAGCAGAGGTTAGTCCACTTAACAACAGGTGGGCCTTGTGCTTGATCCGTCACAATAAAATAAAAAAAAAATAAAAAAAATATATTGTGACGCAAGAATCTCGAGACCCTGCTGATGCTAAACGGATTAACCCCTGCCTATAACAGATGCATTTCGTCACAAGTCACGAATTGCACTGCGCCCGTCACGTTGAGACAGTTGTTACGTCTCATATGCCTGTTATTTCATTTTAATTTACTAGTGATATATTAACGAATAAAAATATTTTTTGTCTTTGGTACTAGTGATATTAGCGTAAGATATCGACCTCCAACAGTCAAGGCCGCGTCTCACCCGTGATCTCTCAGCTCCTAAAGGTCAAGGTCACGACCTTGGAACACTGCAGCATCTCCCGCCCCCAACCCTTAGGGAGGTGGTAGGCGTGACGGTAGCTGTAAGGCCAGTGGAAACATTAGGGGATACTACTAGGTACTTTGTTCTTATGGGTATTTTATTTTGGTCAGTTGGATCATTTGCAGTAAGTGCTAAAATAGGTATATCTACTTAGTAATTTGGTATCTACTTACGTAACAAAAATTTTAAAATTACAAATAAACGAGAGGAAAAAATTTTAGTCAGGATATTTTTTTTTCCCTTTCGTATATTTGTAATTTTGTAATGTAATCCGCGTAGCAGGCGTTTTTGCAATCATTACAATATTAGAACAACATTTCTATATATATATATATATATATTTGGTGATGAATTGGGATCATTTGGAATGATGGAATATTCCATATCTTTCTGTTGGATGTCGCAAAAGACGAATAACATAAAAATGCACCAAAAGCATGCCACCGCTCATGCCGATGTCTGTGGTGTGTTTGTTGTTAATGCACTGTGGGCGAATAACAGTTACCGCACTGATTACCCGAGAGTTAGCGGGTATACTACCAACGATAATATTCCCAAAATGCAACGAATAAGCATTGCGATTCCACGGGGCAATGCTGCCAGCATGCTGGGCACGCTGCCAACTGGTAGTGGGCTGGAGCATGTGGACTGCCTGTGAGTCTGCAATGACTTATAGGTTTTCTAAAGGATTTTATTGTAGTAGCTGTAGTGTTGTATATAGTTCTTAGTATTTTGTTAATAAATCCGAAACGGGTCTATTCACGCACGAATAAACATCAAAATAATAATATTTTGACTAACGTCGACGTTTCGATCAAGTTGCATTGACCGTGGTCACGAGTAGACTGAAGAAGCGGGTGTCATCGTCTTGAGTAGCGGAGGGAGCGATTTAAATCTACCCCCGTTCGGTTTTCGTTTTTGTCTTTATCACTGTCACCTTTTTTTCTTTAGAAACATTAGCTTAGTTCACGAAAGTTTAAAGAAAAGTATTTGTTAATAAAGTCATACTGTCGGTAGAAAAACAAATACAACTCATTTGCAGGGGTATAAAACTCTAAAAATAAATGATAGTCAGGCAGGCAGGAGTTGGCAGGTGCTATCTTCGTGGAGGGTCTATTTTCTAGATAAGGTCAGAACAGTGCCACAGGAAATGAAGTTGGCGCAAGCCCAACGATTGAATAAAACGAATAAGGCTGTATACCTACTCTTCAAAAATACATACGTAAAATCACGCCTCTTTTCCGTAGGGGTAGGCAAAGACATCAGATTTACACTTGCTACGACCCTTACATATCTCTTTCGCTTCATGTATGTATCAATCCTTTCATACATAAGCGACGGCTTAGGGAACTCCTGACCTTGCCTTTTTCCAGAACGTTCAACTTTTAAATATTATTTTTGCTTCATAATTTCTTTTTTTTAATAATTTAATGTAATGTGATATAAACTTTTTTTTATGTTATGGTGATGGAACAAGTGCGAGGCCCACCTGATGTTAAGCGGTATCCTCTACCTATAACAGATGCATTTCATCACAAGTGACGAACTGCACTGCGCCCATCACCTATAGAGAAAATGAGACTTAACATACCTGTTAAGTCTCATTTTGCCTGTTATTTCACTGGCTCTCAAGGACTGCTGCCGGAACACACTGTTAGGTGCTTGGCGACAGATTTTCTACTTGAGGGTGGTCGCTAGCCAGGCGGGCATTCGCAAAATGCCCTTCCACCATGCGGTGAAGCTCAAGCTCTGGGCGGGATTCGAACCATGGACCTGCTGCGCGGCAGTCCATAGCCAATGCCACTAAGCCATCACTGCTTCAAGGTTGGACATGTTCGATCGCGCACTGCAGATATTTAGATAGAGATCAGTGACGTAAACTTAAAATAAAGGCCACTATACACAGACCGAAAACACTTCAATTTCCTGCGTCAGCGTTCCCGCCGGAACCCTGGCACAGATTCAGTAATAGTTACTACCCGTTGGGAGAGGGTGGTGATAAATGAGGCACCCTCTCTGACGCTTCTATTTTGGGCCCCATTACATAAAATTCTGTCAAGTCATTATGTTAGGATGTTTTTATTTTTGGACTAGCTGCGCCCCGTGGGTTTACCCGTATATACTTATTGAAAAGTGATGATGATGAAGTGTGAGCTAATTCAAGACCTAAACTATGTATACAAGCGATTGCATGCAATTGAAGTGCTCTTAGCGAAGTTTGGTTAGCTGTTCTTAACCGATCAGCAAAGTTAAGCAACGTCCGCCGCGGTCATGAGTTGGATGGGTGACCGCTAGTGACATTACGACTGAGCGCTTCCGTGCTTCGGAGGGCACGTTAAGCCGCCGGTCCCGGTTGTTGTCTTAGGATGGCAGATTGACGCCAAGACTGTCGCCAAGCACCTAATAGTGTGTTCCAGTTGCAGTCCTTGAGAGCCAGTAAAATTACAGGCACATGAGCCTCAACAACTGTATGTCTCAGTATGACGGGCGCAGTGAAGTTCTGGTTCTAAAATGAATCTGTTCAGGTGGGCTTCGTGCTTGTTCCGTCACAATAACATAAAAAACTGTAGGTAGTAGGTATACTTCCTTTCTCTGTTTATCAACAATATTAAATACAATATTAATGTAACTACAATCAACAAAGCTACACGCCGCATGTCACGCACGACAGAATCGTGTATTGCTCACAGCTACGGAAGGAATAGCCATTGCAGAAAACATGCATAGCCAATACTGGTACTACTACAAACCCAAAATAGAGAAGAGCGATTCCGAGAAGCATGGTGGTAGGGCATTTTCCGAATGCCCGCCTGGCTAGCTACCACCCTCAAGTAGAAAATCTGTCGCCAAGCACCTACGGCAGCTGTCGAGAGCCAGTACTTCTAGGTTAGCCTGAACAACATCTTCGACCACATCATCTGACTGGCGGGCGCTATTAGCTCGGAGTAGGCATTGTCTTTAACTAAGAGACACAGAATTTAAAAGTGTCTGACAGTACTAGAAAAACTTAGTCTCTCCGAGCCAAGAGCACCCGCCGTGGCAACACAGAAACGCGCCGCGCTCCTTTTGAATAGAGATTTGAATATTTTCATCTAGCTAAGTAATAAAAAATATTAAATTACAGACACGAGAGACTTTTAACATCAATGTGGTCCTCGTGCTCATTCCGTCAAACACACATAAACGGACACAAAAAAAAATATTTCATCTCAAAATGTTTGTTAGGACCAGCAGAAGTCAACCCTAAGAGGTTGTTAGCATTTTACCAATAACCCTGTATAATCAGCAGCCGGAAGACGTCCACTGTTGAACAAAGCCACTTGTAACCATTGGCTCCCCGCGACTTTTACGATGTCGTCAGTCCACCTAGTGGGAGGCCTACCAACTCTACGTCGTCCAGTGTAAAATGGTAACCACTCGAGAACCTTTCTTCCCCATCGGTTATCAGTTCGTCGAGCAATGTGGCCCACCCATTGCCACTTCAACAAGCAATTTCGGAAAGCTATGTCAGTGACTTTAGTTCTTTGGCGAATATCCACGTTCCGGATTTTATCGCGCAAAGAAACGCCGAGTAATAAAAATCTCTCCATAGCTCGTTGAGTGACTCTGTGAAGAACCATAGGTACATGCCAATATAGTAATAATAGTATGAACTATAAGAATAATAAGTAATGGGATAATATAAATTGTAACGACTGCGTACTTATGTACATAATAATAATGTTTATTTGTAAAGTTTATTTGAGGCAGTGATGGCTCAGTGGCGTTGGCTATGGACTACCGTGTACCAGGTCCATGGTTCTAAGATTCACCGCATGGTGGAAGGGCATTTTGCGAATGTCCGCCTGGCTAGCGACCCTCAAGTAGAAAATCTGTCACCAAGCACCGAACGATGTGTTCCAGCAGCTGTCCTTGAGAGCGTTGTCATCATATCGTATATTTGTGATTTTGTAATGTAATCCGCATAGCAGGCGTTATTGCAAACCTAACAATATTAAAACAATTATATCAGTTTTTTCCCATCGGTATGCCTTTATTAACAAAATACTACGAACTATATACAACACTACAGCTACTACAATAAAAGCATTTAGATCCCTGTAAGTCATTGCAGACTCATAGGCAGTCCACATGCTCTAGCCCACTATCAGTTGTATATATATTTTCTTATATCGTTGATGCTTGTTGTAGTATTAAAAAATACAGACAACAACGCCCTCTGTTCTTGTCAGACATAACTAAACTATAACTAGAGATTTCTAAGTCAATTTTTTTAAATATTTTGTAGACTATAATTTCTTTTTCCTCTTTTTAAAAGAGCTCATCAAACCCGGTCAAGGCAGTGGCTTCGCTAACCTTTGCTCCTGGTAATTAGAGCGACTCGAACCGGCGACTAAGTACGTAACGGCGGCGCGGCGTTAGCTGCAATTTACTAGGTATTATTGGATCTGTGTCATCGACCGAGCAGAAATAAACTGCTATTTGTTCGGTGAGAACTACAATATAAATATAGTTCTTAGATACCTCGACATCATCTCTATATCCACTTATCAAATGGGTAATGTAAGAGTAAAATAGAATAGTAACAACAAATAACGGTTTAAATCGCGTATATTTATCATTATTTTTGTCCCGACGTTTCAAACACTTTGCAGTGATCGTGGTCACGGGTTGACTCTAAAAGTTTATAGTTGTTTAATTACTATGTGTACTAATCGCGAAAACCTAAGACAAAATAGCTTTTGGCCATTCAATTAGGGAAACAAATATGAATAAAAACCTCCTTCTTGAATTGATTTTTTTCTGTCCTGCAGCCTAACTATGTAAAAGTAACTATGTGAAGTGCTCGTAGCGAAGTTTAATTAGCTGTTCTTAACCGATCAGCAAAGTTAAGCAACGTCCGTAGCGGTCATGAGTTAGATGGGTGACCGTTGGTGACATTACTACTGGGCGCTTCCGTGCTTCGGAGGGCACGTTGACATCGTTCCCGATTGTTGTCTAAGAATGGCAGTCATTATAGCATGTTGGTAGGGCATTTTGCGAATGCCCGCTTGGCTAGCAACCAACCTCAAGTAAACAATCTGTCGACGGTGCGGTTCGGCAGCTGTCCTTGAGAGCCAGTACTTCTAGGTAAGCTTGAATAACATCTTTGACCACATCATCACTTACCATCAGGTGAGATAGTGCCTATCAGGAAAAAAGGAAAATTTTTGACTCTCTTTGGTTATGCATTCAATAAATTGAGTGTAACTAAAATAATATTTAATTAATGTTAAAGAAATTTAAATTATACCAATTTTGAGGTAAGTATACTACGAATAAATATTATTTAACGATAAATATTATTTATTCGTAGTAAGTATATTAATTAACAGGAGTCATAAAGATTGGATGACCTAGTAAAAAAAAGTTACGCGTAGTTATACATAACAAATATTTAAAAATACCATTTGACCTTCCATGGTACCCAAGAGAAGGTAAAAGGAAAAGAGGTAGACAGCCAAGAAGATGGGACGATGATATCAGGCAAGTTGCAGGCATAACATGGAGCAGAGTAGCCAGAGAGAGATCAGAATGGAGTAGGTTGGAGGATGCCTTTGCCAACTGGCAAACGGACACACAGAGACTAAAGAAGCACCAAATTTGCGAATATTTTTAATTGTGGAAAACATAAATGTATATCTGTTGTCTGAATAAAAAGGCTTTATTATTATTATTAATTTACCTTCCTTCTTTTTTAAAGTCGAAAATAATGCTGAAAAAAAAATAATGCTGCATCTTTCAGACAATAAAAAAATTATCCATTCAAAAATGTAAGCAAGCATCCACAAACCACATATGCGGTTAGTGCATGCTGTTAATGGTATGGCACCAATCAGGTTTTGCTGCACCTGGAACCTGGAAGATAGCGAATGTCTACCATCGCATCTAGAGTATTTCCATAGAGGGTTGGATTCACACAGGCGGCCGAATTTAGGGCTGTTATACAATTATGTCCGTATGTTAGCGAATATTATAATATATAATGATATGTTTTGTATTGTTTTTTGTGTGGTTATGGAGACGACATATTGTACCAACCACAGATGGGCGAGATAAGAGTAGGGATAAGATGATGTCTCCTAATAAGTATTACACGAAAGATACAGCATATTTTTTACATAGTTAGGACGCTAGGCGCTACGAGTCCAGGTTGCTCCAGTAACCTGCAACGGTGGCCGGGGTGGTCTGAACTCCATCCGTCTTTAGGGTAACAATGGGAAATTATTTCGCTCCAATAACCAACGGAAGTCCTTGCAGTGTCCGCTCCACTTCCAGCACTAGAAGCAGTGATGACTCAGTGGCATTGGCTATGGACTGCCGCGCAGCAGGTCCATGGTTCGAATCCCGCCGCGGGCTTGAGCTTCACAGCATGGTGAAAGGGCATTTTGCGAATGCCCGCCTGGCTAGCGACCACCCTCAAGTAGAAAATCTGTCGCCAAGCACCTAACGGTGTTCCGGCAGCAGTCCTTGAGAGCCAGTGAAATTACAGGCATATGAGACTTAATAACTATGTCTCAAGGTGACGGGCACAGTGCAATTCGTGACTTGTGACGAAATGCATCTGTTATAGGCAGAGGTTAGTCCGCTTAACATCAGGTGGGCCTCGAGTTTGTTCCGTCACAATAAAATAAAATAAAAATAAAAAAAGACATACACAAAGTCAGCAATCTAAGCAGTGGTGCGTTGCCTTTGAGCAAGATAGCGACAACTGTAGTTTACTGCATTCACACACGTACGAACGCAACGCGGAGTCAATGAGACGATATATTTACTAGGCCAAACAGCTGTTTCGCAAAAAAAAAAAAAGAACGCGTAGGTGGCGTGGCGGCGGCGATGAAGGCGCGCGCCGCGGCTCGAACCTTCGACTTCGTCTTCGCGGAAAAATCTTGTAATGCCTAAATCACCTTAGCATTGTTTCAAAATAATACATATTGTATGGCAATAAAAAATTACAATAAAATCCCAATAAACTTTAGAGACTTACCTTTAAGTGAATTTAAATCTAAATTGCATACTTGGCTATAACACTATTCATTTTATTCCATTGACGACTTTTTAGATATAAAACTAAAGTAATATGTAATTTAATTGATTTACCTTCGGACATAATTTCATGACGTACTTCTTTATAATTAAATTCATATTTTAATGTTTATATTTTTTGACATTGTATCGCTTCTCATTAGTTTTAAGATATTGTATTTTACTGTAACATTCAATATATTTAAAATTTGTACGTCGCAAGGCAGAACATGCTGGAAAGTTTTAAATACTGACATAATTTGACAAGACCTATGTATAATACCCATGTTTTTGACAAATAAATAATTCATTCATTCATTCATTCTAGATTGCATCAGGTTACCGTTGATGATGATCACCAAAAGATTATCTACGTACCCCTGTGCAACCAGAAGGTACCTAACTTCAATCAGAAAACATCATAAGATACCTAGGTATCTAACGGCCCCGTGCCTATCTCTTTCCGATGCCAAGCGGTCGTTGGCAAAATAATTGTTAAACTTTCTAAATTATATAAATTTCCGTATTGTGTTAAGCCGCTACCGCATCGCGCGTTCTTTTGTTGTAAGCCACCGAAGATGACCAGAGTGGAATAGGTACACTAAACAGCTGTTTTGTTATGCTTAGTATAGCCGTTCATTGACTTCGCGTAGGATTCGTTCATGTGTGTGTATTGGAGTAAACTTTGGTGGTCGCTATCATGCTCAAGGGCTACACACCACTACTCACTGGGCGATGTGGTCGCTTAGCGACAAAGCCCATACAAAAATAAATTAAAAAAAAAAAAAAAAACACCACTACTGCTTAGATTATAATGAATAGATTCAGGCGTTACTTGCGGAAATCCATATTTTTATGGTAACAACTTATTTTTAATTTTTTATGAAAACATTAAATTAATACTTTAATAAAACACAAACAATATAAAAATATATCTACATAGTGACAATTGCGCCTAATTTTCCTGTAAAGGCGACGTGACGTCTTTGAAAACTTTTCTTTCCGACTTTGTGTATGTGAAAATTAAACATGAGTGGAACACATAGTAATTAAACAACTTTAAACGGCTTAAATCGCGTATATTTATCATTATTTTTGTGCGGACGTTTCAAACACTTTGCAGAGATCGACTGGTCACCCCGTGCGTGACCACGATCACTGCTAAGTGTTTGAAACCGTTTAAAGTTGTTTAATTGCTACTATGTGTAATAATCGCGAAAACCTAAGACAACATTATGAGCGGAACACATTCATTTACCGGCTGCACACCACCCCCACTGTATTTTTGATATATTATTATCCTCCTTATAGCTGTAGCTAGTAGGTTTCCGATTTTCGAATGTTTCTTCATATCGTCTTATTTGAAGCCCAGCATCGAACACTCTGATACTCTTTGCAAACATGTTACCTCTTTCTGCGTATTTTATTGCTATTAAGGCCCATATTTGACATTCACAAAGCAATTTTTCTTAAGTTACTGTCATTCAAACTCAAAGAATGTATATTTATAGACTATATGGGGGATATATGTATAAGAAAGATGACCAAAGACGTCGAGCTATACATATTATATGACATAATAGAGTAGAGGTAAAACACATGTTGCGCCGACTTCACTAAGCAAGTGATAAAAACAGGAAGAAGAGGATTGGAATAGGTTTTATAGTGAATTGAGTCTGAAAAAGGAAAATTTTGAACTTGTTTCTCTGGAGTGTACGTCTTACAGGTATGAATAAAATATATAATATTCTAGGTAGAGGGTATGGTAAATACTATTTAGTTTTTGTGATCTGTGGCAAATACGACGCCTGATTCGAAATAACGATTCTATATATTATATCTCTTATTCCAAAAAATTAGAAACACAGCTCTAAAATTTCGCTTAGTCAAGTTTTGTGTCTGCAAATAGCTTCAATACAAATTTTATTCCTATATGTTATGTACCAACCACGTGTTAAAGAACCTAAAAGATTATTTTTGTGTTTAGAACGCTACGTAACTTATATTAGAATTTATTTTAAAAGTTCGCTCAAGCTATTTTAATATTGCATAGTTCTGTTTCACTCGCTCGTATGCGAACCGAGGTATCTCCGTCCTAGGCCCTCAGATTATCATATTTCAAAGACCACTTCGTCTGAACTCGACCAGCAATACCAGGTTAGGTTCTGTATAATACCTGTCGTATGTTGTACAGGTTACGCTTAACTTCCGCGTGCCGAGCAGTTCCCGTTACAGTCCCACCAACTTATCTGTTCAGGCGGCAAAAAAAAGAACTACAACATTCCTTCAAATTGTGACAGTTTGTAGTTGATTTCCTTGACCAGTAGCGCCCTCGAAAACTGCACAGTTAAGTTGGTGGTACTATATACATACTCGATACAATAACTAAGGCTCACTTTACTAATGTTTCCTTGGCGATTTTTCCTGTATGATTTATCCAAAGAAAATACATTAAGATTGAGATCAGTCTACGTCTATCCCCGCCTAAAACCCCTATGAGGAATATGTGGTAGGGCATTATGCGTACCCGCCTGACTAGTTACCACTCACATGTAGGAAATCTTCTCGATAGAAAACAAATTGAGATTGAAATCAGTTTAGGATTCTATGTAAAACCCCGATAATTGAAATCAGTCAAGATTTATCCCCCCTAAAACCGCTATCAGTAGTATATATTTTTTTTTTTTTTTATTGCCTGGTAGGTTAGCCTTTGACCACTATCTCACCTGATGGTAAGTGATGATGTGGTCGAAGATGTTGTTCAGGCTAACCTAGAATTACTGGCTCTCAAGGACAGCTGCCGGAACACACCGTTAGGTGCTTGGCGACAGATTTTCTGCTTGAGGGTGGTAGCTAGCCAGGCGGGCATTCGCAAAATGCCCTACCACCACGCGGTAGGGTATTATGCGATTTCACGCTTGGCTAGTGACGTACGACCCTGAAGTAGAAAATCTTTTGCGAGAGAAATGACATGAGATGGGTTTACGATGTAGAAAACCCTGATAAGTAATGTGTGTATGGTAGTAGGGCTTTTTGCGCATGCCCACCTGGCAAGCTACGTTCCTCAAGTAGATAATATGCCGCCAAGCACCAAAAGATACGTCCCGGCAGCTGTCCTTTAGATTCATTACAGTTTAGCCTGAAAAACATCTACGAGAGACTTTAATTAATCTCCTGCCTAAAATCTTCTTAGAAAATCCGTCTCCAAGCACCTAACTGTTAGTTCCGCCACTTGTCCTTGAGAGCCATTTTTCATTCTACAGCCTGCGTTCTATCTTCGATCACATCATAACTTACCGATAGGAGAAATAGGCTAGTCTAGCAGTTATAAAAAAATCACTGCGGTCGCGATTTCACACATTTAGATAATTATGAAAACTGATGATGATGATAAAAAGTATCCTACAAGTTACTCTAGGACCTTATCTATGTATATTACAAGTTTCATCCAGCGTGAAGAAGTCCCAAACATACATATGAAGCGCTCGTAGCGAAGTTCTTAACCGATCAGCAAAGATAAGCAACGTCCGCTGCGGTTATGAATTGGATGGGTGACCGCTAGTGACATTACTACTGAGCGCTTCCGCCGTCGGTCCCGGTTGTTGTCTTAGGATGGCAGTCGTTATAGCGTGGTGTCAGGGAATCTTGCGAATACCCGCCTGGTTAGCTACCACCCTCAAGTAGAAAATCTGTCGGTGGGTTCCGGCAGCTGTCTTTCAGAGCCAGTAGTTCAAGGTTAGCCTGAACAACATCTTCGACCACATCATCACTTACCATCAGGTGAGATAGCGGCCAAAGGTTAACCTATCAAGCATAAAAAAAATACATTTCGTTCACGAACTTTCACGTAGGTACCTACATAATTTAAGTGTAATGTGATACATAAATACTTTATTTTATGTAATTACTAGCGGCCCGCTCCGGCTTCGCACGGGTATAAACGTGTTTAATGGATGTTATTATACATATAAACCTTCCTCTTGAATCACTCTATCTATTAAAAAAAACCGCATCAAAATCCGTTGCGTAGTTTAAAAGATTTAAGCATACAAAGGGATATAGGGACAGAAAAAGCGACTTTGTTTTATACTATGTAGTGATGAGAGTACAGTAGTGGACTAGATGTAGCATCAATACTCCACCATTATGTCAAGAGACTCGAGACCTTATTGAGCCACGTGCTATGTTCTATTCTGTGGTGTTTAGGGTCATTCCGGTTGGCCGCTTTCACCTGCGTGCTGCGTGCGTGCATCTTCGGTGTTTTTGTTTGGTTCTTTGGTTTGACATAGATTCGATACTCCAACGGATAGTAGACACCGATTGGGTTAAAGTTACTATGTCAGTAGAAAAATAATCTTGTTATATTTTACCAACAATACGTGAGCCTTGGGTAAGCGAATTGGGTAAGTGTAATGCATACCTTCCCAAGAGTATGTAAATAAATAAATAAAACATTCATAAAAACCTTATTTCGCTGCGTTTTTTTTTTTTTTTGATTTCTAAAAGAAGGTTCTCAATAGTAGGTACTGGTGTACATTGTTGTATGTTTGTTACACTTTTACTCCGCCAATTATTTACTGATTGATAATAACATATTTTAAAAGTATTCTAAGAAAAAACTAAATCAATAATTTTAATAAAACACTAAAAATGTAAAAATATATCTAGTGATAATTTCGCCTAATTTTCCTGCTAAGCCAACGTCACGTAACGACACGCAGTCAAACCGCAAGCACCTTCGACCACATCATCACCATTCAGCATCACTTACAATCAGGTGAGATTGGTGAGACGTTCACAAAAAGCCATAGTGCTTTTAAAATATTCCTCTCAGCTACTCTGTGTTTGTCGTTGGTGTTTGGGTTGGATTCCTATGTGCTTGTTGATGATAAACGTTACGCCTGTCCATTACAGTTGTAGTATCACCGTTGTCGTTCTGCTTGGCACTGCACTGCGAAGCAATGATGGCCCAGCGGTGTTAGCTATGGACTGCCGCGCCGCAGGTCCCTGGTTCGATACCCACCGCCAGCTTGAGCTTCACCGCATGGAGGAAGGGTATTTTCGCGATTGCCCGCCTGCCTAGCTACCACCCTCAAGTAGAAAACCTGTCGCCAAGCACCTAACGGTGTGTTCCGGCAGTTGTCCTTGAGAGCCAGTGAAATTATAGGCACATGAGACTTAACAACTAAGTATGTCTCAAAGTGACGGGCGCTGTGCAATTCGTGACTTGTGATGAAATGCATCTGTTATAGGCAGAGGTTAGTCCGCTTAACATCAGGTGGCCCCTCGAGCTTGTTCCGCCACAATAACATAAAAATTAAAAAAAAAACTGCGCTGACCTCGACACTCCAAGACAGTATGTAGTTCTAATGTCTCGTTCGCTAAGTAATTTCACTAATTACAATAACAGTGCCTTTCGTATCTAAATACAATAGTAATGTTGTCTTAGGTTTTCACGATTATTACACATAGTAATTAAACAACTTTAAACAGTTTTAGTCGCACAAAAATAATGTTAAATATAATGAATAGATTCAGGCGTTACTTTGCGGAAATCCAATTTTTAATAATACCAAATACTTTTAAAATATTTTAAGAAAACATCAAATTAATATTTTAATAGAACACTTAAAAAATATAAAATTATATCTAGTGACAATTCCGCTTAATTTTCCTGTTAAGCCGAGGTGACGTCACAAACGCCTTGTAAGTGTTTTATTAAAATATTAATTTGATGTTTTCTAAAATTTTTTTTTTTTATTTTTTTTATGCCTTATAGTTAAGCCTTTGACCACTATCTCACCTGATGGTAAGTGATGATGTGGTCGAAGATGTTTTTCAGGCTAACCTAGAAGTACTGGCTCTCAAGGACAGCTGCCGGAACACACCGTTAGGTGCTTGGCGACAGATTTTCTACTTGAGGGTGGTAGCTAGCCAGGCGGGCATTCGCAAAATGCCCTACCACCATGCTATAACGACTGCCATCCTAAGACGACAACCGGGACCGACGGCTTAACGTGCCCTCCGAAGCACGGAAACGCTCAGTAGTAATGTCACTAGCGGTCACCCATCCAACTCATGACCGCGGGCGACGTTGCTTAACTTTGCTGATCGGTTGAGAACAGCTAAGTAAACTTCGCTACGAGCGCTTCAAAAAAAAATTTAAAAGTATTTGTTATTATGTTAAATATACACGATTTAAACCGTTTGCAGTCGTTCAATTACTATTAATACTATGCGTTAGCATTACCGAATAAGTATAATTTATATTCCCGTGATGCACCAGCTCAAAGCAATTGGTGATAATCGTAATCACCACCCACTCAAACCACTTCCATGAGAACTAGGGCATCGACAACAACGCTATTTGTAACCTTATAGTATGTATTTATTATATCCTTATAGTATGTATTTGTATAGTATTGTATGTACTGATCCCCAAGACGCCTGCCAAGCGTGGGGATTATGGCAAATCCCCCTTTAATGGGGGAGGTAGTGTTGAGCAGCGGACAATCCGGCTGATACCTACTGTACTGCCGTAAAGTCCAACCAGCTCCTCAGAAAATGCTGCTGCCCACCTTCTGGTGTGTTACCCTTAGTCGCCTCTTACGACACCCACGGGTAGAGATGGGGGGTGACATTCTAGCCCGGCACCCCACGTCCGTATGTATCTATAGAAGAAAGTATAGAAGAAATTAAAAAGGGTGGCAATTTAAAAAAATACGGACAGTAGCCAGACTCGCATCGGAAGGGTTCCGTATCATTATCTATACAACATTAGACACTATATTATTACCTTTTATTTAAGTTTTCAAGAAGGGTACGGAATCGTTCGTGCACGAGTCCAATTCGCACTTGGCCAATTTTTTGTATTTGTTGTTATAGCGGCAACAGAAATACATCATCTGTGAAAATTGCAATTGTCTAGCTATCACGGTTCCTGAGATACAGCCTGTTAATAGACTGACAGACGGACAGGGGTCTTAGTATTAGGATCCCGTTTTAATCTTTGGGTACCGAACCCTAAAAAAAATCAATTTTGAGGTTTCCGTCTAAAAACGCGACCCTAGGGGAGCCTCCCGTGGCCTATTGGGAAAGAATTGCACTATATCTTCCTGTAGAAATCGTAAGCGACGATAGGCAAAACACCAGAATGTGGACATCAGCGCCTTCTGAAGAATTGCTATCTTACATTGCGAGACGCCTGCCAAGCATTTGTTCAATGGACTTCATGGCTGTAATAGTAGTAGTAGTAACTAAATACATAACGTGTTTATTTAGTCGTGTTCTTATCATCAACAAATATTTCTTCTTAAAAATAAAAATGACGCCTGCCAAGTAAAGATGGATGTTGTATCTCGAAAACGGTATGAGATAGGTAGGCGGTGTTTGAACAAATGTCATAGGTAATCTGGAGTGTAGTCGAATGACACCTGTCAAAAATCCAAAAAGGCAGTTTTCAAGATGGCTGCCATACAAAATGCTCCGATCCTGCTGAAGCGAGGCCGCCTAAAACAAGAATGGCACATAAACAAGCAAGTACTTCCTAAATAATTTACTATCAGTAAATGATAGTAGGTAATTGGTGGTCTATAAGTAGCGACCTACTTATATGATAAGAATGTAAAATTGAATTTTTCGCGTTAAATTATTTTGTCGCTAAACTGATATCGTGCTTTATCACACATCTCCGTCCTTCTTAACCAAACTCTTCGTACTACACGAGACAATTTTGTACCATATATAACAGGGGTGGCCAAGACATAGAATAAAGAGGGAGGAAGTAGGCCATCTCCGACCCCATTCGCGATATAATTACCTACCATACTTGCCTGTCTCAGGGTTGTTACTTATTTATAATGCATGCTGCTAAATTTTAATTCAGTACCTAGAAATAGGCAAGGGCCGGGAAGTTGTATTTTTTACTTGTGTTGTCTGGGTTCAGGGTTAGTGAGGTCGGTTTTATACCTAAACGATGATAACACCTTTCACGATGAAAAAAATACCGACTGGCGATACCTATGTGGGTGCGAGGCCAGAGACGTGCGACGCGGACGTGCGACGCGGGGCATACCTAATACAACAAAACATTTTTCATTTATTTAGCGGTGCCAAATAGCCGTGAAGCGCGAAACTTGTTCGGTGTTAGCCCCGGCTGGCGCACTGAGAAACGGGTCGAGATTGTGTTAGAGTGTGCATGCGGGACGCATAGATACTATGGCGCACACAAACAAGCCGCGCGCGGTGCGTTTGTATGAAGATAACTTACTTCCCACTCCTTCTACTATGGCCAAGACTTCGACCGCGGAGGCATTTTCGGTAGCCCGTGAGAAGCAGCGTATCGAAACATTGCAATAAATAGGAACAAATTAATCGCAAATGTCAACTGAATTACAACCAAGAACAATTTACACTTATTTTTTCTTGATTTATGGTGTTTTAATTTATTGAAGGCATGAATATTGATATGTAAGTAGTTAATAGATATTATAATAGGCGATAATATATCGCTGCTGAATCAGTTTCGGTCAAAGAAAAAATTGGCAATTAGGGGAGACATCTTATGGAAAGCAAGAGAATTTGAAAATACAGACAAGGAACTGATGCATCAAAAATAAAATTCCATGCCCATGAAAATACGTTTGACGGTATTTTTGAAATTCTAATAGAATTAAATATTATATTAATATATATTCTAAAAGAATAATAGAATTATAAAAATATAAGTGAAGGTACATATTTTATTGCTATGAAAACTTTATAATTAACTTCGTTACCTAATATTGTACAGAATCATAAACAATCAGTTCTGGCATTTTTTATCCACCGTGGAGCTATTTTAAATCATAATGTAGACCGCAAGGTAAAAAAGTTTGGCCACCCCTGATATATAAAATCCAAGTATAACTTATAATTAATGAATGGGCTAATGCCACAGATAATGCTCAAAGATTACATGAATGCTTTAATGTCAAAAATTATCAATAATAAATGAAGAATAATTAATTAATAGAAAAAGCGTAGCCCAAGTCAGTTATTTATGTTTTCTTAAATAATAGTTTGTTAGAAATTAGTTAAGGTAGGGAAATAACGGAATAAAAGGAAACAGTTTTGCGGTACAATCTGCGTAATAATGAAAAAAGGATTATTAAAAATAATGAAATTCGATTCGTACCAAAAAAATAGATTAGCTAAGTACAAAAATAAGGTCGTTATTCGATAATACTGATGTATAATATGTTACAAAAAAGGTTGACCACCATATAGATTTTTAAAATGTAGTTTGTTCAAAACTTTTTTAAAACAATCCATTCTGCACAAGAATATTATATGTCAATGCAGCTTGTGGAATCTTTGTTGTTAGGACAAGTGCATACGAGACAACTGACAAGTTTTGAAGCGCTCGTAGCGAAGTTTACTTAGCCGTTCTCAACCAATCAGCAAAGTTAAGCAACGTCGCGCGCGGTCATGAGTTGGATGGGTGACCGCTTGTGACATTACTACCATAGTATAAACCTTCTACTATGTTACTACTGTGCGTTTCCGTGCTTCGGAGGGCACGTTAAGCCGTCGGTCCCGGTTGTCATCTTAGGATGGCAGTCGTTATAGCATGGTGGTAGGGCATTATACAAATGCCCGCCTGGCTAGCTACCACCCTCAAGTAGAAAATCTGTCGCCAAGCACCTAACGGTGTGTTCCGGCAGCTGTCCTTGAGAGCCAGTACTTCTAGGTTAGCCTGAACAACATCATCACCTACAATCAGGTGAGATATTGGTCAAAGGCCAACCTATCATGCATAAAAAAAACTGTAATTTATTGATGCATATTTATATGTACAGCATGTGTAAATATTACACTTACTTAATTAATTAAAAACAATTATAGAAAAATATTAATATAATTAGCCTTTTTAAGGAGTTGAAATGTGAGTAGACTTGCCAATATATATTTTTAATATATTTATGTATTTAATGCAGTGTCTCAATGAAGTCTTAGATAAAAAAGTTAAATCAGGACGATCGTGCGACCTTTTCTAAGAAAGGGATAGCATAAAAATAGAACGCTCTAAATGCCGTACCTAATAACAATAAACTATTTATCAACCGTTTAAATTCCAAATATACACCTGGCATTTAAAAAAAAGTTTTGCAATGCCGGACAATGTTGACTTCATTTTACAAAATGATGTATGTTGACATCTCTACCCAAATAACATTGAGCTCTAGCTCCAAACAAATAGGGTTGAAAGTAAATTTTGAATATACTGTGGATACTGTGTTAAGAATAGAAATATATATGGGTAAGTATGTAGGGCAGACTGTCTGGCGCCGAACCAAACGTTTGTGAGTAACTGGACACTTGTAACCAGAAATAGTTTGGTCTCTGTAATAGACAGGTATTTCTGTAAACAAGCATGAATCAATTAAAAAAGCAAAAAACCCGACTGGAAATTTATTTTTATATTTGTTAAACGTTGTATCGTTCCATTGAAAATAAAACTGTAAGTTATATATATTTATGGAATCGTTTTTTAAAATCTTTCATTTTGAAACGAGTATACCATTCGAATTATTTCACATGATGGCGTTTAAAATCCGCCAGTTTGCTTTTTTTATGTACTCTAACGATATCTTATACTTTAAAATCGGTTAAGCCGTTCAGAAGTTATGTTGGAATATAGAAAATCACATACATATATACATGGACCCTGGAAACATAACTCTCCAGCGTCCAACGGACAGTCGTGCAAATATAGCAAAATGTTTAGTAAAGCATACCTACTTCGTTGCAGATGTTTACGTTGTCCATTTTTCTGACATAACCTGAAATTAAAAGTTATAACTAAAATTACATTTAAAGCACGCGCTGGGATCTTTTTCAAGGATAGCTTCTAGAAAACACCTAAGTAGTGGTGTTTGGCGACAGATTTTCTGTTTGAGGGTGGTAGCTAGTCAGATGACATTTTGCAAACTGCATTACTACCGTGCGGTGAATCATACATATCATATAGATTCATTCGTTCATATAGAATTCTATAATATTTGCCACTCGACCATAAAAACTTCGAATTGAACTACTTTGTAGGGTAGGTAGAAGTAGTAATTAAGTAATTTATTTTCAAGTACTCTCCTAATAAGATTTAATCAACGTCTTCTGAAGGTGATGGTAGGGCATTTTGCGAATGCCTTCTGGCTAGCTACCACCCTCAAGTACAAAATCTGTCACCAACGGTCACTAACGGTGTGTTCCGGCAGCTGCCCTTGAGAGCCAGTACTTCTAGGTTAGCCTGTACAACATATTCGACCACATCATCACTTACCATCAGGTGAGATAGTGGTCAAAGGCTACCTATCAGGAAAAAAAAATAGTACCATACAATACAACTTCTAATAGTGTTAAATCAGTTACCTATTGTAAAACCAACAAATATTAGTACAGTGTACATAACACGTTATCTCCACTTATCAGTTCGCGTGGGTGATGAAAGCGACCTTGCCGCCTCTTTGCTGAGATACACCGACAAATAGACAAGTATTTTATTTTACATACAGATACAAAAATAATAGTGGGCTAGAGCATTTGGATTGGACTGCCTATGAGTCCAAATGCTTTTATTGTAGTAGCTGTGGTGTTGTATATGTCACCGGATAATTGTACGATACCTTAGTTTATAAAAAATCTAGTGAGATTATAAACTATTATAAAATAGTCGATTCTCGTGTCTGTGAGGTCACTTGTGACTACAACAACGCGCAAGCCGAGCGAGCGAAGCGAGCGTGCCGCGGCAGCAGCCGGCGATGCGCCACAAGAATTTAATTTCATATACTACTTTTGGTGATCATTTACTACTTTTGGGTTAACAATGATTTATTTTGAGTAATATTGCTTAAATAGGATAGTGGGATGTTAAAATTTTGGTTATAAGATTACATTAAAATGCGGGTTTAATTTTGGTGATAATTTACTATTTTTGTATGTTATAATATGTTACTCTACTATATCTGGTGGTAAGTTAAACATAAGCCAAAAAATAATACATTAAAAACCTGTACCTACGTATTTTGCTTATGGCCACTGTAATACTTTCGTAGATCTATTGTAAATTGTTGTTGATCCACATAATTACAATTTGACGGCTGGACATGGTCAGATTATAATCCTACGAAAATTTAAACGTTAGATTGTAAATTTTAGTTTCCATTCACAATCTATCGTCAGTTTATAATCTAACTAGATTTATTATAAACTAACGGTTAGTACAATAAAACGGTGACATATATAGTTCGTAGTATTTTGTTACCAAAAATATACATATATATATACTTAATTATAATTTGACTAACCTCGACTTTTTGGTCACGTGCGTAGCCTCCACCTTGTAACGTTAGCATTACTCAAATGAAATTGCAGATATTTTTTGTTTTGACTATTTTGATGTACAGTCGCCTGCAATAAGAAGTATACACTTCATAATTTTCAAAATAATTTGATGTCGCTAAGTTATTAATTAATAATCGAAGTTAACATTAATATGAGTAAAAATGTACAAATTATTCTTTGATGTTAAGATACTTCTGATGACATAGAAAAAAACAGAACTCTCTGCCACTATTTGGAAAATTACCATGTGTATACTTCTTATTGCAGGCGACTGTACCTATCTCTTAATATCGGTATCTAATTCATAATAATATAAATTTACTTTACTTTATTTAATACATTACCTACCTGTCTAGCATTCTTTTATACATATTAGAGTACATTCCTTGAGATTATTTAGGTCAGAATTGCTTGCGACCTGTTTATGATTCGCCGTAAACAGCTCTCGGTCTGTTTTTTTGTTTGCACAGGAAAAATATACATTAATTAATAATCATATCAAGTTGTGTTAGTTGGTATGTGACCGCATCCTGTAACTAATCATTATATTTTACTTTGAACAAAATATGTTTAATGTGACAACATTTACTAGGTAGGTTTTGAAATGATTTGATATGACAAATCCTTGAGAGCCAGTAAGCTATATAGGTTAGCCTGGACAACACCTTCGACCACATCATCGCTTACCATCAGGTGAGATAGTGTCAAAGGCTAACCTATCACGCATAAAAAATAAAAATGTAGGAAAACTTAATGTACAGAACTGCAGCCGGAACACACTGTTAAGTGCTTGGCAACAGATTTTCTACTTGAGGGTGGTCGCGAGCCAGGCTGGCATTCGCAAAGTGTCCTTCCACGATGCGGTGAAGCTCAAGCCCGCAGCGGGATTCGAATTGTGGTCCTGCTGCGTGGCAGTCCATAGGCAATGCCACTGAGCCATCACTGCTTAAATATAGAAAGAATCAAAGGTAAAGACTACTATTTCCACATCAAGGAAACAAATAAAGTTTATACCTCAACGTTTATTGCACTCCATCTCAGCTTTAGCTGATAGGTACATAATGATTGCACTTTTGCATTCACTTACTTTACTGCTCTTGCGCAAACTCATAAAACCGTTGAAGCTCAACGATAATGTAGCTCAACGGCGCAGGCGCAGGCGACTGGAGGCGACAAGGAAGCAAAAAAATTGTGCAGATCTTTCGCAGGTGTACTGTATGTATCAGCCGTCTCGTCCGCTGAACACAGACCTATAATGCGGGTATTTGCCCTAATCCCCACGCTTGGCAGGCGGCTTGGGGATCGCAGTGTAAGTTGACAGTTCTTTAGAAGGCGCTACTGCCCACCTTCCAGTATTTTTCCCTTATTCGCCTCTTACGACACCCACAGCATATTTTAACCCGGCACCCCATGGATGGCGGCACCCCACCAGGGATAGGGGATAGGTATATATACTTCTAAGTAAACAATTCGTCGAGTGAGATTTGAAGCTCGCTATTCTAGTGTCAGCCTGTAAACCAAAAAAGGTGTTTATTGTTTTTTATCACAGCTTCAAAACATCATCAGCCTCGTCCACGTTTCACCATAGACTAATCACACAAAATTAAAATAAAAAAAGACTACACAGTTCTTAATTCGCTATTATAGTCTAGATTTATTGTTAGCATGTCCTATATTTATGTTTAGTATTTAGGGTTCCGTAAAGGGTAAAAACGTGACTCTATTACTGAGACTTCGCTGTCCGTCCGTCCGGCTGTATCTCAAGAATGGTGATAGCTATACATTTGAAATTTTCACAGATGGTGTGTTTCTATTGCCGCTTTAACAACAAATACTAAAAATAAAATAAAATAAATATTTAAGGGGGGCTCCCATACAACAACCTTGATTTTTTTAGTATTTGTCTAACGACGGTGACAAGTAGACGCTTGAACTATTCATATAATATTTAGTTTTGTTCTCTTTAAATATAATTAATTAAAATAAAAAAATAAATAATTAAGGGGTCTCCCATACAATAAAAGAGGTTTTTGCTTTTTATTTGCTAAAATAATAATAGTGAAAACGAGATAATGGTACGGAACCCTTTTTGCGCGAGTCCCACCCGCACTTGGTCGGTTTTTTGTCATTTGTTCGTTCGTGATGTCAGAAATGAGTTCTCGATTGAAAATCATCGCTTGGGTGGGGGCCGCTGAGTTTGGACTCTTGTTTTCCACTCTATCCACGCGACATTGGAGAAATTGTGGCGACCCCGCAGAAGCCCTAAGAAATTGAACCCAAAGAAGTTGAAGTTGAGTTTTGACAGGATGTATTATTATATGTTCTATGGTTTTGACTCATTCTTGACATTTCACAACATTACTTTATGTTTTGTATTTTTATGTATCTTTGTGACGAAATTATGTTGTTTTTGATTTGTAATGTTGTGTAATATAATAAATAAATTTAGTGGTCTTTCTTTCCATATTTACGTAATTTTTACGGATTTTCAGTATTGCTGGTTAATTAGAGGATGTGGTACATGATAAGACTTATCATAATTATAAAAAGCCAAGCCGGGACGCAGAATGCATGATTTTTTAAAATTATTTATTGTGTCGATAATCAAAATTACGAAGTATACTTAAAGAAAAAACAAAAAAACATATATAAATAGAATACATGTTCATTATATTTAAAAGAGAAAAGTTATTGTACTTACACTTAAGAAATTTACAAAATCCTGGTTTTCTTATTCGCACACGCTTACTCTATATTTTTCATTGGCACTATCATAAGATTTTTTTGCATGCTTTTAATTTGGTCTTAAAAGTGCAGCAAATTTTTGATTCCTAACTAGTACAGTAGTAGTTTTTGTGATAGACCCCGTTACACAAATGGTCTCGAATTGATAACTTGGACGGCTCACACGACTTCCCAAAAAAGGAGTGTTATGTTTTCAAAGTTCTCATGTATGTGTGAATGTTTTTGAGTTTCTTTATTCCACCTTATTTTCTAAACCGTTCGATTTTAATGTATGAGATATCAATAGATTTATATTAATAGCGCAAGTAGGATTTTAAATGAAAATATGGTGTGTTAAAAAAAATCGAGTTAGGTATCTATATGCAGGGCTTCAAAAAACGATTCCTTAAATATGTATTACTTGCAGTTGTAATGGAACGATAAAACATTTAAAGAAAATATTATAAATTAATTATAAAAATTCGCAGTCTTCGATCATTCTTGATCGAAGTTTAGTGTAATAAGTAGGTACCTACCTAAGTAACGTGACATCAGGCGTACTACAACACCTCTCCGACAAACCGCTATCCGATTCTAGCAATAGAAACTTTCACCTAACAGTTTACGTACTCCTAGGTCCTAGGTACCAACAATTTTGAAGCCCCACACTAGATCCTAGGTTCAAAACAATAGCTAAAGGCAACTATACCTAAATTCACTAAGTACAAACCTATTGTTGTATGAGGTTTTCGCGATTATTGTGATTATGAGTCTCACCCCGTGACCAGATCACTGCAAAGTGTTTGAAATATACACCATAATAATAATGATAGATATACGCGATTTAAACCGTACAGACCCACCAACTTATCTGTTCAGGTGGCAGAAAAAAGAACTACAACATTCCTTCAAATTGTGACAGTTTGAAGTTGATTTCCATGACCAGTAGCGCCCTCGAAAACTGCACAGTTAAGTTGGTGGTACTATAGTTGTTTAGTTACAAACCAATACCCAATAGTAGGTATCTATCACCACAGAATAATTAACAAGTGGCTTCGACTGTGATGAAACGTAAGTTGGTTACGTGCACGTGACATTATTGTTGTCTGCCAGTACCTCGCAAGGTTGGTGGCCTCATAATGTGCTGATGAGTCGATGACTGAAAAAAACGAAAAGTTGTATATGTCTTTACATAAATGTATCAGGAACTAATGAAGGCTTTAAAAAGTGCATTGCCTGTTTATTAATTTAATTTAAGATGTCCATATAACTGTCTAATGTTTGGGTAAGGATAGGTTTAGTAGGATAATTAATCACCTATTGAAAACTAACATAACAACTTTTTGGTGAGATAAATTACTTGTTAAATAGAGTAGCTTTAAACTAACAGTAAGTCACGGAACTAGTTGCTCAAAGCGGTAACTATAGGTAGAAGATTACCTAGAATCATAAAAAAAATTTATTATGAAACCTATGTCGCAGAATTTTTTTTTTTATTTTTTTTATGCCTGATAGGTTAGCCGTTGACCACTATCTCACCTGATGGTAAGTGATGATGTTGTTCAGACTAGCCTAGAATTACTGGCTCTCAAGGACAGCTGCCGGAACACACCGTTAGGTGTTTGGCGACTGATTTTCAACTTGAGGGTGGTAGCTAGCCAGGCGGGCATTCGCAAATTGCCCTACCACCATGCAAAAACGACTGCCATCCTAAGATAACAACCGGCGGAAGCGCTCAGTAGTAATGTCACTAGCGGTCACCCATCCAACTCATGACCGCGGGCGACGTTGCTTAACTTTGCTGATAGCTGAGTAAACTTCGCTACGAGCGCTTCGAATAACCTATGTAACGACCTTTGATACGATATTTTTAGTAATAATCTAAGCAAACAACCTAATAAAATAATACCATTCGAAATCAATCACCTCAGCCTTGAAATGAAAGTAGAAAACATTATGATAATATCCAAATTTAAATTTGTCTGGCTTTCGTGCTAAAATGCTAAGCATCAACGAAGTTATAATATAGGTATATCTACCTACTCAGAAGTGAAAGGTTAATTAGTAGATTTAGTTAATTTTATTAATCATAGATATTAATCATCGAATAACTAAAAGTATACTTTTACAACAAAATAAATAACAGTTATAGGTGAACATACATTTTCTTCACAGATTTTTTATAAAAGGTCCGTGTTTATCTTTGAGATATTTTTTGTGTATTCCTGCCATCTAGCGAAAGTCATTGCAAAGTCCATCAGTTGTTACTTGTAGTCGCTTGGCTCGCGTGTGGTGTGGTGTTCATCGTAATGACTGTTTCTTCCATATTGGTTCTACGAGTAACCGCTAGATGTCAGTATAATAAATTATGCAACCTACAATCTTTTTAACATTAAAATATTTCTAAAGTCGGAAATCCTAATTAAAATAATTCTTTTATTTTCTTAAAATGAATATGTACACTATAATTTATGCTTATGTTTTATTTCCAGGTAAGTTTTCCGGAAATGACACACCTTATCTTAGATCAAAGGTAGGTTAATATTATAATAATGTTATAACATTATATGTACATTTTTAGAGATAGTAGGTATACTTATTGGTGATGAAAAGAACGTTTCTGCTCAAATTCAGTAGGAACAGACGGATCAGAGCAGATGCTTATTACATTCGTTATTGTGTTATTATGCATATTGGTTTGATTTTTTAAAAACCTTCACTGGACATACCTACGCCATACTATTTTTTTACAAATCGCTTCATAACTTTTGGAGATATGTCCATAAAATAAGAAGGTAGGTATCACATAAAATTTGAATTGATAATCAGGACCAGTGAGAGTTGAGCCTCGCTCTATTAGGGTTTTGTAACATTTTTTATAGGTGATAGGCTAGACTTTGACTACTATCTCACCAGATGGTAAGTGATTATTTGGTCGAAGATATTGTTCAGGCTAATTTAAAATTACTGACAATACAACGGGTATCGCAACTCAACCCATATATTCTATGTTTTCATGAAATGTTTGGTATTTATGATCAAAACTTAAAAACTAGGTACACAATAAATTGGTACTTTTTGTATTTGTTGGTTAATATAGAAAATAATTATAGGGTTTGAGATAGACCCCGTAATGAAACATACAACTTTGATGACCTCTCATTTATTTATTTACCAGAAATGCATAGTCAAATATCTTGATGTAATTGTGACGGAACAAGCACGAGGTTCACCTGATGTTAAACGGACTAAGCTCTACCTATAACAGATGCATTTGGCGGCCGTTACCCTGAGACATACAGTAGTCGTGTCTCATGTGCCTGTATTTTTACTGGCTCTCAAGGACTGCTGCCGGAACACACTGTTAGAAGCTTTGCGACAGATTTTCTACCTGAGGTTGCGGTAGCTAGCCAGGGGAGCATTCGCAAAATGCCCTCCACCTTGCGGTGAAGCTCAAGCCGGTGGTTGGGATCGAATCAGGGACCTGCGACACGGCAGTTCATAGCTATTACCGCTCGGCTATCATTGCTTCAAAATAATTTTTGTATGGCTAGCTACCACCCTCAAGTAGAAAATCTGTCGCCAAGCACCTAACAGTGTATTCAAAGTCAAAGTCAAAATCATTTATTCAATTTAGGCGTCTACGACTCTCTTATGAAGGTCAATAACAAATTTTAGTATTGAAATATTCTACATTGTTCCGCTACATTGTTGTTGTCACGTTCAGTAAATAAATTGTGTAGAGCCACTGCGAGAAGAACGGGCAACAGTATTTCGGCAACAGTCCTTGAGAGCCAGTAAAATACAGGCACATGAGACTTAACAACTGTATGTCCCAGGGTGACAGGCGCAGTGCAGTTTGTCACTTGTGACCTGTTATAAGCCGAGTTTACCAACTTACAACTTACCATCAGATCACATCAGTCACAATTCATGAGAAAAACTGTCGTTCCTAAGCATGTCTTTTGAAAATTTTTGCTCATACTTTCTCTGAAAGTAGATCGATTTTAGAGTCGAGTTCGATAATGGCTGTTATTTTATACACTCCAACCTATATAGTTACGAGATTCCTTTTCATCATTAACAAAACGACCTTTTCTTTCAATTAAGAAAAATCCATCTTGAGTATGCTTTTCCGCATCGGGCATACCCTACTCTTTAATAAGTAAAAAGTTCTATTGACGTGCCTACATACTTATACATTATACTTTGTTATATGCTACTAAGACCGTTGTATTCTAGGACAAACATGAATATTGATAATCATGCTTCATTTCACGCCATGATCTGTTTAACGGACAGACGCCACGCATAACTTATTTTATGTAGAGACGTCTGTAGATGGTTGAAGATAATAATAATTACAGTTGTGAATGTGGATATTTTTTACACCCGAGCAATGAGTTTAGCTTTGATTTAACCGACTCCAAAAAAGGAGGTGTTTCTCAGTTTGATTGCATTTTTTTGTGTATGTTCCCTCATAACTCCTTACCGGGTGTACCGATTTTGATGCTTTTTTTTTTAATATAAATCGTTTTTTTTTTTGAGTAAAAATAGTAGATAGTCCATTTAAATTTGAGTGAGACCTGATGAGGTAATAATATTATATATTCGTTATTTTTTATTATTGCAATTACGCATGATCCACGGATTTCATTACAAAATTAAAGCGAGAGGAAAAATTAAAGTCATGTGTACGATTCGAACCCGCGCCATCCACCTCTTAACCAGGGTATGCTCTAAGACCGCTAAGCCAACTGACATATGACTCATGACTCTAATTCGTCCGGTCGTTCTTAATATGATATAGCCATATACGATGGGGTATGAGGATTGAATAGGTTTCGATTTCACCATATCAAAAGGAATACACCGTTTTTTTATGCTTGGTTGGTTATCCTTTGACCACTATCTCACCTGATAGTAAGTGATGATGTGGTCGAAAATGTTGTTCAGGCTAATCTAGAATTACTGACTCTCAAGGACAGCTAGCTGCAAGGTGGTAGCTAGGCGGGCATTCGCAAAATGCTCTACCACCATGCTATAAACGACTGCCATCCTAAGACGACAACCGGGACCGACGGCTTAACGTGCCCGCTGAAGCACTGAAGCACTCAGTAGTAATGTCACTAGCGGTCACCCATCCAACTCACGTTAACAACCGCGGGCGACGTTGCTTAACTTAGCTGATCGGTTAAGAACAGCTAAGCAAACTTCGCTACGAGCGCTTCTTGCTGCAATGGAGGATTTCCTGGTAGATTCAAACGCAACCAAAGTGAAAATTCAGTTCAATAATTCAGTAAACCAATTTTTACGACACCTCCAATCCAAGCATCCGCTGTTAAGTTTAAATTTAACTTTCATTCAAAATCCGGCGGATTCAATAAAGCGCTATATTTATCAAAATAGATTTAGTTATTTAGACCGCATCTTAAAATTGTATCAATAAAAATGTTGATGGGGCATCGAGTTGATAAATTAATGCGCTTGTAAAAAGTAAGTGAAAGAATGTCGTGGATCGGCTTTGTGTTATGAATACATAATACCCTTCTCGCGGACTAAACTAATAGTGCTGTATTATAATAACAGAAAATAGTTTTTTTGTAATAAAAAAACTGAGTTCTAACACTGAAAAGTATGAAAATAACATGTGCATTTTATTACCAGTTTTTTTTTTAGTTTTTGCTTTTACTGATATACTGCTTATGTAATCGTTTGCAATTATCATATCGTCGAGAAAAAGGCATACTGGCAAATACTTTCTTCAGTTATTTTAGTGTTAGTTAAAACTACCAAACTGATGTTGATAAACTATATGAAATGTCATATAGTTTTGTATCGAGTAAATTATTATTAAATATTGCGTCCACCTCCTTTCTAATGTTGCTCTGCCTAGTACGTACTATATCATAGTCCTACAGTTGTTATTCAGCGGTAATTCGCTCAATGCCCTTCCACCATGCATTGAAGCTCAAGCAGGCGCGGGCGGCGGCGATCGAACCACGGACCGCGGCAACGCAGTCCATAGCTATAACCGCTCGGCTATCATTGCTTGCAGTTTAGTTTCGTAATTGGGTACCGTTTTCTAATATCACTTAAATATATACTCATAAATCACATCTACTACACTACTCTACTCTACTCATAACGCACCCTCTAACACACACACTTATATACACACACACACACACACACACACACTTACACATACACACCCAGAGAGAGGGAAAGACTACCTTTTGCAACACAGTTTTCACTAAAGCAAAGGGCAGAGTTTCAACAATTTCTGTTGTATGTAAGTTTTTCAACAAAGAGTTTATAATGTAAGTTTTTCAATAAAGAGATAATTCAATAAAGAGATTATAATGTGGAAACCTAAAAATCTAGATGTGTCTTTGATGGATTTCAGTACAGATTACCGGTTTCAGTAACAGCTCACACTTAAATGGTGATGATACAGAATACTCAGGTTCGAGTGCCCTAGGACCCTAGGAGTTTGTGGATTTCTCCTCTCATTTGTTTTGCTATGATGATATTTACGTTACTTTCGCATGGTGGAAGGGCATTTTGCGAATGCCCGCCCGGCTAGCGACCACCCTCGAGTACAAAATCTGTCACCAAGCACCTAACGGTGTGTTCCGGCAGCAGTCCTTGAGAGCCAGTAAAATTTCTGGCACATGAGACTTAAGAACTATGTCTCAAGGTGACGGGCGCAGTGCACTTCGTGACTTGTAACGAAATGCATGGCAGAGGTCCGCTTAACATCAGGTGGGCCTCGAGATTGTTCCGTCACAATAAAAAAAAAAGCATATCCTTACTAAGCCAACGCAATAACGTGTGGTGCCATAAAGGGCGTCTGTTGCATTATCAGTAGATGTAAATATTATGCGGGCGAACGGTCACCGCTCCGTACCGCTATCACCCGCTATCGTGACCCTGCCCTGCGCCGCGCATCTACCTTTACCGTTTACTGTTTACTTTTATGAAGCTGTGACGGCCTAGTAGAAATGGCTTAAGACTGCGTATGGGGCTGGTTCGAATCCGCATCGTGGTAGGGCATTTTGGGATTTCTCGACTTGGTTGCTCAAGTAGAAAATCTGTCACCAAACGATATATTCCGGTTGATCTTGTATACTACCTTCGACCGCATCATCACTTACCATCGAGTGAGATTGTAGCCAAAGACTACCTGAAAAAGCTAGGTATATTTTTGAAATGAAATTCTTGTAGGTTTCACGCATGTTTAAATATTATAAATTAAACAGCAGAACATGTTGGGGATCGAATACGTCTCGCGTGCTTCAAGCATATCATAATTATGCTCATCATCAGGGCGAGTTTTACACCAACATGGAGACTGCTAGGCCTCCGGGACGGAGATCCGTGTGCTCTAAAGGACGAGTGGCGTAGCAGGGCTTCGCACGGAAATTTAACGTGTCTTTCGATAATATTCTATTGCCTATGTTCATCAGGGATAATGTAGGATTGTAAAGGTGAAAGGATTTTTCAAATCTGTCCAGTAGTTTTTAAGTTTATTCGTTATATACAAAAATATAAACCTTTCCACTTTATAATATTAGTGTAGATATAAACGTTATAACTATGAACATATCATTTTAATAACTATTACTATTATAGTTATTCCTATGATACCCATATTAATAATAACAAATACTTTTAAATATTTTAAGAAAACATCAAATTAATATTTTAATAAAACACTTAAAAAATATAAAAATATATCTAGTGACAATTCCGCTTAATTTTCCTGCTAAGCCGACGTGACGTCACAAACGCCACGCAGCCAAACCGGAAGAATTTTCGACACGTTTCGCTTCTACACGAAGCATCCTCAGGAGGTCTTGACTCTTCGAGCGCACGATCGAGAAATTCTAGATCGTGCGAAAATTAAGCGGAATTGTCACTAGGTATATTTTTATATTTTTTAAGTGTTTTATTAAAATATTAATTTGATGTTTTCTTAAAATATTTAAAAGTATTTGTTATTATTAAAATGGATTTCCGCAAAGTAACGCCTGAATCTATTCGATACCCATATTGTTTCGGAGGCGAAGAATGTCAGCGTCATGAGCTTAGAACAGATGTAGAGTCCAGTCACCCATCGCATCCAATTCAAACAATTTACTCGTCGCATCTCTAACTGTCTCAATTAAAATTGAGTTTTTTATACACGCACACACACATCATATATGGAGATCGGTTAAATCAATTTGTTGGTTAGGACTTGATACAGTCGTAGCGAAGTTTACTTCGCTGTTCTTAATCGATCAGCTAAGTTAAGCAACGTCCGCCGCGATCGTGACTTGGATGGGTGACCGCTAGTGACATTACTACTGAGCGTGCACGTGCTTCGGAAGGCACGTTAAGCCGTCTGTTTCGGTTGTTGTCTTAGGATGGCAGTCGTTATAGCATGGTGGTAGGGCATTTTGCGAATGTCCGCCTGGCTAGCTACCACCCTCAAGGAGAAAATCTGTCGCCAAACGCCGAACGGTGTGTTTGCTGCGAGCATGCTGGGCACGCTGACAACTCATAGTGGGCTAGAGTATTTGGACTACCTCTGGGCCTGCAATGGCCTTTAGGTTGGCTAAATGCTATTGTTGATTTAGTAGAAATCTAATAGATATACGAATCTGAGAATGACTGTGTCAATAATTGCGCTTTCCTCGGCCGTTTTTTATTTATTTATTTTTGATAGCTTAGCCTTTAACCACTGTCTCACCTGATGGTAAGTGATGATGTGGTCGAAGATGTTGTTCAGGCTAACCTAGAAGTACTGGCTCTCAAGTACAGCTGCCGGAACACACCGTTAGGTGCTTGGCGACAGATTTTCTACTTGAGGGTGGTAGCTAGCCAGGCGGGCATTCGCAAAATGCCCTACCACCATGCTGTAACGACTGCCATCCTAAGACAACAACCGGGACCGACGGCTTAACGTGCCCTCCGAAGCACGGAAGCGCTCAGTAGTAATGTCACTAACGGTCACCCATCCAACTCATGACCGCGCGCGACGTTGCTTAGCTTTGCTGATCGGTTGAGAACAGCTAAGTAAACTTCGCTATATGAGCGCTTCAAAACTTCGAAAGCAGGAGAGGCCATGGTGACCGACTGTCAACTGCAATACCACACTGGCAGTGATGTGCACCCAAGCGTAAGCTAATAGCGAAAAGCGTATGGATTTATAAAGTTACCAATGTTGAGACAAGGGATTAAACTAAAGACCAGATTCCCACACAGAAACAGCTAGAATATGATCACGATTATTTTTACATGATGATATTAAAGAAATAAATAATTAAATAAATAAATAGATATTAAAAATTATGTTACAATATTGTCATTCATGAGGAAAAAATAACTATAAATAGAATTGGTTTGCGTATATCTGAACAATGTAAGTACCTAGTGGGTAAGTTGGTAAGATAGTTACTCTACCATAGACACCTACCATAGCATGTGCTATCATAATTATAATTTTATTTCAGTCAGTCAGTGTGTCTGAGGTTGACGAGCGCAGTGCAGTTCCTCACTTGTGACGAAATGCATCTGTTATAGGCAGAGGTCACCGCTTAACATCAGGTGGGCCTTGTGCATGTTCTGTCACTTTCCCACAAAAATAAAAGTTAAAACAAAGCAACGAAATTAGTTGAATTGTATAACGATCATAAATACATCCGAAAATAATGCTCTACTTTTAAAAATAATTTAAGTACACAAAGCCCTTTCTACCTGCACTGTTTCGTAACGAAACGCAGGTAGTAAAACGTGTTAACTACGGAAATATGCATTAACAAAACGCAAAAAGGCAACCGAGTTGCCATAAAACCTGCAACTTAGCATGCGTGTGCGATTATTTCTTCTTAATATTTTGCTAAATGAAATCCAGCTTTAGAGTGGTAACTTTAAGGTAGTATTATTATATGTTCTATGCTTTAAGGTTGGATAGTTTTTTTTGGTTACGAGTAGAATATTATTCATAGGCTATCCTATTTACAATTTAAGTACCAAGCCAATAATATTTATTTCAGCAAAGCAAGTATATTTAATGTACTTACCAATTTTGATTGGTATGGTCTTATCTGTCTTTAAAAGTACATATACGTAACGCCAGCGTTCCGCTCAATGTATATATGTTCTGCGTAATACAGAGCGAGCATATATCAAGTAAGGTAGATGTTTTAAATAAAATATTTGCTTTACTTACGCCATTAATGATATATTTGTATTGTGAGACTTTATAAACAGACAAAGATCTCCTCTGCCAGGCTACTTGTCGCCTATATAATGTAAACGAATATAGTAGTAATTAAACATTGTTGAAAGACATTTTAAAAATGTGTACCGAATTGACGAGACTGTACCAACGAGGCTCTGCCAACGAAGCCTAAATTACAGACTCGGACTTGTAAATATATCTCTTTGTCATGCCAAGACCTACATACTTAAGTACAGGTACAGGAAAATCTAATATTTACTAACAAACAACTCTACAACGGGTTCAATAAACACGATAACATGTAAGAATATTAATTTATTACAGTAATAATTAGATGTATACCTAATTAAGGTACCTACGTTCTATTTAAATTAACCGCAAATTGATTTATATGAAGACGTATATACTAACGTTTTGAAACTAAATTGCTTCTATTTCAATCTAAGATTAGTACCTACAGAGGTAATGTAGCAATAGTATCAAAGCATAACGTATCAAATGAGAATGAGCTCGATCAACCCAGTTTATCTAATGCAATGTGCATTTGCTTTTAATTTTTAGATTGCGCCATGCGTCCGCACCGGCACTCACTAGAAATAACGCACAAATATCGGTCACTCAGACTCACAGGCAGCAGAGGAATTAAATGAACGCATCGCATTAATTGGCAGCTCCAGTCCAGCACTAGCGTGGTGGACGCGGCGCGCGCGCACGCTTCCGCCCGAACGGGACCGGACGAAGCCGGAAAACGCGCGAACATTGTCCCGTATGCGCGGGAATTCCATCTCGCGCTCATTGTTTATAAATTTAAATTTAACTCCAAAGCGGTCAGTGCTTTATTAAATTTAATATTACCTTAAAAAGGTTTAATTGTGATTTAAATTTTAAAAGAGCGAACGGCAAAAACACAAGTCCATTATCGTAAAGGTCAGAGATGGCTCCGCCGTTTATAATTAGGAAGAAGCGATAAGCAATCGCGGTCGAGTGCAAATGTCGTCAGTATCGCGAGAGAGCGGTAGTGGCGCACTGTGACCGGTATACAAGTTTAAGTGTGCAATAGGTAGGATGGAGACGTCAAAGCTTGGCCCTTCGCGGAATCCCGCGCGTTGAATCATACACCGGTTATCGGTCGGTGAGCGGCAGAATGTCGTGCGAGGCCGCAAGTTGGATTCCGAACGCTGTGGCGGCGACACTCCGTACGGAAACTGCGCAGCCAATAATCGCGTGGCTGACTGCCATCCGTGCGTCCATCGAAGAGTACGACCCTCTGATCATCGTCCGACCACCATCACCAGAAGAATCGGACACAAGCGCTTCTCCAGATAGCGCTTTCGATGAAATCCTCTCACAACTCGGAAAAGAAATATTCAAACTCGACCAGTACCAGCAAAACCTTGCCCCTGAAGAAAAGGAAGTGTCCCTAAGCATTCTTAATTTATTCGACGAATGCTTAGACCAAATGAGTGAGAAAAAATCGACAGAAATGACGGTACCAGTGGAAAACGGTGTCGCGGACTGTAGTGATGGTGAATCGACTGTTTCGAACTTTTCTTTTGTGACAAGTACTCCAGCTAGTGATAAAATCAGTGAAGAAAATAAAATAAGTGGCGTTATAACGAGAGATGAAGAAGTTAGTGAAATAAGCGGTGAGCTTAAACGGACCAGATTAAAAACATCCTCCAGTTCTTCCTCTATCTACGATAACGTGGAAATATTACACGATTCACAAGAATGGAGTAAATTGATAGAGTCGGACAGCGATTCGGAGAGCACGTGCTGGAGTTACAAGGAATGCTCGGACGCGGAAAACGATGTAAACAACGCGTACGCAGCCGTGTGGTCGCAATCTAGCGGCTTTCACAACTCCGATGCAATCCTGCGTCGCGTGCTATCGCAAAATAAGGCAACTGTTTCGCGATTGTCGTTCGATACGGTAAGCGAACTGGAGGCGCTGGAGCCGACGCAATACACTGTTTACGCCTTGCACGAGGTGGGAGACGGCGACACAGACACACACAGGTGTGATGACAGTCCAGTCGAAGCCATGACGCCGGATCGACCGTGCGACGATGGCGGCTACGAGCCTGTCCGCGATGCTCTCACCGACGAAAATATCTACGAAGAAATTGAATATGGTGGTTATAGTTACACAGATGAAGGATGCTCTTGCGGCACCAGCATCGAAGTTGAAAGCTGCTCGATTAGTGCTAGTTCTGAAGGAGTTGGACGCGAGAGTCCCTTATACGCAAATCTAAGGGATAACGACGCGTATGCCATCACTTCAGATGTTATTTTTTGGAAGGATTTGCTTCAGGATCCTTTTTACAATGACGATGAAGAAGACGAGGTGAGTCTTATTGAAGTGAATGTACTCTATATATCACTAAGTAACTACTCTACTTTTATCACTAATCTGAAACTAATTACTAAATCAATTAGAGACTGGCAAAAGTTGTATTAATTAAGTTCTAATTATCGATTGCGAAGGATATAATATAGTTAATATTCTAATGTACTAACCAGTGAAGCGCGTTAATGACTCCATATCAATTAGCATCTCATAATGGTTAAAGTATGTATAAGAATATACGCAAGACGTGACTCTTATTAAGTATTCATAGTATTCGTCGACGCCTTAAGAGTTTTGCCTTGGAATTAAAATGCAAGACTGCTATAACTCGAAGTGCAAGTTGGTTAACTAAATGCGATGACTAAGATTTATTTACGTCTGTATTGACAACAGTTACCTTAGTTTTTCATTCACTGGTGTTCAAATAACTGTTTAGACCTCACTTTCTTTTCTTAATTGCCTTTTTTTAGTTATTACAAAGGGTACTGTAATATGAGTAGATATACGCTTGAAGAACACATTGTAAAATTAATATTACATTGACTCTTAATATAGAATTGGATTTATGTCGAAATTTGATTTATATCCATTTACAGTTTATGTTACAACATAAAAAGTTAAGTACTGGAATGTATGACGAAATATTTAGGCAATATTTATGCATAAAATTCTCGTATAACAACAAAATAAGGTTGTTGTCTACTTACAAATTAATTTACTAGTAGCAAAATAATTGATGACATTTTCAATGTAATATTATTGACTTCAGATATTTTAAGAGCCTAAGGTCACAAGGCCTCAGCGAAGGCTGGATTACCTATATAAATATAAACATTCTCCTCACGTCACTACCACTACAACCTATTATAATAATATAAAAGTAATGTTTATTGGTCAAAATAGAACATGTTATAACTCCACGTAGCGCTGTCTCTCATACCAGAAGTTTATCATGAGAGACAATAATACCATTCCACACTGACTTCATATAAATTAAGTGTACACATTTGTAAAAATAATACTTAACTGTACTTGTTAACAAAAAACGTAAGTGGTAGTACTTGTTTTTTTTGACAATCTATTCCGTAAAAAACGGGTTAAGTATATTTCTTGACCAATGCCTGAATTAAGTATATCCAATGACCAAAGAGAAAAAATGATTACAATAATAAAACGACAAAAAAATTGTTTACGTAACAATTATCTCTAGCATTGACGCATGTCTGATTGAACTCACATTCAAACAGAGATGAGTAGAGTTAATTCTATGAAAAAATTAAGTACTCATCTCAAACTTTTCAAACCCTAGTCATTGAACTAGACCAAATACATCAGCAGAATTATATATATCCAATCATCAAAGAGAAAAAATGATTAACAATAATAAAACGAAAAAAAAAAGGTTTTTTATCGTATTAATTATCTCTAGCATTTACGATTACTTCTATCGTCATACCAAAACAAACATTGAACTCACATACAAACAGGGGGGTTATTTCCAAGTAGCGGTGTATTGATACGTTACTTATGGGGCTAACCTAACCTGGCCACCTATCCGGTGAGCAGGTTCGGCGTAGGGTTATGGAAAGGAGCGCAGGTCGTGTAGACATCCATAACAAGTCTAATATGTTACCTTCTCGTGGTGCCGCCTGTCATTGGTCTGGTCCCATCAGGAACAGATGAAACTAAAACACTAGACGCAACTCTTATTCTAATTCCCATCCCACCTATCCCATCCCAACCCACAAACAGTAAACATAAAGTTTCCCATCCCATCCAGTAGATTTTAATCCTATCCCAACTCTAATCTATCCCATACCGCTACAGTGACAGGAAGGTGGTCTGGTCACTGTGGTCTTGCCATCCCACAAAAGAGTGATGGCAAGAGGGGCAAGGACCACCCACGTGTCTTGGTGCTGCACGTGGGGGGCCCGTATGGGTGGATGAAACAAACCTGGAGGCTGAGCGCAAAAACGCAACACTCCTCTTTGGTGTGGATTTCACCCAAAACGGGGGGCCAAGAGCTAGCCACTCTTGGTTACGCAGCACAGACGGACAGCCTTCTGCTTCCGTCACGGCGAGAGGGGGGGATCAATGGGGTCTACAGTCGGCGGAGTACGGGCGTCAATCAAGCTGGTTGATGTGGCTCCTTTACGCCGTGCGGACTCGTGGATAACGTGATCTACCCCTCTATACCTGACTGATATCCCTGGTGTTAATCATTAACATCCCCAGGTGCGGGCTCCGTGGAGGGTGGGGAGTCAGAAAGGTGAAATTAATTTAAACAGGTATGGATACCAACAAAATCAAACCAGCATACGATAACATAACAAATAAAAATAACCCTTCTCCCTCGGGTATGGGGGAGGTGGTGCAAGACCTCGTGGCGGCCTTATCGGCCCCGGAGCCTTGTACCTCATCGTGGACGGTGGTCAGACCGTCGAAGAAGAAGGGACAAAGGCCAAAAGCCGGAGACCCTCCAGCAGGTTCGTCAAGCCTCGAGGTGGCGCAAGTCCCGGAGCGCTTGACGAAAAAACAAAAACAAAAACTGAGGCAGAAAGAGAGGAAAAGACTGCAACATGAGGCAACACGGGTAGGACAAAAGCCGGAAGCCAGAGACCCTAGTTCGGTTCCATGCTTGACGGGACAAAGGCATCAAGCCGGAGACCCTAAAGCGGGTGACCGTCCGACGGGACAAAAGCCGACGACTGGAGACCAAACCCCGAGCGCCCCCAGAGCCTCTCAACCTAGCAGAGCATCCACACAGCCTAAGATCGCTGCTGGTCTACCAGTGGTAGAACCCATACCCTCAGGATCGAAAGGTAAATGGATGCACACTAAGCACGGCAACCGCTACAACCGCCAAAAACGAGCAGCGATGGCGATTGCTAAATCGGCACAGGCCCCAGTTCGTGCCGAACCTAGCAAGAGGACGCGGTTGGACGATACAGTGTCACCCAGAGGGGAACACAAGAAGACAAAGCTTGACAGCTCACGCAGGGCCCAGACCAGCTATGCCGAGATCGTCCAGAACGACCTCTGCGTAGCTGTGACAGGAGCAAACTACGAACTGAATAGCAGAACAAGCCACGAAGGTGAAGAAGTTCCTAACAGCGCGGATTCTGGCGGATGTTAAGGACCCAACCATCTCCTTCTCCCCCCTCTTCAGAGGCAAACCCATTATAGCAGATGGCGCGCTGAAGTTGTGGTGTGAAAACGACGCTTCACTTGAGTGGCTCAAAAAAGCTATAGACAGTATACCAACTGAAACAGACACCAAACTGATCGTGAAGAAGCAGGCGGACCTGACCAGACTGGTTAGAGCAGCTCTCTTTGTTCCGGAATGCGAGGACACAGTGGAAGATACTAGCCTAGTCCTTGCAGACCAGAACAAGTGGGCACTTGTCCACACGTGGAAGCTGTTCTCCCACTCTCTGCACGGGCCGGAGAAAGACACAATGTTCCTTACATTGGGGATACCAGAAACCGTCATACCGACTCTCCTGGATAACGGTCGACGACTATGGTATAACCTGGGGAACATATACGTGCGCTTCTACGCGGCAAACGGATCGCTTCAGGACGAACCACCGGAGGGAATGACGACGAAGACCGCACTAGAGGCATCTAGTGTGAGTGAGTCTCAACCTCCGGTGCCAACAGCAGAACAACCAGCTCCAACAGACGGGACGATGGAAGTAACTCCGATTGCACCGTCTCACTCATCGCCTAGACCATCAACCTCAAAGGTGACGGAAGGCATGAGTGTGGATTCTGACCACCCTAATAAGGATGCATGGTGGAAGCCAAGAAGGAGCCAGACGGTGTCAGATGGGGAGGGAAGCTCGAATGACGGCGACCCAAACCCCTTTGACCAGTAACGTGATCCAGATCAACCTCCAGCACAGCCTCACTGCAACGGCTAACCTACGCAGAGTGCTGGAGGCAGACAACGAGGAGACCATCGCCATGATCCAGGAGCCGTGGATCAGGGCAGGGCGTGTGTGTGGTCTCACAAATCTAAGCGGTAAGTTGATCCTCGACAACACTTGTGACAAGCATCGAGCTTGCATCTATGTACCAAAAAATACAATAGCAATGCCTCTAACCCAGTTCTGTTCCAGAGACTTGGCAACAGCCAGGCTCCAGAGTGTGATTGGGGAGGTGACAGGAGACGTTATCGTCGCGTCAGCCTACATGCCCGGTGACGAGGAGATTCCTCCGAAAGACGTAGCAGACCTGGTAAGATACTGTGAACAAAATAATCTTAATCTTATAATATCAGCAGACACAAATGCCCACCATCCGATCTGGGGCATGCCAACACCAAACAGCAGAGGAAACGATCTGGTAAATTTCTTATTCTCTACCAATCTTTCTATAGCCAACACGGGTGCGAAACCTACCTTTGTGAGAAATCAGAGCCGCACCATCATAGACCTAACCTTGGTATCAGGTAACTCAAGCCTAATCGCGAACTGGAGAGTTTCGGATGAACTCTCAGCCTCGGACCATAGGTGGATAAGGTTTGAATTACAGGTAACTAAAACTACACCATTGCCCACACGAAACCCCCGAAGGACTGACAAAGAAATCTTTAAAAAATCTCTGGGCCAGTATCTTAAAGGGGCTAACACTACACAACCAGACAGCACTACAGACATTGAGCAGAATGTTAAACAGCTTGTAACTGACCTCACTAAAAGTTTCGAGAGTGCCTGCCCTCTGTCACTGCCCAGTGACGAAAAGGGTAGGAAAATTATTTGGACAAAAGCACTAGAAAGACAGAGGGGTAAAGTCCGCAAACTGTTTAACAGAGCCATGAACACCTACAAAGACGAGGATTGGGACAGGTACACAGCAGCTAGATCAGCTTACACGAAACTTATCCGGTCTAAATCTCGTAGGTCTTGGCGAAACTACAGCACAAACATAGCATCCAACGCGCAAGCTAACAGAGTACGAAAAATAATGGCGACCAACTCTAATAAAGATATTGGTACTCTGAAGAAAAAGGACAACACTTACACAAAAACAGACACAGAGACAAACACACTATTACTAGAAACACACTTCCCAGGGTGCAACATCGTAGATACCATATGCTGGAGTCCAGATGAAGTAACCACACCCACACTGACAGACTGGTTGGTCGCACAGAAAGTGGTCACGGAAGAAAAAATCAGTTGGGCTATTAATACTTTCCTACCATTCAAAACACCAGGCTTGGATGGGATTTTCCCGGCACTCCTACAATGGGGCTTGCCTCATATAACCAGAGTACTCAACCCCATTTTTAGGGCATGTCTAGCATATAGGTATGTACCCGTGGAATGGAGAGAGGTCAAGGTTATCTTCATACCCAAACCAGGTAAGAGTGATTACACAGAAGCGAAATCGTACAGACCGATAAGCCTCACATCTTTCCTCTTAAAAACCTTGGAAAGGCTGTGTGACAGGTATATCAGAGATAGCATACTTACTAAAACACCTCTTCATCCTGAACAACACGCTTATAGCGCAGGTAAGTCTACTGAATCTGCCTTGCACAACGTGGTACACAGAATAGAAAGAGATTTACAAAATAAAAATCTATGTATAGGCGCCTTCATTGACATAGAGGGCGCCTTTGACAAAACGAATTTCACCAGCATTAGAACTGCAATGCGGCGACATGGGGTTGATCTCACCCTAAGCGATTGGGTCATTAACATGCTTAAGCTAAGGGCGGTACGCATAGTTTTAAATGGCGAAACCAGGGGGGTGGTATCGCGGGGCTGCCCACAGGGGGGAGTCCTGTCTCCACTTCTCTGGAATATGGTGGTCAATGACCTGATCACTAGACTCAACTCCAGCCGATTCTTCACTGTGGGCTATGCCGATGACCTGGCCATTCTAATATCGGGACTATGTGCCAGCGTCGCATGTGACCAGATGAAGAAAGCCCTGAGGATCATTGAAGCTTGGTGCACAGTACACGAGCTCACCGTAAATCCTGATAAAACAGAGCTGTTGTTGTTCACAAACAAAAAAGAGCTAGGCAGGTTTACACTACCCCGTCTTTTTAATAAACAACTAAAACTGTCAAAGGAGGTGAAATATCTGGGCATCATACTAGACAGCAAATTGAACTGGGCAAGCCATCTTGAGAATAAGTTAAACAAGGCCAGTGTTACTTTCTGGCAATGCAAAAGAATGATCGGTAAAACGTGGGGACTTAACCCTAAGATCACCCTATGGTTGTATGAAACGGTTATCCGACCATCCCTTACACATGGAGCAGTGGTGTGGTGGCCCAGAACCACATTACAAACTGCCATTACCAAACTGCAAAAATTCCAGAGACTAGCCTGCGTCGCCATCACTGGGTGTATGAAAACCACGCCTACTGTCGCGATTGAAGCTCTCCTCGGCATGATACCGCTACAGCTGTACATACAGCAAGAAGCAGCGGCATCCGCATATCGACTCAAAGCATTAAATCTCTGGAAACTAAGTAAACAAGCACCACACACTAACATCATAGAGAACTACACTGATAACAATAATGGTTTGATCTTATCTCTCTATGACAAAGTTAACAAGCAGTACCACTTCTCTAAGAGCTACACTATACAAACACACGAAGAGCCTACTGACAGTTCAGGTACACACGAATATAGAATTTACACAGATGGCTCTAAAATGACTACAGGTACAGGAGCAGGTAGCTTCTCCGAAGAATTTAACATACACATAGCAACAGGCCTGGGTGCACACAACTCCATATTTCAAGCTGAATGTGTGGGTATTATCCAGGCATTGACTGCGCTACTGAGTAGAAAGGTAAATGGTCATTTTATCAAAATCCTCTCGGACAGTACTGCAGTTCTACGAGCCCTGAAACGACATGACCTATCATCGGGGCTGATCATACAGTGTCATCAGCTACTAGAAGAAGTAAGTAGTTACAATAACAAAGTTACTCTTCAGTGGATAAAAGGGCATAGTGGGTCTAGAGGCAACGATGAAGCAGACGAGTTGGCGCGGAGAGGTTCTGGTCTTCACCCTGCAGGACCAGAGCCTCTGATACCGCTACCATTCAGCCAAGTCCGAGCTTGGATCCGCCAAAGAACTAAAAACTTACATCAAAATCACTGGGCAGGTACAATAGACTGTAGACAGGCGAAAGAAGCTTTCCCAGAGTTAAACTTAAGGTACTCTAGAAGGCTCCTCAAGCTTAAAAGAGACAAATTACGACGGGTCGTTGGAATTGTCACTGGACACTGTCATCTAAACAAACACCTGTTTACTATAGGTGTCACAGACAGCCCCCTGTGCAGAGGCTGTATGGAAGCAGAGGAGACAGCCGCACACGTGCTCGTTGAGTGCAGCAGTGTGGCGTCCCAAAGAGCAGAGCACCTTGGTACGCCAGGGACCGTCCGGGAGGCCTGCGCCGGCGTCAGCGAGCTGCTGGCCTTCCTGGCCGATATTGGATGGCTGGATTAACGACAGCCTCCAAACTCGACGCAAAATAGGCTGCACAAGAGCGGCAAAATTGCGGAAAAGAGCCCGCACACCAAGTACCAAGTAAGTACCAAGTACAAACAGAGATGAGTAGAGTTAATTCTATGAAAAAAATTAAATACTCATCTCTAAATTTTCAAACTATCGAGCGAAAGTCACACCACACATAACGTGTTTATCACCCTAGTCATTGAACTAGAGCAAAAACACCAGCCTCTGATACTCTAGAAGGATAAAATGATGTAAATATAGTGCGTCAATGTTCTACTAAACAGCTCAATTTCTATCTAATGCTTTAATGATTCATTAATTAATCATTAACACATAAGATGTTATTGTAGAGTCAGTACAGCCCTGAATCATGTTGTGGTCGATGTAGTAGGTAGTGTAAACAAAAGAATTAAACAATTTACTACAATGCGAAGCACCAATGACTTCTTAGTTTGATAGCTAATTGAGTAAGAATATGGAGCGGTAATCGCAAGAATAATAAAACTACTTTTGTTTTTTAGCCAGTCTTGTATTTTATTACTAATATAAAGCAAACACTAGGCACCTACTAAGTAAATAATTCAACTAGTTCCTAACTAGTGCTCATGTTAAGCTCCATATTTCTATTGTAAACAGAATTATCCGAACACATCCGAAAAAATTGAAATTTCAACAATTGAATTTCCTAATTATATAGCATTCAACGCATACAAGTAAAAATGACCTGCTTAGTTAAAAGATTCTATTTAGTTATTAACTAAAATAGGGTTGGCCTAAATGTATTTATGTAACCTGTATTTTACTATGAAAAACAAATTCTAATACCAATTTCGGTGCATTTTTCTGAGAAAACTGGTGTGAAAAGGATAGAAGAACCACAACGTGATTCTGAGTTTGCTAGAATAATTTCATAACTTAAAATATAAATTTCTAAATATGATCAATATATACATATTTAAAATTTATATATATATACATGTTAAAACATACATTTAAAGTTCTATAAATATCATACCTGTATTTACCGTGATTCCAACAATTATATCTAAATAAATGACATACTCAATCTGTGAAATTAATTTACCTATATTGTCAGTATCTGTCCCTTAAATTATAAATGGTAATTTAATATAAATATAATCATTATTCTCATTATGCACGTTTGCACGTAATAACTACAATAACAGGTAAAAAATTTCACACAAAGGTTTATTTTTAACTTTCCATCATAGAAACATGATAAGCCACAGCACCTACCACAGATCTCAAACAAAGCCATATTAAAATGCAAATTCAGTTAGGTAACGACAACGTACTGCGTTATTAAGTAATTTCTAATTGTCTCTAATTGGATATACTCGGGATTATGTACGCATCATTTGCAAAAATAATAAGACTTGGAATTCTTTGTTGCTAGTATTTTTTGTTAATATGTCAAGTTGTTAGCAACCGGAGTGATTTGGCTGGTTAAAAGTTAGTTTTTACATGCATTTTCATTCTTATTAGGTGTTATTCTCAACTAATGCCAATTTTCAACAATGTCAACATTCAAATAATTCTTACTACTAAATACCTAGTAATTTCGTAATTGTTCACCTTAAATGAGAACAGGAAACGATCTATATTATATACAATGTACAACCCAAAGCCTAATGTTTGTAAGTACCTACCACCTAAGAAATATGTCAAATAAACATTATTATTACCTTATACCTAATGCCCTTAGAAATAAGTGCAGTAATATTGTACGGCATACCTTTAAATACAGTCGCCTCGTGTAAACCAGTTTTCAGTAATTCTAGGTTAGCCTGAACAACATCTTCGACCACATCATCACTTACCATCAGGTGAGATAGTGGTCAAAGGCAAACCTATCAAGCATAAAAAAACAGTTTAGTTTTATATAGATATTGTGTAAGACAAAACGTTTTCCGCATGTTATCATCAAACATAATTTGACTAAAAAACTATAAAAAATGCTAAATTGGTTTTATGACTCGAATGATTTTTACTATCTATAAATCAATAATTATATATATAGTTAGGTATGAAATTGTTTATATATTTATATAGGTATATAAATAATTTCAGTAGATTTTTATGTATATTTTAGATATAAATGATATATGACCTGTCAGAACTTCGTCAGTGTTGCTAGATGTCAAAATACTTTCGTTCTTACGTACCTAACTTACTGGACCTTCACAAAAAATACTATATTTAAGGTTATTTTTTTGTAATTTAAAACGATAGTGCAAAACAATAAAACATTCGAAAAAAGAGCCCGAACCTTTGCGCTTTGCCACAAAAAAGGCGTAGGCAAAATACGTCTTCCGACCAAATGCCTGGCCGTGCCCAAATCTGTCAAATTAATTCAAATATTAGTTAGGTCACGAATACAATAGGTTTGCTCATTGTAATAAACCGTTGAGTATTGAACCTTATGACCACAATGTAACTACGATAAACTCAACGCAGATCGGATATGACGTCACAATGATGTTATTCAATGTTGTGAGATCGATTTTGTAATAAGATGAAGCGGTAATCGCAAGAATAATAAAACTACTGTCATGTTTCAGCCAGGCTATTTTATGACTTATATTATAAATTAAGCACCTACTGAGTAAATACTTGCTAGTACCTAGTGTACTACCTGACTAGTGATTATGATTAGCTTTTGAGTATTTGAGTATCTTGATACAGTTCCCTTTATGGTAAAAAATGTTTTCGTTCTTTTTAGTGGCCCTTGCTACTAATGGGATCGATTGTCATTCACTGTCAATGACTATATCATCAAAATAGGTAAAATCTTTTCAGTTATTGAGTGTAACTCAAAAACGGATTGACCGATTTTGATGGAATTTAAATTGGACCAAACGGCTAGCACCAGCTTTCAAATAAAAAAATAATCATTTTGACGGTTCAGCCAGTCCAAATTATGAGGTATAAAACATTTAATAAAAACAGTCTAAGTGAGTACCTACCTCCTCCTTATTTTTGAAATCCCTAAAAGACAGAACTATCCGCTACCCCTTGGTTTTTTTACAATTGAATATCCATATTTAATAGCAGTCAACTCATCACAGTAAAAGTGTCCTAATAACAAAGGTTTTATTTAGTTATTCAAATAGTTTTCGTCTTAATTTTTTCTATGAGAACCAAATCCTAAAACCAATTTCTATACATTTTTTCTTAGAAAACTGATGTGAAAAGGACAGAGGAACCACACTGTGTTTCTGTGAATTGTTTTAAATGCGGAATTAGTGGAATGTCTCGTTTAATGAAAGAGTTAATAAAACTCTAGACAAGGAGGTTAACCTACTTATCTATTTATATCTATGACGTTAATACCTCATTTACTGGTTATAGGATTGGAAGAACGAAATTCGAAATTTTGTTCTAATTCTTCTGCAGCCTAATTATGAAAGAAATCATACATGACTTTGGTATTATTCGGCATAAGAATATCTAATTACTTTTTTTCTTAATACGTTTTATTAGTTGTGTTTAGGGTTTCGTACCCAAGGAGTAAAAACGGGACCCTATTACTAAGACTTCGCTGTCCGTCCGTCTGTCACCAGGCTGTATCTCAAGAACAGTGATAGCTAGACAGTTGAAATGTTCACAGATGATGTATCTCTATTGCCGTTATAACTACAAATACTAAAAATAAAATAAAACAAATATTTAAGGGGGCTCCCATACAATAAACTTGTTTTTTTTACCGTTTCTTGCTTGATACTAATAACGGTGACAGGTAGACGCTTTAACTTTTCTCAGACTATTTAGTTATATTATGTTCTCTTTAAATATAATTAATTAAAATAAAATAAATAATTAAGGGGGCTCCCATACAATAAAAGAGGTTTTAGGCGTACCTACCCAGCTCAATCGGACACTGCGAAAAGTGTCTGTAACTTGCAAGATTAGGTTACAGATAATGGTACGGAACTCTTCGTGCGCGAGTCCCACTCGCACTTGGCCGGTTTTTAGATATTGTTATTGTTTTTCATTTCGCATCTTTATATTTCGAACTATTCATATCGTAATGACATAATCATCAAATCGTTTTTGTCTCTTTTCAAAATACCGTGATGTTAAATTGGCAAAAACTAGATTGTAGGAAAAGGGGCTTGGTACTCCAAAGTCCTTTACATAATGGCAACACCTTTATGGTACATTTAAGTAATTAAATTTTAACGCAACTTGTAAATCCAAGTAAGAGGTATGTAAGTGTTACATGCCACGCATGATTGCCGTTAAATATTAAATTAACGATATAACACGACCTGACTCATGCAATTAGACGCCTAAAGTCACGTGAATGATTAATTTGTAACTTCATTCATTTAAAAACATATTCAATCAAAATACGACTTGTTTGTTAATAACTTGTAGTTTTAACGTCATCAATGATGAATGAATACTGTCATCATGTGCTTTGTTTGCAGTACATAATTCATAGTTTTAATACCTTTATATCTACGTAAAAGATTTTTTTCCTAAAGTTATTTTCTTCTTTGGGAGTATTTTTAAATCTACATTGATTTAAAAATACTCCCAAAATTCGTATAGAACTATTTTATGTATAGCGCATAAATTCCACGCCTTGCAATTTGACCATTAAGATGGTCTCTATATCAGCTGCTGCTTTCCACAACAATACGCTGTGGAAATATTTTTAATAAACCAGCTTAGCTTAACATAGGTTTGACCGTGGGTGGGTTCTTTCTTCTAGGTATTATTCGGAGTATTTTGGCCAAGAAGAAGGTTTTACTAACATGGGACCTGAGATATGGGTGTTTTACACAGAAGTGTAAGGGAATAGTACTAGTAGAGTTCTGGGTGTCAAGTCTGACAATCAATATGAATCTATAATGGACTCGGGCTGTACAATTTTGACAGTTTTGGTAGTCTACTAACTTCATATCGTTCATATAGAGTCAATATTGATTCAATCTCGGTTTCATATGAAAATTAAGCGAAATAATAAAAAAAATATAAATAATAACTAAATTGTTTTCCTTAATTATCTTACTCTTCTCTTTTTATTTTTTGTTGGCATTATCGTCAAACCGGCCTAAATTCATCATAGATTCATATATTCATAAGGGATCAGCAGACTACAGATTCTGTCTTGTTTGAATCTTGAATGAATCTATGCTGAATATGAACATGTAAATAGCAGACTTGGCCCTCTGATGGGATGTTAATATTCAGCAGTTTTCCTAAAGTCAATTTCTCAGGTTCAATATTTAGCAAAATAATAAGTGATACCTACGAATATGTTATCTAACTCAATATCTGTCTAAGCAATATTTATATACTTTCACACATTTGACGTGTCTGTTAACAATGTGCAATGTTAATCTATAATCTATGCTATGAGACGAGCTTTCGTCATAGATTAGATAATTCTGCAGAACTTTTGCGTGCGAGCTGTTACTTAACAATGCATTTCTAGTAATTTATTGCCCGCCAAAAGTTAGGTGTCTGCACGCGAAAAATAAAATTTATAAATGTGTGTGTATATGTGTGTATGGTTATGTAACCTAACGTTTATGTTAAAAAATGGGAACTGACTTTGAACACTGAAAACTATGAAATAACTTGTTGAAGACCTACCTTACTTTACCATCGTCTGACTTGCACAAATTATTTTCATTTTATTTTTTTCGAGGGTTCTTACAGCTATCGTTTACAAAATAACATACATATGGATAAGGAGAAGCCACTTAAAGCCTCCACAAATAACTACGATATAAGATGCGTATACCATATACACCGTGTCCCAAAATTCAACGATAAGCCGGCATCGGTGCATGGACCTACTCATGACTCCTCGGAAAAAAAAAAAAAAATTATAACTGTTTTTTTTTATTAATTACAGAGACTTTTATAAATTTCATCGATATTCGATACCCATTATGCTATTTTCAACTACCATGACCACAATTTTTGACATATCTTTGATATTTTTTGTGCATTAGCAACCTAAGAAGGACGGCTATCTACCACAATCCTTTAAAATTACAGAAAGTCTGTAGTTATTTTACAAAAATCAGTAAAAAAAATTTTTTTTCATATAATTTTCATAGATTTTAACATTCTATGCACTTTCTATAGTCTGGGTTAAAAAAAAAAGTATGGACACTACCATGGCAAGTTTTATTAAAAGTTGGCGCAACTTTATAAAAGTCTCTGTAATTAAAAAAAAAAAAGTTATAATTTTTTTTTTATTTTTTCCCGAGTAGTCATGAGTAGGTCCATGCACCGATGCCGGCTTATCGTTGAATTTTGGGACACGGTGTATATAAGGCAGGTAGGTTACATACATCTAATATCACTATTTTATATTACTTTGCAGTGTTTGAAGTAGGTACTCTCTTTTTAAACATATTTTTTACTGCTTTTAGTGATGCATACTGTTGACAAGACTCATTCACTAGCCTAAAATACTGCTCACCACCGACAAGAGTTTTCATTACCATTTAATCATCCAGATATGCATATTTGATAATTGATTAAAACTTAAAAAATATTTAATCTATACTAGTACTTTAACTTAGATTCTTAGAAAACTTAGCATGTAGCTCACTTACATTAGAATCATAACATAAGAGAAGAATAGAACAATAAACAAATAAAAAAAACAATATGGACTTACTTAGTTTTTAAGATAGGACATAAGTTAATCAATAGATTCAGGCTTTACTTTGCGGAAATCCATATTTAATAATAACAAATATTTTTATATTTTAATAATAACAAATATTTTTTATAATTTAAAATAATTTTAATTTGATGTTTTCATAAAATATTTAAAAATATTTGTTATTATTAGAACATAAGTTTACAACAATTGACGTAAGTTGTAAATAAGTAAATGATGCATGGAGTGTGATAAGTATAAAAAAATAAAAATAAATATTAAAACTTATAAAAATCTAAACAGGGTACGGACCATGTGTCCGTAGTGCGTATATTATTATGAAAATAAACCTATTTTAATGATAACTTATTAATAACTGGCTAGGACCCGGGTTGCTCCTAGCCGGTTCCTAACAAGTTAATATTTTAATGATATTTAAACTAGGATCAACTTGGAAGTGCACTCTACTCTACAAATAAAACCATCTAAATTATTTCAAAATTGGCAGAGTTATCGCGTAACAAACATACTAAAACATACAGCGGAATTGAGAACCTCCTTCTTTTCGTCAGTGGAAGTCAGTTAAAAATGACTGATAATAAAACAAAATTAGCAAGTTAATTGAATATATAATTATTAGGTTAATAAAACCTAGCATTATTAAATTATAATCTAATACTGTATTTAATTCATTTGATATCAGAAAATAATAACGTATTGGTATTAGTTTTGGAGAATAATTTTGGTATTTGGACACATTTTTTGTTAAATGTGAAATAATATTTCAATGTAATATGGTACAGTTGCTTACACAAAAGTTGATACAGAATTAAAGTAAAATCCAATTGAATAAATTTGACCTTACAAAATTCAACGCCATTTTTCATCCCTATCCATATATCTTTTAAACTTGCTACGGGTATCGTTGAAATATCATTATGACCTAACTTGTTGCTTGTTTTATTATTATTACTATATTCCTTTTTATAGACTAAACCATTCTTAGGTAAGTATTTTCTTCTTTTCAAAGACCCACGTAATCAGTTATCTGTATTCGGTAGTTTTTGCTAACTTACTTAACCATTAGCAACATGCAATAATGCAAATCGAATTGCAATAACCGATCGCTCTGTTAGTCAACTGGCTTATGATAATTGCTATAAATCCATTGTGAAGAAATCTATACCCTATTAAACTATATCTTTGGGCAATATCTTACAATTTGAACAATTGTCGGTTGTTTATTGGATTTATTGGTGTTGCTTAGTATTGCCATATTTTTATTTATAGTGCCGGTAGTTGTTTTTACTGTAGCCGTTAATATTTTTGATTTAGTAATAGGATAAAGAGTTTCAAATATAGATCAATTTGTTTTATGGTATCATTTAAATTTCCCATTTTCCATATATTTGGGCAGTTTTTTTTATGATCTGTATATTTTTATGGAAGTGTAAAAATTACATGCATAGTACACATATCTAAATTCTGGGAGCGTTCATGCAAGATTGACTTTTTGATTTAATTGATGTATGCACGCATGATTTTTTAATCAATACCTTAGGTAAGTACCAATATAATTGATTTCCCAAGTTCTATTAAATTTTAGAAAGAAAATATATCTACTAAGCTCGGCAACCGAAACAGAATATGTCTAAAGATATGTATTGTACCTTACAATCCTCACATAATACCAACAATAAATAATGTTCATAATTGAAAATTAAATAACACATACATACCGCATAACTGAATAAATCATCAAAATTAATATTTAAAACTTAAATTATTTGAAGAACGTAAACTAATTCAGCTCTGTTTAAGGTTATGGAAAAATACATAACGCATCTCCGAACATAAATACTTACCTAATTAAAAATATAAAATAATAATTAATATAAAAATGTATGCTACTAATACAACACAAAGTCTTATGTATTTATTTAACAGTTCGTAAAAACGCTATACATGGTGTGTCTTTTCACAGATAACAGCGTAGTTCACGAACCACTTGCTATTATAAAACAACGCAAATCTTCATAACTCTTATCAATGTACATACATTAATAAAAACGCAGTTATTAGCAATAATGTCATTACAAATCATAAAGAAGTCGCATTAAAAGGCTCCTGACCGCACTCATGAAGTGAAAAATAGTTTTACATATTAGATTAGATAGAAAATATTCTGCCACGGTCCAATGCCAGTTGTTGCAATGGAAAGATAAACATTAAAAAAAACTGTGTGTTTGCACACGCACAAACGGTCGCTTTGTTATTATTCCGCGTTGACTATCTGCATGTTTTTAACAATACCAACGAGTATGTGTTTACGAGGAGAACAGCGGTAATTTATTTTTGCAACTTTTAGACGACGAAATAATAAATTATTAGTGTATTGAAATATAGAATTTAATAGCTGATGCAACCGTAAGTCGTAGTATTTCGTCATACCAGATAAATACATAGGGGAGTGTTTTGGATCCATTACTTTTGAAGCAGTGATGGCTCAGTGTTATTGGCTATGCACTGCCGCGCAGCAGGTCCATGGTTCGAATTTTTTAAATTTATTTTGCTAGAAGTATTAAAACGATACAAATCAGTAATTTTTGTAAGCTGAGTACCTTAATAATAATAACATAGTAATAAATAATTATCAAGATGCAAACATAAAAAAATCGGTTCATGACCTCTGCCAATTATTTTTCACTAGCATTTTTTTACATTTTGTTTTGACAGATTCACAGCAGCTGTGTTCTAAAACAACTGATAATGATAAATTTATCGTGTGGTGACGAGGGGTCACGAACAGCGTCGTCTTTTTTGCATTTAACACAAATGTTTTGATAAAAATATTATTTTCAATATATTGTGCCACGACCTCCGTCTATAGGAATTTTGTAAGTAAATAGCGGTAATATGTTTTTTACGACGAATTGTTATAAAACTATACACATAATTTATCCATTTCCATCGCCAAATGAATGAATGTATCAACTTTATCAATATATTTAATCTTTCACATTACATTAAGGAGCTTATTTCAAAGCCACAATTGCAGAGATGTGTGCATTGTGATAGGACATGTTGCGAATGCCCGCCTAGCTATCACCCTCAAGTAGAAAATCTGTCACCAAGCACCTAACAATGTGTTCCGGCAGCTGCCCTCGAGAGCCAGTAATTGTAGGTGAACCTGAACAACATCTTCAAACACATCATCACTTACAAGCTTTCAGCCCTCTGTGCAAGAAAACGCGATTATTAAAACATTGTTGGATCAGACAATATAGGTAAAACATGATAGAAAAAGCCAGAATCAAATTATTTTTCAAATTTGCATTATGGTTATTTTATCACTATATTTTATCGAAGCTTAGTTATCAATTCATTATTAATTAATTAATAATTATCGAAATTAATTATTATCCTGATTATCGACATTGATGCGTCTATGGCATACCTATACTTATACGATTATTTTTGTCTGTGCTTAAAGTTAATACTTTAATAGAAGCGTTTTGTCTATCGTCTGCTTGGATATAGGTACTCTTAGTATATATTTATGGCAACACAATTAGCAGTCCGTAGTCGACTCGTGACGCCATCCACATCCTGTCCTTGGATACGCATGTCCGATCACACGGAACTCATTCCGCAATGCATAATAAATTTTCATTTGTAAGTATTTTGTGATTAAAACAACAACGACGTTATTTTTTTTTTAAATTTCTTAACAGAACGGAATCGAACAGATTAGGCAATGCGCGTCAGTTCATTGGGATCTTTAATTTCAGTAACGCGAACAATGCTGTTTGGTTGTGATAAAAGTTATAGGGTCCTTATTTACCTCCTGTTTGTCACACAATCGTCCACCGACATACATACATACATACATTTTTGAATACATTTCTATCGTGTTGTAAAACCATTAACCTCTTTTTGCGCAATTGGATAAAAAATATCCTATGTCCTTCCCCGGGTCTCAACTATTTCCATACCAAATTTCACCCAAATCGGTCCAGTAGTTTTTAAGTTTCGTGTCATACAAAAAACATATCTTTTCTCCTTATATAAGATTAGTGTAGAATGTAGATTTTAATTTTAACAAGATGGTGGTTGGTTTGGCTCCCTAATTCGTGGGCCAACGCTGTCCTTAGTTCCGTACCTGCTAAGCTATAGGTACCTGTAAGGCAGAAACATGGGTAAAATCAGTTCGTTAGCAGTTTGTTTGATTTTCGTACTCCCAGTTACTACTTACTACAACTACTTATAAATTAAGATTCATAGTAGCACGCGCTACAACGTGGCTGTCGTTTTCCTTGTCAGATCCGCGAGAATAAAGAATAAAGAGGAAATTGTAATAATGAATAGATTCAGGCGTTACTTTGCGGAAATCGGTATTTAATAATAACAAATATTTTAAAAGTATTTTAAGAAAACATCAATTTAATTATTTAATAAAACACTTAAAAAACCTTTTTAAAAATTATGTATATCTGGTGACAATTCCGCCTAATTTCCTGTTAAGCCGACGTGACGTCACAAACGCCACGCAGCCAAATAATTGTAATACTTTTCATTTGGAAGCGATGAAAACAAAATCAAAGAAAACAATAAAAATGTTTAAATCACAATGTGTTGTCTTGTAGGGGGTCAAGTAAAAAACAATTTTCATTTTATGTCAAATTAACGTTCAAGTTTTTTTTTACCAAAAATGGTAACACATATTACAATAATTATCAACAATACAACATAGGGGTGATGTAATATTTTTATCGTATTTTTTCTTCTATCTGTACTGTATCAGCCGGATCGTCCACTGCTGAACACAACCTCCCCTATTAAGGGGGTATTTGCCATAATCCCCACGCTTGGCAGGCGGCTTGGGGATCGCAGTGTAAGATAGTAGTTCTTTAGAAGGCGCTGCTGCCCACCTTCCAGTATAATTATTCCCTTAGTCGCCTTTTACGACACCCACGGCATGATGCAATTCTAACCCGGCACCCCACGGGGAATTCTCCTATCAAAGGATTAATATTATTAATATAAATAAAACCACCTACTACGATTTCACCAATGCGAAAGTTTAATTCTACGAAAACTAGGACCAGTCTATATAAAGTGGCAGTTCGGCGCAGTATCAGACGTGCAATGGCATTGCCAGACCTCCTGCCAGATGGCCAACTCGACCCAAATGTGAGATAAGTGCTGTCATCCATAATTATAGCCTACAATACAGTGAAAACGAATATTTACTGTTACTTGATCATATTATAATGATTTACTTACTACAAACACTATAGTGATCAACTACATGTGAATTAATTAGCAAAAACATATACTGTGCCTTGTTAGAAGTCATTTTGAGTTCTCAAGTATGGTACCCATAGTAATACAATTGGAGCACGAAATTTCGGCTCGAAATAGCTTGCCCAGGTGGCCGAGCGGTTTAGGCATCCGGCGCGAAATCGGAGGACGCGGGTTCGATTCCCGCCCGGGGCATACAATTTTGTGCTCCAATAATTTGTAAAATATGGAACACATGTTATGATATTTATATATCATGGTTGGAAAAAGTTCAGTCTACATATCTACGTTATTTAAAATTTCGTGCAAAGATCTTTTTACCCGACTATAATTCGAGATAACGCATATTTCATTTCCTACCTCTCCAGGAACGGAGAGATATAGCGTACCTTTCGTATCACTTTGGCTTAAATTCAAAGATTTATTGGCCTTATAACTGAGAATGTTACATTGGGCAAGTCATATTTACAATAAATTTAAAATTAAATATATTAAATTACAAATAATATAAATTCAACATATTCCAAGAAAATTCAAACAAACAAATAGTTATTACAAAAGTCAAAATGATGTATGATAGATATTTATGTCCAAATTAAAATAGTAAAAAAATATTTAAAAATTAATGGATGCTTTAAAATTTACACAATAAAGTTTATATTTTAACTACTTATATCACCTTATAAAATTATATTTAAGTCGTACCTATTATTTTATTGTTACCAAATTATTTATGAAAAACACATAAAAAGATTTAAACGCCTTTGAACCTACTCAACAAATATATAATACGTGAATGGCGTAATCAATTTTGTTTTTTGAACCGTTAATATTAAAAAAGTAGTTACATGTTTTTATTATCTGTCAATTAACGTGTACAAGAATTAAGGTTGTGAAAAAGGGATTTATTTCAAAAACTGTATAGTTAGAAAATGGCTCAGTAGACTGCTCAGGGCTGCTGCATCAACTTGGACAGCGCACTAACATTAGAACAAGGAATCCGAAAGTTCTTGATACACCGCTTGCTAAAACTAATTACAGGCAGAACACATTTTAGTTCGGGCATGCAGATGTTTTAATAACCTTGCTAGTGAACTTGTAATACATATTTTTTTTACCTCCTCCGCTAAACTGAAAAGTACCCTATGTTATAAGTTTTTCGTAGGCTAACTTAGCTTTTTATCTTTTTTATATTGTAATAGCATTAACCCTTACATGTGAATGTAACTTGTAATGTTCCTTAATATCATTTATTTGTCGTTCATTATTTTGTTCTTTTTTAGGGTTCCGTACCCAAATGGAAAAAACGGGACCCTACTACTGAGACTTCGCTGTCCGTCCGTCCGTCTGTCACCGGGCTGTATCTCAAGAACGGTGATAGCTAGACAGTTGAAATTTTCACAGATGATGTATTTTTATTTCCGGTATAACAACAAATACTAAAAACAAAATAAAATAAATATTTAAGGGGGGCTCCCATACAACAAACTTGATTTTTTTACCGTTTCTTCCTCGATACTAATAACGGTGACAGGTAGACGCTTTAACTATTCACAGAATATTTAGTTACGAAACACTTCGTGCACGAGTCCCACTCGAACTTGGCTGTTTTTTTTTTAATTTAGTTGCTATATATGGAATTATTATATATTGACCTTTCGATATTTGTTATGTTTGTTATTCCGAGATAGCTGTTAATTTACCTAAGATTGTTAAATAAATAAAGCTCCAGATCTTCTTTACTGATTCTATGTTTCGTCAGCACTCACCAGCCGCCGCTTTCTATGACATTAGATGTCAAGTAATAATGCTTAAATTCTTTTTAATATTCCTTGAACAAGAAAGACTATTATAGGGAATCTACTGTTGTGTAAATCTCTCTGTTTGTCCGAGTATGTCCCGAGTATTTAGCTCCTGAACGAAATTAGTTAGAACCCTGATTTGACGTTTTGTGTCGGACGGTCAGGAGCTTGGGCAGACGGGCCGAGACTTAGTAAAATTATCGTTATCTAGTACAAATCCCTAAAAAGAAACGCAAAAAAAATGGGATTATTCCGAGCTTTCAACTCAGGACTAACCATTCCTTATCTGAAATAATAAAAGATGATCTGTAAAGTCCTCGGAACGATCAGTTCGGTCAATGTCATCTCTTAAAGTAGAACCGAACCCGATTTACATCCAGCAAAGTGTAGTCATTGTGTTAATTAAAATTAGCTAAAAATGGCCGGCATTGGTCAAAAAACGATAAATAAAGGCAGACTTGTCACATCACATGGCATTTGCAGAACAGATGCGCTCTGATTGCTGATTTCGAGGAATATTTTGTCTCTCTGTGTGTGTAGTGTATATTGTGTTGATTTTGTTGGGTAAACATATTTCATTCCGTTTTCCTTGGTAACCTGCTCCATTGGTCGAGTACCTAAAATATCGCTTTTGGATTTCAAGAGATTTCTTTTCTCTTCTTTCGCAGAGTTAAGTATTTTTACCAAGACATTTTCTAGGTACTGAAACCTGTCCGATATTGATATGTGTCCACTGAAAGGGAAAATCTCTTTCATCAGACTAAACTTCAGTCTTCCGACCGCGTGAAGACTTCATAAAAGATATGTTACTTAGCTGATATCTTGACAAATAATAGTAAAAACAAAGAGTTAACGATACATTTGCCGGGCTTTTACCAGCGCGAATGTTGCAGCTGTTCTTGAACCGAATGGTCTGATGCGTGACGATGTTAAAAGACCTGACGGCATGACTCTGGTTCCGTGGAAGTTAGGGCGGCCCTTAGTGTGGGCCACTATAATATGCGTGGAAACTTTGTCGCCTTCACATATTTCTGAAACCAACGCAACGTGAAGGCTGACGCCGCGGCTACTTCGGCGGAGCAACTCAAGCGGCGCAAGTATGCTAACCTCTGTAGTGGTTACATATTTGAGCCGTTTGGTGTAGAGACGTTGAGTCCGTGATGAAAATGCTGGCACCTATTTGGCTCAATGATAAAGCATTGCAATTAAACGATAGATAAGACGAAATATTATAAGATATTGTGCTCAAAATTTCAACAAGATTATCACACAAATTATGATATTAAAATATGACGAAACTACGTTTCTATAGAAAGAACTTCGTAGTTTTTTGAAGCAGTGATGGCTCAGTGGCTCAAGCTTCATCGCTTGGTGGAAGGGCATTTTGCGAATGTCCCCCTGGCTAGCACCCTCAAGTAGAAAATCTGTCGCCAAGCACCTAACGGTGTGTTCCGGCAGCAGTCCTTGAGAGCCAGTGAAATTACAGGCACATGAGACTTAGCAACTATGTCTCAAGGTGACGAGCGTAGTGCAATTCGTGACTTGTGACGAAATGCATCTGTTATAGGCAGAGGTTAGTCTGCTTAACATCAGGTGGGCTTCGTTCTTGATCCATCACAATAAGATAAAAAAAAACTCTTGTCTTCTTAGACCTGAGCCTTAAATTTCGTCGTCTATTAGTGCCAACGAGCAACGCTCCTCCGCTTAGGTACTTACCAAAATGAGAAGTAATTTTCCTTATAAATAATAACAGTAGCAATATATACAAACCGCACGATTCACAAAACAATCTCGCTTACTGTAAAGTAAGTAAATAGTTTCCAGTAAAAGATTGCACGCCGCAGATAACAACGACGGCTTCTGTGAACTCTACCTACCAACCAGACTCATGTTGCGTAATCATCCTTACTAATAGTATAAACGCGAAAGTTTGTAAGTATGGATGTTTTTTTTATGGTATAGTGATGGAACAAGCTCGAGGCCGACCTGATGTTAAGTGGACTAACCTCTGCCTATAACAGTTGCAATTCATCACAAGTCACGAATTGCACTGCGGCCGTCACCTTGAGACATAGTTGTTAAGTCTCATTGTGCCTGTAATTTCACTGGCTCTCAAGGACTGCTACCGGAACACACCTTTCGGTGCTTGGCGAGAGACTTTCTACTTGAGGGTGGTAGCTAGCCAGGCGGGCAATCGCATAATGCCCTTCCACCATGCGGTGAAGCCAAGCCGGCGGTGGGGATCGAACCAGGGTACTGCGGCACTGCAGTCCATAGCTATAACCGCTCGTTGTGTTCTCGTATATGTTGTTGCATGTTTGTTGAATGTATGTTTGTTACTCTTTCACGCAAAATCTACGGAATGGATTTTAAGGAAACTTCACAACAATATAGCTTATACATAAGAATGACACATAGGCTATAATTAATAAAGATATTGTGTGAATTGTCCAAAATATAATGATAAGTGTCAAGTAGGAAAAACTCTGCCATATGCGACCTGTGCAGGCGTGTGCTGCCTTTGGTATCACACGTACGTATGTAATATAACGGAAATGTTTTTCTTAAAGGTTTCTACAAAAAAGCCCGCGACAGCATATATCTATTTTTTATGTGTAAGCCATTATCGCCAAAATAAAGAACCATAAATACTTTAAAAATTGATAATTAATTTCTAATGCATATTTGACAGTAAAAATTTATCCATATCAAACTAATATTATAAAGGCGAAAGTTTATGAGTGTGTTTGTATGTTTGTTACTTATTCATGCTCAAAGGGCTGGACCAATTTTGATGAAATTTGGCATGGAGGTAGATAAGGCGCTGGATTAACACATATGTTACTTTTATCATCCATCACCACGCGGGTGTAACCGCGAGCGCAGCTAGTGTACAATAATGCATACTCTCTACTACATCATATTATATCATCATTATTGATGATTCAACATAAGCCATGTCCAGACCCCTATAATATTTTTTTAATGAAACCAACTTCAAACAGAAAAATATGAAATAACTTGTGGAAGTCGGTTAATGTAAATCAAAACCCTGAGCTCACACTTTGATGGTCCATCGGCAGGGCATGCTTCGACGTTCTGAAGAATTTTGTGGCATGGAGCGGCATGTCGTGGCATCCCTCATAAAGCCCAGCCAATCTTACATGTTCAACGTTGACGGTATCGTTATACATATATTCATCTAGGATCGTTATGACTGACTGGGATTTAGTATTACGAGTAATATTAGTTCTAGATGAAGATGCAGAGGAAAAAATTCAAACTGCTAAATTGAAAAAAAAAATATTATACTTCTAGTAGCATGATAGGACATGTTGTCGCATGCCGGGATCTGAAACGAGAAGCTAAAGTAATATGAGTTCTAAACTTAACGTAATAAGGTTAAAAATATCTTGATCACGAAAAGAATGCCGTGTCGTCAGTCAGTGCCAGCCCTAATAGGACTCTATATACAGATAAAATACTGAAAGGAAAGCATTTCCAAGGAGGACCCCTCCCGGCCTTCCCTCGCCCAAAATCCGGTGGAGCTGTACGTCCGAAAGCGGTAGACAGCATCTAAATCCGCACTAAAAAAAAAACAATGAATGGCAAACCAATAAAAAAAACAAAGAAGTAAATAAAGTTATGTTTTAACTCAGCTTTACCGGACATATAGTATTATTGGGATATATTTACCGTGCTAGTTATGTTAGGAACAAACAATAAGGTCACGGGTTATTACGCGTCCAAATGTGGGAATTTAGAAACCATTGTCCCTTCAGGAATAAACAGGCTAATTATTTAAATATCTGTATTACATATGCTATTGTTTTGTGTGTATTATAATTGTAGAGACGATTTTTAGCTAAAGAAACCAAGGAATGTTCCTCATCCTGCTACTGGATGATTATAAAAGGCGACTAAAGTAAAAAACCGGCCAAGTGCGAGTGGGACTCGCGCACGAAGGTTTCGTACCATTATCTATAACCTAATCTTGTTTAAAGCTATTAATATACTTAAATCTAAATATTCTCTAAACAACTTAACCTGAGGTCTTCTTAATAACGAGAAAATCACGTTTATTGTAGGTATAGGGCCCTCCTAAACTATTTAATTTATTTTAATTTACCTAGTTGTTAATTTTCAAGGTAAATATACAACTAAATATTCGGTGAATATTTCAAGTTTGTACTTGTTTCCAATATTATTATTTTTAGTAAATAAACGGCGAAAACCTCTTTTTTTGTATGGGAGCCCCCTTCATTATTTACTTTATTTTAATTAATTATATTTAAAGAAAAACATAAAACTAAATATTCTGTGAATAGTTAAAGAATCTACCTGTCACCATTATTATTATCGAGCAAGAATCGGTAAAAAAATTAAGTTTGTTGTATGGGAGCCCCCCTTCAATATTTATTTTATTTTTAGTATTTGTTGTTATAGCAACAGAAATACATCATCTGTGAAAATTTCAACTGTGTAGCTATCACCGTCTGTCACCAGGCTGTATCTCAGTAACAGCGAAGTCTCAGTAATAGGGTCCCGTTTTTACCCTTTGGGTACAGAACCCTAAAAACTAGCCAAGTGTCGGGCCTGGCCCTTTTAAGTAGCAGCACTGTAACCGCCTTTCTCATAAAAGTTTTTTTTTTTTAATATTGTTATGTTTGCAATTACGCCTGCTTGGCGAATTACATTACAAAATTACAAATTTACCAGAGAAAAATTATAGTCATGTGCGGGATTCGAACCCGCGTCCATCCACCCCTTTAGCCGGGGTATGCTCTAACCAATTGAGCTACAATGACTCATAACTCTAATTTTTGCTCTCGTTCTTCAACCATGTTGTGGGTTCGAATCCCGCACATGACTATAATTTTATTTGTAAATTTGTAATCAAAAAATATATGTGGGTTTCATATAACAGCTTCAAAATTACATTGTAAATCGGCGTTTTCAGTAACATTGATTGTAACAAAGGCATACCGCCTTTAAAAAAAGTTTGTGGGCAGTATCAGCATCAATCATCCCAAGGAGCGTTCACGTATTTTTCACAATATGATCTTACGTTGTATTTTGTTTTGTTAGAGAAAACATATTGTAGCGACCCCACATAGGCTGGATATTGGCAGGAGAATGATCATTACTATGGTGTGCCAATATCAACCCCTAACTAGTTTGTATCCAAAGATACACACTCGAAATATAGGGCTATATCTAAATTTGGAATCACCTTTGAATCGCTCGTAGCGATGTTTGCTTAGCCGTTCTTAACCGATCAGCTAAATTAAGCAACGTCTGTCGCGGCCATGACTTGGATGGGTGACCGATAATGACATTCCTACTGAGCGCTTCAGTGTTTCGGAAGGCACACTAAACCCCATCGTCGGTCCCGGTTATTGTCTTAGGATAGCAGTCGTTACAGCATCGTATAGTAGGGCATTTTGCGAATGCTTGCCTGGCTAGGTACCGCCCTTAAGTAGAAAATCTGTCGCCAAGCACCTAACGGTGTGTTACGGCAACTGTTCTTGTGAGCCAGTAATTCTAGCCTGAACAACATCTTTGACTTTACCATCAGGTGAGATAATGGTCACAGGCAAGCCAATCAACTATTAAATATAAATAAGGGAAAACCTGCCCGTACTCAAAGACTAAAGACTACGTTTGATAGCTCTACTTAGACTATACTCTACTTACTCTCCTAGACTGTATGTCTTAGTCGCAGGCTAACCTGCCGAGAGTCACGTACCCAATTCTACCATAGAGACAGTCGGACGCCTGCCAAGATTTACGCACTAGCCACGACTATAAATGGTAAAGTACGACGCACGTCTCATTATGGGGAGCTGTGGTCACGATGCTGAATGACTGATCAGTTGGATTGGTCTAAAACATGAGAGGCAGCGGTGTTACAATGTTTAGTTTCAGTGACCGGTCTATAAGTACAAAGTAAAACCAGAGAAGTAGTTTGGTCTATTTATTTGATTAGAAAATAACATATTTTTTTTTTTATGTTAAATAGAAACTACACCAATTCTCACCATTCTCGTTCTGCTTGTCGTGGCGCTGCGCTCGTCACTCCAAGTCGTTAGTTCGTATGTCTCATTTACCCAGCAATTTCAGTCTCCAAGTTCAAGTCTAAACACAGTTGTGTTTAGACACTACTGCTTGGAGACAGATTATCTGTCACCACCTCTATCCAATATATATAGAACAATTACCGACGATCTTTAAATTATAAAATAGGAACAAGATTTGATTGTGTGGAGAATTTAGGACTATATTAAGTTGGTCTTACGAAAGCTTTCGGGCCTTTTCCGTCCAGTAATTACCACTTAAACTTAAACGTTGTAGGAAATACATTTTTGGTGCATGTGGTTCATTATATGCAGATAGTAATAATCCTCGCTTTGGATCTTATCACGGAAAGAATCTCCAAATAGTTGCTTCCTTATGGCGTATGATTTGCTCTTGTGTTCTCCAACAAGAAAAATGTCTGGTCAATCACATTTTATAAATTCTAATATTATATTTTTGGTAATAACGCCCGCTAAGCGCATTAGCTTACGAAATTGCAAAGAAAGTATTTTTTTTAGTGCAAGCGGGATTCGAACCTGCGACCATCTGTCTCTATAGCCAGGATATGCTCTTCCAACTGAACTATCGTAGTGGCATGGCTCAATTTTTTTCCTGACGCCTTCAATCCCCGTCGTTCAACTTCGAACCGTCTTACCCGTTAAACGATAAGACCGAAAAAATTTGCGCCTTGACTCACTCACTACGATAATTTAGTTGGCAGAGCTATAATAGGGACGGATGAGAGCGGGTTGGAGTCCCTTATAATTATTATTCCTTATATTATAATTTCCTTATTTGATACCATACCGATTGTAAACTGCTTATTTCCAGTTCATCATACTTCGTACTCCGCCTCATTATAGGCCTGTATCATTCTCCTATTTCATCATCTCGCTGTTAGCTTATCCCGTAAATCCAAGCCAGGTCTTACAATATCAAGTACATAATAATACTAACTCACACGCATGCAAATAATGCGTATGTGTTATTACTTATTACAATGCGTACTTAGTAATGCCACTTCCTTGTCATTACTACTTCATATTCCCTTGTGGAAGATTATGGAAACTACTACTATAATATATAAGTAAGAAGCTGCAAGGAGTACCTTGCCGATGAGTATGAAAATCGAGCAAAAACCTTTTGAACAAAGGTTTATAACAGCGGGCGCGGCAATTTGGCGGTAACGGCAATTTCTTTGTCCAAAATGTAGAAATATTAGAGAACATAAAATATAACTAATTTCTATTCTTTATTGAAACATAATTGATGTAAATGCTGGTCTTAATATATTTTTACAGAGTTATACATATGACTCATTTTGGGTATAGCAACAGATATAATAACCGACCGATCTTTATAATCATTCAAATTTTTCATCAAGAAACTTTTTAATGGTGTAATAGCATTTAGTAATAAATAGTTACTTTAAACTATTGACAAAACATTATTCGAGTCTTTTCTTCGCTTTTTAATATATTTGGTAGTGTGTTAAATATTTTTATTGACATTACATTCGGACCAGAACGTTATGGCAATAAAAATATAGTGGGGTGACTATTTATTTTCTTGTGTGAGGTTTCAAGTTTTATTCAGTAGTTTGGAGATCTTAAATATATCCCAAAATAACGTTTGCTTTGATTTTTTTGTACCAAAGTTTGTAATGTGTACAAGAATATAATTAATACAATAGTTATAACACATATTTTTAGTAAACATTGGCCGACGACGTGACGTCATAAACTTGTCGCTTCTACTAATTGCATGGTATCTTTTAAAAATTGGCGTACCTCTGAACTCGAAGGTCCCATGATTTCAACACCAAACGGAAGAAACATGTACCTCTCATAAAGAGAAGCATATTTCTTCCGCATGAGGTTTTCAGCGGCTTTAGTCGCGGATTGAAAAGAAAACTCTAAACTTTATATTATTACGGGCTATTAGAATGAGAAACTTTTTAAAGTTTCTCATTCTAATAGCGAGGACCGACCGAGGAATAAAAACGAGCAGAATCACTCCTCAAAGCCGTTCTCATAAATAAGCGACTCTAGTTACGAAGCAATAAAGTGCACTTCAGCTCGCAAAGCACGAGTACCTAATATTTATATTCACCTACAAGACGTCTCTCTTTCTATCGCATAGCCACGTATAGCTCTGATCTCTTCTGACGCGGCACGCACCGTACAATAACCCGTCCGGACGGGTACGCCGATGTACCTGTAGCTTTGTACCTAAAGTGTGGATTGCGCCAGGCCTGGTCCGACTGGAACTTGGCCTGTGTTTTAGTTAAATTAATTCTATGACTGTCTCCCGTATGAGGTTGAAATCTCTTGTACACACTTTCGCTTCAAGCATTATGACAACAACTCAGACCCATTGTTCTTGTCATAACATATAGAGAACAATAGAGCATCATAGCATAGCGGAAAAAATAGCATTTTCTATTTCGTTTATAGTATTACGCAATTTGGGTGTCTAGTGCATATTCTCATTTTCGCGTCATTTTAATGAATAGATTTAGGCGTTACTTTGCCAAAATACTTTTTTTTATGTTATCGTAACGGAACAAGCCGAGGCCCACCTGATGTTAAGTGGACTGCTGTCATGAAAACGTATACTTAATTTTTTTAATTGAATGCGGATCACTTTTGCCAAGCAATACTCGCACTTGGCCAATTATAAAAATTTTGCAGATTATCATCAAAACATTCAGGGTTCGGGCGGTATCCTATTAGGACACTGGCTCAACCATTTAATTCATTCGCATTGTTTTCTGTAGGCTACTGGCACAACTCGTTACATGAACCAAAAAAAAATATGTCTCATGCGAATTCAAGTACGTTTAAAAGCAAAAGTGTGTAATGAAATTCGGTATATTGGAGTTTCATTACACATTTGGTCGAGAGATAATTAATCATAATCAATCATCTCTCGATCCTAAACAATGGTTAACATTTCATCGCACGAGCCACGGTGGTTCTTCGTCTACTCTATTATTTATGGTTTTGTACGGAGCAGTACGTCATCCTTCCCGTAGTCAAATAAAAATACCGTTACTTCCTGCAGTTTAACATAAACAGATGGAACTACTACAGGAACTCGATTAATACTCACTGTTATCTATTTTTTATTAGCTGTCTTGCTTAAGGATAAAGGTCTCGTCTTTGAGGTAATTCGCGCCATAGTGGCCTATCTTTTTAAGACACAATGAAAATCAATTGTGTCTGGAAAAGATAGGCCACTCTGGTACTCACCGCTTCATATAATAATGGGACTATATTGCCAGTATGCTGAACACGCTGCCAACTGGTAGGGCTGGAGCATTTGAACTGCATGTGAGTCTGCAATGATTTGTAGGTTGTCGAAATGCTTTCATAGTAGTAGCTGTAGTGTTTTATAAATTTCGTAGTATTTTATTAGCAAAGGCATATCTACCGCCGGTTTAAAAAAAACACATAGTTCTATACGAAGAGAGGATAACTATAGTTTTAATCGATAAAACACTACATAAAGGAACTTTACATCCCATGATTGCGAGGTAATACAAAATTGAGTATTCACTGGATCTGAAACCTACCTAATTATAAAGCTAGAAATGGGTTAACTCGACATACATAGCTGATGGTGTAAAGATATAACTGACATAGTTTATAAGTAATAGCTTCGCAGGTAGTAAATTGTTCCTACCTTTTGTTACTAGAGGGAGCTTTTGTGTAATAAATAATTGCGCTTTCAATAATAAGTTGAATGTTTATCATACTCAATCTAGGTACCATTTAGTAAAAGTTCTAAAAATATATTTAATCCGAGTAAACATAAGAGTTGAACTTGAAATATAGAACCAGTTTTGTTTTGCATATATTCACTGAATACAACTACTATTCGAGTTTTAATAGTACCCCCAAAGGTCAGCCCAACTAGGTTATTGCTCTCGCTTGCCATAGCTAATGTAAACAACAGTAGGGCCCGTGAATCATACCTCTAACTTACAACGTAAACAGTTACATGATTGTAACAGAATGGAGGTTTTGTTATGATGAGCTTTTTAACGAGTTAGCACCTTCTGGTTCACCAGTAAAGTAGCTGTACTGTATTACCTATTTATTCTGTGACTATAAGGAAATTTGGCAAGAAAATCAGAAAAAAATGCTTCGCTGTTCTTAACCGATCAGCAAAGTTAAGCAACGGCCGCCGCGGTCATGAGTTGGATGGGTGACCGCTAGTGACATTACTACTGAGCGTGCACGTGCTTCGGAGGACACGCCCGGTTGTTGTATGAGGGTGGCAGTCGTTATAGAATAGAGGTAGGGCAGTTTGCGAATGCCCGACGGCCTAGCTACCACCCTCAAGTAGAAAATCTGTCACCAAGCACCTAACAGTGTGTTCCGGCAGCAGTCCTTGAGAGCCAGTAATTCTAGGTTAGCCTGAACAACATCTTCGACCATACTTCACTTACCATCAGGTGAGATAGTGGTAAAAGACTAACCTAACAGCATAAAAAAGTGTGAATTATTTAATATAGTTTTTTATTGGCTAGACCACAAACTCACTTATCAAAGTGATATGATCAAAGGTGGTAAACCGACTTTATAATTGTCAAGCCCAGCTGCTGAAAAATACCGTTCAGTGCTTGGCAATAAATTGTATACTTTACAGTAGTTTCTAGCTAGGCGGGCATTCGCGAAAACACATCAAATAAAAATGTTTTTGTTTCTGACATTTATAAATCCAAGTGCCCTACCACCATGCTATAACTCTCATCATAAGACTTTGAAGTAATGATGGCCGAGCGGTAATAGCTATGGACTGCCGTGCCGCAGTACCCTGGTTCGATCATCACCGCCGGCTTGAGCTTCACCGCATGTTGGAAGGGCATTTTGCGACTGCCCGCCTGGCTAGCTACCACCCTCAAGTAGAAAGTCTGTCGCCAAGCACCGAAAGGTGTGTTCCGGCAGTAGTCCTTGAGAGCCAGTGAAATTACAGGCCCAATGAGACTTAACAACTATGTCTCAATGTGACGGGCGCAGTGCAATTCGTGAGTTGTCATGAATTACAACTGTCATAGGCAGAGGTTAGTCCACTTAATATCAGGTGGGCCTGGAGCTTGTTCCGTCACAATAACATTAAAAAAAAGACAAAACCCTAAGTCGATATGATTCATGAAATACCAGTTGTTTAGCATATGATGTCACTGGTCTTAGATAATTTTTGGCGCCATGTAGTGTTAGCTATTATATTAAAAAAAATACTATGAAGGCACACAAACTTAGACAAGTGCATGCGAGAAATGTGGGCACTAATTTTAAGTACAGTAAACACCATAAAGAATAGCGTAATACTACACCCAATAGTAATACACGGCTCAAATAGTAATACACTGAGAACAACTGTAAAAGGAGCAAAGTATACTTTGCACTCCGAAAAATTCAAGTGAAGCATTAACCCATGTATTTATTTGGTCAATGAAGTGAAGTGAGTTTCAAAACAGCAAATTATAAACAATTTTTTTAGAAAAAGGGTGTCAATTATTTTCATGTAATAAGAATAAATTATGTAATATTCTAAAGGATATAACAAATACGATGCCTGGCCCGAAAACACGATTCCGTATAAAATCCCTCGATAAAAAAAAATATGAACATAGAACACTAGAATTTCGCTTAATCAAGTTTTGTGTCTCTAAGTAAAGCTTATCATTAAAAAAAAAATATTTCCTATTATTATGTAGTAGCCATGTGATACAGTACCTGAAATATTTTCCCCGTTTTTAATAAGCTTACATTTATGAATTTATTTAAAAAAACATCGCTCACGCCCTTTTAATAAGGAGTATTTCGTTTTTTTTTTTTTTTATGTCACTGTGACGGAACAAGTTCGAGTCCCACCTGATGTTAAGCGGACTAACCTCTGCCTATAACAGATGCATTTCATCAAGTTATGAATTGCACTGCGCCCGTCAACCTTGAGACAAAGTTGTTAAGTCTCATGTGCCTGTAATTTCACTGGCTTTCAAGGAATGCTGCCGAAACACACCGTTAAGTGCTTGGCGACAGATTTTCTACTTTTTTTTTCGCTCACTAGCATGCCAAAACAGGGTTTCTCCGTCCTACGCCCTCAGTAGATAATACTAATTTTTCAAGAACCAATTCGTCTTAAGTACCAAATATTTAAATAAAGAATTCATAGTAATAGAATGGAAGTGGCGCCATTTATGATTGTAAACGCAAATGTGTTTGTGTCACAATATGGAAGCTGTCAAATCGGAAACCGTAAATTTTTATACGTCTTTTTATGGCTCCGGACGAAAGAATGTGACGGATTCGGTTAAAAATATACTAAAATTAGATTAAAACATCCTTTTATCAATGTGTTTTCAACATATATGACTCCGGCGTTAGATGATTACTAAAATATAACATAAAGTAAAACAATATACGAAAATATAATTAGGTTCATGTAACTAAGTAAGTAATACTACGTTTTAGTACTTATCTACTCGAACAAAAAGTTTTAATAACATTTACTCAAGAGTTCAATGTCACAAGACTGTAAAATGATTTCTGGTTGCTGTGACACTTAATTTTTCTTATTCTTATTTCTATTATCTTCTATATTCTGTATTCGATAGGCGTTTTTCGAATGCCTGCCTGGCTAGCTACCACCCGCGATTAGAAAATCTGTCGACAAGCACCTAACAGTGTGTACCCGCAGCTGTTTATGTGGTCATTGGTCCATCAGATGAGATAGTAGTCAAAGGGTAGCGTATCAGCTTTGAATAAATTATAAGCTGATTTAAGTTCCAAAAAACAATTATATTTTCAATGTTTTTCAATACATGAAGCAACGTTCGCTTGGATGGGTGACCGCTAGCTTAGTATAGGCAGTTATTTATTTTGATGACTTATATAGTAAGTTACGTCAATTAAATCACTTATGTTGATTGATATAGTAAATATTTACTACTAAGCATGCACAAACTTCTTAGGATGGCAGCGGATATCATATGCCGGTAAGGTATTTTGCGGAATACCCGCCTGGCTAGCTACCACCTCCAAGAATAGTCAAAGGACCAGGTTCAATAAAAAAGCAATTTTATTCCTTCCATTCCATTTACTAAAATAACTATTGAAAATACATACTAAAATCATATAAAATGTTTTTTTTTATTTTAGTTTTTTTATGCCTGATAGGTTAGCCTTTGACCGCTATCTCACCTGATGGTAAGTCATGATGTGGTCGAAGATGTTGTTCAGGCTAACCTGCTCAGGTAGTACTGGCTCTCAAGGACAGCCGCCGGAACACACCGTTAGGTGCTTGGCAACAGATTTTCTACTTGAGGGTGGTAGCTAGCCATGCGGGCATTCGCAAAATGCCCTACCACCATGCAAAATTTATCAATATTATGTGCCTACTTCATTTTTTTATAGGCATTCTGATACGTCAAATGGATGACTCGATTGTGCCGATGGACATGTAATTATTTCTCCATATGCGATCACACGTGTAAATAATTATAGCAAATTATACGTATGTATATTGGTTATTATTTATATCAATACCAATATTATAAAGAGGAAAGATTTGTGTAATTGTATTTTTATATTTTTGTAAGTAAAGAATAAACTTAAAAACTACTGGACCGATATACAAATTCTTTCACCAATAGAATCCTACACTATCCCTGATGAACATAGGCTATAGAATATTTTAAAAAATTTAGGGATCCGTATAAAAACTTCGATAATGTATCCAAAGGTGTGAAAAATCGTTATATCGCGTACGCTGCGGAAATTGTTGACAATAGAGCAAAGTGATGTACTACAATTTTATAGAGGACATCAATATCTACAAAAAAGTCCTGAGTACTATATGTCTAACTATTACAGTTATGTCACAATAACTACTTTTTATGTGTTTCAATTTATATTTTTTGTCAAATACTCGTGCAAGCCGGGGCGTGCTAGTATGATATATAGAAACAAAAGCGTTGCTTTGGATTCACGATCCCTACAATGGTGTCCATTCTCGGATCAATTTTTGAAGCAGTGATGGCTCAGTGGCATTGGCTATGGACTGCCGCGCAGCAGGTCCATGGTTCGAATCCCGCCCAGAGCTTGAGCTTCACCGCATGGTGGAAGGGCATTTTGCGAATGCCCACCTGGCTAGCGACCACCCTCTAGTAGAAAATCTGTCGCCAAGCACCTAACAGTGTGTTCCGGCAGCAGTCCTTGAGAGCCAGTGAAATTACAGGCACATGAGACCTAACAACTGTACGTCTCAGTGTGACGGGCGCAGTGCAATTAGTCGTTGACGAAATGCGTCTGTTATAGGCAGAGGTTAGTCCACTTAACATCAGGTGGGGCTCGGGCTTGTTCCGTCACAATAACATTAAAAAAAAATAGTACCTACTAAAATATAAAATGCAATAAACCTTTCGTTGTAATTTTATAAGTACCTACCTACCTACCTATATATATAGGGTATCCAATGACTTTGTCACATGCAAGGGCATTCATTACATATCAAAGAGAGAGGACATTTAGTTACTGAAAATAGATTCATTTTACTTTTAAAAATATGTAAAATTGCATTGAGTTGGAGGAACTGAATCCACCTTAAATTATAATTAAAAAAACATTTATTTTATGTTAACGGTCGCAAGAGAAGAATTTTCGACGCGTTCCGGCTCTACACGAAGCATCCTCAGGAGGTCTTGACTCTTCGAGCGCCCGATCGAGACGTCATGATACATATTTTTTTTGTTTTGTAAGTGTTTTATAAAAATATTAATTTATGAAAACATACATCAAGACCTCCTGAGGATGCTTCGTATAGATCCGAAACGCGTCGAAAATTCTTCTCTTGAGATATATATAAAACTGATACGTATATATATATATATATATATATGTACGTATCAGTTTTTCTCACAAAATCATTTACATTCTGGAGTCTCTGTACTCTGTACCCTGTTGACGGCAATAAGCTGCTCCCCTATTACATGAAACTAAAACATGTCTAATATACAGACGCAATGATATTTTAAAACTAAAAAAATTATGGCGCACTAAGTTTTTGCTTCGGTCGGCCATCGAACTCATTAAATGTTTTAATGACGCTGATTGATTGACAGATATATAACACATTAATATCTTATAATTAGACACAGTTCGAACATTGTATGTATGTTTTACAGTTTTGTGTAGATGTCAAAAACAAATAAGTGGCTAAGTGTGAGTAGGCCTCCGGTGTTCTAGGGTTCCGCTACGCAACAGCCTATTAAAGATATTTTTTTGGTTGGTTTTGATCACAGCTTCGAAAATTTTAAATCGGCGTTTTCAGCTATTTGGTTAAATTGAGGATATGGTACATAATATACCAAAATACCTGACTCCTAACTAGTACAGTTTTTGAAACCCCAGTTTTTGTTTTTAGAAGCGCTCGTAGCGAAGTTTACTTAGCTGTTCTCAACCGATCAGCAAAGTTAAGCAACGTCGCCCGCGGTCACGAGTTGGATGGGTGACCGATAGTGACATTACTACTGAGCGTTTCCGTGCTTCGGAGCGCACGTTTAGCCATCGGTCCCGGTTGCTGTCTTAGGATGGCAGTCGTTATAGCATGGTGGTAGGGCATTTTGCGAATGCCCGCCTGGCTAGCTACCACCCTCAAGTAGAAAATCTGTCGCCAAGCACCTAATGGTGTGTTCCGGCAGCTGTCCTTGAGAGCCAGTACTTCTAGGTTAGCCTGCACAACATCTTCGAACACATCATCACTTACCATCAGGTGAGATAGTGGTCAAAGGATAACCTACCAAGCATAAAAAAAAAAAAAAAAAAAAAAAAAAAAACTGACTCCGAACTAGTAAAATTTTTGAGACCCCGTGTATTGATCCCAATTAACAATTGTTTATGATAAAAATTTCAACAAAAGAAAACTGACTTCAGATAGAATACATTAAATGCACTAAAACAAAAATGCACTAAAAAGTATTGACCAAAATACTGTATATATTTTTGGGCATTTTACATCGACTAGTAAAAATGGTAATATCATCAATGTAGTCGAATTAAATACGTATATAATATATATATAATTCAAATACAAATACTACTCGTCAGAATGTGTCATGTCACTCAAAATGTCTGTATAGTATAGAGTCCTTCAAAAAAGGTGTTATAAGAGTCTTACATGGTCGGCAACGCATTGGTAACGCCCCTGGTGTTGCAAATGTCCATAGGCGACGGTAACCGCTTACCATCAGGTGGACCGTCTTCTTCTATGCCAATCCATTACATAAAAAAAGATTCTCAACTTTAAATGGGACCACACGACAAGCACCAGTTTTAGAAAATAATAAAATATCATCATAATTGGTAAGAGTTATATTATTTTACGAGACGCACACAAAAAATATATAGCCGGAATGAGACATCCTCCTTTTTCGGTCGTCGGTTAAAACACAATATTATAATTGTACTCTACTCAATGACCTCTATTAACAAAATACTACGAACTATATACAACACTACAGCTACTACAATAAAAGCATTTAGATCCCTATAAGTCATTGCAGACTCACAGGCAGTCCAATTGTTCTAGCCCACTACCAGTAGGCAGCGTGCCCAGAATGCTGGCAGCATTGCCTCTAATGACCTCCATGACCTCTAAACGATAATACCCTTGACCAATACGCGTAAGTACAGCTGGTTAGTGAAAACATTAAAATATCTCATACTTACGGGAACTTTCAAACAAAAAAAGATAATAAATAGATTCACGCGTTACTTTGCGGATATACTTGACTCAAATCAGTCAAGACCCCCTGAGGATGTTTCGTGTAGAATCGATACGCGTCGAAAATTCTTCCGGTTTGGCTGCGTAGCGTTTGTGACGTCACGTCGGCTTAACAGGAAAATTAGGCGGTATTGTCACTAGATATATTTTTGTATTTTTTAAGATATTGTACTCGCTCTCTAGATATAAAACGGTCGCTGTCATTGGGGATATAAATATTAATATATCTCCAGGTAGCAACGATCGCAACTTAAAAGATTATTTAGATAAAACTGCTTTTCACGGAATACTCCCAGCTCATATCTTCCCTACACACGTAACCAACTGTTTGGATCACGTGATGCTAAAAACTAATTCTGAAGCGATTACGCTTGTCCTTGACAGCACTGTTACAGATCACGCCCCAGTACTTTTATGTACTTCATTGCGTAGTACAATCCCTAAACCTGACAAATATGTCTCTCACATTAATTACACTGCTGTTAACTCTCAACTCAAGGATATAGACTTCTCACCATTATTGACTATTAAAGATGCCAACATAGCAGCTGAAACACTTGTAACTATAATTAGAAAATTAATAAAAACCAATACAAATATCACTAAAATACCTTGCAGGCTTAGAACCCTTAAGCCATGGATTACTCCTGGTCTTCTAAAATGTATCAAAAACCGGGATAAACTATATAAAAAGTATAAAAATAATTCAGATAATTTAAGTAATAAGATCGTATACTTGCGCTATCGAAATTTTTGTAACAATCTTTTGAAACGTCTTAAACGCGAATACGAAAAAAACGAACTCAGGAAAGCTAGGGGCAATTCAAAAGCTATATGGAATGCTGTAAAAAAACTCGGAAACATGAACACACAAAAAACGTCTACTGCTAAAAACCTCTTGAACTGTCATGTAGATCCTAAGATCTCCACTGACATAGTAAATAATTTCTTTGCTGGTGTAGGAAAGAATTTAGCAGATTTAATCGCAACTGAAAATACATTTTCAAATGCTTCAACTTTTTCTGCTATCTCTGTTGCGGATTCCATGGCCATTTATGAAACTGACTGTGAAGAGGTAGAGCGCATCATTATGAGTCTCAGATCTAACTGTGCTGTCGGCTGGGATGGCATACCAGCTAAAATTCTTAGAGATGGCCGTTCAATTCTCGTTCCACCTTTAAAACATGTTTTTAACCTGTGTCTATCAAGTGGTGTTTTCCCAAATGCTTTTAAAAAAGCCCTTGTTCACCCCATATTCAAGAGTGGTGATAGAGACAATGTAGAAAATTATAGACCCATTTCTGTTTTATCGTCACTATCCAAAATTCTTGAAAAACTATTAAACCACCGGCTCACAAAATACATAGAAAAAAATCGTATACTATCAAATAGACAATATGGATTTCGCAAAGGAATTTCTACTGAAGATGCCGTAATGGATCTTACAGATACAATAGTTCAGAAACTAGATAATAAATTTAAAACGGTAGGTATATTCCTAGACCTTTCTAAGGCATTTGACACTGTCTCTATACCTACGCTACTCTTGAAGATGGAACACCTAGGAATACGTGGTTTAGCTCTTGAAATTTTTCGCGACTACCTTACAAATCGAAAGCAGTGCGTTAAGATTGAGGATTTCGTTAGCGATGATGAATACCTTAATTTTGGAGTCCCTCAGGGTAGCATCCTGGGCCCAGTGCTATTTCTTTTGTACGTGAATGATTTATGTAATCTCCAACTACCTAACTGTAGTATATTTACCTATGCGGATGATACAGCTCTCATAGTTCATGGGAAAACGTGGAATGAGGCGAAGCGTAATGGAGAGGAGGCACTCAGCGCTGTCATGAATTGGTTAACATCAAATTTGCTGACCCTTAACGTTAAAAAAACTAAGTACATTACATTTGCACCAAAGTCATCTTTACATCCCGATGCCTCTTTCACCATAGTCGCCCACAAATGCACTACATTATGCTCGTCAATTAGTTGCCCAGCCCTCGAAAAAACTGACCAGATCAAATACCTTGGAGTTTACATAGATGGTTCACTTAATTGGAAGGTACAAATTGACTCATTAAGAGCACGCTCCAGAAAACTTATGTATATTTTCAAAAAATTAAATGGTATTGCTGACTTAGAGACTCAAAAACTTATATACTACTCATTAGCACAATCCCTCTTCTCTTACTGCTCCGCGGCTTGGGGTGGGACATCTCCAACAATTATGTTACAGGCAGAGCGAGCACAGAGAGCAATTCTCAAAGTCATGACCAAAAAACCTATTCGATTTCCTACAACACTCCTGTACCAACAATTAAATGTTCTCACTGTCAGACAACTATTTATCTCAAGCACTGTATTACGGAAGCATAGATCTCTTCCATATGACAAAAAATTAGACGACATCACACGCAGAAGAGGTCGTGTATGTGAAATTAAACCCACTCGTCTTTTGCTAGCTAGTAGACATTACGAAAAACTCAGCAGCCGCTTATATAATAGACTTAACCAACATCTTCACATATACCCTCTTTCTCAATACGAAGTGAAACACAAATTAACGTCTTATTTGCATAATTTAGACTATAATAAAACAGAAAATCTCATTAAATCTTTACTCTAGACAGTATCAGCTCACTACACAACAAACCATCACACACACACACACACATACACACACACACACACACACACACACACACACAAACACACTCGCACACACACACACCCTTACACACTAACACACTCGCACACACACTTTTAAATAACTCGCGCATGTTTGTTTAACATAATTATTTTATATTCTTTTATTTTCATTTAATTTTATTTGTGGTATGCTTTTATAAACAAAACCATGCAGCCACTACAGCGGGAGCGTTTGGGCAACCGGGGGGCCATTGCAGGCCTACAGGTGGCCCAAATGCTCCAGCCTAGTGGGCTGGCACATATTTTAAATAAGTATACCACCATTTACATATTATTAATTTCGAAATGTGATACGGTAAAATAGATTACTTACATACCGAAATCCCTAGTTATAGTTTAGTTACGTCTTGCTAAAATCGGAGGGCGTTGTTGTCTGTACTACAGTTTTAATACTACAACAGGCATCAACGATCTGACTAAGAAATGTTTCATGTCCATATTTGTACAAATAGTACAACCCAAAGTCTAATGTTTTGTAAGTACCTACCACCTAAGAAATATGTCAAATAAACATTATTATTATTATTATTATTATTATTAAGTGTTTTATTAAAATTTGAATTTCATGTTTACATAAAATATTTTTAAAATATTTTTGTATTACATATATACATAATACTAGGGTGCAAAAAAATTTACTTCTGCTACCTTCTTTGTATAGGAATATTTAGAAACTTATTTGGTTAAAAAAACCTTCTAACGTATTATTTGGTTTTAGATCAACATTCCTGTCGTCTTACGATAGCAGTCGTTACAGCATGGTGGTAGGGCATTTTGCGAATGCCCGCCTGGCTAGCTACCACCCTCTAGTAGGATATCTGTCGCAAGCGCCTAATGTTTTAAGTTTCGGTAGCTGTCGTTGACAGCCAGTGACTTTAGCCTGAACACACCATCATCACTTACCATCAGGTGAGATAGTGATCAATGGCTACCCTATCAGCTATAAAAAATATATTGTTTTCCACAAATTGTGGACAAAAGTTATGATATTACAGTTTTTTTATGTTTAAAGTTGGCCTTTGACCACTGTCTCACCTGATGGTAAGTGATGATGTGGTCGACGATGTTGTTCAGGCTAACCTAGAAGTACTGGCTCTCAAGGACAGCTCCCGGAACAAACCGTTAGGTGCTTGGCGACAAATTTTCTACTTGAGGGTGGTAGCTAGCCAGGCGGGCATTCGCAAAATGCCCTACCACCATGCAATTAGATAATAATAGTGCAATTCAAGACTCGTTTAATTTACGCCATGTATAATGAAACTCAAGTCATCTGATAAAAATAACTTGTCAATGAATGGTCATATCCATTTGCCAGCTAATTGTGCCTCATTGTCTTTATTTCCTCGCTTCTTCCATCCCACTCTACTCCACCAATTTCCCTGGTGTTAGAGCGAGACAGATATATGGTTTCATGAATGGGTGCGCTCGCATGGACCGTAAGGTCAAAGAGGTGATTCAACTCTTGATATCATGATTTAAGGGGACTGTAAATTTATGAGCGGTTTGATATATTCGACATAGTTTTAGATCTGAGATAAATTATTACCTACGAAGGAAGTCGACGGGTTTTATTGGCGGAAGTTGCGTAAATGTTATTGTGTTCAAAATGTACTGACGATTTATATCCGTGCTTCGGAGGGCACGTTAAGCCGTCGGTCCCGATTGTTGTCTTAGGATGGCAGTCGTTATAGAATGGTGGTAGGGTATTTTGCGAATGCCCGCCTGGCTAGCTACCACCCTCAAGTAGAAAATCTGCCGCCAAGCACCTAACGGTGTGTTCCGGCAGCTGTCCTTGAGAGCCAGTACTTCTAGGTTAGCCTGAACAACATCTTCGACCACATCATCACTTACCATGAGGTGAGATAGCGGTCAAAGGCTAACCTATCAGGCATAAAGAAAAAAAATATATAAAAAAAGCCAATATATTTTCGCAATATATTCGGAAAGGCGGCGGCTTAGTAGCGAGTTTTTTTTACTTAAAATGTTTTCTTAGGAATTAGGACTATATTTTCTTTTTTGTTATTTTTCTTTTACCAAGTAAAAAGTTTGAGAGTAACGTTTGTTTTAAGTGGATAAAGTTGCGTCGGTGCGCTTTCCGAATCTGATATGTGTTTAATTGCAACTTTTCAGGAGGAAGAAAAAAAGAAATAACTCATTGACTTTTCATCTTATCAAACGAGTTAAATAACAATTTCATGCCAAAAAATATGTATTATTATGTGATAACAATAATTTTATATTAACCCGCTCTTTTAAAGCACAATTTATTTTTTTGTAACTTTCGATGCACATGTCAGATTTGACTGGATTAATATTTTTTGTTAAGTGAAAATTATGCGCATACAAATTTTGCTCAAACAAAATCTTTAAAAAAACTGCCTATGTGACAAACACAAAGGAATATTATTTAAGAAATTAAAGCAAAACATAATAAAGTTCAATAGTTTAGTATGAAAATCTAATCCGAATTATATGAATCGATATATTTTGTGTTTGTAGCATAAAAATACTTACAAAATGCATTTTGATATTGAGTGATTACGAGTTTTTTTTACCTAAATGTTTAGCATTATTATACTTATTAATGATATAATAATGATACTTTCTAAGTTACAAAAAGATCACAATTATGTCACAATTCAGTTTGATTATCACATTCCTTTTTATAAAAAAAAATAACAAAAATAGCAATAAACATTTTAAATATTCATATAAAAAAAAATGCTTATTCATGTAATTAACAGAGAATTTTGAGCAACCAGGACTTTTTTTATGTTATTGTGACGGAACAAGCTCGAGGCCTACTTGATGTTAAGCGGACTAAACACTACCTATAACAGATACATTTCGTCACAAGTCACGAATTGCACTGCGCCTGTCACCTAGAGACATAGTTGTTAAGTCTCATGTGCCTGTAATTTCACTGGCTCTCAAGGACTACGGCCGGAGCACACCGTTAGGTGCTTGGCGAAAGATTTTCTACTTCACAAAACAATTAGTAAGAAATCTATCTGTTAAACAAACCAATTTGATGGACATCACTAAGTTATGTTTAATCCTACTACTAGATCAAGGCTATCATAAAAGCTGTGGTAATCACTGTACATGTATCTCTTTAGGGACTGCAAACTGTCGTATTTTGATTTCTCAATTTTTCTGGGCGTTTTGTACAGATGTTTGGATACTGGCTAACCAGTGCGCATTCGATGTGACAGTAATTTCTAATTACGTGGATGTCGCAAATTGTAAAAAATTTGTTCCCCTATATTGGTAACCACAGGATCACCTGATTTTATTCCTGTTCTGATGGTATGAAGCAAACATGTCTTTTAAAAAGCTTTGAAGAATGTGTAATCCAAGTGATGGATAGTTTTCCAGAATAGTCTGTTGTATTTCAATATCTCGTTGCTTTGTGAGAATACATAAAGCTGAGGGAAGTATTTTGTTGTGGTTTTGGTAGGAGAACCCATCAGATATGAGTATTATGTTTTTGTAATTTTCGTTGAGTTTTAAATTGACGAAATCACACACTGCCATCACCTTCATGCCAAACTGCAGCTTTGTTTTACAATATTGAGCAGCTACTTGAGCTTTGGCGATTAAAGTACACTTAATACATTTGTAGTTACGACTAGCACTTCAGATTAACACATCGAGTAAGCTTATTCTTTAGCATTGTAGGCTTCTTGCTTCATTTGTTTTACGTTGGCTTGTTCCCAGATAATCATAATTATATATAAAGTTATCTAATTGAAGCCGGTCTGTTCATACTCCATCTCTGCGGGGATATGTATAGTTGGGCTATATTATAAAATTAGTTGATGGAGATTCAACTTGAGGTTCATTTGATTCAATATGAGAATACTCAGGTATTTTCTCAGTATTATTATATGAGATAAATTCAGGCTGCTCTTCTTCAGTAAGCCCCAATAAATGAGGAAAGCAGGCAGAATCATGAAGAAGTGGGCAATCAGAATTGGGTGAAGCATTACTGTATCAGCCGGATCGTCCACTGCTGAACACAGCCTCCCTTATTAAAGGGGTATTTGCCATAATCCCCACGCTTGGCAGGTGGCTTGGGGATCGCAGTATAAGATGGCAGTTCTTTAGAAGGCGCTGCTGTCCACCTTCCAGTATTTTTCCCTTAGTCACCTCTTACGACACCCACGGGATGATATGGGGAGGTGCAATTCTAACCCGCCACCCCACGGGGCATGTTTCCCCGCTAATTATTTCGTGATGCTATGATCGATCATAATTGTAATTAATCTAATATAAAAACAGGTAAGTATATTATAATTATTTTATACGAAATTTAAAATTGAATGGTACTATAATATTTTATAAAATTATATGGATGAGTGCAGTGTGGCTATCTAGCAATACAATTAGCAAAGCACAAGGTACGTATTATAGTCCGTCAAAAAATTCATAGCATAAGATGCCATAAAACGTGGTGCCTCTTTTGTACTTGGACTTAAGCAGAAGTGTATGGACTTTAAAAACTAATTTATTATTATCATTTCGATTAGAAATACTAGAAATATTCTAACGAAATTAGGTTAAGAAAATTTTACAGTATTTTTTTCAGAAATATTAGAATCAAACAAGGTACTACGTATCTCAACCACTACATAGCTAATATTTAGTTAGATTAACAACAACATAACTCAATTTTAAAACTTACCCAGGTTGTAATAAAAAAAATTCTTCATATTACTTTACTAAGATCTGTACTTGCAACTACGTGAATAACGGTATAATTTCTGCTATGTGTAAAACAAGAGACCTTAAAAACTGATATGTGCTCGCAAAATCTGATATGGAACAAGAAAATGATCTGCTTCTTTCTGTTAAGTGTTTTAAATACACATATCAACAATGGTATCAGATACTTTGCACATAACAACAAATGTAAATCATGAACCAGAGGGTTTATACACATGATAGTTTGTGCATTCGATGCAGCTTTTAAAAATGAAACACATACGCTAAAAAACGAAAAATCGAAAAAAAACACATATCAGGTTTGGCAAGCGCATCGACGGTATGTTCTAATTAACTAATAAGTGGTCATGGTCAAAATTATTCTATCATATTGTTATACGCGTTGACCAATAATTGGCCCAATGTTTCAAAAAATGTTTGTTTAAAATTGTTTATAGGCTTTTTTTTTCTAAATGTTACTAGCACTATCGGGTGCTAAACAAAAATCTAACTTATATAAATTATTAGAGCACAAAATGTTATGCCCCTGGCGGGAATCGAACCAGCGTCTTCCGATTTCGCGCCGGATTCAAAGGTTTCAAAGCATAGATCACAGAAATGTTTCAAACTACAAAATGCAAAATACCTTTCCTGCCGCAACACACGACAATTTTGAACCGTTCGTAGCGAAGTTTGCTTAGCTGTTCTTAACCGATCAGCAAAGTGAAGCAACGTCTGTTACTATTGAGCGCTTCCGTGCTTCGGAGGGCACGTTAAGCCGTCGGTCCCGGTTGTCGTTTTAGGATGGCAGTCGTTATAGTATGGTGGTAGGGCATTTTGCGAATGCCCGTCTAGCTAGCTACCAATTAGCAGAAAATCTGTCGCCAAGCACCTAATGCCAAGGTGTGTTCCGGCAGCTGTCCTTGAGAGTATAGTTCTAGGTTAGCGTGAATAAAATCTTTTCTAACATCATAACTAACACTTACCATCAGGTGAGATAGTGGTCAAAGGCTAACCAATCATGCATAAAAAAACACAACTTTTCATCTCACACCAGCGGGGAAAATGTTCTAAGTGCAAGAAAATGAGCTTAAATAAAGTAGTAATTGACTTTCATTTATAGTAAAAATTAACGGCAAAATTATTAAAATAGTAAATTAATTTTCCTGGAACTTTTACAGAAGTTAGAATTTCAACCTTTCCAAGCCTGTGAAGTGAAAAGCTAATTTTATGGTTATAAAGTTGAAAATGTTATTTTACAACTCATTTCTACATTTGCAGTACCACCAAAACTGCTTAACGAAAATTATGATTGTAAAATTATTTTTTGTTACGTTAGTAAATTTGGCTTTACGGTAGGCAAAGAACAGGCAAAACACTTGAATAGTGTTTTGCCTCTTTTCTAACATCACCATCATTACATCAACCGGAACTTCACGCTCGAGCAAAGGACTTCCCCATTGGGTGGGATTTACCACAATGCCCACGCTTTACAAGCATATTTGGGATCGCAGTATAAGATGGCAGTTCTTAAGAAGGCGCTGCAGCTCTCCTTTGGTATTGTTCCTTTTATCGCCACTTACAATTCCCACCAGAAGATATCAAGGGCTGCAACTCCAGCCCGGCACCCCACGGCAAACAATATAGATATCAACATTCATTTGTTTGATTTTCGAATTGAAGCAGTGATGACAGTGGCATTGGCTATAGACTGCCGCGCAGGCGGTCCACGGTTCGAATCCCGCCGCGTGCTTGAGCTTAACCGCATGGTGTTAGGGCATTTTGCGATGCCCGCCTGTCTATCGACTACCTTCAAGCAGAAAATCTGTCGCCAAGCACCTAACGGTTTGTTCCGGCAGTTGTCCTTGAGAGCCAGTAATTCTAGGATAAGCCTGTTTGTTAACAGGCTTAGCCTAGAATTACTGCTCACTCATCATCACTTACCACCAGGTGATGAGATAGTGGTTAAAATCTTAACAAAAAAAAAGAATTCCTGACAACTACCGATTCATTTTTGCGTTCGTTTTACGGTGAAGCTCAAACAAAAGGCTAAAAAATGCCTCTATCAAGTGGTTACCACTAAAATCACGCTTGGCAGACGTCTTTGGAATCGTAGCTCTGCAGAAGACGCTACTATCCATCTCCTAGTTATCTTTACACCAATATAATATCTTCATGGCGAAAACCCAGATGAAATCACAAATATCAACGTAACAGCTGATTCACAAATACAGCAGGTAGACGCCATTAAGGATGTAGCGTTAACCGGTTTATGGACGAGTCAAGGCAATGACGGGGCTGCCTTGACCTCCATGTGGGCAGACAGACAAATTGGCTTACGGTATGACGACGATATTATGATCATTCATAAATTTGAGGTAGAACGAAGCAGCTATTTCTGTGCTGTAGAACCTAGAACTTTTCAGGCTCGTAGAACTCCACGCTCTACAATCAATCAATAGTTTATTTACAAGAAAAAAGGTCTTAAACATTATTGCGATTTGTCATTGTACTCGTATTGTGCCAGCATGCAGGCGTGCAAATATTAAAAAAAAATTTGGTCACTTTGATCTAAAAACTCTTAAACTATAATAGTATATTATGCAACAAGTGCGCGAAGTAGTTTATTACAATCGAGACGGATTTTAGGCCTGAGATCCAAGATCGAAGGATTGTGCCTATGTTAGGGCGCATAAGAACTTGGTTTTTAGATTAACTTTTTGATATATGTACTTATTTTTTTTATTGTTCACATACTAGAAATAATATATATCCTAAAAGGACGTAAGCTTCAGATTTACGGCCTTCTTATATATAAGTAAATATTATTCTATATAAGTAAAAAAATAAAAAAATTACCAAATAAATAAAAATAGTTTTATCAAGATCAGTTCTGTTCACAGACTACTAGAACTCTTCTTTCTATTTGAGAAACATATAAACAGATCTAATAAAACTATTTTCTTTTAATTTCGGGGATATACCGGATTCCTCATTACGGGTTTTTGTTAATACGAATATGCATACAGCTTGAGAGTCTTCAAAAATTATTTGATAATTCCAAAAATTAAAAAAATGCTCCATAATATTGAAATGTTTTTTTTTTAAGTTATTGTGGCGGAACAAGCTTGAGGCCCACCTGATGTTAAGCGGGCTAACCTCTGCCTATAACAAATGCATTTCATCACAAATCACGAATTGTACTGTGTCCGTCACATTGAGATGTGCCTGTAATATCACTTGCTCACAAGGACCGCTGCCGGAACACTCACACACAGACAGATTTTCTACTTGAGGTAGCTAGACAGGCGGGCATTCGCAAAATGCCCTTCCACCATGCGGTGAAGCTCAAGCTTGCGGTGGGGATCGAACCAGGGACTTGCGGCATGGCAGTCCATAGCTATTACCACCCAGCCATTATTGCTTCAAAACCATACCATGGTGTTATGATAAAAACGAAAACTTGTCAATTACTGTTCCACCATTGTCCGCATAACCGCAACTTCCGTGACGTCATCATTTGGCATCGATAACCATAATGCAATTTGTGGTTTCCCAACGAAACAGGTATTAGGTCTTGGTAGGGATTCCCCCAGTGCCAATGGTCAACTGCATACGAATAGATATATATGTCAACAAGTGTAACTAGTATACAGTTACCGTTTTGATTTGGGACTCGTCAATTTCACAATTATTATATAATTATATGATGATGATAGACAATACTACAACTAGTACAATGAAAGCATTTAGACTTAGTAGGTGATGGCTCAGTGGCATTGGCTATGAACTGCCGTGCAGCAGGTCCATGGTTCGTATCCCGCCGCGGGCTTGAGCTTCACAGCATGGTGGAAGGGCTTTTTGCGAATGCCTGGCTAGCAAACACCCTCAAGTAGAAATTCTGTCGCCAAGCACCTAATAGTGTGTTCCGGCAGCAGTCCTTGAGAGCCAATGAAATTACAGACACATGAGACCAAACAACTGTACGTCTCATTGTGACGGGCACAATGCAATTCATCGTTGACGAAATGCATCTGTTATAAGGCAGAGGTTAGTCCACTTAACATAAGGTGGGCCTCGGCTTGTTCCGTCCAATAACATAAAAAAAAGACAACCTATAAAATATTGCGGACTCACAGGCAGTCGTTATATTATCGTTTAAGTAAACTTTGACACCTAACATCTTAAGAAGTCATTGACTGTTAAGAGGCCTTTTACATTTTGCAGCCCTCTCCTCGCACTTTTAAAGATAATTTCAAATAGCAACAATATGGTTTATATTTTTTAAAATGTGGTCAATCATTATTTCGCTGCATGCAACTATAGATGTTCTCAACATATTTTTACTTTGTTACATGTTGAGTCCAAATAGAATTAGAGGCCCAAAATTTAAAATAACTAAATTACGCGTTTTGGATCCCACATTACAGATAACAAAATGAAAATTAGTAGAGAATATCTATAGTTGCATGCAGCGAAATAATGATTGACCACATTTTAAAAAATATATACCATATTGTTGCTATTTGAAATTATCTTTAAAAGTGCGAGTGAGAGGGCTGCAAAATGTAAAAGGCCTCTTAATATAAAATAAAAACACATGTATGTTTCTATATTGCATTTCAGGGCTTCTGTCTTTTGTATATGCTTAGGGTCATCAGGGTAGGATTATTTTGATTGGACTCTCAAAAAAAAATTGTATATGGAAAATAAAATTATACCACGTTTGACGTAGTATGTTTTTTTTTATATCATATTTATATTTTTAGATTTTTGGCTTGTTTTGAATATATATATATATAATTATAGTTTTTATTCATATGTACACCAAGCGCTTATTTTCACCTTCTGCGATATTTTAGGGTACATGTTTAAAACGTAATAGAGCTCAGAAATAAAACAAGTTGGTTAAGTGAAGATAAAATTATGGTATTTTCTTGTAGTATTGGCATTACGATACTACATACTATAGACACTATGAAAAAATGCTACACATTGTATAATTATACCACGGAATCCCACACTACAATACAGTACCGTACAGTGTCAAAAGCTAAGCATTAGATAAAATTGCACTCGGGCCCCAAGATACAGGCCTCATGCCTAGTTTGGGGTCCACAGAAATTGTGTTTCTGACTATGAATTGTATTTAGTTACTTACACCCTATTTGTTACATGAATGCTTATGACTTCTGAAATAAATAAATATTGTATTGTATTGTAAAAAAGTAAATACGAGCAAACTTGAGCAAACTTGTTACAGCTACACGAACCGACTATTAAAAACAGCACACTTTTGGAAACAACCTAAAATGTATGTCTGGTAACACTTTAGTTTACATTTTTATTCGAAATTATAACCTAAATTGCGTTGTATAATATTAAAGAAAGTACATTTTTTTTTATATATATCATGCCGTTTTTTATTTGTTACAAACTTACTTTTAACTTACTATGTTAATCCTATATAAATATGATACTACAATGAAATATGGTGCTACAATTAAATACATTTATATTTGTGTGCTGTTTTGTCATTTCATTACGTTAGGTCCCTGATGGACCCGCCACTGACCCCGGGGTCCGTTGTCTGTTTAGGATTTCCTCCACGACCTTTTCGTTGCGGTCCTTCAATGCCATTTTGAGGTTGTGGTTGGTTATTTCCTCTTTCGTCGCTCTTTCTGCCCGCCGCACAAATTCGCCGATGGTGTCAGAGCTGTCGTCGGTGTAGTATGTGCAGCTTTCTTTGTGACGCGACAATGCCACAACCGCATGCGGGACGCTGTCCCTGAGCCTGGTCACTTTTTCTCTCATTTGGATGATAATCGTGAGAAACGAGATCATAATCTCGTATGTCAGTTCCTGTGACTCGTGCACGGTCAGAATGCGAGACCCCTGGCCACACCCATACCCTCTGCCTACCAAGGTGGATTTCTCCTCCTGAGTCAGCGTCAGATATAGGGTGTTTGGGAGGTCTTTTGGTATTTTTGCACCTGTGTATCGTTGAAGTTTCAGGGAGTGAACACGAGATCTTGATGAGTAGAAACCCGGGTACACCTCACGCAGGACATATGCCACATCCATCGGATTTCGGTGCGTGCAGAACAACTCTTGGCCGATGGTCGCCAGTACGTTTGGATTGCTGTACCTTACATTGAAAAGGTTCTCTCTCTCAATATAAGGCAGCTGGTTTACGTCTCCGATGATGACAACATCCTCAGCCTCCAGTAACCGCGCAGCCATTATGATGGCCCCGAAGTGGTTCATGTGAGCTTCGTCCATGAGAAGACGTTTTTCTCTACGCTCCATGAACCCATTGGCCAATACGGAGGCCAAGGTGCGCACTTTGGATTTAACTCCATCGCCTATGCGGTGCGCTACCTTGTCTCTCAGATCTTTGGCTGCTTCGGTTGTGGTAGTGACTATGATGTCTCTGTCAGCATCGAAGTTTTTAACTATCCAAGTTGTTTTGCCGCAACCGGGAACTCCGTTAATCCAAGTAATCCGTGGCATTGTCCAGTGATCCCACGCTGCCGCTGGGTTGGAGTCATCCGAGATGGTTTTAGCCATCTCGATGATTTTCTCCTGCAGCATTATCTTCGTGCACCGGGCTGTGACCACAAGGGGATTGTCTGGTGGTGTGAAAAATGTAAGTTTGCCAGTCCGTTCTGTCTCATCCTCATTCAGAGTAACGAAGCCCTCTGTGGAGCTGAATGCAGCCATATAACGACCCGTCATACTTCCCTTGATGACTCGGGATCTCTCGTTATCGTATATGGCTGCTTCCGCTTCCGTGAGTCTCACATTCAACAACCCCTCGTTTTCCCAGAGATAGGCTTGCATGATGTTCTTGCAAGTGGTCAGGTTTACATCTCTCGTTGCCTTCTCTATCGTTAGGAATTCGATGAATGCGTTGAATGCGTGGTCTGTTGGCTTTGTTACTTGGATGAGGTTTGGCGGGTTAACTTGCCCCTTGTCGGCTCTGGTCCGTTTAGTCTGCGGGGGGTCGGGATGTTTTGTGGAGGGTTTTGTGAATTCCTGAACGGCAGCTGATTGTCGTTCTGCCGTTCTGGATATCCTATTTCTTATGCCGTGTAATGCTGAGTTGACAACGTCTATGAAATGCTTTTTATGTCCGACTCGGCTTCCTCTTTTTTCTGGACTGGATTTTAGCCTCTGCGCTACGGATTTTTTGGCGTCGATCTTTTCTTGGAGGCGCTGAGCTCCTGTCTGCGGACTCGAGTATGGTTGGAGGCTTGTGATGTTTTTGGTTGCGGATACGGTGGGTGCTTTGAGGTAGCTTAGATCTTCTCCTCTGTCCTCGTACGCCACTATGCTGTGGCGCGATGAAGCTTTTATACACCCAATGTGGTCCGCAACTTCGCCTCGCGAGTACTCTATCACCATCGCGTCTACGCTGATAATGCGAGGTGTTGCGCCTTCATCCGCCTCTCCGAGCTTGGTGGAAGTGCATATTTAAAATTATTTAATTTAATACAGTCATAGATAAATGAAAAATATTATTAATTTTCTGTGATACAGTATAGTTTTCGAGCAAGTAAAGCACAATGCATAATTGCATATATATTATATATGGCTAATGGGTATAGTTGGTCGCTCTAAGCTCTTGCGCTTACATTAATACCTTTCGAATAAAGATAATTTATATAATAAGGAATGAATCATACGCTCAGTTGGGCCTAAAAACAATATCCGTGTTTCCGCCAAGGAAAGGAAACGCTGCTCCAAGGTGAACTGGTTGTTTGTCGAGTACCTAACAGTTAAAGGTTTGAAATAAACAACTTTTGGTGTTATCTGTTGTACTTTTACTTATCATAATCAACAATTGAAAGATAGAAATTATTATGCACCAGGACGGTATTCTGGGGGTTGCGGGTTCAAGTCCCACTGGAAGTTATCTTTTTCCATCCGTAATAATTTCTATGTTTTCGCTTAGCATGCGTCAATGCTCCTATAAAATAAATTTAGTCAATTGAAAGATAACCCTAAAACAAGTCACCAGGCTATATCTCAAGAACAGTGATAGCTAGACAGTTTAAATTTTCACAGATAATGTATTTCTATTGGCGCCATAACAACAAATACTAAAAATAAAGTAAAATAAATATTTAAGGGGGGCTCCGATACAACAAACTTGATTTTTTTACCGTTTCTTGCTCGATACTAATAACGGTGACAGGTAGACGCTTTAACTATTCGCAGAATATTAAGTTACGGAACCCTTCGTGCGCGAGTCCCACTCGCACTTGGCCGGGTTTATTGAATGTGTTCCTTCTTACCTTTTGACAGGGTGTTCGGATTTTTATGATTTTTTTAAATTTTAAAGATGGTGTTTGTCATTTAAGCCCATTAAAGTTTGAGTGACATCCGACGAGTAGTATTTGAGTTATGCCTAATAATGCGTATTTAAGCTTACACTACATTGAAGATGTTACAACTTTTTTTTTTTTTTCTATGCCTGATAGGTTAGCCTTTGACCACTATCTCACCTGATGGTAAGTGATGATGTGGTCGAAGATGTTGTTCAAGCTAACCTAGAAGTACTGGCTCTCAAGGACAGCTGCCGGAACACACCGTTAGGTGCTTGGCGACAGATTTTCTACTTGAGGGTGGTAGCTAGCCAGGCGTGCATTCGCAAAATGCCCTACCACCATGCTATAACGACTGCCATCCTAAGACAACAACCGAGACCGACGGCTTAACGTGCCCTCCGAAGCACGGAAGCGCTCAGTAGTAATGTCACTAGCGGTCACCCATCCAACTCATGACCGCGCGCGACGTTGCTTAACTTTGCTGATCGGTTGAGAACAGCTAAGTAAACTTCGCTACGAGCGCTTCTTCTCATTTTCACTTGTCGATGTAAAATTAACAAAATAAACTGTATTTGATGCCACAAGATGGTTTGCTTTATCTACTCTCTAGTACATTTTAAGTTTTGGAATATTTTCTTGTTGAAGTCTGTTTTTTATATTTTTTATATTATTTTATTAGGGAACTAACAGTCATATAATGTTACAAAATATGTATAATACTAAAGTTCCATGATTAGCAAAAAAGTACAGTTATACCCAAAAAGTTTTAGACAATACAGACAATTTATAAACCCGCTTCTTAACTAATAAATACAAAAGCTACTTAAATTTATGGTTAATGCCTTTATCGATTGTATTCTTTGCTATGATTCGAGATTACCGACTCTTTTTTAGCTGAGTAACGCATGTGAACAACTAGCATACATCAGATCCATTCCAAATAAATAAGTTAGAATCCTGTTAAAGGTGTTTTTTTTTTAAAAGGTAACTATTTAAGATAATATTTAAATTTAAATAGACTGTGCGTAACATAATTTAGGATAAGTGTAGGCTATTTATTCTGTGGCTATAAACAGAGAAGGACCGATCACGCAAAACTCTTCAGAAGTTACAGGTGACCAAAGAGGATGGAATACCTACGGAGTTAAATTACCAGCTTTTTTTTTAATGTTATTGTGGCTGGAAAAGCTCGAGTCCCACCTGACGTTAAGCGGACGAACGTCTGCCTATAACATATGAATTTCATCTCAAGTCATGAATAGAACTGCGCCCATCACTTTGAGACATATTTGTTAAGTCTCATGTACCTGTAATTTCACTGGCTCTCAGGTACAGCTACCGAAACACACCGTTAGGTGCTTGGCGACAGGTTTTATTTTCTACTTGAGGGTGGTCGCTAGCCAGGCGGGCATTCGCAAAATGCCCTTCCACCATGCGGTGAAGCTCAAGCCCAGCGGCATTCGAACCATGGACCTGCTGCGCGGCAGTTCATAGACAATGCAACTGCGCCGTCACTGCTTCAAAAAAGCCTATTTTACTGGTGTCTCTGATGATGTAATTCGTGCTTCTTCACCTTTCTGATTACATAATAATGATTCTGAATTTAGTAACGACCAAAACGTCAAATAAGGAGACGAAATCATGGCTGATTAAAGCTTCTATAATGACGTACACTACGCAACATCAAATAACGATTGACATTTAGAAGTATGTTGACTAAAACGGAAATACCAAACATTATATAAATTAATCGACAATTCGATGATTCGACAACTTTTACTAAGGCCTGGTAATTCAATTATGTGGTAAAAAATATCAGAATGATAGAACTTTTAACTACTAAATAAAAAAAAATTGTATACATTTTTTTTTTATTTGGGCTTAGTGCTTTAGTGTGTAAAATTTTGAAGCAATGTCAGCCGAGAGGTAATTGCTATGGACTGCCGTGCCGGAGCTCCATGATTCAATCCTAGCTTGAGCTTCACCGCATATACGAAGTGCATTATGCGAATGATCGCCTGGCTAGCTACCAACCTCAATCAGAAAATCTGCGCCAAGCCCCTTACAATGTGTTCTGGCAGCAGCCCTTGACTGCCAGTAAATTACACTTAACTTATGTATCAGGGTGACGGGCGTAGTGCAGGTCGTTTCTTGTAACGAAATGCATCTGTTATAGGCAGAGGTCACCGCTGAACATCAGGTGGGCCTCGTGTTTGTTCCATCACAATAACATAAAAAATCCATCCTAATCAAAACAACAACAGCTTAACAAACATACCATACTATTGAAGCAGTAGTGGCTCAGTGGCATTGGCTATGGACTGCCGCGCAGCAGGTCCATGGTTCGAATCCCGCTGCGGGATTGAGCTTCACCGCATGGTGGAAGGCCATTTTGCGAATGCCCGCCTGGCTAGCGACCACCCAAAGTAGAAAATCTGTAGCTAAGCATTTAACGGTGTGTGTAACAGCAGTCCTTGAGAGCTAGTGAAATTACAGGCACATGAGACTTAACAACTATGTCTCAAGGTGACGTGCACAGTGTTATTCGTTGTTGACGAAATGCATCTGTTATAGGCAGAGGTTAGTCCGCTTAACTTCAGAAGGGCCTCGAGCTTGTTCTGTCACAATAACACACTGACATCCTTACGTCCGCCTTCTTAATATACCTTAGACTGCTGGCACTGTCTGCTAGGTAACAGATAAATTTACTGTATCCCTACATTCCGAGGTTCACTTAGCAAGAACAAGCTGCGTATCATTTGCCGCAGGAAGCGATATAGAAAGGCCTGTGTCTGCTGACGAACTCGTTACTCGACCCGATGCAATATATCAAATGTCGAAAGGAAATATTTCAATTCCGCATTACGTATTGCCATATTTACTTTCTTTAGGCATAAGACATGCTACGAGAGTATCGATAAATGTCATTTTCGAACACATAAATGCAGCATATATCACTAAGGGTGCGTACCATTTGAAGTTAAATTCGCCAAAAACGATAAAATCGATCACACTCCCAAAAAGTTGTTCCACTTGGGTCTTGGCATTATTTTCGCCATAAACGCTATGAAGCTACTGGAACAGTTTGAATTACCTACATCTAATGTCCAAAGTGACAGAAGTGGCAAATTTTAGTGGCATTCTTAGCGTTCTTATCCTAAATGGAACAGGGGATGTCAGTTACAAACGATCACAGTGATCACAACCATAGACGCAGAATGTGATCAAAATTATCGAAAATAACGAAATTAGCGTCAAATGGAGTACGCCCAAAGAAAAAACTTTAGGCTATTCCGAACGATGGAACAGCGGCAGTTTTCTGTGCGTAAGCGACGACATCCGGAACAAGAGAGGGTTGTTCTTTGTTTGAAAGATCTTCGCTAGCTTAGCCATAGATTTTCAAATGTATTTTATTTCTTTGCTACAAAAATGTTGGCATTTTGATCATATTAAGGGCCTGCTTCAGAATGTTCGAGTAAGTTCTGGTTATACTATCCAGAACATAAAATAACTGAATGATAAAAATTACAGTTAACATGCAGCGCGTTTCAAGCTTTAACCGATGCAGCGATGGATAGGCTAAATCGATGATTGTGAAACGCAAAGATAGTATTTTATATTAAATATGTTCTGGGTAGTATAACCGGAACTTACTCGATCATTCTGAAACAGGCCCTAACACTAACTAACCCATATTTACTACGGGATCCTGATATTTTTTCCCGCTAATCCTTTAGCAACCCCAGTTCATATTCAACCAAAATGATATTTTTATTTGCTTATACTATTTTACGTATTTGAACATCTTAAAACTATTATAGAACTAGACAATGTAGTTTAAAACTTTCAGAGAGATGACAATGAATAATTCTGTCTCTCACGGTATGATGCCCTATGTTTTTGAGAGTTAGTTCACTCCATTAGGGTTTAATTTAACTTAATTATTTAGGTAAGTTATTTATTTTTTGTGTGTAAGTGTGTGTATTTGTGGGATTTTTGTGTGTTACTTTGTGTGTAGATGATAGCGGCTGTATCTTCTAAGTCGATACACTCTTGGCAGAGCAGCCGTGGTCGTTGTAGTAGTGGTGGAGGGGGCAGATAGTACACCCCTCAGCGCCTGTATCCTCTTTACTTTTCATGAACCTTTCAAAGAAAAAGGTTATTTAGTTGATGCGTATATTTTTTCTGTTTTTTTCTTACGTAGCATCGTAGCTCAAAACCCCCAAGTTTTTAGGGTGGGATGATGTTCTCTGTTTTCGGTACTTTTACCTCCATTGAACGTTGTGTGAGGGCTGCTAAACCGTTTTCGATGGTATTTGATACTATAATTTTAGACTTTTCACTAACCTAACCAGCCGTTTCTAACATATTTAGGATGCATAGACCGTGCATAAAACTCGGTCAATATTATAATAGGTTTTAGTGTTGAGTTTTATGTCAGTTATTTTTTTAATAACATAACTCTTTAATATGTCTTACACTCAATTAGTTTGTTATATTTTTTCTATATTTGCTTCTTTCTTTTTACATGTATATGTAAAACATTAACAAACTATTTTTATAAATGTGTATGTTTATGCTAGGTACACAAAATATATCTATATATTTTTGATAATTAATTAATTAAATACATTATAGATTTAGGGGTTACTTTGCGCAAATTCATATTTAATAATATCAAAACTGTTAAAATATTATAAGAAAAATATTCAACTAAAATTTTAGAACAACAATTTGGTATATAAAATTATAGCTGGCAACTTTAGCCTAATTTTACTACTAAGCCGAGGTGACGTCATAAACATCACGTAATCCAACCGAATGAATTCTCTATGCGTTACGATTATACACTAATCATCAAAAGATCTTGACTGTTCAAGCGTACGATCGAGAATGTTTTGCTAAAATATCAATGTATACGTTTGCTAAAATTAGACTAAACAGGTGTGTCTCAAGGTGATGGGCGCAGTGCAGTTCGTCACTTGTGATGAAATGCATCTGTTATAGGCAGAGGATACCGCTTAACATCAGGTGGGCCTCGCGCTTGTTCCATCACAATAACATATAAGAAAAAAAGAAAAACGTTTTCTTAAAACATTTGGTAATATTATATATTTATTTTACAATACATCGCATGTCCTTGTTGTATATATAATTTCTTTGAAACAAAATTGTAACGTCGCCGTCTTCTCTTTGTCCGCAGTGGATTACCCCAGAAGAATGTGCAGTATACAGCAGAGAGCAGCGCCCCCCGCTCGTCATCCCTCGGATCACGCAGTACCGGGCTGTGCGTATGCGCAACCAGAACCCGTACCCTGAGGTAAGGAACTTATAATACCACAATGTATATGAACGAGCCCTTAGCTGTTACAGGAACTAACTATACACAAGATATAATAAAAATTAAAAAAAATTAGACTTTTCACACACATGATAGTTGAAAAAAAACCTCCCGTTTCTAAGATATTCAGGTTGTATAGACCGTCCATAAAAAATCGGTCAATATTACAATAGGTTTTGGTTTGAGTCTTATGTCCGTTTTTTTTAAACTTAATTATTTAATATGTCTTTCACTCAGTTTGTGATGATTTTTTCTTTATTTGTTATTTTTTTTACATGTAGATGTATGCTAAGTACACTTAAGCACAAAATCTATCTATATGTATTTGATAATTAATTAAAATGAATTATAGATTTAGTTAAAATTAATTATAAGTTTCGCAAAGTATGCGAAAATCCATATTGTATATTTCACTTGTCCTTTATGGTCTTAATTATATAAAAATAATGGTAAAGCCTCTATATTTTCCTTAACTTACAGAGTATTAAACGAAATATTATTTTGAATTATACTAAGATTATGCATAGTAATAAATTATGTATATTTATATAGTTAAGGCCCCTGAAGGGTATAGGCCTCCTCGAACAGTTTCCAGGTTTTTCTTGTCTTTGCTTTCTTTGTCCAGTCTTTACCAGCATATTTTTTAATCTCGTCTACAGCGTTCCTTACGACGCTCTAGTTCTCTTGCCACTTGGACCTGGCCTAACTGTAGCCAATGCGTCCCTCTTTCTTCTGACAGTCTTGCTACGTGGCCAGCCCACTTCCATATGAGCTTTCGGATATGCTGTAGAGCATCTATCATAATGTTACAGACACTTATATAACTTACCACAAATTGACTCATCATCGGGTCTCATGCATACCAATGGCATTAGTAAATCATTATTTTAGAAGTCGATGATGTTGACCTTTGATGCGGATTCACTTAACAAGACTCCGGAAGGTAACCGCACCCATGACGTCATATTTTAGAATATTCAACAACTTTTATTTTTTATAAGCTAACCTTTGACCACTATCTCATCTGATGGTGAGTGATGATGTTAGAGAAGATTTGGTTTCAGGCTCACCTCAGTGACACCTACCGGAGACAACGTTAAGTGCTTGGTGCCAGACAGGCATTCCCGAAATGCCCTAACTCTATGCTATAACGACTGCCATCCTAAGAAAACAACCGAGGCCGACGGCTTAATATGGCTTAATGTGGCCCGCCGAAGCACGTGTACGCTCAGTAGTAATGCCACTAGCGGTCACCCATTCAAGACATGGCCGCAGCGTACGTTGTATAACTTAGTTGATCGTTTAAGAACGATAAAGAAAGCTACACATATTATAATACATACATGCATTGCGTATTGTAGGTAACAGCGGAATATATAATAATAAATGGTAAAAGCTGGTAATCCCCAAGAAAAACACAGACACCAATTTGCAAACAGAGGTCTGATATAGCACACGATGAGTCAATCGCGAAACGCACAGCACAGCCATGCCTGTGTGCTAATTTGTTGCGTTTAATTATTGCATACAATGTGCTGTTCAAGAGGCCAAGATGGCGGCTGCTTGCCAAACACACAACGGACGCAGTACCTAAGCTTTTGTCCGCAATAAAATTTATGCATTGACTTGGGTCGACTACACTAGTGTCTCCAAAACTATTGCCCTAATTAGTGGAGATAATTATCGAGATAATTGCAAATTGTTTAAATATTATAAATGAACCGGTAAAAACACTCACGTTCTGGATCGAATCGTCTGCGATTAGGTGCCCACCGGAAGCTCGCAGAAGCAGCTGCGACTCGCCCTGATGATGAGCGTCTGCAATGCTCGATACTCGGGTCGACGTATTCCATCCCCAACATGAGTGTTTTACTCGGTTAATTTATAACATTTAAATATGTGTGAAACTCACGAGAAATGTATTTTAAATTGTTTGTTTGAAATCTGAACCAATCTTTACCCACACGATAAGAAATAGAAAATGTCCTAAAAATATAAAATATTTTTGGAGTAAAGATAGCCGAGCGGTACAAGGTAGCTATTACCGCTATCTATTCCATAGGGTTGCGGTGCCGCAGGTCTATGGTTCGATCCCCCGCAGGCTTGAGCTTTACCACAAAATGGAAGGGCATTTGGCGAATGTTTGTCTAGCTACCTACCGACCTCAAGTAACGATTCTTTCACCAACACAGTGTGATCAAGCAAAAGTTCTTAAGATCGTGTAAGAAATTACAGGCACATGAGACTTAACAACTGTATGTCTCCGGTTGAGGGCGCAGTGCATATGTTATAGGAAGAGGTTACCGCTTATTATCGACAGGCCTCGTGCATGTTCCATCACAATAACACACAAGGATTGCGTTAAGTTTTTGGATAATTATAAACTATAACAATCAAACGGTACTAACTCAAAATTATGTAAAGTTTTCTTTTCTATGATAAATTCATTCGCTGACACATTTTTTTTTATCTTCATTATCATATTGGGGAGCAACATAGAAGATTATTTACCCATGTTGCATTTATCTTAATGTGTGCCAAATTTCAGTCTTGTAGTGTATAAGATCTTGTAGATCTTATATTTTTTATATATGTCATAAGACAGTGACGTAGAGAATAACTAAACGTCAGAGAGGCGTATATACAACTGTAGAATACGAAAAATACGAAAAATAACGACATCATCAATTAACATAGATAACATATTAAGGAAAATGATTTAGAACCTTGGATACTGTGTTGATCAGTAGTGTGCGACACCACATCCGGCGCAATGTTTGATTGAATGGAGCTATGCTGATTAATTGAACGTTTCGATAAAGGACCCATTGAGCTCTGTTCTGTAGCGATTCTGAAGGAATGCTCGACAGAAGAGTGCTGTGAATACGGCCAGCTTAGTCGTGGGATCCACAAATTGTATCCGAATTAAATATTTAGTAGGTAATAATTCCGCTATAAAAATTCCAAAACTCTGCAGAAGGTGGATTAAAAAGTATTGCAAGCAGCAGTTGACAATGTTGAAATGTATGCGAGGATAGACGGAAATGGATAATTATTATATAAGAAATTGCCATTTTGTATATACATTTCTGTAATTTAATGGAAGATCATATTAAGTTGTCCGATAAAACTCTGAAACTCTCACAAATTGTGTAAAGTTATTTTGAGAAGGAAAATGTGGTATTCCATCATCATCTAGATTAATGTTTGATTATATAATACAATTCGTTTCAAAATCCCTTTATTTCTGTATGAGTTGACAAAGTAAGGCAGGATTCAACGTGTACTGCTCAGTGAGGCACCCATTTATGATGATTTTAATTTAAACATATTGCTGCTATTTATTAAATATTGTTGGTAAGTATGCTAACGTCTAACAATGCCGTTAATTCTTTGGTAGTTAGATCGTCTTTCACCATCACCTTCAACCTTAGTAGCTGGTCTTCCTCGTGGATCATTCTTCAGGTCGAAGTTTCCACTACGAAAAGGTTAAACCAACAACGCATGGTGCCTTAGTAAGCCGTATCCTCTCCATAAACACAACTGACATTACGAGATGTTTCTGCTGCCTTAGTCCCACGCCGGTACTCATATTACTCTAGATGAAAAATGTAAAAAAAAGCAGAATGAAATACAAGTCGAACATAGGATGTAATTAACCGACTTAAAACAAAGGAGGAGCTTCTTAATTCGTCTGTTCTTTTTTTATGTTTGTTACCTCAGAACTTTTTGTTGGGTGAACCGATTTTGAACTATCATGGTTACGACTTCAACAAGTTATTTCACACCTTAGTGTTGAAGTCGGTTCCACTTTAAGGTATAAAAAATGTAGTTTATAAGTTCGCGTGATTATGAGACATATTAATGTTTTAAACAACAGCTGTACTGACGCGCGTAGATCGAGAATATCAATCCGTAGGTTGATACCTACGTTTCTAGTGTATCCGATGCCCTTCATAAGGAGAGTTCACGCGTATACGCTGTTAACTATTATTTGTGAAATGAAATGAAAAATTATTTATTTGACAGACAAAATATAAATACATGACATAATACATCTACAAATATATAACAATTACGACCATTTTGAAAATATACATTAGTTGATAAGTTGTAATACTTGTAGGTCAAGCATAATGTGTCAGTCAAATTGGACTCATCTCAGCATAATGCCGAGTGTCATAGACATTCGACGCTGGTTTTCAGATGAACCCATCACGCGTTTGGCACTAACTTAAAACTAGGAGGTCAATAAGTATACATTTTTCCTTCGTTCCCCAAACATTTGCCTTCCTAAGGTCCACACAAAAAATTTAATTGATTGCGATAATCATCTTTATCGTAAAGATCAAAGGCCAACCTCCATGCCAGTGAAGGAGACCCACGCAGCGGCTTTCAGAATATCCGTGGGTTATCTCGGCAGTTGACCTCCACTAATTAATCTTAATTTATGATCTGGGAAAGTGGGAGGCAGAGAATGACGTCATAGTATACGTTATTCCATTTAGATATTTTTACAATAGTGATACCAGGTGGATCGCTTTATAATGCCCATCTTGTTGTGCACCACTACAGTGTCAGGTTTTGAAGCAGTGATGGCTCAATGGCATTGGCTATGGACTGCCGCGCAGCAGGTCCACGGTTCCAATCCCGCCGCGGGCTTGAGCTTCAACATATGGTGGAGGGGCATTTTGCGAATGCCCGCCTGGCTAGCTACTCCCTCAAGTAGAAAATCCGTCGCCAAGTACCGTTTTATCTTTCCATTGAAACCAAAACTGCAAATTATATATATTTATGGAATCGTTTTTTGAAGCCCTTCATTTGTATATCCAATTCGATAGGTTTGGAAGAAAAAAGAAATTTCTTTGCGGATTCTGCGGATTATTTGCGGGTCTTAGGATCCGCCACATTGTTTTTCTTATTTATTTATGAAGGTATCTAATGCCACCTGCGCTACCAAAATGAATCTAACGATATCTTATACATTGAAATAGGTTAAGCCGTTTAAAAGTTATGGTGGAATAAAGAAACTCACAAATATACATACATACCTACATGAATCTCGCAAAACATGTCACTTCTTTTTTTCAGTAGTGTAAAAATTTAATTAAAAAGTACCGATACGCCGCTGCCTGGTGACAAGCATCACGTCTGTCCACTACAGTTACAGTGTCACCATTGTGTGTGACAATGCACTGCGATCGACTCCCCGAGACATTCGTTTGCCCAGTAATTTCACTTGCTACAGTGCCCTTCAAACCTAAAAACAGCAGTTTTTGCATACTGCTGCTAGGATGGTCTGGGTACCACCACAGTGTCAGTCTGACACTGCGGTGGTACCCACCAAGGCGCCCTCTTGTTTAATAGGCCAACCACATGGTTTTGTGAGCCTGTCCTTGAGAGCCACCAAAATTACAAGCACCTGCGACTTACAACTATGTCTCAAAGTGACGGCGCAGTGCAATTCGTGACTTGTGATGAAATGCATCTGTTATAGGCAGAGGTTAGTCCGCAGTATTTAGAACTACTATGATTAGATATAAAGGCACTGAAATAACTGGGCTAATGAGACATAAGTCCGTCACATCAATTCATAAAATTTGAAGCGCTAGTAGCGAAGTTTGCTTAGCTGTTATTAACCGATCAGCAAAGTTAAGCAACGTCCGTAGCGGTTATGAGTTGGATGGGTGACCGCTAGTGACATTACTACTGAGCGTGCACGTGCTTCGGAGGGCACGTTAATCCGTTGGTCCCGGTTGTCGTCTTAGGATGGTAGTCGTTATAGCATGGTGATAGGGCATTTTGCGAATGCCCGAATGGCTAGCTACCACCCTCAAGTAGAAAATCTGTCGCCAAACACCTAACGGTGTGTTCCGACAGCTTTCCTTGAGAGCCAGTACTTCTAGGTTAGCCTGAACAACATCTTTGACCACATCATCACTTACCACCAGGTGAGATAGTGGTCGAAAGCTAACCTATCGGGCATAAAAAAAAAATTGATATTCTCTATAAAATTGCAGTTTGCTTTATTGTCAACAATTTCCGCAGCGTACGCGACATTACCACATTTTTGGTATATTTTCACAAGTTGTGTTACATTATCGAAGTTTTCATACGGATCCCTAAGTTCATGAAAATATTCCATAGCCTATGTTCATCTATGTGTATGATTCTAATGGTGGAAGAATTTCATATAGGTCCAGAAGTTTTTACATTTATTTGTTACATACAAAAATACAAATCTTTCCTATTTATAATTTTTTTTTTTTATGCCTGATAGGTTAGCCTTTGACCATTATCTCACCTGCTGGTAAGTGATGATGTGGTCGAAGATGTTGTTTAGGCTAACCTAGAAGTACTGGCTCTCAAGGACAGCTGCCGGAACACACCGTTAGGTGCTTGGCGACAGACTTTCTACTTGAGGGTGGTAGCTAGCCAGGCGGGCATTCGCAAAATGCCCTACCACCATGCTATAACGACTGCCATCCTAAGACGACAACCGGGGCCGACGGCTTAACGTGCCCTCCGGAGCACGGAAACGCTCAGTAGTAATGTCACTAGCGGTCACCCATCCAACTCCTGACCGCGCGCGACGTTGCTTAACTTTTCTGATCAGTTGAGAACAGCTAAGTAAACTTCGCTACGAGCGCTTCAACTCAATACAAGTGTTATAGATATATAATATAGTGTAGATATTATAGAGCTTATCGTATTTTCCAAAACTTATCAGAGCGCTTGGTCGATGCGACGCGTGATCAAAATGCTGGCACCTATTTGGCTCAAAGAATAAGCATTGCAATTCAACGGGGCAATGCTGCCAGCATGCTGGGCACGCTGCCAACTGGTAGTGGGCTAGATCATTTGGACTGCCTATGAGTCTGCAATGACTTATATAGGGATCTACATGCTTTTATTGTAGTAGCTATAGTGTTGCATATAGTTCGTAGTATTGTATATAGTGTAGATAAAAGTAATCGTGGCCCAATTTAAGATTTCAATGTCGTAAACTTTGCATACTCCTTTGGAAGCCTGGAATCGTTCAGCTGATAAGTACTGTTTTTTTTGCAAGTAAGGTCATATCATCCAAAAAGCAGACATACAGTCAGACCTCGGCTTCGTACGTCACCGCATTGGTAATCAGTTGCAAGTAATAAACGTTGATAACAGCTCACTTCCTAACAGCGAACAACTTGATAAGGGTCTAGTGGTGGGAAGGGCTGGTGCGATGAAAGGCGATAGAAATCGATTTGGCTTTCACCAAAAAAATATCGATACAGCGCTGTAAAATATTGATACATGCCAATGGTTATCAACGTGTGGATGTATGTTCTGTGTCTTCGTCAATAATATTGACTTTTTCAAAAACGGTTTTATTAAAGTTTAATTATTATTTCCTTTCCTACACAAGAAATAATAATATGTACCATTTTAGAATTAATCTAATTAGATTAATTGTCTAAGCGAAAAGGCGATCGAAACGTCTCTGTTTCTGTATGGGCAAATATGCTTTTGTTTGTCTATCGGGATTTCCGAATTATTGGCAATTCTCCTCACGATTTTAACCCCCATATCTCCGGTGTTTTGAAAATTCCCAAAAACTGAATCTACAAAAAAATAAGCATAATTATAGAATCCTCTCAAAATCACGATAATCGATTGAGAATTGCGACCTGTAGGTTTAATCGATTCAGTTTTTGGAAATTTTTAAACACACGCACACACACGCAAGTACAAACGCGGTGAGGCAACTGAGCGCATGAAAAATCTTTTGCATTATTAGGTAGCAAATTGCGCTCATGTTGCATGTGACCCTATATCAGTCGCGAGTTCTTCCGCTCACAGATCATACAGCCGGATGATATTTACTTTTGAACAAAGGCCTCCCCCATAGAACGCTACAAAGAACCGCTATTAGCCGCTAATAACCATTTGTCCACCCAGTGTGAGGCCTACCAACTCTACGTCTTCCGGTGTATCGTGGTAACCGCTCGAGAACCTTTCTTCCCCATCGGTTATCAGTTCGTCGAGCAATGTGGCCCGTAGAAGCATATACTTAATTGTAATAATGATAATTACACTCCACCCATGTTTTGGTAGTCCCTCTATTAAGTGGGCTGACGACATCATCAAGTCGCTGGTAGCCAATGTTTACTTTTTTCATTTGGCGCATTATTTTCCCTCGGTCACCATTTTATTAACAGCCAAATAGGTAACAAAGTGTCTAACAGTTCTTATTCTGAAGCTGGTGAAGACCTATTTGCTCACGAAGGCGCGCCTCTCTATAGTAAATTATTGATGCGCATTTGTACGTGTACGCCTCGTTTGTACACCACGTCTTAGTGTGGGTGTGAATGCTAATGGTACATGCAGTTCAATAATAAAATATAAAGTATGATCGCTTGGGTAGTCAGTACAGTCCCACCAACTTATCTGTTCAGGTGGCAGAAAAATGAACTAAAACTTTCCCTCAAATTGTGACAGTTCGTAGTTGATTTCCTTGACCAGTAGCGCCCTCGAAAACTGCACAGTTAAGTTGGTGGTACTATAGTAGATTACACTTTAAAAATATGGAGGGGTGCAGCGTGAGTGGAAAGGTCTGTAGCTGCTCAGGTTTTCCTGTTTTATATTTAAGAATATATTGTTTTGCTGGTATTTTTAGTTGTTGTGATATTTACTTTTCCCGCCTATAGCTATCAGTTGGGCTGTCAGTTCCGTTCGAGCTAACATACTTTAATGTCGCGTAGCCCAAGAAACCGATTGCGAGCTAACGGGAAGAGAATTACAATAATTATTTTTCCTTGTTTACCCTTAAGTTAACTGAAAGTTATATGATTGTTTTAGTTGTTATTTCACATTTGTTATTGTGTGATCCATGTCTTTGTCGAACGCAATGTTTTTGGCAATTATGAAGGTAAGATATAATAGACAACTCTGTTTGTTGGCTTTGTTTATCGTGATGTAATAAAGTCATAAATAATATTATTTTAATTTTGCTTTACATATGTTGCTTTATATTATGTTTATTCAGTGCATCATTTTGTTCATTGTAGTAACAATGACTTATACTTTTTCATTACGCTCGTTTTTTTTTAACTGTTTTCCTATGGGTAATATAGTATTCTTTCGGAAGTTATAACTAAAATGGAATGCAATAGAAGAAGATACTTTTTGTTTCTTTTACTATATGTTGTTCAGATTATCTTTATATTAACCTGTTTTCCCGCAAAAAAGATGATTTTGTTGTGACAGAAACCATATCTAGAAAAGTTATGCATACTTGAATAGGTAACGTACTAGAAGGTAACTAGGTCTAGGGCATAAAACAGCCTATACTAGGATTTACCATAGTGTAAATGTTTTCATTTGTATAGGTAACGTATATATACTATAATGAAATATATATATACGATGACATTATATTTATTTATATATAAATATATATAAAGAAATATAATGACATCGTAAAAGGGCCCCTTAATCCTACTCCCCGGGTAGTAAGTCCCAGGCCCCTCAGGCCTCTTCCTCTGCAACGCTATGTACCCGGCACTCGCACGGTGAATCCATGGAATGCCAAGTAATTCGTCTCGTCTCACCTCACTAGGTACCTATGCCTCCCACATCCCCTATCACAAACCTGATTAGTTATATCCGATTTTATAAAAAAAAACTATGTTTGATAAAGTGCTCTTTGACAACTAAAACCTACAAACAACTTAATTTTAAAAGTACTAGTTTTTCTGTCAATTACATCTTTCTATTCACTATTTACTTAAGATGGATGCAGTTATGCTCAAACGGAGAATTGTCGTGTGAAAAACTAAAGATAAACCAACAAATTTCTTACTGTTTGTAAAATTATTCTCTCCGCTTTCAATTGTATAGCATTAACCTTCTTGGATAGACTGTGAGACCAATGCAAAGGTGAGACCGTGCTTACAGAGTTATATAAAAATGCTTATTGTAATATACTCGTAACAATAAAAGCCACTAAGGCGCAGAGTTTTAAATAAAATTTTCCTGTCGGCCCTTTTATATAGTAGGATTCCGCGCAAGGAAAAAATATCAATTATTCAGCTACTAATGAAGCTGTGAAGCCAGGAAAATGACAGACACGTAGGTGTATTTGATTACTCGTACACGTATGTGTATCAGGTAACTATCACAATGCAGTACTGTGCAGAACTTGGCAATAGCTTATAACATCAGACGGGATGCCAACTCGTTTTGTTTGCCACTCTGAACATATAAAAATGTAGGGTGGTTGAACTATCATATAATTAAAGGGTTTTTAGGTCTCAAATATCCTCATAATATACCAGGCAATAAATTATTACAAAACTATCGTCATGCAATTTATCGACATTGTGTCATCGACAGTACCCCAACACTGTTCGAAAATGATTACAATACGCCAGTACTGCGTGTGCGTCACTCCAGCGATGTGCTGCGAGTCATAACAATATCCTTTTAATTGTCCCTCTTCAATAATAGATTTAAATTATATTTCATATATTATGCTATAAATAATGATGTGATATGAGCGTTTTAAGTGTTTTCTCGGTGGTGGAAATGGAAGATAGTACTTTGAGTGAGCGGAAGTGATAGTTATGAGTTTGAATATGTTTAAGTTGGGGAAGAGGGGGAAGACCATGATTGTACTCAGAGAGGTATTTAAGATTGTATATTATATTGTTTACAGCGCTCTCTTTCTATGTAGAGTTCTTCTGGTTACTGTATACGTTTTAGGTAGAGTTTCAACTCTACCAATACTACTTTCTAGCAACATTCAAAGCCACCTACTTGTTTTATACTAGCAAGTTTATGATAAATGATTACAAGAAGGTACACTTGTTTGTCCCTGTATAAAATATCTCTCTCCGTTTTTATTCAATCAACTACAGCATGACACACAATAACTCTTCACCTACCCTGAATTAAAAAAAGACACTTTTTTCATTGCGTGTAATTTTCACTTAATTAACCTTATAAGATCGTTGTAGCGACGTCGAAACTTATTGAATTAGGTATTTTGAGTCACAATGTTTTGTAGTTTCATCAGTAAATTGCGACATTTTGTGACAGAAATACAATTAAAATGATAAACTCGTATTGTTCCCAACTGGTGACGCCATATTTACCTGAAAATAAACCATTTTCCTTGTTTGTCAACTGAGCATAGACAAGTCAACTGCCAACTATTTACTGTAACTAACTTAAACATTTTGCATTTTATTTTAATATAATTACATTTTCCATGATTACAAATCCAATTACAAGTATCAATCCCCATGACTATATCAACAAACAGGATAAGGCAATCCATTTTCTTCTGTCACAGATGACTTTCTTATTTAAATGGTTATCTACAAGACCATTCATGCTTAGTTCATTTAACAATTTTAGAAAATAATGCCTGTTAAATATTTAAGGGATCCTGTGGTATTCACTATAAATGAAAGTCTTCAATAACTCATTTGATATTTGTATTGTCCTTTGAACATAGTTTAGGTCACACAGCACTCAAATTACTATTTTAATTAATTTATTTTGTAGGAACACATATGGCCTGTTGGCTCATGCGAGACGAGAGAGGGACAGCTTTACTTATTTAATATGGCAATATTAAACAATGCCCATTCTGGGGATCTAAAGTCAAAATGAAGTGTTTTAACATCCTAGATAAACAGTAAGGCTTTGGTTTTGCCATACTGTTGAAAGGGACAGTATGAGAGGAGCATGGTTTTTGTTTGGCCTCACCTTTATTGTCCATCTTACTCCATCTGTACTTTTTTATTTTAGTTATCTTAGTTGGACGCGTGATGCTTATTTTATGCCACTGGATCAACAAGTTTGAAGAATGTATACTAGTTATAAAAGTCTTAACAGTTCCTGGCTTTTATGAATATAAGGGTTCACAAATATACGATGGGAAAAATTTAAGTCATGTGCGGGATTCGAACCCGCGTCCATCCACCCCTTGAGCCGGGGTATGCTCTAACGAATTGAGATAACATGACATGACGTCATAACTCAAATCTTTCCTATCGTTCTTAAACCATCGTATTGGGATGACTATCTTAAAAATGTCGTCTTTTATGTTGGTACTTAAACTTGTTTTTTTGTCATCTTTTGCTTGGAACTTCAGGAGTGGGATAAGAGTAGATGTTGATGTAGTACAGAAGCGAAACGCAGCCTCTCGTGTGACATCTTCACGCTTGCTGGAAAATTTAGTTTAAAATATTAGCAAGATTAGGTATGACAGAAAAAACATATTATACAATATAACAGCTGTTTTGATACTGATTGAGCATTTGTCGGAAGTGGTACGCCGCAGTTCTGTGATAGCTACGCGTATCCGGAGGGCATGAGTGGGTGGGGCAGCGTGAGATTTATATATTTGTGGTGTATAACACTGATATCAGCAATAATCAGATTGCCCTTGAATTTTAGGACAGCTTGCAACTTAACCAAAGCATTAACTACATTAGGTACCAGAACACTTTCCCCGTGGGGTGCCGGGCTAAAATGTCACCTCCCCATCCCTACCTGTGTGTGTTGTAAGAGGCGACTAAGGGTAACTCAGCAGAAGTTGAGCAGCAGCGCCTTCTGAGGAACTGATATCTCACACTGCGATCTTCAACACGCTTGCCAAGCGTGGGGATTACGGCAAGTCCCCTCATAATCGATGGAGGCTGGGTTCAGCAGTAGACAATCCGGCTGATACAGTACAGTACCCAGAACTAATGTTACGGAAAAAATAACGTAATAAAACCATCATCATCAATGGAAAATGAATTTATTTAACCCGGAAATGCTATTATGGGCACCAGATATTAAAATATTTGTACTGTGCGGCATCTAACATGTATTCTATTAGTTCTTACCTTACCTGATCAAGATGTGATACAGTTAGTTCATTTAAGGACTGAGCTTTCTAGGCGACCTGGATAGCTGCCACCATCAAGTAGACAATTTTTCGCCAAATACCTATAATATACGTTCCGGCAGTCCTTGAAAGTTGTTTCCTGGACGGAATGAAGTGGAAGAATTATTATTAAAAGTACATTAAAATTTACAAAATATAATAGAAACATTAACTTTCTTCACTACTAAAGGTTTCTTCTTTCTACACACGCCTCGCGCAATCGTCTTTATATAACACACACACAAACACATAATAAATCAAATATGCTTTAGGAACTATCTCCCTTTTTTAATTTGTGTTACATATTAAAAACTGTAAACAGACGGCAGAGTGCTAATTAAAATTGTAACTTAACGTAAGTTTTAAAATAAAATATTTATATGTTGTGTCCTACGTTAATATCGATTACTACCTTCCACCGTATCATCATTAGCCATCAGGTAAGATTGTGGAGAAAATAAGAATAATCACCATCATATCAACCGGAACGTCCACGTTGAACAAAGGTATCTCCGTTGGGGGTTTGCCATAATCTCGACCCGTGCCAGGTGTCTTGAGAATCGCAGCTAATGGTGTCAATTTCTCAGTAGCCTTGTGCTGACATTCCGCTAAAATAAAGAATACTTCATAATTTTATCTGCATGACTTTCGGTTTTACGCGTCCAGTTTTTAACAGTCCGCTATTAGTAATATTTCACAATAATATCCTGCGTATTTTTTTATGTGATGTGTAATTTCATGCCTTGATTGTGGGCAGGAGATGTTTTATCGTGTCCAAGGTCTTTGTAACCTGATCGGAACGTTGAGGTTGGTCAAAATGATATTGGATACTTAAAATACCTAATAGGTGGTTTACAGTTTAGTTTTAATATAACTGTAACTGCACTTATCAGCCGGATTGTCCACTGCTGAACACTGCCTACCTCATTATGGTTTTTCATAATCCCCGACGGATTCTTATAAAGGCAGCCTAAGTATCTTATGCCGTTGCGACTGACCGTAATGTTATAGCCAAAACTTTCAACGACACGTCACCGTGGTATTTTTATGTTAGTATAGACGTGTCGCTAAGACGTGACGCCACATGAGTGGAATAAGGGAAGGAACAGGACTACATAAATAACAGTTGAGGACCGATCACGTCGTAGAATTTAATATAAAGACATCACAAATTTAATAATGGAAGTGAAGTCACAGTTTTTATGTCCACTAACATTTCGTTATTTTTGGATTCCAGGACACCCCCTTAAAGTCCTCGATGAGAGCGGACTATGGTGGCATGGATTACAGCCCTGTCTCGTCCCGAGGGGACCTGGAGCGTAGCTTCAGCAAAGCCAGCTCCGACAGCCCACCCTTCGGAAGGCTCAATAAGAAACTCAGTAAGTACCTTACCTACGATTATACTAAGGTTCTTTGGCCATGACTCCAGAAAATGTTGATACATTGGAAGACCGATGAAAGACTTCTAATGAATGGGTATGGTTGTTCACCGATACGTTGGGCGGAATTCATTTCATTGGCAACGGAAACCAATCATTCCCTGTTCCACCGGAAAAAAATACTTGATTTAATCTATAAGCCAAAGAGGCTGGCGATAGTTAAGGGGGCCAAGTCTGCTAATTATATGTTCATATTCAGCATAGATTCAATCGGTAGTCTGCTGATCCCTTACGAATATATGAATCTATGATCAATCTAGGCCGGTCTGAAGATATTGCCAACAAAAAATAAAAAGAGAAGAGTAAGGTAATTCAGAAAAAAATTTCATTATTATTTTATTATTTCCTTTCGTTTTCTAATGAAACCGAGATTGAATCAATATGAACGATATGAAGTTAGTAGACTATCAAAGCTGTCAAAATTGACCAGGCCGAGTCCATTATAGATTCATATTGATTAGCAGACTTGACGCCAAGATCTACCGTGGACCTACACTATAATTTCAATTATGACCCTACTAATAACTATGCTCTACTAAGAAGAACGAAAACAATTGTAAAAGAACCTTGTCAAAATTAATTAAATTTAATCATTATAAACATTTACAGCCTTACTTATAAACGCTACTTAAATTTTAAACATTACTTAGCCGCTGATTAGCAAAATTTCTTACTCATAAACGCTACATAACTTTATCCAGTACCTAAGTACTGCTTAAATCAGCTGTCAATTTAAACACCGTCCCACCCTTGTTTAAATTTTAAGTAACAAGATGGCGCCCATATTTCTGATCAGCTGATTTAGTTACAGACCCACCAACTTATCTGTTCAGGTGGCAGAAAAAAGAACTACAACATTCCTTCAAATTGTGACAGTTCGTAGTGGATTTCCTTGACCAGTAGCGCCCTCGAAAACTGCAAAGTTAAGTTGGTGGTACTATACAAAGAAAAGTATTATATTTACTTTTTAATTTCAAGATATGTAGCACTAGATACATGCTATTTGGCCATTTAGGTCATTCATAATACTTTTTAGTACAATGTTGTCAGTTTAAAATACGTTCGACCTCATTATCCATTGCTTAGCTAAACAGGTGCTATGTAGCGTTTATAAGTAAGAAATATTTAAGCACTACTTAAACACTGTTTAGTTATCCATTACTTAGCAACTACATAGCGATGTTTTTATAAGTAAGGGGGTTAGTTCCTTACAATAATTTTTTTTTGGTTTTGTTATAAAGATAGAGTATCTGGATTTATCAGGACTATTCCAATAATATGACAATCAATTAAATACCGCCTGCAATCTGTTGCACTGTGTCCTGATTTAACAAAAACGCAATACCATGCACCATGAACATTGTAAAAGTTATGGCACCTTTCTTGGAAATACTTGGCCAAAAATCAGTCTTTTTCTGGGCCCTAGTCATATGGGTGCGCAATGGAGACAAGATGGTAATGAAACCTAGCCCATAGCTAGCTTTCTTATTTCCTATTGGCCATTTTTCAGGTGGATCCACCGAGAATATGCTGGGCCATCCACGAAGACCACAGCATCTGCAGCTTCCAGCGTCTTCTTCTGGAGACAGCTTGGACTTTGAGGTCCGAGATCGAGGGCAGGTCCACACCCGCCTCGGCCGAAAGTCTCAATCAGTGCACGTGACGGCAAAGCGACGGGTATTATCACCTGTACCAGCCCCGAGGATTAATGTGCCTCCGCCGACTCATCATCAGCCTGCTGAGGTAAGAACTGGTATAGAAATCTTTGATCATCAAGTCAAATTATGAGCAGAATATTGAAGAGCTCGTAGCGAAGTTTGCTTAGCCGTTCTGAACCGATTAGCAAAGTAAAGCAACGTCCGCCGCGGTCATTACTTGGTTCTCAGTGGTGACATTACTACTGACCGCTTCAGTGCTGCGGAGGGCACGTTAAGCCGTCGGTCCCAATTTTTGTCTTAGGAAGGCAGTCGTTATAGCATGGCGGTAGAGCATTTTGCGAATGCCCGCTTGGCTAACTACCATCTTTCAGTAGAAAATCTGTCGCCATGCACCGCGTTTCATTTATTATTTTTTATATAATTTTTTTCTTTTTTAAAGATTTTTCTTAAATATAATTTAAATGTTTACTTAAATTTTGTTATTATTACATTATGTAGTACTTATATACCTAACATAATGCCAAAATGTAAGAGGAAATTAGAGCGGAAAATGAAGTTCAAATCAAATCAAAGAAGATTCTTGATGTTTTCCGCCTAATTTTCCTGACCATTTTTTGTTACTTATCGGAAGTCATATTAATTTGTAATCAGTCAATCAGTCAGTCATGCTCACTTTCCTGGAGCACTTTTCACTACTTTCAAAGACGACTTTTTTCAGTTTAATTTTATTAAGTCATTTATTAATATAAACTAGGCAAATTCCTTCATTACTCTATTTACAACTTAAAATCCTCATCTTCAATTCCTCTTCCAGGCTCCAGTCCTCCACCTGGGGACCGTGAAGCGCACCAAGTTCATCGAGGGTGGGAAGAAAAGCAAGAAGAACTGGACGGAGTGCTACATGACCCTCACTCCGACCGCACTCGTGTTTTACAAGGATCAGAAAACTTATAATGCCACTGTAAGTGTTCTTCTTCCTCTAGGTATTCCTTAAATCTTCTTTTCTACCCTTAAATCCGGTATCAGAGATACCATCATCACACCGTGGAGCCAGAATGATCACTCACTGTGTGATTTTAAAAGAATTTTGTCCCGCGAGAACTGGTGGAGAGAGAAAAGGTTTCGGTTCGAGGTTTTCCCAGGCATTACTGTATATAGATTTCTTCAAGTAAGGCGTTAGTATGTATTTGAAGGGCCGGCATTGAGCGAGTGTTAGCCCCGGTGTTGCAATCGTTAAAAAAAACAGATCGTAGTCGTGGACAAGACCAGTCTAACCAGGGAAGCTCTCAAAACCTGCTCCTCTATTTTAATACACTAGTAATAAGTGTGTAGTGTGTGAGTAATAAGTCACTAAGCAATAAACAAATATAAGCAGCAACTCTTCCAAATTAGCTTCTCTCAAGACCGCTTTGAATACCTGATTTTGATTTGTAGGGTCAACTTAAAGTGAACTCTCAAATATCATTTAAGATTAGTCTATTGAATAGTTCAGCATCATAAGGTCTCTTGAGAGCAAAGCAAAAGCTGAGCTATGTTCGTTAATTCGGTTTATTTAACAACAAAATGTAGTCTGTTTACACCAGCGCCTAGGATATCGGGAATCATACCGTTTCCATTTTTATTAGATGCCACTCCTCGTACTAAACTAGCAAGGAGGTTTCACTCCACTGATCACAGCAGGTTTAGTAGATGCATCAAGTATAGCTCAGGATACAGGATACTGATCGTCAGCCTCTAGCAGCTTTCTAAAAATAAGTCTCCAATTGCATGAAGCTGTACACAAACACAATATTATACTGCCTATAATCTGGTCCATCAAACCGTTGGTTTGTCCATTTGCAGTCGTTGAAACTTTTTCCTCAACCGACATATGCCAGTGTTTATATGCAGAATCATATTTTAATTCTGGGAATGAATATGGTCAATATCATTAACAATTTCAACTCACTTATCCTGTGAATTGATCAATCGCAGGACAATAGAATATCCAATAGGTACAACTAAATGTTTGTTGAACATGTTCGATTATTCATTTATGTTTCACTGTTTTAATATTTATATGGAAGACAATTACATGTTTATGAGTGATAGCCCCGGCTCCGCATGGGTATTAAACAAAAAATATAAATTGAAACACATAAAGTAGTTATTGTGACACAACTGTAATAGTTACACATATGGTATTGCGGGCTTTTTTGTAGATATTGATGTCTTCTATAAAATTTTAGTACATTATTTTGGTCTATTGTCAACAATTCCGCAGCGCACGCGATATAATGAATTTATTAGTATTTTTTTCACACTTTGGGTTACATTATCGAAGTTTTCATACGGATACCTTAGGTTTTGAAAATATTCTATAGCCTATGTCCATCAGGGATAGTGCAGGATTCTAATGATGAAAGAATTTTTCAAATCGGTTCAGATGTTTTAAGTTTATTCCTTACATACAAAAATATAATAATACAAATCTTTCCTCTTTATAATATTACTATAGAAGAAGTATTGATAAAGTATTAGGTATGAAATACAGATTTAAAGTCGGGCTACATCATCATTACATCAACTGCCTTGAGAGCCAGTAATTCTAGGTTAGCCTGAACGACATCACACACAGGCAGAAATGATGAGGTGACATTTTAACCCGGCACTCCACGGGTAGTAAGCCAATCTAAGAAATATATATATAAATATATATTATATTTTAATATTTGTAGATAGGCTTTAGATAGAATCGTCTCAGACACACACGTTGATTCCAAAAGCAGAAAAGCTAGTGATGTTTTCTACACGGACCCCATAATAGTACATTAAACATCGAGGGGAGAAAACGATTTTCTCGAGTTGCCTTTAAGCCCTCCGCTGCCCGTCGGGCTTAAATAAACTCTCGAACAGAAAAAGAACTTTCTCTCGAGTGATACGTAGTGCTTTATACTACACCTACGAGGAAAATAAAATCATGACAAGTTTTCTCGTACTTATCTCTACACTTCTCAGGCAGTAAGTTCTTTATGACTTCTTGAGCTGCATTTCTTATTTATGGTGGCGTCATCATTATAAAATCGTCTCTTTCACTATCAGATGACACTTTGGAAAATTATTTAGAATAATTAAAAGCGTACTGTTAAAATATCAATTTAATAAAAACAAAATTTAACCAAACATAACAAAGTGTCGCGCTTTTTTTCTCGTAGTGCAAAAAATGGCTGCCAACCTCCTTTCATTGAAAATCGAGTACAAATAAAAATCACATCTCTTTTTTCTAATTATTTCATATAAAACCTTTTTGAGATTGTATTTTTTTATGTTAGCAGCTAAAAAAATAAAAGGACGCTACCAGGGCTGGTATGGATTTTCATACAACATTCCTTCACTGCTACGGAGTGAAGGAATGAAAATCCATCCCGCCGTACATTTATAAGGGAGAAATGACGAACTTTATATATTACTTATATGTTTTTGAACGAGTAATGAGACGCTTTCTGAGTGGGTGTGGTATAAAATAATAAAACCATCTGCATTAACGTCGAAAGGAGTTATATTGACTTGGCGGAGATAGGTATGAAGAGCAAAGCTGCTTTTTTACAGAAGATTTGTTTGATTTTGACCACGGTCTATCTCACCTTGAAATACTAACATGAAATAGGTCAGAACGTACACACACAAAGCTGGAACACATATTTAAGTGCATAAGTGACAGATTTTCAACTTGATGCCAGTCAAGCATTCGCAAAATGCCCTAGACCACAAAGATCAAGCCGCGGATGGCCTGCGCAACCATGTGCGGTTACGAATGTTTGCTTGGATAACTACCTACGATCTTCTCCTCGCAAGTAACGGTGTGTTCCGGAAGCAGTCCATGACATCCAGGTCCTGTACCAGGTAGCCAGATTTACGCATTCGATGGGGGTCCACAGTTTTGCCAAAATCCGTCGGCACTCAAAGTTGCTTTTACCGGAAGAAAAAAATATTGTATGATGTTTTTTTTTATCTTACGTATGATAGACAGATAAGTCGCTTGATGGTAAGCGACATGCTTGCCCATTACAGTTGCAGTGTCACCGTCCTTATTCTATTTCACACTACACTGGGCTCGACACAAAGCGTTTGTTCATATGTATTGTTCGCCTAGTAATTACACTTGCGTGCCCTTCATGGTAGTGTTCGCATACTACTGCTTCGACCTAGAACATCAGAACTGCGGTGGTACCCAACAAGGTGAACTTTTGCTGAAGAGACGCTACTACCTGGCAATGTATACCTATTTTACATGTTTAAATGAGTTGAAAACGACAAAACAGTTCGTTTCGTGAGATTCAAACACAATTCACGGACTTTAATGACGGCGTCTGTTTGAGTACAAGTGGAATCTGAGTGGAGTGGACTTTGAATCCCATGAAAGGAGTCAAACACCGCCTCGTTGAGACTAGTTTAATTTGGAAGAACTTATTTATATTACAAGCCCTGCTAAACGACGCAGGCGCTCCTCCACATTAAATTATTGACGAGCATTTGTCAAGGCCTCGTTTGTACGTTTCAATTTAATGAGTACTGTGATATTCGGCTCGCACACTATGACCAGAAACATGTCTGGCGAAACGCACGTGTATAGAAACCCCTACTTACCTCCTTACGGGGAATACAAACGTGATGATATATGATGTTATGTTACAGAGGATTGCGAAGCCCCCTGGTACTCCTCCCAGCCCCACAGCACCCCGTGCTGACCTGGTGCTCCCGCTAAGAAATGCAATCGTGTTGCAATGCAAACCCATCCACACTAGAAGGTCAGTTCAGCATCCTTGATTGCATGATTGAAAATTCCTCAATAGCATATAATACTTTAACGTATACTTAATTAGCATTAATAATGCTAATAATACTTAATTCGCATTAATAATGCTAATAATACTTAATTCGCATTAATAATGCTAATAATACATAATTAGCATTAAGTATTATTAGCCAATAAGGATTTTTTGCTAACTTCTTTAAATTATTTGTACAATTACTTGTATAATGTGATCAGAATTGAATATTTCGCAGGTATAGCTTCATAATGTACTTAACATGTATATTGTTGACAGACACAACAGGTCTCTGGTGGTGAGCGTGGACTACGACCAGTATCTAATCCAGGACGACACGGAGAAAGGCATAGATCGGTGGCTCAGGGAAATACATAGCGTCATTTACAAAACGGTGAGTCAAATCTCATACTACACGATACAGCCCTGTCGTACGTCACGGCCGCCATATTGAATCCTGAACGTAGCGAGGGAATCAGTTAACTTTCGAACACAACGAGGGATGCTTCATCGAGGGATTCAAAGCTAGAAATAAAAGTACAGTGGGAGATCAGAACTCGCTCGAGACAAAAACAGCTTTACATTACCTTCAACGAAAATTCTTTTGAATCTTGTTTTCTTCTGAATTACTTTACCTCCTGTAGTATACAAGTAAATATGCTATTAAGTTTTGTGGATTCTTTACAAATATATATCGCGAGATCAAAGAATTAGTAGTCTTACTTCACGGGCGCCATATTGATTCTCGAACAAACCGATTATGGAATAAGTTAACTCGAGTGCAGCGAGAGATATTATAGTTAACGTTCTAGCCTGTGATATGATACTAGAGACCTGAATGCAGCGAGGGATTAGACCTCACCCTAGAAACTATACATTTATAATACTTTAACTTTCGATACACTAAAAGCAAAGTTAAGCAACGTCGCGCGCGGTCATGAGTTGGATGGGTGACCGCTAGTGACATTACTACTGAGCGTTTCCGTGCTTCGGAGGGCACGTTAAGCCGTTCGTCCCGGCTGTCGTCTTAGGATGGCAGTCGTTATAGCATGGTGGTAGGGCATTTTGCGAATGCCCGCCTGGCTAGCTACCAACCTCAAATAGAAAATCTGTCGCCAAGCACCTAACGGTGTGTTCCGGCAGCTGTTCTTGAGAGCCAGTACTTCTAGGTTAGCCTAAACAACATCTTCGACCACATCATCACTTACCATCAGGTGAGATAGTGGTCAAAGGCTAACCTATCAGGCATAAATAAAATAATAATAAGCAAGAAGTACTACAGACAAATCATTTAATTATTTCGTGAAAACCAATTAAAAATTGTATAGCAGCGTCTTAAGCGAAATATGAGACTACACGTCCCTGCCATCCCCTTTCGTTGCAACACGACAATATGATGATGACAAACAGTACCTTACAGCACAGTATTTCCCCCACAGACCCCACCGATGCTGACGGATCACCACTACCAGAGCAGCACCACTGACCTGGAATCCCTCGGCAGGACTCCACCTGCCTCCAGACACGCAAACAATAGGGCTAAACAGAAAGGTACGGGACAGCTTAAAGAACCATGCATTTTCAGGGGGCCAACAACCATCGAATTACCAAGTTTTATTTGAGTAAACGTCGATGTGGCTGCACGGAAGAGATGGAAGGTACTAAGCTCATGTACAGACGTTCAAAATGATAGGAAATCCTACATCAATTTCATTGGTGGAGTGCGAGCTGTGGAATGAACAACACATACAAACTACAGGGTACCGAGTTTGATATCCAAAATGTTGCGCATAAAACATCTCGTTGACAGTCTTTACTACGGCACTGTGACTTTTAAATGGTAATAAGATCGACCGATAGGTTCTGATAATATCCGGCAAAATGTGCCTTTTCGGGGTTATTATAAGTTATGATGTTAACTTTAGGACTAAGTTTGAAGCAATGATGGCCGAGCGGTAATAGCTATGGACTGGCCGTGCCGGAGGTCCATGGTTCGATCCCCGCTGCCGGCGTGTGCTTCACCGCATGGTGGAATGGATTTAGCGAATGCTCGCCTGGCTTGCATACTAACCTCAAGTAGAAAATCGGTCGCTAAGCACCTTACAGTATGTTCCGACAGCAGTCTTTGAGAGCCAGTAAGTAATTATGGAAATATAGGTACATGAGACTTAATAAGTATGTATCAGGGTGATGGATGCTATTCGTAATTTGTGACGAAATGCTTCTGTTATATGCAAATGTTACAGCTTAACATCAGATGATATTAAGCTTTGAGACATGAGAAAAACAAAAAAGTTATAAGACATACAAGCCACCAACCTGATGTTAAACATCGCGCCGCCCACCTATAACACTGTGACCATTCTGTGTCATACAGGACTGTATTCGTCAATCTGTGACATCAGTGCTTTAGTCTATTATAGCTAGTAACTCGTTTCTTAAGAAATAAGCAGTGACCTACCGCAGATAAGAAGGTCTGAATAGAGCTTGGATTAAGACCCCAATTCCCACCTCTTCGAAACCCAATCGCTTGCAAGATAATCTCGGAAAAGAATAGGTACTAACGCGTTCTAGCTACAAGGCACGGAAACGTTGACAGTATTACGATAAGATTATTAGATTATAGCACAGAATAAATAGGATTGAAAGGATCACTCCGCAAAGCCTTTCCAATAAATAAGCGACTCTAGCTACGAAGCAATAAAGTGCATTTCAGCTCGCAAAGCACGAGTACCTAATATTTATATTCACCTACAATGCGTCTCTCTTTCTATCGCATAGTCACGCATATCTCAGAGGCCCTACACTAATTCGTCGAAGTATCGAACTTCGTGTCCGAAAGAAAGGTATCCGCAAAACACGTATTGGTTTACTTTCGTTCGTAGCATAGACTTGCAAGCATTTGCCTGTGTTGATACTGAATACCATTATTTTTTAAATCAGATTCGTACGTTAGTACATATTCCAAATATGACATTATAATTTATTTGTTTGCTTATCAGTAGTCACAGTTGAGTCTACATATGCAGGAAGAACACAAATACTTATGAAGATATAAATACCTATGGAGAACAGGGTCATTAACGTAAATTCTAAATATCTAACCTGTATTTTCTAGAACAGTAGCGAAACCTCTCGCTAAAAACTATCTAGGACTCTCAGACTCTTACCATGTGAACTCTCTTAAGACTTAACACTGATTGAGGCATAACAACGATATCAGATTAGTAAGGGAGATTCCATAGCGATGCAAGATTTGTGAACCGGTCGGACCATAGACTTTATCAAACAACGAACTTCGTACTGCAAATTCAATTTTCGCTGTCTAGTTCGACGAAGTTTAGGTTTTCATGTTTCGAGCGACACTTTAGACAGCGAAAATTGAATTTGCGGTACGAAGTTCGTGGTTTGATATAGTCTATGGTCCGACCGGATCACAAATCTTGCACCGCTATGGAATCTCCTATTATTCGTCTAGGTCAACTGTAAACGCCATGCACGATTTTCTTCGAAATCGTGTGTTTTGTCTTAATTAGTTAGTTAATTTAGTCGTAAAATTATATATATATACATATATATGTTTACGGGATAGGAGGGCAAAGTGATCACCGTCGCCCACAAACATCAGTAACACCAGAGTACTCGAGGATGCGTTGCCGGCCTTTAAAATATAAATTAAAATGAGATGTTTCAAACGGAAATTCGTATTTTGATATGCACATTTGAAAGATTTTTCTACTTGTGGGTGATACAAGCAAGGTGAAATTAGCAATATACCCTACCACCATGCTATAACGATTTTTTTGTAATCTAACTCTACGTCTCTATCTATAAATTCTCAAGCTGACGCAACTCTTGTTACAAACCCCTAAATTGACGCATCCTTTGAACATAATGATGAAATCAGAAGGAAACTAGAAAAACTTACGATTTTCAGCAGTTAATATCAAGGTTGTCAAATAGTACCTAATTACCACCCATTTCCTTGTAGATCCATCATTAGTGGTGTGATTTGTGATGTGTTTTAGTCCTACTGGATCGACCATGACGTTTGTTTTTCAACTCGGGATGACGATGCGAGTACTTCCTGTTAATACGTGGGTGTATAAGTACCTAAGAAATACAGATTTTTTCCTTATTCTGTTCTATTTCGTACCACATCGCTGCTAGAGCGTGCAGTTAACGCCCTTTATTTAATTAGTAAAGTTACACGATAGAAATAAATATATATGAATAGAAAGACATTTGTGAGTGAATAGAGAAAGTTAAAAAGTGACAGTTGTGAGTGAATAGAAAAAGTGTCATTTCTAACCTAAAACTGAATGACATAGTGCCGTCTAAGTGTTTGTACAATAAGCGTGTTCACTAAGAAGACAATAATATCTATTGACATCCCGAGATACTCCACGATGAGCGTAATCATAGACAAAAATTCTATATCAAACTCATGTGTTTTTTAGTGTCAGTGTGATTCAAAATGATAATATGCGAAACGTTTTTTTATTTAACGTTGATGACAGTTGTTAGTAGGTCCTGCACATAATTTCCAAAGATGCAATACAATTTTCGCACGAAAATATCATTCAGATAAGTTATTCGTAGCTTACTGAGATACTGTCAAAAAGGATCTAAATACTGTACATGTTTATACTATACGTATTATATTCAGTTTGCGTTGCTTTAATCGCAAATAATACTTATTTTAAACCTTTCAAATGTTATGTGGATGTATCTCAGATGACTTACTGAGTATGAGTATTGGTATGTACCTATATCTCTATTCTCTATTACTGATAGGCTAGCCTTGACTACTACAAATGTTGGTAAGTGATGGTATGTTCGAGAATGGTTAAACAATACTTGCATTTACTGTCTGTACCTAGAACAACCAGGTTTAGTCAACTGTCTCTCAAGGATCTGATCACACAATTTTGTGAAGCTTATCTAACTTTTTTGTGTGGTAATTGATTCCCGCACTGTCTCCCCACAACGAGGAGAGCTAAAGGGGATGTTAGGGGCTTGAACCCACTAAAAACCCACCTGAGCAGTCCTCCCCCAAGGTGGGGCAAGATGGAGTCGCGTTAACATTCACCATCTTGCCCCGGCAGTAAGCTCAGCTAACTTAACCTGCCCTAATGTGGTGCAGGCTATGCTTGGGGCCATCAAGGACACCAATAAGAAAATACAGTACAATCCGTAGCAACTAGCATCCAACCAAACCACCATGAACATACTATGATGGGCAAGTGAAGCGATGACAACCCAAATGAATGTTTCGAATTCTATCACTTCATTAACGTCACAGCGTCTGGTTGTTGGCCGTTGGTACGAAGCCTTGCCTAGACTTGTATTCCTAATGCTGTCATGAAGAAGTTCGTATTCTAGTTTTAGCATTGTCGATCATCGTCAGATCATCACTTGCCAACAAATGAGGTAGTCCAGGGCTAGCCTATCAACCATAAAAAAATTATAAACGTTAAAGTAGATAATTAAACTTATTGAGCACTATTTATAAAGTCATGCCTCAATTTAAGATTGATATTGTTTTGACGGTTGCAACATGTATGACGATTTATGACGTCATGTTTGTATATCATTATGACTCATTTTTTAATCATATTGATTCCGATTCGAGAATCAAAACCTGACACTTTCAGTCCCGAGAGCTGGATCAGTGCCTTCTCGTCACTTGTACTAATATATCTATAATGTTTCTGGTGATACTATTTACTATACTACAAACTGAATACCTCAAAGATACACGCCCTTTGTTTCAAAAAGTACCATATATCTAGTGTTGTTTATAAGTTAATAGATAATTACAGAAATAATCGATATCGCGATATCCATGTTCTTATCTCGGATCCGTGTTAGTACAGCCAGTAAAAATGCAATTTAAGTAGATTATTTACTAAGGGGATAAATCAGAGTCAATCACGTGTGCCGTTTGATTCCCGAGCGTAGCGAAGGTTCCTAGAGTTAACTCCCGTGCGTAGAGATGTAACCTGAGTAGCGTGAGGGGTTCAAGCTCATCCAAGGCTAATATTGGTTTATTTTATCTCCGAGGAGAATATTCTACTTCTCACACCATCTGCAAGGAAAGAAAAGTAAAACTAATAGTAACATATAGCATTTTATTACAGTACCTACTAACATGTAAGTAATTAACAACTACAAAGTCGATATTTGGGGTGAAACCTCCTTGATTTTTCTTGTGGAGGCCATCTATGGCCAGCTCGATATTCGAATAGGTAAATATTTTTTAAAATTTTCACACAAATTTTAAGGCTTTAAATTCAAATGTCAGCTTTGACAAACTATTAGTTATGTTATAATGAAATCCATTACGTTGTCTATCAAATAAAAAATATAACCCGGCTCAGCGCATAGAGCTTTATATAATTGAAATTTATACATTAAAAAACAACTGAATACGATTTTCAATAATAACAACAACGTGTTTTAATTTATAGCAAGAAACAGATTAGATAGACATTATGATTTTTCTGTACTTTTATGCCGACAGTACCTTTATCAACTGTTAACAGTGTTGATAAGACACAATACCCGATCGCATTAACCTTATAGTACTGTGCTGTATTTTATTATACATCTTCTATCTAAAAGTAAAAATCAACCTTTAATCAATGATATGCGGTGTTTTTTCAAAAGTGCTCGTAAAAGTGTATAAAGTGTTCATTTTAAAACATTCAGAACAGTTTTTAATGTGATGGAGTCTGTACAGATGATCGAAGCTGCATCATATTATTTGACTATAGGAGATCCATTGGTATCAAATATTGTTGTAAATAAAAGTGTGAAAAATAAATCAAACAAAGTTATGAATAAGAACAAGGAAAAAAGTCCCACGAGAAAATCAAATGGCAATAAAAGTCCCAAATCGAAAGAGAAACATCAAAATAAAAATGCCATAGATAAAGTTCACCCAAACAAAAGTCCCACGGAAAAACGGCACCCGGACAAGAGTCCCACGGAGAAAGAGCACCCAAACAAAAGTCCGACGGAAAAAGTTCACCCAAACAAGAGTCCCATGGAAAAAACGCATTCTCACTCTAAGTTGAAGGACATATTTGGGAGTCAATACTTCACCAGTCATCATCACAAACGTATTTACTTTTTTTGGTTAACTGCTGAAAATATAACATAGAGTATACAAATATAGATTAATAGACGTACCAGCTGATTGAATAAGGATTATTTGATGCACTTTAAATTTGAGCCATTGTACTATATAAACTACCACATCACTTAGCTCTCGATACCTTGATAGAAGATAGAATATATGATTGATAGAATAATTCACATATTATTTCAGAAGGCTCAAGTTTATTGGCTTCCTTTATACAAAGATTTTTTGATATTGAACCCCTTGTTTTTAAGTATATTAGAAGTTTTTTAAGAGAATGCTATAACTACAACCATCCATCTTACTTTAGTTAAGAAAATAGTGTAGGTAGTAATAATTACGAAAGCAATCTCCTGAAAGATATAAATTTCCTTAGTTTTTTCAACATCTAATACTGTCCGAGACTCATAAACTTGGAAAAGTTAGTAATAATATATAACCTTGTATTTGAACCTCAAGCGGCCTGCTAAGCGTGGAGATTATGACAAATGCCTCCCTTAATGGAGAAAGCTGTTGTCAGACTTGGTCGCTCTGGTTGATGCAGTGCAGTATCTATATATTTTGCATTCCAAAGTTTTTTATAGATAAGTCGATTACTATTCGGAAATACGCTTCTGCAAGAGGCATTTGAGTATTTCATGGGTAGACTAAACCTAGGTACCTACGTTTCTATATTCAAAACGAATCTTCAACCAATTGAAAACGTTATCGTCACTAGAATGCCACTACAATTAGGATATCAATTCGTAAAACAATGCCTCGTTTAGCCAGTTAGAGATTCTTAGGCACATGTTTTCCCATTCAATTCGGTTGTTTAATGTCGTCACATGCATTGAGCAATAGCCGGAGAATTAACATTAGTTAAACTGGCTTATCTCTTCTATCCGCGATAACGTATCGTTTTATCTCGAGGACTTCACAAATTTAATTTACAATACATAACGGTTAGACATTTTCAGATCTCTCTCCCTGTATTTTATTTCCGTTGGAACTATTATTAATACCTTGAATAGTATAATGAGATCGTCAGTTGTAATGTCTTCGTTATCTTTGTGCTTTGATTAATTACGATATTTGAATCATTAGCCAATGTTTCTATGAGTTCTAACTAAGTTTTGTTAAGTGTTTACCCCTTACATTGGCTGACTGTAATCTTAGAGTCAAACGAATCTTTGAACGGATAGCAACGATATTTATTATGTATGTGTCGTTTATCTGTGTATTTTGAGATCTGAAAATGCAGTTTTGTAGTTACTACCAATAGTTTGATCGAAAGGCCAATGATGATTTCGTGAAAAATTCGAGGATTATACAAGGTAAATAATATAGAAAGGTTTTAAAAATTCTGATTGTGAACGTCTCAAATATTGCCTGTTAATTGTTGTGTGTCACTCACATCATGTTGTCGTTATATTTTCGAAATTACCCTCTCCATTATTTTATGAGTATTTCTATAATATCTAATGAAAACTGGATGTTTTGAGTTATTTATAAGTATCAGTACAATGTTATTTTTACCTGCATTACATTACTGTGTTACTATATTGAATTTTATTTGAACAAGATGCTAACATACATGGTTATGGTGATTAAAAAACCTTTCAATCCCAGATTGAATCTATAGACTATTATGTATAATAATTGTATTAATATCTAATTTTCCAACTTGTACGTTTGCTTTGCAATTTATAATATCATCTTTTTAATAGATTAACTTTATCTTTGGTTGGGGATTTTTTACTCTGTCCATCTCTGACTATCAAAGAAAATTATTTATACCAAAATTATTAACACTGAAACTCAAAAGACGGTCACTCCTTACCATTCTGGTCCTGTGGACTCGAATACTTATTAATTATATATACACTATTGGGCTCACCTTTCACGGAAAGTTATCTAATGAATCAGCCTTTTATCTTCTCGATTATGAAATACATAATAACAATAAAACTGTTCTGATGAAATAAATATTTTTAAATCCATAACAGAGAGAAATTAAGTTACTCATTTGAAACGTATGCAATCATTGCAAATGAGCAGATGAAAAATATTTACATATATAAAAATTTTCATTGATAGTCAAAAGCCCTGTCGCCTCAATCTCTCGCTTCGCTACTTCCTTTACGTCTTTCATTCTTATTTCACAATTTGCTGATTCCAGCTGGAGGCAGCAGCAACGAGGACCTCAGTGATTCCACCGAGAACTCCATCCAAAAGTCCCATGTCAAAAGGAGGTTACGGGACTTCTTCGTTAGAAGACCACCTATGGAGGTCATCAGGAAGAAAGGGTATTACAAAGGTTCGACTTTGAAATAAGTTGGTGATAGACGCTTTGTAGTTCAGCTTGATAGTTTAGATTGCATATTTAATTAAATATTCCTGTAGAAGTTAATGTAGAACGTAAAGATTTTGTGTTTGACGTTTATGTAATTAAAATGTTGGTTTTTTTATTAACCCATTTAATTAAAAGTGTGGTAGAAAAGTGTGTTAGAAACTAGATAAGGGTAATAACGATATGATTTTTCCTTATTTCGTAGAATCTTACAACACAGTAAATACTTTTTGATGGATTCCTCTACAATTGTTTTAAAAATAATCCTTCACTTGTTTTTTATAATTTCAATATTTTTTTGCCTAATTTATCCATGAAATAGTATTTCTTATATAATTTGTATTGCAGAAACATAACAAGGTAAGTAATATTGTTTGGGTTTGAAATAGTTTTTATTTGTAAATATCTATTAATATTAACTTATTTTATTAATAAAGAGGCGTTTTATTTATACTTAACCTCATATCCCTAGCGTTTAAGGTGGATGGTTGTACAAAATTAAGTTTAATTATTATTTCAGCTATAATTTCCAGTGTGGGAATGTATATTATTCAATCAGCAGACCTGATTTCTATTTCTATACTTTCTATTACACTAAACCCTTGCGAAAGTTAAAATAAATATAATTTAGCACTGATTGCGTGGAACCTTGCTACTTTCTTAATAATTACTTTAAGACTTTCGCGACTTGAACACATAGTTATGAGTTTTAACGGGACTGAATTGCGATAGAAACATTATATTATTTACGTCGACGTTTTTACCAAATTCCATTGGTCATGGACTGAAGAGGCGGGCCGATACATATCTTGATCAAATGCGGGTAGTTGGAGAAAATACCCGCCATTAAAGACATTGACACCCGCCCCTACAGTCCGCTCGTGACCACGATCAGTGCGCGACGTGGTCGAAACGTCGAGGTAAATATTATACTTTTTTATGTAGATTGAGTCCCTTTAAATACTTATTTAATGTATAAAATTGAGGTATAGGTATGTAAATAGACGGCACCAGTAGCGTTTTGACCTATTTTTAGACACCAATGCACAATCATTCTTATTAGCAAGTATAAGCAGGTAAGTATGCGCAGAATTGCACAGCTTGTAATGGTTTTAGCTGTTTTTTTAATGTAGAATTTATCTAATCATGTTGCAGAAAGATGTTATCGAAAAACTGAATAACGCAAGAATCCTGGTTCCAATCATGGTTATATAATAGTATGCCGGAAGTGCTGTTAGCCACTTTATTACATTCTGTTTGACAATTAAGCAGTATTTCTAAATGCTATGAAAACTAAATTCAGTTGTCTGCTTTCTGACTTGGTGTCAATTATTCAGAAGTCCCACCAGCTCAGCAATAGATCAATAGATAATATATAATAGTACCTAGTCTATATCAAACTCGTGGACCTTCCATTACAACACCCTACATTTTTGATTTTATCAATATAAATATTCTCTGTTTTGTATATCAGTTTACGAAAAATTGGCTTAAATTGTTTTTTTTTCTAATATTCAATGTTATATTTTACTATTCTCATATCTGTGTCAGATTATCAACACTTAGTTTTATCCATTAATTAACGTACTCGTGAATCAAATTTGATTTTCAAATAGAATTACCTTAACAAGTATGAAGCGTCCATGTACTATTAAAATTTTCAGCTGATAAAAGTTTTTCCTTACCCATTTAAAATATCACGATCCGTCCTTCCACCTCCAGATGAGCCAGTCTTCGGACGTAACCTGGAGGAGGTGTGTTCTACCACCAGCCCGCGCGTCCCAGAGTTCGTGGTGGCTTGCATCAGTGAAATAGAGAGCAGTGAGGATAACATGTGCACCGATGGACTTTATCGAGCCAGTGGGAATCTGAGTCAAGTACAGAAGATTCGATTGGAGGTAAGGATTACATCCATATATTTTACTTGAAACCCCTGTAATTTATATTTAAACTGTCCATTAGAGGAACTTTAATTTTGAGGAAGACGCGACGGTAAAATTTGTACCTCCACTTATGTTGTTAGGGTGTGTATGTTCGCCTTGCTAGCCACAACTCTCAAATCGAAAGAAAATATGTCACCAAGCAATTAACAGTGTGTTCTGGCAGCTGTTTGAGAGCCAGTTCCCATTCTAGTCCCGTACAAAATCTTCGACCACATCATCATTTACCAAAGTAGGTAGGGGTCAAATGTCATCTTATAAGCAATAATAATAATAAATAGTGCACCAAGCAGTATTTTTGCAGTGGAAATCATTGTAATGTCGTGCAGATCTCTTTCGTGTTTCGACCGTTAGGTTTGTACTTTTAAATGCAGACGGTAACGTTTAATATCAGACGGATCGTATTGCTAAAATGCCTTTGTTTTTTTAACTTCCGTACCTGAGCTCTCTCTGGAAAAAGTTACACAGTTTATATCCCTAATGCAACATCATTTTCGAGTTCACTCATCGTCATCATCAACCAGATGACGTCCACGGTTGAAAAAAAGAACCCTAGTTCTCTAGGGTAACGCCACAATGATCGACCATTAGACATCTGTAACCATTGGCTACCCGTGACTTACGATATCGCCACTGCAACTAACCTTACCTTATTTTTTGAACTGGAAAATGCTTTCGTCCCACCTTTCTACCACGGGGGTGAAGAGACGGAATGTTTGGGACTTGAACCTACCGTGAGCAATTCTCCGCCGAGGTGGGGCAAGATGGCATCGAGTTGCCTATTGCCACTTCCACTTGCAAATTCAGAAAGCTATGTCAGTGACCGGTTCTTCGGCGAATTTTCTAGTTCCAGATTTTATCGCGCAAAGAAACTAAGAGCATATAGCTATGAGCGATTCTCAGTTTATCCATAAGAGTTTTATCGATTTTATTGTACTTTATTAATACTTACCCTTTGTCTGACTTTCAGATCGACCAAACCAACAAAACCCACCTGGACGTGATAAGGAACAACACCGACATCCATGTGCTGACCGGTTCGCTGAAGCTGTTCTTCAGAGAACTAAAGGAACCGGTCATACCGTGCAGCATGTTCGACAGGATTCTGGCTGCGTGCTGTAAGTCCTAATATTTTTCTATTACGTGAAACGTTTTATATAATTTGTATCAGAATGACCCATACCTAAACTCATGAAACATAGTGCATTTTTAAATAAAGTGGCGTAAATTTCTTGTATTTTCATAGGCAGGTTTATTTAAGCTGATTTATCTTATTCTTATTCATTCACTTACATTATCTTTTCCACTCTTATCTTACCCCACGTCGGGTTGGTAAATATGTTTTCTCTAACAACACAAAGGACAAAAATAAGACAATAAAGTTTTTGCGTCCATGTTATGCTGGCCCTCTGTTTGACTCCGAACTCTTTAAGAATGCTCTCGTTGGTTTACCCTTTCAGTTACTAAAGAAGTTGAGATTTATTTCTTCATTGACATTTTAGACAAAGCCAGACTTTGTCTTAAATGTCGCCTATGTCATCTATGGTAATAATGATAGCTAAAGCCGATAGCTTAAATAATTTTGCTGAACATTACCACCGGAGTTATATTGCTGCAGATGCGTAAACTCATTGAAAACAGGCATTGTATGTTCCAGTGAGCTAACATAAGACATTAAATATAACAGAGTAAAAACTTGGTGATCTTCCGGTACTGTATGTATTTTATTAACCTTTCATTCTAAACGTATACTTCTCATTTCCAGCGATAAAACCAAAGGATGCAAAGATAAAAGCTTTTCGAGACATCATCAATTCCCTACCCCAATGCAACAGAGACACATTGAAGTATGTACTGGAACATCTGCTCAGGTAAATGACTCATTGCGTTTTGTCTCTATACTTTTAGACTTAAGGTTATGTATATCTTAGGATGTTGGATGTTTTATCTTCGCCTTCCCAGACATACGCTCTCCTCTACGCTGAAGAAACACATCATTCTCCATCATAATGTTACATGTATTATATTCCCGTTGTCTTCATTATATACATACCTGAGCTGTAGCTCAGGTATGTATATGTGACGACACGCTGTGCACAGCGTGACGTCAATGCTTTTCATACCGTTGTTGTCCATTATAACGGAGACAGCAGGAAGTTGCATTTTTTTCCTGTGGTCCCTTTTGCTAACATAATTACCATTTTATGGTAAAATGATAATAATGTATCGTCATCAACAGCCATGACGTCACTGTTGAAAATTTCTTCCCCCATTTCCTAGTGGCGGAGGGGTTTATAGGTTAAAGCTTTAATTATATCTAATAATCCTCACGCTAGCTATGTGTCCAATATCCTCCACCAGGAAGATATCGATCGTTTCAAATTCTGGTCTGGCACCCCACGTGGAACAAATATAATACATTTATTATTATTGTATTTTTATATGTATTCGAATACAAGCATTTAAGTATCAACAATTGGGAACAAATGTCACCTCCTCAGTTCCTTCAAAAGTTGTTCTAAATAATCCTCACCGATGTATAATGCATTTATTAATCATAAATAAAGCTGGCATAAAGTAGTACTCGGTAGATGGCAATAGACTCACCTTTATGAAATACCCCTATCTACCTCTGCCTACTGCTTAGGACATAAAGGTGCGATAATATCACACATCAGAAACCCTGTACGTTTGGGGGGCTTTGCCATAATTCCTACGTGAACTACATGGGGATTGCAGTGTAAGATATCAGTTTTTCAGAAGGCGCTCCACCTTTTGGTGTATTTTCCTTCGTCGCCTGTAATGACAGAAAGATATGGAGGGTGCTTTTGCAAATAATATGATTACACTATAAAGATAAATATAATAATTTCTATGTTACAAATTTATCATAACACAACAAGTGACATATCAAATATCAGTTTATATACGGTGTGTTTCGGAAGCAGTCCTTGAGAGCCAGTACTTCTAGGTTAGCCTGAACAATATCTTCGACCACATCATCACTTACCATCAGGTGAGATAGTGGTCAAAGGCTAATCTATCAGGAATAAAAAAAAACATGGTAGCATCTTTCTTATTATATTTATTTACCATTACAGGGTAACAGAGTTCAGTGAACGAAATCGGATGCACACGGCTAATTTAGCTATAGTGTTTGGACCTACACTACTTTGGGCCCCAGCAGAGCAGGCTCACAATATTGCAGTTGACTGCATCCAGCAAAACAACGTCGTCGAAATACTACTTAACGACTTTAAAGAGATCTTCGCCGAGGATAACGGGAAAGGAAAGAAAAAATCGTGAATTTAAAACATCTAGTACTTCCTATTAGTGTTTGATACAAAACGTTCCAATATTAAATGGATACTTAGACGGTAAACGTACTATCTAGTTCTCGTTCTTCGATCTATGTAAAAGATATCATCAAGTAGTACTTGCAATTCATACTTATGAATTCTTGACAAGGTTATTAGTATTTAGCTAATATTTTATTTTGGAATTATAATATTGAGTGTCAATGTGTTGTTATAAAAACGAGTGTAAGTTGCATATTGGAATTATAACAAGAACAGTCTTGAAGCTGTTTTGTGTATATAGACGATGTTGTGATTGTTAGCACAGTTCATGTGAGTTCTATAGAGAAGAATTAACAAATCACTATGATCTCTGTCGCTTAAATTATAATATATATGATTGAAAATTATAATATCTGTCCAAATTACTGTAACATCCACATTTGTGTTGTGATTGTGAAGCAATATTTTACGGAAAGACTGTCAGAGGCTCTAGAGTAAATAATATATTTGAAAATTGGAGAAAAATTATATAATATAGTAAATTAGAAAAAAATATTATATATGTGTGATGTAGTCTAGAGAAATAAGGTTATTCATAATATTATTTTTGGGGCCAACTTTGTGTATATTGAGTCCTGCAGTTAATAGATTAGGCTTAAAGCCTTTTTATATTTGTGCCTTAAGCGAATGTACATATTCATCATGGATGAGTTATTTTCCTTTGTGATAATGTAGGAATGTTGTTATATCTAATTTACTTTGTTTTATTTACTATTTAATTAATTATGCTTGCAAAATGTGACAGTCTAGTCCTCTTATTGTTTTATCTGGACTTTCGATTGGACTTAAATAATTAAGCTACAAAAATAAAAATGCTTTCATTTCCTTTAATAAATACTCATGTAAAGATACATGTAAACATACACCATTATAAAGATTTAATAAGCTAGTAACCAAAGTTTTTATATTTTTGGCTGATAGATTATATATAATAATAGAATTGTAAATTGTTGTGTAGTTACTGTAATATCATTATGTTTACGCCAATAATGCTTGGAGGTACATAAAGTAATTGAAGTTAAATCAATAAACATCTAAAGTATTCTAATTGTTTTTGTATATCCTGCTTATTACTCATTAAAATTAGTTTTTGAAAGGTAATCATTAAAGACATCAATTGATTTTCCCTTTCAATGTCTGCAGTATTTACAAAATGCGCTGTTCCTGTGAAAAGTAGTAATCAGACAGCATTGCTTATTATGTTTTGTATAACTGTATAAGCTAACATTTAGGCTGCTTATCCATACAACATAGTCATATGCGCGTAGATATACATGTGGATCCATATGTGCAAGGAAAAAAAATTAACCATTAAGGTAGCTGTTCTTGACGAGGCTAGCGATCCTATTGATGGGCTTCTCCCTCTTACACCACCCATCTTCCGCCCACATCTCTGGTAGATACTTAGCCATGAACCTGGATGTGGTTGAAGATTGCACATCAAACTTACAATGGAAACTGGCTCTCAGAGACGACTGCTGGAACTCACCGTAACTACATAATGAGCTAGACAAGCACGCAAGCCATATTGTGAGGAAGATCACTTGTCTTCACACGCTATTAAAGGACATGCTGATATTTTTCTGATACTGTATACCTAAGTAACCTAAGGTGTGTTCCGGTAGCTGTCCTTGAGAGCCAGAAATTCTAGGTTAACCTGAACAATATCTTCGACCACATCATCACTTACCATCAGGTGAGATAGACCTGGTCAAAGGCTAACATATCAGGCATAAAAATAAAGTCAGATAGCTCTGAGTAACAAATGCTATCAGCGGGAGAGGGGAAAAAAAACAAACATATATGTTATGCCAGAATTGTAATTGGTGTCATAATGTTCCAATCGACACAAAAGACAATGTTTTTTTTTCATGTTTTTGTATTATAATATTTGGACAGTTTTTTTACAAATAAATGTTAGTACAAATGTAAAGGAATGTTTGCATATACTTTAAATAATATAAAAATTTTAAACAGTAATATTATTTTATCATCTAAATTAGTAGAAATTAAAACATATTCAAAATAATTGTCAAACGTAGGGTTTTATGGGATACATCTATACGCTTTTATTGATAAAAATAAACTTTGCTTAAAATGAATTACAGTTAAGAAATAATTAATTAAAATGTTATATACATTATAAACCTAACTTAAAACATAATATATTTAAAATAAAAGTAGCTGCAATTCCAAATATAACAGAGACGATGCCCTTTTTTAATTATACGTTTACAATGATTTTCGGTTTAAATTAAACATTAAAATATGGTAAATTTATAAGTAATTAAATTACACAAGTATTAAAGAATAATTACGATATATACATTAAATTTTTAAACACACATTTCTTCTCATAACTGCGTTAATATAAGGTTATACTATTTACACGTTAGTAATTAAAAAAAACCTACTCAAAACGATTACAGTAAAAAAGCTATTTATTTCAATTAAAATTACAAAGCTCATGTATTTTTTTAAATATTTTTATCCATGTGTCAATGGCGCATCTTTCTATCGTATCTTCGTAGCTTTAGAAAAGTTAGTGGTGCAAAAAATATATATATTTTAAGACTGCAAATTAATTTAAGAAAAAAATCATTCATAGTGGTATAATATCTAACAATTGTAAAAAAATTAAGTCGAGATTATTATTTTTCTTTACATTGAAAAAAATATTAACAAAATAAATTTTAATATTGTTATGTTTGCAATAACGCCTGCTATGCGGATTACATTACAAATATATGAGAGGAAAAATTTAAGTCATGTGCGGGATTCGAACCCGCGTCCATCCACCCCTTTTGCATGCATGGACGCGGGTTCGAATCCAGCACATGACTTAAATTTTTTGTCTCATATATTAACAAAATAAAGTTTATTTTCATAATTGTCTGAATTGCACGCCATTGACCCACTGTGTGTATATATTAAATATCTACATACACGACAACAACTTGTACAAAATTTCGGTTGTACAAATATATAAAAAAGTGCATATAAAATGTTCCAAAAATGTGTTATCCACTTTGTTCCGCCGCTAATATCTACAATATCATTATATAACTAACAACAATAGCAAATAAACACGAAATTGCCAATACATATCATGGAACATTTAATTAATATGTAATACTAATATTAAACTTTTTGTAAACTCATCTACGTATATCATAAGCTCTCTAAGTAATACAGTAAGCTTCAGTTGATTGCGAATAAAAAGAAATATTGTAACTTTAATCCTTGTAAACTTTACTAAAAACAAAATGTTACAAAATTACAAATTTACGAGAGGAAATATTATAGTTATGTGCGGGATTCGAACCCGCGTCATCCACCCCTATAGCCGGAGTATGCTCTGACCGTCTGAGCTAACATGACAATGACTCATAACTCAAAATTTTCCTCTCGTTCTTTAACCATCGTATGAGTATGGAAAATGTTAATTATGAATGCCATACATAATAATAATAATATTTTATAAAACTAAACAAGAAATCATTTTTGGCTCATATTTTGTGCCTAAAGAATGTGAAAAGTATTATTTTCAAGACAATTGACACATGATAAGCAAAAAATGCCATGGGCTAGAATGTCACCCCCCACTCTCTACCTGTGGGTGTCGTAAGAGGCGACTAAGGGTGACACGCCAGAAGGTAAGCAGCAGCGCTTTCTGAGGAACTGTGTGATCTCATTCTGCAATCCCCAAGTCTGCCAAGCGTGGGGATTATGGCAAACCCCCCCAAAATGGGTGGAGGCTGTGTTCAGCAGTAGACAATCTGGCGAAAACATAAATATTTAAACGTATATTTAAATTAGTCAGTAGCTAGCACCCTCTTCCATAGCATAATTGAAATGCACCAGAACGGTCCTTTGGATTTGCGGTTTCATATCACACTTAAAGTTATCTTTTACCATCCGAAATAATTTCAATATTTTCGCTTAGTGCGTCAATGCTGTTTAAAATAATACTAGTCAAACAAAAAAATGGCTTTATCAATTTAATGTTAAGTGCTCGTCGTATATCAACCTACCAGAATACGTAAAAATTCTTCTGATATATAGGTAGATGTCCCTAACATAAAAAAGTCGTGAATTCATAAAGATGGAAAAAATGCAGCAATCCAGCGCCCGCTTCCAAAGCATAATTGGAAATACATCGGGAGATTATTTTGGGGGTGCGAGTTCAAGTCCATCTACAAGTTATCTTTTTCTATCCGAAATAATTTCTACAAAAAAATGTGTTTGGCAAATGCTAGAAATACATTTTTTCTATATTATGTATAGATATTTCATTTTAAAAGAATATATTCGTATAATATATAGAATTATAGATATTTAAAAAGTTTTGATTATGGTGATGTATATCGAAATCAGGATAGCCAGTTAGCCTTTCGTAGGGTACAACGATACTTACCCACAACGATTGTATGTAAACATGGGTCTCATTCACGGAAGCGAAAATATAAAAACGGTTACAATATTTCTTTTCTTTTTATATACGGATTTTACACTATCAATTATTATTCAGAATGAGTAACAGCGTATTTTTGATATCAAATTGTAAGAAACGGCTAAGACAAAAGAAAGAGATACCACTTTTTAGGGTTACTTGTGTGATTGCTTCGTTGTTGTATAAAAGCCCCGCTTTGGGATCCCTAGGTCCTGGGTTCAAATCCCGGAATAGTCCAAATGTTGGGTTTTTATAAAAGTACTAGTCAAATACAAACGGAATAAAGGCATGGCGATTTGTTTTTTGGGTGATGACGTATGCTCAATCTGTCAACAACGGAAGGCAAACCAAAACCTATTACAAACCGCATTATGCATGTAACCTGAAGACATACAAGTTGGCAAGCTATCAACCGTTCTCAACTCTGAATATACTCGTAACAAGGCAGAGTATACTCGCCAAGCTTGGAGTTGAAACTCCGCTTAGACAGATCGGAGCAAACTCGACCCACTGTCTCTGAATCTCGGCATTAAGGGTGAACTGGCCGGCCCGTTCTCCATACAAACGCCGTTGAGTGATCACTCCCTTATTTGAGGATTTAGGTCCAAAAGGCTTGTATGATGGCAAAATTTTAAAAAGATAATTAAGTTGTAAGTTATGAGCCTCGAAAACTATATGAAAATGTTTCGAGGCTCATAATTCTCAGGTTAATTATTTTATTAAAATTTCGGCATCATACAAGCCTAGATAATGACGAGATCAATCGGTATTAGGCTTTATTTTGGACCTAGATCCTCAAATAAGGGAGTGATCACCCAACGGCATTTGTATGGAGAACGGGCCGGCCAGTTCACTCTTAACATAATTAACTGACCTCAAGGATTGTGCTTTACTCCAACTCTAAACAAATGCAACAATAGGCAACTTGTAGTATTCAAATTACTACGTACCAACGTACGTATACTTACATTGAACATTAAAAAGTTTTCACGAAACTTTCCCCATTAAATAAAAGTCCCAAGCAATCAGAGTGTCGTGTAAAAATGTTAATTCTTCGCCTGAAGTTGGAATTTCACTTAATTTGTGTGTAAAGTCAAGGTGATCATTTAGCGGTAGACCGCCCTTGACTATCCAGCCACACGCGATACTGTAATGGCCCGTCAAGCTCGGGTTTTGTGAATATATTGTTTTTATTGTCGACATTTTTCCAATTATTTTCGACTTTGCTACGTTTATTTACGATTAAACCGCGATGCTGTCATTTATTATGTCGATTGGACATAGCGAAGATAACGACATTGGAACAAGCAACTAGATAAATTGTATTTTATACCTTTTAGGTTGCTGCTACAAGTCGTGGTTTCACTTTAAAAAAATATATTTCTGAGTATTGTTTATTGATTTGTTCCTTAAAATACTACTATTAAAGCTATCGTCATAAATCTAAAAGATATTATGAGTTGATGTTGGTGATTAACTTTTAATAACAGTGTTTGAAGAACTTCATGTACTTTTTGAAGTTGAAGTTTTGTTTATTTTACTTTAGACTGAGTAGAGACTAGTTATTACCTATAATAGGTATACGCTTGATTTGGGTACAAAATCGTATCAAAAGCGACGCTTAGATTTCAGTTCAGGTTTTGATTGAGTATGTATAAAACATTCTTATTTTAATAAACCATTTAATCTTACAGCTGTTACTCAACAGGAATAATAACTGAATCGTAATATTAATTATTACTGTATAACAACCATTATCACTACGGCTAGCTCCACATTAAAGCGGGTTACAACTAAAACGATCAGTCACAACTAATTAGGAACATTTTAATACAAAACAAACATACATAATTCTTACATCTAAATAACATTTGATTACTCTCTCCGTTACAAAAAGCACAATCAGTCTGCACCAATGTTTTTATTATTACAAAATTCCATAACACTAATGCTCTACTGCTGCTATATCTCGTCTGAGTCAGACCTTATGGAGTCATAATTGGACGTTTTGCTTCTCAGCATTCTCAGAAAAGATCCTACAGCGAAAATAGTTCTCCTATGCCTGTGGAATATACCCTGATACAGTGCCTCCCGCAGCGCCTTGCGGTCATCCGTGATCGAAGCCTGCGTGCTGAGCGTTATGTCCGAGTGGGCCACTACTGCCTTTTGATGACGCAGACTCCCGTGCTTCTTCTCCAAAGACTTCTGGTTCGGTAAGCTCATCGTGGACTCTATAGAAGAGTTCTTCGTCTTACGCAAATTTAAAGTTTTTTTCCCCGAGGACTGAGTCTCGGATGACGACCGAACCGGGGCTAACTTCGATCGATGAAGAGGGTTGTTGGACCCCTCCGGATGGACCATAATCTCCACTGATTTTTGACTGACAGCGCTCGACCGCGTTAATGTTCTATGTGATGGCGCCGGTGGCTCTATTTTTGGGAGCATTTCCTCTTTAGGCATGGGCGACTCTGATTCTAATGCTATCATGTTGATTGGTTTGTTATTTTTGATTGTCCAGATTAAACGACAAAGCGTGGTCACATCATAGGCGGTCGAGCTTCGTCACTTTCAATGGAGGGCACGGCCAGATGAATGACGACGTCCGTGTTATTAGGCCGATCGCTCCTGGCGCGCCCGTCACTACAATTGCTGAAGGTTATCGTGGGTACTTTAGCATCGCTGTCTATTTGGACCGAATTCAGGTTTTGTGCAAGACAGTCCACGTTGGTATCGGATTGGGAATCCTGTCGATCATCGGAATTTCCGCTCATGCTCGGTGCACGCCATTCCTCTTCGATATCACTTGCTTTTTCTACGTCTGGAGAAGGTCCAAGATCATCACGACATGGAGAGAATCCTTCCCCGTTCACACGAAGCCCAAATAGATCTGCCAAGTTGACATTGAAGTACTTGTGACGTTTTTTGGGTTCAACAATTTTCTCCGGTGACTTTATTTCCTCGGCGATAATACGATCGGTTATGGTTTCGACTTCTTTCTTCAATGCTTGGTCGTCTTCATAAAATTCTGATAAGTCTTGCAAATTTTCGTACCAGTTTTGAGCTAGTAAGCTATTTGGTGGGCACTCTTTGTCTTCGGCGTTATCCTGGCGATATTTATCGATGAGGGGTTGGAGAGATTCCTCGTGTTGCCGGAAAAGATAATGGTAGGCCTGACTGACGGCAAACAAAGAGTAAGTAGAGCGGGGACGAGGCACTACAGACGCAGAGGGGGCGTGTGCTGCGGCACATCCACGCCACACGTGTTCTTGAGCGCGCTCCGACAGTATTGCATTAGAATTAAGAATCCTTTCAAAGTCGGACACTTGCTCGGCTTCGCTGATCTGCACCAACAACTTGTTCTGCGTCTCTTTCCCGCCGCTCACAGTCTGACACAGCCTCTTGTTCTCGCTGACCTGTTTATGAGGAATGTGCTTAGTCTTGTTACTATCGATCCGAGGATTGCATAAGTTTTGTGGTGGTTTGGAGGTCGAATGTCTAGGTTGTGGTTTATCCGCATACTTCATTGGAATGGATAAGTTTTGTACGGAGACCGCGAAAGGGATTTTTTCGACTACTTTCCTATTGAGTTGTTTAACGGTGACATTATTTGTGGGTCGAGGTTTGGAATCTGCGGAATGCTGTCGCGGAAAAAATTTTTTGTCTGTGAATCGAAGGCGGTTGGGGTCTGCACTTCGTATGTTTCGTCCATACTTCGAGCGTGGTCTTTCGGAAAGGCAGACACTTTTTGCACGAAGGAGGGTGTTGGATTGGGTGTCCCGGGACGTCCCAGAGAGCGCTGCAGAGTTGGATCTGCGAGTGGGAGGACGGTAGTGGTCGGTCATGAGCGCGAGACGAGCGCGGCCCGCGTACCGTCACGAATGACTGGTTGCAAACCATGCACCACTTTCTTCGACTGTAGTCAGCGTAAAAAGAAATTTATCGGCGTGGCGTGCCTACACCGATCGATGGTACCACCGAATCACCGCTTAAATAAAGATGCGCATAAAATTTGGCGAATGTATGCCCGTTTACGTTTGAATGACAGTTTTATAATGTTTCGTGATTCTTTTTGCTGTATTCGAAGTTCGCGTTTGCCGTTTTGCTTTATGTAGGTATGCCTACGTATTGCTAACTTTTATTTGGCATGTTACGACGGAAGTTGCTTAAGATTGTGTGTGTCTATGTAAGTTTAAGCTACGCATGTGTTCATATAATAACACGTAGTAACGTTCGCATGCCTTCGCAAAATATATTCTTGTCTAGTTGAAGACGTAGTAAGATCATATTTGTTTGTAGAAAATACGATATTTTTAGTGATTCTTAGCACGGATAAAAATAACCTTCAAAATATTCACATCGTAATATCAAAGCATAATTCTTAGAGTATTCAGACTAATTTGTTATGACGTAAAGACCTACTAAATATATCTAGGTCGTATTACTTAAAATATTTGTGGCCTAATTACTAGACAAGGCGGGGTATTTATCTGATGTGTTCCGGACATTTTCCATTTAGTACGACAGCGTAACGACATGTCGAATTCTCTATAACAGTTCAACGATGTATCAAGTTTGTAATATCACGTACTATGTATAAACCGGGCTCCACGATAGAGCATGGCGTGTTTCGCAAAACACGCCTTGCTCTATCATAGATATAGTAGAGGATAATGCAGAGTATTCATAAAAAAAAAAAACTATTTGTGTAATTTACCACATACAATCAAAATGTTAGAAGGAAGTCATTTCAAAAAACGATAATGTCATTGGCATAATAACTAAATGTTTTTTATAGTATTAAGGAATATTTAATATTTAACTTCAGAAATGAATTTTAATATTTGCACGTCTGCTTTCAGGCTGAATGCTGTACGTGCTTGACAAATTCTAAAATCTTGTTAATGTAAGGATATTGTACTGTGTTCTCGCAAATAACATTTTGATTCGATTCATAATATACAGAAATTGACGATTCATAACTAGTTTCATTTATATTGAATAACCTCACCTTTTTTATGTTTTTGTGGCGGAACAAGCCCGAGGCCCACCTGATGTTAAGTGGAATAACAGACGCATTTCGTCAACGATGAATTGCATTGTGCCAGTCACACTGACGTACTGATGTTAGGTCTCATGTACCTGTAATTTTACTGGCTCTCAAGGACAGCTGCCGGAACACACTGTTAGGTGCTTGGCGACAGATTTTCTACTTGAGGGTGGTCGCTAGCCAGGCGGGCATTCGCAAAATGCCTTTCCACCAAGCAAAATTATTCTTAGTTATTTTAAGATATGCATATTAATTAAGTAATCTATATAGGATAAGCCACTGGCACTTGAAACACAGTTTTATTTACTATATAGCGGAAACCCATTGGATTCAATAAGGGAAACTTGTAACATTTTTATGCCAAATAAATTTTTATTTATTTATTTCATATAGTTAAGCCTTTGACCGCACATTCTCACCTGATGGTATTTGACGGTGTGGTCGAAGGCTTATCCTATAGAATAACTGGCTAGGGATAATTGCCGAAACATACCGTTAGGTGCTTGGTGACAGACTTTCTACTGCAAGGTGGTCGCTAGCCAGGCGGGCATTCGCAACATGCACTTCCACCATGCGGTGAAGCTCAAGCCCGCGGCGAGATTCAAACCATAGACCTGCTGCGCGGCAGTAAATGCCACTAAGCCATCTGCTTCAAAAATGTATTTATTTTATTTGAGATAGACGCCGCAGCATACATAGTCTAAATTTCACATATCTGATTACTGATTTACCCACTATTCTTGATTTTAATAGATAAAAGGTAAATAAAAATATATTTGAATGCTCTATGCTATGCTAGGACGCAAAAAAAGTTATACTTAGAGTTATTCATTATTTCAAAAAGTAATATCTACTACTGCAAATTATTTATTTTCGTTAAGCGTTTTATCGCTCTTTTGAAATTCTCACAGCATGTTATATATATTTATGGAATCGTTTTTAAAAGCCCTTCATTTTGATAACCCAATGGGTGGGTTTGGAGGAAAACTAAATGTTTATACTCAATATGTGGCGTTTAGAAACCGCAAAGTGTTTTTTTTCTCTTTTAATGTACCTAGTGTCTCTTGCGCTATTAATCCGAATCTAATGACACCTCATACATCAAAATGAGTTCAGCTATTTAGAAGTTAGTGTGGAATTAGTAACTCACAAACAAATATACATGAACCCTGAAAACATAACACTCCCTTTTTTGGGCAGTCGTGTAATGACTTGATTGAATTAAATGCAATATTAGTGTCAGGTCTGTTTTCTACAGTAAATATCTAATTTTCAGTTTCATAAGTTACTACGTTTACTACCTAGAGACCAGTGCTTATGGAAGAACAGATAGACAAACAGACAATGCGTCTGTAGGATGTGTCTAATAGGATTCCATTTTACTCTTTAGGTACAAAACTTTAAATACCTTTTAGAATTATTGTTTGTGAAACAATATATTCTTGTTTATAATATTATATAATAATATATATTAAGAATTATTTATATATTAATATATATTACAAAACACATAATATTTGTTAATAATATTTTAATTTTTTCTTTGTATATTATATAACACTATAGTTTTTAGTATGTGAAATAAATAAATAAACAATAATACCCAATTTATTTTTAAATATTTTAAGAAAACATCAAATTAATATTTTAATAAAACACTTAAAAATATAAAAAATATATCTAGTGGCAATTCCACCTAATTTTCCTATAAAGAATCAATCCACTAGATATATTTTTATATTTATTAAGTGTTTTATTAAAATATTAATTTGATGTTTTCTTAAAATATTTTTAAAATATTTGGTAATATTAAATATGGATTTCCGCAAAGTAACGCCTGAATCTATTCATTAAAATAAATAAACCCTAATAAGGAAAAACAAACATAGTTTCACAAAAAATCTTTGCTTTCTGATCCCTGTTAAATTTTCAAAGATACTAATGAGATCGGTCTGCCTTTATTAACAAAATACAACGAACTATATACAACACTATAGCTACTACAAAGTAAAGCATTTAGACAACCTATAAGTCATTGCAGACTCACAGGCAGTCCAAACGCTAAGTGATTCAACTCAGTGTCGATCCATTGTAAGAATAAATTTTATTTTTAAATCACCTCCGAATACTAAAATCTACAAATCAAATGTCGTGACGCTATCTTCGGCAAAACATATCTGCGTTGAAAGGATCCAGATGTTTGTTTACCGGAGAAACGCATTTGAGGTAGATGACCCTCAAATCAAATAAAGAGGGTTTATCTTTATCTTTTAGGACGTGTAGGTACACTCGAAACAAGTTCGAGATGATTTGAACGAAACATCAACCACATTCCCACCATTATCCCGGCGGTCGTTAGTGCAATTCATTTGACAACTAAACACGCATATATGAAGCGCGAAGTTTACTTAGCTGTTCTCAACCGATCAGCAAAGTTACGCAACGTCGCCCGCGGTCATGAGTTGGATGGGTGACCGCTAGTGACATTACTACTGAGCGTTTCCGTGCTTCGGAGGGTACGTTAAGCCGTCGGTCCCGGTTGTTGCCTTAGGATGGCAGTCGTTATAGCATGGTGGTAGGGCATTTTGCGAATGCCCGCCTGGCTAGCTACCACCCTCAAGTAGAAAATCTGTCGCCAAGCCCCTAACGGTGTGTTCCGGTAGCTGTCCTTGAGAGCCAGTACTTCTAGGTTAGCCTGAACAACATCTTCGACCACATCATCGCTTACCATCAGGTGAGATAGTGGTCAAGTCCTCCCTATCAGGCATATATATATATATATTTATATTTATATATATATATATATATATATATATATATATATATATATATATATATATATATATATATATATATATATACGATAGTTTAAGAAAGATAGGAAACATTGTGATGCTATGTTAGCTCAGTCGGTCAGAGCATACCACGGCTATAGGGGTGGATATCGCGGGTTCGATGTGCGATCCCGCACATCGTTCGCATCGCATTTTCCTTGGGAATGCTATCGTTGGTAGTGTACTGCCGTATATTAGTAATTGGCCGTACAGCTCTCGGCTTAAGAATCAGGCTTGCTCCATTTATTTTAGTCCGTTCGCTTATTAGATTATCGTATGAACCAAGCATAATGGAAAAAAATGACAAGTGAGTAGCGTGGTTTTGCTTCAGGACTCATGCCTCATTTCAATAAGCCTGAACTGGCTACTTCTACGAATAGACATGAATGGGAAAAATACAATAAAAATATATAGTTTATTTTCTTAATCCGGGAACTGTACGGCACTACGTCTAAATATGTAACTGATTTACTATTAATAGCATTGGGTTATGATTTCCTGTTTATTTTCGTTGCAGTAAATATAAATGGGTACTCGGAGCCAGCCCGTGTGATTTTATTACATTATTACTATTTCATTGCTACCGTTGAAGTGCTACTTGGAAATTTCGATGAAAGTGAATGGACTGAAATAAAGGTGACTTAACTTTGTTATTGGCTGAGGAACGCGAGGTGATAAGTGAATTGAGTTTGATGATAAAAAGCAAGTTTAAAGTAATATTACTCGTTCTAACATTTGTAATTTTTGGCATAACGCCTGCTATGTGAATATGCTTACCAAATTACAACGGAGGGAAAATATTTAACTAAGTTCGGGATTCGATCCCGGGGCCATCCGTCCCTATAGCCGGTATAATACTCTTCCAAGTAAGCTATCTTAGTGAGGGAGTCATAGCTCAAATGTATCCCTTCGCTCCGATCGTTTTACCGTCTTAAGGGTAAGACGGGGGAGCGACATCTGCAGCCACAACAGAATTGAACTAGTAGTGCTCGTATTATCTTGAAAAGTTAGATTTTCTATTTGAGGGTGGTAAGCTATCCCGGCGTAAGTTCACACAATGTCCCACGATCGTGCACAAAATAAAACAAAATGAACGCAGTGATGGCTCAGTGGCATTGGCTATGGACTGCCGCGCAGCAGGTCCATGGTTGGAATCCCGCCGCGGGCTTGAGCATGGTGGAAGGGCATTTTGCGAATGCCCGTCTGGCTAGCGACCACCCTCAAGTAGAAAATCTGTCGCCAAGCACCTAACGGTGTGTTCCGGCAGTCCTTGAGAGCTAGTGAAATTACAGGCACATGAGACTTAACAACTATGTCTCAAAGTGAAAGGCGCAGTGCAATTAAATATAAAAAAAAACGGGGAAGGGGTTTTGAAAATGGCATAATAGTAAACAAATTTTTGGGCGCACTGCCAACTGGTGAGGGGCATTTGCAATGGCCTTTGGGTTACCTAAGTGCTTTCGTTGTAGTTGCTGTATTTAGTGCTTTATATTATTTTAGTATGTTGTTAATGAAGTTAAAACGCTGTTCAAAGTAATTTCAAGATGATATTTACTTCAGAAATTTGTATTTCTGAAGTAAATATCATCTCACTCGTAATGATGTCGCTACCCTTCTGTACTTGTGTACAGAAGGGTAGCGACATCATTACGAGTGAGTTTAATGAAAACTTCTCTGGAACTGGGAGATTCGGGTTCGATTACCAATTTAGGTGAAAAAAACAACTATGCCTTAAATATTTTAAGTGAATTTCCAATAGGTTTTGTTTGGTTGTCCCTAAATCATAGTGGTATTAAGATTTGTCTTCGGTTTTATTGAACAGACGGCAATACTCATTGGTAATTCACGTTGGTATACATACAAGTTACTATATTGCGACTATGCTCTTAAAAATATATGAAGCGTTCTGAAATATGTCAGCCTTGATCGAAAGATATTTATAAAATAGATAATATTATTTCTGCCACTGCGCATAATTTTAGTCCACGTTGATCTGGAGTTAGGGTTGTCAATTTACTTTTCCTTGAGGAAAACGAAAGTGTTTTGTAAAATTGTTTTCGTGTAATCTGCAATTTCCATTGAGAAGTTGATCTGTAAATATAAAAAAACCTGTCCGAGTGCGAGTTGGGACTCGCTCATTTGGGGTTCCTATTGATGTATAAGTTTTTTTTTTTATTTTTTTCAAACTATGGGCATTTTCAGTGTTTGTTTGTAAAGCAGTAGATATGGTAAATAATATACAGAAATTTCAGATTCCTAATTAGTTTTATTAAAAATACACTACAAACTAAATACTCCACTACAGCTACTATAACGAAACCATTTAGAAAACCAGCTAAAAGCATTGATGTAATGTTTATCCTTGGAGCCAAATAAGTATCACCATTTTGATCATCTGTCGCTTCGATCAAGTGCTCTGATCAGTTTTGGAAAATAACATGAGCTCACGGTCCCCACGGACTCAATGTCTTAATTAGTCTAGTTCTACGAGTCATAAAAATGGTCTAAATAAAAATATTTGACGGCCTTCAATATTTTTTTTAATACATTATTTAGAGTTTTCCTAAAAATTCTTACTCTCTAGGATTGAACCATGAGCGAAGCGATAAATAATTGGAGTGCGCTGGGAAAATCTGCAATATCTGACATTAGTTGCGTACAATATAATACATCTAAAACTAAGTTTAGTTAATTAACTGTGTCAAATTTAGTTTGAGTAGGGACCAAAAATAAAATGTCAGTCTAGCTTAATCCGTTTTGCATTACAACCGAACTGAACCGAATTAACAGAATGACTATCAATTTACTAGCCATACATCACGTGTGATCTAAAAAAGTTGCTGATGCAATTTTTATATCCCGACAACTCTTTGGAAATAAACGGAAAGTAAGATACTTCAGCAGAAACTACATATTTAAATCAAGATAAAACACATTTACGCATGGTCTACGTGAAGTCTACGCTATACAAGTCTACGCGAGGTCTACGCTATACGAGTCACATGAGGTCTACGCTATATAAGTGTACGTGATGTTTCACGCTACATGGTGTACTTTAGGTCTACGCAACGTGAGGTCTACGCTATACGTAGACTCGTGAAGTCTACGCTATACGTAGACTCGTGAGGTCTACGCTATATGGTCTACATGAGGTCAACGCTATACGAGTCTACATGATTTTTCACGATAAATGGTCTACGTTAGGTCAACGCTATACGAGTTTACATGAAGTCTACACTATACAAGTCTACAGGATACATCGATTATTCAACGTAGTCTTCTCTACTTATAAATACCTGGTTATTAACTAAATACAGACACTACATTGAACATACTACATTGAACAGTTCATATACAAAATTATAGAAGTAAAACTTGGTCTCGGTTAGCTTTAAGTGTATGTGTTAAGAAAACAAGAAATTTTACGTGGTAAAAGTGTGTGTGGTATGAAATATTTGCAGGGTTTTCTGGATTACGACGATATTATTACTGATAGGTTACCCTTTCGATTCCGTATTCACAGTTTTACCTGCATTAAATAGTTTTATAGTTATATAAAATGCAAATAAAAATTCACTGAAATGGTAGGTACGTATTTAAAGTTTTTGGACAACCCTAGTCTACGGATGATAAAACTTTTTACAGTGCGCTGTCTGCGCCGGATCATATTATACGTCGGTAAACACGCGTGACGCACAACCCTCTGTCCATTTACATGATGCTTTTAAAGTATTTTAGTGAAGTTATGACTGCCATTGTTTTGGTACACTGAAAAATGCGGAAAATGTTGTAAATCCGATGTGGCAGCAGGAATGCGATGTTTGGAAGATGAGTCAGTTTTAGGGTTATCTCTCCCAATATGTACATATGACTCTGCTGTCAGACGACCGTATACAATGGATCTCTAGGTCTTAAGCAGAAATAGTTACACACCTTTTTTTCTGTATCTATTTTTAACCACAACAAAGAATTAATTCAGGTAGTCAAAAAAAATCAAACTGTCACTAATGAAAAAATATTTTGCTATGTTTTCCTTTATACATTTTTGACACGGAGTCTATATCGCCTGAACTTGGTACTAATGTGGAATATCTGTGATTTATTTACCATATATGTAAAACTACCAGGTGCCGGGCTAGAATGTCACATCCCTATCTCTACCCGTGGGTGTCGTAAGAGGCAATTAAGGGTAACACACCAGAAAGTGGGCAGCAGCACATTCTGAGGAACTGATATCCTACACTGCTATCCCCAAGACACCTGCCAAACTTGGGGATTATGGCAAACTCCCCCATAAAGGAGGAGTATGTATAACGAGCAAATACCAAAAATCTATCTCATAATGTTGTTTTTAAGCCGTGATCAAAACAAACATTTGCTTTTTTTTGCTGGCTCTTGCGATGAAGTAATGGAGCAAAGCCCAATTTACATTTGGCCGGTTATTTGTTATTATAGCTGATAGGAATCGAGTCCCGATTTCACGCTAGGTACCTGAACCACTCGGCTACCGGAACATACGTGTCTGAGCCGAAATTTTGTGTTCAATTAGATCACATAATTTCAGCTTTACGGTATTAATTTAACCGGAATAGGGGAAGGTCCCCGATTATTAGAGAGCATCAAAAATATGAAATAATGTTTTCTTAAAATATTTTAATAATATTTGTCATTATGAAATATGGATTTCCGCTAAGTAACGCCTGAATGTATTCAATAAAAAATCTGTCGCCAAGCTTCTTATGGAAGTGTTCCAGCAGCTATATTTAAGCCTCCTTCAATATCATCTCTTATCAATGGAGGTCACAAGCTATCAGCAATTAAATATTTATTATTTATGGGAGGCTGCAAAGTTGTTATTTGGCGCGAATACTTTTATTAAAACTCGAGTAAGCGAAGGACTAGGACTGAACCAGGACCACAACTTTGCGATTCTCACGGCATTTTCTACCTCGTGGAACCAGCTGCAAGGTGCAGTATTTCCGAACGGATACGACTTAGGGGCCTTCAAGAAGAGAGCATATTCCCTCCTCAAAGGCCGGCAACGCATCCTCGATACCTCTGGTGTTGCGGATGTTCGTGGGCGACGGTGATCACTTACCACCAGGAGAGCCGCCTGATCGTTTGCCCTCCTATCCCATTAAAAAAAAAAGAACCAGGAGAAAAGCTGTTAAAATTATAGAATCCTGAGCGTAGAAAGGTTTTTTAAGGTACGGGACAAAAAATAACTTAGTTTGCTCACTACAGCAAGTAAAACGCTAGTAAATTAGTATTAGTTTATATTAAAAATTAAATTTAAAATTACTAAAATTGGTAATAATGAAGATGAATATTTTTTTCTGGAACTTTTGTACAGATTCTAAAATATCTTTTCCACGCTAGCAAATAAAAAGTCTCAATGCTGCGAACACTCAATACTTGCTGAAGTGTGAAATAAAGTTAAGGCTAAAACACCTGTTTAGTGTAATGCCGTGAAGGCTCTTTTTTATGCCCATTTATAAACCTAAGTTGAATGCACTGAGGTAGGTCGAACGCCTGAAACCTTGCATTATTCATGAAAAAACTATTCATAGAATACACAACTGACAAAGAATGATTGACTACGCCTTTAGTAAGTTACTAGTCAGCAATCTACGAATAATTGTATTATTCGTTATATCATTACTCTGCATTACTCTTATATATTGTCTACCGTAAATGAAATTTGAAAATTATATAGGTATGTTACTTACGTTTTTCTAGGTAGATTTGTCAATTTGTGTGCAGGATAAAGGAATTAATAATATTTCACATAATATGTTAATTCTAGGTTAAGCCTGATAACATCTTCAACCACATCATCACTTACCATCAGGTGAGATTGTGGTAAAAGGCTTGCCTATAAGCAATAAAAAAAATACAAATAGTAATGTTGAACACAATTGAGCTATTTTTTTAAGGCACCCGGTGAACCGTTTAAGTTACTGAATATTTTAGACGGTTTTTAAGGTTTGCCTGTACTGCCGTGCCGCAGATCTATGGTTCGAACCCACCACCAGCTTGAGCTTCACCGCATGGTGGCTAACTACCACACTTAAGTAGAAAATCTGTCGCCAAACATCCAACGGTGTGTTCCGACAGCAGTCCTTGGAGCCAGATAAATGGTACAAGGAAATGAGACTTAACGGCTGTATGTTTTAGGGTGATGGGTGCAGTGCATTTCCTCACAAATGACGATATTAGACTAATGATTTTTCTTTCCTTTGTTCTCGTATTTCGGGTTCTTTAACAAAAAGACACGCAACCAAGAATATTCCGTTTATTAGTATTTGACATCGGTTGAGTAGATGTTAGATAAGGGCGTGTCTCCAGCATTTTTCTTACGAAACACTTCACTACAACACCAGCCTTTTGTCTACGGTCGTAACAAAAACTTACTTCCATTCTGTCCGCGGCTAGTATCTCTAAACATTTACCCCCAATGCGGGTAGAGGGGGTGGGGCATTAGAAACATAGCGTGACGAAACAAAGTTTTATATATAGGCCGGCCTCTTGCGCGGACAACCCTATACAAAGTTTTGTGTACGAATTAAAAAGAAAAGCACGTCGCAGGAGATGCGCATAAAGACTATTATTAATTTAAAAAGTGTAAGCCATGAGATATAAAAATGTACATGAGTGGGGTGCTGCTGCACTCAATGCACACAACAGGTTCATCTAGACTTGAACGCTACGCATTCGTATAGGGATACACAGTGGTAGGGGATTAAGAAAATCTGTAATTAACCAAACAGTGTGTTCCGAGAGCTATTCTTGAAAGCCAGTGACCACTCTAGAATTGCCTTGAACAACATTTTACCGAATCAACATTTACAAACAGATGGGATAGGGGTCAAAGGGCTAACCTAGTTGATGTTGTTTTGAAGCAGTGATGGCTCAGGGGCATTGGCTATGGACTGCCGCGCAGCAGGTCCATGGTTCGAATCCCGCCCAGAGCTTGAGCTTCACCGCATGGTGGAAGGGCATTTTGCGAATGCCCGCCTGGCTAGCGACCACCCTCAAGTAGAAAATCTTTCGCCAAGCACCTAACGGTGTGTTCCGGCAGTAGTCCTTGAGAGCCAGAAAAATTACAGGCTAATGAGACCTAACAACTGGACGTCTCAGTATAACGGGCACAGTGCAATTCGTCGTTGACGAAATGCGTCTGTTATAGGCAGAGGTTAGTCCACTTAACATCAGGTAGGCCTCGGGCTTGTTCCGTCACTATAACATAAAAAAAAAGTGGTAAAATGTTGTTCAAGCCAATCCTGGAGTAGTACCTATCAGTTGTACAAAAAGAAGCATCATCAGACAATGAATCTAAATTAGTATGATGTTGCGTTAGCTAGTAGTTATATATGTATCCTAGTTACTCGATCGACCCGACGCAAGACTTAGGTTACCTAATACATGCATACTATAGCAAAACAGAGTACAATTCACGAAGCTACCTAATGCCGTATAATCTTTAGGTAGGTATAGCATTAATAATTAAATATCTGTAAGAGTTCGCGTAGGATATATTTTATACTCCGAGTATGTTATATACAAGTACAAATAATAATATATATACAATATATATAAAACGGGGCAATGCTGCCAGCATGCTGAGCACGCTGCCAACTGGTAGTGGGCTGGAGCATTTGGACTGCCTGTGAGACTGCAATGACTTGGTATTTATATGCTTTTATTGTAGTAGCTGTAGTGTTGTATATAGTTCGTCGTATTTTGTTAATAAAAGGACAAATTAATTTAAAAAGTATAAAACCCGACTGCAAATTGTTTATTGTCATTAATCATTTTATCATTCCACTGAAAATAAAACCCCAAGTTATATATATATTTATGGAATCGTGTTTTAATGCCCTTAATTTTGATACAGCGCTCGATAGGTATGGAAGAAAAAATAATAATATGGCGTCTAAAATCCACCAGTTTGTTTTTCGGGTTCCGTATCCAAAGGGTAAAAGCGGGACCCTATTACTGAGACTTCACTGTACGTCCGTCCGTCTGTCACCAGGCTGTATCTCAAGAACGGTGATAGCTAGACAGTTGAAATTTTCACAGATGATGTATTTCTATAGCCGTTACAACAACAAATACTACAAATAAAATAAATTTATATATTTAAGGGGGGCTCCCATACAACAAACTTGATTTTTTTACCGTTTCTTGCTCGATACTAATAACGGTGACAGGTAACGAATTTGCCACGTATTACCCAACTAGATTTAAACACAATCTAGTCATCACGAATTTAGTCAAAAATGCTGCGCTCCAGTCCAAATTCAATGGCCATTGAAATATTTAATAAATTACCAGAAGGGTAGAAATGAATATATACGTTTAAAAAAAATAACTAAAACAACCTATTAATTAAAAAATCTAATTATTCTTTTGACGAATTCCTTAAGGAATAATGTAGTACTAATTATTAGGAATAGACCGGCCCACTCCTCACCTACATTGCTACACCCAAGTAGGATAATTATGTGATACCTGTATAACATTATGTATATTTTATCAGATCTATTCGAAAATGGCTAGTTTATTCCTCGTAAACAGGGATTAAAATAGCTTTTTAATCACTGAGGGACTAAAAGTGATTTGAATTTAGAATGTATATATTTTTAGTAAAAGTTCCTATCACCAAAGAGATAAATCACCAACATTTATGAACGTGTTACAGGCTGTTTTATTAGGTTTTTTTAAGTTATATATTTTTATATCGTTATTCTTTTTTACAACCTAAAAATAATATAGTTTGTTCATGTCTTAGGTTTTCGCTATTTTTACACATAGTAATTAAACAACTTTAAACTGTTTAAATCGCGTATATTTATCATTATTTTTGTCCCGACGCCACGGGGTGACAGTCAGTCACCCTGTGACCACGATCACTGCGAAGTGTTTGAAACGTCAGGACAAAAATAATGATAAATATACGCGATTTAAACCGTTTAAAGTTGTTTAATTACTATGAATAATATAGTTTTTCAAAAACTACATCCAGAGCCGACGTTTTCTGAGACTATTTCTAATTCTCAAGGTGTTCATAAATCGACAACTGTAACGGATGGTAGTGGTATTTCTATGCTGTCATATTTTTCCTAATTATATGTAAATAAATAAAGGCACTATTGAATAGATTCAGGCGTTACTTTGCGGAAACCCATAATTAATAATAACAAATATTTTAAGAAAACATCAATTAAATTATTTAATAAAACACTTAAAAAATCTTTATAAAAATTATATATCCAGTGACAATTTCCTGTTAAGCCAACGTGACGTCACAAACGCCACGCAGCCAAACCGGAAGAGTATTCGACGCGTTTTGCTTCTAAACGAAGCACCCTCAGAAGGTCTTGACTCTACGAGCGCACGATCGAGACTAATATTTACTATTCTTATTAATAAGTTACACTTACTTATTTTCTCATAGAGAGTGATAAAAAGTAGAGTGTCCACCTCCAGAGCCAACAACTATTTTAAGCTCGAGTAACTTTGAATCCCTCGCTGCACTCAGGATTCTACTTTTTCGCCTTTAAAATGGTTGTTTGTTCCCCTGGTAAATAATCTACTATTAAGATCTGCACGTAAGACCACGAAATTCCGCAATAATGGATTTGATTTGTATTCGTACACCAGGGGTTCCGTACAAACAGAATGTACCAATAATTCGTATTTTTTTCATGCAGTTCCAGATTCTTAGCGGGCGTCTTTTTTTAATAATAATAATGCTCCATTCTAAAATGCTTTATGTAATAAGTCTGATTTCGGTGGAAATATGTGTAAGATATATTTCAAGAAAGTGGATAAAATCTGGGGATAAAACTAGGGGACAAAATGATCTCTCCAGTCAATGAGTAGCTGGCAGTAATACGTAGCTGGTAGTAATTTTGATAGAGTATGTATAGTAGTGGTATTATAGAATTGACAGGGAAAGTGGATAAAATTGTCTTCGCATGACATAAAAAAGGAAGAAGTTAACCACGTTTCAAGACGTGGGTGTTTAGATTACTAATTGAGTAATATAATATCGTGTGTAACATCTTCGACAACTTCATTACCTACTATTAGGTGATATAGCGGTCAAGGACTAGCTCAAAAACCATAAAAAACTGACAATATTGATAAATGCTATTAAACTTTATTTCAAACTCGTGAACGAGTGCTGCTTGAAGACACTGGTCCATTCAGAATGTCTGTGCAAACCAGTTTGTAACTTTTTTGTAATAGTATATAGAATAGTTATGTAAAATTAGCATCCCTTATAACTGTGTTCCCCTCTAAATATGTAATGCTCCCCATAGTAATGTAATTAATTAATAAATTTCTAAGTTAACCTAAAAAATGGCACGGACCCTGGAGTCTGTGGAAAATCTAATAAACCAAATAAAAAATAAAAAAACTTTACTTCAAATTGTTATATATAGCGACAGTAACAGAGAGCAATGGTTTATCGACAGTGGATAAATATTCATCGCGCACCCATGCTCCGAGAGTACAAAAAAAATCAAATGTGAGAAGATTTTTATCCTCTCCCGGGGAGATATGTCTTCGGTCCGCTCTAAGCCCGCTGGTCCAAAGATACAGTCCTGTAGGGGTTGGGCGGACGGAAAGCCACTAGCCGGGGCTCAGGAATAGAGTTCCGTTATTTAAAACGGAACCCTAAAGATGTACGCCTTTATATACCCACAGGAGAATACAGCAGAGGCGTCTATGAAAACCCACAACATAAACCGTAAAGCTTTACGGAGAAATGAAAATTAGAGCCATTAGCTAAATTTACTATTGAATTTCAATTCCTAGATGATTTTTTTATTATTATTATTCTTTCTCTGGTATCTGCGGTCTATGGATATAGAGAGGTCTGGGGTTGTGTGGAATCGATGACGGATTGTGTTCACGTTTAATCTTCACATACACAAAATCAGTACTATTATCTAAGCAGTAGCGCGTTGTCTCGAGCATGATAATAATATATGATGATATATTAATATCTTAGTAATCAAACAACTTTAAACGGTTTAAATCGCGTGTATTTATCATTATTTTTGTCCCGACGTTTCAGTCACCCAGTGACCACGATCACTGCAAAGTGTTTGAAACGTCGGGACAAAAATAATGACAAATATACGCGATTTGAACCGTTTAAAGTTGTTTAATTACTATGTGTAATAATCGCGAAAACCTAAGACTATATTAATATCCTCTTTATATATGTTCAAAAATAAGAAGTTTTTGATGATGACAGGCCGCTGCCGTGGCCTGGTCGACCTGGGTTTTCCGGTGACTGAGAAAATCTAGGTCGACCAGGATACGGCCAGGTTAAAATTACACAACCGTATCAACTTCCTGCTTGAGTCGTATCGTAAGAGGCACTACAGAAAAATGTCAGAAGGTGGTCAGCAGCGCCTTCAGATGAACTGCGATCCCCAAACAAGCCAAGCGTGGGGATTTTGTCAAATGAACCCCAATAGGGGTGACCTTAGTTCAACGGTAGACGTAACTAATGTTTTCTTAGGTTTTTGCGATTATTACACTTAGTAATTACACAACTTTAAACGTTTTAAATCGCTCATATATTCATCATTATTTTTGTCCCGACGTTTCAAACACTTTGCTGTGATCGTGGTTACGGGGTGACTGAAACGTCGGGACAAAAATAATGATAAATATGCGCGATTTAAACCGTTTAAAGTTGTTCAATGACTAGACGTAACTAGATAGGAATTTTGAAATGATGTTTATTAAGAACCGAACATAAATATAGCTGAAAAAATTCTGTACTGGGTTGTTGCGTTTCGGAAGTCTGAAAGAGTGAAGCCCACACCTCACCCTTGTCTCAAAATCAAAGTCTATTGGCGTCTACTAGGCTCTTATGAAAGTCAATTACAAATATTCTACTGTCGCGTACAGCAAAAATGGCATAGAGCCACTTCAAGAAGAACGAGCAAGAAACTCGAGGCCATTCTTTTTATTACAATTTGTAATACTAGACTACTAATAAATCTAAATATATATAACTCAAAGGTGACTGACTGACTGACATAGTGATCTATCAACGCACAGCCCAAACCACTGGACGAATCTGGCTGAAATTTGGCATGCAGGTAGATGTTATAACGTAGGCATCCGCTAAGAAAGGATTTTGGTTAATTCTACCCTCAAGGGGATAAAATAGGGGATGAAAGTTTGTATGAAACTTTGTCAATTTTAAACCGATCGGGCTGAGACTTTGCATGCATAAAGCTACTATGACGTAGGCATCCCCTAAGAAAGGATTTTGAGATGCAGGCTATATAAGATTAGTAACTTTTCAGTTTAAAATATACGAATTTTTGTATGCTAGCGCCATCTACTTTGAGTTATTTTGGAGAGAACTCTGAATTAACAATTTTTGTGCATAGTGCATAGATAATATATCTAGCGGATTATATTTGACGACTAGCTTTTGTTCGCGGCTTCGCTCGCGTTAAGAAGTATTATTATTAATTAGGTATATTTTATGCGGCTTTACTTTTGTAAAAAATAAGGGCCTACAAAACTTCTTTGTACACAATATTCTGAACTAATCTGTCATTGAAATGATGTTTATTAAGAACCGAACATAAATATAGCTGAAAAAATTCTGTACTGGGTTGTTGCGTTTCGGAAGTCTGAAAGAGTGAAGCCCACACCTCACCCTTGTCTCAAAATCAAAGTCTATTGGCGTCTACTAGGCTCTTATGAAAGTCAATTACAAATATTCTACTGTCGCGTACAGCAAAAATGGCATAGAGCCACTTCAAGAAGAACGAGCAAGAAACTCGAGGCCATTCTTTTTATTACAATTTGTAATACTAGACTACTAATAAATTATTACATATAGGTGATTGGCGGTGGTTTGGCAGAGGTGGAATATCCCAAGCATTTTTGTCTACTAAATAATCCCGTTTAAATCGTTAATTATTCATCTTCATGCTTGCAGGGAACATTATGCTATGAGTTTTGAGCACTTAAGGTTGAACTGGCCAGTCGCTTCTCCATACAAACGCCGTAGGGTGGTCACTCCCTTATTTGAGATTTTAGGTCCAGACTTAAGCATAATACCGATTGATCTCGTCATTATCTAGGCTTGTATGATGCCAACATTTTAAAAAGATAATTTAGTTGAAAGTTATGAGCCTCGAAAATGTTATATGAAAATGTTTCGAAGCTCATAATTCTCATGTTAATTATCTTATTCAAATTTCGGCATCATACAAGCCTAGATAAAGACGAGATCAATTGGTATTATGCTTTGTTATGGACCTTAATCCTCAAATAAGGTAGTGATCATTCTACCACGTTTGTATGGAGAACGGGCCGGCCAGTTCACCCTTAAACCATAGTAAAACAAGAAAATAGTCTGACTGGAGAAAAGTAGACTTTAGTCTGGAACCTGTATACGCAGGTCGTCTATATCTTTATCTCAAAGTTTTATAGGTAGGTATCTATGTAAAATGTTACTATAGAAAATCAATTCGTAACTACCTATAGACACGACTTTTACGTTTATTAATAACAAAATTCTCTATAAATAAAAGAACGCACTCTTGACACGCTAGATTTTTACCATAGTGTTGCTGTGGTTCGTGTATACGGGCGCGGAAACGTACAAAGCGCGTTTGGAACCACTCTATAAAATCAAACTACCTACTAGTCTGGTTTACCATACTAAAAGTGTCACGAAGTATGTACCAACAGAGAAGGTCGACCACTGTGGTGTATATTATTACCTAATTGCCAGTTACCCGTGTTGTATACGATGGAATACATAGGTGAACTTGAGGCTTGAGAGGCTAAGATTTCCTACATCTATTTCTGGAATATGAGTTACTGTGGCGCGCAATAAGAGGCTATTTATGTGGTTTTACTGTGCTAAAACCGCAGATCAACGTCTTCATTGCTTTTTTTATGCTTCATATGTTACTCTTTGATCTCACTTGATGGTAAGTGATGATGTGATCGTAGATGTTGTTCAGGTTAACCCAGACTTACTCTGGCTCTCAAGGATAGCTGCCGGAACACACCGTTAGGTGCTTGGCGACAGATTTTCTACTTGAGGGTGGTAGCTAGCTATCGGGCATTCGCAAAATGCCCTAACACCATGCTATAAAGACTGCCATCCTAAGACAACAACCGGGACCGACGGCTTAACGTGCCCTCCGAAGCACGGAAGCGCTCAGTATTAATGTCACTAGTGGTCCATCCCAATCATGACCGCGGCGGACGTTACTTAACTTTGCTGATCGGTTAAGAACAGCTAAGTAAACTTCGCTACGAGCGCTTCAAAAGCGAAGTGCGCTTTTTGTGTCAATCAAGATGATTTTCTCATGAGTTAATATTTTAAATCTTGATAGAATATGTTAAAATACCGACGTGGTAGCTCTTAAGGCTTTAATCATATATTCTATGGGTGTACTTAGATCAGAGTTCTAATTATATACCGCAGAACAGGTATGTATTTAGCTAATGGACTCAGCTAGGTAATCCAATTTAGTAAGTAGAGGGAAGGTCGTTACTTGTGCTTGTAGGTAAATTAATTAGCAAAAACCCCATGTTTATGTTACATAGACATTACGTTAAATCACGGTGGTAGGGCATTTTGCGAATGCCCGTCTGGCTGGTTACCACGCCAGTAGATAATCTGTCGCCAAGCACCTAAGCGAAGCGCTCATAGCGAAGTTTGCTTAGCTGTTCTCAACCGATCAGCAAAGTTAAGCAACGTCGCGCGCGGTCATGAGTTGGATGGGTGACCGTTAGTGACATTACTACTGAGCGTGCACGTGCTTCGGAGGGCACGTTAAGCCGTCGGTCCCGGTTGTTGTCTTAGGATGGCAGTCGTTACAGCATGGTGGTAGGGCATTTTGCGAATGCCCGCCTGGCTAGCTACCACCCTCAAGTAGAAAATCTGTCGCCAAGCACCTAACGGTGTGTTCCGGCAGCTGTCCTTGAGAGCCAGTACTTCTAGGTTAGCCTGAACAACATCTTCGACTACATCAGCATTTACCATCAGGTGAGATAGTAGTCGAAGCTACCTATAAAGTATAAAAACAATGAATTCTAATCATGATCTCTGTGTGTACCAACTTCTAACAGAAAATCTGTCGACAAGCACTAAGTATTGCATTCCAGCATTGTAGTGGAGCTTGCTTAGTCGTTCTTTACTGATCGATATGGATATACTACTCGTGGCGCTTTTTTTTTTTTTTATGTTATTGTGACGGAACAAGCCCGAGGTCTACCTGATGTTAAGTGGACTAACCTCTGCCTATAACAGACGCATTTCGTCAACGAAGAATTGCACTGTGCCCATCACACTGAGACGTCCAGTTGTTAGGTCTCATTAGCCTGTAATTTTTCTGGCTCTCAAGGACTGCTGCCGGAACACACTGTTAGGTGCATGGCGACAGATTTTCTACTTGAGGATGGTCGCTAGCCAGGCGGGCATTCAAAATGCCCTTCCACCATGCGGTGAAGCTCAAGCCCGCGGCGGGATTCGAACCATGGACCTGCTGCACGGCAGTCCATAGCCAATGCCACTGAGCCATCACTGCTTGTATATTTTTTCAGCTTGCCATACAAACGCTGTTTCGTCATATTTTAAATAGGTACTAAGAGTTCAAACTCGGTGAAACTTTGTTTGTATATCTTTGAGCCTAATATCTATGCTTCTGGTTTGCCAGATTTCCGTAAAATTATGTATTTTCAAAAATAATACGAATAATCGTATGGGAATTGTTATTTTGACATTTAGGGATATAATAAATCGAAAAACTGGCAAACCAGAAGCATAGATTAGACTCAGCAATATGCATACAAAATTTCACCGAGTTTGAACACTTAGTACCTTTTTAGAATATTACGAAACTACTGCTGTCTTAGGTTTTCGCGATTATTACACATAGTAATTAAACAACTTTAAACGCAGCGGCGACAGTAACTCCGTGACCACGAACACTGCAAAGTGTTTGAAACGTCGGGACAAAAATAATGATAAATATACGCGATTTAAACCGTTTAAAGTTGTAAAGATATAAAGAAGTTTTATTAGCCCTTCAGTAAATTTTTTTACAGGCAAGTCCAAATTACATTTAACACATATAACTACTTAAATAATTCTAATTAGGTCTATGTAAATAATTGATAAAAAAATTTATAATTGTTATTTTTTTACACTTAATATAGTTACAGTAAATAATTTACAGTTATCACGTTTGCACTTGTCCTAAGAACAAAAATTCTACAAAACAAAGCTGCATTGACATATATTCTTTTAATGTGTAGAAGAGATTGTTTTCAAAAAAGTTCTTAAGTTTTAATTTGAACAAGCTATATTTAAGGTGGTCAAGCTTTTTGGTAATTTATTATACATCAGTATTTTCGAATAACGACCTTGTATGTTTAATTGCTATGATGAAACTACGTTGGTATGAAAAGTGCTCCGTGCACTCTACTCTTCCGCTACGGTCATTACTTGGATAAGTGGCCGCTATTGGCATTTTATAAGCATTCGCAGGGCACGTGCCCGGTTTTGTCTTACTGGGGGTGGCAGTCGTCATAGCTAGTGGTTACTTTTTGGGAATGCCCGCCTGGCTAGCTACCACCCGCTACTACCCTTAAATAGATATTCTGTCGCCAAGCACCTAACGATGTTTTGAGGAAATTTTCGAGAGATAGTTTCAATTTTAGGTAAAATAAACTTATCAATAGTTAGCATAAAGACCAAAGTCTAAGCAATCAGTAATAAAATAAATATGGACGTCATATTATACATGCATCATCAATATCATCATTAATAGCCATGAACGGTCACTCGTTGAACAAAGCCTCCCCTTTTAAGGAGGGTTTTCCATAACCACCACGCTTGACAGGCGTCATGGGGGTTGCAGTGTATAACGGCAGCTCTTCAGAAAGCGCTGCTTCACACCTTCTGGTATGTTTCTTTTGTCGCTTCTTACTGTAGAAAGATATGAGGGGATGAAATTCGAACCCCCGGCCTCACAGGGTTTACATATATACTTAGAACAAAATATTATAATAGTGTATTTTTGTAGTTGATATACATACCGAAAATATAAAGAATTATTTTGATTCATTTATTTATAGCTGACAAGCCAGCCTTTAACCACTATCTCACCTAATTGTAAGTGCTAATGTGATAGAAGATGATGTATAGGATAACCTAGATATTACTGGCAAGGATAGCTGCCGGAATACACCGTTAGATGCTTGGCGACAGCTTTTCTACTTGAGGGTAGCTAAGATAGGGCTAAGCTAAGATGAGGTAGTAAATTGCCCTACCACCATGCTGTAACGACTGCCATCCTAAGACAACAACCGGGACCGCCGGCTTAACGTGCCCTCTGAAGCACGTGCACGCTCAGTAGTAATGTCACTAACGGTCACCCATCCAACTCCTGACCGCGACGGACGTTGCTAAACTTAGCTGATTGGTGAAGAACGGCTAAGCAAACTACGCTACGAGCGCTTCAAAAGCGACTGTGGCAGTGTTTATGTGTTCAGGCTAAACTAGAAAGAACTAGAATATTTTTACCTTCAGATACTCTAAATGCTTAAACAATTAAGTATTACGTTGTTTATATCTTCATTAGCCTAATTGCTAAGAAAACAATCCATGAATAAACGAATACGCGGATGATTGAAATGTAAACAGCATTTATTTTTAGATACGTTTTAGATACATCATACGTTACGTAGAGCATAATGATGTTATTCATTTATTCGTATACGTATAAATCTGTAAGGCAGTTATTTATTACAACAGAGAAACAAAAAACAGAATTATCATAATATTAATTAAATTTAATAAAGTATTTTTTTTAAGTCAGTTATTAAATTATAAAATCAATTAATCGTCAAAAATGACGCAAAGGGAATATGCTTAAAATATGCTGATTTAACCCTGGCATATTCCCTTTGCAGTTGAAACAGCAGGTTTGTCGTGTGCCGAGGCAAAAAAATTAATTGCAGACAATGGACAACGTGTGCGGGAAAAGGAAGGGACCCCTCGCACTGGATGGTTTTTAATCCAGCAAATTTCTATTAGTATCCTATTCAGCGCGGTAACGCTGAAACCATGATGGGCACGTTTGGGCAGGGTGCATTTTAAAGATATTATTTGTCATGTTGTCAAATATATTACATTAAAATGCACACCTATATATATAATATGTATAGGTATATTACAAAATTACGAGATGAAAATTTATAGTCATGTGCGGGATTTGAACCTGCGCCATCCACCCTCATACGCTCCCTCACGGCGGAATATGCTCTGACCGCTAAGCTCACATGAAATATGTCTCTTAACTCTCTTTCCTGTCGTTCTTAATCATCGTATAGGGATGGAACGACACGTAAGTTACTCTATGGTCTCGCTCCATAATGTTGTCTTAAGTTTTCGCGTTTAGTAATTAAACAAATTTAAACGGTTTAAATTGGGTATATTTATCATTATTTAACCCTATAAAGGACTGCCTGAACTCATATGCTAAATCTAAACACATATAAACTCTCTCTCACACATACACACACACACACACAAATGAGATAAGAGACTGACCAGACCTCAATGCCTTGTTGTTTTATTTTTATTTTTTTATATCTTTGTATTGTAATAATTGCATGTTCTATCTACAATAACATTAAATATTATAAATTTTTAACCATTTCCATCACAAATTGACCACGACAATGTTCCCGTACAACACCTAAGGAAACGGGGGTGACTGAAAATCAGCGCCGCCTGGAATAAATATTTCAGGTTGCACAAGCTGAGTCACCTCCCTTTGCTTTGTTTCCTCCATATAGTTTTTAACTACTTATGTCTAGTTACAAATGGAAAGCAATAAATATTTTTATTATTAATACCATTATTTTTGTCCGGACGTTTCAAACACTGCAGTGATCGTGGTCACGGGGCGACTGATCCATCTCCATTTTTCTTCTCGTAATGTTGTAATGAACTATGCTATTTTGCCGAGCTGAGGGGGATAGGATTCGAATGTTATTAGTGTCAGAGCATACCCCGACTATAGGGGTGGATGGCGTGGCTTCGAATCCCGCACATGGCTATAATATTTCCTCAGGTAATTTTGTAATGTGATTCGAGGAGCATGCGTTATGAAAAACATAAAAAAAAGTAAAGCATAGTTCCTGTTGATCGCTGGTTATGAAAAGCTACAGGTCGAATTTTAAGCCCTTCTATTCTTTGGAGAAAATGTAGCTGTGCATACCTCATGCACATATGCCGAGACAACTACGCTTCACCACAGAGGGTGTTGTGTTATGACGAGCCTAATGCCGTCTAATGGACACAGTTTCAAACTCGGGACTACTACTGAAAATTAACTCAATCGACCCGGGGCATCGAACACAAGATCTCCAGATAACAAAGCGACGTTTTTTTATATTTCTACTAACGAGGATGCCAGATGCTGCAAAATTTACATGTTGTTATTTCATGCCAATGTTTACAATGTTTTTTTTTGGTATAGAAAACTTCACTTTGAAAAAATGAGTAAATTAACTCATTTTTTCAAAGTGAAGTGTATGTATTAGAAAATATGCGGTACCCTTGCAGTTTTATTTTATTTACCAATGACCTCTATATAAATATAATGAAGTTGTTATCAAAGTGTAAATAACTTGTATTATAAAAAAATAGAGATGAACTATCGTTACTCTTCCAAGGAAAGAAAACACAAGTACAAAAGAAAATATTAACTGAAAAAAAATCGTTTAAACTAGACGTACTGCTTGTGTTGCGGGTTTAAGTGCCGATGGAAGTTATTTTTTCGTTTTAAAAAATGTATGGCATTGCTTAGCATACGTCAATGCTGTTTAAAATAATTCTAACACGTTTTTTTTTCGTATAGCGGGGTATGGTCTCGCACGTCTTGTGCATTTGCCAGTGTCATGTTTTAATTTAAATAACTTGAAAAAAGTTTCATTCAAAATCTCAAACCATGAAGGCTGTCAATTCGAAGTACCTATTACAATAAAACGGCAATTTCGTACTTTAACCCCTAATAAATTAGTCCGTATCCGTAATACTCCGTATCTGGCATAAATATGTACTTTTTTTATTAGTTATAAAAACATATAAAAAAAACACATTTTATTTTTTGCTTTTATGTGCTTTCCTTATTTAACTTTTCGTAGTGTTGCCATACCTTGACATAATATTTTCATCATAATAAACATAAAATCCAGTCATACTAGACAGACACCTCAACTTCTCTTGTCTATAATAAATGCTTAGCTAAATTATATTTAATTTAAACAAAGGTTGAAACCACTTTTGAAATCACTTAACATATTTCAATTCTAAATATTTTATCAGCCGGATTGTCCACTGCTAAACACTGCCCCCGCCATTAAGAGGGGTTTTTCCATAATCCCAACGCTAGGCAGGCGTCTTGGGAATCGCAGTTTATGAGATCAGTTCCTCAGAAGGCGCTGCTACCCACCTTCTGGTATTTTACATTTAGTCGCCCCTAACGACACTTACAGGATATCAATGGGGGGTGACTTTCTAATCTGCACCCCACAGGGCGGCAAATTCTAAATACCTACCTAATAATATCTGTATATACTTCCTTATAAGAAATATAACATTCTTGTCGGTAGATTAGCTACTACGACTCAATAAAATCACGAGATTGTTGTGTTTTTCTAACAAAGGAATTCCCAATAGAAGTCCCCAGTCTTGAACTGTGTCTGGTAGAAGGCAATATGTTCACTCCCTATAACTTGAGATCAGCTGTATCTGGCGAAAAACTGGCTAAGACATCGCTACCGACCTCTTGTGGTGTGATAATACCGATATATATTCATGTGCGTCATCACGGATTTCCTAAATAACTGCGCGTAACATAAAAAATTCAATAATGATTATTTTTAAAAACTACTGCAATATTTGTAATGTTTTTATTTTCATGAATGTTGTATTTTTCTTTGTTTGCAATTACGACTTGGCTTCATATCTCCATATTGTACGCCTTAATAGACAAAACAGGATGAACTCTTATTTATTATGTTCCAACAAATTGCATGAAAGTGTGAAATTACTCATGTTTCATCAATAAAATTATCTTTATCAAAGTTATTCATATAAATAATATACAATCTTAATGATACATATGTATTTATTTTTTTAATTAATAAAATGTATCATTTAGTTTATTTCTTGAGTCCATCCTAATAAAATCATATGTACCATTTTATATCAACATTTCTCTAAAAGAACATACTAATCTTCATTACTGTGACTACCACCATGAACGGGTGGCAGAGGTGTAACTTTTAAGAAATTAAGAATAAGTAATTTTTTTACAATTCAATCTTTAAGAATTTCACAAATGGAGAATGCACTGCAGAATCGCCACCATTGCACTAGTAAGGTTCAAATTGATAAACAGTAAAAGATAAAGACATAAATTGTAGAGTCAATAACATGTAAGTTAGATAAAGATATCTACTATAATAGATATATATAAAACCCTACTATAATATTGGCTTTACAATCTGTTGTGTAGAGTGATTGAAATATATATGTATTAATAAAAGATAGAACAGAAAATGGGCAGTACACACCTCACAAATAAAGCAATTTCATTATATAAACTATTAAGTTACCTACATATAGATGGGAAATACTTTTGGACTTGGAATACTTTTTGTTAGAAATATATCAATGCTTAGTAAAGAAGGTGTATCTATTCAGCTTAAGATTATTAATTATGTTGTATTATGGTGTATGATTGAAACATCAATGACATTGATGTTTCAATCATACACCCCTACGCCAAACTCACCCCGTGATGAGTGCCTATCGTTTGCAATACATATACCAAAGACATAGATCACGTCATGGTACCAGGCACGTTCCAATCACGACGAATCAATAGTACCTTTTCCGTAAACAAAAACAACCATTAAGGTCGTATACGTACCTAGCATTCAACCTCCTTAAACCAACCAAGCGTTTTATTTTTTACCGCGAAAATTCGGCCAGCTTTAATAGCTCCGAAAACATTACAATAAGGGCACAATTAAAATGAGTTCGCAATCAATTTCTGACCTACTTTTACTCACCTGTTCGAATTCAGCGGAAAAAATATAGCAACCACTCGCAAGGCACTGTATTTTTATAGTCGTAATAACACACACAACACGATTTGATTTGTTTTTGGGATTTAAAACGATTGGTGAATCGATAAATTCGCCATTGTGGTCATAGCGAAGTCTTCTGACCGTCTGTCCATTCAATACTGGGATCGTGACATGCGTACAGCGGCCGTGGCGGGAGAAGTGAAGTGACGCGCGAACCGAACGCGGGAAAACTGACGTTTGTCATTTTGTTTTTTCTTGAGATCAACTTGTCGCGTCTATTCAGCCAGTGATAATGAAGACAAACATTGTTTTTGTTAATTTGTATGATAACTTTTAACGACGGTTGCGTAACTTGTTATTGGATAACTACATAAATAATATTATATTACCGCCATTTTTTTATTGTACAATTAGCTTTTCAAGACTTTTAGCTAGCTCTACGACGTAGGCGGTTGAAGTAAAAGTGATGTAGCTAATAATAGGCACGTAAACAATTCAATAACGTCCTACAATGTTATAGCAGTTATAGTCTGAAATGATAGTACAGAAGGTCACTTTAAAAGAACCGGCATGTGCGAGTCAGCCTTCGCAATTAGGGTTCTGTACCAAACTAATGATCTAAAAAAAAAGTTAGGTTCTTTGTTTTGATCGCAGGTGAACTTTAAACCTCCTTTTCCATTATTTTCGAGGATAAAAATGGTTGAAAAATATATTTGTATAGCAGTTACTTACCTAACAGTTCTATGCCACGCCTCGGAAGACTACTAAAGAATAGAATAAGCCGCATGCCACTGCTCACGTTGGCGTTAGCAATTTAACTGGCTGCTGCGCATTAGGTGTTCAACACGGCTCATATCTCTGAAGTTGGCAGTGTGTCACTGCTCGCATTGACGTAAGCAGCCTTATTAGACGTATATACGAAGAGACTCTTTACCATCTCCGTATCGTTCAACAATTTTTATAGCCAAGCACCTAACGGTGTGTTAAGGCAGCAGTACTTGAGAGCCAGTGAAATTACAGGCACATGAGACTTAACAACTATGTCTCAAGGTGACGCGCGCAGTGCAATTCGTGACTTGTGACGAAATGCATCTGTTATAGGCAGAGGTTATTCCACTTAACATCAGGTGGGCCTCGGGTTTGATCCGTCACAATAACATAAAAAAAACACTAAGATTGGTCCCAATTAAATATTATCAAAATCAGTTCAGTAGTTTGGTTTTTAAATTCAAACACTTAAAAGAATATTTCATCCAAAAAACAAAACGCTTGCTAATCTCTACCCGTGGGTATAGTAAGAGGCGACTAAGGGTAACACACCAGAAGGTGGGCAGCAGCGCTTTCTGAGTAACTGATATCTCACACTGCGATCCCCAAGCCGCCTGCCACGCGTGGGGATTATGACAAACCCCGCCATATTGGGGGAGGCTGTGTTCAGCAGTGGACAATCCGGGTGATACAGTAAACAAAACGGCGTAATTCATAAAATAAGCCTTAAATCTTACATATTCGAATTATGAGGAAACACTGAAAGTTTACGATATGCTTTAGAAGGTATTCCAACGACATAGAATAACTTACACTATGTGGCGGAGGTAACTCACATGCATGGAGCTATCATAATCATAATTTTGGGAGACAGGGATAGTGTGCCCTGTCTCCCAAAGTTACTCCACAAACAACTTTAATTCTCCCTAAGTTTAGGCAGAACCACCCTAAAACAGCAACTATGTGCCTCGGCATTTTGTGTTCCAAAAGCGGACTGTTTTCTCAGTGTTCTTAATTCAAATTCCGTTACGTCATCAAGACGTCAAGCCCTACTCAACGCTCGTTGAAAAATGCTAATAAAGGCAAGGGGAGTACGAAGCGTACAGCGGACAGCCACAACGGCACATTAAGGAAATATAAAATTCTTGCCGTAGGGGCTGTAGGTCAGGACAGCTAGAAATAAACCTTAGAGCGACCAGTTAGTGTCGGGAAACAATTTTGATGTAATAATTTAAGAATCAATGATGGCCGAGCTGTAATAGCTATGGACTGCTGTGCCGCAGGTCCCTGGTTTGATTCCCACCGCCGCGCCGGCTTCAGCTTTACCGCATGGTGGATGGTAGTCGCCTAGCTAGCAACCACCCTCTAGCAGAAAATCTGTCGCCAAGCATTTAGGTGCTTGGTTATCTTCGCACAAACTAACAAACTATGTCTCAAGGTGACGGGCGCAGTGCAATTTGTGACTAGTGAAGAAATGCATCCGTTATAGGCAGAGGTTAGTCCGCTTAACATCAGGTGGGCCGCAAGCTTGTTCAATCACAACAACTTGAAAAAATTAAAAAAAAAACTTTCTGGCTGCTCTTGGTTGCTTCGACGTCGCATTGGATCTTCAGGTCCTGGGTTTTGTTCCAGGTCCAACAGTTTATATTATATCGCATTTTGCGAACGGTGCGTTTCAGCTGCTGTTCTTAGGAGCTAGTTTCCAGGTTAAACCTGAAAATTTTCTTCGGACACATCAGCACCGACTGGTGGATTAATGTTCAAAAAACAGCCAATCAAAGCCAGCTATTTAAAAAAAACTTAGTATTCGTCAAAGGTCTGGAACTCCAGATGTCAATAGGCCTGCATTAGACATAGTTTTATCATAGACTTAGTATTGTCACTCTGTTTCATACGTGACCGTAAAAAAGTAAAATTACGATATTTTTTATTAAGATATATATCAAGCGACTAAGTAAAACATAACAAGTTAAGTAGGTAACGCTTCAACCCCCATCACTAGGGTATTGTGTAAGGGGTGTACGTCCGGGGGTCGATACCCCCGGAACGAGGCCACCAGGCCTACGTGCCAAAACTGGAGAAATGAAGCTCGTGATTATGACGAGAGATGACCGATTATTTCTCTAAGGGCGTTAAAATATTTGTATTTGTATATTGTTTGTAGTATTTGGTTAATAACGGCATACAGCCGGAAAAAAAAGGGAAACCAACAGCTGAAGTAACTTATTTAAAAAACACTTATAGTAACAGAAAGCTAATTATAGGTTTTCACGTATAGTGACAACATAATTACAAAGTGTGAGCAATAACAATATCGCTTATGAAACACATTTATGAGTGTGTTTTAAATGAACATCTAAATTTAGATAAAGAAAAGTAATTTTTAAATTTTTTCTGCCCTCTTTCTGGGCAGAAAAAAGAAGAGATTTGTCTTAATAACGCAAGTGACACTAGGTACATAAAGAAATATAAAAACAAACTGGTGGATTTTAGACGCCATATTATGATAATAAAAAAAATATTTCTCCAAACCCATCAAGTGGGGTATCAAATTATTAATTTATACATACCCCCGTGGGGTGCCGGGTTAGAATTGCACCTCCCCATATCATCCCGTGGGTGTCGTAAGAGGCGACTGAGGGAAAAATACTGGAAGGTTGGCAGCAGCACCTTCCAAAGAACTGCCACCTTACATTGCGATCCCCAAGCCACCTGCCAAGCGTGGGGATTATGGCAAATACTCCCTTAATAGGGGAGGCTGTGTTCAGCAGTGGACGAGTCGGCTGTTACAGCAGTACAGTACAGTACAGGGGTATCAAAATGAAGAGCTTTAAAAATATGGACGCGGGTTCGAAACCCGCACATGAATATAAAGTCACGTGGGTCAAACTCACGCCCATATTTTTAAAGCTCTTTATTTTGATACCCCTGTACTGTACTGTTCTGCTGTAACAGCCGACTGTACTACGTAGGACACTCGGGGACGTGGATTCGATTCCCACACGAGGTGAAAAGTTCGTATAATCTCTCTAAATTGTTAAAAGGTCGATAATTGCGCTAAGCGACTACTGTTAAATTGCATTTAACGGATACTGTCAAAGTGCATTACCCAAAACCTCCGTAAGTGTATTATGAACTCTCTGGATGCACAGACATGAAATGCGTTAGATGAGTTAGGTAGCGACTGTATAGTGCACTACGCAAGGGAATCTCTAATTGTGATACGCAGGGACACTAAGTGTTATTGGAAATCGATGCCTTTATGTTCTCAGAAAGATAGTTCATAATCCACTTTAAATAAAGGAACATTAAATTCTCATGCTGATTTTTTGATTTTTTGTTTTTGATTTTAGCTAGTCACGACGATTTTCCTACCCCTAACTATCTACAGTAAGTATCAACAACATCAACGACGACAATGACGTTGAGGTTGTTAAAAGATGCAGGCTAAACTTAGAATTAGAAATTAATATTAGCAAACGGAATCCTAGACTGACATCGTGATTTATCTTAGAATAAAATGTCAATTAGTTAATCGGAAAATTATTGGGAGTAACGGATTAAAAATACATATTGCATAAGAATTAATAATATTTTTACAAGCAATAAATCTGCATGAATTGACTACTAGTACGCAAGAAGATACCTAACATACAGATGCGATATTAGTCATGATAATTAATGTTTATATATTGTAAATAGACCATCGCACAGGGGTTCCATAGGTTCAATCTGGTCGCAGATTTAATCGGATGTTAGAAGTACATTTAGTGAAGGCTTGCCTGGCTAGCTGCTAAAATGCGTTAATTAGCCTCTAAGAAAATCTGTCACGAAGCAACTAAAATTTTATCCAGCAGATGTGTTTGAATGCCGGTTACCATCTAGGTTTAAGTTGCTACAACTTCTATGGACTTCTTCCTCACCTTTGTGATAGTGATCATCGTAAATAAAATATGACAAACGTCAAAACTTTTACAAATAATTCGGATAATGGTCAACTCCCGGCCTATATCGAAGAGTATCGCGAAAGCGGCGGTTATCAGTCTATGCCGAGTACAGGTCGGAATAAATGAGTTTTGTTCCGAATTTAGGTGAAATAGCTGTTTTGTTTGACAGCGAGCCGACGACGACGTAACAATGGCGAAGTGCTCACCGGTATATAGAAAGCATATACGAAGTTCTTCTATGGTGTTCACTTAATGTAGACTACGACTGTATGCTTAAAAAATCAAATCTTTAATTAGGAATGGTGGATATATTTCTATTTAATTTGATTAAGTACTTCTCCGTGGGGTACCCCATATGTTCTTCTGGGCGCCTTATAAAGAACTGTCATCTGAATCTGCAATCCCCAAGACGCCCGCCAAGTGTGGGTTTACGGCAGACGCCCATTATGGGAGGTTTAGTTCAACAGTAGAGTTATGGATATTGCTGTGTGATGTGAAGATAATTTACTTGTTATGGGTATGGAGAGTAGCTTATCATCAAGCGGAAAATCTGCCACTTTCACCCCCTATTATATAAGAAGGGTCTTAATTCCGAAATATAAGCACGCCTGGCTAGCTACCACCCTATACCTCAAGTGTAAAAGTTGTCGCCAAGCACCTAGGTGGTAGCTAGCCAGACAGTCATTTGTAAAATGCTCTAACGTCATGCGGTAAAGCTAAAGCCCGCGTCTCGTACCGAACCATGGACCTTCGCAGAAGTTCAATAGCCATTGCCACTGGGCTATCACTGCTTTTTTATACACATTTTCTGTTTGAAGGTGGTAGCTAGGTATAAAAGCTACTTGAGGTATAAAAGCTGTCACCAAGCACCTAGCGGTATGTTCCACCAGCTCATATTATCATCTGGTGATATTCTGGTTACAGTAATTTAAAAATAAACCCGTGGTGTGCTGGGAAAGAATTGCATCCCCTTATATTACTTTGGGTGTCGTAAGAGGGGACTAAGGGGAAAATACCGGAAGGTAGGCAGCAGCGCGGTCTGAAGAATTGTGACCAAGACGCCTGCCAAGCGCTGAAATTATCGTAACCCCCCTTTCTAGGCTCGCAGCCACCACTTAAAATGTAATGTCGTAGCACTATTTAGTACCACACTTCACACGTTTGAACGCCACAAAACGGGGTCTAATATCTACTATTAAATGAAATAGACCCGCCATTTTGCCAAAAGTGGATTAAAATCTTTGATGAAAGAATCGACATCTGTCAGCGTGCTCGTGGTGGACATTTGCCAGATATCATTTTTCATTCATAATTGCCAAACTGTTATCTTCATACAATAAAAATTTGAATCATCTTCATCTAAAAGGACAACAAGAACTTTCTTTTCTAAAACAAATATTGAATGATGTGTTTGTTGTGTGTGTTAAAAAACAATGTTTTAGAAAACAATGTTCTTGTTGTCCCTTTATAACAATATGTCATGATAAATGCAATTTACGATAAAAGGAAGCGTGCTCTTGGGTTCACGACCTACAAATGGCAGTAAGTGAATAATATGCAGTAGTCTGTGACTTGTGACCTAAGATATTGATCGAGCTTGTTGTTAACGCTATAAGGAGCTCGTTACCAGCGAGTACGAAAATAACTGTAATAAACTTCACGTTTACAATGCAAAGTGAAAGATTCGGAGAATAAGACAAATAGTCTCTGTCGTAGCTGCACTCCAGGCCTATCGCGCTACGTAAGTTCTACACTGCAGTATGGTTTAATAATTAGGGTGGTGGTTAGCGATCTTTCAGTCTAAAACTGCACGCCCCTCCAATTCTTTACTCTTACTATAGAGAAATGATAAAATATTTATCTGTGGCCTCACCATAGAGAAATGCTATTAATTTATCTATGCCCTTACATACAAAATAATGTATAATTATACGCAATAATACACGCAATCTTGACCATACAGTCATCGCTTTGATTGCTGTCTCATTAAGTTCACAATAAACAAAACAAGTACAATCTTCCAAATTCAATTGTTTAATTGATTTGGAATTTGGAAATGGCATTCGCACAGCACACATTTCATTCCACGCCCGCCGCGGTAAAGTTTGCGATCTGCTGTTTTTGAGCTTGACTTAATTATTTTTTTTACAAATAATTCGTGTTTAAGTTATCACGTTTACTGGAGCGCGTGCATTTTATACTTAAATATCCATAGGCTTTTTAGCATAGTGCAAAAATCCTAATTATATGTTAAATTCTCTACCCCAGATTCTGCAGTGTAGATGGTAGAAGCTACGTAGCTTCAGAAGAAAGATCTGTAACCCCGTAGACGCTTTGTCTTTGTCAATAGCACTGCTCGAATTCTTTAATTTTTAAAATAATGCAACATAATATCAATAATATATAATTATTTATTTTTACATCAATTAATTTTATACACATATATTGTTCGAATTATAAAAAGTGAATTCGATTATTGGAGTTTTCTTTTTTCGCGTCATTAGTATCATAGACTATAGACGTCGCATTAATGTAATAATTTTTAATTTTTTATTCTGAGGCTGCATTGAAAATAACATAGACGGGCTACCCTCTATTTGTCGACTGTATAGATGTAATTATTTAGTGTTAATTATAATATACTTGCTCAGTGGTGTTAATAATCCATTGCTACCATGTTTTAAGCAAATAAATACATTATTATTAGTATAACAGTTTAAATAACGTCCATTTTAGTAGGCGATACAACGTGGTGGTTACGTCATTCGTGGCCATTGAGATAAACAAAAAGAGAAGCAAACTTCATTATCACGCGTCAAAAAAAGTATAACCACTACTTAACCGTGACTACGTAGCTTTGAAACAACTAAACATTTAAAGGAAACATATATTTGTCTCGCTTACTCAAGTTCAAGAACAATACCGTGTCGCTAAGACCAGACAAAGATCGCGACATAAACATGCAATGGCAGGTTTGTGTTGCCTACCGTATGAAATTTTACCCAACAAGTTAACCATTTTTTATTAATAAATAAAAACCATTTTTTATTAATGTCACTTTGTAATAAAATAAATACATTCAAACTATTTTAGTTATATATTTTTTATTGTATGAATAAAAGTAACGATGTTTAATAAAATAATTAAGACATTTTCTGAATCAATATTTTTATTGCTGCTATACCAAAAGTAAATCAAGAAGTGCTTTGAAGTTTTGAAGCGCTCGTAGCGAAGTTTACTTAGCTGTTCTCAACCGATCAGCAAAGGTCGCCCGCGGCCATGAGTTGGATGGGTGACCGCTAGTGACATTACTACTGAGCGTTTCCGTGCTTCGGAGGGCACGTTAAGCCGTCGGTCCCGATTATTGTCTTAGGATGGCAGTCCTTATAGCATGGTGGTAGGGCATTTTACGAATGCCCGCCTGGCTAGCTACCACCCTCAAGTAGAAAATCTGTCGCCAAGCACTTAACGGTGTGTTCCGGCAGTTGTCCTTGAGAGCCAGTACTTCTAGGTTAGCCTGAACAATATCTTCGACCACATCATCACTTACCATAAGGTGAGATAGTGGTCAAAGGCTAACCTATAAGGCATAAAAAAATAATAAAAAAAAACCCCGCTATGAAGCATCAGTTTCGTATACAACTGCCTTTTCGACTCCTTTTTGTAGGTTTGAGTAATTATTCACTCAATTTGCTTTCGAGATAAAATCTTATTTTTAAATATTTATAAATAATGGCTTTTATTAATAAAAGGGGTGCATCAATGCAATGATCAACTATTATTGATGATATGTGATCCCTTGGATGTATTGCGAATTCCTTTAACATCTTGTTTCCTTGAAGGGTCAAGGAATATCATGAGACCAAATTTAGGAGACAAAGACTGGGTGTCGGAAAGTTTTACGGCATGTCTTACAACGCTTTCACAATTCATATATATTTCATACACATGTTCTGATGGGTAACATAATCCTCCTTTATCTTTCGATCTTACGATTGTTTTTTGGTCCTAGTTTGTCTCGATCCCGTAGACTGCACCCACGGCTTAAACCGTGTTGTGAATTTCGAGCCGAATCAATTGGCATCTATCAGTCTGCCAAACATTTAATACTAAAATGCGTCGCTAACAAACGAACCGCGGCTGATAGAACGTCAGAGAAAACAAAATTTATGCTATATAATATATGCTATTTAATTGAGCTCGTTTGTGCTCTAGTATGTGCCAGCCCTTTGAAATTTAAACCTGATTATCAGCCTTATGTCAGCTATAAAAATTACTTTGCGAAAACATTAAGCGCTATCCTTAGTTACATAAGGAACCTACATGCAAAATGTCATATTTCTGGAACCAGCTATTTAGATTGAGCGTTGTTCGGTCATTCTGTCGGTTTATTTTTTGTGGGATATTAAACCATGTATATCTTTATTATATTAGTGCAAAAGTATTTAAAATCAGAAGAAACAAAGGAACTTATTCCATACATTTGAAATTCTCCCATAAATGTGGGAAAACCAAAACGATGTTTTAGTGGTAGCACTAAAACATCGTTGAACCTAAATAACAATACTCTCTGTGTAATTTTAGTTTTTGCGTTATTTAAGCTAATATGAATGCATAAACAATAAACTTGTGTGTGGAAAGTAATTCCGCTTGATTTATAATGTTTTTGTGACCTTGAATCGCACTCTTTCACTACGCATTTACCCATTTTGAAGATCTTTTTTGTCGCGTGTCGCTGGGTTCAACTCCGTTGGCGTTACACTGAGCACTAAATTGATGTTAGTTGCGCATATGGCTGTGGCCATATGTGCGGTGGCAACGCTTTGGCGCGGTAACTACTAATCTATGTATTTAAATCAATGTTCGTGGCCAAAAGTCCACGGTAGTCCATACAGATCTGTCTATCATAGAGAATTGTTAACTTTTGAGTGCTAGCCTCAACATTGTTCATGATACTAAACTAGTTGGAAGCGTTTCCGGTCCTGTAGCACAGTTCTGAAATAAAATTACGGTCGGCCGTTGCAAGGAGTTATTTAATATCTACATCTACACTCTAATATTAGAAGAGGAAATATTTGTATTTTTGTATGTAACGAATAAACTTAAAAACTGCTGGACTGATTTAAAAATCTTTCACCATTAGGATTATACATTATCCCTGATGAAAATGGAAAAGTTGTTTTTTTTCCTTTTCATTTTTGTTAAATGCCCTCGCGAAGTGCGCCGCTAGTAGTTTATATTTATTAACTTACTATAGAGTATATGTAATACATATAAAATATGATGTAAGGATTGCTTTTACGATACAGCAACAGAACGTTGCAAAGAAGGTAGGCAGCAGCGACTTCAATAGGACTACCAATTTACAGCGATTCCCAAGACGAATGCCAAGCGTGGGGATTACGCAAACCCTCCCTTCTGGGGGAGGTTTTCTTCAGTTGTTGTGGACATCTTCCGACTGTTGCAGACGACAAACAAATATATTGTGCGTGTTTCAGCTGACTATCTGCTACGGTCCAGAAAATACAGTAATTTATAGGCGGGGCAGTCGAACGCTTAGTATTTATATATTAAATACATTAGGCTTAGTAAAAGGGTCCCGTGCACTCGCACGGAACCCAAAAAAACTAGTTTGAACTAGGTAATTTCAATACCGAAGCAAAAAGTATATTTCGTAATATCTTTTAAAATGCCGACAAACATGACGATTTCAATTGAAAGTAATTATTTTTATAGCTGTACCAATATTATTTCAATTGATTTTTATTGATGTCGCTTGTTTGGAATATTCCCGTAGAATAGATATAGATAAAAATATATTAGGTATCCGCCATTTTGTCCAGGCCGTGGATAATAACATCTACATTTCGTCAGATATATATGTTTTAATTTTCAGCATTTTGACCTGTCGAATGTGTGTCGAAGATTGAACAACATCTTCTTTTTTACCTAGCATTACTATCTCTCAAGAACAGCTACCGGAACAGTCCGTTAAATGCTAGGCGACATTTTTTTTTTCCTGAAAGTGGTAGCTATAGCCAGGCTGGCTTTCGGAAAATGCCCACAGATAATTGGCACAACAACCAGGAGCGATGCACGACTAAGCATGAAAGCGGTCACCCATCCAAGCCGTAACGTTATTTTACTTGATCGGTTAAGAAGTACTAAGCTACACTACTACCCTGTAAGAGATCACTATTAGTGATAAGGCCGCCCATTGTAACACTTTATTGCAAGCTTTCTTTTAGTTTCATGTTAATTTTGTATATTAAGGGTGAACTGGTCGGCCCGTTTTCCATACAAACGTCGTAGGGTGATCACTCCCTTATTTGAGTATTTAGGTCCAAAATAAAGCATAATACCGATTGATCTCGTCATTATCTAGGCTTGTCTGATGCCGAAATTTTAGTAAAATAAAGGCTTGTCTGATGCCGAAATTTTAGTAAAATAATGAACTTGAGAATAATGAGCCTCGAAACATTTTCAAACAAAGTTTTCGAGGCTCATAACTTACAACTTAATTACCTTTTTAAAATTTTGGCATGATACAAGCCTAGATAATGACGTTATCAATCGTTATTATGCTTAAATCTGGACTTAAAACCTCAAATAAGGGAGTGATCACCCTACGACGTTTGTATGGAGAAGTGACCGGCCAGTTCAATCTTATGTGGTGTAACAATAAGGAATGATCTATCTATATATCTATCTACTACCGAGCTACGAGCGCTTGAACACTGGACCGCGCAGCGCTCCCTTTGAATATAGTTTTGGATTTTTACATAGAGCTAAGCCATATTAAATATTTATTTACAGGCACAAGAGACTTTTAACATGTGTCTTCGTGCTTATTCCGTCAAATAAACATAAACAAACACAAAAAAAAAAAAAGTTCATCTCGACATGTTTTTTTTTTTAAATCTTGTAATGTTTGTAAGGAATAGCAGAAGTCAACCCTAAGAGGTTGTTAGAATTTTACCAGTAACCCTGTATAAATAGTATCCTGGATATAGTTACTACTCATACACGAGAAGCAGTGATGGCTCAGTGGCATCGGCTATGGAATGCCGTGCAGCAGGTCCATGGTTCGAATCCCGCCGCGGGCTTGAGCTTCACCGCATGGTGGAAGGGCATTTTGGGAATGCCCGCCTGGCTAGCGACCACCCTCAAGTATCATATATAAAATCTGTCGCCAAGCACCTAACAGTGTGTTCCGGCAGCAGTCCATGAGAGCCAGTAAAATTACAGGCACATGAGACCTAACAACTGTACGTCTCACTGTGACGGACGCAGTGCAATTCGTCGTTGAAGAAATGCATCTGTTATAGGCAGAGGTTAGTCCACTTAGCATCAGGTGGGCCTCGGCTTGTTCCGTCACAATAACATAAAAAAGAAAAACACGTACTTACAACTTGGTTTAATTCAAAGTTTAGATAGCTATATAGGCAATGCTATTAGCTAGGTACGAGTAGAACCTATTTGCTGAAGTTTCCAAACATTGCTAAATAAATACAGCCCTCATTTAATTTCCTTTGTCTCTCAGTGAACAAATGTTGACTGAGACTTATTTGTGCTTTTGTTTATTAAATATTTTACCTTTCAGATTTCAACACATCACCTACAGTGTTACTTAGTACACAGTCTTTCTTTCTATTAAAAGATTTATGCATATATACGATTGTTTTATTTTTTTATTGTTGAAAGAGGTTCAGTTTGTAATATATTTCTCTTAGCAGTTTGCCTGGGTCTCAAAGTCAAAGTCAAAGTCAAAATCATTTATTCAATTTAGGCGTCTACGACGCTCTTATGAAGGTCAATTACAAATTTTAGTATTGAAATATTCTACATTGTACTGCCACGTTCAGCAAATAAATTGTATAGAGCCACTGCGAGAAGAACGGGCAAGAAACTCGGGGCCATTCTTTTAAACATCTTTTAACAATGTGTTACATACATACTATATAATAGAGTTATTACAATATTTGTTTAAATTATGTAGGTGACAGGCAATAGCTTGGCGGAGGCGGAATTGTCCAGGCATTTTTGTCGTTTATGTAATCAGAAACTGTGTAGTAGGATTTTTTAATCAATATGTTTTTCACATGCAACTTGAATTTCCCTTCTGTGAGCGTTGTAATATGTTTGGGAACTTTATTATAAAACCGCACACAATTACCTAAGAAGGACCTTTTATTTGTCTTTGCTAATCTAAAACCTGGCACCACTATTTTATCTTTATTCCTAGTATTGTAATCGTGATTGTCACTGTTTAATTTAAATTTACTCAAATTTTTACGAACATACATAATATTTTCAAATATATACAGACTTGGTAAAGTTAAAATATCAATTTCTTTAAAAAGATCCCTCACAGATTCCCTAGGACCCATTTTATATATGGCTCGAATTGCACGCTTTTGTATGATAAAGATTGTCTCTATCTCAGCAGCAGTTCCCCACAGCAATACGCCATACGACATAATACTGTGGAAGTACGCGAAATAAACTAGCCGAGCAGTAGCTACGTCTGTTAACTGTCTTATCCTAAGAACTGCATATGCAGCAGAACTAAGTCTTCCGGAGAGATCATGTATATGTGGATCCCATTGTAAAGTGGAATCCATTTTGATTCCCAGGAAGACTGTCGCTTTGTCAATAGGGAGTTTATCTGGGCCAAGCTTTATGTTTGGTTCAACATAAGGAACATTTGGTAAAGAAAACTTTAAACATTTCGTCTTTTTTGAATTTAGGAGAAGATTATTAGCGGCAAACCATTTACAAATCTTAGATAATACATTATTTACATGCGTCAGTTCACTGTCTTTCCTATCTACTTTAAAAATCAGAGAGGTATCATCTGCGAATAAAACAATATCGCAGAAATCTTTGACCATGCAAGGCAGATCATTAATATATGTTAGAAACAGAAAAGGTCCCAAAATTGATCCCTGTGGTACTCCCATTTTTACCAATGACCCGGAAGAAGTATTGCCATTTATTCCAACCCTCTGTAGCCTGTCTGACAGATATGACTCTATAAGATTCAGAGCTTTCCCACGAATACCATAGTGGGAAAGTTTACGAATCAGAGTGCAGTGCTCTACACAGTCGAATGCCTTGGAAAGATCACAAAATACGCCAATAGCATCATGTGAACTCTCCCAGGCTTCCAGTATATGCGACATCAATTGAACACCTGCATCTGTTGTGGATTTGCTCTTGGTGAAACCAAACTGATTCTCATTTAATAAATTATGCTTGTTAAAATGGGATAGTAGTTGTTTGAGCATAATTTTTTCGAATACTTTACTCAGAACAGGTAAGATGGAAATAGGTCTATAATTGCAAGGGTCAGATGTAGACCCCGACTTTAAAATTGGAGTGATTTTACTTTGTTTCATTAAATCGGGGAAGTTTCCACTATCGACACAAAGATTGAATATTGTTTCTAAATATGGTGCAATAATGTAAATTATAGACTCTACCACTTTTACTGACATACCCCACAAGTCTTCAGTACTCTTTATGTTTAAACTTTGAAATGTTTTTATAATTTCAAATCTTGTGGTGTGTCTGAAAGAAAAGTCCGGTGATTTGCTTGGAAAATTATTTTTTACATAGTTTCTGCTACATTGGGACAAGAATCCAATGACTTAGTGGCTTCTAGGGGCAAGGTAGAAAAAAAATTTTCAAATATATTCGCCACTTGTATTGAATCAGAGATTTGATTTTTATCAATAGTTAAGACATATGTTGAATCTCTAGGTTTATTTTTACCAGTTTCACTATTTATAGTCTTCCAAATGGTTTTTATTTTATTTTTAGACTTGCTAATTTTGTTTCTAATAAAAAGAGATTTAGCACACAAGCAAACAGATTTGAACATTTTTGAATACTTCCTAACATAATCATGAAACTGTTTGCAAGATGTTAAATTTTTCCTACGATACAGATCAAACAAATAATCTCTACTTTTTCGAATACCTGTTGTTGCCCAATCACCGAACTTCAACTTTCCATCTATTTGTTTTTTTATTTTTGGACATACTTTTTGAAACTCAGTGTTTACTAAAGAAAATAAGCTATTATAAATGTCATTTGGGTCACTATGAGAAAAATTTGTAATGCCAAGCTTAGCTTCTATGTTGGTACTGAGTATTTCCAGCCTACTAGTTGTTAATGGTCTATGTTCAATTTCATACCTCTCTGTTTTTCTGATTCCATCAAATTTTATCGCTAGGCCCTCATGATCAGATCTAATACCCTTCATTATTGACTTTTCTTTAGTCTTACAGTTTGAGTATATATTGTCTATACAGGTAGCTGAAGTGTCTGATATCCTAGTGGGCTCACAGAATAGAAATTTCAAATTAAATGACTTAAACAATGAAATAAGATCAGTCTTATTTTTAGTATTCAATAAAATATCTATATTAAAATCACCACATACAAATATGGGTTTTTTGCATTTTGAAATTTTCTGTAGTATATTTTCCAAAGTGGATAAAAATTCTGTAAAATTTTGAGCACGACCTTCATCTGTTGGTGGTCGATATACGCACAACACGAGATGCCTGTCCACCTCCACACAAGCAACCTCACAGACACGTTCGACAGAACATCTGACCAAGTCACGGCGTTCTTTAAATTTTAAATTATTTTTTACAAGTATAATACACCCTCCTCCTTCTGCAGATGATCTGTTAAACGCACTACCCACACTAAAATTCTTAACATTAAATAACATTTTATCTGCTCTAAGCCAAGTTTCAGTGAAACATAATATGTCAAATGGATATTTATCTAAGAATATTTCAATTTCAAGTATTTTGCCAGGGAAGCGATTTATATTTTGGTAGTATAGTGCTATGTCAGAACACTTCCCTGTTGTCTCTCTTAAAAGTTTAAACTGTTTGACTGAACATTAGTACATGTACTAAAATCTGTAGCGTCAAAACTAGACTTAGTTATATTTCCTATAACCGACTCAATATTATAAGCTACCAAAGTAGCAATTAAATTTTTATATTTCTTAGGTAGGTACATCCTATCCTGAGTCAACATAAAGTGAGTAATAAATTTATTACAGTCAAAAAATAAAAGTTTGTCTCCATGACGACATGTCATATTATATAAAATTGTATTTAATGAGTGAATATGCTCATTCTGGCTTTAATAATACCCATTACTTACCTACCAAACGGGGGTACTATTGAATATATATATTTTTGTATGCAACGAATAAACATAAAAACTACTTGACCGATTTGGATGAAATTTGGTATAGAAATAGTTTGAGACCCGGGAAAGGATATAGGATAGTTTTTATCCAACTGCGTAAAAAGAGGTTAATGGTTTTGCGTGATAAGTAACATACGATCGGGCGGAGCCGCGGCCAGAAAGCAAGTTTTAAAAAGGTATATGTATTACACCGCATAATAAAAAGGGTATCTAACAATGTCATTGTATGGGTTGTAACATTTTGGCGTAAGGGCCAGCGGTCATTAGTTTTTTTTAATTTCACAGCCACCTTTTTAACATGTCTCAATGTATGGAGGACATTATTACAAACAATAAATATGGTAACAAGTATAAATTAGTTAGAATAAGTAAAAAAAGCCAACTGCGAATTATTTATTTTCATTAAGAGTTTTATGGTTCCATTAAAATTAAAACTGCAAGTTATATATATTTATGAAATCGTTTTTAAAGCCATTTATTTTGATACCCGACTCGATAGACATGGAAGAAAAAAATATGTTACTCTCAAATTATGGCGTATAAAATCCGCCATTTAGTTCTTTTTATGTACCTACCCAGTGTCACTTGGATTATGAAGACGAATCTAATGATATCTCTTACATTAAAATCGCCATTTAGAAGTCAATGGTGGAATAAAGAAACTCACAAACATACATATATATATACAATAATGTTGTCTTAGGTGTTCGCGATTATTACACATAGTAATTAAACAACTTTAAACGGTTTAAATCGCGTATATTTATCATTATTTTTGTGATGGTCACCCCGTGACCACGATCACTACAAAGTGTTTATAAAGTTGGAACAAAAATAATAATAAATATACGCGATTTAAACCGTTTAAAGTTGTTTAATTACTATACATAGACATACATACATTCATGAACCCTGACAACATAATACTTCTTTTTTTGGACAGTCTTGTTAAAAAGGAATCTCGTAAAGAGTCACGCTTTCCTCTTATTGCTTAAAATCGAAAGTAATATAATATTTATAATATATCCATACCGGTTCGTAACTAATCTTTGAAAATCATGGCTATATTTATATATTAAGCATAAATGAAGTAAAAGCAAAATCAAAACATGTTCAATTCATAATAGTTACATTTCGGTACTCCGAGAGACTGGAGCTAAACAGGAGCAAGCTACGTTAAAGCATAAAGCAATGTTTTTAGAGCCCGATATAAATACTTCCTCTTTGTTAAGGACATAGTTGCTTTCAGCCATCCTTACTTATTCTGCGGCCCTACCCATGAAGTAATAAACCCCTGCGAATGGCTCGTATTCGGGCGAAAATCGTTAAATTCGCGAAAAGCGCTGTCTTGAATAGACATTACATTTTGTTTTAATACATAATAACATTACATTTTGTTTTAATTTGATAAACTCTCACTTTACCTAAAAGGAGTATGATTCATGCCTAGGTATAATAAGAAATCATAATTTATTGAAGGTAATTTTTACTAATTTAGCGTACCTACCTACCGTGGTTTTAGAAATAGGGAAGTGATACTTGAGCCAAAATTGTTTTTATTCAATATCACATCTCATATCATCAGCCATAATACGTCCACCCATGAACAAATGCCTCCCCATTCTTGCCATGGAGGTGTTTGTCATAATTCCCAGGCTAAACAGGCGTCTTCACATATAAGGGGGTTATTTCCATTATGGGGGGTTTTAACGTGATGCCACGCTTGGCAGGCGCTTTGGGAACGCAGTAAAATAAAGCAGTTCCCTTTTCCGTTATTGTATGCCATAGCCACCTCTCGGTTATCGTAGCTTCAAAACCAACCCCATAGTACGCGGAATATGGATATGACGATGATAAGCTCGGAATATAATTGCTATCCAGGCGCTATGTGCATAGTAACATATTATAATAAAATCCGTGTAAACTTGTGCAAATCCACATTAGTAAGTTTGACATTTCAGTATGTTATCTCATGCGCGTTCGTTAATATGCATACATTATACTGGAATCACAAATAAATTTTCCTAGAATTTAATGTTTCTACAGCTCTAGGTATCAGTTACTATGTATAACAGTAAATACAAATAATCAATCATGTATTGGAGCGCTGCGCAGTGGTCAAAACTTGGATGGGTGACCGCTAACAGCGTTATTATTGAGTGCTTGTTTGCTTGGGACGGCACGTTAAGCCCCGATTGTATGGCATTTTACGAATGTCAGTCTGGCTAGCTACCACACTCAAGTAGAAAATCTTTCGCGCTCACCTAACGGCTGTACGTTCCAGCAGCAATCCTTGAGAACGAGTAAAAATACAGTCGCATGAGACTTGACAACTGTATGTCTAATTGTAACAGACGCAGTGCAGTTCGTTACTTGTGTCGAAATGCATCAGTTATAGGTAGAGGCTACCTTACCATCAGATAGGCCCCATGCTTGTCACAATCCCATAAAAAACGATCGGGCTCCAATAGAAAAAGTAAAATGTTGGAATCTTTATTAGTATCTCGGTGCATAAATATAGGTACTTAAATATATGTGTGCAAATTTTCTAAAGACCTCATGCAGGTAGGCAGGTAATACAATAATGGTAAGAAGACCAATTGCTCTAATCCTTTGAACCTTGAGTGCATTCGCAATTGCGACGCAGCTCCGGGGCCGTTATTGGATAATAGAGCCACATGCCACGTGGACCTATTCTCGTACCGCGATTAGCGCTAGGTAGGCTAGCCTTGTGCTGTGCAGCGGAGCGAGGAAGTGTAGAAAATATTATATTACTAGCTAGCCTACTTGATCTTCGTGTCGACGATTCAAATTCAGACGGATGAACGCAGAACTGGGCGGTTGCCACCCCAAGAGTAGAGGCCTCGTACACACCCAAAGTGACACTGGGACACTGAGGGCAGGACAGCAAGTGACGCATGTCCTGCGTAGAGCCACAACTACATTGGGTTCCTACGTTAGAGTAACTACATTTGGTCATGAAGGCAGCGAGAGCTTGAGTCCGAAGTCTGTTTAGCGATTTCCAAGTGTGCTACGACAGATCTTTGCACTGGGGGAGTTCTTCAGCCGGCTCATTATAGTTGGGTGGGGGATGGCACGTGCTCTGCCACATTTCCTTGCGGGCTTCCTTTGGGTGACCTGTCTAGGCCCTGGTGAGGGTAAGAAAACTTTTACGGCTCTTGAAACGGCCTGTGGTTAGTGGTGAATTGTTTTTTTTTATTGATGATAGGTTAGCCTTTGACCACAATCTCACCTGATGGTAAGTGATGATATGGTTGAAGTTGTTAACAGGCTTAACCTAGAATTACTGGCTCTCTAGGACAGCTGCCAGAACACACTGTAAGGGGCTTGGCGACAGATTTTCTATATGAGGGTGGTCGCTTGCCAGGCGGGCATTCGCAAAATGCCCTTTCACCATGCGGTGAAGCTCAAGCCCGCGGTGGAATTCGAACCATGGACCTGCTGCTCGGCAGTCCATAGCCAATGCCACTGAGCCATCACTGCTTTATGCTCTGGGGGAGTTCTCCAGCCGGCTTAATGTAGTTGTGTGGGGAAGGGCACGTGCTCAGCCACATTTCTTTGCGGGCTTCCTTTGGGTGACCTGTCTAGGCCCTGGTGAGGGTAAGAAAACTTTTGCGGCTCTTAAGACGGCCTGTAGTTAGTTGTGAGTTGTAAAGAGATGTACTCGTACATATATCTACATAACACTGTTGAACAAAAGCTTCCCAAATAAGGTGGAGTTTGCTATAACAAGTTGGCAGTTATTCAGATGGCGCTGCTGCCCACCTTTTGGTGTATTTCGCTTCGTTGCCTGTCACGACCTACGGCTAAGCACTCATGGGAAGATAGAGGAAGTGCAATTTTAGCCCGGCATCCTAGGGGATGCTGATCAAGTGGTGTTAATAGTCGCTTTATCGCATCTCGATGTCCATGGTTCAGTCCCCGTGTCGGATAATTAATTGGCTACTAGCAGGATTCCAACTAGTGGTCGCAAAACCGAACCAATTTTCGAAACCGGTATTTTCGGTATTGAATTTTGAAAAATACCGGTATCCCGGTATTTTCGATATTTCCGAGATTTTTCGGTATACATTTAAATATAGACTATTTGTAAGACAAGACTAGTATTCTTAAAGGATTTCAGTGAAATATAAAAAAATAATCGACGATACAAGAATTTTCTGATATAAAATAAAAGTTTACAAAGTATTTTGAGCTTAAAATTTCTCTTTAGATCAAAATCAAATAGTCTCCAATGAAAACATACATTTATGTAACACTTTAATTTGTAAATATGTAGTAATCTTCCAGTTTCCACACTATTTAGTATAGGTATAAAATAATAAAATCAGTTACAAACATTTTGCTTGACTTGGGTCTTTCATATAAAACTATTATTGTAATCAACTTTTATGGAAAAACTTACAAAAATTAAATTGACAATAATCGATCGGTTTGAAGCGCTCGTAGCGAAATTTACTTAGCTGTTCTTAAACGATCAGCAAAGTTAAGCAACGTCGCGCATGGTCATGAGATGGATGGGTGACCGCTAGAGACATTACTACTGAGCGCTTCCGTGCTTCGGAGGGCACGTTAAGCCGTCGGTCCCGGTTGTTATCTTAAGAGTGCAGTCGTTATAGCATGGTGGTAGGGCAATTTGCGAATGCCCGCCTGGCTAGCTACCACCCTCAAGTTGAAAACCTGTCGCCAAACACCTAACGGTGTGTTCCGGCAGCTGTCCTTGAGAGCCAGTAATTCTAGGTTAGTCTGAACAACATCTTCGACCACATCATCACTTACCATCAGGTGAGATAGTGGTCAAAGGCTAACCTATCAGGCTAAAAAAAAAAGCAGCTCTATTAGAAATAAAACGGATAAACCAAACTTTAATAAAAATATATCTTTAACACTGCTAAAGTAAAGTTTAAAAATAAACAAATACAAATGTTGATAAAGTATGGATGATGCAATCTTTTTTGAGGGTGTGACTTTTGTATCTTAATCTCGAGTGCAAATGGTTACAAATATTATAACATCTTAAATTACTGTAGGCCAACTCAAGATATTTTCCTCTAGATCCAGCGTTATCGTAAAGAGCCATTTCTATTTTGACGAATTTGTCAAATTTTATAAAAATAGTGTGAATATTTCTGTAGCTGTAGCATCTCTTCTAAGTGGCTCAGCCGGTGGCCTATATGGCCTCACGCCTCAGGACTTAAAAGATATATTATCTTTTAGTTCTGGTGAGGTAGTCGAGACACATCTAAGGGATGTAACGGCTTTGGTTAATTTGATGTTATCGAGTCTTACCTAAGTTACCTTACTTACTTAAGTTTACCGAAACACTGTATGGTGCGAATTTTGTGCCCATAATAAAAAAGATGGTAGTATTAAACCTATAGCAGTAGGCACCACCTATCGTCACCTCACAGTCAAAGGTGGTTGTAGAAAAATGAGTGCTTTTTAAGTAATCTTTTTCAAGCACTAGGTTCGCCGGGTGATTTTGAGGCTGCTGTACATTCAATTGGCACATTTCTTGATCAACATTGTGGAGATATGCTTTTGAAGATGGATATTAAGAGTGCATTTGTTTAGATAGTGGTGGCACCCTTTTGACTAAAGCCGAAGATAAAATTCCGGAATTATACCCTTTTCTTTGGCAATGCTACGGCACACCGTCAAAATTAACATACCAAATAATGATATATTATCTTCCGTAGGATGTCAACAGGGTGATCCTCTGAGACCAGCCTTGCCATCCACTGAATAATTCTACGTCTCCAATCAAAACTTTACATATGGTGTATTAAATGGCTTGCGAGCACGTATAGAAGATTTTCGTCTTATTGGCCTTGCTCTAAATTTTTCCAAATGTCAAATAACAACTAATTAACAGATTATTCAAAGTTAACGTCCATATGGCTTTTACAATTATTAGAAATTGCCTTTTCGTACCTAAATTTACATACTATTTGTTAGTTGTGGAAAGTGGAAACACAGTGAGCTTCTTTTAAGCTTGGTCAACTTAGTAAAAGATACGTAATGTTGAGATGGATAACAGGGCTTGGTTGCAAGCTTCCCTCCCGGTGTGGTTGGGGGGCATAGGGATACGCAAAATTTATTTTGTGGCATTACAAGAGACTGAATATTGAAGACTGACTGAGATTATTGAATTCCCAAAAATATTCTCAGAAACAGTGGGATTTGCCCCTATGCTAGATAGCACAGAAAGATATTTTAAATACGTGTACTAGCATGGTAGATCGTGCTCGTATTCTCACTGTTGCCGTATGGAAATATGAACTTTGGTTACTGGCCATCCCTTCTTTCAATACTGGTACCCTTATAGCCATTCGCTTTTCGTCCCACTTTTAGCTTACGCTTGGGTGCAAAGTGATCTGTTGCACATCACTGCCAGTGTAGTAGTATATTAGTTTATCAACTTGGTGACCATGAGCTCTCCAGCTCTTGGAGTGCTAGGTAAACTCCCACCAAGCCAGCCTCAACGATATTATTCGCCGGGATTTTACTAGCAATACCGAACCGGATGGTCTGATGCATGACAATGGTAAAAGACCTGATGGCACACCGTCAAATGACTCTGGCTCCGTGGACACTTTAGCGCAGTCACATCTTTTTGAAACCAAGGTGAGGGCTGGCGCCACGGCTACTTCGATGAACCAACTCAAGCGGCGCAAGTATGCTTACCTTGGTAGTGGTTACATATTTGAGCTGTTTGGTGTAGAGACGTTGGTTCGTGAGGACCAGGAGATCATAATATTTTCCAAAATTTATCAGAGTGTAGTTGGTCGATGCGACTCGTGATCAAAATGACCTATACTGATAGACCTGGTAGTGGGTTGGAGCATTTGGACTGCCAGTAAGCCTGCAATGACTTGTAGGTTATCTAAATGCTTTGATTGTAGTTACTGTAGTGTTGAATTAAGAAATAATAAAAGCATACCGCCGTTTGAAAAAATAGATAATAGTTCAATAGTTAAGTTCGGTATTTACTTTTTTTTTATGTACATTTACAATAAAATTTAAGTACAATACAAAATAACAACATGTAAATATACTTACAATTGTTATTATAAAGTTAATATGTTATTTGAATTTTGTTTTTACTAAATATCGTAAATACCAAAAATCCCGGTTTTTGTAAAATCAAAACCGGTATAATTCCTTCATTTGGCTCGGTATCCCGGTATTTTCGATATCCGGGATCCCGGTTTGCGACCCCTAATTCCAACCCGCGACTACAGGTCTGTATTCTGTTGCATTACCTAGCATTGCCAGTTATTGTTAATATAGGCGCCATCTACTCGCAGCCTTTAGTACTATTTTTGTTTGGTTACTCCAATACACAACTGGCTCTCAATACCAATTTTATGACACTGCACATCCTAATGAGATTAATTTTGAACAGACTTTAAATAAAGATGGAGGCCTAGATGAATTTATGTCCGATGGAGGTGGAGGATTCAACTGTTCGTATGTTTGTTGCGGTATTTCCTTGCTTTGGAAGACTGGATAATGGTCATGGCAATTCTTGTCGATGGTAAAAAAGTATTTTAGACGAGTGATTGATCTTCTAAGCAGTATGCTAAGAGTAAAAAAATATTTAAAAATAAAAGGAACTGACTTCTAACACTGAAAAGTATGAAATAACTTGTTGAATTCGGACTATGATAATGTGAGGTCCGTGTTTTGAATCAGCATGGTACCGAGTTCAACAAGTTATTTAATACTTTATAATGTGTTGCCTCTGTTTTATTAAATATTTTCTATAAGCATTAACGCATGCTTAAAGAGAAATAATTTGTATATTAATATAAAAAATCTATTAAATACTACAGACCCGGAATCCAGCAAGTAGTTCATTTTCATTCATCCACCCTCAAGTAGAATATCTGTTGCCAAGCACCCAACGGTGTGTGCCGGCAGCAGTCCTTGAGAGCCAGTGAAATTACAGGCACATGAGACTAAATAAGTATGTCTCAAACACATCTTCAAAATTACAGTTTTGCTCGCTCACTTCACCTTAACAACTATGTCTCAAAGTGCAATTCGTGACACTTGTGATGACATGCATCTGTGATAGGCAGAGGTCTGTTCCGTCACAATAACAAAAAAAATATCCTAATTTTATTTTTCCATCCAACAGAAATTAAGTTGGTGTGTTTTTCTGACTACAGTTTCCAGTTCGAAGTGTAGACCTGTGCAGATGAACAGATGCCAATAAAATAAAAATACAATAGTCTAAAGTCTAAACTGCAGTCAGTAAAGTCTAATACACAATTGTGGGAAAGGAAGCCTTCTGCAACACAGTGAAAAATAAAACAGCGGGCAGGGATTTCACGTTTGAATGGTTCTATTCTTTCATTCTATTCCATCTTATATTTTTTCAATTGAGTATTTATTTTTTTGACTTTGTAATAATAAACAAATAAAAAAACCGGCCAAGTGCGAGTGGGACTCGCACACGAAGAGATCTGTAACCTAATCTTGCAAGTTACAGACACTTTTATTGTATGGGAGCCCCCTTAATATTTATTTTATTTTAATTAATTATATTTAAAGAGAACATAAAACTTAATGTTCTGTGAATAGTTAAAGCTTCTACCTATCACCGTTATTAGTATCGAGCAAGAAACGGTAAAAAAAATCAAGTTTGTTGTATGGGAGAAATAAAATATTTATTTTATTTTTAGTATTTGTACTTGGGAACTTGGGGTAGGTTTTGGGTACGGAACCCTAAAAATCAGACGTATAAGCACTTAATATAATGCCAAATACACATAGACATGTATGTAGTTAATCGTTTAATAACAAAATCGTTGAATTTGTGTGTATGTTTTCTCTGACATTACTGGAGAGTCAGCCTATCAGACGATTGTCTAATGACTGATGGTTAACATGTTTCTTAGTAGGTACAGTCACTAAGATCGTTAAACAGTGATCTAGGTCTAAAAATACATGAACAGCATCAAGACTGCGGAAGTAAGCTTTAAGTTTTGAAGCAGTGATGGCTCAGTGGCATTGGCTATGGACTGCCGTGCAGCAGGTCCATGGTTCGAATCCCGCCGCGGGCTTGAGCTTCACCGCATGGTGGAAGGGCACTTTGTGAATGCCCGCATGGCTAGCGACCACCCTCAAGTAGAAAATATCTATCCCCAAGCACCTAACAGTGTGTTCCGGCAGCAGTCCTTGAGAGCCAGAAAAATTACAGGCTAATGAGACCTAACAACTGGACGTCTCAGTGTGACGGGCACAGTGCAATTCGTCGTTGACGAAATTCGTCTGTTATAGGCAGAGGTTAGTCCACTTAACATCAGGTGGGCCTGGGCTTGTTCCGTCACAATTACATAAAAATAAAAAAAAATACAGACATTTGAGCTCCCTCCAGTTTACACTCAGTATAAAATATTACTTGCTCAGTGCTCAGTAGGTTCTCATTATTAACTAATTTGGTATGCAAAAACTACTATTTTAGAAGAAAATCGAGATGCTCCGCAACATCGGGACCTGATGTTGACCATCTCGAATTTCTGATGACAATAAAACCGGACTGGATTACTCTATCTATGTCTTCCCTGTGGGGTGCCGGGCTAGGTTACACACCGCCCCCTCTGCGATCTCCCAGACGCCTGCCAAGCGCGTGAATAAAGGTAAAGCCCTTTACCGCAATGTGGGAGGCCTTTGTTCAACGGAAGACGTATAACGGCTGCTGATGACGTAATGTGATATCTTCAAGGTTAAGTACCTCTGATGATCAGTGACTGATAATATTTGTATCTTTATTCTCCGCCCAAACGCTGCCACAAAGGCACCCTGTATATATGAAGATACGAGTTAGCAGATTGGGATAGCATGAGGTCTTATTACACGGCTGTCCAAAAAAAAGAGTTTAATATGTTTTCAGGGTACATGTACATTCACACCCACCGCTGGCCAGAGCTTCAACGCATGTTGGAAGGGCATTTTGCGATTGCCCGTCTGGCTAGCTACTACCCTCAAGTAGAAAATCTGTCGCCAAGCACCTAACGGTGTGTTCCGGTAGCAGTCCTTGAGAGCCAGTGAAATTACAGGCGCATGAGACTTAACAACTATGTCTCAAAGTGACGGAAGCAGTGCAATTCGTTACTTGCAGAGGTAAGTCTGCTTAACATCAGGTGGGCCTCGAGCTTGTCCCGTCACATAAATATAAAAAAAACATGTAGGTATGTTTTTGGGTTTCCTTATTCCACCATAACTTCTAAACGGCTTTTTAACCGATTTTAATGTATGAGATATCGTTAGGTTTATCTTGATAACGCAAGTGATAAAAAACAAAATGGCGTATTTTAGACGCCATATTGAGACGATAATTGTTTTTATTTCTAAGCCATAGGGTATCAAAATGAACGAATTTAATAAAACTGATTTCATAAATAATACAGGGTTATTGGTAAAATGCTAACAACCTCTTAGGGTTGACTTCTGCTAGTCCTAACAAACATTTTGAGATGTTTTTTATTTTTGCACTACCAATAACCCTGTATATACTTTTTGCAGTTTTAATTTCAAAGGAACGATGAAACGTTTAACGAAAATAAATAATTTGCATTCGGGTTTTTATTGTTTTTTTTTAGTTATTGTGACGGATCAAGCACGAGGCCCACCTGATGTTAAGCGGACTAACCTCTGCCTATAATATAACAGATGCATTTCTTCACAATTCACGAATTGCACTGCGCCCGTCACCTTGAGACATAATTGTTAAGTCTCATTTACCTGTACATTTCTTTGCATTTTACTTTTTCTTTTTTGCATTTTATCCTTAGCAGTCATGGTTCTATCCAAATACAAATATTTTCATAAGTAATTAAACACATCAATAGTACATAAGTAAACTTTATTTTCGGCAAGAATTTAAATAGCATATTAAGTTATGGACCAGAAGGTATTATCATTAATAAATAACAGTTTAGATTTGCATACAAAATAATATTATAATAAATTCCAGGCAATTCCCTGATTTTGGTCACATTGAAGTTGATCATTATTTGGCTTCAGAAAGAATATACGGAAGGGTTTTTTTCTATTTTATTCTCGAGTCAACAAAGGCACCAAATCCGTGCCGAAGGTAAAATAATAAATAATAATAATAACACAGACTCTGTTACTGTTATTATTTATTCTAATGCCATAACTACTAGAATAATAAGTTAAAAAAAATGTTTTTTGCAACTCCTCAACGATAGAGAATATTTTCACATGTTACTAATGCCAAAATGTGACCAATTATATCCTTAACAATTCCGTGTTGAAAAAGGTGACCAATCAATATGACCAATTATATCCTTAACAATGTGACCAATTATATCCTTAAAAATTCCGTATTGAAAAAGGTGACCAATATGACCAATTATATCCTTAACAATGTGACCAATTATATCCTTAACAATTCCGTGTTGAAAAATGTGACCAATATGACCAATTAGATCCTTAACAATGTGACCAATTATATCCTTAACAATTCTTTGTTGAAAATCTATAAATCTTACAACCGCATCCATTTGAAAAGTACTATACAGGGTTATTGGTAAAATGCTAACAACTTGTTAGGGTTGACTTCTGCTAGTCCTAAGAAAGATTTTGAGATATAAATTGTTTAAAAAAAAATATTTTTTTTAGTATTTTTATTTAAAATTTTCTTTTATGGTTTTTTATATGTTTTTGACTTAATAAGCACGAGGACCACCTGATGTCAAAAGTCTCTTGTGCCTGTAATGTATTATATTATATTTTTAAGAGGTTGTTAGCATTTTACCAATAACCCTGTATATTTTCTTCAATTTTCTCGTTGTATGGTAATAATGTTTATTTTTTTATTTTACGTGATTTATTCTTCGTTTTCTAAGATGACCTTCTCACTATTTTAAATTATCGATCTTTGGATTATATATACATAAAAAAACATTAAGTACTTTGAAAAGTATTATAAAAATCATACATAGAGTAAGTAATCATACATAGAATAAGTAGCCTAGCTTTATTTAAATATTAATAAATTAAGTACAGAATACAATCCATGTTACAACATAGTTATATAGCATAACATATTTTGTTTCAAAATCGCTAATTTATAACATTAATTTTAAGACGCTTGTTCGGACACCTAGCCGAATTAATAATATCATTATAAAAATAAAAAATGCGTCTCGTGCTTCACTCTACCAGCCTCTGAATCTAAAAAATCAGTGTTTTTTTTAATTATAGCTTAAAACTACTCACAAGCCTAATCACTTATTCAGAATATGTTGTGAAAGGTAAATAATATTAAAAAAAAACAGCTTTCTAACTAGTTTACTTTTTGGAAAGACCCTATAGTAAAAAAGGGTCTGTTACTTATATAAAAATAACTAAAATCAGATTTTGTACTTTACTATCACGAGAGGATGACGCCCCACGACAATTATTAAAAAACATAATTATTTTTATGCACTTGTGCTTAAAAACAGACTTTTAAGCACCAGTGGATAAAAAACCGATTTAGACGGCAACATAAAGAAGATTTGTACGAAAAAGTGACAGGTATTTTTTGAAGTTTAATTGCACAAATAATCTGAATTTCAACCATAATTGGGAGCCGACCTAAGTATATTACAAAATTTAAACCTTTTGTATAAAATACATATTTTGAAAATGAGCTGTGACACGATGGACAGAAAAACATGCGAGTGGTACCAAAAAGGTTCCATTTTAACATGAAATTTGAAGGAATCTAAAAATATGCTAAATTTAAAGAACATATGTCTATACAAAAAAGGCACAAGGTAATCAAACCAGCCTAAGCACTTTCAAATCACTTAAACACTTAGAAGAACATAAATTAGAATAACTTATATTAGCCTCTTATTTAAATAACTATAAATTAAACATCACCTTTGGACAAAATAAAATACGATTTTGGTAAAACGTAGAGAGCTGAGAGCTACATAACAAGCATGGCAGAAAAAATTAAATTGATTTTATTTTATTTTTTATTTATAGCAGGTAGGCTAGCTTTGTACCAGTATCTTACTTGATGGTAAGTGATGATGTGGTCGAAGATGTTGTTCGGGCTAACCTAGAATTACTGGCCCTCAGACAGCTGCCGGAACACACCGTTAGGTGCTTGGCGGTAGATTTTCTACTTGAGGGTGTTAGCTAGCCAGGCAGGCTTTCGCAAAATGCCCTACCACCATGCTGTAACGACTACGATCCTAAGACAAGAACCGGGACCGATGGGTGCACGTGCCCCGCGAAGCACAGAAGGGCTCAGTAGTAATGCCACTAGTGGTCACCCATCCAAGTCATGACCGCAGCAGACGTTGCTTAACTTAGCTGATCACTACGCTACGAGCGCTTCAAAACATGATTGCAGAAACATGTTTCTTAATACATAATGTTCGTATTATTTATTTTACGTGATTATTTGTTTTCTGGGAGGCACTTCTGACTATATTAAATACCCAATCTTTGGCTAATATACATAAAAAAATATTAATAACTTTGAAAAAATATTATAAAATCATACATACCATATGTATCAAAATAACTTATCTATGGATCATATCATAAGTACCTACCTAGCTTAATAAAACTATGAATAAATTAAGTACAAATTACAATCAATATTACAACATAGTAATCTTGCATCACATATTTTGCTTCAAGAATTTTCTCTCATTAATACAGTTCTCTAATTCATCGTGGTACTTGTCAATCTTTGCATCAAACCCTGGGCTCTGTATGCCATAGTCAAAACTGTTACCCGTTATTATCTTTTCCTGATTCAATGTGGAGTCAAAACGAACCTTCTTTCCTGGCGTATTAGGTTTATTTTCCAAGAAATCTATATCATTATCCTTTGCTTTTAAAGGGGTAACATTCATGTTCAATTCCGTATTCCTTCTAGTTTTAATTGTTTCATATTGATGTTCCTCGTCTGACAATTCTTCGATTTCTAAGTCATCTGAATTATCAAGGTTTAGAGCAGGGTTTTCGATGCCAGCTTCTTTTTTAGGTTCTTTCTGTTTTGGCGGTTTTCTCGGCACTTCATACGGGTTTAATGTAGTGTTAGCATCAGCTTTCTCATGTTTAAAGGTCTTCTTTAACGTTTTGAAAACTTTCTTAGATAGTTTGTTGCCGGCTTTTAAAAATGAATTTTTGTGATCTTTTTTGCTGTCCTGAGATTCATTGGAGCTGTTTGCTAGACTCCTTTTGTTAATGTTCATAATGTCTACGGCGCTGAACTGTGAGACATCATAACCAAGTATTTTGCTTTGCTTGTTGAAGTTAGCTTCGTCAATGTTTTCATAGATAGGACTGTCAGCTCGGAATGTGTCAACATTCTCATATTCGTGACTTTCTGTTGAAGATTCATTTACAGTAGAAATTGTGCTGTTAGTATCAAAGAGCCTTCTAGGCACTAGAGTATTAGCGTTTGGTACATGAGCTTGTATTGGTCTATTCATCATTTCTTCATGGTATTCTACTTCTGGATTTACGTCCAGGAAAGGGTTGGTTGTTGACATTACTTCGTTGGTGTTTAAATTTGGATCCAAGAAAGGATTAGTATTCTTTTTATCGATAATGCGTTTCTTCTTTGTAACTATTGTAATTGTCTTGATCTCCATAATATTGCTCTCGTTTAAATCATCGTCTAAATATAAAGATTGGTCTGAGACGTTAGGCGAGTCTAATGCGAGTCTGTCTATAAAACTTAGACTTAAGTTACTGTTGTTTATTATTACTTGATTCGTAACATTAGTTTGTATGTTTGTTATCTTAGAAATGTTTGTAAATTCTTTATTTGCCACTGGGTTTAAAGACTTTTGTTCTAGGACAGAGATTCCTGAATCAATATCAAAGTCTTCATGCGGGATTCTAGAGATATCACTGCAGTGTAAGGTATCCATAGTGTTTTCAGTATCATTATTAGTTTTTACCTCAGAGACATCTGTTAAATTTGCATAAATTGGTTCTGTGATAATTGATTGCGCTTGATCAATTGTATGCACATCATTTTCTGTTGTGGTATTTGGTATTACATTTTCGAAAATATTAATGGAGCTTGTGTAAGTAGGTAATGACTCCGAAACCTCTACATCATTATCAAATGTAATATTTTCAGCAGTAGTTTCTGGAATTATATTTAAGGGTGTGTTGTTGGTAGCAATAGGTTTGTTGACCTCCATATCATATTTGACATTCCTCTTAACATTTTCCAGCTCTCTCACTAGAAATTCATTCACTGCAGCCTTACTAATACCCAAATCTAAGGCACTGTTTTCAAATGTAGCAATATCACAGCTCTTAGTGCGTTTCCTCTTCTTGTTGGGTACTATTTCCATGGCTGTGTTGCACATAGGATCTTCGTTCATGAGAAGGTCCAACGCTGGGTTGAGGTAGACGTTGGGGCGGGGAGTGATAATCTTACGTTTGCTGTTGACAGGCTTTACTTCAAATAGGTTGTTATCAACTCTGTCCATTTTACTGAAATTAAGAGTAGAGAGGTATTAATTTATGAATTATGTATTTTTATTTATTTCTACATAGGAGTATGTGTTTTAGAAAGCAAATATGTGTGTTTTGCAGTAAATGTTAGAACTGATATATATATAATAAAAAATTAAAAATATCAGACAACTGTTTTCAATATATATAGGTACTTAGTTCTCATCTTAATAATATCAATCAACTTTTCACTTTAGGCTCACAACAGACGCTTAGCATTTATGCAGAAAATTTTACCAGAAAATTAGCAGGTGTACTAGTAACGTGAGCTCTCCTAAGTTTTGGCATCTGGTGGGCAAGCCGGCAAATAAAGCAAGCTAAAAATAGCTGTTTTTACATTTATGCTCTTGTTTTGTTATCAAAACATTTTGTACAAATGTGTTCTTATCTTGTCCTTTCTTTTTGTTGTTATAGAAGATATATTATGTGGACCCTACATGAGCAGGATAAGATGGGTAAATGATTACTGAATACCATCTCCTTTACTGCTTTGGAAACCATTTTATGCGGGACATTTTAATCACAATGTTTCAAAATGTGAAGTCCTCCTACAAACAATTCTTGTTTACACGGTAGTCTAGTCTGTGACCACAATTTCACCTGATGGTAATATATGATGTGATCACCAAGGTTACAGTCTACACTAAGAGAGGGAGTCAATCTAAGATGGTCACTATTATTAGTGTTGAGAGCACCATTTTTAGCAGCATTTTGGCTGTACACATATTTAAATGTAGAATAGGCATAATAAAGTGGTCCAGGTGGCAAACTATCATCTCTTAACTCAATCATATCATGACCTTACATTTACAGTCATATCTTAACATTACTTACATTTCATTCTGCACTACCATTCATTAAAGTAAGCTCACATTTACAACTTCAATGTGAGAGCAAGCTGCATGCATTGAATCATGTCATTTGTGTAATAGAGATAGTGCAACATGAACATGATTCATTCATGACGGACATTGTATGAATATCAGTATTAATATTTTGAAACAATGATTGTGGTTTTCCATAACACTTTTTATGAGGTGCCAATTGGACCCCAAGTATTACACGGGTATAAAAAATTACAGGTGTTAAATTAAAATATTTTGTTTTGTGTCTTTTAATTTGGAAGATTCTGTCCCCAATGTTATGTTATTTTCAGTACTATGTTTTACACTACATTGTAGGTCTTAGTGTCTATGGCAAGTTATACTTTATAAATTATTGTTTGCAGGTTTTAAATCAAGGGGCATTAGCATATGTATGACACTTTTGAATGCCTTGATCTAATATTTATGAATTATTGTTTCTTATATAAATAGAATTTTGAAGTTTGTGTACAAATTCTTTGGGTATATGTTGATATTTAAGGTCTTTTAAATGAATTGGAATTTTCAAAACAACAAATTTAGAAGATGTGGAGAAGAGTATTTTGCATTTAATTTTATATGGTACTATTTAATATGTTATCTGATAATATATGAAATTTAGTTAGCTACTTAAATAGAATTTTGTAGTTTGTATACAAACTAATTTATTAAGGCACAATATGTTGATATATAAGGTCATAAAAAAAGGAATTGGATTTTTCAAAGCAACAAAATTAGAACAAATGGAACAAACTTTTTAGTATTTAAAAGTAATCATTAAAAAATTGTGTTAAATGTAATATTTTCATAACCGTCAATTCATAATTTTCATAGCGAGAGTTTAAATACCTATGCCAGGAATTAACTAGTAGTTTTTTGTTGCTAAGCTAGCCTATGATTATTCTATCTTGAATTTTAGTAAACTGTAATGATGTGGTCAAAGATATTATTATGTTACCTTACTAGAGGCCTAGATACACTACACTATGTTCTTAATAAAAGGTTTTCCACTTACACATGTGGGTGGTAGATAGCCAGGCAAACAATTTCTAAATGCTCTAGCACAACGCTGTGAAGCACAATAGGCTGAAGCCTTTTACTTGGGTCAAAACATAATTATCTGAAAAATCATGTACCTACTTATACTGTTTGGCAACTGCTTTATTGTAGAAATGGAAACATGTCGAGAACTCAGAGAAATTCTTCTATTTTGTCAGAGGTCGAGAACTGTTTTTTTCACCACTCTTAAATCCCTAGTCAAGGATCTTTTAAAACATCCATCGACCCTCAACAAACATAGATTGACGAAATAATTAACCTGCATTACAAACTAAAGGAGACGCATCTTGTTTAAATACAGTTTCATTACATTTTTATTTAGTATTTATCGTAAATGAGTCGCAATAAACCTAAAGATACTTAGCGACTTAAATTACCTTATATTCTCCAAGAAACGGCATTTAAACACCCGTCAGTATAGCATGCCGCAATGAATATTATCGTTGCATATAAATGAATACACTAAATAAAATAAAACAATGATTTTAATTCACAATTTTCCGTTTGAAATATGTAAACAAAAAACCGGGACAGGTGTTCGTTTGGTAGACGTGAGTGACGGTTATTGTAATTATTCTCGATGCATGTCGATTTTGAATCGATTAATCAGAAAATCGATTTTTAATATAAGTTCTGCAGAAATCATACAATATTCTTTTGAAGGTAAACTGTACTGTCATTCATTATTGACATTAGAGTTATAATAATTGTCAATAGAGTATGTGATTCTGTCCATTTTGTATCATATATTTTAGCTCAGGAGCATAAATAGATTCAGGCCAGGCGTTACTTTGCGGAAATCCATATTTAATATTACCTAACGAATATTTTATGAAAACATCAAATTAACTTCCGGTTTGGCTGCGTGGCGTTTGTGACGTCACGTTGGCTTAACAGAAAAATTAGGCGGAATGGTCACTAGATATATTTTTGTATTTTTTAAGTGTTTTATTAAAATATTAATTAGATCTTTTCATAAAATAGTTGTTATTATTAGCGGGAGAGACTGAAGGGCCGGTGTGAGGAGCAAATCTCACTGAATTTGATACGGTTGGAGCAGATTAGGGCCACGGACTTTAAGTCTTATACCCTTCAGGTCCCAGCAGCTCAATCGAAGATGTTCCTGACACCGGACTTTTGGCCTGCAGGGGTGGTATACCGCTTGTACTGGGAGAGGAAGCAGAGACAACCTGTTATGTAGTGTCACGGAATTATTTAAATTTGTTTTATATACCTATATATTTAAGATTAAGGTATTTATGTTCTATGGGTCCGTACATTTTTAAATTTATTTATTGTGTCTGTTACCTGAATTAAAGATTTATTATTATTATTATTAGCTCAAGAGCAGTTTACATTTTATGTTATATACTCATAATATAATAAATATTCAATAAAATCGATGAGATTGATACTTGGTTGCTTTTGTTGAAGTTGAATCCGAACCTATATACATTTTGTGTCCGAACGTTGTCTAAATAGTCTAAGACCTCGCTGCAAATTAACGCACTCATCGAGTTTTTGCTATGAACCAAATTTGTATGTATATTTATGATTAGGAGAACATATATCAACCAGATTGCCTATCAAAATGTGGCCGCTAGTATTTTTAATTAAATTATTGCTTTTTGGGAAAAAATTGACTTGGTTTTGAATAAAATATCGTCTAAATCACGGCAATATATATGAAGTTTCTGAAAAATCACGGTTGCCGTTCTGCACTTGGCCGCACGTTTTCGCAGCCAGGTGTAAACAGGTATGATTTTGATACATTTATACGTTTATAACGTACACCTATAATTTATATATCAAATTAAAGCTATTTTTTTTTCTATTTCTTATTATGTATATATGGTTGCCTAATTAAATCCGGCCGCAAATAAGGGTTGCTGGCTAATGAAAATGGTAAATATTTAAAGTAGAGTGAAAGAGAGTTAGCGCGTTACATCATTTGTCAGACGAGGATAGCGACTGCCAACTTTAAGACGCTTTTAAGCAGTTGCGCGTTGAATGCTATTGTTCTCAGTCACCGGATGAGTTATAAAGATAATTAAATAAATAATCCAAAAGATATATCCTTTTCAAAATTACAGATTTAAAATTTTTAACAAAACAATTTGTATATATTAAATTTTTTTTTTAAAGAAAACCAAGGTAACTTACGAATAAGATTTTTTTTATTGTGAAAGTATTGTTTGAGAAGTATTGAAAAAATATTTGATATAAGTATTGAATCGTACATATTAATTAAACATTTAAGCAAATTTAAAAATTTAAAACTTTTTATATATCTTCTTATAATAAACATGTATAATTTTTTTTTGAGTAGGTATTTTGGTAGAATCATTATTCTTTTACAAAAATAAAGCTCACAGTTTTTTTAATGTTTTGGTGGAGTTATTTAATTATTAATTTGTGAAAATTTATGCATTAGGTATTTTTTTAAATACCTTTTTGCTTTTTTTTATAATATTCACTCCATAGACTCCAGGGTTCGTGCCTTTTTTTTTTATTTTGCCATTTTATTTATTATTACTAGAAATAATAAATAGAAAACATACAACATTCTAAGAGGGAACAGTGCTAAAAGAAAAGTTTTTTTTCCGGTAAAGTCATTGGCACTAGCATTACGAGCTGACGCATGTGCCAGCTATCGCCTTCCTCAACCATTTCTGAGGGAAGATAGCGACCCGATACACAACACCGCCACTAGACAACACCGTTGTGTGAGCATGACCGCTCTGGATACCCGCGCCAACGACCGTGTACCTTTTTGCTTTAGGACTGCATTTTTTTAGACAATGTATGATATCCAAATTCAATTCTTTACTATTACTTACGATATTTTACTTACATGGTATTTGGAGCTGGTACAGTAAGTTCCCAACATGTTCCGCTTGTTAGACTGAACGGAACACCTCTGGAGAGGGTGAATAAATGTAAATATTTGGGACATATTCTTACGCCTGACCTGACCTAAATCATAATGAGGATGTTTAGATACAGTGGAGGTCGCTCTTAATACGAGCCAACTTGATAGCCCACAGGTTTGCTAGGTATTCAAAGAAAGTAGAATTCACACTATTTGGAGCCTATTTTGCATCACTGTACCTGTCCTGCAGCTTGTGAGCTCGTTACACAAAGAAGTGCTACGGCGACCTCCGTGTTCTCTACAATAATGTGTTAAGGATTGTGGTGGGGCTGCTTCAGCTCTGCAGCGCCTCGGGCATGTTCGTGAAGGCATCCACCACCCGCTTTCACACGACTATGCGCAGGCGGAGCATCTCCTTGGTGCACAGAGTAGGGGCCAGCTCCAACCCAATCCTGGCAATGATTGCTGATATGTTGGGGCACCTACCTACATGCTGCATTGCTGCAACAGGCATCTTCAGGCAATGTCATTTGTCAGGAGCTATTAATATTTGTATGCGTAAGTTTTGTGTGTATTGTGATGTGATTGAATTTATCGTAATTTTATAAATTTGAGTAGATATCTTATCATCAAGTTTTGACATTTACTACGAATTTATTATTATTTTAATTGAAAAATGTACCCTATGATATTGCCTTATATGGGTCTAGTTGCCCGAAATAATAGAATTTATTTTTATTAATATACATATCAAAATGAATAGAAAATCGATATTTTGGAGATCAATTTATATATTTCGCTTCGAACTAGGAATCGATCTTATTACTAAATAACGACATCCCTACGTTTATAATCTGAGAGCAGAACAATGGAGCGTAAAATTCAGTTACCAGTATACAAAGTAAAAATCTACCAATGTGTATAAGGCTACCAGACAGGACTGAGTCCTCTAACTAGACCGGCGTATTACTTTTCTCTAAAGGACTAGTGCAGCTGCTGTTACCCTAGATTTAGACTAAAAATAATTTTACAAGATAATTTTATGTTATAAATTTAGGAATTTTGGATTAAAGCGCATGAGCCATTATTTACAATGCCGTGTAATATTTCAATGAATATAATAGTTTTATGTACTTAGTTATTATTAAGTTATTTTATTTCAATTGGAAATATTAGATAATCTTCTTCTTCTTCGTCGTATTCTTCATATCGTGCCCGTCTTGAAATGTTTCAACGGAGACGTTTACCAGCTGTTTCCACACCATTCTGTCCTCGGCTTGCCTCAGGGCGTTAGGGAGGGTAAGTCCCGTTATGGCCTTAATTTGGTCGGACCAACGGGTAGGTGAGCGACCCCGTTGCCTTTTCCCCTCTATTTTTCCTACTATAACCAGCTTGTCCAAATTATCTGGTTGAGTCCGGGCGATATGACCAAAGTATCTTAGAACTCGTTGGTAGCAGATTGTAGATAATCTGGTTTCGATCTTAAGTTGGTCTAGAATAGATCTGTTTGTTCGTTTTGATGTCCAAGGTATGCGCAACATTCTCCTCCAACACCAAATTTCGAAAGCCTCGATCTTTTTTCGGTCTACTGCGCGAATTGACCTTTATTGATATTGATTAGATAATTGATGCACTATTTATAATAGACTTATGATATGTAAATTAAATATATAAAAAAAATTACATTGATACTCACCTGCCTAGAATAACATAAGTTAACTTAGTTATAATGGTTATTAAATGATTCTGATAAGCTTTGTTGAAAAAGTTACAAAGTTACCTATGATTTATGTGCAATTTTAGTATTTGTAAAAAAGTACGTAAGAGGAATACGCGTATAAATAAGTTCGGACTTTCCGCTTAGATGTATTACCCCGCCAGCTACGAGACATTCCCAGTTCCCCCAAGTGCGCCGCCACGCGAGTCGCGCCGCGCCGCGCCGCATTGCCAAATATGAATGAAAATTGTCACATTTGTATGAAACGTGAATGAAAAAATATCATTCGGTTATCGATTTCACACCACCCTCCGGAGTATTGCTGATATTTTAATTTTAACACTGGTCGTCATTTATATAATGGGCTGGTCGTTTCTACACAGCACTTATATTATAATAATAATCATTGACAAGGGTTAGGTACATGCATTAATTCAAATTAATAAAACTTCTGAATCTGGAATAAAAATATATTGTATTTCTAATCTAAATCACAATTTTGGCTCTTTGAACCAGCAAAGTAGTACTATAATTTGATTGTAAAAAAATATTAAAATATCACGCACAAACAAAAACAAGAAATAACCCTCACCTCTTCCTACAAAAATACATAAGAACTAGATAAGTAAAGTACCATTTAAGAAATATTTAAGTACATGAGGTGTTATCTCCACCAGCTTAACATAAAATATGTATTTAATAAGTGCAATGTTACAATATTATGTTTTGCATAAGTGTTATACATAATATAATATACCTAAATAGATATTCAATAGGAACTTACACATTTAAAACATATAAGACATAAAGGCGAACAGTAGAATATTTTAAGCATTTCAACCACATAGACATACTAACAAATAAAATTTGTAAAATAAATTACAATGTAGGTACATTAAATGAGTACACGCGCGCAAGATTATTGGAATGTTAATATACTATATCAAGTTAAATAAGCACACTATAATTAAGCAACATAAAAGCTACGCCTTTTAACTATAACAATTATAAAAATATATTTTGTAATAATTCCACCAAAATTATGAGCTTAGGTAAACCGTCGTGACGTTAGAAATGCCGGAACAGTTTTCGACACGTGTCGTTTCTACACGGAAGTTTTGAGTTTTCGAGCGTACGACTGATAGCATAGTAAAACCAGTTTTACTATGACAATAGCTCCGTCTTTTACTAGCATAAACACAAGCAAAGAATTTATATGTATAAGTACTAAGTGATGTTTACATAGTATTATGTTAAGATTATGTATAAGGCTGGTACTACACTATTATATATTGTATATATATCACAGTAAAAGGTGTGTCTCCACCAAACATAAATTGGCATATAGTAATTAAACAACTTTAAACGGTTAAAAATCGCGTATATTTTTTATTATTTTTGTCCCGACGTGTCACCTCGTGACCACGATCACTGCAAAGCGTTTGAAACGTCGCGACGTTTCAAACGCTTTGCAGTGATCGTGGTGTCGGGACAAAAATAATGATAAATATACGCGATTTAAACCGTTTAAAGTGGTATAATTACTATGTGTAATAATAGCGAAAACCTAAGACAACATAAATTGGCATCTTTTGCCACTACCTCGTGTGGGTAACGCAAAAATTGGCTGTTTTTGTGTTTTCAACGCGTCCATACAGATTTCAGCTTTATAGAAAATTTGTTGCAGCTTTTGTTGGTGGAGACATAGCTTTAACTATGGTCCTATGTGTATATGACAGTGTGAAAGGGACCTGACTATGACACGCTTTGCTTATAACAATAACTTTATAGGATGAAGTTGTAACAAATATATATTTTTAATCAATATTGCAGCGACGGGTTATTTGAAGACAAGGCATTCGGAAATATTTACCTTCTTTTATTTACTATGTTAAATATACTCGTACAATAAGGTGCTTGATTTAAACCGCTATTTGCTACTTAAGTGTCATAAACTTTGTCTTCTCTAGCAGACTTGTAATTTTTTTTTATATAACGTTAAGTACACAGGTACACAATTACATTTATTGTACTGTACTATAATTCACCAACACTTCATATTTTTATTTGAGTAATCCTTAATCCTAATTCTATATAATTCTTGTAATTTTAACACATATGTGAAAATCAACTTTAGAAGTATTTGATACTTAAATAAAACGCATACAGAGAAAAATGGAAAAACTATTAGAACATAATATTGAAGTTGCATTGACTTGTTAATTTTAAGTACATGAGGTAAGCATTTCAGTTATGTCGATTCTATAAGAATTATCTAAATTAAATTTGTCTAAATTATGGTTAGATTATATTATGTTCACGTTAAAATTAAAATTCGTCTAACACTTGTGAAAGACCGCAACACCAGCTGCGTCCACGGTGGCGTTCAAAGTGGCGTTCCGCTCTTTTTATTTATGTAAAAAATTTCCTTCTCTCCTTCTACAAATTTACCAGTTCATAATTTCTTATCCCATTTCCTGCTATAGCGCGATTCTTATAAAATTATTAATTTCTCATCACATTTTAATGTTTTTATTTCTAACAAGAAAATTTATACAGATCCATTTCCAAAATACCAAAAAGTTTATATCCTAATTGTATGTAGAGGGGTGCTCGCTTCTAACAGCAAAAGCGTACTTTTTTTCCATATTGGGTTCTGTATTTGATCAGAAGTATGGGCTACATTTATTTACGTGGCCTGTTTTATCCCTTCGTTTAAAAAATACAAATTTCTACCATTCTGTCATGTACAATCAAAATGTGAACCATTTTCGCTGTTCTAAGTGAGCGTTTCCTTACTTTCCTTTTTAAAAAAAAACGGTCGATAACCTGTACTCCCGGTGGGTGGGCCCACGGGTCATTTTATTTACCGACCCACGACCATCGTGCCTAAATGAACATAGCCGTAGAATTTCTTGATTAGTGAGTAAACTTTATCTTAATTGTTTAATGGTTTTATCTTTTTATCCTTTACCAACAGTTACGATACTAAAATGTTAACTTAGTTGCAAGTATCGTCATGGGGCCACCATTAAATAAAATTACAAGTGGACCCGTTAATGGCTCAACCCACCGGAACCACTGTTTTTACGATGGACATTCACAGATAAATATATATAATGTAGTTTCAAATTTTAAATATTAATGACTTATCAACAAAAATATACATGTACACACGTTGTTTTTTTTATGAATCAAAGATTGTTTTAACTACATTTGTCCTAATAAGGTATAATTAATTACCTTTCTAGTATTACTTTGATAAGTATTTCGTGCAACTGAATAAAACATCTCATCAACATAATGGCCTACAGCAATTTTTACTTTCCTTAAAACTTGTACTTTTAACTTTTTTTTGTAGGTACATATTATTTTATATAATTATGGTCTCTTTATATCAGACACAATTTAAGATTTTAAATATAGTAATTTGTTTTCATATACAGAATGGGCATAAAATGCTGCAAAATACAATGAAAACAGCAATTTCTCTATACCTAAAAAACACCGTTATCATTTTTGATAGAAAATGCACTAACATTACAGCACTACGAAAAACTACATACAAGCCAAAAGAGAATCGTTAAAAACTATGTGACTACGCCACATCGCAAAATTTAAATTTCACAATCCATTTTTTTATTTCTAACCGGCTCGCCTATATGACGCTCAAACCAACGCGTTCAGTTGCTTTCACTGCGACGATCAATGTAGGGATCACTTCTTTTTGGTACTATTTTTTCAGTTTATTTGTGCGTACTATTAAAGTACGCTCAAATAAAAAGTATATTACTAATATACCTATATTCGAAAAAAATTTAATATAGTATAAAAAAAAAGTGATTGCTACTTTGACACCACCGCGGATTCAGCTGAACGCTTTGGTTTGGCCGTAGCTTACCTCATCTACAATACAATACAATACAATACAAAACTCTTTATTGCACACCATTATTTTATACAGTAAAACAATCTTATAAATAGTATTTTCTTAGACTATGGTAGCAATGGGCGGTCTTATCGCATATAGCGATTTCTTCCAGACAACCTTTGTATGGACAGAATCAGATTTTAGGTGTCACGGTGGTAAACAAAAAATTACATTTTCTCATTCATAAAATAAAAACAAAATAAGTTTTATATATCCACTAAAATTATATATATAAATAATGTATATAGATATATATATATAGATATATATACATATACATATTCCACATATAAGTATCTACATATACAATACTGATAATAACTAAATACATACATATTCATATACACATATATCCAATAATATACATACATACATACCGGTGTAATACAAATAATAAACATGATATCATTGTAACCAGTGTTACATACTTGATAAATAGTGATTTTTTACCATAGTTTTGAATATTGCTAGTGATTTAGCACGCGTAATGTTAAGTGGCAATGCATTCCATAATCGTACAGCCTGCAGTGTAAATGACTTGCTATAATATTGGGAAGTATGGGGAGGTATTGTACTTGTAAGTATTAGAGTATGAGAAGAGCGTAAAGACAGATCATGAGTAAGATGTCGAAACTGAAAACGCTGTTTCAGATACATAGGGGTACTGGGGACAAAAAGGATACTATAAACAAAATGAAGAATGTGAGCATTCCGGCGGAGACGAATGGGCAACCACTGCAGCTTTTTGCGGTATTCGGAAACATGGTCATATTTACGTAGGCCAAATATGAACCTAATACAGAGGTTTTGTAAGCGTTCAAGCTTATCGAGCTGCTCTTGGGTTAAATCCGGATACGATATGTCGGCATAGTCGAGTATAGGGAGTAAAAGAGATTGTGCGAGCGTAATCTTAGTGGTAATGGGAAGAACATTTCGCAGTCTTCTAAGGGAAGAAGCGGAAGCAAATATTTTGCGACTGGTTTCAGCCAGTTGAGGAATCCATGATAATTGCCTATCCATAATAATGCCTAGGTTTTTAACAGTAGTACTGAATTCTATGACTTGTTGATCGAAGATTACTTGCGGAAGGCGAAACCAATCAATCAGGGATATCATTCTTGAGCTACCGATTACAATAGCTTGAGTTTTCGCCGGGTTTACTTTAAGACCATAGGATATACTCCACTCAGAAATTCGTCGTAGATCTCTATTGATGGTTTCAATCGCTTCTGTTAGTTCTTTGAAGGTAGCCTGTGTGTATATTTGCAAATCATCTGCATAAAGGTGGTAGAAAGAAGAGAGCTGATGTGATATTGAATTAATGAAAATTGAAAAGAGGAGAGGTGATAGAACGCCGCCCTGAGGTACGCCTGCAGATGTAGTACACCACGAAGAGAAAGTATCATCGATGCGTACACGTTGCCGACGTCCATACAGGTAACTACGAAACCATGCAATAACCGTTGGAGATATGTTAAGAGAGCACAGAAAGCCTAACAATACTTCAAAATCCACGTTATTGAATGCATTACTGAAGTCGAGTAACGTAAAAACTGACAGTTGCCTGTCAGCCATACCTGAACGTATGTCGTCTGTGATCTTTACTAATGCTGAGACAGTGCTGTGACCTGGACGAAAACCAGATTGAAAGGGATTCAAAAGGTTGTTTCGAAGTAGGAAAGAGGTAAGTTGATGATGTACAAGACGTTCTAGGACCTTAGAAAGGAAAGGAAGAATAGAGATTGGACGATATTCACTGAAAGTAGATGGGTTGATTTTTTTAGGAAGAGGAGTGATTTGTGCTTCTTTCCAGATGGAAGGAAACGTACTAGTAGAAATGGAGTAATTAAGGATGAATTGGAGCACAGGCAGAATCTCGTCAAGTACCAGCACTATCATTTTTCGTGTAATACAATCACTTCCAACAGCATTGGATGAAATGGTTTCTATGTTTCTCTTAACATCACAATCGGTAAATTGCTTAAAAATAAAATGAGGATGGTCAGGAGTTGGAATTGAAGAAAGATGTTGCAGCGCTGCGGCTTTTATAGGCCCATGAAAGTTGGCAGAAGAGCAGAAATGCTTGTTGAGGGCTTCAATGTCTAAGTCGTTAGGAATACTGCTCTGGCGAGATTTCCCAACTCCTAATGTTCTTAGAAACTTCCATACTTTTGAAGGATTATCATTGTCTAGGGAACTGTGGATATGTCGGCGTTGCGCATTTCTACACTCTTTATTGCAGTGATTGCGGTGTTCCGCATATATTTCTTTATTTTCCTCAGTAGGTTTATGTTTGTACTTGACCTTGGCTGTTACTTTTTTCTTCATAATTAGTCTAATGGCAGGCGTAAGCCAAGGTGCAGGTTGGTGCTTTAATTTTACTGGTCTTAATGGGGCATGTTTATCATAAAGGTTTGTTAAAATAGTATTGAAATTAGCTACTTTTTCTTCTATAGAGATAGGACTTAAAACAGCAGACCAGTCTAAATCACGTGCATCTGTCTTCAGTTGATCCAAGTTAATACCACTAAAATTACGCTGCAGCAGAAATTTGGGCTTAGTTTTGGGAGGGCGGATTTTGTATGAGAGGTATATTAAATCATGATGAGAGAAGGCGTCCGCCGCACACTGACCATGTTTTTTTACGAGAGTTAGTGAAGAGACGAGCATTAAGTCAAGAAGGGAAGGGATACAGTTAGGAACAATATGCGTAGCATTTAAAGGAAGAATAGTCAGATTGATAGCCCTGGTTATATTTTCATCTGTTCAGGCTAAGCCAAGACTGGGATTTGGCACTCAAACACAGCTGCCGGAACATACTGTTAGATGCTTGGCGACAAATATCAGTCTATCATTCGCGATGAGCTTTTGATTGAGCTCAAACCGGAACAATGAACCCTCATCATCAGTTCGTATCTAATATTGCTTCAAAATATAGTATAATTTTGTTACACGATACAATATTATCATAGCTAATATTCTGCAAATCTATTTATAATAATGTATTTTTAAATTCATTTTAAGCGTCATGTTTACAGCTCACTGCTTGTCTATATTTTTTATCGCACTGTACATAATTATTATGCCATTAACATACTACGTTTTGTTAATGATTCATTTAGTATCTTTTTTGTCATTTTAGTAAATACTTGACTACTTGAAAAAAATTACTCATGCACTAAGCTTCTAGGACAGAACAAAACAATAAGTACTTCAAGTCTTGCCGTTTCTTTTGTCATGTTATCATCAGAGTTGCCACATTCGAAAATGCTTACATAGTAGGAAATAGGTGTTTTCCAGCAGGTGCGCATATAGTTGTTTGACGCAGTCAAGAGATGGCGCTCCGGAATGGACTTTTACAAATACTGTTATCTGATATTATTATACACATTTTAACCTTTTAATTTAACAAAAGCTAAAAATTTGTTAAAATTGTAATGGATCCATTATATAATCAAAGCTACGGCTATTTTCTACACTTCATAAGTAACAAATTACATTAAAATGCTCTAATAAGTAGTCTGGGATGTAGATTAATCACAATAGCAGGGTAAAATATGATAATACCCTCATTGAAATTAGGATGCACGCCCTTTTATAACAGCTCGACAGTTTAAAGAGAGTGAGACTCACATCAGTGGCGGGAATTAAGAAATATTAAAGTTTTTTAACGATAGAAAATAGTTTAAGAAAACATCAAATAAATATACAAAAAAATATATCTAGTGACAACTCGGCCTAATTTTCATGTTAAGCCGACGTGATGTGACTAACGCCAAACCGAAAGAATTTTCGACGGGTGTCGCTTCTACACGAAGCATCCTCAGGAGGTCTTGACTCTTCGAGTGCATGATCGAGACAAGGTTGGCTAGATACAAAAGATTTTTAACGCTTGTATCTAGGTTTCGTGGCCATTTTACAAAATAATATGCGAGTTTCAAATAATATTGCTCGTATTACCTTGATAAGTTATAAGGACACCAATGCACAAGATCCCATAAATTACACCACCAAAAATAAAATAAAAATACGTTTACCCGTAACAAATGCAATCAATCCAAGATATCTTATAATATGTTTTACATTTATTGAATAGATTCCAAAATTTTAAATATTTTAGACGGGTTTTAGAGGTAAACTAATGGAATCATGTACATTGGTGTTGAATGAGTTTTAAAAGAGCAAAATTCAAACTCGCGAATATCACTGTCATGTACAATGGTTACGAAATTCAGCTATAGGCGTGAAAAAAACTGTTTTATTTTGAATTTACCGCCACAGACGTGGGTTTCCCCCTTTTTATTATTTCTCGTTAAAAATCTACTTATATCAACATTGAATATTTACGAACGGATTTGCAGTAAGCGCCATCTACTAGAAAAATAAAGGATCATAAGCACCAGACAAAATTAAATCGAATTAGACATTTTTGAATTAATGATATAGAGATGCTCTAGATGTCACTAATTTAGATTAATAAAATTTTACAAATCAGCAGTCAATGAAAGTCATAGAAATGACCTATAGCGCCATCTGCTACCAACTGGAAAACTATTAACCACATAACGTACCTAGTACCAACATTCTAAGAGAAGACAAACTACAAATTTTTGTCTAGATTTTTAAACTTAATACCAACATACCAAGACCGCATAAAACTTTATCTACTTCGCAATTTTTAGTCTATGTCTAGATTTTTAAATGCTCTCTCCATGGCCTTTTCGCGTTTTTTGTCAGGCAAAGCGGCTATTCTCTGTTCCTCTTCGGCTCTGAAATATGCTTCCATCATTTCTAGTTGCTGTATGCACTTTTTGTGTAGAGTTTGGGTGTCTGGGAGGGTTCCGCCGTAGTCCGGGGGGAGAGATGATCGCGGGATGACCGTTTCGTAAAACTTCTCCAGATTTTCACTCTTGTTGTGGAATTTCAGCTGAAAAATAAATAAAAATTTAATTATTGTCGCATTCTTGTCAAGTCAAACTATTAACCGTTCTATGTGTCTGTATTAGGGGTCGCAATATCGTACCATTTTTCGAAACCGGTATTTTCGGTATTGACTTCTGAAAAATACCGGTATCCCGGTATTTTCGATATTTCCGAGATTTTTCGGTATATATTGAAATATCGACTATAACACTAGAGTAGTCTGTTAGTAGACTACTTGAAGTAACTTGAAGGATTTCAGAGGAATATATAAAAAAATATTCGACGATACAGGAATTTTATACAATGAAATAAAAGTTTACAAAGTATTTTGAGATTAAAATTTCTCTTGAGATCAAAATCAAATAGTCACCAACGAAGACATACGTTTATGCAACACTATAATATATATATAACAATCTTAAACCAAGTCTCAGTCAGTTACCACACTCGTTACTGTAGGTACAGAATAATAAACTCAGTTACAAACATTTTATATGACTAGGATCTTTAATGTAAAACTTTTATACCTATCAACTTTTACCGAAAAAAATTAAAAAAACTAAAATTCTCATAAATTAGCACTATTAAAACTAAAACGGATAAACAAAACATATAATAAAAATATACCTTTAACACTGCTAAAGTGAAGTTTAACAAATAGCAATAGTCATTCTTGCCCTCGTCTTTTGGAACAAGCCGAATAGTTATGCCCTGACTGGTACTTCATAAGGTAAATTAGATTATTACAAAAAAAAATTGATGAAACTTTCATTCAACAAAATTAATCTCAATAATAAATTGATAATAATAATAATACTGGAGTGGAATTCAAAAACAAATCATATTGATTCAGCTACTTTTAATATATAACGTAGTAGAAAACAAAATTAATGATGGTGACATTAGAAGCGCGGTACGCATCTTGTTTCAGAGTGATACAATCGCCCCTTTTACATCTGATACGTTTATTTCCCTACTTGAAAAGCATCCGCCTGCAACTGCAGGTATCAACCTTCCCGAATCTCCTGAACAAAATAATGACATTGTTGAGGTGACCCTACAGGATATTTTTGAAGCTGTGGCATCTTTTCTAAGTGGCTCAGCCGGTGGCCTAGATGGCCTCACACCACAGCACTTAAAATCTATTTTATCTTTTAGTTCTGGTGAGGTAGGCGAGACACTTCTAAGGGATGTGACGGCTTTGGCTAATTTGATGTTATCGGGTCAGGCCAACAATAAAATTACCGAAATACTGGTGAGAATTAATGTGCCCATATTAAAAAAGATGGAAGTATTAGACCTATAGCAGTAGGCATCACCTATCGTCGCCTCACAGTCAAACGTGGTTGTAGAAAAAAGATTGCTTTTAAGTAATCTTTTCCAAGCACTATGTTGGCAGGGTGATTTCGAGGCCGGTGTACATTCACTTAGCGCATTTCTTGATTAAAATTGTGGAGATGTGATTTTGAAGGCGGATGTAAAGAATGCCTTCAATTCTTTAGATAGTGGCACACTTTTGACTGTAGTTAAAGATAAAATTCCGGAATTATACCCTTTTCTTTGGCAATGCTACGGCACACCGTCAAAATAAACATACCCAAATAACGTTATATTATCTTCCATAGGATGTCAACAGGGTGATCCTCTGAGACCAGTCTTGCCATCCACTCAATAACTCTACGTCTCCAATCAAAACTTAACGTTTGCTATATAGATGACGGAACTTAGGAGGCGATGCGAACGCTGTATTGAATGACCTGCGATTACTTATAGAAGATTTTCGTGTTATTGGCCTTGAAGTAAATTTTTCCAAATGTTAACATATAGTTTGTGATTCTTGTCCGGGAAAATATCCGATTATTGAAAAATTCAATTTAATTACGCCTAATATAACATTAGTTTTGGGTTCACCGATTCTTGGCGAAGCTTATAGATCGTCTATTATCGTCTCATACGTCTATTAGATTTTGCCTTTTCGTACCTAAATTAACATACTATTTGTCAGCTGTGGAAAGTGGAAACACAGTGAGCTTCCTTTGAACTTGGGCAACTTAGCGGCATTACCAGCTTTTTTGTTCTTCTTCTTCTGTACACAGTATACACAAATTAGCATAGAACATTCTTGCACCATGTTTAATGGCTCTTTTGAGGTAGCATAGTCAGGCTGAGGCCAAAGAGACTTGGAGACTGGCTTGTCCAAATACTGAATTCCCAAAAAAAAAACTCAGAAACAGTGGGATTGCCCCCTATGCTAGCTATGCAGGGAAAGATTTTACAAATACGTATCCTAGTATCGCAGATCGTGCTCGTATTCTCGCTGTTTCTGTGTGGAAATCTGGTCTTTGGTTTTTGGACATCCCTTCTTTCAATACCTTATAGCCATTCGCTATTCGTCTCACTTTTAGCTTACGCTTGGGTGCAAAGTGTTGCATTGCACATCACTGCCAGTGTAGTAGTGTACTGGTTGATCTACTCGATCACCATAGCCACTCCTGCTCTTGGAGTGCTAGTCAAATTCCCGCCACTCCAGCCTTAACGATATCATTCGCCGGGCTTTTACCAGCACCAATGTTGCAGCTATTATCGAACCGGATGGTCTGATGCGTGACGGTGGTAAAAAACCTGACGGCACACCGTCAAATGACTGCCTCCGTGGAAGTTAGGGCGGCCCTTAGTGTGGGGCGCTACATGATAGAAACTTTAGCGCAGTCACATCTTTCTGAAACTAACGTGAGGGCTAGCGCCGCGGCTACTTAGGCAACGCAACTCAAGTGGCGCAAGTATGCTAACCTTGGTGGTGGTTACGTATTTGAGCTGTTTGGTGTAGAGACGTTGGGTCCGTGGGGACCAGGAGCTCATTGTATTTTCCAAAACTTATCAGAGGGTAGTTGGTTGTTGCGACGCGTGATCAAACCGTCTGCTGGCACCTATTTGGTTCTACGAATAAGTATTGCAGTTCAACTTGGGAATGCTGCCAGCATGCTGGGCACGCTGCCAACTGGTAGTGGGTTGGAGCATTTGGACTGCCTGTAAGTCTGCAATGACTTGTAGGTTGTCTAAATGCTTTCATTGCAGTAACTGTAGTGTTGTATATAGTTCGTAGTATTTTGTTAATAAAGGCATACCGATGTTTGAAAAAAAAGATAATAGTTGAATAGTAAACTTCGCTATTTAGTTGTAGTTCAAGTATTTCTAACATTATTTATTACATTTACAATTAAATTTAAGAACAAAAAATAACATGATTTCAATTCCGTTGGAGATATTATAGAATAAAGCGTGGTTATCATTTTGTTTGAACATAAGAATTACAAAGTTTTGTTTATTAACATAAACTTAAATTTTTTAAGGTAAAGTTAATAATTTTATATGTAAATTGATTTTATTTTTACTTAGGTTAGCCTGAACAACATCTTCGACCACATCATCACTTACCATCAGGTGAGATAGTGGACAAAGGCTAACCTATCAGGCTTAAAAAAAAAAAAAAACTAAATATCGAAAATACCAAAAATCCCGGTTTTTGTAAAATCAAAACCGGTATTTATAGGTCCTTAATTTGGCTCGGTATCCCGGTATTTTCGATATCCGGGATCCCGGTTTGCGACCCCTAGTCTGTATCAGTAGCAAATAGACATAGTAGCAAAATCAAAAGTGATGCTTTGCAAAATATTGTATTATTTTCCAAAATATGTATGTTTTCTTTAGTATTAATGCGTTATAAAGGTGAAATGTAACCGTTCAGTGTTAAGAGACGCAAGACGCCTGCCAAGCATAGTGATTATGGCTAACACTCTCCTAAAGAGGGAGGCCTTGTTCAATGGCGGAACGAGCTTATAATTAACATGTGTTATGGTCAAGAGCTCGACTTAGTCGAACTGCCTCGTTAGTCGAGTGGTGGTAAGAAATACTTCGGAACCTGGAGACAATGGGTTTTTCTCACAAAATAACTTTCTAGTAGCAGTCCCGTGCGGTGCCGGGGTCCCCGTGGGGTGCCGGGTTAGAATTGCACCTCCCCATATCATCCCGTGGGGTGTCGTAAGAGGTGACTAAGGGAAAAATAATGGAAGGTGGGCAGCAGCGCCTTCTAAAGAACTGCCATCTTACACTGCGATCCCCAAGCCGCCTGCCAAGCGTGGTGATTATGGCAAATATCCCCTTATTAGGGGAGGCTGTGTTCAGCAGTGGTCGAGTCGGCTGTTACAGTACAGTACAGTACAGTACAGCAGTCCGGCGCCTAAAACTGCCCAATAGCTGGCTTGCCTCATCTTACAAGAGATCAAGAGAAATTAGTTCAACCACTCGAAGATAAAATAAAACTCTGGTGTTTTTCTTTTCTCTACTTATGTAATTAATTAGCATCATATCACCTGTATCATCAATGTGCATTCGTAGAATGGGAGTAAGCTCCGCTAGCTACCAATCTCTAATAGAAAATCTGTCATGTTAATCAGCAATTTCTTATTTAAAGGAATATGAAAAACGTAGGTATTTGTACTCTGCTCAATGAGATCTAGACGACAAAAACCAACAAGCTAAACATACCAAAAAGAAAACGGTTACTTATTTCAACAAAACTTTATTGTATTCGCAAAATATACTAATTTCATTGAATTTCTTTGTCGGATGTTTCCAAATAGGTGGAAACATTCACAAAGATGTCAACTTATGCCTACCCACAACTAAAACATGTAGTTGACATGATTTTTTTAGCATTATCGCATCACATATACAATTTTTAGAGCATCTAATTTAAATCATAGGCGGCTAATCGAATCTGCTTCTCCCGGAAAGGATATCACATTCCCTTATGCTGCAATAATGTCCTCACTAATTTGGTATATTTTAGACAGTTTTTTTTTTAAATCTTATTGTGAAGTACTAGCACGAGGCCCACCTGATGTTAAGCGGTATCCTCTGCCTATAACAGATGCATTTCATCACAAGTGACGAACTGCACTGCGCCCATCACGATGAGACATACCTGTTAAGTCTCATTTTGCCTGTTATTTCACTGGCTCTCAAGGACTGCTGCCGGAACACACCGTTAGGTGCTTGGCGACAGATTTTCTACTTGAGGGTGGTCTTCCACCATGCGGTGAAGCTCAAGCTCTGGGCGGGATTCGAACCGTGGACCTGCTGCGCGGCAGTCTATAGCCAATGCCACTGAGCCATCACTGCTTCAAATTAGTGTTTTTTAATCGTTTTTTCGGTGAATGGGCATGTTTAGATACGAATAACAAAGGTACTTACATAGTCCAGTAGCAGTACGATCGTAACTTATGAAAATATAAGATTCAACCAATTTTTCACAGTTAATTAGTTACATGTTTACAAAGGTTTTTTGAAAATATTAGAAAATTTTGACCGATGCATTTGGAATTATTTAGGTATTTGTAAAAAAACTACATAAAATCATGAATATAAAATTAGAATTAAAAATTCTGATTGTATTTGACTTAGGACATTGTTATCTTTGGTTTATTAACTTATTAGAAATATTAGAGACTTGGAACTTAGGTAAACTAAAAACTTCAAACCCTGCTTTCAATAAAATATTAGAATGGCTGGAAATCAGTTTAATGATATTTTTATGTATATTGTAACATGCTGAAAAAAGATTAGAAAAATATACAATGTGCTTCCCGACTTATTTAGTTTTTCTTTAATAGCGTGAGTAATATAAAATTAGAGTCCAGAAGTTAGTGGCTACTGGATAATAATGATATACTCCATCGTCATACGAAAGATTAGAAAAAATAGTTCATGGTATTTTAAGATATCATAAGATTTGTTAACGCGGCCATAGAATAAACTATATAGGTACCTACGCGGCGTTAGCGCGAGGAGGGAGACGCAGCGCAAGGGGTCTCAACACAAGTCACAACGTGTCGCGGCCGCACACGCCGCGCCTTGTTATACGATTTTAGTGTTCCAAAAGCATTTATATTTTGTTGATTATTCAGAATTATACAGCGGCAAGTTTCTTTTACATACCTTCACACACATAGTGTATTAATCTAAGGTTTCTATGGAAATGGTCAATCAACTGATGAAATTTCTATAAAACATGTGTAGGTACTTAGGTATGTGAATTATATACAAACTCCAGGCCAAAAAACTGGACTAGGTGTCTGTCGAATTAGCTAGTACCTACCTACTTATATGAATATAAGTAGATACCTATAATATGTAGTTGACGCCTAGAGTTAACTCTAAATACGTATATGATATGTATTAAATTTACTTACCACTTTTCTGTAGGTAGGTACCTTATCTAGCATGTTTGTAAATAACGAACGTAAAGAGATTTGTAAATGAGGTATGAACCTATTTAAAAGTTTTATTATTAGATTACATTTAATTGAACATCCGTTAGGTAGGAAGATACGTTGGAATACGTTATCTTTAGTTTTCAATATAAATTGTCGGCCATCTGGACGAAAACTGATACAAGCATACCATATTTGGACTGACTTCTATTTATCGAGATTTGTAAAACCTACGTTGGGTAGTACTGACATATTTTAAACTTAAGTACATCATGTGCAATAATAAATAATTTAAGATTTTCAACGCTGACGAAATCCGAGAATGTGTACCTATGTATTAGTATGATGTTTAATTATTATTATTATGTATATTTTTCAGAATGTACATAATAAAAATATGTTCAATCACGTGATGATGCTGAAAATCGCTACTTAGCCTTTTAAAACACTGATTACCTGAAGGTAGCGGAGAAACTACCATCAAGAGTATTCCCAAAGGGGATTAGCATTAATCCGGTGGCCAGCCAATTTCCGATTCGGTTTTAGCGAAGTTAAAACTTTTTACAATTATGCTCTTGTGGTGTAGGAGAAGATATATTGTACCAGCCAGACACGAGTGTGGTGATGCTAGAAAAAAGAAGAGTTATATAAAATTAATATGGTATCCAAATTCCGTATTTTATTTGTTCATCGCAAATTTAGAAAGTTGAGTTAACGACTACACTAGGACGAAACTAGTAAAATTCATACTTTAGTTAATAAAAGTAATAAAAATAAAAGGGTAAGTATAAAATATACGTTTATACCACACCCACTCAGAAAGCGTCTCATTACTCGTTCAAAAACAAGTTATAAAATTCGTCATTTCTCCCTAATAAATGTACGGCGGGGAAAGTTACATGGATTTTCATTCCTTCACTCCGTAGCAGTGAAGGAATGTTGTATGAAAATCCATACCTGCCCTGGTAGCGTTCTTTTGTTTTTTAGCCGCTAACATAAAAAAAAACAATCTCAAAAAGGTTTTATATCAAATAAATAGAAAAAAGAGGTGTGATTTTTATTTGTACTCGATTTTCAATGTAAAGAGGTTGGCAACCTTTTTTTGCACTACGAGAAAAAAGCGCGACAATTTGTTATGTTTGGTTAAATTTTATTTTTTATGAAATTGATATTTTAACAGGCCGCTTTTAATAATTTTCAAAAATGTCATCTGCTAGTGAAAGTGACCATTTTTAGGGTTCCGTAGTACCTACAAGGAACCCTTATAGTTTCGTCATGTCCGTCTGTCTGTCCGTCTGTCCGAGGTTTTGCTAAGAGACCGTTTGTACTAGAAAGCTGCAATTTTGTACGGGTATGTAAACTTACCACGCCGACAAAGTGGTAAAATAAAATTTTGAAAAAAATATTTTTTTTTTGGTATCTCTCATACAAGTGATGTGGTTATGAATTTTTTTTTCGTCGTCTATCCCATCGAGTGGGGATTCATTGAATAGGTATTTTGAAATGATTTTGGTGTTGCTAATACCATTTCACGATTTAATGCTTCATTTACGAAATATTCAACTTTAAAGTGCAAATTTTTGTTCCAGTAGGGCGTCCCCCTCTAAAACCTAAACTGCTGGCTTGAAAAATCTGAAAAAATTCATGATGATAGTGCAGTTCATGAACTTTCAAGGAAAATTATAGCGATTAAGATAACTTTATTACTTTAGCAGTAATAGTCGTTGAAGTTGGGTGTTAGATAATTTTGTACCAAATACAAAATTCTTAGAATAAATCCTTTAAAGTTACTAAGATGAAGTAGTGGAAGGACTTTAGAATCGATATACATACTTATGTACTATAGGAAGGGGTGGAGGGGGGAGCATCCCCCCAGTGGGGTTGGGGATTACGAAAACTATTAATTTTTAATAATAATAATAATATTAAAAAAATATGTGTGTCTATATACATTGGAAGGACTTTAGGTATGGTATATGTATATATTTTGTGCAATGGGGAGGGGGAGTGAGGGCGGAATATTCCCCATTGATGGGAGGGGGGGTTACAGAAACCTATAGTTTTTTTAAATACTAACGAAATTTCCCAAAATAAGCTTCTTCTTCAAGAAAATAATTAATCCTCTCTCTCTCCGCGTCTCCGGCTTATAAAAAACACTGTAGGGGTAGGGCAGACAAGACTGCTACAAAGATGGGGGTTCCAAAAACAGCAAGTGACCCATTAGACATTAGTAACATTTTTTTTTTTTTTTTTTTTTTTTATGCCTGATAGGTTAGCCTTTGACCACTATCTCACCTGATGGTAAGTGATGATGTGGGCGAAGATGTTGTTCAGACTAACCTAGAATTACTGGCTCTCAGGGACAGCTGCCGGAACACACCGTTAGGTGTTTGGCGACAGATTTTCTACCTGAGGGTGGTAGCTAGCCAGGCGGGCATTCGCAAATTGCCCTACCACCATGCAATACATTTTCTCGAATCACTTCCAATCAGTATTTGAACCCTCAACTGTTACCGACGGTTATAATGCAGATAATACATTTTATATTTCTGAAGATGATGCACGTGAACCACAAGTCAGATTTAACTATCAGTGATGTTTGTTTTACTATAATCAAATGTTTATAAAATCGGAACTACATAGGCTCGATCCAACTAAGGGCGCTGGAGTTAATAATGTTTCACCATAAGTTCTTAAATACACCGCTGACACCATTTGTTTTCCAGTCTACCATATATTCAACCTAAGGATTATTAAAAGTTGTAGCAAACTATCGCCCAATCTCAATTTTGCCCGCCTTATCGAAGCTTTACTGAAATATTTAAAACGTAGACAATAAAAAACAAACAAACAGTGTGTTTACTAAAAATATTTTAAGTTTTTTAAATTGCTATTACTTGCCGATGACCTGAAAATGTATCATTCTATAAATACTTATCAAGACCACTTAAAATTCCAAAAGGATCTGGGCAGATTTTTAGTGTATTTTATTAAATATAATTTTACTCCTAAGACGAAAAACAAATAATTTAATACAAATACAAACTAATTTTATTCTTCCTTACTGTGATACAATTATGATGAGTCTATGACTCTAAAACTAGGCTGGTGGCCTGTATCTCAAGAGCCTCTTCCTGGCTTTAGAGAATCTGTAACACATCTATATATTTTCTTTTATATATACTATTTAGTAACAATTCAAAATTGAACCAATACATTGAAACATATATACATATAGGAAAAATATTTAACGAAATGTTTTTATTCGAAATTAACGTCATTTTGTATATTTTTAATAATTAATATTTACGTGTAGTCATTATTCTGTGGTGTAGTATTGGTGTACGAGTTTAAGTGAATGTTTGTAAGGAATTTGAAAGGTGTATGTGTCGGTGCGTGTTTCTGTATGTTTGAGTATACGTGCACGTGAAGGGTATGTGATTTGTAATGTGTAATTTTACATATGTGTTATGGGATTCTAACTTTGATGAAGTTCAAGTCATAACGGATTAAGTAATAATATTAGATAGTAAATTAGTCGTTCTTGTTAATATTCAAAATATAATAATAACACGTGGTTTAAAAATATTTAATTTTTTCATAAGGTCATCTAGTAACTTCAATAACGAATTAACGTATTTATTGCATAATATTAAACCATTATGAAGAGCTGCCAAATAAATATAAATTATTGCAATTAAGCTCTAGAAGGCAACAATTAGATATAATGCTTCTGCATGACCTATATCATAAGTCACAGATATGACTGTACAGAGTTGATCGATTAGCTTCGGTACGAGTATAAGGTACTTTTTAGACCTCATCCTCGCCGTCTCATAATTATTATTATAAATAAGAATAATTTTTCATTAGGAAAATATTGTGACTCTGTTTGTTGGTTCTTGAATATATAATATATGTATATATATATATATATATGCACAGTCCTTCAGTGTCGTTATATAGTTTACACTATATATAGATGTATATATATATATACAGTGTAAACTCAAGGGACTGTGCATTTTATGGCGTTATAGAGAGGTGTCGTTAAATGGAGAGAAGAAAAAAGTTTGTGAGGAACTAAGAAACGTATATTCCAACTTAATAGTCACGGTCAACAACAGTCTACACGTGCAAGCAATCACAATTTATAAACAAAAGAACAAATTGCTTAGAAAGTTATAGGTAGAGAGATAAAAAGAAAAAGAACAACAGAACTATTCTATATTATTATAACGGGCTACTACGGAACCCTACATTACGCGTGGCCTGACACGCGCTTGACCGCTTATTATATAATGATGACGCCACCAGAAATAAGAAATGCAGCTCAAGAAGTCCTTATACTTATTGCCAGAGAAGTCTCGAGATAAGTACGAGAAAACGTACAGTGATTTTATTTTCCTCGTAGGTGTAGTATAAAGTACTATGTATCACTCGGGAGAACTGTGTAATTTTAATCGGATCAAAAATGACAGGAGATTGTAATTAAATAATCTACAAAACTTGTGCTAAGTCACACAGCGTGTCACAACTTGTGCTAAGTTGTGACACGCTGTGACGTCAACCATCGCCTATTGCCCGAAAGTGACGAGTCGCCGCACAGTGGGCTGAAACGGGCCAGTAGAGGACTTAGCGTTTAAAAAAAAAAGTTTCTATTTCTGAAATTTTAAATAGTGCGTTGGATTTATTTATTGATTATAAGTAATTATTTATATGATGGTTATTTAGATAACTTGAGTATTTTTGGAGTTAATAATAACCAAAGTAATTTTTGTATAAAGCAAAACAAAAAAACTTGAATTCTAGATATTCTCAAATTTTTCAAAGAATTGACTTTGCGTATGTATAGTACGTATTTTTGTCCTATTTTACCACCTATTCGCAGGTTGCGATTTGGTCGTTTTCAATACTGCCACTATTTTTTAAAATAATAAAAAGGTCATTTCAAACATCTTCACAAACACAAAATAACTCACACTCACTTCACTTATTTGTTTATGTAATAAATATGTTAGGGTAGTGCGTCTATTATGGTGGGTAATAGAACACTGAAGTACGTTTGAATGCAATAGTAAATTTTGTGCCCTATTATCGTTGCACCAATCAGGTAACGACACGTGTCATAACTTGATGTTGCGGTCGCGCATTCCTATCTCTTGATTCCCGGAAATAAGTGTCAAAACAAATTACGTCATACAAAATGAAAAATGAAAATGTATTTATTCCAGACATAAATGCACACCAAAACATGAAATAAATTATAACATTAAAAATAACAATAGTATCTTAAAATTAAAAGTATTAAAATAATATAACGTGTGCACAAGTACTCGGACTGCTGTCATGTGCAGGTCTGCCAGAAATGAAATCTATGGTGGTGGAAAATGTCGAACAATTTTTTTTATTTAAAGTATTAAGTAAGTATTGAAGCTCTTACATACTTTCGCACTAATTATATAAGTGTGTTCCGATAACACATTTACATAGTAGATATTTGTAGGTACTAGCCTGGCAAAAAGCAGTAATTATTACCGACTATTCAAGTGAACATATTTAGGTAAGTAGTTGGGTTCGTATCTAATCAAAATTATATTTGAATGGTATATAAAAGTTCAATCAATTGATTATTTAATCCAGAAAGTTTTAAATAGTCCACAAAATTTCCGTCTTCAAAGTACACAGTTTAAGTAGGCAGGTAGTTACAATGCATGATGTAACAATAGGTAGGTTTAACTACTGCAAGTCAAGCCTCTCACTTTTATGGATCAATGTTATACACCAAAATTTTAGGTTTGTAATTTCTTTCAGTTTACGAGCTAGAGCCCCGTGACGTACGGACGGATGAAAGGAAATGCAGATCACAATCAGAGAATAAACGGCAAAACGAATCCTATTAATGAGACTTCAGTCATTAATAGGATTCGTTTTGCCGTTTGTTTACGGATCGGTTATAACTAGGCCACCATAAAAGAATCTACTTTTGGTTATATTCGACTGAGCTTTCACCAAACCGACCTCCAATAAATAGAATTTTGGAATGAAAACTCACACTATCAATATTATTCGATTGTATTAGATTAATAACTTAGCGCATAACATCAACATAATTATAATAAAAACCATACAAAAAAAACATTCCACGCCGTGACATGAGCGGAACGTTGAATTATCTGAACCGAACCATTGATTTTGTACAGGCGGAGCGGAGGGCGAGAGACGCGATGCCTGACGTCATCATACAACCGATGCTCCGAGCGGAGGTTTTGAAATAGCCGAACTAAAAAGAAAACTTTAACAACTTCGTCATTTCTTAATTGTTTGAAATCATTTAAATCATGTTAAGTGATCCTCATTACGTCCATTAACCGCTATGTGATAGGGGCGAAATCATATTTCTTAAAATGTTCTTGTTTTGTCACTTGTGCTATAATATGTTATTGTACCGACCCCACAAGCGTGGAATAAAATTAGGAAGATGATGAGGAGTTATTTAAAGTAATATAGGTAGTATCCTGTTTTATAACCCTAAATGTAAAAACAATTTTAGATCACAATTCTAACTCGACGAAAACTAGTTAGACCTGACGAAAACTGGCATCAAAGGACGTAAAATTGTATAATTTTTTTTTGTCTTTTATATTCAATAAAAAAATGTGTATTTTTTTTATAATTCAATTACACAACCCAATAATAGAATATTAAAGCAATAAATAGAGAAATGATTTGTTGAATAAATATATTATATATAGGTAGGTACCTACATTGTTTACGTGTTAATGTTAGCAACTCATCTAAATAGGCTTTATCTACCAACACCTTTTTAGAGGAAGATAAATCCTACCAAAGTCGGTAGGATTTAGAAAACAGTGGAAGGATAAGATAGGTAGTCTGTCATCTGTGCTACTGAATCCCGATGATAAGGCTTCTAAAACAAACTAATATCTAAAACTTCAAACTGCATAAAACTGCCCGCGCCCAAAGAGCAGTTGGCATATCTGTGTTGGGTGGGACACAGATAAATAGCAGAAGGTTCGTACTTGCATTCGCATCGCTCCGCGCTCCGTAGCGATATCGTGGCGCTGCCGCCAGGGCGCGGCGCAGGGCCGCCCGCGGCTTTTCTGCGCGGATTTTAGTACTGAGGCTAGAAGTTTTGTTCTATTTTCAAAAACCATAAACTTTTTTTTCTAATCTTTTGTATGACGATGGAGTATATATCTATATATATATATATATTATCATTATTATCCAGTAGCCACTAACTTCTGGACTCTAATTTTATATTACTTACGCTATTAAAGAAAAACTAAATAAGTCGGGAAGCACATTGTATATTTTTCTAATCTTTTTTCAGCATGTTACAATATACATAAAAGTATCATTAAACTGATTTCCAGCCATTCTAATATTTTATTGAAAGCATGTTTTGAAATTTTTAGTTTACCTAAGTTCCAAGTCTCTAATATTTCTAATAAGTTAATAAACACAAGATAACAAAGTCCTAAGTCATATATAATCAGAATTTTTAATTCTAATTTTATATTCACGATTTTATGTAGTTTTTTTACAAATACCTAAATAATACCAAATGCATCGGTCAAAATTTTCTAACATTTTGACAAAAGCTTAGTAAACTTGTAACTAATAATCTGTGCAAAATTCGTTAAATCTTAAATTATTAAAAGTTAGCATGCAACTTTAACGTACTGCTACTGGACTATACAAACAAATAAGTACTTAAGAGATTTTTTCAATCTTACACACACAATAAATTCTGTCATTTAAAAACCTATATATATTATGTGTAACTTTGTCGCTTATAATATAGGGTACCAGGTATTAACATAGTTATATGTAAATACTAATTAGAATACCAAATAATATGACACTTTAAAATTAAATCAACCATTTCCGTGTTTTTGACGTAAACTTCTTTAGCTCACAATAGTTACTAGTGAGTTGCCAATTCCGTGTACATGCCTAGTTAGTGTGAGTTTGTGTGTAATAATCATTAATAACATATACCGAAAACATCCCGTGGGGTACCGGGCTAGAATGTCACCATTGCAACCTGTGGGTGACGTAAGAGGCGACTAAAAGTAAAATACCAGAAGGAAGGCAGCAGCGACCTCTGAACTGATATCTTAAACTGCTATCCCCAATACCACCACTTTTTTTTGTTGACCACGCATTTTCATTGAATTACTTATATACTTTCTATTTAATTTTTTTAAAATATATATATGTATATATATATCTATATAATATATTGAAATCATGTATTGCTTCCATATTTTTTATTTTTATACACTGTCATTATTCGTTTTTGTATCTTTATATAATTAACATTTGATATTGAATTATATGCTTTTATTTATATAACTCATAAATTGTATAAAGCCCATTTAAATATTTTTTTTGCAAATTCACATGCCGAGTAACGGCAAAATAGGAGCACTAATATAAAAACCTAATACCAATGTAACACCCTATTTTAAGTGAATAAACTTCATTTAATTTCAATACGCCTGCCAAGTTATGGCAAATCCCCCCTTAATTTTTGGATGTTTTCAGCCGTTTACAATCCGGCTGATACAGTACAGTATCCAAAACATGTACACTAATATTATAATGAGGAAAGATTTTTATTTTTGTTTGTAACGAATGAACTTATAAACTACTGGGCCTATTTAGATGAAATTTGGTATGGAAATAGTTTTAGACTCGGGGAAGGAGATAGAATAGTGTTTATGCAACTGCGCAAAAAGAGGTTATAATGGTTTTGCGCGATAACCGACATACGAGCGGGCGGTGCCGCGGTCGGAAAGCTATTTGTATTTATGTAGGTCTGGTTAGATGAACAGCATCAGTTTCTGTAACACGGATTCCATCTTCAGTACATATTTTAAACAGAAGGATATTACCACATCAAAGAACTACTTGTCCATTAAACGATGTATCAGCACCATACTTTGTCACACACGGTAACCTTTTTATCAAATGTGTGATATCCATACATGCAACTCTTATCGTTTCTTGCAAATACTGGAATACATTTGAGACAAAAAACCATTTTTTTGTGCCAGAACAAGCTCGAGGCTCACCTGATGTTAAGCGGACGAACCTCTGCCTATAATACATGCATTTCATCATAAGTCACGAATTGCACTGCGCCCGTCCCGTCAGAAAGAAATAGTTGTTAAGTCTCATATGCCTGTAATTTCACTGGCTCTCAAGGACTGCTGCAGGAAGACACCGTTAGGTGCTTGGCGACAGATTTTCTACTTGAGAGACCACCCTCTAGGTTACTAATTTCGCTATTGCCCTTCCACCATGCGATGAAGCTCAAGCCGACGGTGGAGATCAAATTCTTGTTAATAAAAAAACGTATAAGCACCATGAGTACGTCACACAAGGTAACCTTGCTCGTCAGATGTGTGATATTCATGCAACCGTTTCTTGCGACTGATAGATCAAATCATAGACAAAACAACCCCACTAATTAAAAAACTTCTTCGCCACGAAGAACGAATAAGCATCATTAATTCGTACCACACGGTAACCTTATTCATCAAATGTGTGACATATTTGTGGACTGTTATCGCTTCATGACTGGAATAAACTTTAGCAAAAGAACCTCACCATGTCGAAGAACTTCTTGTCCATGAAAGGGCGGATGAGCAGCAGCAGCTTGTCTAGCACAGGTTCCGTGTTCAGCACGTGTATGGCCTTCATGCGGACCGGCAACGCTTCTTGCACATATTGGAAGAACTTGCGGAGTGACCTGCAATTGGAAATAATTAATAAATTATTTGTAATTTTTTGTTTGTTCTTCTTGGACACGTTATAGTAACCCAGCATCTAAGTATATAGCTGTCTACTATGCTAATGTTGTATGTGAAAACTTGAGCTAATGGTGGCTCCTGGTACTAACTTATGATAGTTACCCCCCAGTTGTGATAATCTAGAATTGATTCTCAATAGCCACCAATGGGGATTACTTACAATACATTAAATTGTAGCCGAAAAAGTAATTAAATTTTTTCATGCTGTGAACACCCCTGTTTAAATCTCATAGACACCCCTGTCTAGATTTCATAGGGTGCATACACGGAAAAAAATGGGTCCTGACAAAGTGTCAATCCAAGAATAATATTATTCTCGGGAGTGTTGTTTAATCTCAAGTATATATTTACTTAAAATAAAAATATTTTCTTGAGTGAAGTAAGGTCATTTTCTCTAAGATAAATAATATTATTCTCACCATATATTAGGTCCTTACATATGAAATTGGCGTTTTGTATGGGAGGAACAAAAAGTCGAATATTTTTTAATATAATATATTTAATTAATCAAAGTATGAACCATTATTTTCTATGCACTTTTGCCATCTCATAGGTAGTTCATTGATCCCTTTACTAAAAAAACCAGTCGGACGGGAATCAATAAAATCTTTGAAGGCGATTTGGACTGCCCCATCGGAGTTGAATTTTTTCCCTTGCAAGAAGTTATCCAAATTTCGAAAAAAATGGTAATCTGTTGGAGCAAGGTCCGGGGAGTACGGAGGATGTCTTAGACTTTCCAATTGAAGCTCTTCTAATTTAGTAGCCGTCTGTAGCGCAGTGTGTGGTCTAGCGTTGTCGTGAAGCAGCAGTGGCGTGGAGCGATTGACCAGCCTAGGTTGTTTAGCCGCTAGCTTTTCCATCATGGTTTGCAATTCCTGACAATAGACATCAGCCGTAATAGTCTGGCCAGATTTGAAAAAACTGTAATGAACAATACCGGCACTAGTCCACCAAACGCTTACAAGTAACTTTTTTGGGGTTAATTTTCGCCTGGGGCAGGATTTGGCTGGCTGGCCAGGATCTAACCATTGCGCTGAGCGCTTCCGATTATCGTAAAGAACCCATTTTTCATCACAGGTAATGATTCGGTTTAAAATACCTTCATTATTGTGCCGGTTTAGTAATGTAACGCAGCAGTCGACGCGAGTTTGCCGGTTTGTTTCAGTCAATTCGTGAGGTACCCACCTTTCAAGCTTTTTAATCTTCCCAATTTGCTTCAAGTGAATTAAAACAGTTTTATCACTAACATTGCAGCCTGCAGCTAACTCGGACGTGGTTTGCGATGGATCCGCTTCCACAATAACCTTCAACTCTTCATTATCAACTTGAGTCTCAGGCCGTCCACGGGGCTTGTTCTGCAGGTCGAAATTTCCAGAACGGAAACGTTGGAACCAAAAACGAACTGTGTTTTCTTTTGCAACACGACCGCCATACACATCATTCACCCTTCGAGTTGTTTCCGCAGCACTAGTGCCACGGCGGAACTCGTACTCGTAAATAATGCGATATTTAAGGTTTTCCATTTTGTAAAATGAGTGACGCAAACAGAAAAAAACAGAAGAAAAAAAACAAATGAATGACGATCATCGAAGCACAAATACATGTGTCTATAGCTGTACAAATTTGAATTTGGAATTCCTTACCAAAGAGGAGAAATTCGTGATTAAAGTGGCCAGTACGAAAAACGCCAATTTCATATGTAAGGACCTAATATTTTTACATCAAGAGTATAACTATTGGTCAGAGATATTTTTGGTCTTAACTATAGAAAATAGTATCTTTTTGAATGAAATATTTTATGAATTCTCATTCTAATTACGTACGGAGTTAGCGTAAGAAATCTGAAATTTTATACAAGAATAATAAACGTTTTATTGGATTAAGAAAATATTTCATTTCTTTCAACAACAATGGGCTTAATACAAGATATTTCTTTTGTTCATTTAAAATAATTGAGAGAAGTAAATGACAAGGATATACATATGTCCGAGCAAGAAAATTATTCTACTCTTAAAAATGTCAGTTTTCTAAATCTGAGACATATATTGTTTTATTAATCTATGAATTTGTATTGTCATGCTAAGATACATTGGATTTACAACAAAACTATATACTTGATATAACCAAGACAAATATCTCAACTGCAGAAGTGAGTTATATTAGATAGAGAATTTTAAAGTTGTCAAAGCAAAAGTAATTGATTGTTAGTTGTTGTATTTATTCATCTTTAGTGAAGAAATCAAATCTTGATCTGTGTTTGATTATTCTTAATATTTATTTCATATTGTATTCTTTAGTTAAGAATCTTCGATTAACAGGAAAACAATATCTTTTATTGAACCAAGAAAATACATGTCCATTATAGACAGAAACTTATCTAACTAAAAGAATTTTAAAGTTTTCAAGCCAATAATCATATATTCTTAATTGTTATAGTAATTTATCTTCAGTAAAGAAAACAAATCTTGATCTTAAACCTTTATTCTTGATTAATATTTGTTACGGTATTATTAGGTAAAGAGACATTAGTGTTAAAGCAAAACAATTTTATTTTATAACTAAAAAACTAAATCTCGATTGCAAAGGGTGATTCATATTAAATGAAGAATTTCAAAGTGGTCAAGTCAATAATGAATAACTCTCAATTGCTAACGTAAATCATTTTCAGTAAAGAAAAATCATCCTTGATTGATTACTGATAAGTACGTTGTTCTTAGGTTAAGAGGCATTAGCATCACAGCAAAACTGTACTCTTTATTTAACCAAGAAAATAAATTTCAATTGCAGAGAATGACTCATATTACATGAAGAATTTTAAGTTTTTGAGTCAATAATGATATATTGTTAATTGTTGAAGTTATTCATCTTCACTTCAGAAAACGAATACTGAACTTAAGTGTACCATGTTCTTGATTGATATTAGATACGACATTCTTAGGTTAAGAGATCAAACTATATCCCACGTTGAACCAAGAAAATATATCTCTACTGTAGAGAGTGACTTAGGTATCTTCTTACATGAAGAATATTAAAGTTTTCAATGCAAAGTGATAGATTGTAACATTAGTTACTCATCTTCAATAAAGAAAAGCAATCTTGGCTTAACATGTTTTTTTTGGTCTACAAATATACAGGATTATTGGTAAAATGCTAACAAACTCTTAGGGTTGACTTTTACTAGTCCTAACAAACATTTCAAAATGTATTTTTTTTCTTTTGTTTTTCCCCACCTTTTGAATAGAGTTTGAAACCATTAAATGTAGAAGTCAAACAAATATATATCTACATACTAGTAAATGATACACATCCTACTGTATCAGCCGGATTGTCCACTGAACAGAGCTTCCCCCATTAAGAGGGTTTGCCATAATCCCCACGCTGGGCAGGCAGCTTGGGGATTGCAGTTTAAGGTATATATTCCCCAGAAGGCGCTGCTGCCCACCTTCTGGTGTGTTAACCTTTATCGCCTTTTACGACATCCATGGGTAGAGATGGGGGGTGACATTTCAGCCCAGCACCCCACCATACAATATGAGGAATAAAAAAAACAAACATAATTTAAAAAAAACAGTTTTCTTCACTGGCTCTTCAATCAAAACCATGAATTTTAAAGTAAAAAGACAAATTTCCAGTCAAGAATAACTATTTCTCCATTAAAAATGTGTATTTTCAGACCAAGTAGTCAGTTTTTAGTTTGAGATGGTTTTCTCTGTTCCCAATTTTATTTAGTGTTGCAATATTTTAGTTTTGTCTAGTTCTCCCTTGATGTGGGGAAACTACTGAACCTAAGAATACTATTCATTATAAGCAATATTGCATGCTGAATAAGCTTGTTTCAATCCATATTAAGAATAAAATAAGTAAATTATAATTTGAAAAATATAAGGTTACTCAGCTAATAGTCAGATAATAGCTGGGAGTCTAAAATACTCATAGTACAACGGCAAAGCGGCAGGGTTTGAACCCCGCTAGTGCCCTAATATATATATTCGTATCTGAAGTAAAAAATGTTTTAATACTGTCCGATTATTACCTTTAGGTCTCGGTTTCTCATTTCCTAATTCAAAGTGGTTTGAAAGCTAGCCAGGTGAACATTAGTAAAATGCCCAATCACCATGCACTGAATCTTAAACCCGCTGCAGGAACTCATGGACCCCCCACGTGACAGTTCATACTCACCGCCATAAGTGGCGAAGGCCAAGGCCTAGAGGACCTATTTGTTAAGTTTGGGTGCCTATACAATACTCACGAGGTCTATCTCAAAAACTAAACTTGTGATAAATCAGAAATTTCGTTAAGTTATGATATTTAATCAAAGTCAAAATCATTGATTCAATTTAGGCATCTACGACGCTCTTATGAAGGTCATTTACAAATTTTAATATTGAAATATTCTACAACGTACTGCCACGTTCAGCAAAAAAATTTACAGAGCCACTGCAAGAACAACGGGCAAGAAACTCGGGACCATTAATTTAAATGTCTTTTAACAATATTTTACATACTGTATAAACAAATAATTTCAATATTTCTTTTAATTACGTAGGTGACAGGTGATAGCTTGGCAGAGGAGTGGAGGAGAGGAATTGTTCAAGCATTTTTGTCGTTTATGTAATCACAAACTGGAATAGGATTTCTTAATCAAAATTATTTTCCACGTGCAACTTGAACTTTCCTTCTGTGAGCGTTGTAATATGTTAGGGAATGTTATTATAAAACCGCACACAATTAACCTTTTTACTTTTGTCTTTGCTAACTAAAACCTGGTACCGCGATTTTATCTTTACTTCTTGTGTTGTAATCGTGATTGTCACTGTTTTTTTTTTACGATCTTTCATAATAATTTCAAATATGTACAGACTCTCTAATAATACAGCCATAGGTAATCATCTATTTCTTACAAATACTGGCTGTATTTAACACAAATCATCAACCTAAATGAAAAGTTATTCGAATGTGCTCATTTGGTAATAATCACGATACGAATATGTTTCGGGACTTTATAAGGGCGATGTTGGCTACACACAACACAATTTCCGTAGCGAGCGAAAGGTACACGCGCCGTGGAATGGCCAATGGCATTTTCGTAAATTTTGTTTAATATAGTGTTATAAAGTGAATATTTGTTCAAGTTGTGCTTGAGATAGCAACCAACTAGTGTTCATTTAGGTAAGTTTGTTCCTTACTATATAAATAACTGTAGATAGTCAAAAATATCCATCATAGAGGCTGCTAGATTTTCTTTGCCTGGAACGTGCTGTGTGGTTACACTAAGTTGGTACAGCCAAGTTAACGAACGGTAGGTTCGTAATACATAATTATTATTGTATTACATACCTACTCATATCAAGAATTAAAGATAACTCTTTATGATAGAGATCAACAGCAGGCTGATGTTGGTAAATAATCCTTAAATATTATAATTATTATAAATGCGAATGTATGTTTGTGTTTGTTTATGTGTCTGTTCCTCGTTAGTTATTCAGAATGAATTTCGATGTATATATATATATAATATATACCTATCCTCTCTACACTATATACACATAGATTTTTTTTTTTAGATAAACCTATATTCAAGAATATACATGTGTTTTTTTCCATTCCAGATCAAAAATTAACCAATGAAACACAAGTGTTACGCTACTCAATACCCCCAAGAGGAAGACTAAACAAGAGTCGATTTTTTTCCACGTTGGAGCAGATTGTGAACTTTGTTATAGTTTTTCAGGTAATTTCATCAAGTATAAAATACATATTTAAACAAATTTAAAAATATTATATTATATATTTATCTTATGATGTTAGGATATCTCATCAAATTATCTATTACATACTATAATATAACATATATATATATACAGTCAGTATTTTATAGTAATATAGTAGTTAGTAAACAGAACTTTTAAAAGTGTGCCTAATCATATTTCATGATTCTGTATAGATTATATTAATGATTAACCGCTAACTTGCAGTTTAGATGATTTATGTGTGATAATCATCTAAAAGGGGCCTTCTGGAAGCTGACTTTGAAAGACAGTTTTAATTTTATTTAGGTTTAACCTGTTTGCTATATTTTACCACTTACTCAACAATATGTGATTGTGGTCAAAATATGCCTATCATCTATAAAAAGTTTATGGATTGTGCAATATTTTCACTGTAGCTCTTTTTTTTTAGGATCCTGGAGATATCCAAACTGAACTGGAGGAGGTGAAGAAAAGGCTCGACTCAACAAGCAAAGTGTTCAACCATACTTTATATTATAACGTAACATTAAATGTGGTGCTGATTATAATGAGAAAAAAATCATATTATTTGGTGGTAGATAAAGGTGAAAGTTTGTAAGTGTGTTTGTATGTTTATTACTTCTTCACGCTCAAATGGTAGGACCAACTTTGATATAATTTGTTATGGAGGTAGATGAAGCACTGGATTAACACATAGGATACTTTTCATCATCATCCATCACCACGCGGGGTGTAACCGCGGGGCGCAGTACATAACTGTTACAATTATGTATAATATTTTTGATAATGATAATATAAAATTGTATGCTTCTTAATTTATTTTATAAATAAATAATTTTCAACTGAAAATATTAATTGTATTTTATTTATTTTTACGATGATAGATGTTTTTTAGTTGATCCCTTTTAGAACTACACTTAACTATTAACTTACGTTATTTGCAGACTTGAAAGGCGGAGATCAGATTGGAAGATCTGGACAGTGCACCAGGATGGCTATTTTCTGTAAGTGAGTTTTTGTTCTTGTTGACTAACTAAAAGTTTTATATGAATATCTTATTGTATATAGTAAAAAATATCAATTATCTTGTTCTTATTCAGTATTTCAATGATGGAATTCGAAGCATAGTTTATTCGAGTTTTTTTTATTCATTAAAGGTTTTTGTGTAGGTATATCTCATTGCATACTAAGGACAATCTTACGTAATTGTTAGTTTTATTTCTATTTCAGTGAAGTTTCAGTTTCAAATAAAGAAGTTCTTATCTAGGTAGTACGGTATTAATAATACTTTGAAGAACAATGATATCTTCTTGAAATCTGCGTGCTTCATTAACAATTTCACAGTTTGCTATAATTTATAATATATTTATTAACTGAGACTTCTTCCAATCAAAACACTATAATTGAACTAAAATAATTAATATGTTGTACAATATATATGGAGTTCAGATGAAACAAATCTGAGCTCCGTATGAAACAATTCATGAGTTGAACCTAGAATTGAGACTTCTTATAGTAAAATGCACTATCATTGAACCAAGATAATTGATATTATTCACAAAATACTATTTGATCTTCATATGAAACACTTTTATGAGTTGAACCAAGAACTGAGACTCCTTCCAGTAAAACGCTTTATTATTGAATCAATATAATTTATATTTTTCACACTATGTAATCTGATCTCCGTATGAAACATTTAGAGAGTTGAACCAAGAACTAAGACTCCTTCTACTAAAATACACTATTATTGAAGCTAGAAAATGGATAGTCTTATCAATATATTATCTGATTTCCGTATGAAACATGTGATGACTTGAACCAAGTAATTAGACTTCTTACAATAAAACGCACTATTATTTTACCAAGACGACTAAAATTTAAATGTAAAACATGTAATTATTTCGAACAAGAACTGAGGTTTCTTCCAGTGAAATTCCATTGTCGAGTCAAGAAATCTGATATTCTATCCGTAGACAATTCGATCTTCGTGCAAAATACAAATTCTTTTGAACCAATCAATACAACCTTTTCGGGTAAAACACCCATTAGATTACTAAGATCAAAACTACTTACAGTAAAACACTTAATATTGAAATGAGAACTGAAAATTCTTCACTGGAGAACATTAATTATTCGTTCTATATAAACTGATCTCCGTCTGAAAACATATACGTGTTGAAGCCAGAATTATGGTTTCTTAACTTAAATAAGTTACAATATTCAGATAAGAAGATTTTTTGTTTACCTAAAAGTAATTTTCTTGTACGAAGAAAACTCTTTTGTTGGTCTAATTAAAATATATACTCAGAAGAATATATTTTACTAGAAGTAATAATAATATCTTAACTGAACTATTTATGTACTTGATAGTAAAATATATTTTTTTCTTATTAGAATCTAATGAATGAGTGAACGTATGAGTTCATTTATTCAAGTAAGGATTGTTTTAAATTTGAGAATTTCAGTTTCTCTAAATTAGAGCAATGATTTACTTAGACAGAGACATAACTGCTTTTTTTTAATAAGAAAATAATAATCTTAGATAAAGTATATAAATACTTGCACGAAAAATTATTAACAAGACAAATATTTACTAATCACAAGAATATATTGTTTTCCCCATATATGAAACACGGAATGTCTTGACCAATAGATATATTCTTGATTTGACACAATCTTTTTTTTCCGTGTACCATTTGAAGTTAGATTCGCCAAAAACGCTAAAAACGATCACACTCCCAAAAAGTTGTTCCACATGGGTCTTGGCATTATTTAGCCATAAACGCTATGAGGCTACTGGAACAGTTTGAATTACCTACATCTAATGTCAAATGTGACAGAAGTGGCCAATTTTAAGGACATTCTTAGCGTTCTTATCTTAAATGGAACAGGTGAGAACAGTTACAAACGATCACAGTGATCACAACCATAGACGCAGAATGTGATCAAAATTATCGAAAATAACGTTATTAGCGTCAAATGGAATATACTCATAGAGTGAAGGACAGACATGCATAGGGTGCGTACCATTAGCGTGAGATTCGCTAAAAACGCTAAAAACGATCACACTCCCAAAAAGTTTTCCACATGGGTCTTGGCGTTATTTTCGCCTTAAACGCTACATCTAATGTCAAAAGTGACAGAAGTGGCAAATTTTAGTGGCATTCTTAGCGTTCTTATCCATTATTCCTCACAAATATTGCCAGCTATGGAATCTTCCATACTACTCTGCTAACAGTTTTATGCCTCAATCAGTTTTAAGTCTTAAATCAGAGATGTTAAAGAACATTTTCCCATGGTAAGAGCCTGAGAATCCTAGTTATGGAGCTCAGCGAGAGGTGTCGCTACTGTTCTAGAAAATACAGGTTAGATATTTAGAATTTACGTGAATGTCTTTGTTCGCAATAGGAATTTATATTCTCATTAGTATTTGTGTTCTTTCGCATATTTAGAACTCGACCTTTGACTTATAAGCAAGCGAAAAAAATTATAATTTCATATTTGAAAAATGTACAAAACATACGAATCCGATTTTAAAAAAAATTCTAAATCTACACAGGAAAATGTTTGCAAGTCTATGCAACAAACGAAGTTAAACAAAAGTAAGCCAATATGTGTTTTGCGGATATCATTATTTCGGACCCAAAGTTCGATACTTCGACGAATTAGAGTTAAGGCCCTGCACTTGCAGGTGCTGCGGCGCACAGAAGTCATAGTGCCGTTGCCGTAGACTGCAGTACGCAGTGTCGTTTGGAACAGAACCTTAATCACAAGGATAAGGATACTAATGACTACGAAGATCAAACAAACTACTGTTTAAGAGTAGAGTGCTCGGAGCGATTTCCATACAAACTTAGTCTTGTCATATTTTAAATACCACACAGAAAAAAAATAATACTTGAGCCAACGCAGTGTATTTTTATTCAAGAATATTTGTGATTCATATATATTGAAAACAATATATTATTGAAAACAGAACACAATATTCTCAGGAATATATTCTTGAATCAAAGTATATATTGCATTCTTCTTTGGAGAAATCGTTAAAGTGTTTAAATACGAATATGGTTAGTTTTGAATCCAAGAATCTTACCATAAATTTTCGTAAGTGAAGCACCTTAATTACATTCGAAAAAGAATATTTAAAAATATTTCAAGAAAGAATATAGAAATTTTATTTTGAGAATAAAATGTTAACAGAAGAATTCCTATTTTATTGTTAGAAGAATATTTTCGTTATCTTGAAATAATAATTTGAATACTTTATGTGAAGAAATATTTTTTGGGTCAACACAATATTCCTAAGAATATTCGAGTGTAATATCAAGACTCGATTATTTTTCAGTTAAGAATATATTCTTGTTGTAATACAACATTGTCTTGAATTTATTAAGACAATGTATATTCTTGGCTAAAGAAGTCTTTTTTTCTGTGCAAGACTTCAAATTGGTGAAATTTTGTAAGCATATTGCTGAGCCTAATCTATGCTTCTAATTTGCCAGTTTTAATATTAACTATTTATTTTATCCCTAAATGTCAAAAGAACAATTATTCCTATACAAAACGATTTTTCTATTATTTTTGATGATATTTAATTTTACGGGAATCTGGCAAACCAGAGGCATAGATAGGGCGTGTACCATTTGACGCTAATTTCGTTATTTTCGATAATTTTGATCGCATTTTGTGTCTATGGTTAATACATAATAAATGTGGATCCATAGACGCAATTTGTGTTGAAAATTATCGAAAATAACTCAAATGGAATACGGCCTTATTAGGCTCAAGGATATACACTCGAGAGCAATGAATCCGGGTCACTTAAAGAATCCTAAAAATCTCGGAAACTAAAAATGCTAGGTTAATGCAATAAATTGTATTTAATAGACAATGTAATACTCCTTAAATGAAGGTATTAAAACTTCTTAGTTATTGTAAAGTTATATCATAAAAAAATCAAATTTGAAAAAGGGCCACTTTCGAAGATGGAACTACGAAATTACAGCATTTGGTTTTGCTTTTGTTTGTAATCTGTCATTTATGTGGGTACATAAACCATGTTGATAGTGCTCTATATTCATTATTCAAGCTGAAATTATGTCGCTTACGCCTGAAGAATGCACCAGAATACTTACAATGCTGGAAACCGGCCGGAGTCAGCGCGATACAGCCAGGACTGTCGGTGTGTCGCTGTCAACAGTACAAAGAGTTCTCCGACGTTACGAAGAAACTGGTTCTAACCTACGCAGACCAGGAACGGGCAGAACCAGGTGTACCACAGCACGAGAAGACCGATACTTGGTGAACACCATGCTTCGAAATCGCTTTCTCACAGGAACTGAACTCACCAATCAGTTTCGACGCCTCGGAGGAAGTAACCCAAGTGCATGGACAGTAAGACGTCGGCTTGCTGAATCTAACTTAAAACCCCTTAGACCTGCAAACGGCCCTAAACTGGAGCGTGGGCATCGTATTTCGAGACTAAGATATGCCCAGAGCCACGTAAATTGGAGTATTGAAGATTGGTCAAAAGTTATGTTCTCCGACGAATCAAAATGTATGCTCTACAAGCACGATGGAAGACACAGAGTGTATCGAAGACCAGGGGAAAGATTCAAGCAAGCATGCATCGAAGAAAAAGTAGCCTACGGTGGTGGGTCTGTACTTGTGTGGGCCGGAATTTCTTCTGAAAGTCGCACAGAGCTGGTGATCATAGAAAACGGCTCTTTAACTAGCGTAAGATATGTGGAAGAAATCCTCAATGATCACGTTGGTCCATTTATGGTCAATTTAGGTGAGGATGCTATATTTATGCATGACAATGCCCGACCTCATACAGGTAGGATTGTGAATGACTACCTTCAAGAGATGAACATTACTCGTATGGAGTGGCCAGCGCGCAGCCCGGATATCAACCCGATCGAGCATGCTTGGGACGAGCTAGGCAGATGCGTAAAACAACGAAACCCTCCCCCAATCACGCTTCGTGAGCTCAAAATTGCTCTCACAGAGGAATGGGAGAATATTCCCCAAAATCGTATAAGGAACTTGGTGTACAGCATGCCAAACCGCGTAAACGCAGTAATGGAAGCACGAGGAGGCAATACGAAGTATTAAAATTCAAGAAAATCGTAATAAAGTTCAAAAATTTCATGTTTCCTATTTTTGTTTTAAGGAGAGATCAGCAGTTTTTTTCTTTATGTAATTTTGTGTTAATAAAATGTATGGTGACTCATATTTTTTTTACTTTCATTTAAGGAGTATTACATTGTCAATACAATTAGTAGTAAATACAATTTATTGCATTAACCTATCATTTTTAGTTTCCGAGATTTTTAACATTCTTTAAGTGACCCGGATTCATTGCTCTCGAGTGTACATGCAAAGTTTCACCGAGTTTGAACACTAACCCCCTTACTTATAAAAACATCGCTATGTAGTTGCTAAGTAATGCATAACTAAACAGTGTTTAAGTAATGCTTAAATATTTCTTACTTATAAACGCTACATAGCACCTGTTTAGCTAAGCAATGGATAATGAGGTCGAACGTATTTTAAACTGACAACATTGTACTAAAAAGTATTATGAATGACCTAAATGGCCAAATAGCATGTATCTAGTGCTAAATATCTTGAAATTAAAAAGTAAATATAATACTTTTCTTTGTATCGTACCACCAACTTAACTGTGCAGTTTTCGAGGGCGCTACTGGTCAAGGAAATCAACTACGAACTGTCACAATTTGAAGGAATGTTGTAGTTCTTTTTTCTGCCACCTGAACAGATAAGTTGGTGGGTCTGTAACTAAATCAGCTGATCAGAAATATGGGCGCCATCTTGTTACTTAAAATTTAAACAAGAGTGGGACGGTGTTTAAATTGACAGCTGATTTAAGCAGTACTTAGGAACTGGATAAAGTTATGTAGCGTTTATAAGTAAGAAATTTTGCTAATCAGCGGCTAAGTAATGTTTAAAATTTAAGTAGCGTTTATAAGTAAGGCTGTTAGTATTTAAAATATCACAAAACTACGTTAGTATGGAAGGCGCCATGAGCACTAGCCTTAATAAATATTTAAAAAATCATCATCATCGACATCCATAATGTCCACCGTTGAACAAATATCTCTCAAAATCCCCTCGCTTGGCAGGCGTCTTGGGGCTCGCAGTGTAAGATCAGTCCTTCAGGAGGAGCAAAACGTACCTTCTGGTATCTTTCTCTACGACAAGTCTTACAGCTCCCATGGAAAATATGACGGGTGCATTTCTACCCCGATAGCTTATGGATAATTTAAAAACTCTATTAAAAAAATTTACTACTAATATTGTATAATAATATATCTACAGAGTTTAAAATTAATGTAATGATGTTATTAAATTAAAATGATTTGTTACAAAATTACAAATATACGATAGGAAAAATTTAAGTCATGTGCGGGATTCGAACCCGCGTCCATCCACCCCTTGAGCCGTGGTTTGTAGTACAACGTAAGTTTTACTATAGATGTCGCTCCATCCCAATACGATGGTTAAAGAACGATATGAAAGATTTGAGTTATGACGTCATGTCATGTTAGCTCAATTGGTTAGAGCCCCGGCTCAAGGGGTGGATGGACGCGGGTTTGAATCCCGCACATGACTAAAATTTTACCTATCGTATATTTGTAATTTTGTAATGTAATCCGCATAGCAGGCGTTATTGCAAACATAACAATATTAAAATGATTTGTGTTCGTGATTCGACGTCTTTTACCTTTGCTTGTCCTTTTGAAAGCTAAAAACAATTTGACATTAATTTCTTTCAACATTTATATATGAGTGATAAGTATGAACATTGAAGACGTATGGAAAAGACGGCAAATCTCATTAGTATACGCTTAGTAGAACAGTTACTGTATCAGCCGAAATTTCCACTGTTGAACATATCCTCCCCCAACATGGGGGGTTTTGATATAATCCCCACGCTAGGCAGGCGTCTTCAGACCCTTAGTCGCCTCTTACGACACCCATGAGAAGAGATAGGGGGTGACATTCCAGCCCGGCACCCCACGGGCACTTACGACTAAGTGTGACACTTACGACAAACTAATTCTGGTGAGATGACCGAACTTGACACCACGCATGTCGAATAAAAATATGTATCCGGGATGAGGTCCACGCTTGCTGAGACAGGAATCTGGAAAATGGAAACAAATGTTTTAGTTAGGTGTCTTTCTATATCTTCCATCATTATTACTAAGCCTACGGTATCTTTAAGTTCTCCATTTAAGGCCAGAGTGCTTTCCATACTAACGTAGTTTCCTCATATTTTAAATACTAAGCATTCAAACTTGGTAAAATGTTGTACGTATGTTCTTGAGCCTTAATATATATGCTTCTGGTTCCGTAAAATTAAGTACTTTCAAAAATATATCGAGAAATCGTTTTGTATGGGAATTGTTATTTTGACATTTAAGGATAAAATGATAAATCAAAAATTAGCAAACCAGAAGCATAGATATTAGGCTCAGTAATATGCGTTCAAAATTTCACCGAGTTTGAAAACTACTTAAAATATGACGAAACTACGTTTGTATGAAAGCGCTCCGTGCACTCTACTCTTAAGACGAGGCTGCGCAAAAATTACTCTGATTCGCCTAGTTATTATAAATAACCCAAATATGCAATCGGTTAAATATATAGATATATAGCACACATGATCATATTGTAAAAAAAATTGGCTTTAGTTTTATGAGCGACAGCGTATAAGAACATTTTTTTGTATATAAAATACTCAATTACGTACTTAAGAAACATTAGTAATGTAGATAAAAATAAAAACGGGACATCAATTGCAGTATATACAAGTTACTATATGTGTATCTAAATAGGTAGGTCACGTGAATAAAACAAAAAAAAAAGATGAATTCGTCTCAATGCTCTCTGTGTTCCCGAGTACGAGTATAAGCGAGACGCGTGCGCTTTAGTGTTGCCAACCGTACGAGGTTTCTCGTATAGTTACGAGATTTCTGGTCTTTCGTACGAGGTACGAGAACGATATTATCCTCGTACAATTATGTACGAGATTTTGAGTTATGAAACTTTAAATAACAATTTTCATTGCAAGGAACATTTATGTCAACATGTTCAATAGACCCTGATATCGTCTCACTCGAATTCAATCAATTTCATTATAAATTTTAAATTACCCAAAATGAAACATATTTGTTTGATTAATTGCTTTCATTATATTGCAACAGAGATAGAATAAGTTACAGGTATGGAGGGTTCCTCTACCCTCCATAGTTATAGGTCGTCATAGTCTATGGTACAAACTATGTAAAGTTTTATGTAAGGGCGTTCTCCATTTGACGCTAATTTCGTTATTTTCGATAATTTTGATCACATTGTGCGTCTATGGTTGTGATCACTGTGATCGTTTGTAACTGTTCTCACCTGTTCCATTTAGGATAAGTACGCTAATAATGCCACTAAAATTTGATACTTCTGTCACTTTTGACATAAGATGTAGGTAATTCACTCTGTTCCACTAGCTTCATAGTGTTTATGGCAAAAATAATGCCCCAAGCGGAACAAATTTTTGTGAGTGTGATCGTTTTTGGCGAATTTAACTCCAAATGGTGCTTACCCTAAGTTATCTATTTTTAAGCAAAATATTTTGTTATTAACGCCTTTAGTACACCTACGCATTCGTATGCGGTAGCGAAACAACGAAAAAACTGTAAGTAGTGTGGCAGGCTTTCGCATATGATATGTCTCACTCTAGCACATAGATAGATGAAATAGTTGCGTCCTTGTCAGTATTGTTTCGCAAGGACCTGCGAAATGGCCGTTACACAGCCGCATACGTTTCGCTAGTGATGTTTCGCATCGCAAAGCGTCAGCTCGCGTTCTGTCAGTGAGGACAGATTTTCGCGCCATGGATGCCGAAAATACTGAATTATTTTTGCATTCTATTCGAGATTATCCCGTATTATACGCAATTGGACACGCAGATTATAAAAATACGTACAAAAAAGAGGTCGCATGGAGAAAACTTCAAACGTTCACAATCTAAGCACAGTTTTTTTTCTCCAAGTGTCCGTCGTTTCTGATTTATTTCATGCACCCAGATTCTACGCTTTCTCTTTAGTACTGACACCAGCAATAACAATTCTTCTTCTTCAGAATCTGAAAGCGATGACTGAGATGACATTCTGAAATTACGTCTGCACCTGCAGTCGTCGAAAATTACAATGGCATATCATTGCGAAAAAGTTGCGAAAACATTGCTGTGTACTAACGTTCCGCAGATATTTCGCTACGCATTATTTCCGCAGAGACTCGCTGCCGCATACGAATGCGTAGGTGTACTAAAGGCGTATACATACAAAATGAAGACAATTTTTTTTTTTTTAAATAGTAATGTTTTACTTATAACAAACTTTCAAAAGAAGCATTATCTGTGTAAAACGTCTTTTAAATGCTTTTTTCTACCACATTTTTCTCATAATATGATTATGAACGAGGTTCGAAAGCTAAAATACGAGATTTTTATCTCCTTCTGTACGAGGAAAAAAATTAAAAGGTCGGCAACCCTGGTGCGCTTCCGCGCCGCATTCGCGTCGTTCGGTGCAGGGCACCGTTGCACCGCATGGGCGGAGCTAGCGTGGGAATTATTTTTGACTGCCTGGTCTTAAGGAGCTGTAACCTTTTGAATCCATATGGCTGCCAAACCTGAGCACTAAGAAAAGAAATATGAAGAAAAGTTAGCTTAACATATAAGTGTCAACGAAAAATTGATAGCAGTATGTTAGCACTGAAGGTATCTGACATAGTTAATGAAATCATAAGAAAACAAAAGTACTTGAACTAAAGAAAATAATCATTTAATATGAAAGTGGGCGGGACACATCTGCAGATTAGAAAATGCAAGGTGGACCAAACGAGCGACAGAATGGATACCACTGGCAGGAAAACGGAAAATAGGAAGACCTAAAAAGGTGCGGACCAGAATGGATTAATTCTAGGTGAAGCCTGTTAACACCTTCGACCACATAATCACTTACCATCACGTGATGTGGTGGTCAAAGGTTTACCTATAAGAAATAAAAAAAAATAGGAAGGCTAGAGAAAGGGACGCATGGAGAAATTTAGCGCAGGTACCTAAAGGGTAGAAACGGGACCCTATTACTAAGACTCCACTGTCCGTCTGTCTGTCTGTCACGAGCCTGTATCACGTGATAGCTAGACAGTTGAGACTTTCAAAGATGGCGTACTTCTGTTGCTGCTATAACAATAACAATAAATACAAAAAATCGGCCATGTGCGAGTCGAACTCGCGCACGAAGGGTTCCGTACCCTTACATTTTTATTTAATTATAACCTTTTTAGCCAGTGCCCGGATTAATGATACGCAGTGGAATTACAGGCATAAGCTTGTCATAGGTGGCATACCCAAAACATGACCGCGCCGTATTTTTTTTTGTTTTTATGCCTGATAGGTTAGCCTTTGACCACTATCTCACCTGATGGTAAGTGAGGATGTGGTCGAAGATGTTGTTCAGGCTAACCTAGAAGTACTGGCTCTCAAGGACAGCTGCCGGAACACACAGTTAGGTGCTTATATACTCGTACAGCATACTTTTAAAGTGCCATCGTGATAGAGGCATTTTCTATCGAGCGTTTCCGTGTATGTATATGCTCTTGCATAAAGAAGGAAAGATGCGTTTTTTTATGTTATTGTGACGGAACGAACCCTAGGCCCGCCTGATGTTAAGTCGCCTCTGCCTATAACAGACAACTACAACTACATTTCGTGAACAACGAATTGTACTGTGCCCGTTACACTGAGACTTACACTTGTTAGGTATCATGTGCCTGTAATTTTGTGTGTGCGAAGAAAACGATTATAAATAACGAAATCGAGTCTGTAATGGCGTGTAGGTAGTCTAAATGCCTCCGTTGTAGCAGCTGTTGTGTAGTTTATAGTTCGTACTTCGTTGTTTTTTGTTAAAAAAAGCCGCAACCCCGATAAAAATAATGCATAATATCATGTAAATACATCAATTCCACAGTTAAAAACAAATTACTTACGCAATAACTAACAATTATCAATATAAGTAGATAATTTGGAGATAATTCAATAATTGATCGTATATATCTTAATACTTATGTTAAGTAGAATGTATGTACTTATTAATATATATCTAGCTTATCATTGCATAGGTTATTAATGGCAAAAGGCCAAGTAGGGAGTAGGTTACGCGCATTATTGCATGTCAAAATAAGTACATAATCTAGTTTATAAGCAAGGCTTGGAAATATACTTTTTCATGCCAAATATGGTGGAATGTGAAGATGTGTTGCAGCTAACTAATATCCTATACTGTATTGTATGAATACTTTCACATATTCTTGCAAATAAATGGAATTTGAATTTAAAATTAACTACCTTTATTTATTTATTTTGAAGCGCTCGTAGTGAAGTTTACTTAGCTGTTCTCAACCGATCAGCAAAGTTAAGCAACGTCGCGCCCGCGCGCGTTGATCATGAATTGGATGGGTGACCGCTAGTGACATTACTACTGAGCGCTTCCGTGCTTCGAAGGGCACGTTAAGCCGTCGGTCCCGGTTGTTGTCTTAGGATGGCAGTCGTTATAGCATGGTGGTAGGGCATTTTGCGAATGTCCGCCTGGCTAGCTACCACCCTCAAGTAGAAAATCTGTCGCCAAGCACCTAACGGTGTGTTCCGGCAGCTGTCCTTGAGAGCCAGTACTTCTAGGTTAGCCTGAACAACATCTTCGACCACATCATCACTTACCATCAGGTGAGATAGTGGTCAAAGGATAACCTATCAGGCATAAAAAAAATATATGTAAAAACACATCGGGCTCCGGAAAATATCGGATGTTTCTGAACAAGAAAATTTCTGTACAAATCCAGAGTCCTCTCCGGGTGTCAGGTTGGAATTGCATCTCCCCATATCTTCCAGTCTAGGAGTGTTCAGAGGCAACGAACGGATTTACCAGTGGTAAGTATATAAGAGTGCCTCCGTGGAGTGCCGGGTTAGACCCCCGAGGGGCGCCGGTTTAGAATTGCACCTCCCCATATCATCCCGTGGGTTTCGTAAGAGGCGACTAAGGGAAAAAATACTGGAAGGTGGGCAGCAGCGCCTTCTAAAGAACTACCATCTTACACTGCGATCCCCAAGCCACCTGCCAAGCGTGGGGATTACGGCAAATACCTCCTTAATATGGGAGGCTGTGTTCAGCAGTGGACGAGTCGGCTGTTACAGTAAGTATATAAGGTGGTCAAGCAGCGCACGAAAAGAAATGAAGGCAGGCCTCTTTAGGAAGAGTTCATCAGATATTCTGCGTCGAAGCAGTAGTGTGCAAACATTACCTGTGTTTAGGCGTGAAGGGCACTGTATAATAAGTGACATTACAGTGTGTATGAGACATAAGAACTAAGGTCTCGGAGTGTCGAGCGCAGTGTAGTATCAAGGAAGAGAACGATGCAACTGTTATGGACATGCGTGACTCAAGATGTCATGTCAATGTCAGTCTCATCACTTTTTAACATAAAATAAACATAAATCAAAGTTTTTGTTTAGGGCTGGAAACTGGGCCGCTGTGTTTTTTTTTTTTTTTTTTTTTTTTTTTTTTATGCAGGATAATAATGTTTTTTTTTTTTTGCAGTTATCTAGAACAAGCGCGAAGCCTACCCCATGTTAAGTGTACCTCTGCATATAACAGATGCATTTCGTCACAAGTGATGAATTGCACTGTGCCCGTCACACTGATACATACATTTGGTAGGTTTCATGCGCCTGTAATTTTACTGGCTCTCAATTACTGCTACTGGAACACACCGTTAGGTGCTTGGCGACAGATTTTATACTGGAGGGATGGTAGCTAGCTAGGCGAGCATTCGCAAAATACCCTTCCAACATGCGGTGAAGCTCAAGCCGGCGCCGGATGGGGATCGAAACAAGGACCTGTGGCACGGCAGTCCATAGCTAATTACGCTCGGCCATCATTGCTTCTGTTTGTCACTACCTACATTTAGTAGGCAGATCACATACAATCTGTAGGCTTTATGTACGTCAAAGGATAAGATAATTATGTTATTGTATCGCGTGCGTTTAATGGTTTTCGAACCAGTTTTACTGTGACGTCAGAACCATGGTAAGCTAATTATTCGCCGCCTTTCAATGGTCTTCATAAAGTAGTTATGGATACAGTCGTTCGACGAAGGGCAAATAAACTATCAATGTGTTATTTTACAATATGTTTTGAAGCGCTCGTAGCGAAGTTTACTTAGCTGTTCTCAACCGATCAGCAAAGTTAAGCAACGTCGTCCGCGGTCATGAGTTGGATGGGTGACCGCTAGTGGCATTACTACTGAGCGTGCACGTGCTTCGGAGGGCACGTTAAGCCGTCGGTCCTGGTTGTTGTCTTTGGATGGCAGTCGTTATAGCATGGTGGTAGGGCATTTTGCGAATGCCCGCCTGGATAGCTACCACCCTCAAGTAGAAAATCTGTCGCCAAGCACCTAACGGTGTGTTCCGGCAACTGTCAAGCCAGTACTTCTAGGTTAGCCTGAACAACATCTTCGACCACATCATCACTTACCATCAGGTGAGATAGTGGTCAAAGGCTAATCAATCAGGCATAAAAAAAAACTATCAATGTGTTATTTTACAATATATAAGCTGACTATTTGTTATAACTGACATCAAAAACAGGAGGAGGTTCTCCATTTTTTTAGTGTATTACCGCATATCTTTTTACAGGGAGTACCCATTTTGATGACTTTCTTTGTATTTGAAAGCCATTTAAATTTGAGTGAGATCTGACGAGTAGTATTTCAGTTATCCCTAATAAAGCGTATTTAATTGGCTCCGTGTCCGTGGGGTGCCGGGCTAGAATGTCTCCCCCCATCTCTCCATCTCAGTGGGTACACTGAGAAAAATCTTAAGTCAAAAGCGCCCTAATGACGGCCAATTTATATGGTATGAAGGCAAAAACCCGACCAAACGTAAATACGTTTAAAAACGCCTTCCAACTAGAAGGCGACGAGGTCAGTGAAGGCGAATGTTTCTTTTCGTCTTCATTTAAGGTGTATTTTGTGGTCTTTCTTAAATATTGACTTTTCGATGAAGCTGATTAAGTCGTACGTTATAGTGATAATCACCGTATATAAACCGCCGTAAAAGTAAGGTATATTTTATGGTCAATACTGCAATTATTATCGTATAACAAGTTCAATTCTGAAAATACTTTACGGAAGGCGTTTTTGACGGTTGTGTTTATTATAAAACATGGTACATTTTTATTTAAAAATCATCTTAAGAGTTGTGAATTCACCTTACGTAGTTACAATTCAACGGTAAAAGGTCAAATTTGATTTAAGCTCCTAAGTCGTTTTTCTCAGTGTGTCGTAAGAGGCGACTAAGGGTTACATACAGAAGGTGAGCAGCAGCGCTTTCTAAGGAATATATTTCTCACACTGCGATCCCCAAGACGCCTGCCAAGCGTGGGGTTTATGGCAAACCCCCTGTAATGGGGGTGGCTGTGTTTAGCATGGAAAATCCAGCTAATACGGTTATTGGCTTCGACTAAATTGATATATTCTTTTCTGTTTTTAAAAAGCTCAATTTGATATGAGTTTCTTTATAGAAATTTTCACTTACACTTTTTAAATATTGCGAAGTTCTCTTTCACTCACCCGGATGCAAAACGAGACCTCTCCGTCCTACGCCATTAGTCTGACAATTTTCAAAGACCACTTCGTCTTAATGAAACATAAATATGGACCGATTCGCCTATACCCGTACGGACATTCACTTGACGATGTATAATGAACAAAAAATAACTATACGATGATGGTTTGGTTTATTTACTTTTTAGTGTATTTATTGTTTTAGAATATTTTTTGGTTAAAGTCGTTTTTTTTGTTAAAATTATAGAAGCAAATTTTGAAGCGGTCGTAGAGTAGCTTGCTAAAGACTTATTTCTTCGTAGGCTAAGATGTTCTTAACCTAACAACTAAGTTAAAGCAACGTGATGGGTGGCCGCTAGCAGCATAAAATAGCATTACTATAGAACTAATTGCTTCCGTGCTTCTTTGGGAACGTTAAGCCGTCGTTGGTCCCGGTTGTTGTCTTAAGGTGGCAGTTATTATAGCATGGCGGTAATACGTAATATTAGCGCTCGTAGCGAAATTTGCTTAGCCGTTCATAACCGAGCAGCTAAGTTGAGCAACGTCCACCGCGGCCATGACTTGGATGGATGACCGCTAGTGACATTACTACTGAGCACTTCCGTGCTTACGTCCAGGCGTCGTCGGTCCCGGTTTTGTGTAAGGATGGCAGTCGTTATAGCATTGTGGTATTTGTGGTCGGGCATTTTGCTAAAGCCCGTCTGGCTAGCTACCACCCTCAAGTAAAAAATCTGTCGCCAAGCACCTAACGGTATGTTCTGGCAGCTGTCCTTGAGAGCCAGAAAAATTACAGGCTAATGAGACCTAACAACTGGACGTCTCAGTGTGACGGGCACAGTGCAACTCGTCGTTGACGAAATGCGTCTGTTATAGGCAGAGGTTAGTCCACTTAACATCAGGTGGGCCTCGGGCTTGTTCCGTCACAATAACAGAAAAAAAATTTAATTGGAAATTTTAATTATAATGTTGCAAAATATGAAGTTCTCCTGCAAACAATTTTTGTTGGTGCAGATAGGCACATTCACCACATCAAGACAATTTGTCATTTGTGGGATCACCAGGCAGGCTTAACCAAGAGTGGGACTAAGAGCACCATTTTAAGCAGCATTATGCCTGTACCACATATTAATATGTATGTTATTATAAACTGGTCCAGGCAGCCAACTTCCATCTCTTAATTCTAATCTGAACCTTACATTAACAGTCATATCTTAACATTACTACATTTAATTCTTCTAACATTCATTAAAGTAAGTATTCTATGTTAGCCAGAACAACATCCTCGACCAAATCAGATATTGATCAAAGGCTAGCATATAAATAAAAAAAATATAATATCACAGTACTTGGTATTTGTATTAAATTTAATATATTATTAAAAACATAAGTAAAATGTATGTTTAATTAACCATTTAAAATTGATACTTTACAACGCTAGTCGATGAGGACAAACTCGTGACGTCACTAAAGAATAAACAACATACTAGTGAGAGTCAGTAATTGCAGGTTATCCTGAACAACATCTTCGACCACATAATCACTTACCATCAGTTGAGATAGTGGTCAAAGGCTGGCCTATTAGCTATACAAAAAAAATTTAAGATTCTTTGACGTAGGTACATAATTTTTCATAGAGATATCCTTAGATAAAAGTCATATACCACCTCGATCGTGCGCTCGTAGAGTCAAGACCTCCTGAGGATGCTTCGTTTAGAAGCGAAACGCGTCGAATACTCGTCCGGTTTGGCTGCGTGGCGTTTGTGACGTCACGTCAGCTTAACGGGAAATTAGGGGGAATTGTCACTAGATATATATAATTTTTATAAAGATGTTTTAAATATTTTGATAAATAATTCATTTGATGTTTTCTTAAAATACTTTTAAAATATTTGTTATTATATTCATATACCACCCTCGAGTAGTAAATCTGTCGCCAAACACCTACTGTGTCTTCCGGCAGCTCTCCTTGAGAGCCAGTTTGTAGGATAAAAGCCTGTTTACCACCTCCGACCTTTACATACAAAGAACAAGTCAACATTTAACTTAAGACCAAACGACATTGAAAAGCTCCTCTCTACGCATTTCCTACCTCATTGGGCGGGTGGTACAAAGCGTCATTTCGGTATCTCAAGGTCCCGGGCTTGATTTCCGGATTGGACAGTGCTATTGGGTTTTTCGGACAAAGAAATTATCGCACTCCATAACGGATTTAATTTATATTTAACTTATCACAATAAATATACCTACAAATCAATTACTTATACTGGACTTATTAATCAAAGAGTTGAAGTAATAATATATGGGTTCCCTAAATAGTGTACCATCCACTCATGCAGTACTTAATCTATGGTTTCTAAAGGATTTTGTCAATGATGTAATTCCTGTCTCTCTGCTCTGCTAAAAGATATAATATGCTCTATTAATAAAAGTATTTTTATTATAACAACGCTTCCACTGCGCGACAAAAATGAAAAATTCAGTAATAAATAAGGAACTTTAAATCAGATCTAAATTTGCAATCAATAAATTCAGTAATTTAGTTTTTGATGAATTTCGTATATTCGGGTCTTTTTATCATCAACATCAAAGCAGCATATTGCGTGACTTCAGGAATATATAGATAAATACTGTTCTGTATTTAAAAAGTCTCGATCGTGCGCTCGAAGAGTCCTGAGGAGTCAAGACCTCCTGAGGATGCTTCGTGTAGAAGCGAAACGCACGTCGGCTGGTTAAAAATTAAGCGGAATTGACACTAGATTTTTTATATATTTTTTAAGTGTTTTGTTAAAATATTTGTTATTATTAAAACTTCACTTTGAAAACTATCGCGAGTTTTATCCATATTAACTTATGAGGAACCGGCTAGGACCCGCGTTATGGTTACCGTAAATATTCCGACCAGTTTCGGACTGTTTTGAAGTCCTTCGTCTGGGAGTCACGATTGCGCGAAGCGACGAGCACGGGCCTCAGCGCGTTACTTGTTACGGACTTCAAAACAGTCCGAAACTGGTCGGAATCTTTATCGGAATATTTCCGGTAAATATAACGCGGGTCCTAGCTGGTTCCTAATAAGTTATTATTAAAATTGTTCTACGTTATGTATACCTATGTTTAGATAGAAGTAGTAGATAGCGATGATCACTATCCTATCACCTCATCCTTACTTACATACACATTGTACTTACATGTTCTACCATTTGGAGTTGGTACAATATGTAATCTCTAACAGCACAAAGGATATCACATGAACACATCGAAATGAAATAAGGCGCCCATTTTTTACCTTATATAGTTGCCTGCAACAGCGAATTAGTTAGTAATTTTTTTTTACTATGAAGAACCGATTTCAAATGTAAAATACGCATTATTAAGGACAACTCAAATACTACTCGTCAGATCTCACTTAAATTTAAATAGGACCACAAGACAAGCACAAGCTTTCAAATATAAAAAAGACATCAAAATCGGTGCATGTAATGTCTTTAAACACAGTGTACAGTCGCCTGCAATAATAAGTATACACATTGTAATTTTCAAAATTGTGGCAAGTACTTATGTGTCTCTCTATGTACACAGAAGTATCTTAAGGGTGAACTGGCCGGTCAGTTCTCCCTACAAACGTCGTAGGGTGATCACTCCCTTGTTTGGGGATTTAGGACCAAAACAAAGCATGATATCGGTTAAACTCGTCATTATCCAAGTTTATATCGTAACGAAATTTAAAAATGATATTTAAGTTGAGAGTTATGAGCCTCGAAACATTGTCATATAAAGTTTTGAAAGCTCATAACTTTCAACTTAATTATCTTTTTAAAATTTCGTTACGATACAAACCTAGATAATGACGAGTTCAATCGATATTATCTTCGATCAAGAATATTATCGAAGGATATTATGCTTAATTCTGGACCTAAAATCTCAAATAAGGTAGTGATCACCATACGGCGTTTGTCTTTACAAAGAATAAATTGAATTGTTTCACTCAGGATGTTTCAGGTAACATACACAACAAAGTACCTGTCTACAGTCGAATGAGAACCTCCTTTTTTTGAAGTCTGTTAAAAATTAACGATGTACTGGCATGGGCCCGTTACAACTTTATGATGTATTTATTTCAGGGACTGTACAACCTCGGCGGATCGGAGAGGTTATTCATTAAATAATAACCCTTTAGCTGATGTTACCAAATTGCAATTTTGCAAAGCTTACCCATTAAAAACCTAAACGATTGAGGAGGAATGAGGAATGAAAGGGTTATTCATTCCTTAGGGTTTCAAGAGGTATCTCATTCATGTGAAAACCATGTTGATAATGTTACTTTTTTTTGTGTAACCTTTATTAAAACCCATTTTGGTGGTGGTTGGCCATGGTTATCCGTACACTGAAAAAAATGGTACTCAAACATGTGTCTTGGTTGGCTAAAATGTGTTTCAAACAACTTATGAATGATTTGCATTGATTAATGTCAGATATGTAATGGAAACAATTTAATTTAGTTGATATTTCTGTTGTTTCTTAAGAATAAGTATCAGGGTTATTACAAACATGTACAGTTTTTGGTCATCGTAATTAATATATTTAGTTGGCATGATTATTTCATTCCATTGAACCTGTCGTGCGCGATTAACTACTCTTAACAACCACACGGGATCAAGCTTTTTTTTTTTTTTTTTAATGTTATGTGATTGAACAAGCCCGAGGCCCACCTGATGTTAAGTGGACTAACCTCTGCCTATAACAGACGCATTTCGTCAGCGACGAATTGCACTGTGCCCGTCACACTGAGACGTCCAGTTGTCAGGTCTCATTAGCCTGTAATTTTTCTGGCTCTCAAGGACTGCTGCCGGATTACACTGTTAGGTGCTTGGCGACAGATTTTCTACTTGAGGGTGGTCGCTAGCCAGGCGGGCATTCACAAAATGCCCTTCCACCATGCGGCGAAGCTCAAGCTCTGGGCGGGATTCGAACCATGGACCTGCTGCACGGCAGTCCATAGCCAATGCCACTGAGCGATCACTGCTTCAAACTAAGCTAATTTAAAATATTAGCTAACCCCATCCCGATACATAGTTAACCAGATTAATTTATAATATTGAAGCTACTCAGCACAAATAATCACTAGTAAAAAATAAAATAAAATTTTTTTTTTTTTTTTTTTTTTTTATATAAAAGCACTAGCAAAAAGAAAAGTGCTGCTAGACGAAGTTGAGGAACTTTTGAGGATCTGGGAGCTACCGAATCTTTTCCCTGTATTTCTCGGTAAGTGTTTACATTCATACTTAAAAGTGTAAAATTTCATTTATATACACTCGAGAGCAATGAATCCGGGTCACTTAAAGAATCCTAAAAATCTCGGAAACTAAAAATGCTAGGTTAATGCAATAAATTGTATTTAATAGACAATGTAATACTCCTTAAATGAAGGTATTAAAACTTCTTAGTTATTGTAAAGTTATATCATAAAAAAATCAAATTTGAAAAAGGGCCACTTTCGAAGATGGAACTACGAAATTACAGCATTTGGTTTTGCTTTTGTTTGTAATCTGTCATTTATGTGGGTACATAAACCATGTTGATAGTGCTCTATATTCATTATTCAAGCTGAAATTATGTCGCTTACGCCTGAAGAATGCACCAGAATACTTACAATGCTGGAAACCGGCCGGAGTCAGCGCGATACAGCCAGGACTGTCGGTGTGTCGCTGTCAACAGTACAAAGAGTTCTCCGACGTTACGAAGAAACTGGTTCTAACCTACGCAGACCAGGAACGGGCAGAACCAGGTGTACCACAGCACGAGAAGACCGATACTTGGTGAACACCATGCTTCGAAATCGCTTTCTCACAGGAACTGAACTCACCAATCAGTTTCGACGCCTCGGAGGAAGTAACCCAAGTGCATGGACAGTAAGACGTCGGCTTGCTGAATCTAACTTAAAACCCCTTAGACCTGCAAACGGCCCTAAACTGGAGCGTGGGCATCGTATTTCGAGACTAAGATATGCCCAGAGCCACGTAAATTGGAGTATTGAAGATTGGTCAAAAGTTATGTTCTCCGACGAATCAAAATTTATGCTCTACAAGCACGATGGAAGACACAGAGTGTATCGAAGACCAGGGGAAAGATTCAAGCAAGCATGCATCGAAGAAAAAGTAGCCTACGGTGGTGGGTCTGTACTTGTGTGGGCCGGAATTTCTTCTGAAAGTCGCACAGAGCTGGTGATCATAGAAAACGGCTCTTTAACTAGCGTAAGATATGTGGAAGAAATCCTCAATGATCACGTTGGTCCATTTATGGTCAATTTAGGTGAGGATGCTATATTTATGCATGACAATGCCCGACCTCATACAGGTAGGATTGTGAATGACTACCTTCAAGAGATGAACATTACTCGTATGGAGTGGCCAGCGCGCAGCCCGGATATCAACCCGATCGAGCATGCTTGGGACGAGCTAGGCAGATGCGTAAAACAACGAAACCTCCCCCAATCACGCTTCGTGAGCTCAAAATTGCTCTCACAGAGGAATGGGAGAATATTCCCCAAAATCGTATAAGGAACTTGGTGTACAGCATGCCAAACCGCGTAAACGCAGTAATGGAAGCACGAGGAGGCAATACGAAGTATTAAAATTCAAGAAAATCGTAATAAAGTTCAAAAATTTCATGTTTCCTATTTTTGTTTTAAGGAGAGATCAGCAGTTTTTTTCTTTATGTAATTTTGTGTTAATAAAATGTATGGTGACTCATATTTTTTTTACTTTCATTTAAGGAGTATTACATTGTCTATTAAATACAATTTATTGCATTAACCTATCATTTTTAGTTTCCGAGATTTTTAACATTCTTTAAGTGACCCGGATTCATTGCTCTCGAGTGTAGTTACCATATGTAGTATTCGTTGTATCTAGAAGCCGTACCTACCTGTAAAACAAATAAATTTTGACAGAATTGGTTATAGCCAACAGTCAAAATTACCTACAGCTTTTGTAGTGCTCGTAGCGAAGTCTGCTAACCTGTTCTTAACCGATTAGCAAAGTTAAGCAACGTCCGCCGCGGTCATGAGTTGTATGGGTGACCGCTAGTGACATTACTACTGTGAGCTTCCGTGCTTCGGAGGGCACGTTAAACCGTCGGTCTCGGTTGTCGTTTTGGATAGCTGTCCTTATAGCATGGTGGTAGGGCATTTGGCCTACCGCCATGCTCAGGTACGTGGCTAGCAAGACAGATTTTATTTGCACTATACTCTCACTTTAACCAAGCCGTCACGCGCGGTCATGAGTTGGATGGGTGACCGCTTGTGACATGACTACTGAGCGTTTCCGTGCTTCGGAGGGCACGTTAAGGCGTCGGTCCCGTTTGTCGTCTTAGGATGGCGTCTTAGGATGGCAGGCATGGTGGTAGGGCATTTTGCGAATGCCCGCCTGGCTAGCTACCACCCTCAAATAGAAAATCTGTGGCCAAGCACCTAACGGTGTGTTCCGACAGCTGTCCTTGAGAGCCAGTGCTTCTAGGTTAGCCTGAACAACATCTTCGACCACATCATCACTTACCATCAGGAGAGATAGTGGTCAAAGGCTAACCTATCAGGCATAAAAAAAAGAAAAACCTAGATAATAAATTAATAACAACAGACATTCAGTTGCCATTGGAAGGCGCATGCCTAACCTTGAAAAAACTGGTGGTCTAGTTTTTGATAAACTTATGAACTTAACTGGGTTTATGCATTTCATGTGAATGTTAAGTGTCTTAAGTACGTCAGGGCTAGGTCAGTTAAAAATATCATACATGGTAATTTCCATATAAGTTAATCAGTAACTTTTCATCTTAGATCATTATTATTCTTGTCCATCCACACATCTTGTTGTGGCAATGTCAATACAGGTATTTCAGCATTCTGACTGGTTAGGTATTGTAAATACCAAAGAATTATCTATTTTGACATGGTAATTTTCTTGTTTTGCAGATTCACGATTGTGTCCTGGAATAGTCAATATCTCGTGATGATGCTAAGTATAGAATCAAAACACATTGAAAATTATTTTGGTGAGGCTATGTGGCATTGACGTTATGCTGGCTTAGCAGGAAAATTAGGTGGAATTCGGGTTAGAATTGATTAAATGGGGGCACCTCGATTGATATTCTTTATTATGCTTTATCTTAAGCCACCAGTGGTCCTAATTATTGTGTGTGTTATACATAGAAAATGCTCATTATGGGAAGCGTGTATTTTGGAAGTATATTATTATATTATTATTTATATTATTTTTGTATACTGTTTGTCTGTCATACAATGATCAACTAGTTGTGTCACAAGACTAAATCTTTATGTTTTTGTATTTAATTGAAACAAATTTGTTATATTACTATGTACATTGAATTGGTTGAGGTAAATGATGTATATAATGAATATGATATATTAGGTCCTTACATATGAAATTGGCGTTTTTCGTACTGGCCACTTTAATCACGAATTTCTCCTCTTTGGTAAGGAATTCCAAATTCAAATTTTTACAGCTATAGACTCATGTATTTGTGCTTCGATGATCGTCATTCATTTGTTTTTTTTCTTCTGTTTTTTTCTGTTTGCGTCACTCATTTTACAAAATGGAAAACCTTAAATATCGCATTATTTACGAGTACGAGTTCCGCCGTGGCACTAGTGCTGCGGAAACAACTCGAAGGGTGAATGATGTGTATGGCGGTCGTGTTGCAAAAGAAAACACAGTTCGTTTTTGGTTCCAACGTTTTCGTTCTGGAAATTTCGACCTGCAGAACAAGCCCCGTGGACGGCCTGAGACTCAAGTTGATAATGAAGAGTTGAAGGCTATTGTGGAAGCGGATCCATCGCAAACCACGTCCGAGTTAGCTGCAGGCTACGATGTTAGTGATAAAACTGTTTTAATTCACTTGAAGCAAATTGGGAAGATTAAAAAGCTTGAAAGGTGGGTACCTCACGAATTGACTGAAACAAACCGGCAAACGCGCGTCGACTGCTGCGTTACATTACTAAACCGGCACAATAATGAAGGTATTTTAAACCGAATCATTACCTGTGATGAAAAATGGGTTCTTTACAATAATCGGAAGCGCTCAGCGCAATGGTTAGATCCTGGCCAGCCAGCCAAATCCTGCCCCAAGCGAAAATTAACCCCAAAAAGTTACTTGTAAGCGTTTGGTGGACTAGTGCCGGTATTGTTCATTACAGTTTTTTCAAATCTGGCCAGACTATTACGGCTGATGTCTATTGTCAGGAATTGCAAACCATGATGGAAAAGCTAGCGGCTAAACAACCTAGGCTGGTCAATCGCTCCACGCCACTGCTGCTTCACGACAACGCTAGACCACACACTGCGCTACAGACGGCTACTAAATTAGAAGAGCTTCAATTGGAAAGTCTAAGACATCCTCCGTACTCCCCGGACCTTGCTCCAACAGATTACCATTTTTTTCGAAATTTGGATAACTTCTTGCAAGGGAAAAAATTCAACTCCGATGGGGCAGTCCAAATCGCCTTCAAAGATTTTATTGATTCCCGTCCGACTGGTTTTTTTAGTAAAGGGATCAATGAACTACCTATGAGATGGCAAAAGTGCATAGAAAATAATGGTTCATACTTTGATTAATTAAATATATTATATTAAAAAATATTCGACTTTTTGTTCCTCCCATACAAAACGCCAATTTCATATGTAAGGACCTAATATATAAGTATTGTGATAATAAAAAAAGGAATAAATATCTAGGATTAGTGTTATTAGTGGTATTTTATTTTATCTTACACCAACTAATTTATATTTCAATTCAACAGTCTATTTATCTCTTTTATTTTGTTGCAGTTATCACCTGAAAATCACTAGCCTTGATAGTCTCAGCTGTAATATTACTACATTATTGAATACGCAAATAAACGAATTGAATAGGGTGGTCCACTTTATGTGTTCAATGATGTAGGAAAGTTATAGCTGACTCGGGTATAGCGGCTTCCAGTTGATAAGGCTACTTATCCACCAGATAAGCGAGGAAGACAATAGGATCGGTGTGCTAGTTGCAGCGCCAGGAAATTGAATCTTCATCATCATACATCTTCCTTGCACATCTGGTGGATATGCAGTCTGAGTACAACAGAGTAATCCTAGTTTACGTAAATATGTTGTCTGGGTAGAATCAAATAAGACTAATAGCCGATAGTTTGTATATTGAATAAGACATATGGCTGGAGTAACGGACACTCTTGTTCAAATGAACCAAGTCACATAACTACGGAAACATATAATGATGTTAGTATTGAATTAAGCACATGACTACTTTAACGTACTCTCTTGTTCAAAATAAGCCATAAGCATAACTAATGGAACACACACAGTTATTCAAAAATTACAATACACATATTTATTTCAATTGACACAGTAGTTAAAACTATATAAGATAAAAGGCTTAGAAAGATCTTGCAGCTTATTCGGTTTAATGTATACATATAATAACTGCATTTTAGAATAGCATGTTAATTAAACAAGATACTTAACACATGCTGACAGCATGCATTGGTTCAAGTAAACTGCTGTGATATTAGGCTCATATGGAAACAAGATGTTAGTTAAACTGAACACGGATATTACTCAAAGTAACGTATTATTTTTTTCAGTGTAACCTTACAGAAGTCGATGGCGGATTTTCAGAGTAGCCGAGTGGTATTTCAAGTTATTTTCATTATTATTATTCTGAAAGATGCATGTAGGGGAAAAGCCCTAAAAATTAAGAAAATAAAGTAACATGTTCAAAATCGTGCGCCCGAAGAAATCAAGTACTCCTGAGATTGCTTCGCGTTGAATCGAAACGCATCGCAAACTCTTCCGGTTTGGCAACGTGGCGTTTATGACGTCACGTCGGCTTAACAGGAAAATTAGGCGGAATTGTGACTACATATTATTATATTATTAAAGTTTTTCAAAAATATTACTTTATATTATAGTCTTCTTTAAATAATTGTAATATGTGGATTTCCGGAAAGTAACGCCTGAATCTGCTAATTATCTTTAAGACACATATATTTTACTTCGTTACAATTATTATTTGTTATATTCCTAGACCAAGACACAAAAATCCAAACAACTTAACAAAATTATTCTTGCAGCCCTCTGCCACATATCGGCTCCAACTCAACATAGTACTGATCGTTAAGAGTAGAGTGCACGGAGCGCTTACCATACAAACCTAGTTTTTTTTTTTTATGCCTGATAGATTAGCTTTTGACCACTATCTCACCTGATGGTAAGTGATGATGTGGTCGAAGATGTTGTTCAGGCTAACCTAGAAGTACTGGCTCTCAAGGACAGCTGCCGGAACACACCGTTAGGTGCTTGGCGACAGATTTTCTACTTGAGGGTGGTAGCTAGCCAGACGGGCATTCGCAAAATGCCCTACCACCATGCTAAAAGTTTCGTCATATTCGAATACCAACTGTTCAAACTTGGTGAAATTTGGAGTCCAAATTGCTGAGTCTAATATCTGGTTTACCAGTTTTTCTATTTATTATATCCCTAAATGTCTAAATAACAATTCCCATACAAAACAATTATTCGAATTATTTATGAAAATAATTAATTACGGAAATCTGTCCAACCAGAAGCATAGATAATAGGCTCAAGAATATACATGCAAAGTTTCACTGAGTTTGAACACGTAGGGCCTGTTTCAAAATGTTCGAATAAGTTCCGAACAACCGAGGTTATACTACCCAGAACATATTTCATAAATAAAATACTATTTTTGCGTTTCACAGTCATCGATTTAGCCTATCCATCGGTTAAAGCTTGAAACGCCCTGCGTTAACTGTCATTTTTATCATTCTGTTATTTTATGTTCTGGGTAGTATAACCGGAACTTACTCGAACATTCTGAAACAGGCCATTAGTATTTAAAATATGACGAAACTACGTTTGTATGGAAAGCACTCCGTGAACTCTACTCTTAACAACCATCGTCTTCCGTTAAGACTGGTTGTAGACGTCACGCACTACACATAAATAAGTACTACAGTATTTACAACAAAGTATTAGCAAAACATTCAATAGAAGATTTAAAGGTATATGTTCGTTAAAAGTTAAATATAACACGTACACTCACCCATATGTAAACAGTTTTAAATAGAAAAAGACTGAGCAAGCAATGATCGCCGAGTGGTTACAGCTATGGACTGCGATGCCGCAGGTCTATGGTTCGATCCTCGCCGCCGAATTGAGAGATATTATGCTGAATTTTTTTTCCCGCACATGATTAAGTATATTTTTCTCTTTTCTAAATTTGTAATTTTGTAGAATAGATAATGTTCACAAAATTCCTCAGAGTCCTAATTATATATATTGGTATATATCCTTTACTACTCGAAAAGTACTATACTCTTGAAGATTTTTTATGGAACCAAATATTGAATAGATCGTCTCACGATGGTACATGATGCTATACCCTATCAGGGTCATTATGTCACATTTCACCTTATTTTGGTTTGTTTATATATCTGCATGTAAACCACATTTGTATGTACATTATAATTGGAATAAATAATCGAGTATTAATACTTTAAAACTAATTATTTTCTAAATATCATCCTACGCAGTATTTTATGAGCTTATTGTCTTCCTAAAATATTTTACACATACAAAGTTACACGAAACACGTTATATTATATTAATTACTACCGACAAGGTTATATAACACTATAAAATATAACCAGTTATTTACAACAAAAACATGTTTTATAGTATTTCTTATAACCATAATGCGTAGATACGATTTATCAACTGGTTCAACTAGTTGACTACCAATAAATTACCACATATTATATGTAAACTATTATTTCTTATTTTTATAATAATGCTAATTTACGTTAAAATGTATAGGTTAAACCAGTCAAATGTTCAATAAATCAAGAAAAATATTTATTAATTAATTATACTTAATTATATTTTGAAGCGGTCGTAGCGAAAATTACTTAGCTGTTCTCAACCGATCAGCAAAGTTAAGCAACGTCGCGCGCGGTAATGAGTTGGATGGGTGACCGCTAGTGACATTACTACTGAGCGTGCACGTGCTTCGGAGGGCACGTTAAGCCGTCGGTCCCGGTTGTTGTTTTAGGATGGCAGTCAGATTAGTAGGGCATTTTTCGAATGCCCGCCACCCTCAAGTAGAAAAATCTGTCGCCAAGCACCTAACGGTGTGTTCCGGCGGCTGTCCTTGAGAGCCAGTACTTCTAGGTTAGCCTGAAAAACATCTTCGACCACATCATCACTTACCATCAGGTGAGATAGTGGTCAAAGGCTTACCCTACAAGCCTTAAAAAAAACCTCGTAATTGGCTGCTGATAGAATCGTGCTCTGGTGTGCGTTTTTATGTGGTGCCAGCGGATCACGTCCGATGACGTCCTAAGCGTTCTTATATGAAGCAGTGATGGCTCAGTGGCATTGGCTATGGACTGCCGCGCAGCAGGTCCATGGTTCGAATCCCGCCCAGAGCTTGAGCTTCATCGCATAGTGGAAGGGCATTTTGCGATTTGCGCCTGGCTAGCGACCACCCTCAAGCAGAAAGTCTGTCGCCAAGCACCAAAAGGTGTGTTCCGGCAGTAGTCCTTGAGAGCCAGTGAAATTACAGGCACAATGATACTTAACAACTATGTCTCAATGTGACGGGCGCAGTGCTATTCGTGAGTTGTCATGAATTGCAACTGTTATAGGCAGAGGTTAGTCCACTTAACATCAGGTGGGCCTCGAGCTTGTTCCGTCACAATCACATAAAATATAAAAAAAAAAAAAAAAAAAATATATATGGCCATGTGATCGTTAGATGATCACCCGGAGCGTTATTTTTTGTCGCTCGACGACGCAACGTCGCTCGTCCCACGAATTCAGGGGGCGAAAATCGCCCTGACGTTTAATTTGACAGTTGGGACTTCATTTTCGTATTTGACACACTCTTAGGATATTTTTTTGGTATATTTTTTTTTTTCTTTTACTCGTATGTACCGGGTGCCGGGTTAGAATTATACCTCCCCATATCATCCCGTGGGTGTCGTAAGAGGCGACTAAGGGAAAAATACCGGAAGGTGGGCAGCAGCACCTTCTAAAGAACTGCCAACTTACACTGCGATCCCCAAGCCGCCTGCCAAGCGTGGGGATTATGGCAAATACCCCCTTAATAGGGGAGGCTGTGTTCAGCAGTGGACGAGTCGGCTGTTACAGTACATTACTCATATGTGTTTTTTCAAAAATAATTTTAACACTGTTGCTCCTTAAAATACTCGAACGTAAAGCGCGTGTACTCTCTACGAGTGCAAAGCTTAGTGTGGGGGACAGGTTGCCGGCCAGCTTACCTGCACTGGTCGACTATCCTCGTTTGAGATGTCGATATAGGTCAATGTTTGTAATGAACACAAGTCAAGTCTCCCTGGTAAGATGATGGACCAGCTTTCCGAGATACAAGTTAATTCTTAGTTTCGTAGTTTTTTTATTTTATTATTGCTGATAGGTAAGCCTTTGACCACAATCTCGCCTGATGGTAAGTGATGATGTGGTCGAAGATGTTTTTCAGGCTAACCTAGAATTACTGGCTCTCAAGGACAGCTGCCGGAACACACCGTTAGGTGCTTGGCGACAGATTTTCTACTTGAGGGTGGTCGATAGCCAGGCGGGCATTTAAGCCCACGCCGGATTTGAACCATGGACCTTCTGCGCGGTAGTCCATAGCAAATGCCACTGTAGGTGCGAACAACTTTATTATCCACTCGATCGTACATCAGTAAGTACTTACTACATGATGTCATATTATAATCAATAAAAAAAAACATTCAATTATTTTTTTATTCACTACGTTGTTGCTATGTCTGTCCCTAAAAGTTTTCACATAATTATTAGGCTACGGTAATACTAGTAATAATAATAATACAACAAATAAAAGTTAATATATTTGTTTCTACGTAGTAATCGACCTAGTTGACCTTGGTGTGTACCACCGGAATCCGTATACTAAGAACTAATTATCATGACATCAAATAAGAACTTTATCGCAATGAAACAATACAACTTTCTTTAGTATTGTAGAAGCAATGTTAAAGTGTTTCTGTTTCGACACAGTGTTATACTAGGTTTTTCGTGCATGCGCTCTACAATGCTGTTTGCATATATCGCAATACTATGTGAAACCACAGAATATAATACAGTAGTAGGTACAAAGAACGAAGAATTTTTGCTTTGGACATCCTTTCGCTTTTGTGTATTAAAAAGCTGCGAGTATTCCAAGGTTAATTTCATCATGTTCTGTCAAGCAGTCTAAAGAACACAGCTGAAGTAATGACACAGTATTCATAAGATTGCAGTGGTATAACTTTGGTCAAAGAAATTATATGTATTCTTGAAATATTAAAAAGAAACTGGTTATTTTAATCTGTATTATTGATAATGAAACGTAACATTCTGGAATCAGATTTTGTAAGCTTTGACGATGAAAATTTAATGAAATATGGAAAGGAGCGTTGTTATAATATCTTTGGATCTTAGCCCCCCCCCCCCCCCCTTTGGGACGGATACTCGCGGGTTCGAACCCCGTTAAATTTTTTCCTTGCTATAAATCTGAATGAAAGTACAAAATTACAAATTTTGTACTTTCATTCAGATTTATAGCAAAAGGGAACTGTTCATTATAAAATATGTATTTTTTTATTTTTATTTTATTGTTACGGAACAAGCACGAGGACCACCTGATGTTAAGCGGTAATTTCTATCTATAACAGATTCATTTCGTCACAAGTGACGAACTTCACTGCGCTCGTCACACTGAGACATTTTGTTGAGTCTCGTGTGCCTGTAATTTTACTGGCTTTGGAATAATCTGAATTCAGATTTTGTGAGCTTTGGCGATGAAAATTTAATGATATATGGAAAGGAGCGTTGTAATAATATCTTTGGTAACAGATAGAAAGAATAATTCTTAGTTAAATTAATTTTACTAGTGGCATAACGTCAAAAATATCGTTATTTCGCGTACGCTGCGGAAATTGTTGACAATAGAGCAAATTGATTTAATATAATTTTATAGAAGTCATCAATATCTACAAAAAAGTCCGTAATACCATATGTCTAACTATTACAGTTATATCATAGTAACTACTTTTTATGGGTTTGTTTCAATATATAATTTTTGCAAGGCCGGGCGGGCGGCTCGCTAGTATTATACAAGGTGTACCAAGAAGTAGTGATATACTGAAGCTATGGGAGTTTGAAGACCTAGAGGGCTATCTGAATCACCCCCATGTATGTTTCGCGATTTTTCGTATTTTCGGAGCTATGACTTCTTTTTTAATTTTTCACCTATCGCTGAGTACGTTGAAATTTTTATTTATTGTGACGTGAATTATTGCGGTAGATGCTTGATTTTCCTTTTGCCTTATAGAAAAATAGCGGAACATACAGGGGGTGAATCAGATAGCCCTCTAGATCCTCTACCGCCCAGCTTCAGTATATCACTACTTCTTGGAACACCGTGTATATAGGTAAATAGGTATATAAACTAATTATGTAAATACGAATTGTAATAAAATAGGTACTTAACTTCGTCGGTTCAAAGGTTGATATTCTCATAAACAAAATAATTATGGAATTTTTATTCAACTCCGCGCGAGTAGTAACCAGTTAGCCTAGCTAGGCCAATTACGTATTCTAAACCACCATGAAAAAGGATGTGATTAAGTCACCCAGTATTGGGTCCGAAATTGGCCGAGCGCTTTACTAGAGAAGACGGTAAAAGGAACTTTCACCCTTATTTAGGGAGGAATACCTTAATTTCAACAACCAAAACATTATCAATCAAAATATCAACGACATTTTGGATCAATGATGGCCCAGCGGTTATTAAGGACTGCGGCGCCGCAAGTCCATGGTTCGATCCCCGCCGCCGGCTTGAGCTTCACCGCATGGTGGGAGGGCATTTTGTAAATGCCAGCCTGGCTAGCGACAACCCTCAAGTAGAAAATCTGTCGCCAAGCACCTAACGGTGTGTTCCGGCAGCTGCCCTTGAGAGCCAGTAATTCTAGGTTAAGCCTGTGTAACAGCTTCGACCACATCATCACTTACCATCTAGTGCAATTGTGCGAATAAAATAAAATAAAAAAAATACATATTTTATAATGAACAGTTTGTTTTTGCTATAAATCTGAATAAACGTACAAAATTACAACGAAAAGAAAAATTTAAACGGGTATCGAACCCGCGAGCTTCCGTCCCACAGCTGGGACATGCTCTTCTACCTAGACAAAGCGAAACTGAACTACGTATGCAATATTTAAAAAGCGTGAGCAAACTTTTTGAGTAAATTAATATGAAAGTGAGTTATTTTAATATTTTAATTACTTTATAATATTATTATAATTTATTTTGAGTTTTTTAAAATATTTTTATTTTTGCCGTAACGCATGCTCTGCGGATTACCTTACATAATTAAATATTTACGAGAGATAAAAAATATTTTCATGTGCGGGATTCTTACCAGCGCACCTAATAGGTACTTTTGAACTATCATGTTCATGGCCGACTTCAACAAGTTATTTCAAGCTTTTGAGTGTTGAAGTCGGTTCTATTTTTAGGTAAAAAAATATTTACTTTATCAAGCGATGAAACAAATAAGTCTGCCGTTTGATGGTGTCACTGTGTATTATAGTTACAGTACTTGCAGTGTCACCAACTTTTAGTTTTACTTCTGCATGACACTGCACTGCACTCGGCACTCCGATACTTCTTATCGGAGCTCGCAGACGCAGCTGCGCACTCACCCTGATGATGAGCATCTGATATGCTCGAAACCCGGGAGACCTATTCGATCCTCAACGTGAGTGTTTTTGCCGGTTTAATTTATAATATTTAATGTTGTCTTAAGTTTTCGCGATTATTACACATAGTAATTAAACAACTTTAAACGGTTTAAATCGCGTATATTTATCATTATTTTTGTCCCGACGTTTCAAACACTTTGCAGTGAGTCACCCCGTGACCAAGATCACGTGGTTACTATTGGTACTATTATAATATTTAAATTACTAATATGTCCATATTCCATAAATATATAAACCTGCAGTTTTAAGTTAAATTTCAAATGAACGATAAAACCCAATAATTTGCAGTTGGGTTTTAAACTTTTATATTAATATACATAATAATACATATTTTTTTTAAATAATACATAAAAAAACAAGGTAGAAATAAGTCTAAGTTTGCTACAAAGATATCAGCCTAAGCAAATAGAAGCCGTGACGTCAACTGTAAATAAATAAACGCAAAATGAGACGGGGGATTTCTAAAATGTATGTTCTCATTTACGGCGAAATGTCAATTACTCAAGGGTATGCGAGGACGAGAATTGCTTTTGCTTACATTAAATGTATTTACTCAATATTCATACGCCCGAAGGAGTAGGGAATGTATATATATAAGCAATAAACACCTAGAACGAGAGGAAAATTGGGAATTATGAGTCAATGTCATGTTAGCTCAGTCGGTCAGAGCATACCCGGCTATAGGGGTGGATGGACGCGGGTTCGAATCCCGCACATGACTATAACTTTTTGTCTGGTAAATTAGTAATTTTGTAATCCTACATTGCACATTTCAATGTTTTGGATTCCATGTAATAGGAGACTAGCCTTTGCTATGTGCCGGCTAGCGGGTAGAGTTTGTTACTTTGGTATGAGACTGAAAAAGTAAGGGTGTCGATCTTAGGACCACGCCAATCTTTTTTGAACCGCTCGTAGCGAAGTTTGATTAACTGTTCTTAACCGATCAGCAAAGTTAAGCAACGTCCGCCGCGGTCAAGAGTTGGATGGGTGACCGCTGATGGCCGGTGATGGCAGTCGTTATAGCATGGTGGTAGGGCATTTTGCGAATGCCCGCCTGGCTGGCTACCACCCTCAAGTAGAAAATCTGTCGCCAAGCACCTAACGGTGTGTTCCGGCAGCTGTCCTTGAGAGCCAGTACTTCTAGGTTAGCCTGAACAACATCTAACTACAATTATCAACAACTATCTTGGCGATAGATTTTTACTTGATTTAATTGTGTGCAATTGCATCACTGCTACATCAAGGTTGACAAAATTTAAACATAACCATCTAAGATCCAACAAAAATATATATATATAATCCATCATAGTAGGATAATTCAATAAAAAGTTATGCCTGGTCTTCAATGTAGTCATGCAAAAAAAATCTTGAGAACCTTCTTCCGTTTTTTGGAATAGGTTAATTAACTTTATGAAACTGGCCCAAAGGAAACAAAAACTACAGAAACAACTAGTAGTCAACAAAAAGTACTAAGTAACAAGTTGCGATGCAAAAATAAAACACTTTTTGCGTTGCAATTTTTAATTCACTTCCTGCTAGATAGACTTTTTGCTATTATACAAATAATATTATAACAAAAAATATGATAAGTAAATATTTGGTTAAAACATGTGTTCGGAACTTCGGACCGATCAACTTATCGGGCAGTTTTCGAACGAACCCCTTTGCTAGTCGTCTATTGTGATCTATGGATTTTACGTGAGATTATCTTGGAAAAGAATTGAAAAATTATTCTCCTTCTTGGAAGTAATTAATTTGAAAACCTTTGATAAATTACTTGATAGTTTTTGTTTTGTTTGAGCGTATTTTCTACGCAAATAATTTGTAATTGTGCTGGTGCCTTGATGACTCTGTGTCGTTACTTCGGAGTCTCGGAGGACTAGAGGCCCCACGAGTGAGTACAATCAAATATTTAGTCTTGGCCAATATCAAATATTCAGATACACTCTAGTGGGATTCTAGTGGAATTCCTCCCTTCATAAGTTGCACGTAAGTGTAATTCTTTTCTTTCGTTTAATTTTCGTGTATTTGTGTTTTATTTCAGCCCGGTGAACTGCAGGCCAAGTTAAACATTCCAAATAGATTGTCTAGGCAGAAGAACGCTTCCACTGAACAATAAAGAAGAGAAAGAAGAAAGAAAGAAAATATATTTATTCTACACAGAACTGCATACAACAACATTGTAAACATAGATTGGTTAAAATATAAAAGAACAATCTGTTATCTTAAAATATCAACATAACATCATGAACTAACAGCACTTCAATGCTGCTGTAATATGCAGTGCTGCCAGAAAAGGCCTGAGCTCAGCATAATGCTGTGGACTAATCCCCAGCGCTGATTTTCAGCTCTGACCTTTGGTGACGCACAGACAAACAAATTAAAAAAAAATAAAAGTATACAGAGTAGAAAAACTTATTCTATATGAAAATATATGTAGCTAAACAATTAGATGCTTTGTATAAATAAATATAGTAAAGAATATTTTTTGCAACAAATAAAAAGAACAGTATCTATACATATATATAATTACGTATTAATATAATTATATAAAATTTCAATACATAGTAAAAGAAAAAATAGGTATAAAAATAAAGTAGAGACTAAGTAGAAGGTAAGGAGTTTATATAATCAGTACTATTTTCATAGCAGTATGCAATTAATCGTATATGCCAACAGATTACACAATTAGTAAAGAACTAATTTCATTAATTTCTATACAATGCTATAAACTATAATAATTCAATTCAATTCTAAACAATACCTCAGAAAGAAAAATAAAAACTGATACGATTACCACAAGACATTAAGTGAATAAAAAACAGAAAAAATTTCATCATTTATATTCCTAATATGTTTATTATTAGGTTTTAAATTTCTTAGAAATGTCCCTGCATAGCATCAGCTTTTTGTTTATTGAACAAATGGTTTTTGAGTTGTAGTCTAAATTTGTATTTACTCTGTGTATTACGAATGGGAGGGGGAAGAGAGTTCCAACACTTCGTGGCACTAAAACGGAAGCTACCACGAAATGCTGCTGTACCACCGTGCATGTGGATACGTAGCATATTGTATCTTGTTGCACGAGTAAGGTAGCTGTTTTCGTCACGAGCCCATGTTAATTTTGTAAAAAGGTAATTAGGTTTCTGACATTTGATCAAGCCGAACATTAATGTAGCCAAATGAAGGTGTCTTCTATATTTCATGTTTAAAACATTGTGTTGAATAAGAAATGGAGATATATGACTTCGGGGTGGGACATCAAAACAAAAGCGTGCACACGCATTTTGCACTCGTTGGACATGTTGGGCTGTTTTAGCAAAGAGCCTGGGACCATAAACACAGTCAACGTAATTAAATTTAGATAATACTAGTGAATCTACAAGCCTAATACGTAGGTTTGTGCTTATATAATTTCTTATTTTATATAAAACTTTTAAGCGATAAAAACAGTTCCTAACAATTTCGGATATATGGCGCTCAAAACGTAATTGTTCGTCCATGACGAGTCCTAAATTTCTTGCTTCATGTACTCTTTCTATTGTTTCACCACCGATCAATAACAATGGATTTTCTATTTGTATTTTCTTAATTTGTACTTTTGAACCTAATATCATAAATTTAGTTTTTTTTGAATTTAGTAACAATGAATTTACCCCGGCCCATTTGTGTACCCTTTCCAAGTCTTCGTTAAGTTTAATCTCAGCAGATCTTATGTCTTCTGGTTTGAAAGATAAATACATTTGTATGTCATCAGCATAAATATGAAACCTACAATGCTTAATGACCTTCACTATGTCTGCGCTATATAAAATAAATAATAATGGGCCCAATATAGAGCCTTGTGGAACGCCCTTAGTTACTTCGCGCGTATTAGAGCGCAATACTTCACCACTGTCTTTGTTTATTTCTACGAACTGCTTACGATTACTTAGATACGTGTTGAACCATTGGACTACGCTAGGATCAAATCCGTAGAAACTAAGTTTTGACAGTAAAAGCGCTATATTTAGACAGTCAAAAGCACGCGAGAAGTCCAATAACACCAAGATTGTCCCCATACCTATATCTTGCGCAGCAGTGATATTGTCTGTCACATCCAGTAATGCTGTGTTTGTCCCTCTATTCTTCCTGAATCCCGACTGCATATCAGGTAATATATTATTCATCTCTAAGTATTCAGTAATTTGACAACAAACCGTTTTTTCTAAAACCTTAGACAAACACGGCAGTAAGCTAATAGGACGTAGGTCTTTTATTTCCGTAGGATTTGTTACTTTAGGTATAGGTTTAACCACTGCTGTTTTCCACACTGTGGGAAAAGTTGCAGTGGTCAACGATTTATTAATAATAGCCGTTAAGGTATCAAGACTTTGCGGAAGAGTCAAAATTATCATATTTAAAGATATTTGATCAGTACCGCAAGCATTCGTTTTTATTTCTTTTATTTTTTGAAGAACAAACGAAGAATCAATCGTTTTAAAGAAAAACGTGCTAAGGCCAAATTTATTGAATTCAAACCAAGTTAAATCACATATAGTCACAGGCGAATTCTGAGGAATGTCTAAAAACTGATCATTGATCGCATCAGGGTTGTCAAAGTGGCCTGGCAGCCCCACAGACTTAGGCGGCAGCACTTTACTTTTTAAGTTGTGCCATAACAACTTAGAGTTGTTTATATTTTGACTGAAGAATGCTGTTTTTTCATTATGTAGCGCTACAATTACCTGTTTTTTCAGATCTTTATAATACGATTTGTCATTATCGTGTTTGGTTTCATGATATTTGGCCAGTGCTCTATCGCGAAGACCCATCATCAACTTAATATTGTCAGTTATCCATGGACTGGGCAGTTCTTTTATTATTCTCGACTTCGTTGGGGCATGTAAATCAAACAATAGAGTGAGTGTGCTTATGAAGCAAGTAACCATTGTATCAACATGTTCCATTGACATTAGCAAATCCCATCTAATAGATTCAAGGTCATTAGTGAATAAATCTAAACAGATATCCTGAAATGGTCTATAGGTAATGCGTTTTGGCAGGATTTGTGGCTTTTTAAATATTAATTCACATAATATATACGCATGTCCTAAATTTGAACCAAAGAGGGAAACACTTACATTACGTACCGGTATATTAGAGCATACCACATCGAGTAAAGTGCTACTGGTATCTGTAAAGTGAGTAGGCTTATCAACATATTGTTGCAGACCAGTGAATGTTAAAAAATCATTGAATTTTTTTAAATTAGGGTCATCTGGGTCCAGTAAATTAGTGTTAAAATCTCCCAAGAGAATAATTTTATCGCAGTAAGAAAATGACGCAACAGATTCCATTAAGGCCTCAAAGAAAATAGTCGCATTAACCCATTGTGGTCTATACGCTGTTCCTATTACTAATATAGATGCATTAATATTCATTTTTAGCCACATTTGTTCGACATTATGAGTTACGGGGTAAGCACAAGGTCGCACATTGATGCCTCGTTTGATGTAGAATCCGATGCCACCGCCACGTCCCTCACGGGTCGTGGGAGGCCGTGGCGTATGAATGAGCCTATACTGGGGAACAATAGGCGCGCGACCCTCTTCACCCGCTCGTAACCACGTTTCGTTAATAGTCATTATGTCTACCGCATATAGCGGAGATAAAGTCGTCGTGATTTGTGCCTAGTGAACCAGGATTGTGCAAACCAATTTTAAGAAATTTATTTTTATTACCCATAATCAGGAGTAAAAAAATACACAAGTAAATATTTACTGAATATTGACACAAAACTGCCAATCGGCAGAGATATAATAATTAAAATGCTAACATAACTGGAAATATAGTATGGCATACATGTGAATAATAAAAAGCATACTCCATATAAAATATTAAAGTAATAAAATAACATCTTTATGAACAGTTTCTGTATTTTATAAATGCAACACTTTAAAGTTTGAATACCGAGTTCACATATATAATATAATATATAACCTGTACGTAATATATAGATGTTAACAGACAGCATTTTAGATAGTGTCAGTGTTACAAATTGTGGGTATGATGTAATGATATAATACCAATCTAAAATGATATACTTGCGATCTAAGCGTCCAAATACATTTTTAATGTGAATATTATAATACATATTATTTATATTTAACAATAATAAATAACATTTAAAGCTATTATATTTTATTAGCATACCGCAATAAATTAAAGCTATTATCATAAAAAGACTTTTTTTATTGTTGAGCGCGATGAAATTTAATCTTCTAATCAATACAGAAAAGTAAATGTACACTGGTAAATCAGAGCTCCCTAACAGTTGCAGTTTTAAAAACACGATCGACATCGGCATCAAAACGCAGCACAAATACCTGTTTCCCATCTGACTGACGAGCGAAAATACGACCTCTCTTAGTCCAGGAGTATCGCCAATGCTGATTGCGACATTCTTCTCTCACACGATGGAACAGTTGCCGGTTGTACCTTGTCAAACGTTCATTAACATATATTTTACGCGCCGGTCCTGCCATGCCAAGATCTGATGTGGTGATATTGCGGCGCACACGTGCTGCACGCAATAGCTCATCGCGCAGATCACGGCGCGCCAAGCGTACCACCACGCGCCGAGTGCGCGGTCTCGGCTGCTCTGCGGTGCTTCCGGATCCGGCGGTGGTGCTCGCGCCGGCGCTGCCACTCGTGTCCACCTTTCCAACCCGCTCTGCAAATACTATATCTTTGGTCTCAAGTTGGACACCCAATTTAGCAGCTAAAACTGTAACTGTATGTGCTATGTTTTCCCCAATCTCCTCTGTTAAATGACCTATATCGAGATCTGCTTGGAATGTTTCCTGATCACGATCATTGATATCTTGCTTGAGCTGAGCAACGGTCTGCTGCAATGTAGCAAGTTCATGTGATTCCGGCATCACCTCCCTTGACTCGACGGCTTCAACACGCTGCTCCAGACTGTCCATGCGCTTGCTCAAGCTAGCCAAGGACGCATGGAACTCTTGGCGGAATTCACGCGCCTCAGCTATATATTCTGCTAGGTCGCGACGCATCGCTTGGACATCAGACATTTCAATAAAAGATTCACGATTAAGGGACGGCATTATTTTGGCCTGCGACGAAGAGGCAATATCGCAAGTGAGTAGGGAAGCAGGAGTGCCACATATACTTTTCACCGGTGTAAAGCTATTGTCACCTTTACGTCGGTCCTTGTTACATTCAGGGCAGGTCCAACCCTGTGGCAAAGCCAAACCTTCAGGCAATGCTACACATCCATTGTGGAAAATACAGGGGCAGGTAGAACAAGTTGCGACACCTGGACTATAACTGCCTGGGCAATCTGGAATCCTAACAACATGCAAGGTCGTTTTGTGAACGAATATAATATATAATATTATTGTTATATCGAGGTTCCAGGTTCGATTCCCAGCAGAAACCATTCAGTTTTTCTGATAATAAAAATTTCAGCAGGAGTCATGGTACGGAGTCTGGAACTTAGCCCGGAGACACGAACGAAACAAGTCAAATAAAAGCTTTTACTAAAACCATATTATCAAGCCTTTGTATTCCCGAAAGTGTGGACAGGGTGACTAAGCAAGCACCGACTTTTTCCATACTTTTGGCCTTATCTTCTAATATATAAAATTCTCGGGTCACAGTTTTCGTTGCCATACTCCTCCGAAACGGCTTGACCGATTTTGATGAAATCTTTTGTGCTTATCCGGTATCTATGAGAATCGGCCAACATCTATTTTTCAAATGCTAGGGGTAGTCCACCCCTAAATATATTTTTTTATTTTTTAGACAAAATTTTTAATTTCTATTTTTTTATGATACAACATACAAAAATACATACAATCCTCAATTTTCACCCTTCTACGATCAACCTTTATTTTTTAAATTATTTATATGGCAAAACAACGTTTGCCGGGTCAGCTAGTATAGTATAGCAATATTTTTTTTGCTGGTTCTCAAGGACTGTTGCTGCAATACACTGTTAGGTATATGATGTTTTTAGAGAACCTATATTTCTATTATTGTTCCCTCGAAATCCATTACGTAAGCTTGGTTCATTGAATATTATTACTATACTATATCTCAATGGCTTGGTTTTGGTTATAATAAATATATTTGAAAAAAAAAAGTGTTTTAATTTTTAGAATAATCAGAATAATCAATTTATTGGTAAGAATATTACATGTCACAAAATTATTATTATAACTTAGTTTATCAATACAGTTAATAATTTCTTTTATATTAAAGTAAATAAAATTCCATATTATTATATGTCATAAAATTATAATTATAGCTAACAATAACAATACAGTTATAATGTCAATTATCATATAAATAAAAATATTTATAGAAAACAAATTAATTAAAAAATTAATTATTCAAATATTATACTATGTTTTTCACATATTCGTCAACACTATAAAACGCCTTCTCGAGGAGTCACGATTTAAGAATGCGCTTAAATGTAGGGAGGCTAGGAGCTGAGACTACATGATTCGGTAGGTGGTTATACAACGCGGGTCCCAGACGTGCGTGAGTCTGTCTGATTTAGCCAGCCTGTGTGACACCGCAGATAACTTGCCAGCTCCTTTATTTTATGCATGTGCATATTTACGAATTTAACACTGCAGCAATATATATGTTAGCTATAATACAACATATTTGTTTAGCTTACCAAAACTATAAATAACTATGTAAAACGCCAATAAACAAACAAGTTGTGATCGACTCAGTAAAGCTACATCTCTTATGTTCAGCTACATAAGGGCTAGAGATGCTCAGTTTTTTCTAGAAGTCATTTGTCATGCAATACCGTGAAGCCATTGTCCGTTAACTGCATTGCGGGTAAAATTGCGGTGGCAATGACTTCGCTAACCTTGTACGGAACCCTATAATTTATCTTTCTACAGTTCCTCAAAACTTTACTATACGTAACTTATGTTTTATAAGTTGACTAACGACCGCCCGGGTATTTAATAGTAAAAAAACATATTTTTTGATATTATTATTCTATAAGCCTATGTTCATCAGGGATAATGTAGGATTCTTATGGTGAAAGAATTTTTCAAATCGGTCCAGTAGTTTTAATGTTTATTCGTTACATACAAAAATACAAATATTTCCTCTTTACAATATTACTAGAGGCCCGCCCCGGCATAGCATGAGTATATAACATAAAAATATCAATAATTAAAAATTTAAACATAAAAAAGTAGTTTTTTATGCTATTGTGACGGAACAAGCTCGAGGCCCGCCTGATGTTAAGCGGATTAACCTCAGCCTATAACAGATGCATTTCAAAAATAACAAATATTTTTTAAATATTTTATGAAAACATCAAATTAATATTTTAATAAAACACTTAAAAAATACAAAAATATATCCAGTGACAATTCCGCCTAATTTTCCTGTTAAGCCGATGTGACGTCACAAACGCCATGCAGCCAAACCGGAAGAGTTTTCGACGCGTTTCGATTCTACACGAAGCATCCTCATTCTCGATCGTGCGCTCGTAGAGTCAAGACCTCCGCAAAGTAACGCCTGAATCTATTTATTAGATGCATTTCATCACAAGTCACGAATTGCACTGCGCCCGTCACCTTGAGACATAGTTGTTAAGTCTCATATGCCCTTAATTTCACTGGCTCTCAAGGACTGCTGCCGGAACACACTGTTAGGTGCTTGGCGACAGATTTTCTACTTGAGGGTGGTCGCTAGCCAGGCGGGCATTCGCAAAAAGCCCTTCCACCATGCGATGAAGCTCAAGCCGGCGGTGGGGATCGAACCAGGGTACTGCGGCGCGGCAGTCCATAGCTATTACCGCTCGGCCATCATTGCTTCAAAATATTTATATTTATTTATTCTCTCAGCACGCGATAGTGCATATAATTATATTTAGAAATATTTTATTTATCTGAGAGTCAGATATCCATATCAAGTTATGTTAACTTCGAGGCAATTGCCACTGAACCACTTCCGCTGGGATAAATTACCATAAATCACGTCGCATGGCGAAAAAACGTGCCGATATACAAAACAAATTTTAAAATATTGCCTCTGATATCCATCGCATTGTATAAAGGCCATATAATATATATAATATAGAACACAGTAGCTATCTCCAAATCACAGATGATAGATTGTCAGCTACGGTGCATAGTCATAACCTTCACAAGTAAACGGGTATTTTGCAACATAGATACACTATGCAGTATTGTACGTTTCTCCATACATTGCAAAATGCTACACTGAGTTTACACTTATATTTTTATTAGCCTTTGACCTCAATGCTACATGTTGTCTAAACCTAGAATGAGAATAGGATATCAAGGAAATCCGCTGATATATAATTATAATTAATTTTTTAACAGTGAATTAATACCCATAAGTAGCAAGGGTCATTAAAATTTTACCGAAAAATAGAACCGACTCAACTGTGTGAAATAACTTGTCGAAGTCGGTGCCATGTGCACAATATTGTGATAATAGGTACTTTTGAACTATCATGGTACCGACTTCAAAAGTTTATTTCACACAGTTGAGTGTTGAAAGAAGTTGAAGTTGGTTCAATATTTTTATTTTTGCACTGTTTACATACCGAATAACGACTATATCGTCTATATAGCCAGTAATATAGCGAAAACAACCAATGTGTTTTCTTAACTAATATGATAAAGAGGAAAGATTTGATTATTTGTTTGCATTGAATAGGCTCAGTAACTACTGGACCGATTAGGATGAAATTTGGTATGGAAATAGTTTGAGACAAGGGGAAGGACATAGGATAGTTTTTATCCAACTACGCAAAAAGAGGTTATTGGTTTTGCGCGATATCCGGTATAACCGCGGGAGGAGCCGCGGCCGGAAAGCTAGTAAGTTATAAGTTTCACTGATTGTTACACCCAAATATGACGTTGGTTATGTAATACTTTATGCAATATTGACGCATTTTGGTCGCAGCAGCGGTCAAAGCTGTATGTTGCGCTATTATGAACCTTGTTTTAAAGGGGATTTGATTTTTTTTCGTGTTCGCGGCCACTGAGATGCTAATTTGGTAACTTAGCCCTTATAAGGTGAGTCTCATAAAGGCAAATATTGAACATGTTTTCTAGAAAGAGCATGCGTCTTACAGACATGAATATATTGTATTATATTCTCCATAGAAAAAAAGATGAATAAAGCACCAAAATTTCGTTAAGTCAAGTTTTGTGTCCATATATACCAGGGGTGGCCAAGACGTCGACTGCGGTCGACTGGTCGACCGCGGAGGCATTTTCGGTAGCCCGTGAGAAGCGGCATATCGAAACATTGCAATAAACATGAACAAATTAATCGCAAATGTCAACTAATTAAAACCAAGAACAATTTACACTTATTTTTTCTTTATTTATGGTGTTTTCCTGTATGCGAAAGCATGAATATTGATATATTCCATAAAAAATTTTGAATTCATCGGTGCTGAAAATAGGCGAATTCATTGCTGCTAAATCAGTTTCGGTGAAGGAAGAAATTCAGCCAAATCAGGTGAGAATTCTTATTGAAAGCAAGAGCATTTGAAAATACAGATATGGAACTGATTCATCAAAAAATAAAATGCCGCTCTTCCCAAAACTTACACTATTTATCTTTGACGGTATTTTTTTTAGATCCTCGGAGTTTAGATCTTTGAGAATGAATATTTTCAACTATGAATGCGATTTAAACGACACATCAGTCGGAGGAGCATTTGACTTCCTGCTTGCGTATTGCAGTTAGTTCATACGAGTACACTGTGCAGCATTATAAACTTTTGGAAACTGTGCAGCGCCAAAAATGTAGCCTAGGATATTGTTGTTCAATATGTTCAAAAGTGAATTATAAAAATTGTAAGTGAAGTAGGTACATATTTTATTACTATGAAAACTTTATTATTAACTTCGTTACCTAAGGTTATTAAACAAACAGCTTTGCCAATTTTTATCCATTGCTGGTTGCCGTGGAGTTATTTTAAATTATAATGTAGACCGCATGGTTTAAAAGTTTGGCCACCCCTGATATATACAGTATGTCGTATCTTTACAAATGTTATTCCTAATTATTGAGTAGCAACAATGTGATACAGTTCCTGTGAGATAATTTCCGTTTTTTTTTTAAATGTTATTGTGACGGAACAAGCTCGAGTCCCACCTGATGTTGAGCGTACCTCTGCCTATAACAGATGCATTTCATCACAAGTAAGTGCAATTCATGGCACTGCACCCGTCACTTTGAGACATAGTTGTTAAGTCTCATGTGCTTGTAATTTCACTTACTCTCAAGGACAGCTGCCGGAACACACCGTTAGGTGCTTGGCGGCAGATTTTATACTTGAGGGTGGTCGCTAGCCAGGCGGGGCTTCGCAAAATGCCCTTCCACCATGCGATGAAGCTCAAGCCGGCGGTGGGGATCGAACCAGGGTACTGCGGCGCGGCAGTCCATAGCTATTACCGCTCGGCCATCATTGCTTCAAAATATTTATATTTATTTTTTCTCTCAGCACGCGATAGTGCATATAATTATATTTAGAAATATTTTATTTATTTGAGAGTCAGATATCCATATCACGTTAACTTCGAGGCAATTGCCACTGAACCACTTCCGCTGGGATAAATTACCATAAATCACGTCGCATGGCAAAAAAACGTGCCGATATACAAAACAAATTTTAAAATATTGCCTCTGATATCCATCGCATTGTATAAAGGCCATATACAGGATGTCCCAAGAAGTAGTGATATACTGAAGCTGGGAGGTAGAGGACCTAGAGGGCTATCTGAATCACCCCCATGTATGTTCCGCGATTATGCGTATTTACGGAGTTATGACTTTTTTGAATTTTTCACCTATCGCCGAGTACGATGAGATTTTTATTTATAGTGACGTGAATTATTGCGGTAGATGCATGCAAAGAAAGATAAAATTACCCAGTATGTTCACATGTATGGAAAATACGAAAAATTGCGGAACATACATGGGGGTGATTCAGATAGCCCTCTAGGTCCTCTACCTCCCAGCTTCAGTATATCACTACTTCTTGGGACACCCTGTATATTTAAAATAGAACACAGTAGCTATCTCCAAATCACAGATGATAGATTGTCAGCTACGGTCCCGCATAGTCATAACCTTCGCAAGTAAACGGGTATATTGCAACATAGACACACTATATAGTATTGTAGGTTTCCCAACACATTGCAAAATGCTACAGTGAGTTTACACTTATATTTTTATTCTTATGTTAGCCTTTGACCTCAATCTACATATTGTCTAAACCTAGAATGAGAATAGGCTATCAAGGACTCAGCCGAAACTCAGACACAGAATTGCCACTTGTCGTATACTTTTTTTCCCCCTGTGGGCCCAGTGGGGGGACTAGAATGTCACCCCCTCATTGCTACCTGTGGGTGTCGTAGTAGAGGCGTTTAAAGGTAAAATACCGGAAGGTGCTTCTGAGGGACTGATGTCTTAACCTGCGATCCCCAAGACGCCTGCCAAGTATGGGAATTAAGAAGTTAAAAATCCAGTCTGTGTTCTCCAGTGGACAATCCGACTGATACAGTAATACAGTACATTATTTTACGTATTCAAAGATTGACGTGATTAAAGCTTATTAAATACCTAGTTATTTCTATATCTAAAATGTTCCAATACCATAACATCACGGGACGAGAATAAAAAATAATAATAATAAATAAAATTGTTTATTTCCTAGAAACTTATTTAACTAACACAGTACATTATACTACTAGACTTCTTATACAATATATATATATTTAGTTACAAACAGTTATTAGTGTTACCAGCAAGTCTCAAACTAGGCGAGAGCCTGTGTCTTGAGACTCAGAGAGCGAATATTTAGTAATTTACCAAGTTTAATATAGCAGTAACATAGAAGTATGGGAGTAGCTAATTGCTCTAAAGGCTCTAAAGAGAAATAACGCTTTGATCGGAAACGGAGCATGGTATGTGGTAAGTTTAATTGAGACTAAGATATATAATAAATATTACGAATCAAGGACGCCGGCGTCTTAGGGAATCGCGAGTTATCGAATGACACCTGTCAAAAATCAAAATGGCGGATTCAAGACAGCCTCCATACATAGCCCTCCGACCCCATTCAAGGTCGGCCTAAAAGTTGGTGTAAGGTGATGTTGGTGTAAGGTGACGTTAAGCCGTCGGTCCCGGTTGTTGTCTTAGGATGGCAGTCGTTATAGCATGGTGGTAGGGCATTTTGCGAATGCCCGCCTGGCTAGCTACCACCCTCAAGTAGAAAATCTGTCGCCGAGCACCTAACGGTGTGTTCCGGCAGCTGTCCTTGAGAGCCAGTACTTCTAGGTTAGCCTGAACAACATCTTCGACCACATCATCACTTACCATCAGGTGAGATAGTGGTCAAAGGCTAACCTATCAGGCATAAAAAAAAATAATTTCAATAAATGTTGACACCATTAAATTACATTTATTGAAGATTGTCTTGCTTTCCAGCATAGGCCTCCTCTACAGCTTTCCATGCTATACGTCAAATAATTAATAGCATGCAATTAGGTTCCTGCCATTAAATATACTGGTATTTTTAATTAATAATAATTTAATAATAATAATTTATTTCCAAAAGATGAGATACATTTCTGTTTGTACATAATTAAAAGTAAGGTTGGTTAATAATATTAGGAACACTTGTTAACATTAAGACCCAAACTAGGCGAAGGCCTGTGTCTTGGGGCTCAGAGTACAGACTTAAACGGTACACTTGATTATATTTTATGATAAATTTTAAGAATTATGAGAGTGTATGTACAATATTTCCAAGGAGAGAAAGTTTAACAATTAATTCTTAATTAATAATTTAACAATTAATTAATTATTTCCTAAGTTCACAAGTTTCGTCGACGAGTGTGAAATAAGATCATACGAAAATAATGAGAGTAAGAGAGATAGCTATCTCAGCATAACTGCGCTTCAAACTTTACAACTAAATGCAAGGTCAAGTAAATATGATTTTTAAGATGAAGTGGTCTTTGAAAAATGTCAGAAACTTAAGACGGAGAGATCTCGTTTCACATGCGAGTGAGCGAAACAGAACTACGCTGTATTTAAATAGCGCAATACTTTTTTAATTTATTTTTTATATAAATTATTATAATAGTGACCATTTTTTTTTTACCTAAAAATGCAACCGAATTCAACACTCAAAAGTGTGAAATAACTTGTTGTAGTCTGTACCATGATAGTTCACAAGTACCTATAATCACAATATTGTATATTGTAAACTTTTGTGTGTTGAAGTTGTTTCCATTTTTAGGTAAAAAAACATTTTTCACCTAACGGGATTGATTGTCATTCACTGTCAATGACTATACTCGTATCATACTAAACTAATCATATTGAAAACATGTTCAATATTTGCCTTTTTGAGACTCACCTTATAAGGGCTAAGTTACCAAATTAGCATCTCAGTGGCCGCGAACACGAAAATAAACCAAATCCCCTTTATAACAAGGTTCATAATAGCGCAACATACAGCTTTGACCGCTGCGACTTAAATGCGTCAATATTGCATAAAGTATTACTTAACCAACGTCATATTTGGGTGTAACAATCGGTGAAACTTATAACTTACTAGCTTTCCGGTCGCGGCTCCGCCCGCGTTTGTATCGGTTTTCGCGCAAACCCTCTTTTTGCGTAGTTGGATAAAAACTATCCTATGTCCTTCCCCTTGTCTCAAACTATTTCCATACCAAATTTCATCCTAATCGGTCCAGTAGTTTCAGAGCCTATTCATGGAAACAAACAATCAAATCTTTCCTCTTTATTATATTAGTTTAGAAAACACATTGGTTGTTATCGCTATATTGCTGGCTATATAGACGAAATAGTCGTTATTCGGTATGTAAACAATAAAAAAAAATTTAACCGACTTCAACACTCAACTGTGTGAAATAACCTTTTGAAGTCGGTACCATGATAGTTCAAAAGTACCTATTATCACAATATTGTGCACATAGTACCGACTACGACAAGTTATTTCACACAGTTGAGTGTTGAAGTCGGTTCTATTTTTCGGTAAAAATTTTGTGACTATTGCTACTTATGGGATCGATTGTCATTCACTGTCAATGACTATATCAAGATAGGAAAATACTAAAGTTATTGGAGTGTAACTCAAAAACAGCTTGACCGATTTTGATGATATTTAAATGAGACTACTCGGCAAGCATCAGCTTTCAAATAAAAAAATAATCATCAAAATCGGTGCTCTCAGGCAAAAGTTCTGAGGTAACAAACATAAAAAAAAAACAGACGAATTAAGTACCCCTTTCTGTGAAATCGGTCAAAAATTTATTTCATTAATTTTCCTTGTGAATGATGTTTTTCCATGATGTTTGAGTAAAATATTTTTTTCTCAGTATATCGAGCTTTACGTCATTAAACGTGTATATTTATGTATCATCATGTTTATTTATCATCAACAGCCATAATACAGTTAAACGTTGAACAAAGGCCTCCACTATTAGGGTTTGTCATAATCACTTACTCTTGGCAGACATCTTGATCACAGTGTAAGATGCCAGTTCTTTAGAAGTCGTCCGACTTTTGTTATATTTTCGCCTCTTCTGACTGCCACAGAAAATACGGGGCGCAATTCCAGATCGGCACCACACGGGGTAATTTTAATTTATAAAATAATATTTTTAATATAAATATGCATAAATCTTAAAAATAAAAATACCGACTTAATAGACATAATCCTTAACGTGCCCTCCGAAGCACGGAAACGCTCAGTAGTAATGTCACTAGCGGTCACCCATCCAACTCATGACCGCGCGCGACGTTGCTTAACTTTGCTGATCGGTTGAGAACAGCTAAGTAAACTTCGCTACGAGCGCTTCGAACATTTTATAGTTAATTATGTAAATAAAGGCTATAATTATTATTATAATTATTTGACGTAGGTAAAATATAATAATGATACATTTTACGGAGAACGAAATAATTTATGGTAACGTTTTAGCAAGTTTTTGTGACTCGACTTGTTAGCGAGTTGCAAAAAAGACACTGATGTTTAGTATTTATGTAAATACCTATATATGCAGTACCTAGACGTGTTATTAACACTTCATAAAGTCTAGAATTATTTGTATAAATTTAAACAAGAGGACAAAAAAATTTGTTATAATTAATTATTTCAACTACAACTACTTCCTTCTCTTCTCATCATGCTCATCTTCATACCATGGTCCCACTCATGAGGGGTCGTTATTGTATACTTTTAACCGACTTCAAAAGTGTAAAATAACTTTTCGAAGTCGCCTACCATGCACACAATATTGTCATAGTAGGTACTTCTGAACTATCGTGGTACCGACTTCAACAAATCATTATACACTTTTGAGTGTTGAAGTCGGTTCCATTTTTAGGTAAAAAAAACCGGACAAGTGCGAGTGGGACTCGCGCACGAAGGGTTCCGCACCATTATCTTTAACCTAATCTTGCAAGTTACAGACACTTTTCGCAGTGTCCGATTGAGCTGGGTAGGTACGTTTGGATGCAAAATATATATATGTAGGGTACTTACTCAATTCGGAATTATATCCATAAAGGGCTATAGTAACTAAATAGTGCACAGTATGTACCAGCATTCATTATCTATTTGAGTATAACCCGTTGTGGTATCAACACGAGGAAGTTTTTATTATAAACCAATATTATCAAAATAGTTTTGTAGGTATAGGGCCCTCGTAAACTATTTAATTTATTTTAATTTACCTATTTTTTTATTTTCAAAGTATATATACAACTAAATATTCGGTGTATATTTCAAGTTACTATCTGTTTACATTATTATTATTTTTGGCAAATAAACGGCGAAAACCTTCTTTATTGTACGGGAGCCCCCTTAATGTTTTTTTTTAATTAATTATATTTTAAGAGAACATAAAACTAAATATTCTGTGAATAGTTAAAGCGTCTACCTGTCACCGTTATTAGTATCGAGCAAGAAACGGGTTAAAAAATCAAGTTTGTTGTATGGGAAGCCCCCCCCCTTAAATATTTATTTTATTTTATTTCTAGTATTTGTTACTATAGCAGCAATAGAAATACATCATCTCCATACGTGAAAATTTCAATTGTCTAGCTATCACCGTTCTTGAGATACAGCCTGGTGACATATTTATTTATTTATTTAATTCTTTATTGCACTATAGTACAAATGGAGGACTTAATGCTAAAGCATTTTCTACCAGACATCCACATATTAGTTATAGAGAAAAGGACATAGGCGTGCAACAAAAAATATATTTAAATACTCTAGAACAGAAAACGCAAAGAATATTACAGATATAAAATATTATACATACCTTTATGCATAAATACTATACAATACATGCTATACATAATAACAAAAATAATACTAAATATATATAATAAATATAATATACTAATGGTAAATAAAAACAATTTAATAATTTATATAACATTTGAGAACAGCGATAAAAGTGACAGAATTTATGAAATCTTATAAAAATGCTCACGGACCCGTCGTTTGAAGACTTCCTTAGAAGGAGATTGTCTGATGGATAACGGTAACTCATTCCACAGACGAGGTGCAACCACACACCAGGATTTATCCACAAAAGAGGTGCTGTGCAAAGTGATATCAAGGAGTAAATTATTACTTGATCTAAGGTCAAGGTTATTTAAGTCGGAGAGAAAACTGATAGAGTTTCTAAGATATGAAGGGGAGTAAGGATTGTTGAGAATTGAGTATAACAAGCCAAGGATCCTCACTTTTTTCCTTTCTCGGATTTTAATCCATTTTAACTTCAGCCTATATTCAGACACGTGGTCGTACTTCCGAAGGCAGAATATGAACAAAATGCAAGCATTGAGAAGCCGATCTAGTTTATTTAGATGTCCTTCAGAAAGATCCAGGTAACAAATGTCTGCATAATCGATAATGGGTAACAATAGGGTGTTCACAAGAGTGATTTTTGTGTCAGTAGGTAGAAATCTTTTATGGCGGATAATAGAATGGAGTGCTGCATAAAACTTACGAGAAACCTCATTTATCTGAGGCACCCAACACAAGTTGGCATCAATGATCAAACCAAGATCTTTCACAGTATCAGAGAAAGGGATAACACAATCGTTATACTTCAGCGGTGATAGGTTACAATGATCAATCTTGCGAAGTTGATGTGTACTTCCAACAATGATAGCTTGACACTTGTCTGGGTTGACTTTTATGCCAAAACGTTGTGACCAAGACAATAAATGTAGGAGATCATTATTGAGCAGATTGATTACATAGTGCAGATCGTCAATGCTAGAATGATGGTATAGCTGAAGATCATCTGCATAGAAATGATACTTGCAACAGAAATCTGTGGAGAGCATGTTTATGAACACTGAGAAGAGTAATGGAGAGAGAATTCCTCCCTGAGGAACACCGGCTACTAGCTCACGCCATTCAGAAAATCTCTGACCATCGCGAATGATCTGCTTACGCCCCTTCAAATAAGATGAAAACCATTTGTGAGCAATTGGGGAAAAGTTTAAGGATTCCAGTATTGCCAACAGCACATCATGATCAACAACGTTGAAGGCGTTGCTAAAATCAATAAGGACCAAGATTGTTACGTGAGTGTTCTGCATATTGGTTCTGATGTCCTCAGTGACTCTAAGCAATGCTGTTGTTGTACTGTGTCCCGCCCGAAATCCGGATTGATATGTATTGAAAAGCTCAGCTGTTGTGAGATAATCAGTGACCTGTTTGTGGACAATTGATTCAATCACCTTGGATAGAAAAGGTAAAATAGAAATAGGACGAAATTGATTTGGTAGGGCAGGGTTTGGGCATTTGGGAAGAGGCAAAACATGGGCTTTACGCCAAGAATCGGGAAATTGACCACAAGAGAGTGAGAAATTAATAATATGCGTAAGTGCAGGAAGGACATTCTTAAAAATATACATCAGCATAATACGACCAATTTCGTCATTACCTGTAGCTTTGTATTTAATATTTTGTACAATTTTACTAACAGAGTCTTCACTAACGGGTGAAAAATCAAAATGAGCTAGAACATTGCGACGAGGTTTATGATAAATTGCGTTGATAGTGTTTAGTTTGGTACTGGGATCTAAAATTATTGCAGTAGTAAAATGTTTGTTGAGTAAATTTAGATCTAAAGGGATTTTAGAATCCAGTATCTTGGGTTTACCTATGCCAATTGATCTCAAGAACTTCCAGATGCCTGCGGGGGTTGAGAGTTCTATTTGCTCTGCAATATATCGCCGTTTAGCAGTTCGACACAACTGATTGCACCTGTTTCTCAATCTTTTATACTCAGCCCAGTTTTCTTCGTTTCGATAATGTTTATATTTACGAAAAGCACTGTTACGTCTAGACATTGCCTTACGGATCGAATTGTTCATCCACGGAGAAGGTTTGTGTTTAAGTTTAACAGGATGGATGGGAGCATGACAATCAAATAACTTTAAAATTTTACCTGTCAAGAAGTCAATCTTATCCTCAATGGTTGGAATACTATACACTGAAGACCATTTAATAGCAAAGGCATCTGCATTCAAGCGTTCCAAACTCATGCGAGCAAAATTCCTCTGGTGTAATGTAATAGGTTTAGGTTTAGGTAATCTATGCTTTATAGATGCATAAATTAAATCATGGTGTGATATACCAGGGGCATCAAATTGCCCATGCAAAGTGATTAGATCTGTATCAGAAGTAATAATTAAATCAAGCAGAGTGTCACCCGTGTGAGAATGATGGGTGGCAGATAGGGGCAAGACATTTAAGTTTGAAGAACCAATCAGTGATTTAAGCCTTAAGGAGCGGTTATCCTGTTGAATTAAGCAAGTATTAAAATCACCCATGATATATATTTTGTTATAATCAACAAGTAAGTTCTCCAGTGCAGATTCTAATTTAGAAAAATAATCAATTTTAGGAGGGCAGTACACTACACCAAGTACAAATTTGATACCTATATTTACCTCAATAAATAGGTATTCTGGAGAAGCACTGTAGACTGATGTGGACTGTAATATGATTTTGTAAGGAATATGACTCTTTAAATAAATTGCGACTCCACCGCCACCAGCACCAACACGATCATTGCGAATAAGTATACAATTTCTTATTGGAAACGTTGAAGAGGGGAGAGAAGGCTTCAGCCAAGTTTCAGAGACCAGAATGGCATGTATAGTATCAGAGGTAAGATAATCAAGCATTGCCTCATAATGAGCAGAGATGCTTTGGGCATTAATATGACATATATTAAAATTTTTGGGGTAGGGAGAAAAAGCCTTGTTAAGCAGGATATCAAGAGTGGGTATTGAATCATCAATACTTAAGTAGGAGCTATCCGAATCTGCAGTATAAAAAGAATTGTCACTTGAATTCATTTACAATTGCTAATACTAAGGTGTTTTCATATGATAAATACTAAACTATATAACTTAAACAGAGATAAAGTATGTAATAAATAAACTGATATATATAATTTTAATAGTATAAATATATATATATAAAATATACAATATATATAAATATAATATAGTCTAACTTAATACCGGTAAAAAATAAAAATTATGAATAGAAGTAATTTTAAGTGTTTACTTAAAACTTGTCTATTTTTGTCGCAAACCTTCCGGCCATAGTAATACAATTTTACAAGACAATCTTATATCATTGATTCTGATGTTATAAGGAACTAAATTCAAAAATTCAGAGAAATTAATTAAAAACAACCAAACTACATAACTACACATACGGACGGACAGCGAAGTCTCAGTAATAGGGTCCCTTTTTACCCTTTGGGTAAGGAACCCTAAAAATATAACAACAGAAAGGGGTAATAATAGAATATTATCGTTAACAACACACTGGGCAACACAAACATATAACTGTGAAGTTATCTTAGGTTTTCGCGATTATTACACATAGTAATTAAACAACTTTAAACGTTTTAAATCGCGTATATCAGTCACCCCGTGACCACGATCACTGTAAAGTGTTTGAAACGTCGGGACAAAAATAATGATACATATACGAGATTTAAACCGTTTAAAGTTAGTTGTTTAATTACTAAATAATTGTGAAGTTTAAATAAGAATCCCACCGCGGGCTTGAGCTTCACCGCATGGTGGAAGGGCATTTTCGAATTCCCGCCTGGCTAGCGACCACCCTTAAGTAGAAAATATGTCGCCAAGCACCCAACGGTGTGTTCCCGCAGCTGTCCATGAGAGCCAGTAATTCTAGGTTAAGCCTGTTAACACGTTCGACCACATCATCACTTACCATCTGGTGAGATTGTGATCAAAGGCTTACCTATCAGCAATAAAAAAAAAACACCGTAAGATGTTTGGCGACCGATTCTCTACTGGAGGTGGTAGTTATCCATGCGTAAAATGACCTACCACCAAGCTGTAACGATTCCTATCCTAAGAAGACAACCGGGACCGACGCCGAAGGCTTAAGAGTAGAGCGCTTTCCATATAATCGTAGTTTCGTCATATTTTAAATACCAAGAGTTCAAACTCGGTGAAACTTTGTATGCATATTGCTGAGCCTAATTGATATCTATGCTTCTGGTTTGCGTTTATGAATACTGAATTATTTTTTATTTTATCCCTAAATGTCAAAATAACTCGGAAGGGTGTTACAAATAACACCCTTCATTCGAAATATAAAGTAATATTTATAAAAGTTACAAATTGACGACAGGAAAAATTATAGTCATGTGCGGGATTTGCTAATTTTTTCTCTCGTTAATTTGTAATTTTGTAATGTAACCCGCCGAGCAGTCGTTATTGCAAACATAACAATATTAAAATTTATAAAAGTAGCAGAAAAATATTATTTTTCAAAATATAACCAATTTTAGTAATTATACTTTTAATTTTTACTATAATTTAAGGCAAATTTACTACATTACTTCAGATGTTTTTTCTGCACCTAGCATTTTCCTCCCTGGCAGAAGTTGAACCCTCGACAGCAAAGTTATTTTGAGGACCTGGCTCTTGAGATACAGGCCTCCGATGATAGTACGAGAATGACAGAAATTATGACGATCACAATTTGCAATAGAAATCAAAGACTCATTAAACAACATAATTACTTGGCCTTATATACTCATATGAATAATTTAGAAATAAACTTAGACAAGAGAAACTGCATCTCATTAAAAAAATTAAATTGTTCACTATATATTTTATATATATCGGGAAAATGACAAAAATATGTCGTATTTAATTTTTAGGGATCCATATTGGCTCTAGCATAACATGGAAAACACACATAGACCACATATGCAAGAAACCAAACCAATTCTCTTATGCGCTTATATGCTCCAAGAAAGTAGCAAATGAAAAAGCACTGTTGCATATCATGCTTACGTTATAAATTGTAATTTGGTTTTCCTTGTCGATCTATATATTAAAAGGCAACACTCACCCACGGCCATGAACATAAGCTTCACGCCATTCTCGAGGCTGTATTTGGACGGCTCCGTATCGTGGAGACGGTGGAAGAGGATGTCGTAGCCTTCCACTGACTTCCCGGGTAGGATTGAGAACTCTCTGAAACAAGTCAACAAGTAAGTACCATTAACAGTTTTTTCGGTACAGATAGGGAAGCCTTTGAAGACTATCTATCCTGTTGGTCAGGTGTGATGTCGATAACGGCAAGATCTGGATTGGAAACTGGCTCTTCAAGGCAGTAGTCTTTATTAGATTATTCCCAATCCAGATCCAAGATGGGCTAAATTTGTGACCAATACTAAAACTTGAATTGTGAGGTGACACGATTATAACCCAGTTTAACGAGACTACACTGTATGTATGTCCGTGCGTCTTAATGTCAGGGGTCTCTAGATGATAAACAGAATGAGTAACAAACCTGGAATTATGGTATTTTACCAAAATTCCAGGTTTTTAACTAAGGATGGGCCGTTAACCCAAATATTAATAGGACAAAAATTCATTTTAAATGTTTTAAAGAGGGCTCCAACAGTGGAGAAGGTAGCAGAAAAAGAAAGTTTTCTGCATCCTACCCAACCCTACCTGCATGTAGGGGAAGAAATATACGTGTAGAGAGGTAGAGTCCGTGGGGACCGGAAGCTCATCGGATTTTCCAAAACTTATCAGAGCGCTTGGTCGATGCGACGCGCAATAAAATTGCTGGCTAGGTGTCAGCCTGGCACCCATTTGGCTCAACGAATAAGCATTGCAATTCAACGGGGCAATGCGGCCAGTAAAGGTCGTATACGTCGTACCACAGGGCAGCATATTAGGACCACTCTTGTGTCACATCTCATGTCATACTATATATAAACCATCTTGGTTACTTTGCTTCCACTGACTCTTTTTGTAGATGACAGTACAGTCACTATAACATATCAAATAAAAGGGTTATTTATATCCGAACGTAGCATGTAAAATAAAAGAGTTATATCCGAACAAAATAAAAGAATATTTAGTTTCTATTTTAAGATTGCTTGACAATAATAATTGAAAAAATAATTTAAGAAAAACTCAGGTTCAGCTTCAGCTTCAGTTTCAGCCAAAGATTTCATATAGATAATATTGATGTTCATTATGACCATAATTTTATAGAAAACGTTGATTGTGCTAAATTTCTAGGCTTAATAATTGATAATAAATTAAATCGAATTAGTAGGAATGCTTGTGCTCTACAAAAAATTGCTCGGGTAGTAAATACGGATGGTTTGCTTGCGTCCTATCATGGGTTGGCAGCATCCCTTTTAAGGTATGGCATTATCTTTTAGGGAAGTTCAACTGATATTTAAAAAAAACAAAGAACAAAAGGGATTCCTCCGGTCCATGTTTGGACTACAAACTACTGATAGTTGCAAACCTTTCTTTTTAAAGTTCAAAATCTTGACACTTCCATCTTCGTACATTTTAGAGGTTGCACTATTTTTTTATAACAATCCTCAAATTTTTAACGATTATCAAACAGCGTAAAGTAGGATAGGCATGATAACAACCAACTTTCATCACAACTTCATAAAACAGCTTTATTGGAAAAAAAGTTTTATGTGTATGGCGCCAACAATGTATAACAAAATCCCAAAATGGATAAAAATAGTAGTATTCATTTGTTTAAAAGGAACCTGAAATCTTTGTTAAGAGCCATTTCACAAAATCACGCTACTGAAGTTTAGGTAAATGCCAGCGCATCGCTTACACAAGCGAAAGAAGTGACGACGGAATAGCGTGACTGTGAGTAACATATTTTGATACTAGCACTCATTAATAAAGAAATGTAAGTTGCGAATTTAAAAATTGTGTGATTGGCATGAGTAAATAATTAATTTCTTGTCGATTACTTGCTAATGTTATAGAAAAGAAGTAGGCATGTACATTAAATAGTCCTACTTTAATAGACCTACATCGCGAATCGTATATTTACATTTCATCCTTGATGAATAAAAAATAGATATGTTTGAATCATTTATTGTAACAATAAACTTAAATAATTAAAAAATAATACGGCTTAAAATTATATAAATATTTGACGTAACGGCATTGATTAAAAGCTGCGGACTAAAAGCTCTTTCTTTTAAATTTTCCAAAAATTGCTATTTTCCTCGTCCACATTCTTCTGGTTTAAGATATTTATTTCTCATATGAATAAATTCACTTACATGAGAAACATTACATTCAGGTTAAACATTTTTGTTGGGCTTAGTACAGTACACTACAACAGCACAATATGTATGGAACCTTAATTAATAAGTTCTTAAAATTAAGTTTTCATACACATTTGAAATTATGAGCATTATATTAGTACGTGGGTAGTTTATAAATAATAACTTGCACGAAATCAAATATCGGTTCGGTCCGGTTCTGTCCGTGCGGACTGCGCTCCGCTCGTAAGGAATGTGTGGCAGAGATAACGCAACTGGAAGTGACATCAAAATTCTAAAGCTCTTCAGTATCTATATCCAGTCGTTAACACTGTCTGCCATAATGACCATGCATAGGATTGAGGTTTATTTTTCTATGCATCCGGAAAACAACTTAGTACCAACCACAAACGTCCCATGACGTTTTTGGTTTTCCATTACTTAAACATGTCACCCTCATATTCCCATACCACAATATATCACCTATACCTTTAAAAAAATAACATTTTCATCCATTTAGTTTGAGTAGACCAAAGAGCGAAATGTTAATTATATATTTACAGATTTTGAGGTTTTTTGTTTTTAAATCGAATATCTTTGATGCAATCTATAATCAACATATATACTTCTTGATACCAATGCAATCCTCACTATATAATCTTATGCTCACTATTTCCTCTATGGAAAATAAATGATAACACACCTTTTTATAGAAAAAAATACTGGAAATGGGGTTTGAACACACGACAAAAATGGTGGGAAATAGTAATTTAATTGCTATTTTTATTTTTTCGTAACTAACTCACCTAGAACTTCGATTCTTCTTTTAATATGATAATTTACTATTGTTCTTTAGCCATGAATTGTTACAGATTTTTACGCCAAATATCTTCAAGTAACAAGATTAAAACAACCCAATTGTTTTAAGAACTTTGGCGGGAAAACTGTATTGGAGAGCAATATTTTTTTCTGAAAAACTATACCACCTACGGCTTTGGTCCTTCTTTGATATTATTATTTACATGTAATTTATACATCTGTATTATTTCCGTTTTTTTGGTTTAGAAGTTTAAAATTAGTTACGAGATTATTTAATACGCAAATTTGCATCGGTAAGTGTTTGCGTTGCAAAATGTATCGAGTGAAAAATGACTTATACATATGCAAAATTGCGGTTTTCTAGGTTTATAACTGTTGACGTAGTTACGAGATTAATATGAAATGACGTAATATTTTGGGGCCAAAATGTAATTTGTGCTGGTTTCAGATTTCATCAAAATATTCAAAATACTTCCGTTATCTCAGAAAAATATGGATTTTTTCTTGTATGGGCAAGGATGCATCCTTTTGAAAACCATTTGGATTATGAAAGTCGGACTTACGCAGATTTTATGGTAAATTTGTAAATACGACTATCTACCGCTAACTGGTATCCCGGTTTGTACAAATGATGGAAAAGCCGGGAGGCCGATTTGTACAAATTAGGAAGGTAGTTTAATTTCCAGCTGAAGTTATCACTGTGTTCACTTATAGACATTGACTGAATCCAAAAATATTGGAAATAAATTATTCGCCTGTCATCTTATCCTCCTAAAACAAAAGTTATAGTGAGTTACTAATTTAAACTAGAATAATATAAAAACTAGCAGACCAAAAAGAAGAAGTCAACCCTTTGAGGTTGTTAGCATTTTTCCAATAACGCTGTATAACTGTGACGTTTCCTTTTTTTAACACAATGGATGAACAGAAACTAAAGATGTAGTTACTTAACAAGACAACAATACTTATATTATGGACAACAAATATAAAGTATAGTTTGTTACTTAAAAAAATAAAGACATGATCAAAACTCTGTGGTCGCACTATAAACTTGCATCTAAGCGTTCCGCGTACGAAACGTCAGAGCAAGGCAAAACGAACACAGGTCCTACCTCGATGGGCGCTCGCGCGGTACTGATCGCCTCGCGCTTGTACATTTCAATTTATGAGCATTTCGAGTTATGTTAAATATTTTTTCTTGTCTAACAAAACAGAGTAAATATCACAATTTATTAAAGATCAGATTAATTAAATAATGAACTTTCTTTTCATATAATATTTGTTCGGAATTACACTTTATTAAACGCAATATATCGTGGTAAACTGCTGATATAAATTGTGGAAATTGGCGCAAGATCTTTATTTTTTTTTCTACAATGACGATTAATTATCGATATTCTAGTACACTATGTGTGTCAACAGGATTATATGCCTGATGCACAGTTTTTTTCTTTTAGTTAGTTTGATGAATCTTTATACAAGGGATAGAACTCTGAAGTTCGCTATGTGTACTTTAATTCGTAAAACAAGGTGCGGGAGATTGGTCACTACAAAATAATTAATGTTATGTTTGTAAATCTGGTACATTAACTGAAAAGAGAACACATTATTCTATTTTTATCAATTATTAAACAACTTGTAGATATTTCCTATGATAGTAAATAAAGCGCTTAAAATCTTCGTATACCGCATTAAAATGTAAAATGCCTCTTAACTGATAAATGTTATGATATTGTTAAGTATTTCATAACTGATAAATTTTAATCCATTCACAATACTTTGCATTTTGACATTTACATTCTGACATTATACAGGGTTATTGGTAAAAAGCTAACTACCTCTTAGGGTTGACTTCTGCTAGATCTAACAAACATTTTGAGATGTTTTTATTTTTTAAATAGCCCGCCGCGGCTGTCCTGGACCGCGCCGCGCTCCCTTTGAATAGAGTTTTGAATATTTAAATCGAGCTAAGTAATAAAACACGTGGGGTGCCGGGCTAGAATGTCACCCCCCATCTCTACCCGTGGGTGTCGTAAGAGGCGACTAAGGACCAGGTGGCAGCAGCGCTTTCTGAGGAACTGATATCTCACACTGCGATCCCCAAGACGCCTGCCAAGCGTGGGGATTACGGCAAATCCCCCCATAATAGGGGAGGCTGTGTTCAGCAGTGGACAATCCGGCTGATACAGTAAGTAATAAATGAAATATTACATTACAGGCACAAGAGACTTTTAACATCGGGTGGTCTACGTACTTATAATATATAATATCGCCAAATACATATAAGTAAACACAAAGACAAATTTCTAAAAAATAAAAAAAATAAGAAAAAAAAATGAGCTCAAAATGTTTGTTAGGACCAGCAGAAGTCAACCCTAAGAGGTTGTTATCATTTTACGAATAACCCTGTATAACATCCAATTTAGCTGACATTTGTCCTATTCGCTTTTCAGGTTCCTTTTCATTCTGACATCTTAGGTACAAATGAGATAGCACGGTAATATGTATTCTAATGTAAATTTATTCTTTGTAATTATATAAAGATAATTTTAATTAAAATATTATACATCGACTTACATGACCTGAAGTCCTTCAATGACCTGATGAAGGCGACTACTATGTATTACTTACTTTTGTTTTAATTTCTTTTTATTCTTGATAGTTTAGCCTTTGACCACTATCTCACCGTGAACATGTGGTCGAAGATGTTGTTCAGGCTAACCTAGAATTACTGGCTCTCAAGAACAGCTGCTGGAACACACCCTTAGGTGCTTGGCGACAGATTTTATACTTGAGGGTGGTCGCCAGCCAGGCGGGCATTCGCAAAATGCCATGTTGTTAAGCTCAAGCCCGCGACGGGATTCGAACCATGGACCTGCTGCGCGGCAGTCCATACCTAATGCCACTGAGCCATCACTGCTTCAAAATTTAAATGTAGTTTTGATTTAAAACAACATTTTTATCAGGGGAATTACCAAGCCAAGCCACAATACTAATATTAATATATATAGTTTAAGCTCTGTTTCATCAGTTATGTTTGTTCTAACTAAAACCACAGATTAAAAATGACATTTCAATAAGGCCCAGAGCTTGAGCTTCACCGCATGGTGGAAGGGCATTTTGCGAATGCCCGCCTAACTAGCGACCACCCTCAAGTAGAAAATCTGGTGCCAAGCACCTAACGGTGTGTTCCGGCAGCACTCCTTGAGAGCCAGTCAAATTACAGGCACATGAGACTTAAGAACTATGTCTCAAGGTGACGGGCGCAGTGCAAATCGTGACTTGTGACGAAATGCATCTGGCATTAGGCAGAGGTTAGTCCGCTTAACATCAGGTGGGCCTCGAGCTTATTCCGTCACAATAACATAAAAAAAAACCTTTGCCTAGTTTTAATGATAGCATACATAGGGACAGACAGCGGGAAGCGACTTTGTTTTAGGCTATGTAATGACGTCAAAAAATATTAGAATTTTTTTTGTATTCTTATATTTTCATTTTAGGTTGTCGAAAAAGTTGTTCCAAACAATAAAAAAAAATCGATTAATCACGTTTCAGTTTTTTCTAAACAATCATTAGGAAGCTCTTTTTTAGAGATGCCGGTAGTTTATTATAAGCCGTGACGGCTGTCAAAGTGGCGTGTTATGACGTCTTTTTCGGCTTTGATTTGATTTTTGTCCTTGAACATACCTAAAAACGACCTAACATTTTTAATATGACAGGTGTCAAAACAGATGATGACGTTTGGCCTTCTTTTCAGTTATGACCACAATTGACAAAAGAAATCTGATATACGTTTTTTTTTATAACTGATAGGTTAGCCTTTGACCACTATCTCACCTGATGGTAAGTGATGTTGTGGCCGAAGATCTTCCGGTTCATGCTTATCTAGAATTATACTTTCATATGTGATCAACTTAATTAGAGACCTAAAGGGAAAGTGGAGTACCACTGTCTCTGACTGGTATCCTAAAGGCAGTAAACGAAAGAGAGGACGTCAACAAGTTAGATGGGCAGACGACCTGAGGATCACCGCTGGACACCACTGGAGACGAGTTGCAAGGGACAGAACGCAATGGAAAGCATTAGAGGAGGCCTATGCCAAAAGGCACACTGAATTGCGTGATATTATTTAAAAAAACTGTATTGATTTGATCAAACAATTTGTAATTCAGAATAAAGGGCTTATTATTATTATGTGATCAAGTTGCAATAAATGATTAAACAAGTCCTGATAACAACAATATTACCCTTCTTACAAAATCAAATTTGAACACCGAGTGGGACATGCACCCGCGTCTCTATATTCGTACATGCTCTTCTAACTAAGCCATCGTAGTGAGTGAGTCATAGCTGAAATGTATCCCATCGCTCTCTAGACGACTATACTTTATGCTTGGATTTCTTTCACCCATCATTCTGCATACCAGCTAACTACATTCATCACTTACTTTATAAATATCTTGGCCATCACTCATTGGTGATCATCACCACCAACATCCACCTTGGCTAAAATCGTTTAAGCGTCTTATTATTGTGACGGAACTAGCTCGAGGCCCACCTGATGTTAAGCGGACCAACCTCTGCCTATAACAGATGCATTTCGTCACAAATGACGAATTGCACTGCGCCCGTCACTTTGAGACAGTTGTTATGTCTCATGTACCTGTAATTTTACTGGCTCTCAAGGACTGCTGCCGGAACACACCCTTAGATGCTTGGCGACAGATTTTTCTACTTGAGGGTGGTAGCTAGCCAGGCGGGCAATCGCAAAATTCCCTTCCACCATGCGGTGAAGCTCAAGCCGGCGGTGGGGATCGAACCAGGGACCTGCGGCACGGCAGTCCATAGCTATTACCGCTCGGCCATCATTGCATTGGATCTTAAGGGGCCTTCTTAGTGAGAATCGTATTATAACCTTCGGTTAGCGGATCTTCTATAATCTTTTTATGGAGAAACCCTACCCATAATAAACGCAACCAGTACTTGACCTAGACCTACTTAACTGAGAAAATCAACAGTTAATGTTGTAATTATTGAGTCAGATATTACAAAACAGGCAATTATATAACATTCTTTTTTAACCTAGCAACTTCGGTTAAAGTGAATGTAGACTTACAAATTCAAGGAAAATACTACAGTAATCCATTTTATTAATCGCTTTATCGTGCACAATATTTGTATTTACTGTATAATTCAGTTTAAGGTGCGTGGTTCGATCCCCACCGCTGACGGCTTGAACTTGAACCGGAAGGACAGTTTCCGAATGCTCGCCTGGTTAACTACCATGCTCCAGTAGTAAATCTGTCGCTAAGCACCTAACAGTGTGTTCAGGCCACAGTCCTGTTAAATCACAGGCACATGAAATTCAGCACCTGCTTGTGTCAGGGCGACGGGCGCAGTTCAGTTCGTCTTCTTGTGACGAAATTGCTCTCTTTCTTTTTTAGGCAGAGGTTATCGCTTAACATCAGGAGGGCCTCGTTGTGTCGTCACAATCTGATAAAAAGAAATTGTTTGTAATTAAGTTCTCAATAACGGCTTTAATGATGTCAATATAACTAGTATTTTCGAGGACAATCAAAAACAGCCTTACCGACCAGCGTTGAACAAATACCTCCATGTTTTATGTATGTTTGCCGTAATCCCACACGCTTGGCAGGCGTCTTGGGATCACAGCATTGATGCCTACCTTGTGGTGACAGATAGGCAACAGACCTTCATGCGCCCAAACGTTAGTCGCCGACCGTTTTTTTTCTTTTATACCTGAGACGATAACTGAACTGATGATACTTTGATCGAATTAAAAATTTCGTACTATCCATTCTACTTGTTTGTAATAACATAGTATTTATACAGGTTGTACTCTCAGTGTCAGTATTTCCTTTTTATTCATATTTTGTTTTAATTAGATTTTAGAATAATTATAATATGAATTAAAGGTAGGAAGGAGTACAACCTGTATAAAAATACTTTGTTATTACAAACTCTTTAGTAGATTGGATAGAACGAAATTTTTAATTCGTTCAAAGTATATGCCAGTTATCGTCTCAGGTATAAAAGAAAAAAACGGTCGGCGACTAACGTTTGGGCGCATGAAGGTCTGTTACCTATCTGTTTTTTAACTTTTGATTTCCTTGCTACAAAATTTGTCAAAACTGTAATTTTTGATTGTTGCAATCAGCAGGTTATTGCTACAGATATACGTGATAGCCGTGCAGACAGACAGCTGTAGCAAAGAAAAGAATCTAAATCCCAGATTAAAAAAATATAATCAGTTAACAATGGAACAAAAATCAAGAAGAAAAAGCAGTTTCGAAGCAGCGATGGCTCAGAGGCATTGGCTATGGACTGCCGCGCAGCATGTCCATGGTTCGAATCCCGCCGCGGGCTTGAGCTTCACCGCATGGTGGAAGGGCATTTTGAGATTGCCCGCCTGGCTAGCGACCAATCTCAAGTAGAAAATCTGTCGCCAAGCACCTAACGGCGTGTTCCGGCAGCAGTCATTGGGAGCCAGTGAAATTACAGGCACATGAGACCTAACAACTATGTCTCAAGGTGACGGGCGCAGTGCAATTCGTGACTTGTGACGACGTGTATCTGTTATAGGCAGAGGTTAGTCCGCTGCACCAGGCGGACCTCGAGCTTGTTCCGTCACAATAACATAAAAAGGGGTCTTTTTTTATTCAGAATATATTCGCGTTTAACCATACCCTGTCTGATGTTACGCTTTCATGTGATCTAAAAGCTTTTTTGATATATTTTGGTGGCTTCATTTATTTATATAAATAACAAAATAACTTGATAGAATGTCAAGAAGAATCCAAGTCTAAAAACATCAAGTTCACGTATCTTATACAGAAACAAGGCCGGATACGTAATAGCAAACAGTCTTGATCGTCTATTAAGTCGTACTTATCTAATATTTATTCATAATGTCATCGCTTGGTAAAGATCAAAGGTGAGTTAACTCGTCTATGAATGTGACGTCAAAGGGCCGCTAATGTCACAGAATATTATCAAGTTCATAGACTTTTAATGATGCTATAGATAGCTATTAAGTTTTCGTTACAAGCTACTTTATATTTTAAGATATACATACATAAATTTAATTTAAAATATCCCGACTGTAGGTTTTTTATGCTTGATAGGTTATCCTTTGACCACTATCTCACCTGATGCTAAGTGATGATTTGGTCGAAGATGTTGTTCAGGCTAACCTAGAATTGCTCGTTCTCAAGGACAGCTGCCGAAACACAAACAAACGGTGCTTGGCGACAGATTTTCTACTTGAGGGTGGTAGCTAGTCAAGCGGGCATTCGCAAAACGCCCTACCACTTTGCATTTTAGTTAAACGTTTAATCGTTCCACTGAAATAAATACTGCAAGTTGTATATATTTATGGAATCTTTTAAAGCCTTCGATGAGTTTGGAAGAAAGATTCTTATTTTATCTCATAATATAGCGTCTAAAATTCGCTAGTTTTTTTGTTTGTGTGACTTGCGCTATCAAGACGATTCTAACGATATATCATACATAAAAATCAGGTAGGCCATTCAGAAGTTATGGTGGAATAAAGAAACTCGCAAACATACATACATGAACCCTGAAAACATAAAACTTCTTTTTTGGGCAGTCGTGTAATAAACAGTTGGCGACGGTAGAACCATACTGATCCAAGTATCGTTTTCATTATATTGAGAAAAAGAAGGAAACGCGTTTGAATTTGTTTTAAAAATATACGTGATTTATTATGCTTTAACCTTTATCAAAATGATGGCTAATATGTTAGACAAAATAAAAAAAAATATAAATAAAACATTTTGATTAAAAGTAGTCAAAATGTTGGTTTCTGCAGAAAAAAACCACTTGGATCATTTTGGCACAAAATATTTATTCAAATTCAAGTTGGCTTACATCGAAAAACTATATGAAAAATAGAACTCATAGAAAAAAAAATAATATAATACTTGTTCCGTTGCCAGTTGAATGAATATTTAGTACTTGTATATCTTTTTCAATAAATCAGGGCCATAGTAATCCGAATTCGGTTTTTACTTGGATCAGTACAGCAGGATATATTTTTGAAAGTAACTATAATGCTAAACTGAAAAATTGAGGTCCTCTGGCAATATAAGGCGCTTTTTGTAAGGATCAATGTGGCATGAATTGAATATTTTTTTCCTTGCATTTGTTGCATATAACTCCAATATAAGAAAAAAATTCACTTTGATCAGTATGGTTGTACCTTCGCCAGTTGACTTCGACGACCAGCGACTTTGTCCGCGAGGAAATGTTATTATGACTGATTAAGCACGAGGATGATGTTAAGCGGACTAACCTCTGCCTATAACAGATGCATTTCGTCAAAAGTCACGAATTGCACTGCGCCCGCTTAAGCCCGCGGCGAGATACGAACCATGGACCTGCGGCACGGCAGTCCATAGCCAATGCCACTGAGCCATCATTGCTTCAAAAGCTTGCTTTATCTGGTTACTCCACGTTACCTCTGAAACTCTTTCTAATGGACATGTGTCGGATCAAACTATTAGGTGGTTGGCGTCAGTCTACTGGAGGCGTGGAGCTTTTTGGTAGACTGGCGGTGATAGAGGTATCTGGCCATGTGGTTTAGAAAAGCACTAAAATTAAATTGGAAAGCGGGTAACCTTCTTGAAGTCTTGCGAATGAAAAGAGCATTGGGCTGTCAGGTCTGTTTTCAATGTAGTAGTTTTACTATGGTTGGTCAAAAACTGTACCCTTGAGTTATCGTTTTTTTATCATATACATCTATATAAAAAATCCGTCCAATTATACTTCCTCATTAGTGTACCGCATCCGTGTTTTTTTTTTTGCTCACAGCATGGTAACCACAATTAGAAATCAGCGTTTTCAGTAATTACGGTACACAGATTATACTATAATAATTATTAATAGTTTTGGCAATGAATGCCTGCCTGGCTAGCTACCGCCTAAGTACAAAATCTGTCACTTAGCACCTAACGGTGCGTTTCGGCAGCTGGCCTTGATAGTTCACATTCTAGGTAAGGCCATCCACACGTTTACCATCTTCGACCACATCATTACTTATCATTAGACGAGATTGTGGTCAAAGGCTAGTCTAAACAAAATTAATGCCGTCAAAGTTGCGTACAATAACAATTATTTTGCAATGACGAGGATTCATTCATTATCAACAAAATTTACTATATTATAATATACTGAAACATTAGTAAAAAAAACAACAAAGAACACAATTTTTTTTTTCTCTTTCTTTTTTATTTTTTCTACTTATCACTAAAACGTTAGAACATGAGTATAGTAAATACTTTCGACGTTTTTCAACGTAAATCAAACATGTTTTTTTGTGATAGGAAAGTAAACGAACAGGCGGTTCACCTAGTGGTAAGTGATCGACGTCACCCATGGACATCCGCAACACCAGAGGTACCAAGGATGCGCTACCGACGTATAGAGAAATTGAAAATAAGTGTTGACCTTTCAATTATTTGCACAACGTTCGAGCCGCGAAGTTGAAGGTGATATGTAGTAAGAACCTTTTCCATTGGACTTGACTTCGAAACGAAACTCCTTTCACATGTTTGCGAACTCCTTTCACTTTAAAAACGGTTTAAAAAAAGTGCGAGTTGGGTGCTCTATAACTCTTTTACGGGCCGTATTGACCCCTGCCATCGTTTTCCACTCACAAAGGTGTTGTGTTACTCACGATGGTGGCTGTGCTATATATAACATGAATAATCAAGAAAAAAAACTCACAATATGCCGTTTAAAATCCGCCAGTCTGTTTTATTTACTTTCATGTACCTAACTGCGCTATGAAGTTTATCCTAATGATATAATAAAAATATAACTAAACTTATCAGAGCGCTTGGTCGATGCGACGCGTGATCAAATTGCTGGCACCTATTTGGCTCAAAGAATAAGCATTGCAATTCAACGGGGCAATGCTGCCAGCATGCTGGGCACGCTGCCAACTGGTCGGCTAGAGCATTTGGACTGCCTGTGAGTCTGCAATGACTTATTGGTATCTGTACTGTACTGTATCAGCCGGATCGTCCACTGCTGAACACAGCCTACCCTATTTAGGGGGATGTGCCACAATCACCACGCTTGGCAGGCGGCTTGGGGATCGCAGTGTAAGTTGGCAGTTCTTTAGAAGGCGCTGCTGCCCACCTTCCAGTATTTTTCCCTTAGTCGCCTCTTACGACACCCACGGGAAGATATGGGGAGGTGCAATTCTAACCCGGCAACCCACGGGCTTATTGGTATCTAAATGCTTTCATTGTATAGTTGTATATAGTTCGTAGTATTTTGTTAATAAAGGCATACCGCCGGTTTAAAAATGATATATTATACATTAAAATCAGTTGTGCTGTTTAGAAGTTATGTTGGAGTAAAGAAACTCACAAAAATACATGAACCCTGAAAACATAACACTCCTCATATTGGGCAGTTGTGTAAAAAGGTCCCTGTTTATTTTTAGAAAATTTCCACATCTTATATTTCGAGCGGATTAATTTAATTATTAAATCGTGGCTCGGGCGCCCTCGTACGGTACGTGACCAAAATGAAATTAACCGGAGCGCGTGTAGATACAATTTTGTCTAATGAAAGCAATGTAGCGACTGTCTATAGATAGATATAGATAGGCAAAGGTGGTAGGCAGTTGCTCTAAGGCAGGAGCAGTAATGATATTTTAGTTTTTCTGCCATTTGATATTAACTTATGTTACATTTCTTCATATTGCATTTTTTTTATTCATACATATATGAAGTGCTCGTAGCGAAGTTTACTTAGCTGTTCTTAATCGATCAGCAAAGTTAAGCAACGTCGCCCGCGGTCATGATTTGGATGGGTGACCGCTAGTGACATTACTACTGAGCGCTTCCGTGCTTCGGAGGGCACGTTAAGCCGTCGGTCCCGGTTGTTATCTTAGGATGGCAGTCGTTATAGCATGGTGGTAGGGAATTTTGCGAATGCCCGCCTGGCTAGCTACCACCCTCAAGTAGAAAATCTGTCGCCAAACACCTAACGGTGTGTTCCGGCAGCTGCCCTTGAGAGCCAGTAATTCTAGGTTACTCTGAACAACATCTTCGACCACATCACCACTTACCATCAGGTGAGATAGTGGTCAACCGCTTACCAATCAGGCACAAAAAAAAAACATAATATATTGATTCGTTGTTAACTTAAACATAGGAATTAAATAAAAAAAAAACAGTCTGGATAATTAGATTTGGTAAATATATTAATTGAATATTTTTTTATAGTTCATAATATACATTATCCCTAGGGACTTTTGAAGTGTGTAGTTATCAGACACCAGATTGGAAATGTAGCGAATAGATAATAGAATATACTTAAGATATTAAAAGACTATTATGAAAGTTTTTTTTAAGGGATGAGGCAACAATTTCTAATGTTGAATTCAATTATGAACGGAAGTGCCAGTAATAGTAATGACAGTATGGACGGAATTGTAAAAGCTTTAAAAGGTACCTATGAGTTCAGGAAAGGCTGCTGGTTTGGAACTACATATAACCATTATAATATGTAGTTATTAGGGCGACTAAGCAAGCCCTATCTTCATCCCACAACTTGAACATTTTGTGGCACACTTTACTGAAAAACTATCAAGCCTATAGATTTGTGCTTTAAAATAGTAGTCTAACTCAATATCTAGATGTGTTATCTGTAGAAAATATAAAAAAATTACATCAACAGTTTTGTATTCATTGGATATAATATTATTGTACTACGAACGCCATCTGTTAGAAAATCAAAGAGTTGACTAAACAGAACTCAAATACATCATAGTTAATCTACTTAATACTAGATGGCACCACTAGAATCAGGTTGTAAAATAAACGCGAGCCCTGACAAAGCTCAGCTTTTTGCTAGTATTACATATATCTCTATGGCTGCGGGGTATGACAGACAGGATGTCTGGATAAGGCGTCGCGATGCGTCGCTTTAGGGTGCGTACCATTTGAGTGAGATTCGCTAAAAACGATCACACTCCCAAAAAGTTTTCCACATGGGTCTTGGCGTTATTTTCGCCTTAAACGCTACATCTAATGTCAAAAGTGACAGAAGTGGCAAATTTTAGTGGCATTCTTAGCGTTCTTATCCAAAAATGGAACGGGGATGACAGTTACAAACGATCACGTGATCACAACCATAGACGCAAATGTGATCAAAATTATCGAAAATAACGTTCTTAGCGACTAATGGAACATACCCTTAGATTCAACTGTATTGACTGGAACACCGGCTACAACGGCCGGCAGACGAAAATGATTGGTGCACAGCTGTGATTGTTCCGCTTTACTTAAAAAGGGAAAGGCGCAAAGCAAGATCTCATTAAGAGTCATTAAGCTTACTCAGCATCGGCGGCGAATTGTATTCAAAAGCGTTAATTCAGAGTTGTGAAAGAAACCGATAAGAAACTCGAAATGGTAAAAAAAGATGTAGGTCTTTTCCTTGTGTAGGTCTGTAGGTTTTTTAGGGTTCCGTAGTACCTACAAGGAACCCTTATAGTTTCGTCATGTCCGTCTGTCTGTCCGTCTGTCCGAGGTTTTGCTAAGAGACCGTTTGTACTAGAAAGCTGCAATTTTGTACGGGTATGTAAACTTACCACGCCGACAAAGTGGTAAAATAAAATTTTGAAAAATATTTTTTTGGCTTAAGGTCTAAGGTCTTGCGGTTTAATGAGTTTAGGAAAAGGCTTTTATAATTACCTAACTGTCTACTACCCCTCGGGAAAACAAGTGACATTACCTAACTCAAGTATGTATCTACTTTTAAGTGTGATTAAAAAACACTTTTATAAGCTAAGCGACATTTTTTTTTGATAACCATACTATATCAAACTTGGGCAACAAATATCACGAAGAGTACTGCTACGAGTTTTTTTTACTGCAACAATATGAGTAAACGCTATCGGAGCTGAAACTACTACGGCTACTCGTACCAGTCCATTTCTGAAGCAGTGATGGCTCAGTGGCATTGGTTATTGACTGCCACGCAGCAGGTCCATGGTTCGAATCCCACTGCGGGCTTGAGCTTCACCGCATGGTGGAAGGGCATTTTGCGAATGCCCGCCTGGGTAGCGACCACCCTCAAGTACAAAATCTGTCGTCAAGTACCTAACAATGTGTTCCGGCAGCTGTCTTTGAGACCTAGTAATTCTAGGTTAAGCCTGTTAACACCTTCGACCACATCATCACTTACAATCACGTGAGACTATGGTCAAAGGCTTACCTATCAACAATTAAAAAAAAGTAGTAAGACACTATATCATCTGTATGTAATAGGATAATGGATTTGTATAACTTTTGTCGGTGCATAAACCCTTCATCTTCAGTTTATTTAATAATTATTATTGTACCATCAGCAACGGGGCGACGTGATACTTCTAGGTTAGCCTGAACAACATCTTCGACCACATATTCACTTAAAATCACGTGAGATTGTGGTCAAAGGCTAACCTATCAAGTATAAAAAAGATATAGGTCAATATTAATCACAGCTTGGCGAACAAATGCTGTTACGAGCTTTTAAACTACAAGAAAATTTGTATATGCCACCGGAGCTGAAACAACCACCGCTGCTGGCACCAGTCCAGCAAGATACTGTTACAATATAAGTTAAGACTCAGACTTAACGTCGATGCTATGTTTAAATTGATCTTTATTATAAGTTGAGGGACTTTTCTATTGTTTTCAATTTGTGGCAATCTTTTGATTGATATTGGGTATAATAACGTTCATTTAAGCCTTAAGCTTGAACTGGCCGGTCACTTCTCCATACAAACGTCGTAGGGTGATCACTCCCTTATTTGAGATTTTAGGTCCAGACTTAAGCATAATACGGATTCATATCATCATTATCTAGGCTTGTATGATGCCAAAATTTTAAAAAGATAATTAATTTGTAAGTTATGGTCCACGAAAACTTTATTTGAAAATGTTTCGAGGCTCATAATTCTCACGTTAATTACTTTATTAAAATTTCGGCATCATACAAGCCTAGACAATGACGAGATCAATCGGTATTATGCGTTATTTTGGACCTAAATCCTCAAATAAGGGAGTGATCACCCTACGACATTTGTATGGAAAACGGGCTGGCCACTTCACCCTTAAGGTAATGAGTCTGGATCAGGCTCTTAACTTATAAAAATGGGATAAACGGCACCCATACCTTGAACAGGCAATGTCAAATCAGGCGATGTCTCCTGATTAGAGTCTCAGTTGTATGCGTATGTGCGTCTTCCTGTCTTTGTCATTCCTTCAAACGTATCATATACAATGGAAGTGTAGCTGTGTGCATTATATACTGTATCAGCCGGATCGCCCACTGCTGAACGAAGCCTCCCTATTAATAATAATAATAATATAATAATAATAATGTTTTATTTCAGGATAATATTCCCATAATACATTCAAATTACACGAACACTATAATTAACATTTAAATAATAATGATTAAGGGGGTATTTGCCATAATCCCTACGCTTGGCAGGCGTCTCGGGGATCGCAGTATAAGATGGTAGTTCTTTAGAAGGCGCTGCTGCCCACCTTCCAGTATTTTTCTCTTAGTCGCCTCTTACGACACCCACGGGATGATATGGGGAGGTGCAATTCTAACCCAGCACCCCACGGGGGATTATATGCATGTGTTTAAATTATCTACACATTATATTGTCGTGATATTAGAGCGTACCCTATCTTCCTTCTTTTATTTAAAGCGATGTGGTAAGGATACTTATTTAACAGTACCTATATGATATTAATTAATCGACATGGGCCTGTATACCACCTGTTTATTACGTAAGTTTGAAATAAAACATGTAAAAAAATAAAACAGCTAGAGTATTTTTTTTTTGCTAGGTCGATCTCGTGAATCGTGGTAGGGCATTTTGCGAATGCTCGCCTGGCTAGTTACCACCCTCAAGTAGAAAATCTATCGCCAAACACCTAACGGTGTGTTCCGGCAGCTGTACTTGAAAGCCAGTAATTCTAGGTTAGCCTGAACAATATCTTCGACCACATCATCACTTACCCTCAGGGAAGATAATGGTCAAAGGCAAACATATCAAGCATAAAAATATATATATATAGACATTATTTTTGAATTATTTTTATCAAGTGTTTTTTTTCTACATTTCTTATTATCTTAACATACACAGAGAGTAATTGCGCTAAGAGCATTTATCCCCCACGGCGGATAAACACTTATTTTATACACGATACATTTGCCAAGTTCAAGCGTCCAAGTAGCTGCCCACTGTACAGCACCTTGCTTTAGAAATTAGAAGAGATTATTATCTTTGTCTCAGCATAAAAAAATAAATTAAAAACAAAATTTAATGTTTACATCATCTACGATGTATTTTAACAAAAACGGACTAGTCATATGTACCTTTATAGCTCGTTGCACATTAACTTTGAGCATATATATATAGCATGGTCGTAAGGCATTTGCGTGGTGGTAGGGCATTACGCGAATGCCCGCCTGGCTAGCTACTATCCTCAAGTAGAAAATCTGTCGCCAAGCACCTAACGGTGTGTTCCGGCAGCTGTCCTTGAGAGCCAGTACTTCTAGGTTAGCCTGAACTACATCTTCGACCACATCATCACTTACCATCAGGTGAGATAGTGGTCAAAGGCTAACAGAAAAGGTAAAAAAAAAAAAAAAAACACAATGTAATTTTCACAAAGCAAACAAGGTTATAAAAATAAAGACGAAATGAAAAGAAATGTTGAACCATGAGCAGGATGTTTATTTATGGCAGCTGTCGCCAAGCACCTAATAGTGTGTTCCAGCATTTGAACTTGAGAGCCAGTAGTTCTAGGTTAGCCTGAACAACACCTTGGACCATCATCACTTATCATCAGGTAAGATAGTGGTCAAAGGCTAAACTATCAGGCATAAAAAAAGGCAATAACGTTATCTTAGCATCCATGTTTCACAAGAGCATTTATGATTATGTAACATGTAATAGGTGGTAAGTCTAAAGCCACCTACAAGGCACATTTTCCAACACCAGACTGTAACTGACGAATTCAATGCTAAAAAAACCAATTACCTACCTCATAGTTAAAGTCAAAATCATTTAATCAATTGAGGCGTCTACGACGCTCTTAAGAAGGTCAATTACAAATTTTAGTATTGAAATATTCTACATTGTACTGCCACGTTCAGCAAATAAATTGTATAGAGCCACTGCGTGAAGAACGGGCAAGAAACTCGGGGCCATTCTTTTAACATCTTTTAACAATGTGTTACATACTTACTATATAGGTAATAGAGTTATTACAATATTTGTTTAAATTATGTAGGTGACAGGCAATAGCTTGGCAGAGGCGGAATTGTCCAGGCATTTTTGTCGTTTGTGTAATCAGAAACTGTGTATTAGGATTTTTTAACCAATATGTTTTTCATGTGCAACTTGAATTTCCCTTCTGTGAGCATTGTAACATCTGAGCCCGTGATCACATCTATGGGCTTGAATTGCCATAGTGCACTTTACCCACGATTGATCATATGGGGTAAAAATAATAGCACAATTCAATACACTAATAATAGTCAGGGACTCAGGGAGGATATCTTCACATCAGATACAAAAACATACTATTATTAATGAACTGTCATGCTTTTGAAAGGTAAGCAGAAGTTTCTATAGTCTGTACTTAGATTAAATAAGCTACTAGTTCGAAGCCATCATAGGAAACATCTTGGTTGCAAACAAAAACGTATTCTAAGCCCTTGGGATACATGACATACTTATACAACAAGGCTGACTTCATGACTTCTTGTGTTGGATAAACTGTAAATATTAAACAGCTACCCCCTTTTTGCAGTTATGTTTTAGGATATGAGCCTCGCCATCTGCTAAGCAGATTTTCACACTGCAGGCTGCTATTAGTTTTATTTGGCTTTAGTATAGCCAATTTTTTTTTATTCCTGATATGTTAGCCTCAGACCACTATCTCACCTGACGGTGAGGGATGATGTGGTCGAAGATGTTGTTCAGGCTAACCTAGAAGTCTTTGACCAACCCCTGAATCAAACCCTAGGTCTGACATCCCTAAACAACCCTTTACAGCAAATTTGTTACAACAAATCTTGTAATTTATTCTAATAATTCTTGTTATTTTATCCAACAATTATTGAAATTTTATCACTTCTGATTCATAGGTATTGTAGTCAAGTACAAACATATACCTTGTCATCCATAGCCATTAGTATCTTGACCTCACTTAGCACAATGATATTTTAGTCATAAGATCAGTTACTACCATCAAAATGGTATTCTAAAAATGACCCCAATTCATTATGTTTACAAGTTTTACCGACGAGGGTAAATGTGGATACAACATGTATCAGTGTAAGAAAGAATGCTATCTCACTCAACCCAGCTTTACTTCAAATATTGCAACTGGGTGTAGGGCCAGGTAAAGCCCAGTTATACTTTGGCTATGTGGTGTCATTTAGAGTGTATTAATATCATATCAACTCACATTTACACATTTTTAGGGTATATAACATTCTTCACCATGTATGGGAATCGAAGCCTCATCCATAAATTGTATGCTTCGGGGGCCTAAACCTCTGGTCTATTGACTGAGTTGGAATTTTGTGTTCTAATTGTATAACTTTAACTATCACTGGGGCCCCAAGCGGTCATCAACCAAACGTGTAGACTTTATTCAGAAAGAAGTGATTTTCAAACATTAACTCTAGTAATTGTGTTGCTACCCTTTTATATATATATCTATATATGATAACAAGCACTATAGCATGCAGAGCAAAAATTACATTTACAATATTTTTAAGAGCATGATTAAACATCACCCTTAGTGAAAATTAACCCGTTCTTCAATTTTGTGACGATATAGGTTTGTTTCACATTCAAGGTGAGAACATTTGTACTCTAAACATTTTGAAGCATGTTTTTCACTTAGTATGGCTAAATAATGCGACAGATTCTAAACTCTAAGCTATAGTGCTTCGTAATAACAGCAAATTGGTAATGACTGCCATAAGACAAGAACTGGGACTGACGGCTTAATTTTACTAGCAGTCGCTGTCCAGGTAATGATGGCACTTTTCTTAAACCAATGGATCAGTTCAGAACGACTAAGAAACCTTGGTTACGCAAAATTGACAAAGAAAATTGTAGTTAATGGGATATGTAGATAAGTATGTAGCTTAATAATATGAAAAATAGTTGTAACATACTCAAGTAGCAGTAAGCTGTTTTTGGCCTTTTATAGTCAAGAAATTAGCAAATTTTATATTACCCATCTGGACTGCAAATTATAGTGGTAACGTAATATGTACTTACAGAACGTCGATAGTTTTTTTCATCTCTTCAGTGGTGAGGACGCGATTTTCGAAAAATTCTGGTGCATTTTTTCTATACGAAAAATACTTTTCAATACAAATCTTCGTTTTATCAAGTTCACCATAACACGCGTTGTAAAATAGAACTAATTGTTTATCGGTTAAATCTTTCGGTACGTATTTAGATTTATCCAATTTCTCTGTCCATGAGCGCAATTCGTTAATATCATCTTGAGAAAATTTGTCCATACCAGCAGTACCCGCAATATAGTCGAATTCTAATTCAACAGGCATGATTTCTGAGTTAATTAAGCACAAAAGTTCGTAAATATTTTTAGATTTTATTGATTTAACAATATACACCCTACCTACTACACGAAATTTTGACAACTGACCAAAGAAAAAGAAAACCAACAAATCGAAACAAACTGTCAAAAATGCATTTTTTTTATTTCTTGGCAACTGGATACAAAGGCTTATTGTGTAAAGTTATTGGTTTTGTTCAGTGTTACCATATACAAAATCATATTTACTTACTAAGTTTTAACGTATTATTGTTTTTTTTTTATCGTTGTTCGCTTTTAAATGTATTGAAAAACTAGTTTGTATGGCGCATAGTTTTAGTACTCGCTTTGTTTGTATGGATGACTGCATTACAATGTCTTTATAAATAAAATGAAATCATGCGTGCGTGTTATTCTTTGAGAATGACAATTATTGTCAAGAAGTGTTATCAGTCGTTCTATTTTATACGAATGCGATAGTAGCAAAATTATCTTAAATTGCTTTCCAAACGCTTAGATGCAAATGCCAATTTTGAAAACTACAACAAACACTATAATCTCAAAATAAAACGCACGAAAGTTAGATCGTTACTCTTAATATAAATGGCATTCGTTTTTGTTCAGTGTTACCATTTAACCCGTTGCTATCAAATTAGACCCTGGCGTCCTAAGGTGCGTTCGTTTTGGCTCGATTGCGTTTGTAGCAGTTTCAAAAGTGGCATTTGTGTAGTAGCGTTCGGATAGAAGCTTTTGCTATTTTTGACCACCAATTACTGCATGCTATCCGAACGGCTTAAAACATACTTTGTCAACCGAGAATATTTTAACAATTTTGCACAGTACGAAACATGGAATCAATCTCTAAAATTAAAAAAACAAGTAGGTACCTATATAAAAAACCTGTGAAACTCTATTATTATTATTTCTTTGTTAATGGCTTCTGCGGTTTAATGTCAATCGCGCCAAATACAACTGTCAAACCAGCAGTTGTCAAAAAACGATCACAACCACAGACCTAGGATTTTTTCGCTAGTACATCCTAAGCCTATGATCACAACGATCCCACGGCAGGACATCGGTCAAAAATATCACTTTTCTCTGTCATTTTTAGCGTTTTCAAAGCTATCCATACGTGAACGAAAACGATATTTTTGCTCACGAAGTCCCAAATCGAACGGCCCACTAGTTATGAATGAAATCTATTGTTATCAGTATTGCCAATGCCAATGGGTTATACACAAACCCTACTAACATACTTATCTGATATACTACCTACGAATAAATTATTCGTAGCTGATATATATTAATGTAGTGAATTGTGTAATTGTGTAAACTAGTGTGTGTATACTTTTTATATTTAGAAATGTAAATTAACGCTATGGAATGTATTTACTAGCAGTTACCTACTCTTGCTTCAGATCGTGAGATTTAATATATTATGCGACTGCCTTGTGTGGAATATTTCATTCTTCATTCGTGTGGTATATAATATGGCCAAAACTATTTATTTTAAAGCTTAATGTTATAGATACTGATAGCATTTGCAAGGATAGATGTTATTATTATGATAGTACCATCACAGTATTGCATTATACTCCATAAAACTGTGGTACTAGAATGTGTTTTGTGTAGTAAAGTATTTAAAATATTAAAGAATGTTCTACTATGAATTTCAAATCAGCCTTTTAAATTATGCTTTGAAGTGTTTTTACGATAAGTAAGCCATCGTGATTTCAATAGCACTGTTAGTGTTATGTAGCCATTCTACTAATGTTGTTTATTTGATGACATGGTAATTAATGTGTAAATAATTATATTATTAAAAATTTGCTAACAATAGTAAGATGCCTGATATAGCCATGCCAGAATCTGACACTTCGTAAGTATTTTAATGTAGGTAGATAAGTAAATGCAGTTATACAAAAAAATATTGGTATTTTCTAAAATATCGGGATTGTTTTCAGAGAAACCAACCTTATTATAGTAACAAAACGTGATCGTTTCATGTTATTTTGCAAGTTGTATTGGAGGTTTATTATAATAATTTTGGCACCAATGACTTTGTTGCCCATTGCATTTATCGGGAAAAATAAAGTAAGTGTCAATTATATGCGTTACAAAGTATAAGTAGATTGAAACAAGATATTATAAGGGTAATTTAACAGTTTTTGTAAGTTAAGTCACGAGTTACCTAATTAGGTAGCTATTTTAGCCGACCATATTGTTTTTGATTAAAGCATAATATCTAATTTCTCATCTATGGTTGAGATAGAAATAATTCAATATCATCATAAAAATACACTTTCCGAAGTAGACTACTATAAGTATCATACTACTGTTGTGGTAAAACCCACTGAGCGTGGATTATTATTTATAAAAACGGGTCAACCGTTTTCGGGCAAGAAAAAGTAGAATTAAGGTAGTATACAAATATTGTTCATTTTACAGCCAGTGTAGGTTAGCCTTTCGAGCCTGTAGAGGATGGTAAACAGGCTTGTCGGGCTTAATATAGAATAGGAACTAGTACTCTAGAACAGCATCCGGAACACACCGTTAGGTGCTTGGTGACAGATTTTCTACATAGGTGTTGTAACTGTTGTAGCTAGCCAGGAGAGCATACACAATATATCCTACAAGTGTCTCGGCCATCCGTAGCTTATGTCATATAACTGCTTCATAATTATTATGTACCTATATACATAAAAAACTATATGTAATATTATTTCGATTTTGTCATTTTAAGGCGTACACATGTTTCTACGCGTTTCTTGTGACTGTTACTTATTGGATAACAGATGTAATGCATCCTAGTGTCGCAGCCATGATTCCCATTGCTGCATCATCTATGATGGGCAGTAGCGGATTTATAAATGAAGTAAGTAAGTACAGGTTGTTAACAAAGGTACTATTAATACTATAAATGTTATTTTTAATTTGACACGACTGCCCAAAAAATAGGTTTCAACTCAGAAAATGTAACGTTTTCAGGGTTAATCGTGAATTTGCCGTGGGTAAAGGATTACCTACGCATTATGCTACACTGTAGGTATATACTACTAGTACATAGCCACATTTTCTTTTTGAGGAATAGCAATTGTTGTTTTTGAGTATCGAGATGGTGGTGGACTGGGTTGATATTTGCATGCAGTCCCGGGTTTTTTCGCTAGATGGTGGGGCAGACTTTCGTAACTGGCTAGCATGCTACTAGGGCTACCTATTATTTACTTGGGGTCAGACGGTTATAGCCGTGCTACGAATTCCACTTCCCTCCAGAACTTGTCAACAAGCGCAGTGTCAAATTCTGAAATTGCGTGCGGCCTTTAGTGTCAATACAACTGCCCAGACCCGCCTCCTACTGTGATTTCACCGGACTACATTCCGAAACACTGCAAGGTTGCTTGTCGCGTTGACTTCGGTTGGAAGTTGCTTGATAGGATGACTAAGGCCGTTGGGTGGTGACCAGCCGTGGCCTAAGCTTTCCACCATTTTGCTGCCTGTTTAGCACCATCCAGAAGCCACGTGTAGAGAATCAATTATTGGGTACCTTCCTTAGGACTTGGACAGCTCAGCTACAGATGCTCAGCCTCTGAAAAGTATTTGTCTGATAAAAAACTACATTAAGTGAAGTGTCTTATCAGACAACTTTTCGATAGACATTCGGAGTCATTCGGAATACCCATTTTTTGAATTAAAGGCCACTCTACGAATATACATAAGTGCTAGCACTTTCATAGTACGACTTCAATGAAACATTATTGGGCCCTAAGAAGAAGTGAAAACAAAACTGATGTACCTACTGACTGACTTACCTATCAACAATTAAAAAATAAGGTTATGAATGTACATGTATGTACATGTGTTGTACATGTAGATCTTAAATAAACACAAGGTTATAGGTATCACATAATTACCCTATTTGGGTGTAGCAATGTTGGTGAGGAGTGGGCCGGTCTATTTCTAATCATTAATATACTACATTATTCTTTAAGGAATTCGTTAAGAGAATAATAAGATTTTTTAATTAATAGGTTTTTTAGACTTTTTTCAAATGTATGTTCATTTTCTTCTTCTTTTAATCCAACTGGTAATTTGTTAAATATTGTAATGGCCATTGAATTTGAGCTGGAGCTATGCATTTTTATTATTGCATATGTATTATTGACACCATAGGCTTAGGATGCGAAAAAATCCTAGGTCTATGATTGACACAATATAATAGAATCGTTTTTAAGGAGGAAATGTTTGTTCTTATCATTTTATCACCTATTTTATACTAGACTAGCTGTGCCCGCGGTTTAAATCCGAGGCTTATTCCAAGTTTCAACCAAATTGGTGTAGCTATTTCAGCGTGAAGAAGAAACAACAACATTACACTCACTCACAAACTTTAGCGTGTATAATATTAATGTGATTAAGTTAAAACATAGAAAAAAAGAGTATAAATAAATGTGTGTTTATATTTCTTTCAATTTAACAATGAAAGTCTTTGATCAGGTTCAGGCGGGCATAATAGATACACACACACGGCTGAAATCAAGGTTGGTTGATATTGAGCCAAGATGAAACCGTGGATCACACTAGGCATGGTAAATTCCTGCCCTGATGATGTTGTACGTAGCAAAATTTACGCTCAATATAACTATTTAACCACCAGCTTCAAGGAAATTGAAAAATTATTATAATTTATGGAAATGAAGGCCATCGAAATACGAAAAAGCTCTGGAAATAGTGAAAAATTTTCAGTAAACAAAACCTACAGTACAGATATGTTTGATAAATGATAATAAATTACGGATTTCTTTTAAAACTAAGCGCTATTGATTTTTCACTGAGTAATGATCATCATCATCATCATCATCAGCCGGTTAACAAAGCCATCCGCTGAGTACTAAGAAGGATAACTTCGGAAATTCTTGTAAAGATCGTTCATTTACCAAACTGGGTTTCTTGCAAATAATTGCATAATATCGTAAAGGCAGTTTGGTTTTTGGAGAGATAGGTTGACCGAAGATGTGTTAGTGCTAGTCAATCTAGTGTTGACATTTGTTGAGAATGATAACAGTTGCATCGTTCTATTTATAGACCTAGCTAAAGCTTTTGACTCTGTTTTGGTTGGCTTTCTTCTTAACAAATCGGAGGCTATGGAAACTTGAGGAATATCTTGCAGTTAGTTCAATAGAACTAATTGAAAACAGCGATTTGTTAAATATTGGCTCTCACTTTAGCAGCTATCGACTTTGCTGTCCCACAAGGGAGCTTTCTTGGTCCAACGCTACTACATTTCATATTAATTCTGATGCTTGATGACCAATATCTCACCTGATAGTAAGTGATAATGTGGTCGAAGATACTGTTTAGGTTAACCTAGAATTGCTTGCTCTCAAGGACAGCTGCTGGAACATACTGTTAGATGTTTGGTGCTAGAATTTCTACTTCAGAGTACGAGCTCTTCTAAAATGCCCTATTACCGTGCAAATAAAATTCTAGAAACATTTTAAATATCACAATCCGTTATTTGTTTTTGATATAGCAATAATGATCCTCCACGCCGTTTTTAACCGTTAAATCAACGTTTACTATAATTTTTGCCGTTTATGATTGATACATTACACGGGATTATACTTCCCTTAATTCCGAAAAACGCATTGTTAAATCAAGGAGGAATTATATAAAAATCGTTAGAACAAATGCTGTGTTTAAGATACATTTTAACGTTATTAAAATATTAATCATTAAATAGTTTTATAGTTTTATTTTTTATATATGACTGATTAGCTAGCCTTTGAACACTATCTACTCGTAACTAGTCAAAGATGAAGAACCAAGAGAAGAGAATTGAAACTGGTGGCACTGGCGCTTGGCAACAGATTTTCTGCTTGAGGGTGTAGCTAGCGAGATAAGAATTCATACAATTCCCTACCATCTATACTGTCAATTTTAAACTTAAGTTATTTGAAATACCTTCTATATTCATAACTTTTTACAGATTTACATCAGAAACGAATTGCTAGATTCATTAGGCATATTGTTGATCATAGTGGCCATAGAACAAAGCCACTTGAACAGAAGAGTGTCATGCAAACTATTGTTGATCTTTGGCTGCTCTCATTATAGGTAGGTGCTTTCCCAATAGGAATATAGTAACTGCTTAAATTTCAGCAGTTACTAACATTCCTCTGTGCATTTTTTGTTTTAATATATTTCTTTATGTTTATTTCGTCTCCATCTTTTAAATAATTTCTGTTGTCATGTTAACATAGTGTCTTTTGCAATAGGTTAAGTCTTCTTCTATTCTTCATAACGATGTTCATGTCTATGTGGATTTCTGGAATCGTTGCTTGTGGTTTGATGATGCCACTAGTTAAAGCTATCCTTACTGAATTAGAAAAGGTGAGATATGTAGTATTTCTATCTATAGTACATATATGTTTTAATAAGTATGTATGTATTTAGATATACATACTATTTTCATAGTGGGTGTCTTTCTTCGTTAAGCGCTACCAAATTCGTATTTACAAAATTATATAGCTCTTATATTAAAAGCATTTGAGCGACCGAATGGCCGTCGCATGCCTATAGTTAAAAGAAGTAAGGTAGTCTAAATAGTGCAGCCGACACTAGAGGGCATCGTGATCGTGATCAGCATGCTGTGAACACTGCCTCGTTGTATTGCAATAATAATTATTGAGTGTAACAGGAGAGTGCCACAATTTTGGTAGGTATATTCCTTTTTTTTGTATAATTTTGATTCCTGATCTCTTATTCACTATTTAGTTTTTGTTGATGGACAAACACACGAATATAATATGGCATATTATGTAATAGAATTTTACACATGATAAATATTTTTTTAAATATTTTCACTCTTTATTCGAGTATGGATTTGGCTTGCCATGACGTAGCTCGCTTTGGACACGCCTCCCTACAATTTTTAATGTAGGGAGGCATTAATTAAATTGTGTTTTTGTTTTTACAATTTACAGATGGGCATACTAGAAATTTACCAAACTATTGGAAAAAGGAAACAACTGTCTGTAAGACATGGAGAAAGGTGTGTATCTTAAAAATTCAGGAGAATTAATTTTAACATTGCTCGATTATCCTCCACATTTATAATATAATATTTTATTTGCAGTAAACCACGTCCAACCGATTTCACCATATTTTATTTTCTTGGTATTGCATACTCATCATCTATAGGTACCTAAAATACTTATTTTATCATTGAAACTTAATATTGAAAGTCCCAAATAAAATCATGATCAAGTTTAAAATTAATAACAGATTCCGATGAATTGATGTTCATATTCATGTTCTTAGAAAATCAATCTACTACTTATTTTTTTTAGGGTCATTGGCAACAGTTATTGGGAGTCAAACTAATCAGATACTTAAGATTTATTGCGAGACGTAAGTTTTTCGGATAATTTATTACTCGCATAATAAAATACTATTAAGTATATAACCTATAAATATTACTTTATTTGTATACCTTTGGATCGTAGATTCCATATCAATTTCCATATATATTTCGATTCCGTTACATATTTATTTAATTTCAAATTACAAAAATGAAATGATCTAGGTAGGTACCTTTGTGACTCACACTTACACACTGGCCCGTCAACGCTGGTTTTCCGCAAGGCTGTGTGCTATCGCCGACTCTGTTTCTCTTGCACATCAATGACTGCGGCTTAGCGATATTCAATGTTATGTTAACAGAACCAGAGGTGCCTCATGTACCCGCCGTGCTACAATTTCTCTGGAAAATGTTGTCGAGAGTCGGTACAAACTTGTGTCTGAATTCGAGACCATGTTGTCAAATACCTCGACGTGGGGCGATTGAACTTAGGCTAATTTAATCCCAAGAAGACAGAAGTTTGTGCGATTACCGCTCAACTATACGCTCTTGTGGTATTCCTCCATTTTAAAGACACCTCTTGCCACCTCAACCAGTATCGGAATACATGGCGATGACATATCGAGCATCGTTCATGTTTGTTTTCACTTGGAAGGTAAGGCTAAGTTAGCTTCTAAGAAATTGGGAGTGCTCGAAAAGGCGAGACGGTAATATTTATAAAGTTGTACTAGTAATGGCAACTTTATAAGGCTCAGGTTCAGCCTCACGTGGAGTACGCTCTACTACCAGCTTTATCTAATTGACCGCATTCAACAGCAGAACAGCTCTATAAAGCTCTCTCGGCTCGACTCTTTGGCACTACGTGGAGATGTTGGATGCTGCATCTTTTACTGAATCTATCACGGTTAGTGTGCCGAGGAACCGTTTGTTCCATAAGTTTTATGTCGAAGTCTGGAAGTCCACAACCATGCGATTCTCACGGCATTCCCTGCCTCGCACTGTCACAATGTGGAACCAGCTGCCATGTGTGGTGTTATTTCAGAAGAGACCTATCACCTGGCTGAAAAGTTACATCTAAATACAGTGTAAACTCCAACACTCACTCGATTTAACGACAAGCTCCCTAAAGCGTCGAAATCACTTGGCTTTGGTTGGTTTAGCTTGTCTTCTATACAATCATACACTTTTTATAGCATTACTCTCAATAACGACAACAATTAAGTCATAAAAAGTACATTTTATGCCAAAATTAGTAAAAACTGCACAGTTGTGTACGTTATTTTGTCGCTTTATTATCCTAACCCGTAATAAACTCGACTGTCGGCATCATGCATACCGATCTTTCTAAGAAATTTGTTATTTTGTTTATAAATTGTGATTGCTTGTACTTGTAGACTGTTGTTGACTGTGACTAGTAAGTAGAAGTCATGGATTATCTATACGTTTCTTAGTTACTCACAAACTTTTTTCTTCTCTCCATTTAACGACACCTCTCTATAACGCCATAAAATGTACAGTCCCTTCAGTGTAGTTATATAGAGTTTACACTGCATATTAAATCAATTTCATTGATTAATTTCATTGCCATCCACTCAATAATTCAACGTCTCCAATCAAAACTTAACGTTTGGTATTTGGATGACGGAACCTTAGGAGGCGATGCGAACACGGTATTGAATGACTTGCGAGTACTTATAGACGATTTTCGTCTTATTGGTCTTGAACTAAATTTTTCCAAATGTGAACTTTTTGTTTGTGATACTTGTCCGGATAAAATTTCGATAATTGAAAAATTCAACTTTCTTGCGCCTAATATAAAATTAGTAGAAAAACGTTCGCTCCGTCTTTTGGGTTCACCGATTTTTGACGAATCTTTGTCACCACTTGTCCAAATACTGATTTCTTAAAAATTTTGTCATCTCAGAAACAGTGGGATCGGCCCCTATGCGAGCTAGCACGGAAAGATCTTTTAAATACGTGCCCTAGTATCGCAGATCGTGCTCGTATTCTCGCTGTTTCTATGTGGGAATCAGGTCTTTGGTTACAAGCCATTCCTTCTTACAAAACTGGTAGCCTTATAGATCCTTCCGCTTTTCGTCTCGCTATTAGCTTACGTTTGGGTGCAAGGTGTTGTGTTGCACATCACTGCCAGTGTGGTACTGCAGTTGACCAACTCGGTCACCATGGCCTCTCCTGCTCTCGAAGTGCTGGTCGAATTTCCCACCACGCCAGCCTTAACGATATCATTCGCCGGGCTTTTACCAGCGCCAATGTTCCAGCTGTTCTCGAACCGAACGGTCTGATGCGTGACGATGGAAAAAGACCTGACGGCATGACTCTGGTTCCATGGAAGTGAGGACGGCCCTTAGTGTGGGACGCTACATGCGTAGACACTTTAGCGCCGTCACACCTTTCTGAAACCCACGTGAGGGCTGGCGCCGCGGCTACTTCGGCAGAGCAACTCAAGCGGCGCAAATATGTTAGCATATTTGCGCCGCTTGAGTTTACATACATTTATAGAGGTTAGCCTCGGTATGAGTTACATATTTGAGCCGTTTGGTGTAGAGACGTTGGGTCCGTGGGGACCGGGAGCTCATCGTATTTTCCAAAATTTATCAGAGCGCTTGGTCGATGCAACGCGTGATCAAAATGCTGGCACCTATTTGGCTCAAAGAATAAGCATTGCAATTCAACGGGGCAATGCTGCCAGCATGCTGGGCACGCTGCCAACTGATAGTGGGCTAGAGCATTTGGACTCCCTATGAGTCCAAATGCTTTTACTGTAGTAGCTGTAGTATTGTAGTAGCTGTAGTGTTGTATATAGTTTGTAGTATTTGTTTAATAAAGGCATTTCATGTTCCAGGTTATTCCCAACAAGTCCAAAGATTGAATTCCCACATTTTATGCTAATCAATCTCCCAGGAGTTCTCGTTATGGAGACTATATTGTACTTTTGGATGAACTTTTACTTCATGGGAATGTGTCGGTAATAAATCCTAAAAAATTCTTTATTACAATAATATTATGAATATAGACTCTAAGTGCATATTGCGCCAACGTAAATTCGAGAGTTAAACTTGGTTTTTGTATGAAAATAAATTTACACTTAACTGGAGTTTAACTCGCGTTTCTTCGTTGGCGCAAGAGAAAGTTACTGTGCCCGTCACACTGACAAGTACAGTTGTTAGGTATCATGTGCCTGAAATTTTACTGGCCCTCAAGGACTGCTGCCGGAACACACTGTTAGGTGGTTAGGACATGTTTTCTACTTGAGGGTGTTCGCTAGCCAGGCGGGCATTCGCAAAATGCCTTTCCACCATGCGGTGAATCTCAAGCCGGCGGCGGGATTCGAACCATGGACCTGCTGCACGGCAGTCCATAGCCAATGCTACTGAGCCATCACTGCTTCAGAAACATAGGTAAATATAGGTTTAGTGCGCGCAATTTCGCGCAACATCGTGAAAGTCGCGGGTACCCAATGGTTACAAGCGGATAATAGCCGTTCCTTGTGGCGTTCTATGGGGGAGGCAATGTTCAACAGTGGACGTCTTCCGACTGATGATGATGAAACTATGGTAAAATCCGCATTAGTGTAAATAAAACTTAAAAATTAAAAATTATTCTTTTAAAATAGGATTAATCTAAAAAATAGGATTATTCTATAACAACAGTTTACTTTATTAATTGTAAAGTGGTTAAGACACCCGGTGCGCTAAATCATGGGACGTGGGTTCGATTCCAAGTCGAGGTTAGAAATTTTAAACTCCAAAAATTTGTAAAAGGAATTTGAAGTTTAGAGAATTTGTACAAAATTAACACCAATAGAAGACTTTTCTTTAAAACTTTCTTATAGAGCCCAAAGTGACATTTCTGTAGAGATTGGTATGACAGAGGAAGAAGGGCAATATATCAACACTCTGTTAGCAGCACAGTATCAACAAATGGGAAAAATTACTTTTCATGAAGGTGTAAGTATTTATATCGTAATAATTATTAAAAATCAAATACAATTTATTATTATTGTCTATTCTTAAAGTAAAAAGGCAATTTCTTATGGAGGAAAACCACTAATACACCAATAGATTCCATTTAATCTTGGTTTAGTTGAACCTAAGTTTAACATTAAAGCTATAAATTAATACGCAGGACTAATCGTTTACGTCTTATCCTTTTAAATATTTAAAAATAGTTTTTATTCCACACGGTATATTATCGTAATAATATGCCCTGTGGCATAAAAAAAATTAGTAAAAAGTTTCATATACCATCGCTCGCTATTTACCTACGAAATAAGAATGAATGAATGACCTTGAACTACACATAATATGAATGAGATCGCTAATAAAAACAGCTCTTGTAAATGAAGGAATAAAATAAATTCTGAAAAAAAAACATTTTGTCAACCGTTACAAAATGGAGCTGAATTTATTTTAAGATAAAACAAAGCTTAAATTATTTTTGACTATGAAGCTTTAGAGGCATCTGAAGCTTACGAAGCGACGGCTATGGAATATTAAAAGGATAAAATATATATTCAACACCGTTGCTCGTAAAGTGAGCTTTATTATATCGTTCTAAGGGCCATAAACCGAACTATAACACCCTCATGCATAATAATATTATACATTAGTGCGTAATAGAATTATCCCTACAAAGTTAAGTTAGTACCTAACTGCAAATTATATGCGAGTTAACGAGCATTTTCAATTTAACCGGGTAATACAGATTTGTAACATCAACACATTTTTAAGGGCATTAACAGAATAAGTAGATTCAGTCTCAGCTAATCAGCTATATTTACACGGCCTTGTTCAGCTTGTATCCGTACCTTATCCCATGTATTATTTAAAAAAACCACAGCGGTATCGACACCATAGAAGAACATTTTTGTTTTGTCAAGTTTATGGTTACATAAATTGATTATATAAATTAAAAACAAAGTAGGTCCCAAAACACTTCCCCGGGGAACGCCGTAGGTAATATCTGCGACCTCACTAACATATTCACCAATTTTGACTTTCTGCTTCCTATCGTTCAAGTAATATTTAAAAAGAGCAAGGGGCATATCTCGTATTCCAATATTATTTATTTTTTATAATAGTATGGGGACATAGACGGTGTCAAAAGCTCTTTTCAGGTCTATATAATAATGGGACTATAATATAGTAGTAATGGGACAGATCAAGCCGACTTCTATATACGAAATTGCCGAAATGGATACCTATTTCATTATTAATTAATAATTTACAAAGTAAATGGTTGTTATGTTATTATACTTGATATAGATTATTAATAGGCATTGTTAATGTAACAGTTATATAAACTTTTGTATAACTGTAAAATGATTATTGTTTACATAAGTATCAGCATTTTTGTACATACACCTTCATTAAGTCGTTACAAATTTCAGATAGTCGCCACTATCGTCGTATTAACAGCTTTATTGCAGACAACGATCGGCAGCGCATACATTGACAGCACTTCAGTTGAACCCGCTATTGAGCATTAGTAAGCGATAGTCCAATGTCATTTAAAGTTAAATTCTGAATAATGGACCCAAGGGCACTTACAAAAAAAAAACGCATATAATAAACGTATTAAGTTTTTATCTATTATTTCAGTCACTTCAGGGCCTCTTCTCCATGCATGCTGTGTGCAGTGTTACTTTTCGTTTTGCCAAGAGATCTCAGCTTCTTGAGATTTTTCAAAAAGCCATCAGGTAAATTAATATTAGTTATGTAATCATTCAAGCAAACCGTATCGTTTGTAATATTATCATAAAGTACGGTTATATTCGTAAAGGAGAGTAAAAACTCGGGTAGGTGGTTCAAACCGGGTTAATTTGTTATTTCAGAATCTACAGCCTAGAATATCTCCCCAGGTAGGAAGGTGACGTCAATGACCTTGTCTTGTTGGGACCTTTCATGTCTACGTCTAATAGACGTGTCAGACGTTACAGCCCTATTAAAGACGTCTAAATGACGTATAATGTCCGCTGTAACAATGACGTAATATCATAACCATAATAAGACGTCTTTCAATTACGTTTATTTGACGTACAAGACGTCACATCCGTATCTAACACGTCTTAATGATGTTATAATAACGTCACGCCAATACCTTTAATATACGTCTCTTGTTTTCGTAAATTCGACGTAGTAAGCGTCTTAGCCCAATCTGACACGTCCAAATGTATCTATTTAATTAAAATAATATGTATTTAAACATCGCGATACGACGCACGTAGGGGTATTCTGCCTCAAAAGCTGGCCAAAAACATTTCTTACCTTTTTTGAATATAAAATATGTATTAGAGCGGTTTGTCACACAATCTTTAAATCATACACATTTATTTTCTTAAATTAAGGGGGTAGGAAAATTATATTTATGAATAAAATAAAATAGAAGTTATTATTTCGATTTATTATCATGAAGCAAATAATTTTAAATAAAAATGCAGTAAATAATATTTACAAGCTGATTATAAATTTACAATTGTAAATTAATTTACAATTGTAAATTTATAATCAGCTTTCTTTATCTAATCTTCATCAGTTTCCTCATTCTCTTCGTCAGTTTCTAATGTATCAGTTTGAGAAAACTGTGTTGGTTTTAGTAAAGCAAATGTATCCTTGGAGAATGCCTGCCCATATTTAACATGTCTAGCACGAATGCTAGTTATATATGGGTCTGAAGTCAATAAAAGTCTATTAAGAATGTCTTGATTGCAGTCTGTTATAGTAACTTTCCGCGAGTAATTTTCTCGGTATTTTCTAAAATGCTTATTTCTGGCTTACATTTAGTAATCTGCAAAATTTTATGCTCAAGGTGTTGAAACTTTTTGCCAAAAATTCTTTCTGAGCTTTCCCTGACATCTCATGTAGGTCTTTACGACTCATCGTAACGAAAAAATTCTTCAGAACCTAGAACAAAAATAAAACCGTTTTGAAAAAGTATTTTAAAATTTTAGCCGCGCTAAAATTTTTTTCCTTTTATGTTACATTAGTTTTAGGGATCAAAAGTGTGTTATAGTTCAATATGTAACGTATATGTTAAATTTCATCAAATTCTATCCATCTAATTTAATGTAGCAAATATAACAAACAACCAGACTTATTTCTTTATATTTTTAGGTTAAATAAGGCCAAATCGAAAAAAAATCGTTAAAAATAAATGTGAATACTCAGGACAAATGTTTTGACTGAAAATGATTAATGAAAGTTAAGAGTTTATTACTGTATATTCAATTTTCAGTACAAAAGTGTACAACATCTTTGATTTCACTAACTTTAGTAAAACACTTTGATAAAATAATCATTCATTTCGGTGTAATGTACACCGAAATGAACATTTGAATAAAAAGACTATATTTTGGCAAAAAAATACTAACAAATAGCACTTAGATATGGTGTACGTACCTTGTTCTGCAATATCCATAGTGGTCTTACAACAAAAATCACTTGAAAAATATATAAAAATTATATAAAGTTTACTATAAACAACAGAAACGTATGCGTACAAAACCAAGCTTGTGTTCTGACTGTTAGCAAAGTCAGGCGTTGGGTACTACGAGGTCAATTTTTATGGTAGTTACAGGGGATATTCAGTACCTGCTCTAAGACCAAAGCTCTGCTACGTCCTTGGTGGTTTATAATTTTGATTTATGGCCAGCTTTTGAGGTAGAATACCCCTATGTGCGACGTTTTCTTTACGTTGCTATACGACGTATTCTCGACGTCATGATATGGCGTCTTTTTTTTTTTTCTTGGCGGTATGCCTTTATTAAACAAATACTACAAACTATATACAACACTACAGCTACTACAATACTACAGCTACTACAGTAAAAGCATTTGGACTCATAGGGAGTCCAAATGCTCTAGCCCACTATCAGTTGGCAGCGTGCCCAGCATGCTGGCAGCATTGCCCCGTTGAATTGCAATGCTTATTCTTTGAGCCAAATAGGTGCCAGCATTTTGATCACGCGTCGCATCGACCAAGCGCTCTGATAAATTTTGGAAAATACGATGAGCTCCCGGTCCCCACGGACCCAACGTCTCTACACCAAACGGCTCAAATATGTAACCCATACCGAGGTTAGCATATTTGCGCCGCTTGAGTTGCTCTGCCGAAGTAGCCGCGGCGCCAGCCCTCACGTGGGTTTCAGAAAGGTGTGACGGTGCTAAAGTGTCTACGCATGTAGCGTCCCACACTAAGGGCCGTCCTAACTTCCATGGAACCAGAGTCATGCCGTCAGGTCTTTTACCATCGTCACGCATCAGACCGTTCGGTTCGAGAACAGCTGGAACATTGGCGCTGGTAAAAGCCCGGCGAATGATATCGTTAAGGCTGGCGTGGCGGGAAATTCGACCAGCACTTCGAGAGCAGGAGAGGCCATGGTGACCGAGTTGGTCAACTGCAGTACCACACTGGCAGTGATGTGCAACACAACACCTTGCACCCAAGCGTAAGCTAATAGCGAGACGAAAAGCGGAAGGATCTATAAGGCTACCAGTTTTGTAAGAAGGAATGGCTTGTAACCAAAGACCTGATTCCCACATAGAAACAGCGTGAATACAAGCACGATCTGCGATACTAGGGCACGTATTTAAAAGATCTTTCCGTGCTAGCTCGCATAGGGGCCGATCCCACTGTTTCTGAGATGACAAAATTTTTGGGAACTCAGTATTTGGACAAGCCAGTCCCCATGTGGTTTTGGCCTCAGCCAGATATGCTACATCAAAAGAGCCTAAAGATGGTGCAAGAATTTTTTCTACTAATTTGTGTGTACTGTGTACAGAAGACAAAAAAGCTGGTAATGCCACACTAGAAATTTTGCGTATTCCTATGCCCCCCAACCTCACAGGGAGGGAAGCTTGCACCCAAGTCCTATCATCCATCTCAACATTCAAAACCGATATTAACGTATCTTTTAATAAATTGTCTAAGCTTAAAAGAAGCTCACTGTGTTTCCACAGCTGACAACATCTCAAAAAGTATGTAAATTTAGGAACGAAAAGGCAAAATCTAATAATAGTAAAAGCCATATGGGCGTTAATTTTGAATAATCTGCTAGAAGCATTTCTAAACTTTTGAATTTGTTCTTCGACAAATGGTGACAAAGATTCGTCAAAAATCGGTGAACCCAAAAGACGGAGCGAACGTTTTTCTACTAATTTTATATTAGGCGCAAGTAAGTTGAATTTTTCAATTATCGAAATTTTATCCGGACAAGTATCACAAACAAAAAGTTCACATTTGGAAAAATTTAGTTCAAGACCAATAAGACGAAAATCGTCTATAAGTACTCGCAAGTCATTCAAAACCATGTTCGCATCGCCTCCTAAGGTTCCGTCATCCAAATACCAAACGTTAAGTTTTGATTGGAGACGTTGAATTATTGAGTGGATGGCAAGGCTAAAGATGGCTGGTCCCAGAGGATCACCCTGTTGACATCCTACGGAAGATAATATAACGTTGTTATGGTATGTTAATTTTGATGGTTTGCCGTAACATTGCCAAAGAAAAGGGTATAATTCCGGAATTTTATCTTTCACTTCGGTCAAAAGGGTGCCTCTATCTAATGAGTTGAATGCATTTTTAACATCCACCTTCAAAAGCACATCTCCACAATTTTGATCAAAAAATGTGCGAAGTGAATGTACAGCAGCCTCACAACCACCCTGAGAGCCAAAACCGAGTTGTAGTGGTTGAAAAAGATTACTTAAAAAAGCAACCTTTTTCCTACAACCACATTTGGCTGTGAGGCGACGATAAGTGGTGCCTACTGCTATAGGCCTAATACCACCATCTTTTTTATTAAGGGCACATAAATTCGCACCGTACAGAATTTCGGTAATTTCATTGTTGACCTGACCCGACAACATCAAATTAACAAAAGCCGTCACATCCCTTAGAAGTGTCTCTTATGGCGTCTTGTACCTGTGACATTTTGACGTCATATATTGAGCTCACTAACGTCACTCCTGACGTAGATTACGTCAGTGGCCGACCTTAAAATGACGTTATAATTACGGGAAATTCCTACCTGGGTCATAGTGAGAAACGTAGCTGCTGACGTTATGTCAGTTTGCAGCAGATGATATACGTTTAGTCTCAGACCAATAACGAAGTTCAGAGCACAGCGTCCGATAGATGTGAAGCCAAAAATAACTAGATTCATTTAACCAGTTCCTTGTACGCGCTTACCTACATATGCGAGCGTGAAAGGGATAGTTGAAGGAGCATGGTTATTTTTGCCTTCACTTCTATAGCTCACTGTACGCCGTCCGAAGTGCTTTATTGGTCTTAGACTTTTAATATGACGCCAAAGTTGTTAAGGCGAGGTTGCACCTACTTTAGACATTTTTTAAAATCTGTAACCCGAATAGAATTAAAAATTTACAATATATAAAATCATTTGTATAAAGTTGAACATACTCTCCAGGAACGTACAAAGTCAAAAACGTGATTATAAACAAATTCTTCGATAAAAAAAAAACAAACATGACACCATATCGCTACTTAAATCAGGTAGAACTAAAAGATACTATCATGAAACTATGTGGAAATTTTACCAATGGATAGAGCTTGTTATTTATAAGTAACGTTTGAAGGCACATTTTCAAATTTAGCTATAGTTTTTTAACAAGAAAAAATAAACTACAAATCTAAAGATTCAAGCTCTCGCGCACGTCATTCAGTACCCGCCTAGGCGTCATCGAGGTAGGACGCGTGTCGTTTTCTCCAACAAAATTCTCCCCGGCGATTACGAGCTAGAAATATTTATAAACAGAATTATTATTAGCAGAATGGTGACACTGCAACATTTATGGTTATCCGCTGGCGTGAATCTTCCATCAGGCGACTGTCTTGTACGTCATTTCAAACCATGCCAAATAAAAAAAATACTTTCTCCATGGCATTGTTTTCACGCGTAATTTTGCATGGTGGTAGGGCAATTTGCAATTACCCGCCTGGCTAGCTACCACCCTCAAGTACAAAATCTGTCGCCAAGCACTTAACGCTATGTACCGCTATGTATCCTTGAGAACTAGTAGTTGTGCATGGTGGTAGGGCATTTTGTGAATATCCGCCTGGCTAGCTACCTCCCTCTAGTAGAAAATCTGTCGCCAAGCATTTAACGGTATGTGCCGTTATGAGTCCTCTCGAACCAGTTATTTGGCATGGTGGTAGGGCATTTTGCTAATACCTGCCTGGCTAGCTACTACTCTCAAGTAGAAAATCTGTCGCCAAGCACTTAACGCTATGTGCCGCTATTTATCCTTTAGAACTAGTAGTTGTGCATGGTGGTAGGGCATTTTGCGAATATCCGCCTGGCTAGCTACCTCCCTCTAGTAAAAAATCTGTCACCAAGCACTGAAAGGTATGTGCCGCTATGAGTCCTCTAGAACTAGTAATTTGGCATGGTGCTAGGGCATTTTGCGAATATCCGCCTGGCTAGCAACTTCCCTCAAGTAAAAAATCTGTCGCCATGCACTTAACGGTATGTGCCGCTATGAGTCCTCCAGAACCAGTTATTTTGCATGGTGGTAGGGCATTTTGTAAATACCCGCCTGGCTTGCTACCACTTTGTGTCAAGTAGAAAATCTGTCGCTAAGCACTTAACGCTATGTGTCCTCTTGAACTAGTAATTTGGCATGGTGGTAGGGCATTTTGCGAATATCCGCCTTGCTAGCTACCACTATGTGTCAAGTAGAAAATCTGTCGCCAAGCACTTAACGGTATGTGCCGCTATGTGTCCTCTAGAACCAGTTATTTGGCATGGTGGTAGGGCATTTTGCAAATACCCGCCTGGCTAGCTACTACCCTCAAGTAGAAAATCTGTCGCCAAGCACTGAAAGGTACCGCTATGAGTCCTCTAGAACTAGTAATTTTGCATGGTGGTAGGGCAATTTGCGATTACCCGCCTGGTTAGCTACCACCCTCAAGTAGAAAATCTGTCGCCAAGCACTTAACGCTATGTGCCGCTATTTATCCTTGAGAACTAGTAGTTGTGCATGGTGGTAGGGCATTTTGCGAATATCCGCCTGGCTAGCTACCTCCCTCTAGTAGAAAATCTGTCGCCAAGCATTTAACGGTATTATATTATATTGCCTACTGATTCACTGCAAACTGCCCTTAATTTGTATGTGTTGACGAAATTTGGTTTTCGCATATATTCTTGTTTATCTTTAAAGTATAATTAAAAGGTTTCCCTAGGGGGAAATTAGTACTCTGGGGTGATCCGTAAGCGTGTTATTCTTGTAAATGTATTTTAATATTCTGCAGATGAGAACCATGAGCCATTGCCCCAGTCTCCAAGCAGACCATGTTTGAGCTGGTCAATTGTAAGGAATAGTATTAACTGGAGTGTCCTGTTTATTACCAGTGTGAAGTTGGCAGCCAAACCCAGCAGCCATATAAACCGACCAAATTAAAATGTCGATGATAAAATCTTCGGTTTTCACCATGTTAAAGACTGTGTTTTCGAACAAAACATACCTCGATGGATAGCTACTGAAATTAATTTTAAAAAATAGTATTCAGAAATAACTAGCGATATTTCAAACAGCCGCGATTCGCGAGTTACTCATAAAATAGTTTAGTTGCAGTGGTTTCAGGGGATTTTGACCATGACGGAGATGGTGTTTTGGAATGAAACATATCTCAAAAGATAGCTATTAAAAAGACCTTTCAGGTGGTATATTCAGAAATTACTCTTGATATTTCAGAAAGCCGCGATCGTCATTAATATCCGAAAATATTTTCGCTGCTGGGTTATGCCAGGGATTTTGACCATGATGGGGATGGTGTTTTGGAATAAAACAAATCTCAAAAGATAGCTATTAAAAAGACCTTTCAGGTGGTATATTCAGAAATTACTCTGGATATTTCAGAAAGCCGCAATTGACATTAAAATCAGAAAATATTTTCGCTGCTGGGTTTTGCCAGGGATTTTGACCATGATGGAGATGGTGTTTTGGAATGAAACATATGTCAAAAGATAGCTATTAAAAAGACCTTTCAGGTGGTATATTCAGAAATTACTCTTGATATTTCAGAAAGCCGCGATTGACATTAAAATCAGAAAATATTTTCGCTGCTGGGTTTTGCCAGGGATTTTGACCATGATGGAGATGGTGTTTTGGAATAAAACATATGTCAAAAGATAGCTATTAAAAAGACCTTTCAGGTGGTATATTCAGAAATTACTCTTGATATTTCAGAAAGCCGCGATCGTCATTAATATCCGAAAATATTTTCGCTGCTGGGTTTTGCCAGGGATTTTGACCATGATGGAGATGGTGTTTTGGAATAAAACATATGTCAAAAGATAGCTATTAAAAAGACCTTTCAGGTGGTATATTCAGAAATTACTCTGGATATTTCAGAAAGCCGCAATTGACATTAAAATCAGAAAATATTTTCGCTGCTGGGTTTTGCCAGGGATTTTGACCATGATGGGGATGGTGTTTTGGAATAAAACATATCTCAAAAGATAGCTATTAAAAAGACCTTTCAGGCGGTGTATTCAGAAATTACTCTTGATATTTCAGAAAGCCGCGATCGTCATTAATATCCGAAAATATTTTCGCTGCTGGGTTTTGCCAGGGATTTTGACCATGATGGAGATGGTGTTTTGGAATGAAACATATGTCAAAAGATAGCTATTAAAAAGACCTTTCAGGTGGTATATTCAGAAATTACTCTTGATATTTCAGAAAGCCGCGATCGTCATTAATATCCGAAAATATTTTCGCTGCTGGGTTTTGCCAGGGATTTTGACCATGATGGAGATGGTGTTTTGGAATGAAACATATGTCAAAAGATAGCTATTAAAAAGACCTTTCAGGTGGTATATTCAGAAATTAATCTGGATATTTCAGAAAGCCGCAATTGACATTAAAATCAGAAAATATTTTCGCTGCTGGGTTTTGCCAGGGATTTTGACCATGATGGAGATGGTGTTTTGGAATGAAACATATGTCAAAAGATAGCTATTAAAAAGACCTTTCAGGTGGTATATTCAGAAATTACTCTTGATATTTCAGAAAGCCGCGATCGTCATTAATATCCGAAAATATTTTCGCTGCTGGGTTTTGCCAGGGATTTTGACCATGATGGAGATGGTGTTTTGGAATGAAACATATGTCAAAAGATAGCTATTAAAAAGACCTTTCAGGTGGTATATTCAGAAATTACTCTGGATATTTCAGAAAGCCGCGATCGTCATTAATATCCGAAAATATTTTCGCTGCTGGGTTTTGCCAGGGATTTTGACCATGATGGGGATGGTGTTTTGGAATAAAACATATCTCAAAAGATAGCTATTAAAAAGACCTTTCAGGTGGTATATTCAGAAATTACTCTGGATATTTCAGAAAGCCGCAATTGACATTAAAATCAGAAAATATTTTCGCTGCTGGGTTTTGCCAGGGATTTTGACCATGATGGAGATGGTGTTTTGGAATGAAACATATGTCAAAAGATAGCTATTAAAAAGACCTTTCAGGTGGTATATTCAGAAATTACTCTTGATATTTCAGAAAGCCGCGATCGTCATTAATATCCGAAAATATTTTCGCTGCTGGGTTTTGCCAGGGATTTTGACCATGATGGAGATGGTGTTTTGGAATGAAACATATGTCAAAAGATAGCTATTAAAAAGACCTTTCAGGTGGTATATTCAGAAATTACTCTGGATATTTCAGAAAGCCGCGATCGTCATTAATATCCGAAAATATTTTCGCTGCTGGGTTTTGCCAGGGATTTTGACCATGATGGGGATGGTGTTTTGGAATAAAACATATCTCAAAAGATAGCTATTAAAAAGACCTTTCAGGTGGTATATTCAGAAATTACTCTGGATATTTCAGAAAGCCGCAATTGACATTAAAATCAGAAAATATTTTCGCTGCTGGGTTTTGCCAGGGATTTTGACCATGATGGAGATGGTGTTTTGGAATGACACATATGTCAAAAGACAGCTATTAAAAAGACCTTTCAGGTGGTATATTCAGATATTACTCTTGATATTTCAGAAAGCCGCGATTGTCATTAATATCCGAAAATATTTTCGCTGCTGGGTTTTGCCGGCGTTTTTGACCTTGAAAGAGATTGTGTTTTGGAATGAAACATACGTCAAAAGATAGCTACTAATAGGACCTTTTAGTTGTAATATTCAAAAATTACTCTCGACATTTCAGAAAGCCCCAATTCACATGAAAATCAGAAAATATTTGCGATGTTGGGTTTTGCAGGGGATTTTGACCATGACAGGGATTGTGTTTTGGAATGAAACATACGTCAAAAGATTGCTACTAAAAAGACCTTTTAGGTGGTATATTCAGAAATTACTCTCGACATTTCAGAAAGCTGCAATTTGCAAATAACTCCGCGAAGAGTTCGCTGCTACTTTAGTTCTCTTAAATTTCACATGGTGGCGGTACGGGTATTCAATAAATATTTAGGTATAATAACTTGTGCTGGAAATAAACAAACATAGGCCGTGAAAACATATTCTTGTAGTTTAAATGAGCATTGTAGAGTATACCTACCCATTATCTTCGTGTAGTCCCTTATAAATTTTATTAAAATCGTTTCATGTATAGTTTGTTGGTAGGTATAGTTTTGTATTGCCTTACTTAGATGATTTAATTTGATTATTTAATGTGACAGGTACCTACCTATTTTTTACCTAACAATCCAGGTATAAACGTGTTTAATTGAATTCTGTGCTAAGTTAACTGGGTAGGTAGGTAGGTAGGTACATCGAGCAATACGTTACATAACAATTGGCCTATATAATATATATTATATAGGTCAATGGGTAGGTAGGCATCCCTAAGATACATACCTAAGTCGGTACTATTTTTTTTGTTTTTCCTTATAGTTAAGCCTTTGAGCACAATCTCATCGATGGTAAGTGACGATGTGGTCGGAGGTGTTAACAGGCTTCACCTAGAATTAGGGTGATATCGTCACTTTTCGGCCTTTTAGCCCTAACACGAACTTAAAGATGTCGTCGAAAAATAACTGCAAGGTTTATAATTACAAAATTTATGTTTATGGGTAGCTTGCATATTGTAGTTTCCATTTACAAAATTTCTTGACTTCAAAGAGCGTAGTTATTTTTATATATCATTTTAGTTATAAAAATTGTGAAAACTCTAGTTTTCGGCCGCAATGGTTAGTACTCGGCCACATTTAGTTTAGTTTTCGGCCAATGTGATATGAATGTTTAAAATTAAAATCTTATAAACAAATTAACATTAAATATCAGATATATTGAATTCAAACTTTCGGATTGAATTAATTATTCATTCAGCAATAGATTCATGACAAGACAAGATTGATTCATTGTTTAAAATTAATTAAAGGAAGACCATAATCAGTACAAAATTGATGATAGTATATTCTTTATTCAATTTAATCACAAATTTCATGAAAGGTGTCAGTGAGTAACGTTTTAGTACTAGTTGGCACTAACTATTGCCAACGATTTGGGTTAGTTATTAGTGCTTCTAAGACCCAAATCCTGAAACAACCTCTAAAAGGCTGTTGTGCGGATAGTGGAAGGCTTATGTTTGAGGGGAAAAACCTAGAAGAAGCAGGTGTCTTCAAGTATCTAGGAAGCACTATTAGATCGGACAATACCCTTGCATCGGAGATTCCGTCACGCATTGCTAAAGCTGCCGTTTCTTTTGGACGTCTAAAATCTCGCGTCTGGAGATCTCATGACCTGAAGCTTAAGACCCAACTTGACGTATACAAGGCGCTTGTACTATCAGTGCTATTGTATGTGTCTGAGATATGGTGCCTCTACAAAAAAGATATAAAGAAACTTGCCACATTTCATCTCAGGTGTCTGAGGTCGATCATGAAGATAAAGTGGCAAGACCGAGTGGCAAATACTGAAGTTTTGCGACGCTCTGAAATGTTCGGTATATAGAAGCTTTGCTGATAAAACGCCAACTAAGATGGTGCGGACACGTACTGCGTATGGACAATCATCGCTTGCCAAAAGCTGTCTTCTATTCGGTAATGGCAGGTGGCAAGCGAAGACAAGGAGGTCAGCATCTTCGTTACAAGGATGTATTAAAAAGGCATCTCAACGCATGCGACATAAACTCTGGCAGCTGGGAGGAACAGGCTAAATCTAGGTCATCTTGGCGAGCTACGGTCCAGAAAAGTACGATAATATTTGAAGATAAGCGTCGTAAACTTCTTGACGATAAACGTCAAAAACTAAAAGATAGGCCTAAGCCCTCCTACATTTATAACTAACTAACTCTGCGGGCCAACTTTATTGCAGTATGTGTGGAAAGGTTTTTAAGACTAAGTTTGGACTAGCGAGCCACATTAGAGCGCATGCCAGGAGGGAATAATAGGGTCGCCGTCATCGAAATCGATGAGGAGGACATCATCATCATCAGTATCATTAGTACTAGTACCTTCCAGTTTAGGTAATGGTTTTGACCAATAGACACAGAGTTCTCGAAGATGCGCTGCCGGCCTTTGAGGAGGGAATATGCTCTCTTCTTGAAGGCCCCTAAGTATTATCGGTTCGGAAATACTTCACCATGCAGCTGATTCTGAATTGCGGCGGTGCGAGGTAGGAAATGCCGTGAAAATCGCAAGGTTGGGGACTTCCAGATATTGACATGAAGTTGATGAAACATCTTGCTTTCTCTAGACGTCTGATGGCGAAATTGAGCTGCAGGTAGTAAATCGATCAGTTCCTCAGAACACTCCCTGTGATAGATACGGTAAAAGATGCAGAGTGATCCAACATCTCTACGCAGCGTCAAAGGGTCGAGCTGACCGGAGAGAACTTAAACGTCGACGATTCGAGTCGCTCTGCGTTGGATGCGGTCAAATGGAAGAAGCTGGTACCGGGGAGTTTCTGCCCAGAGGTGAGAGCAGTACTCCATGTGAGGCCAAACCTAAGCCTTATAATGTTGCAGGCGATGGGTCGACGTGAAGTACCGTCTCGCCTTTCCGAGCACACCAAGCTTTTTAGAGGATAATTTAGCTTTATCTTCCAAGTGACAGCAAAATTGAACGACTCAATATGTCGACGCCAAATACTCCGATGCTAATTGAGGGAGCACGGGGAGTGTCTTCAAAACGGTAACAATACGACAAAGGGGGATAATTTGAATGGGGGATAAATTTGACTTAGTTCAGTCAGCGCCACTTCGAAACATTTGACAACATGCGAGAAGTTTTAGCACGGCCGGTGTAAAAAGCATCTCCGGTACTGTCATCCGTATAACAATGAATATCGCTGAGCTGCAGCATGTCATTGATTTGCAAGAGAACAAAAGAGCACACAGTCTTGCAGAACGCCAGCATTAATTGGCTTCAAGTTGGAGCATGCACCGTCGATAACGATGCTCCAATCTGGCAAAAAACTGGAGATCCACTCGTACAATTTTTCGGGAAGCACTTTGGAAGGAAGACCGAAGACCACACCCGATCAAAGGCCTTCGCTATGTACAAACTAGCCGCCAACGCCTCACTGTTGGAATCCACCACCTCCGCCTATCGATGCGTAGGGTATACGAAAACAGTACTGCTGATCGCTAATCAGCTGGTGCTCTTCTAAATACTGTAAGAGCTGGCTGTTGACAATAGATTCTATTATCTTGGAGAACCGAGACGTCATGGCTACAGGGCGGTAATTGGATGGATCTGAGCGGTCACCTTTTGTAGGGATCAAGTGCACCAAAGCCATGTTTTTGGAACAACGCCTGATGTGTAGCAGAGTTGGAAAAGACGCGTTAGAACCGGTGTCAACTCTGGAGCACAAGTCCGCAGCACTATTGGAGGAGTGCCATCAGGCCCACTTGACTTATAAATGTCCAAGGAGAACAGTGCTTTACGTATTGATGCACTTTGCCGGAAAATTATATCCGGTATCGAGGTATCACACCGTGGTATGGTCGGTGTTGAGTTCCCTTGGTCATCCAAAGTAGAGTTACACGCAAAGGGAGAGCCCAGAAGATCGGCCTTCTCCTTTGCGGTGTGGGCCAGTGTGTCATTCTCTCTGTGCAGGGACTGTAAAGATGACTGACAAAAATTCCTCTGAACAGCCCTGGCAAGAGATCAGAACGCACGTGTTCCCGTAATTGTCTTCATAATTCAAATTAGATTTAATTATGCATTGCATCTGAAGGATTGCAAAATAAGAACATCTTAAAATATACAATTTAGAGCAGATGTCACAACCGATATTCTTTCGTCACTTTATTAAATTTATGGACCGTGTAAGCTCTTAGCTCTGACTTCTTTAAAGGAAAACCACATTTTTCGGAGTGTTAGGAAAGTTTTTTGTAACATGGCCGGCAAATTGGTAGCGCCATTCGGTTTTCGGCCTCAGTTTGCTCCATACAATTTTTGTTAGGCCGAAAACTAACTCACAATATTGTTGCTAATTTAGATTTCGGCCGTTATTGGAAATGAACTGTTATTGCTACTGTTATTTATTTATTTCGCCGTATTTAATGCGGCCGAAAACTGATAGCCAACATCTTGAAGTGTATGTCGATAGTAAACTGAAAATGAGTTGATTATATAGTGGACCTATATGAAAAAATGAGACAAAAATAATTAAAGTAGTCATATGCTAGTAATCGGCCACTAGGCCGAGAACTAAACTTGATTATAAATTGATATCTTAATATTCGGCCACCTATATTTTTGTAATGTTTGATCTAATATCGCAATAAAAACAATTGTTACCTTATCTTCACTTATTTCTTCATAGAGTATAATGCACATCTACATTGTTTGTGTGTAACTATATAAATTAACTTACCTTGAAACGAATCACGCTTCACTATCTTTTTACTAAATTTATTCCAGTGCCGGTGTCGTTCTAAATTATTTATTAAAAATCAGTATTACATGCTACCCACGTAAAAAAAATATCTGATATTGTCCGACTATTTTAAGTGATATTGAACGTAATGTAGAATAAAAAAGTAAAAAAAGTGCTTCCACGAAAAGGCCGAAAAGTAACGGCGGCCGGCTTTCTAACGCAATGACCCTACTTACTGGCTCTCAAGGACAGCTGCAGGAACACACCGTTATGTGCTTGGCGACAGATTTTCTACTTGAGGGTGGTCGCTAGCCAGGCGGGCATTCACAAAATGCCCATCCACCATGCGGTGAAGCTAAATCCCGCGGCGGGATTCGGACCATGGACCTGCTGCGTGGCAGTCAATAGCCAATGTAAATGGGATCAAAGACAAGCCGCAGCGCAAAGGGTCTCTTTCAAAGAGACCCTTTGCGCTGCGTCGCACTCTCTACTCGCGCCAATGCCGTGGAGGTAGGTTATAGGTAACCTACCTATAATTAGGGTTGCCACCCGTACTTTTTAATAAAGTATTGTACGTTATTTCAGGTAATTGTACTCTATACTTTATGTGAACAATAAAGTACACGAAAATACCTTATTTAGAACGATTTGGTTGGCCGAGTAAACGTCTAACGTAAAGTGCGCAGGGTTGCCAGATATCAGCTAACTCAAATCGCCTAATTTTGCCTATCAAGTAGCCTAAATCGCCTATTATTTTATTTTTTGACAAGTAGCCTAATTCACCTAAGATTTTGTTAAAGTAGCCTATATTTAGCTCAAATAAAAATAAACTAGGTACCTATATTGTAAAAAATATATATTAATGTAGGTTGATACCTACTTAACGTAGGTACTAGGTATTACAATTGTTAAACATTTCCTGTTGTTATAATTTAATAAGTTTCTGCAGATATTCCCCATCTCTATGGACGGGAGAATCCTCATTCCTACTAGAAGTGGTAGCGGAAGAAGTTGACCCAGCCGCTTCAATCGGTCTTCTTTGATACAACATTTTCGAGTGCATAATTTCGTCTGTAGAACTAAAGTTTTTAGGTAATTATCATATACAACTACGACCGTAACTGAATCCCTTATTCATGTTTGCATGTTTAAGTTATGTCATACAAAATAATACGGTTGATGTAAAAATACAAATTTTGTCTGTATTAAGGTATTAAGTAATAAAGAATTCTCTCCCATTCAACTTGATTAAAAATTAAGGAAATAAGTGATATAAGATTTCGCGCGCGGCTAGTTACAATTTGTGAATGAAGTTAGTAGCGTTTCTATACTCTCGATTTCGTGCTTTTATTTTGAACTGTATCTATTATACAGCGAGTTAGAATGAGTTACTACCCGGATGAAACTGTCTCTATCTCACTATTACAGATATTAGATGCAATACCTAGAAAAAACAAAGCAGCATGGAAAGACCTTGATGAAATAAGGGTGGACGTGTCTATTACTTTTCTTTACAGTTTTCAGTTATTATGAAATAATTTAATAGAATTGTAGAAAGAATTTAATAGAATTGTAATAATCCTGAAGTAGCCTAAACCGACCGTTCTTATTTTCCTAGGTAGCCTAAAGGCTACTGGTAGCCGATTGGTATTTTTGGTCGCCATTTGACCCCCTAAGGTAGCCTAAATGGCGATAATTCGCCTAATCTGGCAACCATGAAAGTGCGACCGTACAAATATGTGGTCTATGCAAGTTTGCGTTATTATATCGCCTAGTTTCTCGATTCTAGTGTAGTCTGAGATCGCACTTCCTGGACCACACTCGGACATGCTACTGATGTAATGTTCACGTATATGCCGTTGTTAGTTTTTAAATCATTTATTTCGCCTAATAGATAAGTGTCGTGTTTTAAAAAAAACCTAAGCGGTGCGATGTGAGGTAGAATATAGTTGTATATATATTTGTATATATATATATATAGATACACATATTTATATATTTAGATATATATACACCATCTAGTAGGGGCGAGTCTATTACCATCTACTGGTAGACTTCGGAAAGTTACTAAATAGGTACGTAGGGTAGAGTGACCCCTTTACGACCAGTTTCTTTCCACAACTAGCACTATGCAATTAAAGTCAAAATCAAAATCATTTATTCAATTTAGGCGTCTACGACGCTCTTATGAAAGTCAATTACAAATCTTAGAATTGAAATATTCTACAATGTACTGCCACGTTCAGCAAAAAAAAAATTCTAGAACTACTGCGAGAAGAATGGGCAAGAAACTTGGGTCATTATTTTAAACGTCTTCTAATAATGTGTTACTTACTTACTATATAATAAAGTTAAGTATTATAATATTTGTTTAAATGATGTCCAGGCATTTTTGTCGCTAAAGTAATCACTAACTGTGTAGTAGGATTTCTTAAGCAATATGTTTTTCACGTGCAACTTGAATTTCCCTTCTGTGAGCGTTGTAATATGTTTGGGGACTTTATTATAAAACCGTACACAATACCTAAGAAGGGGTTTTAGATTAGCAAAGACAAATAAAAGGTTATTTGTCTTTGCTAACCTAAAACCTGGCACCGCTATTTTATCTATATTTCTAGTGTTGTGATCGTGATTATCTGGGCCTAGATAAACATCGCACCACGCCAGGCGCACCGTCAGCGGAACGTGTCAGCGATTGACGTCAATCCGAACCTTCTAAAGTACTTAACGCTATGTGCCGCTATGTATCCTTAAGAACTAGTAGTTATGCATGGTGGTAGGGCAATTTGCGATTACAAGCCTGGCTAGCTACCTCCCTCAAGTAAAAAATCTGTCGCCAAGCACTTAACGGTATGTGCCGCTATGAGTCCTCCAGAACCAGTAATTTTGCATGGTGGTAGGGTATTTTGCGAATGCCCGCCTGGCTAGCTACTACCCTCAAGTAGACAATCTGTCGCCAAGCACTTAACGCTATGTGCCGCTATGTATCCTTGATAATCAGTAATTTTGCATGGTGGTAGGGCATTTTATAAATACCCGCCTGGATTGCTACCACTATGTGTCAAGTAGAAAATCTGTCGCCAAGCACTTAACGGTATGTGCCGCTATGAGTCCTCCAGAACCAGTAATTTTGCATGGTGGTAGAGCAATTTGCGATTACCCGCCTGGCTAGCTACCACCCTCAAGTAGAAAATCTGTCGCCACGCACTTAACGCTATGTGCCGCTATGTATCCTTGAGAACTAGTAGTTGTGCATGGTGGTAGGGCAATTTGCGATTACTAGCCTGGCTAGCTACCTCCCTCAAGTAAAAATTCTGTCGCCAAGCACTTAACGGTATGTGCCGCTATGAGACCTCTAGAACTAGTAATTTGCATGGTGGTAGGGCATTTTCACACATAGCCAGGCGGGTATTTGCAAAATGCCCTACCACCATGCAAAATTGCTGGTTCTCAAGGATACATAGCGGCACATAGCGTTAAGTGCTTGGCGACAGATTTTTTACTTGAGGGAGGTAGCTAGCCAGGCGGGTTTTCTCAAAATGCCCTACCACCATGCAAATTACTAGTTCTAGAGGACTCATAGCGGCACATACCGTTAAGTGCTTGGCGACAGATTTTTTACTTGAGGGAGGTAGCTAGCCAGGCTGGTAATCGCAAATTGCTCTACCACCATGCAAAATTACTGGTTCTGGAGGACTCATAGCGGCACATACCGTTAAGTGCTTGGCGACAGATTTTCTACTTGACACATAGTGGTAGGAAGCCAGGCGGGTATTTGCAAAATGCCCTACCACCATGCAAAATTATTGGTTCTCAAGGATACATAGCGGCACATAGCGTTAAGTGCTTGGCGACAGATTTTCTACTTGACACATAGTGGTAGGAAGCCAGGCGGGTATTTGCAAAATGCCCTACCACCATGCAAAATTACTGGTTCTCAAGGATACATAGCGGCACATAGCGTTAAGTGCTAGGCGACAGATTTTTTACTTGAGGTAGGTAGCTAGCCAGGCGGGTTTTCTCAAAATGCCCTACCACCATGCAAATTACTAGTTCTAGAGGACTCATAGCGGCACATACCGTTAAGTGCTTGGCGACAGAATTTTTACTTGAGGGAGGTAGCTAGCCAGGCTAGTAATCGCAAATTGCCCTACCACCATGCACAACTACTAGTTCTCAAGGATACATAGCGGCACATAGCGTTAAGTGCTTGGCGACAGATTTTCTACTTGAGGGTGGTAGCTAGCCAGGCGGGTAATCGCAAATTGCTCTACCACCATGCAAAATTACTGGTTCTGGAGGACTCATAGCGGCACATACCGTTAAGTGCTTGGCGACAGATTTTCTACTTGACACATAGTAGTAGCAAGCCAGGCGGGTATTTACAAAATGCCCTACCACCATGCCAAATAACTGGTTCTAGAAGACACATAGCGGCACATAGCGTTAAGTGCTTGGCGACAGATTTTCTACTTGACACATAGTGGTAGCAAGCCAGGCGGGTATTTATAAAATGCCCTACCACCATGCAAAATTACTGATTCTCAAGGATACATAGCGGCACATAGCGTTAAGTGCTTGGCGACAGATTTTCTACTTGAGGGTAGTAGCTAGCCAGGCGGGCATTCGCAAAATACCCTACCACCATGCAAAATTACTGGTTCTGGAGGACTCATAGCGGCACATACCGTTAAGTGCTTGGCGACAGATTTTCTACTTGACACATAGTAGTAGCAAGCCAGGCGGGTATTTACAAAATGCCCTACCACCATGCCAAATAACTGGTTCTAGAAGACACATAGCGGCACATAGCGTTAAGTGCTTGGCGACAGATTTTCTACTTGACACATAGTGGTAGCAAGCCAGGCGGGTATTTATAAAATGCCCTACCACCATGCATAACTACTAGTTCTTAAGGATACATAGCGGCACATAGCGTTAAGTACTTTAAACGTGCAAAACGCCTGCCAAGCGCGGGATTATGGCAAATTAGGGGGTTAAAAATATTACGACTCGTTTCTTGTATTCGCGGATAAATATTCGCTATATACGGATCCAGTCGGTACATTAAATCAAAATCGGTATTCTTTATCATCGCGTCGGCATCCTTTGAGTAGTACTGGCACGTGCCGGCGCGGCTTTTACAATTGCTTTTGTGTTTCACCGAAAGAATAAATATAAAAAGGAAACTAAGTCTTATTGCCTTCTACCTAAAGTTCATTATCAAATGCGGCCGCCGCCGCTGTTTTACGCATGCTACTGTCCTTGATTAAAAGCCGCCAATACAAAAACTTAAAAAAGCGCGTTTTTTAAACCTTTGTCTATATAATAATTTGTAGGTATTGCTAAAAAATAACAGGGACTTATGTGATTAAATTGATTTTAAATCTGATTTCTCCTTTTATTTTGAGTTTTTGGAACGTACCTATCCCCTGCAGTCCTATACAAATTACTAAAGGCAGCGTTTATCAAATAATCCCTTGAATTTGTTCTCTATGTGTATAATAGTAGACTACAGCATATCTTCCTAGGTTATTTAATAAAATAGTTATGTAAATACCTACTGACTGCCTCGTTGGTTCCTGTTGCAGGTTGTATGCATAAGATAAGCGCGTCTTTGGAATCTACACTCATGCATACGTCGATAAAAAAAATATTGCCTACCTACCCATTCGCCTATATAATATACATATTATGTAACGTATTGCTCGATGTACCTACCTACCCAGTTAACTTAGCACAGAATTCAGTTCAACACGTTTATACCTGGATTGTTAGGTAAAAAATAGGTAGGTACCTGTCACATTAAATCATCAAATTAAATCATCTAAGTAAGGCAATACAAAACTATACCTACTAACAAACTATAAATGAAACGATTTTAATAAAATTTATATGGGACTACACGAAGATAATGGGTAGGTATACTCTACAATGCTCATTTCAACTACAAGAATATGTTTTCAAGGCCTATGTTTGTTTATTTCCAGCACAAGTTATAATACCTAAACATTTATTGAATACCCGTACCGCCACCTAAAGAAATTTAATAGAACTAAAGTAGCAGCCAACTCGCCGCGGGGTTATTTGCAAATTGTGGCTTTCTGAAATGTCAAGAGTAATTTCTGAAAACACCATCTGAAAGGTCGTTTTAGTAGCTATCTTTTGACGTATGTTTCATTCCAAAACACAATCCCTGTCATGGTCAAAATCCCCTGCAAAACCCAACATCGAAAATATTTTCTGATTTTAATGTGAATTGGGGCTTTTTGAAATGTCCAGAGTAATTTCTGAATACACCACCTGAAAGGTCTTTTTAATAGCTATCTTTTGACATATGTTTCATTCCAAAACACCATCTCCATCATGGTCAAAATCCCTGGCAAAACCCAGCAGCGAAAATATTTTCTGATTTTAATGTCAATTGCGGCTTTCTGAAATATCCAGAGTAATTTCTGAATATACCACCTGAAAGGTCTTTTTAATAGCTATCTTTTGAGATATGTTTTATTCCAAAACACCATCCCCATCATGGTCAAAATCCCTGGCAAAACCCAGCAGCGAAAATATTTTCTGATTTTAATGTCAATTGCGGCTTTCTGAAATATCCAGAGTAATTTCTGAATATACCACCTGAAAGGTCTTTTTAATAGCTATCTTTTGAGATTTGTTTTATTCCAAAACACCATCCCCATCATGGTCAAAATCCCTGGCATAACCCAGCAGCGAAAATATTTTCGGATATTAATGACGATCGCGGCTTTCTGAAATATCAAGAGTAATTTCTGAATATACCACCTGAAAGGGCTTTTTAATAGCTATCTTTTGACATATGTTTCATTCCAAAACACCATCTCCATCATGGTCAAAATCCCTGGCAAAACCCAGCAGCGAAAATATTTTCTGATTTTAATGTCAATTGCGGCTTTCTGAAATATCCAGAGTAATTTCTGAATATACCACCTAAAAGGTCTTTTTAATAGCTATCTTTTGAGATATGTTTTATTCCAAAACACCATCCCCATCATGGTCAAAATCCCTGGCAAAACCCAGCAGCGAAAATATTTTCGGATATTAATGACGATCGCGGCTTTCTGAAATATCAAGAGTAATTTCTGAATATACCACCTGAAAGGTCTTTTTAATAGCTATCTTTTGAGATATGTTTTATTCCAAAACACCATCCCCATCATGGTCAAAATCTCTGGCAAAACCCAGCAGCGAAAATATTTTCTGATTTTAATGTCAATTGCGGCTTTCTGAAATATCCAGAGTAATTTCTGAATATACCACCTGAAAGGTCTTTTTAATAGCTATCTTTTGAGATATGTTTTATTCCAAAACACCATCCCCATCATGGTCAAAATCCCTGGCAAAACCCAGCAGCGAAAATATTTTCGGATATTAATGACGATCGCGGCTTTCTGAAATATCAAGAGTAATTTCTGAATATACCACCTGAAAGGTCTTTTTAATAGCTATCTTTTGACATATGTTTCATTCCAAAACACCATCTCCATCATGGTCAAAATCCCTGGCAAAACCCAGCAGCGAAAATATTTTCTGGTTTTAATGTCAATTGCGGCTTTCTGAAATATCCAGAGTAATTTCTGAATATACCACCTGAAAGGTCTTTTTAATAGCTATCTTTTGAGATATGTTTCATTCCAAAACACCATCTCCATCATGGTCAAAATCCCTGGCAAAACCCAGCAGCGAAAATATTTTCTGATTTTAATGTCAATTGCGGCTTTCTGAAATATCCAGAGTAATTTCTGAATATACCACCTGAAAGGTCTTTTTAATAGCTATCTTTTGAGATATGTTTTATTCCAAAACACCATCCCCATCATGGTCAAAATCCCTGGCAAAACCCAGCAGCGAAAATATTTTCTGATTTTAATGTCAATTGCGGCTTTCTGAAATATCCAGAGTAATTTCTGAATATACCACCTGAAAGGTCTTTTTAATAGCTATCTTTTGAGATTTGTTTTATTCCAAAACACCATCCCCATCATGGTCAAAATCCCTGGCATAACCCAGCAGCGAAAATATTTTCGGATATTAATGACGATCGCGGCTTTCTGAAATATCAAGAGTAATTTCTGAATATACCACCTGAAAGGGCTTTTTAATAGCTATCTTTTGACATATGTTTCATTCCAAAACACCATCTCCATCATGGTCAAAATCCCTGGCAAAACCCAGCAGCGAAAATATTTTCTGATTTTAATGTCAATTGCGGCTTTCTGAAATATCCAGAGTAATTTCTGAATATACCACCTAAAAGGTCTTTTTAATAGCTATCTTTTGAGATATGTTTTATTCCAAAACACCATCCCCATCATGGTCAAAATCCCTGGCAAAACCCAGCAGCGAAAATATTTTCGGATATTAATGACGATCGCGGCTTTCTGAAATATCAAGAGTAATTTCTGAATATACCACCTGAAAGGTCTTTTTAATAGCTATCTTTTGACATATGTTTCATTCCAAAACACCATCTCCATCATGGTCAAAATCCCTGGCAAAACCCAGCAGCGAAAATATTTTCGGATATTAATGACGATCGCGGCTTTCTGAAATATCAAGAGTAATTTCTGAATATACCACCTGAAAGGTCTTTTTAATAGCTATCTTTTGACATATGTTTCATTCCAAAACACCATCTCCATCATGGTCAAAATCTCTGGCAAAACCCAGCAGCGAAAATATTTTCTGATTTTAATGTCAATTGCGGCTTTCTGAAATATCCAGAGTAATTTCTGAATATACCACCTGAAAGGTCTTTTTAATAGCTATCTTTTGAGATATGTTTTATTCCAAAACACCATCTCCATCATGGTCAAAATCCCTGGCAAAACCCAGCAGCGAAAATATTTTCGGATATTAATGACGATCGCGGCTTTCTGAAATATCCAGAGTAATTTCTGAATATACCACCTGAAAGGTCTTTTTAATAGCTATCTTTTGACATATGTTTCATTCCAAAACACCATCTCCATCATGGTCAAAATCCCTGGCAAAACCCAGCAGCGAAAATATTTTCGGATATTAATGACGATCGCGGCTTTCTGAAATATCAAGAGTAATTTCTGAATATACCACCTGAAAGGTCTTTTTAATAGCTATCTTTTGACATATGTTTCATTCCAAAACACCATCTCCATCATGGTCAAAATCCCTGGCAAAACCCAGCAGCGAAAATATTTTCGGATATTAATGACGATCGCGGCTTTCTGAAATATCAAGAGTAATTTCTGAATACACCGCCTGAAAGGTCTTTTTAATAGCTATCTTTTGAGATATGTTTTATTCCAAAACACCATCCCCATCATGGTCAAAATCCCTGGCAAAACCCAGCAGCGAAAATATTTTCTGATTTTAATGTCAATTGCGGCTTTCTGAAATATCCAGAGTAATTTCTGAATATACCACCTAAAAGGTCTTTTTAATAGCTAACTTTTGACATATGTTTCATTCCAAAACACCATCTCCATCATGGTCAAAATCCCTGGCAAAACCCAGCAGCGAAAATATTTTCGGATATTAATGACGATCGCGGCTTTCTGAAATATCAAGAGTAATTTCTGAATATACCACCTGAAAGGTCTTTTTAATAGCTATCTTTTGACATATGTTTTATTCCAAAACACCATCTCCATCATGGTCAAAATCCCTGGCAAAACCCAGCAGCGAAAATATTTTCGGATATTAATGACGATCGCGGCTTTCTGAAATATCAAGAGTAATTTCTGAATACACCGCCTGAAAGGTCTTTTTAATAGCTATCTTTTGAGATATGTTTTATTCCAAAACACCATCCCCATCATGGTCAAAATCCCTGGCAAAACCCAGCAGCGAAAATATTTTCTGATTTTAATGTCAATTGCGGCTTTCTGAAATATCCAGAGTAATTTCTGAATATACCACCTGAAAGGTCTTTTTAATAGCTATCTTTTGACATATGTTTTATTCCAAAACACCATCTCCATCATGGTCAAAATCCCTGGCAAAACCCAGCAGCGAAAATATTTTCGGATATTAATGACGATCGCGGCTTTCTGAAATATCAAGAGTAATTTCTGAATATACCACCTGAAAGGTCTTTTTAATAGCTATCTTTTGACATATGTTTTATTCCAAAACACCATCTCCATCATGGTCAAAATCCCTGGCAAAACCCAGCAGCGAAAATATTTTCTGATTTTAATGTCAATCGCGGCTTTCTGAAATATCAAGAGTAATTTCTGAATATACCACCTGAAAGGTCTTTTTAATAGCTATCTTTTGACATATGTTTCATTCCAAAACACCATCTCCATCATGGTCAAAATCCCTGGCAAAACCCAGCAGCGAAAATATTTTCTGATTTTAATGTCAATTGCGGCTTTCTGAAATATCCAGAGTAATTTCTGAATATACCACCTGAAAGGTCTTTTTAATAGCTATCTTTTGAGATTTGTTTTATTCCAAAACACCATCCCCATCATGGTCAAAATCCCTGGCATAACCCAGCAGCGAAAATATTTTCGGATATTAATGACGATCGCGGCTTTCTGAAATATCAAGAGTAATTTCTGAATATACCACCTGAAAGGTCTTTTTAATAGCTATCTTTTGAGATATGTTTCATTCCAAAACACCATCTCCGTCATGGTCAAAATCCCCTGAAACCACTGCAACTAAACTATTTTATGAGTAACTCGCGAATCGCGGCTGTTTGAAATATCGCTAGTTATTTCTGAATACTATTTTTTAAAATTAATTTCAGTAGCTATCCATCGAGGTATGTTTTGTTCGAAAACACAGTCTTTAACATGGTGAAAACCGAAGATTTTATCATCGACATTTTAATTTGGTCGGTTTATATGGCTGCTGGGTTTGGCTGCCAACTTCACACTGGTCTGTTTATTGTAGGTAAAACCGTATTACATATCTATTAACGTAAATCATGAAATAGTTGATTGTTATACAAGGGTCGGAAGGAATCAATTCCCATACGAGGTATTTAGACGCCCGAGCGTAGCGAGGGTGGCTATAGTCCGAGTAGGAATTGATTACTTTCACCCGTGTTAAGCACTCTACTTTTCATTTCGAATATAAGGAAACTAAAAATAGTAGTTTTTCCAAATTATTCATTAATAATTATAACATGAATAGGCAACTATTTAAAATTAAGAAATTGTGATATTGGAAATATTTGTGAAATTTAAAGTTAAATTTTGCTTGCAATATTTAGGTACGGTTGGCTATCGTCCGAATAGGAATTTATGACTTTCACCTTTGTTAAGCACTCTACTTTTCACTACAAATATGAGTATTATAAAAAATGTTTTTCTATAATATTTATTATAAAATGAATGCACTTATAGTAAAAATAGTATAACTTACATCCGTGTTAAACATTTTAATTTTCAATAAAAATATGAAAGGAATAAAAAATTATAGTTTTTTAAAAACTCTATAAAAAATCTAAAATATTTACTGAAAACCATAACATAAGTAGAAGAAACATATATTGAATTAATTGAGGGATAAGAACAATATGTAAAATTAAGTAAATTTTTTGTTAGATTTTTTATAATTTTACTTACCATCCTGCTACTTTATATATATATATATCTAGTCTTTTTAAAATATTATACATGGCACACAAAGCGTCTGCCGCGGAAGCCATACCACTTAAAAGGTATTTTATTAAAGTTGTTTTTAAATTAACCCTTATAAACATAATTAGTGACTAAATTGTTCATATATGATACACTAACTTGAGTCACATTAATTCTGTTATAAACTAGTACTTTTAGCTTTTACATAAACACAAATGTAGTCGTAATTAGTTTTTATAATACAGCAAAGTATTTTAGAACGAAAAAATATAGACGTCTAATTTTGTTTACAACCTTGGTTGCCATGGTTACAGTTATACCTTAGAACGAAAAAACAAACGTGTTGTTACCATGGCAACCATTGTTTACAACAATGGTTACAAGTCATTCCAGCCCAAGAGAGGGAAGCATTTACTATGAGTTTTTCCGACTCTTAGGTGGGAAGCAGAGTCTTCCACCCGCTACTCAGATCAAATAAACACTATTTTCCGAGTATGAGAAATGAAAAGTATTTTTACCACATCCATTGTGATATCGTAAGGGCCGTAAGATTATGACAAAGGTTATAAGCGTTACAATGAGAACCCTTAAAATTATTTAATAACTTCCCAGGTGGTAGTTCAACTCTGTGTGAAGCTCTTCGTGACTCGGGAATGATGGACAGCATGGAGAAGTTCTTGATTCTCATGGCGAGCTGGCCATCATCAGCACAGATGCTCGCCATCATTGTATTCTTCAAGATATTTACAGAGTTTGCGCCGAGCTCTTGTATAGCGTTTAGTATCTTGCCGTATATTGCTAGAGTTGTAAGTTAATACCTACACTTAATCGTACCTACAATAGACATAGAGCCTAATTTTTTTGTCAAATTGGGTGCACCTATAGTGTGTGAAAGTCTCTTGTTCCTGTAATTTATTGTTTCATATTTTTTATCTCTTTCCTCGATGTAAATATTCAAACTCTAATCAAAGGGAGTTTGTGGACTAACTCGTACCTCCGCTCAACAAGATATACAACATTAGTTCTAGTATATATATATATATATGTATATAATATTGTCTTAGGTTTTCGCGATTATTACACATAGTAGTAGTAGTGATCGTGGTCACGGGGTGACTTAAAAAACCAATTAGTCACCCCGTGACCACGATCACTGCAAAGTGTTTGAAACGTCGTCGGGACAAAAATAATGATAAATATACGCGATTGAAACCGTTTAAAGTTGTTTAATGACTATATATAGTATATATATATATAATTAATATTGTTACGTTTGCAATAACGCTGCTCTGCGGATTACATTACAAAATTACAAATTTACGTTATTACAAACATAATATTAAAATTATAAGGTTGCGTCATCATTTACAAGTTCAAAACCAATAGCAAAACACGATGGTTAAATAAAGAACAAGAGGAAAAATTGGAGTGATGAGTCATTGTCATTTAGCTTAGTCAGTCAGAGCATACCCCGCTATAGGGGTGGCTGGACGCGGGTTCGAATACCGCACATGACCATATTTTTTTCTCTTGTAAATTTGTAATTTTGCGATAAAAAAAAACCCCTAAAAATGTTTGTTAAGGCTAACAGAAGTAAAGGAGGTTGTTAGCGTTTTTCCAATAACCCTGTATATCTGGAAGCATGTGACATACTCAGTCACAGACAGTAGTGGTTTCTCCAACACTACCGGCCTACTGGTGTATAAATAATCACCTTAGATAAAATTTTAATAACTCGCGTGTATATACTTGGCGGCTCTAGAGAAAACCAATGATATATTATAGAATCTCATAGCAAAGATTTCATAATTTTGTATCTAATATTACCCCAGGGTGTACACTGCGGAGTCAATCCTCACTACATGATGATGGCATCGACCATCGCGTGCTCGTTCTCCTTCCATTTGGCATCAGGCTCACCTGTCAACGCCATGGTGGCGGCATATGTCCACATACCTCCTTGGAGGATGGTAAGTAACATAAAATACATAGGGTGGTCGCTAGCCAGGCGGGCATTCGCAAAATGCCCCACCATGCACCATGCGGTGAAGCCCGCGGCGGGATTCGAACCATGGACCTGCTGCGCGGCAGTCCATAGCCAATGCCACTGAGGTTGGTAAGTACAAAACTAAGAGATCTAAGTACAACAATGCAAGTGGGTACCTCAATAATGTACATGTATGCGCCATTATGAAATCGTAGAAAAAAGGCTCTGTCTATTCTAAAGAAATTTAATTTTGGGTAAAATCGCAATTTCAGGAAAGATCAAAACCTTATCTATAAACACAATTTGATCCGAATCATTACAACGGTTCTCGGGATCCAATATGTTTTTTCTAGATAAATAAAACACTTTATACCACACCCACTCAGAAAGCGCCTCATTACTCGTTCAAAAACATGTTATAAAGTTCGTCATTTCTCCCCTATAAATGTACGGTGGGAAAAGTTATCTGGATTTTCATTCCTTCACTCCGTAGCAGTGAAGGAATGTTGTATGAAAATCCATACCTGCCTTGGCAGCGTTATTTTCTTTTTTAAGCTGCTAACATAAACAGATACAATCTCAAAAAGGTTTTATATCAAATAATCAGAAAAAAGAGGTGTGATTTTTACTTTGCTCGATTTTCAATGAAAGGAGGTTGGCAACCTTTTTTTGCACTACAAGAAAAAAAGCGCGGCAATTTGTTATGTTTGGTATTGAGTATTTTATAAAATTGATATTTTAAAAATACGCTTTTAATTATTCTAAATCATTTTCCAAAATGTTATCAGATAGTGAAAGTGACGATTTTATAATGATGACGCCACCAGAAATAAGAAATGCAGCTCAAGAAGTCATAAAGAACTTACTGCCAGAGAAGTCTCGAGATAAGTACGAGAAAACTTATAATGATTTTATTTTCCTCGTAGGTGTAGTATAAAGCACTATGTATCACTCGGGAGAAAGTTCTATTTCTGTTCTCGAGTTGCCTTTAAGCCCGACGCGCATAACTCTCAAACAGAAATAGATAGTTTTTTCCCCTCGATGTACAATGTACTATTTTGCCTTCACGTAAAACACTTGGTAGGTTGTTTCCGAGAGAGAGCGCTTTTACCGTACTCCACGAAGATAAAGTTTCTTAGCCCGTACGGTTTTACCCTCAGATGACTGCTGGAATAGGAGTCTCCGTAGCGTCGGTAGTGGTCGCGTGGTTCACAGTAGCAGCGTGGGCCACAGCTGTATGGAACGACAACTACAGGGAACCCCTCTGGGCCAAGACTAACTTGTTATATAAACTACCTTAGATGCAAATAAGTATATTCTTATAATAAAGCTATTATTAGTTTGTCTCCAGGTTTCCCCATTGAAATTAAATGCTAAATTAATTAAAAAATAATGCTTTAAACATATTTTAGAGTATTTTATTAATATCAATTTTTAATTTGTGTGCCAAAAGTAGTTTACTCCTTTATCTTACTGCAAAATCAGATAGACACAAGAGATTGACAACTGACGACTAGCACCGTTTCATGGCTCATTGGGACCAAAATATGTCTTACGTGGTTAACAATGATAGTATCTAATATTTTAATTAACTTAACATTAAAATTAATTTTAAACGGTTTCATCGCGTATTTTTACATTATTTTAATCCCGTGAAACGCATTGCAAACACTTTGCAATGATCGTGAACAAGATATTAAGCCGGGACTTCGACTGTAATAATGAAAGACAAGGGAATATGAATTAGATCAGTTTCAGATTAGTTATAGACCATAGATAAATTAGCAGATGATTTCTCTATGGACTAAATTAACTCACCTACTAATATGTACTTTACAGTTGACTTAATTCACCTAACCTAATATTAAGGTAGGTATAAATATAAACTATTACCTACTTGCTGAGATTTATGGTATTTTTACTTTTATAAATATGGTAATGTTCTTGAATTGATAACTTTGACAGACCATTTATTTTTTAGGCACTCCGCTGCGTGAGAGGGCCCGCGCGGGGTCGAGCTCAGAGTAAGCTGGTAGCTCAACTAACTTGAGCTTGAGCCCAACGAAAGTTGACATTCGCCCAACCGCGTCGGACGACAGCGCACGGTTTTAGTCTTGTCACTGGTCGGTGACTATGTTTAAAAAACTTACCAGTTTACATTGAGTCCTCGTCCGCACGCGGGTCGCGATCAAAGCAACTGAGAGCCTTATAAAAAAAAAATCTACACAATCTAGGCGACGACACCCCACATGCTAGGGCGCAATGATTTTTTCTTCTTACTTATGCCCTTATATTTGGGTCAGCGTTCTACACCAAAATATATTAAAATGTCATATTTGTTCTTATACCGTTTACCAGCTTACCCGTGATTTACGGACGGACGCATGCACAGAGATACAGCAGTCTCACAAATAGGGTATCTACTGTTACCGCTCTTTGTGTACGCAACCCTAAAATCCAAAATAACTAAAAAAACAACTGTTCAATATTTCCAACATGTTTATTTATCTAAAACAACTAACAAACATTATCCACATCCAACATTATTTACAAATGAGCATACATTATGGCACGTTCACACGATGCCAGTTATCCTCTACACTTAAAGTGTAGACACACCTTTGTATTTACGACAAAAACAATTATTTGAAAAAGTTTTGGCTAGTGATCGAGGCCCCGTTTCATCTGACTCAAGATCAGACAAGAATCAGACGGAGCAAGAGCAAGGCACGGTTAAGAAAAATACTTAACGTGTCATCACCACCTTGAATGATAAAGACATAATGACTTTATTGTCTTTTGTAGGGGTTTCCTCGAAGCATTCAAAAGGTTAAAACAATTCGACATATAATGTAAAATCATTTGTGTAAATCATATTCTTATCATAAATACAAGTTACATAATTAAATTGATTAAATACATTGATTTACGTTGCAGCCCCCAGGTACATTCAATTCATTCATTCACAGACACATACAGAACACTCAAAGAGGGCTTTGGTAGCGTTCCGGACCCTAGACTCTACTGCGAGGTTCAACTAAGCCGTTTATACTTTCCCAAAAACGCAATTAGGTGTGCAGCTTAGAAAATAAATTGCTCCAAGGATTAATCGACCTCTAGGCTCATATTTAAGCTGACAACTATCACGGGAAACAGTACTAGCAATAAGTACAGAGCCATCGACATGGTTTTCTAACCTACACAACTAGTGCGACTACCGGAAAAAAATACCGTATGTCAACTAACTGAACCTCGTAGTTGGGCTTACGGTCCGAAACGCTTTGGTAGTGTGCGTAAAGCGTTATCATATTGTTGACATAAAGAATGTAACAAAATTAGTTACTCGTCAATGTAATATATATTTTCTAAATTGAGTAAATTTGCAGAAATTTTGACTTATTCTTCAGCTTTCATCCAAATATTTTAAATAATTTAATGTATTCCCTAAATAAAATTATTACGCTTTATAAATATTTTTTATTCTAAATACAGCTTGTTTTTGTAGCTTGTTTTCATCACTACGGGTAAGCCCGTGATACTCAAACCTGTTAATGTTAAGGTGAATAATGCGCTCGCGCAGGTATGCCGGCATACCTAACGGATACTGGGCAATCTGTATCAAAATCATACACATCTGATTTATTGGCTCTTAATTATTCTATTTCATTGGTTCTCAAGGACAGCTGCCAAAATACTGGTGATAGGCAACAGTTTTTACACTTGAGTGTGATAGTTAGCCAGGCGAGCATTCGCAGGATAACACTAGCGGTAAACCGCAAGCTCACGACAGGATTCGAAGCATGAATCTACTTCGCAGCAGTCCAGTCATTGCCACTGGTCAAGACTTTTCTGCGAGCAACAAGCATATGTATCACGGGCCTATACTCAAACAGGTCTTTACATATAAAACATGTCTTACATTTGCAAGCACCTTGATAGCATGCATGTTTTGTCTATAAAGGTATACTTAGTTAAGCCACATTCATAGATTAAGATCATACCAATATATAATTTATAAGACAACTTTTACATGACTTGTTTGGCATAAGAATAGTTATTTTTTTGCGTTGGTCGAAATTATTGACTTAAAGGTTGATGCAAGCTACTATAAGAATAGAATAAGCTACTATATATAATTTATAAGACAACTTTTAAAAGACCTGTTTGGTATAAAAATAGTTATTTTTTTGCGTTGGTCGAAATTATTGACTTAAAGGTTGATGCAAGCTACTAAACAAGTGTAAACATCTACTTATATTAAAATCACATCTACTATGTATAAAGATGCCTTTTCATAAAAGCTGTGGAGCGATGCGGAGCGTTTGGCGAGGAAAAAGAACCATCAATAGATAAATTCGTATTAAAATTCAAATTCGTATAACGCTTGCGAATGGCGGTCCTTAAAGTTGCCACTTGTGGTTAATTTTGGGTATCTTAACGAAAATTTAGTCGTCGTGTAACTTGGTGATCTCTAAACTGATGCCAAATTACCTTCAATTGAATATAATAATCTTGATTTTAGAATGCCCATTTTAAGTGTTACACAAATGTGGATTTTAGTACGAACAGAATAAGAATTACCATAGTTTAGAGAAACTTTTTGTGTAGAAACGTCACTGATACTACATTATATTTTTACATAATATATGTTAGCCAGTCGTAGAAATTGTAATGAAGTAATTTAATCTATCATTTCGAGTTCTTTTTAAGTATTGCATTTTCAATTTATAAATAAAAAACATATAAAAATTCAATATTTGTAAACTATGTGTATATATAAAACTTTTTAAATCTGTACGTCACGTGATCATAAACCTTACATGTACCGGAAATTGAATTATTCTGGCAAAAAAAAATGGTACGCAAATGGCTTTCACAACGATGGTTATAACCAAATAGTTTTGAAAAATAGACGTAAGAGTATCTCTCGATAGAAGGCATCTTTTTTTGCAATGTTCGATTCATTTTGTTTTAACTATACAATAGTACGAGTGTGTAAATTTTTCAGATATTAATTTTTCCACATAATATATTTGAGATATTAGTGAACTACCTTATTGGTTCATTTATTTAGTCTATGTAAATATAGCAACACTATTGGTTCATTCATTTAGCCTATGTAAATGAAGCAACCCTTTTTTTATTTATCTAGTCTATGTAAATGTAGCAACACTATTGGTTCATTCATTTAGCATATGTAATTGAAGCATTCCTATTGGTGGATCTTTTCCTCATTCAACGGTTCACTTACTCGCACAACTAGCGGAAAGGCATCTTGAAGGCACATAGATTTACACAAGGCCATTAATTGTTATTGAGTAAAAATGGCTAAGCGTTACATACTTGCCATGGTATAATATTAAAATTTCCAACTATAAAAATACCATCATTAGACAATTTTGACATTACTTAACTAAAATCTAATTTATACAAAAATAAATATGCTACAATATTTTATCACATCACATGATGAAAATAACAGATCAATTATATCTTAGGAACTTCTCATTGTATATGAGAATTACGATAAATTTATCGATAACGATATAATATTAAAATATATCCAGGAAATTATTCATATTTATATATATAAAATGTAAAGATTATATAACTTTATACTTCAAAACAGTTTTTTCTTAATATTGGCACCAATTTTACTATTATTAGATATATGCATATTATGGACACCTTTTTTGGCATTCTTACATTGAATACAAACTGGATAAAAACATATTTTCTGTATATTTTTTTTCATAATATATAAAAACAGTTTACAAAAATATTTACATTTTGTATATTTTATTCAAAGCTCCGAGTGGGTTAGTAAATGCTACTTATATTTGAAATGCTTAAATTCATGGAACTCAAAAATAATTGGTCCTGGATCCCCAAGAAATGCTTGGCGTCAACTACACCAAAATCAAGACACGCCGATTCGAATCACTTTTCTTTTCAACTATCTCCGCTAGCTAATACAGTATCATACAATGTGTAAATGTACAATAGTATAAATCCCGCACATGACTTACATTTTTTCTATCGTATATTTGTCTCTTCTTTCTCCTTTTTTTACAAAAGGTCTAATGATATTTCTTTATATAGGTATGCGATTCGATTCAGCGAGTCTAGTGCATGCGTGGTTTGACAAAGCCCTCTGAAAAACAATGGAACGCAGAATACGCTTTGTATGGCGTATACCATTTGACGCTAAATTCGTTATTTTCGATAATTTATATCACATTTTGTGTCTATGGTTCATATTAAATGTGGATCCATAGACGCAATATGTGGTCAAAATTATAGAAAATAACTCAAATGGAATACGGCCATAGTTACTTTGACAAGTTATCAATCTGTCCTAGTAACTATTAGTACTCTATCGTTGTTATAAAGGCGTCTTATTCGGTGTTTATACTGGAAATGTTACTGTATAATTAACTTATCACCCCTCACTTTTACGTTTTTTTATTATGTAAACTAAACCTCCGGTCATTCCCCATGGCACTACTAAACCGTAGTAATGGTGAGAGACACGGGGATTTCTTTTCTCTTGCTCTACTGACACTAAGTGTTGTGGGGTATCTTGTATATTCACCTACTTTGCAAATTCATATACATCATTTATAAATATATACAAAAAATAATTTAATATATATTTGTAAAATATTCATTGTGTATATAGTTAGAAGATAATTTACATCAATTAAACGAATCGACGATTTCAAATAAAAAAAGTCCGGAAGAGTTCGAAAATTATCGTTTGTTTGCAATATCAACTTCTACAACAGAATTATGTTTATTTATTACTTTGTAATGAGCAATAACTTTTTTAGACTTCATTTTATAAAATTATAGGATACATTTACGTGGGTAAATTTTAGACTACTTTTAACAAATACATATAAAACTGTCCAATTCCATAAAAGGTTTAAAGAATTCTTACTCTTATTCAACGGGCAGTAATCACAAAAGAAAGTCCCCATACAATATACTACACAATGTAGTTAAACATTCTTAGACTTTGTTTCGAGAGTTTTGTAGAACATTAATAAGACAGTACAAGTAAGTATAAGATATATGATTATAAATATAAACGAACATTTCCTAATTTTTTTTAAAGGATTCTAGCTTTTATTAAACGGGAAGTAATCGCAAGCGAAAAGTCCCTTTGCAATATCGGCTACTTCAGTAGAATTGTGTATAATTCCTGCTGGCAATGAGCAGTTAAAACTACTAAGACTTGGTATGGAGTTGTATGTAACGTTACAATTGAGTGAGAGAGTATGGTTGAGGATTGAAGAGGTTAACGTATGGTTAGTGTTGGAGAGAGAGTGATCTAGAGGAGGGAAAATGACTTTCCCCCATAAGGGGTAAGCCCCCCAAACGATGAGCGTCGTGATGATTTTAGGTCCGATGCCGCCAACAGCCTGTGAAACAAATGTTTGTGGTTAAAATATGTACTTACATTTTAAAATATTTATTTCTACCAATATTATAAATGAGAGTCTGTGCATCTTTGACTTCTTTGCTCACAGGGTCATAAGACGCATATAAAAACACCCTCTCATTCACCCTGAGGTAGATATTGAAATGCATCCAAAGAATCACCCATCCAAGTCATGACCGCGGCGGACGTCGCTTAAGGGTGAACTGGCCGGGTCGTTCTCCATACAAACGCCGTAGGGTGATCACTCCCTTATTTGAGGATTTAGGTCCAAAACAAAGCATAATACCGATTGATCTCGTCATTACCTAGGCTTGTATGATGCCGAAATTTTAATAAGATAATTAACACGAGAGTTATGAGCTTCGAAACATTTTCATATAACATTTTCGAGGCTCATAACTTTCAACTTAATTATCTTTTTTAAATTTTGACATCATACAAGCCTAGATAATGACGAGATCAATCGGTAGTATGATTAATTCTGGACCTAAAGTATCAAATTAGGGAGTGATCACCCTACGGCGTTTGTATGGAGAAGCGACCGGCCAGTTCAACCTTAACTTAGATTATCGGTTAAAAATGACTATGCAAGCTCAGCTTCGAGCGCATCAAAAACACCATCGATGGACATTAGAGAGTTTTTGTTAATTACTGTATCAGCCGAATTATTCACTACTGAACACAGCCTACCCTATTAAGAGGGGGTTGCCATAATTCCCACGATTGGCAGACGTCTTGGGATTGTAGTGCAGTTCCTCAGAAGGCGCTTCTGCCTTATGCTATTTCACCATTAGTCGCCTCTTACGACACCCATGATGTGATAGTTAGTGTGGGTTTTTTTTGTAGCTTATAGTCTAGTCCTTGACCACTATCTCTCGTCTAGGTAAGTGATGATGTGGTTGAGGATGGTAAACGGAGTAGGCCTCATAATACTGGCTCTCAAGGACCGCATCCTAAACACACCGTTAGGTGCTTGGCGACAGATTTTCCCAAGGGTGGTACTAGCCAGACGAGCATTCGCAAAATGCCCTTCCACCAAACAGTGAAAGTCAAGCCGGCGAACCACGAACCTGCGGCACGCTACGTCAGTGCTATTACCGGCAGCTTCGAAACATTATTGTGACGGAACAAGCCCGACGCCCACCTGACGTTAAGTGGGCTAACCTCTGCCTATAACATTGCATTTCGTCAATGACGAATTGCACTGTGTCCGTCACACTGAGACGTACAGTTGTTAGGTCTCAACTGCCTGTAATTTTACTGACTCTCAATGACTGCTGCCGGTACACACTGTTAGGTGCTTGGCGACAGATTTTGGGTTTTTAGGTTGGTAGCTAACCAGACGAGCATTCGCAAAATGCCCTTCCACCACACGGTGAAGCTCAAGCCGGCGGCGGACCGAACCTTCGACACAGCAGTTCATAGCTATTACCAATGCGCTATCAATGCTTCCAAACATAATTGTATATAAAATAGGTACCATTTTGGATGTGGGTATATGCGCGACGCCGGCCACGATGGCGTTGGGCGGAGTGCCGACCGGCATGTGGAAGGCCATGGAGCAGGCGAGGGTCGCCGGGATCATCAGGTAACGGGGGTCCATGTGGAGGGCTCGAGCCTGAGAACAAACATTAAACATTGCTTTATTAAATTACAATCAGTTTAACAGAATATTTAATTCTTATTCCGCAAACACAGACGGCCTTACTTTTCAATACACTATTTACGAGGTACTTGTGTACAATGTGATCTTTTCGCATGCGTGCTCTATGTGACATGAATGGAGAATTGTGGAAGTTCCAAAAGGTCAAAGCTAACGTCAATAGCGGTTAGTGGAATATACCCTGTTTACTAAGCTGGCAGATTGACCCCAAGACTATTTTGTTTTATTACACGACTGCCTAAAAAAGGGAGTGTTATGTTTTCAGGGTTCATGTTTATGTATGTATTTATGTTAGTTTCTTTTTTATACCATAATTTCTAAATCGCTTTACTTTTTTGATTTTGATGTAAGAGACATCGTTAGATTATCTTGTTAACGCAAGTGACACTAGGTACATAAAAAAAATATAGAAAAACAAACTGTTTTTAGACGGTATATAGTGGATAAAAATAAAATATTTTTCTTACAAGCCCGAGTGGGGTATCAAAATGAAGAGCTTTAAAAAACCATGTTATAAATATATAAATTGCCATGTAACATGGAATGATAAAAAGATGTTGATCTTATAATTAAATAAGTAATTAGCAGTCGTGATTTTTACTGTTTTATTAAATTTATACTTGTTAATTTTCCTAACAAAAATAAAGCAAGAAGTTTCTTACCTTTGGAGTTAGATACATATAGAACGCATCACAAAATAATCCCTTTACTGTTATTGTCATGTTTCTCAAGGCAATAGCCACCCATAAGAATACTTTTTACTCACAAAACTAAAAAAAATCGTATGACACTCGTGCTACGTTAATTATTCCAATCTCAGCTTGACATAGATATTATAAATATAATAGCTTCGATTGTAATTATTACTTTCCGCACTCATATTATAAAGTAGTTGTATAATATAGACCTAAGTAAGTTAGTGCAGTGTGTACTACTCTCTACGATTACAAAAATGGCATTGTTATAATCGTAGAGAGTGTAATGTTTAATCGATCATTAAACATCAAAATATGATTATCTATTATTCTATTTGGATGCAATTACTTTTTTAACTGTATATACGAGTATACAATACAACCTTAAAAACTTGGCGCAGTCGATAGGATACCACAAACATTCAAAATTATACGACCATAGCTTTTAGGTTCAATGTATATTATGTATATAGTATGGGTTGCCTATCTACTTTTACTCACTTTCATACTTTGATTTAAACAAATCGAAGTTTTAAAATGTATTTCTACTATCTAATTATATATTGTATATTTTTTCATAAATTTATGAAGTATTCTATCTATGAGTACATGATGACTACGAGTAGTATTGTCTAATTGTATACGTATTAACACTATCAACTGTAGATCTTGGCGCAGTCGGTAGGATACCGCATACCTACGATGCGTATGATTTTATATGAATCTAAATAGTTAATGACACTTACCATATTAGCGAGGACAGGCAGTATAAGATTGGCAATGGCGACGTTGGAGGTGAACTCCGTGATGAACTGCGTTACCAGCACGACCACCAACAACACTACAATTTCAGGCATGCCTTTCAGACCCTCCAAAGAAGAGCCAATCATCTTCGACAGCCCGGTGGCTTTGCTGCCTTCGGCTAGGGCGAAGCCGCCACCTGGGGAAAGGTACAGAACCTAGTATAACCTCAATAATACAGCAGGATATGTAGAATGGTGCAAGTCAAAGGTGCAAAGTGCCAAGGTTCGTCACCTATGCTTGATAATGACAGTTTTTCATCTGTTGGTGAAACATCACGAAAGTAGAAATAAAAAAAGTAATGATGAATAAAGTAACTCCATTTTCTAACATGAATGTTTCTCTTAGTAAGTCCAAACTAAAATAAATAAATGCGTTTTGATTGATTTTCAATAGAAGGAGGTAGAATCAAATCAGCAATGTCGGTGTATTAAGAATAGTTATCAAATGTATGTATATTTCATAATCAACTACCCTTTTACTGATATGAAGTGGGTACAATATGTCTCTTTCTAGCAACAAAAGGACAGCCATATTGCTTTCCGGTATATTACTTTTGGATATTGCAAAAGTTATGATATTCTGCTCTATTTACGGTGTCAGACATAAAATGTGACTCATAGGGTATATTCCATTTGACGCTATTAACGTTATTTTCGATAATTTTGATCACATTCTGCGTCTATGGTTGTGATCACTGTGATCGTTTGTAACTGTTCTCACCTGTTCCATTTAGGATAAGAACGCTCAGAATGCCACTAAAATTTGCCACTTCTGTCACTTTTGACATTAGATGTAGGTAATTCAAACTGTTCCAGTAGCTTCACAGCGTTTATGGCGAAAATAATGCCAAGACCCATCTGGAACAACTATTTGGGAGTGTGATCGTTTTTAGCGTTTTTGGCGAATTAAACTTCAAATGGTATGCACCCCAATTGTCAATTTACACTTCTATCCTTCTTCTACTTTTATGAAGTAGGTACAATAACAACGAAAATAAAACACCATAGACATATTGTAAAAGTTGTTTATGGGTTTGCTCTATTGACGGTTGCCATCAGATCTGTCTGATTTGGTAGATCTTTGCACCCTTAACAGTGACAGCGGGTATCATGAGCCCATGCGTATTTTATCACTCGTCGTTAATATATGAGTCGGGGATATATTTTATGAGACAGATGCATGATCATTTCCAATTCAAAAATACAGACCCTTAACACTCCAATAACACCGTCTGTATAACTTATTTTGACAACTATCGCGAGTTTTATCCATATTAACTTATTAACGTTACGCGCCGAAGCCCGTGCTCATCGCTTCGCGCAATCGTGGTTCCCAGACAAAGAACTGGTAGGAATCTTTCCGGTCAATATAACGAGGGCCCTAGCCGGTTCTTGATATGTTAAAATGTATAAAGTAATTACGCATTGAATAAAGGACGCAGCCCTACGTATGAAACTCACGAAAATTTCATTTTAAGTATATTCCTGACACCTTATATCCCTTTGTAACTAATATTAAAATATATCATTTAAAAGACAATAAAAAGTTATTTATCGTGATCAAGTAATTTACCACTGCTACAGAATTAATGTACTAACAAGCTCAAATATGTTTTTACATACCTACGAATATATATGAAACATACATTTTCTATTTATATATCAATTTCCTAAATGTTTACGTGGCATTCAGCAACACCAGATCGCTATTTTCGACCACATCTCCACAGCCCGGCTAGCTCAGTCGGTAGAGCATGAGACTCTTAATCTCAGGGTCGTGGGTTCGAGCCCCACGTTGGGCGAAATCTTTTTGCTCCAGATATCCTTATTTTTTTTTATATAACCTTCAGTGGAGCTATTTCTAAAACTTAGATATTACTTACCGAGCAAGAAAAGAAGACCCCAGGGTACCTTTTCCTTTAAGATATTCCACGTGACAATACTTGGTGACGCCTTAGTCGCTGCCAGTTCTTCATCTGAAATCATAAGACAATATTTAGACCTGCCTTTCTCTTTTATAGATACTATGAATATATACTAAAGTATATAAGTTCATCATCATCAGAACAGGGGGTTCCTATACAAAAAAAAAAAAGTTTTTAAACAGTAATACATACAAGCGGCAAACTTGTGATTATGGTAAACTCGTTCTTTCACAAGAAATAATATTTCACCCGGACATCGGGTACAGTATTTCCGAACGGATACAACGTAGGGGCCTTCAAGAAGAGAGCATATTCCCTCCCCAAAGGCCGGCAACGCATCCTTGATACCTCTGGTGTTGCGGCAGTTCGTGGGCGACGGTGATCACTTACCACCAGGTGAGCCGCCTGCTCGTTTACCCTCCTATCCCATAAAAAAAATGGCTAAGTGCGGGTCGAAATCACGGTATAATTCTGAATTAAATATTAAACAGCAAATCACTACATAGTATAAAAGAAAGTCGCTTCCCACTGTCTGTATGTTCCTATGTATGCTTAGATCTTTGAAACTACGCGACGGATTTTGATGCAGTTTTTTCAATAGATAGAGGAATTCAAGATGAGGGTTCATATGTATAAAACATTCATAATATAGTAGAGAAACATTAAAAATTATAGAGGTAGGACTGTAAAGGCGTATATAAACACATTTTTTAAGCATACATTGCAAACACTGGCTGAACCCTACGAGATAGATCAAAATAATGTACTACAGTATTATACACGTTAAAAAGGTATACAAAAAAGTCTGCAATGGTATATGTCTATTTCTCAAGGATAACCAACATAAACCATTTTTTATTATTTACTATTTACGAGAAATAATGGCTTAATTACGAAGCGATTATATGTATACAGCAATAATCCGTAAACAATTAAATACCCTAATTTTATTGTGCATTTAATAAAGATCAATATGGCCCTTTTACTGCATTAGATTAAAGCTTTGAGTGTTTTTCACATGTCCAATTACATGACGCTCTTTTAAGAGTAACCTAAGATAATAAATAGATTCAGGCGTTACTTTGCGGCAACCCATATTTAATATTAACAAATATTTTAAGAAAACACTTAATAATATAAAAATATATCTAGTGACAATTCCGCCTAAATTTCCTGCTAAGCCGACGCGACGTCACAAACGCCACGCAGCCAAACCGGACGAACTTTCGACGCGTTTCGATTCTACACGAAGCATCCTCAGGAGGTCTTGACTCTACGAGCGCACGATAGAGAAAAGCACGATCATTATATAACAAGTTTGTGTAACAAGAGTAACCTCTAAAGAAAACATGTTTGTTTTGTCTAATGACATAAAATCTGGGAACGTTGTATATAAAGACATTCTGTAGTATATTTCGTATCAGCATCGCACCCGTGCGAAGCCGGGGCGGATCGCTAGTATAGAACATTTACAAGTATTTTATCCAAATGCGTCATTTTTTATACCGCTAAATGAATACTAAGTTTAGTACTGCTGTTCCCATTGAACGAGGTTACGGTCTGCGGGACAACAGACCTGCATCAGAATTTTAATACGCTAGCGGGACTCGAACCCGCAACTACAGGTTTGTTATATATGTAAATACTCACACGAAGACGAGGCCGAGAAGAACTTGAGGAAGTCGACGGACATGGGCAGGATGAACATGAGGATCACGATGAACATGGACGTCACGCCGTCTTTTACTTTTCTGTAATATAAAATAAAATAAATTTATATAAACAGTCACAAATTGCAAAAAAATATATAATACGTGAAGTGCATTCAACGAGCCATTTTAGACAGCCCGAGACAAAGGCGAGGCAGGATATTTAAGTCAAGAAAGAATAGGTTTTATCGAGTTATACACTCAACTTTCACCTTAAATGCGAGTAAATTAAACAGTGATATTAAATGGAATATTTCTTAATATAAAACTTATTATTTGATTCTAGTTCTTTTTAATGTAATTATTTCGATACATGAAAACATATAACAATTTGTGTTGCTTTAGACAATACGACTGTCATTACAAGAGGTAATTGAAAAAGCACTTCTTTCGAACAGATAAAGAATATTTGATGACCGCACCGTCATTTATGACGCTTAAAATAAAAATATTGGAGCACAACATTTTCACAGTCTCGAGAGCCCAGTGTGCTTTCACGCATCAGATGGCTTTACATCTAATTACATCTAATGAGGGTAGCGAGTTCAAGTGACACTCGGTACAAAAAAATGTGCACTTAAAATTTGTAGACTTCAATTTTAAAAAGTAAATAATTTGCACCAGTAAATAATAAGCCTTTAATCCCGGTGGGGTTAGAATTGCACCTCTCCATATCATCCCTTGGGCGTTGTAAGAGGCGACTAAGGGAAAACACTGGGAGGTGGGCGAGCTTGAGCTTCACCGCATGGTGGAAGGGCATTTTGCGAATGCCCACCTGGCTAGCGACCACCCTCAAGTAGAAAACCTGTCAACAAGCAGCCAACGACGTGTTCCGGTCCACATCATCACTTACCATCAAGTGAGATTGGGGTCAAAGGTTTACCAGCAGTGCCTTCTAAAGAACTGCCATCTTACACTGCGATCCCCAAGACGCCTGCCAAGCGTGGGGATTATTGCAATACCGCCTAAATAGGGGAGGCTCTGTTCAGCAGTGGACGAACCAGCTGATACGGTACGGTACAGTACAGATTGCCGAAAGGCAATTGCCTGACAGTCTTCTTGTGCACTTACATGTTGGTTAATATGTCAGCCCAGCCGAGCATGAACCCTGGCTTGCGGAAGATATACATGAACACTGCCAAGATGAACAGGAGACCGGAGGCCTGCAACAAAACATTCACATTATTTATAGCACTCTGTGACCTAAACGCGCACTTTGGTCACGCTTTTCTGTGACTTAAGACGCAGACAAGTGCTAAATCGCTTAATTTTGATCTCATTATTTAAAGCCAAGAAAGTCCGAAACGCGTTTCCTTAAATTATTATCGATATAATAAAATCGCAAAGTTGACTCTATTTGACGTCTGTAACGAAAACATCTTAAGAGGACTATATACCGCGTACTTCGCCATACAAAAAAAAAACCTCTTTTCTACCCCTTAAAATTGTCCGATTTCGATGTTTTATGTCTTCATGTAATTAACATATTGTTGACTAGGCTTGTACGTTTTATTTTTTGCAGTTTTTTATAACCCTTTGATGTTAAAAGCATATTAACCAGCTCTGTTTTAGCGCTAAACTTGTGTCTGTTTAAATACGTTTTTTATAAGACACCTAATAATAAAAAAAAACCTACAAGCCTGAAATACATTATGTTGTAGCGATTGACACCAATAACAAAACACTTTGTTATATTTTAGGGGGTGAAAAGAGGTTTGCCACGAAACTAAATTCAAACAAATAAAAATCCTAAAAATCTCACGAGCTTCGACTCTCTCTATCGGGCCAATAGAGGGGCGGTGGGAAGGTCATATTTACACAGACAAGCAATAGGGATGCTTACTACTGGAATTGATAAAATATATCGACACTAGAAACGGTAAACTTATATTATATAAATGTTATTATTTTATAAATGACTTAATTATTCTTTATTTATTAACTAGTGGCTCTCGGAGCTGTAAACCTCTCTGCCCTTGCATAGCTTACAATTAAATAAAGGTTCATTGCGCACGCTGATGGGGGAATGGGCCACATCATCCAAAAATCATAGAAAACTGATGACATTCATTTAATATGACTGAATGCACACCGCGCTTTCAGCATTTGACAGCGTCTTAAGAGGGTAACATGCGTGCGATTCTCCATACAAATTTATGCCTACATTTTATTCCTGGATAATGCCTCGCAAACTCTAGAGCAATCTTATTTTTGCACACTTGACCCATTGGCATCGGCGGTAATGATAACAATAGAATTTCATTCATAACTAGGACATAGTGGTCCTGACGATGCCAACTTATTAAAGCAGCGATGGCTTAGTGGCATTGGCTATGGACTGCCGCGTAGCAGGTCCATGGTTCGAACCCCGCCGCGGGGTTGAGCTTCACCGCATTAGTAGGGCATTTAGCGAATGCCAGCATGGCTAGCGACCACCCTCAAGTAGAAAATCTGTCGCCAAGCACTTAACTGTGTGTTCCGGCAGCTGTCCTTGAGAGCCATCTGTATATTCTTTTTTTGAAGTCGGTAATAAATAACTTAACTGATTACATCTTGTTTAAGTTGATGGACTTACTATTTTACTAGTTGATTACTTTCATCCGAAAGCAGATAACATACCTTTTCATGGAAGGTGGTGGGTCCCAGATTCCTGTACTGCTCCTTAATCACTTTCATAGTGTTCGTCGATCCTGAAGACGCCATGTTAACCTTCTTGGCAGCATCGCTTTTCGGCCTGAAATTGTATCGTCCAGTACATTATATATGGCACTAGCATTCTGTATCAAAAATCACTTTAGTAATTTAATATCAAATGTCTTAACTCTAAAGGTAACTGAACACCAGCCAAATACCTTTTATTATACGGAACCCCATAACAAGTGATCAATACTGATATTTAACAACAATAATTTAGTATAAGAAATATGTCTTATAACTGAAACACATTAATCTTAACTTGATACAATATTATAATTTCAAAATACTTCATTGGTTACCAACATTATTTTGAAATTATATAATTGGCATTATTTATCTATTATATAACAGCTAATAATAAATAATTTTGGCGGAACCCTGTTGAGTATTCGACGGAACCCTTAGGTTCCGCGGAACCCACTTTAGGAATCCCTGGTGTAAAGCATTTTTTTCCCAAGTGTAACATAGTCCGATTACATAAACCTAAGCCAGTCGGGTATTAAAATGTCTGAAAATATTTAATATTACATTATATTACTTCAGTTCCCGTAGGGTGCCGGGTTAGAATTGCACCTCCCCATATAATCCCGTGGGTGTCGTAAGAGGCGACTAAGGGAAACATACTGGAAGGTGGGGCAGCAGCGCCTTCTAAGGAACTGCCAACTTACACTGCGATCCCCAAGCCGCCTGCCAAGCATGGGGATTATGGCAAATACCCCCTTAATAGGGGAGGCTGAGTTCAGTCGTGGACGATCCGGCCGATACAGTATATTACTTCATATAAAAACCATAACAATATGAACAGAAACTGTCAAATGCATTCTCTCTGTGCTGCGGTCGGACTAATAATATATTTTTGTAACACATTGGACGTAATTCTGTTTTGCACCAGAATAGCGCAAACTAAACTGAAATAAAGTAATATATAGAAGCTATAATTTTGTTTGTGCGAAGTCCAAATTGGTATAACATTTAAAATTATAATTCTAAAATGACATTTATCTTGAGCAATTACAGGTAGTTTTAGGTGTTTTTTTATGTTATTGTGACGAAACAAGCTCGAGCCTCACCTGATGTTAAGTAGACTAACCTCTGCCTATGACAGATGTATTTTGTCAACGTCGAATTGCACTGTGCCCGTCACTCTGAGACGTACACTTGTTAGGTCTCCTGTGTCTGTAATTTTACTGGCTCTCAAGGACAAATGCCGGAACACACCGTTAGGTGCTTGGCGACAAATTTTCTACTTGAGGGTGTTAGCTAGACAGGCGAGCATTCGCAAAATGTCTTTCCACCATGCGGTGAAGCTCGAGCCAGCGGCGAGATTCGAACCCTGGACCTGCTGCACGGCAGTCTATAGCCAATGCCACTGAGCCATCACTGCTTCGACATCTAAATTGGCGCTAAGTATCTTGACTTTAAAATATTTGGAATATCGTTCTTATGTGTTATACATACCAACTTGGATTTTTGCAAAAACAATAAGCACTATTGTAACTTAACTTAATTTTAAGAAGTTAGTGGTTTGAAAGACATTTTAAAATAATGGCCCATGTTCCCTGCCCGTTCCTCTACCAATGCGGCTATCTAAATCTCTAATTATATAATCCATTTATATAATAATTATCATATAGACCTTTTCTTTTAGTTCACTGATTGATCAGAACAAGTTCTGACTTGTTTTATTCTTAAATAAAACCATGATTAGTACTGCATCAGCCGGATTGCACACTGCTGAACACAGCCTTGCCATAATCCCCACGCTTGGCAGGCGTTTCGGGGATCGCAGTTCCATGATAGCAGTCCCTCAGAAGGCGCTGCGGTCACCTTCCGGTATTTTACCTTTAGTCACCTCTTACGACACCCACAGGTAGCAATGGGGGGTGACATTTTAGCCCGGCACCCCACAGGGCCCCTGCACCTCACGGGGCCATGATTGGTATAATTGATAAATTACCTGAACATGCCCATGAATGTGACCTGCAACGCGAACCAAACGAGGAGTTGCATGATCAGCATGGGCGGCGTGCTGTACGCCATGAACCAGAAGAAGTTCACGCTGCCGCTGTACTCCGGGAACTCACTGAAACAGGACAGTTCACGCTCTATGTATAAAAAAAACTAATTATTTTTATATATTATTACAATTCGGAATTTTAGCATATACAATATAAAAACTTTAATCAAATTAATAAAGAATATTTATGAATTTTACATTTTATATCTGTACTAGCTGCGCCCTGCGGTGTTACCCGCTGTTTTACAGAAATTAAACCAAAGTTGACTGGAATAAAAACATGTGTGCTCGTAGTCATTTTTAAAACCATACCAACCAGCAACCATAACAATTTACCAACTAACAACAACCATAACCTATTATTTGTTATATTTTGTTACCAAATCATTTACTCTTTCTTGAAAACCACACAATATTTTTTCGCCAAAAAAAGGAACTTAAGTGTAAGCTACCTCCGAACCAAATTTCAATATAATTGGTTTATCCTTGCCTAGGTAAGCTAGCAAACAAATATATTCCAAATCCTTTTCATCCCAAGGGAACATTATACTTTTTCGGAATAAAAAGTAACCTATGTGTTATTCCAAGGTATTATCTACCTAAATACCAATTTTCATGAAAATTGACAGCCGTTTGAGTGTGAAGAAGTAACAAACATATGAACACACTCACACACTTTCACATTTATTATTTATTCGTAGAGAGAGACGAATTACTTAGCATTCCATGGATTCACCGTGCGGGTGCCGGGTCCATCGCGTTGCAGAGGAAGAGGCTAGAGGGGTGCCTGGGACTTGCAACCCAGGAGTAGGATTAAGGGGCCCCTTTATGATATATCAATGCTCTCCTTCACCACTCGAGCCACCTCCCCTACCTAACCAAATTTGATAAGATCCTACTAATGCCGCCTTAGATACACGTTCTAGGATGGAAGTTACGGTTGTTCTTGGTAGGCCAAGGTCTTTAAGGATGCACTTGCCGGCGGCCCGAACTTATCAGCGGGCGAGGCTACAAAGCATGCTATTTCACCTATACCTTTGTGGGAAAGGGTAAGACTCCGTGATGAGTAGTACGAAGATAGTGATCGCGCATCACACACCCGTATTGCATCTACGCTAATTACGCACACTTGTTTGCGATATATCAATGAAAGCCGAACCATGCCGAACGAATTACGATGTTTGACGACGGACGGAGATAGTGTCTCAAGCTACGTCACGACGTGTGTAGGTATTTCTTATAAAATAATATTATATATTCACAGAGGAATACATTTTGGTTCGGACAGTAGGTACCTGTTGTTATAATTTTCGTTCGTTTTATAATAACATACTGATGTTATTTCACCTATAGTAGGTAAATATTTAGTAAGTAGGGACAATGATTTGTAGGTACATAGTAAATGTATTAGTTTGTTCTTTTCATATTGATGTAGTAAATATTTACCTACAATAATAATTTATTACATAATTAGCAAGTTACTGCTTTTACTACAACATATTTTTTAAAGCAGTGACGGCTCAGTGGCATAGGTTATGGACTTCCGCGCAGCAGGTCCATGGTTCGAATCCCGTCGCGGGCTTAATCTTCACCGCGTGGTAGAAGAGCATTTTACGAATGCCCGCCTGGATAGCTACTACCCTCAAGTAAAAAATCGGTCGCCAAGCACCTAAAGGGAAGCAATCATGGCTCAGTGGCATTGGTTATGGACTGCCGCGCAGCAGGTCCATAGTTTGAATCCCGCCGCGATATTGAGCTTCACCGCGTGGTGGAGAGTTCGTAGCGAAGTTTACTTAGCTGTTCTCAACCGATCAGCAAAGTTTAGCACCGTCGCGCGCGGTCATGAGTTGGATGGGTGACCGCTAGGACAATACTTGTGGGAGATTCAGACTATTTTAATTTATTTTAACATTTTATGATTACATGCTGATTTGACTAACTAGTCCTTCAACGACTCAACCACTCCCACTGCGTCATTCGAGCACCTCCCTCCACTCTGTATAAAAACAGCCGTGTTAGCGTTAGTTTGGCATTCTATGCGCGACCACGCGCCTGACAAGACGTCTTGTATAAGAGTCAGGTAAATACTGTTTTACTATTACTGTGTAAATTATGCCTTTATGCTGATTATTAATGTTATTATGATTAATTAAGTTCCTATGTGATAACCTATGGTCCTTGCGTGACCTATTGTATTATATATTCACAATTAAACATGTTATATTTACTAAATAAATATGTATAACCTAAAATTGCCTGTTGTTACTTATTTAAATCCCACATCAGAAGTGGGATCGGACTTAAATAATGTTTACTAATCTATTATTGTTTTTGAGTTTAAGAAACAATGCCTCACGACGATCATCAATATGCAAAGCGATCCAGTGGGCCTCAAACGTCCGATCCTGAAGTATTGACTTTGTCGGATACACCTGATAGAGAAACATGTGTGCCATCCATCGAAGAGCAGCCCGTCTATCAAGATACAAGGGCTAATATAGAAATCACGCCTGAAGTGCGCACCAGCCAGTGTATACCGTCGGCACTAACAACCTCTGCGAGACTAAATAGAAGTATCGGTAACTTTGTTCCATTAGAGTTCATGAAGTCAATGATGAAGGAAATGATGACGACGTTACTGTAAACTAGCTCCAGTTCACCTTCTTCGTCATCAGTAGCACAGAATCTACCACAAAACCAAGAAATCTCGAGAATATATATCTGCCTACGTTAGATGCTGACGACTGCACTGATACCGTGCAAGTTTGGTGTTGTCACATAGAAAAACCCAAGTCTGAATTTCAGCTTATTGAAACTAATCTTGTCCAAACCATTGCAGGAGTTAACCGCTTTTATGGATTACACCAGCGATATGGCCAGCAGCTTAGCGGAATACGCCTCACGCAAGTTGGAGTTGGCGAAAAGGGCTTTTTACATCAAGGTGACCGAGCTGCATTTGGTGGAAGCTGTGATATCGGTGCATCTGCGCCGGCGCCAGCGCTGTGGTCGGAGCGCGCCAGACGCGCAGCAGCGCACACGTTACGCTCTGCTGCCGCAGCCGCCAACGACAGTGCATGCGGAGTGCTAGACGCGCAGCAGCGCGTGCGGCCCGCTCTGCCGCCGCCGCTGCCAACAACAGTGCATACGCGGACGCGGTCGGGAGCGTACCTACTCCATGATGAAGCGACTCTGAAAGTCGCGAAACCGGTCGAGATCAACCTACTCTACTGATTTAACGTAAGTGAAATCGAATTCAAAATTGTTTATATTTGAAAATTGTTTTAAACGTATAAACAATACTTTGAAAACAAAAAAAAAACCCATTAACTCTCTGATAGTTACTAATAAGCGCTGTTCGGTTGCTACAATTGATATACGCGACTTCATAGGGCTTGTGGAAAGTGGCGCCGAATGTTCAATTATGCGCGAAAGCAAACTAATTTTTGATGGAAAAATACTTTTTAATTTGCATCGATAGATTGAATTTGTGTTTGTTCCCGAACATCCAAATCGATGTTCTACTCGGTGAAAATCTTTCCAACATTCCTGGCTTACAAGTAACATTATCCAAATCGAAAACTAAATTTGTAAGACGTACTTTCAGCATTAATTTAGTCACAACAATTGACTTGGAATCTCATCTTGATACTGACATAGACGATCATTCGAAAACTCGACTGATGTCTTTACTAAACTTTTAACTGTGATCTATTTATATTTGGGAATTCCGTTAAACAAGTTCACACCGGTAAGCTGTCTATTCGTCTTAAAAACTCAGATAATACTGTTCAAAGACGTCCCTATAACCTTGCTCCGATTGAACGCGAGAGTATCAAAAGGATTGTACAAGATTTTAAAGACAACGGCATCGTACGAGATAGTAACTCTCCTTTTCCTAGATCTGTTCTGTTAGTCCGTTAAAAAAAAAAGAGATGGAAGTGATCGTCTATGTGTTGACTTTACGGAGCTTAACAGCAAAACTGTTAGGGACAATTTTCTGCTCTTATCTACATTGATGGTGTTAACATTTTCTCCAACACTATTGAAGATCTAAAAAAAAAAATTAGAGAAGATTCGCGATGTATTGAGAAGAACTCGATTCTCCTTAAATGTAAGAAAATGTAAATTTCTTTAAGCGGAAATTGTATATTTTAGCCGAATTATATCCAACGGTTCAGTCAGACCCAGTCTTGGTATAATCCAAGCACTTGTCAATTCCCCTGTCCTTGCGACAGTCAAACAAGTCCGACAGTTTTGCAGGTTAGCCAGATATTTTAGAAAATTTATACCTTATTTCTCACAACGATGAGCCCCTTCTATCCTATCATACATTCTTACAAAAAGTGGCACTAAATGGGACTAGACCTCGACACATGAAATTGCTATAAAAAAAAAACAAGGTTATTGAGTACCTATCATCAACCTTGACACTATTCGATCCATCTAAATCTATAGAGCTTCACACTGATGCCAGTTATCTTGTTTTTGGTGCAGTGTTTCTTCAAAATCACAAAACACAAACAAAATTTGTAGAATATTTTAGTATGCGTATTGACCACCGACGCTGAAAAAAAAAGATATCACTCTTATGAGCTTGAAACTTTAGCAGTTATAAGTGCTGTAACACATTTTTGACCATACCTACCTATTTGGTAGGATTTTCAAGCTCGTGACGGACTGTAATTCACTACAGGCTTCTCGTTATCAAAAAAAAGTATTGTCGTGTGAATTTTTCACCACTACAGACCAAAATAGAAAGAAGTCTCTGTACGTTCCTTAAACTAACAGACGGCATTTAATCCAAATCTATCATGGAATCTCTCAAACATTTAGGTTGGAAGAAAACATTAGAAAAGATCAGAGAAACGTTTTGTTTTCCAAACATGTCAAAAAAATATACGAAAACACATATGTTGAGAACTTTCTCGCATTAAAAAAACTATAAGGGTCAAAGTGGATCCCGTCAAAATATCTTTGCATCTATATGATAAAGTACCCTTACCCTTTCATACTGTTCATATAGATACCACAGGAAAACTAAGTGGTGTAAAACTTAAAAACCAATATGCCCGCGCCGTTGTTTTTCGACGCATTTTCGAATTATTGCCACATTAAACCAGTCACAAATCTGACAGCGACCGCTACAGTAAATTGTTTAAAAAACTTAATCTATACCTTTGGTACTCCTAAGCGAATAATCTGTGATCAAGCTGCATCAATGGGTTTATTCTATTAGTCGCTAAGAACGTTATTTTCGATAATTTTGATCACATTCTGCGTCTATGGTTGTGATCACTGTGATCGTTTGTTAAACTGTCATCCCCGTTCCATTTTTGGATAAGAGCGCTAAAAATGCGACTAAAATTTGCCACTTCTGTTACTTTTGACATTAGATGTAGTGTTTATGGCGAAAATAACGCCAAGACCCATGTGGAACAACTTTTTGGGAGTGTGATCGTTTTTAGCGTTTTTAGCGAATCTCACTCAAATGGTAAGCACCCATACACATGCAATGAAGCGTAAAATTTGTGAACTCTGTTCAATTTAATTGCATTTCATTGTTAGTGGTGGTAGCCGTGCAAACGGTCAAGTCGAAAGACTCATGAATGTTCTGACAGATTGTTTCACTGATGCTCAATGTTTGTCGGTATATAGCGAGACAAAACCTAAATAAATGAGTATAAAAAAAAAAAAAAACTCAATTTGACAAAAACAAGGCAAAAATTGTAATGTAGTGTCGTTTAAAGTCGGTGATATTGTTTTGGTAAAGCAAAATCCCCGCACTACCTCTAAACTTGATAGTAAGTTTAAAGGTCCATGCGTCATCATCGAAGCTTGCAATGAGCTATATTATGTGTCTCATGACAATTTGAGACTTGTTTCACCCGAAATGGGAAATAACTTACTGAGTCATTACAGACAAATTATTTTGATGCTAAAACATACAGCAGTGTTATTTATTGCTCTGTATACTTTTCACTCCTGGCCAGATGTTGGAATGTGCAGAGTAATAAGTGACATTACTTTGGCCGCGCTCATGGAGCATTTTTACCGAGGCCATTATATACGCCGCGCCAATATTTGGCTTTATTACCGAGGCGTACCACAAAATAAAAAAGGATGATTTATATGAATTATCCACGCCGCGCCAATATGTGGCTTTATTACCGAGGCGTACTACAAAAAAAAAATACAAAAAGATGGATGACTTATATGAATTATCCACACCGCGCCAATATTTGGCTTTATTCCCAAGGCGTATCAAAAAAAAAAAAAAAAAAAAGATGGATGACTTATATGAATTATCCACACCGCGCCAATATTTGGCTTTATTACCAAGGCGTATCAAAAAATAAAAAATAAAACAAAAAGATGGATGAATTATATGAATTATCCACACCGCGCCAGTATTTGGTTTTATTATTACCGAGGCGTACCAAAAAAAAAAAGGGATGACTTATATGCATTATCCACGCCGTGCCAATATTTGGCTTCATAATTACCGAGGCGTACAAAAATAAAATAATATATATAATGCCATCCCAATAGATGGCTTTTACCGAGTTGTACTGCACTTATATGTTCTATAAGACTGTGCCATATTCAATGGCGTTTTACCGATGTATGAGCAACTTTATCCCGGTACTATTTTATAAGCAATTGTTACAATGAATTGTACATATCTTATAGGATTATATAAAATATAAAAATAATAGTAAACACGAATAATAATGTTATTCGCGAGCCTGACTAGGCTGGCTGCTCGTCAGAATGGCCGTGTGGGAGATTCAGACTATTTTAATTTATTTTAACATTTTATGATTACATGCTGATTTGACTAACTAGTCCTTCAACGACTCAACCACTCCCACTGCGTCATTCGAGCACCTCCCTCCACTCTGTATAAAAACAGCCGTGTTAGCGTTAGTTTGGCATTCTATGCGCGACCACGCGCCTGACAAGACGTCTTGTATAAGAGTCAGGTAAATACTGTTTTACTATTACTGTGTAAATTATGCCTTTATGCTGATTATTAATGTTATTATGATTAATTAAGTTCCTATGTGATAACCTATGGTCCTTGCGTGACCTATTGTATTATATATTCACAATTAAACATGTTATATTTACTAAATAAATATGTATAACCTAAAATTGCCTGTTGTTACTTATTTAAATCCCACATACTACTGAGCGCTTCCGTGCTTCGGAGGGCACGTTAAGCCATTGGTCCCGGTTGTGGTCTTAGGATGGCAGTCGTTATAGCATGGTGGTAGGGCATTTTGCGAATGCCCGCCTGTATAGCTACCACCCTCAAGAAGAAAATCTGTCGCCAAGCACCTAACGGTGTGTTCCGGCAGCTGTCCTTGAGAGCCAGTACTTCTAGGTTAGCCTGAACAACATCTTCGACCACATCATCACTTACCATCAGGTGAGATAGTGGTCAAAGGCTAACCTATCAGGCATAAAAAAAGAGCATTTTGCGAATGCTCGCCGGGAATGCTAGCTACCCAAGTAGAAAATCTGTCACCATGCAACTAACGTGAACTCAGTGGCATTAGCTATGGACTGCCTCGCAGCATGTTTATGGTTCGAATCCCGCTGCGGGCTCGAGCTTCACCGCTTGGTGGAAGGGCATAGGGCATTTTGCAAATGTTCGCCTGGCTAGCCACCATCCTGAAGCAGAAAATCTGTCAGTAAGCGCCTAACGGGAAGCAGTGATGGGCCAGTGGCATTAGCTAGTGACTGCCGCGCAGCAGGTCCATGGTTCGAATCCAGCCGCGATATTGAGCTTCCCCGCGTTGGTGAAGAGCATTTTGCGAATGCTCGCCTGGATAGCTACCACCCTCAAGTAGAAAATCTGTTAGAAAGCACCTAACGGGAAGCAGTGATGGCTCAGTGGCATTAGGTTTGGACTGCCACGCAGCAGGTCTATGGTTCGAATCCCGCCGCGGGCTTGAAATTCACCGCTTGGTAGAAGGGCATTTTGCGAATGCTCGCTTGGCTAGCTACCACCCTCAAGTAGAAATTCTGTCACTAAACACTTAACGGGAAGCAGTGATGGCTCTTAGCAATGGACTGCCGCGCAACAGGTCTATGGGTCGAATCCCGCCGCGGGCATGAACTTCACCGCATGGTGGAAGGTTGTTTTGCGAATGCTCGCCCGGCTAGCGAGCTTTGAGATGAGAGTGTGTCGTACCGATTTCAAAATCTGTCTCTAAGCGGTAACACATTTGGAATAAAAATTCTCTAATCCTGGTAGAACACTTTTGGAATAAAAATTCTCTACCTACCCGTAACTGATTTAAATTATTTCCAATAAAAATCAATAACTAATCATAGGTTATTTTTGATTAGGTAAGTGCCTACAATCATCGCTAAGTTTACCATATAAACTTTCGTACTACCTTAGGTATAAGTACCTACTACAAATATACTACTTATTCTACTAATTTACGCAGGTAGATACATAGTACTAACTTTATTATTTGTTGTGATCTTATAGCTATGTAGATAGGTATGCAATGTAATGCGCAACCGCGAATGTCGATTTGACATCGCTGACAGTTGCGTGCCTAGGCAGGCCTATATGATACATGATAATTATATCGTAGATAGGTAGGTATCTTCCATTGTGCTTCTAATTCTAACCCTTTACTACTTTGTGTTAAGGTAGGTACTTTCTCGAAGCTATATTACTGCTTAGACTATATTCTAAAAAGAATGCGGACTACCTACGTCCATACCATATCTAACCAAATGCAGCTTTTTATATTGTCTAAGTGTTGCTAAAATGATTAGGTACTCACCATAGCTATCATCACCTGCGTATTGACTAATACCTACTAGGTACTAACTTAGGTGAGAGTAGGTGAGTACCTAGACATAGTTACGTATTTATATTACCCAAGTACCGATCTATATGGATTATGGCGTCCGACACTTACTATCACGAACAAACTAATCAAATGCGAAAGAAAATCCGGTCCCCAACTCCCAACATATGTAAATATATATATATATATATATATAAGTACGTAAGTAGGCATAGGCACTACATATTGGTAGTGTATACATACGTGCACACCAAAAAGCAACAGGGCATTCCTTCAATATAATATTATGTTCTAAGATCGCGGCGCGATGCACGTGACTTTTGGTAGTGTGCGTTTTGTTAATTATATATTAGTGTGCTGCGCATGAGACCCGCCCGCCCGCTTCCCTCACCGCGGAATGGAAGTATTGACATGAGATGCCCAATATTTTGAACGAAAAACTAGCGCGCAAAACTATGTGTGCCGACCTTTGGCTCTAGGATGTTTATGATTATACTACTGGATGTATTTGTTTTCCAAAATGTTATCTAAAATGATCATGAACTGAGCTATGCTTCTATGTAAATAATTTTAGGGATTTCATGCTCTATAAGTCGTTTATTTACGACTAAACATGCGCTAAAATTCGTGATATTACAGGGATGTTTCGAGGCTTATAACTATCATGTGAAGATTTTTTTTACAAATCGGTGCCAAGACAAGCCTAGATAATGAAGAGATAAATCGATATCATGCTTAGTTCTGGACCTAAAACCTCAAATAAGGGAGTGATCATCCTACGGCGTTTGTATGGAAAAGTTACCGGCCAGTTCAACCTTAAGTAGGTTATATAGAGATTTCGCTGGTATACCCCTTGCTCCAACCTCTACAGCATATAAACTAACCACATAACCGTTTTTGGTTAATTAATTTGTTAGGTCATAATATTTGTTTGTTTTTATTGTGTGGTCTTTAGGTATGTTTGTTTCCCACGGCACAGTAAGTTCTATAAGTACTATGCGTTTTAGATTTTTTGAATATAAAAATATGTCTGGTCTGGATGACGAAATACCAACATCCTCAGGAATTTTGTAATGTTTTTCATACGTGTCCATCAAAAGAGTCCAATTGGGAGCTGCGCCTAAGATGGCGTAAGGCTTGGATTTAGATTTTGTAGATGACCCTTCTTTTACAAAATCGACGTGTCGTTTATTTGTGGTCAGACCTTTTTTTGCTCTAGCTACCGAGAGACTCGCGGCTTCACGTATGATTTCGAGGACTCTATCATGGCGACGTGAATAATGACCCCTATCAAGGAGCACCTTGCATCCTACCAGCAAGTGCCTAGCTGTACCGATCGCCTCCCGACAAATACCGCAAGACTTTTCGGTGGCTTTCCCCCATCTTACTAAGTTACTTTGGTCTGGGAGGGTCATCTGAAAGGCGTTTAGATAGAATTTTAATAAGGCAGGAGACCAGTCGTATAGCAAGGTGCGCCACTTTAACGCCAGAGGGATACAAAATTCACCTATAGTTAGCCATTCGCTCTGCATTTCTAAGCTCATTGCATGCACTTTATAGCTATCATTTTCGTCTTGCTGAAGAAAAGATTTTACAACGTCTTTATCCTCCATTTTCTTTTCCGACCCAAAACCCGCTTTGCTGGTCTGTGCACCTATCATAAATTGTTTGTGGAATTGAAGCCTCGAGTCAAGGTCGGAGGCACTTTTGTCTTTTGGGAGAGATGCGACTATATCGTCTTGAGATTTTGATAAGACGTGCGTTTTGGTAACTCTGAGGTGTTTATAGAGCTCCGATGGTTTCTTTAATTTCATCCCAAAATTAGTTTGATCCCTAAATAGAGTAGATGGGTCTGCCGAAAGTGCGAGCCCCAACCAAGACTTCAATGTCCTTATGACGTTTACATCCAGCTTTGTTAAAAGTGATTTTGTAATGTCGTATACTAGAAAAGGCCAAGTCAGACGTGATGTTAAGTAGTTGTCGTATATCCAAGCTTTTTTAATGTTATTTATTGGTTGTTGGTCTACCATACTAAGATCTTTTAGAAAGCTATCGACAACTGCGTCTAGAGATGGTGTGCGACCTTTGTGATCTATCTTTCTACCAAGAAATTTAAATGGCACAGATTCAGCAATTGTGGAAACACATTCTCCTCCTATCAAGAGTCCCGGATCGTAAGAGGTAAATTTGGTATTCCGTCTGCCCAGACACAGACAGTGGCATTTACTTGGTTTTGTTCTCAACCCTTCAGACCACGCACAGAACTCATCCACTTCTCGTAAAAGTTCCTGACATTGTTTTGGATTACGTGTCAGTATTGCAAGATCGTCAGCAAAAGCTAAGATGGACTCTGTGTATCTGTTATTGATCTTAAACCGATAGCCCCACTTTTTTTCATGACTAATTAACTTGTCAATTAAAAAATTAATTACTACGTTAAATGCTATTGGTGACAAGCAGCAACCTTGGAACAAACCCACATTGTATTGCAACGTTTTAGTAAGTCCCTTTTTTGAAGATATAACAAATTTTTATTGGGAGTAATATGATGCGATGATGTCGCTGACCAGAAGTGGAAAGTTATACCATTTCATTGCGAATTATTAATTATTATTTTTTAATTTATATTATTATTTTTTCCTGTATATTACACAATTTAAAACTGAACTTGTACAAAAATAGCATTGTTTTGACACAGGCAAAAGTTGGTAATAACCTTTTCAACACACTCGCTCGTAACGGGCCTTTTGCACCGATTTTAGTGACATAATATAGTCTATTACGCACACGTGCTTTTTTTTACTTTACCGAACTAGTGTTTTAAATAGAAAAAAAACAACGTTCCCACACTTCTCACCAAGGATATTGTAGTTATTTTCGTCCGTTTTTCATATAAAAACAAACCAAAGAGTTTTTTACCTTTTAAGAACTTAAGATTTAATTATAAACCTTCTTAGTCAGATTATTATTGCTATCAAAAAGATCAAGAAAATATTTTCTATTCGTTCCTCGCAAGTGTGTTGAAAAACGTCGTATGAACTCGTGCGCGTTGTTTATTACAATCTCTACTCCATTTAGGCTAAAACCCGTCTCGATTGTAATAAACAACTTCGCGCACTTGTTACATAATTTTAATCATTTTTTTTTTAATAGTTTGGTTGAGGCCGTTGTGACTCATTTGGTGTGACTGGTTGAGAATCTACTGGGCCAGCTAAAACCAATGGTAAAACCATTAACAATACTTCTTGTATGTATATCCTGTGTTGTCCTATATTTTACTATAGAAAACATATTATTATATAGGAAGCGCTCGTAGCGAAGTTTACTTAGTTGTTCTCAACCGATCAGCAAAGTTGAGCAATGTCGCGCGCGGTCATGAGTTGGATGGGTGACCGCTAGTGACATTACTACTGAGCGTTTCCGTGCTTCGGAGGGCACGTTAAGCCGTCGGTCCCGGTTGTTGTCTTAGGATGGCAGTCGTTATAGCATGGTGGTAGGGCATTTTGCGAATGCCCGCCTGGCTAACTACCACCCTCAAGAATAAAATCTGTCGCCAAGCACCTAACGGTGTGTTCCGGCAGCTGTCCTTAAGAGCCAGTACTTCTAGGTTAGCCTGAACAACATCTTCGACCACATCATCACTTACCATCAGGTGAGATAGTGGTAAAAGGCTAACATATCAGGCATAAAAAAAAAAAAAAAAAATTACACAACTGCCCCAGGATTGCAGTACTTTTGGGGTTCATGTTGCATGAATGTGAGTTTCTTTATTGCACCAAACTTAAATTCCTGAACCAATGATATCATCAGAATCCTTACAGCATCCTGAATGACACTGAGAATAAATTGATTGGCACGTCAGTCGTGTTTTTTTACTTTTAATTTAATAATATGTTGATATGTTGTCAAAGACTATTGTACTAAGCCCATATTAGTGAGATAAGTGAAGGAAATTGTTAAATAAATATTCCAGTAAAACTATGCACCATTTTTTAAACCTTGATTGGCAGTATGATGGGTTGAAAAATTACCTGTGTTACTACTGTTGGTACTATTGGTATCACTACGGGAAGTAGAGTAGAAGACTTTAATAAGTACTCACGAGTCGAATATTCCCTTGAAGGCGGAGTTAGTAGCAGTACCAACGAGAGTTCCGCAGCCGCCGAGTGTAGATGCGTACGCGATGCTCAGGTAGTAGCAGATTGTGATGTCTGATGGTATTAGACTCCTGAAATATATATAAACTCAATTGTAAAAACTGTACAAGATAATTAATAAATTCAGGTGTTACTTTGCGGAAATAGATTTTTAATTATAACAAATATTTTAAGAAAGCATTAAATTTATATTTATTTAAAACACATAAGAAATATAAAAAAATATATCTAGTCACAATTCCACCTAATTTTCCTGTTAAGCGGACGTGACGTGACAAACGCCACTCAGTCAAACTAGAATAATTTTCGACGCGTTTCGATTCAAGCAGAAGCATCCTCAGGAGGTTTTAACTCATCGTGCACACGATGAGTCAAGACCAAGTTACAGATAAATAAATACAAAAAAAATCGGTTAAGTACGAGTCGAACTCGCGCACGAAGGGTTCCGTATCATTATCTATACAACATTTAGACACTATTATAACCATTTTTTTAATTTTCACGAAGGGTACGGAACTCTTCAAAGTCAAACTCTTCGCTCGCGAGTCCGAGTCACACTTGGCCGATTTTAGTATTTGTTGTTATAGCGGCAACAGAAATACATCATCTGTGAAAATTTCAACTGTCTAGCTATCACGGTTCATGGGATATAACCTTGTGCAAAAAGACAGACGGACAGTGAAGTTTTAGTAATAGGGTCCGTTTTTACCCTTTGGGGTAAGGAACCCTAAAAACACGTTAAAGTCCTTATCTAATTAATGCAATAAAGACTATAAACACACTCAGGTCTTCATGTGAAATGATAGTGGTGGTGGTAGGAGTGATAAAGACAAATATAGCTAGTCGAACCCTAATCTAAATGGCTTGCTAGCGAACGGCTGAATGAATACTCTTTCTAAAAAACATGTACAAAATTTGCCTCTTGACGATTCACTTCGCCTTAAGATATTTCAAGCCCATCTTGCGGGGGAACTTTGGACTAAGTTATACTTGGCCAGATTTTTAAGGCCAAGTGCAACATGGGTTTCCGGCCTCCACACAATATATGTGTTAGATAATTAACCAATTTAACAGGTGGAATGTAAGAACTCTTTAGTAAGTAATATTTGCTTTGGCTTTACATTATTAATTATCTCTCTGAAAGTTTTAAATTGCAGATATTGTCTAGTTCTAGAATAATTTTAAGATAGTTAAGACCAAAATTTTTGTAGCAAAGAATTAAAATAAATTTGTCATTATTATGATACCACATATACTGCTAATTTTATAACTGCGAAAGAACGCGTGAATCAATTATGAATTTTAATGAATCACGGATGTACTGGGCGTATTTTCATGGGATTTTGGAGTACAACTCTGGAGACGCTGATCAAAATTGAAATGGCTGCTTACTCTTCATCCTGACTTTTAGGTTTAGCCGGCTTCCCGTTCTCAGCTGGTGGATTTGTCTTCCTGTTCAAGTAGACTTCGCCCAAACCTTGCTGTAGGCAAACAAAAAATCATACTATTTATGCGATATGGATGTACTGCTCTTAGCTACCTTACGATTATATATATAGTTCGACTCTCGTTAATTCGAAACTCGAGGGCCTATTAAAATGGTACGAATTATCGAGTGTTTGAAATATCAATTTTTTTCTTTAATCTATATATAACGAACAAATGAGTAATAGTAAGTTTCCATGTATACGATAACTTGGTTTCCATGGTTATACCATGACCTCTTGACTTTGAAGGTCCCAATTTAGCACACTTAACTCATTTCCAATATTTATTTTTTTACTTTTGCTAATTATATTTATTCGAAGAAGAATGAACGGGTCTTTTCGCACATAAATCTATCAACATAGAAATTTGACAAACCTTGACGTTAAGATCGAATTACATCGACCGTGATCTACTATTTAGATAATGATGTATGCAAAACGAAAAAATAATCCATCTTCAAATATAATGGACAGTGTATACTGCCGCGAAGCTATTATCACCCAGAAGCGCTCGTAGCGAAATTTGCTTAGCTGTTCTTATGAGGCATTTTACATTTTAATGCGGTATACGAAGATTTTAAGCGCTTAATTTACTATCATAGGAAATATCTACAAGTTGTTTAATAATTGATAAAAATAGAATAATCTGTTCTCTTTTCAGTTAATGTACCAGATTTACAAACATAACATTAATTATTTTGTAGTGACCAATCTCCCGCACCTTGTTTTACGAATTAAAGTACACATAGCCAACTTCAGAGTTCTATCTCTTGTATAAAGATTCATCAAATTAACTAAAAAATAAAACTGTGCATCAGGCATATAATCCTGTTGACACATAGTGTACTAGAATATCGATAATTAATCGTCATTGTAGAAAAAAAATAAAGATCTTGCGCCAATTTCCACGAATTATATCAGCAGTTTACCACGATATATTGCGTGTAATAAAGTGTAATTCCAAACAGATATTATATGAAAAGAAAGTTCATTCTTTAATTAATCTGATCTGTAATAAATTGTGATATTAACTCTGTTGTGTTAGACAAGAAAAAATATTTAACATAACTCGAAATGCTCATAAATTGAAATGTACAAGCGCGTGGCGATCAGTACCGCGCGAGCGCTCATCGAGGTAGGACCTGTGTTCGTTCTGCCTTGCTCTGACGTTTCGTACACGGAACGCTTAGACGCAAGTTTATAGTGTGACCACAGAGTTTTGATCATGTCTTTATTTTTTTAAGTAAAAAACTATACTTTATATTTGTTGTCCATAATATAAGTATTATTGTCTTGTTAAGTAACTACATCTTTAGTTTCTGTTCATCCATTGTGTTGAAAAAAGGAAACGTCACAATTATGCAGCCTTATACAGCGTTATTGGAAAAATGCTAACAACCTCAGAGGGTTGACTTCTTCTTTTTGGTCTGCTAGTTTTTATATTATTCTAGTTTAAATTAGTAACTCACTATAACTTTTGTTTTAGGAGGATAAGATGACAGGCGAATAATTGATTTGCAATATTTTTGGATTCAGTTAATGTCTATAAGTGAACACAGCGATAACTTCAGCTGGAAATTAAACTACCTTCCTAATTTGTACAAACCGGCCTCCCGGCTTTTCCATCATATGTACAAACCGGGATACTAGTTAGCGGTCGATAGTCGTATTTACAAATTTACCATAAAATCTGCGTAAGTCCGACTTTCATAATCCAAATGGTTTTCAAAAGGATGGATCCTTGCCCATACAAGAAAAATCCATATTTTTCTGAGATAACAGAAGTATTTTGAATACATAGATGAAATCTGAAACCAGCACAAATTACATTTTGGCCCCAAAATATTCCGTCATTTCATATTAAGGTTGAACTGGCCGGTCACTTCTCCATACAAACGTCGTGGGGTGATCACTCCCTTATTTGAGATTTTAGTTCCAGACTTAAGCATAATACCGATTGATATCGTCATTATCTAGGCTTGTATGATGCCAAAATTTTAAAAAGATAATTAAGTTGTAAGTTATGAGCCTAGAAAACTTTATATGAAAATGTTTCTAGGCTCATAATTCTCAGGTTAATTATTTTATTAAAATTTCGGCATCATACAAGCCTAGAAAATGACGAGATCATTCGGTAATATGCTTTATTTTGGACCAAAGTTCTCAAATAAGGGAGTGATCACCCTACGACGTTTGTATGGAGAACGGGCCGGCCAGTTCACCCTTAATCTCGTAACTACGTCAACAGTTATAAACCTAGAAAACCGCAATTATGCATATAATGTATAAGTCATTTTTCACTCGATACATTTTGCAACGCAAACACTTACCGATGCAAATTTGCGTATTAAATAATCTTGTAACTAATTTTAAACCTCTAAACCAAAAAATCGGAAATAATACAGGTGTATAAATTACATAAAAATAATAATATCAAAGAAGGACCAAAGCCGTAGGTGGTATAGTTTTTCAGAAAAAAATATTGCTCTCCAATACAGTTTTCCCGCCAAAGTTCTTAAAACAATTGGGTTGTTTTAATCTTGTTACTTATATTTGGCGTAAAATCTGTAACAATTCATGGCTAAAGAACAATAGTAAATTATCATATTAAAAGAAGAATCGAAGTTCTAGGTGAGTTAGTTACGAAAAAATAAAAATAGCAATTAAATTACTATTTCCCACCATTTTTGTCGTGTGTTCAAACCCCATTTCCAGTATTTTTTTCTATAAAAAGGTGTATTATCATTTATTTTCCATAGAGGAAATAGTGAGCAAGAGAATATAGTGAGGATTGCATTGGTACCAAGAAGTGTTGTTCGGACCGATCAACTTCACGGGCAATTGGAACGCACCGCTTTGGTAGTCGTCTATTGTGATCTATGGATTTTTGTACGTGAGATTAACTTGAAATATTTGGCAATTCATTCTACTTTCTCACCCTTGGAATTACTTGATAGTTTTTTGTTTTGTTTGCGAAGATTGGTTAATCATCCTTTTGAGACTAATTAATTTTTGACGCCTTGAGCGTATTGTTCTACGCTAATAATTTGTGCTGTGATTTTGTGTCGTAACGTTGGAGCCTCCTAGAGACAATCTGGCCAGATAGGTTTCCCTAGGGTACGATAAGCTAAGGGGATCAACGACGGAACGGAGAAAACCTTGCATCATTCTGTAGGTACCTCATCGTATTTGTACCATACCTTTTTCTTGTATTTTACTTGTGTTTTTTAGCCTTCCCGGTGTATCGCCGGAGTTAAGCATTCAAAACAGATTGTCCGAGTGGAGGACTCTGCCTTGCATGCCTGCCTGGGCAATCTGGAATCTTAACAAGTATATATGTTGATTATAGACTGCATCAAAGATATTCAATTTTTAAAACAAAAAAACCTCAAAATCTGTAAATATATATTTACATTTCGCTGTTTGGTCTACTCAAACGAAATGGATGAAAATGTTTTTTTTTTAATGGTATAGGTGATATATTGTGGTATGCGAATATGAGGGTGACATGTTTAAGTAATGGAAAACCAAAAACGTCGTGGGACGTTTGTGGTTGGTACTAAGTTGTTTTCCGGATGCACAGAAAAATAAACCTCAATCCTATGCATGGTCATTATGGCAGACAGTGTTAACGACTGGATATAGATACTGAAGAGTTTGAACGAGGAAAATAGCAATTTTTGGAAAATTTAAAAGAAAGAGCTTTTAGTCCGCAGCTTTTAATCAATGCCGTTACGTCAAATATTTATATAATTTTAAGCCGTATAATTTTTTAGTTATTTAAGTTTATTGTTACACTAAATGATTCAAACATATCTATTTTTTATTCATCAAGGATGAAATGTAAATATACGATTCACGATGTAGGTTGACTATTTAATGTACATGCCTACTTCTTTTCTATAACATTAGCAAGTAATCGACAAGAAATTTAGTATTTACTCATGCCAATCACACATTTTTTAAATTCGCAACTTACATTTCTTTATTAATGAGTGCTAGTATCAAAATATGTTACTCACAGTCACGCTATTCCGTCGTCACTTCTTTCGCTTGTGTAAGCGATGCGCTGGCATTTACCTAAACTTCAGTAGCGTGATTTTGTGAAATGGCTCTTAACCGATCAGCAAAGTTACGCAACGTCCGCCGCCGGCTTGAGTTGGATGGGTGACCGCTAGTGACATTACTACTGAGCGTTTCCGTGCTTCGGAGGGCACGTTAAGCCGTCGGCCCTGGTTGTCGTCTTAGGATGATAATTGTTATAAATCATGGTGGTAGGGCTTTTGCGATTGCACGCTGGGTAGAAAAGTAGAAATTCTTTTTCTTTATGTTATTGTGACTGTACAAGCCCGAGGCTCATCTGTACCTGTAATTTTATTGGCTCTCAAGGACAGCTTCCGGAACACACCATTAGGTGCTTGGCGACAGATTTTCTACTTGAGTGTGGTAGCTAACCAGGCGGGTATTCGCAAAATGCCCTTCCACCATGCGGTAAACCTCAAGCCCGCGGCGGGATTCGAACCATGGACCTGCTGCGCGGCAGTCCAAAGCCAATGTCACTGAGCTATCACTCTTGCAGAAGTCGGTATGTTCCGGCAGCTGTCCTTGAGAGCCAGTAATTCAGGTGAAATAGTGGTCAAAGGATAAAGTATCAAGCATAAAGAAAAAAAAAAGGTTAGTACGTACCTGTTCTAAGACTTCCAAAATGGCGTCGACAATAGGCACCATCATGGTGGTAGCGGCTGCGTTGGACACCCACATCGATATGAACATGGTCACGAATGTCAGCCCAAAGTTCAACCTGGGAAGTAAACAACCTTAGTACCACTTATTTTCTCAGACTTAATATTTGTTTCTGTTATTGCATTGTTAGTCCTATATATGGAGATGTTTTGAATCTCTCAGGTCACATACATATAGTTTGTAATTGTATTATAAATATTTATACATACATATATATTTTTAATTGTAAGATTAAATTTCAGGAAGGTATTTCACAGACTTGATCAGCCAATGGTCTGAATACTGAACATTTATAGCTTATATCACATAAATAAAGATTTTGAAGCAGTGATGGCTCAGTGGCATTGGCTATGAACTGCCGCGTAGCAGGTCCATGGTTCAAATCCCGCCGCGGGCTTGAGCTTCACCGCATGGTGGAAGGGCAATTTGCGAATGCCCGCCTGGCTAGCGACCACCCTCAAGCCGACCAACCAATCATCACTTACCATCAGGTGAAAAGGTGCCAAAGGCTTACCTATCAGGAATTAAAAAAAAAACGATACAGTAGAAAGCTTCACTACTACACGCACAGTTATGTGTGCGTAACTAGTAACTGACAAGCCGCGCGTGGGATACAAAGGCCACAGCGGCGCCCGCTCGGGCGCAGACCGAGGTTTGAACCAGCTCAGAAAGCGGACAAAGTTATCTTAACTTTCATTCTGTAGCTTTCTTTATTCATGTGCTCATATGTCACCTGTCGCGTCATAGAATACCATTGACCAATGAGCGTTCAGTATTTAGTCTGTCCACGACACTGAGTGTAAGTTTAAAATCAATTTAAAGTGGAAACTCGTGTACATGATCACATTCGCAGTTTTAAATAATATTGCTCGTATTATCTTGATCAGTTCTTGGACACAGATTCACGCGATTCCATAAATTACTCCTAATACCGTCAAAAATATTAAAAATTACTTTTACCTATGACATTTAGTAACAATTTCAATAATTTTTGAAATTATATTGTAAAAACTCTTCTCTTAATCTCGTGTTTAACGCGATCAAGTACAATAGATAAACAATTTGACATAATAATTTAAAAACATTGAATTTCCCACCAAGACGTCAGCATCCACCTTGATATATAATGTATATATTTTTTTAGGTAATTGTGACGGAACAAGCTCGAGGCCCACCTGATGTTAAGCGGACTAACCTCTGCCTATAACAGATGCATTTCGTCACAAGTCACGAATTGCACTGCAACCGTCACCTTGGAACATAGTTGTTAAGTCTCATGTGCCTGTAATTTCATTGGCTCTCAAGGACTGCTGCCGGTACACACCGTTAGGTGCTTGGCGGCAGATTTTCTACTTGGGGGTGGTCGCTAGCCAGGCGGGCATTCGCTAAATGCCCTTCCACCATCCAAATCTTCTTGGTGTGGGCTCTAGGGATATAAAACAAAATGCTTAAGTGAATTCATGTACCCATTGATAATCAGCTAAAGCCGCTCCCCGACTTGTCAGTGAAATATTGTTTTACTTCATATGCTCTATCAAGTTTCGGTATAAATTCTTTACCATTGCCTATACTTTAATGAGTCAGAAAGAATCTGTGTACATGAGGTATTATTTAGTATTATGAACTTGACGATGCCATAATAAGAGCTACATTATGTAAAGTATTGGAAAAATATTACCTTCTATGTGAGCACCCGACCACCTGGACAGTCCACAAAGCGACCCTCTTTGGCAGCTTCGAGTGCTGTACTCCAGCAGCTATCATCAGCCCTCCCATGAACATCATGTTCGTCTCCTTCATGTACGCTGCACAGGTCAAGTCCGAGTCCAATATGCCCATTGTTGGAAACAGTACAATGGGTAGCATGGAAGTGACCGGTAAAGGCAGGAGCTCCAGGACCCAGTATACGGCCATTATGAGGACTACATACATGCATCTATATGCCTGAAATAAGACAGATGATTGTAAATTTTTTGTTTAAACTAGCAAACAGCCGAGCTTTGATAGGGGTCGCATTTATTTAATAACCTGATTCTAGTGGTGTTGTCTAGTATAAAGTAGATTAACTAAGATGTATTTGAGTATTGAGTTTAGTTCTGTTGCAGCGATGTTACTAACAGATGGCGTTAGTAGTACAATAACATTCTATCCAATTAATACAAAATAGTTAACGTTTATTTTTTAAATGGTTATAAAATAATAATTTTAGACAGATAACACATGTTGATATGAAGTTAAATTCCTATGTTAAAGTACAAATTTGTAGGCTTGATAGTTTTTCAGTAAAGTGTGCCACAAAATACTAAGGTTGTGGGATAGTGATAGGGCTCACTTTGCTTGCCCTAATTATGATGTGGATATACTCAATACTCAATCATTTATTGCAATCATTAGTACATACAAATTCGGTTTACATGTCTTATATAAACAAACCAAAATAAGGCGGAATGATACATAATGACCCTATTGGGTATAGCAATGTGTAGCGGAAGGGAACAATCTATTCCATAATCGAGGCATCCTTAAAAAATTCTTCAAGAGTATAATAACACTTTTCGAGCAGTATATTTTTTAGGAGAGGAATTTGTGTACATTTTCTATACTTTTGATTTGAACCGGTAATTTATTATATAGTTTTAGCGGCCATTGCGTTTGGTCCTGTACTATGCATTTCTAATCTCGAGGTAGACACAACCAGATTATGCTTATAATTAGACCGTGTTGGGTGGTTTCGCTCATCTGATATTTTTGTAAAATGTTGGGGATATTTTTTTACAAACTTACAATTTTCTAATATATATATGGATGCCAGTGTTAATATTTTAAATCTAATAAAGTAGGGCCTATGAAATTTTTCTATATTTATGTCGGGAAGCTTATATATGCAAGTTTGTATAATGTACAAGATCCAATCGAACCCTTGAACGAAAAGGACTCCCAGCTACTATAATAATAATAGCCTTTTATTCCTAAACATAGGATTACAAGATGTCCCTAAGTTTGGTGTGCCTTCTGACATAGGCCTCCTCCAATTACTTCCAATGGGTCCTGTCCCTTGCTACTCTCAACCAGAACGGTCCCGCTGTCTGTTTCAAGTCATCTTCCGATCTCCTGACTTGACGACCAAGCTTTCAAGCAACTCCCAGCTACTACATGACAGCAAAACAAGATGATGAAAGAACAACAAGTTATACTTTCATAAAGGTCATCAGATCAGCTGTTATCGTGCATATGAAATGAGTAATTTTTTCCATCTATTTCCATACTTTGCAAATAGATGGAAAAAAACACTTTATAGATGTTGCCAACGTCAAAATGTTGTGAATTCGAATGGATAGAAATAATGTATGCGCAGCACCTGCTTCCATAGCATGATAGGAAATGTACCAGGATAGTATTCAGGGGTTACAGGTTCCGATTCAGCTGAAAACTATTTTCCATCCAAAATAAGTTTTATAACACAAAAAATCGGCGTCATCGAATTTGTGTTGATCAAATATCAAGGTACCAGCCAAAGTAAATAATTTCATGCAATTTGGGTAGATGTACACATGTATGGTATTTTATTATAGCAAGAACAGATAGCTACCCTTGGTGATACACCCTCCCTCAACGCCTAATCAGATACATGATAACTAAAGTTTAACCAAGAACTTCATTATTTTGCTACTTACAGGTCCTGCATATAAAATTGGAATGGGCAGCAAAAGCACGGGTGTGAATACAACAATTAGAGCTTTCCAGTAGATAGAGAGGAACAGGCGTATCCTCTGCCGTAGTGTTGCACTTGACCCCGTCCTGGGGAAGAAGTACGTGGTCCCTCTGTGAACATAATGGACAAAAATTAGAATTGATGTTTAAAAGTCATGATATGGATACAGAATATTTTATAGATAAATAAGATTTTTCTTTTTTGTTTTTGTTTTAGAATGTGTAGTTATGATGCTCATAATATTTTATAACATTACAAATATTAAAGTAAAATATTTTGTCATTATTCTTAGAAGAGATAATAGCTAGTAGTAGCTTTAACTAATCCAATATATACTAGGCAGTATTCAATCCAAAACAATATTCAAAATTATTTTCTCTATTTTATAGATAAGAATGACACTATTCATAGTCAACAATAGGTATTTCAGTCAACCACGAGAAATCAGCTGGAAGGACCTAGAGAATGCATTTGTTTCTGTGAAACACAAACTACCTAACTCTCCATATCTGGTCAGAAAAATAATCATGTTATCAACAAAAACATGCGACTTGAAACCATTGCAATAAATGGTTTTGTTCCAAGGCTGCTGCTTGGCATTCAATATAATCATCAATAGCTAAATAAACAAAATAATGAATAAATCATGAAAACATGAGGATAAGTTAAAGTAATAAGCCAATGTGAATGGCTTACTGCTTATTCAGGGCAGTCTATCCCTTTGTGGCCTATATCCAACATGAAGTTATGGAACAGTTCTAATAATTTAGATGCTGTTAAAACTTTTAGCATTAATTCATCTTGGTGGGTACAACTGCAGAGTGGGATATACTACCTTGTAGTAGTAGTGTGCAAACACTACCTTCTATATATAGGCGTGAATGGAAAACTAATAGTTACCGTATCTCATCGTTGACACCATTTTCCACAGCATTAGACATTGTTGGGGTATTTAGAAAATCTCGAGTAGGTATGGGTATTTATTCTAATCTTCTCTAGCTCTCACATTCTTGTCTGTATCTGGAACAAAAAAAAGTAACATTATAATATCTGTATTCCACAAAGAGGTAGGCCGTGGTGTTTTTCACCACACGTTTTGGTCCCCTAACCAAGGTGACTATTGTCATTTACCGGGCTCAGTTTCATACACGGAACTGAAAAATAATTTGTTAGCAACATTTATGCACTTACGTACATTATTATTGATCCATTCGGGGATCACATCCAAAACCTCATGATTCTAAAGCAGCGCTTTTATACTCACATGAACGATGCAGTCAAAAGTAATATACCTACTTAATAAACGACAAAATATCAAGACAAACGAAATAATTATTACAATACAATGCCGAAAAATAGCAGGCGAAATTTCAAATAAAACGCTCCTGTGTTGAAGCAAATTGAAAAACTGTAGGTAATTCAATATTCATCAAATTCGTCATTTCCTCTGAAACGATTGAAATCAATGATGTGAAAAGTGTAAGTCAGTTTTATTAATTGTGAAATCGATTTCTTTAACCAAAAATTTAAATTTTGTTGAGCCTACATACTAAATCGATTCATGTGAACGATACTTGCACTCCTCGAATCTATGGGGATCTAATATACGTCCCTACCTGTATACCCGCGCTCTAATTGAGATATTAGCCGCACCGCACAAGAAGATTTTTTATTTTTTTTTAATACTAGTAGATCTATATGTTGCGCTCAATAATTTGCATTTACATAACCATTTAGCCATGTATATTGTAGAGGGTCGTTAACTTCACCATGAAATATTTCTGCAGAAGTCAAAAATTAAAGTAAAAGTTGAGGATTTATTTTGAATACATATTAATTTTCCAATCGACGAGCTCGGCAACAGTTTATTTTATTGATGTGTTGAAGTAACTAGACGGACCAGTCACACGCCTCATGGTAAGCGGTACGCCTGTTTATTACAGTTACAGCATCATCATCCTCGTTCTGCTCGACACTGAACTGCAAATGTCACTCGGAACATTAGTTCTTAGGCTCGTTTACCAAGTAATTTAACGTGCTGCAGTGCCTTTTACACCTTAACACAGTTAAAACTATATAATAATTGTTATAAGTACTTTGTTTTAGTAATGTGACGTTTAATGAAAATGCAGTTATTAGAGATATATGAAAATCGAGATTCTGGGACTCGATCATGTCGGTTCAGGAAACGATTAGTTGCACAATGAACCAACATCCCTACAAAAAATGACAGATGCTGCCAGTGTCGTATTCTTTATTTTTTTCTTGTTTAGTATCGCATGTTTTGCACATTTGCCATATTCATAACGGTTAGTAACATTATCATAAATAATTAAGTGACGAGTAAAATATATATTATTCGAAGAACAGAAAATACTGCGATAGATGTTGTATTCTGTGGTTTAGTGTTTGTGAATGATGGCTCATGGTGAAAACATGGATATTTAGGCTGTGATATAATGTTATTATTTCTTCAAAATTACAAATCATACGACACTAATTTAAAAAAAAACACAAATAGCACGTTCTTCTTCAGCTGCCTTCCAAAACACGCCAAAAGCTATTTTAATGGTGTAATCTCTATTCCAATACAACGAAATGACGCGCCAATTTTATTTCATAAAACTATATTCGCCGTCGTCAATCGCGTATGTAAACGACGAGTTGGAAATAAAATAACTTTTAAGTAGTGTGCAGTTCAGTTTATATATGACTGCGTAGGTTATCTATCGGTAAACAGTACGCTTTTTGTGTAATATGTAAAATTTAAATGTATGAAAGGGATGGGTATATGTTATGATACTTGTTCCGAGTCACGGCAAGATGCTTGGACTGGCTGGCGTTACCTAAAATGCCGGTTCATATGGTATACATAAGTCTTGTTGTTGTTTACGTTATTGTTACGCAAAAATATAGTAGAACGTATCTCGCTTTATTTGCCCATTAGAATTATAACGAATTCTATTTAGCCAGTCCTAAGCCTTGAAAAGTATGAAGGGAAGTTCAAATTAATTTAAATGAGGTAATTTAATTAAGCTCCAATATAATATAAATACATAAATACTCTGAAATTTCGTTAAGGAATCGCTAGTTAAAAATCTTCGAGGCACGCCAACGACGTTAAACGCTCAGACGTCCACCTAGCGCGTCAACTAGTTGACCAATTTAACTAGTTCTTAATCAACTAGTCTATCGTTGACGTTCAATGGTTACGTTTCGTTAACTGATAATGTGTCAACGACCCATTAGACACTAAATAACAAGTAATTAATATGCGTCCGCGTGGCCAAGAGCGATGTGAGCGTGATTACGACCGTTCCGAATGTTTGGTAGCACTCAATAGTAGTGTTGGGGTGCGTACCATTTGAGTGAGATTCGCTAAAAACGCTAAAAACGATCACACTCCCAAAAAGTTTTCCACATGGGTTTTGGCGTTATTTTCGCCTTAAACGCTACATCTAATGTCAAAAGTGACAGAAGTGGCATTCTTAGCGTTCTTATCCAAAAATGGAAAGGGGATATCGGTTACAAACGATCACGTGATCACAACCATAGACGAATGTGATCAAAATTATCGAAAATAACGTTCTTAGCGACTAATGGAACATACTCTTGGGGTACGTACCATTTGAGTGAGATTCGCTAAAAACGCTAAAAACGATCACACTCCCAAAAAGTTTTCTTCATGGGTCTTGGCGTTATTTTCGCCTTAAACGCTACATCTAATGTCAAAAGTGACAGAAGTGGCAAATTTTAGTGGCATTCTTAGCGTTCTTATCCAAAAATGGAACGGGGATGACAGTTACAAACAATCACGTGATCACAACCACAGACAGACAGAATTTACGTTCTTAGCGACTAATGGAACATACCCTAAATAGTTTCTGGGTATGTTCCATTAGTCGCTAAGAACGTAAATTCTGTCTGTCTGTGGTTGTGATCACGTGATCGTTTGTAACTGTCATCCCCGTTCCATTTTTGGATAAGAACGCTAAGAATGCCACTAAAATTTGCCACTTCTGTCACTTTTGACATTAGATGTCGTGAATTCAAACTGTTCCAGTAGCCTCATAGCGTTTATGGCTAAAATAACGCCAAGACCCATGTGGAACAACTTTTTGGGAGTGTGATCGTTTTTAGCGTTTTTAGCGAATCTAACTTCAAATGGTATGCACCCTGACTGTCAAATGCGCGATATCTAATTATACTCTGTAGTATTGTCAGCGACTGTCAAGTGTCAAAATCGATTTGTAAACAATTGATCAGCTGTGAGCTGTCTACATACATTTATAAGTTATCCAATGTTTTAATAACAGAATTCATGGACATGGACATCGAAACCATATTTTACTATTAAATATAAGTTCTATGTGTTGTTTCACGTTTGCTATACTCAAGAGTTTGTGACAATGACCAAACAAGCAGTAAAAGTGGAGACCGAAGGTAAGTTTCTATCATATCCATATCTTGTACGAAATCTGATGAAATGAACGTATTTTGAATAATATACTGAATTTACCGTGTACTTATATGCGCAAATCAGTTATTTTTATGTTATACGTCTGTAATAAGAAACGTTATAATATATTAGTTTATTATCTTGATTTATAGGTTATGTTGATATGTATGAAAGTTTGATACTATATTTTAGACTTTTACAACTATTATAAAGTACCTAAATGCCTGCCGTAATTTTTCACGTCCTACGCCAATAGTAGTAAACCTCCGCATAAAAAAAACTAACAACTCATGATAAAAGTAAATGCTGAAGGTAAGTATCCAGTAGATATATTGGCAATTATGAATAAAATTTCAGATTCAATTTATTTTTTTATATTATATGCGTTATAATTAAGAATTGTTCTTAAATATTATAAATAGTACCGCTAAACCTATTTCAACATGCAAATGAAATGAATCTATTTTAAATTTGTCACTAAGAAGTTAGGCGGTGGCTTAAGCTAGTGGTTGTCATGTGGTCCTACTAAAATTTGAGTGAGATCTGAGGAGCAGTATTTTAGTTATCCTTAATATTGCACATTTAATTGACTGCAACTACATTGATGACATTCTCATTATTACTTGTCAATGTAAAAAGAACAAAAAAAGACTGTATAGAATGGTTTGGTTTATTTACTTTTTAGTGCTATTTTGTTTTAGAATATTTTCTATTTGAAGTCGATTCTTTATTGATATAATTTTAACACCTAGGGCTTGTTTCAGAATGTTGGAGTAAGTTCCGGTTATACTACCCAGAACTATTTTAATAAATAAAACACTATCTTTGCGTTTCACAGTCATCGATTTAGCCTATCCATCGGTTAAAGCTTGAAACATGCTGCATGTTAACTGTCATTTTTATCATGCAGTTATTTTATGTGTTGGTTAGCAACCCGAAACTTTATTAGGACATTCTGAAACGGAGCCTTAGATTATTACTATGGCATATCTATTGTTTCTAGTAATAATGGTAAGATTTCTTATGAAAAAAGTTTATTGGGAATTAAATAAAATACAATTAACCTATATGAACTAATTGATTTGTTAAAGGAGTGTGAATCCATTTCATTAATAAATGGTCACTTAAATAACCTCTTGTTTTGGTTGCCTTGGTAGTGGGTGTTCTTAAAAATTCACACTCCAATGAGTGTTGTCTAACAAACTAAAAAGATTAGGTTATTTTGTTATTAGAACTGCCCTGTGGTTACGATTTGGTATTTTCCATAAATGGGTAGTTAAGCATAGTTCTATGTAGATATAAAAGTAAACGGATCTATTATTTTGACATTTTAGTACTAATAAATGTTTACAAAACTACAGTGTGCATAAGATACCGTAATTAAATGATAATTACCCTGTTTGCATCCAATATTTACATTATTGAATGTAAAATTCCATCATCGTAATATAGTACCTGCGTCTGGTCTGTATAGAAGCAAAACTGTTATTGTGTAACTTGTGTATTAAGTAAGAAAATGTATTTTTACTATTGAAGAGTTGTGGCGATTCTTGCTTAGTAATTCTAAATTGAACTTGTCTAACCAATGTTCTCTGCATTCATTTAAATTAGATGAGAGATTGCTTGTGGTTTTAACTACTGAGCGCTTCTAAGGTTGGTAGGGCATGTTAAAGCGTCAGACCCAGTTATTGTCTTACGATGGCAAATGTTCTATGACATAAGCCAAAGGCCTTCAGATGGCCTAAAATCTCATACACTTACATGGGGTTACAGCATTTATTCTGATTGTTTGCCTTGCTAGCCACCACTCTCAGGCTAGAAGACTGTCACCAAGAACCTAACAGTGTGTTCTGGGAGCCATTATTATTAAAATATTTTATGAAAACATCAAATTAATATTATAATAAAACACTTAATAAATACATTAATATATCTAGTGACAATTCCGCCTAATTTTCCTAGCGCACGATCGAGAAATTCTCGATCGTGCGCTCGTAGAGTCAAGACCTCCTGAGGATGCTTCGTGTAGAAGCGAAACGCGTCGAAAATTCTTCCGGTTTGACTGCGTGGCGTTTGTGACGTCACGTCGGCTTAACAGGAAAATTAGGCGGAATTGTCACTAGATATATTAATGTATTTTTTAAGTGTTTTATTAAAATATTAATTTGATGGTTTCATAAAATATTTTAAAAATATTTGTTATAATTAAATATGGATTTCCGCAAAGTAACGCCTGAATCTATTTATTATCAATTTTAAGTATTATTTTATCATGAAGATGTGATAAAACTTGTAGGCCCACCATATTATAAACTAAGGCCCTGCCGTGTAATAATCTTAGGTGCCGTGACATTTTACATGACATTTGATATTTAACCTATGTATGAACATACATTTCTTGGCTTAAGAATATTAGGACTGTTCCATACCATCCATAAAAGGTATCTAAGGCCCTTGTTACACTATCATGTTATATATGATCGCATCTGTATGATTTCATATAGGTACATAATATGAAAATGTAATATATATATAACATATGACTGAGTCTGATTAGTCAACCAGTAAAGGATGTTATATTGAGTCTATGGATGTGTCCATACTATGTATATGATAATGTCATTTAGGCCTAAGGGATATCAAATTCAAAGTCAAAATCATTTATTCAATTTAGGCTTCTACAAGGCTCTTGTGAAGGTCAATTACAAATTTTAGTATTGAAATATCCTACATTGTACTGCCATGCGCTAAATGAGCAGCATACCATCACTCGATGTGAATGGGGTGTTGCTGTACATTGAGTGCCGATCAGGGTTCCTTTCTAAACGCCATAATTAACCGAGAGATAGCGAGAATACTATTAAATAGCAAGTAAACTATTTAATAGCATTTCCAAGGAGAATTGTCCAAAAAGTCATTTGAAGACTGTCTGACGCCAACAAGGGTATAAACTTGTAAAATCTTTTTACATAGCAGCTGCAATTAATTTTTTATTATGTACTTCATTATTTAGTATGTTCTTGCGTCTTTTATGCTGTTAGCACATTGTAATGACGCGACTCCACATGACTTGCATAATGGTAGAACGATGATGTATTATTATGTCAGGCCGGAGACAAAAGTATTGTAAAGTATAATAAAAAAATACACTAATTTCAGTGGTGCATACTACTTAAACGCTCGATTGTCACTAGCATAGTCATGGTCATTGGCATATAAGTACTTTTATCTGTTAAGCTAAACCTACTTGACCTATCTTGATGAAATTTAAATGGGGTAAACAAGATGATGACACGTCAAAAACAAAGTTATTTAATTCTGGCATGATGTCTTTATTCATCACCTTAGGAACTTTTTGGAAATAAGAGCCCCGATCCAGAGCTGCCCTAAATGGGTAAATGGGGGAGGGAATGATAGCCGAGGGGTAATAGCTATGGAGTGCCGTGCCACAGGTCCATGGTTCGAACCCCACCGCTGACTTGAGCTCTACCGCATGATAGAAGGGCATTTTGCGAGCTCGCGTGGCTAGCTGCCACCCGCAATTAGAAAATCTGTCGCCAAGTTCTTCAGTGTGTTCCTTGAGAGCCAGTAATTCTAGGTTAAGCCTGTTAACATCTTCAACCACATCATCACTTCCCATCAGGTGAGATTGAGGTCAAAACCTTACCTATCCGCATAAAAAAAAATGTCTCAGGGTGACGGGCGCAGTGCAGTTCGTCACTTGTGACGTAATGTATCTGTTATAGACAGACATCAGACGAGTTTGAGCATGTTCCGTCACAATGCAATATAAAAAGGCTATGTTCAGTAGTGAACGATCTGGCTGATAAAGGAACATAAAAAAACAATGTATATATAATACCTAATGGTAGTTTATAATACAGTCCCATTTGTTTATTATAATAATAATAATAGTTTATTTTGTACCAAAAACACATTGTTTACATCAACTGAGAGTAAATAAATCAAATACTTAATTTAAAACAGTTAGTTTGCAGTTAGTGCGTTTATTCATTACAATAGGACTACTTAAATCAAGATTTTATATATTTGAAATGAGAACGTACATAATGTAAGCACACAATAATTATATAGTAAGAACTATAAATAAGGCAAGTCCTTACCAGAAAATTATAAATGTATAAAATTGCACTACCACAAACAGTAGGTACACTCCAAGATGATGTAAGTACCTGTATTTAGTTATACATTTAATGCATACTCATGAACTCTGAATCCCACACTAAGATAAATCCTGTGTCGTGGGATTCAGTCTCCATTCAATCCATATATACACCGTGTCCCAAAATTCAACGATAAGCCGGCATCGGTGCATGGACCTACTCATGACTACTCGGGAAAAAAAAAAAAATTATAACTCTTTTTTTTTTTAATTACAGAGACTTTTATAAAGTTGCGCCAACTTTTAATAAAACTTGCCATGGTAGTGTCCATACTTTTTTTTTAACCCAGACTATAGAAAGTGCATAGAATGTTAAAATCTATGAAAATGATTTTTTTACTGATTTTTGTAAAATAACTACAAACTTTCTGTAATTTTAAAGGATTGTGGTAGATAGCCGTCCTTCTTAGGTTGCTAATGCACAAAAAATATCAAAAATATGTCAAAAATTGTGGTCATGGTAGTTGAAAATAGCATAATGGGTATCGAGTATCGATGAAATTTATAAAAGTCTCTGTAATTAATAAAAAAAAACAGTTATATTTTTTTTTTTTTTTTCCGAGGATTCATGAGTAGGTCCATGCTCCGATGCCGGCTTATCGTTGAATTTTGGGACACGCTGTATATACACTAAAGAAAGTATAGACATAACATAGAAATGTATTAGGTACTAAACGCTATATAGTCGGGTCTCTAATTAATCAAAGCATCGATTTATTCGCACCAGTATCAACTCGGGTCACTGATATCAATTAAAACGGACTGGTCATTTCCTTGTTACGTCACGCCCAGGGTCACGTTACTGTTGCTTTTGCGTAGACGGCAGGAAGGGGGCGTGACTAGGTGAATGTACAAAAGTATGTAGCGTATCTAACAGTGTTAATTAGATTATGGCAATTATGATAAGTCCTTTCAGTAATATAATATTGAGGTATTTTGTACGCAAATATACTCCTGGCTAACTACTAATTGAAGAGCTCGTAGCGAAGTTTGCTTAGCCGTTCTTAACCGTTCAGGTAAGTCCGCCGCGGTTATGACTTGGACGGGTGACCGCTAGAGGCATTACTACTGTGCGTGCTTGTGCTTCGGAAGGCACGTTAAGCTGTCGGTCCCAGTTTTAGTCTTATGATGACAGTCATGTAGCATGGTGAAAGGGCATTTTGCGAATGCCCGCCTGACTAGCTACCACACTTAAGTAGAAAATCTATCGCCAAACACCGATCGGTGTACGGTGTATTCTAGCAGCTGTCCTGACACCTGAGCCAGTAATTGTAGATTAGTCGGAAGGTTATATACCTTCACCGTATATACTCTGAACAACATCTTCGACCACGTCATTACTTGCAGGTGATATAGTGGTCAATGGCTAGCCTATCAACAATAGATAAAAAAGCATTATGTATTATATGTATACATTAAAGTTTTTACATGATTTGGAGATTTTAATCTAATATAAATTTTTAACACTAATCGAATTGATAACATAGGTCAATTAAATGTAATAATAATAATATTTTTATAATAATCAAATAAGGTTAATGTATTTTTTATTAATTTTGACGATTTTAGCGGTTAATTAGTAAAAAACTCCAAAGTTGCGATTCCATGATCATGTAGAATGGTTACGCCAACAAACGCGCCACCCACCTTAGCTCAGCTGTTGAACCAACAATCCGATAGAATTTAATGTAGAGACAACTAAAAAATCCGTTTAACATGTTTCCTTCCATCAGTGATCAGTGCAATGGACATAATATAGGCTGATGATGATTTGAAGTTTTTTTTTTTTTTTTTTTTTATGTTATTGTTACGGAACAAGCCCGAAGCCCACCTGATGTTAAGTGGACTAACCTCTGCCTATAACAGACGCATTTCGTCAACGACGAATTGCATTGTGCCCGTCACACTGAGACGTCCAGTTGTTAGGTCTCATTAGCCTGTAATTTTTCTGGCTCTCAAGGACTGCTGCCGGAACACACTGTAAGGTGCTTGGCGACAGATTTTCTACTTGAGGGTGGCTGCATTCACAAAATGCCCTTCCACCATGCGGTGAAGCTCAAGCCCGCGGCGGGATTCGAACCATGGACCTGCTGCACGGCAGTCCATAGCCAAAGCCACTGAGCCATCACTGCTTCAAAAGTGGTGTAGGTACTATTTAAAACAAGATACTAACAAAAAAAAAACTACTGTCCGTTTAAACACGCGGGTGAAACCGCAAGGTTTCAATTACAAAAATAATTATAGTTTTAGTTTTTTTTTAAACTTTATAGACATACGTTTGGCCATCAACCCGCCTGTTGATAAGCGACCGAAGATAGAACACGTCTAGAAGTAATCTATTTACTCTAGCCTTCAAGATGCCTAGCATGAAGTTCTAAGGAAAAGACATTAGAAACGTGGAACAAAATCTTTGCGTTCTAATTTTAGGAACTTCTACGTGATACGGGTGTTAGTGCGCCCTCCTTTTGCTTGTCCTGAAGAACAAGGGGCGGGGAGGATTAAATTGGAAAGCTCTTGCACACATTCGAAATGTATCCGATATAAAATGGAAAAGTCGCCTAGTACGTAACAATGTGTTCCGGCAGAACTCCTTGAGAGCTAGTTCTCGTTCTAGGCCAGCTTTCTTCAACCACAACATCACTTACCATCAGATGAGATAGTCGTCAAAGGTACATTACCAGTAAATAAATAGTCTACAGTTTATTTAGATATTGATTTCCTCAGCGTGAATAAAATTGTATGATAAAATGTTGTATTGAAATTAATTAGAAAATCGTCGAATTGTGATGAAAGCTCCTCTCCATATTACACGTCATCTCTGTCGTTGCCAATCCAAACCAAAGTGGTTACTTACTGATTTGACTTAAATCAGGATTAAATTATAATGCAAAAAAAACTACTCAGGTTTGGAGGAGAAAATTGGGGAATACAAAACGTCGATCTCCTGAGCAAAATTACCAAAAAATCTGCAAACCGAACGCTTAGACACGATTGCCTAATTCGAAACTTCTACGAACGTTATCGACGCAATTCGCTGCTACAACGCACTGTATGTTGAAGGCCTTCGTTTGACGTCAAAGAAGCGATGACGAAGTCTTCTTTTATTATAAATAGCGGTGCTTGAAGCAAATAAATTAAAAGCCTCTTAAGATTTTCTATTTTTCATTTTTGACATTACGAAACATAAAAATAAACTGCAAAAACTTGTAACGAAAAGTGCAGGCGTAGTGCTACGGACGAAATATTTGTATTTTTAGGGTTCCATAGTCAATGGGTAAAAACGAGACATTATTACTAAGACTCCACTGTCCGTCTGTCTGTCACCAGGCTTGTATCTCATGAACCGTGACAGCTAGATAGTTGAAATTTTCACAGATGATGTATGTCTGTTGCCGCTATAACAACAAATACGAAAAATCGGCCAATTGCGAGTCGGACTCGCGCACCAAGGGTTCCTTACCCATCGTGAAAACTAAAAGAAAGGATATAAAATGGTGTTTAATGTCGTTTATATATAATGGTACGGAACACTTCCTGCGCGAGTCCAACTCTCACTTGACTGATTTTATTAATATACCATTCCTGGTTTTGGTTTTGCTGCACAGCACGGAGTACCTAATATTTATATTCACCTACAAGGCGTCTCTTTTTCTATCGCATAGCCATGAATAGCTCTGATCTCTTCTGACGAGACACGCACGTACAATAGTCCCGTCCGGACGGATACGCCGATGTACCTGTAGCTTTGTACCTAGTGTGGAGTGAGCCAGGCCTGCTATTAAAATTATTATGAAAATTAATAATTATTATTTAAATACATAGGTACACTTAATGTAATATTCCTTAATGAATGAGTATTACCTACTTCATAAAATATTCTTCTTCTTCGTAATAAAATATAACCTACTAACATATAACCTATATAATCTTGCCGTAATTATGAAGAGCCAAAACGGGACGCAGAACAGCAAAGGGCACATTTTGGACTGTTTTTCCATCCACATGTTTTTTTTTTAATCGATTTAATAATCAAAATTACGAAGAACAAAGTCAAAACATAAATATAATATATAAAATATTGAATAAATGTTCATTTAGAAAACGAGTTTAAGTACAACATAATATAGTACATATACCTACATACACTTAGAAACTTAAGTAAATGGCAACTTTGCGTAGATTTATTATTCGCGCACGCTTACTTTATATTTTTCACTTTCATAAGATTTTTTTTTTCATAAATCATGCGGCGCGCTCGCTTCTCCCGTTTCTAGTTTGACCGGGGCGCTGATAGAAACTTGCCGGGACAGGGGGTTCAAACCGGGACCGTCCCGGTCAAAACCGGGCGTATGGTAAGCCTACCTATACCTATCAAAGAATATGATTATAATTTCCTTATTGAACGTTAACGGTCATGGTCAGAAAGCAAGTAGGTAGCAGGAAATATGGGTGCGATAGCAATATTACCTTTCGCTAGTGCTAAAAATAGGAAACTAGAATAGGAAGTTAGTTCAGTCTGCCTTAGACAGTATGCCAAGGCTGCACCGGCTGTCTGGTTACTTCAATGTTGTGCCATATGTCCGGAGAAGGCGTAACCTAGCTACCTATGTCAGTAAATATACAGGGTTATTGGACAACCTCTTAGGGTTGACTTCTGCTAGTTGCTAGTCTCAACAAACATTTTGGGATGTTTTTTTTGTATTTGTTTGTGTATTTGACGGAATAAGTACGAGGACCACATTGATTTTAAAAGTCTCTTGTGCCTGTAATTTATTTTTTCATATTTTTTATTGCTCGATGTAAATATTCACAACTCTATTCAAATGGAGTGCGGCGCGGTCCAGTGTTGCCGCCGCGGGCGCTCTTGGCTCCGAGAAGGCATTGTCTTTTACTACGAGATACATAACTTAAGTGTCATACAGTACTAGAAAAACTTTATCTCACAATTTTTGTTAGGACTAGCGTCAGTAGTCAACCCTAAGAGGTTGTTAGCATTTTACCAGTAACCCTGTATAACAAGTTAAGACACAAAAGATCTTGTGCGTGAAGATAATGACAACATTTTTATTAAAAAAATAACTGGTATGAATGGGGACGGGTTGTCAAGGGCAGGGCGGGTATTCGTAAATATGCCATACCAACATCCTGCACGGTAGTCCATAGTATTGCACTGGGGTATGATACCAATGATTTTAGAAGAAAAAGGTAGATGCGTTACGTAAATCACAAATTATTCAATATAAATTTTGAAAATTAATCTAAGTCATAATTTTCTACATAATTTGGTCGCTCCATCTCTTAAATTGTACGCCTGCATAGGCAAAACATGGTGGGACTAAATGTTTACATACATTCCATGTGCTTAAATTTAATTTTATGTATCATGTACCCATGTTTTGGACAATAAACATATCTTTATCAGACAGAGTAAATGTGGTAGAAGGCTGATGTACTTATGGATATAGAACATATAATAATACTACGTATGGCCAAAGCTATAGTTGGGCCACAGTTGGTCAAATAGCAAGGTTTTGATGTGCCACTAGCGGTGCGCGTATAAATTTACTACTTTTTGTAAGTTAGCTATCACCGTATAGGTACGCTTTATGGCATTTCATACACATCATGTTGTTGTATTCATGTCTTATGAATGAATAGTATGTCATCTGTATGAAACAATGATGAAGCGTCTGGGAATTTCATTACGTTTAATAATCACAAGTTTCACTGAAAAACTGCATCTAATTGTTTTGTTAGCACCAATTTTACGGCCATTGTTCTTGATTTTCCATTTAATACGTGTATAGCGTAAAACAGTTACAGCATTACAGGGATGTTGCTTAGGTTATATTGGGTCTGATGAGTAATAATATGGGTGTCGCACACTGATCCATTCAGCACAACATCGACATCGCCTTAACTCCAGCCTATCTATTTTTTATGTTTATAGCTGATAGGTTTGCATTTGACCAGTATCTGACCTGGTGGTAAATGATGTGAACCTAGATTTACTGACTCTCAAGGACAGCCTGTTCCTGCACTGAGAAAAATCTAAAGTCAAAAGCGCCCTAATGACGGCCAATTTATATGGTATGAAGGCAAAAAACCGACCAAACGTAAATACGTACAAAAACGCCTTCCAACTAGAAGGCGTTAAACGAGGTCAGTGAAGGCGAATGTTTCTTTTCGTCTTCATTTACCGTATATAAACCACCGTTAAAGTAAGGTATATTTTATGGTCAATACTGCAAATATTATCGTATAACAAGTTCAATTCTGAAAATACTTTACGGAAGGCGTTTTTTGACGGTTTTGTTTATTATAAAACATGGTACATTTTTATTGATTGGTGAAAATCATCTTAAGACTTGTAAATTCACTTTGCGTAGTTACAATTCAACGGTAAAAGGTCAAATTTGATTTAAGCTTCAAAGTCGTATTTCTCAGTGTGAACACACCGTTAGGTACTTGGCACAAAAATTTTACTTGGTGGTAGCTAGCCAGGTGGGCATTCGCAGCAACCGGTATCGATGGCTTAATGTGTTCTCGGGACCACGTGCACGTGCAAGTAATGGAACTAGCGGTCACTCATCCAAGTCTTGACCTCAGCGGATGTTGCTTAGCTGTCGATCTGCGACTTCGCATAGCTAATTAAGCCAGCGGTCGGGCTTAAACATCTCGAACAGAAATAGATCGTTTTCTCCCCTCGATGTACAGTCGCCTGCATTAAGAAGTATACACATTGTAATTTTCAAAATTGTGGCAAAGAGTTCTGTTTTTTCCTATGTAATCGAAAGTATCTTAAAATCAAAGAATAATATGAATACTTTTACTCAGGTTAATTTTAACTTCGATTAATAATAACTTAGCGACAACACATTATTTTGAAAATTACGAAGTGTATACTTCTTATTGCAGGCGACTGTACAATGTACTATTAGTATCACAAGTACATAAATGTATAACGGAAATGTTTATCTTAAATGTTCCTACAAAAAAGCCCGCGATAGCATATATCTATCTTTAACGTATAATTTATTAACGCCAAAATAGTGAACTATGAATACTATAAAAATTTACATTTTATTTTATAGGTATTTGGTAAATTATAATATATTATTATATTACAAATTGTTCCTTATCAAACTAATAATATTAAAAGGGCGAACATTTGTGAGTGTATTTGTATGTTTGTTACTTCTTCACGCTCAAATGGCTGGACCAGTTTTAATGAAATTTGGTATGGAAATAGATGAGGCGCTAGATATAGGATACTTTTCATCATCTATCACGGTGTAACCGCGCGGCGCAGCTAGTATATATTTCAAACTGTCAGCTAAGAGATATAGCTCGGCATCAAATATTCCTAGTGGTGTCATTTTATAAACATAGTATTATTTATTATTGTAATATCATTGTTTTATTATCGTAATATCATTGGTTTATTATCGTAATATCATTGTTTTATTATCGTAGTATCATTGTTTTATTATCGTAATATCATTGTTTTATTATCGTAGTATCATTGGTTTATTATGGTAATATCATTGTTTTATTATCGTAATATCATTGTTTTATTATCGTAGTATCATTGGTTTATTATCGTAATATCATTGTTTTATTATCGTAATATCATTGGTTTATTATCGTAATATCATTGTTTTATTATCGTAATATCATTGTTTTATTATCGTAATATCATTGTTTTATTATCGTAATATCATTGGATTATTATCGTAATATCATTGTCAGTGACTTTCAGCTAGCCTCGAAATATTAACACTGCCTTTTCTCAAATTAACAAACCCACTAGTCTAGTCAATAATTTATAAGTAAATCTATTTATTTATAGATATATTATTCAACACCCGTCTACTTTTACAATGTCATTCATGCATTATATAACTGCGATAAGCTAAGGTCAAATCTGTATATAAAAAAGCATATAAATTCAGTACCTAATACTGTCACGCGTGTATAATAAGAGGTTATCAATATTACGTGATGTATTACTTAATCAGACATAATGAGAATAAAATAAAAATTTACGTTATTATAAGCTTGCAACTGTCGGTTATGGTACGATGGTGAATAACAATGTTGTTTATTAGGTATATAAGGTGTCATGAATCGTGTACTAATTTTATTTCCTTAGTATTGGACTAGAGTGATGCCACCGTGCGTCGGCACAGAATAAAAAGGACGTCGCCATCGGCTTGAGCTTCACCGCATGGTGGAAGTGTTCTTTTGCGAATTTTGCGAATGCCTGCTTACCTTAAGTGGAAAATCTGTCGCCAAGCACCTAACAGTGTGTTCTAGCAGCAGTCCTTGAGAGCCAGAAAATTACAGGCTCATTTTTTTTATTTTTTTTTTATTCGTTATAGTTTCGCCTTTGACCACACCCTGCCTGATGTTAAGCATTGATGTGGTCTAGGATCAGAGATTAATGCTTAGCATCAGGTGGGCCTTGCTTAATCCCTCACAATACTCGCACCATAAAAAAAACGTTGAGTCACTAGATATATTTTTAAATGTTTTTCTGAATAATTAATTAACTTTAAAAAATATTTTTTTATACATTTGTTATTATTAATTATGCAATGAATTTCAGAATCTCAACGCCTGAACCTATTAACTATGTGTGCGTGCATATGCATTGTTAGTTATATATATATATAGAAACTCATATTATACCGACCCTTCATGACAGAAATAAGAGCAGGAAGGAGGATCATGATGTATTACACCGATTGTCCTTTGCTGAACACAGCCAATCTTGATATGATATTTCGAATCACCTTTCAGCGAACGCTATGCTTCATCGAAGGCACGCTTAACCGATTGTCGCTTTTACGAAAGTTCATTTGACACAAAACGGGAAGAGATGGGGTGACATTCTAGTACCGCACGGGTTACAAACAGTTCAATTGTATAATATTGCACAAGATTATCCTGCTTATCTAAATACCATTGTACAATGTATACCCAAACATTATTGTGTCGTGACTCGTAAGTATACTTTTTTACTCCCAATTTCCAGCAAATCTTTAATCTGTGAAACTGTCAGTCACGACACGTCATGTTGATAATGTGCAAATATACCTTTTAGTGTCCGAATTATCGTTAATTCGGATCTGGTTTTGGGCGGTTGTTGGTTAATAAGGCCTTCGCGTTTTTGCTTGACGTATTTATGTGTAAATTGAAATGTTATATAGAACTATTGATATATTTTTTCAACATTTATGCACTGGTATTATTTTATAAGAGCATTGACGCATGCTAAGCGAAAACACAGAAATTATTTCGGAAGGAAAAAGATAGCTTCCAGCGGGACTTGAACCCGCAACCCCCTGAATACTGTCCTGGTGCATTACCAATTATGCTATGGAAGCGGGCGCTGGACAGTCGAATCTTCTCCATCGATGATCGTATATATCAACTTATACCAGCCTAAGTAAATAGTCTTCTGCTATTTGGGTAGATGTCGCCAACGTCAACAATACATTCAAACGAATGGAGAAGATTCGACTGTCCAGCGCCCGCTTCCATAGCATAGTTGGTAATGGACGAGGACGGTATTCTGGTGGTTGCGGGTTCAAGTCCCCCTGGAAGTCATCTTTTTCCAACCGAAATCATTTCTATTTATGCACTGTTTTGTTTACTAAACGAATTACAAATAATTGAAAATTTTAACAAAAATAAACCGACTTCAAACAAAATACGCATTATTAGAGATAATTACTACTCGTCAGATCTCACTCAAATTTAAATGGGACAACTAGACAAGCACCAGCTTTCGATTGTAAAAGAAATCATCAAAATCGGCACACCTAATAAGAGTTACTAGATATCACACACAAAAAAAAACCGCCTGAATTGAGAACATCCTCCTTTTTCTAAAGTCGGTAAAAATATAATGAATGTTCTCAGTCGATATGTATTTTATTTTTAAAATCCAGTAAAATAAACACAATCAAACTTTAATAAGTATCAATATTGTTTGGTGTTTTTACGAGATCATCCCGATCTTTATGATTCTTTTCCTGTTGGTTCTCTACCGAACAGGAAATTAATATATTTTTATAAAAACTAACGTGGTTTTTACTTATATAAATTTTACTAATAATACTATATAGTTAATAATACGAGATAACTCACGTGAATAAGTCAGAAAGCTCCGACTATAGTCTCGAGTACATCCGGTCTTCTTCAAGGAGAGGTCGCGATCGAGACGCCCTTGATGACGTCACGCTTTGCACTATAGTCTAAGCTACCTTATTCACAAGAGTTACCCCGTATTTTTTTTAGTTCAAGGGGCGATTTAAATTAATTAGGAGCTTGAAAAATAAAACATACTATATATTGAAGCGCTCGTAGCGAAGTTTGCTTAGCTGTTCTTAACCGATCAGCGAAGTTAAGCAGCGTCCGCCGCAGTCATGAGTTGTATGGGTGACCGCTAGTGACATTACTACTGAGCGTGCACGTGCTTCGGAGGACACGTTAAGCCGTCGGTAACGGTTGTTGTCTTAGGATGGCAGTCGTTACAGCATGGTGGTAGGGCATTTTGAGAATGCCGGTATGGCTAGCTACCACAATCAAGTAGAAAATCTGTCGCCAAGCATCTAACGGTGTGTTCCGGCAGCTGTCCTTGAGAGCTAGTAATTCTAGGTTAAGTCTGTTAACACCTTCGACCACATCATCACATACCATCGAGTGAGATCGTGGTCAAAGGCTTAACTCTCCAGCAATAAAATAAAAATAACACGTTTGTTTGTCTTCGACAAAAATAGATATTATTTTCTGCAACAGACATCCGTGGAATAATATTTGCTCCACATTTATAAATTGAAATCAATTTCAAGATCAAAGTGAGTAATGTGTTGATATCAACAGATGATGACGTCAATAGTATAAGTTTACGAGGCGTTTCTGCTTCTGCATTGGCGGGTTTGCCTACGTTTCCAGTCACGTGAAAGTATCTAAGGTGTTATTGGTCGTGATTCTGTTTTACTAAATAAAAATAAGTTAAGTACCAAAGTTCTTATTCCGTTCGTACTAAAATCCAAATTTGTATAACACATAAGTGCGATGGACCTTAAATTTTAATGTTTCTATTTAATTTTGAGTCAATATAGCATCAATTTAAATGACGACTAAAATCTGCTTAAAACTACCCGCAATCATAGAATCAATAATAACAAAGAAAAAACTAATTATATTTATTAATAAAACACTTTAAAAATTTAAAATCATATATCTAGTGACCAATCCGCCTAATTTTCCTATTAAGCCGACGTGACTTCACAAACGTCACGCAGCAAAAACCGGAAGAGTTTTCGACGCGTTTCGATTCTACACGAAACATTCTTATGAGGTGACTCGACGATCGAAAATCTTCCGGTTTGACTGCGTGATCTATAGATCTATTCATTGCATAGAATCCATTTAATTTTAGAACATACATTTTTAAATGTTGCACTAATTTGAATTTAAGCGCAAACAAAATTATAACTAATGTATTTTACTTAATATTATTTTAGGTTGAAGTGCATAACAGTATTACATCATATAAAAATGTTTTGCACATCAGCTAACCCACCCACGTCTTCGCATTTGGGTCTATGCTACGAATTATATGTAAAGAAGTGTAACACTCATGCAGATACCGCTTTGATTTCGTACTCATCAAGTTTACAATCAACAAAACACGCACAATCGTTTGATTTGTCGCTTAGAAATGATCGCATCCGATTGGTTGCGGCAAGATAAAGTTTTTGCGCCGCACGGTACACTTTTGAACCACGCCCGCCGCGGTAAGGTTTTCATTGTGCTGTTTTTGAGCTTGACTTTTCTTTTGACTTGACATTTCTTTACATATTTATTTCTAGGATCTACGATAAAGTGCCATAGGCTACTAAATGAGGTCGTGATTCACACTTCAGTAACACGTCTATCCTTGTTATTGATGCAGTTCTCTACCTTACTCTGTAAAAGCTGGCGTGATAGCTGGTTTGGCTTTTTTATGCTCATTTGGCTCATTCGCGGGACTTTCTTGTAGATGGAAAAAATCGGGAAACGCCTTTTAAATCTATTTAGTATTGAAAGCAGTAAAGAACGCTTTCAAAGCAAGTGGTCCACATTCCTGCTACGCCACAATTTGGAACCAGCTGCCTGGTGAAGTATTTCTGACTTAGGGGCCATCAATTAGAGATCATATTCCCTCCTCAAAAGCCGGCAACGCATCCTCAAGACTTCTGGTATTGCGGATGTCGCCGCCTGCTCGTTTGCCCTACTATGCCATAAAAAAAAACATAAGTACCCAAAATATATACTTTTGTAAAAAGAAAACTCGATTTTCGCCTAGACTAGCTATCTATAATGACTTCTCAACAATTTTTATTCATATTGTATACAATGTTAAAGACACGAAAGATTTTATTTATGATCAAATAATATGTATTATGATAATGAATACAATGTTTTCCTATAAGCACGATTATAGAGGCAAGTAATAATATAATCACATTAGTATAAATCTAAGAAATTTCAACTACAAACGAGAGTAAATAGGTATATTCAAGGCATGCATGCGCTAGCGTAGATCAAGTTCAAAATGGTTGTCTTCTAAACTAATATAATAAAGAGGAAAAATTTGTTTGTTTGTTTGCATTGAATAGGATCTGAAACTACTGGACCGATTAGGATGAAATTTGGTATGGAAATAGTTTGAGACACGAGGAAGGCCATAGGATAGTTTTTATCCAACTGCGCAAAAAGATGTTAATGATTTTGCGCGATAAAAAAATACATAAGAACAAAAAAAAATACATAAAAGTTCATTAATATAATTATATTCACACATTCTTTATTATTTTCTTTTCTTAGTAACCTGACTCAAATAGAAGGGTTAATGTGAGTTTATAATAATTGATGTGTTTTTTAATACCCGTGCGAAGCCGGGGCGGGCTGCTAGTCTGTTATATAGAACTAACGAAGGCCCGCGGCTTAGCCCCGCGTGGAGATTAATTATATCACAGCCATGTTGGAGGTATTCAGTAAACCGCGATAAAAAAAAACTGGGATATAATAGCTCCCATTCCAAGTTTTAGTCAAATCCAAATCCGTTGAGCTGTTTCATCGTGAAGCGAGTAACAGGCATACAATTTATAATATTAGAGTAAAAAAAAGTTGTTTTTTATTTCTAGACACTGAGGTACACATTATTGTTGATTGTAAAATGATACAATGATACATCAACACTTTTTAAAAGGTGTTCAAAGCAAGCACCCTATATAATATCGCGCGTAATTTGAATATGTATATATGACACTTTCAGGTCAGGTCTTTTTATTTGGTTATGTGCCCATAAACATTGTTCTCCCTGTGTGGTCTTCAAATACTTACTTTTTGTTTTCTGCTACTAAGATAATACGTACCTAAAATCATATTTTTGACGGATTTCGAATACAGGAAGAGGTCTCAATTCGGATGTTCTAGGTTACGTTTGTGACTTCACATCTCCGTCAGTTTTGGACAGATTAAAAAGTTATTTATAAAATTACAAAGACAAAATTAAAGAGACAAAATTATATTCATGTGCGGGATATTTTTTCTCGGATATTTGATTTGTAATTTTGTAATGTAATCCGCCGAGCGGGCGTTATTGAACACATAGCAATATTAAAAAATCTTGAAATTTTAATAAAATACTGTCCGAACCGTCTCTCTAGCCAAAACCTAGCATAGGAGGAAAACGCAATTTCTCCACGCATATTTCAGGAAAGCACTTGACGTATCTATATGTCATACGTTGTTTTCCACACTTGATTGTTTGACCAAATGATTCACCCTTTACCTACCTTCCATCCCTGTCATTCATGTTTCCACGAAATAATGTATGTCTGGGCTTCAATTATAGTGTAATATATACCTATGCGTTTCAAATGACCTACTGTGGGGTTACACAGTCTAATACCGAACCGATCTATTCATTTCATACAGCTATCGGAAAACTGCTGATGATTCAATTGGTAACAAAATTGTGCAACTTTAGCGACAGCGAGCGATTGCCTTGGTGCAAGATAAGAGCTGCTCGAGTAGACCACAGTTCCAAACTCTAGCTTTTCCTGCCGAAAACAACCTTCCTGCAATATTGTAAAGCATTTCGGTTGATTGGACGAACAGGGGCCCAACTCTCACATTTTAAAAACGATTATGGAACACCAACGTCTTCGTCGTTTAAAATATTGATACTAAGATTCGTACAGTAGTCGTCACGAAACAATAATGTTTATATAGCGCTATCTCTATCGCACAAATGACTTGATTCAATGCATGCAGCCTGCTCAATCTCTTCAATGTTCTCACGTTGAAGTTCTAATGTAAGGTTACTATAGTGATAAATGGGAGTGCGAATTAAAATTTAAAATTTTTAAGTTAAAATATGACTGAATTAAGAGATGGGAGTTGGCCCCTAGGACGGTTCAACATGATACCTAAGAATAGAGCATGTTCTCAGCACCAAAACTTTAGTTTAGTCATCGTCTTTCATAGAAGTGAGTCGCGGGTTCGCTGTTACAGGACCTACAGTGTACGTATACAACTCGCACTTAGCCAGCTTTATTTTGAACTTTTCTAAGACAAGACAGAGATAGACTAAGATTGCTATTTCTTTTTTTCTTTTCATATATTTACGGCTGATAGGTTTACCTTTGACTGTAAGTGATGATGCGGTTGTAAATATAAAACCGGCATGGGAACTGGATGTCAAGGACTTCTGCCGTAACACGCTGGTAGGTCTTTGGTGAAAGATTTTCTACTTGAGGGTGGTGCTAAACCGGCATTCATAATAGCTACCACTATTCTATAATAATTGAAATCATAAGACAAGAACCGGAACCGACAACAGCTTAACGTGCCCTCCTAAGTACTTGTACGCCCAATAGTAAATGCCACTAGCAGTCACCCATCCAATGACCGCAGCGTTTGTTGCTTAACCTAGTTAACCGGTGTACAAAAGACTAGTAAAGCTCTGCTTCGAGCGCTTCGACTCCATAAATTCCAGAAACCACAAGACGCTTGTAGAGTAGTTTAGTACCACTGCACTGGTGTTGTTTCGTAAACACAGAACTCGTTTCCTTGTTTGCCCATCACAACGCTAGTACTGGAATGGATCAGAATTTCATTACAATCGCATGATTTATGCGAAGTCGTAAACAACACTGTTTCAACAAAGCTTTCATACTTATAGACAGTATGAGACTTTTGTACGGAATCTTAGATAAAAATCATATAAAATTAGCTTGCCTCACTGCCAGTTTTTACCTCTTGATGAACTCTAAGTTTGTACTATGGCGCCTCTTCCTATATAAATGTATTACAACATAGCAAATACAAAAAAATACTGAAAACACAGTTGTTTATAATCTAAAATATCGAAAAGACTACAGTGTTTTCACAAGTGACGTAACATATAAAAAAAACCCAATGCACAACATAAAATATTAGTATTTTTGTGCTTACTACCACTATAATAACACCAAGTCTGACGCTTGAACCTAAATTTATTACGATAGAAAAAATTGTCTTAAAACGCTTTTGTTTCGTAACCTCCTCTAAATATTACCTATTTCATATAAAAAAAAATCGCTATTGTAAGTATTTTGTGCATACTACTTACCTACAAAATTAAAATGAGTGCCTAAATTTCTGTCATCAACTAGTGTCAAAGTCGGGGCAATTGCGGTTTCAGTTTAAGTTTTTTTACCACCTATTTTGATGAATAGAAAGTTGGAAACTACAGAGCTTCCGTACAAAGAGGTCCTAAAAGGGACACGCGCTACCTACAAAGCCTTAACTAATATAATATATGGAATAATTGAGCGCTCTACTTAGAATGTGAACGACGTTAGTTTGAAAATTTGCGACTATCTCCGAGTGTACGCTTACGATCCAAACGAGCCGACGACGACGCGACGTTAGTAACAGCTTCCAAAACAACTGTACCGAGTTGCGATACTGTTACTATATGTGTTCGCGGAATAAAGTGAAGAATAACCGAACGCCCGCCGACCGAAGTCCAAGGCGAGGAAAGTGAACGCTCCTCGAATACGCCGATGACGCGGATTACAACAGAAGGGGGCGTGCCTTGACGTCATCACCAGTTTAAACATAGCGATAGCAGCCTCGAATAACTGAAGTTTACGAATGGATTACGGTTTTTTCAGTGAGGAATCTGACAGTGAAGGTTAATCTAACGTCTTTCTTCAGCTTGAAGGACGATTGGTGGAATTCATGGAAGCACTTTGTATGAGTGGAATGCGATGAGTGTTAGCGAATGTTATGAATTTAGGTATGTCGGTGTGTACAGTATCATATCCTCCCATTAAATGACGTGAAAATGTAATACTGCTTTCGATAAGTTGTCACTTATGAGTGTTTGTTAAACTCCTGTTTTCAGATTATTGCGCTTAAGTCATTGTTATTCGCAAGGTGCGATATGGTGAGTTCAAACACGACGCTACGTGACGATAAGTCTCAGATGTCACAGCTGTCAAAGCGATATTTTGATATGATATTTGAGTATATATTATATATGACTTAATGGACTGATTTATGATGTAGTACTTAATACGCCCATAGGAGAATATAAAAGATATCGAAATATTGTAAGTACTATAAGAACAGTCCCGGCAGGAGAATACAGGGGCTGTTCAATATCCTACTTTTAAATATTTTGATAGGTGGCGTAGAGTAAGAAGGTAAGTACTATTTCCCGTAAAAAGAAAACAAGTAAAAATAAGATTTTCTTGATTGAATTTTTTTTTTCTTATATTGATAGCTAGCCTTTGACCACGACCTCACCTGATGGTAAGCAATGATGTGTTCGAAGGTAATAAACATACATAACATAGAATGGAAACTGGTTTTCATGAAGTACTTCTGAACAAACCATTAGATGCTTGGTGACAGATCCTCCTGATAAATCTCTGTAGCACTTTTGCACACTCAAATAGTTAATGGTAGGTTTTGTGTTTTGTTTTTTCACTCAAGTGGTAGGTTTTCAAAATTGCATTTTGTTTGATGTTGGTTTGCGTGTTATGTTTAATTTTTTTTCTAGTGCGCGATATTTATATCTATTTATTTGCATATGGAAGGGTTTAGTGCTATCCTTGTTTCTAGTTAAGTGATATTGATTTAACAGAGTAATTTTAAATATAAAAAAATCGATAACCCCTTAATTATGCTTCTATTAGCAGTATTTATGATAAACACCAAAACTATTTTAAATACAAGGTAAAAAAACTTTTACAAATACTGGTATCTCTTTAGGGGATCCTGTTCCTGTTTGGGACCCAGATGAAATATCTGGCGCTCATCCTAGATGGAATGTTTACGTTTGAGGCCCTCTTTGTAAATTTGGCCCCAAAAAAGGATGATCTAACCGGTATAACATCTAGATCTCAGTTTATACGCAGTTATAGAGATTAGAAGCATTGCTCGAGGAAGTGACAACGAGCTAATTACCATAAGCTAAGTAAATATTCAAGTCGTAAAAGATTCTTACTCGTAGTCGTAAAGAAATAACTATAAATAACTTGGTCAAGGTTTCCAAGTTACAACCAGCGGGTACTTTAGGTTTCTTTTTATGGGTTATAGGGGAAAACGAATAAGCGTCTCACCTAGTGTTAAGTGATTACGAACACCAGGGGGCCAAGGCTGCTAATTACATGTTCATATTCAGCATAGATTCATTCAAGATTTATACAAGACAGAATCGGTAGTCTGCTGATCCCTTATGAATATATGAATCTATGATGAATCCAGGCTGGTTTGACGATATTGCCAACAAAAAAATAAAAAGAGAAGAGTAAGGTAATTCAGAAAACAATTTCGTTATTATTTATTATTATTTTATTCTTTCGTTTCGTTTTCATATGAAACCGAGATTGAATCAATATTGACTCAATATGAACGATATGAAGTTATTAGACTACCAAAACTGTCAAAATTGACCAGGCAGATTCCATTATAGATTCATATTGATTAGCAGACTTGACGCCCTGTTCAAGGGGAGGGGATTACTGAAAAACAGCGTCTGTGCACATGTGTAATAATATGTGTACGGACTTTATGCTGAGTTTTCTCCTTTTGTCCACATTATTTATTTGTATCATATCATCTTTTTCTTTTCCCTCTATGTAAGTTACAAAATATTTATTTTCTAGTGTTTTTTTTTCTTGTGTATTCTGTTTTTGTCCATATACTTTTTGTGTGGCAATTAATGAATTTTGATTTGATTTCATTTGATTACCGTCGCTTACGGACATCCGCAATACCAGGATGTGTTGCTGGCCTTTGAGGATGGAATGTACTCTTTTCTTGAAGGTTCCTTAATCTAATACTCCTTCTTCAATACATTGAATTCATGATTATGAGCATCATTAATCATTATCATCTCCCTCGCCTCACACTCGAAGTGCACGTAGCAGAGCTTGCCCAGTCTTTCTTAACCGATCAACAAGGTTATCAACACACGCTACGGTCTTACTTGGATGGGTGACCGGTAGTAGCTAACCTAGAATTACTAGCTCTCAATGACAGCAGATAGGATACACCGCTAGTTGATTGTCTCATCCCCTCGTACGCACTGCTTACACAAAAAAACATGACTGAGTGCGCAAAACATTTTTATCATATAGGTTGTGAATTACTTTTGCCACAAAATCTCAGGTTTTTTTTATGGAAATCAGGCTTTTTCTCGAGATACTTAGAATACTTTATTTTTAATCTAGTAACCCTACGCTATGAGAGCTTTAAAACCACTTGATCAACAACGCAACCTCAGACGAAGCCTTATTAGCTTATTACAAAGTAAATAAGTACGTGTGCCTAAGTTGTAAACAATCTATTAACTTTGTCATATTGATCAAAACAACTTTGTTATTATAAACAAGCTTACATACGTACATAGTCAATATAAGCGAAATTGGTTTATTTATTCTGCAATCATGGAGAATCAATGAAAACGACCTTTTGCATCGTTTTGCGAGGTTCTTTCAATTAAACCACTTCTCAACTGAAATTAATGGACATTTAAACTGTCTATAAACATCGATTTAAATTAAACAAAAAAACCCGCGCAAGTGCGAGTGGGACTCGCGCACGAAGGGTTCCGTAACTAAATATTCTGTGAATAGTTAAAACGTCTACCTGTCACCGATATTAGTATCGAGCAAGAAACGTGAAAAAATCAAGTTTGTTGTACGGGAGCCCCCCCTTAAATATTTAGTTTATTTTATTTTTAGTAGTTGTTATAGCGGCAATAGAAATACATCATCTTTGAAAATTTCAACTGTTTAGCTATCACCGTTCTTGGGATACAGCCTGGTGACAGACGGACGGACAGCGAAGTCTCAGTAATAGGGTCCCGTTTTTACCCTTTGGGTACGGAACCCTAAAAATGAAAATGGGATACGCTCCAATGTCGACAATATAATGTGGAGAAATTTAACACAAGCATAATATAATGCACACAGCTATGTACACAGCCATTGTATATGATACGTTTTAATGAATGACAAGAACATATACGCACACTACTAAGACCCTATCAGGAGACGTCGCTTGATTTTTTTGAGGCCATGTTCGAGGTAAGCTTGCCTCTTCTCCCGTTGTTTATAAGTTCAATGGTTTCTGATCAAAATTTATTGGCATACAACATGTCTTATAATTAATATGACTTATTGAATGGCTGTTGTTTATGTCAACTTTCAAACGTAGGTTAATCTAAAGCACATTTCCTGGCTTTTTGAAGCAGGGCCTCATTTTGGGCATATTTCTTTTATGTTCGATTATGCAATTTGTTACCAAAAAAATCGGATGATGAAATGTAAAAACAGTGATTTCACGATAATTTATACATGTTTGTAATTAAAGCTGTTATTAACTGATGAACTTCAGTAAATACCAACTTTTGTTAGTAACACATGTGAATACGTAATCGCAAACCCGTACTTTTTCTATGATTTCAATCAGATTTGTTAGTAACAAATTACATTAGCCCAAAGTTACGTACAAGTAAATTAAAGCCTCCTACGGACCAGTTGCGAAACTCCGGTTCTTCTATAAACGGCAGAAGGGAAAGAAGGTAGACGAACAGTAATACTGTTGCACCCTATAATGCCATAGTTTAGAGGAGACATGTCAAACATGCGGTCCGCGGGCCGCTCCCAGAAGGATAGATTGTAGACTCAAAGACATAAATGCAAAATTTCAACTTTTTCGATATACAAAAAAATATGAAACTACTTTTGTATGGACAGCGTTATGAAAACCTTCAGACGGATCTCATTCTTGAGATGCAATAAATAGTACGAGACCTAGAATTTAAACTGGAAAAACAATGACCGTATATCGCATACGAGACCTGGCACCTATATCGTATATTATCTACTACTAAAATGAACTTTGTTGTGAAAGTCAAGAAGTAATTACAAAATCACAAATACTCGATAGGAAAAATTTAAGTCATGTGCGGGATTCGAACCCGCGTCCATCCACCCCTTGAGCCGGGGTATGCTCTAACCAATTGAGCTAACATGACATGGCGTCATAACTCAAATCTTTCCTATCGTCTTTAACCATCGTATTGGAATGGAGCGACATCTATAGTATAACTTGCTTTGTACTGTCGTATATTTGTAATGAAATCCGCATAGCAGGCGTTATTGCAAACCTAACAATATTAAAAAAAATAAAAAGTCAAGAAGTAATCTTTATATATTTTGTGTGCTAAAAAAATACCAAAAAATGGAACTGACTTCAACACTCAAGTGTGAAATAACTTGTTAAAGTCGGTACCATGCTGTAAAAAAAAATTACAACCTTTTTAGTGACCGTTGCTACTTATGAAATCGATTGTCATTCACTGTCAATGACTATATCATCAAGATAGGAAATTACTTTTCAGTTATATCTGATGAAATTCAAATGCAATTCAAATTCACACTGCAAGCATCAGCTTTCAAATATAAAAAAAACATCAATATCAATATTCACGGTTAATTTACGGTTCACCGAGTCTAAAGTTCGGAGGTAAAAAACATTTAACAAAAAAAGTACTTACCTCCTCCTTTTTTGAAGTCGGTAAAAACCATGACCGTATATCGCATACGAGACCTAGCCTCTATATCTCATATTATCTACTACTACAATGAACTTTATTGTGAAAGTCAAGAAGTAATCTCTCATTCATATTTTGTCTGACTATGACGACATTTAGATATTTAATTGTGTAAACAAAGAGTTTGAGTCACAGTGTTATTGTACGCTCCGTATTCAAGTGCCAAGTTTTCTTCCCTGAAGCGTTGGATAGCTTTTAACAAAAGCTTGCTACACACAATGTTTCAAAGAAGGCTCAAATTGGTTGTAATTTAATACTTTGTGTTAAATTCAGCTTTGCACGCGTTTATGAACAGTCAGAAGGTGTCTAAAAAGGCTCGCCTAGCTGTTCATGGGGGAGTGTTGATTCCGACACTAATTTATGGTAGTAAAAGTTGGGTATGGCAGAAAAAGCATGAAAGTAGAATAAATGCAGCGGAGATGAGAGCATTGAGGATCATGATTGGAGTCAAACGGAGTGATAGGATAAGGAACAGTGTAACGGTGTGGTGTGAATGAGGATGAAGTGACAAAAATCGAGAAAGGTATGTTCAGATGATTTGGACATGTGGAGAGAATGAATGAAATGATAATGACTAAACAGGTATACATGGGACAAGTGAACGGAAGTGTTGGAAGGGGAAGACTTAGGCTTACGTTACGAAATCAAATTGAAGAAGTTCTGACAAAAGGCCAGGTCAAGAATACCCTTAACCGACGCTTATGTATGAAACGATTGATGAGTGTAGATGAAGCGAAAGAGATATGTAAGGATCGTAGTAAGTGGAAATGAGTGGTCTCTGCCTAACCCTGTGGGAAAGAGGCGTGATTTTGTATGTATGTATGTAAATACCCGTACGTACTGCAATTACTAGTACCTACTTGAAAAATATTATTCTAATGGACCAAATATAAAATATACTCGTACCAGCTGCGGTTTATCTCAACAGGAAACAGCGAACACACACACGCAACACTTCGCATGTGTAGGTTGATTATTATGAGTATTCATAATATGCAGTCATTGTATTTATTTACCATTCAATTGTAAAAACTTTATACCCTCATGTTTCTTCTTTGAACGACTAGAAGACATACCTATACGAGGGCGACATCCGTATACGGCTGATATTCCTGGGAGTCATACTGAATTTCGACAGTTCAATACTGCGACAAGTCGCTTACTTCGAGTAATCATAGGTCGACAAGTCATTCCTTCGAGGGAACATATTCCTATGAAGGCGGGATGTGCTTGCTTTTTTTTAAATTATACTTATTAATAAGCATTTGACCGCAGTCTCACCTGATAGTAACTGACGACTCAGTCGACGGTGGAACATGCAATCCTAGCAGATACCTGTTTACTCTTTACTTGAACTCACACGGATTATATCTATCCAGAAATAGAGACGCTGCAGGTAGAGTTTAAAGTTCAGCCGTACGTGTTATGAAGCTTTCCTGCGTATTTTTGGAATATCGACAATGTATGGATGCCGCATTCCTGTGCGTTTTGTTCTCCAATGAAAGAAAGGAGACGGGAGAATAAGGTTGTGTAAATCGATCGAACATTCTACGAAGTGAAGCCTGTAAAATACCCAACATTCACACGTCTTAAGTGCATAACACCTTCTATTTCCCTAGGTGTATAATTATAGATTTAATCTGGTAGTCTTGAAGTCTTCTATATCCCAACGTAGACTGCGTCGTCGCGTCGCTTCAGCGGATGAAACTGCTCTCTAACACAGTCTCTTATAGAAAAGACCAAATTTTCTTGCATATTAGAACCAATATTTAAGAATTGTTTAGAATAGATAGGATGACAAATTCATTGTTTCTAATTCGATTCCCAGACGCATGTATTGCTGCCAATAAAACAGTTTGTAGTAATCAAGAAACTTAGCAATGGTATCGTATAGTGTCTGATGTAATCGATTCGATATACCGATTTACACTACTCTCGTTGCATTCGAGGAAACCTTGACTGAGGTTATTTCAGTCGAGAGAAGCCAAACGATTTCATACGTATTACTACTCGACTGGTATATTTACATGTCAATTTCGCACAGCGCAAGTTTTGATGTCGGAAATTTGTAGAGTTTAATCGCCTTATTTGGCGGCGAAAAACCAGTGTCAAGCCGTACATGGATGAGCCAATATTGTTGCAATATTAAATGGTAATTTTACTGAAATATATATATTACGTATAGAAAATTTATATATATATTTACCATAATATCGTCCATAATCGTTTGTATGTTTCGAGGACAGTTCGGGATACTCCCGTTGACTTCTCACTTCGCACAAACAACAGTGCAAAAAAGACCCCTGGATGTGATCAAAACTACAGTCAGATCTATCCCAGTTATCTCTTTGTGTAATCTCATATTTTGTCAGTAAAATGAGAGAAGACCACGTCTATTTTCATGTGAGGATGATAATCTTCTATAACTGATCCGTGCACCGTCTTAATCTGCTCATGGTTTGACTGTATAACCTAGATATTCCGCTCTTTGATAACATTACATTGAGATGAAAATATTAAAGTTTATTCGTTATTATTGTTAAGATTTTTCTCTCTTCTCGGCTTTTTTTCCTTGCGGTGCGGTTTAATAAGCTTATATCTTGAGCAGCCAAAAATACCATCTAATATTCTAGTTTGAGTTGGTAACCTTCATTCGAATGTTTTAAATTAGATTTCAGGTCAACGCTCTTTTCGCTGACTGACAGAATAATACCTATAAATGCTACGTACATTATTCTCTGAAAGGTTTTTTCGCCTGGTTTTAAGTTAGTTAACTTTTGACCACAATAGTCGAAGGTGTTTACAGGCTATCTAGATTGCCGGAACACACCGTCATCAGTTGTTCGGCGACAGAGCTTCTATTTGAGGGTAGCTAGCCAGGCGGACTTATACAAAATGCTTGATGCGTTTTCGACTGTTATAACTGTTATACTCGTAAGCAAGGAATTATATCGTGGAAATTTTTTGCTGTAAATTTGTTCATGATGCATAATCTACTTAGCATAAATTATTTATTTGAACTTTGCAATATATACGTAACTATAGCGAGCAGCACAGGCTTAGCACGGTTATATAATAAAAAAAAATTTTTGAAAATATTCTATGGATAATAAATAGATTCAGGCGCTACTTTGCGGAAATCCATATTTAATAATAACAAATATTTTATGAAAACATCAAATTAATATTTCAATGAAACACTTGAAAATACAAAAATATATCTAGTGACAATTCCACCTAATTATTAATTTGATGTTTTCATAAAATATTTTAAAAATATTTGTTATTATTATTCTATAGCTGTTCATCGAGGCTAATGGAGAATTCTATTGGTGAAAGAATTTTTCAAATCGATCCAGTAGTTTTTAAGTTTATTCGTTGTATACAAAATATATGTAATATATAATATAAATTAATATATCCTCATTATAATATTGGTGTAGATATAGTGTCGAAAAAAGCTTCGCTGATTTTGATACTGTGCTATTCGTGAAATGACTTCAGAAAGGAGAATATTAAGATAAATGTTTTTTGGTAAAGTATGTTGCAACACGTGCAATGTAGGTAAGTAAAACCATATTATTGTTCAAATACTCGCGATTAACTACAAAAACACAAAACTGTACATCTCAATAGTTGTCATTTAAAACTTATAGAACGTTCGGCATGCTAATAAATGTGATTATACTACAAAAGGACTACAATAGACTTATTCCCAACGTTTACAATTCCAACAGCTTGTTACATTTTCAAAACAAAGCATACCTACGTTTACATTTGACATAACATTGAATGTAATTTTCCACGTCCAACGTTCTATTTCTTTCGTTGGAGCATGTTATGTCCGATAAAATTTCAATGGAAATTGGACGTAGTAAAATTGAGAGCATAAATAATAGAGTTGGCTGATCTTGAAAAAAACTAATTTAGTAACGATAAAATTAGCTTCACGCAGCCAAGGCTGTCTGTTAACTTCCTTGAATGATTCCCAGAACATGTGTTTTGCCTTTTTATAGTGATTGTCTGCTGACGCAGTAGAACTAATTAGTACACGTAACGCATTTCATTCAAACGTAGTTTAAAAATGGCTAGTCTATCAGTTATGTAAAACAAATTGAAGCGCTCGTAGCTAAGTTTACTTAGCTGATCTCAACCGATCAGCAAAGTTAAGCAGCGTCGCGCGCGGTCATGACTTGGATGGGTGACCGGTAGTGACATTACTACTGAGCGTTTCCTTGCTTCGGAGGGCACGTTAAGCCGTCGGTCCCGGTTGTCGTCTTAGGATGGGAGTCGTTATAGCATGGTGGTAGGGTACTACAAGTAGAAAATCTGTATCCAAGCACCTAACGGTGTGTTCCGGCAGCTGTCCTTGAGAGCCAGTACTTCTAGGTTAGCCTGAACAACATCTTCGACCACGTCATCACTTACCATCAGGTGAGATAGTGGTCAAAGGGTATAAAGAATAAAAAAAAAATATGTTTCCTTATATCCCTTTGTCAAGTACAACACAATAAGAACATTGCAGTGCGAACCTGAAGCTATGGAGTTTTGTCCTTCCAAAGTTTTAGTCTATTCAAGTTATACCGAATATAAATATTAGGTGCTCCGTGCTTTGCGAGCTGTAATGCACTTTATTGCATCGTAGATAGAGTCGCTTATTTATTGGAATGGATTTCGGAGTAATCCTTCTGGTCCTTTTTATTCTGTGTTCATAACTAAGCTCAAAAATATAATGACTGTACGAAATATTATCATATAGCTTATTTGAACCTATGTCATTTTAATCTATCGGTCAGCCGGTTATCAGTGTGATATGACATGGTCAAAACTTCCATGAAAGATGGGATTCGTATGTTTACCATGAGATAGTGGTACAGTCATAATGTCATCGTCATAGATATGACATTAAGGCCGATAATGGCTGACCAAAATATGTTTTGACGGACGTAAAAGGATGCATTTTTTATTATGATTTGATGGGATTGTAAGCCTTTAGATCCCTATATACATGTTAGTTATTGGTTGTGATTGACAGATGCATTGCATCACAAGTGACGAAATGCACTGAGCATATCAATCTAAGAAATACAGTTGTATATATGTGTCTGTAATTTCTTACTGGTTCTCAAGGACTTAGATGTTATTCGTTGGATGGAAACAAATAATTTAAACGTTAATATCAATAAAACCAAAATAATTCAATTTCTTTCGTATAATTCTAATGCATTACCCCTTGACATTTATTATAACAATGAAATAGTAGATAATGTTGACAATTTTAATTTTTTGGGTATTACCCTGGACAAAAACCTTAATTGGAAATCTCATATTGACTTCTTGTGTAAGAAAATTGAACGTTATGTATTTGCTCTAAAGAAAATTAGACAAACTGTATCTAAGGAAGCAGCATTGGTGGCATACCATGGACACGTGTCGTCCTTGCTTAGCTACGGACTGATCATGTGGGGCAACTCAGTCGACATAGATAGAGTATTCATGATCCAAAAGAGATGTATTAGGGTTATAAATAAGGCGTGGTTTTTAGACAGCTGTAAACCCCTTTTTAAAACATGTAACGTACTTCCTCTACCGTGCATGTACATAAAAGACATTTGTGTCTTCACTCAACAACACCCTGATTTTTTTAAGAAACGTGGTGAAGTTTTTACACGACAAAAAAGGGCAAAGTTCACCAATCTATTGTATGAACCTCGTGCTAAAAAGGACTTATATAAAAAAAATATTTACAATATGTGTCTAACCATTTATAACTGTATACCAAACGACATCGAAATATTGGATGGTAACAAATTTAAAAGCTCTTTAACTCACTGGCTTCTTGACAACTGTTTTTACAGTGTGAAAGAATTTAAAGAATTTTGTAAAACATAAATTTTAAGTACTTAATAAATACTACACAAAAATTAGCACGTCTGCTTGCAGACTACATACATTGTATCCTTAACCATTATTATACGATCTTATGTGACATGTATTTTAGCAAATAAATGATTTGATTTCCTTCCGGAACACACTGTTAGGTGTTTTCGACAGATGTTCTACTTGAAGGTGGTCTTGAGCCAGCCGAGCTTGAGAAATGCGTTTCCACCATGCGGTGAAACTCAAGCCGGCGGTGGAAATCGAACCATGGACCTGCGGCACGGCAGGCCATAGCTATTACAGCTTAGCTATCATTGCTTTAAAAACATTCGTCTTTTATCAAATTATTACAATATTTATTTACATTACATGGGTGCCTTACGGTGACTTGGCATATAGATAGAATATCCTAACCATTTTAGTCTTCTAAATAATCACCAATTGTGCCATAGTTTACACAAGCTTCACCCCGCGGTTACACCCGCGTGAAGATGGATAATGAAAAATATCCTATGTGTTAATCCAGCGCCTCATCTACCTCCATACAACATTTTATTAAAATTAGTCCATCCGTGAAGAAGTGACAAACACACAAACACTCTCACGCTTTTGACTTTATAATATTAGTGTGATTTTTTATAAGCAGGTTGAATATATGCGAGAACTGTAATATCTTTTAGAATTGTATAATCAAATCGCACACAGTTACCTAAAAAAAACTTTTTATTTCTCTTAGCTAATCTAAAACCTGGCATCGCTATTTTATCTGTATCCCTAGTGTTGTAATGACTTATATGATAATATCGATGCCAGCGTAATAGCATTTTTAATGCTAAGAGCATAGCATACCGCACTGTTCCTACTAAACTCCATACATAAGTTTCCATCAGGTTAGATCTTGGTCAGGGCCTAGCCTTTCCTATCAGTAATTATTATTTGTCTTCCGTTACTCATAAAACATGCGGTTATTCTACTTAGCGCACCGGACTACCTCTACTCCACTTTGTAATGCGTCGTTATGTCTATAGGCAAACGGCTAACAGATAAAAACCCAAGGAAACCAATAGGCCCTATCGTTTATTTAATCACAGAAGATTCCAGCCGAGACTTAAAAGCCCTTTTACATTTTGCAGCCTTCTCACTCGCACTTTTAAAGATAATTTCAAATAGCAACAATATGGTTTCTATTTTTTTAAATGTGGTCAATCATTATTTTGCTGCATGCAACTATAGATGTTCTCTACTAATTTTCATTTTGATATCTGTTATGGGGGATCCAAAACGCGTAATTTAGTTATTTTAAATTAAATTTTTAGATTTGATTGATTTTTGATTTCTAATAATTTTTAATAGTCTTATTTTATAACTGACAAAATAAATTAGGTGTATAGATTTTCCTTTTTCTATATTTATCATTATTTTTATAGGAAAATACTTCACAAACTAGAGATACAAGTTTTGAGCAAATATCGGTATTTAAATACCCATTAATTCAAATTCCTTTAATATAATGATAAAAATCAAAACCTATAAACCTGGATATTGATATCATCTATAATATTTCCAAAAATCATCAAAATCGGTGATTGTTTAGGGGGGTAGAAACGTTTTCTCTTTTTGTATGAAAATTCGAGACTTCCCTTAAGCACCTGTATGAAATACTAAAACGAAAGTTTGCTTTATTTTTCTGCAGCTTGCTCAAGGCACCTTTTACGATGTCTCGGGATGATGTGACTTATCTCACAAGGAGACCTTAGACCTAATAAAAAAATTAAGATGTAGATCTGTGAACAGCGCACTGAGGCAAGGCACATACACAATTACACGCACACACGTAAGTTTTTTTTAAAGTGATGATCGGTAAACAAGCAGACGGCCCGTCAGTAGCATGGGTTACTAAAAAGGATGAAAAAAAAATTGTTCACCAAAAAATGGAACGGACTTCAACACTCAAATGTGTTAAATAACTTGTTGAAGTCGGTGCCATAATGGTCGAAAAGTACCTATGATCACAATATTGTGCGCATGATGCCGACTTCGACAAGTTATTTCACACATTTGAGTGTTGAAGACCGTTCCATTTTTTGGTGAACAATTTTTTTTTTCATCCTTTTTTGTAACCCATGCTACTTACGGGATCGATAGTCATTCACTCTCAATGACTATATCATCAAGATAGGAAAATACCCTTCAGTGATATGAGTGTAACTCAAAAACGGTATTACCCATTTTGATGAAATTTAAATGGGACCACACGGCAAGCATCAGCTTTCAAATAAAAAAGATTCATCGAAATCGGTTCACCCAGTAAAAATTGAGGTAACATACATAAAAAAACACATGAATTGAGTACCTCCTTTTTTTAAAGTCGGTAAAAAGATGGCGCGGGACGTCCAAGCGTGCAAAATATGAGGATAAGCAATATGAGCATTAAGACGGTGTCGAGACGTGCGATGGTAAAATTGGTTAGGTGTGGACTAAGGTCAAAGAGCTCGGCAGAGCATTCCCCATTGTACAATCGATAGAATACACATAGCGAACCGATGTCTCTTCGAATTCTAAGTGATTCCAGATTGTCTGCTTGTTTGAAGCGCTCGTAGCGAAATTTGCTTAGGCGTTCTAAACCGATCAGCAAAATTAAGCAACGTCCGCCGCGGTCATGACTTGGATGGGTGACCGCTGGTGACATCACTACTAAGCGCTTCCGTGCTTCGGATAGCTACGTTGCTTAACTTTGCTGATCGGTTGAGAACAGCTAAGTAAACTTCGCTACGAGTGCTTCACGCATTTACGCACACTAAGATGCATTGTAAAACTAGACCTACCAGTACCAATGCGCACCAATAATTTACTATAGAGGGGCGCGGCTCGTCAGTAAACAAGTTTTTCGCTACACATGTTTAGAAAACCGGTCTCTATTCGCTGTTCGCGGAGTTCCGTTGTATCTCTTTTTTTTTTGGTCTGAGGGTGTAACGTCGTTAGATGTTTTTTTTATGTCATTGTGACGGAACAAGGTCGAGGCCCATTTGATGTTAAGCGGACTAACCTCTGCCTATAACAGATGCATTTCATTTTCATCACAAGTCACGAATTGTAGTGCGCCCGTCACTTTGAAACATATTTGTTAAGTCTCATGTGCCTGTAATTTCACTGGTTCTCAAGGACAGCTGCCGGAACACACCGTCCAGTGTTTGGCGTCAGATTGATGTAAACAATTGACAATAATATATAACGTACGAAAGAGAGAAAAGTTGCTATGCTACGCTGTCGCATTCCGCAACCTTTTTTGCGCAGGAGTTGCGGTTGTACTGCTTTTTTGCGGTTGGTTGGTACAGGTCTGGTTATGGCAAGCCTTGTGTCTCTTCTATCTGCATCTTTATTCTTATTGTAATGTTTATTTTTATCTGGTATTCTTATCTCTGAAGTTAATAATTTTATCATCCGTAGGTGCGCAGAACCATTAACCTCTTTTTGCGCAGTTGGATAAAAACTATCCTATGTCCTTCCCTGTGTCTCAAACTATTTCCATACCAAATTGCATCCTAATCGATCCAGTAGTTTCAGAGCCTATTCAATGCAAACAAACAAACAAACAAACAATCAAATCTTTCCTCTTTATTATCATTACATAGTATAAAACAAAGTCGCTTTCTCTGTCCCTAGATCCCTATGTATGCTTAAATCTTTTAAAGTACGCAACGGATTTGATGCATTTTTTGAATAGATAGAGTGATTCAAGAGGAAGGTTTATATGTATAATAACATCCATTAAATAGTGGAGAAATACTGTTATTTTTGAGGTTTCAAATGTGATGTCGTAAACAATTTCATTTTTTCCGCTTACATTGCAAACGCAGGCTGAACCCTACGAGATTTATCAAAATAATGTTCTGAGTATTGTACACATTGAAAAGGTCTACAGAAAACTCCGCTATGGTATATGTCTATCTCTTATGGATATCCCAAAATAAATTATTTTTGTCATTTATTTTTACGACAAATAATGGCTAATTTTCGAAGCGATTTTAACCAATACAGCATGAATCCTTATCTAATTAAATACCTTCTAAATTTTTCTTATTTTCTTAATTTTAAATAATTAAATAAATCAAAACTACTGGATCGATTTTTATCATTTTTTCAGTGAATTACATAGGCTATATATTTTATACCCGTACGAAGCCGGAGCGGGCCGCTAGTATTATATATAGTATTGAATATAAGGCTGTTATATTTATCAGGGAATGATTGCATGAAATATCATTAAAACTGAACCCAGAATATATTTTACAATTATTGTAATTATTGTACAACACTACAGCTACTACAATACAAGTATTTAGACAAGCTACGACTCATTTGATTTATCTCAAGATGCGTCTACTTAATGCGTTAACAAATAAAAAAATTATTAAATGGATTGACTACTCAATTGGTTAAGAAATAAAAAAATAATTCGTTAAATAATTAAATCGTATAGTTTACCTTAAACAGACGCGTATATAAAGAATGTAATGAGAGTGAAGAAAGCAACAGAAGGTATGTCAAGATGGAATGGAAATCCGTGGTCTCTACCTACCTCTTTCGAGAAAGAAGCGTAAGGTTATTCATATACTAGAAGATACTTTCGTTATTTTGTTAGTGATAGTTCAACCGTCAAATTAGTTTATATCTTAAAAGTGATTATCATTGATCGTTAATGAAGTTGAGATTTCCTTATTAATTCTTAACGAGTATTTGCAACTTGATTCCAACCTGTTATATGTTTGACCTCGGTATGTAAAGTGTCATTTGCACGCCTCTCTTTTCCAGTACTATTTTAAGTCTTGCCAGTAATGTTGCATATTTTTTTTATTTTGAAGCAGTGATGGCTCATTGGCAATGGCTATGTTCGAATCCCGCCGCTCCTATGGCGCCTGGCTAGCGACCACTCTCAAGTAGAAAATCTGTCGCCAAGCACCTAACGGTGTATTCCAGCAGCTGTGCTTGAGAGCCAGTAATTCTAGGTTAAGCCTGTTAACACCTTCGACCACATCATCACCTACCATCAGGTGAGATGTTGGTTAAAGGCTTACCAATCAGAATAAAAAAAAAATGACTTCCATAAAAAAACAGGAGGACTCTAATTTTGACTTTATGTTAGTTTCGCGATTACTCCGCAAATTATGAATTGATTTCGATAATACTTTTTTTCAAGAATATATCTCCAAGTTGATCCCATTTAAATTTCATAAATTTTGGTCGAGTAGTTTTTCAGTGACAGTCAATTATGGTATTTGCATACCTGTATGATATAATGGTAATTATTGTAAGTAAACTGAAGTCAATGCGAGTGGATAGTCGGCACTAAGAACTACTTTCGTCTGCACTTAGTGCCGACCATCCACTCGCATAGACTTAAGTTTACTCGTGATCATGGCTCTTGCAATAGTGCCGAAATATCAAGAGCTCAATAGTCAAAAACACTGTAAATATCCCGTTTGTTCTAATAATTTAAGTGCTAATGACCGTGACAGTTTAAATACTAATAATGTTAAAATAAAAAAAGATGTTGTCTTTGGTTTTCGCGATTATCACACATAGTAATTAAACAACTTTAAACGGTTTAAATCGCGTATATTTATCATTATTTTTGTCCCGACGTTTCAAACACTTTGCAGTGATCGTGGTCGCGGTGACTCCCCGTGAGTCAAAAATAAAATAATGATAGATATACGCGATTTAAACCGTTTAAAGTTGTTTAATTATTATAAAATGGTGTCAATACGTTAATATTTTACTGAGTATTTCAGTTACAGTTATTTGATAAGACTAAAATTCGCCGTAAACTGTGGACTTAAATAGTAGATTGTACGAGTGTTTAAAACAAGTAATTTAGCAGAATATTTTAACATTTATTAACTCAGCTTTTCACTTTAATCGCGAGTAATTGAAACAATGTTATGATACATATATAAGTACACGAATAAAAATTTTAATGGATATTTGTACAATGTTCTACGAGTATATTTTCTGTATTGTATTAATTACCAGTCAATATAAGGCAGTTACTTTGGAAGCCTCGCCTGCTAATATCTTCAACAACCCACCCAACAGCATAAAAGATAAGATAGTAGCAAAAGTAAAGGTTAGTCTATTGGCAATAAAAACCAGTCCCGTACAAAATGGTGCTTCAAGATTAATTAAATCTGATTTACTAGTAAAATAAGAAGAGATCTATAAATGTATATTTCATGCCGATATGTTAGCCTTTGACCACTATCTACCTGATGGTAAGTTTTGATGTGGTCGAAGATGTTGTTCAGACTCTCAAGGGTAGCTGCCGGAACACACCGTTAGATGCTTGGCGACAGATTTTCTACTTGAAGGTCGTAGCTAGCCAGGCGGGCATTCGCAAAATGCCCTATCACCATGCCATAACGCATGCCATCCTATGACAACAACCGGGGCCAACGCGACGGCTTAACGTGCCCTCGGAAGCACGGAAGCGCAGAGAGGCTCGATTCTCTTAGCGATTGAACGGCGTTAACGCAACTTAATTGCATGAAAATTGTAGTTTTTGACAGTATCCGTAGTCTGCCCGCTATTTAGGTTCGATCGCTAGTCGGTGGCTAGCTATCAATAGTTTTTGACATATTTGGTAGGCTATTTTGTTGCGATTGCGTTGCTACAGTGTCATAAAATATTTTGGAGGATTTTAGATAGAAAAATAGCAAAATTATTTATATATATTTATTTAATGTATATATTTTGCTAGAAAACCACTGTATTGATGGTTTGACTGATGTATGATTGATATAAGTTTTCATTATTATTTCAGTGGCAACTTTTGCCAAGCCATACGATAGCAACGCGACTGCTATACAACTGCGTTTAGGAGCTAGAATTAGCAGACTACCGAATTTGACATTAACAGCAGTTCGATCGCAGAAGCATCGCAGTATTGTAGCGTTTAGTCAATAGCTAAGAGAATTGGGGCCCAGTAGTAATGTCACTAGCGGTCACCCATCCAACTCATGACCGCGGCGGACGTTGCTTAACTTTGCTGATCGGTTAAGTAGAGCTAAGTAAACTTCGCTACGAGCGCTTCGAAGATGTATTCTGATTTTTAATAACTTCTTTAGTTTCCTGAGTAAATCGATTCAAAGACAAACAACCTACGCCTACCTTATTAACAAACTTCCTGGGTAAATGTTACCAACTAATTTGATTTTAGCAACGAAGTTTGCAGGTCCCTCCGAATCAACTAGCACGGTTGTAAATATCAACAACTAGTTTATGCCTCACCGTTTAGTTATTTCCTTATGCGAAACAATATAATATATTGTAAATGCAATTATAATATATTGTAAATGCAATTATAATCGATTCAATGAGGAAAAATCTAGACCTTGCAGGTGATTGCAAACTACAACCCACTCAGCTGAGCTTGCCTTGCAACATGTTATTTCCAAGTAATTGCTGATTGACTGACACACATTTATACCAAGTACCCTCATAGTCAATTGCAGCATGTTATGAAGGCAGTATAGTCCAGGCTTCAGAGTAAGACCTGTTTCATTTCCTCCTCGGTTGTTGTAGGAGGTGTCTCACGGAAAAATGCGCCTTCTAACCATTTAAAATGCATACGTGACTGCAAAATATGGCGTCATGAAAATATTTATTATTACCTTAAGGAAAGCACATAAGGATAAAGCGTTGCACGTCTACATTATGGTATCCACACAATAATCTGTGATGTTTTAGCAAGATCATGCTTTTCCTATGCCCTTATCACACTTAGGTTGAGTCGGTAGAATATGTCTTCTCTCACAAGGTCTCTTCTTCACAAAGGATAGCACAAGAAGATAATAAAAACTATGCTTTTGCTAACTATAAACAGAAAAAATCGAAACGAAGAAGGCGTAATTGTAAAAAGTTGGATTTCGGTTTTATTCCTGGCCACCCTGATGGCGAAACTTATAAGGCACTTGTGCCACTTCCAGCGATAAGCGTTAAGCGAGAAGAGCTAGATGCATTAAACAAGTTGGCAATCAGTGGGTAGCATAGTTCTGTTAGATTTGTGCTATTTAAAGTCTGGTGGAGTTGTGCAGCCGGCAGCGGCATGCAACATCTTCTCCGCCCTAAAAAAACTGTGCTATAAGTGACGCGACGGGCGATTACTAAAAGGGCTAAAAGGGGTTTAAAGCTCGAGTTATACACTCAGCTTTTCACTTCAATTCTGAAGGAATTAAACATGGTATTGTACTGAGAGCCAGTACTTCTAGGTTAGCCTGTACAACATCTTCGACCACATCATCACTTACCATCAGGTGAGATAGTGGTCAAAGGCTAAACTACCAGGCTTAAAAAAAAAATCGGCAATCAGTGGGTAGCAGTTCTAATAGATTTGTGCTATTTAAATTCCGGTGAAGTTGTGCAGCCGGCAGCGGCATACAACATCTTCTCCGCCATAAAAAAACTGTGTTATAAGCGACGGGCGATTACTTACTCGCACGGCACAGCCTCCACTTTATTAGGATGCATATATAAGCGATAGTCCTTCGGCGAGTAAGCGAGAGTCTCTTGGCGAGTGCTTGGAACACCAAGCGAACATCGCTGAGTGAGTATAGCTCTTGTCGCTGCGATAAACTAGTGGAGAGCAAGTTCTAGCTCGCTCGGCGGCCGCGTGTGGTAATTCGGCGATTAACTATTAATATATGCATATCTTTTGATCGCTCGCGATCTGTATATTTTGTACGGTCTTTTAGCGAGAAAATGGTCGATAGACTCGCTTTCTAGCCTGAGCGTGGGACAATTGCCTTAAGAATGCTCTCGCTGGTAGTATACTCGCCCCCGGTAGACATAACATGTGCTCCCACTTACATCGAAGTTAATGGTGCGATGCTGCGCATTAGGCTAATAATATTTTCCTAGAGAGAGATAAACGTTATTACCTATTACGAGCATAAGTTGCGGTGGACGTGTCAGCAATATAAGTATGTATTATAAATCTAAACTAATATAATAAAGAGAAAAGATTTGATGGTTTGTTTGCATTGAATAGGCTCTGAAACTACTGGACCGATTAGGATGAAATTTGGTATGGAAATAGTTTGAGACACGGGGAAGGACATTGGATAGTTTTTATCTAACAGCGCAAAAATAGGTTAATGGTTTTGCGTGATAATAGATATACCCGCGGGCGGAGCCGCGGCCGGGAAGCTAGTACTATATATATCTAGGTAGCTACAGGTCATGTAAACCTTGCGCTAATTCCGACTACATTACAAAGTTGCTCAATTAATTACACAGTTGGGTATGGACTTTATTCTACAGATAAATATTGAAGCGTCATATCTATTACGGTTAGACCGTTGCTTGTGCATAGCGCTTTCGTGCTTTAGTGCTTCCGCGTTGATCCCGGTTGTTGTCTTTAGATGGTAGTTGTTGGGCTATGTCGAAGGCCTTCAGGCGGCCCGACAAAAGTTCAAAGCCTAACCAGTGGAAAATAAATAGTAGATTGTACAACGGGTGCATGTAACAAGGTATTTCGGCTGAAACGTTGGACATAAGTCAAGGCTAAAAGGGGTTTAATGCTCGAGTTATACACTCAGCTTTTCACTTCAATTCTGAAGGAATTAAACATGGTATTGTAAATTATTTATCTTTGATTAAAATTAAGACTGATATTTGAACAATGTTGTATTTTGAGGGTCATGGTTTGTCTTTATCAAAATCTGTTTTTTTTTATGGGATTGTGACGAAACGAGCAAGAGGTCCATCTGATGTAAAGCGGACTAACAGATGCATTTCGACACAAGTGAGGAATTGCTCTGCGCTCGTCACCCTGAGACTTACAGTTGTTAAGTCTCATGTGCCTTTAATTTATAATCTATATAAAACCCTCATATATGTGTGTTATTAAAGACACAGTCAAACTTTTTACATCAAATATATTGCTCTCCTATGAGAATTTTATTAAATAAAATAATCATTAGTAAGCAATTTGAAAACATTACAGTCCTACTTAACGTGCTCAGTCGTAAGAATGAGAAGAATTACTCCCAATTCTCTGACCAAAATACTCAATCGGAGTATCAGGAAAAATATTCCCGATCCTCCTACCAATCGGTGTACTGATCGGACTACTGGGAATAACCTTCAAAATACGACTTTGTAACATTAAACCTAAAAAGCCGTTTTAATTCGTTTATACCTAAACAAAAACTAATAGCATGATAATTGAAAAAGATACATTATAATTATTGTGAATTTGCGCAATGTTGTCTGTGTCTATTCAATAACAAAGTTGTTGAATTCATTACACAGTCGAGTACAGACCCGCCAACTTATCTGTTCAGGTGGCAGAAAAAAGAACTACAACATTCCTTCAAATTGTGACAGTTTGTAGTTGATTTCCATGACCAGTAGCGCCCTCGAAAACTGCACAGTTAAGTTGGTGGTACTATACTGTGGACTTTATACCACAGATATAGGTAATAGTTAATACTATTGTATCACGTCAACATAATTCACGAGCGCATGCGTGACCTGAATAAAAAGGAGTACATATCGTCTAGAATGCCTAGGTACTCTTTAAAGTGGCTATTGTCATTGTATCGGATAACAATCGGATATTTGGGCTGAAATTCTGAGTTACAGTTTATATTCATTGAAATATTCATAAAATTACAGGCACATGAGACTTAACAACTATGTCTCAAGGTGCCGGGCGTAGTGCAATTTATGACTTGTGATGAAATGCATCTGTTATAGGCAGAGGTTAGTCCGCTTAACATCAGGTGGGCCTCGAGCTTGTCCCGTCACAAGAACATAAAAAAAACTGTATTTTATACCTTGCGTCTACATTTAAAAGTATTTTTTTATACTCAGCTTAAATCCTTTTTACAGTTTATTATTTTTCCTTACTTTGACTTCAAAGAAGGAGAATGTATATGTTTTTGTTTATTTATGTTCAACAATAATTGTGGACTTAATTTGGATTTTTTTACACGGGTAAAAACCTCCTTGAAGGCCCTTCTGTACTTAAATAGAGTATATTTTTATAGTTACACAAAATTAACTGAATGTAGTTAAAAGTGTTAGAAAGAAATTGTGTTCTTCGAGTACTCGATGACGTCATTTTGAATTCAGAACGAAGAGAAAGAATCTTTAGTATATACTTAATTAAGAGATTCTTAATTCCAATTTATAATCTCTCACTGCGCCCTCAAGACTCCAGACTTGAGCGTAGCGAGGAATTCAATACACTTCAAACGATTATTATACATAGTAATTAAACAACTTTAAACAGTTTAAATCGCGTATATTTATCGTTATTTTTGTTCCGACGTTTCTAACACTTTGCAGATATCGTGGTCACTACTGAAGATTATTATACTTAGGATTTGGATAATATGCTCAGTTGAATTTTAATGGCTATAATTACTGAGTGTGGGGCGCGTTCAACAGCCAAAGAAAACACACTAGCTCCACGTAAAAAAAAAACCAACCTAAAAACTATGATAAGGAAAAGGAAGATCTCAAAAGAGTACGGACCCAGAGTCAATAGTGTAAAAGTATAAATATAAAAAAAAAAAACTGAGTGCATTTTTTCCCCATATTCCGATTACAATAATTAATTTATCTGTGTGTATTACCATATTTTTCTTTGTTCGTATGGCAACTTATTTATATGTATATGATTTGAAATGGCAACTTATATTATATGAAAACTTAATTGAGTTAAGTATAATTCTCTAGAATGTAAAAAAACTGTACTTTGCATTCCACAGGCCTTGAGCCTTGAGTCAGCATAGCACGTCATATTATGGCATCAACTTACACCTTCAAGTGACTTCGACGTTTAGATCTTTTAAGTAGTCGGATGATGGTATTTATTTAGGTAGTTATTTATATACCTGGAGTCAGTAATTTGTACCTTTTTTTTGTTCATGTTTGCGTGACAGTATATATCTTTTGGAAACTTTACTGACTTTTAACTCTGAAAGATGTAAAAAATAAGAACTTTATGCTATAAATTGGCATCGTCAGGACCACTAGGTCCTAGTTATGAATGAAATTCTATTGTTATCATTATCGCCGATGCCAATGGGTTAACACTCCATTTTCCTTTAACAACCGGGGTTGGCAAACGGGAATAATATTTGGGGACCTCAACTCTCTCCGGAGAAGTTTATCCAACGCACACACTCAATCAGTTTATATATATGTATATATGTTTGCATTCAAGTACTTTATCTCATAAAATTCTTATTATTTTACACGACAATCACAAAAAGGAGAGTCATGTTTTCAGGGTTCATGTATGTATATGTTTGCGGGTTTCTTTATTCCACCTTAATTTCTAAACGACTCAACCGATTTTAATGTCACATATATCGTTAGATTCTTTTTCATAGCAAGTGAGACTAGATATATAAAACAATAAAAAAAACAAACTGGCTGATCTGAATATGGCGTATATTGTGAGATAAAAAATGGTTTTCTTCTAAACCCATTTGTAAGTCGTGGTGTAAAAAGTAAAGGATTCTAAAAAAACGATCCCATAACGCGACCCTATCTTGCCCCACCTCGGCGGAGGACTGCTCACGGGGGAATTTTAGTGGGTTCAAGTCCCACACAACCCCTTAAACCACCCCCGTGGTGAAAGGGCAGTGAGAAGGCATTTCCCCCTCAATAAAAATGATATATTTATACTAATGGGTACCTATGCTGCGTATAAATAAAACAAAACAGGTTTCTGAGAGAACCTGTTCGTTTATTTTTGGCAAATACATAACAATAACTACATAGTATAAAAGTAGTCTCTTCCCGCTGTCTGTCTGTCCCTATGTATGCTTAGATCTTTAAAACTACGCAAAGGATTTTGATGCGTTTTTTTTTAATAGATAGAATGATTCAAGACGAAGCTTTATATGTATAATACGTGCATAATATAATAACACTGATAATTTTAGAGGTTACTAACGTGATGTCGTAATTAAACAGATATTTTTGCTTAAATTGCAAGCGCTGGCTGAACCCTACAAGATAGGTCAAAATAATGTACTACAGTATTGTACACCTCAAAAAGGTCTTCAAAAAAGTCCACGATGGTATATGTCTATCTCTTAGGGATAACCCACATTAAGCATTTTTATCCTTTACTTCTTACGATAATGAATGGCTTATTTACGAAGCGATTTAAGCAATACATCATTAATCCTTATCCAATTAAGTACCTTAAATACATTATGTATTTAATAGAGATCAATATAGCCTTTTACAAGTTGTAATTTAAATGAATATTTTCGATGATTATATAGTATCAACATTACACCCGTGCGAAGCCGGGGCGGGTCGCTAGTAAATAATTAGTAGCCAGAACCATTTTTTTTTAATGATTTGTGATGGAGCACTCTCGAGGCCCACCCGATGTTAATCAGTACCCTCTGCCTATAACAGATGTATTTCATCACAAGTGTCAAACTACACTGAGCGCATTACCCTAAGAAATACAGTTGTTAAGTTAAGTCCCATATGCATGTAATTTCTTACTGGCTCTCAAGGACTGCCGCCGGAACATACTGTTATGTTACAAAATCACAAATATACGATAGGAAAAATTTAAGACATGTGCGGGATTCGAATCTGCGTCCATCCACCCCTTGAGCCGGGGTATGCTCTAACCAATTGAGCTAACATGACATATGTGTACACTGTTATGCGCTTGATGACAGATTTTTTGCTTTAGGATGGTAGCTAGCTAGGCGAGCATTCAAAAAATGCTCTTCTACCATCCGGTGAAGTTATTATGGGCTCGGTTATTCGCTTCAAAATAAGAAAAAATCTGTTATACCTTAAGTAGTAATTTCATAGGGTATTATGCCAAGAACACGAGATTAAAATAATAGAGCAAGTTGGAGCAACTTACTCTAATATTATATTCTTGTGTTCTTGGCTCTCCTTTTTTTTATGCCTGATAGTTTAGCCTTTTGACCACTATCTCACCTGATGGTAAGTGATGACGTGGAAGATGTTGTTCAGGCTAACCTAGAAGTACTGGCTCTCAAGGACAGCTGCCGGAACACACCGTTAGGTGCTTGGCGACAGATTTTCTACTTGAGGGTGGTAGCTAGCCAGGCGGGCATTCGCAAAATGCCCTACCACCATGCTATAACGACTGCCATCCTAAGACAACAACCGGGACCGACGGCTTAACGTGCCCGAAGCACGGAAACGCTCAGTAGTGATGTCGCTAGCGGTCACCCATCCAACTCATGACCGCGGGCGACGCTGCTTAACTTTGCTGATCGGTTGAGAACAGCTAAGTAAACTTCGCTACGAGCGCTTCAAAGTCTTCTCGTAATAGCTCTAGGCTGAATTATAGTATTTATTGCATAACTCGGCTCTGACGTCGTAGCGAGATGAAGACCAGACGCTTTGAAGAGTTGAGATTTTTCCTACACAATAAATATAAACGTTTGTAGGCGTATATGCAAGCCAAAGTCGAATCAGACCTGACTTAAGCGATATGGTTTCTAAGAAGGTATTTTAAAGAAAAACTACTTGAAAAAGACGGATGTGGTTGAAACTATAGTTGAATTATATGGCTCATCAAAGTAATCACGTATTTTTCCTTTAAAAATTTGAGATATCACGTTCGTTTTTTTGACAGAAGATTTTTAAGCAATGAAAGCTATGAACTGCCGTGCCGCAGATCCATCGTTTGATCCTCACAGCCGGCTTGAGCTTCAGCGCGTGGTGGAAGAGCATTTGCTGCTACCACCCTCAAGTAGGAAATCTGTCGCCAAACACTTAACAGTGTGTTCCGGCAGCAGTCTTTAAGAGCTAGTAAGTGATCATGAAATGACTCGCATATGAGACTGACACAACTGTATGTCTCAGGGTAAATTTCTTTGTCTGCAAATTTCGTTCCGTAACTGAACGAAACTTATTCCACAAAAAACAATCGACAAGAGACGTTTTGGCGCTACAGATAAATATGTAGGTATAATAATATGACAGATATGTATTCAAGAATCGAATCTATGTACATCTTTTTAAATATTTTTTGACATGATTGTGAAGGAATAAGCACGACACCAACCTGAAGTTAAGTGGTGACCTCTGCCTGTAACATATGCATTTTGGCACAAGTGTCGAACTGCACTGTGCCCGTCACCTTGAGACATACAGTTGTTAAGTCTCATGTGTCTGAATTTTACTGGCTCTCAAGGTCTACTACCGGAACACACTGGTAGGTGCTTGCCGACCGATTTTCTACTTGAGGGTGGTAGCTACTAGCTAGCCAGGCGAGCATTCGCAAAATGTCATTCTACCATGCGGTGGAACTCAAGCCAGCGATGGGGAGCGAACCCATGGACCTGCGGCACGGCAGTCCATAGCTATTACCGCTCAGCCATCATCGCTTCAAAAGAACTGTGTTTTGATTTGTACTTCTTCAGCTGTATCAAACTATCACAACAAGTAATGGCTGTTGATATTGTTTATCAATCAGTAAATATTTACTAAATATATGCGTGTCTAGCAGCCCTCGAAACTGCCCGATTCCTTGAAAATGATCAATTTTTTTTTTTTTTTTTTGTTTTTTTTTAATTCTTTTTGTGACGGTACAAGCCCGAGCCCCACTGATACGTACAGTTGTTAGGTCTTCTGTGCCTGTAATTTTACTGGCTCTCAAGGACTGCTCCCGGAACAAACTGTTAGGTGCTTAAGCTCTGGGCGGGATTCGAACCACGAACCATGAACCTGCTGCGCGGCAGTCCATAGCCAATGCCACTGAGCCATCACTGCTTCTTATATCATCTTTACTGCTCGAACACCGGTCGGAGATTACGACCAAACACCGTGAGTGCTAGCCGGTATATTTAGTAAATAATTATGTCAACTCACGTTACTTTTTATGAAAATATAGTTAGAAATATATTTCTAACATCGAAATAAATTCTCCTATCAATTAAGCTAATTGGTTTATAGTTAACGAGGCCATTGTTGTTACGATGGTAAATGTACTCATTGCTTTACGCGTTTCATTACACGACTGCCCAAAAGGAGTGTAATGTTTGTGAACTTGTTTATTTCACCATAGTGTTGAAATGCCTGAACAGATTGGGATTTATGAAGTATATCGAGAATTCTTACATCATATCTAGTGACATATTATAATTTTTTTCGCAGAGCGGTCGTGTTTTTTAAAGTCTTAATACACTGGCCTGCATCAATATTTGCTACGCTTTAATTATTTTTTTTTCTAAACTAAGTATAGAATTTAGAAATTTAAAATAAAAACGTTTTATAGCATTTTTTATCAGCTTTCTTTGGAACTATAGTAAATTATACATTAGTAACATTTAAGACTAAAAAAAGATGACCATAAAAACAGTCATTTTTAGCATAGTGTCATAAAACTTATTTTTTTTTTATATTGTTATGTTTGCATTGACGCCTGCTATGCGGATTACAGATGCATTACGATACATTCCCAATACGATGGTTAAAGAACGATAGGAAAGATTTGAGTTATGACGTCAGCTCAATTGGTTAGAGCATACCCCGGCTCAAGGGGTGGATGGACGCGGGTTCGAACCCCGCACATGATAAATTTTTCCTATCGTATATTTGTGATTTTGTAACTCATTTAACTCATTCAACTCATCAAACTCATTTTTACAAGTATGTTTTATGTGTTATTTATTTTTAAATAACTGGTATTGCCTCCTCGGGCTCATTATCTTTACAACATTAGACACGATATTAAAAAAAAAAAATCACTTGCGCGAGTAACTCGCACTTGGACGATTTTTTTTATATGTCGTTATAGCGGCAACAGAAATACATCATCTGTGAAAATTTCAACTTTCTAGCTATCACGGTTTATGAGATACAACCTCGTGACAGACAGACAGACAGTGAAGTCTTATTAACAGGTTCCATTTTTATCCTTTGGGGACGGAAGCCTAAAATTATTACAATATTTATTACATAGGTGACTAACAGTGGCTTTGTATCTGTTTACAAAATTTCTAACATCCTGACCTATTATAGACCACTATAGCATAGGCACGCCCGTAGGGTGCCGGGTTACAATTGCACCTCCCCATATCATCCAGTGGGTGTCGTAAGAGGCGACTAAGTGAAAAATACTAGAAGGTGGGCAGCAGCTCCTTCTAAAGAACTGCCATCTTATACTGCGATCCCCAAGCCGCCTGCCAAGCGTGGGGATTATGGCAAATACCACCTTAATAGGGGAGGCTGTGTTCAGCGGTGAACGAGTCGGCTGTTACAGTACAAAGCATAGACTTAGCTAGAGTGTACGGCCCAAGAAAAGTTTTTAAGGATCCTTCCATTATGGAATAGATTGTCTTACTCCCCTACATGTTGCTACACCCTATCAGGGTCATAATATGTACCATTTCACCTAATTACACGACTGCCCACAAAAGGACTGTTATGTTTTCAGGGTTCAAGTAGGTATGTAAGTTTGTGAGTTTCTTTATTCAACCATAACTAATAAGCGGCTCAACCGATTTTAATGTAAATTATATTATTAGATTCGTCTTATAGTGCAGCAGACACTAGGTACATAAAAAGGAAAAAAAAACAAACTGGCGGGTTATAGACGCCATATTGGGAGTAAAAAATATTTTTTTTTCTCTAAAACCCGTCGAATGGGTTATCAATATGAAGGGTTTTAAGAAACAATTCTATAAATATGTAGTAGTATGATAAAACGCTTAACAAAAATTAATAATTTGCTATCGGGATTTTTAATTAATTTATTTTGGTTTGTTTATATATCTGCATGTAAACCACATTTGTATGTACCTAATGATTGCAATCAATTATGAAGTATAAATTTCGTGAGAATGACTTGTCCAATATGTGACTTGTTGTGACAATTGTGACCACTTGTAGACTTTATATATCTTTTTATTTCGATTCTGTGAATATTTTGCATGGTAGTAGGGCATTTTGCGAATGCCCGCCTGGCTAGCTACCACCCAAAAGTAGAAAATCTGCCACCAAGGACCTAACAGTGTGTTCCGGCAGCTGTCCTAGTGAGCCAGTAATTCTAGGATAGCCTAAACAACATCTTCTACCACATCATCACTTACCATCAGGTGAGATAGTGGTCAAAGGCAATCCTATCAAGAATAATAAAAAAAACCCTTAAAACAATGAAGTCTTCTATATCCTCGAACAATTTTTGTTATTCATTGGACAATATGATTGTTTGCGTTAAAAATATTCCTTTCGTCTTTGTGAGGTTTCCAGTGAGTCACGAATTTAATTTTATAACTATCCTCGAGTCTTTCTCAGAGGTAAATGCACTCTAAATTTTACGTTTACTACACACAGCAATAGGTATTTGGAAAGTGCTTATAAGAATCAATTGCTCGTAGGTCTCGGTCCCTTTTAAAGGCGGGAACTGTGCTGAGGTAGATCGATATAGAAAAACTGGATTTACTTTGTCATCGTACACATTGCGGATTGACGGATTATTTCATCGTCTTCAAAAGTAATTTATTTTTTATATGATATGTGATCAAACGCGCCTGTCGCCCGTCTGGTTCTGATCGTTACGCCTGCTCATCACAATTGCAGTTACTATAGTTTTGTGTTATAAAGCTTTCTATCGGATTTTACCTAAAGTGGTCTATTCTATACTACTTCACCATCGCTGCATCTTTTTCGCCCCCAAGCAGACCGATAGTGGCAAAATTTCAGCATTTAACAGCGTCTTAAAACTGGAGGGAAGTCTCGAATTTTCATACAAAAATAGAAAACGTTTCAACCCCCCTAAACGATCACCGATTTTGATGATTTTTGGAAATGTTATAGATGTTATCAATATCCAGGTTTATAGGTTTTGATTTTTATCATTATATTAAAGGAATTTAAATTAATGCATATTTAAATACCGATATTTTCTCAAAACTTGTATCTCTACTTTGTGAATTATTTATTGGAAAAATAATGATAAATAAAGAAAAAGGAAAACCTATTAACCTAGTATATAAATAAGACAACATTTTTAGATTAGATTAATGTTTACTATAGGAGAAATGTTTTCTCCCAGAACCCAAATTATGCGCAAATTCTAAGTCAAAACTTGAAGAAGCCGCAATTGTCCTTATCGCACTATTCTGTTCGGGCGCTTAGTGGCGAGACAGCATCACTTTGTTAAAATACCTATTTTTCTGTCGGAGTTTCTCTTCCCATTCCTCTTAACACTAGCAGGGCTTCGTGCTTGTCTCATTATCTCATAAAAAATGGACACTAGGGTAGCTTTCAAATATTGTCCTTTAGTGACAAAAAAGAACTCTTGTTTGTGGCAAAAAACAAAGTGTACCATTCCTTAGTTTTCTTGTTTGTTTAAATGTACTCATGTTTTTTGCTCCAAATAAAATATTTGTCTATTGTCTTGGAATTGGCAGCCAACTAGATTGTTCCAGTACCTATCGGTGTTTACTAATTCCTTGGCACTTTCCATTCATACGAGTCAATGTTGGTTATCAACACATCGGCCGACTTGGTCATAGATTAGGTCATACAATCCACCAACTAGACCTAACGGAAGTGTCATTGGTATTCAATGAACTGTATTACAAGTATTATGTATATCAAACGAGGCGTGGGTATCCAATGTATCGTTTTATTTCAAAACATTTAAAATTCGTTTTTGAACCAGTAATAGCTCAGAGGCATTGGCTATGGACTGCCGTGCAGCAGGTCCATGGTTCGAATCCCGCCGCGGGCTTGAGCTTCACTGCATGGTGGAAGGGCATTTTGCGAATGCCCGCCTGTATAGCGACCACCCTCAAGTTGAAAATCTGTCGCAAAGCACCGGCGGCAATTGTGTTCCGGCAGCAGTCCTTGAGAGCCAGTGAAATTACAGACACAAGAGACCTAACTACTCTACGTCTTAGTGTGACGGTCACAGTGAAATTCGTCGTTAACGAAATGCATCTGTTATAGGGTTAATCTGTTATAGGCAGTGGTTAATCTACCCAACATCAAGTGGGCCTCGGGCTCGTTCCGTCACAATGACAAAAAAACAAAAAAAAAATTATAGTGAATTTACTCAAAAGGTGAATCGTGACTTTTCATATCTGTAGCGAAATATTCAAAAATCAAAATATAAACAGGTTGCATACTTTGATAGGATTTTTTACCTCAGGAATGTATACTCAAAGGTGATATGGTATTTGCGTTTGCCTGCCTGGCTAAATACCACCCTCAAATAGAAAATTATCGCCAAGCACATATCGGTTTGTTCCGGCAGCCGTCCTTGAGAGCCAGTAATTATAGGTTAGCCAGAACAACATCTTCGACCACATCATCACATGGTCAAAGGTTAGCCTGTTAACTATATAATAATAATAAAAAATAGATGTAGGCTCAAGGATATCCAATAAAATATGAGGGTTAGTATTAGGTTTGTTTTTTTTTCTTATCACTAATCCATCGACGAGAGTAGTGTCATAGTGTTCATTTAGCAATGTACTTATTTTTTTTTGGCAATTGTACAATCTACACCACTTATACGAATCAAAAACGCGACTGGCACCACTGGTACAGTACCTATTGTCATATAATAATGTATGCTTTTCTAGTGCTACTGACTACTCGCAACAATTTTTTTTTATCCATGATAGTTTAGCCTTTGACTATCTCACCTGATGGTAAGTGATGATGTGGTCGAAGATGTTGTTCAGGCTAACCTAGAAGTACTGGCTCTTAAGGACAGCTGCCGGAACACACCGTTAGGTGCTTGGCGACAGACTTTCTACTTGAGGGTGGTAGCTAGCCAGGCGGGCATTCGCAGAATGCCCTACCACCATGCTATAACGACTGCCATCCTAAGACAACAACCGGGACCGACGGCTTAACGTGCCCTCCGAAGCACGGAAACGCTCAGTAGTGTCACTAGCGGTCACCCATCCAACTCCTGACCGCGCGCGACGTTGCTTAACTTTGCTGATCGGTTGAGAACAGCTAAGTAAACTCCGCTACGAGCGCTTCGAAGTGTTAGTGCTACTAGTAGTCAGTAGAGCAACAAATGAGAGATTTTCAACATTAGTGTTGAATAATTAATATATTTCCTAGAATTCCATTTGTAATACTTAAGACAGTATGTAAAAATCAGGCGCATTCGTGTTATAAATTTTAACAAGGCATTTAACCATGTTACAAAATCACAAATATATTATAGGAAAAATTTAAGTCATGTGCGGGATTCGAACCCGCGTCCATCCACCCCTTGAGCCGCGGTATGCTCTAACCAATTGAGCTAACATGACATGACGTCATAACTCAAATCTTTCCGATCGTTCTTTGATCATCGTATTGGGATGGAGCTATATAGATATAGAGAGCTATATATTGGGTTAGATTAGAGCATACCCCGGCTCAAGGGGTGGATGGACGCGGGTTCGAATCCCGCACATGACTTAAATTTTTCCTATTGTATATTTGTGATTTAGTAATGTAATCCGCATAGCAGCCGTTATTGCAAACCTAACACAATATTAACATTTAACAATGTTTTATTTTAAATTAATTAACATCATTGCACTTCAATGTACAGTTACAAAAATCATTTTTGAACACGTTTTTTGCACGAGCTTCATATAAATTGCCCCATCAATGCAATGTTGACTAATAAAGGCATACAGGTATTTATGGCTCGCCGTCAAATTATTACGAAAGGGACCAACGATTCCTAGTGACCCTTCATCTCGGGTTATGATTTGTACAGGTTTGGATGATCAAACGACTGTTCTCTTAGAATCTGGTCAAAGATGTCGGGATGTGTGTAAACTTGAGTAATGTTAAAAAAATTATCGTGGCGATAGTCTTTCGTTATAAACAAAGTCATTTTTTTTATTATAATTTTTTTTTGTCCTGTCAGAACAAGCTTGAGGCCCACCTGATGTTAAGCGGACTAACCTCTGCCTATAACAGATGCATTTCGTCACAAGTGAATTGCACTGCGCCCGTCACCTCGAGAAATAGTTCTTAAGTCTCATGTGCCTGTAATTTCACTGGCTCTCAAGGACTGCTGCCGGAATCGTTAGGTCCTTGGCGACAGATTTTCTACTTGAGGGTGGTCGCTAGTTAGGCGGGTATTCGCAAAATGCCCCTCCACCATGCGGTGAAGCTCAAGCCCGCGGTGGGATTCGAACCATGGACCTGCTGTGCGGCAGTCCATAGCCAATGCCACTGAGCCATCACTGCTTCAAATTGCAATTGATAATCATGAAGTTAATTTATTTGTAAATAATATAAATATCTATTAGAAGCTTGCCACCCGAAGATGTTTTTAATGGTCTGCGTTATATCTGCTTTTAATTTCATACTCTATTTAGTATTTATTGATTCTACTCGCTATCGGGAGGTTTCTTTACGTCCTGCGTAATTTCTAAAATAATCATTATAGATTTACTTTAATAGGATTTAAATAGATTAGATCACATAAGTGATACTGTATTTTTTTTACAGTTTATAATAATGAAGTCAGTTCCTTTATAATTAAACTAAGTATCCATGGTTTTGTAAAATTTCCACCGGGAAAACAAACTTTCTGAACGTCCTGCGTTATTTCTGAATTGTACATAATATATTTATTTTGTGTTTATTATTCGATCGCGTACCTTTTTAAAACTTACAAATATTAGTCATTTTATTTTTATTAAACAAAGTATCCAAGGATTTCTAAACATTAGAAACTTTCCACCGGGAGAACAAACTTTCTGAACGTCCTGCGTTATTTCTAATTTATACATAATACATTTATTTTGTGTTTTTTATTCGAGCGCATATCTTTTTAAAACTTTCAAATATTAGTCATTTAATTTGTAATTAAACTAAGTATCCAAGGTTTTGTAAACATGAGAAACTTTCCACCCGGAGAACAAACTTTCTGAACGTCCTGCGTTATTTCTGAATTGTATACATTTTATTTATTGTGATGTTTATTATTCGAACGCATACTTTTTAAAACTTTCAAATATTGGTCAATTTCTCTGTAATTAAACTATTTATTATTTTGTAATCATTAGAAGTTTGCCACAGGAAGAAATTTCTTGACGCACTTCGTAAATTCTAAATGATCCAAAGTTTATTTAGTGCTTATCTACGTACTCGTATATTATTCGATTGCATACGTTTTTTAACAGTTCAAATTATTACAATTGACAATAATAATAAAGTAAATTAGTTTGTTTACATTCTATCTATTTACAATAATTGGAACCTTGCCACCGGAAGAAGTTTCTGTACGTCTCGCATCATTTCCAAATTGTACAGTATATTCTTTGTCTATTGATTTTATCGCAGAAAAGCTGAATATGTCTTTTGATTTATATTTTTGCTGGTCCTCGACGTTTGGTTAAAACTGCATAATTACTACGATTTATAATATTATACCGGAAACACACGACTTTGTAGTGCTGGGCCCAGATGAGCCCACGCACATACCATCTCGAACTACGCACGCTCCAGATGTGATAGACGTAGTGGCGCACCAAAACATAAGAGCACCTATCGATGTCCAGGTGCTATACGACCTGGATGAAAACCATTTACCTATACTAGTAACCATAGGAGTAACTATAAGCCCTCGCAGTTATGCGCCAGCCCCCAAGGTCAACTGGGGAAAATACCAACAGTACCTGGAAGACCTAAGCGGTGGGCAAGTCCGCAATGCAGAAGAAGTCGATAACGAAACCAAGCGCCTAACAAAAATGATGCAGGAGGCAAAAGCTGCATCATTAACAAAAGCAAAGCCACCTAGAAAAAGAAATGAGCTTCCAACGATGCTTCAGAAACTCATAGCCAAGAAGCGCGAGTTAAGACAGCAATGGGCAGTAACTAGATGCCCGAAAATTAAGACAGCACTAAATAAGACCACAGCTACGGTCGCCGATGAAATCCAGAAATGGAGAGGAGATGGGTGGGACTCAGCCATAGATAGGGCAGGCGAGAACCAGACAAACCTCCACCAGCTCAACAGAAGTTTGACCAGGATGCCACAACCGACGTACCCCCTGCTAGACGCAAGAGGCACGAGGAGATACGGACCGGCAGAACGGGCTGAGATATTCGCAGACCACCTCCAGGTGCAGTTCACGGAACATCCGGTGCGCCCAGAAGCCGACCAGGAGACGCTCGAACATCATACCAGGGTGAAAAATAAAGTAGACGACATATTGAAGGAAACAGCCCCTAACTTAACAGGCGATGAATTTATATCTCCGAAAGAAGTGTGGAGAGCCATCAAAAACCTTCCAAGAAGGAAAGCACCAGGCTATGACGATCTTCCCATAGCAGCAATTCACCAGTTGCCAAAAAGGGGAATAGCTGCCATAACATCTCTTTTTAACGGAATCCTGAGAACGGGTCACTTCCCCGACGCTTGGAAACTGGGGAAGGTCATACTACTTCCCAAAGCCGGAAAAGACAAACGACATGCGTCATCATACAGACCCATTACTCTTCTGCCACATTTAGCAAAACTATTTGAAAGGCTACTGTTGAGAAGACTGCGACCATTTATGAATCCAAGGGAGGAGCAATATGGCTTCCGCAGAGGACACTCAACTACATTGCAATTGACAAGAGTGCTACACATAATGGCGCATAATATGAATAGAGGCAGGAAGACAGTAGCGGTCTTCCTTGATGTAGAGAAGGCCTTCGACAGGGTGTGGCACGAGGGCCTTCTCTACAAACTCACCAACACGGATACTCCAAGGAAGTACATCACTCTGATCGCCAGCTTCCTGAGAGACAGAAGCTTCTATACTGCAGTAGAGGGCAGAAGCTCCACAACAAGACCTATAGCAGCAGGAGTCCCTCAGGGCAGCTGCTTATCACCAATTCTATACGCACTGTACACGAATGACATACCCGCCCTGGAAGACACCGCCCCGGGCGGAGAGAGAGGCGCAATACTCGCCCTCTTCGCAGACGACAGTGCGTACATGACTTCGTCCGCAAACTCAAAGATAGCTGCCCTGAGGATGCAGCGACAGCTAAACCTTCTACCAACCTGGCTAGACAAATGGAAAGTGGAAGTGAATGTCGGCAAGACAGCCGCAATATTGGTCAGCCATGGCACTAAAATCTCGTCTCTCACTAAATTGCGTCTTAGAGGACAGGAAATAGCCTGGGAAAATACGGTCAAATACCTGGGCGTAACCATCGACAAGAAGTTGACAATGAACGCCCAGGTAACAAACACGATCAGACACACGAAAGCAGCGAGGGCAGTATTGAGACCAATACTAAACTCAAAACTGCAGCTGCGTACCAAGCTCGGGGTCTACAAAACATATATACGGTCCAGACTGACCTATGCAGCCCCGGCCTGGTACGCACTCTGCCCAAGTACAAGCAAGGCCAAGTTGCAAGCACAGCAGAACATCTCACTTAGAGTGGCCACAGGAGCCGGGAGATATGTGGCCAACAACACCATAAGCAAAGATACCCGAACGGAGACGGTAGAGGAATTCGTGGCCCGTTTGTCCAGGAAAATGTTCGACAAGGCAGACAACGGGCCACACCCACACCTCAGGGGTATAGCACCATTACATGCCCGCCCCCCGGACATGAAAACGAAATGGCGTCCTCTGCCACGCGAACTGTTGAAAAGGGACTCCGAAGAGACCCGCACAGACGTGGATAGCAGCTGAAAGGAAGAGAAATAAAGAAACAAGCACTAATAAGTGCATTGCAAACCCTACGTAGAGTGGAAACATTGAATGTAACCTACGGAGGGCAGATCGACCGAGCCGTCGTTACGGCTCGAGAAGGATGTAGAGGCAAGGAGCAAATGCTCGAGGCCTCAACCAACCCCAAGGGGTTGAAGGACATATGATGGAGGGTTATTGGGAAAATGCTAACAATCGCTTAGCATTTGGACTGCCTGAGTCTGCAATTACTTATAGGGATCTAAATGCTTTTATTGTAGTAGCTCTAGTGTTGTATATAGTTCGTAGTATTTTGTCAACAAAGGCATACCGCCGGTAAAGAAAAATACAATCTCTTAGAATTGACTTCAGTTAACTCGATGTAAATATTCAAAACTCTATCCAAAGGCAGCGCGGCGCGGTCCAGTGTTGCCGCGGCGGGCGCTCTTATCTCGGAGTATATGCATCTGAATAGAGTTTTGAAAATTTACATCTGTGTCAGATTTTATCTATTTGTGTCAGAATAAGTACGAGTACCACCTGATATTAAAAGTGTCTTGTGCCTGTAATTTATTCTATCATATTTTTAATCACTTAGCTCGATGTAAATATTCAAAACACTATCCAAAGGGAGCGCGGCGCGGTCCGGTGTTGCTGCGGCGGGCGCTCTAATCTCGGAGTATATATTATCCCTTTGAATAGAGTTTTGAATGTTTACTTTACATCGAGCAAAGTAATAAAAAATATTAAATATTAAATTACAGGCACAAGAAACTTTTAACATCAGGTGGTCCTCGTGCTTTTTCTATGACACTCAGATTATAATGAGATACTACTTAATATAAACTTGTTTATTTTATAAATAAAAATTATAAAAATAGCTGCACACGATAACGTTATTATTTATGAAGTATATTTATATGCGAATAATAATTAGTAGCTCATTAACTTTGTTATCTTATTGTTTTTGACCCTAATTTGTCAATGAGGCTTCAATAGCCCTATTTACTATCTACATATTTATATATATATAATAACAAAACGTTGCAATTTTCTGCGTCAGATAGGCAGTGACAATGACACATTGCCCTATGTTCATTATATCAAGTGTTCATAATAACTTCCATTTGAGTCAACATACGGCAATGCTATATTCACACGCTCAAAGAGGTGAATGGCATACATACATTATCAATATAACATATATAGTTCTCCAGGGACATCAACTGTTTTATCGAAACAGACCTGCCTCTCATCGAGTAGATGCTTGAACTATTTGGTGGCCATTTACCTAGTATCGCATACATAAATATAGTTCTAGGCACCCCGCCTGCCTGCCTGCCTATGCTAGTGTCAGAGAGGTAACATACATTTAACGAAATTTCTTAAAAAAATAACACGAATAAATATTATGCAAGTACCTCAAAAAATAAAAACGCGAGAAAAGCTATAGTCATGTGCGGGATTCCAACCCGCGCCATCTACACCTGTATCTAGGGTATGCTCTGACCGCTAAGCTATCATGACATATGACTCATAACTCAAATTTGTCCTCTCTTAACCATCGTATGGGGATGGATATATTCGAATCCCGCACATGACTTATTTTTTCCTCTTGTTGTAAATTTTTAATACGCAGAGCATGCGTTTATAGCAAAAAAAATATTGAAGTACCTTCTCTGAAAAAGTTAAGTACTCTATTTTTACCAGGTCTCTTCAGAAAGAGTTCGTGTTAGTGACAACCGCAATGTCAGGTGTCAGATCAGACTCATCAACCTCGAAGCGGTAGTGTGCAAACACTACTGAGTTTAGGTGCGAAGGACACAGTAGCAAGGAAGATTACTGGGCGAACGGAACGTAAGAACTAACGTCTCGGAGTGACTAGCGCAGTGCAATGTCATGCAGAGGTTGGTGCCACTGCAACTGTCAAATAACATATTAAAACAACATTTTAAGGACATTTCTTAGTATTGTACATATTTTGAATGTAAAAGAAACGTCTAAGGTCCAGTTTCAGCAAAATAATGTAAAATTTATACGCGGTTAACTTTATACTACATATAAATACTCGTCTTTACTACCGTAGAATATCAAACCTAGCAGGGGAATTTAAAGTTGAATTCCTGTGGTAGAAAAAAAGAAAACTCCTTGGCTGCATCAGCTGATGTCACATGTCATAAAAGGTTTTGAAACTTTGGCAGCAGCAGATATTTATAGAAATAGTATTTTTTTTTATATGCCTGGTAGGTTAGCCTTTGACCACTATCTCACCTGATGGTAAGTGATGATGTGGTCGAAGATGTTGTTCAGGCTAACTTAAAAGTACTGGCTCTCAAGGGCAGCTGCTGGAACACACCGCTAGGTGCTTGGCGACAGATTTTCTACTTGAGGGTGGTAGCTAGCCAGGCGGGCATTCGCAAAATGCCCTACCACCATGCTATAACGACTGCCATCCTAAGACAACAACCGGGACCGACGGCTTAACGTGCCCTTCGAAGCACGTGCACGCTCAGTAGTAATGTCACTAGCGGTCACCCATCCAACTCATGACCGCGGGCGACGTTGCTTAACTTTGCTGATCGGTTGAGAACAGCTAAGGAAACTTCGCTACGAGCGCTTCAAGATATATATTATCAGATTTAGCAAAATTGCCATATTTGTCATTAGTTTTTGGAGCTTTACCGCCAAATTCGGCGATATAATTATTTAAACTTGGATTAACTTGGAAACGATCAAAATTATGAACATTCTTCAAATTCCTGGCAGGCCTCGTTCCATCTAAGGGCCGTAAGTGAAATAAATGTTCGTTAATTTTAATCACAGTTTTATATATACATCAAAAATCAGCGTTTTCGATATTAATTGGTTAAACAGGATAGTTTTCTTACATAATCTTCTAACATTGTTTTTTGCATTGACGCCTAGCTAAGCGTTTAATCAATTGGCAGATCATATCCCGGCTACAGGGGCGAAACGTCACGGAGACGAAACCCGCTCGTTGTTGAAATATTTTTGAAGCAGTGATGGCTCAGTGGCATTGGCTATGGACTGCCGCGCAGCAGGTCCATGGTTCGAATCCCGCCCAGAGCTTGAGCTTCACCGCATGGTGGAAGGGCATTTTGCGAAGCCCCCGCCTGGCTAGCGACCACCCTCAAGTTGAAAATCTGTCGCCAAGCACCTAACGGTGTGTTCCGGCAGCAGTCGTTGAGAGCCAGTGAAATAACAGGCAAAATGAGACTTAACAGGTATGTCTCAAGGTGATGGGCGCAGTGCAGTTCGTCACTTGTGATGAAATGCATCTGTTATAGGCAGAGGATACCGCTTAACATCAGATGGGCCTCGAGTTAGTTCCTTCACAATAACATAAAAATATATGTATATATATCCTTTCGTTGTGATTTTTTAAGCTTGGTACATAGTATACCGAAATTTGAAATAGCTTGTTTAGTTTTGTGAAAGACCCTGTATCTAAAAAGGTCTAAATAAACCCGACCCGACAGATACATATAGAACCTTTAGCTATAGAACTTTAATTATAGGTAATTTTATACATAGGCATCAAGACACTCACTTTTCCCACGTTTGCCTATTACTTAACTCACCCATATCGTGGTGATGTCATACGAAACAGATTCTTGCCCACGCAATAAAAGAGAACCTATACATTAACTATACATACAGCCTGAGTGCCATTTAAATGAAGGATATAATAAAAATGAATTTTGAAGCGCTCGTAGCTTTTCTTGTCTCGTCGTTCTTAAATGATCAACTAAGTTAAGCAACGTCCGCTGCGGTCACCACTTGGATGGGTGACCGCTAGTGGTATTATTACTGAACGTGTCGTTGCTCCGGGTGCTGTCCTAAGGTTGGCAGTCGTTATAGCCTGGTGCTTTTTTTTATATGTTATTGTAACGAAACAAGTACAAGGCCCACCTGATGTTAAGTGCACTAACCTCTGCCTATAACAGATGCATTTCTATAACACGAATTGCATTGTGGCCGTCACACTGAGACGTACAGTTGTTAGGTCTCATGTGTCTGTAATTTTACTGGCTCTCTAGGACTGCTGCCGGAATACACTGTTAGGTGCTTGGCGACAGATTTTCCACCCCCCTGGTGGTCGCTAGCCAGGCTTTTGCCCAAAATTCCATTCCACCATGCGATGAAGCTCAAGCTCGCGGCGGGATTCGAACCATAGACCTGCTGCACGGCAGTCCATAGCCAATGCCACTGAGCCATCACTGCTTTTGGTGGTAGTGCATTTTGCCAGGCTAGCTACCACCCTCAAGTAGAAAATCGCCAAGCACCTCACGGTTTGTTCCGGCAACTGTCATTGAGAGGCAGTAATGCTAGTTTAGCCTGAACAACATCTTCGACCACATCATCACTTCAGGTGTGCACTCATAGCTTTATAAACGCTTTATAAACAATGTCATATTGATGTTGGCCACAAAATGCTTAACGTTCTTAATTACTTTAAAGGTCAGCGGTGTATTGGTGACATCTAATTTAATTTCTCATACGTAAGGTAGACGAACAAAAATCTTTTTTTACACCATCGCATGTGGGGTGTCATTGCCTAACTAGAGTTCAAAGCAAGTAAATATATATATATATATATATATATATATATATAAAGTGTTTATTGAGTCCATTTTAGTTACAGGTTCTCTCAAAAAACTAAACCAGTGAGGGATCTCATATTTCGGTATATTACAAGCTTACAAACGAAAGATACATTTGAACAACGAGCGGGTTTCGTACCCGTGACGATACGAATAGCGCGTTCCTGTGCGTCTTGCCAGAATGAACGACTGGGGTTGCTGTCCAATAAAAGAAAGATGGGGAATAATTCAGATCGATGGCAAGTTCTCCGAAATGAAGCCTGTAAAATACCGATAAGCTGTCAACCCTGCTTCGTTTTCGTCGGCTTTTGAGTCTAGTAAGGCTAGGTGTGCGTTACTTTTAAATGATAAGATTGTATTTGCAGAAATCTTTCTTGCTTGTTTGTTGATGCCTACGTTATATAAAATTAAGTTTGTGGAAGAAAATCGCTTACGATTATTATTATTACTTAGTGGTTTTTACATTTATTAAAATAAATATCACGTAAAATAGTTATTGCCATTAGAAATTGCGTTCGAAAATTTTACTGCCTGATACTGTTATCGATCAAAGCATCATTTTTGAAGTGACATTTATTTCTATTATTACCTTCATATTATTAATATTATGTACATAAAAAGTGCAATATATGGTTTTAATTATAATAAATTGGTTAAATAATAAATTTCCCAAAAATGTGTGTCAATAGGATAATCTATTTGTCAGTCACCGCATTGATTGTTTTTTTAAAACGTCGATTCATTTCAAATGTGTGAAATTCGTATAATTTTATTCGTTAATCTCACTTTCGATTCGCAGAAAAAAAATTGCTGTGAGATTTTGAACACAAAAACGGCTCTTTTCAGGCTCAAAATACCTTGCTGTTTTGCATATTTCTATATACTATTATAAACAATTTATAAGGGTTATCTATGTAGTAAAACTTAGGTCACAGAAGATGGATGTAAATACTAGTACCCCTGGCCTATCCCTTCGAGGATATACAGACGCGATGATACTTTTTAGCACGAGGTAGATATCAGACCCCAGATCTCCTTGGGATCTCTAGTCGGAAGGATGAAAGAGGTATGGTGATATTGGCATGGTATGGACGTGAGTCATGCTATGCTCCACCGTCCTTTTGTGATAAGGGAAGGAAGAAGGGTCAATGTCAGAACAAAGGATAAGTGCATATTAACTTTGTCTTTGTAAGCTTCGAACTTTTTGCACTATCAAGAAAAACAAATAATATTCAAGTAAATTGCAATTGAAATGTTATGCGAATTCGATACTTGAGTTACTCAATATTTTTGTGTTACCGAATTTCAGTCATCGCTCACGCCGAATTAACATTTCCAATGTCTATTCAATCGTAACTAAAATAACAAGTCATTATTGATTGTGTGTTAAGTGATTGAATTGACATCAGTGTTCTGTTTGTTCTCTTTGTTTGGTTAATATATTATTTTTGTTTTAAATAATCGTCAACGTCTTTTGTGACATTGTTGTCCGTTTTATAGGTTCACGAATAACAATCAGCGCAGGTATTTTTAAATATATTAAAAGTTTTTTTCGTATTTTTTATTTTATTGTGACTGAACAAGCTCGAGGCCCACCTGTGATGTTAAGGACTAACCTCTGCCTATGACATGCATTTCGCACAAGTCACGAATTACACTGCGCCCGTCACCTAGATACATAGTTAGACGCATGTGCCTGTGATTTCACTGGCTCTCAAGGACTGCTGCCGGAGCACACCGTTAGGTGCTTGGCGACAGATTTTATACTTTAGGGTGATCGCTAGGTAGACGGGCAATCGCAAAATGCCCTTCTACGATGCTGTGAAGCTCAAGCACGCGGCAAATAGTATGCGTCTGTGTTTGGAATCAACGTGCTTTAGATTAATACGATGCAGTCGCTACATTGTATCGGTCTTTTTTTTTAAAGTTAAATTATGTCATAAATTATGTATAAACAGACTGAATATCAAGGTTAGACGCGGCACACTTTTACAAACACCTTTGCATATACAAGAGAAATGATTAAAAGTTTTATAGTTTTCTAATTAAAATAAAAACTTACCTTATCGTAAGTTAGGATCATCTGTATCCGTAGGTGTAGATAATATAATAACACAGCACGTTGTTTAAAAAGTTTTCACTGATACGAAAGTTTTTATTTAGGAATAAAAATGATCGGAACGCACGAGCGTCCTATTCGCGGTGCTGGTGCACACTGAGTTCCAGTTCTTAACCAATCGAAGCGCCTCCACGGATTTGTGTGTGTTTTTTTTCTCTACAGTCCAGCGCAGCAACCCGGTCAGGCGATGTGGACGCCGCGCCTTCGGCCTATTTATTTTTAATTTTGATATCTTCACGAGTGAGTAGTGAACTTTAGCGCGATGAACTCAGGTTGGTGTCGCATTTACTACTGCATGCGTTTCACGTGTTTGGAGTTTTTTTTGCGTCTGTGATGTGTGTTCTTAGCTAGGTTCGACACTTGTCAGAAGTTGTCTGACAGCGTTTAGCTCTGACGGTACTATTTTTGCCGGTACCATTACAAGCTTGCATTACTTCATTGATATTACTAACCCGCTATGATTGTTGTCGCTTAGTTAGGTTATCGTGTGTCCTTGTCTGGTTAGGTAATAACAGAAAAGGATAGGTACCTAGGTAAGTAATTGTCGCGCCGCTTAATTTGATTAGTGTCAAGTTTGGTATACCTATAATTATATGCGTCGTCTGTGTTTTTTTTATGTGTATTAACTTTTTTGTTGTGTTGATTTTATTTGACGTGGCGATGTTTGATGATTTGTTTTAAATCTTGTCGTAATCACAGTAATATAGTAAATGCGTAAGTTTGTAAGTCAGTGAGCGTGTTAGAATGTGTGTAATTTCTTTTCGCTGATATTGTTGAACTGATTTGGATGAAACTAAGAATATAAATAATAGTTTAGGTCCTGGAGTAACATAAAGGATATTTTTTATCATCGTCATCGCTTTTTAATGTCTACGCGGATGAAACTGCGGGGCGCAGCTAATATAAAAATGAGTTAGTACATCCTTGAGGAAAACTTTAAATTTAATACACTTTGGCCGGATAGAAAAGACTAAACAGATTGAAATTACCCCTTCTCCTCAATCATTATCGCATGCTAAGCGAATGGCTCATGACATTTTTTGAAGCAATAATCGAATACAAATCTCATAACCGGGGCTCGTGGGTTCAATTACCGTTACAAAATAAAATGTATGCTTTAAAAATAATTTTAAAGGAATATATATAACACACCTATACCCACTTTGTCGAGAATATCTTATAGAAGAGAACAATCGGAAATCGGGACTGACATATGAAAGCTTTTTTCCCAAGCTAAAGCGGAGACGCTTTCCTCGCCCTTTGGGCTCGCTCCGCCTAAAACAAATGTCTTCATTATCCTATCCTTATCTCACACTATAATCTTATCTCTTTATCTTGTTAAAGGAATATATATAACACACCTACCCACTTTGTCATAAATTTATATGTCTATAAGTTTAAGATGTAATTTATCTCTACCCTTTTGAAGCAATGACCCCATACAACGGCAATTACCCACCTAAAATTACGGTAGGAGTCGAACTACCGCCCAAGCGTCCAAAGTTCGACTCCTACCGTCTGCTTGAACTTCGCCGCATTGTGGTAGAGGTTAGAGCATTTGCGAATACTCAATTTGGCCAACTATTGCCGTCAATAATATAGTATGTCGCCAAGCACCTCATGGTGTTCCGGAGCAGTCCTGCCGGACCTGGTCCTATTCTAGACTAAAGCTGAACCTGACGACATAACTTACCAACAAACGAGAACGTAAACAATGTCATAGGATAGCCTATCAGGCATAAAAGACCGTTCGAGTAAAAGACAATGCCTACTACGAGCTATGAGCGCCCGCCGCGGCAACACTGGACCGCGCCGCTCTGTCTTAGAATAGAGTTATGAATATTTACATCGAGTAAATTAATAAAAAATATGAAATAATAATTTACAGGCACAACAGACTTTTAACATCAAGTGGTCTTCGTGTTTATTCCGTAAAGAACACATAAACAAACACAAAAAAAAAATCTCATCTCAAAATGTTGCAGAGTCTAGCAGAAGTCAACCCTAAGAGGTTGTTAGCATTTTTCCAATAACCCTGTATATCGCGTTTTTTATGTTATTGTGACGAAACAAGCTCTAGGCTCACCTGATGTTAAGCGGAGTGCCTCTGCCTATAACAGATGTATTTCATCACAAGTCACGAATTGCACTGCGCCCGTCACCTTGAGACATAGTTGTTAAGTCTTATGTAATTTCACTGGCTCTCAAGGACTGCTGCCGGAACACACCGTTAGGTGCTTGGCGACAGAATTTCTACTTAAGGGTGGTCGCTAGCCAGGCGGCATTCGCAAAATGCCCTTCCATAACACGATGAAGCTCAAGCCCGCGGCGTGATTCGAACCATGGACCTGCTGCGCGGCAGTCCATAGTCAATGCCACTGAGCCATCACTGCTTGGTGTTTTTAAAACTACGTTTGTATGGAAATCGCTATGAAGTGACTTACCATTTAGGGTTCAAAACTAGATCGCACCAGTTTACAATAACGGTGTTGTGTTGATAAATTTTGAAGCAGTGATGGCTTAGTGGTATTGGCTATGGACTGCCGCGCAGCAGGTCCATGGTTCGAATCTCGCCCAGAGCTTGAGCTTCACCGTATGGTGGAAGGGCATTTTGCGAATGCCCACCTGGCTACCGACCACCATCAAGTAGAAAATCTGTCGCCAAGCACCTAACGGTGTATTCCGGCAGCAGTCCTTGAGAGCCAGTGAAATAACAGGCAAAATGAGACTTAACAGGTATGTCTCAAGGTGATAGGCGCAGTGCAGCTCGTCACTTGTGATGAAATGCATCTGTTATAGGCAGAGGATACCGCTTAACATTAAGTGGGCCTCGAGCTTGTTCCTTCACAATAACATAAAAAAAAATGTTGCGCAAAACATACATTTACATAATACTTCTCCATAACCCATTGTGACGTTGTTGCGGTGGTAAAGGTTTATCGATGATTTTTGCCATAACAAGTGTTATGTTATTGTAAACAATGTATAATTTCATAATAACAGACAAGTGTAATGAATAATTATTATGAATATTCAATAATTATAATAATAACACGTAATATTCTAAGGTTAAGGTGCAGTTGCACAGAGCGCTTTCCATATACAAACGTAGTTTAGTCATATTTTAAATAACAAGTGTTCGAAGTTCAAACTCTGTGAAATTTTGCATGCACGTTTTAGTTATAATAGTATATATAGTTTTAGATATAACTAGCTGACCCGGCAAAAGTTGTTTTGCCATATAAGGGTTGATCGTAGAAGGGTGAAAATTGAGGATTGTATGTATTTTGTATGTTGTATCATAAAAAAAAAAAGTAAAAATTTTGTCTAAAAAATTAAAAAAATATTAAAAATTTTGTCTAAAAAATTTAAAAAAAATTTAGGGGTGGACTACCCCTAACATTTAGGGGGATGAAAAATAGATGTTGGCCGATTCTCATAGATACCGGATAAGCACAAAAAAATTCATCAAAATCGGTCAAGCCGTTTCGGAGGACTATGGCAACGAAAACTGTGAAACGAGAATTTTATATATTAGATAGTATTTAAGCTCTTAGTTTGTCAGTTTTCTTATTTATTTTTAAATGTTAAAATAATATATCTCATACAAAACGATTAATTTTGAAAATAAATAGTTTTCTGGGGAACATATTAAACTTATAATATAAATAAATATTTCAGAAGAATAGGCTCATGGACATAATTGAAAATTTTCGCCGATTTGAATATTTAGTATTTAAAATATGACGAAACTACGTTTGTCTGGAAAGTCAAAGAAAATATACTGTTTTGCCAGTTTTCAGTATTTTTTCTATATAATTCCCTTACTGTCTTGTAATGTTGTGTCACGGATAAATCAATGTTTCTTATTTTTAACGATTTTTCATTATGATTGAGAAATACATAATTTTATAGAAAACTGGCAAACCAGAAAGATAGATATATATAGGCTTTAGGACATGTACTGTACTGTATCAGCCGGATCGTCCACTGCTGAACGCAGCCTCCCCTATTAAGGGGGTATTTGCCATAATCCCCACGCTTGGCAGGCGGCTTGGGGATCGCAATGTAAGTTGCTAGTTCTTTAGAAGGCGCTGCTGCCCACCTTCCAGTATTTTTTCCTTAGTCGCCTCTTACGACACCCACGGGATGATATGGGGAGGTGCAATTCTAACCCGGCACCCTACGGGGTTAGGACATGTACGTATGCAAAATTTTATCGAGTTTGAACCCTGGTTTAAAATATGGCGAAACTACGTTGAATGGGGATCTATCGCGCACGTTCGTGGGCACTAACCCTAAGTAACTGACTCATTATAGGTGCGTTCGTTTTGGCTCGATTGCGTTTGTAACAGTTTCAAAAGTGGCATTTGTGTATTAGCGTTCGGATAGAAGCTTTTGCTATTTTTGACCACCAATTACTGCATGCTATCCGAACGGCTTAAAACGTACTTTGACAACCGACAATGTTTTAACAATTTTGCACAGTACGAAACATGGAATCAATCTCTAAAATTAACAAAAAAGTAGGTACCTATATAATTATTATTTCATTGTTAATGGCTTCTGATAGTTACCTATATAAAAAACTGATGAAACTCTTCAATCGCGCCAAATACAACTATCAAACCAGCAGTTGTCAAAAAACGATCACAACGATCCCACGGTAAGACATGGGTCAAAAATATCACTTTTCTCTGTCATTTGTAGCGTTTTCAAAGCTATCCGAACGGTGAGCGAAAACGATATTTTTGCTCACGTAGTCCCAAAACGAACGACCCGTGTGATCATTTTTAGCGTTTGTGAGTGTTATTTTTGGCACCGATAGGCTATCCGAACGCCCTATATATTGAGCTATTGTGATGGTTCACACACTTATAAGTACCTACTTGATAACAATGTTAAATATTTTTTAAATATGATTTATATCACGTTCATATTTTAGGGTTCCATACCTCAAAAGGAAAAAACGGAATCCTTACAGGATCACTTTGTTGTCCGTCTGTATGTCTGTCAAGACCCTTTTTCTCAGGAACGCGTTGAGGTATCATACTGAAATTCATAACAAATACTCAGGCATACTGTCCCTTGGAGCTGTGATAAAATCAAACTTCTAAACCAACGCAATCGAAAGATACTTACAGCCGTTTATGCCGCAAATTTTCGACACTTGCATGGGAATCAAAACCAACAGCGTACTTCTGAACTCAGATTCTTGAAATTTGGTACACTGAGAAAAATCTAAAGTCAAAAGCGCCCTAATGACGGCCAATTTATATGGTATAAGGCGAAAAACCGACCAAACGTAAATACCTATAAAAACGCCTTCCAACTAGAAGGCGTTAAACGAGGTCAGTGAAGGCGAATGTTTCTTTTCGTCTTCATTTAAGGTGTATTTTGTGGTCTTTCTTAAATATTGACTTTTCGATGAGGCTGATTAAGTCGTACGTTATAGTGATAATCACCGTATATAAACCGCCGTAAAAGTAAGATATATTTTTTGGTCAATACTGCAATTATTATCGTATAACAAGTTCAATTCTGAAAATACTTTACGGAAGGCGTTTTTGACGGTTGTGTTTATTATAAAACATGGTACATTTTTATTGATTGGTGAAAATCATCTTAAGAGTTGTGAATTCATCTTTCGTAGTTACAATTCAACGGTAAAAGGTCAAATTTGATTTAAGCCTTTAAGTCGTTTTTCTCAGTGTACGAAGCAACGTCTTATAGCATAGATAAAATTGCGGAAAGTATACATTTTTAGATACTTCATATAATAAAAATATTTTTAACACTTCTAAAATGGTATGGATTTTATTTAGCAATAAATACCATTACTTTTACTTATATATCTCCAGGGTTGTACGGAACCCTCGGTGCGCGAGTCCGACTTGCAGTTAGCCGGTTTTTTAAATATAACTTTTTCCACGTTCATATTATTTTTAAACAGCGGGAAATTGATCTTTTTGGTCACACGCACACTGAAATTGTGGAAGGAGGTGCAATTAAATTAATTATTCCGCTATTAAGAGACCAAAAGAGGCCATCAAACAGACTGGTGGTAGACTGGATTGTGACGGAACATGTCCCAACTATTACGCTTTATGGATGGCAATAGTCTCGCCACCTATTACACTGGACCAAAAAGTGAAGAAAATCGAAGAATATACACGTGTGAAGGATACAAAATTTTATAGCGAATTTTTCGTTACGCTATAAAATTTTGGAAATTTAAATAGGTCAAATTAATAAATGTCAGTGTTATATATTTTCCATTAATTGACCACTGCCATCATCATGTTTTATTTCAAAAACTGAATAATCAAATATCTATATAATTATCGGCATGCTCACAAAACTTCACAGAAGCAGGCAGTTCGGTTGAGAAATGCATATTATAGAAGAGAACAACCGGAAATCCGGACTGACATACGAAAGCTTTTTGCCAAATCTGAAGAGGAGACGCTTCCCTGGCCCTTTAGGCTCGCTCGGCCTATAACAAATGTTTTCTTTATACATACATACATAAAATCACGACTTTTTCCCGTAGGGGTTAGCAGAGACCACAGATTTCCACTTGCTACGATCCTTACAAATCTCTTTCGCTTCATCTACACTCATCAATCCTTACATAAGGTTTAGAGTACTTCTGACCTGGCCTTTTTTCAGAACGTCTTCAATCTGATTTCGGAACGTTCAGGTCTTCCCCTTCCAACACTTTCGTTAACTTGTCCCACGTATACCTGTTTAGAATTAGCAAGTCGTCAAAGCAAGACGGGAAGCACGGAAACGCTCAGTATTAATATCACTAGCGGTCACCCATCCAACTCATGACCGCGCGCGACGTTGCTTAACTTTGCTGATCGGTTGAGAACAGCTAAGTAAACTTCGCTACGAGCGCTTCAAATATCATTCGCATACATAGAGTAGGCTTATGGACATACTTGTAAAAAAACTTATTGTATTAGAAGAATGCTCATTATGGAGGAAAGGAACTGGTCAATGTCATCTGCTCAAAGTGACCCGACTGATTAATTTTTATGTGAAGATAAGTATCACCCCAGAATGAACTTTTTTTTATTGGAGCTGCAAGGTCAGGTTATCGGATACGTTTTGTTTGATAACACTAAATGCTGGCGAATTATTTTTAAACATTGATTTGCACTTAATAAACTATAAATAAAAAACGCTTTAATTAATTTTATACTTAGAACAAGTAAAGGGAAAAATCATTCTGTGACAACCCTGTCTATAGGGTTGCTTTAGAAAAAACGGGAGCCCGTTACCAGCACACAATTATAATTATTCCGACTATCCTAACGATACTAAAAAAAAAGAAAGGACAGAAATAACTTTTTATAAAACATTTTTGTTTTTGCTATGTCGTAATATACAAGCGTTCAAAAATGGTGTGATTATGGTACAAAAACCTCGAAAGTAAACTGACAGATAATAAAAAGGCAATTGATTTGGTTCCCGAACTAATAAAAAAGTATGTTATTTTTGTTAAACCCCTTTAAGTTTTAAAGATACAGCCGGTCAAAGGTCGAACTTGACTTTGACATTGACAGTTGACACTAGCCGGGCGGACGGATAGTGAAAGCTAAGTATTAGCTGTGGTATTAGTGTGACATTTTCTCGTAGAAAACACTAAAAATCGATGGTTTATATATGTCGTTATGTCTTCTATACAGTGATGGTCACTTAATTATATTCAGGTTTGGTCAGGGTTTACTGAATTTATTATTAATAATTCATACTTTTTGTTATTAGATAAGCATTTCATGTGTTTAAATAAAAAAAAAACGTAAAGTTCACAACCCTAGACCAAAAATATCAGGGTTGTGAAATACAAAAAAAATATTCTTGATATACCTTGTGGCGTTGACTGTGTTAATAAATATAGAAATGTAAAAACAAACCTTTTAAAGATTTAAGTAATATTTTAGGATTTAGCAACGCCAATTTTTTTAGCAAACAATTTTGGGTAGTACCAAGGATAGTTATAGTTCAAATACAATCTTCATAAATTACAAAAGCTCCCTAGAAATAAACTCAGCGCAGTATTATTTTTTTATTCAATTATTTCTGAAAGGCAATCCTTTTACCACAATCTCATCTGATGGTAAGTGATTATTTGATCGAAGTTGGTAAACAGGCAATACAGGCATAGCCTTGACTAACTAGGCAAGCTTCGCTACGTCCAGTTATTTTCCGTAGTTCCATTGGACGTCCCATTGACGGGACTACGGAAAAAAGTAATTTAACCGTGGACCCATTGGCCAATGGAACCACGAAAAATAACTTTACTCCAATATCGTTTTTCCATTAAACCATAAATAGAGATGTCACAATATGACGCGACCACAATGTAATTCAACTTCAAAATAAAATTAAAATTTATATGTTATTATTTTATCTTATCTAAATAAAACAACTATGTGAAAATCCAAGGAAGATTAAAATTTCTGAGCCTATCCTCCAATATATTATCATTAAACTAGTTGAACAAATAGGAGTAAAGGATTTCTTAGGTGCATCTAGGCATTGACTAACGAAGTTTTTCTAGAGCGTGACCAACCTTGATTTTGCCATTGATAAGTTGAAGTTGAGTATTTCTAATCGCGTTATCAATTAAAATGTACTCTTTCCTTTGAAACGCCCGCGGCCATTGCTGACAATTTTCAGATTACGGAAATCGTTTTTATTTGGCCCACGTCAAACAGCAGCTTTTTTAATAACATAGGGCTGGCCATGGACCGAAAATAGCTGAATCAGACATGTCATTGCCACAGCATAACAACTCTTAAAATAGTAGAATTGTCACGTAAAAATGTCATCAAGAATAACTGCCTTTATAACTGTGGATTAGGATATCGTGTCCACAGTGTTACGATGATAAATAACGCTTAGATTGTACAGTCACGTGTTTCTTTTTATAGTCTGTAAATCTGATGACGTCTTACGAATAAAACAGTTTTATCCTTATTTTGTAAAAAAAAATGTGGAAGAAATATAAAAAATATATATAGTATCTTTGTAGAATCCTGTCTTGAGCTTTACAGCATTATCTAATAACCCCCAAATAAGAAAAGCTAGGTATACTCTTCAGGTTCGTATCTCAAAAATTAGATCGATGTTAAGTTGCTGTTTTTGAAAGATGTTTTTTTGTATTTTTATTCCGGATAGGGAAGAATAAGGCCTTTGACCACTATCTCATCAGATGGTAGGTGACGATGTGGTCGAAGATGTTGTTCAGGCTAACCTAGAATTAATGGCTCTCCAGGACAGCTGCCGGAACACACCGTTAGGTGCTTGGCGACAGATTTTCTACTTGACGGTGGTAGCTAGCCAGGCGGGCATTCGGAAAATGCCCTACCACCATGCATTAAACATAAAAACTGCATCTTAAGACGATGTCAGCTTTGAGAAGCATTCATTAATACCAGCCTTAGAAGTATGTGTTCTCTTAGCTGTTCTTGAGAGCCACTGCTCGATAGAATTAAGCCTAGAATAGGTTCGATATCTTCGACCACATCAACGCTAACCAAAATATGAGATTGTACTTGGTGTGATTTGCGAGAGATTTTCTACTGTAGGATATCTAGCCAGGCGGACATTCGCAAAATGCCCTACCACCATGCTGTGAAGCTCAATCCGGCGATGGCGATCGAATCATGGAGTTGCGTTCCGGCAGTCCATGACTACGACTATTACCGCTGGGCTATCATGCGAATATACCATGTTATAGACTTTTTCGCTCCATTCGCATGATAATTAACAATGCATTTGCAAAATTCCCATAACCTTCATTCTTAAGATGACATCACAATTGTCTTCCGACGAGATTTTTTATGGCGTACGGTGACACGAACGGGTCGTCTGTCATGGTCCGACGCATGACTAAACGTGGTAAGGCTGGTGTCTAGTGTGTTTGAAAAGCCTTCACCACACTGACCACTCAATACACGCGCTAACCTGCGTTCAGTACGCAAACGGTTCTTCCCGTATAGATACGATATAATAGTTGAAAATATGGAATGCATGGCTGATTTTTTTTGCTTTGCGTTACAATCTTGACGCTCTTTTGATTTTGTTGACCTCGTGTGTATAAAACGAAATGTGAATTTCACATTTCGTTTTATACATTATGCATCGCGCGTATGTAACCCGCACGTCTTGCATTGTGTGAATTTGTGTGCCAAGGGCTTGAATGCAACACGAGAAAACGCATAAATACCTTGATATCAAGGAACCGTACATGTCAGCATATTAAAAGCGAAAGCCTACCTGATTTTATTACCATGAATTTTGTATATATTCTGAATAATGATGTCGTCAGTCCACCTAGTGGGTGGCTTACCAATTCTACATCTTCCGGTGTAATGTTGCAAGCACTTGAGAATTCGTCGAGCAACTTTCAACTTGCTAATTCTGAAAGCTATGTGTGGTGACTTTGGTTCTTCGACGAATTTACTCGTACTGGATTTTTTCGCGCAAAGAAACTCCGATCATAGCTCTCTCCACAGCTCGTTGAGTGACTCTGAACTTGTCCATAAGGTCTAAAGAATGAGTACTCGTATACCAGAAGAATTAAAAGTAGCACCTCTCATGTGACAGAAAAGCTGAAGAGTAATAAACTGGCGTGCTATGGGCACGCGTCACTAGGAAGGATGAGAATAATTAATTAAAAAAAAAACTACTTCGACTACTGAAAAGTATGTAACGCGATTTTGTTTTATTTACTTGATTTATTTGGATTTAAAAGAACCAAAGCACTGAACCTGATTTTGATGATAATTCTATAGCACCAATCTAAAAGTATATCCTTTCAATAAAAAAAAAAATACAAAATAGGATCATTTATGAGGTATAAAACTTGAAAAAGAACACTCATCCGAAATTGAACCTCTCTTTTGAAGTCTGTTTAAGATACAACTAAAAGAGAGTTGAATCAGATGGAGAGAGTGGAAATCATGAAGTAGGAACCCTTCTCCATGCACCGAATATATTGCTGACCTAGGCTCGAATCCCTGCTAAACCCATTTGCGTGCTGTTAGCAGTATATTTCCCTGTATAAACGGTGATTTCCAAAATTAATTTCCTCAGTCATAGTAATAGCTCCAGGAGTCACCAGACTCAGTCCTCAGAACACACTTCAGGTGAAACCTCTGCCAAAATTTGTAGTTAAATGTGAGTTGTGAGAACTTCAGTAAGTCATGTAAATTAATTAATAATATTTTTTAAATAAAATAAATGTCTATAAGTGGATTTTTTGAAGCCAACTGAATATGTCCACACAACAGACCGCGGCACCCATTACTTGGATGGGTGACCGCTACCGGCATATTTTGCTACTGAGCGTGCGCGTGCTTCGGAAGGCACGTTAAGCCGTCGTCGGTCCCGGTTGTTGTCTTAAGATTGCAGTCGTTATAGCATGGTGATAGGAGATTTTATCGCCTGGCTTGAAGGCGCCTCTTCTAGAAAATATTACGCTATGCACCTAATGGTGTATTATGTGCCAGTAATTCAAGGTTAGTCTGAGGATCATGTTCGCTTATCACTTACCTTCTGGTGACTAGTCAAGACTAGCCGATCACCAATAAAAAACTTACAAATTATCATAGCCCAAGTCAGCACTATGGTATGTTACAAGCAAATTAAGTTTCTTTAGTGTGGTGAAGGCACATTCTAATGCCGTGGTGGCATTGCCTTACATGGTTGCCTATATTCTAGGTGAGCGAGCTATTAGTCCACCTCACAACCAGTGAAGAAGTATGTAGGTAGTCATCAGCGAGGTTATAAAATCTTAATCTCAGACTACAGGAAAAAAGCATTTTTTCTGTAGTCTGAGGTCTTAATATATTATTTACATTATAAGGATATTTGAGTCTCAAAAAATGTTCTATTTCTTTGTTAATAGCAAAATACCTGCGAGAAATGTAAAAAAAAACAATAATTTACGTTCTGTATTCCTTTGTTTTCTCCTTAAAAACTAAGTCGATTCAATAAATTTTTGATATTTTTTTTTATGAAATAATATATCTTGGAGTCTATTATTTTCTTTTAGGTTAAAAACTTTGAAATTTTGTCAGGTGTCCCTCTAATTATGGCGGTAAAATGGAGTATGTTTTGTAGTTTTCAGGGTCATATTTTGATGAGTAATAATCAGTAGCTGAATAAAGGGAAAGGACAGAGGCGTGACTATAGCAGGCCTAAATTTTATGCATATGAATGCTCTAGAGGCATTATCCAAGAATAAAATAGGGAAATATTTATTTATGGAGAATCACACACATCCTTTGTAAATTTCTTACGTGTTTTACCCTTGACTGTCGTCTCGTTGTACTGTGAGGTGACAGTGTAACAGACAGCCAAGATCTTGAATGTGAATCATGTTTAGGTATTGTATTTCTATAGCAGACGCTTCCTGTCGTACTGTTGTTATTTTAATAATACCTCAAGGGCGTCCGTGGACTAAAATTGCAAGTATCATCGATATAAGCTATATATTACACAAAAGATTTTGAAGCAGTGATGGCTCAGTGGCATTGGCTATGGACTGCCGCGCAGCAGGTCCATAGTTCGAATCCCGCCGCGGGCTTGAGCTTCACCGCATGGTGCAAATGTCCGCCTGGCTAGCGACCACCCTCAAATAGAAAATCTGTCGCCAAGCACCTAACGGTGTGTTCCGGCAGCTGTACTTGAGAGCCAGTAATATATAGGGTATATAATAATAAGTTAAGCCTGTTAACACCTTCGACCACATCGTCATTTACTATCTGGTGAGATAGTGGAGGTTTCTTTTTTTTTATTATATGTAGTGGCAAACAAGCAGACGCCCCACCTGATGGTAAGTGGTTACCGTTGCCTATGGACATTTGCAACACCAGGGGCGTTACCAATGCGTTGCCGACCCTGTAGAAACCTATCAGCAATAAAAAAAAGATTAAGTGGCTTTTGTATATTAATATACAAACAACATAAACGTGAAATAAATTATTTAAGCGCGATAAATATCTTTGAATGTAGTGCTACAGAATTTGTAGAGCATAAAATTACAATAGTTTGCATATACAGATCTCCAATAAAGAAGAACGCGATACGAGAACTGTTTTTTGTCAAACTTGAGAAAGCCTTGGATAATATTTGTTACCAAAATAAAAAAGTTGTTATCTGTGACGACTGTAACATAAGTTTATTGAAAAACATCCCAGTTACTAGACGATTAGAAGGAATAATATCGGATTTTAGCGTAAATCAAGTAATTAGACTTAGCAGTAAGAAATGTCTTGATAACATTGCCCATAATATAAGAGGTTGTCAATTACTGTCATGGAATATGCTTTATCTGACCACACTACCTAAGTTTTGAAATGTCCCGTAAAGAAGAGTTACTTTTCAGATGGAAAGGCGTTTATAGCGGCGTGAACATCAGTAAATTTATTAAATACCTTAGCAATTTATCTTTCAATGACGTATACATTGCAAAAAGTGCTGGAATAGCCTATAACGAATTTTCTTATTTTTATTCGCTGTTCTACTTTTTTTTACTAGTAAAAGTAAAAATCTGTGGTAAAAAACTCCCTAAACGGCTGAGCATAAAGGTCTGCACAAAACAAAAACGTTACATACTGTAGAAATATAGACAATCTGCATTAAAAACTTCAAAGTTTACTCGGCTAGGCAACGGTTATAAAACAGACACAATAAGAACAAAATAATTTTTATATAAAAATATACGATTTGGGATATAATAAATAACAATATAATACAAACAATATAATTTATGAGAAAAAAATAGTTTTATGGCATAAGTAAATGGGAAAATGATACCTGATCCTCAAGGAATATCTGAATATTTCAATATTTTTTTCATTAATGAAGTAGAAAAAACAGCATTCAGTGATATAAGTGCAATGGACACAGTAAATCACGCTAAATCTAATAATTGCTTTACTAGCGACCCGCCCCGGCTTCGCACGGGTGCAATGCTGCTAAATAATCTGGAATATCTTCCAAAATATTTATTTCAATTACATACGAATTACATTGAAGCGCTCGTAGCGAAGTTTACTTAGCTGTTCTCAACCGATCAGCAAAGTTAAGCAACGTCGCCCGCGGTCATGAGCTGGATGGGTGACCGCTAGTGACATTACTACTGAGCATGCACATGCTTCGGAGGGCACGTTAAGCCGTCGGTCCCGGTTGTCGTCTTAGGATGGCAGTCGTTATAGCATGGTGGTAGGGCATTTTGCGAATGCCCGCCTGGCTAGCTACCACCCTCAAGTAGAAAATCTGTTGCCAAGCACCTAACGGTGTGTTCCGGCAGCTGTCCTTGAGAGCCAGTACTTCTAAGTTAGCCTGAACAACATCTTCGACCACATCATCACTTACCATCAGGTGAGATAGTGGTCAAAGGCTAACCTATAAGGCATAAAAAAAAATAAAAAAAAACATGCAGGGCCATATTGATCTATTATAAACGTGCAATGTTTTTAAGGTACTTAGTTGGATAAGGACAAATGCTGTATTGCTTAAAATCGCTTCGAAAATAAGCCATTATTTCTCTTAAAAAGTAAAGAAAAAAATGGCGCGTGGGTTATCCCTAAGAGATAGACATATACCATCCCGAAATTTTTTGTAGACCTTTTTAAGATGTACAAAACTGTAGTAAATTATTTTGATCTATCTCGTAGGGTTCACCCAGCGTATGCAATGAAAGCACAAAAAATTTTTTTTTTTTTTTTTTTTTATGCCTTTGACCACTACCTCACCTGATGGTAAGTGATGATGTGGTCGAAGATGTTGTTCAGGCTAACCTAGAAGTACTGTTAAATTACGATATCACATTAGAAACCTCTAAAGTGTTTCTCTACTATAGTTTACATGTATTATACATATAAACCTTCCTCTTGAATTACTCACCGCATCAAAATCGGTTGCGTAGTTTTAAAGATCAAAGCATGTATAGGGACAGACAGACAGCTGGAACTATGTAGTGATGGATCCCACAAATGAAAATGAAATTGAAAATATCATAATGTCTCTTAAAAACACAAATAACGATGACATATATGTACTGGAATAGTGAAAACAAGCAAAAAAATAATTTCGCCTGTTCTTAGCCATATTATTAATAGCTGCATTGAAGACTGTATATTTCCCAAAACACTATAAAGACTTCCGTCGTAATCCCTCTATTTAAAGGGCAAGATAAGGAAGATATGCAGTTTTATAGACCGAAAGCGCTTATACCCACGTTTTCTAAAAAAAATATCCGATAAGGTCATCAGCATCAAAAAGCGCATCAGCAATTATTTCGAACGTTATAACATTTTTGCACCAGAGCAGGCTGGTTTTCGAAAGAAAAAGTCAATTCGAAAGAAAAACACGTCTATTCTTAATTTTCTCGAGAAAGTGTATACCGGACTTGACACAAAAAAAGGGGTTACTATATGGACATCTCCAAGGCTTTCGATTACGTAGGTATACCACAACACTTTAGCAACAAAACTAGAGTTTAATTGAATAAGAGGAAATGTACTAATGTAAAATTTACCGTTTATGAGCTATAGAATCGTGAGACCGACGGACAGGCAGACATACCCAAAGTGTAGCTGCGTTTTTCTCTTTGGGTACGGAACACTAAAAACTAATTTTCATCCGGAAATTCATGTAATTGTGCATTTATTCTATTCATTAAATACTATTTTAATAGAAATTTGTTCGGATTACAATATAACTTCCAGCGGGACATGAATACCATCCGGGTGCATCTCCTGTTATGCTATGGAAGCGGCTGCTGACCAGTCGAATATGTTCATCCGTCTGAACGTACGATTTTCTTGACTTTGGCGACATCTACCAAAATAGCATGAAACTATCTACTTAGCCTGGTAGGTCAATATACGATCTACACTCAAAAGCAATTCGATAAACCATTTTTAAATTGACTAGTATTATTTTAAAGAGCATTGACGCATGCTAAGCGAAAGCATAGACATTATTTCGGATGGAAAAAGATAACTTCAAGCGGGACTTGAACCTGCAACCCCAGAATACCGTGCTGATGTATTTCCCATTATGCTATGGAGGCGGGTGCCGGCCAGCTGATTATTTCTTCATTATCATCATCAGCCGGAAGACGTCCACTGTTGAACAAAGGCCTCCCCTATAGAGCGCCATAAAGAACGGCTATTAGCCGCTTGTAAGCATTGGCTACTCGCGACTTTCACGATGTTGTCAGTCCAACTAGTGGATTATTACTTACCAAAAATAAAATTATGTTTTTGCTTGGCATGCGGTACTACTTTGGCATTTTATAGGAGTCATTCCAATTACGTTGCTTCCCACGACGCCGCTGCGCGCCGCTTCGCTTTACGACCGTTCCCACAACATCGCTGACCACTTTACTAGTATTCCCAGTACGCCGCTCCTATTAGAACCTTGAGCTATAAGGATTTTGTGACCATCGCATTTTTTTGCCATATTGGATTAAAATATCAACAAAGCAAATTCAAGTACACAATTAGCATATTTTACAGAAATATTCAACCTTGGCAGAAGTTTATTATCAAGTACCGAGACTTAGTATTGACACATGGTATTATACCATGTTTACCAGATCAAGTCTTTCCATGACGAATATGACCTAAGTAGGTGTTATATATTATGATCACATTGTTTTTAGGGTTCGGTGCGAGAAGACAGGACCAATGGGGTCCTGTCTTCTCGCACCGAACCCTAAACTAAGTATACGTCATTGTCAAAGCAGAGTCGTTGCCGTGGGCTTAGAACATATAAAATATTACGTATAGAATGAACACTCCTCTCACCCCACCAAACGAGTCTTTCTCACCCCGCCACCGATTCTGAGCTGTCGCTGAGCTGACTTGAGTACGGGACACGAAACTCGCATACGATGTCGTGACGATTGTACGAGTATTTTAAAAGTTGAGAATGGGGTTGCTTATCAACTAACTAAACCAGAAAAGGATTGTTTGTTGTGAATAATGATTGCTTATTATTCGAGAAGTAAATAAATTATTAGTGTATAATTGTAATTATTTTCATTATTTGTATAAAATGTGAACTTGGAATGATACTTTTTGTATAGTGTAGGTATCTATTATTGTATAAGTAATGGAGTGAAATGTGAAGTAATGTTACCTACTCGGTTGTGTGTTGCATATTCCTACGTCGTACATGGAGTAGGATTGTTGTGCTTGTAAATGTTTCTGAAGGTAGGTAAGGTACGCATAATGTACGAAATCTAATACGACTAACAAAAGTATCAAAAGATTGTTAGGTTTGTACTTACAATCATTATTCATACGGTGACAACCTTAGACTTCACACACGCGTGTACAAAAACAACATATGTGTAGTGTCTGTGTAATAGGTAGTTAGAACGCGGCTTTTGTATAGAAACTGACGTGATGATATAAATATACGCGATTTAAACCGTTTAAAGTTGTTTAATTACTAAACACAGATTATATTTATCGGGAAATTGAGACGCTGCTGGTAGGGTGTTCCATACTTCGGCCGTACGCATAATGATGCTGGATTTAAAATTATATTTCATTTATTTTACTAAAATTCTTGTCAAAATTTTGTACGAAAATGATCTTCTCAAAATCAACGTTATTTTGACATCACTTGAAAATTGTCTCCATAACTTAATAAACACTTGAAACCGTACATGAAAACAAATTAGGACCATATTTAATAAATTTTATTGGTTACTTTGTTTTTTATTCATTGTATCCATATAAAAAGTATTATTTTCTATATTTTTTGGGGATTTTGGAAGAAGAAATTTTACGTTTCCGCCACGGCAGCCCGCTTTGATATGAAACCTATTTCAAATGTAGTTTAGTTTAAGATGTGGGTTTACTCGATTTTCATACTCACCAGCAAGAAGGTTATAATTTTACTATCACAGTCATTAAAACCTGGTAAAAGAAACGAATCGAAACCAAAATGGCGCCGCTAAACCTGTCTCACATACTTTTGCTGTATATATCCGTTTCCTCATTAAATCGGGGCTTAAACGATGATTAACGATAGCATTTAAACCATGGTTTAACCACAGAATAAAAATGTTTAAAGAAAATTCTTTTTACTAAACATATTTTATATTTTAGTCGTAGCATAGTTAAATTCTTATAATTTTCCAATGTGATTGTGACGGAATAAGCACGAAGCCCACCTGAAGTTAAGCGGTAAACTCTACTTATGACAGATACATTTCACACAAGGGACGAACTGTACTGCGCCCGTCACCCTGAGACATACAGTTGTTAAGGGTGAACTGGCCGGCCCGTTCTCCATACAAACGTCGTAGGGTGATCACTCCCTTATTTAAGGATTTATAAAATTACAAAGCATAATACCGATTGATCCCGTCATTATCTAAGCTTGTATGATGCGGAAATTTTAATAAAATAATTAACTTGAGAATTATGAGCCTCGAAACATTTTCATATAAAGTTTTCGACGCTCATAACTTACAACTAAATTATCTTTTTAAAATTTTGCCTTTATACAAGCCTAGATAATGACGATATCAATCTGTATTATGCTTAAGTCTGCACTTAAAATCTCAAAAAAGGGAGTGATCACCCTACGACGTTTGTATGGAGCAGTGACCGGCCAGTTCAACCTTAAGTCTCATGTGCCTGTAATTTTACTGGCTTTCAAGGACTACTGCTGGAACACACCGTTAGTTGCTTGATCACAGATTTTCTACTTGAGGCTGATGCTGAGCTACCCAGGCGAGCATTCGCAAAATGCCACCATGTGGTGAAGCTCAAGCTGGCGGTGGGAATCGTACCATAGACCTGCGGCACGGCAGTCCATAAATATTACCGTTCGTCTATCATTGCTTCGAAATTCATGTATTAAAGCGGAAATTTTATTGTATATTTTGAACCTTAGTAAATAATCATATTTTAAATATTTTTTTTATGCCTGATAGGTTAGCCTTTGACCACTATCTCACTTGATGGTAAGTGATGATGTGGTCGAAGATGTTGTTCAGGCTAACCTAGAAGTACTGGCTCTCAGGGACAGCTGCCGGAACACACCGTTAGGTGCTTGGCGACAGATTTTCCACTAATATAAATAATAATAATGGTTTATGGTAAAAATACTGTAAAAAACGTAATTTACAGTATTGCTTTTATTGTACAAATAGCCACTCCACTAGGATTCCCTTTTTCGGGGTAGTTATTTTTTCTTCCCATATCTATGCCTAAAACAAAACTCAATGTTGATCCCTACATACACAGTAATTAATAAGGTTGAAGTGATAGCTCTATAGCACAAAAAACTTGCCAACGACAAAAAACCGATGTAACATTGACGCAATATTAATTATACATAATTTCGACACAATTAACCTCATTATTTAAATTAGACAGCTTAGCTGGACTTTTAATAATTATTATGGCTTTAATGCGCTGTTTCAGCATTTCGGCAAACACACGATAAAGTTTAACGAACTAAGAGATAAGAAACTTTATTTATTAAGATCAGTACAAGACATATTATAGCATAGTAGTTTCGTCATTTTATCATTTATCTACCAAAAAATAAATTGTGAATCTGGCAACCCAGAAGCAAAGATATTCTCAGGCCGGACATACATTTTTAGATTAGGCTTTGAGCACTATCTCACTTGATGGTAAGTGATGATGTGGTCGAAGATGTTATTCATTTAGCCTAGAATTGCTGGCTATCGAGGACTGCTGCCGGATTACACAGTTAGGTGCTTGGCGACAGATTTTTTACTCGGGAGTTGAAGCTAGCTCTGCGGGAATCGGCAAAATGTCCTACTACCATGCTATAACGACTGCCATCGTAAGTCAACAACCAAGACTGACGGCTTAATGTACCCACCGAAGCACGTGCACGCTCTATAGTAATGCCACTAGCGGTCACCCATCCAAGTCACGACCGCTGCGGAAGTTGCTGACTTAGCTGATCGGTTAAGAATGGCTAAGCAAACTACGCTACGAGCGCTTTAAAGTTTGGGCACTAAGGAGAACAATCTATCGCCAGCCTTAGTAGATAACCTACGCTTATGGTCGGGTATAACGGTCACGCCTGTCTTTTACAGATGCTATGTCATCATTCACATTTGCGTACTTTTAGGCAGAATATCTGACACTGCGGTAATACCTACCAAGACGGACTTAAGCTGACAAGACCTACCAACCCTGTTAATTAGAACCCAGTTGCCTGCTTAAGAATATAAGGACTGTTTCATATCCTTCTCTTTGATGTCGTAAAGTGCGATTATGGGAAATAATGAGCCGAGTGGGCAGCATCCTATTACTCACGTTTACGTTAGTGTGGTGCTGTTGTTCATGAATAAGCGTATGAGAACATCTTACAGAAATGTAGACCAAAGGCAGGTGCACTGAGAAAAATCTTAAGTCAAAAGCGCCCTAATGACGGCCAATTTGTATGGTATAAGGCATAAAACCGACCAAACGTAAATACGTACAAAAACGCCTCCAACTAGAAGGCGTTAAACGAGGTCAGTGAAGGCGAATGTTTCTTTTCGTCTTCATTTAAGGTGTATTTTGTGGTCTTTCTTAAATATTGACTTTTCGATGAGACTGATTAAGTCGTACGTTATAGTGATAATCACCGTATATAAACCGCCGTAAAAGTAAGGTATATTTTATGGTCAATACTGCAATTATTATCGTATAACAAGTTCAATTCTGAAAATACTTTGCGGAAGGCGTTTTTGACGGTTGTGTTTATTATAAAACATGGTACATTTTTATTTATTGGTGAAAATCATCTTAAGAGTTGTGAATTCATCTTACGTAGTTACAATTCAACGGTAAAAGGTCAAATTTGATTTAAGCCTTTAAGTCGTTTTTCTCAGTTTGCCCTCAATAATAACGGCCTTAACTTCTCTACTGCTCATAACTCATCACTGACACGTCAGCGTCACGTATCACGATGTCGTTTCCAGTCTGCTTGCTGCTCCAGAAGCTGCTTTCATCTAGCATTGCCACGACCCCATGGTTGAGAACACATAGTATGGTGTTACTGTCATTATCCATAAAATAAAGCGCGTCCTTCCGCAAGTGCAGGGGTGCATATCTCCCTCATTAAAATACAACATAGTTACTTATTAAAAGTCCGCTTATCACCTGAGATTTTTTTAGATCAGTTGTGAACTCCCCATATTTACTAGACGAATGCAAGGTAATTGCCGTAGTCGCTACCAGTCTTGCACTTCCGAGCGTCCGGTGAATACGTTGCCGTTAATCGTGTTTTCTTAGGAAAAAGTCTTTAGACACTGCGCTAATTATACAGGCACTGTGAGAGATAAGAAAAATGTTTCATTTCATAAGTATTGCTTTTACTATAGAAACGGAAAATATCGTAATTTTGTTTTATCTTAGGAACTTCTCACAATGAAATGGATGAGCGAGATGTGTGGATCGTTTTGTGTGAGAGAGTGAAAGAGATCGCAGCGTAATGGTGATCGGAACGTCTCGTGGCGGTGGTAACACAAATTGCTTATCCCTTTCTAACAGCCGATATGACGCATAATTTTTGATAATTCTTTCCTTGTCATTACAAACTGCATATATACATGTGCAATAAGTGCATAGGTATGTAGATAGGTAAATTCTAGTTAGTTTTTAGATAGTGTTTTTCGGATATAACTACTCTCTGCTAATCACTGTGTAACAAGTGAATAACTAATCCTCATTCACACACACTAATTCCTAATCAGTGCATAAATATTTCTTACTTATAAACGTTAAGTAAGGCTTACTTAGTTAATCAGTCGCTAATGATCGATTATTAATGTTGTGTTTCATTGTGATCTAACGCCGTAGGAATTATTTTCCGCTTTGCAAAAGACGTATGTTACATTGTGGGGCTCCTCTTGCAAGTGCTGTAAGTTTTTTTAATGCAAAGTCCAACAGTAACCAAACGGGCCCGACAAATGTAATACGGTTGAAGAAATAAAGTTACTTGAAACCATTTAACTATGCAACAAATTAATATTACTTAGCCCGTTTCGTAAAACATCATATTCAGGTTCACTAGCAAAACTCAACTTGATAATGGCAGAAAACAAGTTCGAAAACAAAAGCGCGCTCACAAACAATCAAACTAAGAACGAACACACAATCACAACACAACACGACTGTCTACATGGCAGGCAACTGATTGGATCAGCTGTTTCACATCCGCCATCTTGTTAAATAAATCGCTATTCTCTGTTTAAACGTGTGTGGAACAATGATTAACTTAACAGCTACTTTATGCAATGAATAGTAACTGATTAAAGTTATTACGTTTCTATGTAAAGTTTTTTTCTTATTAAACTTTTGAAGCGCTCGTAGCGAAGTTTGATTAGCTGTTCGTAACCGATCAGCAAAGTTAAGCAACGTCCGCCGAGGTCATGAGTTGGATGGGTGACCGCTAGTGACATCACTATTGAGCGCTTCCGTGCTTCCGAGGGCACGTTTAGCCGTCGGTCCCGGTTGTCGTCAGGATTGCAATCGTTGTAGCATGGTGGTAGGGCATTTTGCGAATGCCCGTCTGGCTAGCTACCACCCTCAAGTAGAAAATCTGTCGCTAAGCACCTAACGATATGTTCCGGCAGCTGTCCTTGAGAGCCAGTAATTCTAGGTTAGCCTGAATAACATCTTCTACCACATCATGACCTACCATCAGGTGAGATAATGGTCGAAGGCTAACCTATCAGGCATAAAAAAAAACTTGTATTCATTGAATATGATTTTAAATTAAAATCATATTCAATGAATACAAGTTTTTTAATAAGCGTTTGTACGGGTAAGTAAGGGTGTTACTCGATAGATTAGCCCATGACTCCATGGTCATCCATAGCGCTCAAACAAAAAGCACCTTAGGGCGGCTTTCACCAACATAGTGAAATTAAAACTCGATTTATACTAAACTCTACGTTAACATCTTGCACGGTGAGCGCTAACAGTTAAATCTCGATTTATAGTATATTCCATTTGTCGCTAAGAACGTTATTTTCGATAATTTTGATCACATTCTGCGTCTATGGTTGTGATCACTGTGATCGTTTGTAACTGTTCTCTTTTGTTCCATTTAGGATAAAAACGCTAAGAATGCCACTAAAATTTGCCACTTCTGTCACTTTTGACATTAGATGTAGCGTTTATGGCGAAAATAACGCCAAGACCCATGTGGAACAGCTTTTTGGGAGTGTGATCGTTTTTAGCGTTTTTAGCTAATCTAACTTCAAATGGTAAGCACCCTTAGTAGACGTCAAAACTAAACCACTATTCTCGATTTAGAAGCGCTCTCGTAGTTGTTTTATGTCGTAAACGTTCATTATTTTGTGAATTTGTAGGTAAACATACACGATGGATTCATCGTATACGGATTGGTCAATTATAGCTATTAGCAGTGATGAAGGAAAGAACCACGAGTACCTAATTTTATACCTTTTGTTCATAGTAATACCAGAATGATACTTTTTCACATAAATTGTTTGGTTTTAAAACACGTCATGAAATGGTTAGCAGTCCTATCATAAAACCAACACAAACCAAATCAAAGCGAATAGCGATGACAAACAATGAATTGAGCGGTAGTTTTACCTTACACGTTCTATGAAAAAAAGAAAATCAATACACGCCTATGTATGATTCGTGCTTCTAGCCCTTTTACATTTTGCAGCCTTCTCACTCGCACTTTTAAAGATAATTTCAAATAGCAACAATATGGTTTATATTTTTTTAAATGTGGTCAATCATTATTATGCTGCATGCAACTATAGATGTTCTCTACTAATTTTCATTTTGATATCTGTTATGGGGGATCCAAAACGCGTAATTTAGTTATTTTAAATTTTGGGCCTCTAATTCTAATTGGACTCAACATGTAACAAAGTAAAAATATGTTGAGAACATCTATAGTTGCATGCAGCGAAAAAATGATTGACTACATTTAAAAAAATATAAACCATATTGTTGCTATTTGAAATATTCTTTAAAAGTGCGAGTGAGAGGGCTGCAAAATGTAAAAGGCCTCTTAACTAATTTTCACCGTAAAGTCTTTGCTGAAAAATACAATCTAGATTGTGCTAAGCTAAGCTTAGCTCAAGATCTTGATTTGAATCTCAGTTTAAAGTGTTTTGGCACAAGCCGCCCTAACTGTACGAAATACATAAATCTAAAGTTGCCAGTGCTTTAGCTAAAATCTTTTCAATGGGAATTTTTATTTTTACATTTAGAGATAAAATATATAATAAGATGAAAAACTAGCTGCAAATCTGTTCGGCAATTTGAAGACCATCAGCTCTTGTCATGTTTTTTTATTAAAATTTATCTATCGAAACGTCGCGGTTGGTCACATTTCTATTGTGGTATGCTTCTGCTTGCGGATAGATCTGTTTAAATATTAATATAATATAGTATTTACAGTTGTATCTGTATATAAATAGATAGTATATAGACTTTATTGTTACACCACACAAGATAATATATAAGAAGTAAAAATTAAAATTTTCAGTGATAGTGTTGTATCTTTAACCATATTTGCCAGCCCGACAACTTTTATCCACTGGTACACAAATGGAATTCTAGATAATACCTGTTTATATACATACATTTATTTGTAAAGGAAATCGTTAACAAATATACTTAAACACTTGACAAATATTGAACCCAAATAAGTTCTTTTATATAAAATGGATTACATTTTAACGACTCATGGACATTTTTATTGATGCCAGTTTAGATTTCATCTAAGGAATTTACAATTTGATAAGTGCACATAGATAAACCGAAAAAGCGCGCGTCGTGCTCGTGCAATGTTTGTTCCTTACTAATACCACATGAATAAAGTAAAGAACAGAATAAAAGCTGCCACAACTTTTTCCGCTCACTGTGCTAGTTCAAACCGGTTCTGCACTCGATCGGGTGCCGCTGTGTCCGCTGTAACCCCTGCACGTGTTGTCAGTGAATAGTTACGCACACATAGCTGTGGGTGTAGTAGTGAAGCACTCGTTCTGTACAGTTTTTTTATTTATGTTCTAACAATATATTTCTGGTATACCAAAGTTATGTGTTCAAATACAAAAATATGTCACATTGAGTACGAGAGTCCTAGTGCCAGTCCAACTTGCACTTGGCTGGTGTTTATTATTTTGTTGTTTTACTTTAGACATTTACTTTACATGTCAACCAACAAATTTTAAAAATGCAGTGACCCCCGCTCTCTGTAATTCTGTCATAGCTCTATAAATCGTCATTACCATTTTTAGAATATCCATGCATAGATAACAGATCAACTTAATTAAATATTTGTCTTTTGAACCCTCATCTCCCGCATCGTACAGTAAAATTTATTTTTGGTAAAAAAAAATACGAATTAACAAGACAAGGCGTCAGAGCCTAAATCTAGCAAATTCACTAAATGCGTTAGTCACGGTAAGCAAACGATATTCGCCAGTTGCGTCGAACTGGATCTGTTATAGGCAGAGGTTACCGATTAATACCAGGTGGGCCTCGTGCTTGTTCCATTACTATTACATAAAATAAGAATTAAAAGGTTTCCATACACATTTTTTTGCACGAAACTTTGTTTGATACATTCCATGGTTTGTGGAAAATATCTACTCGTATACGTATAGGGTTACAACTTAGATATTCAAATGTCGTGTTTTTGAATGTCATACTGAGTCTGTATACCGACTAGCAAATCTTTCACAACTGTTACTATGGACACATATTTTTGCCGGTAATTACCGTTTTATTATATGCATTTGCTACACTCAGAGATACGCATAGAACAGTAATTAGAGTTATTAGTATTAAATACACAAAAGCACTACAAAGAAACGGTTCAACACTATTTAAAAGTTAATTGACGTCTAAATGTGGCAGTATAAAATATTATATTGGGAATCTCTGTGAGAGAAATATGAAGCGTATCTTAAAGGTACACCATAATTCATCATGTTGAATATAGATGGAGTTAATTCACAACCCAGATTAATTATTATAATAAAGTACAATTATCTAAACTCCCTAAAAAGGACATACAATAGAATATTCAATAATTTGCAAATTCACTTCACTTCCAATGCGAAGATATGGTAAACGGTACTTAGGTAATCTGCGAAAAAGCCGGTGTCATAATACTCAACGGTGATTAAATTTACGAGTGGGTTGGAGTTAATTTACGAATCTACCACTCGTTAGTGATATCATAGGTACATGAGAATTTTAGTTCCAAGTAAGTTTCAATACTATTTATTAGAAATCGGTTTCGATAAAGTGTAGTGTATTTCTTCGAAGACTATCGGTCATTTTGATGATATTTAGTGTAGTATATTAAAAAATCGCACCCCAGGTATGTACATTGGTATTATTTATATATACATTGGTTTTATACCATGGATAAGCACAAAGGATACTTTAAGCAATAACACACTGTTTCGTAATTAGTGCGATAGGATATCAGTTGGAATATCATGTCCATAAATTGGATTGTGCTCTAATTGATGCATATTATTGCATGATAATCCTTCTTACTATATATAGTTTCGCCTGGACCGTTGCTTGTAACAGCATCTAACACTTGAAACAAAGGTTGTTACTGAGACCATTTGAGCGGAGCCGCAGGCAGAAGTGAAAGCGTTAAAGAACTTGGCCTCCGCGAAAGCGAAAAACTTTATATTTTATGTTAAATCACTTCATCTCTACCAGAATGAAGTGCTCCTTTGATTCGATTCGTTTATTATTATTGAAATTCATTTATAAGGGTTGTCCATACCATGAAATTGGCTATTGCTAACAGTGCTGTCATTTTATCTGTGCCGTCACTGCTGTTATTTAATATGTCTGTTATATTTGAAAGCACACTTTCAGTAGGCGGTAAACTCTGGAAACTTGTGCACTGTTTATCGCAGTCAGATTCAATTCTACTCTAGAGATGCGTCCGTTGACCTCAATACACCTTCGTAATCACTTCGTTAAAAACTCGCTTATGCGGAGGTAGATGCATGATTTCGTGCAGAAGTTCCGCGCTTGCTGAGGCGGAGCAAGTTCCGTTACAACCCTACTAAAACTCAATTTAAAAAAATCACATTATTAATTTAATACGATCTATAGATGAACCAGTAATGTGAATTAACGTAGGCTTCTTAGAAGTATGACAAAATTGTCTTTATCACCACTAATTACAGCCCACATGTGTGACTACAGTCATGCATTGTGCAGTTAATAACTGATTGTTGTTGAAGCTATTCAGGCCGTATGCTGATAGGCTCCAGACAATCGAGGCTATTGAAGCTGCAATGCGCATAGGAAAATTTATTGTGGCACTATAACACAGAATCAAAAGGACCAGAAGGATCACTCCGCAAAGCCATTCCAAGAAATAAGTGACTCTAGCTACGAAGCAACAATACACACTAGCGTTATACTGGTAATAGCCGCCGATAAAACCGATACGTACTATTGTGCATGTGCAGTCCTTTGTGTTGTTCGACGAAACGTAGTTTACCGATCTCACGTAAGTGGGATAAGGGCAGCATGATGATTATTTATGCGGTATTTGAAAATTTAGCATTGTGCTAGAAACGTCAAACTTTTTCAAAGACACTTCTTGGTTACTTTTCTAAGGTTATTGAACCTTTCATGTTGCTTCAATGTCGCCACTAATATTTACCATTATGCAGGCCATTTTTAAGGTTCTATTCTGAGTGACCTTGCCGTCTGCAACTGCAGGCAGCAAGTGCAGCGGCTGCATGCAGTAGACCTCAGGGGCATTACTAGTTTGTGTGTATTTCTATGAAATTACTTCCGAGCGCCGCGGCACCTGCAAGTGCAGTTACGACCCCACCGTGTAGGGTAGGCGCGCAGCACTTGTAGCCTGCAGTCGCATGAATAAAGAACTGCTTTAAAAGAATGAAGACTTTACTACTACACGCACAGCTATGTGTGCGTAACTATTCACTGAAAAGAGGCGCAAAGATTGCAGAAGCTACAGTGCTGCCCGCTCGGGTACAAAACCGGTTTGAACCAGATCAGTGAATGGACAAAGTTTTCGTAAATTTCATTCTGTTCCTTTCTTTACTCACGTGCAGTTGCAGTCGGCAGCGTCGTTTGAATAATCTTCGTAGTTCTAACGATCGAAGGAATAGGTAGGTACAGTGGAAAATGCTATTCAATTGTTTGTGCAACTACGCACCGAGACTAATAAAGGGGGTGTGTAAATTGTTCTCAATTACTATTATTTAACATCTGACCCCTATATTGGCACAGTCTTGACACTGCGTATAGCGTCAAACCACTCTTGAAGACCTGTACTTTCTTCTTGTACCTTCTGAATCACATGTCTTGATAGGCTGGGTATCAAAGACAGACTTCGTATGTTCACTGACCAGATTTTGTGAACTGTCGTGGCTAGTAAATTGTTTGATGTTCTGGGTCTAAGTTATGTGGTTGTAATTGATAGTGACGTTATCTTCAAGTGTCTGGAATTGATAGTAATGTTCTATTGAAAGGCCATTATAGCTAAGGATGTGATGAATGCAGGATTGTGTGTCAACCACGTGCGAACTGCAATGAACGGCTCTTTGCAAGCTGCCTAGTGTTTGGTTTCTACTGCGGTTTTTATTAATTATTATTTATGAGATATCGTATTAATTTATATGTATGACAATTTTTTTTAAACTTAACAAAACCTATTACCCACAAACCTCCAAAAAAAACAGATGAATTGAGTACTTCCTCCTTTTGTACAAGTCGGTAAACAGATTAGGTTTTCAATTCGGAGCTATTTTTACCGACTTCAAAAAAGAGGAGGTACTCAATTCGTCTGTTTCTTTTATGTTTGTTACCTGAGAACTTTTGACTGGGTGAACCGATTTTGAAAATTATTTTTTATTGGAAAGCTGATGCTTGCTGTGTAGTCCCATTTGAGTTTGCTCAAAATCGGTCATGCCGTTTTTGAGTTACACTCCAATAACTGAAAACATATATGTTCCTATCTTGATGATATAGTCGTTGAGAGTGAATGATAAGCAATCTCATAAGTAGCAAGGGTCACTAAAATGGGTGAAAAAAGCGTTATAGGTACTTTGAACCATCATGGTACCGACTTCAACAAGTTATTTCACACATTTGAGTGTTGAAGTCGGTTCCATTTTTTTGGTATTTTTTTGTAAGTGACTTTGCAATCTAATTGTATTGCATGGGGTACATATATCTATTATTATAAAAATTTACATATAAAATGACAATTTACATGAATATAACTAACATAGAATAAAGAATCTTTATTATGTTGTTTTTTCCGAAATTTACAATATTATGGGGTAGGTAGTATAGAGGTTCAAAGTTTTGACAAACATAAGGGATAAACAACATAAATTATCAAACGATCTGGGTATTTTTTACAAGTATAGATAAAAATAAACAATAACAAAAAAATAGTACCCTTGAGGGGTGAAAATGGAGATGAAATTTACGGGACAAGCTTATTTTCCGATTTATATGTTTGTAAACCAATTCGTATCTACTTCTCTTTTTTATATTAATTAGTTAAAACTCTTGTTTTAAATAATTCGGTCTTATAATTATATAAACTATAGTAATGAAGTTTTAGAATAGCAAAATAAAAAATGGTACCAACTTTGTAGGTTACAATTTTACATATCAAATTACTTTTTACTGGTTTAACCGTTTTTTTATTTTATTTTGACGGAACAAGCTCGAGGCCCACCTGATGTTAAGCGGACTGACCTCTGCCTCAAGGCAGATTGATGATTTTTGATCACTTGTGATGAAATGCATCTGTTCAAACAGATGCATTTCATCACAAGAATTGAACTGCGCCCGTCACCATAAAGACTAAGATCTGACGAGCAGTATTTTAGTTATTCATAAAGGTTTATTTACTTGTTAATGCATCTTTTGTTTTAGAATATTTTCTGTTTGAAATCGTTTTTTTTAAATGTTCTGTTTAATAACGTAACCTTTAGCTGTCCTTGACGGCCATTTCTCGTCTCCCATTATCGCGACAGTGCAGTGGTCAACCTTCAATATAACTTTGATTGTTCCAGAATCCAACCGCATGTGGGCAAGCGCCTCGTTTGTGGGTGTGCTGATAGTCATCGGATTGCCGCTGTGGTGGAAAACTACTGAAGTATACAGGTAAGCGTAATTTGTGTTCTATTTAAGTATATAGGTAACTGATATAAAACACCTGCTATCCTATATTTCCACAAAAATATTTTTATACGACGAGTCAGTTATATCAGTTACCTACATAGGATAGCAGACTATCTCAGAATTCCAATTCCGGTCTAGGATAGTCTGCTATCCTAGATTTCCACAAAAAAAAAATTATTCGACCAGTCAGGACACATAATTTGTTTTATATCAGTTACCTACATAGGATAGCAGACTATCCTAGAATTCCAAAACCGGTCTAGGATACTCTGCTATCCTAGATTTCCACAAAAATATTGTTATACGACCAGTCAGGAAACAATTTGTTTTACATCAGTTAACTATATAAGATAGCAGACTATCCTAGAATTCCAAATCCGGTCTAGGATAGTTTGCTGTCCTAGATTTCCACAAAAATATTTTTATACGACCAGTCAGGAAACATAATTTGTTTTATATCAGTTAACTACATAGGATAGCAGACTATCCTAGTATTCCAAGTCCGGTCCAGGACAGCAAGGTGCTTGCATCTAGCGGTTGTTCTGGCTGCTGTCCTCTCAAGATGGTAGCTAGGCGCCCAATGCAAAATGCCCTACAACCATGGAATAACGACTACCATCTTATGACCACAACCGGGACCGTCCGCTTAACGTGCTCTCCGAAGCACGGAAGCACTAAAAGCATGTTTAGTGCTCACCCATCAATAATGGCAGCAAACGTATAGTTGATTGTTTAAGAATGACTTGGCAAGCAGCGCCACGAGCGCTTCATATCCTATTAAAATTCAGAAGTTTTACTGGAGTTGCGACCAAAGAATGTTCAATGGAAAAACTTTTAGCTCAAGGAAATGTCGTAAAATGCAACAAAATGCATTCGTGATGTTATGTAACCGTGTGTTTATCATAATCATGTGGCCAATCAAATGCAACACCATGCTCCACGGGTGATGCAATATGCATGCAACGTAGTGCCAGATATTACGCCATTTGCACATCCACTACCATCTTGAGTCTTGACAAGAATTCCATACTAAGGCGCAAATTCTCCAATTTCAAAATCCAAGGTTTAAATAACTTTTCAACACCCTTGCTCATAAAGTGAGCTTTATTATATCGTTCTTAGAGCCATAAACCGAACTATAACACCCTCGTGCATAATAATATTATACACTAGTGCGTAATAGAATTATCCCAATAAAGTTAAGTTAGTACCTAACTGCAAATTATATGCGAGTAAACAGAGCATTTTCAATTTAACCGGGTAATACAGATTTGTAACATCAAAGAGGTTTATATGTAATCAACCATCACACATTTGCCGCGCGCCAAAAAAAATTTGTGCACTATTTTCCATAATTTTCGTATGTTGTTTGTATCGCATTTGTGCGATATATATTTTTTCCTCGCAAGGGTGTTGAAAAAGTGCGTATGAAACTCGTCAACTTGCTCATTATACACTCGGCTGATTTACGCCTGCAACACACATCCTCGTGTATAATGAGCAACTTAGCTCACTTGTATCAGTATAGTAGTATGTATAGTAGTATCTACTATTGTATGAAAAGCGATATGAAGACACTCCCGTAATACATTACACTGTCTCAAAGAAACCCGCTCGTGACCACTCTACCGTATTGTATCATCAAGTCACGTGTCATGATAATATTCCTGGATAACGTCGACTTTGGCACGGACGTGACCTGACCCTGACATTACCAAGAATGTGATAAAAATTACATAAAAGTTTTATTGCTGCACACAATCGGATAGTTTTTTATGAAAACATAATAATCAGTTGGATTTGTGCACGCTTAATGCATGATGTTTGGAAACCCCCCCTTGATGGGGGGGCTGTGTTCAGCAGTGGACAATCCGGTTATTACAGTTCAGTACAACTGAGATAAGTATGTCAAGTTAAAATTTGTCGACTTTAAGAAATGTGTTACTAAATATAATAATATTTTTTTAAACTACATCGGTAGCTTGGCAGAGGCGGAATAGTCCAAGCTTTTTGGTCGTGTAAGGCCGAACTCAAACCTTTCGTTTCGTTATGGTAACTAAGAATCAGGCTTAATGAAGGCGAAATTCCATTCCAAAATACAGCTCAACTCACACACGGCCGATTCAGCCCGATAAGCAAGACCGGTAAGCAAGCTACCGGCCGGTGGGGGCGTGGGAAATCAAATCAAATCAAATTAATATGTTTTTCTTTAATAAACTAATTATGAGTTTATTAAAGAAAAACATATTAATGACACAAGAAAAACTTAAAAATAATTCGTAACTAACATAGAGGGAAAAGAAAAGATGATATTATATAAATAAATAATGTGGGCAAAAGGAGAAAACTCAGCATGAAGTCTAATGCCCATCCGGTAAGCAAGACACGGCCGCTAAGTACTAAACTAACGCTATCCATCGCCGCACACAGTCCGATCGCAACCAGATTCTTTTTCCTTTAAACCAAAGTAACAGTGCTTTACAAATGAAAACTTCTTAACAGACGATCTCTCACAGCGGTAGCTGGTTCATGACTAGAATAAAAATTAAGAATTGGCCAAACCCATAGGTGCAAGGTAGCACCCAGGTTCCAATTCCTACTTAGTAACAATAAGGACTGGCCCTGGAAATGTAAAGTCACGAAATAATCACAAACTGTATAATAAACTTTCTTAATCATAATTTTTTTCATGTCCATCTTGAATTTTCCTTCTGTAAGTCTCGCCCCCTACTATATGGTACCAAAACCCAAATGGCGAAATGTGGGCGCTGTTCAGCTCTGCCTACCTCTTCGGGGACAACCGGTGTGATTATATGTATGTATTTCCAGGGTGACTCTCCCCTACGAGAAGATAGCAGCTTTTGAACCCCTCTCCCACGTCATCAAGTCGGAGCTGACGATCCTCGCGAACGACGAGTCCACCGCTGCCGAGATAGCTGGCCTCGTTGAGAAAACTTTTGAGGACTCCGGTAAGTTCCATGTATGCGGTTGAACAGTATTATGAAAAAAAAACTAAATCAAGAGAAACCAACGGCTTTACAGCTTTTTGACCAGACTTCCAAAAAATTAAGTTCTGAAGTTGACGCGTATTTTTTATTTATTTATGACGACGCATAATTTTTAACAGAATATTACGATTTTGAATATTCTTTATTTATTAGACAGGGTACCTTATATATATACCTCCGAGGTGGTTCCGTATATACAATCCCGTACATGTAATAGTTGTAAGTCGGAACCGTTTATTTAATAAAAACAATATATTTGTAAAAAAACAGGTTTCTTTCAGTTGGTTTCTATCAGGTGCGATTGTGTTGAAAGGATTTGCTACTCAGTCACACCTGTTGGTGGTTGAAAGTGTTGACCGGGCTTATCCTCTTGCATCAATTAAGATAGAAGCTCGAATCTAGACCTAGAATGGCTACTGGCTCTCAAGAACAGCTGTCAGATGCTGCATCGTTAAGTGTTTTGCAAAAGATTGTCTACTTGAAAGCGATAGCTAGTCAGGCGAGCATTCGTTTCATGCTCTACTACGGTGAGCTGAAGGGATCAGTACTGCGATAGCTCAGTGGCATTGGCTATACACTGCCGCGCAGCAGGTCTCTGGTTCGAATACGCCGCGGGCTTGAGCTTCAACGAATGGTGTAGGGAAATTTTGCGAATGACAGCCTGGCTAGCTACCACCCTCAAGCAGAAAATTTGTCGCCAAGCGGTAACGGTGCGTTCCGGCAGCTGTCCTTGAGAGCCAGTAATTCTAGGTCAAGCCTGTTACCACCTTCGACCACATCATCACTTACCATCAGGTGACATTGTGCCCAAAGGCTTACCAATCGGCAAAAAAAAACAGATAGCAAGCAAAATGAAACCCCTTACATATACCAATCCGCTGTGTATAGTAGCTAAGTACATAATGTATAGGTGTGTTCCGGCAGAAGTCCTTGAGAGCCAGTGAAATTAGAGGCACATGAGACTTAACAACTATCAGCCTTACTTATAAACGCTACTTAAATTTTAAGCATTACTTAGCCGCTGATTAGCAAAATTCCTTACTCATAAACGCTACATAACTTTATCCAGTACTTATGTACTGCTTAAATCAGCTGTCAATTTAAACACCGTCCCACCCATGTTTAAATATTTAAGTAGCAAGATGGCGCCGATATTTCGGATCAGCTGATTTAGTTACTATTGAGGTTATTGTCAAGGAGGCATACAAAACTATAAACACGACATACTCTGTAAATAAATCGTAAAAATATAGCAAGTAGAAACATACATACATTGGATGATGAATTAAATATTATGCGTAACCTAATTACTTTTCTTGATCTTATTGAAGAGTACACCGCAGGTACAGTTCCTGAATTAAGAATATAAGGATTGTGCCATACTCATATGTATGGTTTTGGTCCCATGTAATAAGGGGCGAGCCTATTGCCATGTTTTCTCGAGATCGAAACATAAGAACATATTACGGCCTTTATAATTCCTTTGATAAGCGATACCTTAAATTACACTTACTGTGATTTAAGGAATCGCTATAAAATGATTAAAAATAAATAAGGATTGGAATCTTGGCTTCATAGAAAAAACGTAGACATAATTGGGCATAGGTACTGTTTGGGATGGAAAAAGATAACTTCCAGCGGGATTTGACGGTGTTCTGGGGTTACACCCGTAAATTCTGGGGTAACCCCATAATGCATTTCCAATAATGCTATGGAATAGCTTGTTATTCCATGGCATAATTGGAAATTTCTTAGGGCACTTTTGAATTTACCAAATTACAAAATTAAAACCCACTACAAATGTCTCCAGTACACCTAACCATATGTACAAAAATACGTACCTACAAAGAATAGATATTTTTTAGCTTTTTAATTTTAATATTTTTAGCACTAGATACGTGCTTTTTGGCAATTTGGGTCTTCCATAATAATTTTTAGTTCAATGTTGTCAGTTTAAAATACGTTTGACCTCATTATACATTGTTTAGCTAAATAGTTGCTAAGTAGCGTTTATAAGTAAGAAATATTTAAGCATTACTTAAACACTGTTTAGTTATGCATTACTTAGCAACTACATAGCAGATTTTTTATAAGTAAGGGGGTAAGGTGATTGGCGTAGTGCAATTCGTCACCTGTGATGAAATGCATCTGTTATGTGGCAGAGGTTAGTCCTCTTAACATCAAGGGGGCCTCGAGCTTGTCCCGTCACAAACACTAAACAGTGCTTAAATACTTTGAGATATTATTTCTATTGTAAAAAAATATCTTTCAGCGGGTCTTGAACCTGCAACTGGAGAACACTTTCCTGGTGAATTTAGAAATGCTATGGAAGCGGATGCTGGATTGTCGATTTTTTTTCAGGATGGTATTCTAGGTTTGCTAGTTCCAGTGCCGCCGGAAAATATCTTTTTCCATGTGAAATCATGTGTATGTTTTCGCTGAGCATGCGTCAATGCTCTTTGAATAACCCTGTGTTCAATTATTTCTTACTTATAAACGCTACTTAACTCGTTTTTTTTGCTAAGCAATAGTTAATGACAAACGAAAATATTTTGCAAACACACAAAACGTAGAAAAAAACTTCCTTTATGAAGACCCCTTTTATTTTAGTAAGTTAATCTGCTTTAGGTATATTGGTGTTCAATAGAATTAACGCTTATAAGAAAAACTTTTAAGAAAATATACTTTCCAGAATATCGGCTAAGTATGGCTTAATGTAAATAACGTTTATAAGTAAATCTGTATTTGTTTTGCAACCCCACCTATCGTGGGTTAAGGACAAGAGTATGATGGACTCGTATCTAGTATTATGGACACTTACTTACTGTACTTTGTTCATTCTTAGACCACCACGCGAAGCTAATGGAGTCTTTAAATATTATATTACGTAAAACTACACTACTATTTCCTAGACGTAATCAAACTGAAGGTCACCAAGTCCATCCTCCCGGAGCACCTCCACCAGACTCTGGACTCGGTGGCGGATGAGCACGAGGCCGTCGAGGAGGTGTCCTCGCGCTACGACCTGAAGAACCACAACCACTTCTACTTGGTGCAGAGGAAGCCGCTGTTCCAGGGCGTGTGGCTGGCTTCCGAGCGGGTTATGTTCTTCAGGGATGCTGAAGGTGAGGATGTCAATCATCATCATTATCAACAGCCTAATGTCTACTCGTTGAACGAATCCTCCCCTGTTAGTGGGCACGATCCCGACGGCTGGCAGGCGTCTTAAGAATCGCAGTAAAAGATGGCAGTTCTTTAGGAGCTGCTGCTAATGTCTACCTAATGGTATTTTTATTTTCGTCACCCTCCGACACCTTACGACACGCACAGGTAGATTTGGGGGAGGTGATATTCAAACCCGGCACCCTACGGGGCATGGGGATGACAATAAGGGCTTTTTTTTTGAATTTTTATAAGCTGGTTTTTGAGCAACGCTTCGCCTTTTTGTTGCGAGTTAAAAATCTTTAGAAAGATACTCAGCATCTGTTGATCAAAAATGTGGAGGAATTTTTACCATCTAAAATCTCCCGACAATATGCTTCTATTCACCGATGGAAAGCACTGATAGCCTAGCTCCTAGATACTGATACAGTATCTATACTAATACTACTGTTTTCGTTTCTTCGGAGCTTAATCCCTTTTTCGGTTTAAGCAACTTTATTACCATTAAAGACAAATTTTCACTTACGCGGAAACATAATTTAACATCAAGTGGGCCTCGAGCTTGTTCAGTCCTATATAATCTAATATGTATATATATATATATGTTATTATGTTATTGTGACTGAGCAAGCTCGAGGCCCACCTGATGTAAAGCGGACTAACCTCTGCCTATAACAGATGCATTTCGTAACAAGTCCCGAATTGCACTGCGCCCGTCACCGGCACAGTTGTTAAGTCTCATCCCTATGTATTCGTCATCGCAAAAATGTGAATAACATAAAATAAAATAACAGCGCATATTTAGCTTTATAAGCATGCAAAATAACCCTTTTCATGCATTTGAGTTGATTATTCCAAACTCATACTTATCAGGCGATCGTTTTCCAGAATAATAGCCGCTTTGAAACTTTATAATTTCCTATAGATCGAGATTTTTTCTAAAGATCATATAATGACTATCGCTTCAGCGTCAACAATAGCGGTGGAAGCCCTCAAGCAGTGGGTGTATCAAACTCATGTGTTGGAAGGCGCCCGGGCGGAGTCGGCTGACACAGCGAGGCGCATACGCTTCCCCGCCTCGCCTGCTTACCGAGTGCTGCTGCACACGCCTCATGACTATCATTTGGAGGAGGCTATTGAAGGTAAGTTAAATTATGAACCTCTAAAGTTAATTATAAACATTTAAAGTTAATTGGAAAGGTTTAAAATTTATAATAAACCTTAACAGTTAATATTTATATCGAAGTAGTTAAAAAAAACCTTTAAGGTTAAATACAAAACCTCAAAGATAATTAAAAACTTCCAAGTCAGATATAAATATCACCTGATGATCAGTGATGATGTGGTTGAGGGTGTTCGTTCAGGCTACACACCGTTAGGTGCTTGTCGACGGATGTCCTACTTGAAGATGGAGCTTTCCTGGCGGTCATTCGTAAAAGGCCCTTCCACCATGCTATAACTACTTCATACCATATTAAGATAACAACCGGAACCGACATCTTAACGTGCCCTCCGAAGAACGTGCACCCTCAGTAACAATGCCACTAGCGGTCACCCAATGCAGTAATGACCACAGCGGATGTTGCTTAACTCAGTTAATCGTTTAAAACGTCTAAACAAGCTACGCTATGAGCGCTTCGGCTTTTACCTCTCATCGTTTTTATAATTTAAAAAAACAGCTGTCGCTAAGTGGTGGTGTTGTCGAGAATGCTAAATAGATCTTGGCTGGACCAAGTGTGAAGGTGTCGGGATTCCAACCATGGAGCCCTAAGCGGCAGCTCAAAGCTATTGCCACTGGGCTATCAGTGGTTCATGTAGGGGCTTTTTTTAAACCAACTGCCAAGGAATCGCGCGTATCTTTTGTATTTATTTATGTTTGTTATCGCGTATCTTCCAAACGGCTCGTTGATTTAGGCAATTAATGTATTGTTATTATATTCTAAAATCCAGGTGTCTTTACATAGATGTATAAAAAAAATGCGGTTTTTTGGCTCGAAATAGTAAGTTAATAAAAAAACATACCATACCTACCGAGTAGCGTATCAAAACAAAGGAAATTTAAAGGCCGTTACAAAAATATACATTAGTTGTATGTTTGAATTTAGTGGAACACTAAAAAGTCTAAATTAAAATAAATAATATAAAAAAAAACAACCTGACTGCACTAAAAAGGCTGAAACAAGATTGAGAATCTCTCATTAAGTTTAGTAGCAGGTGGGAACCAATTTTTTTTTTTTTCATTGTGAGGAACAAGCCCGAGTCCCACCTGATGTTAAGTGGACTAACCTCTGCCTATAACAGATGCATTTCGTCAACACGAATTGCACTGTGCCCGTCATACTGAGACGTACAGTTGTTAGGTATGTGTCTATAATTTTACTGGCTCTCAAGGACTGCTGCCGGAACACACTATTAGGTGCTTGGCGACAGATTTTCTACTTGACGGTGGAAATTGAAATTACTGGTTTCGCTTTGCAACAAAACTTAATGCAGAATTCTCAATCTTGTTTCGGTCTTTTTAATGAAATGAAATTAATTAAATTTATCAATTGTTTATTTTTAATATTTTCAGTTTATTGTTATTTATTATTGTATTTAATTTCAGATTACATAGGATCATTTGTGGACGAGCTGAGCGACCTGCACAACTTCACTCTGAAGTCACAGTCGTTGTATCTGCTCAACTTCGATTTCCAAGCTAAAGAGGTGAGATTGCAAGTGTTCAACTCTCTCTCTCTATTCATCATACATTACGAGTTTATTAGTTACATGAGCTACGTAAAAAAATCGTTTCCCGTTTGTTTGAGTGCGAACACTGTCATACTTTGGTAAATATTTGTAAAATACTGGATTTTTCATACCTAAAAATTCACCTTAGTGGTATCGCTTCTATACCTTAGGAAATTAACGGAGGGAAATTCACATTGCACAGTTACCTACTTGTGATATATCAAAAGTTGCGTCTTCGGCTGCGCACTACGAAAATAAAATACACTTGGTTGGTACCACACCCTACGGAGAAAAAATATTTTTTGGTCCAATGTTAGGTTTTTTGCCTCTGGAAAATGTAAACAATGGTGCGAGGGCAAAAACGACCTGCTATCAAGGTCTATAAAGTAAAATTATTTATACTAAATAATTGTTTTTTTTATACTAAATCATAGATTATTTTTTATACTGGATGATAATTAATAATAGTAATAATAATAATTATTATTATATATTTTTTAATGCTTTTATTGTAGTAGCTGTAGTGTTGTATATAGTTCGTAGTATTTTGTTAATAAAGGCATACCGACGGTAAAAAAAAAACTGAATAATTGATTATACTAAATAATTCATTATTTTTTATGCTAAGTAATTCATTATTTTTTAACCGACTTCGTATAAGGAGGAAAGTTCTGACTGAAGTCAACGTGTTTTTTTTTTATGTATAACAACTTATAACTATTTGTACTTACGTATAACAAATTATAACTTGCTTGTACACACCTACAGGGTATCATGCAATTTTATCAGTTATTTTTTTTTTGACAGAGCCAGTCAGGACCGAACTCAACTGCAATAGAAACGTTGTCCTCCAAACTCTTGCACATGACTAGGGCCCGATAATAACGGCAACATTATTCGACCAAGCGTCCGGGAATAACCTCACCTTGGCTTACGAATTGTCGGATGCATTTGAACTTACTAAAACATTTAAAATTTCCCTATACAATGCGATTAAAATAAGAATAGGACGGGCTCTCGGCTAACTTGACTCATATTCACTCTAATAAGTACTATCAGCAGAACAAACTTAAAAATAAAGCAGTGCCATATATTTAAAGGTAATTTTAAATGAGTGACCCGAAATTGTTAATTTTAATAAATACATATTTTTAAGGTTTACAGCACAGACGCCATTGTGGTTTGATAGAAACACGAGCGTCAGGGTCTTATTTCTCCGACAGCGACTACGAGACACGTTTCTGAGTGTTTATTGATCTTCTCGTTTAATTTTTTTTTGACTGTTTAATTTGTTCTTGTTGTCTGTTTAATATGTTTTTGGTGATTGTTATATTTGTTTTTGTTACCTGTTACGATGATAACGATGAGTCTGACTCAGTGGGCCATCAGGACATGCGGCATCGAAGAGCTAAGTGATTCAAATTAAGATACCTAAGTACAAACTATTGCTAACAAATAAAATCAGTTCAAACTATTTCTGTGTTTGCTGTACCTACATGACTGTAGGTCCTACAACTTCGTTTACCTACCTATGACTACATGTTTTTTTACACGATTGCCCACATAAACGTGTGTTAAGTTGACAGGTTTCATGTATGTATGTATGTTTGTGAGTTTCTTTATTTCACCTTAACTTCTTATCGGCTAAACCGATTTTAATGTACGAAATATCGTTGGATTTATCTTGATAGCTCAAGTGACACTTTGTATAAAAAAATAAACAACAAACTGGTGGATTTTAGACGCCATATAGTGAGAAAAACAATTTATTTTTTCTTCCAAAGCCATCGGCTTTAAAAAAAGATTCCATGAATATATTAACTTGCAGTTTAATTTCAATTGATCGATAAAACACCTAAAGAAAATAAATTATTTGCAGTCGGGTTTATTATTTTCTTTATTAATTTATACATGTTTTATCATTTCTATTTTTGCACACTGTACCAAGTTCTAGTTTTGACGGCGCTAGGCTGATCCTATTCTTATTTTAATCGCATTGTACAAGCTTTCAGGAACTAGGTACAATGCGATTAAAATAAGAATAGGATCGGGCTAGCGCCATGTTGTGACGTCAAAACTAGAACTGGGTACAGTGTGCAAAAAATAAATGATAAGACATGTATAAATTAATAAAGAAAATAAAAAACCCGACTGCAAAAAAATTATTTTCGTTAAGCGTTTTATCGATCCATTGAAATTAAAACTGCAAGTTAATATATTTATGTACTCGTTTATAAAAGCCCTTCATTTTGATACCCAATACGATTGCTTTGGAAGAAAATATTAATTGGTTTTTTCACTATATGGCGTCTAAAATCCACCAGTTTGTTTTTTTTTTTGTATGTACATAGTGTCACTTGAGCTATCAAGATAAATCTAATGATATCTCGTTAATTAAAATCGGCTAAGCCGTTTAGAAGTTATGGTGAAATAAAGAAACTCACAAACATACATACATACATGAACCCTGAAAACTTAACACGTTTATGTGGGCAGTCGTGGAAAAAAACAAGTAGTCATAGGTTGGTAAACGAAGTTGTAGGTGACTGTAGGTACAGCAAACACAGAATAATTTGAACTGATTTTATTTTTTAGCAATATTTTGTACTAAAGTATCTTAATTTGAATCGCTTAGCTCTTCGATGCCGCATGTCCTGATGGCCAACTGAGTCAGACTCATCGTCATCATCGTAACGGGTAACAAAAATAAATGTAACAATCACCTCAAACAAATTAAACAGTCAACACGTACAAATTAAACGAGAAGATCAATAAGCACTCGGAAACGTGTTGCGTAGTAGTACATTGTCGGAGAAATGAGACCCTGACGCCCGCGTTGTCATAAAACCAAGACGGCGTCTGTGCTGTCAACCTTAAAATACGAATTTATTAAAATTAACAATTTCAGGTCACTCATTTAAAATTACGTATAAATATATGGCAATGCTCTATTTTTAAGTATGTTCTGCTGATCGTACTTATTAGAGTGAATATGAGTGAAGTTAGCCGAGAGCCCGTCCTATTCTTATTTTAATCGCATTGTACTCGTAGGTAATAGAAGTCGGTGAACTGAAACAAATTTTGACGTTTATAGTTACTATGTAAATTTAACTATTTACTATAATGCAATACAAATATTGCATGAAAGTCTAGGTTATCCTGAACAACATCTTCGACCACATTATCACTTACCATCAGGTGAGATAGTGCTCAAAGGCTAACCTATTAAGCATACAAAAAATAAAAATAAAAAACTTCTTTATTTAAGTACCAGCTTTCCGGCTGCGGCTCCGCCGGCGAGTATGTCTTTATCCGCGCAAAACTTTTAAGGCGAGGCTTTCCCTGGACTTTAGGTATTTTACGCTACCTCAGGCCGCACTATTTGGGAGCTCGACGTATTCATTTACGCGACACAAATATGTGTGCGATGCGCCGCCCGCATGTCTGTCGCTCGCAGCCAGGTTGTGTACCTACCTACATCTGTAACGGAGATCAAGTCAGTATGAAATTTTATAATGGAATTAGCTTTTGTCGTGTATTGGTACATACGCCGGAAAAAAAATCGGGTCCTGTTGGGGGTTCAGTCAGTAGTTTATATTAATACATGATGTTAGGTACACAATCGCCTACCGTTATTTTATTAGATGGGTAATTCTCATTCTTAAGAAAAATGTGTTTATTTGAGAGAACTATATTCAATTAATATATTAAATTTCTATTATATTTTTATCATAGGGAAAGATATTTAATGCACCTATACACAAATTGTTAATTAGTATTTTAAAAAATATTATACATATATAAAAAGTGATTGTTTTAGCAAGGCTATTTTCGTTTATTCTTTTTGGTTATAGCTGACATGGTGGGAAAATTTCAAGTCATCATAACCGTGGTTTTCATAGATCCACGGTTGTGACAAGTGGCCCATGGTCGTGACTTTCAGAATCGTTAAGTAGTAGTTTAGGTTTTTTAGATTATTATTTGCAGACCAAATGTTACAAATCTCATAGAATTATATCGTGAGTTCAGTAAGTATGCCACCTAAAAATAGAAAACAAATTTCACAACATTTTTGACATAATATAATCTCATTCCAATGTACTGTTGTGCAAGTTAAATAAAGAAGCCAAGATATCCAAGCCGATAACTTGTTAAGTTGAGCGCCTAGAGAGAGCTAGCCTAGAGTGAGATATTTTCAAACTAAAAATATGTATCAATAGTCTTGGCTTTGACAAGAGCCACATTATAATCAATTTCATAAAGCTGTCCTGCACAGAGCGATTAATTCAAAATCAATAGGTACATATGGGTGGTAGGTACCAAATCGTACGTAATCAAAAAAATTAGGTCTGTAATCCTTCCATCAAAGAATTCAATTTTGCCAAGGTAGACAGTAATCAATCGATGACGTTTGAGATTGTATTGAGTTGTCGATTGACAATGCAGCAATCTCTGATCAAGGCAACCATTTTCAGGCAGGTGTGCGAGATCTAGAAAAATTGGCCAGAAATATAAATGAAATTTGCCAGATGGTGTCTATTATTGAAGATACAGTAGAACCATATCTCGAACAATTAACCAAAATTAAGTCCTAAAATATGGCATCAAATGTAATATTTGCTTGGAAAGAGTCAGAAGTAGTGTCATATATTAATAAAAAAATATTACATTCGATTTAATTATTTATATAATTAACTGACACCAACTAGAAGAGGTGAACTAAATTTTGAAGTTGATTTGGCTTTGGCGATTACCATAATCATATAAGGACTTAACAATTTGTACTATTCACATTTTTTTTTTGTATAAACAATGAGTCTATACGCGCACCATTAAAAATCAAAAGGTTAGTTTGACTAACATGGACGTTATTTTTGTTAAATGGTTGTTAATTTTATTTTTCATTTCGATTTAAAAATTGGTAATGAATTTTAAGTAGTTTATAATAATTGCAAGGTATGTTCTTTACCATATTTCTATTTATTTAAGTACATAATGGCAACGCTTTTGTATATTGAGACATTACATTAGTATTGGATTGGTTAGTAGGTTAATTTGATTAGCTTTTTTTATTATTATTATAGAAATATTAAGTAACATTAAGTGATCGTTAATGCTAGATGGACTTCTTTTTGATATCGATTATCGAAATCAAAATATTATATGCTTGGCAAATGGACTACATTTAAACTTAAGAATACAAATCGACGGGTCCTATTACTTTATGAGACTGGTAGATTATTGAAACTGTTATATATAAATTAAATTATAAGTAAAATACATAAACATAGATAGTCGACATAGATAGAGTATTCATGATCCAAAAACGATGTATTAGGGTTATCAACAAGGCGTGGTTTTTAGACAGCTGTAAACCCCTTTTTAAAACATGTAACATACATCCTCTACCGTGCATATACATAATAGACATTTGTGTCTTCACTAAACAACACCCTGATTTTTTTAAGAAACGTGGTGATGTTTTTACACGTCAAAAAAGGGCAAAGTTCACCAATCTATTGTATGAACCTCGTGCTAAGAAGGACTTATATAAAAAAATATTTACAATATATGTCTAACCATTTATAACTGTATACCAAACGACATCAAAATATTGGATGGTAACAAATTTAAAAGCTCTTTGACTCAACTGTTTTTACACTGTGAAAAAATTAAAAGAATTTTGTAAAACATAAATTTAAAGTACTAACTAAATACTAGCGGCCCGCTCCGGCTTCGCACGGGTATAAAATATATAGCCTATGTCATTCACTGAAAAATGATTAAAATCGATCCAGTAGTTTTGATTTATTCATTACTGCCCGTGGCCCGCACTCGTTAAATTAAGAGTAAAACAATTCTTCTTTCCCTAAACCATGAAGATTTCCTGCTATCTTTGGAATATATAAATTCATACACTACATTTTACTTATTAACTTTTTACATTTTTACCTATTTATTTTATTTGTACAACAATTAATATATTACAGAATATCTTTGTATACAACGTTCACAGCTTTCTTGTCATTAGATAATACAAACATGTTTTCTCTAGAGGTTACTCTTGAAAGAGCGACATACAGTTGGCCATGTGAAAAACAGTCAACGCTCAAATCTAAGCCTGCAACGTTGGGTTTGACCCTGCGATTTATTAATAGTCATTGCAAAAGATGTCTTTACCGGAAACGGTAAACGTAAAATTGGAAGGGTAAATCCGATGGTATCAGAGGGATTCTGGAAATCAATACATCTTCTCCGGTACGCCGCGCGCCGGGCGGAACCGCCGCAAATGCTACGTCCCGCAATTTTTAAATCGATAATATCATTTAAATCATATGCTGTAAAGGGCCATATAGATCTATATGAAATCAACAATGTAATTAAGGTTTTTAAATTTATATAAGGATTAATGCTATATATCTTTCTCTCTCTCTGGTATATGTCTATCTCTTATGGGATATCCATAACAGATAGACATATACCATATCGGAGTTTTCTGTAGACCTTTTCAATTAGTACAATTCTTAGTACATTATTTTGATAAATCTCGTAGGGTTCAGCCTGCGTTTGCAATGTAAGCGGACAAAATGTAATTATTTACGAAATCATATAGAAACCTCAAAAATAACAGTGTTTCTCCACTATTTAATGGATGTTATTATACATATAAACCTTTCTCTTGAATCACTCTATCTATTAAAAAAACCGCATCAAAATCCGTTGCGTAGTTTAAAAGATTTAAGCATACATAGGGATATAGGGACAGAGAAAGCGACTTTGTTTTATACTATGTAAGTGATAAGTGATAGTGACTACACAAAAATTTGCACGTCCGCTTGCAGACTAAATACATTGTATCCTTAACCATTATTATACGATCTGATGTGACATGTATTTTAGCAAATAAATGATTTGATTTGATTTGATAAATCTGGCTATATGGAAACTCATGCCACGTCACAACCATGTTACTCAATGTCACACCCGTGATTTTTAATTATTTTTTTAATAACCTCCTAGATCTTGCTAAAATGGAAAGAAATTATTGTTTTTATGTGTGATACTAATATACATAAAAATATGGTAATCTATTTTTTTTACATGAGAGTTGAGAATTATTACTCAGATAACAAATACAAAGATATACAACATAATAAATTGTATTAATATTTTTGCTATAATTGGCATTGGACATATAACAATAGTGATAACAATTTTAATTACCTTATTAATAAAAAAAAATAAAAAAACCTTAATTGACAATTATGTACGTTTTAATGTTATATGGTTCGTAAAATGCCACAAGTTGAAAAACTACACGAGTTAGATAAATATTTTTGAACAATCAATTACATAATAACTAGATTCAGTGGCTTCGCCTGCAATTAATTTTGTTTACCTTCCAGTTCCTGATGACTGTTCGGAAAATCGGAATAAAAAGTAGAATGTGTTATTGTCACATGTCACAATATTGTGCGCACGGTACCGACTTCAACAAGTTGTTTCACAGTTTTCAGTGTTGACATTTGTTCCATTTATTTGTAAGAATAACACCCTTATTATTATTATTTTTATTTATTAATTAATTATAACGGACATACCATTTACAATAATTAATCATAATTAAACTTACATGGTTATTATTAGTTTTAGTATTTATTATTATTAGTTTTATTATTACTTCCTTATCAGTGATCAATGCTACTTACGAAATCGATTGTCATTCACCGTCAATCAGTAATTCATCAAGATAGGCGTAACGAGTTGAGCGTAAAGAAAGCAAACGGCACGGCGGCGGTAAGTATCTACATACTTACCGCCGTTTGCTCCTGGACTCGTACGATTTCTAAAAGCCAGACTAGAGCATTTTTTATTTTGTTGTATTTGGTACCCATTTTGGTCTTGTTCTGTGTGGAATAGCGTAGATCGCAAAAATTGACACACGTCCTACGTCGACAAGCTCTGCGAGCGCACTGGCGGTCAAGTGAGCGAGCTCTGATACCATGAATTCATGTTAAAAAATCATATAAAATTAACATGATAACTTTCTAATTGTTTTATTTATGAATTAATTGATTTAATTACTAAGTAATGCATTAAAAATTAATTTAAAATTAAATATTGGTAATAAGGAAGAAAAAAATCGGTTTTAAATTCACAATAGAGGTGACTTTGGGATTTTTTTCGATCGAGTGAAGTTACTTATTATGTGTATCCGATTTATGATTAAACTAAAGCAAATGCTTAAAAATAACATATATTTTTTTCAATTCAATAATTAAGTTTTTTCTTGGAGAAAAGTTAATTCTTGTAAGGCGTTTTCTGGCCAGGTACGCCTTAACCTCTTTTTGCGCAGTTGGATAAACACTATCCCATGTCCTTCCCCGGATCTCAAACTATTTCCATACCAAATTTCATCCAAATTGGTCCAGTACATTTTAAATGTATTCGTTGCATAAAAAAATACACATCTTTCCTCATAATATTACTATAGATTTAGGTTGCTTAATCGCATCTGCGCATTGCGAAGAAATGATATTTTATGCTGTTGAACTTGTGAATTATAAAGTAAAATAATAATAATATTACAAATGTGTTTGTATGAAAGGGATACAGTTCATCTCACAACAAAACGCTAAAATGTTGTATGTCAAAAAACCTATAAAACCATTTTCAAAGGCTAACATATCAGGCATAAAAAAAAAACTGGTGAAAAAGTTCTGAGTTACATACATACCTACTTTTATGCGATTTAGTAATCTAAACAATTAAAAAAAGTAGTTTTTCCATGCAATATTTGTACTGCCTTACTAACTAATAATAAATAGGAAAATCGACCTGGGAAGTAATATTTGATTTCAATGGAATGTGTAAACATGCTTAGTTAATGCATTTTTAATATTTACATTGTTCTGATATTTTTATGGTTTACCAATGATCTTTACTTGCAAATATATCGGAAACTTGACGCTTTGGGTACCGTAATACATAGCATATTTGTTTTTTTTATTCTAAATATGATTGAAACAAGCACTATTGCGTGCTGAGCGAAAATCACATTTACAAATTATTGTACATTTAATTATGTATTTTGAAAAAAAAAATGTGTTTTACCCAAATAGGTATACTAATTAAATCGAGCGCGGAACCTTTGAAAAAATTTCGAAGTGGTGGTGGGTAGATACGTCAGTATCCCTAGAAAATTTTTCAAAACTCTTTAATAATTTACGATCATGTATTTCTTAAGTTACACTTGATCAAAAGCATTTACCAATCTAGATGATGTCGTTGTACCTGCTCAACTTCTTTCCGATGGTGAGTGGTGACCAGCGTAGACGAGGGACACAATCAACCATGTAACCAATGTGCACAACTGAAAATATTGAAAACATTATGAAAAACCGGTACCGCCTTCTAACAATGTAAAGTATGAAATAACTTGTAGAAATCGGGCCATGAAAATGTGAGCTCAGAGTGTTTTGAATCAGCGTAATACCGACTTCTACAAGTTATGTTATTACATTTCAAGGGTCAGGAAAAAAAATACGCTTCGAGACACATCACCCGTTCCGAACCTTTCTACCTTGGAAACCTAATCAACAAAAAAATCGTTTACAGTTTGCTCGTAAAACATGATACCTACCTATTACTATATTCTTCATTATTTATATTTTATTATTATTCTTAATGTTTTAATGTACGCTATTAATTATTTTTTATGTAATTGTGACAGAACAACCTCGAGGCCCACCTGATGTTAAGCGAACTAACCTCTGCCTATAACAGATGCATTTCGTCACAAGTCACGAATTGCACTGCGCCTGTCACCTGAAGACATAGTTGTTAAGTCTCATGGGCCTGTATTTTTTACTGTATAATATATTACTTATCTGTGTTTTATCTGACATTATTTTAAATGTGTAGTTATTAGAATTGATAATAATTAATCTAATTGGTGTAAACCGTTTTAATTGTAAATAAATAAATTACAGATAAAAGACACAACTCCACGGGGTCACCACTTCGCAGTGCGACAAGACAGGCTGCATCTACTGCTGACCCGGTTGGAAGAGCGCGCCGCGACCAGAGTCCCCCAGACTCCCGCTATCAACCTAGCACTGTACGCAGTGCCTTGCGAGATATCTCCTCTTGTCATATACGACAGTGACGGCAAGTATTCTATCAACGATACAACTTTGCAGTGCGACAAGACAGTACTTTTTTTAATACTGAGCTGGGTAGCCCTTGACCACTGACTCATGATGTTAAGTGATGATGCGATCGATGTTGGAGGGCCCTTAACCATAATTCATTCGCGTTTTGAAGACCCCCATATTGTACTTAACCGGAAACACATACACAGGCAGGGTGTTCAATTCTCTGGGGGTTTGATGAACGAAGAAGCAAATCGCTTCGTTCGGGTACATGGCATATCCATATAGCGGTGGCGCTTCTGAGTATCCCTGGATGCCCGATTATAGAATGGGGATGGCGGAATCAAATCATGCAGTTCCATGGCACACTCCTCGAAATGTATCCGATAAAAACCTATAAACAAGTGACTTTGCGGCGATGCTCGAGACTCTGGAGTCTCTTGAGAGTTGGGACTCTGGTGGAAGAGCGCGTTACGACTAGAGTCCCGAGGGTCCAGTGGCACCTACGCAGTGCGCGCAACGTTACTTATATACGAAACTGCTTCAATTTTAAATCACCCGTGGATTGACAGTCCGGGTGCTAAGTCCATCACTTTCCTTGGAAAAAAGATAGTGCTAGTGTTTTGTGCACAGAGATTTAGGTGATGACATGCGATATTATGTGGAAAGAATGCATTAACGTAAGTATACATTGATAAAAAGAAAAAGCGGACAGGTTGTAGGTTTGAAAGGTGGTAGGGCTACGGTGAAAAAATAAGACATAATTATTGTTCTCAAACTATGTATTACGTGATATCATTCATACTTATTGATTAAAGGTTTTTTTTCTGAAGGCAATTCAGTTTTTTTTTGTAGTATGCTTAAAATTATTTATAACTTAAGATATTTTAAATAGGTACCTATAGTAAAGTCTGCTAATACAATAATAAGGAAAATATAATCTCAAAAAGATTTCGCCCAACGTGGGGCTCGAACCCACGACCCTGAGATTAAGAGTCTCATGCTCTACCGACTGAGCTAGCCGGGCTGTGTTAGTGAGGTCGAAAATAGCGATCTGGTGTTGCTAACTGCCACGTAAACATATAGGAAATCAGTAGGTAATCATTTTGATGTAAATACGTTGTGATGGACCAAGTGTTCAGTTAGCCAAGTTTCGAGTAAAATATCAGGATCACCACTATAACAATCAAGTGGACCTCAAATAAGAGCTGTGCGGTCTGTTGAAAACATAAACTGTCGTTGCCGCTGCGGGGCTGGCGGAGCCAATAAGGGTTCAGGATTTAATTAATATTAATGTTTCAAAACACACAATAATGCCAAACACCCCGTATACAATCTCTCTGGCATAAACATCTCTTCTTAGACACACTTACCGCCGCAAAAACATACGTACACACAGAAAAAGATCCTACTTAGCAACTTATATTAGGTATATGTTTAATGAACTGTATTTACCCTTTCACACCTATCTGTATATTTATTTAATGTTTTTTATTACGCTACTGTAAGCTGTTTCCTTATGTTTAATTTATTTTATTTGTGATCTATGTCTCTCGCCAAACATCCATCCGAGCAGGTATATGCTGAAAAACAGCGCCGCGCAGCGCACGTTAGTACTTAGCATTACTATAGGGGAGGACGCTGTATGCTGAAATACAGGCCCTAAGCCTGGTTTGGCAGCAGATACCCAAGAATTAAAATGTTAAATCTCTATCGTAACAACATTTAAGATTATAAAATTGTGCTCTTTTCTTAAATAAAAATGCTTATTATTATTATCGTATGTGCTGCACAATACTTATCATACTCCTTTTGCCTTATGTTTGAATTTTTTTTGTCCATTCTCCTATATATTTCTTTCTGTGTATTAAGGCTTAATGGTTATTTTATTATTATTATTTATTATTAATGTAGATAATAATAGTTACTTCGCTCCGTACCAAAGGTCAATAGAGAGCCTTATTAATGTCCCTCAGTTGCCTGTGCCCATCCGTGTTTCACGGGTCTCTCGCATTTCAACATAATGAGTTACAAAACTGCGATATAAACACCTATTTTGTATAAAATTTTGACCCATAACCAAAAACTAAAATACATACTGGGACAGTATAAAATATATTTTTTAACCAGGGACCGTCCACAGGTTTTTAAGAAAAAAAATCTTACGCTAGCCGGTAGATCGCCATCGTTTAAACTAAAGCTCAGTGTATAGTTTTTGTTTTATATTAACAAAAATACTTAAATAAACTAGTAGACAGATGTCAGTCTTAGATTTGGATAATTTTCATTACGAGTTTATCTCCAAAATTAATAGAGTTAGCAATATCCTTATTAAAAACCATGTTTAAATTACCTATTTAAATAAAAGTAATAAAAACCGCCTAAGTTTAAGTCGGATTATCCCCATGTCCCGCTATGGAAATGTTTTTTTTTTTGGTACGAAAAATGTATCATTCGTATAGATTCGCATATTTAAATTTCAGACAAACCTAATCACTCCCCAATACAAGCGTTCATGTCTCCGAAGTGGGGCGGCGTGGTGCTCGCCAGCCCCACTCCTGTAGAGTGCGAGGATGGAACGTGGAGACCGCAGACCAGGCTCATCATGGGAGCGTTTGTTTCTCAGCTCAGGACACTGCTGGGCATCGCTGACACGGTGAGAACAGCATAGCATTTTAGCTCCTAGACAAACCCAACCACTAAAGCAATGCACGTGAAAATATTTAGATAAGAAAGCCTACTTATACAGTTTATGATTATTTAACGACAAAACCGCGTTGACAATTCTGCCACAGCCAAAGTATCACCTACATAATTGAAAAAATATTTTGTAATAATGTTATAATATATTTTGTATCAAATTGATAAAAGACATTTAAAAATTGGAGCACCGAGTTTCTTGCCCCTTCGTATTGTTTTGCTGAACGTGGCAGTAGAATGTAGAATATTTCAATTTTAAAATTTGTAAATGAACGTCTTAAGAGCGTCGTAGATGCTTAAATTGAATAAATGATTTTGAATTTGTCTTTGTAGTGTTAAAGTTTCCGTAATGGAGAGACCAGATGGGCTTCCCCACTCCATAGTCTGAGGATGGAGCGTAGAGTGTGCACACCAGGTTTGCGAAGCTTAGGGAGAAAAATCAATCAAAATTCTTAATTTAATTTAAGCTAGACATGATTGACAGTTTATTATTTTTATTTATCTCACTGCCTCGTTCAGCGAATATGGTTTGTACAATCAATAGCAGAACGGATAAAATGTTAGTGCCTATTTGCTAGTGTGTGTTGTACCTAAGTGAATTATTACTTTAAGGAGGATATTTTATAGTGGCTTAGTTCTTTATATGAAGGTAGAATGGGTGCCATAATATTGATGAATGATGGTAATAAGGTAAAATACCTAATTGGGTACTATAGATATATCTCTGATTTACATAGGTACCTAATTTTGATAATAACCGACTAATGAATATATAATAAAACATAGAACTTCAGCTGCAATTCTAAAGCACCGTCGACCACATGCATGATTTCTATCAGGTTTCCACGTTATAACAAAATGTTTTTTTACTTGTTTGTTCAGGATCGTATCGAAGGCGCGTTCTTGGAGCCGCTCCGGTCCGTGGTGCCTCGCAAGTGGGAGGTCGACAACCTGCTCCGCATCAGGACCTTGGAACAGCTCACCTCTGCTGAAAGGACTCTACAGTCTTTGGCACAGCTGCTCGGTGAGTAAACTTTAATTTGTCACTTGCCCACAATACCCGTCATTATCGGTATGAGTAGCGTTGCGAGGTGTGTGTGAGTTTCAACATAGCACTGTATTCATCTCAAGCTAATATTGATTTCAAAATCACAAATATACGATAGGAAAAATTTAAGTCATGTGCGGGATTCGAACCCGCGTCCATCCTCCCCTTGAGCCGGGGGATGTAATGTAATCCGCATAGCAGGCGTTATTGCAGACCTAACAATATTATAATTATGAGGTTGTGGTTGTTAAACATTAAAAATATTGATTTATCAACTGTTAAGGTCTTCTTCATACATAACAAAAGACCTACAAAAAGGTTATGATATCTAGAATACCTACGTTTTTTGGAGTATTTTATTATTAGGCTCAAAGTCCGTTGATATAATCGATCTCTGTTAATTACTTGATTCTGAACAAACACAGTAACCAATATTTAATTTAATAAAATCAGAAAAATATCATCTATTACTATACAAATTGACCTATTTGCTATGTGGCATACATTCAGCGCTATGTGGTGAAACTAATTTGACAGTGGACTTCTCCCTTGAAATACTTTTCCTGGGCTTATATATCGCATGTTTAACGCATAAAGTTCTTATTATGATAAAAAGGAGTAAGATTATTATAATATGATGTTATCTGCAGGTGAAATATCAAACATAGTGATAAACGACGAAGTAGGTGCGTCCATCAACACGGCTGTAGAATCGACGCAGATCGGTTCGATCCTGCTTCGGCACGGAGAACTCCTGGGTGCGTACCACGAGTCACAGCGAGGAGCTGATGCTGCGGAGACTGCCTTCATGGAGCCCAGTCTCTTGGCTCTTCTCTACTTCCCTGATGACCAGAAGTAAGTCAACTATTCTCTTTAACTATCGGCATAAGCTAAATATTTCAAAATTACAAATTTACGAGAGGAAAAGTTATAGTCATGTGCAGGATTCGAACTCGCGCTATCCACCCCTATAGCCGGTATGCTCTGACCGACTGAGCTAACACAAAAATGACTCAGAACTCAAATTTTTCCTTTGGTTCTTTAACCATTGTATGGGGCTGATGCGACACCTATTCTCGTAGTTCAACTGACGTTGTACTTCAAACAAGACTAATTTTGCAATTAGCTTTAAACTTGTTAATGATGCCGAAACCCTATAATTTTAATATTTTATTTTTGTAATAACGCAAGCTCTGCGCATTACATTACAAAATTACAAATTTACGAGAGGAAATATTATAGTCATGTACGGGAATCGATCCCGCGCCATCCCTATCGCCGGGCACACGACACAACATGACATTATGATATTATATACGATAGGAAAAATTAAGTCCTGTGCGGGATTCGAACCCGCGTCCATCCACCCCTCATGCTCTGCGGATTACATTACAAAATTACGAATTACGAGAAGAAATATTATAGTCAAGTACGGGAATCGAACCCGCGCCATCCGCCCCTATCGATGGGGACACAACATGGCCGGGTATGCTCTGACCATTTAAGCTAACGTGATATTATGACTCATAACTCATTTTTTTCCTCTCGTTATTTAACCATCATATTGGGATGGAGTGACACCTATAGTTCAACTTACGTTGTACTACAAACAAGACTAGTTTTGCAATTAGCTTTATATAATTTATGTAAATTTTACCTATCGAAAATTTTTAAATTTGTTATGTAATCCGCAGAGCATGCATTATTGCAAAATTAAAAATATTAAATTCACCTAAATATTTTTGTTGCGTCTGTTTTTGATGTAGATACTGGATTGTTGCATCGCTATTTTTGTATTAGCGAAATGGTTGGTACAGACTCACTGGTAAATGATATGTGTTCGAAATTGGTTAACAGAAAAACATATAATCGTAACTATATCTCAATGACAGCTGCTGAAAGCACAACGGTGTCGCTTGGCGACTAATTTAGCAAATTGAGGGTAACATTCGCAAAATGCCCTAATACCAAGCTATAACGATGGCCATCCTAAGACAACAAGGACCTACCCTCCGAAGCACGTGTAGTGTGTAGACGTGAGCTATGTTTTTTTTATTGCTGATAAGTAAGCTTTTGACCACAATCTCACCTGATGGTTAGTGATAATGTGGTCGAAGCTGTTAACAGGTTTAACCTAGAATTACTGGCTCTCAATGAAACACCACACAAGTAACAGATTTTCTACTTGCTAGCTTGGCGACAGATTTTCTACTTGAGGGTAGTTGCTAGCCAGGCAAGCATTCGCAAAATGCTCTACCACCATGCGGTGAAGCTTAAGCCAAATGTCACTAGCGGTCACCCATCCAAGTGCTGACCGCAGCGGACGCTGTTTAATCTAGTTGAACGCCTAGGCCAGCTCCTCAACGACCGCTTCAAATATACGTCGGGAAACGAACAAGCAATCCTATCCTTGCCCTTTACAAGTAAGATACGTAAGATTTTTGAGGCAGCGATGGCCCAGTGGCATTGGCTATGGAGCAGGTTCATGGTTTGAATCCCGCCGCGGGCTTGAGCTTCACCGAATGGTGTAGGGCATTTTGCAAATGCCCGCCTGGCTAGCGACCACCCTCAAGTAGAAAATCTGTCGCCAAGCACCTAACGGTGTGTTCCGGCAGCTGTCCTTGAGAGCCAGTAATTCTAGGTTAGCCTAAACAACATCTTCGACCACATCATCACTTACCATCAGGTGAGATAGTGGTCAAAGGCTAAAGTATAAAAAAAAAAATGTCATTAACGTTCACCCATACAAGTGATGACCGCAACGGACGTTGTTTAACCTAGTTGACCGGTTAGGAACGCCTAGGTCAGCTCCGCTACGAGCGCGCTTCAAATATACGTTGCGTAACGAACAAGCAATCCCATCGTTACCCTTTACAAGTAAGATCGTGCCAAACACGCACATTTTTTTTTTATATTATTGTGATGGAACAAGCGCGAGGCCCACCTGATGTTAAGCGGTATCCTCTGCCTATAACAGATGCATTTCATCACAAGTGACGAACTGCACTGCGCCCATCACCTTGAGACGTACCTGTTACGTCTCATTTTGCCTGTTATTTCACTGGCTCTCAAGGACTGTTGTCGGAACACACCGTTAGATGCTTGGCGGCAGATTTTCTACTTGAGGGTGGTCGCTAGCCAGGCGGGCATTCGCAAAATGCCCTTCCACCATGCGGTGAAGCTCAAGCTCTGGGCGGGATTCGAACCATGGACCTGCTGCGCGGCAGTCCATAGCCAATGCCATTGAGCTATCACTGCTTCAGACATATTCTGCAAGGTACTGCATTGCGTTCGCGACTCGAGATATAAGATAGATTTAAAAAAATATTTGTTTGTTTCAGATACGCGATATACATTCCCCTGTTTCTGCCTATCATGTTTCCAGTGGTACTTTCCTTGAAGAATCTGTTTCTCTGGTTTCGCGGCAAGCCCATCCACAAGGAGAAGACTGACTAAACAGTATTTTGTACCTTATTGTGTTGTGAGTAAAGGTTAATTTAATTTGATCTGTGATCTTATTTGTCAGTCATCTACCTACGCTTATCCTACTCATGTGCGGTCGGTACAATATTCATCACACAATATAACGTCCACCGTTGAACAAATGTCTCCCCTATTTGCTTTGCCATAATCGCCACAATTGGCGGGCGTCGTGGAGATCGCAGTTCTTTAGAAGGCGCTGCTGCCCTTCTGATGTTCTTCATTTGTTGCCCCCACGAGAAGATATGGGGCCAAACGCCTTGCTAACGGCACCTTCCTTGGAAATTATCTCGTTGGTAGTATACCCGCTATCTTTCGGGTTATCAGGGCGTAAATATGGTAAGCCCTGTTGTCCGCCCAGTGTGCAGCAACACAGGATCCCATGAAGTGAGTGGCGGCATGTTACTCAGACGCGCTGTTTACATCGCACAGAAAAGTATGGAACAATCCTTACATATTTGAAGGCCGAAGGATGGATTCAGAAAACAATTTTCTTATAAATAAATACAAAAAAAATACACTAGTTTAAATAGAATAATACCATTTTTATTACCGATAGTTAGCCTATGAACACAATCTCATCTGATGGTAAGCGATGATGCGGTCGAAGATGTTAACAGGCTATACCTTGAATCATGAACAAGCATAAAATATATCTATTTTTGAATCCCTCATCCTAGTTTCAGGTATGGATCCATGGATAGGTATATTGCACGCCATTCCTTCTTCGATTCCTTAATGTAGGGATTCAAAAATAAGGATATTCATGGCCCTTTCATTGATAATGACACCCCTAAAGCGACACCCCTGGGGTGCCGTTGGCAAACAGCATTTAGCGAAACCACCGTTCTGTTATGATAACATCGTTTATGGAGCTATAGTCTTTATAGTATGCACTGAATGGTTGGTTGATGATATGCAGTGGATCTTTTTTAAGTATAATTTTTTTGTTTATACATATTATGTTATATGTATTATATTTTACACACATGAAATATTTTTAATTGGTATTGGTATAACTTGTATATATTTATGTAACTAGTTTACAAATACCACATAGTTTTACACTCTACCCTCATGTTAAACAAATTGTTTTTCTGCTTATCGTTGCCTGGAAGCGATTGCTGCCTAGCAATAAGGCGCCGTTTGTACTATTTTAAGATGAAATGTTTTGTAAGTACTATTAACTGTAATAAGAAAGTACAATAAAGTGTTGTCTAGCTGTCTATCTTTTTATATAATGAGCAATATGACAATATAAATATTTGTTATTTTTATGTTAATCTCTCAAATTCACAATTGGTTCCAAAATGGGAAGAAAATGGTATACAAACTGACAACAATAATTGGGGAAAGAACAATGTCAGTACATAAACTTTTGAAACAGCTAATAACTCGACCTACAAGAAGCAAATAGTCAATTCGGTGAATTATTGGCCCTGAATTTGATAACATACCGAAATTAAAAATAAGCGTTTTGACCATCTTTTAAGGAAATATAAAAATTATGTTCCCAAGTTCCCCCTTGGCATCCGCGTAGACGATATCGTACATTTATAAATGAAATTCTATTATCATTATCTTCTATTCTATTATGATGCGCATGGATTTATTCTGGTATACGAATATTTATTTCAGGACAACAAGCAGTATACATTAGTGTTGTCGTCGACAAATCTTTTTGGCATCCCTATATATAGTTTGATGTCGCATTGTTAACAATGAACGCCTTGGCACCGATTCATTAAAAAAAAAGGTAAATAGGGTACTCTCTAATATCACGACAATATATATATTTTATATTATTGTGACGGAACAAGCTCGAGGCCCACCTGATGTTAAGTGGACCAACCTCTGCCTATAATAGATGCATTTCATCACAGTCACGAATTGCTCTGCGCCCGTCACCTTGAGACATAGGTAGTTGTTAAGTCTCATGTGCCTGTAATTTCACTGGCTCTCAAGGACTACTGCCGGAACACACCATTAGGTGCTTGGTGACAGATTTTCTGTTTGAGGGTGGTAGCTAGCAAGGCGGGCACTAGCAAAATTCCTTTCCGCCATGCGGTGAAGCTCAAGCCAGCGGTGGGGATCGAACCAGGGTACTGCGGCGCGGCAGTCCATATCTATTACCGCTCGGCCATCATTGCTTCCAATATAACGTGGAAATGTTGGGCAATGCCCCGTCCACCCACTGGACTTTCCCACTGGTGGGTGGACGGGGAATTCAAGTTTCCCCCTCCACCCACTGCACTAGAGTTGGAAACAAATCAACTGCTTCATCGATATTACAAATAATAGTTTTGCTCTTTGATTACTACTACTCTGAAGAAAGGCCTTAGACGTGACAGCTGTCAAAGTGATAGTTGATGTTGCAGTTTTCAGTTTCGTTTGTTGTTAGGTTTTTTTAAACTAATCTATAAAATTATATTGGTGTGCGGTGTGACAGCTGTCAAAGTGACAGTTAATGTCATATAGACAAGTGTGATTTGTGACAGGTGTCAAAGTGACAGTTGATGTCGTATTTTATGTGCTCGATTACTTTTCATTTTCGTGACATCTTTCAAAATTTTATAGATCTCATAGAGGTCTTCGTTTAAACTAACTTTTAACACAAGCGTATAATGCACACAGCTACACTTCCATTGTATATGATCAGAAAGTATGTAGTAGCCGCACATACGCACACAACTGAGACTCAATCAGGATACGTCGCCTGATTTGACATTGCCATGTTCCAGGTACGGGTGCCGTATCTCCCTTTTTTATAAGTACATTGCCTTGACCTTATAACTTTAGTATGACAAATAAATGTTAATGTGTTAAATAAAAAACTTGACCCTTAGCTCATATTATAATATATTAATATGTAATATTGAGGTACTTAACAATGTAAATCCATTTAAACATGCTTACGCGCTACCGTAATTTTAAATTCATTGTGCAATTAGAATATTTGTGTAGGTACTTATTATTTTACTAAGCGTCGTGACATGTTGTTTATACTGATATGTAGTGCAGGTTTAATACTTAGAGATTCAGCCATTTTTAAGTTTCTGTAGCAACTACATTCGAGCACGCGTGGCCCTTGCTTGTGTGCGTGGTCTCCTGTGGTAGGGTGCGTAGCTCTCGCATCGGCAACAAAGAACAACTTTACTAAAACATTTTTTTATGCTATTGTGACGGAACTAGCTCTATGCACACCTGGTGTTTATTTGTAACCTCTGCCTGTAACAGTTACATTTTATCAGAAATGACGAACTGCACTTGAGACAACGTTGTCAAGTCTTAGCTTAGATGAACACATCGAACATTAATGAATGGCGGTAGAGATAGGTATGGTGGCGGTACCTCTCCAGACTAACTAGTTCACAAATAGTTACATTACTATAAGCTAAACTTGTTTCGACTGCGAAACGTATTCTAAACAGATTGGAGATATTCTGGAAAAAGGCCGGTCATGATTATCCGACGGGTAGGTATGAAGAATGTGATCGAAGAGATCCGAAAATCGTAGTTAGTGGAAATCTGTTCTCTGCATCCTCAAGGAAATAGGTGTGACTTCATATATTACATAATAGGGGGATGTTAGCTATGTATTATTAGTTACAACATATATATATATATACATTATAGGATTAGAATTAGACAAATTTTCAATAGGGTTAGGGCTAGGGCACCCACACTAGCGTTAGACTTCGACAAATTATCTATGGAATTAGTGCAAGCACGCACACTAGCGTGACTCGTACGTTCATATATGATCACCACACAATGCAAAGATCACGCGCGCTCGCGAATATGATTATGAATAGTGTTCTTTATTAGATACATTGAAAAAAATATTTAATGCAACTTTCAGAACAATAAAAATGATGACTTTCTGTTTGCCTTTGTTTAATTTTACAATATAAACAGACGTATGTTCAAATTGTAAAATTAAACAAAGGCAAAAGGAAAGTAATGTTTTGGCATGATCCCATTAAATATCATATAAAATCATATCATTTAACAAAGAAACATCCTGTTTTGAAAGGAGAAAAATGTTTTTTTCTCTAAAGTTCAGTTTCGTGTTGTTAAACCGATTCTCCTAAGTTTTACTTTCACATTTCGGTACAGTTTATGCTTTCTTATATTTTGTAAAGAAATATAGTACTCGATGTATCATTTTCTTTTGTATAGCTATCTATTATTTATTATAGTTTTGGATCTCATTCTCATATAACAAGACCCATTCCGTTATTTGGTGCTCGGGCAAATTTCAGACTAACCAGTGATAACTAGCAGATTCGTTTTCTTAAGCCTAACATACAACACATTCGCATAGTTTTCGTTCGATTAAATTCCGTGCCGCGTTACGATTCGACCCAATCTGTCTCGGTGATCATGGCCACGTTTTCGCCTTTCCCGGGCAAATATTCAAACTCCCAAAGCGAACTCCCCAAGACCAGCGTCTCTCCTTCCGTCAGCTCGAAGTTAAGCGTGTAACAATCATCTTCACACGGGGTCCGTGGCTTCAACTGTATATAATTCTTCCCTTTCAATTGGGACATGATTATAAGACCCACATCCAGTTCTAAGTACTTGTATCTGTGGGTATCGTAGTTTTTGGATAGCAGCAACCAGTTGAAGTGCGAAGGAGGGATATGGGGAGATAAGAAATACGGTCTTGGAGCGAGTACTCTGAAAGCTTTCACTGCTCTGCTGTCACAGTTTTGGAAATGGACGAACCAGCTAGGTATGTCAGTGTTGGTGATTCTGGAGACTATTTCTTCAAGGTCCATGGTTTGTCTTCCGATCCTTACGTTCGAGAGGATCCTGCAAGGAACAGATAGGCGGAGACGGTCGTCGTCGCTGATCAGACCGGTTAGATTGAGCTCCGCGTGGGTGATAGACCATTCGTAATAACTGTCGGAAACTATGACTGGTGCGCCGCGTAGCAGGTGGTGATTGAAAACCTCGTTGTAGTTCGAATCTGATACGCGAGCGATGGATTCTGAAACAGGTTTTATTGTGGGTATATTTTTAATCACGATCTTGCTTTATACTGTGATAATAAGTAAAAGATTCCTAAACATCTCGATAAACCTAAATACCATCACCTTGGCTCTGCTATTAGGCAATTATACTAACTACGTCATACAGACAGTCTTTTTAATACAGGATAAGTATAATTTGCGCGCAGTCTCACCTGTAGGAAAACGACGCTGCGGGCGAAATGACGATACAACTTGATGCTTGTCTAAAAAGTAAAAATAGAACATGGATATGTTCCAGATAGAGAAAGGTAGAGGGCACGGTGTGTGGGATTTTGATTTGACAACCAATATTTTGCTATATGGTAGGTCTCTTTAGCACGAGTCCGTCTTGGTGGGTACCACCGCAATGTCAGATATTCTGCCTCGAATGAGGTAGTGTGCAAACACTACTGCGTTTAGGCGTGATGGCACTGTAGCAAGTGAAATTACTGGGCGAACGATACATAAACACTACTTCGGAGTGTCTCGGAGTGAAGACCGCTTGGCGGTAGATCATATTCAGAATACCGGTCTGACTACCTACTACCCCCAAGTAGAAAATCTATTGCCAAGCACCTAATGGTGTGTTCCGGCAGCTGTTCTTGAGAGCCAGTAATTTAAGATGTAGCCTGATAATACTTTCGACCACATTATCACTTACCGTCAGGTGAGATTGTAATCAAAGTCTAAGTTACTGTGTATTACTGAAAATAAACTTTCAGTGCGATCCAGAGTCCGGACCTGTGCCCCGTAGATCGCAATGGGCTCGCCCAACATTACATGGAACCAAAACCTATATTTGAATAAATAGCCTATAGAGTATACATGTATTTAGTATCAAGTACCTACGATCTCTTTGAGAGCTAGCACTTCTATGCTAGCTTGAACAACATCTTCTACCACATCATCACTTACCATCAGGTGAGATAGTGGTCAATGGCAAGCCATAAAAAACTGGCTGTGAAAAGAAAACTATTAGGTAATGGACATATTTACTTTACTGATTTTCGACTTGGTTATTAAGTAATTAGTTATATTACAGTTATTTATATTATAGTTCTTCCCTCAAAAGGGAGTAAGTGGCACTAAACATAAAGATAATTTTATTTTCTTTAACAGTATGTACCAAAAATGCATTATTGATGTTAAAATAAAAGTATAGACATGTTTTGGCTAAAAAAGGCTTGCAAATATTTTAAAAACAAAGCCATGCAGGTAGGTTTACAATTAAATTTAATGTGAAAAAATATATCAAAAAACAACTCGCAACATTCAGTACAAAAAAAAACATTAGATAGTCAGTACACACAATCTTTATAGTAAGTAAGTCGATGTATACTACGAATAAATCGACTTATTATTAATTCGTAGGTTGTATTACATTATAATTAAAAAAGAATTTTATAAATGTACAAAGTCATTAGAATATTACGCTCAATAAGGACCTTTTGAATTGTTCATAAAACGTCAGCAAAAATCCATTGGAATAAATGACAGAGCAAAATGTGATAAAATTTAAAATAAAGTCAGAATTTAAATGTCAAAATGCAAAGTACTATGATGATTATACTATGATTATTTATAGTACTAGGTTTCTCGACCGTGCGCTCGAAGAGTTAAGACCTCCTGAGGATGCTTCGTGTAGAAGCGAAAACTTCGGGGCGTTCATGACGTTACGTCGGCTTAACTTATTTCTATATATATTAAGTGTTCCAATTTAATTTATTATTAATGATTAATCCTGGAAACTTAGGACAATCAACATTTTTCATAAAATTATTTTGCCATGAACGTCAATATTATCTGTGTAAAATTTAGCTAAAATTAATGATCCGAATATTGCTTAAATAATTTATTAATAATTATCATTGTCTATATCCATCGTAGAATAGAAAGTAAAGATTCTTTTATATAATTATTGTATGATATAATTATTTTATTTTACACGTTATTGTGACTGTACTGTCGTCTGCGGAGCGGAAAGGGACATTGGACGCGAAGTAGCACTTGGCAGATCTTTTAAATACAGTATGAACAAAATTGGTCTTATTACGCTGCCCTGTGGTACACTTACGACCTTTCGTAATTCAGTTAGTGAAGTTCATCATGGTATTCATGTCAATTTAATTCATTTCTGTGATCTGCTTTCTATCACTTTATATACCTTTCAACAACACGAAGCCTCATATTTTTTTATGTTATTGTGACGGAACAAGCTCGAGGCCCACCTGATTTTAACCGGACTAACCTCTGCCTATAACAGATGCATTTAGTCACAAGCCACAAATTGCATTGCGCCAGTCACCTTGAGACATAGTTGTTAAGTCTCATGTGCCTGTAATTGCACTGGCTCTCAAGGACTGCTGCCGGAACACACCGTTAGGTGCTTGGCGACAGATTTTCTACTTGATGGTAGTTAGCGAGGCGAGAATTCGCAAAATGCCCTTCCACCATGCGCTGAAGCTCAAGCCCGCGGCGGGATTCGAACCATGGACCCACTGCGCGGCAGTCCATAGTCAATGCCACTGAGCCATCACTGCTTCTAAAATTATATTATTACTATTTAGAAATATAAAGGGTAAGCGACATCATTACGAGTGTTAAGTGTTTGAAAAAGCACTTCTTTCGATTTGTAAAGTCTAGTAGTATGGTTGATGGACGCACCATTTCCTATCACGGTTAAGTAATAAAATTTGAGCATGAAATTTCGGACAACACAATAAAATAATAACAAATTTTTTTTTGTGTGTAATGTGTTGTGCTCTGTGTGTAATGTGTTGTGTGTGCATTCATTAGAGTAGGGACCGAATGAATATTTTTAATAATTTTGACGGTTTTAGGGATAATTGAAGGGATCATGTGTATTGGTGTTCAATAACTTGTCAATATACAGGGTTATTTAAAAAATGTTAACAACCTCTTAGGGTTGACTTCTGCTAGTCCTAACAAACATTTTGAGATGAATATTTATTGATTGTTTTTTTTTAGTTTGTTTATTTATATTTGACGGAATAAACACGATTACCACCTGATGTTAAAAGTCTCTTGTGTCTGTAATTTATAATTTCGTATTTTTTATTACTTTCCTCCATGTAAATATTAAAAACTCCAACTTATTAAAACCTCGTAAAAAGGGGAAATAATTGTCAACATTGGCAACAAACTTTCAATTATGCACAATAACCTCTAGAAGATGGTACTCCACATGCTAGGGATAGTTTAATTATTTTTTCGGTTTTCTTCATATTGTAGCCCTCCTGAAAAATATTTTCATTGAATTCCTAATCCAAAGTCCAATATTCAACTGTGGGCCGACGATTTACAAAAATTAAAAAAAAATACAGGTTTGTATGTCAGTCCGTTTACGCTAGAGCTCGGTGGTATACGGACGGACGGACAGACAGACAGTGGAGTCTAGCTATTAGGGTACCGTTTTGCCTCTTGGGTACGTTACACTAAAAAAATAAAATCGCATGACTGCAATATATAACAACTAAACAAAAAGTTAGCGCAAGCGTTGAAGCAAAAGTATTAACACGTGGTACTAGTTTACCTACATACTTCGTATATTACAATAAATTTAAATAGTATATAGGCTTAATTATGGGTAAATATAATTACTCACTGATTGTCTCACAAGCAATACAATCTGCCGTAGACGCGATATTTGTGTCCAAATTACGTTGCTGTGACTTTTCAATCAGGCATTTGTTGCTGTACAAAGGGGTCCAGTCCCAAACGGGGAGCAATTTTATCAAAACAATCCTTGCAGCAGCGGAGGCATGCCATTGGAAGGTGTCAGTCTGACTCACAGTGTATCCAATAGCCAAAACCATGATCACTAACAGTAAAACCCTGGTCCATCGCTTGATCGACGCCTTACGCACTGCGCTGGTCAAAGGCCTGCATATTATATCCATCTCCTCATCACTCATGCCAGCTTCTTTGCAATATTCATAAAAGGAACGCACCTCAGAATTAATTAGCTCGAATTTTTCGCGCTGGGACATTGTATTCTTCGTTTTCAGACTCATTTTGCACGATGACCTACTCTAGCAAAACGATCGATAGTAAAGTTGCGGCGTGGCTTATCGATAATATAATTCGCGCGCGCGCGGAATGTTCCAAACCGCGGAAGTCATTACACCATTTCATAAACTAGAAACGAACATAATATATTTTTAGGTCGTTAATAGAACAATTTTTAAAATTAAAAAAATATATATTAATTCCTAAGTTTATTGAACTTATTATGAATTTGAGCGTCACAAAGTACTTGTTAGTACTGCGCAAAGGAAAACTCTTTTGCGCAGTACTGACAAGTGGTATAATAGTAAGGGTCTGTTTAAGAATGTTCGAGTAAGTTCCGGTTATACTAGCCAGAACATATTTAATAAATAAAACACTATATTTGCGTTTCACAGTCATCGATTTAGCCTATCCATCGGTTAAAGCTTGAAACGCGCTGCGTGTTAACTGTCATTTTTATCATTCGGTTATTTTATGTACTGGCTAGTATAACCGGAACTTACTCGAACATTCTGAAACAGGCCCTTAGTTTCATAAAAACTCTTAGGTAGAATATGTACATTATATTTGTACCTATTCTGCGCACAAAGGAGTTTCTGTTTTTGTAGCGGGAAAATCAAAAGTGTGGCCTATTTTAAAATGTTAGTTTTTTTTGTGTGATGAGCATGGACGTATATTTTTACGATATGATTTCATACATCCATGGTGATGATTTGATGAGATAATATTAATAATTATTGTTACTCTGCGGTTTAAATCATGCAAATAAACGTATTGGCGCAAACAAACGGTCGGTCGCGGGTCGGTGCACACAATATGCTAAACAGACACCACGATTATAGTGGTCCCAACCCCAACCGAAGAGAATTTAATAAATGTATATTATATAATTTAGGTATTTTTCAATGATTAATTAATAATTCATAGAATATAATTAATAATTATCTTACAAAATACGGTACAGTATTTTTATTGTTGCATTGACTCCTACTCCGTTTAGATAACATTACAAAATTACAACGAGATGAAAAATTATATTCATTATGCGATTAAAATAAGAATAGGACGGGCTTTCGGCTAACTTCACTCATATTCACTCTAATAAATACGATCAGCAGAACAAACTTAAAAATAAAGCAGTGCCATATATGGCACTGCTATATATGCTGATATATAGGTAATTTTAAATGAGTGACCCGAAATTGTTAAATTTAATAAATTCATATTTTGAAGGTTGACAGCACAGACGCCATTTTGATTTGATGAAAACCCGGGCGTCAGGGTCTTATTTCTCCGACAGTGTACTACTACGCGACACGTTTCCGAGTGTTTATTGATCTTCTCGTTTAATTTTTTTTTGACTGTTTAATATATTTTTGGTGATTGTTATATTTGTTTTTGTTACCCGTTACGATAATAACGATGAGTCTGACTCAGTGGGCCATCAGGATATGCGGCATCGAAGAGCTAAGCGATTCAAATTAAGATACCTAAGTACAAAATATTGCTAACATATAAAATCAGTTCAAATTATTTCTGTTTGCTGTACCTACAGCTTCGTTTACCTACCTATGACTACTTGTATTTTTACACGACTGCCCACATAAACGTGTGTTAAGTTGACAGATTTAGTGTATGCATGTATGTTTGTGAGTTTCTTTACTTCACCATAACTTCTAAACGGCTTAACCGATTTTAATTAACGAGATATCGTTAGATTTATCTTGATAGCTCAAGTGACACTATGTACATAAAAAAATAAACTGGTGGATTTTAGACGCCATATAGTGAGAAAAACAATTTATTTTTTCTTCCAAAGCCATCGTGTTGGGTATCAAAATGATTTGCTTTAAAAAAGATTCCATAAATATATTAACTGGCAGTTTTAATTTCAATTGATCGATAAAACACTTAACGAAAATAAATTATTTGCAGTTGGGTTTTTATTTTCTTTATTAATGTATACATGTTATATCATTTCTTTTTTTGCACACTGTACCAAGTTCTAGTTTTGACGTCACAACATGGCGCTAGGCCGATCCTATTCTTATTTTAATCGCATTGTATACATATATTTTACGGGATTCAAATCCGCACCATCCCCCTATTATAGCCGGGGTATGCTCTAGCTAGAGTTACTTAGCAGCTAGCTGCTAAGCCTACATGATATTTGAGTTTTAACGTATAAGTTTATCATTTTGTTCTCATCTAAGGGCGTATACATTTTCACGCTAAATTCGTTATTTTCGATAATTATGATCACATTTTGTGTCTATGGTTTATATCAAATGTGGATCCATCCCAACTGAAAATGTGGTCAAAATTATCGAAAATAATTCAAATGGATCACGGCCTTAGGCATGGAGCGACATCTAGTCTTGTCTGTAGTACAACGTAAATTGAACTATTTTGAGGAAGTTTTCAGGGTTGCGTTTAGACGACTTAGCCAGGATAAGATTTAAGCTAACTTAAATTTTAGCGACCTTTTGAGGTCGCGAAATATTCGTCGGCTGTCAGATTTTTGTTTTAGTTTACATTTTTCTTCATAATCGCGGGATAAGAAAACAATAACGAACCAAGAATACATGCTTGTTACGGACGCCAGTGGAAAACTTATATTTTATGCAATTGGTAGAGTTTGCTTGCGCGATATGAATGGTGAATAAACATTTACAATTTTAGCATTCAAGAATCAGGAATTACCAAAACTTCGTTGCCGGATGTCAAATTTCAATTGAATTTGATAGATTTAACGTAGGGCGATGACACCGTTTAGGCGGACCGCATCGGCGAAATTTTCGTCTGGTGAACATTTATTCTACTTGCCTAAACGCACCCCAGGGTTTGAATAATATGTGATGTAAAGTGATAAAAAAATAAAACCAACCGGAATAACACAAGAAAAAAAAAGATAAACAGTTAAAAATGAAATGTGAATGATGAAATTAACAGTTAATAATCTGTGATTAACTTTTTAACTGTTAATGGCGACACTGTGATATTTTTTTCGACGAAATGTATAATTTGTTTTGTACGTGTTAGGGCCTGGACGGCGATTCTCGTGCAGTGATATGAATATCATAGTAGATAAATATCGAGAAAACATGGCGAATATCGAGTCGTATAGTTTTGTGTTATTGTCGCAATATCACTATCGATAAATATCAAGCCCTAGCGATCGACACGCAATATTGCGATATCGGGATTATCATTATACTTTCTATACACATGAACACAAGTTCATCTGTGGACATATTTTTATATCTACCACTCGCGAGAATAGCATTTATGTGAAAAGTCGATATTTTTGGGATATTAATAGTCTATAGGTGACACGGGATAAATATCGAGAATCGATAAATTTATCCCAATTTTGAGAATTGCCCCCCTGGTGTTTACTCTATATACTGGAAAAATATGTGGGTGATGCTGTGTTTGCAGGAGCTCAGAGTCCATACTTAAATCTATACTTATATTATTAAGAGGAAAGATTTGTATTTTTGTATGTAAAGAAACTAACGAATAAACATAAAAACTACGGACCGCTTTTGAAAAATTCTTTGACCATTATAATCCTACATTATCCCTGATAAACATAGGCTATAGAATACTATTAGAATTATGTTGATTTTTGTTATATACTACACTGCATTAGACCATAGCTTATTAAAGATGACACATACCCATGGTAAGCTGTTAGCGCAGCTTCCATGTAGACAAATTGTAAATTTTTTTGCGATGTGAAAACTTAACGCTCAAGTTTGGTACATAGTTGGTCTACGGCCATTTTAACATTTAAGTTTTTGTCAGTTATAATTCTCAAAAAAAATATCATGTCCACTGCAATTTTGTCAAATTTATATTTAATGTCAAGTTTAATTGTAATTGCGATATATGAATTAAATTGTACTATTTTGTTTTTATTAGTTGTAGACTACGTGCCTTCGCTCGCCACCTGAAAACATACAAAGTTAAAATTATTACCAAAAAGTAACATAAATAGGTAGATCTATAAATATGTAAACAAATAGTTGTGAATGTAAAAACGTCGGTATTTTGAAATAACATTATATTGTACTTACCTACCTGCTCTTCGCTAAATAAAATCACCACCCGCGCGTCTGTCAAGCTGCGATTGGTACGTTAGTCGTTGCAAATACCTCCGGCACTCGACACACGCGCGCGCACCCTTTAATTATTTTTGAAAAACAGTGTTATTTATTTCTCTCACCACTTCACGCGAACCGTATCACCTACAATTAGTATTAATTTATAATTTATTTTTATAATTCCATCCATTTATTAGTATCTGAAAGAGCTTTGTTCAAAATTGTTTGAGTGTCTTCCTTCTTCTCACACCTAACAACAAATGTAGTATCATCCGTGTAGGTACAATGCAACGTGAGCGCAAATTGCTGATATTACAAAAGTTGCCTCATGCGCTCAGTTGCCCCACCGCGTTTGTACCGAGCGCCCGTACTTCACCCCACCTCATTCGTGAAACGTTTTATGTAACTAAAATAGTAATTCTCCCGGATAATAATTAATGGTGATCACCGAAATGTAGTATTTTGATTTACCCTTCCCAGTAGCCAGTCAAGAACACGCGTATGGAAGAAATAAGGGCGCACATATACACCTTGATAGGTGACATGCGCCACAACTGCAGATAACAATTCATAGAACCTTACAATCATATGCAAATAATAAATATCTACGAAGGATAGCCTCAGGGAGATTGTTAATATATACCAAAGATTATAGTGGATCAAGAATACTTCCTTGAGGAACACCAGTATTGTATATCAGTAGAGAAGATGTAAACTTATAACTTAAAGTACTCCTGATGTGACTTTAACTGTTTTTATTATACCTATGTGTACATTGGTATGGTACGATAAATGATAAGACTAGAACATTTTTCAAACACACAGAGTGTTTGAAAAATGTTCTAGTAACATGTTATAGCAAACACTTCGGAGTGTTTGAAAAATGTTCTAGTACTGCGGCTTTATTTAGGGGAGTTATATGCCTGCAAGCGTTCATTATGTACATAGTATAGTATATAATACCCATTGGAACGATATCCGAAGAAGCTGCTGAAGCACGCAATAAATATTTCCGGAGATATGGTGAACATAATTTGAGAAAACTCTGAAGGAAGGCTACCAATGAAGATTTTCATACTTTAAACCCTAATAGGGTTTAAAGTATGAAATTGCTGATATGTACTGTTTTTTTTTATATAACATATTTATTTAATCAAAATAATTAATTACTATTATTATCTATACATTGCTGCCATCCAGTGAAAGTATTTTGTATTGCCTCCTGGGAAGAAAATTTTCTTTTACCATGTAGAAAATTTTCCATATCACGAAATGAAGGCTACTCCGTTGGAGCAAGGTCTGGCGAATAATGAGGGTGACGAATGGTTTCTAATTGCACTTCTTGTAGAGTTAAAACGGTTTCTCGTGCTGTATGAGGTCTCGCGTTATCATGGAGCAATAATGATGAAGATCGATTCATGAGTCGGGGCAATTTCACTGCTAGTTTTGCTATCATTGTTCGAAGTTCGGGACAAACGACACCTGCCGTTATTACTTGACCAGATCGGAGACCGCTAAAGTGAATAACACCATGATGAGAGCACCAAACAGTTACCATTACCTTTTTATTGGCAAGCTTTGCTTTAGGATACTGTTGCGGCTTTTGGGCTGGGGTCAGCTATTGCATTGTTCTCTTACGGTTATCGTAAAGAATCCACTTTTCATCACATGTCACAAATCGATCAGACATTCCTTAATTTCTGTATTGATTCAAAAAGGCAACACAAGTTTCAACACGCGTTTCTTTCTGCAGATCAGTCAAATCATGAGGCACCGATATTTAAAATGTTTTTATTTTATTGATTTGACGCAATTGAGTCAATATTGTTGGTGTTCTGAAGGGGAGGCCTATGATCAGCATTGCACATCTTCTGTCGAATGATAATGATGAAATACTTTTGTCACATGAAGCAAAACACGTGTGTTAGTGGATAAAGCCTACTAGGCGCGATTTTTATAAGTGGTATACCCCACTAATAAAAGAACGCGCCTAGTTCTCAACCTATGAGGTGGTGTGGGATAGAAAATTAAAAAAATAAATACATGCCCAAAAGGGCACAAAGTCGCACTATCAAACTCCATCATAATGTAATATCAAATAATATGCATGGTGGAAGGGCATTTTGCGAATGCTCGCCTGGCTAGCGACCACCCTCAAGTAGAAAATCTGTGGCCAAGCACCTAACGGTGTGTTCCGGCAACAGTCCTTGAGAGCCAGTGAAATAACAAGCAAAATGAGACTTTTAACATCAGGTGGGCCTCGCGCTTGTTCCATCACCATAACATTAAAAAAAAAAATGCTCTTTTCATATTTGTAATCCATTACTGGAGACGTTTTGAGAATTTGTTGAATTTATGTTACCATAAAAAAAACACTAACAATAATTAATTAAGTAAAAGTCGTAAAACAATACATTCTTGTATTTCATAGTAGAATTCATTGCATCATTTTTTATTAATAAATACATTTTTTTGTTAATGTTCTTAAGTCCACTGCCGCTTAATAATGGCCCACAGTGAGACGCGTCGGTTGTACCACATGAATAAAGAAACATACAGCTATATATACAGAAGGAAAGCTTCACTACTACACGATCAGCTATATGTGTGTTACTTGTCACGACAAGACGTGCGGGGGTCGCAACGGCGACGCGCGACGGCTCGGGTACAAAACCGGATTGAACCAGCTCAAGCAGAGGACATAGTTAAGAAGTGCCACAAAACAATACTATGCGGAGGATTATGTAGTTTGATTTATCACAGTATTACAATATTGGATTGTAAAACCATACAAGTAACTTTTGTTGCTTTTTGGTTTTATCTAATGTTGTAACTGTAACTGTTGTAACTATTGTTTGTTCAAATAATAGTAGGGAAGCGAAAGAGTTTTCTCTTTTAGGGTTCTGTACTGGAAAACGAGACCTTGTTACTAATCATTGGCTATCAGTCTGTCCGTCTGTCAGACCACTGTTTATTTATCGTGGTACCATCACATGGTTCCTTTGAAGGTACCGTGCTGTTTTCTATTAACCGTGGTACCATAGAAACATCAGACAAAAATTTCTCCTTATTTTGCATATGTAGTTCGTATGAAGAAAGAACTTTAACGAGGTTTTCTCTTGCAATTGGAGTTGTTTTCTTCCAGTCGCATGCTTTCCAGTTGAAGCCTGGTTGCCTACATTCCCTCGGTTGGTAGCTAATTTAACACTGAGTTCCTGAAAACTCAGAGCGCCGCGCGCCCGTCACTACGTGGATCGTCAGGCAAACGTAGTTTTTTATTTTGTTGCATTTTCATCATTGAACTCTCGTGGGAATAAGTGATGTAGTAGTATCCCTATTCCGAACTGATTGCGAGTCTAGCGATCGCTGTATTTGCAATGGCGTGAATCGGAACGCACTTCGCTGTCATTTTGTGAAATTGTCAAACTTTTGTCTTTGGGTCTGTCATAGTGAATGATTGGATGGACTGCTTGTGAATTATAACTTTTTGAACTACACGTGAATTTTGCGTCCTGATAATCCCCTGTGGGGTGCCGGGTTAGAATTGCACCTCCCCATATCAACCCGTGGGTGTCGTAAAAGGCGACTAAGGGAAAAATACTAGGAGGTGGGCAGCAGCGCCTTCTAATGAACTGCCATCTTACACTGCGATTCCCAAGCCGCCTGCCAAGCGTGGGGATTATGGCTTATACTTACTTAGAGGCTGTGTTCAGCAGTGTAAGATCCGGCTGATACAGATAATAAGGAATTTGTTGATTGTGAAATGACTTTATGATATTCGTTGTTTTTTTTTAACTGACCTTAGTGAAAATAAATAGAATTATAATTCTATTTGATATAATTATGATGATGAAATATTGTTCGCTAAGTAAGGTAGCATGATATTACTTGTGCTACTTGCTAGCAATTCTACGCTAGCCTGAACAACATCTTCGACCACATCATCACTTACCATCAGGTGAGTTAGTGGTCAAAGGTTAGACTTCAAGCTATAAAAAAAAACTTAAAAAAGTTATGCACGTTAAAGTTGAAACATGTAGATCGGTTAACTTTATAAAGACCATTCTGTTATGACCACGTTTCTTGCAATACATTTCACCCTCCCTCTCTTGGTGACACGTTTCGTCAAGGTATAATTTGTGAACGGTCCTTCCAATCCCCTTTAAGCTTTTGGTTCTACTGCTACTAAACATGTTGGCATCATTGCCGGACCCGCCACAGCACATAGTTACAGATTTGGTTTTAATGGCTAGATAAAATTACAAAAATAGAACAGTCGTAATAAATTATACTGTCACATTTCTCATCTGGTGCATCAGATCAATAGTATTTATATGTGTCATCAACAAATGATGACCATTTTAAGTTTATTCCTAGATACCCGTGTAAAATGATTCTGTGTCGTACGAGCCTTATACAAATTGGTAACAGGTTTCAAGACAAAAAAATAAAAATAATGTTGATATAAATTAGTTGCCCTCTGAACTTGTCACAATGATTATAAAAGGCACGATGTGTTTGAGTAAATTCAACAAAATTGTAACTAGTAGAGAGAAGAAAAACAGGCAGCTTCCGGATTGGATTCTATGGGTGCTTACCATTTGAGTGAGATTCGCTAAAAACGCTAAAATCGATCACACTCCCAAAAAGTTGTTCCACATGGGTCTTGGCGTTATTTTCGCCATAGGGTGCATACCATTTGAAGTTAGATTCGCTAAAAACGATCACACTCCCAAAAAGTTGTTCCACATGGGTCTTGGCGTTATTTTCGCCATAAACGCTATGAGGCTACTGGAACAGTTTGAATTCCCTACATCTAATGTCAAAAGTGACAGAAGTGGCAAATTTTAGTGGCATTCTTAGTGTTCTTATCCTAAATGGAACAGGGGATGACAGTTACAAACGATCACAGTGATCACAACCACAGACGCAGAATGTGATCAAAATTATCGAAATTAACGTTCTTAGCGACAAATGGAACATACCCATAATCGCTACATCTAATGTCAAAAGCGACAGAAGTGGCAAATTTTAGTGGCATTCTTAGGGTATGTTCCATTTGTCGCTAAGAACGTTAATTTCGATAATTTTGATCACATTCTGCGTCTGTGGTTGTGATCACTGTGATCTTAGCGTTCTTATCCAAAAATGGAACGGGGATGACAGTTACAAACGATCATGTGATCACAACCATAGACACAAATGTGATCAAAATTATCGAAAATAACGTTCTTAGCGACTAATGGAATATACCCTATACACATATTATGTACGGGAAAAGTATATCCTTCGAAGGATATTATTTTCCCAAGATTAGGGAAGCGATGCAAGCCGATAGTTGGGTTATCAGCTGGCAATATCGCACACCGAAGCATTTTCAATGACTACCTTTCATTGAGGAACATTTTAGTGTCTGTCTCTAACAATATTTATAAACTGAGTCACTGTCTTTTATTGAGTCTCTATCACGCTGAGTACAAAAAAACTTGATTTAGCCTTTCTAAAAGCTCAAAGTAGTAAAAGTTGGCAGGACCTGTCCATACTGTCCAATCCTCGTTTTGCAGTAGAAAACTGAAGCAGTTCACAGACGGCAGCTAAAATATATTTTATAGCATAACTGTCGGTATGAAGAAACGAAAATGTAAAGCTTTATATTATAGCTGTCGTCTGTGAAACGCTTGAGCGATTCGACATTATTAGTATTGGAGCGTTCACTCGCGCGGCCGGACTCTCTCAAGTTAGAAATCCGAACGCAACTAGTTTTATTGAAAGTATATGCCCACGTGCGCACTATTTTGACAGAGGGGAACGTAGCGAATGCGAACGTATATTACTTTTCTCTATGGCGAACTCCCTCCTCTTTGCACTTTTCTTGACTTTAAATCTATACATGTATATAATTCAAATTAATCAAAGATAATCTGTGCAAGTTTAGTAAAAAATTATGTACCATACCTATTGCCAAAAATAATAGTTTACTGGCAACATCAAAAGTCAAATACCTTTCCGCCATATTGAAACTTCTAATGTGGGAAGTCGGTCAAACGCTGACCTTATTAGTGATTTCTAATTATTACATTTCATGACGTAGTTAAAAGGTTATTTAAAAAAATAACAAATATATTTAATGAATATATTATTGTGATTTAATGTGCAACGAATGTCTATTTGGATTTTTGCAATTCGCCTGATGGATACGTCACAGCGCCATGTTGTATTCCTGCGCTGATTGCAGGCACGAGAATCTGCCAACCCGTTTACTTTCCGGGATTAGTTCCCGATAATAAATCGAACCGCGATTTTGTACTCAAATATATATTAATTTATATTTGTTGGCAAATGTCAAACAACTTAGTGGAATCGATGTATCCCTGTTGTTGCATTTTGAGCGCTAACTCCTAATACAAACTGCAGTTTAGTGCATCCGCGAAAGTTGAAAGGACTGTGTTGTAAAAGAAAGAAGTGATAATTAGCCAAAATTCCGGTCCCTACGCGCAGACGAGAAGGTGCCTACCCGCCGGGGCAGTCGGGCGAAGGAGACATGAACAATAAACGCAAAAATCGCCAACCGCCGAGGTAACTGCTTTTGCTTACATTCAGTGTTCCGATGACATGTCTTTGTTGTTTAGCGTATCAGTGTTGGGTTGGGTGCCTTGCAAATTTTGTGCTGATCCGTGGAGTATGTTCCACGTGAGTTGTCAGGTTTACTTCGAAGTGAGTGTAAACATAAGGGTGTAATGAGTTTGTTATGCGTGCGCTCAAGACACGGGTTGGTGCGTGCGGCAACCGCGGCGTGATACAACAGCTAGGTGTTTGGCCTACTTTTGCTGCGTACTCACGTCGATTAATATAGACGCGAGATCAGCTGTTAGCCGCCTGTGATCCACACTTGGTTTATAATCATAATCATAGCTCACCCAAGCAGTAAGTGGAACTCTCACCAACATTTACTTACCACACATGTCCTACTCTATTGTAATTTCAAACAAAAGCACTCAGTTTCATTAGTTTACAATGCATAGGAAGTTAGTTTAATAGTTACTTTCACTCCATAGACCACTGCTCGATGATACATCCTGGCAAAATTCCAAATTTCTTAATTAGAATTTGCTCTTTTCTTTAATTCATGCTGTTACAATTGCTGAGATAGCTTTAGGAGAGTATTTCCAGTACTGTTTGGTCTTGAATAAGCTGGTGAGATTGAGTTCAGATAAATTCTTTTTTGTCTTTGTTGCATCTTTGTTTTACAAAAATATCTGTGAGCCAAGTAAAATTTGGCTATATACACCAAACTTTTTGATTGTTATTGTCTGACATCTACGGGATAGTGATTTGAAGAAGTTTATCAGGGAGACACCTATGGGAAGAGATTTTACAACCTTATTTTTTAACAACAAAAATAAATTATGAAATATTTTGCTCATACACTACTATAGACATGCATGACTATTGCTATCAGTTCAGCATGTGCGTCGGCCATTAGCAATGACCCTGTGTTTTATACAAAGTGGACTGTATGATATTCGTAGGTTCAGGAACCATCTTCTCAGAAACAAAGAATGTATTTGCTGAGTATGAATATATTTATGACAAAGAAGGCATCAGAGTTCAGCTGCTCAAAGATGTTACTATGTATGCGCTATGACTATGATTCTAGAACTATATTATTATAATGAGCTTTTAGAACCTTATTTGATTTTATAATCTTTTAGGGCGAAAGGAAAGACCACAAAGTTGGCCTAACAAATAATTAGTGGTGCATATTCCTATTACAAAACTGTATTACTTTACTATTTGTTGTTAGACGTAGGCCCTGCTTTAAACTATGATTTTACAATTCGGCCGACTGTGTGATGATAGAGGATGTCAGCCCTTAAATTTCTAACACGTTCTTAAACAAAGTTTGCAGCTAATTTGAGTGCTTATCAATAATATATTTACACATTGTATCAAAGCCTGGGTGCTCCTTACAACTGCACTAGCTAAGAGACACATGTTAACCTGAAATGAACTGAAAGTCTAATCATATCAGAACCGAATAAAAATTAGCTTTATGAAGAGTACTTACATACATTATATACATGCCTGTGGTGTGCTAGGCTAGAAAGTCATCCCTCATCTCTTCCTGTGCATGTTGTAATAGGTAAATGTAGAATACCGGAACATGGGCAGTAGTGCCTTCTGAGGAACTGTTTTTCTTAAACTGCAATCTACAAGACGCATGCCAAGCGTAGGGATTATGGCAAACCCCCCCTTATAGAGGAGGCTGTGTTCAGCAATGGACGATACATAGGAACTGAAATAGTTAACTTCAAAGCTGAAATCTACACATCATTGTAACATATCGTCTATATATATATATATATATATATATTAATAATGTAAGGACCCATGAAGTATGATAATAAATATCTTGGGTAGTTTAATGCAGTAAAAGCTCCTTTTTCGCAGGGTATACAATCAGTAAATATGCCGTGAATACTGTAACCATGAATACGGAATGGTAATTTGTATAGAAATGTAGGGGATACATTCCAAGAACTCAAAATGAAAGAAAATATCATACTAAAAATCAATTTATAATACCTTCTAATTATTATCTGGCTTAGACAAAGGTTTTAAAAAACTTATAGCAATTTTCCTTTTGAAAATAAGACTTCTTTCCATAGTTGGGTCAATTTTCATGGCAAACACTCAAAAGTTAATTTGCAATGCATAAACCTTCACTAAAGGTTTTCAGGTTTAAGTATGCCATATCAGTGCTTGTGAAAGGATCTTTTACAATTTTCTTCTTAAAATCAAATTTTAACCGCATTTGACAACAAACTTTAGGCATAGTGCCAATAAGACTCATTTTTCTTTACATATTTGTTCATTTGGTGCTACCACAAAAGCCGGTGTAAAAGCCGCACCAGCATGTGCCAGTAGTACTCAAAGGATGCCAACGCGTTAATAAAGGACACCTATTTCTATTTAATGTACTGACTAGATCTGCAAATAAGGATAACGCAGATATGGAGGTTTTTCTGTACAATGCTGAAAAAATACTTTTATATAGTCTTCAGGGTCTGTACTTATACAGCAGATCCTTGATAGTTCAAACCCCAGAAACGCTGCAGTTTCTAATTCTCGCATTGCAGTGTTAGAAAGTAGTCCATTTTAGGTGCTACACGTAATTGTTTAATTATGTGTATGTAAATATATCATCACCCATGTGCCGTTTCCCCGTTTGGTTTTCTATACTACCTAGTACCTACATAGTTAGTGTTTCCTATGTCGCTAAATACTAATAGTTAAAATGCTAAGTATATCAAAATTCTTCAATGTAATTAGCGTTACATAATATATTTTTTTCTTCCTCTTTGTTATCTGCAATCGGCTCTCTAGCCATAATCAGATGTGTTCCACGATTTTGAGGTGTTGGTGTCATTCCATTAAATGATACCGTATAATTATGTATTTAAGTTTTTTTTTCTATGGTCAAGGTCCAGTACATGCCATCTTTTTAGGCGTTTTACATTTTTATTTGTGTTCAATAGCTTCTTTGCCAGTTCATTTATATGCTTACTAAGCCTTTCTTTATATTTCTTGCTGTGGTAGCTGACTTCCTGCTTTACCGTTGGCATTTCCAGATATTCATGTATTTCTGTGTTACATAATATATATTAATAATACTTAAATAATGTAAGGATGAATGAAACATATCAAAGCAATGATGGCTGAGCGGTAATAGCTATGGACTGCCGTGCCACAGATCCCTGGTTCGATCCCCCACCCAGGCTTGAGCTTCACCGCATGGTGAAAGGGCATTTTGCAATTGCCCGCCTGGCTAGCTACCACCCTCAAGTAGAAAATCTGTCGCCAAGCGCCTAACGGTGTGTTGTGGCAGCAGTCCTTGAGAGCCAGTGAAATTACAGGCACATGAGACTTAACAACTATGTCTCAAGGTGACGGGCCCAGTGCAATTCATGAATTGTGATGAAATGCATCTGTTATAGGCAAAGGTGCTTACCATCAGGTGGGCCTCGAGCTTGATCCGTCACAATAACATTGTCGTAAAATGTCAATCACAAAATCCTTGCTTTATTTCAAAAAATGCTTTTCAAAAAATATATAAGTACATATAATTCATCTTATATGTGAACAGGGTTACACATTTTGGGTGTTCCAATTTTCAAGACATTACTGTAGTAATTAAGTATGGGCAGGGACAACAACTTAAATTTAGATGAACGATGTAGCTAGTTACACACACATTTTAACATAAAAAGACCTAATACAAATTTAATATCCTTACAGTTATAACAATAGTGATGACATTCCTTTCTCATAAATTCATAATAGCTTATTTACCTAAGATGAATTTAATCATAGACTTCAGTGTAAAACAGTGTATAAGCTTAGAGAATGTTGTTGGGGGAGATAACTTTTACTTCCTACTTTCATCTTACACATTCCATTGAAACACTCCTAACTATATTTGTGTTTATAATTATGATCTTGGACTTTAGATATGGGTGTTATACTTCAAAAATTATATACACATGGTAATGAAAATGTTATAATATGAATATATTTATACACAATATTAAAATAGAATTCTGAATAAAGTAACTAATATCAGAATTATATTTGTTGATATATAAATCAAATATTTTACAAGCAATACTTTTTATGTTAAAGCTAAGAGCTGTACCGATACCGGAGTGATTATGATGAGATTTTCCTCGTTAGAAATCTTACTGCCGGGGTCAATTGCTATGAATTATTGATATTTACCCTCTTCCTTCTCAACAATGTAAAATGAAACTTAAAGACTGGCTACAATCACTTTCATACGATGAAACGGAAGAGCTTGTGAAGTACACAACCTGACTACTACTACTTGACAACAAAATAAGTACTATACGTACACACCTTCACATACACACGCATCCTCATACACACACACACTAACTTGCAAGCATATACACTCAAAGAGAGATTAATAGATTTATAAAATAGTTTTAATATTAACTTGTAATCATATTTCATTTTACTTTTTCTGCATATATGATAAGTCTGAGAAACTAAATGTACTGTAGTTTTTAAGGAGGAGGGCGTTGGTACCTGCAACACAGTTTTTCTCAAAAACTTTCACAGTTACCATCGTGTTACATTAAATTTATGCTATCGTTTAAGATCCAAATAAAAATATGATTTTGAATTTCCAATAGCGGAAGGTCCAGTACTCAGATAAGCACAGGATATTATAAATAAATTGGGATCTGATAAGAAAGACTCATGATTGGGAGTTTACATAACATTACTGTATGGAACTTTTTTTATAAATCACTAGTTATTTCTCTTCTCCGATTCCAAACCTTCTGAAGATCTTACACAAAAACTGCCATATGATTTAATAATTTTTTTTACTGTGCTGTGTGCTCCATTTTTATAAATCTGTTAAATCTACTTAACCTATAAATATCGAGTTCGCAAAATAAATGAGGTATACGATGTATTTGCAACAGGGGCACAAAAAATATTTTTATTTCAAAACTCAGGTTTTTCTCAACAAATATGTCAACAAAGTCTGGTACATAACATAAACACGTATGTTTTTTATACACTGGTCCCTTCTAAAGGTAAATATTGTCTGTTGCTTAACCTGTGATTCATGTCCAATTTTTAATGCAGACAAAATGTAATGCAAGTGAAAAATATGTATTATTTTTCACTTGCAGCATTCTCGGGTCTAACTTTCTGAATTCTGACAATGTTTATGAATAAAAGATAACATGTCAATGATAAGATTGATAAGATATAAGCTGCTTGTTCATAATCAGAACACAAATTCAGAAAGGTCATTGTCCACCCTCACTCATAATACCGCAACAAAGAAAAGCTGTTGATGATTAATTGTCATGTTGGGATGACTATTCAATTGATAAATTGGCTGTGCAAGAAAAAAAATGCTTGTTAGTTTATGCCACATACCTGTACAGATGACGCGAGTGTATGTACTTTTTGTGTTAACAGGGAGAGCAATGCTCATCCTTCCACATTGTTTTATATAGTCTTCATTCCATGGCTATGAGTACTGGACGATTGAGATTAAAAAAAATAGAAATGCTACTGTATCAGCCCTATAGTCCACTGCTGAACACAGCCTCCCCCAATATGCGGTTGCCATAATCCCCACTCTTGGCAGGCGGCTCGAGGATCGCAATGCGAGATATCAATTCCTCAGAAAGTGCTGCTGCCATGTTCCAGTGTGTTACCCTTAGTCGCCTCTTACGACACCCACGAGTAGAGATAGGGGGAGGTCACATTCTAGCCTGGCACCCCACATGCTTAATTTAGCAAAAAAATATTGCCATATTGAGCAATTAATACTTCCATAAAAAGTTTGTCTAGGTAATGGAAAATTATCTTTTCATCTGTAAGTGATTTCCTTAATAAACTATGTATTTTTTTTTTTATTTACTATATATAATGTTTGTTGTGGTTTAAACAATGTAACTGTGTGTATACCGCAACCTCCATAATACATTGCCACTTTTAGTTACAAAGTTGTAAGGCTTGTTTATTAAAGCATCAATGAATATGAAACAATTGATACTTTCACTAATCATTCACTCTCTGTGCTTTGGGTATTATTCAAATTTTTCTGTCAAATGAAAAACAGAGAGTGTTGTAAACTTTCTCGATTCCAATCGATTTGGATCTTGGTCAGAGGAAGGATAATGTTATATTTGGGATAAAGTGATTATGTACAGGAATAATGTTAATAATCATAACAGACTTTCTAGTGACTCACTATAGTGACTTACTATGAAGTGACAAAGCGATAGGCCATAATAATTGGTTCCCAAGAAAATATAGTCGAATTTGTGCTGTTCATTTCAAAGAAGGATTACCACAAATAAGTTTCAGCAACTGACTAATGAAGTACAGAAAATTAATAATGATATTAGTGAATTAACATTCTGCAAGATTCTGGCACAAAACCTTAAGTTATTTAATATCTAAATTATTTAACAGTTAGCAAGCAGTAGACATTGTTAACGTCGGAACTCTTTATTCCCTTCATATTGATTAGAGCAGGAGATCCGATATTGAAACAGCGTTCATCTCAGTGTACCTTTGAATTTTTTTAAATATATAATTTTATTATGTTTAGAGAAAGGTTCTAGTAAATCAAAGCCGATGGAACGATAGGGTGCAGCGGTTCATAAATCGATTTTGTTTGGATGGAGATCTCCCATCACTAAAACGCTCTTATGACGTCACAGTAGGTAGAAAAAAAGTGACACACTTGGTTTTCACACATTTTGGGTAACAGACATTATCTATTATATTTGTCTGTGGTTTATGCAAAGCTGGGTTATCTTTGTGATGTGTCATAATGTATGGGTCTGAATGGGAAATGAAAGCGGATGAAGGTGGAGTGCATGTGGCAGATATGCAAATCTATATCTAGACAGATTTGTGGTGTTACTAGAATTAACAAGATAATGAATGAAAAATTATGAATATCAGAAACTATAATGTAGCACATAACAATTTTATAGCTAAACAAGAGTTAATTACAAATTAAGTTGGGAAGAAAGGTAGATATAGCCCAAAGAAGATGGACTGAAGAATGAAATGTACAAATATGTAATATGTGCAAGGCCTGAGCATGAGATGACAAGTAATAGAACAGAGTGGTAGAAGAAACACGTTGTGCTGACGCCACTGCATTGAGCTTGAAATAATAATAGGAAGAAGTTGTAAACTGATAAATAAATTTGCATAAATTGACAGATGAATGTGTTGAGTTTAGACTGTTTTGATATCACAATAATATTATGTAGGTAATAATAATATACAAAGGCCTGCAAAATTAAGTACTACACTTTTATATATATTTTTTTCTGAACCGTAGAAGTTAGAGATTTATAATAAAAACTTTATATATAGTATTTTCTATCAGCTTTGAAACTGCTAAATTATACATTAGTAAAACATTTAAGTTTATAAAATATAAAACAATAAAAATGGTCATTTTTAGCTTAGTGTCATGAAACTGAATTTACATTTACAAGTATGTTTTACATGTTATTTATTTTTAATAACTGGTATTGCCTCCTTGGGCTCTGCTTACAGCTTCAAGTTAATTTGGCATACTGAACACGAGGTTTTGGAGCCGATGTTGGGGATTTTTCAACCATTCTTATATCAGGGCCTGTATTAGCGCCCTGATGGTGATAGGTGGTGGTTTGCGGCTTCTGACTAGCCTCTGAGATCAGGACTTCTTGATGGCCAAGCCATCACGCTGATACCAACCTCCTGAATATACTCTTGCATGACCAGAGTGTGTGGCCGGGCAGTATCATACATCAACAGTACATAATAATATTGTATCTTGTGTCACCTTGGGCATGTTGATCCTAATTCAGTAGCTTGAGTTTAAATCTGTCTAATACTACTACAATAGCTTTCTTGATTGATATAAAATGGCTTCCGCTTGCAGTTTAACCCATGTTCTGTTTGTTTATATCACATTCAGCTGCTCAATGAATTGGAATATAATGAATAGATTCAGGCGTTACTTTGCGGAAATCCATATTTAATAATAACAAATATTTTTAAAATATTTTAAGAAAACATCAAATAAATATTTTAATAAAACACTTAAAAAATAAATCTAGGACCAAAATTAATCGGAATTGGTACTAGATATATTTTTATATTTTTAAAGTATTTGTTATTATTAAATTGGAGTATATATATTTAATATCCTTTTTTTATAGGATTGTGACACCACAAGCATAATATCCAACTGGTGTTAAGCAAGTTGGTGACCTCTGCCTATAACAGAATATGCACATGCCAGTAATTTCACTGGCACCCCATACCCTTTAAACCGTTAACACAGGAATTCTTTTGCAGACAATCTATTTATTTACAAAGAGGCCTATTGCTTTCTATATATCCAGAACGAAATTTTAACAAAAATGTTATGTCAGTTTGATGATATTAATAAAATAATAACAAATATTTTTAAAATATTTTATGAAAACATCAAATTAATATTTTAATAAAACACTTAAAAAATACAAAAATATATCTAGTGACAATTCCGCCTAATTTTCCTGTTAAGCCGACGTGACGTCACAAACGCCACGCAGCCAAACCGGAAGAATTTTCGACGTGTTTCGCTTCTACACGAAGCATCCTCAGGAGGTCTTGAATCTACGAGTGCACGATCGAGAAAATAAATATAGTAATTAATAAAGGTTTGTTTCAAATAAAATAATTTTATATTATACTCATTATTCAAATTAAATCAACCCTCTGTCAGGCAGTGATTCAATAGCGACCACATAGCAATTTTTTGGTCATAAGCTGATGTTGTTTTACACAGACTACGAGTTGTCATGATTATATTTTCTATGAAACACAAATGCCTGAGATATTCCACCTCCGCTAAACCACCGCCAACCACTTATTAATAAATATTCTAATAATTTTATAATAGATACACATTGTAAAAGTAAAAATAATGTCCCAATTTTCTTGACCGTTTTTCTCAAAGTTGATCTGTACCATTTTGCTGAACGCGGTTGTAGATTTTTTTATAGTAACAATTCGTAAATCACCTGCACAAGGGCGACGTAGACGCCAAAATTTAATAATAAAAATTTGACTTTGACGTTATTGCAAACCTAACAATATTAAAATTATAAGGTTGCATCATAATTTCATCATTTACAAGTATAAAACCAATTGCAAAATTGGTCTTGTTTGTAGTACAATGTAAGTGGTACTATAGATGTCGCTCCATCCCAATAAGATGGTTAATGAACGATAGGAAAGATTTGAGTTATGACGTCATGTCATCTCAATTGGTTAGAGCATGCCCCGGCTGAAGGGGCGGATGGACGCGGGTTCGAACTTGACTTAATAATTTTTCCTATCGTATATTTGTGATTTTGTAATGTAATCCGCATAGCAGGCTTTATTGCAAACCTAACAATATTAAAACTAACAACTACTAACTCCATGTATGTATAACAATTAACTCTCAAGTATCCGCTACCAACCACAAAGCCAAAAAATATAGTCTTCCTTCTGTGCAGTTGCACAGAAGGAATTGTGCAACTACTGTGTTCTGATGTGAGTCCTGGGTCATTCATGTATGTGAGATTCTTTATTCCACCATACCTTGAAAATGCCTGAACAGGTTTGGATGTATCATAGGAATCCGTACATCCTGTAACACTGGATATGCATTTCTCGGAAGTACTGGTTATTTTTTTATATAACCTGCATTACATGTAACATTTTATCAAGGTTATGTATTTGTTATGCCTAACACTAAGGTATGCATAAATATTGTTTATGTCTTTATGATTATAGTCTTTGACCTCGATTAATACTTACTAAGTTGTTATCTTAGATCTAGGTAAATAAACAAATATACACAAGCATTTCATTAACAATGTATATTATACATTGTTATGTACGTAGGTACTTTCAGATTGAAATTAAATTTGAAAATTCATCTACCCCATTTTCATAAAACCTTAAATTAAATATGTTGATGATACATTTAGTTTCCCCTGGGTATAGATAAATCGATAGTCTTACTGACGTGGAACATCTCTCTCCGCATGCTGAAATACAGAATGTTCAGAAAATTTCGATATTCTGTGCAATATACACAATAATACCGGGATCAAGTGATATTGCTAATCTCAACATATGTCTCTGTTATCTGCCCTCGTATCTTAACAATACATTATTAGACGAATTTTACTCCAACTGTCAAAAAGTATTGTTAAACTTCTGCCATGGAAAAAGTCTGGTTGTAGGGGAATTTAATACACCAGAATTTTCATCTTCGACTCGAAGTACTGATGAGCCATTAGAAACCCCAATTAAAAAAAGACTACCTCTTTTAATCGAATTAATCTCAATTTGTCAGTTATACCAATGTAATAGCATTACTAACGTCAATGGGCGCACTCTAGACTTAGTACTCTCGTCAGTTCAATCCCTCACCGTCTCAGAAGTTGAGCCATTGAGTTTGAAGGACAGACACCACCCTGCTATTCAATTTGAATTCCCTTTAAATATCAATACATTAAAATCTTGAGCGATTGAATTTCTCAAAATGTAACTATATGGACATACAAAATGAACTAAGTAGAGTGGCTTGGCATGACATTCTATCGTGCTCTGACATAGACATGTGCTTAGACATTTTTTATGATACTCTTTTTAAAATTATAAAAAAATACACTCCTGTTACTACTTCTAAGTCCCAAAATTATCCAGCTTGGTACAGCAAACCCCTAATTAAGTGCAACGAGGAAAAGAATAGATTTCATAGACTTTATAAACAATTTAATAACCCTAGAGATTATGATACTTTCACATTACTTCGTGATAGATTTAAGAAAATGGCTAGTCTATGCTATAAAAAATATATATTATCAATAGAGGAAACCATGGATAAGAACATTAAAATATTTTGGACATACGTTAATAACAGGAAAGGTCATGTATCAATGCCACATATAATGCACTTTGGTAACTCTTCGTCATGTAAAGGCCAGGATATTTGTGAATTATTCTCAGAATTTTTTGGGTCTGTTTTTGAAAAAGTCAATTCACTGAGTAATAATACATATTATTCTCCACAGCAGTCGATAAATAGCACTACAAATACATTTTCAAACATTTTTTTAACTGAACAGGACATTTTCCTTAAAATTAAGCATCTTGATAAAAATAAGGGTGCTGGACCAGACCAATTGCCTCCTTCATTCATAAAGTTATGTAGTAGACAACTGTGCGTACCATTATGCATCATATTTAATAAATCGCATTTTCAAACATTTTTTTAACTAAACAGGACATTTTGCTTAAAATTAAGCATCTTGATAAAAATAAGGGTGCTGGACCAGACCAATTGCCTCCTTCATTCATAAAGTTATGTAGTAGACAACTGTGCGTACCATTATGCATCATATTTAATAAATCGCTCGCTTATGGCATTTTCCCTAAACGCTGGAAAACAGCGCATATAATTCCTATTTTTAAAAACGGTGATAAATCATGCTGTGAAAATTATAGACCTATCAGTATCCTATCTTGTTTCGCAAAATTATTTGAATCGTTACTTTATAGTCATTTACTTAACCACTTTAAGCCATTTTTATTTGTTAAGCAACACGGTTTTATCAAGGGCAGGTCCACCGTAACTAATTTGCTGGAGTACAAGAACTATCTTTGTAGGAGTTTTGCCGTTGGTGGACAGGTGGACTCTATTTATACGGATTTCTCGAAGGCCTTCGATAAAGTGAATCATAGATTACTCTGTAGTAAGCTCGCTGCCTTTGGGATTCATGGAAACTTGCTCCATTGGATAACTTCTTACCTCAGTAAGAGGAGTCAATTAGTAGCTCTGAAAGGATTTCTGTCTTCTCCAACTCAAATGACCTGTGGGGTGCCACAAGGTTCTCATTTGGGACCTTTACTATTTATTATTTTCATCAACGATCTCATAGAGCAGTTGTCTTGTGAGTGTTTGCTTTACGCTGATGATTTAAAAATATTTACAACTATTTCCTACCCACATGACTGCTATCTCTTGCAAAGAGTCTTAAAAACTGTTTCTAACTGGTGTAAATCGAATTACATGTTTCTCAATACTAGCAAATGCTTTGTGATAACATTTTCTAACAAACGTCATAAAATTGTTCAAAATTATATTATTGAAGACCGGGTTCTTGCAAGAACTAATATTGCTAAGGACTTAGGCGTTCTATTTGATGACAAACTTTCATTTCGTGCACATTATCAACATATTGCAACGATAGCCAATCAGCTTCTTGGATTCATCTTCAGATCCACTAAAGGTTTTAAAAACCCTAGTTCTCTTCTCTATTTGTTTTTTACTCTTGCCAGAAGCATCTTAGAATACGCTAGCCCTGTTTGGTCACCACACTACAAAGTGCATAGCAACGAATTAGAAAAGGTACAGAAAAAATGTTTAAGGATGTTATGCTATCGTCAGCTGATCGGTCGTCCTAAACTAAGCTATGAAACAAGATTGGCAAGATATAAAATGCAAAAGTTAGAAACACGTCGAAAATATTTCGATTTCATTTATCTTTATAAAATAATTCACTCCATTTCGGATACCCCAGAGCTACTATCTCAAATAAACTTTAATATTAAATATAGAGCACGAAGGTCCAATCAAACAAATCTTTTTGCTCTACAGACTTACAAAAATAACACTTCCTTCTATAATCCGCTAGTAAGAATGGCTCGTCAGTATAATGAATTTATTGGTGATAACATAGAGATTGACATATTTACTCCAAAATTGTCATTATATATTAGAACGGTCAAAGATATTCTCTTTACTAAACCCCTTAAATCAGCCTCAACGTCTGGGTTGAGTCTGGTTGCTCCAAGTCCAAACACAGATTAAGAATTGCCTATGCATGCCGCGCGTGCATTTTAGCGGCGAAATTCATCGCGGTTGTGCATAGTCTGCAAGGTTTTAATTTTTTTTTTGTGTTATACAATTATTTAATATTTACCTCAACGTCCCCACAAATCGGTTTTCCTTGTGTACACATGTTATGGATTATAATCTAGTTCTGAACCTTAAGTATTTATTTTTGTATTTTGTTATGATTGTAATTTGTGTTGTGTACGAAATAAATAAAATAAAATAAATATAATGCGTATGTAATTAAGCTACCTTACAATTTGGAAGTAAACATTTTCTGTGCTGCTTCGCGGTGTCGTCTGGGGTCTTCCTCACTAGGAACCCTATCTCGTGTGACTGCTTATGGAACTACGTCGTAAATACTTCAGAACATGAAATTTATTCTCCTTTAATAATTTCATTTTTTTTGAACAGGTCACCACGAGGTCGAGTGGTTGCTGAGGGCGTGTACAACAATGCACACTTCATGCACGCAGCGACCTCACACGTAGGAGATATTGTGCAGGTGCTAACGCAGTCTGGAAGTCTCTGGGAAGGAGTGTTCAAAACTTTCAGCGCACAGTTTGAGGTAAGTGTTGTCACAGGTCACCGTAAGGCGAGACTGCTGTGAGCGTGTACAACAATTAGCACTTCATGCACGCAGTGACCTCATTCGTAGGAGACAATTTCCTAGAGGTGCTAACACAGTCTGGAAATCTGTGGGAAAGAGTGCCCAAAACTTTCAGTGCACAGTTTTTTTTTTATTGGTTAGCCTTTGACAACTATCTCACCTGATGGTAAGTGATGATGTGGCCGAAGATGTAGTTCAAGCTAACCTAGAAGTACTGGCTCCCAAGGACAGCTGCCGGAACACACCGTTAGGTGCTTGGCGACAGATTTTCTACTTGAGGGTGGTAGCTAGCCAGGCAAGCATTCGCAAAATGCCCTACCACCATGCTATAACGACTGCCATCCTTAGACCGACGGCTTAACGCTCCGAAGCGCGGAAGCGCTCAGTAGTTATGTCACTAGCGGTTACCCATCCAACTCATGAACGCGTTGCTTAACTTTGATGTTCGGTTAAGAACGGTTAAGTAAACTTCGCTACGAGCGCTTCAAAAGTTTGGACGAAGGTGGTATTATGACCAGCCACGGCAAGGCAAGTAGTGGCTGTGGGCGTGTATAAGAATGCGCATTGCATGCACGCAACAATCTCTCACAAGTAGAAGTCAATGTCCACGTGATAACGCAGTCTGTAGTGAGGAGTGTTTAAAACTTTCAGTGCACAGCTTGAGTTAAGCACTGTTGTGACAAGTCACCAAGAGGCGAGTGGCGTGTACAAAAATGGACAAAACGTTCTCACTCGTAGGAGACATTGTTGGTGCTAACACAGTCTGAAAGTCTGTGCCAAGGAGTGTTCAAGTACTTGATTGCACAGTTTGAAGTAATTGCCTTATTACATTTAATTCGTTTGGCCTTCCACTTTGGCCTTTAGAAGTGATAGCGATACATATTTGATGGTGGAAGCGCACATCTGTGACACACATTTAATTATGATAAGTTTCTATTATTTTGTAGCTGATATTTTTAATTGATGTAGGTGGTCATCGAATTCGTCACACTAAAAATTTTTTGCATGTAATCTTGAAAAATCAGTTAACAGTATATAATATTAAAATAATTTTCCAGTAAAAATGTAAGTCTTCGTTATGTAATGTAAACTACACACACACACACACACACACGTGTGATCAAGAACAATTTAAATTTAGATCTTCTCTCCTAAGGTTCGATCATTTTCCTAAACCTTACCAAATATCATTTAAAGTTTATACTAGCTGCGGCCCGTGGTTCTACCTGCGTAGGCACGGATGTAATTCGATGGTGTTGAAATCCTATGTCTTAATCTAGGACTTGAAACTGTCTATATTCTAAGTTTCATCCAAATCGGTTTAGCCGTTTCATTCTGAATATGTACAACCCTCAGTGACAAACTTTCCCATACCTATATAGAATGCTGTATGAAATTGATGGCAAAATCAGCTCTATAGTTAGTTATTAGGCCAATAATTATTCTATAGCAAAGCTTCATATTCCAAACGCTACTTTTCTTATTTTATCTTTGGTTTTTTTCCTGAATAAATATTATTTTAAGTAAGAAATAAATAGTACATTATCATCGTTGCTTGCTTGGGCCAGAAGAATAGTGAAGGCCGCCTGCCGATGAGTTCTCCCGATGCATTGAAACTTATCGTAGGATTGAGCATCACAGTGTGCTGGGTTCATGCTATTGTGGTGCTAGGGCTTTTAAATGCTTTCCACCAGCTCCAACCAACGTACAAAATCTTCCAAACACCTAACGGCCCCATCTTGCATTTGTCCTTAATATCCAGTTCTCATTCTAAGCTTTGCCTACTATTTTCGACCACAACATCACTTACCAACTCATAATTTATTAGCGGAAAGACCAGAATGAGCTTATAACAGTAATTCTAAACGGTGGTCGCAGACGGGAAGCTAATCTGTGAAATGTTGTAACCGGTTGCGAATTCATTATGTAACGGAGGTCACCCGGGTAATAATAACCTATCGAGTATCGATTGTTTCATGGAAATTGAAAGTGACACGGTTGAGGATGCAATTTAAAAAGCGAATGCAATTCGACCTCTAAGGTTCGACATCGTCCTTCAAGCGTTGTAAAGAAGACTTCTATTTGGGAAGCTTTTACATAACCGCCAAGGCTTGGTCCCATCGCTTAGGAAGTCATGAAGTCTCGATGTTTGAATAGCCATAATCTGGACTACTTACCTGTGGGGTGCGGGATAGAATTGCACTCCGACATGTCTTCCCGTGGGAGTCGTAGCAGACACGAAGGGAAAAATACCGCAAGGTGTGATGCAGCCCTTTCAGAAAAACTGACGTCTTACACTGCGATCCCCAAGCCCTTGGTAAGCGTGGAGATTATGGCAAACCCCTTCTTATTGGGGTTGTCTGTGTTCAGCAGTGGACGAACTTACTGATAGGATAGGGTAGTCTGAATTTAAGAACAGAAATGCAGCGTTTGTTTTGCAGAGGAGACAGGATCCGTTGAACAGCTCAGGTGCTCAAGACTGGGGTGTTGTTACTTTGTACCTTTGTACATAGTGTAGTGGAAGAGAGAGAGCATTTGGACTGCCTATGTGTCTGCAATGACTTATAGGGATCTAAATCCTTTTATTGTAGTAGCTGTAGTGTTGTATATAGTTCGTAGTATTTTGTTAATAAAGGCATACCGCCAGTTAAAAAGTGTAGTGGAATATCTTTTCAAGTTCAAGTAATGTAGAGGCCATTGGCGATTTGATATAGCTGATGGGATAACGTAGAGTAGATAATCAATAATATAATAATTTATTAGGTGGATCATTGACAATGTGAGTCTCAGGAAAACACGAGCATAATAGTAGGTAATTGTGTGCCCTTGGTGCATGGCCTTTAGCAGGAGAGGCATGTGTTCAATAGAGTACGTCTTTGGATGATTTTCATGGCGTAGTAGGCGAGTACGCAGTAGAAAGCAAATACCAAATGCAATTTGTGTAGGTACTGCCATGTTTACAGTTATTGCAATAGGTACCTTAACCTCGATCACTTTTGAAGCGCCTGTAGCGCAGCCTATCCGTTCTTAACTAATCTACTAGGTCCGCTGTGGTCATGATTTGGATGGCTAACCGCTAATGAAATTTACTATTACTACTTAGTGCTTCCGTGCTTCGGAGGGCATGTTAGGTCGTCGGTCCTGATTGATGTCGCGGTACGACATGGGTTTTTATATCGGATCCAGTCATTTTTAACATTACTTTTCTTTAAACTTTCGTGAACTAAGCTCATGTTTCTAAATCCTAAACGGGTCTTTTCACGCACGAATAAACATCAAAATATTTATATTTTGACTAACCTCGACGTTTCGATCAAGTTGCATTGACCGTGGTCACGAGTAGACTCAATGCAACTTGATCGAAACGGTTGACCTGTTGATAAATACCAAGTTTTGAATAAGGAACAGCGGTCTGAATTGGACAAATTCAACGGACGAGAAATATATCGTTTAAAATATTTTTAGTGCCTAATAGTAGGCACGCAGGCAGGCGGCCCACCTGATGGAATATGATCGCTTGTATAGGGAGTAGTAAATAGTAGTGTACAACTGTGCTCAAAAAAATTGGAGGGCCTTCGTGAAAGAAAAAGTCTAATAGATTACTGCCGCCTCGTGTCAGAAAACGAATGATGTTAAAGGCATATGTTTAAATCTTTGTGTGCTTTGTTACTAAAGCCATATATATGTCGAACATGCTTCTGTAATGACAATCTGTCCAAGTTGCAGTTATGAGGAAAGACCTTAGGAGTAATTACACATCACACTTAGTTCCACATAACATCATATCTTACCTGCATCTACTGTAAAGCCTGTCACCTACATAATTTAAACAAATATTGTAATAACTTTATTATAGTACTTTATTATATTTAACACATTGTTAAAAGACGTTTAAAAGAATGGTCCGAGTTTCTTGCCCGTTCTTCTCGCAGTGGCTCTATACAATTTTTTTTGCTGAACGTGGCAGTACAATGTAGAATATTTCAATACTAAAATGTGTAATTGACCTTCATAAGAGCGTCGTAGACGCCTAAATTGAATAAATGATTGTGACTTTGAAAGAGACTTAGCATTAGGGTGGGTTTTTTATTGTAATTGTGACGGAATAAGCACGAGACCCACGCAATGTTAAGCGGTAATCTCTACCTATAGTATAGATGCATCGCCACAAGTTAAGTGACGAACTACATTGCGGTCGGCTCCTGCCTCCTGGCTCAACACAGTCCATCGATTTGCAGGGAATGAAGCTAGGCTGGCAATCCAGTAGTAGGTTAAGGGGGCTATGCCCCCGTTCACTCCTCCAACTCAGTCCCTGGTCTAGACATGTCCAAATTTGGTAAGATCCTTCTAACCACTTTGGAACTTTCACATGAAGTACCCACGTACGATAAATTACACAAAAAATCGTTTCAACACTGACCCACAATAGTGAACCATTAAGCCAATGATTAATAACCATAACATTGCCATAACACAATAAAAACTATTTAAAACCACACACGCCAAACACTTGGTTTTTTTTAATGTGACTAAACGATTTAACATGTGTGAAAGATGCCCGCGTGTATCGTAGAAATAAAAAATCGGTAGTCGAGCCCCGCGGTAATGTGGATTACGTATCGCAAAATATATACTAAATTACAAAGAAATAGAAAATTTTAACCGCGGTCGGGTTCGAATCTCGCTTGAGCCACAGTATAAAAAGTGGACTTTGTGGTTCAAATTTTCTATTTATGTATTTATAATTTTGTTAGCTTATTAGCTAAGCAGAAGGTAGTGCAATCGTTACAATGCTAAAAAAATGTTTGCTTGTTTTTTTCATCCTAGTTTAACCGCCTAAACAATAAAAAGTGATATTAAAAACAAAATGGATTTGATAAGAGCCGTAACTAAAATGGTCTAAATCTGATATCATTATCGTTTCCTTATTCATTTATTGACTCTATTTGAAAATATATAATTTACTAAATTCTGTAGAGGGTAGAGACTCTGATTGACATACAGAATATGTACACACAGACACATAACATATAAAAAATCCAAAATTCCTAACTAAAAGTAGTTACTCTATTTTGACAATAGATTCGGTAACAAATATCTATCTAACTTTTAAAACTAAATTCTAAAAATATAAGTTCTTCGACACATCAACCGACACGTCCACCGTAGAACAAAGTCACCTCCGTTGGGGAGATTTGACATATTCCCCACGCTTGGCAGGCGTCTTGGGGATTGCAGTAGAAGTTGTCAGTTCTTTAGAAGGCGCTGCTTCTCACATTCTGGTACTTTTCTCTTCTGGGCTCTAACGATACATACGGGCGAAATATAATAAGTCCTTAGTTATAATATGTTATTCAGTTTGGTTCAACATTCTTGATACTCGTAGTATAATATTAATGTACACTAATGTCCAATTTTCGGGTATGTTACGTATTTCGTTTACGAATTATACTGATCCGTGACCTACAGACGGAACAGACAGCAGCGACATTAAATAGACAAATTTTTGCCCTTTGGGTACGAAACCCCAAAAATTGACTTAAGTTTGTTAAATATTGAATGCTTTTGTGGTTCGCGCTTGAACATTTTTTTACTTAAGTACCATAATTTCATAGCACACGGAGACTGATATTGCTAATTAATTTGTAAGATGACATAAATGAAGTACATCACCAAGCATCTTACGGCTCAAGTGTGGCGCGGCTCCGTTCCTGATTGGCTTTCATAAACAGTTCCATTCTAGGCTTAACTTACCACCTTCTTCGACCGCTTGAAACATTATCACTGCAGATTCTAAGATGATAGAGAAACAGAAGCTGTTCAGGGTGTTCCTTTAAACAGCAGTATGCTGTTGTTTGCTGCAGTGCGTAGTACCACATCTCGAGGTGTCGGCTCCGTCAGCAGTGCATTAACTCCACAGTAATCTATCAATCTGTCCTGCAACGAGGTGACATCCGGTCTCCCTCTCACAAGAACAAAGGTTGGGCACCACTGTTAGCGGACTTAGCGGTGTGGATAATCGTATATAAATTAACGTCATGCTCCTTGCTATATAGGTATAAAATCACATATTATATCACATTATTGATTAGCGACATCTGTTCGCCGTGCACAGTTTAGGTTGTCATAACTACGTCTATATGACGTATATAATATAAATTAAAATCCTGAACAAATCTTATCTAGCTAATCTACCTCGAGAGGTAACGATGTCCGCAAACTCAATATTTGTGGACACCTGCAAAATCTATAACAGACTCATGAAACTGTCAGTTCATTTTTAATAGTCCTCTCTAGGAACTCCGACGACTTAAGAAATAATTTAGTAAATTATCTTTCCCAATTTTCTTTTTCTGTACTGTGCTTATGTGAACTTTATCTATGTTTTATATTAGTTTTGTTTAAATTAAGACTAAATAACGCATATACCTTACTCTGGCTGTCATAGTCATTTTTAGTTCACTCAAGTATCCGCTAGGGCGTTGATACTGAATGTATAGCGACGTTAACTTTCTTGGTGACATAAAACTTTATTAACTCGTACTAAGGGTTGGTACTGGTATCCCCTTACTTTATATTTTATAATATGAATTATAATACAAGCAAGTAAAAGGTAACAATATAACAAATAACCAGAATATAGCAAATTTAAATAAACTAACGAATTTTGCCTTGCAGGTTTACACAGTATCTGATTTGCTTCCTTACACCGTTGAAGTACCATATAAAAGTGACATTCCACCAATCCGCTCCTACGTCAGGACATCGTCAAATTGCTAATCCGCTAACTGTATGACCACAAGCGTACCGTGCATTTATCGTTCCCCTTGTATTTTGTTCTCTTACATAACATCCGACACCCGCCTGCCCAATGGATATGATAATGTATTTAATTAGTTGGAGTGATTTAAAAATACTTCCGTTTTGTTACTGATACGGTGTTGAATAATTAATTCGTTTTAACGTTATAAATTATGGGTATTATGTTCTGTATTCAATCTCGTTACTTTTGAATGTTTGTATAAATGATTAAGTTTGCATTAATAATGATCAGAGTTCAGTAAAACAAGAAATGTCATAGAATATTGATGTCGTACAGTGTGGATTGGGAATATCAAAGGATTGAACGATTTATAAAAAATCTGTCATGATCAAGTCAGATTTGCTTTGAGAATCCCTTCTACTTTCATTGTTTCGTTTAATTTTACTGTCGATAAGTCAAACACTATAACAAAGTGTGTCTTCAGGGTAAAATCTTAAACCACTTTTTTTTTGTTATTGTGACGGATCTAGCCCGAGGCCCACCTGATGTTAAGTGGACTAACCTCTGCCTATAACAGACGCATTTCGTCAACGACGAATTGCACTGTGCCCGTCACACTGAGACGTACAGTTGTTAGGTCTCATTAGCCTGTAATTTTTTCTGGCTCTCAAGGACTGCTGCCGGAACACACTGTTAGGTGCTTGGCGACAGATTTTCTACTTGAGAGTGGTCGCTAGCCAGGCGGGCATTCACAAAATGCCCTTCCAGTTCCACCATGTGGTAAAGCTCAAGCCCGCGGCGGGATTCGAACCATGGATCTGCTGCACGGCAGTCCATAGCCAATGCCACTGAACCATCACTGCTTCAAAAAATATAATATATACGGCATTACGGTACGGACGGATATAATATATAATAGTATAAACAAAACAGTTTTATACATAATAATGATTTATTTGAATTCCATTATCTGCGACTATGCCTCAATCTTTGGATAGTAAAATTTTTGCAAACTTTTTCATCCACAATTCACCCTTAAATAGCACCAAAAAATATTTATATAAAATATCCCTTAGAAGTGCTTTTTCAACACTTAAGATCTCGCTACTCTTCAGAATTTTCAGATATAATTTCGAGCACGCATAATATTTGATTGATAATATAAACGAGCATAATAATGCAAAATGCGGGTTTGAACCAGCAAAATGCAATGTAATTGGCCGCGGGCTTTGACGTCACTACGAAAGCTGTAAGAGTGAGCAAGACCGCAATATCAACGTCTTTCCCACGTTTTGTGCAGCCAATGACCGCGCCTGACGCAAGCGTTGTCGTCTACTATTGGTAGAGGTGCGGACGCATACAGCCCAAAAAAATTGTGTGAAAAGAGGGTGCTTTATATGCCCAAATACTATCACGGTATTTTTTTAAAGTACGAGTAGGTACTTCATGTATAATAATATTTTATATAATTCTACTTTGTCCAAGCTATCTCAGCATACTTATTTCGAATAAATTTACTATATTATCATTCACTCCACGCTGTTCCTCATTCTATCTGTTTTTCAAATTCAAACCACACATATAGCTCAAAGCTTTTATCCAATTGCATTAATTCTTATTGTATCCTTCTTCGATCATACTCAATTTTCAATACCAAACATTCGCGCTGTCAACTTGAAAATAATCAAAGTATTGTATACATATATATTTATGTTGAATTTAGTGAGTACCCAGCTCTTCTTCTTTCTTCCTCTAACTACAGCAGCGTTGACAACGTAATAAATAATAATGATATATTGGTTAGGTACTGAATAAAAGTTACTTAATCAGGCTTTACGTAAATTAATGGTAAAAGTTTATAAAATTTAATATTACATAAAGCGATATGGTTCTATATTTTACTCCACATATTCCTGCTATAGTTAAATAACAAGATCCTCACACAATATCAAGATACTCTACTGTATCGTCGTTCCGTCCGCTTTAGATGGTTCATTAAGAACGAAATGACTAATTCGAACTATTACTCATAATCACGGTAGCTCAAATTGGATGAGCATGTCTTGACTCCAGGACCGGACACTGCAAGTTCGAATCCCTCGTGGTTATAATATTTTTTATTTGTGTTTTTTACGTTTATTCGCGTAGCTCGAAAAACTTACAATGTTAAAGTGATGTAATCTTAGGGCATAATATATAATCTGTAACTAATCCCACAATTAAGTATAAAATCATTTCAGGCGCGGTTCCTAGTCATGGTGAATATGTGTAGAACAGAATGAAACCAAACAACCTGACCAGCTGTGATAATAAACACATGAAAGACTCCATGAACAAAGTCACGGCCAAGAGCTAGTACAATGCAATATTGAAGGCAAATCAAGTGAATAGTGCTCTGTAGTTCTGCGCGCGCATCGATTTGATAAAGACCATTCCAACCTGTAGACAGAATTCAGAGCTAACGTGTTTAGTCTAGACGGCTAGGTCCTTCACACTTCTAAATTACGTTACATAACTCTCCCTTAGAACTCGAAGAAATCTTTAATCCAATCAAACTGTGATTCTTGCCAGTGTTTCTGCTCATTTCGAAGTGTTGCCTCCATGGATGTAAAAATGCATTCGCGTATTGCATTTTCGACATATCTATGAACACTGCTTTAGCGGACCTATGGAAAGTGGGTCAAATCAATAAACACGCTGGCTCTGTCTGTCGCTCGCGTGAATTTTAACATGCAGACAATGTAATGATCTAACGCGGAATGATCTATGACCTGACTCAGTCAAGTTATGAAGTGTTGTGTTTTGGTGCCAAAAGTACAACTATTTACCAGTGATACCTGTTTTTATTTAGATACTTTCGAGTCAGTTTGTCTCCTAGAGTGGATGCAGGTATTTGAACACCAGTGAAGGTTCAGTGAAAGATGACGCTTAAGTTTCAGTGAAGTGATCTGCATTTAACAATAGTTCTGTAACTGTAATCAATTGATGGACGGGTGTATCATTGATTTAAAGGACTATTTCGGTTTGTAAAACAACTTTTTGGAGTTATAATAGTTGCTCAATTGAAGTGAACTTGATGTGTTGCATCGTGTGCATTGTCTTATGGAATTGAACAAATACTAGTGAAAGATACTAGCTGAACTTCATGACTGCAATTTGGATAATTAAACGGTGGGAACTGATTACCATGTTTTTGCGACCACCGTTTTTAGTCCAGTACCGAAAGGTGAATGTCCTTTTTAAGAATTTGATTAGCATTTTGAATTTTGTGCCGTTATTTATATAAACTTCACTATTATCCTCTGTTGTTGGGGAGGCCTTAGGCTTTAACAATGGCCTATCCCGCCGAATCTTTATGGGTGTGTCATTCTTTACAAGTTTTTTTCTCTAAATAGCAACGCGTTGAATTCGAGCTCTAATGACAAAACAGTTTAAAATGACGCGAACGTTTCATGTGAAACCATTTTACTACACCAGTGTTATTGATAAGAATAACAAACCAGAAGTGTTGAAGATTTTTGTAAAAAAAGAAAAATGTAGAGTGTAAAAATTATGTATGAATCATTATCAGTATCAAAAGTGGGAAATTTGAAGGAATTTCTATGTACTGTGTATTAGTAATAAACGTCAACGCTGAATCAAAAACCACTATTGTTGCATCTATATTCGTTTGCGACATATATGGTGGGGAAGGAACTGTTACTAAATACAATAACTTACGAAAGGGACAATGTTGTATGCGGAATGAAACAGACAATGTACCTAGTTCCGCTGCAGATATTATAAGGCAAGGAAATTAAATAAGCTGTCTTTTGAATATATAAAGATCCTCCTCATACAAGCAGTGTTCGTAGCATCCAATTATTACTAGTTATAACATTGTTGTCGATCGGTCCCAAGCCTAGGTCGTCCGCGTATCTCCCAGGAAATGGGGCGGAGGATATTGATTTTGTATTTATAGGTGACATTCAATATGTCCGGTAAATGGTAGTACAACAGATACGTGTCTGTATTTTAGACAAAATAATTTGGTTTGCATCTTTCAGTTATATGGTATGGCTTCTTATTGTTCTCTCACACTTCCTAAAACACACGTTTTTGCTCTACCAAACCTAGATGGAGCCGGATGCTATTTTTAGACTTTGATTGCGTAAATAGGACAGGCTATATCTAGGTCAGCTAAAACGGGTCCGGGGTATCTTGGAACTAAAGGGCATTGCCACGCAGTACAGTAACTCTTATGTAACCTGTAATAGAATAGATAGAGGCTGCTATTAGGTGTGATCCTTGTTCCGTACAATGAAAAGGAACAGATAATTGGGCATTAACTAAGATGTTTAGATTTAGTTCGAGACTCTTTATTTATACAATGCATTTGGAATGTTTTTCATGATACAGTTTCGCTTGCAATTGATAGAATATGAATAAGAAACTTCTTTAGCTTAATTTAGATAACGTCTGAGTCCTGTACACAATTGTTAACATGAATGAACTGTGGTCACCTCACCATCGCCTGACCTGACGCAACTCCGGCTACAGCTTAATTGGCAGTTACTACCAGAGCCACGTTCACATTCCGCAGAGATTGTCCACGCGACCTTGCGGCCGTGCGCTCGCAAAGGAAGCGACAAGGCGCGTCTGCAAAATGAATGGGGCCAATACTCGTGTCTTCGTCACCGAGTCGAATTCGAGACATCTCAAAATACGTCATTTAATGCACATGACTAAAGTTTCTACGTTGCCTCTCGCATTCTGATTTCGTTTATTTACGCTATGCTTCCGTGATTGGATCAACTAACTGAAATAACAACTTTCCTTTTAATACATTAGGATATAAATTACCAAGAACTGCGGAAACTAATGAGGATCATTAGTTTCCGTAGTTCTTGGTAATCATAAAAGACGTGCGTTATCATGTTAAAAATATTAACCTAATCATCAAAGCATTCTGAGATAATAGGGAACATAATAGGGATGAACGTTAAAAAGTCCATCTTCCATCTTAAGTTGCTCAAATTAAACTTGGTGTAAAAACCGCGAGTTTATGTTTGTAAAGACGTCATCCGCCATTGTTTTACGCAGATATCTCGAAACCGAGATGGTGTCGAACTCGTAGGCATGAGAATGGAGGCGAACGCTGGCCATTTTGATACTTGGGAAATGTCTCGGGTTTAAGAGGCATTTCACATTTTAATGCGGTATACGAAGATTTTAAGCGCTTAATTTACTATCATAGGAAATATCTACAAGTTGTTTAATAATTGATAAAAATAGAATAATCTGTTCTCTTTTCAGTTAATGTACCAGATTTACAAACATAACATTAATTATTTTGTAGTGACCAATCTCCCGCACCTTGTTTTACGAATTAAAGTGCACATAGCCAACTTCAGAGTTATATCTCTTGTATAAAGATTCATCAAATTAACTAAAAAAAAAAACTGTGCATCAGGCATATAACCTTGTTGACACATAGTGTACTAGAATATCGCTAGATAATCGTCATTGTAGAAAAAAAATAAAGATCTTGCGCCAATTTCCACGAATTATATCAGCAGTTTACCACCATATATTGCGTTTAATAAAGTGTAATTCCAAACAGATATTTTATAAAAAGAAAGTTCATTCTTTAATTAACCTGATCTTTAATAAATTGTGATATTAACTCTGTTTTGTTAGACAATAAAAAATATTTAACATAACTCGAAATGCTCATAAATTGAAATGTACAAGCGCGAGGCGATCAGTACCGCGCGAACGCCCATCGAGGTAGGACCTGTGTTCGTTTTCCTTGCTATGACGTCTAGTACGCGGAACGCTTAGATGCAAGTTTATAGTGCGACCACAGAGTTTTGATCATGTCGATATTTTTTTTAAGTAACAAACTATACTTTATTTTTGTTGTCCATAATATAAGTATTTTTGTCTTGTTAAGTAACTACATCTTTAGTTTCTGTTCATCCATTGTGTTAAAAAAAGGAAACGTCACAATTATGCAGCCTTATACAGCTTTATTGGAAAAATGCTAACAACCTCACAGGGTTGACTTCTTCTTTTTGGTCTGCTAGTTTTTATATTATTCTAGTTTAAATTAGTAACTCACTATAACTTTTGTTTTAGGAGGATTAGATGACAGGCGAATAATTGATTTCCAATATTTTTGGATTCAGTTAATGTCTATAAGTGAACACAGCGATAACTTCAGCTGGAAATTAAACTACCTTCTATTGAAAATTTGTACAAACCGGGATACCAGTTAGCGGTCGATAGTCGTATTTACAAATTTACCATAAATCTGCGTAAGTCCGACTTTGATAATCCAAATGGTTTTCAAAAGGATGCATCCTTGCCCATACAAGAAAAAATCCATATTTTTCTGAGATAACGTATGAAGTAAGAAGTATTTTGAATATTTTGATGAAATCTGAAACCAGCACAAATTACATTTCGGCCCCAAAATATTACGTCATTTCATATAAATATCGTAACTACTTCAACAGTTATAAATCTAGAAAACCGCAATTTTGCATATGTATAAGTCAATTTTCACTCGATATATTTTGCAACGCAAACACTTACCGATGCAAATTTGCGTATTAAATAATCTCGTAACTAATTTTAAACTTCTAAACTAAAAAATCTGAAATAATACAGGTGTATAAATTACATGTAAATAATAATATCAAAGAAGGACCAAAGCCGTAGGTGGTATAGTTTTTCAGAAAAAATAATTGCTCTCCAATACAGTTTTCCCGCCAAAGTTCTTAAAACAATTGGGTTGTTTTAATTTTGTTACTTTAAAATATTTGGCGTAAAAATCTGTAACAATTCATGGCTAAAGAACAATAGTAAATTATCATATTAAAAGAAGATCGAAGTTCTAGGTGAGTTAGTTACGAAAAAATAATAATAGCAATTAAATTACTATTTTCCACCATTTTTGTCGTGTGTTCAAACCCCATTTCCAGTATTTTTTTTGTATAAAAAGGTGTATTATCATTTATTTTCCATAGAGGAAATAGTGAGCATAAGAGTATATAGTGAGGATTGTATTGGTACCAAGAAGTATATATATGTTGATTATAGATTGCATCAAAGATATTCGATTTAAAAACAAAAAAACCTCAAAATCTGTAAATATATATTTACATTTCGCTGTTTGGTCTACTCAAACTCCTCCTGCTTGCTTCGTTCTCCTCATTACTGAGGGTCGTGATTACCCCGCTTCTGGAGTACTTTTGTCTTGACGGTGTCCCGCCACTTATGCCTATCCTTGGCGTCATGGAGAGCGACGTGTAGATTGGAATCCAAAGCTGTGCGGATTTGGTCTGACCATCTCAACGGACTACGACCCTTTGGGCGCTTGCCATCCACCTTGCCAGTAACCATGAGCTGCTCTAGGTTATGCCCCTCCTTTCTGGCGATATGGCCGAAGAATTCGAGCTGCCTACGTAGGCAAATATTGGAAAGGCGGGTCTTTATGTTAAGCTCACGAAGAATAGAGACGTTCGTGCGGAATGCTGTCCAAGGAATCTGCAGCATCTTCCTCCAGCACCACATCTCAAATGCATCGATACGGTCTCTATCCGCCTTCTTCAGGGTCCATGTCTCTACACCATAGCTAAATATGGAAAAGACCAGCGAGTTGACAAGCTTCACCTTGGTTTTTCGTGATACGTTGCGGTCTCTCCATATTTTGTGTAACTGAGACATGGCCCGTTTGGCCATACCGATACGCCTTCTGACCTCTTTCTCGCAAGACCCCGTGTTGCTTATGTTAGCGCCTAGGTAAATGAAGTCATTCACCAGTTCCAGTCCTAACATACCAGTGAGATGCAGCTTGTTGGCACGGTCCACCACCATCAGCTTGGTTTTGGCGTGGTTGATCTTAAGTCCTAGTTCCAAGCTGATTCTTTCCATTCTGTGTAGAAGCGCTGCCATCTCCGATTCAGTGGTGGCAAGGAGAGTCGTGTCGTCTGCATATCGGAGATTGGTGATCTTTGTGCCTCCTACAAACTCAAACTAAATGGATGAAAATGTTATTTTTTTAATGGTGTAGGTGATATATTATGGTATGGGAATATGAGGGTGACATGTTAAAGTAATGGAAAACCAAAAACGTCATGGGACGTTTGTGGTTGGTACTAAGTTGTTTTCCGGATGCACAGAAAGATAATATTATGACAGACAGTGTTAACGACTGGATATAGATACTGAAGAGTGTGAACGAGGAAAACAGCAATTTTTGGAAAATTTAAAAGAAAGAGCTTTTAGTCCGCAGCTTTTAATCAATGCCGTTACATCAAATATTTATATAATTTAAAGCCGTATAATTTTTTAATTATTTAAGTTTTTTGATACAATAAATGATTCAAACATATCTATTTTATTCATCAAGGATGAAATTTAAACAAAAGATTCACGATGCAGGTTGACTATTTAATGTACATGCCTACTTCTTTTCTATAACATTAGCAAGTAATCGACAAGAAATTGATTATTTACTCATGCCAATCACACATTTTTAAATTCGAAACTTAGATTTCTTTAGTAATGTGTGCTAGTATCAAAATATGTTACTCACAGTCACGCTATTCTGTCGTCACTTCTTTCGCTTGTGTAAGCGATGCGCTGGCATTTACCTAAACTTCAGTAGCGTGATTTTGTGAAATGGCTCTTAATGTGCGGTGCATTAGCCTGCCTCGCAAGGCCGTTCCACTCCCATTTCAGCGAATGTACTGATAGGAACAACATTAACGAATCTTGGATTTATGACATTTTGCATGCTGATGGGCATTTAACTTATTCCTGCTTAGCTAGCTATCACCCTTATGTAGAAAGTCTGTTGTTAAATATCAAGAGGTGTGGTCCAGCAGCTGTTCTATTAGCTAATAATACCTGGTTAGGCTGAATAACAACTTCTACCTCATCGACTCGAATCGTCAGGCGAGATATGTAGTGATCAAAGGCTAGCTTATGTATCTACCTAGCGTAGAGCACTTCTTTCCAGTTTTTTTCATTCCTTTCGGGTTCCGCATACACTCACTATTGTGTGAGTGTATTTATCATTCTGTGTGATTCTTAAATCCAAATCGGACTTGACCAGATTTTTTGTAAATTTACTCTTCTATGTGCCTATTGTGCCGTTTGTTCTTGTTTGGTTTTTACTCGTTTACCATAAGTATATATCATATTATAAATACATTATGTAGAGTCAATACTTACAGAAGTGACACAGCATCTTGGTGGCGATTTTTATGGCAAGATTAACGTAAATATCCGCATCTACATAATATTCTTATCTCACGGTCTTTCTATTACTATCAAGGGTGAACTGGCCGGTCACTTCTCCATACAAATGTCGGAGGGTGATCACTCTTTTATTTGAGAGTTGGTACTGCATTATTTAATATTTGAGGGTATATCTGTATTGTCTAAGCTTTTACAGTTACAAATTATTGAAAAAAAACTTGTAATGTTATCGTTATCAGCTTCGAAAAATTAAGGATTGATCACTCGTCGACATTTGTATGGAGAAGTCATAGGCCAGTTCAACCTTGATACATAATGCACAAATATATTTATTTGAAGCTTGTAACTAAACCCGATGAAAAAGTAGACAAGATAGTAATTATCGTTTAGAACAGAGTTAATGAGAAATTAGTAGTATCTTGCATAGACTTATGATTTATTTCGCTACGCTCATAAGCCTATGGTATCTTGAGCTTACACAAAAATATAAAAATGTCCAAGGTGTTTTTTTACTGTTTTATGTACTTACTTATATACTTACCCTATTGTGCCCAAACAAGTTTAGTAGCTGATGGCCTGTTACGCGTTTCAATTCAAGAATTAAGATTCCTGAAATTTGTATTGCATGGGTATGTACCTCGTATGGATCTCTATTGTGAAATAAGTTTTATTTATTATTATATATAAGGCATGGTTTTACAATCATGACATAGTTTCTATTCTTAAGAATTAATGTATATCCTAGCTATAAAAATAACGAAGGTTGGTTGTTTATACAATAGTTTATTTGTTATAAATTTTTGGTTAATATTTTGCCTGTGTAATATTATTTATCTAATGATTCAAGAACCGACCTTAAGCTGAATGATTAAAAAAACACTATTGATAGTTATAATATTTTTAAGGTTCCGTACAAGAAAATGGTCTCTATTACTAAGCTTGGGGATCTTTTAAAAAGTGAGTACCTAACGCATATCCGGGAAAAATAAAATAATAAAACTGATTCGTACTGTTTTTTGTTTTTGTATTAATAATGCATACATACAAGAGTACGATACATACAGTATAGTGCGATTATACCTAGTAAAACAACCTAAATAAAAACCGCCAAGCGCGAAACGAACTCGCGAACCGAATAAAACAATTCACAATTATATTGTGCGCTGGTACGAACTCCTCGGTGTCCGAGGCCGACATGCACTAGGCTGGTATGACTTGGTAGGTATTGTGAGAACCTGTAGAATCCCACGAGGAAAGTTGTAATATAAAAATACGATAAACATTAAGGAACATTTATTAATTAGGTCCTTATCGTTACTTAAAGCAAATTAAAAATAGGTTCATCGGTTTCGGCGAAACAATAAAAAACCGGCAAAGCGACCAGACATGACCTTTGCACTCCCAAAACGTTCCGTTTGATAAGTCGATTTGAATGGCAACCGCCGGAAGAGTGATCTTTGTTTTATATCGTATATCATAAACGAATTGGTATTTGTTTTACGACCGATTTGGCCGCGTTTTTTCAAGGTGTATGGTTTATTTAGAACGGTGAACAGTACATCTAGAACGTTTGATTTTTATTGTTTATATTACCTTCAAGTAGAAAATCCACGCATCCAACATGGTTCGAATCCCGCCGCGGGCTTGAGCTTCAGGCTTCACCGCATGGTGGAAGGGCATTTTGCGAATCCCCGCCTGGCTAGCGACCAACCCTCAAGTAGAAAATCTGTCGCCAAGCACCTAACGGTGTGCTCTGACAGCAGTCCTTGAGAATTAGTTAGTCAAGGTTAGCCTGAACAACATCTTCGACCACGTGAAGCAATGATAGCGGAGCGGTTATAGCACAATGGATTGCGGTGCCGCAGGTCCATGGCTCGCTCCCCACCGCCGCCGGCTTAAGCTTCATAGCATGGTGGGAGGGCATTTTGCGAATGCTCGCCTGCCTAGCTACCAGCATCAAGTAGAAAATTTGTCGCCAAGTACCCAATAGTGTGTTCTTGGAGTAGTCCTTGAGTGCCAGTAAAATTGCTATCCTTGGCCGTTGTACTATATTGTCTCATGGATCTCCGTGGTAGGTACCTAAAATATGTCTTTATGTGGGCGTTCTATTAAATATCCTTCTGAGCTGAGTATCTTCTTTGATGTATTTGACCGTTACGATGTCCTGATGAGTCTTAAAATATGATTCACCGATGCCTCTAATGAAACAATTGGTGATGTATTGTATGATGATATTGTAAACGTTTTGTAAAGCATATGAAAGTCGGCTACCTCACTAGCATCATTATCTTCATATTCCTGGTATTTGCAGTTCAGTAAACCGCAAAAGAACAACTTGGACTCGTTCATTGCTGAAAAATAATAATTCAATTCCAATTATCAAAAAGAAATTAAGGTTCGTTGCGCCTAAGACTGTTTCTAGAAAAACTGTTAGAGAAATAATAATTATTGTTTCTTTTATAAACTGCATGCATACTGTCCAGTTAAGACAAATATTTTATTATTGCCAACGTAATTTTATCTTTGCCTCGCAGTTTCACCCAAGTAGAAAATGATAAAGAGTATCCTATGTGTTAATTCGGGACCTAGTCTATCTATAGTCAAAATATAGTAAATTTTTTTTCAGCCGTTACAACGCAGTAGTAAGAACCATAATCAACTTTTGCATTTATTATATTCGATTAGGTTATTACTTGTTTAGCTTACTCGTATATTTGTTTTTCTTATGTCATGACATGAATCATGATCATTTTGATGATAACAACATGCACTTAAGAAAAATATACCAGCATAGTTTATTAAAAAATAACAAATGTGTCACTTGAGACAGTTTCCCCAGAACTTCCATAGTCCCTAATTTCACTATAATAACCATTAAAAAAATATCATACAGTTTAATGTTCGTTGAGCCACGCCGACATCGTTCTCGTGGAATAGAGCTCAGTCAGAATTGGATTAAAAGAAGGTATTTGATGTCTTTCTCCGGGATACATTTATATTATCTGTACTGTATCAGCCGGATTGTCCACTGCTGAACACAGCTCCCATTAAGGGGGCATTTGCCGTAATCCGCACGCTTGGCAGGCGTCTTGGGGATCGCAGTTTAAGATATCAGTTCCTTAGAAGGCGCTGCTTCTTCGCGACCCACCTGCCGGTGTTTTACCTTAAGTCGCCTCCTCGTCTCCAGTCGACACCCACAGGTAGCAATAGGGGGGGTGACATTCTAGCCCGGCACTCTACGGGCAATAATATTATCAGTATACAGATATAACCTTATATATAGAATAAAGCTGAAATAAACTTTGACAGTTCCACTCACCGCATGCCCTCAAAACTAGCAGAAAAACAACACCTTACTAGACTTTACATCATCAAGCAATTCCATGGGAATATAGTGTTTAATTTTATTAATGATCGAAGTGTTTAATATACACACATAAGTTAGAAGTCTGCCAGCTTGCCCTGAGTTTCAGCATCAGACCATATGACACCCAAACGTAACACTTTTTCTCTGAACCCTCAATTAGTCACATCATAAACAGTGCACATTTCCTATAACTTATCTCTCAGTTAATACATGTTGTATACCGTTTTCCAGTAGACTGACATATTGACAATGTAAACCTTATTGACGTCGCATTGAGCTCAGAATCACTTTGTTTCAAGTAGTTCCTAGAACAATTACAAAGATAAGCTTAGTTGCCGCAGCGACACCAGTATACATGCAATAAAAAGAGTATGGGGCAACTTCACCATATAATTATACAGCCATTATTGAAGCAGGCTTTATTGCCAGGTGATAGGAATCAACGTGAGGTACCTATAATCCTTACAACCCTGTTATAAGTGTATGCAGTGTCATCATCCTGACTGCACTGCGCTCTTCACTCCGAGACGTTAGTTCTTGTCTCATTCATAATTTCACTTGCTACAGTGGCCTTCACGCCTAATTTCAGTATTGATAACACATTACTGCTTCCAAGCTGAATATTTGACAGACCAATATCCGATTAGTAGTTTTTGTTTGATCCATTAATCAAAGTTGTTTGAAACACGCAATCAAGCTGGTTAACGCCTTGCCGTTTGAAGGCTCAGTTTAATAGTATACCGATTACACTAGTTGTACACGTCTTGACACTGTCTAGCGAGTATTCAATCGCGTTCGACAAGCGATCTATTACAAACTGTTTGAAAAGCTCGTAGCGAAGCATGCTTAGCCGTTCTTAACCGATCAGCGAAGTTAAGCAACGTCCGCTGCAGTCGCGACTTGGATGGCTGACCGCTAGTGACATTACTACTCAGCGTGCACGTGCTTCGGAGGGCACGTAATGTCGTCGGTCCCGTTTTTTCTCTTAGGATGCCAGTCGTTGTAGCATGATTGTAGGCCATTTTGCGAATGCCCGCCTGGCTAGCTACCACCCACAAGTAGAAAATCTGTCGCCAAGCACCTATAACAGTATGTTCCGGCAGCTGTCATATGGTGGGCATTACAAAACTACGGCTTATTTCTGGAACACACAACAAGCCTCTCCTTTTCCCCGAAAACATTTTATTTACACCAATGGAGACTGCAATCAAAAACTTTATGCAAGTTTTTGATCGCAGTCTCCATTGGTGGAAATAAAATCTGTTTAATAAAAAATATACCTTGTATAAAAAACTTCTACCCATAAAAACTTTCTCATTATACGTCGGATACATCGATGTATTTAAAAATCGATAGCCGGATACAGTGTTTTTCTTAGTACATATAATTGGTCTGCTAGGATAAAACTCTCCCCTTCCCTTACTGGACGGTGAAGCATAGTGTTGACTTGCAAATACACTTCCTAGTGTTTTTGCCGTGTTAGGGTCTGATTGCTATGTGTATAAATATGATTTCTTTATGTAAATGTGTAACCTTTCTTCGTTGAGATTAACATAACCTGTGTTTGCAGACTTGATTGCATTGAGTCAGTTTTTCTATAATACCACGCGCCAGCGTCGACGTAGCTTATTGCTTTCGGTGTGGTCTGTCTATGGCTACTTCGATCGTTGACCAAGATAGAAGCTCGGAGTACTAGTCGTATTTTAACCGACTTAAAAAAAAGGACGAGGTTCTCATTTCGACTGGTTTTTTTAAATGTTTGTTACCTTGTAACTTTCGATTGGGAGAACCGATTTTGATGATTATTTTTTTATTTGAAAGCTGGTGCTTCCCGTGTGGATTCAAATGTCATCAAAATCGCTTAAGCGGTTTTTGAGTTACACTCTAATAACTGAAAATCAGCGTCACCTATAAATTTGGCATGTCAAGATTTTCTTTGAAAACTTTGAGAAATACATGCGACATGGCCATATTACGTAGCAAAAAACACACACGTCGTAAAAAAACTTTACCTCAAAATGGAAACGATTTCAACACTCAAAAGTGTGAAATAACTTGTCGAAGTCTAATACTTAAGACTTAATAACTTAATCTCTTTAAAGTTAACTATCGGAAAATTCTAATTACTGTCAGACTCGAAGGTCAAAAATTTTTGAAGCAGTAATGTCTCAGTGGCATGACCTATGGACTGCCGCACAGCAGGTCCTTGGTATCAATCCCGCCGTGGGCTTCAGCTTCACCGCATGGTGGATGGGCATTTTGCGAATGCCCGCCTGGCTAGCGACCACCCGCAATTAGAAAATCTGTCGCCAAGCACCTAACGGTGTGTTCCGGCAGTTGTCCTTGAGAGCCAGTAATTCTAGGTTAAGCCTGTTGCCACCTTCGAACACATCATAACTTACCATCAGGTGAGATTGTGGTCAAAGGCTTACGTATCGGCAAGAAAAAATAACGAGCCCAGGACATAGAAAATGTAAATCGACACTTAACGCCACTTGACTCACGTCTTATGTTAAAGTATTGCCAGTACCCGTAATAAATAGAGCTTTTTCAGAACACTCGAGTGGTTTACACGATATGCTAAGTTCGCTTCTCGAGGTATAAAATGCCATTTTCAAATTACAAACCAATAAAAAAAAAATTAGTAAAGGTCCTTAAATCAACGGGTAGGTATTATTTTTTTCTTGGTTTGATGATCACGCTAAAGTGTTTGCTGCATTATCCGGTCATGATGCGTTTTTATTTGTTAGGGAGAGTATGCCTCTAATTTGGTTCAGATTATTTAATTGTTAAGTTACGTATTACTTAAAAAATTACTTAAAACTTTAAAATTCATTTATTGTCAGACATCAAAAATAATATATTAATAATTATAAGTATAATAATAATAATTTTCAGTTTTTTTTATTTATTATTTAGTTTATCCCTAAATGACAAAATAACAATTCCTAACCAAAACTATTCTTCGAATTATTTTTGAAAATACTTAATTTTACGGGAATATGGCAAACCAGAACCATAGATATAAGGCTCAAGGACATATTAAAGTTTCACTAAGTTTGAAAACTTATAACATTATATGCATTTCGTTCTTCGTAGTTTCGTCATTTTTCAGTATGACGAAACTACGTTTGTATGTAAAGCGCCACGAGAACTCTAGCCTTAAGCATCAGTTCCTGGTCTATGGATATAAGGAATATTCGGTACAGGCACTGTTGAATGTCGAAAGAGGCGACTTATTGAAGAAATGTGTCTAATGCGCAGCATGCCGCCACGCACGTCTCTGTGAGGGTTGTTGCTGAAGGCACAGAATAGATATATTTACCTTCATAACGCCCTCATTTCCAAGGACAGTTGCGGACAGGCAGACCGAAACCAAACCATTTTACTAGTATAGTCAACTTTTAAACGGTTTAAATCACGTGTTAGACGAATTTATTTAGCATTCCATGGATTCATGGTGCGGGTGCCCGTTCCATAGCGTTGCAGAGGAAGAGGCCCAAGTCAAGGTGCCTGGGACTTGCAACCCAGTGAGTAAGGTTAAGGGGCCCCTTTATGATGCATCAATGCTACCTTTCACCGCTCGAGCCTCCTCCCCTGCCCAACCAAATATGGTAAGATCCTACTAAATCCGCCTAAAATATACGTTATTTTTATCCCTGTAAAAAACGCGTAAACATAAGATAATATTTTACAAGTATGTCCTAGTGTTGTACTATTTTGAAGATGATTATATATATTGTGATTTTGTTTGTCTTATGTGTAGTTATAGAATACAATTTATACCAACCTCACGTGATTGAGATAGGGGTAAGTAGCTGATGTTATTTATGGATGAAATTTGACGTAGCAACTCAAGTGTTGCTTAGGTATTTCCGTGACACTCGAGTTTTTTGTATTTATGGCTTCATTTGTACGAGTGTGGAGTGATTAACGACCGGGCAGCCACTCAAAATGTTATCGGTACAGTTTTGGTTAGGTATTTGTTGATACATTAGTTGCTTTTTATTATGTCTTTAGATATAAACTAATAGAACAAAATAACTTTATTTGACATATCAATGTGTTGCAGCTAAAAACAAAAGAAAATATACCGCTAGGTCTATGAGGACAAAACCAACAGTAAAATAATTTCAAGTTTAAGAAATTATCTTATCTAAGCGTTTGTTCTTTTTAGGGTTCCGTACCCAAAGGGTATAAACGGGACCCTATTACTGAGACTTCGCTGTCCGTCCGTCCGTCTGTCACCGGGCTGTATCTCCAGAACGGTGATAGCTAGACAGTTAGAATTTTCACAGATGATATATTTCTATTGCCGCTATAACAACAAATACTAAAAATAAAATAAATATTTAAGGGGGGCTCCCATACAACAAACTTGTTTTTTTTTATCGTTTCTTGTTCGTTACTAATAAATAACGGTGACAGGTTGACGCTTTAACTATTCACAGAATAATTAGTTTTGTGTTCTCTTTAAATATAATTAATTAAAATAAATAATTAAAATGGCTCTCATACAATAAAAGATTTAGATATATAATTGTTTAGATATAACTTTGGATTTTTGTTCTATCGAGGAAACTTTAGTAATCGAGTTTCTTAAAGTGTATGATTTATGGAATTAATCCTTAAATATCATATATATTAATTGCATAACTCAAAATTAAGAAATAAAGATACAGCAAGTGATCAAACGAACGTAAGTATTTCACAATTGCCTCGGTGCAGGCTTAAAGTAATTTGTAAATTATGATCACCAAGCAACAGATTTTCTTTAACGGGCGGTTGCAATGTGGGAACCCTAAAACAGCAAGATTCGACACGCACATGGCCAGTTTTTCCTTTCACGGATTGTTGCGATACGGAACCATAGAGCTAGGGCTGTCGTACTTGGCTGTTTTATAACATTTTATATCTATCACGTAAATACAATTTTGTTGGAATTCCCTACACAGCGTTTCCCATTTAGACATTCCTAGTATACAGTACCTACTTCATGATACTGTCAGTAAGTTGTAGAATTGCCGAAAACTGACTCCCATATCAAATATACATAAATCGTTCCTGGTTGTCTGGAAGAAATCGCTATAAGCAATAAGGCCGCCATTTTGCACTAGTGTTGCACTGTTTAAGTTTTTTATTGTAAATTCATTTTAAGTTCTTGTGCAAATAGAGTGTTTTCTATCTATTTATCCATTCCCTATATAGTGCTTATAAGTCTGAGACTTATTAGAGCTATATGCACTTAGGTACCTACATATGTAGATATCTCTGTTGAATCACAGTTTCAATGGCTAACAGATAATTTTGCTCCAAACTTGCAAACAAAAGTTTTATAAGTGTCGATCTATATTAGCATTAGTAACAAGCCTGTACCGAGATCGTCCAGGTCTTTCCTCTAACCGCGGTGTCACTGACCCATCTGGCAGCACTGCCAACAGAGTCACGTGCTGTGCTCGGCTTCTCACTATACATGTCTGATATAATAATGATTACCACATCTAATATTTTATGTGCTCGTTTTTCATACTCGCCTTGGTATATCACGAAACAACGATGCAAATTATTGAAGACAGATATACGAGTGAGAGTGTTGTTACTCAGACCGTGATGTCCACTTTGCTGCTTGGCAAGTGTATAAATAGGTGGTAGCATTCAAACAGCTGTAGTTCCCACGCACTATGAATCTTATCAATATTTATCTTAGTTACAAAATGTAGCTGTACCCAAGTTGGAAGTCGTTAGTTAGCTACATATTCGTATCATGGCATTTACTCGATCGCCTATACGCACACGTCCAAATGTGTCCATTTATTTTGTCAATGACCTTAGGTACTGTACCACCCGGATTTTCCACTGCTGAACAAGCATACCCCATTTAGGGGGGATTTGTCATTATCTTGGCAGGCGTCTTGGAGATTGCAGTTTAAGATATCAGCTCTTCAGAAGACGCTGCTGCCCACCTTCTGGTATTTTATCTTTAGTCGCCCCTTACGACACCCACAGGTAGCAATGAGGGGGGAGGGGGGGGGGGTGACATTCTACCCGGCACCCCACCGGTCAACTATAAAGTTTTTTTATCGTTACGACACGTGCCCGAGGCTCACCTGGTGAAAAGCGGTAACGCAAGCGGCATTTGTCACAAGTGAAGAACTGCACTGCGCCAGACAGACTGAGACATACAGATGTTAAGTCTCATGGGCCATTTCGTTGAATTTTTACTGTCTCTCAAGTACTGCCCCCGGAACACTGTTAGGTGTAGTAGTTAGCCAGGTGAGTACTCACAAAATGCCCTACCACCAAGCCATAACAACAACCAGCTTTCAGTAGAAATGCCACTAGGGGCACTCGTCCAAGAGCAGACGTCGCTTCGCTTAACCTAGTTGATGAGTTACGAACAACTAAGCAAGCTTCCCTACGTGCGCTTCATAATTGAATGTGGCACACGTCGGGCTGGCCTCCCACCCGCAGCAACTTTGTTTGTTCTAAGCCGCTTGTTATGTAAACATCGAAGTGCAGCGTAGAGTCTAATAAAAGAGATTGTTTTCGCATGGACGCTATTGTTATGTACGACACTTGTTTACGAATAAAGCCGTACGGTACGGGTGATACACCGGGTTGGGATGAGCATAATTTCGTTTTCATACAATTAAATTGTTATAACTTCAATAAAACACCCAAATATGTATCAAGTATCAACGTGTATTTGGATGAGTAGCCGTAAAAGAAGTGAAACTTATGTTTACATTGCATAGTGTAAACAAAGGTAGTGAGAGTATTATACTACTGTAGTACCCTCAGAAGTTCAGGCTATGATATCTACCTACAACCTACTCACACATGTATATTACATAAATATAATCTTATGAAGCAATGATGGCCGAGCGCAATTTCAGCCTGGCACCCCACGAGTCCTTAACTGTGGCCCTTATGGACAAGCTCAGAGTCGCTCAACGAGCTATGGAGAGAGCTATGCTCGGACCTTTGCGCGATAAAATCCGGAACGTGGATATTCGCCAAAGAACAAAAGTCACCGACATAGCTTTCAGTATTTGCAAATTAAAGTGGCAATGGGCGGGCCACATCGACGAACCAATAACCGATGGGGAAGAAAGGTTCTCGAGTGGTTACCACATTACACCGGAAGACGTAGCCGGGGGGCCTACCCCCCACTAGGTGGACTGACGACTTCGTTAAAGTATCGGGTAGCCAATGGTTACAAGCGGCTAGCAGCCGTTCTTTGTGACGTTCTATGGGGTTCAGCGGTGGACGTCTTCCGGCTGATGATGATGACCTCACGAAGATTGGGGAATCTATCTGTGCTGTTAGTAAGTGATGTACCTAATTATGGTGGTAAGAGAGTCCTTTTCAGGGTTGCGTACAAGTTGAAGTGATTCTATGACTAAGCCTCAGCTGTCGATCTGTTCTATCAATCTGTCTGACCTTTAAAGAGATGGATTATTTTTGGCACGGTATTGTCTGTTGGATATTGTAGATGGGTGAAATGTTCCCAGAACGTGTGTTAGTTTAGTATTAGTGATTGCTTGGAAACAAAATTATAATAACGAATTAGGGAAAAATAAATGGTGGTTGTTTCTAATAGAAGAAACGTGTTTTTTAACGTTTTTTTGATTTGTGTCTATCGTAAAAAGTATAGTACATGCAAGCGTTAAAACTTGGTGTAGGTAGTTATGGTCCAATATGTAACGTACAACAAATATAAAAAAATCGGCTAAGTGCGAGTCGGAGCCTTACTTGAAGGGTTCCGTACCCATTATCTATACAACATCAGACACTATATTACTCAAAACTATTACTTTAACGTTTTTCTTTTAGTTTTCACGAAGGTTACAAAATAGTGCCCGAGTCAGTGTTTGGCCGATTTTTGTATATGTTGTTATAGCGGCAACAGAAATACATCATCTGTGAAAATTTCAACTGTCTTGCTATCACGGTTTACGATAAACATCCTGGTGACATACATACGGACAGTGGAGTCCTAAGTAACATGCTCCCGTATTTAGCGTTTGAGTTCGGAACCCTCCGAAGCACGAAAACGCTCAGTAGTAATGCCCCTAGCGGTCACCCATCCAAGTCATGACCACAGCGGACGTTGCTGCACTAAGCTAATCGCTTAAGAACGGCTAAGCTAACTTCGCTACGAACGCTTCACTTTCGTTTTGTTGTATTGTAGATTTTATTTTCTTAGCATAGTTAGAAGGATCTTATACTTGTTCTTTTTTAAATAGGTCGGTATGTATTTATTATTCCGGCTAGGCCATGTGACGTTTCTGACGTCACGGCTGCTTAGCAGGAAATTAGGCGGGTTTGTCAATAGATACATTATTATATTTTTCTAAAATGCGGTCAAATGCTTGCTAATCATAATTAAAAACAAAAAATGGGACAACCACAAATTAAAAGTCTACTACTCCATTTAATCGTCTGTTTCTGCCACGTACCTGTAAGTTATTGAATGCACTTCCACCATGCTGTTCCCTCAGGTGTACAATCTAAACCGCTTCAAAAGAGACGTGAATAGAATCCTTTCTCTCAATGTTAGGTGACGCACCAGCTGCGACTATTACAGGCATTAGTAGGCGGCGGTGACCACTTACCATCAAGTGGACCTTCACTATGTTTATCACCTTTCGTATAAAAAAATATCAAAATATTTTTATCTATATATTATTGATTATAACTATGGATCGTCAAAAAGTTGGTAATGTTTAATCATATTTTTTAACGTCAAAGTGATAAGAGGGCAAGCCGCTCGCGTGATGATAAGCGTACGACTGTACATGAACTGCAGTGTCACGGAATAATATGGTATTAGTATTGTTATTCTTCAACTGACACTGCTGTGGATTTCCCCCGTTTGTTTCCTAACCACAGTGTATTTAATACATAAAAATATATATTTAGGATAGCATGCCAACATAACATGATTGGGTATTCCCCAAAAGGTACTTGAACGAACGCACACGGTCGATAATCGATTCTTCTTGTCTTAAAATAGATACAATGATTTCGTTTTCCTATTAGAACTAAACACGGTTTGACGCTTCGATCGTTACAAATTAATAATCGAAGGTTATGAATTATTGAAGCAATGATGGCCGAGCGGTAATAGTCGTAATTATTACTGGGGTGCCGCAGGTCCATGGTTCGATCCCCGCCGCCGGCTTGAGCTTCACCGCATGGTTGAACGGCATTTGCAAATGCTCGCCAAGCTATCTACCACCCTGAAGTAGAAAATGTGTCGCCAAGCACGTAACAGTCTATTCCAGCAGCAGTCCTTGAGAGCCAGTAAAATTGACATGAGACTCATACAATGTGTCCTGATTTTGGTCATAGTAGAAGCAAATTTAAGACATTGGGGTAGCCTATTGTCAATCTAGTTCCATCTAGATGGCGCTAAGTGCTAATTACAAAGATAAAGTCAATTTGTGGAGAATTAATTTAATGTTTCCATACAATATTTTACAAATATTTGTTACAATTTATTTTTTATTCTATATTAGGTATGTAGGTACCTATTGACTCAAAATTTTATGTAAGCCTCTATGGTACATGATTATGCCTGCTGTTCTTGAGAATTCACATTCTAGGCTTAGCCTAAACTGTAACCAAATCATCACAGCTAAGAAGAGGTCAGTTGTGGTAGCCCAGTTTGAAAATTCTCGTCTTACTAGCTACCACCACCAACAACAAGTAAAAAATCTCTCAACAAGAACCTAAAGGTGTGTTCCGGCAGCTTTAGTGGAGAGCCAGTTTCCACTCAGCTATTATCTTTCAGTTACCAACAAGTAAGTTTGAAGTCAAAAGCTTGTTGATGAAATTGTTGATAGGTATCAACAATAAGAAAGGTACTCTTTTGCTTTTGAACGTATGGGTTTCCTCATTTACCTTAACCAACCGATTAAATCTCGTGTATTATCGATTATTTGATTTACCGTTGATTAACACATGATCCTCTTCTTCCCCAGGTAGTTCTAGAAGTAGCCCACCGCGTGGATCAAGAGGGGGTGGTCGCCGTGGACTCGGTGGTCGAGAAGTTGATCTTCAAACCACAGGATGTGGTCTCCATCCGAGCCAAGGACTCGGACCTTGAATACGCAACTCACGATGTATTCCAGACAGATAGTGCTATATCGAGCAAATTTAATGGTAAGACATTATTATTATAGTTCTTTCCATATTTCACCTGAATTAGAGTTGGTGCAACATGCCTTTTGCTAACTATATTTTTATTATATTTAGGGTAGCCGTTTACCGCAATTTCCCCTGTTGGTACATGATGATGTAATAGCTGTCAAAAACAGAGGCCGGATTCTCTTAGCTATAGAACGGCGTTAACGCAACTTAATTACATTAAAATTCTAGTTTTTTACAGTATCCGTAGTCTGCCCGCTATTTAGGTTCGATCGCAAGTCAGTGGCTTGCTATCAATAGTTTTTGACATATTTGGTATGCTGTAAGCAATTTTGTTGCGATTGCGTTGCTACAGTGGCATACAATATTTTGGATGATTTTAGATAGAAAAATAGCTAAATTATTTAAATATATTTAATGTACCTACTGTTTGATAGAAAACCACTGGATTGATGTTTTGACTGATGCTTGATTGATAGAAGTTTTCATTATTATTTAATGATTTGCAAGCCATAGCACAGCCATAAGTTAGCGACGCGATTGCTATACAACTGCGATTAGGAGCTAGAATTAGCAGACTACCGATTTTGACACAGCAGTTCGATCGCAAAAGCATCGCAGTAGTGTGACGTTTGGTCAATAGCTAAGAGAATTGAGGCCCAGGTCACATGTTAGGTGCATGGCGACAGATTTTATTACCGAGAGTATGGTAGCTAGCCACTTTGTGAGCGGAAAAAAACATTCGCATATTGTAAAGGTATTGACTTTGTTTTATGGCCGGCCTCAACCCCAAAAAGGGTAAAAGCTGTTTTAAGTGTTCGGGTAATTTACATACTCCGATCCTTCGGAGATTTGTGTCTGTGAAAGAAATTTGGGATCAATTCTATAATCTAATTTCTTCATTGTTGAATTTGAGGAAGTAAGCCAGTTTATCCACATGTCCTCATTGCCAGTGTGAATTTAGAAATGTATATTCTATACAGTGTCTAGATGTTTTAAAGTTCCTTGGAGGAAGGGATGAGCCTATTTCCAAGTAACTGTTATGGATTAATTAAACTAATTTAACCTTGTAGGTTTGCTAAAACCAAGCATACAAACTATTTTAATTTCTCGCTAGGTATTGCTGATAATCACTATTCACATCAACCAGGTAACTCTGTTCTAGTTAACGGGCGCAACGCGGAGGAGCGGCACCTAGAGCCGTGGGACGGTTGCGACGGAGAGATAGAGTCTTCACCCTCACTGAACGGGGACTCCAGGCTAGACGAGTTGGAGCTAGACCACCGCGTCAACGGCTGGGACGCCAACGATATGTTCAGGAAGAACGAGGAGGTGTACGGGGTGCACAGCACATATGACCATTCCCTGGCTGGTTACACTTTACCGCTGCAACGGAAGGATACCCAAGATTATAGGTATGTTTTATCTGGCTCTCTCAACGGGACTCCAGGCTTGTGGAGCTGGACCACTGTTTCGACGGTTGGGACGTGAACAATATCTTTAGGGAAGAAAATGTCTCAGCCCTTGAGCACATATCATTCTTCATCATGCATACTACCTTTGACCTTCCTCCACTCCTTTGTCTGTCCATGTGCTCTTCTTATTTTTATTAATCTTCATTTCATGAATATTCCAATAGAATCCGATTCTATTGTATGATATTTCATTAATACATTTGAAAGCAATTTTGAATATCGAGATAAACTATAGAGTCCTATTCACCATCGGGTGCCAGCTTCATCATACTGCAGAGCAGAGAAAATGGAGCAGTGTCCAAAGCTGTATGTATATAGGTCTATAGCTCCAGGCGTACAATATTTAATTTATTACTATTAAATTACACTCTAATGTTCATTTTGCCTGTTTCTCCCCTGCCTTAGCCAAATTTGGTAAGATGCTAATGCTGATTTGGATGTTGTTTCTTTGAAGAAGTTACATTGTTCCCAGGTTTTGAGAAGTTATAGGAGGGCTGGTATTCTCTTCGCTCTGACTTTAATCCGTATAAATTAACCATAACTGCTTAATTTATGTGCCTTGATGTCATACTTGTTTTTTAAGATTATGTATGTTGTCTATTATACAGTATGGTCGTTTTGTCTTGAATAGAGTTGTGAGTCTGGTCTGGATGATGAAACATCCTCAGCAGCGATTGTATTGTTTTGAATCCAAGTAAAATCATTTAAAATAAAATAAACATTCAAAAATATATAATGTGTCCGTTTTCAATATTTGAACATGATGATTGTTTTGGCAGGGACGCTGAAGCCAAAGCAGAAGAGATCGCAGCAGAGATAGAAGGCACCGCGACGTACAAGGCGCGCATTGAACTAGAGAACGGAGACGAGGAGGAACGGTTCGCGGCGGTGCTGCGGCCGGCCGACGGGCCCGCCCCCGCCTCCGCCTCCGCGCCTTCCTCCGCCGGGAAGTACGTCATACCCAACAAGAGGAAGAACATGCAGGTCTGTACATACGAGTACACGTAGCCTGCGAGTTGACGAGGAGGTCGTGGAGGAATTCAGTAGCTTTGCAGTCTCACAAGTCTAAAAACAACTTACATATTTTTACACGACTGCCCAAAAAAGGGAGTGTTATGATTTCAGGGCCCCAATTCTCTTAGCTATTGACCAAACGCCACACTACTGCGATGCTTCTGCGATCGAACTGCTGTTAATGTCATACTGGTTTTCATACTTACTGTACTTAACTATACATAACACTGGCATACAAAAAAAAATGTTTTGGTGCAGCTCTGTTTGCATCTGTAGTCGGTAAAGTAGGTAATATGAACTACATTGCTGCTACTAGATGTCAGCTGACAGCTCTGGTTTACCTACAATTCTTATTTTAACTTTTCTACGGTTTTATTCAATATCAGTCCATGTTATAACTACTTTTATGACATTAATCATATAAATTTAATAAGGCAAGTAAGTCACGAAGTTGCATTAACGATCCTGATAAGTTTTGTTACATATGCTGTGAGTATATAATGAAAGATCAACGGAAACCGATTAATGACACGGTAATGCGCTTGTATTCTGTATACTTCGGTATTGAAATTGGCAAGCGTCTTTCTCATCAACATGAGCGGATATGAAAAATGTGACTAGTTTTCTCGTGTCGGCTCACAAAATATACCCAAAATCAGGTCTAAAATCTTAGGCACCAAAATTAGTGTAGGCCAGTGAATTAGTATATAGTCACTTATATTAACATCTGGCTAGAAGTAATTCATATTTAACAAGAAGAAGAATTGAATTTTAAGTTTTTACTACACGGCCGCCCAGCTGATATACTCTGTGTTGTTCCAGACTGGCAAGCTAGTGAAGGCCAGCCCCCCGAGCGGGCCATCGGGCGGAGCGGGCTCGCCCCCCAGTTCGCGGGGCGCGGCACCCCCCACGCCCCCAGCAGCGGTACCCCCAACACCCGCCCCCATACTGGCACCCACACCGACCCCTTTACCTGGCCCTGCGCCGGCCCCTGCCACCATGCCAAAAGAAAAAGAGCGGCCGCGCGCGCACAACACTCCCCCAGCCATGCCGCCGCAGGAGAGGCGGGAAGAGCCGCAGGTACTCTAATGTTTTCTACTATGTTACCCAGCTAGGCCTAGAGTGACAATGATTCTCATTAACTATAACACTATTTACGTGTTTAGCGTGTAACCGATTTATTGTAGGTGGTAGCTAGATAAGCGAGTATTCACTTACCCTTTCACCACAGGGTGAGTCTTGAGCCCCTGCCTGGATCTTTTGCTTAGTGGAAGGGCATCTTGCGAATGCCCGCATGGCTAGCTACCACCCTCAAGTAGAAAATCGGTCGCCAAGCACCTAATGGTGACACCGGCAGCTATGTTGAATTTGTTGTGGTCGAAGATGTTAACAGGCTTAACCTAGAATTAATGACTCTCAAGCAGTCATTAATTCTAGGTGCCTAGGGCCTGTTAACATCTTCGACCACTTCATCACTTACCGTAACGTGAGATTGTGGTCAAAGGCTTACTTATCAACAATAAAAATTAAGAAAAAAAAGACTGTCATTTGGCCACCATTGCTTCATATTCATGATCAAAGGATTACCTTATCAGCAATGAAGAAGCCGCCTTCCAGATGTCAATTCTCCTTGGGATATCTCGTTTACAGTTTACATTATTTAAGCTATTATACCAGATTGTCCAGATGTATTTGCTAATTACAGTGGCATTATATTATATTATATACAAATGGTTTGAGGCTGTTTCGACCAATAATTCTTAACTGAGTTATATACATGGATATTTTTACATGCAATTTTAGACAATCTCTTATGTATGCTTATTTTGGTCATGGATGAGATTAAATTAGTATATATGTTGTTGGCAGGCGGCAGTGAGCGGCGGCGGCAAGAGTTACGCGGCACAGGCCGGCGGAGGCGGATACCACGTGCCTCCCTTCCCGCCGCATCCCCACCAGCAGTCAGTATACTATATTGTTTCCTAACTGCTGCACTCAGATAGGTCTATTAGATTACTGTACTGAATCGGCCGGATTGTCCACTGCTGAGCACAGAGTACCTCAATAGTGGGAGTTTGCCATAATCCCCACGCTTGGCAGGCGTCTTAGGGATCGCAGTATGAGATATCAGTTCCTCAGAAAGTGCTGCTGCCCACGTTCTGGTATGTTACCCTTAGTCGCCTCTTACAACGCCCACGGTTAGAGTTGGGGCGGGTGACATTCTAGCCCGGCACTACCGGACTATTAGTTTAACTATGTTTTTTTTTTAAAGTCTGCTTTTAACAGTATTTAATCGTATTTAGTGTTCATTGGCATCATTTATTTATTTTTTCTATTTGACATGATGGCTGTTGGTCTTCCAAGCAAATAAATAAATAAATTTAGTGTGGCAATAAATATGATATTCATGTCCTGACAAAAATATATGATATGATTAGTAGAGTGTTGAATGTGTGCGGGTCAAATGAAGACAAAATAAGGTAAGGATGGCCTGCATAAAGTTAAATATTGTGCGAAAAGTACTGATTGTGTGTACTAAAATGACAAGCAATAGTAAAGAGTGGAGAAAAAATACATGCTGTGCGACACCACTTAGCCTGGAATTAAGGCAGTAAGAAGATTTATTAAGAGCATGCTTTGCGATTATTAAAATAAATCTAGATTTTTTTAGAGTGTTATTTGTTTTGTTCTAATATTGTCATTTGAACATTCTGTTTGGCAAATAAACTTTTGATGATCATATTGCCTACAATGCAGAAACACTACAAGGGCATAATGACTATAATGCAGAATGAAATGTGGTAAGAAATGCATAATGACTAACATTATGCTAGACTAAAATGAAAAATTATTCATATATTGCTTAGTTTTTTTTTTATGAAATCACAATGACAAGAAATAGTTCTGTAACGCTATTGGAGTTTGAACCTGATTCTTTTCCAATCTGAGGTACCATTGTGTTGACTTATAGGTTTGAATTATTCCTTTCAATTATTCTGTTATGAACCCATCTCGGAATAAACTTACGAGTTAACTCCGTAGTTGGACTACCGTTGGAAATTTATTTGTCCGAGTCAGGCATCAAACCCAGGATCTCAATATACTAAGGCAATGTTTTAAGCCATTTTAGAATAAATTTATATAATTTTGTGATAAATAAAAATTACAGTTCCTACAGTGCAATAGCATATTAAATTCGACCAAAAGCCATAAATGGTGAAATGTGGATGTTCAGATACATCTTATGAAGGTATGAATCTGGAATATTTAGGTAATAATAATGTAGGTTTGTGGGCATTAGAGGTACAATCCTTCTATGAGAGTGGGAAAAGTAAGATAGGTAAATATGTAAAAACAAATAGGTTTTGCCAGACAATCACACTTTATATAAATTATCTTGATACTGTTTCTAATCCTATTTTTGTCTAGAAATTGCTAAGATTGAATAATAAAATCAGTCCAACAGTCCTTGAGAGCCAGTCAGTAATTATGAAATTACATTAGTAGTTAATTAGTAAGTAATTCTCAGGGTGTCGGAAGTTCGTCACTCGTCATTCGACACTAACTGCATCTGTCATAGGCTGAGTATCGAGAGGGTCTGTCACAATACCATTAAAAAAAAATATATATACAGGGTTATTGGAAAAATGCTTACAACCTGTTAGAGTTGACTTCTGCCAGTCCTAACAAATATTTTGAGATGATAAATATTAAAAAAAATGTCTTTATTAAAAAAAAAAACTAAAATTAAAACAGTAAAGGTCATCCCATATGTTTGTTAGGACTGGCAGAAGTCAACCCTAAGAGGATATTAGCATTTTTTCAATTACTCTGTATATAAATGAAAAATGCTATAGGGACGTCCAATTCAGGCGCATCCGGCAGTGAGTCCTGACTCACTCACTCCCCTGGGAAATGTGTCGCATATTCTCCTAATCTGTATGTTCTAAAGTGTAAATTGTGTGTTTCCAGGGCAGCGCCAGTAAGTGGGAAAGTGAATGGTGAACAGCGTGGATCCCAACATCCTCGACAAGGGTTTCCGCCTCATCACCATCATGTATGTAATTTTTTTTAAGAAGATATTTTTATGTAGCCATTTTTAAGTTCTTGTTATAAGCTGTTACGACCATTTTTAATTAAATTATCACATCTAGCATATACCAGCAGGTGTCAATATTACTGTATCAGCCGGATTGTCCACTGCTGAACGCAGCCTCTCCCAGTATGGGGGATTTTCCAATTTCAATAACTATAACATATGAAAAACTTAGAAAAAAAATGTTTTTTTTTGCGATATATTACCTTAGGGCACATAACCCATGCTCTGCGGATTACATTACAAATTTACGAGAAAAAAAAATAAAGTCATGTGCGGGATTTGAACCCGCGTCTATCCACCCCTATAGCCGGGGTATGCTCTGACCGACTAAGCTAACATGACAATGACTTATAAATGTTTCCTCTCGTTCTATATTTAACCATCGTATTGGGATGGAGCGACACCTATAGTTCAACTTAAGTTGTACGACAAACAAGACCAATTTTGTAATTGGTGTTAAATTTGTAAATGATGACGTAACCTTATAATATTAATATTGTTATGTTTGCAATAACGCCTGCTCTGCGGGGATACATTACAAAATTACAAATTTATGTGAGAAAAACAAAAATGTTCCTTATTAATGTATATTCAATTCTTTAAGTGATGATGACTGTGGTGAAAGATGTTAACAGGCTAACCCTAGCGTAGGAACTCGTTCTGAAAAGAAACTGCCAAAAGCTGCTTCTAGGTGTTTGTCTGCAGATTTTCTATTTGAGAGTGGTAGCTAGTCCGGCATTCGTAAAAAGTCCTACCAAGAAATGTGTGATTAGTAAAATACACATATTGTACATAGCCGGTATATTTGGAGGTTGAAATGCCCTAACTTTGGCCTTCCACTACAGGTGTGCCGAAAGAATGAGGCTTGTACCCACTAAAACGCTCGTAGCGAAGTTTACTTAGCTGTTCTCAACCGATCAGCAAAGTTAAGCAACGTCGCCCGCGGTCATGAGTTGGATGGGTGACCGCTAGTGACATTACTACTGAGCGTTTCCGTGCTTCGGAGGGCACGTTAAGCCGTCGGTCCCGGTTGTTGTCTAAGGATGGCAGTCGTTATAGCATGGTGGTAGGGCATTTTGCGAATGCCCGCCTGGCTAGCTACCACCCTCAAGTAGAAAATCTGTCGCCAAGCACCTAACGGTGTGTTCCGGCAGCTGTCCTTGAGAGCCAGTACTTCTAGGTTAGCCTGAACAACATCTTCGACCACATCGTCACTTGCCATCAGGTGAGATAGTGGTCAAAGGATAACCTATCAGGCATAAAAAAAAAAAAAAAAAAAAACTCTCCCAATAAAATAATCCCGTTTTCTAGTACAGGACCATAAAAAAACCATTATCTTTGAACAGTTAGTATATTTGTTGCAGAACCCGGGCCCTCCGACGGACAGCGGGCACGGCCGCGCCCCCCGACACCACGCGCCGCAGGACCCGCGCCGGCAGGACCACGAAGTGCAGGTACCTATTGTTTACTAACTATCAGCTCTGCTCTGGTATACCATCTCAGGCTGATGACAAACACTTCTTTAGAACCTTGGGCGACATGCTTCTACTCAATAAATTAATTTTATGATTAAGAGGGACTCTGTGTGCAATTGTCCATACATATATATTCCCCTGTTTTCTTCCTGGGTGCTGCAAACGCAATAATTTTATTTTCGCATAAAATATAGGCCTTGTATAGGCACACACAACCTTGTTTTTTTTTTTTTTTCAGCAATTTATAGTAAAGCAAAGAGGACCCTGTAAATCACTAAAAATGCCCCCTTTTGCTGCTACTCATTTAAAGTTTTTAACATTTAAGAAAATGGGCCCAAATATATATACCTTTATTAGATTTTAATGCCAAAAAATATTAGAATTTGCTCAGTTTTGGAGAGGTTTTGAATAGGCTCAGTAACAGGGGTATATGAAACGTCAATCTCGTTTATTCTCTACCTCTTCCTTGCACACCTTGTTCTCTCTTAATCCTCAAACTGCAACATTAACAACATTATGGGACAGAATTATTTAACTATTATAACTAGAGTAATATTGGGATGTTTATATTTTATTTTAAGGTTCTTTATCTATGCACATATTTAATGCCTATGTTATTGTATTCAGGAGCTGCGTAAGTTCAGCGCGGAGTTCAAACTGGTCCCGGGGGGCGCAGCGCTGCCCCCGCAGCCCCCGCACCAGCCGCAGCCCCAACCTGCGCAGCACCACCATGCGCTGCCACTCAACCCACAACCACAGGTCAATAATACTAACTTGCTCATATCTATTCAGAACTACACACACTTTTGCCGAGATAAACATTTATTTATTCAAAATACAATAACAACTATCTTTACAGGAATTTCCTAATGCAATAGTATAATTAAAATTCATAATCGTAACTTAAACCTATAATAAATACAATCAAATTAAATTTAAAACAAAAAATTAAAATCAAAAAAAAAATTAAACCTATGTCAAATTCATATCAATACACTATTAAATCAATGTCAAATTCAAATCAATACAAAATTATATCAATTTCAAATTCAAATCAATACCAAATTAAATCAAAGTTCAATCAAAATCAAAGTAAATTTAGATCAAAATTAAATCAAAATGCTTAAATGTAGTGCTAAATCATTCCAAATACTGGCAAGTGTATGGAGATTCTGCCTGTAGCTCACGTGAGATGGCAGTCTGTTTGATTTTTTCCATGTTAGGAAGTGTGGAACTTGCATGCATACAATCATATGAAACTAACACTACTGGTAAGCCTGTCAGGCATGTGTGCCACACAATGCACCAGCTAAGCATCTAGTATACCAACCGACAGGCTTTATAAATGAAATATATGTAATGCCCACTAAAATATATATTTTGAGAGTTGTGTGTTCAAAGTAGTCCGTACCTTATATGATATGACTTCTGAAGATGAAGGTCAGAATGCAAGATCGAGCTTAGCATCCAAGGCGAACATTCGCAGGTGTAGCTCCTTTGTTTATCAACAGTATTATATCGGAAAGATATAGATAAAATTAAACTGTAAGAAACCACATATCAAAGATGTGGCCCTCCACAGAAAATTACTTATGCACATTTGTACACTACATCCTAGTGTGGTAATAGTACATACAGTTCAACATTAAAATATAAAATTGATCGCTTGGGTAGGCAGTAAGTAGTAGTTGCAAATACACCTAAGAAATAAGGTGGGGCGCGCCTTCGTGAATGAAAACGTCTTTACTCCAAAAGCTAGAATGCGTTAGAAGTAAGTTTCAACAAGATTGAGCGTTTTGTAAACTGTTTTTTTTTGACGGGTAAAGTAATTGGAATTGTTTATTGAAGTGATGCAAGTGATACGATCTAATCGTCGTAAATTATGTATTTTATTTGCATTTTGCTTCAATAATTCTCAATAAGCTACAGAATACTAAGTTCTTGATAAGCATATCACGTAAGTTTTTTACTTCGCCGATTAACATATTCAGGTAATCTTACAAATAAACATTATTAACTACCCATTTCAAATTCTGTAAATAGACGTGTTTTATACGACACAGTCACATGAACTCTGCACCTCGCTGGCATGCGAGCTCCTCTCGCTCCCCTCTCCACCTCCCCGCGCTCGCCCCGTTGTAACACACTGTACCAGAAGTGTATATGTTATATGCCGATATAACGTGATGGTTGCCAGGTGCACAGTCGTTGTGACCGTGTTGTAAGTAAGGTATACATAGCAGGTGGGTGTTGGAGCGGCGCCCCTCCCCCCTCCCCCGGCGGCGTCCCCCCCCGAGGTGTCGGCCAACGCGGGCTCGGTGTCGGAGCCGCCACACAAGCGGGACCGCCCGCCCAAGCAGCACACGCCGCCCACGCCGCACAAGGTATCACATGCACTCACTATTCTCAATACAGTTTTTTTTTTATTTATAAATATGATTACAAGCACTATCGAGTGCTTAGCTAATATTACTACAAAAAGGATTATATCCGCTTGTACGGATCTTTTGTCTTGGCATAGACAGCTACTTAAGCTTTTGACCAAAATCCCACCTGACAGTAAGTGATGATGTGGTTCTTTTTTATGTTATTGTGACAGATCAAGCACGAGGCCCACCTGATGTTAAGCGGACTAACCTCTGCCTATAACAGAAGCATTTCGTAACAAGTCACGAACTGCACTGCGCCCGTCACCTTGAGACATAGTTGTTGAGTCTCATGTGCCTGTATTTCACTGGCTTTCAAGGACTGCTGCCGGAACACACCGTTAGGTGCTTGGCGACATATTTTCTACTTGAGGGTGGTCGCTAGCCATGCAGGCATTCATAAAATGCCCTTCCACTATACGTGGAAGAGCTCAAGCCCGCGTCGGGATTCCAACCATGGACCTGATGCGCGACAGTCCATAGCATTTGCCAATGAACCATCCCAGCTTTAAAAAAAAAAAATTTACCTCTTAGAAACAGTATATCATAATTTTTTTGTATTCAGATACTTCATATAAAGACGGTAGCCCAAATTCGTTTATAAGAGAATGAAGAGTACAGTCCAGCGGAGCACTCTGAGTCTACCTACTACAGCTGCATCATTAGCAAAATCTAATAAAAGTCTTGTTTGTTCCAGCCTCCAGTTCCCCCAAAGGGCCATTCTCCCCCTTCCACGGATGGCCCTTCCCCCCCATCCGCATCGCCCCCTTCTCCTTCATCACCGGGAGTGGGCAGTGTAGCAATAACACTGAAGAAGTCTACTCTCAACCCCAATGCGAAGGAATTCAACCCCGCAGCCAAACCATTCCAGCCGAGGAGCCCTTCTACACCCAATCACAGCAGGTATGTGGATATTGGAAACTTCTTACTTTATAATATGTCGTTGACATAGCTGCTTCAGTGGAGATTGTGGTAGTTGTTTGGATGTTTAGAGAAATGGTCTTTTGTGAGCTATATCCAGCACCAATTTCTTAATTATTGTAGATATATTAGCATTTAAAAGATTAGATTAGATAATTGGCGACGGTAGAACCATACTGATCCAAGTATCGTTTTCATTATATTGAGAAAAAGAAGGAAATGCATTTGAACTTGTTTTAAAAAAATACGTTATTTATTATGCTTTAATCTTTATCGAAATGATGGCTAATATGTCAGACAAAATAAAAATAAAATCAATATTAAAATGTTTTGATTACAAGTAGTCAAAAAATTGGTTTCTGCAGAAACAAAACCAGATAAAAAATAAAAATTGGATCAGTATAGCAGGATATATATTTGAAAGTAAGTATAATGCTGAAGTGAAAAATTGAGGTCCTCTAGCAATATAAGGCGCTTTTTGTACTTGTATCAATGTGGCATCAATTGAATATTTTTTTCCTTGCATTTGTTGCATATAACTCCAATTTAGAAAACATATCACTTGGATTAGTATGGTTCTACCTTCGCCAATTAATAGTTTGATATATACTTAAGGTATATATTGATTTTACATACAATATGTCTGTCTAAAGCCAAGAGTAGTTGCTGGTGTTACATGGTTAATATTACTGGGTGGCCCAGTGGGATGACGGGCTAGAATAGACGGGAAGAAGACATAGGAAAAATACAAATACCAGAAGGTAGACAGCAGCACATTCTGAAGAACTGCCATCTTACACTGCGATCCCTAAGACGCCTGCCAAGCGTGGGGATTACGCCAAACCTCTTCGAATGGGAAAGGCCTTCGTTCAGCGGTGGATGTTTTAGCTGTTGATGTGAACCAGGTTACATCGCCTTCTGTGTGGTCGTAATAAATAACGCAAATCGTATACAAGTTCCTTATTAATGCTTAAACTTTGGTTAATAAGGGTGAAATAATGCATTGTATGTGGAGAAATTTAAAATGTAGCATATATTCCAGACCACACACGCCGGGCACGCCCGTGGGCAACGTGAACGTGGGCATGGGCGGCGTGGGAGTGAACGTGGGGCTCGGCGTGATGGGCCCCGGCGTCTCGTACGTACCCGCGCCGCATCCGCCGCCGCCGCATCACATGGTATGTTACTATTATACCTATTGTACACTACAGGGGATCTACCCACCACAATGTGGGGCTCGGCCTCTCTTACAACGTATCGTAGCTTCATGCGAAACATTACCCCGACTTCTTAGCTAAATGCAAATTTGAAGCTGGAGACCGTCGATTTAGTGCACAATTCAAAACTTCACCTAAGTCAAGTGTTCTCTTCAATTTAACCAATTTTCACCACTGAGCAAGTATTTTCACAACTGATTCACAAAAACAGTTAAAACGATTTCCAAATAACCGTCTTAAAAAATCTTAACCTCAACTCAAGAAAAAATGCAAGACACTATGTTATTTGGACAACTTCACAAGAGTGACTCTTTTTCTTCCGATTGGATTCGGACATATTTACAGCGGGCTGCGTTGCAGCATCACGGGGTTTCGGCAACGCACGCGCATTGTACCGAACACCAGGACTCTTTGGGAAGTGTCCGTCTTGGTGTGTACCACCGCAGTGACAGTTATTCTGCCTCAAATCAGAAATGGCAAACACTCTTTAACCGTTAACAAGTGAAATTACTGCGGTAGACAAATTATTATTTTGGCTTTATTAAATGCCTGTGGGGTGCAGGGTTAGAATGCCACCGCACCACATTGCTAGCTGTGGGTATGGCAACCCGCCTCCCCTCCTGCCTGGTTGTCCACTGCTGGAGGGCCCAACTGGGAGCCCCTCCCCCCTGGGAAAGGGGGGTAGTAGCAGTGGACAACCCGACTAATACAGTCGTCTGTGGAACGAACCAAGTGTCCATCAGTTCCTAAGTTAAGGTAAGGTTCTAATCTTGAGAGGTCAATTTTACTATTGCGATGGAGCTCGGTTTAATAGAACAACATTGTTTTATTCTCAAAAAACGTTTCACGCCCGTATTTCCCGAAAGCATAGGCAAACTTGTCTGCATAAACTAAGTTTCAGAAGACTGTTTTGGTCTCGTGTAAAAAGTAGCGAGTTTACTACCATCTACCGGGCACAGTTCCATACTCGGGACTAATGAAAATGTCTGAATAACGCGATTACTTTCCAACCCAGTACATGTTCTAGACAAGATGATCTCAACGACTGTTTGTTTGTAGGTGGCAGCGTTACCTTACGCGATGGTGGCTGCAGCTGCTGCGGCACAGCAACCGCCCACTTACCTCCCGCATCCGCATCCAGCTGTGAGTATTATACATCATCATAATCGGCTTAGTCTTAAGTAGATGGACCTTGTAACTTCAAAGCTCAAACATATTTCAAATTTTTTGAAGCAGTCATGGCTCAGTGGCATTAGCTATGGACTGCCGCGCAGCAGGTCTATGGTTAGAATTCCGCCGCGGGCTTGAGCTTCACCGCATGGTGGTAGGGCATTTTTCGAATGCCCGACCACCCTCAAGTAAAAAACTGTCGCCAAGCACCCAATGGTGTGTTCCGGCAGCTGATATTGAGAGCCAGTAATTCGAGGTTAAGCCTGTTATCACCTTCGACCACATCATCACTTACCATCAGGTGAGATTATGGTCTAAGCCTTACTTATCAGCAATAAAAAAAAACCTGTAATGTAAGGTTGAATTCCCGAAATGTCAAGCGATTGACTCTCGCTGAGTTACTGTTGTGACCCGTATGATGTTGAGTTCGAGCATAAACCAATCTTGAGTATACTCAGGCAAGTGCGCGATTGTCCTACATTGCGTTAGCTGGGAGGTTGCGATGTTTCTTTGAAGTTACTACTGCAGACGAAAATGGATTGGTGTAGCGTGTGAAGTTTCCCTTTTATGCTACACACCTCAACCACTACCCAGAGTCGTGGACGGCGCATTCAATCTAAATAGACATTATTATATTTCACTAAATAAATCTAAATTTACTCATAATCTCTGACAAATTCACTTTGAGAGCCATTTTGGAATGTCTTGTCTATTATTAAGAACCATAAAATGCCCCAGAATATAACGGAGTAATGAGTATTTATTTATACATTAGAGATTTAATCAACACTGTGATTGAATTTGTTGGTCTTATATCTGTTTTCTAAAATTACATTGCACTGATAAACCGGCGACAACTTTTACTTAAGGGTGAACTGGCCGGTCAGTCCTTCATACAAACTTCGTAGGGTGATCACTCCCATATTTGAGGATTTAGGTCCAAAACAAAGAATGATATCGATTGATCTCTTTATTATCTGAGCTTGTAACGTAACAGTTTTTTAATAAGTTAATTAACTTGAGAGTAATGAGCCTCGAAACATTTTCATATAAAGTTTTCGAGGCTCATAACTTTCAACTTAATTATCTTTTTAAAATTTCGTTACGATACAAGCCTGGATAGTGACGATTAGAATCAATATTATTCTTAATTTTGGACCTAAAATTTCAAATAAGAGAGTGATCACCCTACGACGTTTGTATGGAGAACTGACCGGCCAGTTCAACATTAAAACATCTCTTTAAAACTTATTTATATCTCTCAGTTTTAGCCTTAAATCTACTGTCAGTTTCATAGTAAGTAACAACTATTATATAGGTACCCTCAACAGCGTGGACAAAGGTACAAAATTAAAGGTATTGTCATAAATTCAGATGGAAATGGGGTGCGAGTGCAGGCAGTACGGCCCGCCCATATTCGTCATGGACAAACGGGAGCGCCCCGATGCGGTGAGCACGTGTGATGCCTAGACATGGAATATTTTATATATTCACTAAAAAAATCATAAATTAGTTCATAATTTCACATAACACCTTTTCCCTTTCCTAAAATGTTCGAAGACTGATCTCTTACTGTTCTAACTAGATTTCTTGATGTCTAACTCTTGTAATTTGATGTGGACCTTAAGTTAACAAGATATTTTTTAACAATACTTTCCTAATATTCGACGAAGCTCTGCAGTTTTCTTTCGCCGAGTACAGTATTAAATATCAAGCTCTTCTCGCTTTCTAGAATGATCAAAGCTTTTACGTTCGACCTCTGTTACTCATAGCGTAACAATACCAGCATTGCTTTGGTCATGACAATTGTAACCCAGAGAAAAAATCCGCAATTGTTAAGCATTAATGATTGCCAGAGGGAGTAAACAGTAGACAGTATAATAAAAATTATACGTGATTTGTATTATTAATTAGAACTATTGTCAAACGTCTTGGATCGTTCGCTACTTGAAATAATGGTAGAGCTAAAGACTCGATGTATACATACTGGCACAATCCCCCAAAATTAATTTATTTAGAACAAGGAGTTGGAAATCTTTCTTATAATGGAATCTTTCTAGCGTTTGTCATAGTCATAGTTTACTTTGCTGTGCTGCTCTAGCATGAGACACCAAACAAAATTAAATAACATCTGAAGTATTCGTCTTATTTAGTGGATTTTGGTGCCAGTTTGAGGTTTATAGCACAGTATATCTTTTTTCATATTGGATACTTATTCAGGTAGCTTGTCATAACAGTGTCCATATTATCTCTAGATGATAGTAGACCCTTTATTGTGCTAGCTATACACTATAGAGTTCACAATCACGATAACGTTTCTGTGGTTTGAATTATACACAAAAACATATGCTCTAAATTAACTCACATGTTCACTGTAAACCGGTAGTTGCTAGCACAAATCTAACCATACACAATCTTCATAAAATATTCCATGTCTCAAATTCACATAAAGCGTGTTTTGTTTGTTATCACCCGCACGTGTGTACAAAACCTACTTTGCGCTTGTGTTATAACTTTTCCAACTTCCTCAAATGTCCGGCAAAAGCTCTGTTCTATCGTAGAGTACGACATCCTGGCAAATGATTCATATATGTTACTTATAACGAGTTTGTTGCGTTAACGCTTCGAGTGGTTTTTATTTAACTGTATTTTTTGAACCTACTAATAAAACCGACTGCTTTGGCGGTAACCCTAAAATTTATAAGACGGTACAGTCCTCACACTGCGACACTATCAAACGGCGGTTGCGCAGGCATTAAGGGTTGTTCGAATTAACTGGAGTTCGGACTATCGCGGCCCACTGTACATACAAATTTGTATAAAGAAAATTGAACGTGACAATAGAAAAAAATATAAAGTTTGAAGAATAATTAGATACATGTTACTGAATTGCAATATCTTTTTATCCAAGATAGTTCTTTAGAAAAAGGTGCAATGATAAAAGACAGAATTTGTAATATGTATCCCTGATGTTCACCTTATTTGACCAGATCTTCCGGTTAGATTTCTGTGTAATCGACCTGGAGACTTGATTTTTTGCTCTATTATCCGTGACTTCGGATGTGGTGTGTGGATAACAAATCTACACCGTACAAAAAAATTCTTTTGAATTTAGAATAAGTAAACAAAACGCATTTTAACTTTTTGTATTATGGATTGTTGTGTTTTTTGTCTAATGGTTGTCAATAACTCATAGTATATAAGAACTTTAATTAATATTAATTATATATAGCACATACGATATGTATAACATATACTTTTCTGTACTGCTAATGCAGCTACATGAAACACTTTGTACTTGCCAAAAATATAAATATTGGAATCTTTTTATAAAAAACTATTTACACTTAAATTCCGAAGCCCCTTAAATTCTTTCCTCCGGTCTTAACTTCACTAACTTTTCAGAAAATCTCCACAATTCTTTCGCATTGTCTTCATTAACTTTTAAACTCATTTTGGCCTCTTGACAATCAGCGAAATACTTGCCATTCACTTGGTCACAATCATCCGAAGCAGCCAAGTAAATACTCGTCTGTGCGCCGTCCAATGGACTCTTAAAGAAGGAATACAGCACTAAGCTCCTCAGCTTCTCAAATATCGTGGACTTGTATAAAGATGTGTTGACTTGACCCGGGTGTGCAGCATTGACTACCACCCCCGTACCTTCTAATCTTCTAGCTAATTCTGTACTGAAAAGCAAATTGCATAGTTTGCTGTTACAGAACGCTTGTACGTACGTGTAGTAATTTTCCCTATTCAAGTTGTCTATACGACCAAATTTGTGTAGCACAGACGACAGGATGATCACTCGACTTGGTGCAGATTGCTTTAGTACAGGCACAAGAAGAAGTGTCAGTAAGAACGGTCCGAAATGATTGATCTGCATATCGCGAACAATTCCATCTTCAGTGTTATCTTGACTGATTCCACTCGTCCCAGCATTGTTGATAAGGACGTCTAACTTTGCCTCTGTACTCTTAAATTCCTTTACGAAGTTTCTTATTGAATCCAATGAGGCTAGATCCAAATCTATATGTCTAATAACAGAGCGGTTCTTCGATAATTTCCGGATCTTTTCAACTGCTCTCTTCCCTCTTTTACTGTCGCGGCATCCTAGAATTACTTTAGCGCCTCGTTTAGCAAGTTCTACAGCTGTGGCGAATCCTATGCCACTGTTGCCGCCGGTCACAATGACCACTTTGCCGGTCATCACTGCACGACTGTAGAATTTTCCAGTAGACCACTTATTGTACACTTTTATTAGGAATAATGTAAACACGAGCCATATTATGTACCACATAATTGATTACTTTATTCTGTGTACAATTTGCACAGCTTGTGGGTGGAATGGCAGTGACTGATAGACTATATCGGGATTGTAAGCCGTCGAGTGTAATCTGCTCCGCGTACTGGTAGTTTCCGTCCGTCGCACTTGCGTTTCATATATGCTAATTATTAACGTATTATCATGATATCGATTGAGGCATTTTTTTAGAGATTATTAAAGATGAATTTTTTTAAATCGCTTCTCAATACATTTAGTGCCAATTGCGCTTCGTTTAGAAAGTTTCGTTTCGAAAACTCTTCCGGTACGACTACGTGGCGTTTATGACGTTTTTATTATTGCATTTGAATAGTTGTGAAGTTGCATAACTCAAAAATAAATGTGTACAGTTTTTTTTTTTGTAGAACCGAATTACGTAACGTTTTCTTATTAAGTACTAAATATCGAGACCTATAAGTAGTTGGTATTTCTATTCCTTTATCTGTCTAAAGATGAATATGTATACCATATTGATAGAAGTATAATAATAATATACTAAAACAAAATGTAAAACGGAAGCCAATTTATCTATATTGAAGATAATTAGCTTGTAATCCCGTGCGATAAGGGCACATACCAACAAGTGAGTTATCATCATAGCAAACTCATTCTTAATACGTTATGTTTACTGTGATTGTAATAAAGTGCTCGTGGCCTTCTACCATTATACTTTTACGCTAGCCGACCGGCACGCGGCTTGGCTTATGTAGCATGAAGAAAAGTAACAACGGAAACAAACTTTATCGAACAGCTCGAAAAGAGGTTGTACAATAATAACTTTGTATGTGGTGACCTTTATAATCCTCCCGTCTAAAGGCAACTATTTGAGACAATGAACAGGACTAGAGTTTTTTTGTCCTAATGAGATAAGTATGATCGTATTTCACAATGCATCTGTTATAGGCACAGGTTAGTCCGCTTAACCTCAGGTGGGCCACGAGCATGATACAACACAATCACATAAAAATATATATAATAATATGATCTATTATTATTGTAATGTCATGTTCGAGGTATCTTGTGTTAATGGCATTATTATTGTAATGTCATTAACACAAGATACCTCGACTAAAATAGTAATCATCTCTTTGTGCATTTATTGACATGATGTATAAACTTAGCCGTTCTAATGAAAATAAATACTAGTCAAGTGCGAGTCGTCTTCGCGTGGAAAGGGGTCCGTACTATAAAATATCGCAGTTCCTCTTTTTGTATAATCATTTGCATTACTACTCTGCTATATTTATCTGATCCTTATTTGTTTATAGCAATTGAACTTCATATATTATATATTACATATACATACTTTTAGATAAATATTTAATTGAGATCTATTTCCAAACTCTGAAAGTACTCAATAGAAGATATTCTGACATAACATTTTTACGCTAAATCGTATATAGTCAATAAAATAATTTAAAATCGATTAAATGTCTAATAGTATTTTTTTCTTCAAACAAACTAAAACGTATAATACAATCAAATACACGGCATAAAAAAATACAGACAATGAAAACTCCCGTCGCGTGGCCGAGATCTCACACCCGCAAACCGTTTGCGGTGCATATAACATGTATAACATAAAATAATAATATTAATAAATTGGCAATGAAAAAGTCTGCCGAAACCCTTGTTGGTCGAAACTAGCTCGTTGAAGAATATTTTTGAAAATATATTGTAAACTGAAAAAACTTAAGTAAAATAAAATTAAACGGTGAGCATAACAATGGCAACACCAGGAATGAAAATAAACTATCGGTGCTAGGTTTTTGATTAGCAAAGATAAATAAAAAGAGTTTCTTAGGTAATTGTGTGCGATTTTATGATATAATTCCAAATGTTAAGATTCCAGATTGCCCAGGCAGGGATGTTCAGCAGAGAGGCTTCCACCTGGACAATCTATTTTGAACGCTTAACTTGCCGGTCGTTCGCCCGGCTGAAAAGAATAAAGTACAAAATACACCAGCCATCAATTAATACAAACAATGAGACTTACACAGGGAGGAATTCGCGTCGGCGATACCACTAGAGTGTATCTAAATATTCGGTATTGGCCAAGACGAAATATTTGCTTTTACTCACGCGTGGGCGAGGCAGCTCCGATGGCGAGATTCTTCACAATCCCTTAGTCCGGGCACCATCACGAAACTAATTATATTAACAAATTTATTCTGCCACGAGTCAGCAATCAAATTTTACAAAACCCTTTTTTTCCAAATTGTTTAGATTATTCAAAAGTAAAAAAACCAAAAACAAAGCGACAAAACCAACTTCAACTTTTTTCACTCAAATTGTTCATAGATGTTAAAAAACATAAAACAGTAGACTGCTACGCTAAGGAGCGTTCAAAAACTGCCCGATAAGTTGATTGGTCCGAACACCAAAAGATATTACAGTACTCACATAAGAAAAATGTAAGCTGCATGTAAAAAGAGTATTATGAAATTTAGAGGATAAAAATGCTTGAGATATTCCATCTCTGCCAAACCACCGCTAACAATAATAAATAATTTAATAGACTTACTGATTGTAAGAAAGTAAAGACATAACAAGTATAATTTAATTAAAAAGTAAAAAACCCGACTGCTAATTATTTATTTTCGTCAAGCGTTTTATCGTTCCATTTAATTCAAAACTGCAATTTATTAAATTTATGGAATCATATTTTAAAACCCCTCATTTTGAAGCGCCACTCGATGGGACAAAATTTTTCTCCTTACATATCGACTAAAATCCGCTAGTTTGCGTATAATTCACAAAGCTTCGTTCGTAGACGCCAAAATTGAATAAATTATTTTGACTTGGGCCGCTTGCAGCCAAGATAACGCCGATAGTCGAAAAACAAATGCAATAAAATTTAGGGCAATGAATTGGGGAATATTTTTCATGATAATATCTTAAAAACTATTATAAATATCCGACATGTTCACACACATTCCATAAGATTTATGATTTTACTTCTGACGTGCATATTATGTGTATAAAGGCCCAGTTTATATATTATGTTGTCAGTTTCTTCTATTTATATCGTGGACCAAGACCTCGATGATAAATATTGCGCAGGTACAATGCTGTTATTGTTCTGGAAAGGCGGGTTAAAGAGTGGAAACACATGACAGGAATATTGCGGGTGCTAGTGTTCTGAGCAACCTACAATTATGTTCAAGGGCAACAGCTTACCATTAGGCGGACTATTAGTCATTCTGTAACAACATACAATAAAAAATCTTTTGAGCGCTGTGAACTGCCTGCTCTTATCAATGTCGACCTTATCTTATATTCAGTTTTCTTCGAACTGATTTACAACAAGTATTATCAAAGTGAACTTTGTTCTTTATTTGCCCTGTATGCCGATAGCGTAAACACATCGGTAAATTTATATATGTTTTTATTTTGGGCTCACGAAAACTGTTCTCTTGAGGACGACAAAAACGATACTCGACTACCACACCAGTTAAAAAAAGGTTACTAAAATTATTATTACTGAAATAAAAAAATATAACTACTTAGCAGTATATTATGTAATAATAACAAATATTTTAAGTGTTTTAAGAAAACATCAATTGAATTATTTAATAAAACACTTAAAAAATCTTTATAAAAATTATATATATCTAGTGACAATTCCGCCTAATTTCCTGTTAAGCCGACGTGACGTCACAAACGCCACCCATCCAAACCGGAAGAGTATTCGACGCGTTTCCATCCTCAGTATGTCTTGACTCTACGAGCACACGATCGAGATATATATAATTTTGAAAAAGATTTTTAAGTGTTTTATTAAATAATTAAATTGATGTTTTCTTAAAATACTTTTAAAATATTTGTTGTTATTAAATATGGATTTTCGCAAAGTAACGCCTGAATCAATTAATTACTTATTAGGTATTGCCCCGTGGGTTGCCGGGTTAGAATGTAATTTCTACCTGTGGGTGTACTAAGAGGCGACTAAAGGTAAAATACCGGAAGGTGGGCAGCAGCGTCCTCTTAGGAACTGATATCTTAAACTGCTATCCTCAAGACGCATGCCAAATGTAGGAATTATGGCAAACCCCCCTAAATGGGAGAGGCTGTGTTCAGCAGTGGACAATCCGGCTGATACAGTACAGTATTAGGTATTCGATAGATGTACAGGTAAAACATGCTCGGAGCAGTGTTGTATCTATATCTTTCTATTTGCTGGTTATATCACACGCATTAACATAGGACCCCAGTTTGTTTCTTTGTATAGTTTAACAAGGTAACAAGGAATTTGTAATTTAACCCATCCTATATATAACCATTAATTCAATCATCCTCGTCTCTCTACCTACCCTTCTCCCACTCGCATCGGGTCTAACAAAACAGCCGAAATGCAATCATCAGTACTGTCCCGTGGGATGTTGAGCTTGAATTGCACCCTATCTTCCTGAGGGTGTCGTAAGAGCCGACGAATGTAAAATGTTGGTACTTACCAAGTGAGCAGTAACGCTTTCTGAAGTATTTGTATCTTATACTGTGATCCCACAAGACGCCTGCTAAGTGTGGTGATTATGGCAACCCAAGGAGGACAGTCATAATATTACAACGCCATTGTTCACCGGTGGATGACTTCCGCCTGTAAAAGTCATGATAATCATCTAATATAAATTGATGTTTGCCTCTGCAAGATATTTCACTTCTATGCCCATATCGCCCGCAAACCTGGTGACAACCCGCTCCTGCACCGAGGCAATTGTGAAATATGTACTTACGTTCATTTGATCCCTTGCTGTATAATTATTTCTTAAGGATTCATTCCATAAATCATACACTTTAGAAACACGAATACTTAAAGTTTCCTCGATAGAAAAAAATCCAAAGTTATATCTAAACAATTAAATAAACCCTTAGTACGGCGTAAATACTTCACGGAAAGTCATCAGTTTCTGAATAATAATAAAACAACGTGTTTTCTATAACGTATACACATTACATTTTTCAAAGTATTTGTTTTTATTATGCGCTGGGAGGACCAAATCCAAACCTCGCTGAAAATCAAAGCCTCAAAAGCCGTGCACGTTGCTGAATGTAGGAGCAAGTGGAGGAAAGTAATAAAGGAGAAAGTTTTGGAACCATGATGTGGTCACGACCCCGAGCATTGGGGAAACGACTCAAGGAGGAGGATAAATTGATTACTGAGATCAGTACAAATTGTTTATTACTATTTCACCGGAAGTCCTTCATTCTTATATTCACACCTTCTTAGACCACTTAACATCCGCAGTGGACGATATCGGCCATTTCTATTGTTATAACGTAATGGTTTACCCGTCAAAGGTCAACTAATTATCAGATAATACAGTAATCTATAACGAACTATCCATATAGTATCTATTCTTATATTATTGAATGGACGGCACGGCACTGAGACCTCGTGTCGTAAACTATTATTACTTATAGATCATAAACATTACCGATAGCCTTACTATAGGCAGCAAAAAATTATTTGATAAAAAATTTAACCTACCGGTTATGATAAAATCTTTAAGAGCATGTCGAGGCATACTCAATGAAGATTTTTGTAGCTTCAACACCTTAAAAACACGTTTTATATGTTATTGATACTATTAGTGCTCTTGAAGAGACAAGACCTCTTCGTGAAGAAACGCGTCGAAAATTATTCTAGCTAGGCTAAGTGGCGCTTCTAAAGTCATGCTGGTTAAAATTTAGGCGGGATTGTCACTAGTTATAAGTATATAACGGGATTTAATTGCGATGAAGACATGTATATCAAGTATTTATCTCGACGTTTCGACTAAGTTGTATTGGTCGTTGTCACGAGCGTGCTGAACATTGTCAGTATAATCGGATTTTGAATCAGTCGGAGTAAAGTGACATTACGAGTGTTGCTACTTTTTAACGATACAAAAATAGTGCTGTGGTAATATGATTTAGCTCTTTCTCTTTGTCACTTTAGTGAGTTGTATAATTTTACATAATTCACAACTTAAAATAAACAACAAATATGCATTTGGATTTTTACTTTTATGATTAATTGATACTTATTAAACAATTGTATGCTTTAACTTTTTGATACATTAGTTATATAAGTTCAAAAAATTATTTTATTGTAATATGGCCAACACACTCATAAAAACTGAACCAGAAACATCACTATGATTTGAAGTTGGCAACACTATTATGAAATGTGACATTTCGATCTGTCAGTTTATTCCGTCTGATTAAAAATTCGAATATAGGTATATATTTTTTTTGTATTTATAATGTGTTTTTGTAATTGTTTTTTTTTCTGGAGAATATGTTTTTAAATATTTGCTATAATTAATATGTATTTATTTATTATATTTAATATAGAATACAAAAAATATGTAAAACCATATAGTTGATTTCGACCGTAATCTTCATCACGGCAGTGCCTACACAGAATAATTAACAATAGGCTGGTTTGGTGATCATACCTTAGACCACAACATGCAGAACTACTATCCATATTCAATCTTTGCCTCTTCAACATTATGTGAAAGGTATAAGTGAACGCAAAAGGCATTAAGATGATTTGTGAATTTCAGCTGGCGTATGGAGCGATGGGCGGCGGCGCGGGCGTCGCGGGAGTGGCGGGAGGCGCCGGGCAGCACGCGCCGCTGCAGGCGCAGCAAGCCAGGAGCTACAGGAAAGGTATGTATGCCTCGGATACAGCTGCCACTCTATTCAGATAAGTATATAATGCTACAAAATCACAAATATACGGTAGAAAAAAAAAATGTCATGTGCGGGATTCGAACCCGCGTCCATCCACCCCTTAAGCCGGGGTATGCTCTAACCAATTGAGCTAACATGACATGACGTCATAACTCAAATCATTCCTATCGTTCCATAACCATCGTATTGGGATGGCGCGACACCTATAGTACCACTTGCGTTGTACTAAAAACAAGACCAATTTTGCAATTTGTTTTATACTTGTAAATGATGATGCAACCGTATAATTTTATAGCATAGCAGGCGTTATTGCAAACCTAACAATATTAAAAAAAGTATATAATGTTACAACATGGTTATATGAACTCTGCATTACTCCCTGCGCTTCTTACGTCGCCTCAACGCGCTCGCGACTTTGCGCCGATATGATGGCATCGACATCGGCCCATAAACAATGAACTTTTTTCTTTTTTCGTAAAAGCTAACGTGAGTTGACATAATTATAAACTACATAATATACCGGCTGCACTCGCGGTGTTTAGTCGTTATCTCCGACCGGTGTTCGAGCAGTAAAGATGCTCATTGTCAAGGAATACGTGAAGCGTTCGTAGCGAAGTTGGCTTAGCTGTTCTTAACCGATCAGCAAAGTTCAGCAACGTCGCCCGCGGTCATGAATTGGATGGGTGACCGCTAGTGAGATTACTACTGAGCATGTACGTGCTTCGGAGTGTACGTTAAGCCGTCGGTCCCGGTTGTAGTCTTAGGATGGCAGTCGTTATAGCATGGTGGTAGGGCATTTTGCGAATGCCCGCCTGGCTTGCTACCACCCTCAAGTAGAAAATCTGTCGCCAAGCACCTAACGGTATGTTCCGGCAGCTGTCTTTGAGAGTCAGTAATTCTAGGTTAGCCTGAACAACATTTTCGACCATAACATCACTTACCAACAGGTGAGATAGTAATCAAAGGATAACCTGCCTAGAATAAAAAAATGCGGGCACTTTCGAGGGCTGCTAGACGCGCCGACCAGTGTTCGACGAGCACCTTTACTGGTCGGAGATACTAAATAGTAAACACCGACTGCTAGCCGGTATATATGTAGTCTATAATGACCTTTCTGGTTGAGTAGTAGGTACATTGTTTAGGTTGTCTATCGACGATGAGTTATTGTGGATAATTGTAGGCGTTGCATTGTATTTGTGTAAGTGATGTGTTGTGTTGTGTTGTTCCAGTGGGCGTGGGTTCAGGCGTGGGCGTGGCGACGGCGACGGGACAGCCGCTGCTGGCGCCCGCGCCCATGCAGCAGTTCGTGCCCTACCCGCATCCGCACCCGCCGCATCCGCAGCACTACCATCATCCCATGGTCAGTATATATCTATCTACCTACCTACTGTAGCCAACAAACTTGACACCACACCTCACAAATACAATACATGTCAAGGCCGGCAACGCATCTTCGATACCTCTGCTGTTGCGGATGTTCGTGGGCGACGGTGATCACTTACCACCAGGTGAGCCGCCGGCGCGTTTTCCCTCCTATCCCATTAAAAAAAACGATTTATATTTTTTAACCAACAACTGGATTAAATATCGTCCGCTGTGGTCATCACAAAAGTGGGCGTCTGCTAGTGGCATTAGTACTGGGCGTGCATGTGCTTTGCCAGTCCCGGTCGCTTAGTCATCCTGACAGTATGTCCCGGCAGCTGTTCTTGAGAGCCAGTCGTTCTAGGCTTGTCTTAAAAACACCTTCGACCTTATAAAGTATAGGGATTGGGTAGGAATACCAAACATATTTCAATACAACATTTCTTCCACTTCCTACCCTTATGTCACTCTAAGTGGTGTTGACCCACTTATAAGTTAACATATTATACTGATCAAAGTTTTGTAAGATGTTATGGTACTTTCCATAATACGAGTGATAGTTTAACTTTGGAAGAGAATGTAGTAAAAAATAATAAATATTTTGCGTAAAACCTATAACTTGGCTTATGTTTTAATCTACATACGCTTTAACAATTTAAGGTCTGGAATAATATGAAGTCAGAAGCCAGAGATATTGGCAATAAGACACATATAGTTATACAAAAATGTACCAAACTATAGAACCGCAACTTCTTTTCACCGCTCTTTGACGCGTTTAAGCAAGGTTAGAGTAGCCGATTTGGTGACTCAAACCGTCTCATTCTTCTAGTAATTAAACAACTTTAAACGGTTTAAATCGCGTATATTTATCGTTATTTTTGTCCCGACGTTTTTTTTTTTTATTTTTTTTTTATGCCTGATAGGTTAGCCTTTGACCACTATCTCACCCGATGGTAAGTGATGATGTGGTCGAAGATGTTGTTCAGGCTAACCTAGAAGTACTGGCTCTCAAGGACAGCTGCCGGAACACACCGTTAGGTGCTTGGCGACAGATTTTCTACTTGAGGGTGGTAGCTAGCCAGGCGGGCATTCGCAAAATGCCCTACCACCATGCTATAACGACTGCCAACCTAAGACGACAACCGGGACCGACGGCTTATAGTGCCCTCCGAAGCACGGAAACGCTCAGTAGTAATGTCACTAGCGGTCACCCATCCAACTCATGACCGCGGGCGACGTTGCTTAACTTTGCTGATCAGTTGAGAACAGCTAAGTAAACTTCGCTACGAGCGCTTCAAAACGTTTCAAACACTTTGCAGTGATCGTGGTCACGGGGTGACTAAAATAATGATAAATATACGCGATTTAAACCGTTTAAAGTTGTTTAATTACTAAGTGTAATAATCGCTAAAACCTAAGACAAAATTATCGTCTCATTCTCCGTTGAGCATATACTCATACTCCATTAAAGCGGACTCGGCTGTGAATATCGAACTATATGGAGTTTGAGTCTAGACTCATATTTTGACATAATGAAGTATGAGTCAAAACTCGAAATTGTCTCTGAATTTCAGACTTTAAGAATTAGAGGCATTTTGAAATTTTCTGGGCCCCGATTTCAGATGTTAAAATTGGATTATCATTGTGTGTTTAGTGTTATTGACTATAAATTAGTTCAAGCTCAGAAATGGAAATCTATCTGAATCCGCCAGACATCGTAGAAGAGACAGCAAGCGTTAATCTAGAGTTACAAACGTATTGAAAAACTTGTGTGACACGTGCGTAAAAGTATTGTAGTTTCGGGACTATGGTTTGTATTAAAATTGTACTCTCGTTTACAATAAACTTCTTTCCTCACTTATATCATAATTTACAATTAAAATGATGTAAGCTACAGATGTCACTACTAGAGAGAATCTCTTTTGTGCTTCTCTTAAATGTTAATATTGCAATCCATCGTTAGTTATTTGATATAATATTGTATACGTGTGCAGGTGCGCATGTACCACCACGGGGGCGTGGGTGTGGGCGTGAGCGGCGTGGGTGGCGGAGTGGGAGTGGGCGCGCTGGGCGGAGTGGGCATGCAGGCGCTGGGCGGCGTGGGCGTGGGTGTGGGCGTGGGCGGCGGCGAGGGCGGCGGGTACGCGCCCCCGTCGGCCTCCCCCGCCGCCGCCTCCCCCGCGCTCTACCCGCCCCCCTCCCCCGCGCACACGCCGCACCCGCAGCACCAGCACCAGCATCAGCACCATCCGCATCACCACTACCAACAGCCACCCTTCCAGGTACTAACACGAACAGCTTCTTTACTACAACCAACAGTAGCCGTTCCAGTTACTCTAACACAACCTCGTATATGCCTAATTCGTTAACAGCAGCCAACCCTTCCAATTATACCTTACTCATACATACTGTGTTCTAACTCGTTAACAGCTTCCTGGTAACTTGTTCAAAGGAACATAACTGGATCACAACTACGATCTACTATACCCCTTCACACACATCCACACACCACACTTCTACAGTCACAAATATGTATCACCAATATCAGTAGCTACACATTTAGGTGTTACCTAATTACACTCGCTCACATATATGTATTAAGCTTAACTTCATCCCATGAAAATAGCATATAGGTAAGACTGATAACGCTCAGTATTTCCTGCCCTATATTTGATATAGAAAGGTGCCATGCCTGTTACATAAACACCTTTCTGTAAGATAGTAAACTCTCAGAGTAAGACTTCTAACTTGTTGTGCCCCGACAGGGTTCATAGACTTCATGCTCATATAACAACATATACTATATATGCAATAATTGATTTGATTCTTAGTTTTATAGAGTTGCATCAGTACTACCGTACTAGTAGTAGGTCTTAGATCCACCAGGTCCCATATAATCAAACATTTTGGTACAACTTTCTTTTCCTTCCGGCTAGGATCGCTCCTCTACTATCAGAAGCCGTAAACAGAATAGTACATTTATAAGGCATAAAGGTGTACTAAACTTGTCATTATAGTTTTCTTTTTCTATGACTGATTTTCATTTGATTTTGCAAAGGGTCATGACATTGACAGTGTGACAATTTATATGTGAATATGTAATGGTTGTAATAATAAAATATGCCCTATAAATATAGCTATTACACTATGTAAAGATTTTTTTTATGTTATTGTGACTGAACAAGCTCGAGGCCCACCTGACGTTAATTGGTAACCACTGCCTATAACAAGTGCATTTTATCACAAGTCACGAATTGCACTGTGCCTGTCACCTTGAGACATAGTTGTTAAGTCCCATGTGCCTGTAATTTCACTGGCTCTCAAGGACAGCTGCCGGAATACACCGTTAGGTGCTTAAGGCAGATTTTCTACTTGAGGGTGGTGGAGCCAGGCGGGCAATCGCAAAATGCCCTTCCACCATGCGACGAAGCTCAAGCCGGCGGTGGAGATCGAACCAGGGACCTGCGGCACGGCAGTATTACCCCTCGGCCATCATTGCTTCAAAATGTTACAACCAATGATATTATATATAAAAGGAGGGAGATATGTTATATTGCGTACTGAAATGGCCCCATCTAAACGACCCCTGGGACAGTCTCGTATCTGACCGCTATCCCTGTTGCTCACATAGAATCTCCGATTTTATGTCGCACTCCGGCGCATCTTCGAAACATAATCTATCTATACAAGTACATACAAAAATTGACGGCACGGGTGTCGTGTACAAACGTTGTTTTAATACGTATCTTTCGTAATCTTTGGTTACACACCATTAAATTCGTCTACTTAGTATGTTTCCATTATAGGTTGGCTTCACTCTTTCCACGCTGACTACATTATATTCTTAGATAATATCAATGCTTCACCTCATAGTCTGTATATATATTGAACAGTCCTTATTCATATAATATTGTTTGTTCTCAGGTGCTCTGCCCGCTGATGAACACAGGTGCTGGCAATACCCACCACCATCTCCACTACCTCAACCATCACGCCGACCCGCACAATCACCATCCACATTCTCTGCAGGTACAATAGCCATCAATTTGTACCTATCACAGCCTCATTGGCCGATAGAGGGCAATAGACTCGCCCACTGCTACTTGAGATCTATAAACATGGGTGTGAATATCTGGTTGTCAAAATGTCTGCCAACCATTTTGTGGATTATGTATTACAACTGATAACATGTTAAATATTTTTAAAGTCTAAAATGTAACATACCTGTGCAATAGGTGTATGTTATATGGTTACTTTAAACAATAGTTAATATAAAAGGATCAATATAATATACTACTATAATTGTTAAGAACTGGCCACATTTCTGTTTTGGTAATATATGTACCGACATTTTGATTTTTTGAATTTCATGCATCGGGCTTGAGCTACTTTTGCAAGTGCCGGCCTGACTATCACCGTGAACTAGAATATCAGTCGCCTAGCACAAACGGTTTGGTATTTTTTTCTGATAGGTAAGCCTTTGACCACAATCTCACCTGATGATAAGTGATGATGTGGGCGAAGGTGTTAACAGGCTTAACCTAGAATTACTGGCTCCCAAGGACAGCTGCCGGAACACTCCGTTAAGTGCTTGGCGACAGATTTTCAGGGTGCCGACAGTGACAGGTGTGCCCTACCACCATGCGGTGAAGCTCAAGCCCGCGGCGTGATTCGAACTATGGACTTGCTGCGCGGCAGACCATTGCCAATGCCACTGAGCCATCACTGCTTCAAAGCACTGCTTCACAGTGTACTACAGATGGTATGCTTGAGAGGCACTATCTATTCTATATGTTTAACAGACTAACATCTTGAACCACATGATATTTACTCATAGGTGAGATAATGTTCAAACGCTATCTTAAAATCTTAAAAATTACGAGCGGAAACATTACAGCGCTGTGCGGTATTCGAACCCGCGTCATCCACCCTTATAGCCAGGGTACATATCCATGTTCCATATATGTGCCGTTTAACAAATTTGCTGAGTCGCCAATTGACATCTTTTAAATGCAAATTTATGAAAGGGTTCTTGTCTTCCCATTCACGGAAGATGCCTACCATTATACAGGGTTATTGGTAAAATGCTAACAATTAATAATTGTTGTATGAGTACAGTATTATCCTTTGCGTTACAGCAGGCAGTGCTGCTCCCGCCGGGACACGGGTCGGGCGGCGCGGCGCACCCCTAACCGCGCGTCCCGCTAGCGCTGCTGCCGCTACTGCTGCTGCGCAACGCCCGTCGCACCGCCGCCCGCGCCCCCCGCGGCCCTCGCGGCCCCGCCGGGTGTTAGCGGGACGGGGTACACCTCCTTGCCCTGGGGACCACACCACCACTCGCTGCATCACCCATATGGTTCATATCTAACCAAACAATACCAGGCTAGATTTCATATCCCTACGTATAAAACTTGGTCCGTGAACCCGCTGACTAGTACATACAAAACTATATCATTGATAAGCGGTTTATAATCTTTGATTAGCTTCAAATAAACAATTATATATGAAGCTAGTCTCCACTGTTAAACAAGATTGGCAGACTAAATATGTAGTATGTAGGTTTGTACAAGGTTTACTGTGGAAGCTAGCAGAGCACAGCTTTAAATGTCTCGTATATATTACTGCCTTCGACAGTATGTAGCCGGCGGATCACAACCAGCTTTGTATGTACTGTGAAATCTATGCCTGGTCTTTGGCAGCAGTGTGGTATCCTTGATGATGATTCTGTGCTGATATAATAGCTGCTCCATGAGGCTGCTGAGTCTTGGGTCCTATTGCAATTATGTTACAGATGTTGTCAATATAATCTATAACATAAAGTCATTGTAAAGATTCGCAAATGTTTTAAGGTATGTTCTTGGTTATACTTTTGAAGTGAGATGGACATAAGAATATAATGTATAGAAAATAAATACAATGAGCACAATCCAGAACGGCTTTGAAATGTTTGTCTAGTCGTTTATATTGATATAATAAATAACTCAACTGGTGATGTTGTTTGCTTTCCAACAAATTGAGTGGTCCAAAATTAAGAAAAAAGTTTAAACAGATCTAAAATTAACTTTGTGTTTTAGTAAATATGAAAGAAATTAAACTAGTTTTCAAATAGCCTACTAATATATTAAGAATAATTATCTAATTTAAGTTAGTATGAAATTAAATACAAAGAAAATAATTGCTTTTGTTTCTAAAATAATAAAATTATATTAAAAAATGACTAAGGCATGAAGGTTAATATGACTGATATATTTTTACGGAAATAGATTTAAATGTCAATTACTAGACGGACACAATTCATTCCCATACATTCCCAAAAATCAACACCACCGCAGACATTTCAAAGCCATATACTTGTCCTGCAATAAACCTAAGTTTGATCAACAGCTAACTAGCTATGTATCAACACAGAATCTCATCAATATACAGTCCACCAGGGTGACCAAAGTACCCTCCGTTTGCACTAACACCCGGTGCCTAGTTGAAACGTGAATGCAGTGTTGGACGTTGCCAAGTTTCACTATAGCGAAGTGATGTGCGGACTTTGGTATGTTTGTATACTCCCCACTGTGGGAACGACTTACAGGCATGGTCGTGTTAGTCTATACACAGATTTTTCTACTTAGATATATGTAAATAGGAGGCCAAGAATTAGTAGTACCTGCTGTAACAGTCAATTGAACTTTTCGGAAAGTGATACTGCTATAGCACAAATGTTAAGTTAGAAATTCTCTTCTGTTTTTCTATTTATTCAATTTTTTGTAGTTGATACAAGTGATATTGTTCCAATAGAGTAACAGAGAGACTTTGTATTTTATTTGTTCAAATCCATAAAAGTTCTTAACATTGAACTCCTACTTTTAAACTAACTTTATAACTATGACGACAGTTATGTTTGGTTTGCTTTTATCGACTAAATTTTGCTGCTAAAGTTTTAATACAGTTTCAATACTTCATTTGATGTTTGTAGACTAACAACGACTATTGTCTGTCCAATCGAAAAATCCAAGCAACTAATTGGAAATTTGTTTTGCAACATACTGGTCAATTGTAGATCAGATTTGTCTGTGAGAACTACAATAAGTCAGACTAATTAGATCACTGATTTGCTGTTCAGCAACAGTAGTCTGAAAAATGCTGTACATGGATAAAATAACAGTTGCCAAATGTGGTTTTGTAATTATTTCTACGAGTTGTTTTTGCCATTAGAATTATGAACAACGAATTATGATGATCGCAATGGCTGAGTAGAAAGTATTTAGGTCGTTGAACTTAAGGTTATTCAGCTTTTTCTTTTGCAAACATATTTATTTCATTACCACAAGTTAATCAAAGGTCATTGAACTTTGTAAGTGTCAAAGAGCAATATTTTTTTAGCCATCAATTAGTAACCTTTATTTATTGCAAGCATTTAATCTGAAGATTGTAATACATCTAATTGTTATTATACATGTTCAACAGCAAATCAGTGTTGGTGTTTCCGATTGTGCAGCTGGCATTCACTAAATTCGCTGACATCATAATTCAGTGATATAACTGAATTTCAGCCTAATTGTTATAAATGTCTGTATGTATTTAAGTATTATACATAATGTTTATTGGCATTGACACATTTTTATAAACAAAATTAATTGTTTTTCATTGCTGTCAGCAACTGAGGGTTAAAATGTTTCTTTAATTTTTATGTATCAATTATTTCCAGTTTTGCTGAATATATATATTTCAATATATATAAAATCATTTAAATCTTGTATACAGGCAGTGCTGAAAGTCGTTTTATAAATATTATAAAACAATAATTATGAATATATAGTATATATTGTTGGTTGAAGTAAAGTGTGAGAAAAAATATGTGACAATGCCAATAAATGAATATAAACCGTACATATAAGGGAGTGATAGAGTTAATATGTACTTTTAATATATGTATCTAAAACCGTAAAGTGTGGACATTTGGTAAAACACCACTTTTACACAGTAACATAGTTATTATAGTGTGTGTAATGTATTCTACATATATTAAATTCTGTGTCATTAAGGTTATTGGCTACCGCCCATACTGTCCTATGTTGTATGTATCTTCCAAAGTGCAGGCGGTAATTTTGGACAGCACATTATGTGTAAAATACAGGCTTAAATTGCACATATATTTAAGTTAATTTGTACATATATTGGCAATTGATGTACGCTATTTCCTCACTTCAGGAATCATCGAGTTTTGACAAGGAGACATGTAACCCTTTTGAAACTTTATGTAAATTATTGAAGTTATCATGTCATTTGTTAGTCATTTATTTTTTTTATATTAGCTCTATCTTATCCTTTGTTTATCTATCCCAAGAAAATGTATGTTGTTCGCTTTTCTCTCATAAAATCAAACCGCAATGGCTAGTTGAGACAATGTCCAGTTGTCTATGAACACATCGTCATCATATGTAGGCTGATTTTCATTGTGCTCATTTCTCATATATTATTTATAAACTATCGCTTACATATCTATTAAAAAATATATATTGTCTACGTAAAGTAATAACGATATGCCTTCTTAGTACTACGCTGCAATAATAAATGTTCGTGTTTTTATTTAAGACTGAATATTTTGACTGGAATCAGCAGTCACTCCTTGGCTTTTATGTAGTTGTGTTAACATTATAGCATGGCAATACCTGTGTTGCCAGTCTAATAATCAAAGTCCGCACAGTGCGGCGGGGTTTAGTTAAAATAATTAGTTATGTCTACTCCGTATGTGGTTAGACGTGTATATGTGTGTAAGCATAAATGCGAATGTGTGTGTACGAATCTACCGTAGACGTCATTATACTCAGTCGAGGGTAGATGTGTATATTATAATTAGGTAGGTAGTTATTTTTTCTCGAACTTATTTGTTTTTTGTGTGCGGGAACTTGTGTAAGTGCTATTATTTCTGAAAGAATCTACTATTCTTTTTAAACCGCATTATGAACTTATAACGAATACATTGAAGAGCACTGAAACATGAGTAAATTGCATATGTTAATATTTAAGAAGATATTAAAATGTCAGACTTTTTTGGATACCTAGTTTAAATATATGGCTTTATAAACAAACGTTGAGTTGACTCTCAGATATTAGAAATTCTGCGAACGTAACAATTTTTCTGGCCGTTGCATTATACATATCTATAATCGTGTTTTATAAATCACAAAATTATATAACAATATTTCGATGTCTACACAAGTTCCTTGCACGTATCTCTTCCTTCTAGCTAAGCTCAGATTGCCGCTAAACCATAGACAAAAACGGCAATTTGGTCCCTACGCCTTATTTATTTAGATCTATTGTAAAATATAATTAGTTGTAACCTTTATACCCTCCGTGATTGCAACGCGTCAACGTCGTACCGATGATTTGTGACGTTTTCGCGTTGCTTTTTGTTTCTCTATGGACTTTTTTTGCTGCCATTTTGTTTTACAATGGCGGATAGTGAATGTTGCACGTTGTTGTGTCAGATTTGTACGCCGGGACCGTGATATGTTGGTCTAAGTTTTTGCAAGTAAGTCGACAACAAGCACGAGAAGTTATACTTATAATATAGGGGGGTTTGGAACGCTGATTAGCAGAAATGTTACACCACGACAATGGAACATCATTGCGGTCGTGAATGTGCAAGTAAACTTAAAAAGAATCCACTCTTATGGGTGCAGATTTCCAGTAAGCACATCCAGTAATATGTAGTTTCGTGCATTGCCAAAGATTTTTAGGAACCGCAGATGATGGGGAAATATTCATATCTGTCGTAAGTCAATGTTAGTTTGTGTGCAAATCTGACAATCGACGTGAACAAGGAACGCAATCGGGGCTGTTATTAATAGCTCGTTATAATTAACTTGTCTCTGCTATTACTGACAAAAAAGGCAACTGAACCGTTATCAAGTATCGATTGCTGCTTAACAGTAGCAGCTTAATGAGTAATTATGCTGGACGTATTAACGGTATTCAGAAATATAAGCGGTTGACATGAAATTGCATGAACGACGTACAGACCGCGGGACGGTAGCGGTGCGGAAGCGGTCCGTCGTTCGTGGAATAACGTGGACTACGTTTTATTGCATCGGAATGGTTTTATCACAAAAAGAATTGTATTGTTTTTTACCAGTTGTTCCTTGTTAATGCGCGTTTCATCTGTGGAACCACATTTAAGTGGAGACAAACATATACAAAAACTTATAACAACACAATTCTTTAGTCTAAAATGTCTAATAATTTCATTTCTAAATTTTAATCACGACTCGAGCGATCTTTTTGAACCCTCATTAGAATCCTTATAGGGTTTTAGAATACTGGTTGTTCCCTTTGATTTTTCTGTGGTATATTATGTTTAATTAGTTTCTACTTCTTATAATGGAATAAACTAATGAAAACATTTTCCTGAAAGTAATGCGACTCGACGCTTATTACACCTGTCAACCGTCGCTTTGACAGCTGTCAAAACGCATAGTGATGATGTGGTCCAAGAGAGGCCTAGAATATGAGCAGTTAATAAAAAATAGCAGTGGCAGAACGGGTATTTAGTATTCTTGAAACCTCTCAAGAGGGTCACGAAATGGAATAAGATATAATAAACAGGTATTCTTAGAAATAAATACGTCAAAAAAGTAATATTTTAAGTAAGACGGAAAATTAGTATCAATTGATCCAAATGGAAATCTAATTAGGTGTTCAAATGGATGCTCGTTTTGTGGAATATTCAATTATTCGACATATTCGGACCACGAGTTGAAAAGTCTATTTAAGATGTAGAAACCAAATCGAAATATAGTTATTAGTATATTGGTAAATACTGCCTTAAAGTGTTAACGAGTAAGTTGTGCTGATGGATTTATATAGCCAGGTGCGTTTTCTGAGTATGCGCAATTTAGGATTGACAATAAAAATACGTTAGAAATAGATTTAAGGAATGGGGAACGTTTCGCGAAAATAATCTATTTTGAAAATCAATTATTGTTCAATGTGTTCGAACTGGGTCATATGCAGTTATTGGTGGCAGAACCGTTTCTTTCTATTTGCGGGTAAAAATGATGACAATGTTATTTGAAAATCGAATGTTTCTAGATATACAAATCCCACTAAAAGCAAACATAAAAATATATTAAGTATTAAATACTTACTACTACCATCGGTTCATGTTAATTTCGGAAGTCAAAAAAAAGATCAACCGTTATGAATTATAAAATTCAAATCATAAAAAACGTTCAGTTCATTATAATTAAACGTGATTCAATTGGATTTTGTATCCCGTTTTACCCATTTTGATAAGCTTGCACACTCGACCCTGCAGAAGTGTTGTAACTGTAACGTATCGATGTCGATAAAACCTAAGTTAGCGTAAGTTAAAAGGGTTCTTAGCTGGTGGGGCGTGAAGTCGCGTTAGTGGTTAGAATCGTGACTTAGAACAGCAAATACTTTTTTTTATATCACCTGTGTTATCATGGTAATATATTGGTTATAAAATATCAACTATTACATACGATACTAACGCGACCACCTCGTTGACTAAAAAGCCTAAAGCTCAATGTCACGTATTCTTTCAGATTAATAGGTTTATATATGTAAAGTTGTGGCATCGAGGGGGGCTTGTCCATGACCTCCGCGCGGTGCTCCCTGGGTTGCGCCAAATGTGGACGAAGTAATTCACATTTTTTTGTAAAAAAAATTGTCTATGACATGCGCTGTACGGGCAGGATACATCCTCACTGCCGATCATCAGAAACTCCTTTCACAATTGATTAATAAATAGCAAAAGGTTATGACTTTTTCTATTTTTCAAATATGTGTTTTGAAAGGAGTTTTCTATATAAAAATAAACATGTAACGTATCGTAATGTTACATAAAACACACACGATTTTTTAGGCATAACTAAATATAGAATATAAAGTAAACACGTATTTACAATATACATCCCGGAACTTCGTTAATGTATATGTCCATATAAGGTCAATAGTGTTTGTACATATGTATATAGATTTAGATTGAAATTAGCGTCCTATCCTGGAGACGGCTTGTATTCCTGTATCGTTTGTGATGTATTTTTCGGTGATAAAAGAAAATTATAACATTAAAAAAAAATCACAAAAAAATAAATACGCGATAAGGGAGGAAGGAGGGGGGGCCTACGATCCGTACCAAGTTCATGATTAGACCATACGCTATGTAGACTTTCCTCGAGAACTTGGTGCCGGTCTTTTATTATTGTTTTTCTTTTTCGCTTTTTTTGTTTTGATTTAAATTTTATTACGCGTGACTGCGTCTACCGAATGTAAATTGTTAAGAGTATGTATGAAAATATTATGTGCGCGAGTGTTGTTCGTTATGCGCCGTTAGTATAAAAGATGTGTAACTATATCGATAATGTTAATTTGATTGTGTCACAACCCTAAATAATGTGATACTACTTCACAGTAAATGGGGGACAGTTCAATCACGACGTCGTGTTTAATTGTTTTAATAAATATATATATTTTCTTGTCGTGATAGTTCCTCAGAGCCATTGCAAATTTATGTATATACAAATATTTAATATTTTAACGGTTGTGGTAAAAAAACTCCTTTAATATTGAACGAAGATACTATACAAATTGTACTGATTATATAATGCAAAATAATCCATGATATATTTATGTGTCCCAATCTCATTGCTTACGCACATTTTGAGTCGCATTTAAACGATTTAATTTATATTAAAAAAAATGACAGCGAATATTTTTAAAACTAAAAATGTTAACTAAAATTGATAACATCAAGAATGTTTAATCGAAATCAATATTACTTTGAATAATTTGCAATACAAAAGGAAAAAAAATCCTTGTGCCTTCAAACGCAAATATTATCTATATAATAAGAGCCATTGTCGTAGTAAAACTTAGGATAAATCTTGTAAGATGGCCCGTATTATCCAACACGTTTTGTACGCCATAAGCGGGTAAAATGCTCTAAAGTCGGGGAAGGGGATCAAATGATGTTATTTATTGTTTGTATTATGTTTTTAATCTTTTTGTAGTTAACTATTCCTGTTGGAGGCAAATTTAAGCTCGGTTCTGTCGATGGTTGTACGAGATTAGTATTGTCTAATCTAATGGATGTCAGATACGGCCATTATCAGAATCTAATGTATACATAATTATTAACGTAATTAATGGTTGTAATCCGAGATACACATCGATTTGTTTTCAACAGCATTTAATGACAAATCGATATATCTTTGATCGCGGCTTGATAAGATCTGCGCCAGTTTTTCGCTTCCCCAAAAAATCTGGCTTTATATCAAAGAGCAGCTTTCATACAATTTTGTACCTTGAAAAATGGCACTTGAATATGTATGTGTTGCCGACATTGATCGGTGACGTATACATCCCCTATATGTATAGATATAAACTAGGAATTGCCTTAATACATGTGTGTGATGTGGCGCCTATGAACAGGCGTGGTGTATGATGTTACCAACGTGTGAATATCTGTGGTGGGATTTTGGCAAATTGTAATGCAGCTACAGCAGATAAAGGAAGTGGAAGTGATACAAGTCTCAACCTCCAGGTCTCCAAGACTCACCTAACAAAATACGAAGTTTTCAGTAACTGTCGGACTATTTTGAAACTGTTACAAATTTTTCGAAACCCCACCACCAAGGTGTAATTATAAAGACTGAAGGATATGTATGAGGGATTACGCCGGTATAGTTGTATACTTGAAATTGGTTTATATGAACGTGCGATGCCTAAAATTTATTTCTGTATTGCGACGCTTCTTTCTCTGAAAATACACTAACACTATGTTCTTTGCATTTTATTAAAAGAATTGCTCAAGAAAGAGCTTTGGAATCGAGTGGGATACACATTTAAAATAAGCCTGTAATGATCTTGTAAAAATGAAAATATATGTAGTGTTTATCGGCGATCAAATTGATATGTTCTGTATTGTGTTTGATAGCGTTTTCGATAGTGTATATTTCAGACGAATGATGCGTAAATTGCACGATCATTGTGAGTAGAAGTATGTTCGTAACGGAACTCTGAGATAATATAATATTGTGTTATTTGTATTCCGACAAGCGAGTATTTATTTCAACAACGTTAAGTTGGTTACGCTTGTTCGTCATGTGATGAGAAACATTATTTTGAAATAAGATCATACATATAGTGACGAATATATTTCTATTTATACCCCTTGCGTGATGCATTCTGCGCTTTCCCTATGATTTGTAAACAAATGCTTTTGTAAGCCTCCGGGCGTGAAATTTACTGGATTGTGCCAAAGTAAGGCATCTTTTTATTACAAAAAAACGATTTGTTGAACGACATAACACCTTGTCGGGACATTTTTCAATAAAAAAGTTTAAAAAATGTGTTTTGAACACAACAATTTTGTGGTTTTATTTTTAACATATTGTATTTATTTAATAAAGGCGACAGCATAGAGAAATATAATATTTCCTTTCTGTGGGCGACAGACATTTCACATATAAAGCCATAATTTAGGTTTCTAATTGAGTAAAATTTTAGTCGTTTTGACATTTTTAGCTAATATTTGGACCACTATCTCATCTGATGGCAAGTGATGATGATGTGTCGAACATGTTGTTCGGGCTAACCTGGAATTACTGGTTCTCAAGGCTAGCTTTGGTGCTTGGCGACAGATTTTCTACTTGAGGGTGGTAGCTTGCCAGGCGGGCATTCGCAAAATACCATCGTAAGACAAAACTGGGACCGTTGGCTTAACGTGCCATCAGACATACATTTTAACTAAGGTAGGTTGTTTAATCGGGCGATGCCCCGTCCACCCACTGGACTTTCCCACTGGTGGGTGGACGGGGAATTCAAGTTTCCCCCTCCACCCACTGCACTAGAGTTGGAACCAAATCAACTGCTTCATCGATATTACAAATAATACTTTTGCTATTTGATTACTACTACTCTGAAGAAAGGCCTTAGACGTGACAGTTGATGTTTGCGGTGAGGCGTCTCGGTTTTATCACCGCACTAGTCGCCATCGCCAGAAAGCTCATTCATATAGACGCGTGGAGATCACATGTCTACTGTGGGATTCACGGGATCATTTCTACCTTACACCTGCGGAATGTGGAATGAGCTTTCTCCCATGATAGCTACAACGCACCTTCAACGGGTCAACAGAGTCCTTAAAAGGTCGGCGACATATTTGTGATGCCCCCGGTGTCACAAATATGCGAAGGTGATCGCTTTCCATCGGGCGGCTTATTTGCCACCTATGGCATAGTGTACCATATTATAGACCGTTAAAATTATTTTGATTTTTAAACAGCAATTCACAATTTTTTTATTAACATATTCAAGTGCATACTAGTTAAAATGAATAGATAGGATTCTTTTATTGCTCATAGGCCTTTGACCTTTCCCCGTGTCGTGCCAGGTTAGAAATGGAATGTCATCTCCCCCATTGCTACCTGTGGGTCGTGTGAGGCGACTAAACGTAAAAAACCGGAAGGTGGGCAGCAGCGCATTCTGAAAATCTGATATCGTAAACTGCGATCCCCAAGACACCTGCCAAACGTGGGCATTATGGCAAACCCCCCTTAATGGGGAGGCTGTGTTCAGCAGTGGACACTCTGGAAGTAATTATTAAAAAAAATAGCCTTTGACCAGAATCTCACTTGATGGTAAGTGTTGTCGAAGTTGTTAACAGGCTTAACATAGAATTACTACTGGCTTTTAAGGACAGCTGCCGGAATACACCGGTGCTAGGCGACAAATTTTCTCCTTGAGGGTGGTCACTAGCTAGGCGGGCATTCGCAAAATGCCTTACCACCATGCGGTTAAGCTCAAGTCCGCGGCGGGATTCGAACCACAGACCTGCTGCGCGGCAGTTCATAGCCAATGCTACTGAGCCATCACTGCTTCAACAAGTGTGCCCAAAAGTCTTAATAATTAAAGAACTAGGTAAATCATACAGAATAAGTTGATTACATAATAACTTTAATATATTAGGTACTTACAGAAAAATTACAATACTATGTAATCTATAATTTAAAATAAATATGTGAAAACAATTACAAAACATAACACGTAACTTAGACAATAAAAAAACAGTCGATAACAATCACAGAAAATAATAGTAAATAAATACAGTAAATCTGGGAATGCACAATTTTGACTGATTTGTTGCATCCATATAGGCTTGGGCAAAAAATATCGATATATCAAAATATCGATATTTTTTCAGAAAAATATCGATATAAATCAGCGATATTTTTTCCCGCGATATATCAACTTTCGATATTTATTTTTAGGTATTAAAATCGATATATTTTTTAAAGCTCTGCTGTCTGCTCATGCGTCACATTATGTCTTTGACCAATCTGATTTCTTAAATTTAATTCAAACGCAAACAAAAATTACACTCTATAGTCTATGACCTGCTTGTCTATTTTGTTCATCTATGACAATGACACTGCTTGTTGGTTTGGTTTGGTTGGTATCACTGACTGCGTGTGCGTGTGTTGGAGTGTTGGTATGGTACTTGGGTGTGGCGGCCGACTGGCGAGTAAGCTCAGCTCAGCGTAGCTCATTGTTATTTATGATAAAACGTTATTATGTCTGCTGTGTGGAAGTTCTTTACCAAAAAACGGAACAACGAACCTGTTTCTTGCAACTTGTGCGGTAAAACGTACAAAACTTGTGGAAACACTACAAATTTGGCAACACATTTGAAAACGAAGCACCATTATGCTTATTTGCAAGTGGTAAACATACAAAATTCATCGAAAACCGAAAAGTCTAGCAATGAGACTATAGATGTTGCGTCGGCAAACTTTGATGATGATGACACCAGTGTTGATGTAAGTCTCAAAAGATCCAAACTAAAATTGCAATAATTAGTCAAATTTTTAAATAGGTTATGAAATTATTTTTGTTCTGTTGACTATTGTCAGGTTACTTTACCAAGATCAAGTACTCCAAATACGAAGAATACATTTAATGACGATTCCCAAATACAAGAGATTAGAGAAAATTCTGTACATTCTCCAAAAATCCAATTCTTCAATGAAGCCGCAAAAAAAAGAAAGCAAGAAATGCAACTTAAGCAACCTACATTAGCAAGCTGTTTTGAGAGAAGTTCAAGCTTTGAAGGTAAGTTAGTGCCACGGTTTTTAAAAAAAATATATTTTTATCTTAATTTTGATAATATTAACATTCATACATTCCGATAAACAAATTAGTTAGAGTGATTCAAAATATTTTAGTGATGTTCCTCAATCAATTTGCAAATATATCGATAGTTTAGACGTGACTTTATTTATATTTGTGTTTTCAAACTATTTTTTTTTTCTAAGTAAATACCAATTATATTACTTAAGATAATTTATATATTTCAGAAGGTGGACAAAAACATTGTGAAATTACACAGGCATTAATTTACATGATATGCAAGGACAATTTGCCAATGTCGTGTGTAGAAAAAAAGGGACTACAAAAATTTATTCGCACAGTTTGCCCTCTCTATAAACTGCCTTCAAGAAAAAAGGTTGTCTTTAAATTACTTTTGGTCTAATTTATATTTTTAATATTTAATCGCAGTGAAATAACTGATACTTTTTACTTTCAGGTAACTCACTTAGTACAAAACAGATACAATACTACAAAGGAGGTTATAATAAAAACATTGAAAGAGATATCTTTTTTATGTTTCACAAGTGACATACTTACAATTACTAATTCTACCAGAAGTTTCTTAGTATTGACGGTTCACTTTATTGACATCGTAAACGGGTCGCCTGTCCTTCAGAGTTTGAACCTATGCGCCCAGAAACTTTCTCAGGTATATATTTGATGTACTTTATAATTTTTAACCCCACCTCTAAATTATTTTGATTTGCAATTATTACATTTTATACAGTGTACAAATAAACTTATTTTAGGGTCATACAGGACAGTACATCCAAGAATGTTGGAAAGAAATATGTGAAGAGTTTGAAATTGACAAAAATAAAATTGTATCTATTACCACTGATGGTGGCGCAAATATAGTGTCAGCGGTACGACTGTTTTTAGGTGATAATCATCGGATTCCCTGTATGGCTCATGTCTTAAACCTTGTAGTTGATGGAGTACTGAAAGAAATTAAAGAATTTTCAGCACTTACCGATCATGTCAAAACCATTGTGACGTTCTTTAAGCAGTCAGTCAACGCTATGGATCAATTACGAGCTGAATAAGAATCATGTGGAAAAAAAGAAGGTGAGGTGTTGACATTGATACAAGCTGTCAGCACTAGATGGAATTCTTGCTTCGACATGCTAGAGAGATTCGTTAAACTGTCTGCACTAGTAGCTAAAATTTTAGCCACAAAAAGCCAAACTAACAAGAATACACCAGATATGGTTCCATCGTCGCAACTTAATGTAATACGGGATTTTATTGCTCTTCTTGGTCCTTTCAAAGAAGCTACTGAGGAAATAAGTGGTGCGAATTATGTAACGTCAAGCTTAGCCATTCCTCTTACAACTTTAGTTACCCAAGTAACAGATCAAGCGACTCCATCGACCTCTTTAGGATTGATTGTAAAAAAGGCTTTACTCAAAAAAGTTGAAGACAAACTGGCTCCTTTAGAACGAAGTTCTTTTCTCTCAGTAGCTACTATTTTGGATCCTCGGTTCAAGCGTATCCACTTTACCTCGCCAGTTGTCGAGTCAAATGCTATATCCAAAATTAGTACTGAGATTCAAGCAGAACATCGGCGTAGAGGACAACGTTCTCCGGATAAAAATCCTGATCAAGCAGCATCAGAACAAGCTAGTGGGTCCTCTATCTGGTTCAGACATGAGAAATTATTAAATCTGAACATAGCTACGTCAGAGGTTCCAAGCAGTGGCTGTGTCCCCAATGAACTGAAGCAGTATTTGGACCAACCACTTTTAGAAAGAAAATCTGATCCCATCAAGTTCTGGGTAAATTGCCGACACTTCACGCCGGTTCTCTCGGATATCGCCCTAAAATATTTGATTTGCCAAGCTTCTTCAGTGTCATCTGAAAGAGTAGCTTCAATGGTGAATTTGGCTGTGCCGAATGATAGGAGCAGATTAACAGGCGAGCACATCAAGCAAAGAGTGCTCTTGATGTCAATATCAGACAAATACTGGTTTGAATGATGTAATTTTTGTTGTGTTGATGATGTTGATTTTTTCTTGGCTTTATGTACTTATTTTTTAATAATAAAACTGATGTCAAAACAGCCAGATGTGTATTTGCTTTAAAATTTCGAATATTTTGACAATTTTTATAGATAATTGCTTATTGCGCAGAAAATATCGATATATCAACATATCGATATTTTTTAGTCAATTATTATCGATATATTTTAAAAATATCGATACGATATATATCGATATTTTTTCCCCATTTGCCCATCCCTACATCCATATTAGGTCTGTGGTAGAAATTCGAAACTTTATTAGTGCGGGAATCTGTTTACCGGTCTAATTCTTATTCTCACTGTAAACATTGGAACCTGGTCGTCGCCTTACAGCTACCGTTTCACACTATTCGTAATTTTCATTCTAGTCGTGAGCCAGGCGCCAGCCTAGTATCAGTAGTCCGATAATTTAGTTCGATGATCGGACTAATTTTACCATTTCGTCTCAGTAGTCCGGCAATACTGACAATCGGACTACTGAGCTTTTTAGTCCGATGTTAATAACATTTACAGTTCGATGATCGGACTTTTCGTCTCAGTAGTCCGATGTTACATATAATAAAACGGCTGAGCTTTTTAGTTTAATGTTAACATTGACTAGGTAATGTATGCTAGATAAAAAAACTGGAATAAAAAAAAAATTAGTTATGAAGCAATTAAAATAAAAAAAACACTAATACAAAGAAGGAAAAATTTTGATATCAGATTCACCGTCACACCATTTAGTCATACAATTTAAAGGAATGGTGCGAGTACCAGGTGTACATAAATGAGTGAGAGGTTAAACTTATGTGTCCTTTTAAAATTCAGATAATGAAATATCTAATAGAATTTGTTGAAAGTACCAGGAACAAAAACTCATAATAGGTGAGAGTTATTTCTATATTTATATAAGGTATCATAGTGGAAAAGTTAGCCTCTGAAGAAATTCTAGAGTAAAAGCAAGTAGATAATAGTGAGTGCTGTTTCCTGCCCTGTGGGACGGGGCTAGGGGATTTGGTAGAAATAGCGTTTCTTTGTGTCTTTTATTCCAGTGTGCAATTTTTATTTTTCTAAAATTTAGGTAGGTAGTTAATGTTAACATCAAACTAAAAGGCACAGCAGTCCTATTAATGTCACATGGGACTACTGAGACTAAAAGTCCGATCATCGAACTATAAATATTATGAACATCGGACTAAAGGGCTCAAAAGTCCGATTGTCTGTATCACCGGACTACTGAGACAAAATAATAATATTAGTCCGATAATCGGACTAAATTATCGAACTACTGATACTAGGCCCAGCCGCCGACGTGAGAGGTCGTGCGATGTGGACGAGAATTTATATGTAAAACACTGGTATTTTGATTTTAAGGAAAAATACTTAAATGCTTTTATTATTACTATACTTGCTTTATTGAACTTCATCGAAGAAGTAGTCAAATTACAATAGTATTTAGAGGTACAGAAATTGATAACATGTAAAATAGGTTTTTCTGACAAAGGAAGTTTGAAGTCAGGAACTGGACCCCGTCGGTGACAACATGCTGGCTGCCTTGTTAATGATACGACGATGTATCTCGAGCTAGTGTTTATAATAATAATAATAATAGTTCTTTATTGCAGACACAAGATCCTTTATCCTCTGTCTACCCTGCGGTTATGTATGGTTATTACATACAGTGTGTTTTTTGAGACAGTAAGAGGTTATCTGTTCTTAACCATACAAGATACAGGAAACAATGAGGTTATATTTTGTGTAAATAGTTTTGACATAGTAAACTTTTATTCAGGCGTGAGTTATTTTATAATGCCTTATAAATAACTCATTTTGTTATGTTTGAATGAGTATTTAAAGAAATTCATGCAAGGATTATGTATATATCACATAATAGACATACTGGGAATTTGACACCCAATAATGATAGATTTAATGGTTGGAACGGTCAACGGGAATACACATTTTACATCAGAGAATAATTGTGGTGGCATCCAATTTCCATTGTGTGGGAAGAATCATATTATGTGCAAAAACGCTGTTGTAAACGTTGGTGAGGAGAACAAACACTATAAAACTATCACAAGTTTATCTAGTGGCGAGTCGTATTTAAATACCAATAACAGAATAGTTATAGAAATACAATTAAATTTATAGCTGGAACCTGAGCAGTCAAGTGACCGCGAGGTAGTCGCCTCACGAGGTACCGCAGGGGCAATGAGCCAAGGCTCGAGGCACCAGCCCTTAAGGCTAATTATCCACGTCGTCATTTGTATCTCAGTGAATTTCATTTGAGTCAGTTTACTAATTACTTCATAATTAGTTCACTGAACTAATTAGTTGTGTTAAACTATCCCAGTATCATGTATAATTTGCAGTGATGTTACTCAAACCTTTCTGTCCAGGCCGATTATTAAGAATCGGGCTACCCGGAGGTTAGAATTCAATATAAAATGCCTCACACACGCCCGATTTTGCCCGGTAAGCAAGTTACCGGCAGGTGGGGGCGTGGCCAATGCCCAAACCGGTAAGCAAGAGGCACCCGTTACATACTAACTCTTTCCATCGCCGCATACAGTACAGGCGGAACGCGATCCGGTTGCCCAGCGTCAGTGTATTCTCAACTCTATGTCTTTGCTTATAGTATTAATTTTTGCTTAGCGTGTCACAATTAATATTAAAATGTTGGACACGTTAATTTTATATTATAAACGTAATAACATAAGTATTGACTAAATATATTACATGTGTTGCTTTGGAACTCGAAGAGGACCGAGGAAACTTCCTACTCCGAACGTTACTGACATAAGATATTTTCATTATAAGCATGGAATTTTGCCGGTAAGTAGCAATTGGCTATAACACGGGTCCAAAATATATCCAACAAAGCGTGGATGTTTATAGTCATCCGGCTTACATATCCGAAATATGTTCTAAAATTTGCCTTGCAATCTTAGCTTTAATTTTGTCCAATTAGCTTACAGAGTCGACCTTCCTATACAACATTTCTAATATGCCTCGTGTGCGTCCGGTGCACCCCGTGCATCGCACTCTTTACCTCTTCAAGGAAAGACGCGGAGTTGTGTATAGTGGTGCCGCCAAGCAGCACTCGCACCCCAGGGAACGCCAGGTTTAGCTGATGCACGCAGTAGGCCTCCTCGTAGGTAGCCCCTCCCACCATGAACACGATCACGTCCTGGGGGCGGCGGGGAGGCGAGGCATCCTCTCCCCCCAGGGTGGGGTACAGGTTCTCTCGAAGTTTGCCCTTCATCAGCTCCTCCAGGGTGTCCTTAAGCAGAGGCGTATGCTGGGTGTAGATGTTCTCTACACCGTTTAGACCCTGGATATAAAGAAGTGTTTTTTTTTGTACTGCTGATAGGAAAGCTTTTGTAATATGGATGGATATAATGGTAGAGAAAGACTAAAGAAGGTGCGGAGGGACTGCGTGAGGAGGGTATATAGATATATGTCTGATATGGGGAGCTTCACACTGCCCTAGACTTAAACCCTCTAAAACGTTGTGTGCAGTCTTCCAGGGCAGTTTGGGGCCGCGTTAGCTTTCACCATCTTGCCCCAGCAGTAAGTCTGAACTAAATTCAAACCTACTGCTGGGGCTCGGGCCTCTGCACCTGTAGAAGGCGTGGTCAGCCCCACTGCAATGGTAACATTGACATAATATATACTCATGCACTGGACATGATTCACTGGTAGACAGCCGAGGTATTCTCCACCGGCTTGTACGGCCCCACCCCAAGGTCGCCCCTCCACCGCAAGGGCCCGTTAAGACAGGGTCGTGAAGACATCTGTCAACACACTGCAATATTTGACGACAGTTTTTCGACTTGAACATATGGTAACTCACAATACAGTGTCTGGCACCATACTATGTTCCCATTAAATTTTTTGAAGCAGTGATGGCTCAGGGGCATTGGCTATGGACTGCCGTGCAGCAGGTCCATGGTTCGACTCCCGCCGCGGGCTTGAGCTTCACCGCATGGTGGAAGGGCATTTTGTGAATGCCCGCCTGGCTAGCGACCAAGTATAAAATCAAGTAGAAAATCTGTCGCCAAGCACCTTACAGTGTGTTCCGGCAGCAGTCCTTGAGAGCCATAAAAATTACAGTCTAATGAGACCTAACAACTGGACGTCTCAGTGTGACGGGCACAGTGCAATTCGTCGTTGAAGAAATGCGTCTGTTATAGGCAGAGGTTAGTCCACTTAACATCAGGTAGGCCTCGGGCTTGTTCCGTCAAAATAACATAAAAAAAAAACAAGGTTCAGCCTGTTTTGTATCTTCATTATCACATACCATCAAGTCAAAGGCTAGCCTATCAAAAACACTAATGATCCTTGAGATGTAAAACACGCACTATTAAAAAAATCCGAAAAAGATTCTCCATATTATACCTTGAAGAGCCTCTTGGTAATCTTGACAGCATCCTGCAGACCGAACAGATCGCTCTGGCGAGCGTGCGCCCCTCCATACTCCAGCACGTTGACGACGGCCTTGAGGAGCGTCTCGGGAGCCCCGCGGGACTTCAGGGCTTCTATCAGGGACACCAGCGCGTTGTTGCTGTGCTTCTCGTACCGCAGCCCGTACAGAGCTACCAGCTTCACCGCGTCTATGTGCCGGACTTTCTCGTTCGCTATCAGGGCTTTTAGACTCTGGAAATTAAATATTTACTTACAGATATGTATTACAACCAGCCCGTGGGGTGCCCCCCCCCCCCCTAATCCTATTTCTTTCCGAAAGGGTATACATAATAAGAGACGACTAAGGGTAAAAATACTGGAAGGTGAGCACCAGCGCCGTCTGAGAAATTGCTATGTTACTGCGAACCCCAAGACGCCTGCCAAGCGTGGGAGTGCCAAACGCGAACAAACACTGTGATCAGCAGTAGAAAATCCGGCGGATACTGCACAGTACTGCAATTTATATAAAGGCATCTCTGCGTGTCTATGTATGTGTTGCCATAAAAATCTTGTGACAAAGGAGTGTAAAGGGAGTTTGATGCTAACTTAAAACTAATTCTGACTACGAACAGAGGTAGGTAGTTAGCATTAGGGTGCGTACCATTTGGAGTTAAATTCGCCAAAAACGATCACACTCCCAAAAAGTTGTTCCAGTTGGGTTTTGGCATTATTTTCGTCATAAACGCTTTGAAGTTACTGGAACAGTTTGAATTACCTACATCTAAAGTCAAAAGTGACAGAAGTGGCAAATTTTAGTGACATTCTTAGCGTTCTTATACTAAATGGAACAGGGGATGACAGTTACAAACGATCACAGTGATCACAACCATAGACGCAGGATGTGGTCAAAATAATCGAAAATAACGAAATTGGCGTCAAATGGAATACGCCGTTAGTAACAGACCTGCAGATGCTTGCCGTGGTCAGCATGCGCCGCCAGCTGCTGCTCCAGCTCGGAGACGTCGAGCAAGCAGTGCCGCCCCACCAGCGCCGACAGCTCGCCCACTACCGTCACGTGCTTCGTCACCGTGCCAGATAGTTTCTACGCAAACTGTACACATTATTATACATATCTATAATGTAATATATATTTTTTCAAAAATAGTATGTAATTTTAATATTGTTAGGTTTGCAATAACGCCTGCTATGCGGATTACATTACAAAATCACAAATATACGATCCCAATACGATGGTTAAAGAACAATAGGAAAGATCTGAGTTATGACGTCATGTCATATTAGCTCAATTGGTTAGAGCATACCCCAGCTCAAGGGGTGGATGGACGCGGGTTCGAATCCCGCACATGACTTAAATTTTTCCTATCGTAAATTTGTGATTTTGTTAAGGTATGTAATGTTTGGCAACATCTCTAAAACGTATCCAGAAAGTGAACTCTAATTTCAACTGTCCAGTAAGAAGCGAGATTTTAAATTTGGAATCTCAATGGTAAATTACATACTTACTTACTGGACAGTAGGTCATCCTCTTCAGATATAATTAGAAAAAAAACAGCACCAGACACAGATTACAGTTTAGCCATTATAACATGGCTATAGGAGGGTGGCTCCAAGTATATATCTGTCTTTTTTTTGGTATGACATTTTATGAGATTGAATTTGAATTTATTCTTATTATGCTTTCATTCATTTTTGGGAAAAGCATTATACAAGCCACAACCAGTAAGAAAGCCATCCTGGCCTCGTATATAACCGGACCACACATGCAGTTCGGTCCGGTAAGCTCATACTTGGCCAGGAAGGCTTACTTACTGGATTCTGCAGTAATGTACTAATCCACATTGCTTACAACTTAGCTACCTAACGACTCGCGGCAGTATTACGCACCTAGCGCCTTAACCCCTAATCTAGTTACCAATTTTGTGCACTAATTAATTTGTTTCGATCGTTATACTGGATGGTGCGTAAAACCTGGAACGGGTTCAATTCCCGCCCGAGATCAAAATATTAAATATGAAATTCGCTTATAATTTGAAAAATATCGAAGCAATGATGGCCGAGCGGTGATGGACTGCCATGCCGCAGTACCCTGGTTCGATCCCCACCGCCGGCTTGAGCTTCACCGCATGGTGGAAGGGCATTTTGCGATTGCCCGCCTGGCCAGCTACCACCCTCCAGTAGAAAATCTGTCGCCAAGCACCTAATGATGTGTTCCGGCAGTAGTCCTTGAGAGCCAGTGAAATTACAGGCACATGAGACTTAACAACTATATCTCAAAGTGACGGGCACAGCGCAATTCGTGACTTGTGATGAAATGCATCTGTTATAGGCAGAGGTTAGTCCGCTTAACATCAGGTGAGCCTCGAGCTTGTTCCGATACACTAGCATAAAAGTATATGTTTCAAACCATATTTAGAGATTCTAAGAACTGTTCTGTAATGGCGACTGAGGGAAATAAATACGTTGATATAGCATCATGCCATTACTTAAGTCGTTGTAGCATAGCATTGCTGCACATTGGGTGCACGACAGAGTGTTAAAGTAGCGGTCAAATACAGCATTTCCTAGGAGGTTTGATGTTCGGGTAACTGTTTATGCATGTGAAACGCGGCGAATACATGTCAACTTCGGAAAATATACATTATTTTGTACATTTTACAAGAATAATTTAATAATTTATTGTATTTCCACAAACATCGTAAAATTCTATTTTATTTTTATTTTATTTAATTTTATTTTTCAAGGATTTCCAACAGCCTTCTTATAAAATTATAACACTACATATAAAAACACCAAGGCCAATAAAGGTAATCACAAATAGAAAAAGGAAAATTCATAAACAATCATATAATTACAGAACATAATAGTTTCTTACTGATTAGAAAACATTGGTACCCAAACTAGGAGCCCTGTGTTATGGCATACCAATGCCCTCCGCCGAACATGTGTATATAAATCTATATTCAGTTCAATTAGATGACATAATTGTGTTAATCTAATTAACTCTAAGTTACAATATTTTAGAGCGCGGCCTGAGTCGTACTAGGTCAGTTTTGATTAATGTAGGCGAGCCATCGCAAAGACAGTCAATACTAAAAGACAGCCTTCCTCGGATTCGTCTACCCAATACGGGTATAATATTCGTCTATCACCCAAGTTCGTCACCCCATCACCCACCTCCCCTCAGGGTAGAGCGGAGTTGGTTCGATGACGTCACGAAGGGGTTCAGCGCGTTACAACTGATCTTATATTGGAACGCAGCCGAGTTGACGGGCACTTAGTGTTTACAAATCGTTTTATTTTTTTGTTCAATACATATAGCTTGAACTCCACCAAGCTAAGTTTGCACCCCAGTTTTTTGTTTAAAGTGTAATGTACCTATGTATAATATAATGTTAATTAAAAATGCAAAGTAAAAACTAAAAAACATTTGTTTATTTTTTAAAGTGCTAGCGAATCCTTTTTTGCAAACCGCACCTAAGCGTCCGTGTGACGTAATCGATGCGAGGTGCAAACTTAGCTTGGTCATAGAGAAAGTACTATTAAGAGTGACAAAGACCATATTATGACAGCGTACACCGATAACTAAATACCAGCTTCGGCGAAAGATGTCTCTAAATGTATCAAATCACATAAAATAACGAAATCAAATTTTTAACGGCCGTCGTAAATCTCAATAAGGCTACTCGCACTCGTGTTGGAACGAAAACAAATGTATAGCCATTTGTTTTCGTTCCAACACGGCGTTATTTACCATATATTTTACATGCGGTGCAGCGCCATCTATCTATAAACTTATGAATCATGGTAAATTATCCATAAAAAACAAATTTATTGGAGCAGCATTTTTACACAATATTTCGTATTCAAAAAAACAAGACATCTTTTGGGCCTGTTTACCATCGATGAAATTCAAATTTATTGGCTTTAAGTGTCGAAGCCAACATTTCCAGGCTACGAGTCAGCGCCATCTGGATATAATACAAGATTTGAGCTTATTCCGGCGTATGTTGCGATTGAAACTCTTATTAGTTCTTTCTGGCTTGGTCGAGTTGCACTAATGTTGAAGCCCTGCCAAGATTTAGAACTGTGCAACAGAAGGGTAGTGTCTTCCCCGAATAATTTATCACTAAACATATAATACGTTTAAACAATAAATGATGCATTGATTGGGAGGTTCTGCGTCTGTATGTGCATGTATGTGTGTACTTACACTAAAGTAAGTAATAATAATATTAGCCTTTATTATCAATCTTACCTAATTTACGTAATTATACACTATAAAATGTAAGAATTGTCTTTCAGATCAAAGGTTAGTCCTTGAGACAATGTGATGTTCCTAACAAAAAAAAACAATCATCAAATTTTTTCATAATTGGTGGAACAATCACGTAACTAACATAAATCCATAGCAGTGTATATATAGAGAGAACTAAGTTTTAGTTAACTTACTTAGTTTTTACACACATATACTACTAAAACTGCTATGGATTGTGTGACCGATTTTATTTTTTATTATTTAAAAAAACTGAATCAATTTGAAAACATCCTGCATTTTTAAAAGTCGGTTAAATATGCCAAATAATTAAAATAAATAAAAAATCCTCTATTGGAACCAAATGTTACTCGTATATAGTTCAAATTGACGAAGCTGCCGGTAAATATAATTAAATGGTAAAAAAACAAATACCTTGAACAAGGGGTACTGTTCGACAAAGTTCTTCATGTCAGATATGCTCTCGACCTTCTGGTGACTCTTCGCCTTCTTCTGGAACTCGTCCATCAGAGATTTGATCGTCTGCCCGATCTCACCGAAGTTTGAATATAGATTCTGAAAATGTTAATACATAGGTGAAAATTTTTCAAATCGGTCCAGAAGTTTTTAAGATTATTCGTTACTTTGAATGAATTTTGAAGCAGTGATAGCTCAGTGGCATTGGCTAGCCATTGCCACTGAGCTATCGCAGACTGCCGTGCAGCAGGTCCATGGTTCCAATCCCGCCGCGGGCTTGAGCTTCACCACATGGTAAAAGGGCATTTTGCGAATGCCCGCCTGACTAGCGACTACCCTCTAGTAGAAAATCTGTCACCAAGCACCTAGCAGTGTGTTCCGGCAGCAGTCCTTGAGAGCCAGTCAAATTACAGACACATGAGACCTAACAACTGTACGTCTCAGTGTGACGGGCACAGTGCAATTCGTAATTGACGAAATGTATCTGTTATAGGCAGAGGTTAGTCCACTTAACATCAGGTGGGCCTCGGGCTTGATCCGTCACAAAAACATAAAACTAAAAAAAATAAAAAATACAAATCTTTTCTCTTCATAATATTACTAGCAAAAAGCTGATTTTTGTGAGGGCCTGCGTTTATTTTACAACCTGATTCTAGTGGTGTCATCTAGTATTAAGTAGATTAACTACGATGTATTTGAGTATTGAGTTTAGTTCTGTTGCAGCAATGTAAACTCTTTGGTTTTCTAGCAGATGACGTTAGGAGTGCAATAACATTCTATGCAATTAATACAAAATTCTTAATGTTAATTTTTTAATGGTTATATTTTTTTTTTGCCAGTTAACACATCTATATATGAAGTTTAATTACTATGTTAAAGCCCAAATCTATAGGTGTGATAGTTTATCAGTAAAGTGTGCCACAATTGTGGGATGGATATAATGAGTGTAGAAGTGTGTATATAATACCTTGGCGTAGAAGTCGTCCTGATGCGAGGCGAGCACGACTTCCCGGAAGTCCTTGTGGACGTCGGGCAGGTGCGCGAGGCTCACGCGGTTGTTGTTTATGGTCAGCAGCTCGTGCACCATCGCCTGGTACGTCCACTGGGGAGGGGAAACATATATCTATACTTCTTATTCTGTTTACACTCAAATCTAAATTTTATTTAACAAAAACAGATTTTTTTAAGAACGAGTGGGGTAGTACGGCCAGCATTTCTTTTTCTGCCGCCAAGCATGCATGCATGTTTGCATTATTGTGATCCGGTTTGAAGAGTATGGGTGCCGGTAAATTATAGGCATATGAGACTTAACTTTATGTCTCAAAGTGATGGGCGTAGGCTTGTTCCGATCCAATAAAATAAAACTACAGAGAGACAAGCCTAAATTATTATTTTTTATTATATATATTTTTTTTTATGTTATTTTGACGGAACATGCTCGAGGCCCACCTGATGTTAAGCGGATTAATCTCTGCCTATAACAGATGCATTTCATCACAACATACGAATTACACTGCGCCCGACACTTGAAACATAGTTGTTAATTCTCATGTGCCTGTAATTTCACTGGCTCTCAAGGACAGCTGCCGGAACACACCGTTAAGTGCTTTGCGACAGATTTTCTACTTGAGGATGGTCACTAAAAATGCCCTTCCACCATATGGTGAAGCTGAAGCCCGCGGCGGGATTCGGACCATGGAACTGCTGCGCGGCAGTCCATAGCCAACGCCACTGAGCCATCACTGCTTCTTATATAGCGGCAAACAAGCAGACGGTAAGCGGTTACCGTCGCCTATGAACATTTGCAACACCAGGGGCGCTACCAATGCGTTGCCAACCCTGTAGGAATATTTTAATACCCTTTTTGAAGGAATCCACAGCCGCCGGAACGAAATCAATTTCCGCCAATTCGATTCCCGCCCGAGACAAAAATTTTATAATTTTTTTTTATACAAAGTATAATAATTTGTAAATGTGATTTTCGTTTAACACGCAATAAAGTACAAATGTTGATCGCCCCGCTGCTCCAAGTCAACATTTGGAAAGAACAGCTGCAACAACAGTGGTGTGTACCTGGTTGAGTAGCGGCGTGAGAGGGTCGTCCCTGCGGTCGATGAGCAGCAGCAGCGGCGGCGGCGCCTCGCCACCCAGCGGGACGTGGTTCTCTACCAGCGCTCCCTCGCGACGAACCAACTCGCGGACCTGTATAGTATTGCTTTCTACAATAACCAACTGCACAACAGCTTATCTAGTCTCATGCATCAACCTCGTTGAAGTAAAGATATTTATAAAAGAAACGTGTATAATATATTTGTATAACAGCAATAGGGTAGTTGACACAGTCTAAAATAAAATACAGTGTAACGTTAACATGATAGTAGTTGGAGCACATAACTGGATGAAATTAATAAATTATTTATTCTGCATTGGATTACCTTTATTTTGAATAAACAAAATGTGTTTAAATTTTCTTTAAGTCACGTGATCTCAAAAAGTAAAGGCGGAAATGATGTCATAAGGACAAAAACAAAGCCACAGAGTAGGTAATAGTAATTAGAGAGTTTGCTTCCAAAGGTTTTGACAGTGACAGTTGACATTAGTAATTGCTAATAGCAAGCAACCCACAAAATGTCTCATCACTATCCATTTACTACTTAGGCCCATATTACACTATCAAATCCATTGGATCCCATATATTTAATAGTGTAATACGTACAATTGACTCCCTTATCTTTGATCATATTTCGCCGTGAGATTTGATCAAAGATCAGCATTGATAATAAAACCCAAACTCGGAACAAGGATCTATGGAAACATTTTTCAATCATTATATCATAGTAATACAACAACTTTAAACAGTTGGAAAAGCTTATGTTTATCATTATTTTTATTCCGATGTCACTGCACGCCATTGCCTCGATCACTTGAAAGTGTTTACATTTCGGGTTTACAAAAATGTTCAATAAAATAGTGATTTTGAACCGTTTAAAGTTGTTTAATTATCATATATGAAAAAGAATTGATAATGCTGCCACTCATGTATCCGTGCTTCAAACTGTGTTGGTTCTGTGATTGTTTTATTCAGTCTACATACACCCCTACACTATGGTACACGTTCTGCCGAACAATCTGTATTTGATTCTAAAATCGATTACGCACGACAACACTACAAGAAGCAAGCAAAACGTATCACATTTACACACTATTTGTTTTTGTACTTGTGACGTCATAAGCATACAGGCCGCCATTGAATGATGTTTTAGCGCCAATTTTAAAAGTTGAAATAAGAAGATGGATTTCTAGTATTTCAGGACTCCTAAAAAAAATATTAAAAATACTAGGTGTATATTTCAGTGTCCTAAATAATTTAACATACTTTAAAAAAACAAGTCAACTACCCTATTGTACAACAGCTTCCAAGAGAGTTTTTAAAGTTAGGACATATTTTTTTTTTATGCCTGATAGGTTAACCTTTGACCACTATCTCACCTGATAGTAAGTGATGATGTGGTCGAAGATGTTGTTCAGGCTAACCTTGAAGTACTGGCTCTCAAGGACAGCTGCCGGAACACACCGTTAGGTGCTTGGCGACAGATTTTCTACTTGAGGGTGGTAGCTAGCCAGGCGGGCATTCGCAAAATGCCCTACCACCATGCTATAACGACTGCCATCCTAAGACAACAACCGGGGCCGACGGCTTAACGTGCCCTCCGAAGCACGGAACACTCAGTAGTAATGTCGCTAGCGGTCACCCACCCAACTCATGACCGCGCGCGACGTTGCTTAACTTTGCTGATCGGTTGAGAACAGCTAAGTAAACTCCGCTACGAGCGCTTCATAAATTTAAGAAATGTATAAGTGAGTGGCTCTTGCATAATTGTTTTTATGATATTAAGGAATTAGTAAGTTAATGTGACAAATTATGAATATTTGCACGTCTGCATGAAGACTGATTAAATGGCTGATGTACTCTATAAGACCATTTCACGAATATTTGTTCCACTTTGTAATGTAATCTTGCAAATATTTTCTTATTCTTAGGGCCTGTTTCAGAATGTTCGAGTAAGTTCCGGTTATACTACCCAGAACATAAATAACTGAATGATGAAAAATAAAAATGACAGTTAACATGCATCGCGTTTCAAGCTTTAACCGATGGATAGGCTAAATCGATGACTGTGAAACGCAAAGATAGTGTTTTATTTATTAAATATGTTCTGGGTAGTATAACCGGAACTTACTCGAACATTCTGAAACAGACTCTTATTCTTTAACTTGAACACAGTTTTAATAAAATGTTAAGAGGGTGGTTTGTTGATTATCGATACAAATATATTTCCCTATTTTCATCGTGGATAATGCCTCTATAGGAATCTTCTTGTTTTGTTTTAATCTAGACCTGCTATAGACACGGCTCTGTCATTTCCTTTAATTCAGCAGCTTCGAGCGCACGAGTGCGACGCCACGTGGCATTTATGACGTCATGGCAGCTAAACAGGAAAATTTGGTGAAATTGTCATTAAATATAAATTTAAAGTGTTTGTTTTTTTTTACATTTAAATTAATATTGTTTAAATATAATGTTTTCGACAAATATTTATTCTAAAACAAATATATTACTACGCTTACTAGATTTGTCTTTTATTAATAAATGCCCAGAAAAATATGTGTAGTAGAGTGGCCGTGGTGGCCTCGTGCCGTATGCAGTGTTGCATGGAGCCCTACAGGTAGGTACCTTCTCAGCGAGCCTCGCGCAGGGCTCCGAGGCGGCCTCGTACCGGATGGAGACGCGCCGCTTCAGCGACAGCAGCAGCGCCAGCAGCCCCTGCGCGCATCGGTGCATCGCGCTCTGGTTCCACAACCTACCTGTTGTCACAAATCGGGTTAACTCTGTTTTGGTAATTGGTAAGTGATGATGTGGTCCAAAATGTTGTTCAGGCTAACCTAGGAGTACTGGCCATCAAGGACAGCTGCCGGAACACATCGTTAGGTGCTTGGCGACAGATTTTCTACTTGAGCTAGCCAGGCGGGCATTCGCAAAATGCCCTACCACCATGCTATGACGACTGCCATCCTAAGACTACAACCGGGACCGACGGCTTAACGTGCCCTCCAAAGCACGTGCACGCTCAGTAGTAATGTCACTAGCGGTCACCCATCCAACTCAAGACTGCGCGCGACGTTGCTTAACTTTGCTGATCGGTTGAGAACAGCTAAGTAAAATCGCTCAGTAGTGAATGTCACCTGGCGGTCACCCATCCAAGTGATGACCGCAACGGACGCTGTTTAACCTAGTTGACCGGTTAGGAACGCCTAGGCCAGCTCCGCTACGAGCGCTTCAAATATACGTAGCGAAACGAACAAGCAATCCCATCCCTTAAGTAAACTTCGCTACGAGCGCTTCAAAATATATCCGCAAAACATGTATTGACTTACTTTTGTTTAACTTCTTTCGTAGCATAGACTTGCAAGCATTTGCATGTGTAGATTTTGAATATAATTTTTTATCGTATTCGTATGGCTTATACATTTTCCGAATATGAAATTATAATTTATTCGTTTGCTTCTAAGTAGTGAGTATAGGTTCTATATATGCAGAAATAACGAGGATATAAATATCTATGGAGAACAAAGAAAGTAACGTAATTTCTAAATATCTTACCTGCATTTTCTAAAACAGTAGCGACACCTCTCGCTGATCCATAACTAGGACTCTCAGACTCTTACCATGTGACAATGTTCTTTAATTTCTCTATGTTAAGACTTAAAACTGATTGAGGCATAACAGCGTTCTCATAGTATGAGAGATTCCATAGCGGGGCAAGATTTGTGTTGAACGTTGTGGTCCGACCATAGACAATATCAAACAACGAACTTCGTACCGCACATTCAATTTTCGTTGTCTTAAAGGTCGCTCGAACACGAAGAACGAAACTTTGTTGAATTGTAGTAGCGAGCCAGATCTGTGGTCCTTCTGTTTTAAAAATGGTTCGATCGCATGAAAAAAAATTTAAAATGTATATGAGAGTATTTTGAAAAGCAATAAATTTAATATTTTGTTTATATGTAACATGTTGAAGTATATCAAGTAGAAAATCTGTCGCCAAGCACCTAACGGTGTGTTCCGGCAGCAGTCCTTGAGAGCCAGTGAAATGACAGGCAAAATATGACTTAACAGGTATGTCTCAAGGTGATGGGCGCAGTGCAGTTGGTCACTTGATGAAATGCATCTGTTATAGGCCGAGGATACCGCTTAACATCAGGTGGGCTTTCGCGCTTGTTGTTGTTCCATCACAATAACATAAAAAAAAAATGTTGTTTTTTTAAGTTACGCAAATCTTTTAGTTAGACCTACGTATAACAATAAAAAATGAAATAGCCTTGTGCAAAAATAAAAAAAACTATTACATTTCGTATTATTTGAATGTAACTATTTATAACTTATTGTTCCGCAAATGGAATTGTGCTCATTACAAATCTGAGGAAACGGATAATTTTCCAATAAATTAAAGCCTATTATGAAAATTAAGAAACAAAATGGCACTGAGCAAATAATTATTTCTAAGTAAATAAAGTTTTTATTTCCAAGTTTTTTTTATTGTAACCGCGATTTTACACCTTATTTATTTTGAGACGCGGATCCCTTTCCCTTGCACGTATTTTCTCATAAACACTAGTCATTAAAAATACTTGCAAGACTTTAGAAGTCTGTTTTTTATGTGTTGTTTTGATTATGCTGCTTAATTATACCAATAGACGATATAATTTCTCTTGCCAGAGTTTTTACTTCCAAGTATTTTTCTATTGTTACCGCAATTTTACACCTTATTTATTTTATGACACAGATCACTTTCACATGCCCGTACTGTCAATATTGCTTCATTTCATCACCACCTTTGTTTAGTAATAGTACATTGTACATCGAGGAGAGAAAACGATCCATTTCTGTTCAAGATTTTGTTTAAGCCCGACGCTTAAAGGCAACTAGAGAACAGAAATAGAACTTTCTCCTGAGTGATACATAGTGCTTTATACTACACCCACGAGGAAAATAAAATCATTACTTTCTCGTACTTACCTCGAGACTTCTCAGGCAGTAAGTTCTTTATAATTTCTTGAGCTGCATTTCTTATTTCTGGTCATCATTATAAAATCGTCACTTTCACTATCAGATGACATTTTGTAAAATAATTTAGAATAATTAAAAGCGTACTGTTAAAATATCAACGTAATAAAAACAAAATTTAACCAAACATGACCAATTGCCGCGCTCTCCTTTCATTGAAAATCGAGTACAAATAAAAATCACACCTCTATTTTCTAATTATATGATATAAAACCTTTTTGAGATTGATTTTTTTTATGTAAGCAGCTAAAAACAAAAGAACGCTACCAGGGCATGTATGGATTTTCATACAACATTCCTTCACTGCTACGGAGTGAAGGAATGAAAATCCATATAACTTTCCCCGCCGTACATTTATAAGGGAAAAATGACGAACTTTATCACATGTTTTTGAGTTACGAGTAATGAGAACTTTTCTGAGTGGGTGTGGTATAAATATTTTTAAAGTATTTGATTGAGCCCTTGTTTATAAAGGTGCGTTAACTTAAAAGCCATGGAACTAGAGATGGGTAGGTCCGGATGGATACGTATCCGAGGATCCGCATCACTAACGTTATTGATGGATGTACTTCCAACCACAATTCGGATACCGATCCAACAGTACCGGCCGACCGAATTGCCTTGCTAGAGGCACTGAGTAGTGGAACTGAATCGCGTTCCGGAGCGGTATCGTGTCCGGACACGGCGCGTGTCGGCGGCGGCGCGGCGCACAGACAGGTATTTGGCCCTAAAAGTTGGTCAAAAATATTTTTTGCGTTTAATAGTATTATTTACGTATTTCGTTTTATTTTTAAGTATAATAGTGTAAAAAAGCCGGCCAAGTGCGAGTGGGACTCGCGCACGAAGGGTTCCGTACCATTATCTGTAACCTAATCTTGCAAGTTACAGACATTTTTCGCAGTGTCCGATTGAGCTGGGTAGGTATGGCGAAAACCTCTGTATAGGAGCCCCCTTAATAATTTATTTTATTTTGTTTGATTAATTATATTTAAAGAGAACATAAAACTAAATATTCTGTGAATAGTTAAAGCGTCTACCTGTCACCGTTATTTATCGAGCAAGAAACGGTAAAAAAACAAGTTTGCTGTATGAGAGCCCCCCTTAAATATTAATTTTATTTTTAGTATTTGTTGTTATAGCGGCAATAGAAATCATCAATCATCATCTGTGAAAATTTCAACTGTCTAGCTATCATCGTTCTTGAGATACAGCCTGGTGACAGACGGACGGATGGACAGCGAAGTCTCAGGAATAGGGTCCCGATTTTACCCTTTGGGTACGTAACCCTAAAAAAAGCAAACATTATTCTTAACAAATTTTATTTCTAGTTTTCATCATCTTTGGAGTCATTTCCGATACTAATATTACAAATATCATTTTCCTCCATGTTTCATTCATGGTATCCGCTGAAAGAGGACTCTTCCTTTAATGTTTTGTGGTCCTCATTCCCATCAGCAAGGGGTCTAATGTCAAGAGCAACCTATTTAACATATTTAACAGAAAGGGCAGTCCTTTTAGATTCAGTCAGTTGCTCCAGGACCTCCTTACCAAGATGCAATAATAATCGCTTGACTGTGTGATCCATTAAACTTTGGTATCCTTACTTCGGCACAGGTCTCAGCTATGCTGTGGATTTCGGGGTAACTTCTTTAGAATCGAATAGTAAGGAAAAAGCCTGGATTCGTATCTTGAACCACTTCGTGTTGGGCCTGGGTAAGCTTCGCTTCCACAAACATAAACAGGGAACGAAGGTGTGCCAATTCCGTTAAAACTTATTTTTCTTGTTAAACGGTTTGTCTTTTATCGCTACTGCATATTTTTTTTGCTTTCTGGGGGCATCTGGTAAGGACCTCCACGATCTTTGATGCTTCGACTTCCCCAGTCTTTCGCAATTTAATTTGTGTTGCGTATGTCAGATGTTCGAAGCTCTATAGTTTTTCGCCTTTTACTCCATTCACATAAGTCTGAAAACGACTTTTGAGAAATTCCAACTCCATAAATTCCAACTTTTCATTGAAACTTGACCCAATGAAGCATTCCATGATAGTTAGTAAATCGTTTCTAGTTAATACTCTCATTCCAGAAGAGCCAGGAAACAAAGTAAACCAATTTTCTTTAAAAAACAATACACGTGGTTTTTTGAGACCATGCAAAAAAAATTGCCAAAAATAGAGGGGTGGTTTGGGGTGGCTATTTTATGTATTTTAGAATACTAAAGAGTCTATTCTAAAACAAACCATATACATTTTTACTGAGAAATGGTGAGAAATACTTTAAAACGCTTAATGATCTTGAAAATGGGTATATTATTGAACTTTTTAAAGGCTTTTACTAATGATTGACTAAAGGTACGAAAAATCTCTCTTTTCATAACGAAACTAAATAAAATATTAAGTACATACCTGGTTGTGTACGATCCATAGTAGAAACTAACACGAAATTGACTTTTTCACAATTAATTTAATATTTGAAATCAATGAAATTTGAGCGTATCGAACAATCACACGACCACGGCAAGCGAACGGTAACTTCCGAATGAGCGCATGGAGCGACGGGAAGGCTTTAGCGCGTCGGGTTTGCGCTATTGTTAGGAGGAGATATCGTTGTTTTTCGAGGAACAATAAAAAAGGGTGTAGAACTAAAACAAAAAAAATGGTTTTTGACCAACTTTTAGGGCCAAATACCTGTGTGTGCGGCGGTGCGGTAACACGTGGATCGGGTGGGACTGCGTAGGCGCGCGGGTGCGAGCGGATCGAACAAAGTGTGCGACGCAAAGCTATTAAACTGAGCGAGACGTCAGCATCAGACGATTCAATTTAACGGCTGCACGTTTGCTTAAAATGTTTTTCGTATTTTTTTTGTTTGTTTTGCTGTGTGTTATTTAATCACTATAAATAAATAGCGTGTTACAGTGCTGAAAAAAATGCTAAATGCCAATATTGCCATACTAATATGCCATATAATAAATGATAAATATAATATATTTTATTCAAGTATGACCTACCTACCTTTATGTTACATACCTACATATCTTCACTGATCAATGATGTTACACAACCATTATTGAAACAGTATTTACTTAATAGTAATAAATGTTTAGTATAATTTAAGCTATTGAATTTGAATCATTGTTCTGTCGTTGCATTGTGCTCGCGATCCCGCAGTCCGCTGATCATATTGAGTAGCCGGACCCATATGGGTGCAACGGACACGGAACCTGGATGTAGGTCTTTAGAGTTGGATGTACTTCCGGATGTAACTCCGAGTTATCCTCGGACCTACCCATCTCTACATGGAACATCCTTGATTTCGCAAATACGATACAACACTGCAATTACATCATAATGATTAATAATTCGCTGTTAACAGCGAACTATATTTCAAAAACACAATCCTTGAGAGTCAGTAACCGATTAACGGCCTGAGCTTGATTCTACGACATTCATTTGAGAGGTACATTTAGCGGCTCGCAACAAACGTTTGCGTGTTTTAAGGATGAACAGCGACATCTAGTCGTTTGCTGTTGAACTAAGTAGTGAAACGTCATATAACATGGCGCTATTAGCCAGGGCACAGATGACAGAATTCTAGTACAGAGTAAAGAGAAGTTAAGCTTTTGCGATATTATTTGATGTTTTATGTTTTTGTGGTTAAAGACATTGATGCATCCCCATTTATTTAATATAATTTTTTTTTGTATTCTACTCAATATCATACCACAAACAAAATGATAAAAAATATATTAACCTATGAAAATGTCTGTTTTTTTGTATGCCGACTGAAAAATGTATTTGCTTACCTTGGTGTTTTAATGGTACCATTTTACAACGCTTATCGATGCTGTGTGAATTATTTTGTAATCATAAACATCACGCATCACAAAATAAATTTGAAAAAAACTCAAATTTGTCCAAGTTTCGAACTTCCGGTCCGAAATAATGATATCCGCAAAACACGCTTTGACTTAATTTTGTCTATCGGTTTAAGTTCGTTCGTAGCACAGGCTAGCAAGCATTAGCCTGTGTAGATTCTGTTGTTTTTTATTGGATTCGTATGGTTTGGTCATTTTCCAAATATAACAATTTATGCGTTTCCTAATACCAAAATAGTCAAAGTTGAGTTCTAAATATGTAGAAATAAGGTAAATAAATCATAGTTGTGTCAAAGTCATTATTTAGTGATATGGTGGCAAAGGCTATAAATCATGATAGGGAGAACATCGCATACATAGGTACAGTCCCACCAACTTATCTGTTCAGGTGGCAGAAAAAAGAACTACAACATTCCTTCAAATTGTGACAGTTTGTAGTTGATTTCCTTGACCAGTAGCGCCCTCGAGAACTGCACAGTTAAGTTGGTGGTACTATACCTATGCGTTCTTGGATCATGCATGACGTAAAGGTACCTTTTTTTTTAAGGTTTGATTACTTGGCTATGGACATTTTCATGTAGGTCATGTGTGTTGAAGCCCTGCTTTACAATTTTGATTTGATGAAGTATCAATATCAAGGAGTTCATTGTTTTAGCAGTTGTCGGTTACATTTCTCAATGTTCATAACGCTGAAGATTCGTTCGATATGCTAGAGTGTAGATGAAGCGAAAGATATGTAAGGATCGTAGTACGTGAAAATCTGTAGTCTCTGCCTACACCTACGGGAAAGAGGCATGATTTTATGTATGTATGTACAAATAATTATAAAGTACTTAAAATGTCCTCTCCCGGTGGTGCATGCACCCCTCCCACTTTATATTCCTGAGTCATAAGAGGCGATACCGGAAAAAATACCAGGTTAGCAGCATTACGCGTGGTGATTATGGCAAATACCCCCTGTATGGGGAAGGTTGTGTTCAGCAGTGCACAGTGGACGATCCAGCTGATACAGTACAGTATTTAAAATGAATTGTATTATATAGTTTCACAATGTCGTTCAACATGATTGTGTGTCAGGTCAGTAACAGTTACCGTTGAGACAGCCGACCAGGTTGAAGGAGAACAGATGTCGGTCCACAGCGAGGTAGTCAGCGAACACCTCCTGCACCTCCCGGACAGTCTCCTGCTCATCGCACTCCGCCAGGGTCTTCACGTCTGCCTTCGACACCACGTTGCTGAAATCTAACATAACGTAATATTACAAACACCGTACATAGTTAGATCCTGTATTAGCCTTTTTTTTATAGGTGATAGGCTACCCTTTGACCACTATCTCACCTGATGGTAAGTGATGATGTGTACGAAGGTGTTGTTCAGGCTATCCTAGAAATACTGGCTCTCAAGGACAGCAGCCGGAACACACCGTTAAGTGCTTGGCGACAGATTTTCTACTTGGAACTAAATACCCGACCACCATGCTGTAACAACCATCGTAAGAGAACAACCGGGACCGACGACTTGACGTGCTGTCCGAAGCGCGGCCCTCAGTAGTAACGTCGCTAGCGGTCACCCATGCTACTCCTGACCGCGGCGGACGTTGCTTAACTTAGCTGATCGATTAAGGACGGCTAAGCAAACTTCGCTACAAGGGCTTCGTAGCCTGTTTTTGTTTTGCTGGTGAAAAGATTTGAATGATTTTTCGCTCTCGCTCACTCTGGATGGGTATACACCAGACGAACTACATGCCCTGGTAGCTGCAAACTATCTGCTTATATATATATACGCATAAGATCACAAAACTGAAAAGACGGTTCTGGGTGAGAACTATCTACATGAACCGATTTCAATATGAGACTCGCTTTTACAAAGAAGTATTGTCTCTCACACTCCAATTTATGTAATCCAAATCATTAGTATCAGTGGGATACTAATTAAATTTATGCCTAGTACAAAGGGGTTGTGGCGTACTCCACAATCAGCTATTCTAACGAGTTCGACCAAAGTAAGGGCAAATGTCACTACACTGTTCTAATTGTATGACTACAACTTGTGGCTTTGGTCGAGTCCATTCTGCGGCCGGTTATTCCCCGCCCGCTCCGCGCAGCGCACCCGCAAGCACCTTGCCGCTGCGACTGGTTCGGTTGCCACCCGACACACGGAGAGATACTGCCGTAGGCCGCGCTCGGTTATCGTGTTTGTTATTATTGTAATCAGCTCCGTAGTATTAAATAAAAACTGTTTACTAAGTTATACCTACATCTTAATAAAAATATCTTTGTGTTAAACGGAAATAATAACGCCTAAATTAATTTCCATATATAAAATCATATCAGTTTAAACGTGGTGTCGCATCTCGACCCACAGGGTATTTAAGGACGACATTGCTTATTTTTTATGTCGCCCGATCGCACACAGTTCCAAAAAACAATTGAAAGTTGAATTGTTTTTTGGAACTGTGCGCGATCGGGCGACATAAAAAAATAAGCAAAGTCGTCCTTTAATACCCCTTAGTAGTTTTATAAAGGTTCACATCATAAGACAGCTGCCGAAACACACTGACATGTACTTGGCGACAGATTTTCTATTTAAGGATTGTAATTACCCAGGCAAGCATTTTCAAAATGCGTAACCACCTTGCAATAATGACTGCAATCCTAAGATAAAAACCGCGTCGCCGACATTAGATGCCGTCCAAAACGTGGAAAAGCTAAGTTAGTGAGTTATGATGATGGCACTACTGGTCACCCATCCACATAATGACCGCAGAGACCATTGCTCAAACCTATTTGATTATTTACGAATGAGGTCAGGTCTGCTACAAGTGCTTCGATGACACACCTCATTCTGCAGAACCTGTTATTGACTGACATAAACAAATATGAAACCTGGTATACTCACAAATATAGTACATCCCGTACTTAGGCTGCCGTAGTTCCCTAGACAGCAGTCCAATGTTCTCCGATGTGGGCCGAATGAACACAATGCACTTCATGTGCTTGAGGTTGTCCCACTTAGAGTGAGAGTCAATGCGCTCAAACAGGTACACCTCCTTCTGCAGAATCTCCGATTGGCTGTACACCATGCTCACTATACTTGTCTGCAAAATTATTTCTCTTTAACATTTCTTGACACAATCTCATCTCAAGTGTTATTTGTTTTCTAGTTTAGCTTTTGACCACTATCTCACCTGTTGGTAAGTGATGATGTGGTCAAAGATGATGTTCAGACTAACCTAGAATTTCTAGCTCTCAAGGACAGCTGCCGGAACACACCGTTAGGTGCTTGGCGACAGATTTTCTACTTGAGGGTGGTTGCTAGCCAGGCGGTCATTCGTTAAATGCCCTACCACCATGCTATAACGACTGCCATCCTAAGATGACAACCGGGACGACGGCTTAATAAGGCCTCCAAAGCATGGAAGCTCTCAGTTGTATTGTCACTAACAGTCACCCATCCAACTACTGAATGCGGGAGACGTTGCTTAACTTTGCTGAGCGGTTAAGAAAGTATTCAAAGCAAGAGTACAAGGTCAATAATGGTACATAGACTTTAGCTATAATCAGGCCTGCCTCACTCCACACTTTAGGTACAAAGGTACAGGTACATCAGTGTATCTGTCTGGACCAGATTATTCTACAGTGCGTGACACATCAGAAGAGTTCATAACTATGCGTGTCTATGCCATATAAAGAGAGATGCCTTGTAGATGAATATAAATACTAGGTACACCGTGCTTTGCGAGTTGAAGGGGGCTTTATTGCTTCGCATCTACAGTTGCTTATTGATTGGAATGGTTTTGTGGATTGAACCTTCTGGTCTTTTTTATTTTGTGCTATAATGAGAAAGGCTCTCAAAGACAGCTGCCAAAACACTGTTCATTGCTTGTTGACAGATTTCTACTTAATGGTGTTGATGGTAGCCTGTGGACTAGTAATTGCTATGCCCTGCTAGAGTTTCTGACCATTCAGGATCTAAGAAATCTTTGTCAAGTTATATAAAAATCCATTCAGAAGTATCAGAAGTGAGACTAACAAACACAGACATACACAAACTTATGCACATATATTAATAATATTGTGTGGGCATTACGTTAAGCAGGGGAGGTGGTTTGTGCATTGAAGGGGAGCATTAATGACATCATCAGGTCCCCTTAACGCTACTCTCTTGGTTTCAAGTCACAGGCACCCAAGATTTAAGTCTCTTCCTCTGCAATGCAATGGACCCAGCACCCTTATAGTGAATCCATGGAATACTAAGAAATTTGTCACTCTTTGGTTTTAAACATACTGATGAAATTTTGCCCATTTATTAATAATGTTGACCTCACTGTCTGTGTGTCTGGCCATGAGATCTGTCTAGGAGTCCTAGATATGATACAATATTTTCACACTTTATTGTTTTGATAAATTTTATCTTTGTACAAAATATGTTTAAATTTATCTTCATGTAAGATACAATTTGAACATTTTGTCCATACAGTAACATGAAATTTCAATTAAAAACCATTTACTCGTCTTCAAGGTTTTAGGTGCGTCTTGATAAAGTAAATTTTATTATTTGCCCACAGACTTGTCCTATGTGATATAATGAGTGAAGCAGAATAAATTAGAAAGAGAAATGAAGTGAGCCAACACTCAGCCTTATTTTACATAAAATATACAAAACTGTATGCAAATATTTCATATTTGGCTGGCAGGCACATACTATAAAACTATATAAATTAGATTGTGAAATGATGTTAGTATGAAAATGAATGTAGTATATTCCCAAAGGGGTCTAAGGACCCGAATTTCAACAGATAGTATTAAGTATTAAAGAAGATTTCAGTTACAGTCAGATTCAGAAACTAACCATGCCCAGTAAATGGGAACACCTCGCCCACTATTCACCATTATCGACAGCGCGTCACACCATTAAACAAACTCCCTCTCTCTTCTCCTTGGGGTGGTTTGCCATTAACCTCGAGCTAGATAGGCGTCTTGGGGATCGCAGTTCTTCAGAAGGCACTGTTATCCACCCTCTGGTATTTTACAGACACCCTTAGGAAGAGATTGGGTAGTGTAATTTTAACCAGGCACTAGACGCCCAGTATTACATGGGACCAAAAACATGCTGGCAAAACGAGGGCGTTTACACACCTCTTGACTAGTTATTTTACTAAATTAATTAATTGTTATTATTAAAACACCCCTACTAGGCGCGTTTTACTCACGGTCTCTCGGTCCATCAGAATTACTTTCATGCCTGGTCCACTCTCATCTGTCATCTTTGTTATATACATTTTCACAGCTTGTACTACGTTCATCTTGTAAAGTTTTTTTAACTGTTAAGTTGTAAGAATGTAAACTTCCACATAAATTACGAGTTTTACTAGAGCAAAACACAAACACGCACAGTTGACATATTACTTCTTCTTCTTCTTCTTCTTAACATCTCTGAGAGCAGGAGTGCGTTCAGAGGCTCAGAGTGTAGTTGTTTCGTTGTTTGGTTGTTTTGCAACTTACCCTGAGGTATGGAACGACCGGTTGTTTTATAACCTCAAACAAATTGTGACATTGACAGACTTACATCATTATCGTAATAATAATTGCTATTTAACACTATCACAAATTCGTTTTCCATTTTTATTTAAGTTTTATATTTTGAGAAATTATATTAGTATTTATATTTTTTTTAATATATGGGTGAGCGCATCAGATAAAATACGATATAAACGTCAAAGTCATTTCATGTCACGCGTTCTATGGATAAAAAGTTGCAACCTTCAAAGGTTTGGAACGGTCCAGTTGTGACAACCGAACGCTCTACTCGAAGGTTGTGAACGACGTTAGAGTGAAAAGTTGCACTCCGAGTGCGCTCTAACCAAGGTTCGGAACGCACCCCAGGGTTGGATTCAGAAAATTATCAAAAAATTATTGTACATGGATAATAAAATTATACTATCGTATTTGGCAGGAAAAGTTTTTTTTTTATATTTCTTTTATACATTGTACTAGACCGCGTGAAACGCTAGATTCTGAGAAGAGTTATTACGATATTTTCATACATTTCTGCAATACTTATTGATTAAACCATTACCATAATATATACCATCTGTCACGAGTAAACATAATTTTTAATATTAATAATAACGGTATTGGTGACTAATAATTCTTCAGGATAATACGACAATACTATGAAACACTTGCGAAAACCGTAATCATGTAGAATGGGTTCGAAATCTAAATAAAACCGTGAAAAATCTGTAATTTTATTTGATTTCCCACCAGATGATTTCCAGATGTGAGTTTCCAAAAAATAAAAATGCATTCGTATTTCGTATATAATAATCTTTTATACAAATATATTAACATAATCCTATAGACATATTAATCAAGTTCAGGCAAGTGGACGTCGATCTGGGATATCTCGGCAATCGGAATTTCATCCTTAGCATTGACACGACGTAACATGTTGTCAGACGGTACCTATAAATTCTATGGATAAGTATAAATTATTGATTTTACTGCATCGCAAGAAAGAAACAGGTAGTCTATGGAGTGAGTAGCAAGGTCATTATATAATTTGGTTTTTGCTAAATTAACTTTGCTGAACACTCTTTCACAATCAGCGTTTGCGTGAGATAATATCAAGAATTCAAGAGCAAATTTTGTAATATTTTGAATGGGATAGTATTCCGACATATCTACCCAAGATCTTAGTAGATGTTGCCGTACATACAGAAAATCCTGATATTGTAGGAAAGATATAAAGTTATTGCACTCCAAGTGCGCTCTAACCAAGGTTCTGTACGGCCGGCCGTACAGAACCTTGGGCCGCGGCCCCCTGCTCACTCTAACAGGTAATATTTTATACGCGCCTAATATCTTTGTACTCTGGACGCTGCATGTTGACAGGTTCTACTCTCTTTAGCTCCTGGGAAGTTATATTAAAACAACATTGCTAAATCCGTTTCTCTAGTTTACAGCAACTGTCTCCCTATCTATCAAATGTTAACTTCTTTCATTGAAGACAAGCTTCTTTCAGCATCAATATCAAATGATGACTTTACAAAATTATAAATAAATTATACTAAGTATTTATTATTATCCCGTCCTTCTTAACTCTACTCCAATTCTTTTCTCCTGTGACTCTGTGTTTTTCCTCCATCCCTTAAATTATTTTGTATACGTTTCCTCGATTTTTGCAACAATACTAAAAACAAAATTTGTTGAAAAATTTTAAGAGAGTCCCAATCGATCAAGAAGTCTGAAGCTGACTAGTCTTCCCAGTTGAACCCGAAGTAACAGAAGTCGCAAAAAAGAAATATTATTTTATATATATATAATATATGTATTTCAGTCAGTTAAAATCATGAATTCTAGTTTTTTGACGAGCCAATGTGGTTCCTTAACGTTACTTATTTTAATTTCATTTGAGTTTTGACAAGAAGTTTTTTACTTAAGGAAGTTGAATTATTCTAATAAAGGGTTTTCCAATAAGGACTTGACAACTTTTTTTCAAAATATAATGCAATCCATTTGAGTTATTTCAAAAACTTTAGTATCGGGTTGAAGTACAATCAAAACATTTATGAATGGAACACGATTTCGTTCATATGGCCACCGCGGGCACGTTTGCAGCGGTCGATTCGTTGGACCCAATTTTCGATGACTCGGCCACACATTTCGGCTTAAACGGCTGCTATTTCGCGTTCAATGTTAGCTCTGAGCTCTTCCAACGTCGTCGGCTTGTTGGCATAGACCAATGACTTGACGTAGCCCCAAAGAAAAAAGTCTAGAGACGTTAAATCGCACGAACGAGGCGGCCAATCGACTGGTCCATTTCTTGAGATAACGCGCTCATCAAACTTACTCTTCAATAAATCGATTGTAACGTGTGCTGTGTGGCTTGTGGCACCGTCCTGTTGAAACCATATGTTGTTCAAGTCTATATCTTCCAATTCTGGCCAAAAATAATCGGTAATCATGGCGCGATAACGATTACCATTCACAGTAACGTGACGATCATAATCGTCGACGAAAAAATATGGCCCTATGACGCCGCCGGCATGCAAACCGCACCAAACAGTTATTTTTTGTGGATGAAGTGATGTTTCACGAAGCACATGTGGATTTTCACCCGACCAATAACGCATATTTTGCTTATTGACGAATCCATTGAGCCAAAAATGAGCTTCGTCACTGAAGATGATTTTGCGATGAAATTGATCATCTTGGCGCGTCTTTTCCAGAGCCTAATCGGAGGATGTACGTCGCTTCAAATGGTCCATCTGCTTCAATTCTTGAGTCAGCTTGATCTTGTATGGGTGTAAACCAAGATCCTTACGTAATATTCGCCATAAAGTGGTCTGTGCGATGCCCAACTCTTGAGAACGCCGTGGAATTGACTGAATTGGATCATTTGCTACGGACGTTTCAACGGCAGCGATATTTTCGACACTTCGACCAACCCGTTGTCTCACTGGCACGGCAACATCACACAACGAATATGTAGACTCAAATTTTTGCACTAAACTTGTTACCGCCTGTCTACTAGGACAAGAATTACGACAGAAAATCAGAGTTAACGCTCTTAAAGTAGCGGTCACCGACTCCGAATTTCTGTAGTACATTTTTATAATTTGCAGACGTTGTACGTTCGTGTACTTTACCGTGATGAAAATGTTAAGTTTATTGTATAAATTGACAGTGAAAGTTTGATGATTAGTGAAAGGGTGCGATCAGAAATTTAATTCAAAGTTGTCAAGTCCCTATTGGGAAACCCCTTATATAAAATTCTCGTGTCACAGTTTTCGTTGCCATACTCCTCCGAAACGGCTTGACCGATTTTGATGAAATTTTTTGTGCTTATCCGGTATATATGAGAATCGGACAACATCTATTTTTCATCCCCCTAAATGTTAGGGGTAGTCCACCCCAAAATTTTTTATTTTATTTTTTAGACAAAATTTTTAATTTCTATTTTTTTATGATACAACATACAAACATACATACAATCCTCAATTTTCACCCTTCTACGATCAACCCTTATTTTTTAAATTATTTATATGGCAAAACAACGTTTGCCGGGTCAGCTAGTTTTAATATAATATAATAAAAATTTTCAACTAAGTCATTTTATTTGTATTGGAAACAGCTGCTCTGCACTATTTTTTCTATTTATTTTTCAATTACTATTTTCTGTGTAGTTATCCATATCTGAAATGACAATAAAAAATATTAGTAAACAGCTCTCGCATAATATATAAATAAATGGTCATTTTGATTATTGAGTTAACAAGGTACTATATATTGCATGCAGTAGTTGCATCAATTCAGCATTTCCTTTGAAAGTATATATTATATGCGATGGAGTTAAGTTGAAATAAACTAAAAAGTAACAGTTGAATGATTATTATGTCAGGCGTTGATATTAATAAGCATGGTCTTTGGCGTTTTTCGATGACAAAAGACGTGGTAACGGCTTAGGACAATACGGCATACCTAGGTACCTGCAACTTAATACAGTACTAACTAACACACTACCTGGATTGGCCGGTAGCCTGATACAATGTAGCCCAGCGCCCCATGCCGTCACCACCACCACTTCCACGTCCTTCAGAAAAGATACGTGAAAAAGCTGTTTTGGGAGTGTAATCGTTTTTATCATTTTTGGCGAATTTAACTCCAATTGGTACGCACCTAAAATCGCTTTGGGGTATATTCCATTTGTCGCTAAGAACGTTATTTTCGATAATTTTGATCACACCTGCGTCTATGGTTGTGATCACTGTGATCGTTTGTAACTGTCATCCACTGTTCCATTTAGGATATGAACGCTAAGAACGCCACTAAAATTAGCCACTTCTGTCACTTTTGACATTAGATGTAGCGTTTATGGCGAAAATAACGCCAAGACCCATGTGGAACAACTTTTTGGGAGTGTGATCGTTTTTAGCGTTTTTAGCGAATCTCACTTCAAATGGTAAGCACCCCAAGGGTGTAGGTCTATCGGAAGGCAGCCTTATAGGGCGTTCGGATAGCCTATCGGTGCCAAAAATAACACTCACAAACGCTAAAAATGATCACACGGGCCGTTCGTTTTGGGACTTCGTGAGCAAAAATATCGTTTTCGCTCACCGTTCGGATAGCTTTGAAAACGCTACAAATGACAGAGAAAAGTGATATTTTTGACCCATGTCTTACCGTGGGATCGTTGTGATCGTTTTTTGACAACTGCTGGTTTGACAGTTGTATTTGGCGCGATTGAAGAGTTTCATAAGTTTTTTATTATTAAGTAACTATCAGAAGCCATTAACAATGAAATAATAATAATATAGGTACCTACATTTTTGTTAATTTTAGATATTGATTCCATGTTTCGTACTGTGCAAAATTGTTAAAACATTGTCGGTTGTCAAAGTACGTTTTAAGCCGTTCGGATAGCATGCAGTAATTGGTGGTCAAAAATAGCAAAAGCTTCTATCCGAACGCTAATACACAAATGCCACTTTTGAAACTGCTACAAACGCAATCGAGCCAAAACGAACGCACCTTTTGTCAACTGTCAAGCTGTCATATTCAGCAGATTTCTGTCAAATTGTCTGTAGTGTAGTCTTCCTTCTCTTCTCTTTGTCAGTTATCTTGGAAAGGTCGCCGGGGTCAGGTGGAATATTACAATTTTAAGGTTTTCACATCTTATAAGCTCAGGAAAAATGTTCTCGCGTGTGCTGAAGCCCGTCACCACAGTGGTCATCCAGAATGGCGCCAAGAACTTTTCCACATCCCCACAGGTAAACTACCCCAATATCTACCCTATGTCGATATATCCTTCCAAAGAAATATGCTCCAAATTCATGTTTTTACGGTTTTTAAAATCAATTTTAGTTTGGTTCATTAAAAAAAATGTTTTCCTATAGAGGAACTTCAAAGTGGTGGTTGCTGGAGCATCTGGTGGTATCGGCCAGCCCTTGGCCCTGCTGCTGAAGCAAAACGGCCTGGTGTCACATTTAGCTCTGTACGACATTGCCCCGGTGACTCCTGGCGTGGCTGTTGATCTATCGCACATGAATACCCCTGCCAAGGTCACTGGCCACAAAGGACCTGAAGAACTTTGTCATGCCATCAAAGGTAACCATGAAATTGAACAGTTCCGTTTAAAACAAATAGGTCAATAGTGATGTACAATACACATTACATAACTTCTAACCTAGAAACTTCAAGTTCATACTAAAATTAGTTTTCAAGGCCAACATTGCCAACAGTACATAATAATATAAATTTTGATATGATGCTAGGTTAACCTGTGATTGTGATCCATATGTATAATGTACTATATGTACCAACTAAAAATATAATACATGAACATGATTTCATTCAAAACTATTTTCTTAAAAGTGTTTTGCTAACTCTTGTTAACAGTTCCAATTCAATATTTTTAAATTAAGAATCATTAATTACATGAACCTCTATAGGTTGGTAATTGAAACAATTGAATCTATTGTTATCATGTGCCATTTCATATCAGGTGATGTTTAGCCATTAATAATAATGTTTATATGTTGATGTGTAATTTTGTTTTTTTTAGTCAATAACCGAAAAGTTCAACTATATAGTCTTTGTCTTTGGGTAATAAATTAATATTATCATGATATAAACTGATGATAGTTTCTTCATGAAATAATCATCAGCATCATGAATGATAGCTAAACACATTGCAAAGTAATAAATAAAATAAAAGAATATTGTCCACTATTTACATACAAGTATTGTATTTAGTATAGTGTATACTACTAATAAGGAAAAGTCAAATTTTGTCAATGTATGTAATACTAGCGGACCACCATTGTTATTAAAAAAAAAATAGTAATTTACAGTGCAGGCGTTATTGCAAACATATTAAAAAATACAAATTATTGTACACCCTGTTTTCATCGGGGATAATGTCATTCTAATGGTGAAAGAAGGTTTCAAATCAGTCTAGTAGTTAAGTTTATTTGTTACATATAAAAATACAAATCTTTCCTATTTCTAAATATAATTACAAGCACTATCGCATGCTAAGTGCACCGTCCCCTATGACGGTTAAAGTGATACAATTGGAGTATGACATTTCGGCTACAATTGCCGTGTCCAAGTGTCCGAGGGGTATAGGCATCCAACGCGATATTGGAGGACGCGGGTTCAATTCCCGCCTTGGGCATAAAATTTTGTACTCCAATAATTTGTTAAACAAATCTTTCCTCTTTACAATATTAGTGTAGATTTATGGACATTTTTTAACTATTGTTCCTATTCTGACATTTCAAGATAATATTATGTCATAACTCAACTCCTGAGCTGGATACTGTAATTACTTTTAACACATTACATCTTGTAATAGTATTGTTCATATCCGCTATACAGCCCCAACGCGCTAGAGACTATAAACTATATTCGAATAACGCGCTATATTATACGCTATCGTTATAACGAAACAAGGCGCTCGCGCTAGATGCTACGTGCTAGGTGTTGTCACAATAGCGTCAGGCGCGACGTGCTATTTGTCGTTATTGTTCGACACTAGCGCAGCGTGGCTCTAATGAGTAACGACTTGATTCTAACACATACAAAATTAAATATTACATTCCTTCATTGTAATAAATAGAATTATCTTTTCTATATACTATTCAGGCTTAGGACTGTCTATATTTTCTTGTACATAGATATGAAATGTGTGCATTTATAGGCGTATTTACAAGTTCATTTATGATAGGTATGTACAAATACAACGTTTTGTTTCTACTCTCCGAGTAGAATTTTTTAAAGTTTTTTTTTACTTAATAGGTATACATTGTTCCTTTTTGTTTGTTGTATGTATTAACTTCACTACTTTTACTACTACTACTACTAGGTAAGCGCGAGGCAATAGATCGCGCAGGGTCACACAGCACAAACGAGTAATAGGTATATAGCGCGTAGGCCCATAACGCGTACATGCGAAAAGCGTGTTACCGCGATCGCAAGTACGCGAGACGTTATATTAATAGCGCGAAGGGAATATACACATAGCGTGCTGTATGCGCTATATGGCAATAACGCGCTATACTATGGCGCTATATGCTATATTATCCACCACTATCTTGTAAGATATAACTACCATATTTATGACATTTACAAGGCTGTTATGATCCATACAAATTATGCCTTTTGAATACCTTGGTTCTTTAACACTAAAATATGTAGGCTAATGATTGAAATGGTGTCTATAGCTTGCTCTTGGCATCTTTCATCAAATAAGTTTAAATTCATGATAAAAAAAACCAGATTGACGGAACCATCTTACAAATTCAATTGTATTGGTTAATTGTTGTGGTGCTCAGAAGTGATTGCATACGATTGGTAGCATCAAGATAATGTAGTTGTGCCGCATGGTACACTTTTTAAACAATGCACTCCACAGTAAGGTTTGCATACTGCAGTTTTTGAGTTTGACTTACATTTCTTTACATATTTATTCATAGATAGATAACTCTTTATTGTTCACACCACTACATTACAATAAAACAAAATACGAAGGATTACAGTCAAGTGTTACAATCTCTAGTAGTACCAAATTATACCTTATAAACAAAAGTTATGCAGCTCCATCTATTGAGTATTCTGTTTCTCAGTGGATCATAGATTAGGCCAGCACAACTAAATTGGTGCTCACTAGCCACAGCCTGGTGGCCATCATAAACATTGGCGAACTATCAAGTACAATGTTTGATATTTAGTATTTATGCTTTCCAACATCGTAAGGGATTGTTATTGAATGGAATATGTTTCTCTTTGTTATACTCATTAAGTAAGTTAATTCATACAATTAATGTGTCAACAGAATGGCCTTCAATTATCATCCTCGTCATCACAACTCATCCACATAAGTATTTGTTAAAATGGATAGCAAATTATTTTCAGGGTCATCTGCTTATAAAAATGTTCTGGCTAGGTATTACCGCTCGCCCGGCTAGCTCCTACCCTCAAGTAGAATATCTATGGCCAAGCAACTAACAGCGTATTCCATCAGCAGTCCTTGAGAGCCAGTAGTTATACAGGCACATGAGACTTAACAACTGTCACAATCTCATAAAAACAGCCCTCCTGACTACGCTTCGAAGCTCCGTAACATCCTTAGTATCAGGCGATATATGTAACAACCAAACTAGCCCTAACTAACCAGTTTAATGAACTCCTCAGATGCAGACTTGGTAGTGATCCCAGCGGGTGTACCCCGCAAGCCGGGCATGACCCGCGATGACCTGTTCAACACTAACGCGTCCATAGTTCGTGACCTCGCCGTCTCAATCGCACAGAACTCACCCAAGGCCATCGTCGCCATCATCACCAACCCTGTCAACTCTATGGTGCCAATCGCTTCTGAAGTCCTTAAGAAGGTGAGTTCCTTAGATGTTGACTTGTAGTGGTCAGTTGGTGGTGTCACAGCTCAGTAGCCGGAGCTGTCGTGTCAATTTCACACTAATTATTTTTGTGACATGTAAAATCATAGAAGATTATTTATAAGCATAATAATAATAATAATAAAGCCTTTATTTTTCCGTTATTACAGGTTTTCTTTTTAACATTTATCTTATCTTACATACTAACAGATCCCTTTCGGGTATAGGCCTCCTCCAAACTCTTCCATTTTTCCCTGTCCTTGGCAATATTTATCCATTCTGGTCCAGCTATTTGTTTTATATCGTCTGACCATCTTTTCTTTGGTTTCCCCACTCTGCATTTTCCCATTGGCCCCTTCCATGTTGTTGTTCTCAGCGTCCATCGCTTATCTTTATATCTGGCAATATGTCCAGCCCATTTCCATTTAGATTTCATAGCAAAGTTTAGAGCATCTATGACTTTAGTCTTGTTTCTTATTTCAGTGCTTCTGATTTTATCTATCCTTTTTAGTTTTAGAATGCTCCTCTCCATTGATCTTTGGCATGTTGTTATTTTGTTTTTGACTTTGCTTGTATATACCCAGGTTTGGCTGCCATATGTTAAGCAAGGTAGAAGGTTAGTGTCCAGTACTATCTTTTTGAGGTTTAAATTATAGGGTCCTTTTAAGATCTCTTTTTGTGCCCAAAACTTTCTCCAGGTTGTATTGATTCGTCTCTCTACTTCCTCTTCATTGTTGTTTTCTTTAAACGATATTTGTTTTCCTAGATATATGTACGAATCGACATAATCTATATTTTGGTTGTTTACTATGATTGGTTTTGTAACAGAATTTGTCATTATTTTTGTTTTGCTTATGTTTATGTTAAGGCCGACTTTACTGCTTTTCTGTGCAAACTGGCAGGTCATTTCTTCTAGGTCTGTAGCAGAGTCAGCGAAGGTTGCAATATCATCGGCAAATCTAATGTGGCTCAAATATTGGTTGTGTATTCTTATTCCTTTTTCCTTCCAGTTTAGGTGGTGAAAAATACTTTCAAGCACAGCTATAAACAACTTGGGTGACAGAGGATCCCCCTGCCTGACACCTCTACCGATTGGGAATTCTTCGCCTTTCCTTTCCAGTTTTACTCTGCTTGTACAGTTGGAGTAGATGTTCTTAATTATATTTATATATTTCTGACTGATTTTACATTCTTCTAATGCCTTCCATATTGATTTGTGTGTTATACTGTCAAATGCTTTTTCGAAGTCAATAAAAGCAATATAGATTGGCCTCTTGAACTCCATGTGTTTTTCTATTATTTGTTCAATGGTTTGGATGTGGTCGATAGTGGAGAATCCTGATCTGAACCCCGCTTGTTCGACTGGTTGTAAATTATCTATTTGTGGTGATATCCGACTAAGTATTATTGATGTAAATAGTTTGTACAAGCTTGAAAGTAAACTAATGGGTCTATAGTTTGAGATATTAAGTGGATCACCCTTTTTGTAAAGTAGGATAATATCTGATTTATACCACTGTTGAGGAATACTCCCCGTAACAAGGATTAAGTTGAACAAAGTTGTGATGAATGTAAGCAATAGTGGGGCTCCATGTTTCAGAGCTTCATTTCTGATGTTGTCCGGCCCTGGACTTTTGTCATTTTTTAGCCTTTTTATATGTTGTAGTGTTTCCTTATCATTAATTGGGTCTATGGTTGGATTAGTAATAATTCCTTCTTTTTCTTTCTCATCTTCGCTATCCAGGTCCTCTATTGGTCCTTTATAAAGTTTTGAGTAGAAAGCTGTTGCACATTTAAGCACATCTTTTCGGGTTTTTGTTTCTTTTTGGTTGTCATTTAGATTTTTTATCCATGTATTATGTTGTGTTAGTTCTTTAACCGAGCGTTTCGTACTTCTATATGTTCTAAGGTTTTTTTCTATGATTTTCTGTCTGTGGTTATTGTAGTCTTTATTTATTGCCTTGTTAGTTTTTTTAAATAGGTTTCCTAGATCTTTTTTATCTTTTTTGTTCTTGTTTTTCTTTGCTAGTAATTCTGAGCGTCTCTTTATTAAGTCCTTAGTTTCATTTGTTAAGATCTCTTTATTTTTGTTGTGAGGTTCGTTTTCTATTTTCAGACTCTTTTGGATGATGTCTTCTAAAGTGTCATAGTAATCCTGTACTGTTGTTTTGTCTTCTATTTTGTTATTCTTTTCAATGTTTATTTGTAGGTTTTCTTGGTATGTTTTTATGTTTTTTTCTGTTTCTAGCGATCTTGGTCCATTGTTGAAGTTTTTTCTGCTTAATTTGATTGAGTTTAGATTGAGACTAGCTCTTACCAGTCGGTGATCTGATGGGAAGTTAAGTTGGTTTATAACTTCTACATTTGAAATCAGTTCAGGTTTATTTGTAATTATAAAGTCAATTTCATTTTTCGTTCTTTGGTCTGGTGATGTCCAGGTCCACCTGCGGCTCTTTCTCTTTTTAAAACAGGTATTCATTATCATCATTCCATGTTCCAGAGCATATTCTATCAGAGTCTCTCCTCTACCGTTTCTTTCACCAAAACCATATTTTCCCATGACTAGGGTTTCATGCGTTTTAGGCTGGCCAATTTTTGCATTAAAATCTCCTATGATTACTGTCGTGTTCCCTGTTAATTCCTGAGCTTTTCTTAAGTCCTCATAAAAGTTATTGATTTCTTCTTCTGTACATTTCTCGGTTGGTGCATATACTTGGATCAGAGAGATGTGTGTTCTTTCAAACTGTAGTTGTAGAAGCGCCACTCTTTCCGATATCCCAGTGAATTTGACAATGTTGTTTTTAAGGTATTTTTTTATGATAAACCCTACTCCATAGAGGCCTTTTGTGGTTCCAATGTAACAGAATATAAAGTTTTGGTGTTCTTCAATCTCACACCCCATTCTCCTTACTTCTGCTATACCGAGGATGTCATATTCTATTTTTTCTAAGGCAAGGTTGAGTTCTATTATTTTTTCATTTGACGACAGGGTTCGTACGTTATAAGTGCAGATTTTTAGTATGTTGCTATTCCGTGTTGAGTTGTTATCTATTTTTAATGGTTGATTTGGAGGGTGGTGGTCTTCGCTCTCCCCACGGTGACCAGCCGGCTTGGGGATAGGTATTGTTTTAATTATATTGTGGTTGTTGCATAGTTCTCTGTTCTGGTTGGCCGGCTGTGTTATCCTGTGCCTTAGATGCTTAGTTTGCTCTGGGGCGAAATATTCTGTGAACCTTATTTATCCTTTTGTCTTGTTTTGTATCGGATGGTGACTTAGAAGGCGACCTCTTCCTCTTGTTTTCTCTGTCTTCTTTGCTTTTCACGATGAGTTTGTCGTATCTTATATAAGCAATATTTCCTTTCTTCTGTTCTTCTTCTTTTTCCTTCATTAGTTCTTTCCTTTTCAGCAGAATTTCTTTTGAGTAGTCTGGAGTGACATAAATTCCAGAAGGGAAATTTTTGTTGTTTTTAAGCAGTTCAGTTTTTCTCCAGGTAAGAGTGAGTATCACCATAATTGGTCTAGTTTTATCAGGACTGCGGTTTCCCAATCTCCTTACGTCACTAACCTCCCATTCATCCCATTCCCGCACTTTTGTATTGTTACATATCTTTATAAGCATAGCAAGATTAATATTGAAAAATATTATAAATATTGTTCCTAATTGGTCGTATTTAAAGGGTATGTAATTATAAAAGGTTATTATTGGCATAAAGGGCTAATTATATTGGCGTAGACATAGACATTCACCATCTAGTTATTTTTTCAATTCAGTGACGCATCATAAAACCCTTATATTTAGTTATAGTAAATGCAAACAGAAAATGTAAGGATATAGTATACTAAAGTGTCACATTACTGAAATATTATCAAGATAGCCAATATGAAAACATTGGAAACTAAAAGAATCTCAATAATTAAACAATGTTCAACATAGTAAAAGACAATGTCTACTCCGAGCCAAGAGCGCCCGCCGCAGCAACACTGGACCACGCCGCGCTCCCTTTGGATAGAGTTTTGAATATTCACATCGAGCAAAGTAATAAAAAATATGAAATAATAAATTACAGGCACAAGAGACTTTAAACATCAGGTGGTTCTCGTGTTTACTCCGTCAAATACAGAATATATCATAACAAAATTGTTTTTTTATTTTACCTCAAAATATTTGTTAAGATTTACAGAATCAACCCTAAGAGGTTGTTAGCATTTTTCAATAACGCTGTATAGGGGATTACACCTCTGCCTACCGCTTTAGGCACAGACTACAGAGAAGTGGGCTTTTTTTGAAACTTCATAATTGAAATTAAAGTTTATAATCCGTCATTTACGTACCAACACGACGACGCGGACGCTGCTAACTTCTCAATATTTCATAAGTCAAGTCATAATTTCACCTGTTTTGGAGACCATTCAATAAAATACTCCTCTGCAAAGCGTATTATGCCTGTATTTTATAATTATTAGGTTATGGTTGGCAGGCGTCAGATTATTACTCAGGGGATGGCTAATTATATTGGTTGCCTTGCTTATGAGAATTCAAATCCAGTTTGCATTTCTAATTTTATCTTAACATTTTTCTTTTGAATAATCTTCTGTCAAAAGATGTATTAGATAGTAATACAATATTATTGGATCTGTTTATCGCTAGTGATAGTAGGTAATCTTGATTGAAAATGACAAATAGTACATGAGTAATGTATCAAATCAATATTGCAATTCATAATTATGTAATCTCGACTAGAGGTCGTCCAACAAGTTTTAACTGCAGTGTATTTATTCAAGCTGGGATTATCTACAGTTTTTCCTCATATATCTTCTTTATATACACAGCCAACGCTGAGCTTTTTGTATTTGAAGAGTTAGTCGATTTTCCATAGATTTCATGGTCCGTGCCATTAGATATTTAACGCAACGCTTGGGGAGGCAGTTTTTTTGTAAAATTTATTTTTATTTTACATATTATTAAAGCACACTGTTTTTTTTTCCCGCCCAGGGCATACAATTTTGTGCTTCATTAATTTGTAAAATATAATTTACGCTCAGCACACGATAGTGCTTGTAATAAAAAAAAAAAAAAAAATAATAATAATAAATAATATTAAGACGTTTATAATTTTTTTTTATCTCATAATTCTTTTATGGATCATCCAAACTTAATTACTATTCTTTGTTGGGGAGCCCTATAACTGAAAGTTGATCCCATTTATTTATTTCACAAAATCCACAGATCTTAATTTTTAATTTTATTTAAATCCCATCAATATCGGTGAAGTCGTATTTAAGTTACAGTCAACTGAAACTTGTTATACAAGGCTGCAAAATTTGTATTTGACGAGAGTATTTGTATTAAAGAAACCTGAGGAAGTTAATGATTCTAGAAATATAGAAACTAGTGTTTTATTTATATTAAAAATGACGAGTAAAATTATTACAATCGAAAGCATTGAAAGTTAGTTTTATCAACTGTGACTTATAATGGTTCAAATTTTAGAAAACAGTATGTTATACTGAAAAGAGAAAAATTGCGGAACAGTTGCAAATAACTTGTGTGTTTCATATTTAATTGGATGTATTTGATCATGAATAAACTTGATTAAAACTAACGTAAGTTTGACACATATTAAATGACATTTTAGCCGATTTAACTTACGGTTTTTACGTCGAGAAGGCGTCTCGACCGGTTTCGCGACTTTCAGAGTCGCTTCATCACGGAGTGCATGCGCTTTCAATCGCGCCCGCGCATGCACTCCGTGATGAAGCTACTCTGAAAGTCGCGAAACCGGTCGAGACGCCTTCTCGACGTAAAAAACCGTGAAGAAATTTGTTATGATGTAAAAAAAAAATAATCACGCTTATGAATTATTATCTATAAGACAAAAGATAAATACACACATCCGTGAACAAAATGTATTATGTTATCTATATCAGTTATTTATCCAGTTATATATAGTTACCCACATTATTTGCGTCATCTCGGTGCGTACGACTTGTGATGTCACTAAATCATCTGAGTATATTATACAAGCACTTATGTGAGAGGAAGAAAAACTACGTTCTTTGTATAATCAAACTTTAGTGCTGCCTTACAAAATTACAAATATACAAGAGGAAAAATTTAAGTCATGTGCGGGATTCGAACCCGCGTCCATCCACCCCTTTAGCCGGGGTACGCTCTAACCAATTGAGCTAACATTACAATGTGTCAAAACCTTTTTTTAGTGTTGCCGTTTAATACAAAATAGTAAACACAATAAAGTTTCAATATCGTTCCAGAACAATGCTTTTGACTTTAACTGTTTCGGCAACTGTCTTTGACATTTAGGGCCTGTTTCAGAATGTTCGATTAAGTTCCGGTTATACTACCCAGAACATAAAATATGACAGTTAACATGAAGCGCGTTTCAAGCTTTAACCGATGGATAGGCTAAATCGATGACTGTGAAACGCAAAGATAGTGTTTTATTTATTAAATATGTTCTGGGTAGTATAACCGGAACTTAATCGAACATTCTGAAACAGGCCCTTAGGTCTATTCTAGGCTAATCTTGTTTATTATCTTAGACAGCATCACTTATCAACAGGTGAGATAGTGAAGAATAGTTGCCATAGAAAAGTGGGTGTATGAACTTAGTTTGACGAAGTTCTAAGAGATACAAATACATTGTATACTTAAGTCGAGATTAATTTTCAATAATACCAAACATTTGCAGTTATCAACCGAACATGTTGAAATGATTGTTATTCTATGATAAAGAATACCGTTATAGGCGGGCACTAGCAAAATGCACTTCCATAGTCCATAGCCAATGCAACTGAGCCATTACTATTCCAAAATCATAAATACAGTCTCTTTTCTTCTAATGCCTTTCGATTATGTAGGTTATTTGATGAACTTAGTTTACTATGGAATATTTTCTCATAAAAACAAACTGAAACTGATAACAAGTATTTGGGCCATTATTGTCGTCATTACGATATATGTATGACTATTCCTGCCCATAAACATAAACATTTATTGTACTCTTCATCATTTACAGATCTTAATAAATATATTATGTACTAAAAACATGAAACTGCTTGGCGCTATTGGCTATAGAGTTAATTGGTTCCTGTGTAGGATTAAAATTAATTGACCGAACGAGCTCGAAGGGCGAGCGAAGCGTCTCCGCTTCAGCTTGAACATTGCTTGCTTTCGTATATCTGCCGCTATTTCGAATGTTCTTCTCTACAGATCGCCATTCTGAACCGGTTCTTGTTAATTTTTGTGAGTAGTAATTATATAAAATTTGTTGGAAACGTTTATTTTTTCCTTTTTTTTAATATTGAGTTTTATTGTAGTTGTAAAGTTTCGGAATTTATTAAATCTAAGTTTGATAATGACTTATAGCTGTAAAAAAATTCTGTAACAACTAGTAGCACTTTATGATAAGATATACTTTAAGATTATCAGAAAAGGCTGAATCAATATTTTATATCTTTTAGATGTTTCGGAATATGTAGGTTTAATCGTGGTAGGGATGCTTGGACTGCACATTTTTAAGTTTGAATTTGGAAGGGCTCGTCTTTCTTTGTGCCTTACCTAAATCATAAGGACCGGTGTAACATTTAAACTTATTTTGATAAAGTTCGGGATATTTTCTGAAGTATTTGCATTTTTTCTAAGATAAAAAATTGAAATTTTCATATTACTAATACACATAACTTTTGTTCCGAGCGATCGAACGTCGGAGTCGAACCAGCAGCCCCCGATTTCGCGCCGTGTAGGGTGCCTAAACCACTCGGCCACCGGAGCACGCTCGACTAAACCGAATCATGTGCTCCAATCCTACTATTTTTAATCGTCACAGGCACAATTTGTTAATGTGATTTTTTCATAGCACTGACATTTAATTTCATATGTCATGGTTAGCGCGCGATAGTGATAGTAACCATATTTAGAAATATAAAATTTGAACTTTTAAAAATGTGGCTGGAAGTTGAAGTTGAGTGAATGTTTGTTATAATTGTTATAAATTTTTATAGTGTAAAGATGTGTCGTAAATGACAATTTTGCATATGAATGTCACCAAGTGTGACCATATGCAAAATAGCGCAAATTGCTGTCGCGATGTTTGTTGTTTTCTTGAATAAGTATGTAAAACTACTAAGTTTTTATGTTTTTATGTGTATCTTACAAGTTACACTTGTAATAATTTTTATTTCAAGTCAAAAGTTGACTCGAGTAATACTTTGTATTTTTAATAATGTAATTAAATTGTTAATGTGGTTTTTGGTTCGTTCTATACAGCATTATCATTGTTTTTGCACAGTACGTTTTTAAATTATGATTTTGTAGCTTATTTAAAAGTAAAATTATCACTTGGTGCCGGAATCAAAATAGAATTATCATCAGCCAATAAAACTAGCGAGCGAGTGAAAGTTTTTTTTGTCCGCTTGCGTGGAATAGGTTTTTTTATCCAAACCTTCCATAAATAATTAAATTTAATTTCAATGTTATAATAATTTAACTATTCATTTTTAATATAAGTTCACTATGATACTTTTATTAACTAAGCTGTTTTTCATGCACCTACCATTTTTCTCTCTGTAGGGAGCTGAACAATATCGTGTTTTTCGCTCGACAGCAAAGTTGTTTTGCGTGCTTACCTTTGGTGCTCTTGTAACGCTTAGAATTCTATTTTTATATTCAATCCTATAATGTTTCGCTTTCTCGGGTTTAATTGAAACGCGTAATTTTTCAAGTATTCGCGCCAAAAACAACTGCAGCCTTGCATTACAAATAACTACTAAATTTAGGTAGGTTATAAATTAAACAAGTAGATATTCATTATCAGAATCAGAATCATTTATTGACCATAATAACTAAGAATGTTATTCTAGGCAAGTCAGTATACAATGTAATATGTTTTTTTATATAATTATTTAAATATCATTTGTCTCTAATAAATAATGCATTGGTTACATAATATTTTCAATTAAAATAAAATAACTTAATAACAAAGTATATAAATACAATCATATTCATCGAAATATTACTTAGCATTGTAATTAATGAAAATAATATGAAACAACTGCATTTATACAATTATAATAAACAGATAAGCATACAATTTTTGTTTAGACATGTTGGCAATAAAACAATAAAATTTGTGAAAATCGTGAAAAATATTCAAAATTATATAATTCCAAAAATAAAAACCCGACTGCAAATTATATTTTTTGACTCATTTTTATCGCTCCATATTTTAAAGCCCTTCATTTTGATACTGCTCTCGAAGGATTTGGAAGGTTTTTTTTCCCCCGATATGGCGTCGGAAATGCGCCAGTATTTTTTTATTTCTTTTTATGTCACTGCACACATCAAGACGAATCTGACGATATCTCACACATTAAAATCGGTTATGCCGTTTAGAAGTTATGGCGTAATAAAGAAACTCACAAACATACATGAATCTTGTAAACAACACTCCTTTTTTTTGGGTAATCGTCCATCCAAGCAAGCATCCATCCCTTTGGTAACGAACTATTAATTATTATTGTGTCAGTTCCAAAACGTATAAAGTTTTCTATGTCTACGAACCGTTCGTAATCTTTTAAGTAAGATTAAACCAATCATGAGATAAGCCAGTCACTCCTAAAGTTTCTTGAATAGGATATGATAAGAGACTTTATCATATCCTTTGCTCATATCAAGTAACTCTGTATCTTATATCGTTTTATGTTGATAATACTCAACGCTTCTTGCATATATTTACGAGTACACTGAGAAAAATCTAAAGTCAAAAGCGCCCTAATGACGGCCAATGTATATGGTACGATGGCAAAAAACCGACCAAACGTAAATACAGTGTAAACTCCATGTAACGTCACTCTATTTAACGACAAACTCCCTTAAGCGTCGAAATCAATTGGCTTTGGTTGGTTTAGCTTGTCTTTCATACAATGTTTCACTCTACATAGCATTACACCCACTCTCAATAACGACAACAATTGAGTAATAAAAAGTACCTTTTAAGTTGCTAAAATTAGTAAAAACTGCGCAGCTGTGTACGATCTATTGTCGCTTTATTATCCTAGCCCACAATAAACTCGACTGCCGGCATCATGCATACCGAACTTTCTAAGAAATTCGTTCTTTTGTTTACAAATTGGGATTGCTTGTACGTGTAGACTGTTGTTGACCATGACTCATAAGTAGGAGTCATGGATTATCTATACCTTCATGATCATATTCGATTATCATATTCTTAGTTTTGATTCATCAGTTCATTGCTCACAAACTTTCAAACTGTAAACATGGCTAATAAAAGAAAATCACTGTGTATTGACGAAAAAGTTTTATTGATACGCGCAATAGAAACGGGAGAGAAGAGAAGTGATGTTGGCAAACGCTTTGGATTTAGTCGCTCTACCGTGTCCACAATATGGAAAAACAAAGAAAAAATCCTCCACGCTGAAGGCGAGGGAAAATCTTCCAAAAAATTAAAGAAACCTATATATTACGAAGATTTAATTTTTCGTTCAAATAACATTCTTTTTTATGCACATACTACTAACAATAGTCGGAAATAAACTTTTTCTTTTTCTAATTCTGATGTTTCTTCTCTCCATTTAACGACAACTCTCTATAACGCCATAAAATGCACAGTCCCTTCAGTGTCGCTATATAGAGTTTACACTGCTTACAAAAACGCCTTCCAACTAGAAGGCGTTAAACGAGGTCAGTGAAGGCGAACGTTTCATTTCGTCTTCATTTAAGGTGTATTTTGTGGTCTTTCTTAAATATTGACTTTTCGATGAGGCTGATTAAGTCGTACGTTATAGTGATAATCACCGTATATAAACCGGCGTAAAAGTAAGGTATATTTTATGGTCAATACTGCAATTATTATCGTATAACAAGTTCAATTCTGAAAATACTTTACGGAAGGCGTTTTTTGACGGTTGTGTTTATTATAAAACATGGTACATTTTCATTGATTTCGCTTTGCGTGGTGAAAATCATCTTAAGAGTTGTGAATTCACCTTGCGTAGTTACAATTCAACGGTAAAAAAATTGATTTAAGCTCCAAAGTCGTTTTTCTCAGTGTATATACAGCAAGAACAGTTGACCATCTTCTGTAACATGTACCAACCGCTCAGGACACGTAATAATATACGTGCGCGCGAGTTGACTATAAAAAAAGAAGGTAACATCGGAAGGTGCCAACTTGCACGCACTCGCGAGTTTCACCCTCGCCAGTTGACGAATAAACCATTCTACGGGATACTACATTGCGTTCGCCACCTAATTTTGAAGCAGTGATGGCTCAGTGGCATTGGCTATGGACTGCCGCGCAGCAGGTCCATGGTTCGAATCCCGCCCAGAGCTTGAGCTTCACCGCATGGTGAAAGGGCATTTTGCGAATGCCCGCCTGGCTAGCGACCACCCTCAAGTAGAAAATCTGTCGCCAAGCACCTAACGGTGTGTTCCGACAGCAGTCCTTGAGAGCCAGTGAAATAACAGGCAAAATAAGACTTAACAGGTATGTCTCAAGGTGATGGGCGCAGTGCAGTTCGCCACTTATGATGAAATGCATCTGTTATAGGCAGAGGATACCGCTTAACATCAGGTGGGCCTCGCGCTTGTTCCATCACAATAACATTAAAAAAAACAAAATGTATTTATTGCCTTGTGTGTATATTCTCCGCCACCATTACGACGTTGTTTGAGCCATGACCTCGCTGATATTAAGTCTGCCTGTACTTTGTACTTGAACACTGAACGAAAACATGTCGTAAATATAAGAACAAGCTAGGGATGCATCATATCATTAAAATGGTGTTCCTGGCAACGCTTTCCATATTTAATTCCATCCCCATTTACGTACGCTTTGATGCTTAGTATACTGAAAAAAGTACATAGGTTCTATCAACTTTATAAAATAATAATGTATAACAATTCGATATATATATATATACAGATCATTACAAAATCACAAATATACGATAGGACAAATTTAAGTCATGTGCGAGATTCGAACCCGCGTCCATCCACCCCTTGAGCCGGGGTGTGCTATAACCAATTGAGCTAACATGACATGACGTCATAACTCGAATCTTTCCTATCGTATATTTGTGATTTTGTAATGTAATCCGCATAGCAGGCGTTATTGCAAACCTAATAATATTAAAAATATATACAGACCAATTGAGTACCTCCTCCTTTTTGTGAAGTCGGTAAAAAGCATTAGTATTAGATATTGTTATAAATCTCGTAATTAAGTTTTGAACGACCTAGCAACAAAAGTAAACAAGTTTTGAATTTTCCCTCATAGAATTCTTGTCAGCGTTTCCCGAGATTTAAGTTGTTAAAGTTTTGTAGATTAGCACTTGGCACCCGACAAGTTGTAGTAGGTATTGTTTAAAAACTGAAATACTTGAATTTTTATATGAATTTTATTATTATAACTAGTTTTTCTAGTTATTCATGGAACAATCGTATTGTTCCATGAATAGGTATTAACTCAACATAAGTAAGTGCTTTCTATCAAGTAACAGTAGCAAACACATCAAAATGCCAGTTCTCCAAACACACGTCTCATATACTTGGAAACAATAAGTAATTAGGTATAAGTATGAGTTATGTACCTCATAAGCTACTAGGCAATCTTTATGTGACAGTGGAAATTGAAACAAATATAAAACGACTACAAAATTACAAATATACGAGAGGAAAAATTTAAGTCATGTGCGGGATTCAAACCCGCATCCATCCACCCCTTTAGCCGGGGTATGCTCTAATTGAGCTAAAGGCTAAAGAGGTGGATGGACGCGGGTTCGAATCCCGCATATGACTTAAATTTTTCCTCTCGTATATTTGTAATATTGTAATGTAATCCGCATAGGAGGCGTTATTGCAAACATAACAATATGAAAAAATAAAACGATTTAAAAAAATAACCGTAGAGTGTTAGGATTTTTATTTCGTTGTTGTATTTACTTGAAATAACTTTCGCTAGCCATAACTTCATTAACGGAACACTTCGTCCATCACTTAAACACCCTATATGAAAGGGTTACAAAACTTGCGGCGTGCTTCAGTGTATGAATACTTGTTACAGAAGTACGCTTCTACTGCGTACGCGCGGTGTGTGCCCGACTGTGGCATGGCGATTAAAAACTCCGCGTCCTTTGGCTATCAAACGCCATCCCTCACCCCGTTCTAGCCCCACCAAGAACCGAGTTATTTAAGTTTAAATTCAGACCTGAAGCACCCTGTATAATGTAAACTACAAAACAGAGTGTGGCTAGAGCTCTGATCGAAAACCAACAAACATTTATTATGGGCATTCTTTTACGGGCCGTTGCAATGCAGAACTCTATAAGAGCATGACCTGACTCGCACTTAGCCTGATTATTTATTCATGACAGCTTAGAATATGGTCTCAATATTACCTCACGGGTATGTGATGACGTAGTCGAAGTTGGTAACCAAGCATGACCTAGAATGTTAACTGTAATGTAAGGACAGCTGTCAGAAAACAGCGACGATTATATACTTAGTAACTGAGGCTGAGGGTGGTAGCTAGCCAGTTATGCTTCACCATAGCTGAAGAAGCTCGATCCCGCGGACAACCCATGCTGCAGTCCATTTACATCACTTCTACAAGCCAACCTTTACGATTTTGACAATAATACAAATGGATTGTTGTTTGTGTTCAAGGCTGGCGTGTACGACCCTAAACGCGTGCTCGGAGTGACGACCCTGGACGTAGTGCGAGCGTCGCAGTTCATCGGAGAGATCAACGGTGTGGACCCGCGCTGCGTCTCCATCCCCGTCATCGGCGGCCACTCCGGCGTCACCATCATCCCGCTGCTCTCGCAGTCACAGCCCGCTGTCAAACTCTCCGACAAGGACAAGATCCAGGCGCTCACTCTCAGGATCCAGGAGGCCGGCACTGAGGTCAGTCTTGACAATTCACTTTTAACACACACGCCATAACGTGTCACTTTGGGCGTAATCCACTTGACACCATTTCGTTATTTTCGATAATTTAGATCCTATTTTGCGTCTATGGTTCCACATTTAATATGAACCATAGACACAAAATGTGGTCAAAATGATCAAAAATAACGAAATTGGCGTCAAGTTGAATACGACCTTTGACAGCCGTCACAATATCTTATTGCTATCGAATGTCACTTTGAAGTATATAACACAAATTGAAATCATTATCATTGATATATCTGTATCTGTTATATTGTCAGATGTCACATTTTACGGAGCGCCCAGATTTATTAGAATGGTTATGTATGTATTTATCTATAACAAATAAATTAAAGAATCGAACAACATAGCTATTTACTAGAAAGATTAGTTAGAGCTCAACTTCGGTTGTGTCACGAGGAACACGTACAACTAGTTGTGCATATTCATTGGTCCACAAGGAACTTTATTCTACAGTTCTAGAGTGAATTATCCTTAGTTTTAATCTTATCAACCAATTCTAGCAATTGTTATTTATAAGTGTTAATGGTCCCTTTGTAAAATGTTAAGATGTAACCCCAAACAAGTGTCCAATGCGACAACAAGGTGAGAAAATTTAAATATAAAAATTTATCACATTTCGAAATTTTTAGGGCACATAATTTATTAAGAGGCATTTCACATTTTAATGCGGTATACGAAGATTTTAAGCGCTTAATTTACTATCATAGGAAATATCTACAAGTTTTTAATAATTGATAAAAATAGAATAATCTGTTCTCTTTTCAGTTAATGTACCAGATTTACAAACATAACATTAATTATTTTGTAGTGACCAATCTCCCGCACCTTGTTTTACGAATTAAAGTACACATAGCCAACTTCAGAGTTATATCTCTTGTATAAAGATTCATCAAATTATCTAAAAAAAGAAAACTGTGCATCAGGCATATAATCTTGTTGACACATAGTGTACTAGAATATCTCTAATTAATCGTCATTGTAGAAAAAAAAAATAAAGATCTTGCGCCAATCTCCACGAATTATATCAGCAGTTTACCACCATATATTGCGTTTAATAAAGTGTAATTCCAAACAGATATTATATAAAAAGAAAGTTCATTCTTTAATTAATCTGATCTTTAATAAATTGTGATATTAACTCTGTTTTGTTAGACAAGAAAAAATATTTAACATAACTCGAAATGCACATAAATTGAAATGTACAAGCGCGAGGCGATCAGTACCGCGCGAGCGCCCATCGAGGTAGGACCTGTGTTCGTTTTCCTTGCTCTGACGTCTCGTACGCGGAACGCTTAGATGCAAGTTTATAGTGCGACCACAGAGTTTTGATCATGTCGATATTTTTTTTAAGTAACAGACTATACTTTATTTTTGTTGTCCATAATATAAGTATTGTTGTCTTGTTAAGTAACTACATCTTTAGTTTCTGTTCATCCATTGTGTTAAAAAAAGGAAACGTCACAATTATGCAGCCTTATACAGCGTTATTGGAAAAATGCTAACAACCTCACAGGGTTGACTTCTTCTTTTTGGTCTGCTAGTTTTTATATTATTCTAGTTTAAATTAGTAACTCACTATAACTTTTGTTTTAGGAGGATTAGATGACAGGCGAATAATTGATTTCCAATATTTTTGGATTCAGTTAATGTCTATAAGTGAACACAGCGATAACTTCAGCTGGAAATTAAACTACCTTCTATTGAAAATTTGTACAAACCGGCCTCCCGGCTTTTCCATCATTTGTACAAACCGGGATACCAGTTAGCGGTCGATAGTCGTATTTACAAATTTACCATAAATCTGCGTAAGTCCGACTTTCATAATCCAAATGGTTTTCAAAAGGATGCATCCTTGCCCATACAAGAAAAAATCCATATTTTTCTGAGATAACGTATGAAGTATTTTGAATATTTTGATGAAATCTGAAACCAGCACAAATTACATTTTGGCCCCAAAATATTACGTCATTTCATATTAATATCGTAACTACTTCAACAGTTATAAATCTAGAAAACCGCAATTTTGCATATGTATAAGTAATTTTTCACTCGATATATTTTGCAACGCAAACACTTACCGATGCAAATTTGCGTATTAAATAATCTCGTAACTAATTTTAAACTTCTAAACCAAAAATCTGAAATAATACAGGTGTATAAATTACATGTAAATAATAATATCAAAGAAGGACCAAAGCCGTAGGTGTTATAGTTTTTCAGAAAAAAATATTGCTCTCCAATACAGTTTTCCCGCCAAAGTTCTTAAAACAATTGGGTTGTTTTAATCTTGTTACTTTAAAATATTTGGCGTAAATCTGTAACAATTGATGGCTAAAGAACAATAGTAAATTATCATATTAAAAGAAGATCAAAGTTCTAGGTGAGTTAGTTACGAAAAAATAGAAATAGAAATTAAATTACTATTTCCCACCATTTTTGTCGTGTGTTCAAACCCCATTTCCAGTATTTTTTTGTATAAAAAGGTGTATTATCATTTATTTTCTATAGAGGAAATAGTGAGCATAAGAGTATATAGTGAGGATTGCATTGGTACCAAGAAGTATATACATACATACATAAAATCACGCCTCTTTCCCGTAGGGGTAGGCAGAGACCACGGATTTCCACTTACTACGATCCTGACATATCTCTTTCGCTTCATCTATACTCATCAATCCTTTCATACATAAGCGTCGGTTTAGGGTACTTTTGACCTGGCCTTTTTTCAGAACGTCTTCAATCTGATTTCGGAAGTATATATATGTTGATTATAGATTGCATCAAAGATATTCGATTTAAAACAAAAAAACCTTAAAATCTGTAAGTATATATTTACATTTCGCTGTTTGGTCTACTCAAACTAAATGGATGAAAATGTTATTTTTTTAATGGTTTAGGTGATATATTATGGTATGGGAATATGAGGGTGACATGTTAAAGTAATGGAAAACCAAAAACGTCATGGGACGTTTGTGGTTGGTACTAAGTTGTTTTCCGGATGCACAGAAAAATAAACCTCAATCCTATGCATGGTCATTATGACAGACAGTGTTAACGACTGGATATAGATACTGAAGAGTGTGAACGAGGAAAACAGCAATTTTTCGAAAATTTAAAAGAAAGAGCTTTTAGTCCGCAGCTTTTAATCAATGCCGTTACATCAAATATTTATATAATTTTAAGCCGTATAATTTTTTAATTATTTAAGTTTTTTGTTACAATAAATGATTCAAACATATCTATGTTTTATTCATCAAGGATGAAATTTAAATAAAAGATTCACGATGCAGGTGACTATTTAATGTACATGCCTACTTCTTTTCTATAACATTAGCAAGTAATCGACAAGAAATTGATTATTTACTCATGCCAATCACACAATTTTTAAATTCGCAACTTAGATTTCTTTATTAATGAGTGCTAGTATCAAAATATGTTTCTCACAGTCACGCTATTCCGTCGTCACTTCTTTCGCTTGTGTAAGCGATGCGCTGGCATTTACCTAAACTTCAGTAGCGTGATTTTGTGAAATGGCTCTTAAATTAGGGCTACTTGTGGTTTTCGGACGAGGATTCGATTCCATCCGATTCTATCATGAGATAAGAAAATTGTGCCATAATAAAAAAACATGATATTTGCTTAATACGCTATAGTGCTCGAAGTCATGTGTAAAAGATGCATGATTTTTCAGGAAGTTACTGTTTTTGAATACGGCAGTTCATATTGAATCCTTGTAGTGTGTGCAAGTTTCTAAAGATGAATTTACAAAATTTCCAGAAGATCCAGAATCTTTTTGTTGACATCTCCACTTACTTAATGAGAAAGTGGTTCAAAGGCTATCTCACATTATTATTATTTTTTTTTTTTTTGAGAGTGTATGTTTTAACTTCTTCACTCTTAAACATCCAAACCGATTTGGATGAAAATTGGAATATTATATACTTTTCATCAATTTCTACGCGTTTTAAACTGCGGCTAGCAAGCAGTCAGAATTGAAAACAAAAATTAGCTTTGAGATTTTTTCAACTGTCTCCAATTAATGATGTGATAATATGCATGTATGTTTGTTGTTGATGCAGGTGGTAAAGGCGAAGGCCGGCGGTGGTTCGGCAACGCTGTCTATGGCGTTCGCAGGCGCCAGGCTCGCCGACGCCGTGCTGCGGGGACTCAAGGTATATACTCATACTAATATACTCTTCTGTCGACAAATTGGGGCTGCACAAGATACACTACTGTCCTACTCTTTTCCATTATTTGTACTGTACTTTTTTATACGCTTATCATTCTTCACGCAGTCCATACAAATCTTTGTCGGTGTTCGTCTACTACTGTCCGTCTGCCCATCTTTATATTCAACTGTTTTAGTTATACATACTTATTTCATTTCTCATCATGATGTGCCTATGCCACACCAATTTTACGTCAATTTACCTTTCTGTGTTTGTGTCGCATGGATGTTGAATGAAATGAAAATTTTGCGCATTTCCGCCTGGCTAGCGACTACCCTCAAATAGAATATCTGTCGCCAAGCACTTACGGTGGGTTCTAGCAGCTTTCTTTGAGAGCTAGTAATTTTATATTACACACTTTCGACCACATAATCACGTACCATCAGACGACATAGTGGTCAGAGGTATAAAATAAAGAATCCAGTCCCAGAATAAAGAGAACCAGACTGATCATTTCAAAAGCATTTCCAATAAATAAGCGACTCTAGCTACGAAGCAATAAAGTGCAATTCAGCTCGCAAAGCACGGAGTACCTAATATTTATATTCACCTACAATGCGTCTCTCTTTCTATCGTATAGCCACGCATAGCTCTGATCTCTTCTGACGTGACACGCACCGTACAATAATCCCGGACAGATATGCCGATGTACCTGTATCTTTCTACCGCGTAGTGCGGAGTGACAAAACAAGAAATGAATAGCAGTATGCATGAAATAATTATAAACAGTAATATAAATAATAAGTGTGACATTGTTCTCTTTTTGTAAACAGGGCCAGTCTTATCTTATCGAGAAATACAATGGCACTCAAGTTTAAACTTATTTGTTATAATTATTAGGTAAAACTCGCGTCTTTTGCAACAAATATATTTTTTTTTACTTATATTGCGCTTGTGTTTTAGTAACCATTAAAATGATAAATATATACGGTATTCATAATTATATTGTTATAAAATATATTGAATGTGAATATTATATCAAAAAATATTAGATATTTGTATTGTCTGTTTCTCAAGGATTACATAATCTAGTATACATTTTATGATTATACGTTCCGATGAACGACTGAATCAACATAGTAGCAGTATGTCAAACATCTAAATAGCATATTGCCCAAGTAGCAAAAACTCGAAACATCTACCAAGCAACAGAAAAGCAGGCAATTCACCTCAATATCATAATAATGCTAAGGATGCTAACTGCTTATTCTCAGACGTCTATCAGTCAGTAAAACACTCACTACTTAGCCTCACAGCTATATGGACATATCGCACACTGAAAACAAAAATGGCGTTATGCAAAAACAGTACTTTTTCAGTATGGCCATTTCAAAGTTTTGGTCTAATACTGTGATCAATATTTTATGCAAATAACTGAAATATAACAAGGTAATTAGTTTTACCAACAGATTAACTATCTGGCTTTTAGTTAATTATTAAAAACATGCGAGTAATTAAGATAGATATTTAGAAAAAAACAGTTAAAAAAAATTGTCCGTATAGTGCCACTTTTGATTTTTGTATTTGTTTCCGTTTTAGAATAAAAACCCAAGTTATAGCTTATCTTTATGATAACAGTAACATAAGAAAAACATAAATAAAACAAAATTATGTGACAGTAATAGGAAAAAATATTTATTTGGCAAAAATACAATGTAATCAGTACAATCGAATAACAATCAATATCAATTTATATAAAACTATCAGGTATAAAACCCCATTTTTGGCGTATTCAAAAGTAACAATAAAGAATAATTCAAAGAAACATAAAACTTATAATTAAGTAGGTAACATGAATGAAATTAGTATCAAAATAAAACAATAAACTTCTAGTATCAAAATAAAATATTAATTCTTATGTAGACAACAGCCTAATTTCTTTGTGAGATCAATCAAAATAATTATTAAATATTTAAATGCTACTTAAATATACTTTCGTAATAGGATGTGTAATAGCTGGGTATCAAACCAGCATCAATAAGGCTCCGCACGTCATTTTTCTTTCTTTCGGATATATCCAATTTGCGCAGATAAAGCGGCTTCAGTTCTGGAGGACGATTGTTTCTATTATTTGTTCGTTTAGTCAAATCAAGCTCTTTAAAATCATCAAAATACGATAATTTATATTGTATTTTGATCTCATTATGTTCACTTTTCTCAATTTTGATCACTTTTATGTCTGACAACTTAACAACTTGGCCGTCAACACTTTTGTTAAGTCTGGGAACTGGTAGTTGTTTTATATCTATGAAATCACCAAAACCCATTTCATTGACACTAAAAGGTGTTCCACGTTTTTTAGCACCTCGGATAGCAGAAACATATTGCGAAGGTACGTATATCGGTCCAGATCTCAGACCTCTTTTAACTTGTTTCTCAATTAGAGAATGCACGGCATCCCCCTCATTCTGTGTATGACCACGAATTAAGAACTTGTGTGTTATACATTTAATTTTTAAGTGTAAAACTGCGTAAATATACATACCGATAATAAACTGGTTCTTCTGCTGACCGCAGCAATTATCAGAATAAAAAATGATTTCAAGATCTTCGTTAGCAGAAGAAGACTTTTTTTGCAAGTACTTTAGTACACAACTACCAATTTCATTTGCCCCTCGGTTTCCTTGAGATTCATCCCAAAAAAAGCATTCTGTAGTGTCATGTTTAAGCTCAGAAATCGTGAAATTCAAGCAATTTATTTTAGACTTATAATAAAATGTGGAAATCTCACCGTTTGGAACTGTCATTACGGCTTGCAAATCATAACACGCGACAATAAAACTACTTGACACCATTTCTTTATCAGTACTCTTTTCTTCACGACTCTTGTCTTTTTCAGCTAGATGCCGATCGTAGGCTTCCTTTTTAGCAGCCTTTTCATCACCTCCAGCAAGCTTATATATGCAGCACTGCTCACATTGATCTTTCTTTGGAATGAAGAAACTAATGTTGAATTTTTCTTTAAAGATTTTTCGATAGGTATGTAACATTACGTAGGGTAATCCTTGTTGCATACACTCATCTTTGTAATCGCAATAAATGTCTGTTAAGGTTTTTCCACCATCGATATATTCCTTAGTAGTTTGTTGCCGTAAATAATGGGTTTCAATGCGCGGAATGCTTTTAATATGAGATTGAACACCATCAATCAAGTCATCGGGTATTTTTATATGTTTGCCATGCTTCCCTCTTTGTTCTCCTTTTAGTACACCAGTTATATTATCCTTCTTTTCTATCACAGTTCTAATACATCTGTCCGTTATGTTTAGGGTATTTTTAAAGAATGTTTTACACACTTTTGTTTTAGTACCATTCAAATCAAAAAAGAAAGCATTCTTTAACTTTCTGTTTGAATCCAGTCTTTTGTATTGATACTTTGGTTTAATTTCTTCCATATTTCGAGCTATATATTCCCTTTGCCGCATCAACGAAGCCATGGCCCAATAATCGTCAAATAGTCGCTTTCTTAAATCTTCAGTAACTCTTTCGGAACATTTAAGTCGACAAGATGCCTCACAGGATTTCTTAAGAAATTTAGCTGGGTAAACCTTCTTTGATTTGGAGCTTGAAACATATTCTTTCCCAGAGTCTTTTAAAGCCTTAGCTATGCAGGCCGTCCTTTGGGCCTTCTTTTTTTTCTTTGGTTGCTCGATATCAAGAGCCGATGAGACGTCCATTGCAACAGTATTATCTACACTCCCAGTGCTTTGGTTATTTGTATCAGAAGAAATAAATATTCGTGAGTCAGAAACTTCATTTGTTGTAGATATAATCTCTATATTATTAGTAACAAATTCAGGACTATTTTCATCTATATTAGCACTTTCAGCGGTGGCTTGACGGATATTCGGTGAATCAGATGCAATAAAAGTTGTAGGTGTAACAGATGTGTTTGAAGATGAAGAAGATGAAGAGGAGCTCGAAGATGAGCTTGAAGATGAAGATGAACTTGAGCTTGAAATACGGCTTGTTTTCTTTGCGGGTGTGTATGTTGTATCATCATCAGAAGCGGGTAAAAAGTCACCATCGTCATCGTTGATGTAGTTTTCTTTGTCATGTGAATCTGAATAGTAGCTAGTCTTTGGCAATTCGTTTGAACCGGATGTTGAAGGTTCAGGTGATAAACTGTTGTCTTTATTTGGAATAACCATCTGTAATATTCTTCTGCCTCTACTTTTGGATGGATCCATGTCGATGACCTTAAAAACGGAAATAAGAAGTCATTAAAAAAAATAGGTGGTGCGGGAATGATATCCTAATATCGAAAAAAATACTTATCTAAACTCTATTAGTAAAAGAAGAGAATCGAAGTTATCAATAACTATAGAACTGGCATTAGATAAAACTCCATAAAAGGTTACAAAACAGTATAGTATTATAAAATATTATAATTTTATACAATGCATTTATATAACAACATAAAAAACAAATTTTCTTATATTTTTATAGTATAACTGGCACTATCAGCAAAAATATATTTATCGAATTAGATAAAACAACAACATTTCAATTATTTTGTTTAAAAAACTGGCACTAAACATAAAATGTCAATTATTAAATTCATCTTGGGGCTTGTTTATTTTTAAGTTAACCAAAAAAATGTCACTAAGCATAGAATGCCACTTTCATATTTATTAATTCAGAAGATTATCACAGTTAACAACATTAAAAACGGCATTAAACAAAAAATGTCACTTTTTAATTTACACTAAAAATTACTTCATTCTTACTTTAATTAAAAAAAACGAGACTATCCAAATACTGCCATTTATGTATTTATTCGTTCAAAAGATCATTACATACTATAACGTTAAAAAAGGCACTAAACATATAATGTCACTTTTTAATTTATCAAATCATTTATTTCGGCAATAGTTCAACTACATAAACGGTACTATACTTAAAGTGCCAGTTATGTACTGTTTCATAGTAGAGAATTATTTACGTAAATAACGTTTAAAATGTCACTAAACATAAAATGTCACTTTTGTACTCACCGCAACGTGCGTTCCCTCTTGATGCTTGGCTCGAACTGGCTTAGTGCCACCTTTTCAATTAGCACGTGGTCACTTAACCTAAAAGTAAAAACTGACACTACCGACATCTAGGCAAAACTATCTGAACTATTTGAACGTAAGTCTTTGCATTAGAAGCGTTGTTCTTTTAATAATCTAGATGTCTCTCTATGTCAAAATTGACGTTTTTGGCATAATGCCACTTTTGTTTTCAGTGTGCGATATTATGATAACATTTTGGTAATTGGTCGATTTGTCTACTTGGTCATTTTGCTTAGCAGTCGTTCCGATACGGTTCGTTTTATAAGTAGACAGACGAACTAGAAATAATTTTCAAATAATGAATTTCTTCAATATATGTCAGCGTTCCATCAGAAGAAATTAGATATTTACCGTTATTTGATTATGTTTGGCACTGGTGCAAGCCTCATGATTAATAGTAAATTGAAGTCTATGCGTGATGATGGTAAACGATGGAATTTCCTTATAAAAACATTGCTATAATTGCCATCTCTCTGTTCCAGGGTGAATCCAACGTAGTGGAATGCGCGTACGTCAAATCGGACGTATCGGAAGCGGCATACTTCGCGAACCCCGTGGTGCTGGGCAAGGGCGGCGTCGAGAAGAACCTCGGCTACGGAACCCTGAACGCGTACGAAAAGGAACTCCTCAAGGCAGCCATCCCAGAGCTGCTCAAGAACATCAAGAAAGGAGAGGACTTCGCTAACAAGTAAACTGGGACGATAAGTTATAGCTGGGACGCGCGCACGTAGTTCTCCACAATATGACAGATACAATATAATATACATAGTGACAAATCTAATATCATAGTATAGTGATTAAAAATTAGTAATATTCAGATTCTAATCTTGGTTTATATAACAACTTAAATTGGATTATGTTTCTCATATTCAACTGACATTGTTTTGTCAATTTACTATGGTTTGTTGCCGTATTTAATAGTCATCAAGTTAAGAACAAAAATGGATACTACTAGAGCTTTTGTAATCGCTATAATTGAGCAACCTACCGGCCGTGAACGACCTATAGATGGCATACAATTGTTGTCTGCTGTTACAATATATATTTTTCACTCCAATTTGTAAGTGTATCTGTCAGTATTTGTGGGATTAGACTAAATAATGCTTGTTTGATTTTAATTGCATAGACATATTTAAAAATATTATGTTCGGGTATTTGAGTATACTGCTGTGATTTTTTGTGGAACAAAAATGCATGCTATGAGTAATACTACAAAACGAAAGCCGATTTATGGTGTTGATGAATATGCTCTCAAAATTATGTTATTAAATGTTACAGTATGTATATGCAATTAATGAGGGTATATGTAGAAAAGTCGTCATGTATGATTAAATATTGCGCGTCTCTGCTTGTAATGGTAGCGATGGCTAATAGGTAAAAATGTAACGTAGTAAATTATACACAGTTGTAAAAAAAATCTTTCCATGTTACTTCTATTTATTGTATAATTTTAGTGCATTTTGATTTAAAATCAAACTCATATCATGTTGTTCAACACACGATATTTAGACGAATTATTTGCGAAAAAGTATTTAATATAAACGTGACCAACGTTATTATCTACGATGCGCAACTAGTTGTTTCTCAGAACAAACTATTGAATTGTCTGTACCTGAAATATACTAAAAAAACTAATTACAGGCGCGAGAGATGAGAGTATGCAATGCAGTACCACGCAGAACATGTACGTGTTCAGAATGGTCTGTACTTGTCATGGGCAGGGACGGCTGTGCTAAATAAAAAAAATGTACTTTTTCGCAAATGATTCGGTACTAGGCATACATGAGTACATAGAGATTCACCTTTGCCAAAGTTACCGAAACGACAGTATGTTGGAATGTGTATGTGATTTGTACATATGTTTTGTTGTGTGATTCTGATGTTGGTAATAAAATTACTATTAAATATTACTTTTTGGGTATCATTTATAACCCATTCCAATAAATGTATATAAAAATGTGATAAGGAAATTCGTTAATATCAAAACATAAGTTATGTGGTGTCACGATATAATGCTGAGCCCATCGCCACCTCTTCTTATTTAAGAGGCTTGCTGTTATCTTCGAGTTCATCTTCCTCTCTCCAATGTAACATCCTTATTCTCTTCTTTCTTGGTCCCAAGCCATCCATTCCCGAAATAGCAGATCACCGCTCATTTCGTATCGTTTAATCCGTTTGTTAGCTGTGGACTATTGTGGGCCCTACAAGGTCACCACAAGTCGTGGTCGTAGTATTCGGTCTACAAAGGCATACGTGTGTATTTTTGTATGCATGACGACCCGTGCAGTGCACAAAAGGTTTTTATCGCAGAGCGGCCCAGTTGTTAAAGTTAATATAGATAATGGCAGTAATTATATCGATTAAGCGCATGCTTTCGGGACTCCACGAATATTTGAGTTCAAAGTATCATAAAACTGAGTTTGGAAAGGCATTATTAGAGAACCACATTGCACTCAATATGGTTCAACACTTAACGCCCCAGCTACAAGTCACTAGCGGGAACTAGGAAGTTAATACAAAAACATATAAAGTCATTTATATTGCGTGATAGGAGAACAAATCCTGCCATTTGAAGAGCTGAATACCGTGCTCACTCAAATCGAATCGGTTATAATCTAATACTCGATCACTTTGTAGAACGCTCTCTAATGATGCTTCAGAACCTCTCTATTTGACTCCAGCACATTTCCTTAAACTAACGCCATTGAAAAAGTTAAATGGGATGCATCATTACTATTGGAAGGAAAGATAAACACCAGAATCGAGCTATAAAGGTATAGGTATGGCCAACATACAAAAGCACTTCTATTCGAGCCAGAAGTATGGTGAGCTCGGATACCCCGCGGGTATTGATTCCCAATGTGATTTATGTATAATTGTACTATGTGCCCTGAATTTCCGATCACTGTTGAATATTTTACTTAGGATTCCATTTTGAACGCACGCGTACTAGAGGGCGCCAGGGATACAGATCGTACTTGGGAGCTACATGAGCTAAAGCCGGTCCTGTTTGTGTTAGCACTTAAATCCCCCGAGAGGAAGAGGAGGACCGACAATTCCCGATTAATTCCAACAGTTTCTGTGTACTTATATCTATCTTCTATGTATCTATTTTCACCTCGAGCGTCACCGATGAGCGGACTGGAAGTATTGGATTAGAACAGGATACGTCAGATACTTTATGGCCGAGTTTTAAGTAGTTCCCAGAGGAGTGCGTCAAAATATAACCTAATAGGCGAGTAAAGCCGCAGATGGTAGCTAGTAGGTACATAAAACAGGACCGTACTCAATATTTTTTAAGGAAACCTCTGACTCCGATTACAATGGACTCGAACGCGCACTATCGGTACCTACATACACATAGATAAATCCCTTCGGGATTTCGTAACCAGTTAGGTTAGAGTTTTTTCCCTTTATTGACAACAACATGCATGTGCATTCTTTTGCTATTACCACCATATTACAACGATAGAAATACAAAAAATATAAAGTAATCATTAGTAACCTTTAATATTCCAATCACATAAAAATATCACAGATTTGTTTATACAAACGTAAATGCGTATTATGTTCGAATATTTCTATGTATATTTCCACCATTAAGAGCACAAGATATGCAGAAAACACAGTAACGCCGGTCCACGCGCGGGTTCTTGGGTTGCTGTAGCTAAACCTAGCACTCCTTTCCATTATCCAAGGGTTTATAGGGCCTGTTCCATTAGTCGCTAAGAACGCAAATTTCGATAATTTTGATCACATTCTGCGTCTGTGGTTGTGATCACGTGATCGTTTGTAACTGTCATCCCCGTTCCATTTTTTGATAAGAACGCTAAGAATGCCACTAAAATTTGCCACTTCTGTCACTTTTGACATTAGATGTAGCTTTTAAGGCGAAAATAACGCCAAGACCCATTTGGAAAACTTTTTGGGAGTGTGATCGTTTTTAGCGTTTTTAGCGAATCTCACTCAAATGGAACGTACCCATAGTAAGACAAAAAATAGCAGACTAAATCAGCTTTGAAGGAGAGAACTGGCATGTTCCCAATTCAGAATTATTTTTGTTCACATGTTCAGTCATTTGACAACAAGCTAGATATCAGTTTCATCTATGATAATTTACTCGTATATAAATATCTCCTAAACGGCTCTAACAATTTGGATGAAATTTTGTTTTTTGTGTTATATACACCCGTGTATATAACGCAAAAAACAAAATTTCATTTAATTAGCCTCGTCAAATAGCCAAACTATTTTAAAAAGTAATTAAAATAGAATCACCGCTAATCAAACCGTCGCGCGTCGCCGCCAGTGCTTAATGCTGAGGAGTCCTTGCCAATTTATCAGCCTTAGTATTGAGCACTTGCAGCATGCGGGTACTCATTTGTTTAGAGTTTTAGTAATGTTTTTTAATATGTGTGTATCTCACTCTTATCTGCCTGACAGCTAGCTTAAAACACTTGTGGTTCCAATTGTTAAAAATAAGACTGGGGACGTATCCGTCCCTGCTAACTATAGGCCAATATCACTCGCTCAGTTCGGTTTCCGGCCTGGCTTGTCCACTGAAAGTGCTATATTGGCTCCCAAGCAGACTGTTCAGTATTATACAAAAAGGAAAACACCTATATACGCCTGTTTCATGGACTTATCGAAAACATTCGATTTAGTGTCTTATGACAAACTATGGCAGAAGCTACGCAGTGAAACCAAACTACCCCGGGAGCTTATATTTATGTTCCAGTACTGGTACAGCAATCAGGTGAATTATGTACGCTGGGGGGTCATTCTGAGGCATACAAATCGGAGTGTGATGTTAGGCAGGGTGGGCTAACGTCTCCTCGATTGTTTAACTTGTACATGAATCAGCTGATCGTGGAACTCAACAACACAAGGTCGGATGCTCTATTGGTGGATTAAGTGTCAACAACTATAGTTATGCTGATGATATGGTGTTGTTGACTCCCGCGATCAGTGCAATGCGAAAACTAGTCACAGTGTGTGCGACATACCATGACCCATGGACTCAAATATAATGAAAAAAGTGTGAGCTAATATTATTAAGTCAGGAAGTAAATCTCTCTCTCACATACCGCCTGTCACCTGTGAGAATTAATAATAAGATGATGTTTATCGGTTATCGTTCATCTCGTTACACGTTTTCAAAAATACTTTATGAAGAATCCCACCATCGTGCTAACGAAACTTTAAGTAATGTTCGCGGATTGAACGTTTACAAATAAAATGCTTTCGCGAGCTAATTTTCATGCTGGCGCCATCTAACGAGCAAAGCTGCCTGCATTACTCGTTAGATACAACAACAGAGGGCGTTGTACCCAATAACACCGGCTTCAGACTCTTAGCTTGTTATGTTTTTTTTTCTATTTCGGGATGTTGACTCGCACTTTTTGTGCATTTGCTAGTGTTATGTTATAATGTTTATGTATGATCACTCAATGGAGTTTGGGCGGGAAAATAGGAAATGTAGGAAAAGTCTGAAGCAGTGATTATTCTGTGGCATTGGCTATGCACTGCCGCGCAGCAGGTTCATGGTTCAAATCCCGCCGCGAGCTTGAGCTTCACCGCATGGTGGAAGGGCATTTTGCGAATGCCCGACTGGCTAGCGACCAAGTAGAAATCTGTCGCCAAGCACCTAATGGGGCAGACTAGACCTCTATGGACTAGACTATATACTCTCACCACACGTTTTAGGTATCTGGGTCACTGGCTCACTGATAATATGAGCGATGACTCTGATTTGGACAGAGAACGGAGGGCGTTATGTATTCGCGCTAACATGTTGGCCCGGAGATTTGCAAGGTGTACGAGTGAAGTCAAGATAACGCTCTTTAAAGCATTTTTCTAACATTGTACACTTGCAGTCTCTGCGTTAACTATACTAGAAAGGCGTACCTACAATGCCCTTAGGGTACAGTACAACAATGCGTTCAGGATATTGTTAGGATTACCTCGCTTTTGTAGTGCTTCTGGTATGTTCGCGGAGGCAAGATTCCATGACTTCAACTCTATCATACGCAAGAGAAGTGCCTCGCTGCTAAACCGCGTTCGTACCAGCACGAACGATATTCCTGAACGCATAGAGTGATACGTGGGATTATCCAGTGTTACAACACTGGATACATCTTCAAACTACACCTAATAGGTAATCTTTTGTGTATGTTTTAAATGTGGCTAACAATAATTTTAGGTATTTTTGTAAACTAACAACATTATGGATCTAAGTCTGAAATAAATTATTTGATTTGACTTGACTTGATATAGATGGATATGTAGCAGCACAGAAGCATACAAAAAGTTTGACAGTAGGTATATTGTCTTCTCCGAGCCAAAAGCGCCGACCACTATCTTACCTGATGGTAAGTGATAATGTGGTCGAAGATGTAGTTCAGGCTAACCTAGAATTACTGGCTCTCAAACTCTCAAGAACGGTATAGGAACACACCGTTAGGTACTTAGCGACAAATTTTATATTTGAGGGTGGTATAGCTAGCCTGGCGGGCATTCACGATGGTAAAGCCTGGAGTGCTAAATGTGAGCGTTGTAATATGTTTAGGAATCGAAGAGACGCTGACAATTACCTAAAAAATACCTTTTATTTGTCTTTGCTAATCTAAAACCTGATATTGCTGTTATCTTTATTTCTAGTGTTGTAATCGTGATTCACTGAAATCTTAAGTCTTAATCGTAGTATTGAAATATATTTGAGTGTTTTGTGACCGTCAGTAGTTTAAGAAAAGCACCGTTGTTTAAGATACAAACAATGTACAGTTAACGTAAAGCGACATCTAGTTGTTCAATGGGAAGTTAACCTGATCAGCTAGTTCACTAATGATCCACTAGGTGTCGCTGACCCTTGCTAAAACACGTAAACGTTTGTAGCACCACATCGTACATAACTTACCTTAATATTCTATACTACAGAATTTATAGGACACTCTTGTTAGTTTATTATAATGTAATAACATAACATAATACAGAGTCAAGTACAAGGAGAATTGGCGGTTTTATTTGAAATCCCAAAGTTTCCCCTCAACCAAAGTTCAGCATTTAACATTTGGTCCTTCGAGCCGGATATCGACCTATTTTGGAGGAGAACCCGTACTCGCAGTGGATTGCTGCATCGGTCAGAGTACGGCTACACAGCAAGCGCGGAAAGGCGCACAGGCCAGGACACTGAGCTTCAATACTTCAGAAGTGACGACGTTTAAGTTGGAGTTTGCCCAGAGGAGGGCTATCAGATGCAGTTGGATGGTGATTTGTGGAAATATAGGTTGGCGCGACCATCGCTAAGGTCAAAAACAGTATAAGTGTACAGTGCAAAACCGTGAGTAATTTGAACTTTATATCATCGTTGCAAAATAGACTGAAATTAATTTGAGAACTTCAAGGAACATTTTATTTTAGACTTGTAATTTATTTGTGTTTTATGTGTTAGATATGTGTGTGTTTATGACTTAGAATAATTTGCATGCTTCCTAGACTTAGAATAATTTTAGAAAAAACGAAGGAACGGGGGCTCTATGTCCAATTGTTGCCAAGCTGTAAAGGTGGTATAAAACACTTAGAACAAAAAAAATATTGTAATTAACTTGTAGTAAAAATTATTTTATATCGTAGTTTTAGTTTGTATTTTATTAATTCCGACACTTGGAAAAATCTTGCGTATTTAGTAAGATATTATTTAAGTTTCTAGTATATTGTTATAAAATCATCTTTGTGCAATTGTTGAGGTAAAGCAAACATGGAAGGAATTATTAACATACAAATTGATTTGCAGAGTAAAATTCGAAAAGGATTGGCTAATTATAAGAAAAGTCCAACCGACAGAATAACTCTAGAGTATGTAGAAGCTAGATTAGAAAATTTAGAAAGTTATTGGGATAGGTTCCAATCTAACAACGCTAAATTGTGTGAGATATCCAACCCAGAAGAATTAGAAAAGTCAATTTATACCACTAAAGATGTATATGAAATTGCTGAGGATAATTATCTAATGTATAAATCTGTGCTGAAGTTAGCATTGAAGAAATTTGTTAGTGCTGAATTAAATCAGCGATCTAAGAACGACGTTGATAGGCCTAGTCAGTTAGTGAGATTGCCTAAAATATCCATCCCGACTTTTTCTGGTCTATATGACGAATGGACTTCGTTCCGAGATTTATTTGTTTCCTTAGTAGATCGGAATGAAACACTAGATAACGTGCAGAAACTGCATTACCTGAAAACGCATTTAACGGGTGAGGCAGCTCAACTGGTAAGACACACACCTATAACGGACGTCAATTATAGCCAGTGTTGGAATCTTTTAGAGAAGCGTTATAATAACAAAAAGCATTTATCGGATTGTATACTGAAACGATTATTTGGACAAAGACATTTGAGCGTAGAGTCAGCCACAGGTTTGAAAGACTTGTTAGATACAACAATGGACTGTATCAATGGTCTTACGAATCTTGAAATTGATGTAAGTACATGGGACATCATTATCATCCATATCGTGACATTAAGACTCGATCCCGAAACGCGAAAACAATGGGAGCTCCACATTGCGAACATTTTAGATCAGAATCAATTGCCATCTCTAGACCAACTTAAGGGATTTTTAGAAAACCGCTTTCGTGCTTTAGAATTTGTGGATACAAAAAGGCAAACAGGGCAGTATAACAGCGGCACTACAATACAATTTGTGATTATCAGAACAGTATTCACATGCAATAGAGCTGGAAACTAAGCTATTGGTTGCTAATAAAACTTTAGGCTTACCCTGAGGTAATGCATGCATGTGAATACTGTTCTGATAATCACAAATTGTATTTTTGTAAAAGATTCGCTCAACTAGACTGTGTCAGTCGACGTGATTTTGTAGCCAAGAATTCGATATGCTTCAACTGCTTAGGCAGTAACCATACCGCGTACGAATGCTTCAAACCCACTACTTGTAGAGTTTGTAAAAAAGACACCACTCTCTTTTGCACCTAGCACACTCCGATAGTAACCATCCTACTACTAGTACTACCACTGAAGCGCCTGTTCTGTCTGAGGGTACTAGCGCTTCCGCTAGTACTGAACCAGTAGTAACCCTTTTGTCAACTAGGGAGTTATCTGGAACAGTCCGTTCTCGAAAGGTATCTGGACAGGTCTTACTAGCCACGGCGCTAGTGAATGCCGAGTCTAGGTCGGGTGAAAATCATGTACTCAGAGCTCTATTGGATCAAGGTTCACAGGCTTGTTTCATTACCGAGGCCGCAGTACAGCTCTTGCGTCTGAAAAAGAACTTAGTCAATGGTACGATTACTGGTTTAGGCGGTGGTATAGTTTTAGGTTCAAAATATGTAGTTACCATGAATATCGCGTCACGAATTGATCCTAAATTTAATATCCAGGTAGATGCTTACGTGCTTAAAAATATAACTACTTACCTTCCGGAGAGATCTCTTGCACCCATCGACTGGATAGAACTGCAAGATCTTTGTTTGGCAGACCCACATTTCAATGTGTGTAACAAAATTGATATATTATTAGGAGCCAATATGTATAGTAAAATTTTGAAAGAAGGTATAAATAAGAGCCCAGATGGAGCGCTTGTTGCGCAAAGAACGACTTTAGGTTGGATAATATCAGGAACCGTCCACCGCGCTGCATCTGAAAACAGAGAAATGATAGTTATGCATGCACAAATAAACGATAATGATGTGTTGAGAAAATTTTGGGAGCTTGAAGAACAACAAACAAGTACAAAGAATATAAGAAGAACAAAAGTGCGAGGAAATATTCGCTAGTACAACTAAAAGGACAGCCGAAGGACGCTATATTGTTACGTTGCCATTTCGCGACGATCATCCTCGTTGCCTAGGCCTCTAGGCAGATAGCTGTAAAAAAGTTCGAGTCATTAGAGAGACGACTGTTGAAGGACATTAACTTAAAGAAATGCTATACAGAAGTGATTACCGACTACTTACAATTAGGACATATGCGACCTGTAAGGATACATGATGAAATGAAGACTGAAGCTGTATATCTGCCACACCATGCCGTAGTAAGAGGCGATAAAACAACCACAAAAGTAAGGGTTGTATTTAACGCTTCTAGCAAGAACAGTCATCATGTATCACTTAATGACACGCTACTAATAGGACCTAAGCTCCAAGCAGATTTACGGCATTTGGTGTTGCGCTGGCGAGTTCATCCTATTGTAGTTGTTGCTGATATAATAAAAATGTATCGACAGGTCCGTGTTTCAGAAAAGGACACTATCTTTCAACGAATTGTGTGGCGAGAAGATCCTGGAACTGAGCTAAAGGATTACGAGCTAATGACCGTTACATTCGGAACTGCCTCGGCACCTTACCTGGCAGTCAAAGCTTTACACCAGGTCAGTGTTGACGAAGGAAGCAACTTCCCTTTGGCTTCGTTACAGGTACTGCAGTCGTTTTATATGGATGACTTAATGACGGGATGTGCCAATGTTGATGAAGGACTGGAAATATACAAACAAATGACTGCATTGTTATCTAAATCAGGATTTGTTCTGCAAAAATGGAACAGTAACAGTAAAGAATTGTTATCAAAAATAAATCAAGATGAAAGTCAAAACGAACAAGTTAAGAACAACCAAGTAAAAGCCATGCAAGGAAAGGACAATAAACAAAATATTGAGGACATTTCAAAGGACGCATATTTCAACAAACAGGGTGAACAGGATATTACACAATATACACATAATAACATACTAAAAATAGAGGAAACACAGGACATCCAACCCATTAAAGAAACTAGTTCAAAACAGGACATAGAACACAATATGTTGGATCCACAAAGGGGTAATAAGATTGAGCTAAAATCAGAGAACATAACAAAAATTTTGGGTCTTACCTGGGATCGCGATGAAGATAATTTTTGATATACGGTGAATCTCCCGACGATGACGTCTGCATCTGAAACTAAAAGATCAGTCATATCTATTATTGCCAGATTATATGATCCATTATGCTGGATTGCACCCACTATAGTTGTAGCTAAAATGTTCATACAAAAGTTATGGTTGGCAGGCATAGATTGGGATCAACCTCTATCGGCTGAATTACAAATGGAATGGGATAAATACCGTAACGAATTACCGCTACTCATAGCAATTAAGGTGCCACGGTGGTTAAGCACTTCTTTCGATGACGTCAGCAGGGAATTGCATGGATTTTCAGACGCTTCCAAGTTGGCTTACTCAGCTGCAATATACATTAGAACTGTCGATAAGTCTGGCGGTATACATGTATGCTTAGTAGCAGCACGAACTAAAGTCGCGCCGATTAAACAAATAAGCATTCCCCGCCTTGAGCTTTGTGGAGCCTTGCTGTTAACACGACTCTTAAAAGAAGTATCTGAGGTTTTAAATATTGACAAGGACAAGATCAAAGCATGGACGGATTCCACAGTGGTACTAGCTTGGCTCAGTAGTCATCCCAGTAGGTGGAAAACCTTTGTCGCCAATAGAGTTTCAGAAATATTAACGTCCCTAGATTCAACCCAGTGGTATCATGTATCCTCAAAGGAAAACCCTGCCGACTGTGCGTCAAGGGGCGAGCCGCCAGGATCATTTGCTGATAACAAAATTTGGTTCGCTGGCCCAGACTTTCTTAAAAATGAAGCCATTGTTTACAAAAGGCCAATGGAATTAAAAGTTCACCTCGAAGAAGCCATTGCGACACATTTCACTGCAATATCGGAGAATTCAATTATTGAACGGTTTTCTTCTTTGCAAAGGATGCTGCGTGTCATTGCTTATTGCCGCAGATTTTACACAAAGGGACCGAGAAAACCTTACCTATCTAAATCAGAAATAGATCAAGCATTAATTGTATGCATTAAACGAGTACAAAGCGAAGAATTTTATGAGGAAGTCTCACAATTACAAGCCAAAGGTTGTATAACGTCGAGGGCTAATCAGCTTAAATCATTGTGTCCGTATTTAGATGAGAGTGGGATAATGAAGGTGAGTGGGAGAATACAGAATTCTGAATAGCCGCTGCAAACTAAACACCCCATAATTCTACCGCACTCGTCCCATTTTACGAAATTAGTTGTTGCAGATGCCCATCAGTATACTTTGCATGGAGGGGTTCAGTTGATGGTAAATTATTTGAGAACGAGGTATTGGATACTCGGTGTTAAAAGTCTGGCTAAACAACATGTCCATAAATGCGTGACATGCGTTCGTTACAGGGCTCAAGTTCAAACCCCACTCATGGGATCCCTTCCTTCAGTTAGATGCACACCTGCTAGAGCATTTTTAAATAGCGCTGTAGACTATGCAGGACCCATAAAAGTAAGGACAACTAAAGGTCGTGGCCATGCTTCACACAAGGGATATATTTGTCTATACATTTGTATGGCTACTCGTGCCATCCATCTGGAAGTGGTGAGCGATATGAGTACTCAAGCTTTTCTAGCCGCTTTTAGACGATTTGTATCTCGGCGAGGCAACTGTGCACAAATGTGGAGTGACAACGGTACCACATTTGTAGGTGCCTCGAAAGAACTTCGCCAGTTATATACTATTCAGAACGAAGCTGCCGCATATTTAGAGGCACACGGAACAGAATGGAAATTTATTCCAGCTCATGCCCCAAATTTTGGCGGTGTATGGGAAGCTGGAGTTAAATCTACGAAGTTTCATTTGAAGCGTATCCTAGCTGAATCTACATTGACTTTTGAAGAAATGAGTACACTTCTCTGCCAGGTCGAAGCATGTCTAAATTCTAGGCCAATCACAGTCGATAGTTCAGATCCCTCAGATCCACTCCCTTTGACCCCGGGACATTTCCTAATAGGTGGGCCGCTGATATCAGTACCCGATGCTAGCAATTATCAAGAATCTTCAGTTAGTTCATTGACGAGGTGGCAATTTATACAACAAATGTTGCAGAGCTTTTGGCTGCGATGGTCTCAAGAGTATTTGTCCAATATGATGAATAGGTACAAATGGAATTCTCAAGTGCCTGAACCAAAAATTGGAGACATCGTCTTAGTAAAAGAAGATGATTTGCCACCAAGTCGTTGGCTTATGGGCCAAATTACCAATAAACATCCTGGTGCCGATAATATTACTCGTGTAGTCAGTATCAGAGTAAAGACATCTATAATCAAAAGACCAACATCCAAAATTTGTAGATTACCCATCAGCAAATGATATTATAGCCGTGTATAAAAATATATGTGTGTATTATTAATATTGCATTTAAAAATCAAAATCCTGTAAGTCAGTTCACCAAGAACGAAAATCTATGATCAACAGTTCGCCATGGTGGACGGTTTATAAAGTCCATATCTTCATTAAATGGCCTTGGTGGGCGGAATGTTTAAGATACAAACAATGTACAGTTAACGTAAAGCGACATCTAGTTGTTCAATGGGAAGTTAACCTGATCAGCTAGTTCACTAATGATCCACTAGGTGTCGCTGACCCTTGCTAAAACACGCAAACGTTTGTAGCACCATTTCGTACATAACTTACCTTAATATTCTATACTACTGAACTTATGGGACACTCTTGTTAGTTTATTATAATGTACTAACATAACACAATACAGAGTCAAGTACAAGGAGATTTGGCGGTTTTATTTGAAATCCCAAAGTTTCCCCTCAACCAAAGTTCAGTATTTAACAACCGTATAGATCTGTTTTATCAGGTGCTAGGCTTCTTCGGTAAGCGGCAGTCTTGTGGGTACCCCCAGTGTCAGGATATTCGGCCCGCTAAGTAGCTTGTAAGTAGTATGCAAAGTGCAAACACTAATGTTTCACGTCTCGATATTGACGAGTGCAGTTTTGCGTACAACAGTGATGTTGGAAATAGTATTATTCGCGATATCTTTTGGATAGACAAAACACATGTAGACTTGATTATTGTCTATGGTCTAATTTTTTAAAAGCTGTACCATAGAACATATAATAATACTATACACTGTTGTTTTTGCTCAATTGGACTAAGGTTAGTCCGTGTATTTGCTTCTCCTCTGTCCGCCATAATAAACTAACTTTGTATATACTGAAAAATTATAGTCATGTGCGGGATTCGAACCCACGCCATCCAGCCCTACAGACGGGGCATGTTCTAACCGTTTCAGCCAACATGACATATGACTATTCCTCTCGTTCTTTATATCCTAATATTTCCTCTCGTTCTTTAACCATCGCATGCGGATGGAGTGACACCTACAGTGTAACTTACGTACTCCGCAGAGCATGCGTTATTACAAAAACAAAAACATTAAAAACATTTGTAGTATTGTTAATAAAACACAGAAAAAATAGATTTGCATCTTATTTATTGATTTGTCCTCCCAAAACTCTTTTCGCATGTTCGGACTTACAAGGATTATCTTCTTTCGTCTACTTACATTACATTACATTTTTTTTATAAAGAAATCACATTGTGGAGATTGCGACCGCCGGCGCCGGCGCCCCTCCCGTCTCAACTCGCTCAACGTAAATTTAATCAGTCGTTTTTACAAATAACTCGAAATATTCAACTCGTGCGCACCTCCCGCCCGCGCCCTAGGGCTGCAATACTCAACTGGAACTGTGTACACTAGCTATAACCGATGAGCAATAGAAGAACATCCTATGCGGCAGTGGACAGTAAGGAGCTTAGCGCGGCCGGGGGTGCGGGGGGACACAATATAAAGCAGAAATGCACCAAGCGGGGGCTGCGCCGGCGCCGGGCCGCGGCATCCGTCTCGTCTCACACGCCTCTCCTCACGTATTTATACCGGCCCGAGCCGTGCCTAACTAGAAAAAAAAAATGAAATCTCTAACAGTAAGTCTTAGCTAACCTGTATAATTACAAATGCATATACATAATAACGATACTTTTACATATGTATATTATTTACCGTTCTTTATATATACCTTATCGTTAATCCGTAAACCGAGTGTACAACTATATATAATAACGTTTTTAGAGACGATCCGATCCGGTCCGGACCGTCGAGTATGGTAGAAGCGGTGCGTCCGCGAGTCCGCTGCATCGCCAACGCAAACTATACATACAAAACTTATGAACGATGATATTTACAATACGAAGTTATAAAAAGAAAATGATAATTGAACTACGCGTTATCTAACCGTAATGAATGGCGGCGCAGCGGGCCCGGGACATGCTATGCAATAGTAAACTTAAACGTAAAATTAAATTAACAAAACAAATAGCAACGTCAACCGTCTCGGGCTGTACACGGAGCTGTCGAATCATACAGAATCAACACATACAAAAACTTTACAAGCTTTACATTATTACAATATAATTAATTGAGGAATCTGCGAAATGCATCCGCGGGGCAAGTGTCGTGATCACACGTTTGTATAACAATGTACGTAGTATCTAAGTGTTAGCTAAGTAACGTATGCTAGGTAATGGACGAATCGCGCGAAGATCTTACCCTACTGGAGGCGTCCTTCTTCCTCCAACTCCTACTTCCTCCTGGAGATGCGATGGAAGACTGGTTATAATAACTATAGATCGTTTCTTTTTTTAAATATATTAATAACTCGAATCGTGTGTCGCTTAATTATATATATTGAGGTAATTTTGCATCACTTAGCAGCGGTGCCCTAATATAATGAGTCCATCGCAAAGGACACGAATTACTAAAGTTAACAGAGCGTGACAACCCTACACGGTATTAGGCACATATCGATGTGTCGAGATCTCGCGCTTTCTATACCACTACTACAATGTCCGGCTACATATAGCTCAGTTACTGAACTATTGTATAGGTTTGCTTAGATATAAATATCAATTTTCATAAGAAGTGTACGTGTGCATGTCGATTTGTCTATGGCCAATATGTAACCGGACATTCAAGAAAGAGTTTACAAAACTTGAACAACTAAATAACAATTATTATCTCACCACAAGACAGCGAGTAGTCATAAGCGTAGTTTATCATACTATCAGTCGAAATGTAAGTTAATATATTTACGAAATCGGTTACGGGGCAGATTCCTCCTTTACAAACCAACACTTATGTGCCTAATACCGGACACGGGTGTCCGAAACTGGACACCGAATCCTGAAAATCGGACCGACGTCCACGTCTGGACCCCCGCGTCCACAATACCGGACACATGGCTGCCAAAAACTGGACACTTAAAGCTTAGCCACAACATATGTTCGGTATTTCCCTGCATACAACATAAGGATAACTAATACACAATATTAGTACCATTTTCTATTATATAATAATTATTTATAATTTATACAAGATCCAATCAGGGCGTAATCACAGTGAAAGTAACGGAGATCCCACCAAATGCACCCATATATTTTAAAAATGTCCAATATTGGCGTCGAAGCGAAACCTCTAATTTCAAAATACATCTTTTACTTTTACAAAACTGGCTTTTAATTGAAATATTCGGATACACGTACGATTTAAACGAACACCAAACAAAATATCTGTGACCGTCGACGATTTCGGAACACACTCTTTCTCGATCATAAGGTCGAAAATATATCCGGTCGCAGATACTCTGGGAGATATAATAATCAATACAATTTCTGAATAAGAGATTGTCAAAACTTTACTAATCGATAACAAATGAACGATATAGGATTATCATAATATAGAATGTAGATTCGAGTAATGTGTATCCAAAAATTAAATAACAATATAATAATAATATCGAAAAGTTGCGTGTGACATAACCACGGAACTTAGTGTTCAATCACTTATATAGTCTCAGTTCGTTTTGTTGAATGTTCACAACCACTTTAGTTCACTCCACTATATTTTGATCACGTTGACTAAACACTGCATATTTTTAATTTAAGCGTCACTCTTCAGTTATCCTCAAAAAGCCAAAAGCTTGCTAAAATCTTATTGAGTATTGTTTGTATTCAATCACAATCGAAGCATTTATATTGTTCGTAAAAGCGAGAAAGTGTTGTTTTATTGTTATATATTGTGATTTGTCAACATGTCCAAAATACACACACTTTTTATGTCTATTCCTTCTTGAAGCGCTTGTCTCTGCCGCGTGATGGGCATGGCTAGTTACGGATTTATTCATTTGAAGGCATTAATATCAGTAAAACAATCATTAATCTTTTAAAAACCATAACAAGGATTCTATACAAACAATTTTACAATAAAACTAAGACTTGTTTTATAAAAGTTACAAAAATTACTTTATAATAAATTAGAACATTACATTGTTACACTAGATTTAAAGTTTCACCATATTTAATAACAACTATTTCAAGCAAATACTGATGTGATTTTCTGGTAAAGTAAAGAAGACCAATTTCTGATGCAAAATCCGTAACTTAAGCCGTAGCAATCACCATGTAGTGTCCACATGGATCAGCTAATCTGCCACACTTGTTCACATACCCATAAACACCATGGACCCGCTGGTTCACTGCTAGTGATCTGAGCCAAAAACAAAGTGGACCTTGTAAATCTTCGACGTGGCATCACAAGAAATTTATAAGTATACCCATTAGTTTTGAGTAAACATTTCTCAACATTGCAGTTGCATGTTTAGGTCCATAATCTCAGTTACTTGTCCATAAGTTTGTGTCACTCTTCACTTATGGGCCTATTAACTTATTTAATTTTATTTATATAAGAGACTAGAAAGTTTTGCTGAACATTGTTTTCATTTTCCTGTAGTAGGTCTGCAAATCTTCAGTAAATACTTTAGTGCACAAAAGCTGCTGCTAAATTCAGTAAAAAGCTCATGGGTCTCAAACTCCCAGTAATGTGGGGTAAATCGGGCTTATAACTCCACAGTCGCAGGTCTACTGGTCCTTATTAAAATCGACTAAGCTTGGAACTTCACAGCGGATCCATTAATACAGTCTGGGCCCATGACCTGTTACCGGCCTGGGCCCATAACCTGTTAGTGTTGCAAGCCCACAGGTTGTTGGGCACGTGTGGGCACGCGGCAGATGACTGTTCGCTATACGGAGAGTTGTGTGGGTGCAGGGGCTGGCCGTCAGTCCTCGTCGGAGAGCGGCTCGTACTGCGCCGACATTAGCGGTGCAGGCTCCTGCGGGGGCGGCGCCGTCGGGCCCGCGCCGCCTGTCTGCACTGCCGGCCCACCGCCCACTGTTCCTGGACCACCTGCTGACAAACGTTACATTACTACTATTGTTGTACTGCTATGAGGAACGGATATCAAAATATTGGAATATAAATTGTTCAACTTTTTAGTACTGAATTAATTATTTTTACATGAAGCTTTCACCTTTTGGCTGCATAAGCAGTCACACATAAAAATCTCTGCTATATAAATACCAGTTATGCTGCGCAAGGTAGATGAGCGGTGTCAGAGGAAAAAATAGTCTTATTTAAAACAACCACGCACAACACGACCTACTGAACTATTGTTATTTTCAAAAAAAATGTATTTTGTACCCAAATATGCTAAAAGATATTATTTGTTATTTAGTACTACTTTATATTCTTATGTTAAAGGCGAAAACTTGTAATAAGTCAAATTTTTTACTCCTAAATTTAATTTAATTTGCTTGTAAATAGGCTGTAAGTTTTTCGATAAAAATAAAATAAAACTAAAAAAAATCAAGTAACTTGGAGTAGTGGTCTATACTTGAGCACGAGCAGTAGTGAGAGTAGAGTAGAGTAGAGTATAGTAGAACGTGAGTTACCTTCCCCAGTGGGCGTGGCGACATTGAGCGCGGAGTAAGGGAAGGCGTAGGAGGTATGGAAGGGCTGCAGCTGCTTGGACCGCTGCTCCTCCGCGTCGCTCCGCATCACCTCGACGATGCGCGTCGTCACGTAGTCGAACGCAGTGAACCCGCTCGCGCCGCCCACGCAGCTGTACCGACGGTTGCTGTTGCCTCTGCGAATACACAACAATTATATTCAATATCACTTTGTACGGCAGCCATCTTTAATCCGCCATTTTGGATTTTTGACACATGTCATCCGATAGATCTCCCATGACATTTGTTCAATCACGTGTCTCTTACCGTTTCTGATATACAAAACCCAATTTCACTTGGCAAATCAGATCTGGCTTAAGTGCCTAAACGTTCTCATGTCTCTAGTTATGTTTCTAAGTCCTACATAACAATAGGATATTGTTTTGAAATCACATAACTCAACACGAAAACACGAATATAAGTGACGTGTTTACCAGAGCCGCTCTTAGATCAATAAATAACTAATATTACGGAGAGATACATTTCTGCATGACAAACAGTTAAAATGTCTTAGTGGCAGCTGTTTCGCCCGATTTGACAAACATATTGCTCCTCCGGGCAACATACTGCTCCTTTACATAGTAAAATAGACAGTTTTTCAATTCTTATTTACTCTAAGACAAATAATTAACGAAAAGTAACGCGCCACATACACTTTTTAATAAACTTTTCTTAAAAAAGAAATAAAAACAGAATTTAAAACCTAAGGAGCTAACCTGTTATGATGGTTATCAGGCGGCGAGACGGGCTCTAAGAATGGCGCGTGCTTGGGATTGTCTCTCCGCTTCCAGTCGTCGGGCGGCCCCCCCGCCCCCGCCCCCGCTCCAGCCCCGCCCCCCATGCTGCACGCCCGCTCGCCGCTCCCGCTCCCGCTCACGCCCCCGCTCCCGCTCCCGCCCCCGCTCGTGCAGCTCGAGGCCGCGCTCACTGTCGTGTAACCGTCCGTACTGCTCGCCACTGAGAACCTGCTGCTTCGACAAATATAAAACTCGTTTAACACAATTTTACGATTGCATTTGGTTAAATCTTTAAGTGACGGGACAAAAACAATCAAAAAGTCACTAGTGTATTAAATTAGATGTGATTGGACAAAAAGAAACAAAGACTCATTTGTATAATGACTTGAAAGTGATTGGACAAAAAGAAACAAAGACTCATATGTGTAATGACTTGGAAGTGATTGAACAAAAAGAAACAAAGACTAATTTGTGTTAATGATTTGGAAGTGATTGGACAAAAAGAAACAAAGACTCATTTGTGTAATGACTTGGAAGTGATTGGACAAAAAGAAACAGACTAATTTGTGTAATGACTTGAAAGTGATTGGACAAAAAGAAACAAAGACTCATATGTGTAATGACTTGGAAGTGATTGAACAAAAAGAAACAAAGACTAATTTGTGTTAATGACTTGGAAGTGATTGGACAAAAAGAAACAAAGACTCATTTGTGTAATTACTTGGAAGTGATTGGACAAAAAGAAACAAAGACTAACTTGTGTAATGACTTGAAAGTGATTGGACAAAAAGAAACAAATACTCATTTGTGTAATGACTTGGAAGTGATTGGACAAAAAGAAACAAATACTAACTTATGCAATAAATTGGAAGTTGTGGGACTAGCGAAGTCCCTAGCGATAATGTTTGAGGCTAGATCTCCCAGTTTGAAGCTAGTAGTGTGCGCCGTGGGATGGGCCGCGTGGGTGTGTGTAGGCGCGTGCTCGTCCCGCTCGGGCCGCTCGGGACGTTCGGGCCGCTCGGGCCGCTCGGGCCGCTCGCTCACCGGCCCATTGTCGGGATCACGCTGCATCGCCTGCAATGTCAAAGACTCTATACTTTGGAAAAGACGTTACATGGGACTATTTGGAACTATAATGGCGGTAAAATACATACAATTTATAGTTTATACTGTTATTCTATAATCATTCTGCATATGCTATGACAAGATTTCGGTTTCCTTCAAAAATATACTTTCATTTAACAAATTATTGGAGTACAAAATGTTTTTTTTTTTATTGTACTCCAATAATTTATTAAATATATTTTCGCTTAGCACGCGATAGTGCTTGTAATTATATTTAGAAATATATACTTTCATTTTTGTATATTATTAGTTTAGATCTATCTCCTAGCGTTCAGCCAGCATATAAACTCATAAAAGTAACATAATTATAAATAGGAGTAACTGTGTATTAATATATAGTGTAACTGTGTGTATAAACATATTGTGTAAAAGAAGGTGTAAGTGTGTATGTATGTTATTTTTTTTTATTTTAGGTATAGCTGTATATATACTCATATGTGTATTAGCATACTGTATGATAGAATGTGTGATGTAGATAGGTAGGTACGTACCATAAACCGTTGTTCGGAGGTCTGGCTGATCTGGTGCGTGACGATAGCGTCGATGAGCGATGCGGCCGTGAGGGTGCCCTCCGCGCGCGCTGCGGCCGTGACCGCGGCGGTGCCCGCGCCGGCAGTGCCCACCTCGCCCGTGCCCGCCCCACCACTGCCCGCCACGCCCGCACCCACCACGCTGCGGCTGGATACAACACAATCACATCGATAAGTACACGGCTGTTATGACAACAGTCTTCTCAAACACCTTAGGTTCTAATCATTCTAGATTTGTTCATCACTTGGGACGAAATGTATGCTGTTATAGACAGAGGTTACAGCTTAACATCAGATGAGCCTCGTGCTTGTTCCATCACATTAACATAAACTACATTACAAAATTTATTATTTATTTACACACATAATGAGGTCCTTATAAGGTAGTTATTTTTCTTCTTTCCTACGACGAATAATAACTCAAAAAAAAAAAAAAAAAGATATGTGACTCCCTTATAGTACTATTATACCTTGTACCTCATAGAGTATAAGAAGGTGTAAGTGTTCCTTTCGATTTCGGGCTCATCAAGTTCATAATAAACAAAACATGCACAATCTTCCAAATTCAATTGGATCAGTTAATAGTTAACTGAATCGACTCTTCTGTCGAAGCTTGTTAATGGCTTAGCTTAATTAAGTTAATAAACCTGTTTTGTAATCAAATATTTAAGCCACCCAAATAAATAAAAAAAGAGTTGCTTCTCTGTTTTTTTATTTATTTGGGTGGCATTACTAAAAAATCATTACTAAAAAACTAAAGGTAGAAAATGTCTTGAACCCTTTCTGTATATATAGATACATAAAATAAAAAGTATTGTTGTTTCTCACTTCGCCAAGTGTAATGTTTCTTATAATGTAACTTGTGGAATAAAATGCTAATATATAGAATACTGACTTGTCTTTCCTTGCCGAGGGCGTCTGCACACGCGCGTGGGCAAGCTTGCCCATCCCGTACGCGCCGCGACCAGCCTCGCCGCCCACGCTCTGGAACAAACAACACTAACTGTCAATACATTCACTTATAGGTACATTATCTATCTTGAATTTACCAGGTCTTTTAGCAAGTGTATGTCTTGGTTTGTACCACCACATTATCAGATACTGTACAGATCTAAAGTAGGTATATTACAAAGATTTAGTAATAATTAAAAAACTATAGCTCCAATCGCGCTTAATCCAACGGAAACGAAAGCGGCCCGCGTGTTTTGATGCGTGGTGAATTATAGAAAAATTTGGAAAAGGGGAATTATATAAGGGAAAAACAAAAAAAAATGAATAAAAATGCCAATAAAATGTTAATAACTTTTACATTATTTAAGCTATTTGACTGAAACTAACGTGGAACGAACCGCTACCAGCGGCCGCTAATTACTAAAAACAAAAACAACATACTAATTGGAAACGATCAAAGACAACACAAAAAAAATTAAATTCTATACCAAAAATTGCACAAAATTGGGTTTTCAAGTCTGGTGTAGAAATGTTCTATTGAACAGTACTAATTAAACCGTCTATATAGATGACGCTCACGGAGACGCAACTTTTGCTAGGTTACACGTGAAATCGACTTTGTTATTTCCGTGGGTTAAGTTAGGTGGGGCGGGTATGGGTTTATTCATTAACTCCGCTTTAAGCAATGCAAGCACTAATGTGTTTTGCCGTAAAAAACATATTAGCAAGTGAAAAGTGAAATTACTTGGAGAACTAGACATAAGAACTAACATCTGTGTGACGAGCGCAGTGTCCGAACGCACTCAAAGGGAAAGTCAAGTCAAAGTCAAGAAAGCACTGCACAGAACGACGACTCTACCACTGTAGTAGCCAAACGGCTTGGACAGACCCTGCCCGTTGAACTATCGCACAAGCAAATTATCCCGATGAAGAAATATCCCCCATTCAGTAAATTAGCTTCCGAGTCACGGAATAACTCAAATGAAAAACTATTATTTCAATTTACTTGCTCGTAAAAGCTGTATGTATTGTATGTATGTATTGTATGTATTGTTGTACTCGTATGTAGTTACATTTAGGATTTTTTTATATATCTATTGATCTATTTCTATATGTTGTTAGCGTAAACATATTATTCGTAATAATATGTGTTATGTCCAGTGTGTTACTGAAAATATTTTGTATAACTCTGAAAATGTTGCCGGTTAATGGCCATAGGCTCGCCCCCTATTACACGGGACCGAAACCCAATTGGCTAAACGTGGGTGTTTACACATCTCTGCCTACCCCTTCGAGGAATACAGGAGTGATTATGTGTATGTATTTATATAAAGATATCGGCTAGAAAAAGACTCACCTGAGAATGCATATGATGTGGATGTTGCCGCTCGTGCATCATCTGCTGCTGCTGTTGTTGTTGTTGTTGTTGCTGCTGTTGTTGTTGTTGTTGCTGCTGCTGCTGGTGTTGAAGCTGTTGATTGTGGTGTTGTTCTATCGCGTGTCGCTCTTGCATCGCAGCCATCGCTCTCTCACTGCATCAACAATTAAATTGATTCAAGACTCAACAAAATCTACAGTATAACGTACAATAATAGATAATAAAAATTATAAATATATATTTCCTAAAAGAACACTGCTAAACACAGCCTCCCCCGTTAAGGCGGGGTTTGCCATAGTCCCCACCCTTGGCAGGCGTCTTGGAGATCGCAGTTTAAGATATCAGTTCCACAGAAGGCGCTGCTACCCACCTTCCGGTATTTTACCTTTAGTTGCCTCTTACAACACCCACAAGTAACAATGGGGGGGGGGGGGGGGGGCGTTTGACGTTCTAGCCCGGGACTTTACGGGACAATAAATAGTACATCCCAGTTTGATGACCTCTGCTGCACACTGTTTCAGCGGGATCGTCCACTGCTGAACACAGCCTCCCCTATTTGCCATAATCCCCACGCTTGGCAGGCGGTTTGATCGCAGTGTAAAATGGCAATTCTGTGGAAGGCGCTGCTGCCCACCTTCCAGTATTTTTCCCTTAGTCGGCTTTTACGACACCCACGGGGTGTTATGGGGAGGTGCAATTCTAACCCGGCACCCCACGGGTATCTTGCACACTACTGCTGTATATAGAGTGCAAGTGATAGGCAATGTTTAAAGTCGCCATAGTTTAGTTTCTTTATAGATACTAACGTCTCTCTCCGTTGTTGCATCACAATCTGTCTGTCTCGTTCTAGATATTGCGCTTGTTGCACTCTTCTATCCAACACTTGGTATTGGATCTGTTGCGGATGGTACTTCGGTTGGATGTTCACGTCACGAAGCGTTCTGAAACATTATTGTTTCGATTAGTTCATTATCGAATCGATAACATCTAAATCGATATTGTTAACGATGGTTCATGTCTTTATAACCACGAAGCGGTAGGCAGAGGTGTATAAACGTCAGATACCGCATGTCACCGTTCTCACTCAGGGAGTGAGTGTTGACATGTATTTCAACATACATTTATGTTTTCAAGCAGTGATGGCTCAGTGGCATTGGCTATGAACTGCCACGCAGCAGGTCCATGGTTAGAATCCCGCCGCGGGTCACCGCAAGGCATTTTGCGAATGCTCGCCTGGATAGCGACTACCCTCAAGTAGAAAATCTGTCGCCAAGCACCTAACGGTGTGTTCCGGCTTAACAGCCAGTGAAATTACAGGCACATGACACTTAACAGCTATGTCTCAAGGTGACAGGCGCAGTGCAATCCGTGACTTGTGACGAAATGCACCTGTTATAGGCAGATGTTAGTCCGCTTAACATCAGGTGGGCGTCAAGCTTGTTCCGTCACATTAACATAAAAAATAAACTGCAAAAGAATTACATTGTATATGCTATAATAGAGCAGTGTAACTTTCGTATGACACAACGCGTTGCGCTTTTATTTATCTATAACTGTCGCTAAAAATCAAGATAGACCCGCCTTTACATACCAGTTTTATCGTATAAAATTGCATCAGAGCTAGACTAGAAAATTTTGCCACTTTGGAAATAGAGAGATGAGCTAGTTCAATCCAAATCCCAAGGCAAAATTTTGCCATTCAGCGTGGTAAACTATATATTTACTGGCAATTTTCACTGTATATAAGTGTATTTATTGCAGTTCAATTATTTTTTCTTAATCTTACATCAATATATTTAAAAACATTTTTTTTATTACAGCTCTCAACATAGACATTGAAAATAAAACAGATATCAAAATTGTTATTTACAACAAATCTTTACAACCGATACTTATATTTAGCGTATTAAATCTTTAGTGCTAGTATTAAGGGTTTACTGGCCCGGTCAGTTCTCCATACAAACGTCTTAGGGTAATCACTCCCTTATTTGAGGATTTAGATCCAAAACAAAGCATGATATTGATTGAACTCGTCATTATCTAGGTTTGTATCCTAACGAAATTTTAAATGGATAATTAAGTTGAGAGTTATGGGCCTCAAAACATTTTCATATAAAGTTTTCAAGGCTCATAACTTTCAACCTAATTATCTTTTTGAAATTTCGTTACGATACAAACCTAGGTAATGAAGAGTTCAATCGATGTTATGCTTAATTCTATAGCTAAAATCTTAAATAAGGGAGTGATCACACTACGGCGTTTGTATGGAGAACTGTGCGGCCAGTTTAACCTTAAGACACTACCCTGCTGCAACAGAGTAAATATACTAAATCAGCAGGCAGGGCTTCAACATTAGTAAGTAAGCTATAATATGTATTGAACAAAAATAAACACTTGGTATTTGTTTTTTATACAGTTGACAACTGACCTGATTTCGTGATGCTGCTGATGATGCTGCTGTTGCTGTTGTTTAGGGTCAGGCTTGGCCTCCCCGCGCGGCACGGGCAGCGCTGTCGCCGACGCGGCTGCATCTACTAACGACGTGAATGCTTCGTGACCTAGCAACCAAAATATGCCGCGTTATAAACTGATATTTAATTTAGCTGGGTTACAGGTAGCCCGGACAAATTAAATTACCTACGCAGTACATTTCAAATTTGTAATTGCGGAATTGCAATGTTTGTTAAAACATTACTCTTAGGGCCAGTTTCAGAATGTTTGAGTAAGTTCCGGTTATACTACCCAGAACATATTTAATAAATGAAGCACTATCATAGCGTTTCACAGTCATGAATGTAGCCTATCCATCGGTTAAAGCTTGAAACGCGCTGCATGTTAACTGTCATTTTTATCATTCAGTTATTTTATGTTCTGGGTAGTATAACCGGAACTTACTCGAACATTCTGAAACAGGCCCTGAAACAACTTCCCGCGGCTTGAACTAACCGGCTTGTTTTATAAAAAAAATATGAGACGAACCGACTGCTAATTTTGCTTGTAATAAGGACAAGGAATACAGAGGTCAGACTGGATTTCTTTCGCAAACAAAGACATTGAATTGTTTTTGTTATTTAAATGCTGCTGCATGGCGATTGGATTATAAAATAGGCGTTGGACAACACCAATATCATTTTTTTTAACTAAGAACAGATAATAAATAAGTTTGTCAACTGGATGCTTGCCAGAAACATTCCTTAGCAATACTTCTGTTGGTAGTATTCCCTTTACTTTTCGAATAATGAAGCCGTTAAGACTGTTACGCGCCTATTGTGCAGCAACCTACCCTCACGTGGATATCTGTCTCAATACCCACATTATTTCTTTTGGTCTTATCCTAATACCAATCTAGAACATTTAAATGTGATAAGCCATTGCCCATACAAAGTCAAATTTAGCATCAGATTTTAAATTTGTTGAACTCCTATCGTGGAAAGATGAGAACTCCTTGACTTTTGTGATATATGAGCAGCTGTGACATAGAAATACTAAGTATCCATCACCCATCCCAATACGATGGTTAAAGAACGATAAGAAAGATTTGAGTTATGACGTCATGTCATGTTAGCTCAATTGGTTAGAGCATACCCCGGGTCAAGGGGTGGATGGACGCGGGTTCGAATCCCGCACATGACTTAAATTTTTCTTATCGTATATTTGTGATTTTGTAATACTAAGTATTCTAACTGTAACAAAATGGCCATGTTTAGTAGTTAGTTTAGAGTTATACTGCCGAATACATACTATGTAAATTTTTAATTTTATATACGCTACAGCTGTATGTGTCTAATGCAAAGTCAAAACTATGGCAAATTTAAAATACTTCAAAATCTGTGGGCGTCCATGGTGACAAAGGTCAATCATATTTTGTTGCATACAGAGATTCAAGTTATCTTCGTATTAGCTACTAGCTTTCCGGCTGCGGCAACGCCCGTGCGTATGTCGGTTACCGTGCAAAACCTTCCCTCTTTTAGTGTAGTTGGATAAAAACTTCCCCGGATCTCAAACTATTTCCATACCGAATTTCATCTAAGTTCTGTATTTTTTAAGTTTATTAGTTGCATACAAAAATACAAATCTTTCCTCTTTATAATATTAGTGTAGATACCGTATTTTGGTGAAATCGACCCTAGGTCATATATTTCCAGATCGGCATCTATTTACTAAGAAAATATCGTCACAAGTTTTGGACCTAAGGCAATTTAAGACTGTTACAAAGAAAACATATCAGATATATCCTCACCAGGCGGCGGCTGATGTGGCTGATGCTGTTGATGCGACGAATGATGCGGGTAGTGCTGATGCCGCTGTATCACCGACACTGCAGGCGCGGGCGGGTGGTGTTGGGGGGCCGAGTGCGGCGGGTGGGGGGAGGAATGCGGCGGATGGGGGGAGGAATGCGGCTGGTGGGGGGAGGAATGCGGCGGATGCGGGGAAGAATGCGGCGGATGGGGGGAAGAGTCCGGGGCTCTCCTCGGGTAGGGGTAGGGCTCCCGCTCGCGGCGCGGGGGATGCATCTGCTGGGAGGTGATGAAGTCCGTGATGATGATCTGCCGCTGCTGCTCCGTGCCGTATGGAGATCGGGAGTATGCAGGGTTTGTCGCGTTCTGCTGTAACATTATATACTTGTCAATATTTGGATCCATGTTATACGTAATGGCAATCCATTTGAGCAATCGTCACTTTCAAATACCTTGCAGGTTTTTTCCCCGGGTAGAAAAGTTATTAAGTTTTTCTAACATAAAAAAATATTAGTAGAAGTTCGGAGTTTTTTATTGCCCATTGGTTAGCCTTTGACCGCGATCTCACCTGATGGTAAATGATGATGCGGCCTGCGGTAGTAAGTAGACATACCCTTGAATGGGAACTGGCTAAGCTGCCGGAACACACCATTAGGTGTTTGGAGACAGATTTTGTACTTAAGGGTGTAAGCTAGGCAGGAAGGCATTTATATAATTCCCTACCACAATGCTGTAACGGCTGCCATCCAAAAAACAAAAACCGGGACAGACAGCTTAACGTTCCCTCCGAAGCCCTACAAGCGTAAGAGCTTAAATACTTACCGGTGAGAAGGAGGGCGACTGCGGCCTCGGCTGGTTGGTATTAGCCGCGTAGTACGCCGCACCCCCTGGACTTCTCCTCTTGTAGTAATCGAACCCGCGCTTATCGGGAATGTGGTGCGTCCCGTGCACAGGGGTCCCGGCCGTTATCGACCCCGTCTTGGGCTCGGGAGGGGTCCGTCGGGGGTCGAATCGGCTCTCGACAGGGGTCCCCAGAGTTATTGACCCCTTGGTCGCCGCTGGCTTGAGAGTCGCTCGCGGCGGTGTGCCCACTGGTTTAGGTTTGGAGTTGTATTGGTTGGGGGATTCCCGCTCCGTTTGCGTTCTGAACGTTTGGTACTCGGTCGAGTTTCTGTACATCTGTGGAGGAAGGACGTACTTTTTATTAACTACTTTTATTGATTTACTATTTTCTCAAGGAATCCAAGGTATATCCTACCGATTACGCCAATAATTGTATGGAAAGAAATATGAAATATTTTTTTTTAAACGTTTTTGCCTTAAACGTAAAACCAAATACAAATCCAGAAAAAGTACAAAGGTCAAAATCTCCATTACCATTCTGGTAACGACCATAAGGCTCTGCTGCTATGGGGCACCATGGGCTACAAAAAAAGTATCCTTACCTTGTTGGGATGAGGAAAGCTGACGTCAGGCCTCCTCTTGACGCTGAGATCGAGTAGAGGCTCCTGCCTCGGCTCGGGTCTGGGCTCGATGTGCAGCACCATCACGCCGTCCTTCGCCTCGTGGCTGGGGGGCGCGGGTGGGGGCAGCCCCCCAGGAGCGGGGGCCGGGGCGGGGGCTGAGGCCGGCTGCAGCGCCGTGATGGTGGCGGGGCGCTGCGGGGACCTCGCGCCGGGGGCGGGGCCCCCATGTGCACTGCTGACCACGCTCAGGGTGGCTAGGGCTTCGCTGCGGGCCGACGACGATGACAGCTGACGAATGGACATCCAGTTAATACCGTGCCAAGCCAATACACTTTCAAACACTCGGCCCCGATTGTAACATGTTGCGATCGGAATTGAGATTCAAAATCTTATCAGTTCCTAATGTGAAGGTTATGTTGATTGATAACTGATAAAAAGATAGAATCTACGTGAAGGAAGATCAAATAGGAAAAATTGATGTCTTATCAAAGAAACAAATCAATAACATAAGGGAGCCTTTGGATTTACAGTGAAGGCAATTAACTATCATGGCATATAAAACTCTCTCCAAATTCTATATTATTTATACATACAAAAAAAACACAATAAAAATAATATTATCTATCACAATTTAAATTCCATTCAATGTTTTTTTTTAGTTTTGTAGACATTTGACGTAATCGCAACGATAAGCCGGTATTAGAGCAGAAGGGATATCGGTCAATGACCTCTATCGTTAGCCTCTGTCATTTTCGTACAATCACGCCCAAATAATTGTAATAGTGAGCAATATAAGTACCTTCAACTGATGCGTTTTCCCGTAAGGCGGGTTGGGTTGCGAGTCCCGCGTGAGGCTGATCTCTATAAGGTTCAACACTACGTCCCGCACAGTTCTCGCTTCAGTCGCCGGTCCATTTCTGTGCGGCTGCTGTTGTTGTTGTAACTGCTGCAATGGTTGTTGTAACTGTGCTGGCTGGAATATTGGACATACAATATGTTTACAAAGTTTGTTTTTTTTCCTAAAAGAGACACCTTAGAATATTTGGTCAAGTCCAATTTAAGCAGCTCGAAAAACACGGGACGAAAATCATATTTTATCCAATTTAGTCCCTGATTCTCGTGTGAAGGTCAACTAGAATCGGTATGAAAAATCTACATTAAAAGACCTTGTTGTGCAAAAAAAGGAGGATGGACTCACTGTGAGAAGAGGTTAGAAATTCAGGGCTATTAATACATAAATATCTTTCAACAATATGTCGCTTTATATGTTATAATTATTACAATGTTTCTTTACATTACAAAGGTTGACATAATAATATGGTAGTTAGAGACAGGCGGAATTTTCCAAGCAACCTCCGGTTCTGATACAGTATATTCTAATAACTTTATTATGTTCTTCGAATAGCGCTGTCTCGGTGTTATACAATAAATAGTAGTGGCACGGGATTTTTCAAAATGAGGCTCAAAAGCACTTGGTGTTTTTAACAGAGAGTAAAAGGACAAATAGAGAGCACAAAAGGTTATTTATTTATTTTTATGATATCTTCATATATAAGCTATCGGTCAAGCAGTAAAAATCGTATAAGGATACTGAACCGAAAAATCGGTGTACGGCCTTAAACAAGACGTCGCAATTACCTGTTGCGTTGGTAGATGGTGGTGTTGCGGCGTGATGGTGGTGACGGAGGTGGTGACGGCGGGCGCGGGACTGGCCACTGCGCCGCTCGATACCGGTGACGTCACCAGCCCACCAAGCGGCGCTGACGGCGCTGCCACTATCTGAGGGAGGAGGAATTGGTCAACTCTTGTACGTGTCTCTTCTCTTCCTCCTGCTCTTATCCTAGGTCAGTGACGTCGGTTTAATATATAATTCATCTTCCTCTGTGTTCTATCAACTGTTATCAGTATACACACCTTCTATCACATATCATTCTTTCTTCACACACTCCGTCCATACATTTTGAGGACATCCTTTACCCCTTTTTCCATTTATATTTTAAACTTGACACTACTTTTTTGAATCCCACTTTGTAATATAACTCCTTACTAATCTTTTGCCACCGGTTCTAAGTTAAGACAAGTATATGGTGTACATAATCTCTCAAAACCTCTGTTATGCACCACAAATCAGACATACATGAAGTAAAATACAAGAAAATCTTATTTTGTTTCTACTAAAGTCCAAATTGATCTAATACTTAAAATATATAGTCCTAAAATTAAATTTATTTTGAGTAATTACGGGTAGTTTAAAGTAGTTTTAGTCGTCATCTACATTTGTGCTAGGTATCTTGACTTAAAATTGTATACAAAACAAACATTTTAGGATTATATTTCGTATGTGTTGTAACAAATTTAGATTTTAGCGTGAACAGAATAAGAATTTTCAAAAAAAAATAGTTTGTGGTGGATAGCAGAATAACTTTAGTTCCCGAAAATAGAATGAACATTATGTAGTAGTTACTTTAGCAGTAGTTGGTGCGTCGTTCTCTTCGTCTGCAGTCTCTGTTGCGGAGGAGTCGTTGTCATACTCGTCCCTTCTCGTCCTGCGGGGTGCCGCCGCGTCCGTCCGCGGGTGCGGCGCGGCGGGCGGCGCGCTGGCACTAGCGGCGCTGGCAGCGCTAGCGGCGCTAGCAGCACTAGCGGCGCTGGCGGCCGACACCGCGCGCCGGGGGGACTCGCCCGCGCTGGCAGTGTCGCTGTCGGCGCTGCCCACGCCCAAGCTCTCCTCCGTACTGCTGCCGCACCACCCACTCACCCCCACCGCTGGGGAGGGGGCCGCCGTGCGCTCGGATATTATACAGTCCAGTTGAAGCTTTTTTCTGCAGAACAATTGAACACGTTAGTTATTAGAAAATTTACTCTCGTTCCAGAACAAACAAGACTAAGAATATTAAAATTTTACCTAGTTATTACTGTTCTTTTCAGTTTTTTTACTTTGCCCTTGTATGTTGTTGGCGAAGAGGACATAATATATGATTCAAATCAAATTAAAAAAAATAGCACAAAAAAGGCATGAGCAGTTTTCCATTTTGTTGGAAACATACTACATGTTAAAGATTTATTAAATATGATAAGTAATTGTTTTACTAGTTGAAAAGCAGTGTTTGAGGAAAATAGGTGGGATTGAATCAGGCCCAGGCCCTTTGTTAATATTGATTAATTGAAGAGATTTCAAAATGTCACTTCCGGGGAGAAAACATGAGCTTATAGAAACATGAATAGAAACATTTTCAATTTGAGTATTGAAATTTGATGGAATGAAATAATTTGCTGATCTTCTGACCACCTTCATACTTGCGCTCGAGAAACATTTCATCACGTATGTCGTTGCTGTTTCCTCTAAATGATTTACAAAAGACCAAAAGATTTGGGTTGCTTTTTATATATTTTTTAGCATTGGATTTGAATTTATCTAAACATTCAGTGATCATAGTGTCACAGTGCGAACGTAACATTTGCTATGTTGTCTGATCTCTGGGATTGCAATACTCTTTATGATGTTTGTGATATTTGGCTTTCTCTTTGAGAGTTCTTATTAACGGACGACTAAAACAACATGGAAAGTTACTATTAATTTTCATGGCATTGTAGGAGATTGTAGAAAATGTCCACTGTTTCATCTACTTAGTAGGCAAGTTTCAGAAGTTCAATCCAATGAATCTATCTTAAATCTTTCTTGATGTTAGAATAATCAGCCTTTGAGTAATTTAGACGAGGAGACGTTTGGAACTTCACTTACTTGAGAGGTTTACATTTCATTGAGATCGATAATGCGGAATGCTAAATGTCCAACAAGTGGGAAAGTGAGAACATTAACTGAGAAAAGACTAGTGTCGTTGGTGACTATTAAATCGAGTATACAACCTTGAATGTCTGTGAATGAATTGATTTGATGGATGTTTATGAATGACAGCATATTAACAAAAACATGTTCTGATGGAGACACGGGATTGTGTGGAACGAATGAATTCGAGTTGACATCCGGTTTTCACTGCAAATAGGATAGATTAAAATCCCCAGTCAGGAGAAGGAACAAGTTTTGAGGCATTTATGTTGAAGAATAGCCGATATATTGGAGCAAATGCGGTCTAGACGATCGCAGTTACTAGGGGAAGGGTTGTAGACGATACAGGTGCTCACGAATTCAGTTGTGTTATTGACTCTAAGCTTAAAAACAACCCAGAAGTCTTTGTCAATAGATTCCCAATCTACCTTGCGAATTGGTTCATATTTCTTCAAAACTGCTATCAGAGCACCTCCATCTTTTCTTTTATCACTAACTGTAGAAACACGGTCGCGCCTAAACATTGAATATCTACGGTTAATGACATCATGATCGAATACAGAATCGTTCAGCCACGTCTCTGTGAATATTATTACGTCAGCGTCTTGCTAAAAGATTGGTCAACATAAAATTAGTTTTAGTTCTAAGAACTCTAACATTTTAATACACTATATTAAAATTGCTGCAGTTTCTCTTATTATCAAAGCTCTTTGTATAGCGGCCATCTTGAATGTGCCATTTTGGTTTTTAGATTGAACTCAGTCTAATCCTGAACATGATATATATTTTGATAGAACATAGATTGACTGAGTTTTAATATCATGATATTTATTAGAAAATTATCAGAGATAGTAATTTCTATTACAAAATTACAAATATACGATAGGAAAAATTTAAGTTATGTGCGGGATCCGCACATGACTTAAATTAATCCGCATAGCATGCGTTATTGCAATCATAACAATATAAAAATAAAAATAAAAATAGTAATTTCTATGTTTATTGCTCATATAATTTAAATAAATTCAATAGATGAAAGAGCTTTTATTTTATTCCAAGTTTTTTTGTCATAATCGGCATCAGTCTACCCGTTTAATATATCACGAAACGTGCCTAATTGGACACCTTTAACAAAGAAGACAACTCACCTATAGGTAAAGTAGAAGGCTTTCAAGCTAGCCGGCGTCCGTCCGCTGAGGGCCGCTATCCGGTCCCACGCGGTCCCGTGATCCCGCAGCAGGGTCCGAAACCTCGCGGCTTCCTCTTCCGACGGCTCCGGCATACATCCGCCTTCCGCCACCGTGTCCAACCGCCGCGTGATCTTCTTGAAACAAGCCAGGCAGCATTTGCTCAGTTCGCTCGGGATTTCTGTAATGAAAGATATTGTTTTTACACGTTTTCACATTTTTTATATATTACCAGTCGATTCAAGCACTTTGAAGGGATCGTCACCGAATAATCTGTACCAAAAAGTTATACTAACGGAACTCGTCCATGAGTGGTTTCTTGAGATGTATAGGTAGATCGTGCCACCTGGGCGGCAGATGTCTGAGCCTGCGCGCGCGCACCCTGGGCGCGGCGCAGAGCGGCACGGCACAGGGCGCGAGGCGCGCGCCGCGTCCCGCCCGCGCCGCGCACGCGCCGCACACGCGCAGCGCGCCGCCCTCCGCGCTCTCCGCGCTCACCCCGAGCAGCGCGAGGTGCGCGCGCCCCGCCGGCACGCCGCCGCCCGCGCCCCCCGCGCCCCCGCCCAGCCCCGTCGAGCACACGCAGCACACGCACGTGCGCTCGCCCCCGCCACCACCCGCACCCGGGCTCGCCGCCACTGGACTCGGGATGCGCTCCGTCACACCTAACGACAAATGAGAACACATCTATAGCAAACACTTCTATATCCTTACAGAACTATACCCTCGCAAAGGCGCACTCCTACATATTATTTCGAGTGTAATTGCAATTACTCCTGCCCGCCTAAACGATCATATTTAACATTTAATCGTTTCACTATATGGTCCATTAGCATTTACACCCACACTAAAACGTTGCCTACTTGAAAGAATGCGCATTGACAATTTATTGTGGGGCACACGGGAGTAAACAATTCTATAACTAAAGTAGCAGATGTTTTTCACGTGTTTTTACGTCATTAGAAAATCGGTCCTCAAATTATGTGACACTGAACACTCACAAAAATAATAACACGAAATGAAATAATTTTAGTAAATTATATGTAAATAGGTAATGCATTTTAAGAGAATAAAGTCCACGCGACGAACAAGCCTAACCGCCGCTCAGCTTAACAGTTCATGTTCTAGCTAAAGCATTGGACGCGTTTCTACTTCAAATGTATAGAAGTATTGTCTAAGCCACTTTAATTGTCATTTCTTTTTTAACCAAAAATGTGCCTTTATATAAAACACTACAAACTATTTACAAGACTTCAGCCTACAACGGAAGCGTTTAGACGACAAACCATTGCAAGCTCACATTCAGTCCGAATCCTCCAGCCCACTACCAGTTGGCATCGTATCCAGCATGCTGGCAACATTACCACGTTGAATAACAATATCTTATGTTTGTACGATTTATTTAAAATTCATTATGTAATTTTAACAAATATTAAATATTTTGCTGTCTGATTTTGTCGGATGCAGTGATGCATTTCCTTAAACCTAATTATTTTCCACGAAATATATGAGAATATCCCCTTTAAAAAATATCTGGCTATGTGAAAATGATGTACGTTTGATGATGAATCGCGCAAAATTACTATAATATGATGTCTCTACTGCTAGTTATCAAACTAAAAGTGTAGCATATGCATATTAACATCAACACTTGAATTTATACTTACAAGCATCTGAATGCTGTACTTGACATATCGATCTTAATTATTGTATTCTTGCAAATACATATTGTTTTATAAACAGGTAAAACAAGGCAATATAACAGACTGGAAATATGTATATAAATAGCAAAATCACGACCTTATATATTTGACTTTTATTTGAGTAATTTCACGTTTGAATATCAATATCATCGCGCAAATTTCCACCCAAAACAACAGACAACGCTAATCCTGTTGTATATTAAACAGAGTTTAACAGCGCGCCTAAACATTATCCGCGTTGAACGTGAATCACGGCGGACTGTTCGTCAAATATTCAGTGCTACCGATGTTCATATATAAGCCAGTATTCAAGCTTGCGTGGTTTACTCATATGTTAGTAATAGAACGTGAACAAGTATGGATCCCTAGAGGAACTTTCGTCAGACATCATGGAACATTAAATGGAATCCATCGTTCTTGGCTCTGGGAACCATGCTCGTGTATTATATTAATATACATGACATCATGCCTCTTTTCTAGTTTCCTTATGTGCATAGATTCCTCTTGCAATTATACGAATTCCGTTCGCTCATAATTCACTAATATGAAACATTTTATGTCAATCAATAACAAAGACTAATTTAGGTTTAGCTATGAGGAGATTAAATTCTATTCTGTAACTTTCTTATGAGAATTTATTTATTTACACCAATACAATTGGATATACCAATTACGCTAATTAGAAAATTACAATTACAATATTAATAATATAATGTAGGCGCAGGTTAAATCATAATATTATGTCACAAAGCAATTACAAAGTAAATGTTACAATTAAATTTAACTATACCGTACAGTCGTTGTCAAATATATTAGAAATAATAATAGTAATAACAATCAAAAGTAACATGATAAGTACATTCATATTATAATATACGTTATTGCATTGTAAAACACACATCTATGTAATTTTGTTTTTCTGTCTTCGTATAAATATATATTATATGTGTACTTCTACTAAATGACTCTAAATATAAATAAACCTGTCAAAATTTCGTCAACGAAGCAGTACCAGTCTTTGGACAAAGTTTAGTCACTGTTACAGATCGAGCCGCGGGGTTGCTAAGCTGATTAGTTAGGATTTAACCAACGGCTGCTCGGCGGATATGCAAGCGTAATCGTGATTTGTTACACCCGGCTCCATAAATATTGTAAACCTGGAATATCTGGATTATTGCTCCACTAATACAATTAAAGCCGAGCTGAATTCTAGGTATCATGAAACAGGCCTAGGGGGTATGTATGATTCATTTACGTGGTAAGTAATGGACACGTATAATTACAATGGTTGAACAAATTATGAAATGGAAGTATATATTTCACATACAGTTTTTATTGAAGAAAAAAGAAACAGGATTTAAGACAATATGGCCAACTGGGTGGTAGCCCAGGAGTTCAGGTCAATATCATATGGACTTGCTTGTCATAGATCCTCCAAAGGATTAACTATCTAGAGACCTAGATAGTTACCTTTTTTTGCAGGAGCAATGGTAAAATCTTCAGAATTTGCATCTTTAGCTATCAAAGCAACAACCCTGGGAACGCCTTCGCTCAACACCTTTATCGATATATGAAGCGGCAGAAGCATTTTACTTCTAAACCTCTAATGTCAGCTGTGTGACAGTATCCAACAAACCCAAAACCAATTAAGGGAATATGCATATGAAACGTTTATTATTGATTTCAAGGAGGATATGGTTTACTAGCCTCCCCAAACAATATGACACTTCTAAACAAAACTGCAGAAATAGCCGCATTTGATAACCCGTCTCGTTTATCAATTTTGTAGGCAAAGTTAGCAAATCAAAACTGCATCGCAACATTTGAGCCAGCAAGTTAATCCGGCAGTTCTGGACGTCCCGCCGGATGTATATTTAAACAGACTGTCGTGCAATTAAGCTTCGATGGCAACATTTTCTGACTGCACACCAAAGTTGTTAATTGGTTAGATTTATCGTAACATAAACTACATTGTTATTTATTTTACAGATTCTTCAGCGTCATTGATAAAGAGAACAATAGAAATTCATTTATAAAACGCTTAAATAAATAGGTGTTAATATATTGGTGTCTTAGGTTTTCGCGATATTTATCGATTTTTTGTCCCGACTTTTCAAACACTTTGCAGTGACTAAATATTGGCGATTTAAACCGTTTAAAGTTGTTTAATTACTGTTAATATATTCTCAATATTAAAATAATATCAATGCTGAAGGTTTGGGTTTTTTATGACTTATAGATAAGGTCCTCAATTTATTCAATTATACCTTGTGCTCGTAAGTTCAAGTAAAAATAATTTGCACTATTTTGTATGTAGGGAATTGATAAAGGTTTCAACACAAAATAAACGATGTTTAATATAGAAATTCTAGTAATTTAGGTCGGAACCTCAACGTCAGTTTGCTCTGCACTAATTAGAGAGCAAGCCGTGGCTTAATTCAAACGTTTGTCTTTCACATTTCAGTAGCAGACTTCAGAGTCAAATTACTGGAAGCACTTAAGAGCTTTACTTGGTTTATCTGTGGTACTCTGCACAGTTCCCCCGATTAATAATCAGAATTCTTACGGATCGTCCAATTTTATGTTTTTAAAGACGAATAAAGTACTTATTTTAGTAGAGCTTTACTGCACTTTATCCATGCGCAATGAATAGCAATTGGATTTCATTTATAAATGCCCGAATTCTTTTGCGTGATGCTATCGGGTTAAGCACAACATGGTCATTACCATCTTTTTAGCACGCTTATTAACCGTTTGGTTTATCTTGTAAAGAGACCATTAACTACAATTGCCAAAAAGAGTTACGGTACTATAGTCGTATATCACGTTACCTCTATATTTGTGTCAGTTTGATCATTAACATAGCAGGCACGTCTGAAACTAATCTTGGTACAGCTTTTCGTCCACCGTATATCCTCTTACTGCTAAGGCATCATCGACTGAGTCATATTCCTAGACAGTAAAGTCTGGATATCTACCACCACTTTAGGTTAATAATTCAGGCGCCAAGCAGTAGCTCTTTTAAAGTTACGTGCGTAATCATTAAAAGAATATCTGTATCAGGATGCGGAGGAGAAATTCTACAACTTCCACAGAGATAAGAAAAAAATACACAAGATATAGACTTCTCAATATAAATGTGTCCAAATCCTAAACGGACATTAACGAAACCCGAACGGGGGTAAATTTAAATCGCTCCCACCGCTCCAAGACGAAGCCATCCGTTTCTTCAGTCTACTCGTGTGGGCACGACCCAATGCAACTTGATCGAAACATCGAGATTAGTCAAAATATTATTATTTGGATGTTTATTCATGCGTGAATAGACCAGTTTACGAATTAGAAACGTGAGTTTAGTTCACGAAAGTTTAAAGAAAAGTATAAATGTGTCCGTCATGCCACGGGATCCATATTGAAATTTTACATTACTTATACTTAAATTATAGCAGTTGAACTTATATTTTATTAACTTATCAATGGCATATCCAACAGTTGATTATCCCTGAATGTGTAACCAGTACCCAGTCAATTACCCAGAGTCCAATTACTGATATTTGCATAGAGGCTAATTGGATCCGCTTATTGAATCAAAGCTAATTTCGACCTTTGATCAGCAAAGCAGCGTTTTTATTAATTTGGCGCCCAAAGAGGGGTACCCACCCCTCGCCTCGTAGGGCGCCAAAAGATCTGTGTGTTAGCTTATTAAAACAAATAAGAGTATGATTATAAAACTATATTGTTAAGGACTCAAACAGCGATGAAGATTTTTAGCAAGTGATCTTGTTTTATAAAGCAACAAACATGTTTTTACTAAAAATGCCGTAAGACTTTTGAAGTGCAAGTATTTACTGTAAAAAACATAAAAGTCGTAAAGGTAAAGGACCTACAATCGTAGGTCAGTCGTCAGTTAACGATATCACGACCTTTATGTTTTTTTTTAATTATGGTACCAAAACAATTAAAACCGCATTATTTACTATATTAATTGATTAAAACAGATTTAAGCCCTTACCAACGACTTTATTAACACTAGTCTCACTATCATATCTTAATAAATGTATAAGTAAACAAGTGCTTGTATTTAGTAATATTTTATAAATAAATTGTTTTGTTTGACTGACTGTCACTGTCCATTCAATTTGACATTGAGAGTATTGAGCGGATTTTAAGCCCACAAGATTTTTTTATTAAAACAATAAGTGAATTGTACAGGGTTATTAGAAAAATACTAACAAGAGTTGACCTCTGTTAGTCAACAAACATGTTTAGTCGAGTATATTATGTAATATAAAACTAGAGCTTAGGTAAAGTAACAATAAAATTGTAAAATTGGCGCCCAACGTGGGGCCAACATTTTTGTATTATCTTATAAAATAAAACTTTTACTTCAGAATAAAATCTTTGAGTTCAATATTCTGAATTAACGCATGTATTTTCCCAGTTATTCTAACAACCAGAGGAGGCTATTTAAAAAAGAAAAATAAAACACTAATTCGAACCGAAAACGAAAAAAACAAACCGAAATAAAACCCTGCGAAATAGAGTTATACAGTTTATTTCCCGTCCAGCCTTTGATATGGTGTGTTGGTGTCCCTGCGCTGGGAGTGAGCGCGTGGGCCGTGTTTGCGGGTGCTCGGCGAGCGTGACGATTTAACGAGCTGACATGTTTGAGATACACACGGCGACATCTCCGAGATTAAACGCTCCGAGTAAGGGACTGGATGTTTGAGTAGTTAATGTGATGAAAATAGGTATATGGGCCGTAGTGTATTTTAACATAAAATATAACGGTTTAATACGTTTTTAGTTTAGTCGCGAAACGAGACGACGGACACTCAACTAAATAATGATTTTTAATTATGATGTAGTTCTGACCTATTTTGGCCACAGCGACTGTTAGTTCTGGATAGGCATGCTAAATTTAGGGGATTAGAACTACCCCCCGAAGGGTTCCCGCCTTGTCGTGGCGGTGGGGCTTAGTAGCCGTGGCTTCGTCACCCACGGTGAAGCGAAGAGGAACCAGGGGCCGTGCTGGCTTGGGCAGTCGGCCGGTCCCAGAGGGGCCGCTCCACTGGGCTTTGCCTCTAAGTCCAGACTGGAGCGGCAACGGGTAGGCTGCGGTGCTGTATGGGCAGCACCGCATCTGAGGCGGGCTGTGGTGTTGTATGGGCGACACCACAGCTGACGGTGAGGGGCCACGGCTGGAGAGGAGTGCCGGTATCACGGTGCGCCGCTCTCCCTACCTTCCGTGGCCACGGCGGGGCCGCCACCGTTTGATGGCGGACGCGGAGGGGCCGCAGGGGAGGAGGAGTGTTGGTATAGCGAGGCGCCGCTCTCCCTATCCTCTGCGGCCGAAGTAGCAGGCGACGGGGCTACTCATCTGACCCGTCGCAGGGGGACCTAGGGCGTCGGAAGCGGGGTCGTCTGACGCCCATTAGCGGGCTTGGTCCCCGGGTGGTAGCGACGTGCCATGTGTTCTGGTGCGTCGTGAGGGGTAGCACCCCAGGAGGGGTCCGGCAACGGACAACCGTGGCGGGTTCGTGGTTGAGTGCTAAAGCGACCCTGCGATCCCGCCGAGAAGCGGTAGAGACGGAACACCGTGTGTTATTTAGTCGGTAGGGGCACTTGCTGCTGTGGGAGTAGTTGGTGTCGAGCCCGACATATCCCGGCCACCTTCCCCGGGGTGGACGGGAATGCGTAAATGCATTTTTCACACGTTAAAAAAAAAAAAAAAAAAAAAAAGGGGATTAGAACTAGATGTTGTTGTTCAACCCTTCGGGCGCTCTCTGGTGGCTTGAGTATCCGATTTTGTTGGAGAAGGTACGATCGTACTTGGGGCGTGTTAATACCCCGCTTATGTAATTGTAAGTGATGTAATAATAATAATTATATGTTTGATAATTATATATATTGTATATGCATTGTTGTAGCCACTTTGCCCGAGTCGAATAAGGTTATTTCACGTTCCACAGGAGTTTTTTAGTTAATCTATTTGTGTTAATATCGTTAATTCGACTGTATTAAAGAGTCATGATCATGTGAATAGTAACAAGTCTGACAACAAAATAAAAAAAAACTGTATATTTTAAAACTCAAAACATTTCACCTTAATTGTATTTTTTTTAAATATTCTTATTTTCACAATACGTTTTTGTATTTTTTTTGCACAACAAAACCATACGCAGTGTTACTTACACATGTTAACATAAATTACACACACACAGGTACGCTATAACATCCCATCGGCCACCGCACAGAGTTGTCAACGCTAAGCTGTGATGTACACATACGGAATTTTATATCAATCCAGTCACCGAAGCCAGGAGAACCCTTATGGGGGATCAAGAGATTATAGGTCGACTGTATGACCGTACCAGCACTCAATATAATTTGTTGCACAGATGTAATCTAATATTATCAATACTATATTATAAATAAGGAATTTTATAATATTTGGAATAACATAGGGTAATTAAATGAGATTATTATTACAAACAACAACGGCTAACACCGTGTTGACCTAGCAACAAAAACAATTGTAAACTTTAAATATCAGTTCAGCTTAAATTATGCCCTGATATCTAAGAGAAAGCATTTCAATTGTAAACAATAGTCATTCATTTGAAACGATAGCTATTTTCAAAAGAAATTGAAATCTCTCCCCTCAAAGTCGTGCTGGTCTCTGGGGAGCTTCAAGCAAATCCAGGTTACAGACATATAGCTCATTTTTATCGTTTGCGAAGGATTCACTTCAATAATAAGTGGATCTATTCAGAGTATCTAATGGATGATAGGATACAGTATAAAACCAAGAAATTATTTAAATGCTAGGAAAAATATATTTGCCTTAATTTTTTTATGCTCGGATTGAAATACTAATGTCAGTTTACCCTTTTTAACATTACTAAAAGCTTTAAATACATGTAAATTATAAATATTTATAATTTTATCTACAGTAAAAAAAAATACATAATTTATTAAATTAAAAAAAAAATTACAAAATTAAAACGATGGGGAAAAAAATTATACTAGTCTTTAATTTTTTCCCTATCGTTTTAATTTTGTAATTTAATCCGCGGAGCATGCATTACAAAAATAATAATTAAAATTATAGGGTTGCGTCGTCGTAAACAAGTTGAAAGCAAAAAAAAAAGTCTTGTTTGTAGTACCTACAACGTAAGTTGAATTATAGATGTCGCTCCATCCCTATACGATAGTTAAGAACGAAAGGACAAATTAGAGACGTACGTCATGTTGGCTAAGCGGTCCGAGAATACCCCAGCTATAGGAGGGGATGGCGCGGTTCGAATCCCGCACATGACTATAATATTTCCTCTCGTTGTAATTTTGTAATAGTACAAATAAGTTTAAACAGCTTTAAAATAAAACTTTTTAGTTTTTATTAGATTTGTTGTTTTGCACAGTGGCATTGGCAGCGAATTACGCATGTTCGCTTGGATAGCTACCACTCTTAACTAGACCATGATAGTCAGTTCGCATTCTAGCTAGTTACCATCTTTACTTTATAATTCATCTACAATAGTCAGAAACTAAAATATCAGAAATATAAAATCTTTTCTGTTGAATGAGGCATTCTGGTATAACCTCGTCCAAGGGTAGAGAAGCGTCGCCGAGAGCGGTCCCTCAGGAGCTCGACATGACTGTTGTTTAACCAGCCCTGTCGTGGGACTGCGTTGGAAGACACGGTCTTAACTTATTCACGACAAAGACAAAAAGGAGCCAAAAATGTGAAATCTGAGACAAAACTGGCCTTATTCTTTTCAACTTAACATTGTTTGTGGGTAAAATGTGGATATCAAAATGAGATTTTTAGGTTTGAAATGAGTTATAATTTAATATGCCAGATTTATAAACCAAATTGAATACAGTATGATATGTAGAGTTTACCAAAAGTGTTAAAAAATACATTTGCTCCACATACATTCACCATTTATAAAACCCAAACGGTATACAGATCGTGTCTAAATACTTAGATTTAATAATTTAGATGAAAGGATCTTACATTAGAAATGGACCACTACTATACATAGTTCCATAATCCGCAGTTCCAGTTTGAAATTTCTAATTCGGAAAACACAATAACACTCTCCAACATAACAATCGAACCCAGGACCCTCGCGATTCGGTCAGGTCCCTAACGACACTAATACACACGAATAAGGCCGTCACAATTATTGGTTATGTAGCCACACTAAACAGTCTAAATGTTAGTCTTCTTCTATTAAGCATTTACGTAGAGATAGTGTACAACTAAGTTCAAAAACTAAGAAACATCCAACGATTAGCAACAAACTGCCCTAAAAGCAGACAACAGTCCACAAAACTTTTCACGCAGCCTCTTGAACAAACTTTACCTCCCTATCCCTATATAAAAGAGCGGGTTTCATCTCCGCCGCGGCAGTCTGCGAGCGAACTCCGGCCGCAATGTTGTCCCTGTATCGTGCATGGCTCGGGCCGAGCCCGTGCGTGGCCCGTCCCGCGCCGCCCCCGGGCGCGCACCGTCCCGTCCCGAGGCGGGCCAAGGCGCCATCACCACCAACAACACCACCGCCACCCTCACCATCATCGACCACCTCCAGCGAGCTAGACGTCGAAGCCATCGAATCTCCAGATCCCCCAAAGCGACCATCCAACACAGTCCTGGACATAGCCTCCTGTGACGGACCAGTACGCTTCAGCAGAGTATTGAACGACGCTTGGCAAGAACCGGACCGCAACTGGCCGTGTCGGCACAGAAAGCAGCGAGCTGCCCTCCACTACTACCCTTGCAAGACATGCGGATCCAAGTTTCCCTCGTACTACTTCGTGCATAAGCATAGGAAGCAGTGTCACGGTGAAGACACACCTATTAACTTGACTAGTGAACCACAGCCAGAACCGAGCACATCCAGCGCGCCGTCTTAAGCAGTTGCAACGATTAGAGACCGTCAGAAACAAAATCAACGGCGACAAATCAACGATGTTTCTCACGTCACTTCAGAAAACATACATTGGATCATAATTGAAATTCGGAATAACAAATCATACTTGCTGGTTTTCACCTCTATCGAAATACAATTTTAGATTTTGTAACTCGTATGTTATGAGAACCATTTGGAAAATGTTGTTAAACAATACGACAGGTAAAATACGAAACAAATATAAGGAATCCACTCTTCTTTTAGACTTTTTGGAAATACATCTGTCAAACTCTTTTTAAATAGTGAATAAGTGTCAAATACAAAGAGTATAGTGAATACATATCAGTAATTATTAAAGATTAATTAGTGATTTATTGGAGCTTAGAAGGGATTAGGTTAAAATAATTTTAATTAACTTAAACATGTACATAATTGTTTAATTAAATGTTTTAAACAGATGTTAACTTGTATCATTTGCATTTCCACTAAATTTAATTTCTTTTAGACAAATGTATTACTTTATTTGAGTACTTTGATTTAAGTTTTAGCCAAATAGCGCCGTGGAATTTAAATATTTTATTTCAGCTAACCTGAGAGTTTTTAATTAATTTTAGAGAAAACATCTTAAGATAACTCCAAACATTTATTTTTTTAACGATTACTTTGTAATTTTTCAATGGAAGTATAGATTCGTTTGATCAAGCGTTTTTAATTTTTTTTTTAAGTGCGTGATGTATATCGTTTGAAGTATATTTAGCTCAAATTGCTCATTGCTTCAACGATAATATATCATTATGACTTCTCTTGTAGGTGTTTGCATAGGAACGCTTTTACGCCGGTTAGTCCAAGCGCTCAACTGAAAGCGCTCGTGCGAACTCAACTTTAATGTCAAGTTTTGATAAAAATGGTTTGCATTTTGTAAAATACGAGGAATTTAATTTTTTCCTATGAGTGTACTATTTTTGTCAGATGTTCTCGAGCGTAAGGCACATTTATTTAAATCAAACTACTAGATTCACTCAGAATAGTTGATCTAGGTTTCGGGATTTTTTGTTGAGTTTGAGCCCATCTATAATCCTAACCAATAGGTTCGCATTTATAAAATACAAAGTTACACATTTGAGAAAATCCCTAAGTATATCACTTGAAGATTGTTATTTCGTTACATATGGTAGGTAATATACTCGTTGGCATACAGAAAGACTTGGATAAAAAAAATTACTAATCGAGGACCCACGATGAAAATATAATCTCACTCACAAGGCAAAGAATGGGCATTAAGCAGAAATAAAACTTTTTTTTATGGCTCATAGGTTAGCCTTTAACCACAATCTCACATGATGGTAAGTGAGTGTTCAGGCTAACCTAGAAGTACTGGCTCTCAAAGACAGCTGCCGGAACACACCGTTAGGTGCTTGGCGACAGATTTTCTACTTGAGAGTGGTCTCTGGAGCTAGCCAGGCGGGCATTCGCAAAATGCCCTACCACCATGCTATAACGACTGCCATCCTAAGACGACAACCGAGACCGACGGCTTAAGGTGCCCGCCGAAGCACGGAAACGCTCAGTAGTAATGTTACTAGCGGTCACCCATCTAACTCATGACCGCGGCGGACGTTGCTTAACTTGGCTGATCGGTTGAGTACAGCTAAGAACACTTCACTACGAGCTCTTCAAAAAATTCTTCTATCTTCTTCAAAAAAGTCTAATAATAAAATTGAATTCTGTCGCTATGCTCACTCTTATAAATTTCATTTACGTTCGACAAAATTACGTTGATACAGGGAGCATCAACGTAATTCTTCCTACCTGGAATCACGATTGTTGCATTGCGTATCTATGTAAAACTTCTTCTTCTTATTCCTGCCATTAACCGTTTAATTCTAAAGTACACAGTTTAGAAACAAATATAATTTTATTATGGAACTATCAGTAAATATTAATAAGTAATGATTATGATAAAGGATTAAGAACTCTATAATGAACTGGTAATTACCAGCTTCCGGGGTTGGTGGTGGCAGTGTGGGCGTGGGCGGTTGCGCCGGCTGCGGCGTGGGCGGCGCACTGCCGGAGCTGGGCACCGGCGTCACTGCCGGCGTCACTACCGCCCCGGCCGACGTCACTGCCGGTATCGGCGTCACGCTCGTTGTCGACACCACCACTGACGTAGGCGTTGACGTCGGCGGACCTGACGTCGGCGCTGGAGACGGTATCGTAGGGGGCGTTGATGTCATTGTTAATACAGATGGCGCTGTTGGTGTCGGCGTTGAATTCTGTGGAAGGAGTTTAAGCATTAGGATTTTATCAAGTTCTATTTAATACACTTTTAGGAACGAGATATTTCTAGTGATTGTGTAAAATTATAGTTACAAAAACACAATAATGTAATTACAATATAGATTGCTGGAACTAACGTGATATTTTTATCTAAGTTTCCGAGTAGTTTCAAAGGTAATTATTACGCAAGTTCCAGTCGGGTCTAAATAGAAATGTATAGACTGTTTTTTTGATAGCAATGCACCTAATAATTTCAACGCATAATGAAACTATGAACAGGTAAAATATTACGGTTTTTAATTACATTTTCATGTTTTAAATAAGGCGAACCAATTCGCTTACTCATTTCTGGATTTAAAAAAGTCAAATCACTTTACAACGCCTTCGGTTCACTTTCCGTTTTACAAAGCTTTTAGGAAACTTTATAAGGATAGTGGAATACATTGTTCTTGTTAAGTATGCCCCTTATAATTTAAGTATGTTTAGTGCGTGTGCACTAAACATAATTTAAGTATGTGTGCAGACGGTCATAAGTGCCACATAAAATATAGTGAATTACCGAATAAGTGACATTATAAAAAATAATAGCAGAAACAAAGTAGAATTCTTTTCAAAGACTTATTAAATACAAATAACTTTATTGAATAACAATATGGTACAATTTGTTATCCCTAAAGGTAAAATATATATAGACTCACCGTAACTGCTGTAATAGTGACCGTAACATCTGCACTCGTGACAGTGACTGACGTCGTCTCAGATATTGACGTCGAAGTAGGCACAGTGGGCACCTCTGGCGTCGGAATTGACGTTGGTGTAGGCGTTGGCGTTGTTGCTGGCGCAGGCGGCGTGGGAGGCGGCGCGGGGGGAGGGGCGGGGCTCCCGACTGGTATGCTCGAGATCGGTATGGGAAGTAATGACGTTGATGTTGACGGTGCTGATGACGCTGGCGGCGGAGAAGGGGGTAATGGAGGGGTCCGCATTAATTCCGTCCTGTCGACAAAAATTGAGAGTTACAGACTGTATCATCCGAATTGTCCATTGCTGGACACTACATCAAGGCGGGTAATCCAAATTTCAAAGCAGTGATGGCTCAGTAGCTTTGGCTATGGACTACCGCGCAGCAGTTCCATGGTTCGAATCAGCCACGGGCTTGAACTTCAACGCATGGTGGAAGGGCATTTTGCGAGTGCCCACCTGGCTAGCGACCACCTTGAAGTGGAATATCTGCCGACAAGCACCTAACGGTGTGTTCCGGCCGCAGTCCTTGAGAGCCAGTGAAATTAAAGACACGTGAGACTTAAGAACTATGTCTCAAGGTGACGGGCGCAGTGCAATTCATGCCTTGTGATGAAATGCATCTGTTATAGGCAGAGGTACGCTTAACATCAGGTGGTCCTCTAGCTTGTTCCGTCACAATAACATAAAAAAAGACTTTGGGCATCGCAGTGTAAGGAGACAGTTCTTCAGACGACGCAGCTCCTTACCTTCTGGAACTTTCCTTTAGTCACCTCTATTATTCCTACACGAAGATATCGCGCAATTCTGGCCCGGCACCCCACCGTGTGGCACAGTACTTCCTCACAAAGCCAAATTTCCTACTTGAGGGTGTTACCCAGGGGGAAAACGCAAAATGCCCAACCACCACGCAATTGATGTGCTATAAAATATGACATAGACTAGAGTTCTGTTATATACATATACGGCGGTCTGATCAGTTCAGGTCATTAATGTACTACAAATGGTTTTCCTTAAAACACATATAACATTTTTTAAGTCATCTAGGACAGTTGAGATCATCTTAAGATGCACATATGACGTTTAATATATGGATAATCTGTCAAAAACTGCATCTTGTGATCCATCTCAATTTTGCGATGCACTTATTATTACTACGAGCTTTAATTCATAATCATAAGGTTTTAATTTTAAAAATTCTTATTTAATTCTTCTAATAATTAAAATAATTATAAACCTTTCAGTTCAATAATCCGATAAATTACATCACTAATTATAAAACCAAAACAATCATGCCGAGGGGAGGTTGGGGTGAAGCAAACATAATTAGCCCGAATGGTCTCTTTTAATCATTTTGGCTGGGCCGGGGAGAGGGGGGAATGATGGATCATCCCTTGTAATGGAGAGCCGTGAACATGGTAATGATTTTCATAGTTTGCATTTTGTAAATATTTAATAAAAATTCAATTTTAACATTATACATTACGTAAATTTTGGTCGATGAACACTATAAACTTTGTGGTTTAAATGTGTAAAATAATCGTTGTAACTCACGTATAGGAGAAGGACTTTATTGTTCCGTGCCGAATTTTACATAACTACACTAAACACACAGAATGTTACAGCATTTCAAGTCTGATGGATCGATCCCCACAGCTTGAGCTTCACCGCATCGTGGAGGGGTATTTTCCGAATGCTCGCCTGGCTAGCTACCACCGTCAAGTAGAAAAGTTGTGGTCAAGCACCTAACAGTGTGTCTCGGCAGCACTCCTTAAGAGCCAGTGAAATTACAGGCTACATGAGACTTAAAAAGTAACACTTAGTTCGTCACTTGTGACGAAAAGCATCTTTTATATGCAGAGGTCACCGCTTAGCTAATATAATATTGCTTCGAAATATTAAATTATATATATTTTTACTAAACTGTTGCTACTCATTATAGTCCCGAATTGCAATCCTCTGCAACCAACGATTGTCTGGAATAAATCGTTTTACATTATCAGGCCTTATTTTGTACCATTATTATCGTTTTTTATAATAGCTGATAGGTGTTAACATTTGACACTATCTCACTTATTTTTTTACCGGCGGTATGCCTTTTTTAACAAAATACTACAAACTATATACAACACTACAATACAATAAAGGCGTTTTGATCCCTTTAAGTCATTGCAAACTCATAGGCAGTCCAAATGCTCTAGCCCACTACCAGTTGGCAGCGTACCCAGCATGATGGCAGCATTGCCCCATTGAAATAATAAAAAAAAATCTCATTATTATTAAAATCTCACTTAATATTAAGTCATAATTAGATCGAAGTAGTTGTCCGGGGTAACTAGAATTTTAAAGAACAAGATCTAGTTAGTTTAATGTTGCTTTATTTTCGGTTTACAATGAAGTTTTTTTATTTATTTACTTCTAGAGGATTATGAAATGTTTTTTTAATGATAATTATTGCTCATAATAGGATATCCGAAAAGGGCAAAGAACCCTGACTCAACGAGTCTTTTCGGAGGAAATACTCAGATACATTTACATAAATGTAAGTATATCAAACTGTCGACAACACGGTTAAAATAAAAAAAAGGCATCCAAAACCTTAGGAGACATTTTGAAAACCAAAGTAATAATTATCTTTCACGCGACTTTCAAAAATCATAATAAATCCACCAACTCAGCGATTCAACCGAGCACAGTTACTATCTATTTGTACATCATTAAAATTGCCCAATTAATACACCGCTGCGGCGCGTTAATTATCTGCGAGCAAACCCGGGGACCTCCGGGGAAAGGCGGGGGCGGTTAGCAAACAGCAGGGGGGCGTGGGGTAAGCCCAACAATCAAATTAATCTGATCCCTCGCCATTGTGGAGTTGTGATGACATTTTTGTTAATTTTTATAGTTGAACGCATCTATTGGATAAAAGTTTGACTAGTTTTATTTGTAGTTTTATGAAATGTCTAAATATCATTTTAAAAGTTTGAAACTTTTTAGAGCAATCGTTTGCGTATCGTATTATATATATTTATAGAATTTTTATTTTGCGAATGTAACTGACCTACTCTTGAGGGTTTTGATGAGGAAAAGTAATTGTTTTATGACGGTCCATAATTGACAATGATGTTTTTTTTACTCAGTAACAGTATCCGGTAATCTACTTAATACTATTTTAAAAATCCAACGAAAATTTAGCCACTTCTTTTCCAACATAGTATCGCAATGAATGATGTTCCTAAAACTACAGTAATTTAGTTACCAGAAACATGATTTCACCAACCCCATCAATCAATACAAACAACAAACAGCGCAAATCAAAAACACTCAAAAAGTCTCCTCACCCCACGTCCTCGATTGGAACGCTTTTAATTAAGCCAATTAGAAATATGGCTCGGCGGCGTGTTTGCGCAAAAATCTAAACAAGCCGCGCCGTCGGCGTGGCCCAGTCAGCCGGTGCTGAGCTCTCAGCGATACAATGCTAGGGTGAAGGTAGAAATGAAGTTAGGGTTTTGCTTGGTACAATCCATAGATCTGACAGTAAGGATATTACTTATAAAAGGTGATATATCCAAGCGACACATCGGTGGCAACTGACCTCTAATAGCTGTAGACTGTAGACAACTATGTTTGCGCATAACAAAGTGACAAAATTGGTGACCATGACAGTTTAGTACCTGTCATAGGTCCTATCATATGAGCACTTTCAATTTAACTTAAAATTGGTCAGCTTCTATTGTACGTACTACTTATAAAACTACTAGTTGTCTAAAATATATTCGTGGCCACAGGTGCCTGCGATGTATTAAATTCCGACGGCGATTATTGCAATGGCCTAATGCGAGTTGGGCTCGCACAGAATGTACCAAAAATACTAAAAAAAAAACATTCCCGGCGTGATTTTTGTTGTACATTAGATAGTGTACTATAATACCGAGCTTGACGTTTGTATTAAAATTTTTAAGACAGAACAAAAAGGATAAATACGCGAAAAAAATATTATTTAGTAACCGGCTAGGACTCGCGTAATATTTACCGGATATTGCTCCGACCAGTTTCGAACTTATTTGAAGTTCTTCGTCTGGGAGTCACGATTGTGCACAGCGGCGAGCGCGGACCTCAGCACGTAACTCAGTTATATGCTGAAGTCCTGTCCTAGCCGAGTTCAGGTGCAGTCTAGCCGGTTACTAAATAATAATTATGGACAAAACGCTAAAAACACGTTTTGTTATTATTATTTGTTAGACAATCCGCCATACTAACACATATTACGTCAAACGGCTACCTAGCATAGTAGCAAAGATACATCTTTAACGGTCGGTCGGTTGGACGGACGGACAACCGGGGCTCACTAATAGTACCCCATATTCTAGTACATAACTCTAATAAATCTACTACGTTTAAACCTATGTGATTTTATCGCAAGAACTTGCATTATATTACATATGTCAAACATGTTTTGCAAGCTTCACAATAATTAAATAATATTACTTCTACATGTTTCAAGCGAACAAATTGGGTCCAATAAAAACATTAATTTAACAATATATTGACACAGCATCTATATCGACAATCGTATCACATCACATATGCTGATTGGGAGCGCTCCCGCGGGACTTGTCCGCAAATAATCACAGGAGTGATTGTCAACACGACGATGTGCGGAATTATTCTGATTTCTTTAATGGTATTGTTTACCCCGCCCTCCCCTCTTCATCTAGATATATGATTATTATTGTGTTAACAAATAAATATAATGATATTAATTATTTCAATCGGACTATTCTTCTATTACAATTGACGTTTCCATTCTGCTTCAATATTGGATGTCACTACGTGTTTTATTGAATATTAAAGCAATTATCGAAAAATACGTTAAACCGGAACTCGCGGCACAAAACAGAAACTAATTTTGACTAGGGCTGGTTATAATAATAAAAATAATACAAATGGGAGTACGACACCGAGGGTTCCAACCTGATACACAATTATTGTGGTAGGTATATTTATTAAAGAATAATATAATTTATCATTACACATGGTTGGTCTGACTTTGAATTATAATCAAACCTAGTTTAGCTCTTGATTATATGCGTTTTTACATTTTACAATGAAGAAGAACAAAAGTTGACAACAAAACGACATTTTAATCATTTATTTTTATTGTTTGTATATTGTTTCTGCCACAGGCACCACCTTACTTTTCACCTCACTACAGCGAAGAAAATGATAGGTGCAACAAAAATAGCTTAAATAATGTAGTAAATTTACGTTAACTTATAGCAAAGATTACAAGTAAAATTATTAATATCGGCAATTTTAAAGTTAATTTTTCTGAATCTTTTATAGAGGTTCGTATTTCAAAAACCATTTCCACGCTTGCGGATAAAATACACTTTTCCAAGCAGATTTCGAATGATAAACCACATTTTTACGAGCTTGTGCGGTGAAAAATATATATTACGGAAAAAGGCGTTAATAATAATAAATACAGGGTTATTGGTAAAATGCTAACAACCTCTTAGGGTTGACTTCTGCTAGTCCTAACAAACATATTGAGAACTTAATTTTTTTATATTTTTTTGGGTTTGTTAATGTGTATATGACGGAATAAGCACGAGGGCCACCTGATGTTAAAAGTCTCTTGTGCCTGTAAGTTACTATTTCATATTTTTTATTACTTAGCTCAATGTAAATATTCAAAATTCTACTGAAAGAGACTTTTAACATCGTCTTTTAACAATAATCCTCCTCCTTTTGCTTATTCCGGCATATAAACATAAAAAAAACAACAATAAAAATACAAAAAATAAATAAAAAAATATTACGTTCTCATCTCAAAATGTTTGTTAGAACCAGCAGAAGTCAACCCTAAGAGGTTGTTAGCATTTTACCAATAATCCTGTATATACATGTGCTCTTATTGTACAAACTGGCCGGCCAAGATTCCTTTTACTCGTTATTTTTTTAATTCCAATAAATGCAAATGTTAACTTCTTCTCAACTTTATTAACTAAAGCGCAGTTTAATATTCCCAAGAAACAAAATACCGAGAGTTCTCAAGCTGTTCTTTTACAGAATATCTCAAGTAATAAGACTTGGAAAACTTCAGAGTATCAAGACGGAAGAATGGAAATAAAAGAGTGATGAATTTTAAACGATTAATCTTTGTGATGAAAAATTGAGCGAATCTCGTTTTCTGAACCTCATAAAAGCGAGTGGCGGTGCAAACATAGATCGACAGGGACGTACTTGTCAAAAGAAAGGGTAATTTAATTTTAGGGTGCCATCTTTATGTGTTCAAATAACAGGACTCAATAGCAGGTAAACACTTGTATCATTAAAAATATATATTTAATCACTAAAATATTTTAAATCAAAGTACTTTTGTTGCGTGCAGTTTTATAACTTCATGAAAATATGCTACGCTTTATTGTCAGAATATATAAAAAAAAACAGAAACCATACATATTGTTTTTTTTTTATATTCTGTCAACAAAGCGTAGCATATTTTCATCAAGTTATAAAACTGCATAATAAAACTTCAAATTAATCCTCATAATATCACTATAAAGTCACTAAAATAGTATGTCATTGTAATCAAACTAACATGAGCTAATTATTTGCGTAACTTTTTAACGCGACGGCGTGGAAACACTTAACAATGATCTTAAAAATCAGAGACAGATTCACCATTTAGAGTAGAAAAGCATTTTCTTATTGCCTATGAGCTAGCTCTTCACTCCTTACTATCGCAGTGTAGGAAAGTCCTGATGTCGTCGTCGAGGGCTAAACTAAGTCTCGTATACATGCATCCGAAAGTTGAGATTGATCAAGATACAGTTTCCCTAGAGTGGGCATTCAATCTCATAGTCAGCTGATGGATTCATGATGTTTGAGGTGCTTCCAAATTTTTGACTTGAGGGTGGCTACTTGGCCAGCAAGGCTAGCTTTCGCACATGCTATCCCTACAGCATACGGTGAAGCTCATTTTCGCGGCACGATTCGAACTTTGGACTTGCTAAACTCATTACCGCTGCGTCATCTATGATTCAAAATCTATCGTAGACAGATTGTTGTACTACGATAGTCCGAATTAACTCCAAGAACTCACAGTAAAATTTAGTTGTGTTCAATTACTCTATAATCGTTGCATTTGCTGAAATTGTTGCAGAAAATAGTACTTATTCGTAATAATCTAACGCCCTTTCCCCTACCCTAGCTCCGGCCCTGCACAAAGCTCGCATAGACGATATAACAAGAGGTTAGCTTGGCTTAGACAACAGCGAGCCTTTTGCTCCTAACCATTTTATGGAAATTACAATTAGAATATGTTTCACAAATTAATTGAATTTTTGTGGATATACTTTTGGTAGGATTAAAATTAAGGAAGATATTTAAATAGAATTTTAATTGTTTTTTTGTACAATTTAAAAAGAACACAAAATTTTAGTAAAATTAGTTTATGAATGAGTTTAGGAACAACCGATTTTTTATGTTACATTTCTACTTATTCGTGAAAATAAAAAACAATTGGCAAAAACGGGATAGAACATGCAATACATCAATATCATTATATCATATTATGAATTTAAAAGACAGCTTGTCTGTCTGTATATAAGATTATATGACTCAATAAAATTTGAACAACATTGTTCAGTTAAGGTTAACGCACACTAATCTACCGGCAACTTATCAATATCACCTAAACTCAAATCGTTCAGTATTTTTTGTATGGAACTCTATACAACACTGCACACTAGTCAGTGTCGTACAGGCATCATCGTCTCGACTCGCGACAAGCTCGATACTACGCATAAACAAATCGAAGCGACGACATTGATACGAATGGCATAGCGATGTCGGCATTTACCATAAGTAGACTATTCCCAGATTTTGGTCGTTTTGAATGTGAACTCTTCTTCAGGGAATCACAGTTTTTTTTTTAATGCGTTCGTCACTCCGTGACGGTAGTTCTCTTATGTTTCGTTTGCCACGTAATTTCTCTTGCTATTGTGGCCTTCACGCAAGTAAGTGCGTGCACACAACTGTATCAAAGTAGAATATCAGACTCTGAGGCGGTAGACACCAAGACGGACTCTTGCTGAAGAGATCTTACACCTGGTAATATTAGATTTTTTGAATTTTCTTATTTTTGATGGCAAAAATTATCAGTAACTTTGAATCGAATATAAGCTGTCTGAAGTTACTACCAATTGATATAAATAAACAGTTAAGTAACTTATCTACTAGATGTAAACATCGACGGCAAAAGATTCCTTAATATTTTTTCCACAGTATCAATACAGGGATCCGCGATCTCACAGAGTAGCTTTTTAATTACAGAATGTCAACATTCCCGCTCTCTATAGATATGAATTATTCACTGGAGGAGTGAGGGGCGGGGGTGGAATTTTTTTCACCCCCTGCGGTACTCTTTTTTAACCCCCTAGCGGTAACTTGCCGTTTATTTTCTCTATTTGTGTAAAGGTAATGTGCCGGTCTTAAGTGGATGAGTTGACTTGCTTGGGGTTGTTTGATTTTCTGGGGTTTTTAGAATAAAAAGATGCTTGATATTTTGGTGGTTTAGTCAAGCCGCTTACTGAATGTCAATTAGATTTTTATTAAAATACAACTTGTGAGTACCTATTTACAAATTTTTGCCTGCGATATGATTGGCGTGTGTTAATATATAACTTGTACCTTCGTTGAACTTTAGAAACTACTTATGAAGTTAACCCTTGATTTGACAAAGGAAAAAACATCTGAATAAATACTTTAAATTATTATAATATAGTTTTAGGTATGCTTAGAGGATGTTATGAAATTAAGTGTTAAGATAAAAGTGACATAATTATAATGTTCTCTATGGGGGCGATGCGGACCAATTGGAAGCTTGTCACGGAAAATAAAACAAAAAAAGAGCCATAATAGCTACGATAAATCAAACATGGAATAATATTGATTTGCTGCTGTCTTTTTATTCATCAATAATAATGCCGTTTAATTTACAAATCCTGTTATATTTCAGCTTCATTTTAAATTGTAACACAGACAAATATTTGACGGTGGCGCCACCAATGAGAAAGCTTTGGAGAAATTACAGAATGCAAAGAATCACCGACGAGATGTCACCCTAAAATGAGAACGTTATCCAGTTAGTTCGATTGAATTATACTAGATGGCGCTAATTTCAGGATGCACAACTACACAGGTTTGAAAACTTATTTTTATTTAGGTACTTACAAACTGCTGGAATACGTTCGATATGATATACACATATTATTATAAATCCGAAATATTTTTTTATAAATTTGTTTCTTATTTTTCACCCAGCAATAGACCCGAACGTAGTATTTTTTTTGCATGGTAACAGTAATAGGGCTAGGACTTAACGGCAGCATGCATAGCTTTTTGTCCCGTTTAAAGCTATGCGGTTTCCGTATCAACAGTGTACTACAACTATTCCGGGGGGCCCAACAACTCTTCAGTAGCCATATCCATAAGCCAGTATAGTACCACCAACTTAACTGTGCAGTTTTCGAGGGCGCTACTGGTGAAGGAAATCAACTACAAACTGTCACAATTTCAAGGAATGTTGTAGTTCTTTTTTCTGCCACCTGAACAGATAAGTTGGTGGGTCTGTACCTTTGTAGTTTTATATTTTTTTGTTTGATGTTAGCCGTGCATATTGCAGGAGATTGATGGTCTCACCTTGATTATGTCAGAGTTATTATTCTTTGTTAAGAGCCATTTTACAAAATCACGTTACTGAAGTTTATGTAAATGCCAGCGCATCGCATACACAAGCGAAAGAAGTGACGACGGAATAGCGTGACTGTGAGTAACATATTTTGATACTAGCACTCAACACATAAAGAAATGTAAGTTGCGAATAAAAAAAATGTGTGATTGGCATGAGTAAATAATCAATTTCTTGTCGATTACTTGCTAATATTATAGAAAAGAAGTAGGCATATACATTAAATAGTCAACCTTCATCGTGAATCGTATTTTTACATTTCATCTTTGATGAATAAAAAATGGATATGTTTGAATCATTTATTGTAACAATAAACGTAAATAATTATACGGCTCAAAATTATATAAATATTTGACGTAACGGCATTGATTAAAAGCTGCGGACTAAAAGCTCTTTCTATTAAATTTTCCAAAAATTGCTATTTTCCTCGTTCACACTCTATCCAGTCGTTAACACTGTCTGCCATAATGACCATGCATAGGATTGACGTTTATTTTTCTGTGCATCCGGAAAACAACTCAGTACCAACCACAAACGTCCAACGTCTTCGTTTTTGGTTTTCCAGTACTTAGACATGTCGCCCTCATATTCCTATATCACAATATATCACCTATACCTTTAAAAAAATAACATTTTCATCCATTTAGTTTGAGTAGACCAAACAGCGAAATGTAAATATATATATACACATTTTGAGGTTTTTTTGTTTTTAAATCGAATATCTTTGATGCAATCTATAATCAACATATATACTTCTTGGTACCAATGCAATCCTCACTATATACTCTTATGCTCACTATTTCTTCTATGGAAAATAAATGATAATACACCTTTATATAGAAAAAAAATACTGGAAATGGGGTTTGAACACACGACAAAAATGGTGGAAAATAGTAATTTAATTGCTATTTTTATTTTTTTGTAACTAGAAAAACCTAGAACATCGATTCTTCTTTTAATATGATAATTTACTATTGTTCTCTAGCCATGAATTGTTACAGATTTTTACGCCAAATATTTTAAATTAACAAGATTAAAACAACCCAATTGTTTTAAGAACTTTGGCGGGAAAACTGTATCGGAGTGTATTGGAGAGCAATATTTTTTTTTGAAAAACTATACCACCTACGGCTTTGGTCCTTCTTTGATATTATTATTTACATATAATTTATACACTTGTATTATTTCATATTTTTTGGTTATACATATGCAAAATTGCGTTTTTCTAGGTTTATAAGTGTTGACGTAGTTACGAGATTAATATGAAATGACGTAATATTTTGGGGCCAAAATGTAATTTGTGCTGGTTTCAGATTTCATCAAAATATTCAAAATACTTCCGTTATCTCAGAAAAGTATGGATTCTTTCTTGTATGGGCAAGGATGCATCCTTTTGAAAACCATTTATATTATGAAAGTCGGACTTTTTTTATATTTTTTTTATGTCATTGTGATGGAACAAGCGCGAGGCCCACCTGATGTTAAGCGGTATCCTCTGCCTATAACAGATGCATTTCATCACAAGTGACGAACTGCACTGCGCCCATCACCTTGAGACATACCTGTTAAGTCCTATTTTTGCCTGTTATTTCACTGGCTCTCAAGGACTGCTGCCGGAACTCACCGTTAGGTGCTTGGTGACAGATTTTCTACTAGAGGGTGGTCGCTAGCCAGGCGGGCATTCGCTAAATGCCCTTCCACCATGCGGTGAAGCTCAAGCTCTGGGCGGGATTCGAACCATGGACCTGCTGCGCAGCAGTCCATAGCCAATGCCACTGAGCCATCACTGCTTCAAAACTTAAACTTACGCAGAAAACACTTACGCAGATTTTATGGTAAATTTGTAAATACGACTATCGACCGCTAACTGGTATCCCGGTTTGTACAAATCATGGAAAAGCCGGGAGGCCGTTTTGTACAAATTAGGAAGGTAGTTTAATTTCCTGCTGAAGTTATCGCTGTGTTCACTTATAGACATTAACTGAATCCAAAAATATTGGAAATCAATTATTCGCCTGTCATCTTATCCTTCTAAAACAAAAGTTATAGTGAGTTACTAATTTAAACTAGAATAATATAAAAACTAGCAGACCAAAAAGAAGAAGTCAACCCTCTGAGGTTGTTAGCATTTTTCCTATAACGCTGTATAAGGCTGCATAATTGTGACGTTTCCTTTTTTTAACACAATGGATGAACAGAAACTAAAGATGTAGTTACTTAACAAGACAACAATAATTATATTATTGACAACAAAAATAAAGTATAGTTTGTTACTTAAAAAAATAAAGACATGATCAAAACTCTGTGGTCGCACTATAAACTTCCGTCTAAGCGTTCCGCGTACGAGACGTCAGAGCAAGGCAAAACGAGCGCAGGTCCTACCTCGATGAGCGCTCGCGCGGTACTGATCGCCTCGCGCTTGTACATTTCAATTTATGAGCATTTCGAGTTATGTAAAATATTTTTTCTTGTCTTACAAAACAGAGTTAATAGCACAATTTATTAAAGATCAGATTAATTAAAGAATGAACTTTCTTTTCATATAATATCTGTTAGGAATTACACTTTATTAAACGCAATATATCGTGGTAAACTGCTGATATAATTCGTGGAAATTGGCGCAAGATCTTTATTTATTTTTATACAATGACGATTAATTATCGATATTCTAGTACACTATGTGTCAACAAGATTATATGCCTGATGCACAGTTTTTTTTTTAGTTAATTTGATGAATCTTTATACAAGAGATAGAACTCTGAAGTTGGCTATGTGTACTTTAATTCGTAAAACAAGGTGCGGGAGATTGTTTACTACAAAATAATTAATGTGATGTTTGTAAATCTGGTACATTAACTGAAAAGAGAACAGATTATTCTATTTTTATCAATTATTAAACAACTTGTAGATATTTCCTATGATAGTAAATTAAGCGCTTAAAATCTTCGTATACCGCATTAAAATGTAAAATGCCTCTTAATTGGTTGCTTGAATGCGCAATGTATAGTGTGTAGTATATTGTATAGTATAGTTTTAGGTTTAAATTTTCAAGTTAAGTAAATGGGAAGTGTAAAAGGCAACTGATAATAAACATCATATCGAAACAAATAATTATTGTAAAGAATTGAAGCAACTCAAATTATGTGGTAAATATGTAATAAATAAAATGTAATAATAAGGTATAAAGGAATTTATCTGTCGCCTTATAAAATTAAAAATGTAAATTGAATTTATTGGTATCCCACAATAAATAGGGATAGTTTAAAATTATTATTATTAATACTTAAGAGTTAGACTGTTGTCGGTGCAGCTGATGCAATGTTCTCCATTTTTTTCTATTTAACGCGACCTGTTTGTTTTCTTTGTACGACATGACATTTACTTGTTCTTTAATTTGGCTCATATAGCTTATCCGTGGCCTACCCCTTCCTTAGTTTAAAATATAATAAAAAAAAATGTATAGTGTGTGCGTTCCACCCATATACAGTCATCTGCAATAAGAAGTATACACATTGTAATTTTCAAAATTTTGGCAAAGAGTTCTGTGTTTCTCTATGTAATCAGAAGTGTCTTAAAATAAAAAAATAAGTTGAATATTTTTACTCATGTTAATGTTAACTTCGATTATTAATAACTTAGCGACAACACATTATTTTGAAAATTACGGAGTGTATACTTCTTATTGCAGGCGACTGTACCTCTCTCTCTCTCTCTCCTCTCTCTGGTGAATGACGATCGCACTTAGAGTACTTGTTGCTTATAAATAATATAAGTTATATTGTCACGTACCTGTCTAGGAGCATAGGATGCGGCGCGGTGGGCACGGGGATGCAGGTGATGGCGTCGGGCAGGCAGGGCGCGCCTCCCTCCTCGCCCCCCTCCTTGCCTAGCGCCACCCCGCCCTCCATGCCGCCACACACCACGCGACCAACACTCCCTGTACAAAATAACGAACATTACTTATTGAGTCTTCTTATAATAATATCTCTTTATTTCAGGTAACAGGATTATATAAACACTGACTTATAGAAATATATACCTTATAGACTAACATAAATAATATAATAAAAACACTTTTACACAGTTTTGGGATTCATTTTCAGAGTCGTCTCCCTATTGCGCCTGTATACTACGCCTTCCGGCCAGAAGTCGGGGACAAGAAACTCATCCTTATTCTTCGCTGGAACCCGGAGCACGTATGATGTAAAAAATTTTACACGGCTGTCTTTCACACCTCTCTTTAATGTATTCAAGTACATCTTAGAGAAACTGAAGGTTCTAAGGATGGTTCCACTTTACTAAATTACAAATATACCAGAGGAAAAATTTAAGTCATGTGCGGGATTCGAACCCGCGTCCATCCATCATTTAATGATGAATTCTGCACATGACTTAAATTTTTGCTCTCGTATATTTGCAATTTTATAAAGTAATCCGCAGATCATGCGTTATTGCATACATAAACATATTAAATTAAATACAGACGAATTGGGTACCTCCTTCTTTTTTGAAGTCGGTAGAAAATGGATCCACATGTTCAATTGATAAATTTAAAAAAAAATATGGTTGTGTGACAACCTCCTCCGTTTATGCAATCGCTTAAAATTTTTTATTCTCATAAATATTTATTAAGCAATAAGGCCAGTGGTCAAAACACGTTCCCCGTGTTGTAGCCTTTCCAATACGATACGAGTGTGGTATATTTAGTAGGTAGTGTTCATGCCCGGGAACTCTCGAGCCGAAATCATTGAGCTTTGTTCCCGGGAAATTTCGCTCGAGAAAAGTCGAGAACCCGAGTCTATAATATTATAAAATAATACTATAAATAAATAATTGATACCTATTTTTATTAGAACAGAAAACCACTCAATTTATTGATTTTAAATAAGATATTTTTTATGGCAAGCATTTTTAAATATTATACCGACTTTTTTCATAATTTGAACCGAAAATATATGCAAAAACATACGACAATGTAAATTTCTCGACAATCCGAGAAGACCCGAGAAATTATTCTCGAGAATTCTCGAGACTCGAGAAATTGAAATGTTCGAGAAATCATGAACCCTAGTAGGTAGGTCAAATCAAATCAAATATTTTATTGAAGAATTATGTGGTTGTACATGCAGATCTTAAATAAACACAAGGTTATAGGTATCACATAATTACCCTATTTGGGTGTAGCAATGTTGGTGAGGAGTGGGTCGGTCTATTTCTAATCATTAATATACTACATTATTCTTTAAGGAATATGTCAGTACCTTGCAGCCGTTGTTGCCTGGTGGTGACCCCGGCCGGCAGCTCGGGCTCGGGCTGCACGCGCGGCGGGTTGCGCGCCGAGCGACGCTGCCGCGGCTTGCGCAGCAGCTGCTTGTAGTTCTCAGCCTTTTTCGATAAGTAATAAAATCTACAAACAAACACAGCTTTGTTAGTCTAACTTTGTCATTGATCTCTAATGACCATCTTTGTGGTCTTCCACGGTGGCAGAATAAACCTAATTGGAACTATCTCTCAAGGACGTCTCCCGAAGAAGCGCTCGTAGCGAAGTTTACTTAGCTGTTCTCAACCGATCAGCAAAGTTAAGCAACGCCGCGCGCGGTCATGAGTTGGATGGGTGACCGCTAGTGACATTACTAGTGAGCGTTTCCGTGCTTCGGAGGGCACGTTAAGCCGTCGGTCCCGGTTGTCGTCTTAGGATGGCAGTCGTTATAACATGGTGGTAGGGAATTTTTTGCGAATGCCCGCCTGGCTAGCTACCACCCTCAAGTAGAAAATCTGTCGCCAAGCACCTAACGGTGCGTTCCGGCAGCTGTCATTGAGAGCCAGTACTTCTAGGTTAGCCTGAACAAAATCTTCGGCCACATCATCACTTACCATCAGGTGAGATAGTGGTCAAAGGCTAACCTATCAGGCATAAAAAAATAAAATAAAAAAAAAGACATTATATGTTGCAGAAGTAGACAAAGATGCGTTACCTAACACAATCCCGGACGCTCTTCCTGGGCAGGAAGCTGGCGATCTGGCCGAAGTTCTTGGGATGCTGCAGGTACTTGTCCCGGAACACCTCGCGCTCCGCCGTCGACCAAACGTTCCGCAACTGGAGGTCCTTATGTTCCGACTCCATGTCCATACACCGTCCTGGGAATACCACAATGGAAATATTAATTATTATTAATAATTACCCTTTGTGTTAGAGAAAAAAAATTGTACAGAAAATATTTTTTTTTTTAATAGAAACTGAACCGACTTCTAATACTAAAAGAAAACTATGAAATAACTTGTCGAAGTGGGTACGATGCTGATTCAAATCACTCTAAGCTCCCATTGTTATGGTTCGACTTCCACAAATTATTTCAGAATTAGAAGTCGAATCGGTTTTTATGTTTAAAAATCTCTCATTTCTTTTAGTGATACATACTGTATCAGCCGGATTGTCCACTGCTGAACACAGCCTTTACGGGGGGGTTTGCAATAATGTCCACGCTTGACAGGCGTCTTGGTGATCGCAGTTAAGATATCAGTTCCACAGTAGTCGCTGCTGCCCACCTTGATGGAGGAGGTGACATTCTAGCCCGGCACCCCACAATACATACTGCTTAGAAAATCATTCAATCGCCCACATTACTGGTCAGTCACCAAGACTTGCAATTACCAGGTCATCGAGATATAGACATAAATATGTATTGGAAAATACTTTTTTTCGGTTTATTGAATTTGACTTAAAAATTGGTAAACCGATGATGTTGATATAATTTAAATAGCACCAACTTAATAGTATTCTCTACCTAACACACAATTATCATCAAAATCATTTCATAATTGGCGAAGTAATCGCATAACAAACACAGAAAAAAACAATTAATTTGAGAATCTCTTCCATTTTTGAAGTCACGAAAAGTGGGGATAAAGGGAAGCTGAAGACTGAAGAAATATGTTAAATGTCAGGAAAGATACTCACTGTAAAACTCTTACCGGCGGTATGTCTTTATTAACAAAATACTACGAACTATATACAACACTACAGCTACTACAATAAAAGCATTTGGACTCATAGGCAGTCCAAATGCTCTAGCCCACTACCAGGGGCCCGATTCTCTTAGCTATTGAACGGCGTTAACGCAACTTAATTGCATGAATATTTTAGTTTTTGACAGTATCCGTAGTCTGCCCGCTATTTAGGTTCGATCGCAAGTCAGTGGCTTGCTATCAATCGTTTTTGACATATTTGGTATGCTGTAAGCTACTTTGTTGCTATTGCATTGCTACAAAGGCATAAAATATTTTGGAGGATTTTAGATGGAAACATTGCTAAATGACTATAAAATATTTATTTAATGTATTGTTTGCTAGAAAACCACTGTATTGATGTTTTGACTGATGCTTGATAGATAGATGTTTTCATTATTACCTATTTGAGTGTCAACATTTACAAGCCATAGCACAGCCATACGATAGCGACGCAATTGCTATACAACTGCGATTAGGAGCTAGAATTAGCAGACTACCGAATTTGACATTAACAGCAGTTCGATCGCAGAAGCATCGCAGTAGTGTGGCGTTTGGTCAATAGCTAAGAGAATTGTGCCCAGCTGGCAGCATTGCCCCGTTGAATTGAAATGCTTATTCTTTAGGTGCCAGCATTTTGATCACGCGTCGCATCGACCAAGCGCTCTGATAAGTTTTGTAAAATACGATGAGTAATAACTCACTATTGGTGTCTATATAGATAGGAGTGGCATCCTTAGGATCCCTGAGCAGCGGCGGCACGACGGTCAGCGAGCGCATCTTCTTGTCCTCATGCTCCTGCTCATGCAGCCCGTCCGCTATCTCCTCTAACTCCGCCTCCGACTTTACTCGCGCCCCGAGCCGGTTAAACCGCTCGCGCTCCTCCCGCTGCTTTCTTAACTCTGGGAACACCTGGTCAACAGATATATGTGTTAAATAAATTATTCATCGGCTCGATTTCCCAGCATTCTTTGAAGCCCTCGTAGCGAAGTTTGCTTAGCTGTTCTCAACCGATCAGCAATGTTAAGCAACGTCGCGTGCGGTCGTGAGTTGGATGGTTAGTTAGTGACATTACTACCGAGCGCTTCCGTGCTTCGGAGGGTACGTTACGCCGTCGGTCCCGGTTGTCGTCGTGATAGCAGTCGTTATAGCATGTTGGTAGGGCATTTTGCGAATGTCCGCGTGGCTAGCTACCACTCTCAAGTAGAAAATCTCTCGTCTCGTTTTGGTAGAGACTTAAGTAGCTTTAACTTCATTTTGATACTTTTCAACCAACCAACTCTCACCTCTTATAGTAGTAATAACTAAATCTTACTGGTAAATTTTATACCACCACGTCAATTAAGCAAGCTTGCAATGACGTCAAAACAAATTATTCACTCTATTCGCGAACTCTGACGTTACAAATATTACTGTTCCAACGACAAATCTGTCATGTTTATCCATTTTAAAAAAGTTACTTTCTAGCAGCGGATTTAAGCTTGATTCTGACTATTTTACAATAAAAAATAGTTTAATTAATGTGTAACTCAAGTATAATGTATTTATTTCTATATTATACTTTAAAATAAATGCAGCAAAAATATTTGATGAGTGTAACTATGAAAAGCTACGTACAGTTGTTGTGCAGTAACAATAAAATGTCGTAAAACTATGGTAAAACCGTTCCATAACATCGTAGTTCGGAATAGTGCGAGCGGGATAACGCTATATTATAAACATCTTGTATCTTGCTTGCACATCCGTGATACATATTTCATTCGTTCTTTAAATAGGATAAAACCAATATTGCTTGACGCGATTGTGGGTCGGTGATAGTTCGTGACTGCGAATGATTATTTTAAGCATGAAACAAAACGCTCCTTTTTCATGATGGTTCCGTAAAAGGTGGGAGTTGGCCCCCAGATATTTGAATGTAACTTAAAAACTACTTAACCGATGTTGATGTAATTTAAATGGGACCAAATTAGATGAATACTCTACCAAAATAAGAATCATCAAAATCGATTCATTATTGGGCGGAAAACCTCCTCCTTTTTAAAGTCGGTCAAAAATAACCCTCACTGTGAACCACCTCGTATATAGAAGTCGGTTAGAAAAGCAAATAAATACGCGTACATCATGTACCTTTTCAAAGAATTCCCGATTCCTCAAGTCTTTCGCTTTCCTTTTCTGGCCCTGTTCTATCCTGTCCACCCTTCTCAACCACTCCGCTGCTCTACTGCTGTATGCCTCCGCTAACGCGTCTTCTCTCTGAAAATTAAAACAACGGTAAAGAATTAATCATCATTCACCTCGCTACACTATCCTTACTTTTAACATTACCATTTTGGTATTAACGCCTGATACTGTACTGTATCAGCCGGATTGTCCACTGCCGAACACAGCCTCCCCCATTAAGGGGAGTTTGCCATAAACCCTACGCTTGGCAGGCGTCTTGGTGATCGCAGTGTGAGATATCAATTACCATTGTAGTATTAATGCCTGGTACTGTATCAGCCGGATTGTCCACTGCTGAACACAGCCTGTGACCTGTGACCAGTATCTCACCTGATGGCCTAAGAGATGATGTGGTCGAAGATGTTGTTTAGGCTAACCTAGAATTAGTGGCTCTCAGGGACAGTTAGGTGCTGGGCGACAGATTTTCTACTTGAGGGTGGTAGCTAGCTAAGCGGGCAATCGCAAAATGCCCTGCCACCATGCTATATCGACTGCGATCATAAGACAACAACCGGGACCGACGCACAGTGATTCACTTAGAACAAGCTAGCTGGACAAAAGTCATATCAAAAAATCGCCTACATAGTGTTGCTTACTAGAAGTTAATGTAATTTTTAATATTTTCGAAGATTTTAATAGTTTATGAAATCATGGGCATTGGTGTTCAATGACATTCCCAAATAATACGAGCAATGAATAAAAAAATATGAATGTTTACAAAATCTAGCCACAAACGCGATAAAACTGTTTAAATTTTCAATTTCCAGCTAAGTTTCCTAAAGTTATATTACATTATTCTACTTTCATCAGATCAACCGGAATGGCCACCATTGAACAAGGTCTCCCAAAGATTTGATTGTTTGTTTGTCTGCATTGAATAGGCTCTGAAACTACTGGACCGATTAGGATGAAATTTGGTATGGAAATAGTATGAGACACGGGGCAGGACATAGTATAGTTTTGTACAACTGCTCAAAAAGAGGTTAATGGTTTTGCGTGATAACCGATATACCCGCGCGGCCAGAAAGCTACTATGTATATATGTATGAATATTTTTTATGAACTAAAACAGTAACATTTATTACACGAATGCCCAGAACGCGTACACCAAATTACAAAATTTATTTTTAGGTATCATGTATGTGTTGTGTCTCTTTATTCCACCATACAATTTAATTGATTGAACAGATTTGAATGTATGGGTTATCATTAGAAACCATACATCATCCTGAGTGACACTGACTATACATTTTTTAACTAGGCAGTTGTTTTTTTTTTTTTTTTTTGTTTACCTTTTCAGCCTCGAGCTTTAACCTTCGTATGTGTTCCGCCAGCCTCTTCCTGAAGGTCCTGTGCTTGCGGATGTTCTCGTGGTACACCTCCGTGTCCTGCGGCTGGTTGTACAGCGGGTACGAGATGGGGGGGCCAAGGTGGGACAGTACCGCGTGCGCTGCCGTCGCCTGGAAACAACATCTCATTCATTATTTATTCTATTAAAGCGTTCTTGGCAGATTTTATTAGGTTACAGAACAGATACAAGGCCCTTCTGGTGCTAACCGATAACCCCTGCCTATAACAAATGGACGTCACAACCGACGAGAGCACTGTCTCTGTGACTTTAGTAAGTACTACACCTAAAATCAACTGTAAAATTGAAGGAATTTGGTTTATTTTTTTATTTTTTTGGATAAGGTACTTCCCTGGACGAACTCACAAAGAGTCCTACTGCTACTTCAAAATTGTTACGGTTAATTTCGCTGTGGCCATTTATTGGATTGGTGACCGCTAGTGGCATTACACGAGCGTGCATGACCGCCGGAAGGCACGTTAAGCCGTCGGTCCTAGTCCACCCTCCAGTAAAAGTCAACAAGAACCTAACGGTGTGCTCCGGCAGCTGCCCTTGAGAGGCAGTAATTATGGGTTAAGGCTGTTCATTATCTTATCTTATTTTCCACCACCATCAGTATTTTCACGAAAAGGATCGTGACGGGAAAATTCAAAGGCAAAAGACCAGGAGACCGCAGGCCTAAGAATTAACGTAACCAGGTCTAACAGAAGTTCGAAATGCCAATCAATGTGGCACTTCTAGATGCCGAAGTCTCGGGCTGGTGGAGATCAAGAGGAAAAAACAATCAGAGGAATGAGTCACGATCCCCTGCAATGAGGGAACGATTGAATAGAGAGATAGTTTGACTCTATAATCTATAAAAAGCACGAAGCTATATAATAATGTTGAGAGAAGCGAGCATACCTTTTTCCTATTGTCCGCGTAGACGCACTGCGCGAGACTCCTGTGCCTGGGCACTGCCTCCTCGGGCTCTGCCTCCCGCGCCGGCTTCGAGGCCGTCTGCTCCAGCTCCTCCTGCTTCTTGCGCAGCTTCGACAGCTGGGCGTCCGACAGCGCCATCTCACGGTCCACCTGGGACACCATCATAATGTGTTATGAGACTTATGAGCGAACTTAGGTAAAGAATTTTGTAAGCACGCCTCATCCAGGGGCCCGATTCTCTTAGCTATTGAACGGCGTTAACGCAACTTAATTGCATGAATATTGTAGTTTTTGGCAGTATCCGTAGTCTGCCCGCTATTTAGGTTCGATCGCAAGTCAGTGGCTTGCTATCCAATAGTTTTGACATATTTGTTATGCTGTAAGCTACTTTTGTTGCGATGGCGTTACTACAGTGGCATAGATAGCATAGCATAGATTTTACATAGAAAAGTAGCTAAATGATTTAAATATATATTTATTTAGAGTGTATTGTTTGCTAGAAAACCACTGTATTTATGTTTTGACTGATGCTTGATTGATAGAAGTTTTCATTATTATTTCAGTTTCAACTTTTGCAAGCCATAGCACAGCCATACGATAGCGACGCGATTGCTATACAACTGCGATTAGGAGTTAGAATTAGCAGACTACCGAATTTGACATTAACAGCAGTTCGATCGCAGAAGCATCGCAGTAGTGTGGCGTTTGGTCAATAGCTAAGAGAATTGGGACCCAGTATGAACTATACACATGGGTGTGCGATGTAAACAAGTATTAACTGTACACACGTCAAAAATATATCTTTTTAGCTTCTTTTCATGTATGACATGGGTATGGAATATCTAATCAATATTATTATAAAATTTTGCGTCAAAATTTTCAGGTTTGTAATGTAACACAAATACCGTTAACAAATCTAAAAAATACGAAGTATTAACCTTGGAAATCTGCTGCAGCAGATCATCTTTAGTGGTCCGAAAGCTCTGGTCTTCCGCCGTGGTTTCCGATGGAGGGTTCGGCGAGAGCACCTCCACCGTGTTGTACTGGTTCACCGGCTCCTGAAAACAGCGCAGGTTGTTATTCACAACTAACGGTCTCTTAACTAATCCTGACAATCAACGGATGATATGTTTATTGGGACATGTGCTTAGGTAAGATGACTACCGTCTTCTCCAAACCTAAATCAAAACAGAGAATAGAAACGCCACGTCGTCACCGCAGCGTTATTTAGTTGAAGACTTCCCTCTGGCTTATGAATAAGTGAAAGCACTATTGGAATTGCAATGAAAAATCTTTTGAACACAAATAGTATCTGGCACAACCAAAGACAGGAATATGCGGAGTACTTCGTAACTTCCAGTACCGAACAGCATGACAGAAAATGAAGAAATATGGTCCCATAATATCCAGTGCCACTTATGTTTATTACGGCACTAGCTACCCTTTTCTGTTTCTCACCGACTGATGAAACCACCAACTAATTGGCAGCACTATTCACGTGTGCAATTAACGAGAACTATGAACTTGAGAGGCCTTCTAAGTTCTAAGCGTCAACGATTACGAGACGAATAACCTTATTCATAGCGGAAACTAATCAGCAGAGGACTGGACCAATTCTGCAACAGCACGCATCTCAAAGCGAAGAATCTGAAGACTTAATGATTGGGCGGACATTCAACTTATGGCAGAATAACCTTGCCTGATTGTAGTAGCGGATGCTTTCCAGCTATAAGAAAAGCGTACACCATTTTCGACTGTAATGAGATTGATATCCTTCCTCCGAAATGCTGAATGGGAGCAACTCGGAATTATGCTTGAATCATTGAGTCATTTATTGATATAGACAGGATATGGACTTCCCCTTTATCATTGTTTTCCTGCTAGCCCATAACTTCCAGTATACTTTGCACTTAGGCAAGTCACACCAACGCAAAACCCACTAATCAGACAGGCACATAAAACAATATTTTTGGATGATTTATGCACAAATTATACTCCAATCCTTACATAGAATTGAAGCAGTGAATAATTCTCGGAAATCCTTTGCGAGTCGTAAGACTGAAACCGCTACAAACGTTAATTTGATTGCAGACATACAATAGGAACTGTTACATAAATCTATTACTATTTTACTATTATCGTTGCTATATAACTTCCACAAGATATTGTGACAGACTACCGTCGATTCTCGCTGAAGTTTTCTTTCAGGTGGCTACGTAACCTAAAGTTCAATTTCGAAGAAAGTAGTCCAAATGATTTGTGGTGATTTCAGTTAAGATCATGACATCTCCCGTCATAGGACTGGAATGCTAACAATGAAGAGTGTATTTACAAAAGCTACGCATCCTCATCAGTGCTGATAAAAGCACAAAAGATGTAATCCTGAAAGGCGCCTCTTGTCTAAGAGCCAAACATAAACCTTAGAAGAAAAACAATATTTGGAGAAGACAGTACATTCGAGATACCACCGCCTGATCCTAGCAGACATTTCTCATTAAGATAGAAGCTTACGGCGTTTGTGCATTGCTCCCAGTTAGGATGGCTGCAGCGTGCTGTAGCGTCTCACGGGAACAGGCCAGATCGTCACACCCCTTATGATGGTGTCGGATCGCAGTGCACAAACGCCATTATTTCTATGATGCGGTATCTGATGAAGAGAAAATACATAAGAAGGTCTAAATTGAGACTAATCTTCCTAACATACTTGTAGTCATTAAGCGTTACTATCAGCATGCTAATAATTTAGTATAATTTAGTAAAAGCATGCTGTATAGTTGAGACAAGGAAATTTTCTAAGTAAGAAAATGTAATAATGCAATCAAGTGTGCAGTTAATCTAGGCGCGCTGTTGGCACAGGCAAATATAATCAGAATGTTTCCAAGAGCATGTCTGATATCAATAATTTATCTTAAGACAGCATTACTTTTTAATTTTATAGCTATAGGTGCTGCAATCGTGATCAATTGAAATTAACTTTGCTGTCAATGGTGTACTTAAGTCTCAGAACTTGCCATAGTATCAATTCTATATACATTGGGAAAGAACATAGATATTGGTAGTGCCAGAATCTAGGAATATTTTCTCAAAACTGTTGGTATCAACTTGCCCTAGTATCAACCCTGAGAGGCTGGTGGTGCTGCGGCAGCGGCGTGACCTGCGAGCGGTCGGCAGCCGAGATACGGATCTTCTTGAAGGGTGGAGGGTCTGCCGGCGGGGGGTGGTGCGCCGCCGGCTGCGGCGCGGGGAGGTATCCCGTACCCAAGATGGACATCCGGCCGCTGTTCGACCGATACTCGCCCACTGCACCGCCACCGCGGACGTAGTTGTCCCTGGAAATAATCACGCAAATAAATTAGATTTGATAAACACTTAGTTTTTAATATTGGAAGGCATTTATGGCTTGGTAAGCTAAAATCCTCAGGAAGAAAATCTGTTTTCAAGCAACCAACGGTGTTATCCAGCCGCAGAGAACTAACTCCCAGTCTAAGTCTAGCTTCATACCCATCTTTGGGCAAATCATCACTTATTACGAGAATAGACAAAGATCACAACAAGGAAGAGTATCGGGTGGAAGATTTTAGGAAAAATTAAATACATACTAGTAGGCTCAGAGAGGCTGCTTGGTAAAGTTAACAATGTTAAGACCATACCATTTTTACTTGTAGGGTCAAGTAAAGGTCTTTCAACAATGAGATTGCAAGGATAAATAAAAAGATAACAATGAGAGACTACGAATTATGAGAGATGGAACAATACTGTGATCAGGCGTAGTCGCTGATCGTTTACGTGGGGTGATTTCAATGGCACAACATTATTATAAGTTTACTAAAGTAACTATTCTGTTAGATACTTTTCTATTGTAATGACAGTAGCAAACCTGTTTGCTTTCAGGGCAGTCTTCCAAAAGGAACCAGACAATTGAAAGGCATATCATAATCATTGCAAAATACTTAGTTAAAAAAAAAAGAAGGCAGTATATTCGTTGTTTCGCATATTAGTTCGGCATGGTTCGCTAATTTGATAGATACTTTCAGCCAAGAGGTGCTCTTAGGGTACGGTCAGTCGGGGAAGGTGGTTGGAACTTCTTGAACCTCGTGGAACGGGTGAGGTTGTGAGATTCTACTAAATATTTCAACAAAACAGAATGACATTAACAGACCTTTTCAATTATAGTATAGTAGTGCAGCAGTATAGCTCTTTTCAGACAATTATAAACAGATTTCTTCGTAGGAACTGCGATAAATATTTTTCAGGTCGTATCCAAAAAAGATCAAGATAACTTCTGTGGTAATTTCTCGGTGATCTAAAACGAAATACGTGTTCCAATTTGATGAGAATTGCACGTAACAGAAAGGTTTTCAACATTTCCTATTTTTCACAATAAATTCAGTGTTGGTCAGCTTCCCGATTTGTTTATATAAGCGACATCAAAACTGACGCAGCATTTTTTAAATAGACTTAAATTTTTGATCGAAACTTTTTAGATCTGGCCCAAAGAGGTTTAGTGTGTTAACGGTAAAGGAGGATATGTAATTTTATAATTATTGCTGTCTGTAGTGTGTAAGTGAGAGGCAATGATTATCGGCGCCATTTTAGATTCGTTTCTTTACTAAACCGGGATATACATTTAACGCTTTGCTGACGGCCTCATTAAAAATCAGAAGTTTCACTCAAGAAGTTATGCTTCCTGTTCTCCATTTTGTGTGCCTTAGTAACCAAAAGAAAAACCGAGAGTAACCGCTCTACCTAATGAGAAAATGTCCGTAGCTTCTCGTAGCTGTCAGCAAGATTTGTGCTTGATGAATACTAATTTAAAAGAATTTTTCTATGATTAGACTCACAGGAAGAAACAAATTTACCGCCTAATGCGGCTGTTGCGTGTCGCGTCGCGGCAAACATATTCATCGTATATCAGACGGCGGCGGGCATAATTACGAGCTTACCACGCATTTCCATCGTGACAAATTCAAAGTGCAGACAAACCTCGTTACCTTGACTTGACTCTATTAGCTATTAAAATAAATCGATGTTAATAACTGTCTACAGTTAAAAATACCTAACATTACGCAATGCGATTATTCTCAGAGCATCACATGGCGGGACAGAAGGCCAAGGCTGAGCGAAGCGTGGGGGGGAGTGGGGCGAGCGGGGAGGGGCGCCACCGTCGTCGCGCTGTTTACTTTTTTATTTAACATGCGAGGCACAGCGCGGCCCACGTGGTGAGGCCAACGTGGCGGCCGGATTGGGCACGCTCCTTTATTTTATGACAGGTACGGCTTTGGTAGCGCGCATTTGGGTCCATTTCGCGTCAATGCCCTTTATTTGTAAGCTGGTATTTCAGGTCGTTCTGAGTATTGAAACCAGATGCCCTTTTAACTTTTTACTTACTAAGTAAATACCCAGGAAAAGTCACGAAGCACAAATTTATAAACGTAAAAATAAACACAGTGTTTCAAAAAAATTATGCAGATTTCAGATGGGTCACATTAGAACCCTGTAACTAAAAGTTTGTAATCTTTTTTTTGTATATATGCCTTTATTTACAAAACACTACCAACTTAAAAACACTTAGGCACTGCAGCTACTACAGTGAAAGCTTTTAGACAACCTAAAGGCAATTCGGCCCCCAGGCAGTCCAATTCTCTATAACATTATTACTTTCTTTAAAATACCGTTATCACAGCATCAACGAACTCAAGACGTGATGATCTAATAAATACTAATAAGATCAGTAGAAGCAATACCTACTTAACAATCATTTAGGTAGGTACCTACCTGGTAATTTTTTAAAGTATGTAGGTAGGTAGGTTCCTAAAGTTCTTATTTTGTTTTTCCTGCCAATTTATATTTCGTGAATTCTTGAAAACACGTGACGGGGCGGGTGTCGCCTCGCAATGACTACTCAAAACGTGAGTGGCCTGCCTGCTGCCAAACTGTACTGAACGTGACAGTGTTTTGAATGTTGGTAGCTATGTATGTACTATGTAGAGATTACTTGCTCAGTGATGTACAGTGCAGTAGCAGATGAACTAGGTACTAAAAATTCATAATAAATATGTGCAATTTTATGAATGATTTTATGCCTTTGATAGATAAAGTAACAACTAGTATTTTGTAATTCTAATACATAATAGTGTACGTTATATTTTATTGTATCATAGTGTCAAGTATTCACGTGAAAAACTTGTTTATGGATTCGAAGTGGTTTGTTACTTGATGTAATGCTTTTGAATAGTCAGTTTAACCAAGTTAAATAAGTATGTTTTTCAATATCCAATCTCTTTAAAACACTTCTAATAATACTTATATTTTACACAAAATTATCACAAATAGGTTCAAAAGCTGGGTGACACGATGACTCAGAGTTCACAGTTGCCTATCGGTGATTGTCAGTCAGACAGTATTTAAAAATAATTTTACAACTTTATGTTAATTTTTTAAACATCTTATATGACACAGGTATTGGTAAAAAAATATATTTCAATTAAGTACTACGGTTATATTTTTAATTATGATAGTAATTATTCTTTAAATATCTTGCAATTAAAGTTTTTCAGTCGAGTTTGTGCCACTTTCACACTAAGCCTGCGTTCGGAAACGTGTGATTTCTTACCAGTGTAACACTTGTCAGTTAACCAAAACGTCAGGTATTATGTTAACTTAGCCATTTCCGAACGTAAGTAACTAGAAGTCCTAATTATTTCCCGACCCTTTGCATATATTTTAAATGACAAAAATTAATCACTAAAAGCTTGGAATATATTGTATATAAGAAAAAAAGAATCACATTCTTAATGTAACCATATTATACATTTTATCAATATTTTTTTTTAAAGATTAATTAAAATGATTTAATAAAAATTATGCGACAAATGAACTCTCACATGACAGCTGACTACCATTGACTGACAGGTGAAAATTCACACCCTGTTCTGGATTGGGTAACATATTCAACTGTCAAGTGAACTTTTAATTGGTTTTCGAACGGCCTCGAGTGAATGTAACAATTTCGGAACGCACCCTAATTTCGATACACTGTCAAAAAGTGGAGAACATTTTTGTACCTCAATTATTACAATCCCATCATGTAAGTATCATTAAATAATATCAAAAATTGTTTATTGCTCAAAAATATTACAAAACACCAATTATGAATAGATTATAATTACAGCACCATTTTGAAAAATCTTGTATAACTATGTACATGTTAGCAGTTTAAATTGTAGTGTGTCATTATTGCATTTAAGCTTGAGAGGACGTCATTATCATAATAAAAATATAGAGTTATTCATGTATAGTAAAAAAAAAATATCTTAAACGAACTTCTAGTAAATGTATTCAATAGTATAGCTTGTCCCTACTCGTAATATAACTGCTAACCACATAGTGTTTGGATAAAATAATGCAAAATAAAACGTATTTAGTTATTTTTGTACCTGCCCAAAGTTACCCGAAATTTTGCAAAAGGATAAAAGTAACTTGTACTTTACACTTGACATTGAAGTATTCAGTTTGGTGCTGCCATATTGGGAACATAATTATCACAGTTTATTTTTTTCGGTATTGACATTGACATGGCGTGACAAAAATATTTCTTAATTCAAAAATGCATAAAGGCTGATGCTCGATATCCTCCTAATACAACGCCAGTAAAAATTCCAAAGTAGATTTGGCTAGATAAAACGAAGTCACTTATTTTTAATAACTGCCTCAATTATTATTGCAACTATTACACATGCATTAATCGTCTTAGTTTTCGTTTCAGCATTATACTGGTTAAAATCGTGGTTCACTTTGCCAGAACTACAAAGTTGCTACATGAAAAGCTACCACTAAAACTATTTCTAACATATATTTCTAACGTATGAAACTAAGTAAATGATAGCGGAACAACTTTATCAAATAACCCCGACAGAACAACTTTACTTTCCCTTCAAACTGTTGTGTTCTCAGTAATTCAGTTTCAGTTTCATGGCGGCATCCGTCCCGTCCTAGATACCCCGGATCGGTAGAAACTAGGTCAAATTCAAGGTAGATTTTACCAGTGTAAATGAACTTACAATTTCCCTGTTTCCTGGGAATTTATAAGGGACTTATCCTAAAGTATACCTTCTCCATCCCATTCTCATCAGATCCTAAGGTTTTGACAAAGAATGGAAGAATTTTAAAGTCCGTGATAGAACAGTGGTGATGGCTATGGACTGCTTTGTCCATGATTCGAATCCCATCGCGAGCTTGCGCTTCACTGTTTGAAGTAAGAGTAGAAGTAGAAAATCTGTCGCGAAGTACCTAACAGTGTGTAGTGTATGACTCAAATATAGTAGACATAGCTATTAAGTTACTATTGAGATATAAGAGACAATCAACATGTAGAAACCAAGATCAATACACGTTTTTCTATAACACAGTATTTAATTATATATACTCCATAACTAACAACCGTCGCTTACAACCATACGCTTCTACTGCACTATACAGGAATACCTCGGGCGTTCTTCGTTTAGTAGGCAGACAAAGACAGCGTTCTTTGTCCTTCTATCAACCAGTGGATACACAGGACAGGGAAATGCCGTTTTCTCGTTTTGAGAATTCAAGATTCGCTTCGGATTCCTGGCCCATTCGAGTTTGATATCTCATACTATTGATCTCCCAAGACGCTAGCGTATTATGGCAAACTTACCTCCCTTAATGGGGGAGGCTGTGTTCAGCAGTGGACAATCTGGCTGATACAGTTGCAGTAGTATCCCATACTATGGGGGACACGTACAATATGGTAACCTTCCAATCTGCTGATAGATCAGCTGTCGAATAAGTCGGTCCGTAGGTCCATCCATTTGGATGAAGTAAGTAGTTAATTCAAGATCCACTTTCTTCAGCCTGAACTCCTGTGCTCAGGGATAACATTCACGCAAATGACAAAATATCAAGAAACTGAATAAGTCCAAATGTTATTGTGATAAGGCAACGATGACCTTGTGCTGAAGCATCTAATTGCTAAGAAATTATAACCACGTTAGTCTCATAGTCGCTTCTAGGGTTAAATTTTTCATTCACTGATGAAACTTTCTCTGATATACTTCACTGAAATTCTTTATCATGTCCATTACAAATAGTAGCTGTTGAGGCTAGCAGCTCAGCGGCCGGAATTTGTACTGTCAAAAAACTTTCTACTTTTTCTATATCACTATAATGTATAGTATAGTATGACGCGGCTGCTCGTGGCGGCGACCGGCCGCGCGGCTTGTGCAAATCGTTCAAGCGGTACTATGCGTTGTAATAATGGAGACAAAGTCGAAAATGATTTGACAGTAACACTGTCGGCCGCTGCCACTTCGGTGAGAATCGAGCATCATAGAGCGAGGCCAATCTATCACTTGGCCGTCATTATATCATTATACCTTGTCATTAAATCATTGTCATTTATTACATAATGATTTAATTATAAGGCCTAAAAGGTTAACACAAAGTGGGATGATTAAGTCAACTAAAGAAAATATTTTGTGAATTTTGTAAGATTTCATACTTCGAAGCAGTGATAGCTCAGTGGCATTGGCTATGGACTACCGCGCAGCAGTTCCATGGTTCGAATCCTTCTGCGGGCTTGAGCTTCACTGCATGGTGGTATGGCATTTTGCGAATGCCTGGCTAGCGACCACACTCAAGTAGAAAATCTGTCGCCAAGCACCTAACGGTGTGTTCCTTCCGGCAGCTGTCTTTGAGAGCCAGTCATTCTGGGTTAAGCCTGTTAACACCTTCGACCTCATCATCACTTACCATCGGGTGAGATTGTGGTCAAAGGCTTACCTATCAGCAATAAAAAAAAATGTAATATCGTACTACTACGTAACGCGTACTACTACGCAGTAAATATTCCTATAGTACAATTCGCGGAACACAAGTACAGAGACAACCGTCGAGTGAGGGTCATTGACCTCGCCTTGACCTACATAGACACTCCCCACGTGTATCGGAAGTTGTGAATATTCGTAAAACATTTTGTGCTCGTCCAGTCTCGAGCATTTTCAGAAAACTATAACCTTGCACATTTACATTTCGGCCGCCTACCTGATGCCAACCCTTGGTAGACTACTCATTATCAGAAGGCTAATGGCGCTAAATAATGGGAGTAAAATTATTTGCAACATTTACATCCGCAGTAATACTCCACTAATAATAGGTTAGTAGTGGCATGCAGCTCATATGACTTATTGTATCCCTAGTTAGTTTTTATGAATATCGCATGGGGGGATTAAGGCACTGTCTTGATTCTGAAGCCGGGAACTGTACGGTTGCATTGTTTAAAATATCGCCTAATTCTCCTGCTAAGGCGACGTGACGTCATAAACGCTATGTATGCTGAAGGAATTTCCGACGCATTTCGCTTCTTCACGAAGCATATTCAAGAGGTCTTTCTTGAATCTTCGAGCGCACGATAAACAATAATCTCGATATATCTAAAATAATTGTTATGATTATTTATTTAAGTACTATGACATGCTAAGACGATACATAATAACATTTATAAATTTTAAGAGCACACAATTTTCATACCCGTTGCCTTAACCCCATAGCCATCGAGACCGGTTCGTTAGGTACGAATTTTGAGCTCTAATAGTTTCTTGTACCGTCATAGGTGACTTCGGTTCGGTCATCTACCAGACGACTAGACTTTCTTGTGAAAGAAAGAAGTGCTTTTTCAAACACTTGAGTCTATAAGAATAGTTTTTTGTTATTTTATTTATAGCTGATAAGCTAGCCTTTGACCACTATCTCACCATGCTAAGTGATGATGTGGTCGAAGATTTTGTTCAGGCTATTCTAGAATTACTGGCTATTAAGGACAGCGGCCGGAACACACAGTTAGGTGCTTGGCGACAGATTTTCTTTTTGAGAGTGGTAGCTTAGCTTGGGCATTCGCAAAATGTCCTACCACTATGCAGACATCAGAGAGTTTTTAAACGACGGTAAACCTTACCATGTTTTAGCTCTATCGTAAAAAATACATACAGGCGTCACACTTGTTCAGGTTTTAGTCCAATATCTAATCTAACACAAAATCTAACACATATAATATATACAGCAACGAAATGGATATTTTTTTTACACAGAGCCATGAAGGCCTTTCATGAATGAAGTATACGACCAAGAAGATCAAACAAATAATAAAAATTGGCATGTGTGAAAAATAGCAATTTTTGTGTGTGTACATTCTGTATGATACGGAACCCCATGTTTGCGAGTCGCTCTCGCACTTGGCCGGTTTTAATAAGAACTAACAAAATTAAATACTAAACTAAATGTTATATGTATAGTATACTTATATGTATAACTAAGGGCCCGCGGCCCGCCCCGGCCTCGCCAGGGCATTGAGCAAATAATCACAATAATATATATTTTAAATATTCTATAGCCTATGTTCATCAGCCATAATGTAGGATTCTAATGGTGAACGAATTTTTCAAATCAGTCCAGTAGTTTAGGAGCCTAATCAATGGAAACAAACAATCAAATCTTTCCTCTATATAATATTAGTTTAGATCAAAGTAGACGTATAAATTAAGATTTCGAACATACAAACATAACGTTGCTTTTCTTCCCCAACCGACGTACGACATACACAAATAATATAACGGGATATCCACATACCGCCGCACATAAATAAGCACCTAACTACTTAGGTAACCTACCTAACTACCCATTCAAATGATGTCAGTGCCAAAATTAAAATAAACTTCGAGAAACTGCGTGTTCTGTATGCAGATGTATGTCTCCGCGTTTGCGAGGCTATTTTTGAGCATCCTTTGGATGATTTTGTAATCTTGGAGCGGATCCAGAGTTTAGCCAGAGGTTAGGATGCATTTGACATATGTCACATTTCGAGCACTTAAATAGCCCGCAATATGTATACTTCTTGTTGATATTTACTAATGATTGAATATATTTTTCTGGGTACGAGCATTTACGAATCAGTCAACAGAAATGAGTAACCAAGAAGTGAAGTAGTATGACTTTGTTTTTAAAGATAACAGGTACTTATACCAAAACATGGAATTCGAATTTACTACTTTAAAAAAAAACTTAAAGTCATTAAATAGTATACAGAAAAAACTCGCCATTGGCATGCCAAAAAATAAATGTTTGTTACTTTTGATCACAGCTTCAAAACAACTTCATTATAAGTCAGCGTTTTCATAATTTCTTGGTTAAATAGAAGATCACATTTCCAAATTATTGGAACACAATTTGTTTTTGATTCTGGCGTGAATCGAACCCGCGTCCTCCAATTCTGCGCTATATGACTATTCCACTCGGCCACCGGAACATACCAGTTCAAGCCGAAACTTAGTGCTCTAATTGTATTACTTTAACTGTCATAGGAGAGGGTGAGCGCCTACCACCATGCTATATCGACTCTCATTGTAGGACAACAACCGGGACCGATGGTTTAACGTGTCATACGAAGCACGTGCGCGCTCAGTAGTTATGTCAATAGCGGTCACCCAACCAAGTCATAACCGCGGCGGACGTTGCTTAACTTAGCTGATCGATTAAGAACGCCTAAACAAACTACGCTACGAGCGCTTCAAAATAGGTATAACTTGAAGTAGCACTTAATAGGTCTGTCAACTGCTGGATGCAAGTCTTGACATGAGTTAACAACTTCCCTGCATAATAACAGGATATCCCTGCAAGCTACAAGTACATCTACGTGTCTCATTCGCATTGTGTGGAACAAAGAACTATTGCCGGCATCTTGTCCGGCGACCGACGTTAGCATGTTAATGCGTTGATTGTACTTGGTTATGCAAAACTCTATAAAATGTATACTTTTGTAGAATCAGTCTGTTGCACTTATATTGAACGAATACTAATAGACTTAATATTGATGATAGTCGAGCGGTAATAGCTATGGACTGCCGTGCCGCAAGTCCATGTTTCGACCCCCACCGCCGGCTTGAGCTTCACCGCATGGTGGAAGGGCATTTTGCGAATGCCCGCCTGGCTAGCGACCACCCTCAAGTAGAAAATCTGTCGCCAAGCACCTAACGGTGTGTTCCAGCAGCAGTCCTTGATAGCCAGTGAAATAACAGGCAAAATGAGACTTAACAGGTATGTCTCAAGATGATGGGCGCAGTGCAGTTCGTCACTTCTGATGAAATGCATCTGTTGTAGGCAGAGGATACCGCTTAAAATAAGTTGGGAAAAAAAAATACAGTTGCACTTTATTTAACAAATATTAAAAGACAATTATTTTTATGATAGCCGAGCGGTAATATATCTATGGACTGCCGTGCCGCAGGTCCATGATTTGCGAATGCTCGCCTGGCTAGCTACCACAATCAAATAGAAAATTTGTCGCCAATAACGTAAAAATGTGTTTCCTGTAATTTCACTTAACAACAGTATGTCTCAGGGTGGTGGGCGTGCAATTCGTCACTTGTGACGAAATATATTCAGTTCTAGGCTGAGGTTACCGCTGTTCCATCACAATACCATCACAAAAGACGTGATTCATGATTCGCACCGGTTTTCAAACGTGGTTTGCAAACGCGTACCGAATCCTCTTTGTATATATATATATATATATATATATATATATATATATATATATATATATATATATATATCTTATAGTGGGTACCACCGCTGTGTCAGGTATTCTACTTCCAAGAAGCAGTGTAGTCACGCTGCTGTGTTTAGGTTTGAAGAGCACTGTATCTAGTGAATCTGACGATGACTGACTGAACTGAACTGAATCTATGTTTTATAATGACAATTTTGAATAATATTTAAATTGGTGATGAATGATTGGAACTACATACGACCTTATTATATACCTTCATTCTACCTTAATATTTGTATTATATACTCCTAAATGTGATAAGTTAATGTACTTGCATATTCCTAGTAGGATAGTTAATAAGTCTGTTGGTAAATGTATTTATGATGTTCTTAATAATGTAATTTGACTTGCCTTGTATAACATCCAGTTATATGGTGAATAAATATTTCTATTCTATTCTATTGAAATTACTGAGCAAACGAAACTTAAAACGTATTTCTCGGGGTGTCGAGCGCAGAGCATTGTCACACAATAGTCACACATGGAATCAAAACACAGTTGTGATTTGAACACTGACTGATCCCTTTAGAAGGGTCCAGAAGAACATGCTTTTATTATGTTATTGTGACGGAACAAGCACGAGGCCCACCTGATGTTAAGCGGTAACTACTGCCTATAACAGATGCATTTCATCACAAGTAACGAACTGCACTGCGCCTATCACCTTGAGACATACTTGTTAAGTCTCATGTGCCTTTAATTTCACTGGCCCTCAAGGACTGCTGCCGGAACACACCGTTAGGTGCTTGGCGACAGATTTTCTACTTGAGGGTGGTCGCTAGCCAGGTGGGCATTCGCAAAATGCCCTTCCATGCGGTGAAGCTCAAGCCATCAGCAGTCCATAGCCAATGTCACTGAGCCATCACTGCTTCAAAATATGCATAGTGATGAAATGAAATATTATATGAATTATATTATAATAATACGTACGTACATACTATGGCAATTTCTACATAACATAACACTATCTATAGACACGACATGCGTTAGCTTCGTATATGAGCAAGTAAGTGTATATGGTTTGTTAACACAACCAACAGAAAACGAACCTAGATTCCGTATAAATAAACCTATTTTCACCATAAAGAATTATTGTGTCTATGATTCATTGTTAGTTCAACGACCTAGCTGACCTAATGAATGGAAAGGACTATGCCCTGAATCTATGCCGCGAGGATGGCTACGACGTCTACGCCCCTGATGTCCACGGAAGCTAGACAGGAACCTTCTTTTATTTTACTGTTCAATGAACAAGCGGAATAAACCGAGTTACTTTTGAAATAGACACAGAAATAACATATTGTGTTTTTTTTAACGAGACATTAAGTTACATAAATTCTATCTATTTAACATCGATCTATTGAAGCAGTGATAGCCGATCGGTAATACTGCTATGCCGCAGAACCATAGTTCGATCCCCATTACCGCCGGTTTGAGCTTCACCGCATGGTGGAAGGGCTTTTTGCGAATGCTCGCCTGACTAGCTACCACCTTCAAGTAGAAAATCTGTCGCGAAGCTCCTAACAGTGTGCTGGCACTGCTGCCGGAACTTAGAGATAGTTCCTTCCTAGACTTGAGTAATTACGAAATTCGAGGCACATGAGATTTAACGACTGTATGTCCCAGGGTGATAGGTGCAGTGCAGTTCATCGCTTGTGACGAAATGACGCTTAACATTATGTGGGGCCCGTACGACTTCCGTCAAAAGTCAAAGGACCTATGAAAAACAGCAATTTCATGAATATAAGAGAACGTTTCATCAACTTAAACGAAAGACTAAAATAAAACATTCAATTCATTTTGTCAAAATGTTATGAGTGACAGCCCTAACAAACGACAGCAACCAGAGATCGACACCCCTGTGTAAACAATGCAGTTATCTGAGAGACAATCCGCATTGTCTTCTGCAAGCGATTGTGTTATCGCTCTACTTGCGTCTCGGGAATCTTGTTGTTTGAGGAGGACATCATCGCAATCGCGCACTAATACCACGATACCAGCGTATTTTAAATATTTAACACTGTAAAAGAACTCAGACTTCTCTGTCTGTTAATTAAGTTGCACAGCAACGTCTACCAGATTAGAGTATGTGGGTAATTCTTTCTAGCTGTCCCCATTGGAATATTTATATGTATCTTATTCCCGTCCGTATTGATGGGGACGAGGACTAAGGGAACAGTGGGAATACACCATTCAAACACTGAACTTACATTACAAAATTACAAATATACGGGAGGCAAAATTAAAGTCATGTGCGGATTCGAACCCGCGTCCATCCACACCTTGAGCCGGGGTATGATCTAACCAATTGAGCTAAGATGACAAAGACGTCATAACTCAAATCTTTCCTATCGTTCTTTAACTACCGTATTGGGATGGAGCGACATCTATAGTACAACTTACGTTGTTAATGTAATCCGCATAGCAGGCGTTATTGCAAACATAAGAATATTAAAAACTTAGACTTCTGTCTGTTAATTAAGTTGCACAGCAACATCTACCAGATTAAAAGTAGGTGGGTACTTCAATTCTTTCCCGCTGTCCTCCTTGGTGGGGATATGGGCGATGGGAACAGCGGGATTTTTTTGTAAATATTTTGATGTATCCAATTCCCGCTATCCCTATTGATGGGGACGTGGGGTATGGAGACAGTGAGAATATTCTGTTCAAACATTGAACTTACTTTTCGGTGTTGGAAGCCGGATACTTAACTTAACTTTAAGTCTCGTGATTTTTTTAATTTTCTTTTTTGTTAAGTATCCACCCAGACCTTCGAGCAACTAACCAACCTCCATGATCCATACATCCAATATCAAACAGCATATCAGAAAAAGAAATTAAACTTTTCTTTGGCACAGAATACGTTGTTTTAGCCACTATTTTCTCACTTTAGCTGAACAGAGACGCAATTTTCAAAGAAAGAACAGAGACGTAATTAGAAAATGAAAAAAAACCTTTCATTTTCTAATTACGTCTCTGTTCTTTCTAGCACGGAGTCAAAGGAAGGAAAATGAAATAGCTCACGTTTCTAGGTAAATTGACTATCAATTATTACTTTTTTATTTTCACGATATGAAACGGTTATTGTAATAGTTACCAAAGACTATAGAACTGATTACAATTTACATTTGTGACGGAACAAGCCCGAGGCCCATCTGATGTTAAGTGGACTAACCTGTGCCTATAGCAGATGCAGTTCGTCAACGACGAATTGCACTGTGCCCGTCACAATGAGACGTACAGTTGTTAGGTCTCATTTGCCTGTAATTTTTCTGGCTCTCAAGGACTGCTGGCGGAACACACTGTTAGGTGCTTGGCGACAGATTTTCTACTTGAGGTTGGTCGCTAGCCAGGCTGGTCGGCAAAATACCCTTCCACCATGCGGTGAAGCTCAAGCCCGCGGCGTGATTCGACCCATGGACCTGCGACACCGCAGTCCAAAGCTATAACCGTTCGGCACCCTTGCTTCAAATAAATGAATATTATAATATAAAAATAACTTTTTGATTGAATAAAGTCCACTAATTGTTTGTCAACAAAATATACAATTAAAATTACAGGCAAAATATTTTTTTAATTTCCATACAAAGTCGTGGAAACAACTAGTAAGTATTAAAAATAAGGTAACTTGAATTAAAAATAAGGTAACTTCAATTAAAAGTTATAATAATAAAAGGTATAACCTACTTAATGAAGTAACGTTTGCTTTAAATGAATTCTCATTAAACAGCAGACATATTGAATAATACATTAAAACATTTTCAGTTAATTAACGACATTTTGTTGATTAGTTATTGGAAACACGAGGTTAATTGGATGGTAATGGACGACGTATAAACTTGCTCCTTGATAACATTAGAGGTCATAGTCTCTTCTGGGTCGTTTATTTTGTATACAGTCCCACCAACTTATATGTTCAGGTGGCAGAAAAAAGAACTACAAACATTCCTTCAAATTGTGACAGTTTGTAGTTGATTTCCTTGACCAGTAGCGCCCTCGAGAACTGCACAGTTAAGTTGGTGGTACTATACTTTGTTTTTAGTCATAAAACATTGTATCCGTTTTAATATTGTTGTGTTTGCAATAACGCCTGCTATGCGGATTACATTACAAAATTACAAATATACGATATTAAAATTATGAGGTTGCGTCATCATTTACAAGTATAACACCTATTGCAAAATTGGTCTTGTTAGTAGCACAAAAGTTGTACTATAGGTGTCGCTCCATCCCAATACGATGGTTAAAGAGTTACATTTTTCCTATTGAATATTTGTAATTTTGTAATTTTGATTCCGTGTTTAGTTACACCACCATTCCATAGTGCAATTGCTGGTTTTTAGGGTTCCGTCATAGTAGAACTAGAAACGTAGTTTGACTGGATAGATTCAGGCGTTACTATTCGGATGATCTATATTTAAATATATATTATCCGAATACTTTGAAAATATTTCTTATTATTAATAATAACAAATATTTTCAAAATATTCTAAGAAAAAACTAAATCAATATTTTAATGAAAGACTTAAAAAGTATTTAATACAAATGTATCCAGTGCCATTTCCGCCTGATTTTCCTGTTAAGCCACCGCACCGTGACGTTACACGCCACGCAGTCAAACAGGAAGAATTTATAATGTGTTTCGATTCTACACAAAGCGTTCTCAAGAGGTCTTGACTCTACGAGCGCACGAGGAAAATCAGGCGGAATTGTCACTAGATATTTTTTTAATACATATTTTTTAAGTTTTTATTAAAAATATTAATTTAGTTTTTTCTTAGAATACTTTTAAAATATTTGTTATTATTATTTTGACTGGTGAAATGCTCTCTCACCATCACCAAGCAAAAGTGACTTTGGTAATAATGCAACGCAAGTGACATTTAAGGTGCAAGTAACATACGCCGTGAAAGGGGTGTTCCATGGTGTACCTACTAAGTCCTTTTACACGGACATACTCTAACAGCCGGATAGTCCACTGCTAAACACAGCCTCCCCCAATATGGAGGGGTTTGTCGTAATCCCCACGCTTGAAAGGCAGCTTGGGGATCACAATAAGAGATATAAGTTCCTCAGAAAGTGCTGCTGCCCACCTTCTGGTGTGTTAGTCTTAGTCCTTAGTCGCCTTAAGACACCCACGGATAGAGATGGGGGGTGTGACATTCTAGCCCGGCACCCCACGGGCGTAACATGGACAAAACCTACTCAATATTAATCGTACTCGTTTAGTTACAAAAAAATATTTATTTAAACATGCAGATTATACCTACTGCAGTTATAATATTAGCAAGGACGTCGTATGACGCATAACATTAAATCGCAAAGAAGAGAATGCGTCTTTCTTCAGTTTACAAAACTTTTGGTTCTGGGAAAAACTCCAAGATTCGTAACGCCAAGTTTTTAGCCGGGCAAGATGCCAACCACAGGCACTGTCTGTGATAGATTTATTTTATTATCACTTCTGATTTTAGCCGCAAACAGATTCGGTTCATAGAACATAAAGATCTAAAAATATTTTTACGATAAACGCATACTTCAATCATCAAGTATACTATGTCCTTTAAAGAGCGATTTGATATTGAAAGCCTAATTTTAGTCACTTTGAAGGTGAACTCTTTTTCAGAGGATTGTTTGGATTCAGAAAAAATATATACTTTATACGTTTGTACCGACATTTTGACAACAAATAGATGCTGAAGGCTTTTGCGTAACCTTTTCATTAATAAGAACAAAACATTTTGATAAGCAACTGTTAGCAAATTATTTTATGTAACTCTCCCGCAACGATCATACATTTTGGCCAAAATGTTACTATATCCTTAACTGACCCGCGTTGAAATTTTAAATCAGCAACCACTTCTTATGACAGATTATTTACTCTATTTTTCAATTCCTTGTATAAACAAAAGGTCGTAGCAGCCACGCGCATTTCGTGTTAAGATTGAACTTTGTTTAATTCATATTTTGTTTTATTTTCCGTTACAAGGTCCTAATTGCATATCCCCCTTAATGCAATGACAACCCACGCCACGATATCGTCGACATCAAAATACCTAATAACACCTAACAAATAAACTATGAATTTTACAGTACAGTTATAAAATCATGAAATAATATGCACTTATCTTATGGTAGTGCTGCCTAATAAGTGCGTGGCCACTTCTTTTCTTAGCAAAAAAGAAAGGTTCTATGAATTTTCACGCATCTCCCTTAGTAACAACCAAAGTATATGCGCGAAGGTACAGAAGCACGTTATTCAGGTCGGCCATGATAAAAATATCTGTGCTATCAATAAATGTATTGATATCATCATAATTAGCAAACGCCCGAGAAAGTAAAGTATCAGACACCAAAATTATAAGTGAACGATCAATCTATCTATATGCATACCGATCAAATTAATTGAGTACGAAAGGAAACACCCTACCCCTGGAACACTTATATAATATTCTTAAAGCATCTCAAATCAACGACTGCATGCTCACAATGTATTCAAAATATTCTTGCAATTGAAGACATAGAATAACATGTACAGTCCCACCAACTTATCTGTTCAGGTGGCAGAAAAATGAACTAAAACTTTCCCTCAAATTGTGACAGTTTGTAGTTGATTTCCTTGACTAGTAGCGCCCTCGAAAACTGCACAGTTAAGTTGGTGGTACTATAGTATCATATCTACTCGGGGTTGACACCTCTGTGCCTTTATATTATTATAATGGTAACGTTCAATGAACAGGCAACGGACAGGAAAATGGTGCGAATTCTCACCTGTAGGACAAAGGCGCCGATCCATAGCCAGGCTGGTGCATCCGCAGCTGGCTGGGGTAGGGCTGCGGGGCGTACGGCGCGGCCGGGGGCGGCCGTGGCTGCGGGGGCACCACCCCCCCTGCGGGCTTGCCGTACGCCAGTGCCCCGCCAACGTGCCCATGCTCCGATTGCCCGGGCCTGACAACAATACACACAATCATTTTAAAAACTATTCTCTAAACAAAGGACTTTTGGTACCTGTCATTTTCAAGAAATGAAGAAATTTTTCTTTTGTACTTCGTTAAGACGATGGATTTAAAAAAGTTAGTATAGGACATGCGCCCTTGGATATTTCTCTAATCTGTTTTAATTAGACTAAAAATAAAACTCATTATTTATCTTAGAAAATAGGCTTATTGTTTATGTAACCCTTTTCAGAGGATTCAGAAGGCGTTATTAACAGAGTCCAATTCACAGCACAGTTTGCAGTCAACAAAAGGCAATTGAGAATTCGAGCATGAAGACACGACAAAATCTTAGTCTACATTTAAAAGGTATTCCATCAAATTAAAAATGTTCCAATCATCGTCTGACTACATCAAAGAAAAGTGATTACAATATTTTAAACATAGCTTTACCTAAACATCGCAGCTCCACAATCAATACAATGTAATTAATCTAAGTTATACAAAACAAGTGCAAACGTTATCTAACCTTATCAATGAGACCGTCACATCGCTACGTTACTTCGTTACATACACGTGTCGATCCAATTACAACAACTAATCCATTTAGCAACAACAACTCTGATTCATTACAAAATGCGCATAAATTGTACAATTATCGGAATGCGCGCATTTTCACACGCAATCCTATTTTTCCTTGTAGTACATGCGTTCTGGGCGCGGCTTGCTGGAACTTGAAACTATGTATATTTGGCCTTTATTAAAACCTGTTAAACAACTTGAGTGAAGGCTCGAAAACACAATAATTATCGTTTTGGTGACTAACAAGTTTAAGTCGTGTCCCACCCAGTTAACTACGTACTGGGTGGTAAAGGCCTTACAGGGAAGTGCAAGGTGCGGGCTTGAAATTTTAGCCATCATCTCAGAATATACTGTAGTTATTACAAAGAACTTGCTTCGTACACACACACATTTTTAAATTAGATACTACTGTTGCTATGCAACGAGTTTGAGATTCTCTATGTTGAAGACTACCGGTCTAATATGAATGTCCATTATGAATTTTATTATTATTTATTATCAAGCAGACAGTTGTAACAACTGATAGTTGCTTGTATCCTGCTACTTCATGCTAGTTTTTCTTGTAACTCGTAAGATATTTGTCGAGTCGATTCTTGAACTGATTTACAGTTTTGGCTGAAACTACGTCTTCTGGAAGTTTGTTCCATGCATTGACTACTCTGTTGCTGAAAAAGTGTTTGTGAGCATTGTTATTTGAAGAGCTGGCACATAACTTAAGGTGGTGGACTCTTAGATGGAAATTGTCATTGCGTTTTTTTTTCGAAACTTTGAAGGTCATAATGACCATATAAGATATTATATATTTAGGACTTTTATTGAGGAACTTTGATACCAATAGAATTCACGGATTTCCAATTCGAGTCACAAAAAAAGATATTTAGGAATGACAAGGCCATTTTGGTATCCTATAATTAAATTTAAACATAAACTTTTTGTACTTGTAAACTTATTTGCGATCTTATAATAGCGCCCTTAATTTAAGGCAAACTCCGCCCAATTAATAAAATATTTTTACATCATTCTCAATCCATTTGAATCGCATTATTGTAAATTTCTAGGAACATTTAAAAACATAACAAGGTCAGGGCTGTCAAGCGCCAAATATACCCTGCACAAGTGGTTCCAAAGTATACAGTTATTATTCTTATTATTATAACATAGTGAAAAACATAAATATGCTACAATTTTATCCAACTATGATAACGGTAAGTATTGAAATAAGTGAACCTACTTTACGTACTGTAATGTTTATAAGAGATAAAAATAACACCAATACAACACCTTCAAACATTTTCAAGGTTTGTTTTGGAATTCGGAAACGAAGTGCATTATTAAACATTATTGAATGTTTAATGTTAATGGTATTACTGCCGTAATCATACATATTGCGTCAGTTTAACGATTGACCTTGTTTCATTGTTTAACTTGTGCATAACAATTAGTAACACACCTAATTAATTAACAGCCGTTTAATTTGATCTGTTTATATATGCAAGAATATGTTTTGAGAAAGAGCCAGTAAAGAATTGGCACCATGCTTGATGTAACTATTTCTTCTTCACAAAACGCTACAAATTATATACAATACTACTGCAACTACAACGAAAGCCTTTCGGCAACCTCAATGCAGTGCAGGTCTACAGGCAATCTAAATAGCTAATAACTCTAGCCCACTACCATTTAGGAGCGTGCCCAGCAACGCTTATTCGTTGAACAAAATAATTGCCAGCACTTTCACGCTTCGTAGTACCAAGCGCTCTGATATGTTTGGAAAATACAAAGAGCTCCCAGTCCTACGGACCCAATGTGTTTACACCTAACGGCTCAAATATGTAACCAGATAACCCTTTCTTCTGCCCCCATCGAATGCAAACCATATAAAACATGTCTGTGGACTGTCTGTAGCTGTGTCACCACAATGTATTCGCTGCCCAAGGCAACAATTATAAACGTTGGCTTTCGAATATATATTTACCACTAGTGTACTGTCGAAGCTGTCTTTTCTACGAGTACCTAGCCTAATCATGGGCAGGCGGTATTAATCCTTAAACGTAAGGTGGTATAAGTCATAAAGATAAAAAAGTTAAAAAAGAGAGTTTCGACAGCCCTAGTTTGGTTCCATTCCAGCCTACAGATCCGGATCAGACCCGTTATTTGAAAGAACAGTTGATCACGTGGGATCTCGGCCTGGTGAGATGCTCAATGGTTCCGAGAACGGATATCTAGTTTATATATGACACAGCTGCTACATCCATCGAATATACTTACTACAACAGCGTTATTCATTTTATTGCCTGTGCGTGTAAGAAATTAATTTGTGGGCCTTGTGTAAAAAGGTTTTGTCTACCGCTGGCTTTCTAGTCAATCATAATATTAGGAGTTCTTCGCCTTGAACTGAGATCTAGCGAAATTATGTGATGGGTTGATTATGCAATGCAATATACACTCCTTGAACTGATTCAGACCTTATAAGTTACTTAAATATAAAAAATTACTTTGACATTTCCGAGTTGCCCCATTGTCTGACCCTTAGACCGTCACCTTGGCTCTCCTGTCGTATAATCATAACAGACGGTAATGTCTATCTAATCTAGATCAAATCGAAGTGGTAGCTGGAAGAATCAAACTCGTAGTTCACTCCGAACTCCGTACGTGACCATACTGACTCGTGATTTAACGATTTCCTTATACATAAGTAGAGCAAATTACTTAATAACAAGACCGCATGATGGAAGGGAATTTTACGAATGTACCCTTGGCTAGAGACAAGAAGAATTTTTTTCTCCAAGGCTCTAATGGTGTGTTTCGGGCAGCTGTCATGTAGAGCCAGTATTTCCAGGTTAAACCTGTTAAAACCTTCAACCCGGGGTCACTTATCATCAGGTGGAATTATAGTCAAAGGCTAACCTATCACCAATTTCAAAAAGAACTTTAAGATGCTTTTAATTGATGTAAAACATTTGTAAGTCAGCATTGACCGTACGAAAATTATCGCCGAACTTATACTAAATGCACCACTTGCCATTAAGACCTTGGCTACAGATCAAAGAATGTTATTTGCGCTGGCTTCTCTCGATCAACAATAACATCGTACAGATCGTCAAATAAAGACACACAAAGTCTAGACCAAACAATCTAATCGATTTAAAAATACAGTTCCAACATCCTGCCAGTTGTACCAGACCCAGCAATTTGAATATAATCAAAGGGCTGACAAACCTGCCCGTGTAATAATACTAGTAAGGTTAATGCTTTGGAACACGTAGATTGTAAGCAGTAGTTTGGACTTTGTCATTTAGCTACAAATCTCGCTGTATTATTACTGAAAATGCCACGTTTATAGCAGGGTACAATGTCAAATTCACGCAGTCGTAAAAAACGTTAAAGGTGCCAATTTCGAATGAATAGCATTGCTTGTCGACGACAAAAACCGGACCGTTCACCTTCAGGATTGGTTGTTATTTTTTGTAATAAGGCGAAAATAAAATACCTAGTTTAAGAAAGTTTTCTATACGGTACTTGGGAGGTTGCAAGAGAATTGGACTTTCACAATGTGCAACACTATATTCTATGTATATATTAAAAAATATCTGTACGTTAGCTGTACAGATATGTAACATATATAATAAAATCTATCACAGCCAATAATTTTATTTTATTTGTGAATATCTAAACTAATATAATAAAGAGGAAAGATTTGATTGTTTGTTTGTTTGCATTGATTAGGCTCTGAAAGTACTGGACCGATTAGGATGAAATTTGGTATGGAAATAGTTTGAGACACGGGGAAGGACATAGGATAGTTTTTATTCAACTGAGCAAAAAGAGGTTAATGGTTTTGCGCGATAACCCGCGGGCGGAGCCGTGGCCGGAACGCATTTATATAGATACTAGCTAACCCGGCAAACGTTGTTCTGCCATATAAATAATTTAAAAAATAAGGGTTGATCGTAGAAGGGTGAAAATTGAGGATTGTAAGTATTTTTGTATGTTGTATCATAAAAAAATAGAAATTAAAAATTTTGCCTAAAAAATAATAAATAAAATTTAGGGGTGGACTACCCCTAACATTTAGGGGGATGAAAAATAGATGTTGGCCGATTCTCATAGATACCGAATAAGCACAAAAAATTTCATCAAAATCGGTCAAGCCGTTTCGGAGGAGTATGGCAACGAAAACTGTGACACGAGAATTTTATATATAAGAAGATGTCGCATATGTCAATACGTTACTCACCCACACTATATTCTTCTGATTATTTTGGCGTAAACAACAGCGAGTTTATTTAGGGCTAAGAACTATTTTTATTTCACACTTTTGATTAATCAATATGTCACAAAAATATATATAACCCACTATTGTAATACAAGAGAAAGAATAAAACTAAACACATAATATGTGGCTGCCCCAATAACGACCTTATTACACCCCTGTTCGCTCATAATTCACTAAAACTGCCTAGGTTATCCATTAAAAAAACATTGCCCCGTGTAACACACGAACATAAAAGATAATATTGTGCTAATTTGTCTTGTTTATTTCGTTGTAGGCGCGATATAAAAAGTCTCTTGGCTGAGTTAATTATAAAATTGCGTGTGGGGTTTTATCGTGCTATGTTTTTTCTTAGTTTTCTCTACGCTTACTACATTATAACTACATTGACATTTACAGGACCTATTACACTTACTGCTTGCATTGCAATCAATACTACGTCTCACTCAATATTATGTTATATAAAGTTAATGAATAGATTCAGGCGTTACTTTGCGGAAATCCATATTTAATAATAACAAATATTTTTAAAATATTTTACGAAAACATCAAAGTCTTGACTCTACGAGCGCATCGAGAAATGAAATGAATTGATTCTCGATCGTGCGCTCGTAGAGTCAAGACCTCCTGAGGATGCTTGGTGTAGAAGCGAAACGAGTCGAAAATTCTTCCGGTTTGGCTGCGTGGCGTTTGTGACGTCATGTCGGCTTAGCAGGAAAATTAGGCGGAATTGTCACTAGATATATTTTTATATTTTTTAAGTGTTTTATTAAAATATTAATTTGATGTTTTCGTAAAATAGTTTAAAAATATTTGTTATTATTTTATAAAGTTCATTATTATTGTAAACATGAAAGTGTGAGTAAATGTGTGTTGCGCTTTGGGAACATATAATGTGTTTAGTGATAATATAGCTTAGATCTGTCTAGAAGGCTTTTAATAAAATTTTAATCGTATTATTTTTTGTACAAGATAATTTTAATAAGACCTCACTCTGTGACGTTTTCTCTTATCTATATTCCAGCAAATAGTCCTATTTTGACGCTTTGTATTTTTGTGTGTCCCCGTGAGGTGCTGGGCTAGAATGTCACCCCCCCATTTCTACCCGTGGGTGTCGTAAGAGGCGACTAAGAGTAACACACCAGAAGGTGGGCAGCAGCGCTTTCTGAGAAACCGATATCTCACACTGCGATCGCCAAGACGCCTGCCAAGCGTGGGTATAATGGCAAACCCCTCCCCATAATAGGGGAGGCTGTGTTCAACAGTACCCATCTCCTTTCATCCATCCTCTGTGCAGTCTGCATCTTGTCCAAACTTCGAGCTTCTACTCAAAGTGTCCAAAGTCCAAACTACCTCATATTTTTCTTAACTGATGTCATTTTCATACCTATATCTATACAGTTATATTCTTCATTCTTCCACTTTCTCATACAAAAAATATTTTTGTAAATAATACGGGATAACTCACGTGAATAAGTCAGATAGCTCCGACTATAGTTTCAACCACATTCAGTGGTATTTTTCAAGAAGATCTCGGGACGTATAGTCGGAGCTATCTGACTTATTCACGTGAGTTATCCCGTATTATTTACTAAAATGAGTGAAAACCGTTAGTTTTTATAATAAAATTACAAAAAATCTGTTAATATAACACATTATTATTTTAATCTCTCTATAGAACACATAAATACTAAGAAGTCTTCGACATTCAGTAACGAACGAAGCACCTATGATTCACTATACATACATACCATCCGGGCATATTGTCACAATGACTAACAAAAAGGTGAATCAGAACTTGTGTAAGACAGGTAGACTTTCAAACTAAATTAGCAGATAGTTACATTATATCTTTTTCGTAAATTACTGCACGTTAATGTTTTTCAATTACAATAATAATAAATGTTTATTTCCAAAAATAAATTTACAAGCTCATGACTAAAAAATTAAAACAACGTTGTGCTTTTTCATATAGTCCAGCAGCCTAAATCGCTTCTAGTCTTCTGCAATACCGCTATCAAACATCTTGCCTAGATGGGAGCTACAGTAAAAGTATGTCAGTTGTTTATCCTATAAAGGCATATTCCAGGACGGCGATTCTCGTGCAGTGATATGAATATCATAGTAGATAAATATCGAGAAAACATGGCGAATATCGAGTCGCGTAGTTTTGTGTTATTCTCGCAATATCACTATCGATAAATATCAAGCCCTAGCGATCGACACGCAACATTGCGATATCGGGATTATCATTATACTTTTTATACACATGAACACAAGTTCATCTGTGGACATCTTTTTATATCTACCACTCGCGAGTATAGCATTTTTGTGAAAAGTCGATATATTTGGGATATTAATAGTCTATAGGTGATACACGGGATAAATATCGAGAATCGATAAATTTATCCCAATTTTGAGAATTGCCCCCCAGTAAACATGACGCCTATTTTGTTATTTTCGATAATTTTGACCACATTTTGAGTCTATGTCTATAACATTTAATATGAACCATAGACACAAAATGTCATCAAAAATATCGAACATAACGAAATTGCCGTCAAGTGGAATACGCTCTAAGATTAAATTAGTATATTTTAAAGGCGGTCGGTTAACTTGGGTTCTTCGTCGAGTTTTCATGTTTCGTAGTTCATCCCGCAAAGAAACGTCAAGCTCTATACAACACTCTTATGAGTCTTATGTTTCTCTGAGCTTATAAAAAATGAGCAGTTGACAGATTTACTAACCTAATCTCATGAGTTGAGCACTCGACTAGTTTTTGTTTACACCCAAAAATAATAAAATTGTAACAATTGACAAATAACTGACATCCAGTAGCCTAAAAAATCGTTGGCCCCGTGTCGTCGACAACATAAATAACACTTGTCACGCAAGGTCGCGCACATGTGGGCGACGCGCGCATCTAGCGTGGACACGTGTACACGCGGGGGGGATTCCGCTTTGGGAACTTACAACTTGAAGTGCCTCTTAGGGAAATATTGAAGCAGTGATAGCTCAGTGGCATTGGCTATGGACTGCCGCGCAGCAGGTTCGAATCCCGCCGCGGGCTTGAGCTTCACCGCATGGTGGAAGGGCATTTTGCGAATGCCCGCCTGTCTAGCAACGATCCTCAAGTAGAAAATCTAGCAAGCAAAAAGCTTGCCAAGCACTTAACGGTGTGTTCCGGCAGCAGTCCTTGAGAGCCAGTGAAATTACAGGCACATGAAACTAAACAACTATGTCTCAAGGTGACGGGCGCAGTGCAATTCGTGACTTGTGACGAAATTGCATCTGATATAGGCAGAGGTTAGTCCGCTTAACATCAGGTGGGCCTCGAGCTTGTCCCGTCATGATAACATAAAAATTAAAAAATATATATATATTGATTAGATTAAAATTACCTTGTAACAGTTCAATGGTATATATGGAGTTTGTGTAATCTACCGGACCTTCAAATTTTTTTGATGGATGTTTTTATGTGGGTAGGTCTCATTTTGCCAGAGACGGTAATAGAATACTTAATAAGATATAAAAACCCGTCGCGAAGGAAGTAGCAAGCATGTTACCTAGTTTCTCAGAAATTTAATAGTGAGTATACTTCGTGTAATATATGAATTAATTATATTTATTGGGGCATAAAAGTATCTTACGATGTAGATATAAGTCAGCTAATTGGATGTGTAATAAGCACTTACAATACACCAGGATTCAGAACTCTCTCCAGTTTACCGAAGTCAATCTGTCGCCAAGCACCTAACGGTGTGTTCCGGCAGCTGTTCTTGAAAGCCAGTACTTCTAGGTTAGCTTGAACAACATCTTCGACCACATCATCACTTACCATCAGGTGAGATAGTGGTCGAAGACTAAACTATCAGGCATAAAAAAAAAGAAGTATAATTTTAACATATTATTATGTAATTTGTTTGTTATAATTTCTTTGCCAGCTTTATATTTTTTTAAATCGATGAGCGGATTTGCGTACGGCCCGCCTGATGGTAAGCGGATATCGTCGCCTATACGAAATCTGCAATACCATTAGTACTGTTGAAGCGTTGCCGACTTGCCTTAATGATTCTGTTAATCCCCTTTTTTAAAGACCATGTCATATTTATAAGGAAAGGCCGAATAAGGAAATAACTAATGAATACTACTCTACCGAGTACATTGATACATTTCCTTTATTAATATAATTTACATTGGCGGCAGTACATCACGTTTCCATGAAATTTGTCAGCACCGGTGAGAGAAAAATAATATACTAGGGTATAATAAATTAGCAGCGACTTCCTGACATTTTTCTTGCTTGTAATAGTTATAGATACTGAGAATTACTCTGGTTTTGAGTAAACCGAGTAACATGCCCCAAAACTTTATCATCTGCCCTTTTTTTAGACCTTTTTACAACCCTGTTATTTTTTGATTAAACTATCGACTTAAATCTTACAAAATTACAAATATACGAGAGGAAAAATTTAAGTCATGTGCGGGATTCGAACCCACTAAACCAATATCGCTAACATGACAATGAGGTCATTACTCACATTTTCCCTGTCGTTAACCATCGTATTAGGACGGACTTAAATCTTGCTTGTTCCTTTAACCCTTTACTTGGCAGGGATTTGCAATTCTAGTTTTCCTTACTTTTTTCATTCCAATTAGTTATATAATGGTAATAGACCTTACAAAAAATAATATAAAAAATATTTACTCTTTTTTATTGGATTTATAGCATGTATCTTAAAATGCACATTGCCAAGAACACTAAAAAATTAATATGAATTAACATGTATCTAGAACAATACATTGCCAACTAAGCAGGTTTTAAAATATACTACAAAATTCATAAAAAAATAAAAATGATTTATTTTATAACAATGATATCGACAAGAAAATAATAATTTATAAGTAACATTTTATTATTTTACTACAAATAATAAAATATTCAATGAGATCAAATATTCCCGTTAGCGAATAAAACAAAAGTAATTATTTTTATAATTTGTGTGTGAAACTTGTAAACATAATTGCATTCTTATACCAAACAAAAGCGTACATTAAATTTGTCACACAAATACTTTGTGCTATTTATACAACAACCCTTAGTCTTGAAAGATGGCAGATGGCCCACTTGGTCATAACGGCTATCACATCGATATGTAGGCGTAGTAAACTTTGAGGGTCTAGAGGCATTCTCTTTCCACATTCTTTGTTAGGTTACTAGGCAGATCAGAGAAATGCATAATCCTTCTGACTTTTTTAGACTGTTTCTACGTCAGAATATTCTCAACTTATCGTATCTCAAAGCATTCGACCAATAACATGTATATGGCGGCGTTGAGATTACTCCCATCAAGATTTTAATCGCTACAAAATCCTTTATACAGTCGATTGTGAGGTTTAATAGTGTTCTTTTTACTTGCATGTGGTATACATTAGATTCGTGAGCTATCAAGTCATACAAATTATAAACGAAAAAAAAAACAATATAAATACTGTCTAATGACTTGTCAAATTGTTTGCCTTGAATGTCAGCTAGGCCTTCAAAAGGTTTTCGTTATACCTCCAATTTTCAAATCTTCACTACTGTCTCTATTGCTACTGTTAATGGCCCTCTTTTTGATCTGGTAGCAGTAGAAGGTAATGATATAGAAGAGTGTGAGGGTAAAGGAGAAGGTATTTCTACAATTGAACTATTCAAGGAAGAGGTGTCTAAATTATGTGAGCTTGAGGAAGGTATCAAGACTAATCTGATAGAAAAGTCCTTGCAGCAAAGAGAGAGAATCAGAGGAATCAAAGAGAGAGGGTTTCATTGTCCATAGTGACTGTAAAGCACTGATGATGTTTGGTCGTATGATAGTGTGGAATTGTCAATTTCTTTGAATTATTTTTTACTTTCTGATGATATTCATATATCTTTTAATGCTGGTGGTAGGGTTGTTGAAATTGAGCTGTCCGAATTATAATCATCTTGGTCATGTTAGCAATGTAGTTCATCTCCTGAACAAGCGCTGTTATCGGAACAAGCTGCAGGTTTGGATACTAATCCTATTTTTCGTTGAGCTCACGTGAGAGGCTGAAATAAAATAAATGTTTAAATAATTATATATGAATAAAACTCACATAATTTATGTATATAAAGTAGTAATAACTTAAAATACTCATCACATTGTATATAAATTTATAAAGCTTATGATAGAAAAAGCTGGCAATGTATCCTTCAGTGCACACCATCCAGAAATTGTATAATGTAGATCACCTGGCAATGTGCATTATTAGATACAGCATGAAAGGCCTAAGATTTTTTGTAACAAATCGCTTACATGCACATAAAATCAATTGCACATTCGGAGAAATGTATATTTAGCTACAAAAATACAGTATCGTTATTTAGGAATTCTTATATCTTTTAAGATAAAAAAGGATTCTTACCTTCGACATCGTGGGCGCTTGCGCACGTTCCGCTATCTTGCAATCTACTGATGCCTATTATAGCCAAAGCACATTCGTGATTTTTTTGGTATTAAATACATTACACTAGTTATTCAAAACCACCACGACTAACGTGAAATGTATCTATACTTTGCCACATTTTTTTTCTTAATTACGTGTGCATTTCTAGATACGCTGCCAAGTAAAGGGTTAAAAGTGCATGTTACTTGCACCTTGAAGCGTTTAGCGGTCAAATGCTTGCTTATCTGACGCAAAAAAATAAAAATACCCACTAAAGACGCTCTTACTTTAGATTATTGTTCACAACTGTATGCATAGTTTCCTGGGACATAAAATCTAAAGTAAATAGAAGAAAATATTGAAAACACTAGTTTCATCAACTACAGTCCACAAGTTCATATAGCTCCCGAAAAGGATATAAGCTAGCTATAAACGTATTGAAACTAGCACGAAGCCCACCTTCTGCCTATAACAGATGCAGTCACAAATGGCGAACTGCACTGCGTCACCCTGAGCCATACAGTTGCAAAGTCTCATGTGCCTGTAATTTCAACGGAACCCATACCCTACAAACCGGAACACAGTACTGCGCACATTATTGCTTGGTGTCCAAAATAGATGGCGGTATTTCCCCGAAAGAATTCCCGCACTTATCATGCTTCATACACACACTTCGTACACTAAATAAGTACTGTACTGTATCAGCTGGGTCGTCCACTGCTGAACACAGCCTACCCTATTAGGGGGTATTTGCCAAAATCCCCACGCTTGGCAGGTTTGGGGATCGCAGTGTAAGAGGGCAGTACTTTAGAAGGCGCTGCTACCCACCTTTTAGTATTTTCCCCCTAATAGCCTCTTATGACACCCACGGGATGATATGGAGGTGCAATTCTAACCCGGCACCCCACGGGGAAGTGGGAACACAGTAACTGCTCTTAATTTTTAGTTTCCTAATTGTGAAGTAAAGAAACTCAAAGTACCTGAGCAATTTTCTCAGCAATAACATCATTGCAGTATAACTACCTTCTTAATTAAAATTGCGCACAGAAATAATATATATCTGAGTCACACAGTTTATAATTTAACGCTCATGATGTAACTGTATTGTTTTATGTGGCGCGTAGTTAATTAGAGAAGCCTGAGAAACTGGAAGGAAGATGTATAAGTACTAATTGCCTAGGTATTGTGTTGTTTCTGTTTGTGTTCGTCTTATATCGTGCTAAGTCTAAATTTTTTTTTTTTTATGCTTGATAGGTTAGCCTTTGACCACTATCTCACCTGATGGTAAGTGATGATGTGGTCGAAGATGTTGTTCAGGCTAACCTAGAAGTACTGGCTCTCAAGGACAGCTGCGGGAACACACCGTTAGGTGCTTGGCGACAGAATTTCTACTTGATGGTGGTAGCTAGCCAGGCGGGCATTCGCAAAATGCCCTACCACCATGCTATAACGACTGCCATCCTAAGACAACAACCGGGACCGACGGCTTAACGTGCCCTCCGAAGCACGGAAACGCTCAGTAGTAATGTCACTAACGGTCACCCATCCAACTCATGACCGCACGCGACGTTGCTTAACTTTGCTGATCGGTTGAGAACAGTTAAGTAAGCTTCGCTACGAGCGCTTCAAATATACTGTATACTTTTAAAGCGGTCGTAGCGAAGTTTACTTAGCTGTTCTTAACCGATCAGTAAAGTTAAGCAACGTCGCGCGCGGTCATGAGTTGGATGGGTGACCGCTAGTGACATTACTACTGAGCGTTTTTGGAATTCGCTAGTTTTACATATTTTTTTACAAACTTACGGACACTACGCTACGCACGGCGCGTGCCGGACGTGTGTGCGTGATTTCAAAGTTTTGTTATAAAACCTAAATAGGGTTACCTACAAAGTTTAGTTTCTCTTTTCTTTTAATGATCCAGTTTCATAATGAGTTAATAGTTAAGTTTAATCTTATGATTCTTACGTAATATATTTATCACCTAATTTAGGTAAAAAAATCGTCTCAAATGTGTGTAAAATGATATGTAAAACAATCACTGCTATTTATAATTTTTGTTATTATGATTTTACACATATTTGAGACAATAACCATTTTACCTGTATTAGTTGATAAATCTTTTATATACACATAATATGTGTAAGTTCGACCGTAGATTTATTTTTCATTCGAACTTGAGGTCAAAGTACAAACTCCCTTTCTAATCCCAGAAATGTCCATCTGATTCTGTTATTGATCTGACAACCCTAATTACACCATATATCCCAAAAAAGAAAGATGGCAATCGTTCAAAAAGGACTATTACCCACCGCTTTTTGAGCAACTGCCAACTTTCTGTGCGATCCTGAAGACGCCCGCTAAACGTGGGGATTTTGACAACACCTTTATTCAACGATGGAAGTTACTATCTTAGTATGGGTATTGATGATGAATTAACTCTTAAGAGTTTTGAACTCATGCTGCTTACGAGCTAAATACCCTTGACAAACAGACAGATGAACTACCAGATAAACAGACAGAGGAGTTTTGGGTAAGGCGGTACCCTAAAAATAATATGTAGTAATAAAACAGGTACATCATAAAAATCCCTACATTTTTTTATTTTTTTATAGTGGCGGAACAAACTCGAGGCCCACCTGATGTTGAGCGGACTAACCTCTGCCTATAACAGATGCATTTCGCCACAAGTCACGAATTGCACTGCGCCCGTCACCTTGAGACATAGTTGTTAAGTCTCATATGCCTGTAATTTCACTGGCTCTCAAGGACTGCTGCCGGAACACACCGTTAGGTGCTTGGCGACAGATTTTCTACTTGAGGGTGGTCGCTAGCCAGGCGGGCATTCGCAAAATGCCCTTCCACCATGCGGTGAAGCTCAAGCCCGCGGCGAGATTCAAACCATGGACCTGCTGCGCGGCAGTCCATAGCCAATGCCACTGAGCCATCACTGCTTCAAAACCTACAACACAAGAGAAATCGCAGCTTATTGCTGCTCTAGTAGGGTAAACGCCACAGTAATTGACAACGGTGGGCTGTGCTATAACTGCAGAGTACTAGATTAATTATCCCAACACAAATAATAATCATTCGAAATAGTTTTCAACATCAATAAACCCGATTGTGGTATTAAATTAATTCTCTTTGAGATAAATTAAACCACAAATCGGATTGAATAATGTGTGCGATATGAACGTTATAAATTGAAACTGTTGTTTCCGCGTGACCCGGAGCTAAAGTGTGTCACGGGCGTTTCAATGCCACAAAATCGATACAGCCGGGATAGTAATGTAAATATCGCGCCGTGTGGGCTTCCCGAACCGGGTTAACATATAAAGTTGGATATTGGCAATGTAATATGAAATGACGTGGGTACGGTAATTAATCACTTATTACGAGAATAGTTGTATGTTAAAGAAATATTGAATTTATCAGTTTATTAATCTGTAGATAAACATTAGGTAACGATTGTGGTGTTGTTATTGTAATACAAGTTTCTTTACAGGATCTTTATTTTTGATGTATATTACTGTTCAATACAGAAACGAATCTAAAATGGCGCCGATAATCATTCCCTCTCACTTGCACTCTATCGACAGCAATAGTGTCCAAGCGAGATAAACTGGGTTCTAAATACCCTAGGAATCGAAATATCTTGATACTACATAAAATGTTAATATGCACACATAAATAAACTATGTATTATTTCGGGACCAATTAATATTTAACACCAAACTTCATCAAAATCTGATTAACACTTCATGTTACAAGATATCGCATTCATATTAATATTATTAGGAGTAGAATACGAAACGTTACAAACTATCGCATTCATATTAATATATTAGGAGTAGGAATTGGCAGAATTAGATTTACGGCAATAGCGCGACGCTATGACCTGTACCATGCCATAACTAAGCACGGCAAAAATGTATGTACCTACCAAGACGTGCAAACAAAATGCACTCGCAATATTTTACGAAAGCAACGTGAAGAAATCCACTCGACAAGTCAAACATTACCAACTTTACAGAAATAAAGTAGCAAAAACGACTCGAGTTTCTCTTACGAGCTTAAACAACTCGGAGACGAGTGACCTTCGAGAGCTAACAGCCGGCTGGTAACAGCGTAACGTAAAACTCGTCTATCTATAACCATAGCTATACATATAGATCCGATCAAACAAGCAACGCTGTATAGTATGTATGTATGTAGCGCTTAGCACGATGACCCGCGCGCCACCCGCCGCCATTCCGTGACGCATCAGACGTTGCTGTGCGAAACGACGTACCACTAGTGATAGTATAATCTAAAGTCGACTCTAAAGTTCAGTCGCTAGACTAGAATGTTGCTCGATATCCGTTTGTAGGTTATCTCGTCGGAGTACGAGCTCCAGTCGAGAAAGCATTCATTGTATTTTTATTTTTGTACACATCAGGCGCAACGCAGCGCAGTCGGACACAAGTGCAGTGTTCCGAGAAACGTTCAAAAGCAGATATTGTGGTGTTGGGTTCTCGCTGGGAGCGGAGCGAACGATGCGAAATGCAGCTGTTAGCAGCGAGACTATGTTCATTTGTTATACGTTTTGTCTATGCCTAATGTTAATGTAGCTTCTCGAGTCTCTTTGTTTGATGTTCTCGCTAATCACTGAAGTTGTTACAGCATCCTATGGAACCATAAATACAATCCACGAAACTTTTAATGTAATTCTCAACAAGACGACGACGGCTTGGCCTAGAGTCTGTGTAAATAATCTTGCTTTTAGCACAATCAACTTCAAGTTCTTTTGAGAAACTTCACACGAAATACATTGTGAAACCAGACAATCCGGTTTCAAACTCTCAAAAACAATGTATGCAAAAAATGCGCATGATTATTTAATGGGATCAGAGATATTTAAATTAAAAGTTGAAAAAGGAGGTTTGATCATTACAGGCGGTGTTCCGGCACGCGGCAGCGCGGTGGAGGCAGTGACAAATAGCCCAGTAATTTAAAGCAAATGCTTTGCGGACGAATTTAATTGAATTATGGAAGAATTAAAACAAGCATTACGCAATCTTCATTTGCATTGAATAGAATTTATGTTTATTGATACGCTAAGTTCCGGAATTACGAAAATATATAATAACGTAATTTGTCCATAATACAAGAAACAATACATGTATAAATATGGAAGAGTATAAACAGTTTGTACCATTTATAAATTTCCTGTTTTTTTTATTGTAATTCAGAAAACGCAACCTTTTAGACTACACTGCATCATTTATTATTTGCAAAGTTTTATTTGTCTATTCAGAATACGGCTAGCTGTATTTTTCCAGCAATCGCGTGTCAAGTCTACAACGGTGTCATTCACCCTACAGTAGCTGTCACCAATCACTGCAAGACGCTTGACGGTCCGTTTTTTCCTTTTTCCAACCTGGAAACTTTAATTAGCTCCAAACTGTCAACAATTGTGTCGTTCACCCTTAAAAAAGATAAAACAACTTATTTTTTTCCCGTAACATTTCAAAAGTTGCGGAGGCTTTCGTAAAAAACCCACACATAACAACTTTTACTTACATTTTTATGGCTTTCTATAGAACTGACATTTTCCCAAAATATATAATCAAGTTCAACCAACCAGTTTTAGGTATGACCGCAAATTCATCTGTTTGGAATTTAGTCATCTAAGGCCGTATTCCATTTGAGTTATTTTCGATTATTTGGACCATATTTTGCGTTTATGGATCCACATTTAATATGAACCATAGACACAAAATGTGATCAAAGTTATCGAATTTGGCGTCAAATGGTATACGCCCTACGAAGGTAGGTACAGTCGCCTGCAATAAGAAGTATACACATTGTAATTTTCAAAATAGTGGCAAAGAGTTCTGTCTTTTTCTATGTAATCAGAAGTGTCTTAAAATCAAAGATTAATTTGAATAGTTTCACTCATGTTAATGTTAACTCCGATTATTAATATATCTACGAGATAAAAAAAACATACGTGTCAAATTGAAAACCTCCTCCTTTTTTGGAAGTCGGTTAAAAATGAGCTAAAAACAAGCTGTATATGCAGACCTATAAGTCTGACTGTACCCCATCACTTAGGATTGGACCAACATGTTCAATTCAACGAACGTCCATGTCATCGAAGTTAAAATCTCCCAAAGTTTGATTCGTGGTTCGTGACCTGAGGGATGGCAAATAAAAGTCATTGTGTAACCAAAGATTGTACTAACTATTATTATATATGTAATATTAAAACAAGAACGCATTTACCATCAATGTGTAATGGTCAACTGCTTTATTCCAATTCGATTAATTAACGATATTTCGAATGTCGTGATTCGACAGCAGCGAAACGTGGAACGATAAACTGTTTTGCACGTTGCGCGCGAACGTCAACGGCAGTTATTTTCGTGTTGTTTTCGTTAACGGTGCCATGTAAACGCACGCTAGTCACTTCACCTCGTATATTGTATCTGGGCCATTGAATTGCTCGTAGGTATTGTCAGATTATCGATAGTATTTAAATGAGTTTTATATTCGTATGCAGTTGCCGCCTTTTTAATATAAGGACTGTTCCATACCTTTCCGTTAGATGTCGTAAAAAGCAACTATAGGATATGCGATGAGTGAACAGGATGCCATTGAATCACGTCGAGGCGTGAATACGGCGTTGCTGAATGTTAGGCGAACAATACAACTCTTTAACAACTTAATGCTCAAGTAAACTAATAACGAGAGTATTCACATCAGAGATGCCGCCAGGCAGGCGTTCGGCCACAAAATGATGTCAGGGAACTATGCGTCTGATTACCTAAAACTTTTTACCCAAATCTCTGCTGGGTACATAATGAGAAGAAATTTCACACAATCGACTTTTCGTAATCCCGTTTTTTCCTCCAAAACTGTATTTTGCAATCAAAATTTAAGAAAGAGTATAGGTATCAGGGCTCCTAACATGTTCTTTAATGTTAAAAAGTTTTCAAAGTTGTCTGGTAGGTAGGTCGATCATGGCGAAAAAATAGCGTTTTTAGTGATTTTCAAACTGTTTTGTCATTTTCATTCTTTAGTACTTAATAATTAGTTGCTGAAAAACAGGAAATAACAGGGGCAGGCCTGGATTTTATGTAAAAAACAAATTGCTCTAGAGGCTTTAATCTTTATCCAAGGCAAAACAGACATTTGTATGAAGAATCGCACGCCACCTAAACCAAAACTTTTTAATATAATTTTGAATCCTCAAAGGTGTTCTTAGTTAAAAAAATACCGATCGATCGACGGGAGGGGCTTGAGTAGGATGATGATAACATTTCGATGTGACAATCGAAGAGCATCGATTGGAGAGCGCTACAAAGGACCTTGAGCAAGAATGCACTTTGTTTTTCACTGAATAGTCGTTGAACGTAGGTAACTAAATAAAACTTGTATGCCCCTTCTAAGTACCTAGCCAAGATACTTCAAGTTTATTTAAATAATCTACTTATAATTAAATCCAAATCAAAATTCTAATTTCAAATAACACAGACTTAAAACGACGACGGTCGCCATATTAGATTGCACCGCCTCGAAGCCCGCGCTTTCTCTCCAGCCAGTTCAACTTCACGTACACAACACAAATTGAATAATCTATGCAACAACGACCGAACGCTTATTTCCCAGAAGTCTGCTGACGTCGCGTCGGTCGGTGCAGTGTGTACCTATAGTTAGGTAGTTTGACTTTTACTTTCCGGTGTTGAGCTGGCATGGCAAGGGCAATGTGCGTGTTGTAAATAGTAATGATACTATGATTCTATTAGTTAGTTATTATTGATATTGTGTCTTGTTTTTTAATAAATAGTTGGCTTGTATATAGAATAGCTCTTAGCTTAACTCCCTATATTCCATTTTAGGTATTGTATAGAATAAATACATTTGGAATAGATACAGTACATGCCAAGCCGTTTTAGTATTAGAGAGCCTTTGACAAAGTAAATAATTACATTGGCCGGGTAACAATTAACAATGTTCTCCTGGATATTGTTAGGTACATTAAGCTGGTTAATAATTTGATTTAAATTTAGAATCTCAAAATGTGTACAAATCTTTTACCGTAGATTACACCAAAAAGTATGTGTTCGAAAATCGAGCTGAAACCTTTACAAGCATAACCATGATGATTTCATTCAAGATGAGAAAATATCGTAATAATGAGGATTTATGTGATCTAAACGATGTGGAGCACCAACACCATGCACACCATTATTTTATACAGAATTGCTTGATGTGGTCGCGACGTCATAATTGACTACTATAGCCTCGAATTGAGCAATATCAGGTGCTGGAAGCAAGATCCAAGAAGAAAAAGGAGGAATAGATATCTCAGTAATCACACGCCGTCTTCTCTCTCTCTCTCTCTCTCTATCTGTCATGCCAGCTGGGCAACTGAAATCACGCCAATAAGTAGTGAGATACCATACTAATAGGTATAAAATGTATTATTTTGGCATAAATAGAAGTACCTATACAAAACAAGGTCAATGATTGTGAAATTTGTGAAACGCTCTGATGGCAACACTAGCACATTTTTATTTTATAGGAATATCGTATAAAACTTTGTCTACTGTTTCAAAAATCAATGAATTACAAGCAATCAAACCTTTATATCTATATTTACCTACCTAACTCAAATAAAACGCTCTATTCTTTTCAGGGATAACGCTGTCTTTTTGGACTTTGCTGTGCTGCACACTGCATTCTAAGCTCCCTTGCTGCGCGCCTGGGAGTTCGATCTACAATCCTTTGTTTGGATTCGGTTCGATATTCAAAATGTCACCCACAGAGTAACATGTTATAATTACAATTACAACCTCTTTTAGAGTGCATAAGACAGTACTTTTATTATCTCCTTGCGCCTTACTTCATGATCTACTATTAGTTACTAACGTTTATTAATTCAATGCTAACGTAGAAAAATGGTTATTGATAATTCATTCATTTCGTATCAATGGCTAATTGTCTCTCAAATAATGTTTGCCCAATGGGAGGCCACACCACGGCCCTGTAAGATGCATATTTGAGGTCATCTTCTGTGCAGGTGACTGGGCACTTTTATTTGAGACATGACAGTATGTGTGACATATTTTGCTCAGAGGCACCACACTCACATTCCACATATAACTCGTCCTTTATTCCCCATTTGGCCAAGTTGCTTTTGCAACGACCAACTTGGACTTACACTTACAGAGTCTGTTGAGCGACTTCCAAATTGGCCACTGCAGTTCGTTACCAGGAAGCAGGTGTTCCGCTGGGGTAATATAGTTTGTGGGATTGGGGTATTTTTTGTGCCAAAGTTGAAGTCTCTCCTCCTTTGCGCATCTTTTTTCCGAAGGAGTTGTAACTCGGTTAAAACTTTGATTGAAAATTGATAATGGTTTTAATAAATAACCTACAGTAGTTATGGTGTGATGCGATAAATTACGTATGAACAATATATAAGTTATAGCAACCGACGTTAGCAGTTCCTAGTATTACTTATCCTTTATCCTTATCTTAATGGCTGATAAAGAGATAAGTAAGTACAGAACATGTCTGATGTCATCATAACAAAGTTAATGACATGCCTAGTGATTTGTCGTAATAGGTTCGCCTGAACTTCTAGGTTAGCCTGAACAACATCTTCGACCACATCATCACTTACCATCAGGTGAGATAGTGGTCAAAGGCTAACCTATCAGGCATAAAAAAAAAAGAAAAAAAAAAAAAAAAAAGAAAAAAAAAAAAGTGAATAGCAGAGAACGTTTCAACTTCGGACCAACTCCCAAGACTTGGGCACAGATCACTCGTCTGTGTTTGAGCACAGATAAGATAATAAAAAAAAATTGGTGAGCTTATTTTAAACTGATTTCCAAAGTGACAGCAGTACAGCTTACAGTGGTGTATTCCGTTCCGATCCCACGAAGAGATACCAGATGGTATCAGTATTTTCTATTTAGTTTTTATTCCGTTCTGATCCCACTTATAATTTAGAGTAGTAAGTAGCGTTGAGATGGTAAGCAGCGATGTTTTGATGCCCCAAGTGCAGCAGCAACCCACTCATATTCGCGGCCGACTATACTTCACTGTTCTGTCGACTGTCACACTAGAGTAGCGAAAATACGCTTGAAATGCTTAGAGAAAATATAACCAAAGTATTTTTTTTAATATTTTTATTTCATCAATAACGCTTGCCCCGCGGAATACATTACAAAATTACAAAGAGGAAAAACACCCCTATAGCCTATACATATACATCGGTATCGCTCCATCCCCATACGATAGGTAAGATCGAGAGATCAAATATGAGTTATGAGTCATATGTCACGTTGGCTTAACGGTCAGAGCATACCACAGTTATAGGAGTGGATGGCGCGGGTTTGAATCCCTCACTAGACTATAACTTTTCCTCTTGTAATTTTGTCGTAACCTCTGTAATACTCTGTGGTAAATACCCAACCTGCAAGCTACATAATCCAGTGACTTGGTTCGGTATCTTGTATGTTATTTCACAAACGACAGTATAGTACCACCAACTTAACTGTGCAGTTCGCGAGGGCGCTGCTGGTCAAGGAAATCAACTACAAACAGTCACAATTTGAAGGAATGTTGTAGTTCTTTTTTTTGCCACCTGAACAGATAAGTTGGTGGGACTATACCATTGGAACTGGTCAAGTGAAGGGCATTTAAGTCACGAAGTCGTTTAGATCGCCACCTCCAAAGATATATACAGAGATTTTATAATGATACTGCAATATAAAAACTTACCTGATAAAATGGTTCTATGGAAGTTATTTGAAGATGTGGGCATGGCTCCCGGCTTTAATAATTTAAAGACTGCTTTGTTGCAGTTAGACGATATGATTAAAGATGGCCGTAGTCAGTAATGGGATAAGTGTGAACGTGATAAAGACTATTCGGTTAGGGAACCGAATTCCTATACTTGAAGGTCAGGAACTTTCTTTTCAAATACTACTCTGAAGCGCTCGTAGCGAAGTTTACTTAACTGTTCTCAACCGATCAGCAAAGTTAAGCAACAACGCCCGCGGACATGAGTGGGATGGGTGACCGCTAGCGACATTACTACTGAGCCTTTCCGTGCTTCGGAGGGCACGTTAAGCCGTCGGTCCCGGTTGTTGTCTTAGGATGGCAGTCGTTATAGCATGGTGGTAGGGCATTTTGCGAGATCTGTCGCCAAGCACCTAAGGGTGTGTTCCGGCAGCTGTCCTTGAGAGCCAGTACTTCTAGGTTAGCCTGAACAACATCTTCGACCACATCATCACTTACCATCAGGTGAGATAGTGGTCAAAGACTAACCTATCTAGCTAAATAAAAAAAAACTTTGTAAAAACGCTTGAAGTTACCTGATAAGAGGGTTGAAAACAGTACTTATCATATCTGCGTAACAAATGGTAATTGGATATGCAGTTCTTTTTCTAACTAATTGACTAGCCATTAACCGCTGTGTCAGCTGATGGTAGGTGATGATACTGATGATGCTGTTGAAAATGTGACTCAGGCTAAAGCCAAAATCAAGTATGAAATTTAGACGTCTATTGTGCACTCTTATGCAAGTCATATACAGAATTTTACTACTAATTTTACATTCTACTGCCGCAAAAAAGTGATAGGTAGAGCCATTGCGAGAAGAACGGGCAAATTAGATTTACTGGCTATTAAGGAATGCTGCCACAACGCACACATGGTGGAAGCTGGCCAGGTAGGCACTCGTAAAATGCTCTACCATTATGCGAAAATGATGATGTTGTTTGTTGATGATGATCACATTTTGAAATAGATAATTAAAACTGCCAAGGCGAAAGATTTTCCGGTGGATAATAGCTGTCACTGGTACCTATCCAAGAAATGGAAAAGACGTCAAGGTAGATCATCAGCACGATGGGGGATGGCGTTGTATGGCTCATCAGAATAATAGATAAGATTGACACTATTCCAAGATCCTTTTACCATACCCAGAACTGGTTGGATATATACTATCTAATTTTATAGATAGATACTATCTGTTTATAAAGATAGATATTATCTGATTATATAGATAGATACTCTATTATTACATAGATTATATTATATAGATAGACACTCTATGATTATATAGATATATAATCATAGAGTATATCTATGTATAAAATGAGATAGTATATATCCACCCAGTTTTGGGTATGGTAAGATACTCTATGATTATATAGATAGATACTTTCTGATTATATTGATAGATCATCATCATCGAAAACAGCCATAACGTCCACTATTGAATAAGGGCATCTTCATTACAATTGCCGTACCACAAAACAAAGGCCTCCGCGTCTGGTGAGATCCCACTGTAAAGTTGAACCCGTTTTGATTCCCAGGAAGACTGCTGCATAGCCAATCGAGATATCATCTCTAGGCCAGCTTAATGCTTGGTTCAGTATAATCAATAGCAAGGTAATAAAATAACATCTACCGTTCAACAAGGGCCTCCCGCAAAAGAGGGGAGGGGGGTTGCCATAATCCCCTCGCTTGGCAGGCTTTTTTCCCGATTATTATAATATTTTTTTATGATTGGTAATTCATAGTTACTTGTCAGTTTTATTAAAAGTTACTTGGTTGAAGACGTAGAGGGCAGATGATAGAGGCCGGAACACACCTTTAAGTGCTTGGCCACGGGTTTTCAACTTGAGGATAGTAGCTAGACTGCTGTGGCGTTGCCGGTGCCGGTGTTAATGCCGTGCCGGAAGTGGAAAATTTCCCAATGTGTAGCCAAATCATAGTTATCCAGAAACAGGTAGGTATCATCTATTTAAGCTGCTTCCTTCGCAGGTACCTAACGTAAAACTAAAGTGTTTATAATGCAACATACAGTCCACTATGTAGAGGCTGTAGGCGTGAAGAAGAGCCTATGGAGCACGTACCATTGCACTAAAAAGCCACGGAGCAAATGAGTATCGAAACGGGGCTATGTGAGTCTTTGTCACCACCACCACATACGCCACTGGAGCAGCTATGAGCTATGCCAGCGACCCAAAGTCCTTCTCCGCTACATCAAGGAGTTAGGATGGTTTGGGTAGAAGCTGGTGGGTGATGTGCACAAAACACTCCAAGCGGGGGGTCCGCGTCAGTGCAGGACATCACCATCGAATAGACTAAGAAAAGTGTTTATAATTTCTATCTAAGCTAGGTTTAGGACAAGGGGCGTGGGAGGTAAGGTCGAAAGGTTAATTAACAAGCCTTAATTGATGCCTACAACAAACAAAATGACTTCATCGTTTAAAGGATTACAATTGAATTGTAATGGCTGGTCGCTTGCAATCGCTACACTAACAAGAAACATAGGTACAACATTCAGAATCAGCCTTCTATAGGGTATATCCTAATTTACTATAGGTATATAGCCTGGCGCTGGTGGGGTGCAGGGTTAGAACTTAGAATTGCACACCCCTACCTTCTTGTGGGATTGTATATATTTGTATAACAATCTTCCAAGATTTTTTATTATTGTAAAGACATACATTTAAGAAATGCATAAGTGACTAGCTCTTGCATAATTGTTTTTATGACGTTAAGGAGTTTGTAGTTTATTGTGACAAACTTTTATAAATATTTGCACGCCTGCATTCAGACTTATTACAATGACTGATGTACTCTATAAGACCATTCCACGAATATTTGTTCCACTGTGTAATGTAATCTTGCAAATATTTTTTTAAGAAGACTTTGAGAAGAAGGGAACATACACGGATAAGAGCAGCAGCGTCTTCTGAAGAATTGGCGTCTTACACTGCGATCGCCAAGACGCCTGCACATAAAACATGGAGAAGTATTTGTTTAACGGTGGACTTTCCAGTTGTTAAGTATCTTTTCAAGGACCTTTTACTTTATTAAAAAATCACAAATATACGATAGGAAAAATTTAAGTCATGTGCGGGATTCGAACCCGCGTTCATCCTTCCCTTGAGCGGGAGTATGCTCTAACCAATTGTGCTAACATGACATGACGTCATAACTCAAATCTTTCCTATCGTTCTTTAACCGTCGTATTGGCATGAAGCGACATCTATAGTGCCACTTGCGTTGTACTACATAGCAGGCGTTATTGCAAACCTAACAATATTAAACCTTTTACTGTATTTTGAGATGCTGTGTTCAGACATTGTCTCGTCTGTTGGTAAGTGATGATGTTGACAAATATTGTTAGACTACAAGACCTAGAATGGAAACTGGCTCTGATATAACTGGATAGCTGTTGGAAATATTTGAATTTTCGGAACACACCGTTTGGCGACTGATATTTTAGTTGAGGGTGGTAGGTATAGGTAGCGAGAATTCCCAAATGCCGTTTCCTAAGTAGCTCAGAGTGTTACTGCAGACCTCGTCGCGGTGCTTGCCTAGTTGTTCCTAACCGATTAATCAAGGCAACGATCATTACTTCAATTATATGAGTCACCGCTAGTGGCACTTACTTTTGAGCGCTTTCTCGCTTTTTGTTCGGTTGTTGATCATTGTAATTAAATTCTCTTTCATTTTTTGATATAAAACGCCTTTGTATCACAAATTCATAATGTGGTCATAATCCTTAGTTGCGAACGGTACCATGGTGGGCAGGAGCTAACAAAATAGTAGGTAGGTACCCAACTATTACCCAAGTCTAATTTTGAAATACTAGGGTAGATTTCACTCACAAATTCCTTGTTAATTACTGTATCAATTTAAGAGTACCTATACCTAATACCTAGGTCAATGAAGATTTTTTGAATATATGGCTTATTGTGAAGTTAATAGCAAGAAACATTCATATATATACTATAGGTAAGATGTTATAATACAATTAGGTTGTCAATAAGATATTTCAGATATTTAACTTTTCGATGTAGTACCTATGCAGGAAGCCTGATTGTACAGGAAGAACCGTTTGGCTTTTGGTCGGAAAAGGAAGATAAAGTTCATTGCTTACAAAAATAGAGAATATAAGTAGGCATATACAAGATAACGATTCAGTACATTAGGTAAGTATATGTGCGGAATTAATATCACATTGTCGCGTGTTATCGAACACGTCACGGCGCGGCATGGCTCTCTGCTTTGCGAGACCGTCACATCACATGACTCAACCAACCGACAGTTTCCAAAAGCACAAGCAATACCAACCTCGATATGATGTCGATCAACACCTCGCCTGATGGAGCAGACCACACCATTATATGTCACTAAACACAACACTAGTCCACCTGCGCCCACAGACCACCATCTCACGGATAAGGACCTACACGTTCCCGAGTGATAACGCGGCCAAACAAAAAAAAACCGGGGGTCCTAAGAAGGTCGAATCTGGTATTTTTTTCTGGAGAGCTGGCAACGTCGCAATTGCCGGCGGACGACGCGCGTTTGGCCCGCGCGCCGCTCATTGGCCAAGTGCGGTGGCGGCCATCACTGCCGACCGGCTGGTGGCCCAATGACGCCGCGTCCCGCACGCCCCGCCCACATCCTCGATGCCTGTTGAATGAATTTCGCGGCAGTCGCGTTGGAGACTTTGGACTTGGTGCACGTGTCGACAACAACTTAAGACAGATGATGGCTGACTAGCGAACGCTATGTGAAAGGAGCTACTAGTGACACTTCATATTCGTAATATAATCGTGTACAAAATGAAAAATTGCAACGGCTATCCTCCTCCTGTCCTGGTGTCCTCCTTATTATAGCAAAACTAATGCAGTGGTTTTTTAACTTAGCATAAATAGAATGGCAAGTAGTTTATTACTGACTAAAACGAATCATGAATATTTAGATTTTGTTAGTTATGTTACATGACAAGAGAGTAAATATATTAATAAACAACAGTGAAAGTATGTAAGCAAATGATTGGAAGTTAGTGTGATTGTTACCTCATTTTCGTGTTTGCGTCACTGAATTATCCAATCCTTTGATGATCATTGGCTGTTATTTTGAGATTTATAAATCCAATTACCTGTAACAAGATAAAAAAAGAAACAATTATCAATCAGGGACTTAGAAAATTTTGCTCTTAAATTTTTTTTTTTCTTATTCTTACATTTACTTTACATTTGTATGTTTCACACTCTGTAGTCTTTTCCCATGAGTGATGAGTGATTTTTCCATTTTTATTTATAACATTGAATAACTTCACCAACGTTCGTGTTTTTTTATTATAGGTATAGCATCCAATGTAACCTGTCGTGTCATTTTCGGATCGGTTTCTGCAAGTGGTACATCGACTTTAGAAGTTTCAATTTCAACTACAAGTGCTGTCTGTAGTTTCGTATATTTCATGGTTTAAACTTAGTCACCTCAGCTAAATATTGTAAAGTGCCTAATATGTAAAAAAGTATATAAGTAATCATAAGTATAGGTATTTATATGTGTTTATGTAGGTTACGTAAGTTTGCAAGATTTACGAAAGTACAAACTCAGTAGAATCAATGAAACCTTATATACGTACCTAGCTCTTCGTAATTATTGCAATTGGAAGGTAAAACCTTACCACGTACACTACACTACTTTTATGAAGCAAAAACTTTGGGACCATAATTTTTATTTATGTGTCTTCTAAAATGAAAATGCCGTGAGTATACCTGATGCTACTAACTAATATACCTCTTTCCAGACGCCAGGCCGCCATTTTGTTTAGATGCATTAAACATTCAGCCAGGTCAGATGTAACTATAGGTACCTTCTATTTTATTTACATATGTTTATTTCACTTCAAATAATTATAACACAGAAAATATATAACGTACTGATTTATAGCAGACATCGAGCGGCTAGAATAATAACCGTAGATGGCTTTTGTCTTCGTTACAAATTTGTTATTAGTTTAACCTATGTTTTGTACTCTTACAAGGCCATCACACAATGGACAGAATTAACTTCCAAAATAGACTCCATTATTAGGATTGCGCTTATGTGCTTGTGTGGGTGGAACAGATTATAACATTGTTGTATATCTACGTAGGTGTGTGGTAGGAATGTAGAGATAATGCGCGTCTGGCGGCGCTGCGCGGGCGCACAGACAACGCACACATGGACAAATGAAAGTTCGCAAACACAAGTGCGCGTGTTTATACGCTGTTAAGAAACAGACTTTTCCTGCTAAACGGAAATGCAACGACTCTTCGAGAATGTAAAAGTCGTGACTCCTCCGTAACATTGTAGTTCGGCTGGTAACTTTCATGTTGCAGAATCAGACAACTGGGTAAGTATATGAAATAACTACGAGTAGCTGCTTACAGTGGTTTCACCCACGTAGATAACGATGAAAAGTGATCATGATAAAACGTATCCTATGGGTTCTGGATTACAGAACCTGGGACTAGGTTTATCTATATTCCAAGTTTCAACCAAACCGGTTTGACCGTTTATAACAAACAAACATACACAACACACTCCATTCCTCACCGATATTAAGAATTCGCATTGAAAATATGCACCTATATATTTTCATTGTATAATACAATCCAGATGGTTCAAGAACTGAAGGACACTGACTGCGTTAAAGCACTAAGATTTGCTAATTAAATGCTAGAGAGGTTAAATAATTATGGGGAAAAAAGTATGTTTTGCGAAGAATCAAATTTTAATTTCAACGGGCACGGTAATAAGGAGAATTGTCGCTTGATGAAAATCCAAGACAAAAACATCAGCGTTCTCTCCATAAGACAAAGGTAAATGTAATCAGTGCTGTTTGGTAAAAGCATCATAATCAGTCCAAATTTTCATGAAGACAAACGACGGCGAGCATTGTTTTAAATAGTAAGCCTTAAGGAGGTGATGCAGATCAATTAGGAACTTGTAACGGACAATAAATCAAAATATTCATTTAGTAATGTGCAATTTCAATGCGCCCTGCGAGTGGAGGCAATGAATGTTCATATGGGCGCGGTTGTCAGATTTTAAAATGTTTAACACGGACTTGTTAAGAATGTAATTGGTCACATTTTAAAGTAAGTTAGAGGTGAAATTTCAATATCGTTGAAGAGGAATTCTAAAAAATATACTTTAAAACAGCTGCTTCTTTTACCTATTTACCAAGCATTTATGAAAAGACCTTCAACTCGGATTGTACCAAAATTTACAAAATGTTCGTAGATAGTACATATATTTCTAGATCCAAACAATGATGCTCTGAAGAGGAATTCACCTTCAATATGACCAAATACATGGAATCAACTGCTTAAGAGCGAAATGCTAGAATTTATGCCCTTATATACAACTGAAGAACATGGTTCCAGCAAGACGAGGCCGCTAGCCGTACTTAGGAATTGCTACGGTTAACGAATTATTCTCGAACAAAAGTGTATTCCCGAAAGTGACTTCTCGTCAATGCACTATGATAGGTCTCCATAAGTCCCGATCTCAGTACTTTACACTATTATCTATGGGGATACCGATAACAGGTACAAAAACAAACCAACTAATCGGACGCAATTGAAGCACAGCATCACAACAGGAATGGTGGCAGTCTCAGTCTATCAAAAATAAGCCTCGAGTTGAGGTTTATTTTTCAAACAAAGCATAAACGCAAGAAACACATACGTAGGTACAAACATTTTACAAAGGCTTCGCAGGTGCAGGTAGACAGATGACACATGAGCAAATAACACATTACTTATGTGTATTCAGTTCAAACACCTTTGTAGCAAAAACACACAAAGGCGGATATCATCATCGTCCCAAGGTATTACAAATACCATTGTCGTGGAGGCGGGCGCAAATTTAATATTGTCTTGTTCATGAGAAAAATATTATGATGGAGATAAATTGAATTTACCATACATAACGAAGAATCCTCATATTTTTAATAATGATAACGAAATAACAATGCGGTATAATAGCTAAACATTAAAATGTTTGTTTTGACACACAAGAAACCGTGGAGTAGTGGTCTGGGAATATAATATACTTCACGAACTCTGTGTAGAAGCGGTTTTGCTTACTATCCATTTCTGAGCCGTCACCACAGCCGCGCCGCGCCGCGCTGGGCTAAAACTTCCACGAGGTTGGATCGATAAAACCGGGGTGGGTTAAGTCGACTTGGCACATCGACAGTAGCACCCAATCCGACCAAAACATTCTTAATCTTACTTTATATGCTTACTGGAGGGTTATAGCTACATTAGTGAATTGATTTCATAAAACACCGTGACCCATTTCGAATGCATAAATTACCAATAAACTAAATATTATCTGCATCGTTCCATACACCCTAATTATGTTAAGTTTACTTGCTGGGAGATTAAAATCTGGATAAATTAATGTCATGAAAAATAATTTCTGTTTAAAGTAATCAGTAATTATTAATCGGAAAACAATTGAGATTACAGGCAATTTTACCCTGCGTGATATGATATGACATGAGTTAGCTCATTAGTCATTACCTAGGTACCTAACGAAAGTATAGACTGCGATTCGAACTTGTTCTTTAATTTTTACACGATTTACACTGATCAAAAGGAACCCTCGTGAATGTCTGTATGGGAGTTTTTAATTCCATATATTAAATAAACATATTTAAATGTATGGATATTGTTAGCAGTTTTATATCTACCGACTGGTCTATATTTTTTTTGGAAGAAAGTCTTGTTTCTTAATTTTTTACAAAAATTGCTTGTAAACTGCTTGAGTAGTACAACTAAAACGATTACGACATACAATACTCATTTCTCACGAGGATCTAGCAAATCTATGAAAACAATTGTATATGCTAATCACATCATAGGTTATTTTGATTTCAGGCTTTATTATTTGTAAGTATTCTATTCATCTTACGATTTTGGGTAACTAATCATATTGTGGCTCTCTTATTCCTGATTATGAAATACTTAACTCAAAGACAATGCATAATAAAACTTCTTCCTAGACCAAATAGATATGTAAGCATTAGAACTTCTTGTCCTCCAATCTTGTACTGTAGTTAGGTTAGAATAAACTAACTGCAAATCAATACGGCAAACAAGATTGAATGTATACATATAAAAGTAAAGGTACTAAAAGGCACATGGAATTCAGAAGGGACTGCGGGTCTGCTACTAATTGCTTTGGGAGGCTACGTCCTCGAAAGGTCACGTGTCTGTACGAGGAATATTTGAGAAGCCCTCAAGCTTTAACGTTTTATTTAGCGCCAGTAGAGCAAAATTCAGTTCCAATAAATTCAATTACAGTATCAATTAGACCGTAGTTTTCCTTTACGATATTTTTTAGATAAGGAACTAACTACATACATACAGTGACATTAAATATTTAAAGTATATTCATTATCTGTATTGTGGTCGTGCTAACATCATCCAAATTATAGCTCGATTATCAAGATAAATATATAAATTAAGCCAAAAAATATGTATATAACAATATTCTAAGGCTGAAGCTATTCAAAATCATTCTAATTTGGAAATATTCTGATTCATACACAACTTTGTTATAGAAAATCCATAAAAAAATCATGAGTACGTTCTTAAGATGTAACATGAAGCAATGAGTGCAACGTACTCGTGTTAAAGTAATATTAGATCTGTCATCAAATTACAATGTATGTCAATCATTACACGTCAAGCACGAATTACCGCTTTATATCTGTCAATGCTACGTCAAACATGATGAACAATTACTTAGAGCATAATTAGTATGATTAAATTGATTATTATATGAATACCTAGTAATATTATGATGGATATAAATAAGGCGCATTATTTAACAAGCTACAAAGGAGGTAAGTAACTATAATTTGGACTTCAAACATAATCAACCTACCAAATTATAGTATTATAGCTAGGTTGGGACTAATTTGGACTCAAAATAAGGCAGACAGTTTCAGTGGTTATGTGACAGTGGTTGTTCTCTTCGGAATTAAACAATTACGTGTTGGCATACTTGTACCGAGCGATTGTCAAAAACAAGCAAATAACTATCTATATTAGTTCTATACGTATTTCCATTGCTATTACTACGCAGTAAACAAATAAATTAGGGATATAAACAGCTGATTCGCTATTCTCTGAAGACCCGCTTCAAGGTCCTCCAGGGGGGGAGTTTACCCAGGCAAATGGGGAGGGACAGGGGTGCGCGAGCGGAAAATCCAATTTCGCACCCTCTGTGTGAGTTCGGTTGGCACCGAACGTAGGGGGATGACACGGGTTTTTTTTTTAGAAAACATTCTTTGGTGAAGGTACAACGTAAGTATAGAATATTTTAGAGTACCTAACACCTTACAAACTTCACGAACCGAAATCGTCATATGTAATTAGAACTCATAATAAAATAAATCATATATATATCAAAACGTGCAATAAAGTTATACTTTATTGCACGTTTTGATATAATTTTAGCAAAAGATTAATAATTATTCGCACATATGTAAAATTTACCTTTTTACCTCTGCCAGAACAATGGCAACGTCGCGCGTAGAATTATAAATAAAATTCTGGCGATGAAATATCGACCACCTCACAGCATGACACCACACCTATCATGTAAGCCGATGTTTCCTACACACACTTTTTCCTTGTTTCTTTACTAGATTATGGCAAGAGCGATATTTTAGATTATCCACCTATACCTACGGTTTATAAATATACCTATTTGGGGAATTTTCTTCAGGGTGAGTTCTTGGCTCACACCTTCCACATCTAGGTAGGTACTAAATATAAGGATTCATTTGTTGTTAATGTTCTAAGACTATGTAGGTAAGTATTAAAATTATTTCTAACACGATATAAAGTTTTAGATAAAAATCTGTAACCTACCTACCAGGTCAAAAATGATATGATATTGCGAGTAGGGTAGGTACACAGACCTATGTGTTTACTCCTGGGTGGATGATTTCATAATTCTCCTCGATTAATTTATACTCCTGCGTTACGTAAGCGCAAGGATGAGACAGGCAAAATCCTAGCCAAGTTCCGTTTCTTTGTTGTTTTCCGCAAAACATCTTCACTTGCCAAGTGTTATATAGGTTATAGGCATCCACTTACACCAAGTCAAGTCATTCATTTTATTATTATTTGTGAATTGTGATATAACAAGCCCTTAGTATCTGGCAATATAATTTTAAATGTTTGTGTGCGTGTATGACACGCCGCAGATTCAACGAAGCCCGACAATAGTAATTCTTGATAACAGCGATTGTTGCTTTGATAAAAATACGCATGGCGCGGCGTTGCCGTTCCGTGCGGCAGGAATGCGACGTTGCCGCTCCTCCGTTCACTTCGCCGCCGCGCCATTTGCAATCCAGATGAGTTAGTTACGCCACACACTCTCAAAATAAAAACAATGTTTATAAATTACGGTGCATGCTAAAGAGGACAGCGTTATCATAATACACGGCTTTATTTAAGAATGACAGTAGCGACTATGTTACCTAGAATATGACAAAACCAAGGCTTATTGATCCGCCATGACGCATGACGCCTGGCCTAAGAGAAGGTAGGTACTGAGATTTGTACTTACAATGACATGGTGTGGGTTAGTAAGGACTAAGAACAGGCGAAACCTAATCAGGCCGACGAAAATAAAATAAGGTCCGCACTGTAACTTAAATTTTTATTAAGTAGGTAGGTAATGCAAGAACAAAGAATGCTAACTTACTTAGGTACCCAAGGATCGGCTGGTGATTAGGATGTAATCTGTGAAACTCTTGGTATAGGCAGTTACTAGATACTTATGTAGATCCTGGGTTTAGCAACGAAGTATACTTCAGTGGAATCTGCTAATACCTACCTATCTAAACAAAATGTATTGATCGCAATTTGACTTAAGTAATAGTAGGTGATATCTCATCTTTGGAATTCAGAGTTATTTTCAAGACAAAAAAGCGTCTTTTTATTAAGTAATTAAAGACGAACCAATTACATACTATAAATGATGAGATAAATACGGACTTTGTGTTTAATTTGATTGAGTGGAAAAAAGTGGAACAAAGGTACTTACTTAGTAGAGAACGGACACACCCAAAACACAACTGCCCAAAAAAGGAGTTTTGTGAGTTTATTCTACCATAACTTCTAAATAAACGGCATAACCGATTGCGTATCGTTAGATGTGTCTTGATAACGGAAGTGACACTAGTCTAGGTACTTACACAAAAATAAAAAATTCAAACTGGCGGATCTTAGTCGCTATATTGTAATCTTTTTTTCTTCTAAACCCTTATTTTGAGGTATCAAACTGAAGAGCTTTAAAAACCCAATTCCATAAATATATATAACTTGCAGTTTTAATTGCAGTGGATCGATAAAACATTTAACAAAAATTTATAATTTGTAATAAGATTATTTACTTTTTTAATTACCAATACTTGTTCCTCTCAAGTTTAAAGCTAAAGAAAACGTAAGTAGCCTTACCAAGGCAAGGCAAGGCCATGAGAAGTGGCCCCGGCCGTCATGCTTGGCCAAGTAAAAGGCAGCGGGCGTCGGCGGCGGCGAGGCGGTCCCTGGTATTTTCCACTACTTTCTACATGTTTATCAGTTTAACCGTTATTAACAAGTACCTAGCAACTATGTATTATAAACATAATTATATAGGTAGCGAGTACCTACTAAGACTTACCTGCCTAAATATATTATGCCTACTTACTTCTATTATATTATAATGTTATACCTATCAGTTATTTTTTTAAGGTGAGCAAATTTTGAATTGGAACATGTTTTCAGAAAGAGGATTTATACACCTTGCCGGCGTATAATTCCTATAATAGTTTTTTTTATGTTATTGTGACGGAACAAGCCCGAGGCCCACCTGATGTTAAGTGGACTAACCTCTGCCTATAACAGATGCATTTCTTTAACATGAATTGAACTGTGCCCGTCACACTGAGACGTACAGTTGTTAGGTCTCATGTGTCTGTAATTTTAATTTTACTGGCTGTCAAGGACTGCTGCCGGAACACACTGTTAGGTGCTTGGCGACAGATTTTCTACTTGATCGCTAGCCAGGCGGGCATTCCCGAAATGCCCTTCCACCATGCGGTGAAGCTCAAGCCGCGGGATTCGAACCATGGACCTGCTGCACGGCAGTCCGTAGCCAATGCCACTGAGCCATCACTGCTTCAAAATTATTGTGACAAATACTGAAGAGATCTGATGGAAAAAATACGATTGAATTACTCCATATAGAAAAAAAATACATTAATACAGCTCTACAATTTTCCTTATTTACACAATTTATTTCTGATTATTATGTAGCAACAAAGTGATACAGTATCTTAGAAAAATTAACGGAATAATCTTTAAGATTATTCCATAAATATATTTTTTTTTTTATTCTCCCACGATATTTAAGTTTGGCGTACCTAGTTCTGACGCACATGCCAAACGAGGTATCTCCATCCTACGTCCTTAGTCTGACATTTTTCAAAGACCCTTTCAAAGTAGCGTATAAGTCTGCCATTAAGAACTAGTTTATAGTTGGTAGGTAAAAGAACGTTACGATGGGATAGTCGCGACATTTTCCGTTCGTGTTTTATAAATATTAACAACTAGCTTTCCGGCCGCAGTTCCACCCGCGCGTATGTCGGTTATCCATCAACCTCTTTTGACGCAGTTGGATAAAAACTATCCTATATCCTTCCCCGGGTCTGAAACTATTTCCATACCAAATTTCATCCAAATCGGTCCAGTAGTTTTTAAGTTCATTCGTTGCATACAAATCTTTCCTCTTTATAATATTAGTATAGATATAGATAAAAACCTTCAATTTTTTCTCCGAGAGCTAAACTTACTTCTAAAACAACTGGCCAAGAGAGAGTCGGACCTCACACTTTCGGGTTTAGCATAGCAACAGCAAAACAGAAAAACTGTTTATTTTCGTTGATCAATGATCACACTTATAAAACTGGAAGTAAGAATTAATATTTTTATAAACTATTGTAAATTAAGCTAAGATCTGTGGATTCAATAAAACTCAATAAAAAAAAAAAATTTAAAAAAAAACTGGGCGTTTTCCGTATCCTTTGGTATATACAATATGATATATACTTAATAATACGGAACTCCAGGACCCCGTGCAAAAATGGTCTAAAATTTTCAATTTTGTACACACCATTAAATTTATTTTAAAGGAAAAAATAAATATACCACATATATTTAAAGAGCTGGGTAGATTCTGGCAAACGGGAGCAAAGTAGCTCTTGATTCCCTAGGGACTAAAGTAATTTCAAGTTAGAAAGATATTACTGAAGCAATGTTAGCCGAGTGGTATTACCACTCGGCTATGGAATACCGTGTTCGCAGTTCCATGGTTCGATCCCCACCGCCACGCCGGTTTTAGCTACACTGTCGCCAAGCACTTATCAGTATGTTCCGGTAGCAGTCCTTGAGAGACAGTTATTACAAAATTACAGGCACTATGTAACAACTGTATGCCTCAGCAGGGTGATGGGCCAGTGCAGCTCGTCACTTGTGACGAAATGCATCTGTTATAGCCAGAGCCTTGAGCATTTTCCGTCACAAATCGATATAAAAAAATGATGACGTATGACTATTGTGGTGAACATTATGTATATTAGGACCTGAAATGAGCACTCTAACGGCGCCGCATATTTGCGATTTGAACTGCAGTGTCAGTAGGACACACTGCCCGTGGGGTGCCAGGCTAGAATGTCTCCCTCCCATCTCTACCCGTGGGTGTCGTAAGAGGCGACTAAGGGTAACATACCAGAAGGTGGGCAGCAGCGCTTTCTGAGGAACTGATACCTGACACTACGATCCCCAAGCCACCTGCCAAGCGTGGGGATTATGGCAAACCCCCATATTGAAGCTGTGTTCAGCAGTGGACTATCCGGCTGATACAGTACAGTACAGTCAGTAGGACACACTTTAACTTTGATTTGGGTATGGTATAGTCAAAACTGCAAAAAAAAATGTGTACTGATAAGCTAGCATATTTGGCCGCTCTTACCTGTTATTAAGAAGTGCTACGTGGCTGGAACGGGAACACCGCAATCGGATTTTTTTCACACAATATCAAAGTCAAAATCATTTATTCAATTTAAGCGTCTACGACGATCTTATGAAGGTCAATTACGAATTTTAATATTAAAAAACTCCACATTGTACTGCCACGTTCAGTAAAACGGTGTGTTCCGGCAGCAGTCCTTGAGAGCCAGAAAAATTACAGGCTAATGAGACCTAACAACTGGACGTCTCAGTGCGACGGGCACAGTGCAATTCGTCGTTGACGAAATGCGTCTGTTATAGGCAGAGGTTAGTCCACTTAACATCAGGTGGGCCTCGGGCTTGTTCCGTCACAATAACATAAAAAAAATAAAAAATGTATAGAGCCACTGCGAGAAGAACGGGCCAGAAACTCGGGACCACAATGTAACTACTAATTTTTTTTTTAAACATTTAGAAACAAAACAAATTTGACTGTTCACCAAACGAGTCACATTACTGCAGGCAGGTACAGTCCCACCAACTTATCTGTTCAGGTGGCAGAAAAAAGAACTAAAACGTTACCTCAAATTGTGAGTTTGTAGTTGATTTCCATGACCAGTAGCGCCCTCGAAAACTGCACAGTTAAGTTGGTGGTACTATACTGTACATTTATTCACGTCTCCGTAGGCATAAGTAGGTACTTATGCCTACGGAGACGTGAATAAATGTACAGTATAACTAAGTAGTTATATATAACCAGGTACATATAACTAGGTAGTTATACGTATAATATCAAGCAAGCCGTTGGCAGCAAAACAGGCTCACACGTCTACCTGGCGTGTTTACCAGACACCTAACCCACTGTCGTCAGGTTTCAGCGGACGTATTGCCTTTCTCACCGGCTACAGATTAAATATAGTCGCTATAGGTCGCCTCCATAGGTAAAACCTAAAGAGGTTGGCACCCAGCACGTATGGAAAGCTTGAAAGAAAAGGAGAAACAAATGTCAATAAAGCATATATTCACAAGGTTTTGGACAGGACAATGTCCTAAACTATGTGGTGATATGGTGTTAGGTGATTTTGTTGACGAATCCAACTAGTTCTTTAGATATTTTTTTACCTAAAAATGGAACCGACTTCAACACTCACACCAACACTTGCTACGATGATAGATCAAAAATACCTATTCTATTATCAAAATATTATTCGCATGGTACCAACTTCGACAAGTTATTTCACACTTTTTAGTGTTGAAGTCGGTTCCATTTTTTGGTAAATTTTTTTTTAGTGACCCTTGCTGGGATCGATTGTCATTCACTGTCAATGACTATATCATCATGATAGGAAAATACTTCTCAGTTATTGAAGTGTAATTCAAAAACAGCTTGACCGATTTCGATGAGATTTAAATGTGACCACACGACAATCATCATCCTTTTTGCAATTCTACGGGGCAATGCTGCAAGCATGCTGGGCACGCTGTCAACTGGTAGTGGGCAACAGCTACAGCATTTAGACTGCCTATGAGTGTGCAATGATTTATAGGGATCAAAATGCTTTTATTTTAGTAGCTGTAGAGTTGTATATAGTTCGTAGTGTTTTGTTAGTAAAGGAAACAATAAATAAAAAAACAATCATCGGCTTTCAAATAAAAAAATAATTACCAAATTCTGTTCACCCACTCAAAAAACATAGAAACGAATTGAGGACCTCCAACTTTTTGACCGACTTCAAAAAAAGAAGAGATTTTTATGCCTGATAGATTAGCCTTTGACCACTATCTCACATGATGGTAAGTGCTGATGTGGTCGAAGATGTTGTTCAGGCTAACCTAGAAGTACTGAGTCTCAAGGACAGCTGCCGGAACACATCGTTAGTCACTACTTGAGGGGTTGTTACCTAGGCGGATATTCGCAAAATGCCCTACCACCACGCAAAAGGTACTCAATTCGTCTGACTTTTTACCATGCCGAATAAGCACTCGTATCATCTCACTGATATTATGCAAAATCTGTCAATTATTCAAATTTCGAAGCGTTTTCGATATCCTTAATAATATAAAATGTAAATAAGAAACAAGGTAGTCATACCATACATAAAATTATAAACCTCCATTAAAAAATAAAGAATGCCTACTCATTAAAAATAAAAGTTATCAAAGAGGATATAATTGGAATTCCCGTCGAAGAAAACGCTACAGAATTGAAGTGAGAAAAGAAATAAAAGACAAAGATGCGATGGGAGGACAAAAAGGTTCCGAGAATTATTATTTTCTTCTCATTGAGACTAAGAGATAAGTTTATTATCAAATACGTAAAGTGCAATGCGTTGATCATAATTAATTATACTATTTTAAAAACAATTTTACGGTAAACAATTGAATGTACGTGAAATCCGTCTCAAAATTGTATATTATTTGTACTAGTTGCGAAATGTTTCTAAATTCTAAACGGGTCTTTTGACGGACGAATAAACATCAAAATAATTATATTTTGACTAACCTCGACGTTTCAATCAAGTTGCATAGACCGTGGTCACGAGTAGACTAGTTGCGAAAGCTTTAATCAAATGCAATTTTTTTAGGTTACCTACCCTACCCCAAGCTCAAAAAAGCTCGCAGGAAAACCCGAATGTTTTAATTTTTAGAATAATTAACAGCCGGCTAAAGGGGAGGATGGACGCGGGTTCGAATCCCGCACATGACTTAAATTTTTCCTCTCGTATATTCGTAATTTTGTAATTTGCACATTGCTGCTTGGAGGTACCGGTTCCCACTAAGACAACCCCGTCCTTAAGAGGCCTACCTACCACTCCGGCAACGATTGTGGGGTATGATGAAGGGTACATTCCCACGGTCAAGGTGACTCAGCACTCAGCACCCAAGATCTATATTCTATTCTATCTAAGTGATGAATATCGATGAAAGTGAATGAAAAGGAAATATTTGAATAGCATCTTCGCCTCTTCAGTATAGTAAACTATATGATGGAGAGGTGCCAGATTCCTCGTAAACAACCCGGCTTCAGAAGCTGGCCAAGCGACCGAAATACACATTATTTCGGTGCGCACACGTGTTTTATAAATTAAATATCCTGTTTTAGATTTTTATGCTGCTATAAATTGTTGTCGGTGTTTTATTTTCGGGTGTAAGTCAATCGAGTACTGTGGTTCGCGCCAAATAACTTGAGTCAAGATCCTGCTTTGTCAGTTAGAGGATTTGTTATATGGATATAAAGTATAGTTTCGTAAGATTTTCCTTTGACAAAGACTAGGTGTTATGAAACTACGCGCTTTCAGTGACTCAATACTAGAGTTGCATTTACAAGTTATTGGAGTACAAAATGTTCGTTATTTTTTGTTCTGGACGGGAATCGAATCCGCATCGATTCATCGACAGACAGAGAGATCGACAGGCGATTTCGCGCTGGATGCCGTCATTTAGGACACCGTTTTGCGCTGTGCTGAAAACCTTTAAAATTATAGCACCTCTGAAGTAGGGTACCAATACATTATTATATCAAAAATAACAAAAAAATCGTTATAGGTATATCGCGTACGCTGCGGAAATTGTTGACATTAGAGCAAAGTGATGTACTACAATTTTATAGACGACATTAATATCTACAAACCAGTCCGCAATACCATATGTCTAAATATTACAGTTACTCGTATGTCACATTAACTTCTTTTTATGTGTTTAAATTTATAATTTTGGTTAAATATCCGTACGAAGCCAGGGCGGGCCGCTGGTAAATTAAAAAGTACGAACAATTTAGTAGTAGAACTCTATGTGCGATTTCGTCTGTGGTACTGCCACCATACATGATGGTGATGTCTGAATCGTGCGTTCGAAGAGTCAAGACCTCCTGAGGATGCTTCGTGTAGAAGCAAAACGCGTCGAAAATTCTTCCGGTTTGGCTGCGTAGCGTTTGTGAAGTCACGTCGGCGTAACAGGAAAATTAGGCGGAATAGTTAAGATTTTTTTTAAATATTTTCTAAGTTTCTTAATTAAAATATAACATATTGTAATGTTTTTTTTTTAATATTTGTTATTATTGTATGTCTCAGGGTGATGCGCCACTTGTGACGAATTGCATCTGTTAAAGGCAGAGGTTACCGCTTACCACCAGGTGGCGATCGTGCTTGTTCCATCACGAGAGCATAAAAAGTAGGCATCTGTGAGATGAGATCTCTCGAACAAGTGATTAAACGCCGCTACTTTCACTTTGTGAGTGTCGGTCGACGAACCGACGGCGACAACGACACAGTGGCGAATATAATACTAGGTTGGCGCCTTGTCGATTGATTTAGACTGGCATTCGATTCAGATGGAAGCTATGAAGCTACTCTAGACTAGGTAAGTAGGTTATGAACAACCATATTTTCAAAAGTCTTACTTTTTGAAAATATGGGTGTTCATAACGTTAAAAAATAAAATTTTTCAATAGCGAAAAAGAAAAAATATTCATACTTAAGCCATATTGCATGCTAAGCGAATAAGTACTTATCACATTTACATTTTTTTCGATCATTCCCGCTGTCCCCCGTCTGTTATTCGCTCACTGGTGGACACTGGACAGTAACACAACACAGCCTTTTTACATTTTTCCGCTGTTATGTGGACAGTGACACGACACTTGTTGGCAACCTCTGGATAAAAATACCGCAATTTTATAAAACGTATTCTCTTTGTCCTCCCTTGGCGGACTGTGATATCAATTTAAAATACTATTCTACTACTTACTGCTATACGCCTTATCCCCCCGTTAATAATTATGGAGTAAAATAAGTAACGGGGGGAATAAGGACTATGGCATAAACACCAATAGTGTAAATATTTTATATACTTAATATTTTTTAATATATTGCGAATTGCAATCGTCTCGATCTCGGTACACAAAACTGGAAGAGGCGGGTTCTATTCCCGCTCCCGATGAAAAAATAATTAAGCTCGGTAAGTATATAAGTACATTACAATCTCAGAAATACCTAAAAATCCTACAATAGCAGTTATATATTTAAAATTCTAAATAATTTCCATATATCTTTGACGTGGGTTTAGACACATATTGGTATATAGGTATGTACTGAGCGAATTCTTCAAGTCGACATAAGTGTAATACCTAACATTAATTTAAATAAAATACTTTAATTGTAAGCCACATTCTGGATTACCCGATGGTAGTAAGTAGGTAGTTAGGTACGCGCGCACCTACATAATAATTTACTGTTGATTCTCTACACCCACCCACTCGTTTAAAAATAAATCCGTGCGAAATATTTTCTCCGAAAATACAGCGGCGTCTTTTCTATCCTGTAGGTAGGTAGATCTGAGGTAGGGGGATTAGGTATACCTAGATATACGTTCAGATTTATCCTTGCCACCCAGGAGCTATTACTAAGGTTAAGAGATGCCATCAGTTTTTTCAACTGAATATAATAAAAAATTTACATAATAATCTTCTATCAACATTATAAAGTGATTTTCGTACTCGCTGACAGAGCTGCTAATTTAGCAGCTGCCCTTAACTTCATGATTTTAATATAGCCTTACTAGGTATACCGACTAAAAATATGCCAAACATTTATTTTTAATGCCATTGTGTCGGAACAAGCTCGAGGCCTACCTGACGATAAGCGGACTAACCTCTGCCTATAACTGTAGCCCAAGCACGAATAACTTGCGAAATCGTAACCGTTTCGTAAACGTATCGAAATGTCACTATTTTGTATAGGATTTGATCAGCGCCTCTACAGTGCGTAAACGGAACTAAATTTTGACAGAAAAAAAGGTTTTGACAACTAATGTGTCGAGATTTTAACGTGAATGTTTTGTCACGTAAAAAGTTTTGTATGAAATCGCGAGTACGAACCTAATTCTAACGTAAGCTCGAAGGCTGGCTGTCGAGGATCTGTCAAAAATCTATGAATGTCATGTCACTGAGAAATTTTCAATCAGATGGCTGACGTAACGTATTCAATTGTGGTAAAACTTTGAAAATTCATGTTATTATTGTGTTTGTTCATTCATAATTTACCTATGAAAAGAGTTACAAACATGGCAGCAAGATTAGAAGTAGTATTGTACCATGTCGTTTACCAGGCGCAAAATAGGTATTTATTAATTTATGGCACTGGAGGGAAGTGATGCAAATGTACGATGAACCCAATTCAGGACATTTTCCAAAACTCTGCATCAAACAGCGTCCATATTCCACCGTTCCAGCCCACATTTACACCAATTTCGCTCGTTGGATATGTCTTGCGGCGCAATAATGTTGCTATGAAATTCTTCATTGTGCATGGTCAAATTGAAAACAATAAGGCTCAAAGAAGATCACCTATGCATTCAAGATTTCAAGATCAACCAAAGCTGTCAACAAATGCACCAGAAGAACACAGGCAGCGACACGAAAGGAATACCAACGGATTGTCAGACTAACTACCTACGAACTCTGAGGTGATGACCATGCTCACGCCAACATTCTAACCACTACGAAGAAGAAGATTTTAATGTGAAACGTAGAAGCTGTGTTATTGGACTTTTGGTTCTTAATAAAAATAAACGAAGTGCAATTGTGCGTTTCATTTATTGGTACCTATATACCGAACAGTTCGTGGGTTAGGGATAATAGGATATCTCGTTGGATGTTGTGAAACGCGACTAAGGCAAAATTCGTGGCAGCATGCCACTACTAAGGTCGGTGTGAGTGGGATGTTGCCACGCATTGAGCATACAACAGTGATGATGAGATGGATCAGTGTGTGCTTCTATTGGTGGCGCATAAAAGACTATTGGGTGGCGAACTCATAGCAGGGCCGTGAGAAGCATTTTTCTTCCCCCTCTGATCTTATAGGCTAGGTAAGTTCGATATCATGCTCGTTTGCCACACTATTCCTTAAAAATAAAGGAAAGTAGATGAATAAAAAGACAAAACTACACCAACAGTTAAGTAATTTCTTTATTTTTGGTAATGTAATAACAGACACAATCATAATCCAAAACAAAAAACCAACCATAAGCTGACTAATACCAAATAAACGCTTTAATTATCCTAAAATTTATATGAACTTAAAACAACACTAAGCCTAGACGGTTACAAGTCACAGCACTCTCGAATTGTAGTAACGGCGCATTCATGAAATGCTACGTGGTTTGTCTTTGCAAAACTGTTAGGTAGGTACATTACTACGCACTCCAGGTTTTCACAGCATTCTTCTTTCCCAGAACAGACGGTAAAATACCGCTGGAGACGAAAGTTCTGTCGGGAATCACCTTTAGTGAACAATTAGAACTTAAAGAATGCACTGCTTGAACTCAATAGCCTATTTTTCTGCTGAAACACCATAACATTTAGCACAAAATACACTTCAAGCCGGCTGGCGGCCCTTCAGGGTTTCTTGAAACTCCTCCCTCTGTTTAAAGGTGTAATAGTAGTTGTTTGTAATTCATATAGTAAATTATCAGTGGCGTAGATTCTTGGCTTGAGAATTTATAGGTCATAATTTATATATAATGTTTTATTTTAATACCTCTAATGATGTTACAATAAAATTTGGTTCACTGAGCAAGTAACGCATAGAGAAAAGTAACACCGGAAAAAAATATGTTTGGTTTTCACCAAATAAAAAGCTAAATTTGACGAATATCAATCATAGAGGAACCAGTCCAGCGCGTCACCAACCTTAAAATAAGGTAAAGTATTGCAGGTGTACCGATTTCTGTCCAAAATTACCTAATACGATACGAGTCATTGTCACCTTGACAACTCAACTGGATTGTCATGGCTATAGACTAATCATATTGTTCCCGGTATATTACATTTCTCTATGTCATAATGTATGTCATGGCACTTAGTAAATATATCACCTCAAATACATTTTATTCAAAAATTTTAATATTTCATAGTGAACATCAATACAATACGGATATCGCAAAGAAAATGCGAAGTCTGTGGTGTCGAAACACAAATAAAAATGTTTAAACAATAGATTTCCATGAGATCCAGAACCGGTGAGTTGATGAAAATATATCATTGAAATTACATTATTGTTTCAGAGCGTAATGATCGCTTGGTTTTTATTGTAATTTAAGTAGGTATGTGTTATCATGCGAATTGCTGTACTTACATATATTTGTATATAAATTACAAATATTTACGTAACGTAAAGTAAGTTTAGTGTTGCTCAAGGAAAGTATCGATACCTTTGTAGTATCGATTTTTTATAATGTCAGTGGTATGGGTACATATACTTTTTCATAGTGTCAATAAGTCAGGAAATATCATATTCGAAGCTGGTGATCATAAACCATCACGCGGAATGTTTTATTATGTCACGAAACTTGACATGTGTATTTTAGGGACTGTTATTTACATCTTTAGCTCAAAAGCATTTTGAAACACCAGGTATTATCAATTTTTCTCTACATAACTGGCACAGTACTTGCTAACTGAACGGCTTGAGCAATATTTATTATCTAACATAAGAAAATCGACCTAAATATTATACAATTAATAATAAATAGCGTAAATAACGTCATATCTATGCTTGTGATAATAATCTGAGTTGTTTTTTTTCAGTTCATTTAAACAAAACTCCGTCGCTTATATACTTTCAAAGTAAATGCTGAATCGATAGAGCTATGGCATGGAATTTAAGGTACTATGTCACCTCAATACTATATAAAAATCAACATGTGTATCAACATACAATCCCAATTATTTAAATATTTATAATACTATACATTGTTTGATTTTAAAATTAACCAACTTTCGAGTGCAGTTAAATAAACTATTTTTGTAATTTCAGATATGCATATGTTACGCAGAAAAATATTAATTGAATCGATAAATAAAACAAATCAGTGCAGAGGAAGCTTCTTGCAATACAAATGAAATAGATCAGCTGCAAGATTAAATTAAATATGTAAATAATTCAACTACCTACACCAAAAAAGTTTTTAAAAGTCAACAGTCTATATATAATTCAAAAAGGTGCGTCAGAAATACTACATTTTATGATTGAACTACAAATAATAATAATTGTTAACAGTTGATGACAAGTTTACTAGTGCAACTTACGTGCAGTATTTATTACTTTTACATATACGACAGTTAGAAAATAAGTATTATATATTGAAAACTGTTATGTACAATGAAAAATATGTATGGTAAAGATGTTCTAGTACACAAATTACTTTGGAACTATGTATACATACCCCAATAATACGGTTTTCGATACTAGCGAAGATATATCGCACGATAAAATATTTTGATGATTTTGAATAAATTAATAAATCTGTGTGAAATATTTGTTTTATTTTATATTTCCATAACATATATTTTATAATCCTAACCTTCTTACCATTTTTTCCTATATCGATTATAATGGAATCGATTTCATTGTAACTAATCGATTTTAGGGAATCAGTAGTACAACACTCACAAATGTCATTATAATTGTGTTGGAAATATAGTTTTCATTTGTAATGGTTGGTATAAAATAACTTCAAATCTGAGTTTCAAAGCAACAAGGTCCGTGCCAACTCTTAATATTACTTGCTCAGTGAGAGGAACTTTTATAGGCAAAATAAGACTTAAAACCTCTTTTCGAATGAGTTGTTAGGTCTTAGAAAAAAGGTATGATTGTTGTGATTTACGCTGGATGACGTCACTTTTGTAATCCTATCGAGTTCACGTTAGCCAGCAAACGATGCGGCGTACTGTCAACCATTGCCTCCTGCGTAAACGGGCGGTGAACTCGATACGATAACGTTACGGACTATCGAAATGTTTGTGCTTGGGCTACAGATGCATTTCATCACTAGTCACGAATTGCACTGCGCCCGTCATCTTGTGACATAGGTGTTAAGTCTCATGTACCTGTAATTTCACTGTTAGTTGTACTGTATCTGCCTTTATCTGCCCCACATAACGCTTTGATCAAAATCTTGTTAACAAGCAAGACGTGAATAAAAGAACCGGAAAGCTTTCAGGCTTAATTGTCGAGTTATGTCTGGTTTGAAAGTTCCATGGCCTCTTGCAGGTACGGCCTAAAAGCAGTTTCAACTTTTGTTGAACTCGCTCCTGGGACACCCACGAACAAACAACATACAAAGGAAAGGACTTAGGCCGTTGGGGGAGCGCAAATTGGCCCCGCCTGCTGAATCCCTTCCGTAGTTAAGCCTCGGAATAATCCTACGCAAAAACGGCTTCATCCTATCTACACGAGCCAAAAATTCAAGAATTTCGAGTATAATACAATAATAGACGTACATATAGTATATTCGAAGGAGATATGGAATAAATTGGAGCGGGAGGGAGCGGAAATCGCGCAATCAACGATATTCCGGGCCATTAGCGTACAGATCCCGCCAAATCTGCACCAGCCACTGCTTCCGCAGCCCAAAAAAATATCTCTCGCAGAAAATATACAGACGGAATTTTTATAACGAACGTGATTGGAGCAGTCAGTCCGGCGCGGTGGCGTGGCAGCAGCGGCGTGGATGCGTGACCTATGCTGCGAGTCAAGAGCTGCACGAGCTAGGTAGAATGCCTTTTGGAGTTTAGACATCAACTTTAGAAGCCGTGACTTTCGTAAAAATAGCGTACCTGATGACCGCTATGCATATGCTTAGTGCGTTCTGAATGTTGACTTGACGTAGGTACGTTCGCTCGCAAATAACTGGAATAATAAATTTGTTTGATGTTTGTTGCTTTACTACAATAATAATTCAATGAATGGTATTTTATGGTTTAGCTTGAGATGCGGAGCGGCAACGCCGCGTGGCGCCCGTCCGTATTGCACGAGCTGGCAACATGGCGCCATCGTATTCGTCGTCGGTATAGCGCGCGGAACTAGTTGGCCGCGCCTTTGGTTAGGTATGTGAGCCGTGGGAAGGAGGCGGGGGCGCTTCCTTGCTGTCATTACTCAGTGCAGCGCCGTACTTCACGACGGCAACGCGCGTTTAGAGTTCCGGCTAGTTTAGGACAAAACGCACATGAGATTGCTATAGCGAGATGAGTCCGCCGATACAAAAACAATCTAAGGAAATAATATTTAAAGTGCATACGTTTTTTAAAAAACGGAAAGCCGATGTCAATAGTTTCGAATATCAAACTGATGCGAATATACAGAAATTAGTGGCAGAAGCAACCGGGATATCAGAACGAAGTGTAAGGAGAGTGATTGCTGAAAGTAAAACTTCCTTGCAAAATACAGGGGAATTGGAATTTAGTTCTCCGCGGAGATCAAAAGAAATAAAAAAGAAAATACAAGTTGATGATTTAGCAGAACAAAGTGTAAGGAGAGTGAATGCTGAAGGTGAAACTTCCTTGCAAAATACAGGGGAAGCAGAATTTAGTTCTCCGCGGAGATCAAAAGAAATAAAAAAGGAAATACAAGTAGATGATTTTGATTTAGCAGAACAAAGTGTAAGGAGAGTGAATGCTGAAGGTAAAACTTCCTTCCAAAATACAGGGGAAGCAGAATTTAGTTCTCCGCGGCGATCAAAAGAAATAAAAAAGGAAATACAAGTTGATGATTTTGATTTAGTAGAACAAAGTGTAAGGAGAGTGAATGCTGAAGGTGAAACTTCCTTGCAAAATACAGGGGAAGCAGAATTTAGTTCTCCGCGGAGATCAAAAGAAATAAAAAAGGAAATACAAGATGATGATTTTGATTTAGTAGTCAAAGAAGAAAAAATACAAGTCTACGAAAACTAAATGCTGTGTTAAAAGAGGATAATATTTTAGATTGCGGATTAACTTTTTTAAGAGAACTATTCATTTATGATATTCATTTAAAAAATGTAAATCGGAGAGATCCCTTTTAATAGAGAGACTAAACATTGTTGACTGGCGTGTGACACATTTGAGGGCCATAAGAAAATTCAGAGAAGATAAACGAAATATATTCTTTTTGGACGAAACTTACGTTAACCAAAATCACAATGTCCAAAAATGTTGGCAATCTTCGTCGGAGCATGGAATTTATGCTTTAGGCCAAGATATTTTGCTAATTTTTAAATCAGATTCAAAAAACGGGGGATTATCATGGACACTTGACCTCTAAAAATTTTACAACTGGATGGATCGAAAATTAATACCTAAACTTCCAACTAACTCAGTTATAGTTATGGATAATGCTGCCTATCATTTTGTGCAAGTTGAGAAGAAACCGACTATGTCGAAGTGTGAGTTTGAAAATTAATATGCAGAACTGGTTGCAAAATTATTACGTGCCATTTTCTCCCACGATGATCAAAGACGAACTCTTGAGGTTGATTAATACGACCCAATCAGAAAAAATATACACGATTGATGAACTTCTGAAAGCTGCAAGTCATACTGTTTTAAGATTACCTCCATATCATCCAGACCTCAACCCGATCGAGCTTGTGTGGGCAAATATTAAAAATTGCCTGGCCAGAGATAACATTAATGCTACAATGGACGAGAAAATTACAATACTAACAAGGCTCTTTTCCAAATTATAGGCCGAACAATGGCAAAAATGCGATGACCACGTTCAAAAAATTTTCATATACCATTAAAATACGTCAGAATCATTTCATATACCTAATTTGTTTTTGGGTTATTTTACTTTTAATTACAATAATTAGATAACTAGAATATAAACTTCTTAAAGTTCAATTGTTTTTTATTTATTCTTTTCAATAATTGAACAATTACTGTTTACGATATCTCGAGATTGGTCAACACTGTCTAATCTCATGTGCGTTGCGAGCAGTAGGCAACCCACCCCCTCGCCCCTGTCGCCACCTAAGGCGCGGCCAACTAGTTCCGCGCGCGTCGATGCGGCCACAGCAGCAGCGCCTCCCTCGCCCGGTCCACGCGGGCACTCGGAGCGGCAACGCCGCGTCGCCGCGCGCCACTTGCTTTCTGACTCAGCAATTCACATTCAGGATTCTAGTCAAGCAAAGAAAGATAAGGCAGGATAAACTTCGTACGTACCTATCTATAAACATTCTTAGTAGAAAATACACTTGATATATATTCTATAGATAGAAAGATAGATATTCTAAACATTAGCAAGAAACACTTATCTACATAATAAATTAGGTAGGTAATAAAATACGTGTGTTCCTATTTATGTAGGTAGTTTTACTTTTCATCGACATCTACATCTTACCTACACAGATTAACAATAGATTCAATTGTTTTAATTAATTACCTGTAGCGATTAAATTAGTTTTAATAGGTCGGTACCGAATATCGATTATGCAAGTCTAGCATCATGCAGGCAGCATGCTTTGTAGGTACCTAGTGTGGTGTTATTATTTCGCTTATTCTAACTACCTACTATTGATGTGATAGTACCTTGCCACGTGCTCATATTATTTTTGTTCTTCTTTCGCTTATCCCACGCTAAGAGAGGTCGGCATTTCGTTAACTCTATTCTGTTCCTCGTCATCTCAATTCTCATTATCCAACTACACCTTACCATACCATACCACACATTCATTTAACTATTCTCAGAACTTATTAATATAATAGTATAGGTACTATTAATTAGTATGGGCACAGATTGGTATTAACTACTTATCGCCTAATATGTTTTTCACCGAGTCTCATGTCACGACACGACATGCGCATACCATAGAATAACTAATAGGTAGTACTAATAGGTAACACGCTAGTATATATTGTACTGTTAAACCTACAACGAATACATCGCGATTAGTGTCTCTCCAAGTAGTCAGAGTTATTTTCCGTAGGGCCCACTCTCAACGGTACAACATACAGTTGTACCCGGACAATTAGTTCCGACCCTCCCAAATCCCAATGTCTGTCGGCAGGCACTCAAGCCGAGGTCCGTACCACAGAGGTGCCCTTGAGCTCGCCGTCAACCCCTCCTATAGCAATAGTAGCGGTGCGTGTTCGGCGACCGCAGGACACGGAGGTAGAAAGCGCTTGACGCCTTCTAGGCTCGTCTCGGTAGAAGTGCCTTGAGCACTTCACCCTCCAGGGCTATAGAGGGTCTTCCCTCGCCCAAAGTACAATGGAGTTAGACGGCCGACAGCGGTAGCCAACATAAAATATGTCCTCCCTAAAAAACTATAATGCTAATGAAAGGCCAGCAGCTTCTTAGCCAGCAATTCCAGGCATATTCATTGATATAATACGTATAGGTCAATGGTCAAATTATGCAATCGATTCTAGGGTATCTCTGAGGGATCTTTTTAAAGAAATTAATATTCAACTTTAATATATTTGAAAACATTTTGTAGTATTTCCGTAAAAATATATATTTAAATTAAACAGTGACAATTACGACTAGGTACATCACTAGAAATAAAGATAAAATAGCGGTGCCAGGTTTTACATTAACAAAGACAAAAATCTGTTCAATTTGAGCGACGCAATGGGGTGGCCTTTGGGGGAGGTTGGAGGCCACTGGGATGTGGGGGATAACCTGGGAGGTTATCCCCCACATCCCAGTGGCCTGTACATAAATAAACCAAGTCTTGAAATATTTTCGTGTGACAACTCAGTCGACGATACGTAGGTATATACATATACCTATATAGGTATACATAGGTACCTAGTATTCGCCTGGATGATATCTGTGGATAGCGCACTGTTCTAAATTCTGATATAACTATGTGCTTACATACCTTCTACCTATCTATTAATGTGTGTGTGTTGAATGGAATTATGGTTCAAAATTCAGATGCAGCTATGTAGTGGGTTTACATGTTAGACTCAGGTGCCTAGGTAACTTTTTTTTTGTTTTTTTTTTTAAATTGTGACGGAATAAGCTCGGGGCCCATCTGATGTTAAGCGGAACCTCTGCCTATACCAGACGCATTTCGTCACAAGTCACGAATTGCACTGCGCCCGTCACCTTGAGACATAGTTGTTAAGTCTCATGTGCCTGTAATTTTTCTCCTGCACGTACCTACTTATATACTTGGATTAGGAGGTACCTACTTATCTAACTGATTGTCAAGGTCAATTAGAAATCGGTGCTTATATAGCATACCTACATTATATTTTAACTTGTGACAAAAGTTGGTAAACTAAAAGCAGAGCAAAATAATTTGGCAAAGTTAGCAAACGTAAAAAGGCGCCTATTGCCCCCCTATTCGGAGGCGAAGTGGGTCGGCCCGGGCGCGGAACGGCAACGTCGCATAGCGGTATTGAGGTGAGGAGCGGCAACGCCGCCGCACCCCAGCCAGCGCTACGTTTTGCAACATAAATAATACTTTAGGTATACCTATTTTCAACAAAGTTGTTTCGGACTTTGTCGATCGATAGATAACTACGACCTACAAGTTCTAAAGTCCAAAGGAGAGGAATGTTTTCAGTGGCAGTAAACAAAATTGGAAAGGAAAGTAGGTAGGTATAGTGTAGCTAATAAGCTCCTACCAAACCAACTCCTATCTGTTTTGTTCATTGATAAGTACCTATATTTAAACTGCATCGAAGTAAAACTTCATTGTTAGTATTATATGTACCTATATACCTACCTGAGATAATTATAAACTGTATACTTACCTATGTGCTCTTTCTTACCTACCAGAGCCACACCCTATAGCTATTCATATAGTTCTCCGTGTTCTACTGAAACTTTTAAGTCATTGATGTTGAGTTGTATTGTATTGTAACATGTAACAGTATAGTTCGAAGTAGTGTTAGGTATACATCGCGAATGGCGACGATCAGATGTTTTTATATTTGGCTGTTCAGTACTTACCTATAGGTACAAAGCAGACGCGGGGACGCGACTTATCGGGTCTGATTCGTAGCTCGGTCCATTTGGTCACTGAGCAAGTAATATTACATTTGGTGATATGGTATGATTTGCTAGAAATGTGTTTTGTCAGTCATTTATGTTTAGAACTTTACATTTTTCCGAAAAAGTATATCTAAAGTTTTTACTGAATAATAAGGAGGCCATTCAGGATTGACATTTTCGACAAAAATCTTTATACGTAAAGAGGAGGCGTGGGTCACAGTTTTTTTAGCATCATCCTAAAGTCAGCAATTGGTAGAATGGTCTAAGTTGGTAAAATTGTCATAGATGATGGAAGACCAAATGATATTCACACGGCTTCTGTCCATATTTTAATCGCAATGGCTTGCCATGTCATTTATTAAAAGTACCTCTCTGACAGATACATAAGTGTAAAAATTTAAGAATATTCAAGTGAGGAACTTCCTCTTACATGTCGTGTGTGCCATAGAGCAGTATTTATATTATACTTTTTTATGGAAACAAATTAAGTAGGTATACTTAACTCTGTTTGCAATCACATGCTTTCAAATGCGGATGACACAGTCTAATATTTGCTGATGATAAACGGAATAAGTTTTATGATATTGCTCAAAATAGATTCAACACCGTTACAACTAGGAATACAAATTCTCGATACAACAAATGTCTAAGTTTTTTAATTCGTTATTTTGTAAGGAACAAATTTATGCACGTTGAAAATCATGCATTTCGACTAATACTCGTAGGAAAAACAGTTTCTGTCAAACCTTAAATAGGTACTAAAAATTCTATCAACTAGATAGATATGTAGTTTATATTTAGAAATCATAATCGATTATACCTATTATCAGTTTTTTTGACATATAGATATAACCTACGTACGAAACCTACTTACGAGAAGTGCTTTTATAAAATATAAATGTTTTGTGCCTAATGCGTCGAAACCGGAGCGGAGACAGACATTACTTGCTCAGTGAGACAGACCGGGTGACTGGACAAACGGAGAGCGGGCTGGCAACGCCGCCCACCGCATTCATAAACGAGCTGGCAACGTCGCATACCATCATTGCGTTTCTTTGTAAAAAATTAAATCAATCGAGCATTGACGTACGAATAAAATAATAATATTATGTATGTATAATATATAAAATAAGAATATGTATGCAATGTACTACATTATATAATTTAGTACCATTATAAGTAGGTATAAAGGTTTTGGATAAGCCACCTAGTAAATTATAATATCAGTAGCTTATTAATCCTTCATGGGTAGGTAAACCAACCAATTACCTATGTCTATGATCTGTGGCTATGCTCTACTCTACCCGTGTGACTTCTAGTTACCAACACAATAACTTTAATTGACTTACGTTAGGTAGGTACGTACCTTATCTATACATAGGCACAGAATAAAAAGGACATAGGCTTGGTAGGTAGTATTACTTCCTATCTAGGTGCATTGAATTCTTTATTGGGGTTTCGTTCAAAACCGAGCCTTAGTATAGAGACTCCGCTTTGTGTGTGTCTGTCTGTCCGTCGATCCATTATCCATCTGTGTGTCACACACGCACGGGTCTTTAGCTCGTAACAGGAAGATATGCATGCTAGTAGGTCATTGTATGAAGGTAGGTAATGGCTCTCTGGCTAGCTAGCATCATCAAGTGGAAATTCTCGATCATACGCTCGGAGAGTCAAGACGAATCAGACTTGATTCGTCTTGACTCTCCGTGTTCGTGTAGAAGTGAGACGCGTCGAAAATTCTTCCGGTTTGGCTTATCCCAGAAATCCCCTTAGCAAATCCCCTGCGCGTCATCTTTGAGTGACTACGTGGCATTTATGACGTCACGATCGAGAACGTGCGGCATGAACCTTCAAACCTGCATCTTGCTCTCTTGCTCGACTACTTTTACTTATTTGCTTTGCAAATATACCTCGTAAATTTCGCAAATCGATTCTGCAAAATCTTTTTATATTTTCCATATCTTTGCTAGTTGCGAAATGTTTTCAGAATGTCTGGTGGAGGTCAAAGTCCAGAGTTGTATTGTCGACAGCGACAAAAAAAATGTTTTCAGAATAAAACCGTTGTTTGTTATTGAATTATCGTTTAGTTCCGCATCGTCGTCCGCAATTCGCAGTCAAGTCTGCGACATGACGTGCACAACGGGGCGCCATCAAAATAACATGTGACGTGGGCCGTGCGCCTGTCTGTCGCAACGCAACGCACCTCGCAATACACGTGCTTGGGCTGTGGCGGCAACGCGCGGCGCGGCGGCGAGCGGCAACATCTCGCCGCGTGATCGAGCGCGCCGCGACTACGCCGCACACGGGTGTGCGCGAAGTCGCATGCCGCAGTCAGTCCGGCCGATCCGCAGTATCGTGCGACCCGTCGCAGAAGTCGCGCGTCTACGTCGCAATTTTAACATAATTTCGATCACGTTGCTTTGTTATACGTAGAATTTAGGGTCAGTCAGCTGAGTCGCGCATTCTATTATTAATTTCTGTTTTTGTGGTCGCACTCGTTGCGATTTCCACAGATTGTTTTTTTTTTTTGTCAGAGTTAACTTTGCGTTTTGTTGACGTCATCTTTAGAGAATTTCGCAAACTGCCGTCCATTTTCAGTAGATACCTAACTTTTTGTTCGCCTCAAAAGTTTTAAACCTTCGATATACGAAATATGTTTTTCCAATAAACGCCAAAACGCGCTCGACTTTTTGAAGTTCTTTATGATGTTATTGCACCGCAATAAAATTTTACGTACCTTTTCTATAGCTAACCAAAAGGGGTAATTCCGATCTATCTATATATTTTAGATAAAAAGCAATATGTCTGCCCCTACTTTAACCTTTCATCCCGTGAAATTTATCGAGGAGGTAAAAGCGCGGCCGGGGCTGTACAACCCAGAACACCCAGCAGACCGCACTGAGAGACTTGAGTTGTGGAAGCAAGTGGGGGCAGCACTGTTCCCAGAATGGGAAACCTATAGTAAAGCCACCGCCTACGACAGAGGTAAGAATGCTAGGTACTAACTAAAGGGGGCAATTGCCTAATTTTGGACATTGAAGATAAACTACTCTTCAGAAGATCATTGTTTAGATTCAGAAAGAATAAGGTATAGGTCCTGTGTTCGAATATTTTGTCAACAAATCGGTGCTGAAGGCTGAATATAACTGATTTATACATAGGGTTTTTTTTTGTTTTCTTTTATTTGACCACTATCTCACCTGATGGTAAGTGATGATGTGGTGTGAAGATGTTATACAGGCTAACCTAGATTTTGAAATGCAGTTGTTTTTTTTTTAAATCTTCCTCAGCTATAGTGAATTTAAACAACCCACGCTAAAATGTCACCAATTATATCCTTATCAGTGATTAATTTTTAAAACCCGTCAACCAAAGTCCCCATCCATATGGAAAGTATTATTATCAAATTTTCGTGCTTTATGACGGACAAAAGGTCGAAGCCGTCACGCGCAGTGCGCAATAAGATTATATTTTGTTTCATTTTCAATTACAAGCTTTTATTTGATCTGCACCGGTCCCATAACTACTTATGGATAGCACGACATGCACTTTGTAGAACTATAAGATATTTACATGTATGCATATCGGAAAAACTACTTAGGTATTAGACTTAATTACTTTTAGTGTTAATTTCAGATTATAAGCTATTTTATTATAATTTAGTAATTTTTTAATCATTTTTAATGAAATATAATAAAACTGGCTAAGTGTGAGTCGGGTCTCGCTCTGCATTGCACGTAAGATATCAGCTTCAAAACTACAATAAAAATCGGCATTTTTAAGTAGGTGTACTTATTGGTTAAATTACGGATAATATATCGAAATTTCGAGATGATCTAGAGTTTTTAAAATCCAAACCACATATGCATGTTTTTTTCTTTTGCTACACACTCAATGAGTTCTAAACAACAACGTCCTACAGGCTACGGAGCCAAAAAAGGGTTACTTTTTATGGGATAGGAGCAGGGTTGCCAGACGTCCGGGAAATCCGGGATAGTCCCGGAAGTGGGTGTCTTGTCCCGTGTTCAGTGATTTAGCTCAACTGTCCCGGAATTCGCGAGTTTTATAGGTATAAAACCACGAAATGTAACTAATAATTATATATATTAATTCGTCAGTTCAATCGTAGATGTATTTAGATTTGAAGTTAAGGTCAAAGTAATATCTCCCTTTCTAACCACAGAAATGTCCAAGAATTGATATACCATGATCTGGCAACCCTAGATAGGAGTGCAAACGAGCAGGCGGTTCACCTGGTGCTAAGTGATCACCGCCGCACACGAACATCCGCAACACAGAGGTCTCGAGGATGCATTGCCGGCCTTTAAGAAGGGAATATGCTCTCTTCTTGAAGGCTTCTTCAAGAATTATTAGATTTAATCGTTTTACACCAAATATCAAAATGTCAGGTTTGTAAATCGTTATGAGCTAGACACCCGTGCGAAACAGATAGATGGACAGACAGCAGTCTCTTTAATAGGATTCCGTTTTGGATACGAAACACTAAAACAAAAAAATGCTTATTCGAACTTGAATATTTTAAACTATAAACAATACATCAATGTGCATTCAATCCCAGAAATGAAAAAGTTATAATACACTTCTGGACTCATCTATTGGCCCACCTTGTATTTTCAGTTTCGTTTGGTCCTAGCTAAAATTTTATATTAGGTCGAGCAAAAAGTTTTTATGCAGTTTTGAACCTGGCACATTTTACCATCTTTTTCGATCGTATTGTTTTAAATTTGAATTCAGAATACCATACGACATGGAGCTACGCCTAACCAGTCGGATATGCGCCTTGTTAAAGGCAATTGATTTTTGAATAAAAAACATGTTTTATCAAATAAAGGTTTAATTTAATAACGCGTTTTGCCTCCATGGGCATCTACCACAGCTCTCATACGATTAGGCATAGAGTTTATCAACCGCTCTATGAAATTTTGAGGGATCATCTCCCATTCCTCTTCTATGGCAGTTTTCAACTCCTGCATCGTCTGGGCAACTGGCTGACGAGCCCTAACACGTCTTTTTAGCTCGTCCCACATGTGCTCAATAGGGTTCATGTCTGGGCTTCTGGCTGGCCAGTCCATAACTGTGATGTTCACATCCCGAAGATATTCCCTGACTATGCCTGCCGCATGGGCTCTTGCATTATCATGCATAAAAAGGAAATTTGGGCCCACATAGTCCGCGTATGGTATCACGTGAGGTTCTAAGCACTCACGAATGTACCTTTCAGCATTTAATGTTGGCAGCCGTGGTCCTGTAACAACCTCAAGTTGAGTTTTGCCGCTCGCGGATATACCGCCCCAGACAGTCCATGAGCCACCGCCATAAGCAACCCTCTCTTCAAAGCAGCATTGTGCGAAACGCTCTCCCTTACGTCGGTAGACCTTCTTCCTTCCATCATTGCCATGTAACACAATTTTAGACTCATCAGAAAAGAGTACACGGCTCCAATCTTGCTGTGTCCAATTTAAATGACTGCGTGCGAAATGAAGGCGCGCTGTTCGGTGGGCTCGCGTTAGTTTGGGCCCATTAGCTGGCTTGTGTGGTACCATATCGCGTTCTTTTAACCTTCTCCGAACAGTTCGAGCGCTCACAGATACTCCGTGGAAGTCGCGAAGTTGGTTTTGTATCTCAATGGAGGTAAGGTGACGATTTCTCAAGCTGGTCGTCACGATGAATCGATCCTGCCTTTCAGTTGTGACCCGAGATCATGGCCTTCCTTGGCGACGAACAAAGCCGCCAGTCTCTAGGTACCTCCGATAAACATTTCGGACCGCAGATCGACTTAAATTAAGTTGAGCACTCACGTTTCTTTGGCTGTGTCCGGCCTGAATAAGTGCCACAGCTTGGGCGGCGACTTCAGGTGAAGTATCCATAGATTATTGATAGAACCTTACCTTAATGTTAAGAATAAGTAATGTTTGTTGCAAAACCAAAGATATCAATCACTTTTTCAAGAATTAAATCCAAGTAAACCAATAAAACCAAGTTTTCTTAGTATTCGATTGTTTGATATCAACAAACAGGCTCCAAATTGTCTTTTGTTTCTTTAAATTCTGTGTTCGAAATTCAAAAAAAGACTATCGAATGAAATTGTGAATGTGCCAGGTTCAAAACTGCATAAAAACTTTTTGCTCGACCTAATATAAAATTTTAGCTAGGACCAAACGAAACTGAAAATACAAGGTGGGCCAATAGATGAGTCCAGAAGTGTAGTATCTATAAGACGGTGGATGCACAAGACGTGCGAGACCACATCCCACGAAGGAAAAAAAAACTATCCAATACTAAACATCACACGTCATATTCGACTTTCCCGCCAATGGACATAAACAAAAAAAAAGCTTGTCTGATTTTAAACGCAAAAATCCGCAAAATACCCGTTTATATCAAGAATTATCGCAAAACTGCGTGCTTCGACACGCCTCACTTATCTTTGACCCCGACATTGACCGTGAAAAATCATTGTTTTATTGCCTTTTGCTTCACAATAAGGATATAAATAACTTCGGACGTTTGTAAAATGTCATTATGAGTAACTTTGCGAGAATTTTATCGCATGATCTTCAGGAATGTTATTTGTCGCGCGACTCGAGTTGCGACGTTAGGCTTGTCATACAATCAAATCTGATTAAAGTATCTATTGTGTATATTACGCGACGGTCCAAAAGGAGTGTCATGATTTTAGGGTTCATATATGTATTTACCTAAGTGAGGTACTTACCTACATTAATCCACGTAATTTTTTTTTTTTTAATGTCTGAATATAAATAGACTGTCCCTACGTATACTATCGAAACTAAATACGAATTTTAAGGTTCGTGAGTTTACGAGGACCAGCGACGTCACATTCCATACTTTACGACTTGCCAAAACTGAATATATTAATAATATTTGAAATAAATGTTATCTACATTGTAATATAATGGGATAGAAACAATTTGCGACGGTAGGTAATAAAAAAACTCTTTTTTGAGTTTCGATAGTCTACGTAGGGACAGTCGAAATATGGGTGTATTTTATGTGTAATCTATGTATGTATAGAAGGTCGTAGGTATTTTCATTTTTGTACGGGTGTTGTGCATCTGTTACTCCGGAACTATTATCTAACCTGTGGTATGGGTATCGTAAGAATCCTTATTTTTTTACCAGATGATAGTCTGTCCGCCCTGGTTCGTGTAGATCTTCCACATTGGCACATATTCGGCCTCAAAGCAGTATTTTTCAAACACTACTGTGTTAAAGTGTGATGGGCACTAAGGCAAGTGAAATCACTGGCCGTATGGGATATATGAACTAAGGTCTCGGAGCGAAAAGCGCAGTGCAGTGTCAAGCAGAACAAACGCGGTGACAACTGCTACTGAGAAATATTTTGCAATTCTGCAATGCAACGCAATTCTGGTCCAGAACAAACTGAACAATGGTGGGCAAAATTGGAAAGGGTCGGACTGAAGATCAGCAGAACAAAAATTCCCCATCTGTTATGTGACTGTAGTACATTTAGATTTTTGCATATTGTATAGTATAAAAGTGTAAAAACATAGTATGTTAAAAAACAGAACTATTGCTTTCTCCAGTATTGCAGCTGCAGAAGAAATGGCGTTCCATCAGAGACGCGTACAACCGAGAGCTGAGGCTGCGGAGGGCAGACAAAATCGATGGGAAAAGACACCGGAAGACCTACCGCTACTTCAAGAGGCTCACCTTCCTGGGTGGGCTTGATGAAGACATTAGCGTTGCGAATGAGTAAGTTTCACAAAAAGAACTGATAGCACTCATGAAGCCGGATAAGGAGACTTTGCACAATAAAAAAAAAATTATAATTTTGTCAAAATTTCTAGCCCGTACGGATGTGAAGTTATAACATATTATAAAGGACTACCGAGAAATAAAAAAATAAAAACATCACGCTGACGCTGCTACGTGGTAAAGCGAATAGCGTCCAAACTCATTCTAATACTTCTGATTTGGTGTTTAGGAGTTTTTAACTTCCAGTGAAGTGTTGTGTACCAGACCAGGGCAGGAAATTTAACTGGCAATAATTATATACATAATTTAAACTGCCTAACACATTGAAAGGTACATCAAATGTTGAATGATTTATTAAAAATTTATAATCTAGACGAATTTTTCGTCGATTCTAGTAACATACAAAAAGCAGACGAATTAAAAACCTACTTATTTTTTAAGACTTAAAAAGACCTTATCGGATACATATTTTTAGTTAAGCTGCAAAAACCAACTATTTATTAAATATAGTTAATTAGTTACCTAACTTTTATTACTTAACTGATATGTAACATCTGCTCATTCAGACACCATTAAAACATCTGTATAAACATTAAATGCAAATACTCTTTTCAGCATGTTAAAGGGTAGTCCAAAAGCAATCCTGCATTACCAGTTACCTTTCCCACTTGCAACTGCGCTTGCGATCAGATTTTCTATAAAATCTTTAAAAATAACGTCCCTTTTAAAGGTTGCGACATGGCAGAATGCCCATTGGACTAAAAACAGTTTGGCACACACAAAGACGACATTCGGCCTCCTCCCTCATTACAGATACGTGTCTCCCCATGTCACCCTCTTTTCACGCTCTACTTACTCCCCTTGGGATACCCTCAAAGCTTTTACGAACAAACTAAAACGAATAAAATTGAAGGGATTTAAAATTGGAATTCGGCACATTCATGAAGCGCTCATAGCGAAGTTTACTTAGCTGTTCTCAACCGATCAGCAAAGTTAAGCAACGTCGCGCGCGGTCATGAGTTGGATGGGTGACCGTTAGTGACATTACTACTGAGCGCTTCCGTGCTTCGGAGGGCACGTTAAGCCGTCGGTCCCGGTTGTTGTCTCAGGGTGGCAGTCGTTACAGCATGGTGGTATGGCATTTTGCGAATGCCCGCCTGGCTAGCTACCACCCTCAAGTAGAAAATCTGTCGCCAGGCACCTAACGGTGTGTTCCGGCAGCTGTCCTTGAGAGCCAGTACTTCTAGGTTAGCCTGAACAACATCTTCGACCACATCATCACTTACCATCAGGTGAGATAGTGGTCAAAGGCTAACCTATCCAGCATAAAAAAAAAAATAAAAAAAAAATAACTGTCATTTCAGAGATTTCGTTTATTTTCAGAGATACAGAACCGGATGAAGAAGGCGACAACGATCAAAAGCTTCTATACTCATTCCATGAATTACAATTCAAAGACGGCGAATGCCTTATTGAAGAAGACGAGCGTTCTTGTACACCGCCACCAGTCAAAAAGGCAAAGAGGAAGAAGCGCAAACGAGAACAGAGCTCGGGCAGCATACAAGCGACGGAAGAGTACGAAATGCCCTTGCCAATATTCTCGTCAGAAATAACAGATAGTGAGTGCGACAGTGATAGACTGTTTTTGATGTCGTTCGCGCAGGAAATGAGACAGTTACCCGTCCATATAAAGATGTGGGCGAGGGCGCAGATAGCGAATGTGATGCAGGAAGCGGTGAGCAGCCATTTTCATGATAGAAGCCCAAGATCGTCAGCAAGCCAACATTTCTCTGTGAAGAAGCAGCGTGGTGATGTTTCCGAGTGATTTGGAACGATTTTAGTGTTTTATGAGTGTTATTCTTTTTGTAAGGTACATGAGAAACTTTTTATATAGTGATAAAAATTACTCCAGATTGTCTATTTCATTAATGTTTTTCAATTCTAAATTTATATTAGACTAACTATTTTTTTTAATGTTATTGTGACGGAACAAGCCCAAGGCCCACCTCATGTTAAGCGGACTAACCTGGCCTATAACAGATGCATTTCGTCACAAGTTACGAATTGCACTGCGCCCGTCACCTTGAGACATAGCTGTTAAGTCTCATGTGCCTGTAATTTCACTGGCTCTCAAGGACTGCTGCCGGAACACACCGTTAGGTGCAGATTTTTATACTTGAGGGTGGTTGCTAGCCTGGCGGGCATTCGCAAAATGCCCTTCCACCATGCGGTGAAGCTCAAGCCCGCAGCGGGATCCGAACCATGGAACTGCTGCGCGGCAGTCCATAGCCATTGCCACTGAGCCATCACTGCTCCAAAATACCTATATTTAATTGGTCTCATTCATTTCCGTAATTTATATTTCACAATGTAAGTGTATTTTTTTTTGTTGCTTATAAGAATATTATTTGTGATATATGATATGATTCTGAGATAACGCTGGCGTTATATTCCAATATTAAGTCCGAAAGTAGAAATATCATATTTTATGTTTTATAAACAGTGCGACTAGACCTTGTCTAGTAATAATGGTAAATGTGATTTTCCTTTGAAATCGAAGTCCATTATGGAGTTCTAATGTAAAATTTTTTTTTAATGATAGGAACTTACTTCTTACACTGAAAAGTATAAAATAGCTTGTTGAAGTCAGTACCATGCCGATAACACGGACCTCATATTATCATGGTCCGACTTCCACAAGTTATTGTATACCTTTCAGTGTACGAAGTCAGTACACTGTTTTTAGTGATGCACACTGCTTACAGGATCACTCACTCGCCTGAAATTACTGCTCACCATAGACAAGAGCTAATTCCAACAAATCACCTTGGTCTGCAAAATACTTTTTCATTTTACTACAACTCAAAAACTACTTAACCGGTTTTAGTGAAATTTAAATGGGAACACCTTGGAGGTTCTTTGCAAGAACAAAAAAGTATCATCAAAATAACAAAATCAGTTTATAATTGGCGGAGTAATCGCTTAACAAACGTTCAAAACGAAACAACATACTGACGAATTGAGAACCTCCTCTTGTTAGGAAGTCGGTTAAAATTAAGTTTGTAAAGGTTACCATTGTCGTTAGATAAAAGGGCCCCTGGATCCTTAAAAATTTAAAAATCATACAATACACATGTTCTTGACTTTCTAGCAATGATTAACTTATTATGTTTGAAGCAGTGATGGCTCAGTGGCATTGGCTATGGACTGCCGCGCAGCATGTCCATGTTTCGAATCCGCCGCGGGCTTGAGCATCACCGCATGGTGGAAGGGCATTTTGCGAATGCCCGCCTGGCTAGCGACCACCCTCAAGAAGAAAATCTGTCGCCAAGCACCTAACGGTGTGTTCCGGCAGCAGTCCTTGAGAGCCAGTGAAATGAAATGCACATGAGACTTAATAACTATATCTCAAGGTGACGGGCGCAGTGCAATTCGTGACTTGTGACGAAATGCATCTGTTATAGGCAGAGGTTAGTCCGCTTTACATCAGGTGGGCTTCGAGCTTGTTCCGTCACAATAAGATAAAAAAAAACCTAATTAGCTTTCTGTTACTAGTGTTATATATTAGTTCCTTCAGCTGTTGGTTTTCCTTTAAAAAAATATTCTTAAGGGAAAGTGTGCCCAATAAATAATAATCTTTACCAAATAAAAAAAAGATACATTCATGATCTACACTTGTCAACTTAAATTAAACAACAAACGGAAAATCTAATCAAAGCAATGGCCACTTTCCAAGTTTGCAGACAAAAAAAACACCTTTGGCCTTCCTGTAGCGAATTTTGTTGTTATTATACAAAAGTTGCCAAAAGTTTATGATATATGTTTTTGTTTATTTCGACGTGGTCTATTCCGGTGAAGCTAGAATCATCAGAAATATAAATAAAAAATCTGTATCCTTTTTTTATTGCTTACTTGCTGGCCGTTGACCACTATCTCACCTGATGGTAAGTGATAATGCGGTCGAGGATGCTTTTCGGGCGATTTAGAATGATTAATCTACGTCCTACTTTTATATTATAAAGTAGATATTGCTTTCAACACCCTTGCTCGTAAAGTGAGCTTTATTATATCGTTCTTAGGGCCATAAACCGAACAATAATACCCTCGTGCATAAAATATTATACACTAGTGCGTAATAGAATTATCCCTACAAAGTTAAGTTAGTACCTAACTGCAAATTATATTATGCGAGTAAACAGAGCATTATCAATTTAACCGGGTAATACAGATTTGTAACATCAAAGAGGTTTATATGTAATAAAAAAAAAAAACTTGCCCGCTATTTTCCATTATTTTCATATGTTGTTTGTATCGCATTTGAGCAACATATTTTTTTTTCCTCGCAAGGCTGTTGAAGAAGTTCGTATGAAACTCGTGAGCAACTTAGCTCACTTGTATCATAATCTATACTATACTTTAATAATCCAAAATGGCTGCATAAAAGATAATACTTAAAAAAATTGACTTCGGTTTTATAGCCGACACTGTCTGTCGCCAACCCTCCTTAAGAATTCTGTTGTTCTACTTCCAACAAGCGGGTTCCATACTAATAGTGTTATGTACTTACCTATATTCTTTAGTTTATATAAGTTATGACTCATTATGCATAAATGAATAAGTGTATAGTTATAGAAGCGTATTTCCTGTTGTTTACTTTAATAAATGTTTATTACGGGAATATCCGTACATAATTAAATTATAATGTTATATTATTTTACCTCCTTTATAAAAAATTTAAAATCCGTTTATACCTGAAACAAAAAATATCAATATTAGTAATATACACTTCTCGCATGGTTTTCATGAGTAACAATATGAGTTTTTTTGAGAAAAAACGCAGTAACAATTTTTCAATAGCAATCAATAATTACTATTACAAATAATTTCAAAATAGTCAGAAATAAACAGATAGAAACGACATATTACACTTAGACAGAAGTGATTGAAGGGTACGGCCTCATTCTAGGTTCTCCACCTGGGTACATGGGAACACTGGCTTTACAGACGATGTCGCGCTCCTCCTATCAAAAGTTCAGTCTAGTGAAAAATTTACTAAGTTTGAGTTAGATAGCTTTTACGAAAATGGCAACATGAAATTATAAATATTAATTTGGGCACCCCACGGGGCATCCCGTGGGGTGCCAGGCTAAAATAACAACCCTCATCTTCGCGTACGAGTCATAAAGGGGACAAAGGAAAGATTACCAGACGATGGGCAGCGGCATCATTTGAAGAACTGACATTGCGATCCCCAAGACGCCTGCCAAGCGTGGGGTTTATGGCAAACCCATCAAATGGGATATACCTCTGTTTTACGGTAGGTCGACGTTTTATGACTTTTGATATAATATGGGTATAATTTCCCATTTTATAGACCCATGAAACCGAACATTAAGTAAACACTTAATGTTCTTCTTCCTTCTTACCGCATACTTGCAAAATGTGGAATGATCTTCCATCTAGCGTTTTTCCGCAGGGCTACAGTATGGATTTCTTCAAAAAAGGTGTTAAAAGAGTCTTACAGGGTCGGCAACGCATTGGTGACGCCCCTGGTGTTGCAAATGTCCATAGGCGACGGTAACCGCTTACCATCAGGTGGGCCGTCTGCTTGTTTGCCAACCCATTACATAAAAAAAAAAAGAAAAAAAAGAACAGGTAGACATAATTACAATTTTATTATAAAAACTAACGTGGTTTTCACTCATTTTAGCAAATAATACGGGATAACTCACGTGAATAAGTAAGATAGCTCCGACTATAGTTTCAACCACATTTCAAGGAGAGCTCGGGACGCCCGCGTTGACGTCTAGCTTAGCACTGAGACTCTCTCTGCTAAGCGAGACGTCAACGCGGCGCGGCGCCTCGTTGGATAAATTACTCAAAAAAAAAATAAAGTGTAGTCTTCCCCAAGTCTTCATCTTCTTCCTAAAGTAAAGAAAACAACTTCACAATTTGGTGGAGTTTATTTGTTAAGTTCCCATAGAAATAGCTGTTTTGCAGTTTTATATTTATTTCACTTGGAGGTACCCTAGGGGTGCGGGCTAGTTTTTATCATCCCCATTTATTCGTGTGGGAATCGAACAAGAAAAATACCCATAGGAAATTTCTTTGAGATATAAATAATAGAGAACAATAAAAGTCGTGTCTGTAGGTAGCTACGAATTGATTATCTTAGTATACTTATACATATTACATAATTATATACTAACTTTAAGATATGTACAGCCTGCATATCCAGACTAGGTAAGCATTTAAATCTCCTAAGGGCCTCCAGTCAAAGAACTTTTCTGGTTTTCTATGGTAGGTACCACCTGTGCGTTGAGCCGTTGACTGAGTTGTAGGCTTTAGAAAATATACTAAACACCCTAAGTAACGACTAGTACAGGCATTGCATGAATATTTGCATTAAAGAAATGCAATGGTTCATTCATGTAAACAGTGATTTCTTATGAGAGATAGTATGTCATAAATCACATGGTTGCAAGCCAATATGTCTTCTATACCCTTGGGGTAAGGTTAAACGTAACGTACCACTACGTGACTTCCGATGATGGACAGACTCTGTCATTATATTTTTGTGTACGTCACAGATAAACTAATAGTTTGTTAATTTTTCATATTTTTACGCGAGCTTATAATACTTGAGTCAACCAGTGTTATTAAAAAACGGAATCGCAGGAAAGGTTCGCCGCGCCGGTAGAAATTAAATTGTTACATGTTAGGTATGGTCCGTCCAATGTTGAAAAAACGATTAGGTAGGTATAAGACATAATATATTTCATAAATTTAAAGGCATAATAAATTTTCAGGCGTCATTCTAGTTAGGTACCTACATATATTCACGAACAACAGAGTAGAGGAAAAATTGATACCTACTTGTTGTGCTGACAGGATAAAGCAAGAGATCGTAGGTAGGAAGTTCTTTGAATAATAAATAACGCTCTAGTAGGTAGGATACTTATTGTACTAACCACAGTATTTCTTGCTTGTAGATAGGTATGTGTATTGAAATTTTATCAAGCAAATAAGACATAAAATCTCAAGATCGAAAATAGACCTTACCTATTTAAATATCTATTAATCGTATAGTAAGGTAGAAACGATAATTTTAAGTTTAGTACCTTATCAAAAAATTGAGCGATAGCAAAGATCAGACAAACAAAATAAAAATTATGACACGATTGATATGCGAAGCTCGAATGCGACGTTGCCAGCTCGCGGGTCGCAACAGCCCGCTGCGAGCCCGCGGCGGACCCGCTGCGTCACTCCGACTCGATCTCGCGAGTGAACAACCGCGTTGCGACCGCACCAAAAACGCAGTGAACGTTCGTGCCAAAAGTTCTGTGGTGCCAAACTAAATGGCATTTTCATCTTCTTATTCAATGGACGTTGAGCTTTTTATTAGTGAAGTGAAGAAATATCCTGAGATATGGAATAGCAACAATGAAGATAGCAGGTATCCGGCGAAGCGGATGCAAGCGTGGACGGAAATAGCAAAGATATTCATAGAGGAATTCGATGAATTGAATAGTCTTGAGAGAAACGATGTTTGTAAGTATCTTGTCAATATGTAGGTAGGTAACGTACAGTCGCCTGCAATAAGAAGTATTACACTTCGTAATTTTCAAAATAATGTTATGTCGCTAAGTTATTGATAAACGAAGTTAACATTACCATGAGTAAAAATATACAAATTATTGTTTGATTTTAAGATATTTCTGATTACATAGAGAAACACAGAAACCCACCAACAAAAGATTGTACGATCCGCGTACAGGCTCTTAATTCCTTTTGAGGTAGTGGACTGTATGAGGTGTAGAAAACAGATGCGAAGTACGACTATTCCTGCACGTTTTCAAAAAGAGGAAACGAAAACACTCCACCAACCTTTCATCCACGCGCTGCTTACAGGCTTTAACGTCCCAGGAGTTCCAGCGCGACCGTGTCTCGGAGGATAGCAGGTTTGCAGTAGAATTCACACACTGTTTTTAGAGGTAACGACGAGTTGACTGCTGCGCACGGCGCTCTGCCACTATTTTGATAATTACAATGTGTATACTTCTTATTGCAGGCGACTGTACATACGAAAATTTCCAATATAGGGAGTAACAGAGTGCTGTATGAGTGTGTGATTATGATTACGATAGGTGTAACATTATTATAATAAAGGCAAGGCCTGCCTATATACGTTTTTTTTTACATTTGTACGCCTTAGATAACTCAGCCATAGTAAATGTACTTTGCCACAGACAAAACTAAAAGAATGGCTTGATTCACTTGGCTCGAACTTTATTTGAGACTAGTACCTACATAATGTACTGAATACTTTTAAGCTTTTTTACGTTAAAACTTTTTACATTGGACTCTGCAGTATGCCTGTCTGTGCGTCTGTCTATTTTTTAGTAAAAACATTGACCCAAAGACGAATTTTAGACTATGAATTAAATATTTTTATCAAGTATTAATATCTTATCATAAGAAGGTATACGGTAAGTAAGGTATTCATAAGAAGGTAGCCGAAACAAAAACTTTGTACATAGCATGCGAAGTGTTATCGTCTAGAACTCGCAATGTAAAGTAAAAGGATAAGTAATGTATTTGTATATAGAAATGTATTTGTAAGGTACAAATACATTTCTATATATTTTTTTTTTAATGGGGCATTGCCAATGTTGTCTATTTTAGACCAATTTTTACGGGATCTGATCTCAATTAATTATCTGGTATGGAATCTCAAATGTCGGCACCTATAATATGTAACATGTTCCCGTTTTAGCAAACAAACACTGAAAAAACATTTAATGTAGTTTTGATGCTAAAATCAAACAACATTTTTATATTCTTTTACGGATTGTAAGAACTGCAAAACCATAAAGAGAGAGGCACAAGTCGCACTTTGCATGAAGATCAATATTGTTATTAAAAAAATATATTTTTATTACTAACTATTATTTTGTATGCGACCACCTGTAAAGTCTAAACACGACAAGGTGTTTTATTTAACCTCGCAGTTGGTCACAGATCCCCCATTATTTTATTTTGTTACTACAATAAGAACAATCTAAGTGCCTATTATAAAAAAAAATAGTAAGTCTGAATACTATGTACGTTCTACGTATTAAGTATTATATGTACCTACTGATATTACTGACCAAGGGTCGAGTATACAGTCAATACGCGAACACGATGCGTACAACCTTCACTTTTTGCATAGCAAACCTACTCACGGAAGACCTTGATTATGTACAGCTAGCTTACTAGTGTATCATCGGTATAGGTATAAGCCCTTACTTTTACTTTTCCTTTGATGTTAACAAATGCTTCCAATATGTCATATATAAAAAAGATATTGAAATAATTTTTATATTTCTTTATAGATAAAAAATTACATAACAAATGGCGTAACATAAGGGATTCTTTCGTACGCCACAAACGAAGAAATTTTGGCTCTACGAAGAAAGGATACATCTACGCCAAGCACCTATCTTTCCTTGAAGAACAGTACAACAGGACAGGCAGTCAGTCAGGCAGCGACGTAGAAATCATCCAGCATGATGAAGATACCTGGCCAAGTGATGGCGACGATGAAGCTAAACTAAAGAAAATGCTCTTCAAATCAGGAATTGAAACTAAAGAAGACCCTCTTGTAGAATGGAACATCGATGAAACTCCGAGAGAACGAAAGAGAAAGAAAAAATCCAATAAGCGAGAACGAGAAGCACAATTAGATTTTGTCGAAACAAACTTACCCGAGGCATCTTGCAGCTACAGCAATGAAGACGAAGACAGATCATTCTTCAATTCACTCATACCAGCAATAAAAGACTTTGACATCGATTTGAAATTAGAATTTCGGGCCGACATCATTAAATTAATCAAATCATATAGACAAGACAGAATTATAAACTAACAAAACTAAGATATATTACCATTCCGATGTAAAAACAAGACTTAATTAAACGTTTATGCTAAGATTTTACTAAACATTTATTTATTATAATGCCCTATAAAATATGAGTAATTTTTCGGAAAGTTTAGTAGAGTCTGTAGACAAAAGAATATTAATATACTGAGTGTAACACTGAGTAAGGTAATAGGTAATAAATAAAAACTTAATAGGTACCTGCACTTCCATATACCTTTCATAGTGATATCATGATATGTGATAGAAAGTTGGGGTGGTAAAGATAATACGCATAAGGGCCCAATTACAATATCATATATAGAGGACCCCATATATGTATATGTCACCACATGAGGTATATATATATGATGATAATGTAATATATAGATATGACAAATGGTTTAGTTTGCTCAGCCAAACAGAAATGATGTCATAATTTTTGTATATAGAAATGATCATATATTGATAATGTCATAGGGGCCTAGGTAAGAATGAAGTTACGACCGATTGAGGAGAATGAATGCAAGCAAAACATTATTCCAAATTAAAACATTTTGAGTTACATTGCGGATATCCATATAAATAAAAAAAATATCTAAGAAAAATATCAAAATAAGCCAATTCCGCTTAAATTTTCCTCTAAACCAAAGACGTGAGGTCAATAACGCCACGTAACCAGGGTGGAATAGTTTTCGTGGAGTTTCGGGTCTACATCAGGCGTCTTCGTAAGTTCCTGTCTTGACTCTTTAATTCTTCCTTACGATATAATCCAAATTTATTGTTCTCTAAAACAAAAGAATATTTTAAGTTCAAATAATTATTTTGTTTCTCTGTGGAATAAATATAGGAAAGATATAAAGATAGGTTTTGTGGATATTAAATACGCTGCGTTAAATCTTTCATAATTAATATATTATGCATGTATATTTGAAGCCCACAATACAGACAATCATAATTATATATTTAGTAATTGCATGTACATGCACAGCAACAATTGTACACTCGTGTTAAGAATATAATTATTATAATTAACATTTGTTACAGTTACAAAAATTTTGTAGGTTACGTGTACCCTGATAGTTAGGGCGTTTGCTACCCAACGTTTTAGCCCATTTATAGTTTACATTACTTTATGTATGCAAAGTCAAGCGACATTTAATTTTAAAAATTAAAATTATTGAGAAGTCATCAATGTAATAATATGCGTACAATTACAAGATTAGACAACTAAAATCTGAAAGTTAATCCCAAGGCTAGTCACCAGGTAACACTAATAATATAAAAAGGTCTGACTAGTTAGTCTTTGTCCCTAAACGACCCATTCGTTATTTAAATGCCTCTCAGCTTTGTACAGCAGCTATGAATGCTGTTACAAAAGGTCCCGTTATTCAGTTCATCCCAAGAATTTAGCTTAATTTTACCTGCGGAAGGTCGACTCGTCGAGTGGGGAGTGGTAGTGTTTACGTAGGTACATACGAGTTTATAGCAGGTATACTTGCCTATTTAAATAAAATGAAGTACATTTTTGAATACATAGAAATTATATAAATTATTTGCATTAGAGTTATATTATTTGCATTAGAGTTATATTATTTATAGGTACATTTAACAATAGTGCCACCTAGGTACCTGATGGCTGTAAGCTGGTACGTAATAGCTATTTCCTTTGATCCTTAACCTTCGTTATACCTACCATGATCCTTGAATGAATATCTACAAATGACAGTATAACCAGCTCAGATTTCCGTGCTATTTTTGTTATGGCAACTCAAGAATGCGAGATTGCTGCTGCATGAGCTGCGATAAACAGCAACAAGTCATAATAATATAGTACAGTCACTGCACTGTTGTTACAATAATCTATCTAAATAAAGGAGCGAGCTGGCAACGCCGCGAGAAAGTAGCGGCGCGGCAACATGGCGCGATCGATACAGCGAGGGGTTGCGGGCGGGGCGCGGGCTGTGCGGTTGACCCTTCCGATTAAACTATATACAAGAGTGTACAATATACTGTACGTAGACTATACAGCGTTTGTGAATTCTATATCACAAGCACGTGTTTTCAATTGACATATTGAAGCCTTCGTTGAAAACAGGTTGTCTAATTAACACAATTTAAACGTAAGCAGCCCAAAGAAATAACTCAGGCAATGGAACATCGTTTATTCATTGCAATTCGTTTTAAGTGCCTAGCTACCTACCTACATAAATGTATGAATGAATCGTGTTCAATGCTCCCATTGACTCTTCTTGGAAAAGATAGTAATATAAATATACAGTAATAGCAGTTTACACTTTTATTTTTACATAGTCGTTTGTTGGGAGGAGAAAAAATACATTTCACTTATTTATAGCATAAAAATAATAGATCGACCGAATCGACGATACCTACCTTTGTAGGTATAGTCACAGATATCTATCTATAGCTAAAAGGATCAATGGCAATTACACATTATATGGGTCCTTGTACTGTTCCAATATCGTAATTTTCTTAATAAGTCAGCCGACTTCTACAAGGAGGTAGGCACTTGTATAGTGAATAATTGTTATTTAATTTTCTAAGAATCACAATAGCTAGTCGTAATATTAGATCTGAGAACAGACTCCATTGGTAATAGATATGCACGGGCCGTCTTGACATGCAAAATGTATATGTAAGTATCTGCAAAATAATGCGAAATAATAATAATTACTTGATACATAGCAGAGACATGCATCATCGCAGCACGTAGGTTGTGTATGTATATATTGGTACGTAAGTATCTACATAATATTAGGTCCTTACATATGAAATTGGCGTTTTGTATGGGAGGAACAAAAAGTCGAATATTTTTTAATATAATATATTTAATTAATCAAAGTATGAACCATTATTTTCTATGCACTTTTGCCATCTCATAGGTAGTTCATTGATCCCTTTACTAAAAAAACCAGTCGGACGGGAATCAATAAAATCTTTGAAGGCGATTTGGACTGCCCCATCGGAGTTGAATTTTTTCCCTTGCAAGAAGTTATCCAAATTTCGAAAAAAATGGTAATCTGTTGGAGCAAGGTCCGGGGAGTACGGAGGATGTCTTAGACTTTCCAATTGAAGCTCTTCTAATTTAGTAGCCGTCTGTAGCGCAGTGTGTGGTCTAGCGTTGTCGTGAAGCAGCAGTGGCGTGGAGCGATTGACCAGCCTAGGTTGTTTAGCCGCTAGCTTTTCCATCATGGTTTGCAATTCCTGACAATAGACATCAGCCGTAATAGTCTGGCCAGATTTGAAAAAACTGTAATGAACAATACCGGCACTAGTCCACCAAACGCTTACAAGTAACTTTTTTGGGGTTAATTTTCGCTTGGGGCAGGATTTGGCTGGCTGGCCAGGATCTAACCATTGCGCTGAGCGCTTCCGATTATCGTAAAGAACCCATTTTTCATCACAGGTAATGATTCGGTTTAAAATACCTTCATTATTGTGCCGGTTTAGTAATGTAACGCAGCAGTCGACGCGCGTTTGCCGGTTTGTTTCAGTCAATTCGTGAGGTACCCACCTTTCAAGCTTTTTAATCTTCCCAATTTGCTTCAAGTGAATTAAAACAGTTTTATCACTAACATCGCAGCCTGCAGCTAACTCGGACGTGGTTTGCGATGGATCCGCTTCCACAATAGCCTTCAACTCTTCATTATCAACTTGAGTCTCAGGCCGTCCACGGGGCTTGTTCTGCAGGTCGAAATTTCCAGAACGAAAACGTTGGAACCAAAAACGAACTGTGTTTTCTTTTGCAACACGACCGCCATACACATCATTCACCCTTCGAGTTGTTTCCGCAGCACTAGTGCCACGGCGGAACTCGTACTCGTAAATAATGCGATATTTAAGGTTTTCCATTTTGTAAAATGAGTGACGCAAACAGAAAAAAACAGAAGAAAAAAAACAAATGAATGACGATCATCGAAGCACAAATACATGAGTCTATAGCTGTACAAATTTGAATTTGGAATTCCTTACCAAAGAGGAAAAATTCGTGATTAAAGTGGCCAGTACGAAAAACGCCAATTTCATATGTAAGGACCTAATATTATTTTAAATGTTGCTACAAAATAGTATGTAGATATTTAGTTACGTAGCAATGTCGGATAAGTACTCAGTATTTACGAAACTTGCCTGTCATACACAGTCGAAACGAATAGGGAGGGCGTATCGTACTTTCTGGAATTCTCACATTGTCGCCCGTAAACATTTTAAAGGCCACATCAAAATCCAATTTCGAGAAATCTCGGGGAAATATACTTAAAGCCAGCGATATTTGGCAATCTTGTTTTAGACATTAAATTCGGGGATCAGAATTCTGAGAAGCACAAGATAACACTTAGGCATCTACAAAAAAATAAAAGAACCATAATAGGACAGGCGACATTTTTGCTTCAAAACGGGATAAAATGAAGAATGAAGAAAATAATTTTCTATTTAGGTATATATTTCAAATGAGATGAGAGCATTGAGGAGCATGATTGGAGTCAAGCGGAGTGACAGGATAAGGAATATAATATAATAGTGTGATAAGGGAACGATGTGGTGTAAATGAGGATGTAGTGACAAAAATCGAGAAAGGTATGTGGTTTGGACATGTGGAGAGAATGAATGAAATGAGAATGACTAAACAGGTATAGGTACATGGGACAAGTGAACGGAACTGTTGGAAGGGGAAGACCTAGGCGAACGTTCCGAAATCAGAATGAAGACGTTCTGACAAAAGGCCAGGTCAAGAGTACCCTAAACCGACGCTTATGTATGAAAGGATTGATGAGTGTAGACTGAAGATGATGCAAAAGAGATATGTAAGGATCGTAGTAAGTGGAAATCCGTGGTCTCTGCCTACACCTACGGGAAAGAGGCGTGATTTTATGTATGTATACATGTATATTTCAAATCAGTATAAAGTAGGTACCATACTCACGGAACGGGTCTAATGAGAACAAACCAAATTGCAGTGCACTCCATTAAATTTTGTTGTGTGACTAAGGTCTTTCGTAAGAATATTGGTTCTATTATTTGGCTAATACAAAACTGTCTCCTTGAATCAGAATACATTATATTAGCTGTTAAGAACAAGTGTATAAAGTTTATTCAATAGTTAACTCATCCTGTCAAAAATCGCTATAATATTTATTACAGTAGGTCAATGTTTTAATTTGAAAAAAGAACGCTGCTGTTTTATTTTAATACCGCAAACTGTAATGTAAAAACTTCCCAGCATAGCACCATGCCAACACATAGCATGCATACAGAGTACTGTAGGTATAGGTAGGTATGTATTTAGTATTATGCGAGGTTGTACATCGATCTGTACCGCAGCCAAGCACGTATTTCTAACGACTGCTGTGCAATCTGTGGTGTACATACTGCAGATTATTCTGTGCCAGGTCTATGGCACATCCCAAGGACTTTCTACTTCTACTAAGTCCCCGGTAACTGCTATACATTATATTTATTTAAACAGCTCGGCGTTATAGACTAGAGAATTCTTCTGAAAGCACATGCGGCGTTACTTTAGATCTCGGCAAAATTATTTTCGGTCTTACGAGGTTATACGAATAGTGTAATCAACACTAGTAATTTGTGAGTTGATAGTCATCTGGGCCGCGAAATACCTAACACTTTAATTTTTTATTATATTATAGTTGGCGGCGAGTCAACACAGTTAATTATTATAATTAATCCTTTAATTTTTCTTGACGTATTTTTGATGCCCCGGGTTTTACAGATATCCATAGGCGATGGACGCTTTCCATCAGGCGGATCGTTTGCTTGTTTGACACCTAGAGTATAAAAATAAAATTAACTCGTCTACGAGCAGAAATTAGTAGGTATCTGCAGTCAGGAATAGAAATTATCATTGTCATACAGAACATATAATAAATATTATTTTTTTTAATTTTTATATAATGTTAAGCAATTCAAATAAATACTTAATAGTGTTCAAATTCGTTAAACGATAATTTGATATGTTTTTTTATGTTGCGTTCTATAACTTTTGTATTTTTTACATAATATATACCTACTACGAATATTCGTAGCATATATATGACAATCTACTAAGTATTTATAACTAGAAAATATAGTTTGTGGTATAATTTTTTTATGTAATTCTGTATAATGCTATTTTTTATGTTATATCTTACTGATGTATCTGTGACTGTCTGTGGTGCGTGGCATTATTATAATACATTAATATAAGTAGTTTGCCCTCTTTGGAAAATAATACTCAAATGTTGAAGCTCGTATAGTAAAACCCTGATTAATTTGGCCATGAGGTCTTAGGTATCTACAGCGTTCGTATCCTACACAATGGGGGTTCAGCAAGGGGGGTTTTGCCATAATCCCCACGCTTGGCAGACGATCTTAGTTTAAGATATCAGTTTCTCAGAAGGCGCTGCTGCACGCCTTCCGGTATTTTACCTCTAGTCGCCTCTTACGACACCCACAGTACAGGTAGCAAATATATGACATTCTAGCCCGGCACGCCATGGGAAAGTCTATTTACCATGCTCGAATACAACATCTAGGATGTGTGAACACTGGTTACCTATATTTAATGCTTCTCGAAGGGCATTATCTACCCTGCATTTAGTTCTCAAAGTGAATGCACATCATTGAGGCATGCATCTATTCTGTGGTTAATAAAAACTATTAGTTTATCTGTGACCAATGCAAGTTGAACGTAGTTGAATTGAAACACGTTGAGTATTCTGTGATGTAAATAAACTGTGAAATACTCTGTGGCGGCATCGGCAGCTGCATCTAGGTTGTGACCCTCTCGCACGGCTTGCATAAATAGCATGTATATAATACGTAACTACGTATAGGTTGTTTGTCTGTACATTGTAGGAAACCTGTCGGGCGCGTTCGGTGAGTTAGTCGTGACAAAAAAGCTGTTTTATATTAACTGGGGTCAATAAAAGAGAAATATTTTTGCATATTTTACTGTACCTATATACTTATATTGTTGGTTTGGTTTGGTATGTAGGGTTTTTTTATGTTATTATGACGTATCAAACACGAGGCCTAGGTACCTGATGTTAAGCCGACTAACCTCTGCCTATAACAGATGCATTTCATCACAAGTCACGAATTGCACTGCGCCCGTCACCTTGAGACATAGTTGTTAAGTCTCATGTGCCTGTAATTTCACTGGCTCTCAAGTACTGCCGGAACACACCGTTAGGTGCTTGGCGACAGATTTTCTACTTGAGGGTGGTATTGCAGAGTAGGGATGAACTCGAGGCCATGTCAGTACGTAATAACTATTTATAAGCACGCTGATGAGATGACTGATGAGCACCTACTTGGATCAGCTGACGTACATTTTGATTTAATAGTACCTACGCCTATATTTTATGGAGGGGACAAATGGGAGCTTCGCACGCGATCCGGCGATCCACCATGTGACTCAGGGTCTTTCAACCGTTCAACTTTTATTCCAAATCAATCATAATATCATAACTACCTGCTTACGTATTGATTTGTAAAATTGGTGCGCGGACCTAATATTGGTTTGGTCGTACCGCGTACGAATACCGTAACAAACGCGTCGTCAAAGTTATAATTGTAATTTCGAGATCGCAAGTTCGATCTCCGGGTCGGGTACTTGTCTCTGATGAAGATTTGGTGGCACTCCCGCGTCTGGAAATTTTACTAGTAAGAGGAAATAAGCTCGCCCTCTATGCATGAGACTATAACATTCCTGACGAAATGTAGGCGTTTAGAAATCTCTGTATATGGATTTTTATTGCTGATAGGCTTTTTTTTCTGATGGTTATTGAATCGAAAGTGTTGTACAGGATAACCTTAAATTACTCCAAAGACAACTGCCGGATCTCACCGTTAGGTGCTTGGCGACAGATTTTCTACTTAAAAGATTGTGGAGGTGCGTAGAAAAACCAATATTGGTAGAACAGTGGATATATAAACTACTGTTATAAGTTTCTACGGAGTGAATATGTACCTACTTAAAGAGCTTTTTATTGTTGATCTTTAGGTATAATAATATTATGGTTCTACCACTTCTATGCCTCTGCCTCAACTACTTTTTATATCTGCTCTAGCAATTGTACTATCTAATTATAAATATACGTAATTACTTATCCATCTTACGCGTATATTATTTATTTATGTATGTACATATGTTATATGTATTATAATATAAATATTAGGTATAATAGGTAATGAATATATTCAGGCATTACTTTGCGGAAATCCATATAATAATAACAAATATTTTAAGTTATTATTACAATTATTATTTTGTATTAGGTATAATAGGTAATTAATATATTCAGGCGTTACTTTGCGGAAATCCATATGCAATAATAACAAATATTTTAAGTGATTATTATAATTAATATTAAGTACAAACAATACTTCCTACTAAATATTGAATGTTTTTGTCGGTTTATAAAACAGAGGTAAGCTACGTAAGTAATACTGATATGTTATTGTGAAATTGTTCATTATTTTCCCTCCTTGATTTCTAAAAATGATTTTATACCTAGTAAGATATGTACATACGAATAATGTTGTCGTTGCGTTAAACGTATTTTTTTTACACCGGCGGCGGCTGTATGCCTTTATTATCTAAATATTACTAACTATAATATACAACACTACAGCTACTAAAATGTAAGCATAAAGACAACCAGCTCAGCATGGTCGCATTGTCCCATTGCATAACCTACCTACCTAAGTACCTAGATATTTTTTCATAACTACTGATTTCAAGAAGCACTATTACTCTAACCATGGAAATAGCTGTGAAATGGACGGATAAAGAAGAATAAGAGTGAGGGCAACAAAATTAAAAGTACAAGTAGGTACCTACTACCTACATAGGTAGGTACGTCAACTAAAATCATCAATGACATCATCAAGACCTTCTTTGTTTAGTTTTTTTATCTAGTTAGGTAGGTTCCTACTTAGGTAACATACAAAAATAAATAAAGTAGGTATCTGTAAAGTATCATAGACATTAAATTATCAAGCAAAACTATCATTCTTATCATTGACAGATAAAGGAATTGTTACTGTCCCAAACTTGAGATTGTACCACAGATTAAGGACGTAATAGCAGTTACTACGTACTAATGAAATGTGACAAACTTGCACTCATACAAAATATAGCAACATCCACCCACTACGCATGTTCATACCATAATAAATAATAATAGCGGTGCTCGGAACGGCAACGCCTGCGGCCAACGCACGGAGCGGCAACGCGCACGATCGATGGAACATGGAAAGCCGCGCGCCGCACCGCGCCACGCCGCCGCCGCCGCCAGTTTAGCTCAGCTCAGCGAACTTTGTTTTGTTAGTAACGTAGGTATGGTATCCTATACAAAAATATACCTATATAGCTTACTAGTGGGTAAACTAGGTACTATACATAATAAATAACACACACATTTTCATCTAGTATGTAGACATTGTAGACTTAGGCCCAGACCAGTAAGTAACAGATGTTACATTAACGTACCCAATACCTCCCTAGTTTCGACGGTAAACAACACTAATCTGTGGTACATAAACAAAATCATTAAGTATAGTTAGATATTTATTTAGAAAATCGATGTACAGTACAGTAATGCAAGGTACATGTATAATACCTATCTTTATAGCACCAGTTAAGATACCAATACATATTAAAGGCTATGACGGCGAGCCCTATCGCCTGAACACAGGTGGTAACTGGTAAGTAGGTACCTAAGTATAAGTACTTACATAAATAATTTACTAATAGATTTTCCGAAAGTAACTAGGTAGTTACTCCTACACCTGCGTAATTTCCATCACTTGCCTTAAGTTCTTTCGTTAATTTAATAAACAAATTAAGATATCATATGCATAAAAGTGGGTACTTTACCTGTCACTATATAGTCTGTTTAAAGATCTTGCCTTTTCATTCACTCGCAAAAAATATAAGTACGCGCAATTACAATCGATAAAATAATAAGATAAACAGGTAGTAATTAAAGATATTGCACTGTTACCTACACATGCTGTCCATCAACCCAAAATATATTAAAGATCTGGATAACATTGAAACGAGTATGCAGAGCACATTAAAAAAAAAACAGCGAAGTCGGACGACGAAGGGTTCCGTGCTGTCACTGTATATTTTTTATCTACCGTTACTTTAAAATTTATTTTAGCTAGGACTTCTGCATCTACAATCAACAAAAGAGGTCTAAACATTTTTTACACACTTCTTTGTTTTAAAAATTTATCTCAATTCTTTTTTTTTCACTTTGTAGTATCAGTACATACAATTAATTCTAGAAATTGACACCCTATATGCCTAGGCATGAACTTTTATATTGGTACATATATAGGACCCAACATACTGAATATCAAACTTATTGTACTTACCTACTTTTTATATCAATGATCGACTTTTGACCAAATAAGGGCTTTATTGGTTTCTGTTGATTATGGCTGCATTGGCAAGACACACCATATGTACTGGAGCCTGGAGGAGACGTCCTGGTAAACGTTTTTAGCCTGTCCTTAGGTTCTAACATAGTTAAAAATGGCAGGCAAAATCGAAAAGTATCTAAGGAAGTGCACAAAGGAACAGATTGGAAAGTGAATAGATTCAGGCAACTGTCGATCGATCATGCACTCGAAAAGTCAAGAGCTCCTTTTTGTGGAAGCGCAACGAGAAGAAAACTATTACGGCTTGGCAACATGGGATTTTTCACGTCATGTCGGCTTAGCAGGTTAAGGAATAATTGTCAGTAGACTTGAAGTAGCTATATATTTTAAAAAAGAAAAAAAATATATTTTTTTGTTCTAAAATTTTAATTTAAATATGTAGGTACTTATAGGCTGGGTTAATAGGTAAAGAAACGAAATACATATATTGTATTCGACAAAAATTTTACATATAAATTTTTTTTTCTAAAAATATTGTTAATAGACGCCCCCTACTTATCGTAGGGCCTTAGGATAAAAACTTGAAGAACAACACATTCCGTTTTGTAACTACCTAGTCTCATCTCATGACATAATTACTTAGTAGGTAACCTACCAACTCAGCTAAAAGTAGAATAACAGCAATAGGGCTCTGTTTTGCCATTGGTACGGAAGTCAGAACCCTAAAACAAATATAAGGACTAAGAACTATAATTTAAACTGTAACCTGAAATGCCCTCACGTTCCTTATGCAGGCCACCCAGCCAATTACTGTAGACCAAAATTAACTTGGAACCTGTTTTAGCTTATTTAATTGAAGGACACCGTTATTGAGTACCCTACTTCGTATAATATAACCTATATATACTAGGTAGGTATGTACCTATAGAATATCTTTGTACGCATTTCGTCTTTTGAATTCGCAATCGAGCTCGATTTTAACAGCACGGAGCGGCAACGCATCCTTGGCGCGGTTCACGCAGTCACTGTTGTTGATTCTGCGACACGATGTTAGCGAGCTGGCAACGTCGCACTCAGCATGTCTGAGTTCGCCTGGTTGGGATCAGCTGGGCGGACGGTGTTTATGCTATCATTTACGTAGGTATACATAGATACCTACGTATAGAAACAGTGTGTACTTGAAAGGGATGTTTCTCTGGGGCTTTATTTATTGCGTTCAACTTTTGCCGCTGTTATATTTATGCTGCTGGGCTGGGGAGTCTGGGGATAATGGGTAAAATTATTAAAACTCTAGTGCTTTTTACCGAATTCAGGTAATGTTATGCAGTAAGTATGTAGGTAGGTGCGCAATTTCTATAATCTATCCAATGTAGGTATGCCAATAATTGGATGTATAACTTATAGGTATATATTTCTAGTTAGTTTGTGGGTGGATTTTTATGATAATATGTGGAGCGGGAGTCGAAACGGACAAGTAGTTCGCTTGATGTTAAGCGTTCATTGCAATTCTCTATGTATTTGTGTAGGTGCCTACTACCGGTATAATATCGATGACGATTACAAGTATAGATTATCTGGTCGTACTCGTGCTATTTAACTTTAAAAACCACGAAAATATTTGTAATGTTTTTAGTTTAATGAATTTTGTATTTTATGTATTCTTCTTTGTTTGTAATTAAGACATGGCTCATATCTCCATATTGTACGCCTACATAGACAAAACATGATTAACTCTTATGTACCAAAAAAATTGCATGAAAGTGTAAATTTACTCATGTTTCAACAATAAGGTTATCTTTATCTTTAACTGTTCCGAATCAACTGTAGGCTCAGATATAAAATGAATATAAGGTTAGAACATTTTTTTATGTTATTAAGACGGAACAAGCTAGAGGCCCACCTGATGTTAAGTGGGCTAACCTCTGCCTATAACAGTTGCAATTCATCGCAAGACTCGAATTGCACTGCGCCCGTCACATTGAGACATAGTTGTTAAGTCTCATTGTGCCTGTAATTTCACTGGCTCTCAAGGACTACTGCCGGAACACACCTTTTGGTGCTTGGCGACAGACATATTTAATAACTTACGGTTAAGTATTAATAACTTAATTATTTATTACAACTACCAATAATTTATAATGGTTGCTTGGAATGGACAAAGGAACTTTTGTCGTTAAGGCTTGGTGACAGGTGTTTCTACTTGAAGGTGTGTTTAGCTAGTCAGGCAACCTTAAGTAAATGTCTGTGCAGAAAATCGAGGACTTAGGTAGTAGATTTTTTTAATCTCCATTAATTCTTTTAGTAACTAGTATTGGTAACAACAATTTATTAAATTAGTCTTGCGTAATTGTTAATTATCCATAGACTACTACATAATATCGCATCTGGTGATGCTGCGGTCGGACAGTTTGATTGGAATAACCTATACTTGAAAAATACCTCTCAAACTCTCAAGGTCACCTGCCGGAACACACCGTTAAGTGCTTGGTGACAGATGTTTCTAACTCAGGGTGTTAGCTATTCAGGCAAGGTACTTACAGCTCGATCGATCATAATTAGAACTATTAATCTCCTGAGTGGCAGGCCGTAAGCATTGCAGCTGTAAAGGCACAGCTTTGCTTACTTACTACATACTTTAGTTATTAATCCATGGCCATTCAAAGGTTGCCTGTAAGAAATTGCTCCTAGCGATAAGACTTCCCATTGTCGGTGGGGTTGCCATTCGTCGGGATTTACCCAGACATGTCAGGATTCCAGCCGGACTTGGACAATGTCAAGACTAGAATTTATAAACAAGTGGTAGAAATAAAATTCTATTTATTATTATTCTATACCGCGACGCAGCGCATATAAAAAGAAAAATAGTTATTTATGTTCAGAACCTAGAAAAGATATTTCTACCTACAATGTGTTACCGTAATTACTACGTATGTCGCACCGTATGGACGCTATAGCAAAATGTCAGGACTTTTTACTAGAAATCAGGCTTCTTGTCAGGTTTCTATAGGTACATGATGGCAACACTAATTGTAGGTACAATGCGATTAAAATAAGAATAGGACGGGCTCTCGGCTAACTTCACTCATATTCACTCTAATAAGTACGATCAGCAGAACAAACTTAAAAATAGAGCAGTGCCATATATGTATACTTACGTAATTTGAAATAAGTGACCCGAAATTGTTAATTTTAATAAATTCTAATTTTTGAGGTTGACAGCACAGACGCCATCTTGGTTTGATGACAACGCGGGCGTCAGGGTCTTATTTCTCCGACAGTGTACTACTACGCGACACGTTTCCGAGTACTTATTGATTTGTTTAATTTGTTTTTGTTACCCGTTACGATGATAACGATGAGTCTAACTCAGTTGGCCATCAGGAAATGCGGCATCGAAGAGCTAAGCGGTTCAAATTAAAATACCTAAATACAAAATATTGCTAACAAATAAAATCAGTTCAAATTATTTCTGTGTTTGCTGTACCTACAGTCACCTACAACTTCGATTACCTACATATAAACGTGTGTTAAGTTTTCAGGGTGAGTTTCTTTATTTCGTCGAGTTTTTTATTTTCTTTATTAATTTATACATGTTTTATCATTTCATTTTTTGCACACTGTACGAAGTTCCAGTTTTGACGTCACAACATGGCGCTAGGCCGATCCTATTCTTATTTTAATCGCATTGTACATTAATTTTTTACGTGTCTGTAAATGTTTAATAAAGATTACATTGATTATATCGTTAATTTATATTGTAAATTATAATTATATTGTGTCAGTTTCAGGGTACCAGTCCGAAAATATCAGTTTGATTTGCGGATTGGTTGGTACTTTCTTTACTTCGTCTTGGATTTCACTTTACTTTTCTGTATACACATATGTTGAATTACAATCCGGCTCAAAAGTTGTATAACGTGTATAATTATTGTAAATGAGAAATTGACTGTAATTTGTTTTGTGTATCTAAAATAAATAAATAAAGAATATTTTTATTGTAGTCACATATATACAGCACAAATATACATTATCTACTATTAAACAATTGGAAAAATGGTACGTAAATGCATCTACATTAACTATTGTGGGTGCATGTTCGTTGTCCGTCTTTTTTTCCAGTGAAGACAACCACTGTAAACAAGTGGTACCTACTTGGGTAAGGTAATAAATCACATTTAGCGAGGCTTGAACGAATCGTTGAGTGGAGTTAATCAACGCTCTGTAGTTTTACATACTCATACATCATCATTTAGCCATATTTTTGTGGCAATACACAGGTAGACCACTTGGTGCAGACAAAACAATTTAGTAATGCAGTAGCCGTGGTCGAACTATAGTAGGTCGAACGGGAATAACAAGCGCCTTCGCCAGTAAATTACATAATATCATCTAGTAGGGCTGCCTCATGGATCTAAGTAGTGTATACCTAACTATGTATGTATATAAGTTTATATCACGTAAGTAAATAAGCATGTTGTATTTACTTTAAAGAAGCCTTAGGTGGCCCTGAATAATATCCTTGAAAGTTAGGCATGTTATGAATACTTGTAAGTAATTGTAGTCTTTAGATACCTATTTACAAACAAATAATCAAGGACACAGTGATTTTGATACTTATTGATATTAAAATATAATAAAAATAAAAAAAATATTCTATGCGTGGGTTTAAGGTGCAAATTATTAAAAATCTTGGTACTTCGAATATGCAGTCGTGTACCGTGTCGGCTAGTCACTCGTTGACATTACTAATAGTTGGTACATGTCGCTTATTTGCGTGAAGATCGACATATATCTAGAAAACAGCAATTATTGTGACAGGTGGTTATAAAAGTGTTGTACAGAATGCTTTTCTGTCTTTTTTATTATGCGGTAGTAATACCATGGTGGGTGATATGATAATTGTGGTCTGTGTTGATATTTTAGATGATTAACTGGATCTCCCTGATGGCCCCCATAAAGGAGACTGACTTATGAACGACTCCACAGGAGTTGGACTGGACTTACGATATTTTAAATTATATAATAGCAAAAGTACCAAACACAAGCTCTTTGTTCAATCACATTTTTTTGGTGTATTCCGGTCCGATCCCTCGAAGTGGGTACTTATATTTAAGTATTTTTTAAGAGTTGAAACTTACGAGTTAAACCAGTGCTAATATTTGTATATATATCAACGTAGAAAGGTTGTCAATAATTATCTAATGTTCGATTGTTTACAAATTAGGACTATGCTAAGTATTTAACGTGATACGTATTAGCTATTCTAGAGTCAAACGTCATTTTACCATATTATATAAAATAAAATTCTAATTGTATAATACCTCTTTGTTTAAATTACGTCCGACGTTATTCATGTTAGTTCACGAAAGTTTAAAGAAAAGTATTATTCATGTATAACAATACATTTTATTGTTTATCATTCTTGCATTCTTGAAACATTTTAAGGCTGTAATTATTATTTATTTCCACCTGGCTAGGCACCGCGCCGGCACTGTTTACTTACCACCCTATCATTTTATCGGGATCTAAGAACTTTTTGCCAACTTACTAATTTCGTCTACTTTTCGAACAATTTAGTATACATAGTATTCCCATGTTGACTACATATTCACTTACTCATAGTAATAGATACATGCAGATGCTAATAGCTTAGTATACATTATATACTATTGACCGATGGGCTCAGAGGAAGCAAAAGCTGGCTCCAAGCAAATGTCAGCTTAAGACATAAAATTTAATCACCTAGCCAGGAACGCTTGGAGTATGCTTTTATAGCTTGGGCACGAGATATTTTTATTACCTTGCTATATGTCTATATGTAGTTATAATATATTTCAAAACGACCTATAGCTATGTATAATATAAAGCTATAAACTTCGGTAGTCGTAAGTACTCTTGGAAAAGATCCAATTTCTTGGGGTATACGAGACTATTATTTGCAACCATAGAGTTAAGAAGGATTAAAGTAGTGATGTAACAATAACGATTAATCGTAATCGCGGATTGTGATTAATATTAATCGAAGAACTGGTATGTATGATTCTTCAGGATTCAATATACGAAAACATTTAAATAGATCCAAGACGTTATTATGGCTATTCCCCGTGGGGTGCCGGGATAGAAATCTTTATTATCCGAATTGGTGTATTGGGTCTGATACCAAGGACTTATCCCACACTAATTATTTATAAAATAAAATTTCTCCGAGCTGATTCCAAAATTATTTTCCATCCCACATTGCTTTATGGTTCTGATTTAATAATACAACTAATTAGTAAGTTGGAAATGGTTAAGGTTTATATAACAGCTTAATGCAAGAGCAGTGACATGAAATACCAATTTACAAAGTCACATGTTCTAGTCCTTTCTAGAAAACTACACTTGATAATCGTAAGAGCCATTTCACAAAATCACGCTACTGAAGTTTAGGTAAATGCCAGCGCATCGCATACACAAGCGAAAGAAGTGACGACGGAATAGCGTGAATGTGAGTAACATATTTTGATACTAGCACTCATTAATAAAGAAATGTAAGTTGCGAATTTAAAAATTGTGTGATTGGCATGAGTAAATAATCAATTTCTTGTCGATTACTTGCTAATGTTATAGAAAAGAAGTAGGCATGTACATTAAATAGTCAACCTACATCGTGAATCGTATATTTACATTTCATCCTTGATGAATAAAAAATAGATATGTTTGAATCATTTATTGTAACAATAAACTTAAAAAATTAAATAATTATACGGCTTAAAATTATATAAATATTTCACGTAACTTCATTGATTAAAAGCTGCGGACTAAAAGCTCTTTCTTTTAAATTTTCCAAAAATTGCTATTTTCCTCGTTCACACTCTACACAGTATCTATATCCAGTCGTTAACACTGTCTGCCATAATGACCATGCATAGGATTCAGGTTTATTTTTCTGTGCATCCGGAAAACAACTCAGTACCAACCACAAACGTCCCATGACGTTTTTGGTTTTCCATTACTTAAACATATCACCCTCATATTCCCATACCACAATATATCACCTATACCTTTAAAAAAATAACATTTTCATCCATTTAGTTTGAGTAGACCAAACAGCGAAATGTAAATATATATTTACACATTTTGAGGTTTTTTTGTTTTTAAATCGCATATCTTTGATGCAATCTATAATCAACATATATACTTCTTGGTACCAATGCAATCCTCACTATATACTCTTATGGTCACTATTTCCTCTATGGAAAATAAATGATAATACACCTTTTTATAGAAAAAAATACTGGAAATGGGGTTTGAACACACGACAAAAATGGTGGGAAATAGTAATTTAATTGCTATTTTTATTTTTTCGTAACTAGACTCACCTAGAACTTCGATTCTTCTTATAATATGATAATTTACTATTGTTCTTTATCCATGAATTGTTACAGATTTTTACGCCAAATATTTTAAAGTAACAAGATTAAAACAACCCAATTGTTTTAAGAGCTTTGGCGGGAAAATTGTATTGGAGAGCAATATTTTTTTCTAAAAAACTATACCACCTACGGCTTTGGTCCTTCTTTGATATTATCATTTACATATAATTTATACACTTGTATTATTTCAGATTTTTTGGTTTAGAAGTTTAAAATTAGTTACGAGATTATTTAATACGCAAATTTGCATCGGTAAGTGTTTGCGTTGCAAAATGTATCGAGCGAAAAATGACTTATACATATGCAATTTGAGTTTTTCTAGGTTTATAACTGTTGACGTAGTTACGAGATAAATATGAAATTACGTAATATTTTGGGGCCAAAATGTAATTTGTGCTGGTTTCAGATTTCATCAAAATATTCAAAATACTTCCGTTATCTCAGAAAAGTATGGATTCTTTCTTGTATGGGCAAGGATGCATCCTTTTGAAAACCATTTGTATTATGAAAGTCGGACTTTTTTTTCATTTATTTTTTATGTCATTGTGATGGAACAAGCGCGAGGCCCATCTGATGTTAAGCGGTATCCTCTGCCTATAACAGATGCATTTCATCACAAGTGACGAACTGCACTGCGCCTAGGGTTGCCAGATTAAGGTATATTAATTCCTGGACATTTCTGAAGATCGAAAGGGAGTTGGGATCTTTGAACTCAAATTCAAATCTAAATATATCTACAGTTGAACTAACAAATTAATATATATACTAGTGGCCTGCCCCGGCTTTGCACCGGTATTTAACAAATAATATAAATAGAAACAAATAAAAAGTAGTTACTGTGACATAACTGTAATAGTTAGACTTATGATATGGCGATTTTTTGTCGATATTCATGTCCTCTACAAAATTGTATTAATTACTTTGCTCTTTGGTTTAAAATTTTGCGCATGATATAACGATATTTTTGTAATTTTTTTTGCCATGTGGGGTTACTTATTTATCGAAGTTTTCATCGAATTACTAAGTTTTAAATATATTCTATAGCCTATGTTGTGTATATATATATATGTGTTCATCAGGAACTGGATAACTATTAACTAATTTTGAAAATTTGCATCAACAAAAACCTCACTAACCTTATGCGCCGTGCGTGTATCATATTGTTGTTATTCGTATGTTTGTGAAAAAACCTAAAACTAATGAATTCCGGGACAGTAGAGCGAAATTACTGGACACGGGACAAGACACACCATTCCGGGACTATCCCGGATTTCCCGGACGTCTGGCAACCTTAACTGCGCCCATCACCTTGAGACATACCTGTTAAGTCTCATTTTTGTCTGTTATTTCACTGGCTCTCAAGGACTGCTGCCGTAACTCACCGTTAGGTGCTTGGCGACAGATTTTCTACTAGAGGGTGGTCGCTAGCCAGGCGGGCATTCGCAAAATGCCCTTCCACCATGCGGTGAAGCTCAAGCTCTGGGCGGGATTCGAACCATGGACCTGCTGCGCAGCAGTCCATAGCCAATGCCACTGAGTCATCACTGCTTCAAAACTTAAACTTACGCAGATTTTATGGTAAATTTGTAAATACGACTATGGACCGCTAACTGGTATCCCGGTTTGTACAAGTGATGGAAAGCCGGAAGGCCGTTTTGTACAAATTAGGAAGGTAGTTTAATTTCCTGCTGAAGTTATCGCTGTGTTCACTTATAGACATTAACTGAATCCAAATATATTGGAAATAAATTATTCGGCTGTCATCTTATCCTTCTAAAACAAAAGTTATAGTGAGTTACTAATTTAAACTAGAATAATATAAAAACTAGCAGACCAAAAAGAAGAAGTCAACCCTCTGAGGTTGTTAGCATTTTTCCAATAACGCTGTATAAGGCTGCATAATTGTGACGTTTCCTTTTTTTAACACAATGGATGAACAGAAACTAAAGATGTAGTTACTTAACAAGACAACAATAATTAAATAAACATATTATTAATTATAAACAGATTATTCTATTTTTATCAATTATTAAACAACTTGTAGATATTTCCTATGATAGTAAATTAAGCGCTTAAAAACTTCGTATACCGCATTAAAATGTAAAACATCGAAGCCTAGCATCACTAGATTACAGGTACCAACGTATGAGTGTTAGAGAAGTTCATTGTATTTTTTTTTCTTTTAATAAATATATTAATAAATAAATTTGTAATATAAATTTATTCATTGTATCTTAGAATCATTTTAGTTTTATTACTTAAAATACCTATATATATTACTCATTTATGAATTGAAAATATTATTGTTGTGTACTTCCATGGACATAAATATGTATGTATTTCCTGGGTTCATACAACTGATATACATCATAAGGAGACAAAACCAAAATTACCAAAACTATTTCGTAGACAAGATTTATCGTATACCCAGCAAAAGGACGAGTTATGTTTTTTAAATTTTCCCTAATCCAAAATACCTAAGCCCCAAAAAAGGATATTTCAGAGATGTTCTGCGTTTTGGGGCTTATCGACTAATCTCGCCCGCTATCCCTCGGGGAGTAGATATCACTCGATTTAAGTCCCAATATCGTAAAAATATAGTATATAATAATATAGTAAGGATTGCTTTTGCTTAATCCTATGACTAACTAGGTATTTGTACTAAACTAAGATACCATAAAGGGAATAATTTAATAAAACTTTTTTTGCCGGCCCTTTATTATTAAGTAAAGATAAAACAACAATATTGTAAGAATATATAAAGAAAGTTTAGGTAATATTCTCAATAAAGACAGCAAGGTTAATCTACAAAAAAAAAATTATTCCAATGTCTATGGATCCAATAATATGGAATAAAAAATTAAACATCGTTAAGTCCGAAAGGCATGTTCGTGGACTTAAACCACCAACTATGTATCTATAGTTAATTATAAGTCTATAAAGTTATTTAGGAGCAGGATTTAACACATTAAACAAATTTACCTATAAACATATTATAGGTACCTACTCAAGTACAGAAATTTCTGCACGCAATATTTTGACTGGTGATGATAGCAACATACCGACTTGTTCTGAAATATGTTACACTTGAACGTTTGGTCACTGTTTAAGAAAAGATAGTAAAGAGTTTTTTGCTGTTTATAGACTAGACTTTGACCACTATCTCATCCGGAACATACCCTTAGGTTCTTAGCGACATTCTATGGCCGTATTCCACTCGACGCCAATTTCGTTATTTTCGATAAATTTGACCACATTTCGTGTCTATGGTTCCACATTTAATATGAACCATAGACACAAAGTGTGATCAAAATTATCGAAAATAACGAAATTGCCTTCAAGTGGAATACACCCTAAAATAAGTTTAGCTCTCGGTGGATTCAGATCCTACTTACGCTCACAACAGCTCAACTATTAACGAATTTACGGTGGCACCACTAATTAACAGAGCAAGATATAAAACTAGGAAGCTAAGTAAATAACATGAGAAAATATTTATAAGTAAAACTATCCAGGACAACGATTAAAAAAATCCGGTACAAGGTAGGGTACTTTCAATGCTTGAACCTTGACAATAGCTGGAGTCATGGTCGAACAGAAATCATTGTGTAGGTAAATAATAAACTCAGTTTCGTCTGATTGCTAAACCGGAAATATCCGCTTCTAGCCCCAACGCATGTGATTCTTCCACAGAATATACAATAGAGCGTTTACAACGCGAGATTGCGAGTTAGGTGATATTAGTCGGGTTTTAAATTCTAAGTTAGGTCATTTATAAACATATTTAATTAGGAAACGCTGATCACTTTTATATAGTGACCATTATATTAGGTCCTTACATATGAAATTGGCGTTTTGTATGGGAGGAACAAAAAGTCGAATATTTTTTAATATAATATATTTAATTAATCAAAGTATGAACCATTATTTTCTATGCACTTTTGCCATCTCATAGGTAGTTCATTGATCCCTTTACTAAAAAAACCAGTCGGACGGGAATCAATAAAATCTTTGAAGGCGATTTGGACTGCCCCATCGGAGTTGAATTTTTTCCCTTGCAAGAAGTTATCCAAATTTCGGAAAAAATGGTAATCTGTTGGAGCAAGGTCCGGGGAGTACGGAGGATGTCTTAGACTTTCCAATTGAAGCTCTTCTAATTTAGTAGCCGTCTGTAGCGCAGTGTGTGGTCTAGCGTTGTCGTGAAGCAGCAGTGGCGTGGAGCGATTGACCAGCCTAGGTTGTTTAGCCGCTAGCTTTTCCATCATGGTTTGCAATTCCTGACAATAGACATCAGCCGTAATAGTCTGGCCAGATTTGAAAAAACTGTAATGAACAATACCGGCACTAGTCCACCAAACGCTTACAAGTAACTTTTTTGGGGTTAATTTTCGCTTGGGGCAGGATTTGGCTGGCTGGCCAGGATCTAACCATTGCGCTGAGCGCTTCCGATTATCGTAAAGAACCCATTTTTCATCACAGGTAATGATTCGGTTTAAAATACCTTCATTATTGTGCCGGTTTAGTAATGTAACGCAGCAGTCGACGCGCGTTTGCCGGTTTGTTTCAGTCAATTCGTGAGGTACCCACCTTTCAAGCTTTTTAATCTTCCCAATTTGCTTCAAGTGAATTAAAACAGTTTTATCACTAACATTGCAGCCTGCAGCTAACTCGGACGTGGTTTGCGATGGATCCGCTTCCACAATAGCCTTCAACTCTTCATTATCAACTTGAGTCTCAGGCCGTCCACGGGGCTTGTTCTGCAGGTCGAAATTTCCAGAACGAAAACGTTGGAACCAAAAACGAACTGTGTTTTCTTTTGCAACACGACCGCCATACACATCATTCACCCTTCGAGTTGTTTCCGCAGCACTAGTGCCACGGCGGAACTCGTACTCGTAAATAATGCGATATTTAAGGTTTTCCATTTTGTAAAATGAGTGACGCAAACAGAAAAAAACAGAAGAAAAAAAACAAATGAATGACGATCATCGAAGCACAAATACATGAGTCTATAGCTGTACAAATTTGAATTTGGAATTCCTTACCAAAGAGGAGAAATTCGTGATTAAAGTGGCCAGTACGAAAAACGCCAATTTCATATGTAAGGACCTAATATATATTACGTAATTAATATGAAAAAATTTACTCTACCATAGAAAATACAATTTCAAAATATCGTGCGTTGTAGTAAGAATAGAATTTATACAATGGTAACACTACATATCATAAATTAAAGTTCGGCCGCTGAAAGAATGCGTTTGACAGTACGAGTTTCTACTGTCGTTGTGACTTGTAAATAGAGTAAAATATACCCTATTTTTTGATACTTAAATGCCTGCCAAATACAATATTATGCAGTATTAATGTCTATATTACTTAGAACTGGGGAATAAATATTCACAAAACGAACTGTCAAACGCATTCTTTCAGCGGCTGGACTGTAATTGCAAGTATTCTTGTAATACTGAATATGTCAGCCTGTAGGTAGAGTAAGAAAAACATTTTGTCATAAAATGTTGAGTATGTATTGCAGTTTTTCTTTTGATCGGTACATTAATGTAATACCTATTATAAGTACATAGAAAATCGATATTTTATTTCATATGTACCTAAGTAATGTCATTTAAACGGAACTTGTAACGGAAATTGCATCATTCTGGCAAGAACAATGACGCGGTTGACAGTTGTATGAAAAAATAACGTACTAAGTATCACTACTTATCTAATCAATCCGCGGTTACCTGTCGTACATTTTATTGTACATAAAGTGAATAGTCTGAGCTGTTATAGTATCAAGCGACATAAAAGGCATTTTGGACCAGTTATCGTACAAGTGTCAATTTTAATGGACATCGGTTTTTCTAAGTTTAATAGTTATTTTGATCACACCTGATCGAAAAACGTTAATTGGCTTCAACGGACAAAGAAAACTAAATTTAAATTTGATTTCTATGGGAGGATAATTTTTTTTCCATTTCTTTTATTCAATTTAGGCGTCTACGCGTTGTAGACGCCGTTTTTAAGGTAAATGTTTTTTTTTTAATATTGATATATTCTACATTCTACTGCCACGTTTAGAGAAATCTGCCACTTCGAGAAGATCTGATTATTCGACCTTCGTGCTTCTGATAGATTAGGTCACTGAGCAAGTAATATGATTAGGTCAGTTAAGTAAAATAATGTAATGAAATAGTATGTAATATTTATTACATATCACTTATACTAATACAATATTATTGTGTCGTACGAGTAATACGAGTTTCGGGTATTTTCTTTTCCTCATAGGTAGTGATGAAAAATAGTGTGTGTCGTAACTCGGAGCCAATATATTTTGAACTCACGCCGCGTACTTTATCAGAGGAAGTGAACGATTCTAAAGTAGAATCTTGAGCGTAGCGAAATAAAGCCCTTGAGGAACAAAATATAATACTAGGTTAAGCCTGTTAACACCTTCGACCACATCATCACTTACCATCAGGTGAGATTGTGGTCAAAGGCTTACATATAAGCTATAAAAAAAACTTAGCTAATTTGGTTAGCTTAACAAATTCAGGCATGGTCCTGATTCAGGATTGTTGAATGCTCATTAGTAAGTAGTTGGTCAATTTGCTACAGTCCGCATTACTCTTATGAGAACCCAAGTCATTCCTCACACTGTATACTACAAAAAGGTACAAGGGTCTGGCCAACAATACAACCTATTTTTAAAATTGCTTAAGTTACGAACTACATATTGTGACTGTTTCTTGTTCTTGCTCCCTATCGAAGCAATTCCGGACTTTCTTTGCCAGTGGTACCACACTCTGATATTCGCGGTGGTCCAACCAATCGGAAAATAGTAGCTGTAGATAGTCTTTTCAAATACAAAAATCGTATAGTACAAGGTTATGTAATAAATATTCAAGTTAGTTAATTTAATAGCAGATAGCGTACTGTCAGGAACTAGTGAGTAATCTGTGTAGCGGGGATGTAATTAAAGCGGAAGATGAGTAATGACTTGAAGTGACGCCTCCGCACCGACTAGTAATTTCGAACTAGGAACCATGAATACTGAGTTAAAACATAGATTTATTTATTATAGTTTTTTCTTTTGTGGCAATTACTGTTCACAGCTCTTGCATATTGTGTCAGGATGTGTCAAGTAAAAAACTGGTTGTCCCCGTGGTCCAACTGCATTGCACGATGTGCTATAGGTATATATACGATAGTAGGTTTATGGCTATGAAACAAATTTATTATATAAGTTAGAAACAATAATTTCACATATCCGGAACACACCGTTAGGTGCTTGGCGACAGATTTTCTACTTCAGGGTGGTCGCTAGCCAGGCGGGCATTCGCATAGCCCTCCCACCACGCGGTGAAGCTCAAGTCCGCGGCGGGAATCGAACCATGGACCTGCTGCACGGCAGTCCATGGCTAATGCCACTCAGCCATCACTGCTTCAAAAGGTAAGGTTGAGTAGGCCTGCAATAGCATTTAGGTTGCCTAATGCTTTCATTGTAGTAGCCTTACACTTATTTAGTTTGTAGTGTGTTGGTTCTTGTTCTGTCATATTATGCCCTTAATATGACAGAACAAGAATTTAGTATATGACAAGACAAAAGAACATTTTTACTTTAAATTTAATTACAATGTATTTTTATAATTAAACTCACAATGAAGCTTACAAAGTCACAATGAAACTCACTCTGACATTATAAATAATATCTATATTTTGTGTTTCCACTAATGGCCAAAGTTAGGAATATACAACGCTATCATGTTCTTATAAATGATCCTATTCATCAAAATACGATTCAGACACAGAATGAGTTTTTGATAGCCGAACAACATTTTATCTGTTTCCTTGTTTTCTGTCCCAGTTCCATCAAAAAACCGAATTGTAATTAATAATTCATTAAATGAATAATTCCGACGAGACCGTTCGACAAACGGTCTATATCCGTTAGGTATGTAAAAATGTTATCGGTATTACCTACGTTCGGAATATTAACTTGTTTTGCATTTAAAGTCAAAAACACAGTTTTCTGTCTGACCTTTAGGTCAGACAGAAAACTGATACCATTTAAAAGAATACCGATAACATTTAAAAGATTACACTTAGTATTATTAAGTACCTACATTATTTATGTCATCATCATTAGCCGGAAGACGTCCACTGTTGAACAAAGGCCTCCAAGAACCGATATTGTAACTTGTAACCATTGGCTACCCGCGAGGTTTACGATGTCGTCAGTCCGCATGGTGGGGGGCCTACCAACTGTAAGGCTTCCGGTTATGGATGTACTGAAATTTTATTCTATTGTCAACAATTTTCGCAGCGTATAACGATTTTTTGGTATTTTAATCATACTTTGGGTTACATTATCGAGGTTTTCCCTAAGTTTATGAAAATATTCTATAGCTTATGTTCATCACGGATAGCGTAGGATACTAATGGTGAAAGAAAGAATTTTTCAAATCGGTTCAGTAGTTTTTAAGTTTATTCGTTACATACAAAACTTGCCTCTTTATAACATTAGTATGGATATAGATTTGGACTTCGAACTACAGACTCGAATTTTCAACCAAGCGTTCTCGATCGGACGGAACATGTCTGGACTCTGGATGAAAAATATAAGATACAGGTTATCTAATAAAAAAAAATGCCGTTTGGTGTAGAGACGTTGGGTCCGTCGGGACCGGGAGGTCATCTTATTTTCCAAAACTTATCAGAGCGCTTGGTCGATGCGACGCTCGATCAAAATGCTGGCACCTATTTGGCTCAAAGAATAAGCATTGCAATTCAACGGGGCAATGCTGCCAGCATGCTGGGCACGCTGCCAACTAGTAGTGGGCTGGGGCATTTGGACTGCCTGTGACTCTGCAATGACTTATGATATATTTAGATACCCTAAATGCTTTTATTGTATTACAAAATACTGTTTGAGATCATTCCCACTTGGCAGCGGTGGTGGGTGGAAATATATTGTTTTTTTTTATTAAATTGCCAGTTGTGACTTGTGGTAAATATTGGGAATTAAACTAGAAGTTACTATTCCCATTTGCCACCACTGCTAATACTCATCATTATCAAGAGTTTTCAAGGATAAGGACATATGAATAGCTTGAGGTAGCTTCGGTATTGCTTCCGACGATACATTTTATAGTATAGCAAGAGCAATTTCTAATCACCCGATCTAAGACCGGTATCAAACTATCATAAATATAGAAGTTTTTTAGCTTAAGTTGTGTCTCCACCAAACAAATGTTGCCAACTTCAACAATTTCCATCGAAAAAATTTGGCAGTTTTTATGTTTTCAATTTTCAACACGTCCTTACAATTCAGCTTTACATAAACTTTTGCGGGTAGATACACAGCTAGAACTATGATACTATATTATGATAATGTAATACTGTTCTAAGTGTCGGGCTAAGTCGCTTAGATAAGTACGAGTACACGAGTTGAGGTACGGGTAATTATTATGTTCTTGTGATCCACCTGGGTAGACTACGGGTACTTACTGTAACCTGTTGGCCATCTGCGCAGACCACTGGGTACTTACACCACCCTACATCACAATGCACATTTACGCGACCGTGTCGCCCAACAGTTGCTTGATAGGAGTCATCTAATAATAATAAGTAACAACGTACCAGGACGTGTATCTCACTAAATGAACGATAAATGACTATAAGAAATACGTTGAAAATACCCTATTTTATATACGCATCTACGTTATACATATACGTAGGCAAAGTATATAAAGTATTGGCAAAAAAAATGGTCTTTATGCAGATTTTTCTAGACATATACAGTCACCAGCCACATGGAGGCTTATTACCTTAATGCCGACTTTAACTAAGATTCTTCAATTTCACTATAGCAAAAAGTACAAAATTACAGTGTATACTACAAGAAACGTCACTCGATTTAACGACAAACTCCCTAAACCGTCGAAATAGCTTGGCTTTGGTTGGTTTAGCTTGTCTTCCATACAATGGTACTCTTTATAGCATTACACCCACTCTCAATAACGACAACAAGTAATAAAAGTAATAAAAAGTACCTTTCAAGTTGCCACAATTAGTAAAAACAGCGCAGCTGTGTACGTTCTTTTGTCGCTTTATTATCCTAGCCCGTAATAAACTCGACTGTCGGCATCATGCATACCGAACTTTCTAAGAAGTTTGTTCTTTTGTTTACAAATTGTGATTGGTTGCACGTGTAGACTGTTGTTGACCATGACTAATAAGTAGGAGTTATGGATTATCGGTACGTTATAATATTCTCAGTTGCTCACAAACTTTCAAACTGTAAGCATGGCTAGTAAAAGAAAATCACTGTGTATTGAAGAAAAAGTTTTACTGATACGCGCTATAGAGAAGGGAGAGAAGATAAGTGATGTTGGCAGACGCTTTGGATTTAGTCGCTCTACCGTGTCCACAATATGGAAAAATAAAGAAAAAATTCTTCAAGCAGAGGACGAAGGAAAAGCTTCTAAAAAATTAAAAAAACCTAAATACGAAGAGTTGGATCAAGCTATACTGTCATGGTTTCACCTACAGCGCCAGAATAATATGCCTATCTCGGGGCCGATCGTGAAAGCTAAGGCAGCGAATTTTGCTGAAGAACTTGGATTAACTTCTTTCAAAGCATCAGAAGGATGGCTCGGAAAATTCAAGCAACGTCATCATATCAACTATGGTAACATAAGTGGAGAAGCATTAAGTGTTGATAAGAATGTTACCCATTGGATTAATAGAGTGTGGTCAAATTTGACAGAAAACTACGCTCCAAGTGACATTTTCAATGCTGCTGAAGCAGGTATTTTCTATAAGTTGACTCCAGATAAAACTCTGAAATTTAAAGGGTTAAAGTGTGTGGAAGGTGAGCTCTCCAATGAACGCATTACGGTACTTATGGCTGCTAATATGGATGGCACAGAAAAAAAAAAGTTGATGGTAATAGGCAACACGAAAAATCCGCGCTCTTTTAAGAACATTAAAAAATTGCCAGTGACGTATAAAGCTAATAATTCAGCTTGGATGACCAGTCAACTCTTTGAAGAAGAAGTGCGAAAGTGGGATGCTGAATTAAAGGGACGAAAAATTTTACTTCTCGTTGACAACTCCCCTGCCCACCCGTTTATATCACACCTTCAAAACATAAAGTTGGCATTTCTTCCTCCTACGGTTGGTATCTTACAGCCAATGGACAAGAGCGTGATTAAAAGTCTCAAGAGTCACTACAGAAGGAAATTATTGATGGAGCTAGTCGAATCGGAGGGTAAAACTTCTGTTAATATGCTGCAGGCAGTAATTTTTTTATCTAAAGCCTGGGATGAAGTGACACCCTCAACTATACAGCACTCTTTTCGACATTCTGGACTTTGTTCCAATTCTACAAGTGATGAGGTAGAAATAAAACATGAGTTTGATAACGACGATGACCTTTTCACTGAGTGGATTCAACAGTACAACATGGCAGGAAATTCTACGGAAAATCTTCAAACCTACATCGAAGTAGACGACTGCTTGCTTACAACGGCTTCACTCACAGACAAAGAAATTTTGGATTCAGTGAGGAAAACTGAGGACCAAGAACAAGGAGATGAAGATGATGAGACGGATGAGCCTGAGCCTCCGCCAAGCATTAAAGAAGTAAAAGAAAAAATAATAATAAGGAAAAGTACTTCCTTTATTACCAAGATGCCTCCACATCACAAGATATGAATAAAATAAGTAAAAAAGTAAATAAAATTACTGGTGCAGCAAAAGACGTCAGATAAAAATAACAGACTATACGCAAAAGCGTTCAAATAAGATTGTTTTATATGTACATAACCACTAACACTAATCTGAAATAAACTTATTATTTTTCTAATTCTGATTTTTCTTCTCTTTATTTAACGATATCTCTCTATAACGCCATAAAATGAACAGTCCCTTCAGTGTCGTTATATGGAGTTTACACTGTATATCTTGTTTTGCAACGCCGACTTACTTTAGACATTCGAAAAATCATGTACAGTTACGAAGTGTATACATATTATTGTACCTTTCAAGTTGCCACAATTAGTAAAAACAGCGCAGCTGTGTACGTTCTTTTGTCGCTTTATTATCCTAGCCCGTAATAAACTCGACTGTCGGCATCATGCATACCGAACTTTCTAAGAAGTTTGTTCTTTTGTTTACAAATTGTGATTGGTTGCACGTGTAGACTGTTGTTGACCATGACTAATAAGTAGGAGTTATGGATTATCGGTACGTTATAATATTCTCAGTTGCTCACAAACTTTCAAACTGTAAGCATGGCTAGTAAAAGAAAATCACTGTGTATTGAAGAAAAAGTTTTACTGATACGCGCTATAGAGAAGGGAGAGAAGATAAGTGATGTTGGCAGACGCTTTGGATTTAGTCGCTCTACCGTGTCCACAATATGGAAAAATAAAGAAAAAATTCTTCAAGCAGAGGACGAAGGAAAAGCTTCTAAAAAATTAAAAAAACCTAAATACGAAGAGTTGGATCAAGCTATACTGTCATGGTTTCACCTACAGCGCCAGAATAATATGCCTATCTCGGGGCCGATCGTGAAAGCTAAGGCAGCGAATTTTGCTGAAGAACTTGGATTAACTTCTTTCAAAGCATCAGAAGGATGGCTCGGAAAATTCAAGCAACGTCATCATATCAACTATGGTAACATAAGTGGAGAAGCATTAAGTGTTGATAAGAATGTTACCCATTGGATTAATAGAGTGTGGTCAAATTTGACAGAAAACTACGCTCCAAGTGACATTTTCAATGCTGCTGAAGCAGGTATTTTCTATAAGTTGACTCCAGATAAAACTCTGAAATTTAAAGGGTTAAAGTGTGTGGAAGGTGAGCTCTCCAATGAACGCATTACGGTACTTATGGCTGCTAATATGGATGGCACAGAAAAAAAAAAGTTGATGGTAATAGGCAACACGAAAAATCCGCGCTCTTTTAAGAACATTAAAAAATTGCCAGTGACGTATAAAGCTAATAATTCAGCTTGGATGACCAGTCAACTCTTTGAAGAAGAAGTGCGAAAGTGGGATGCTGAATTAAAGGGACGAAAAATTTTACTTCTCGTTGACAACTCCCCTGCCCACCCGTTTATATCACACCTTCAAAACATAAAGTTGGCATTTCTTCCTCCTACGGTTGGTATCTTACAGCCAATGGACAAGAGCGTGATTAAAAGTCTCAAGAGTCACTACAGAAGGAAATTATTGATGGAGCTAGTCGAATCGGAGGGTAAAACTTCTGTTAATATGCTGCAGGCAGTAATTTTTTTATCTAAAGCCTGGGATGAAGTGACACCCTCAACTATACAGCACTCTTTTCGACATTCTGGACTTTGTTCCAATTCTACAAGTGATGAGGTAGAAATAAAACATGAGTTTGATAACGACGATGACCTTTTCACTGAGTGGATTCAACAGTACAACATGGCAGGAAATTCTACGGAAAATCTTCAAACCTACATCGAAGTAGACGACTGCTTGCTTACAACGGCTTCACTCACAGACAAAGAAATTTTGGATTCAGTGAGGAAAACTGAGGACCAAGAACAAGGAGATGAAGATGATGAGACGGATGAGCCTGAGCCTCCGCCAAGCATTAAAGAAGTAAAAGAAAAAATAATAATAAGGAAAAGTACTTCCTTTATTACCAAGATGCCTCCACATCACAAGATATGAATAAAATAAGTAAAAAAGTAAATAAAATTACTGGTGCAGCAAAAGACGTCAGATAAAAATAACAGACTATACGCAAAAGCGTTCAAATAAGATTGTTTTATATGTACATAACCACTAACACTAATCTGAAATAAACTTATTATTTTTCTAATTCTGATTTTTCTTCTCTTTATTTAACGATATCTCTCTATAACGCCATAAAATGAACAGTCCCTTCAGTGTCGTTATATGGAGTTTACACTGTATATCTTGTTTTGCAACGCCGACTTACTTTAGACATTCGAAAAATCATGTACAGTTACGAAGTGTATACTTATTATTGCAGGCGACTGTACCTAGGTAATTAATACAAAAAATACCTAGCAACTAGTAAACGTTACGAAAATTAAATATTTATAACCAAAAAAGGGGCAAACTGGTTTCAATAATACTTCTCGAAATTTCTTGCATTATTTTCCCCCTAGCCTGCACCACTGCGATGTAATGTACGTATGAATCGTTCGTATTCTACTGATCGTAAAGTTCCAAAACTACATTTGACCTCAAGCCAAGAATTAAATAAATTGCGTCCAGTCGTAGAATCAATAAAAAATAAATAAATTCAGTTATGGACAGTCTCCTTTATGTTGCTTTCGTTTCAACTGTCCAACTGAAGGTCATATAGTTTGTTCGAATTACAAATCGCATTCTGTGAACAGCTGGTGTACCTATAGATTAGTTTTTAGATAGGACTTTGGTAACAAACATCTACAAGGTAATTGCCTCTGTGAGGACATCCACATCGCAGGAATCGACGTACCGCGGTGACAAAGTGCACCTTGTCAATTTTAATTTGTGCTGCGCACGCAATTTCGTAATTACAAAAAGTTCTGCCTCGTTAATGCAGTGAATTATAATAAAGTGGGTGACATTGTAGTCGGTTAAAACTTTAAAGTAGTAGTACGTAATAAAATGACTCTATGTTAATATTGAAGTTATTTTGTGGGAAGATAAATGAAATGGCTTCCGCAGGCATGTAGAGTGTACGTGCTTACTTTATAGCTACACGATGAACTTTGTACCATACTTTTCAATCGTAAACGTATTGACGGCCTTATATCTGTGAATAACTTTTATAAAGTTGTACACTTTAGAGTGAGTTATATTCATCAAAATCACACATTTGCCATCGGTGGTGGCAATTTATATGACTCACGTAGAAGGTATTTTTAGACAAATTTCCTTTTATCCCCAATTTGGTAATCAATGATTACCTAATTATGCTGAATCAACATAAAATTATACCAAAAATTGTAAAAAGGGGAAAATGGAGTCATGAATTTTTGTAGTTACCTACTAGCAAGGTATAAAGCGCATTAAAGTGCAGGAGACACATAAGATTTTTTTTTTGCTACGATACCTTTGAATTTCCTTCGAAACTTTTTCTAGATGGTAAGATGCTTCTAGTCCGGTCGTGTACTTAATTCAACCACCAAGCAGCAATGTGGCAAACATTGCTGCTTGGACTCGCGATACATGGCACTAGTGAAATCACGACGACAAGAAACTTATCATCAAATAAATTACCAAATGGGGTTACTCTGACGCAGGAACCCAATGTAGTTGTGGCGCTACGCAGGACATGCGTCACTTGCTGTCCTGCCCTCAGTGTCCCAACAATGTCACTTTGGGTGACCTGTACGAGGCCTCTACCCTTGCGGTGGCTACAGCCCAGTACTGGCGGTCATCCATATAAATGTGAGTCGTCGACACGAAGAACAAATATATCGGGTAGAGAATTTAGTTCAGTGCCGCGCAGAACACTTCCGTAATCTCTATCTCTATTGGCTTAGCACCAGGCGAGCTACCTAGTCGTTCTGTAATTTTATTAAATATAAAAAACACGATTTTATATATATGTAGATTCTACATACATATAAACGTGTTTATTTTTTCTTGCTTTACACATGATTATTCGACATTGTAGAATCATTGTGTAATATAAAGTATATCGTATAACTAACACCACATTACATCATCAAATTGGCTTTTAAAAAAATTCGAGGTCCTCTATTAAATTACAACCGTAAGTATAAAAGAAAAACTATGTCGCATAATAAATCAAAACACAAAAAGCAAAATAAGCGTTTCATAATTAACTATGCTATATTTCTTTGATCTTTCGCTTATAACTTATAACATTTTTACATCGACGAGACGCTGAGTCACAGGTCACCTTTTACGAGCGATAGCGAAGCGAAACAAAGAAATAAAAACAGTTTCTTATCCGCACTACTTAACAACGTAAATAAAACGCAGTAAAATACTAAAGTTTAATATCCACATATGAATAACATGTATATAGATGTAAAATAATACGTAGAAGACATACGACACGTGCAAAGTGCATGGTGAATCCACGTGTACGCTGTCAACATTGTTACAAGACAGTTGTTACAATAAATAATAATCAATGTACATTGTATAGAAGCGAAACTATTATCAGTTCGAGGTCGGTGAATAAATACCTAACTTTTTCGTCTTTACTCTGACTTCTGAGGATAGTTTAGTAAGATTGAATCTCGAAGAGTTTCTTAAACAAACATTTCACAGTTTCTCGTGTTATTTTATTTAGTTAGGGCATTTTGCGAATAACCTCCTAGCTAAGCGTATTCGCAAAATGCCCTACCAGCATGGAGTGCCATCGTATCACAACAACCGGGACCGAACAACGGCCCCCGAAGCACAGAAGCGGCTAGTAGTACATGACAATAACTCTCACCCATTAAATTAATGACCGCAACGGAATCGATGGTCAAACATGACTAGGCAATCTCGCTGGGAGCGCTGCAGAGCTAAGGCTCTCGATATGAGTGCGGGTTCGAATCCCCTAGAGGTGAACGTTTTGTGTGCTAAAAAACAAAACATGTCGTCCAGGACAGCCATCCTCTGTAATGGGTACAATTTTGTTGCATTTTTAATGTTCAAACTTTTCCAAGAAATATAATGTAGTTCGTTCAAGCATTAAGAACTGTTATGTAGATATATTTATGTTGACTATACTATCCAAATTTAAGAGGATGAGAGTTGACACAAAGTTTTGGTAGAGCCTAGAGTACCACCCTCAAGTACAAAATCTGTCGCCAAGCAACTATCGATGTGTTCCGGCAGTAGTCCTTGAGAGTCAGTGAAATTACAGGAACATGACACTTAACAACTATGTCTCAAGGTAACGGGCGTAGTGCTATTCGTGACTTGTGATGAAATGCATCTGTTATAGGCAGAGGTTAGTCCGCTTAACATGAGGCGGGCCTCGAGCTTGTTCAGTCACAATAAAATAAAAAAATAAATAAAAAAAAGAGTCAGCCCTAGCTTTTTCCGCACTTTAGGTACAAAGCTACAGGTACATCGGCGTATCCGTCCGGACGGGACTATTGTACGGTGAGTGCCGCGTCAGAAGAGATCAGAGCTATGCGTGGCTATGCGATAGAAAGAGAGACGTCTTGTAGGTGAATATAAATATTAGGTACTCCGTGGTTTGCAAGCTATAGTGGTCTTTATTGCTTCGTAGCTAAGCCGCTTATTTATTGGAATGACTATGCGGAGTCATCCTTCTGGTCCATTTTATACTGTGCTGGGCCGCGTTCCAAGTCTCAGAGTGTAGTTGTCGGTTGCTTTAACTTACTCGAAAGTTTGGAACGACTCGGTTGTTTTATAACCTCAAATATCGATTTTTGGCGGGGAACTAGCAAAATTTATAGAAGTTTTATCAATCAATGCAATACCGGCAAAATACAAAAGAGTGCCTATAATTCTCTCATCAAGAAATGTCAAGGTCATGTCAGTTAAAGATTCAACCTTTTAACGACCGTTTTTGATAGTTAAAAAGTTGCACTCTACTCGAAGGTTGTGAACGACGTTAGAGTGAAAAATTTTGCACTCCGAGTGCGCTCTAACCGAGGTTCTGAACGACCCCCTGCTGGCTTGATTTGCGAGATGAGTCCTTTTTATTATATGGTAGAGTTAGAGTTCATATTCCTCGAAGCTTTTCTTCACTAACTGTTACGTATTTTTGTGTCTTCGTTCTTCTTTGTATATTTTGTTTCTTCTTTATAGATAAAGGAGGTCTTGGAGTCGGGACGGGTTTGTTTTTTGATTGGGTATGATCGGGATTCAGGATACAAAAGGAACTGGAAAGAGAAATAAAGAAATCTTTTATATGCGTAAAAATTCTCGTATGATGTGAAATGTACACGCATAGCCTGGTATAGTAGACCAGAGTAGCATATTTCATGGTAACTTTTATATTGGTGAGATTCCAGGAAAGCTACCCTCATTTTTTTTTATAAATCAGTTCCTTGACGCATTACTTTAAACCTGTGCCTTGAGGTATGCGCCAGTTTAATAATACTTAATTAGGTGGCAAAATTATGAGCCAAATAATATTTTTTTTTTTGCTACATTTGCATGTGCTTAGGTTAACAAGTCGTAGCACTTATGTCCTGAATGCTAAATATGATGTTGTACAACGAGTACATAAAACAAGCAATTTTAGCTTAAGGCTAGCACGAGTTATACACTCGGATTTTCACTTTAATTGCGAGTAAATAAAATTATTTTGTGAGTAATAATAGTATTAGCTCTAGTGAATATCTGTATATTCACTAGAGCTAATACTAAGCACTAAGCTAATACTATTATTACTCACAAAATATTTTTTAAAATACTGTACTGACTTGTAGGTTGTCTAAATGCTTTCATTGTAGTAGATGTAGTGTTGTATATCGTTCTTAGTATTATGTTTTTGTATTTTGTACAAAGGTATAATAAAGCCGGTAAAAAAAAAACTAAAAAAATTATTAGTTTATTATACTTAGGTATAATGTCAGTATAAATGATAATAGTACCTATGCCATATTTTGCATCCATAAAAAAATATGTGAATATTATCACGTATGATTATTGATTACGTAGTTTTTATCACGCGTTATCAGAACTTCACGATAACGAAACCGATATAACGAGTTTGCGTGATTTATTGTAATACTATGTAAGATTAAATTCCATAGATAAACAGATGAGCGGTTTTTTTCCTCTCTAGAGAACAATTTGCTATTTATTTACATAATACATTATAATAATAACGATTGAGTATAATTATGTTATAGAAATCGTGAGTCGAGTATAAAATATTAAGTTTGTAAGTTTTTTAAAATCCCGTTTTTTTTTAACATTCATGAAATTATAGTATTATAAATTTAGTTCCAAAAGATTAACATGCGACTTTTTGTTGTTGTTGGTTAATCTGGTATAGAATAACATAATTATTGCAGGTTTATTTATTGTGAAAACCATGTATTATTTTCGTACTTATTACCAATAGCTTCCATTTCATGATCTCGGACTTTATACATGCATAGGGTTCCTATTTTAGTAGCCTGAACATAATCTTCGATTGCATCATTACTTACCATCATGTGAAATAGTGGTCGACGGGTAGCATTATGTACCCGCGTCCATCCACCCCTTGAGCCGGGGTCAAGCCCAATTGAGCTAACAGGACATGACGTCATAACTCAAATCTTTCCTATAGTTCTTTAACCATCGTATTGGAATGGATCGACATCTATAGTACAACTTATGTTGAACTACAAACAAGACCAATTTTGCAATTGGATTTATACTTGTAAATGATGACGCAACTTTATCATTTTAATAAAATGTAATCCGCATAGCAGGCGTTATTGCAAACATAACAATATTAAAATAGGTGAACACTTGGTATGGAGAATCACAGGACCTTTTAACCTGGCACACCACATCAAATTCAATAACTCAGAAGATAATTAAACCGGTAAACGGTAAAGTCACGTTATATACATAAGTAACACAATCAAGATCGGATCGGAGCAGTCGAATGGGGACCACAATCCGGACCAGGCCGGAGTCGCAGCACACACAGGAAATGTAGAGAATTGAATTTCTATATCTGCTATTAAATTATCCAGAACACACCGCTTTGGGTTACTAATGCCTGATAATGTAAGGGACAGGAAAGGATATTGATTTACGAATACGGAATACATTAAATTTGTATGTACAACTGCACGTTTATTATTTCATCTTGGTTGGTGGAGAGTTTCAGCGCACGGGACTAGCGCAACGGTTTTGCAAGAGCAATTAAAATTATAATTTGTTGAAATCTGTACCATTGTGACTTGCACTTCAAGCTCCCATTTTCATGGTCTGACTTCCACAAGTTACAAAATTACAAATATACGCTAGGAAAAGTTTAAGTCATGTGCGGGATTCGAACCCGTGTCCATCCACCCCTTTACCTGCCACAAGTTATTTCATTATTTTCTGTGTTAGACAAATCTTTTTATAAATACAATATTTTTTCTCCCTTTTAAATGATGACTACTTACATAATGATTTTCACTCGCCCACAATACTTATGTCATCCGGCTAAAGGCTTAATTGTATATACTTTTTTCAATTAAAAGAGTGCACAGAGTAATTAAACAACTTCAAACGTTTTAAATCGCGTATATTTGTCATTATTTTTGTCCCGACGTTTCAAACGCTTTGCAGTGATCGTGGTCATGGGGTGGCAATTTGTAATAATCGCGCAAATCTAAAACAACATTAAATGAGGGTAACTTTAAACTCCTGAGCCCATGATGATGATATTTAAAAGGAAACTGTATATACTCTACTCAACAATCTAAAAGATTAGATTATCCAGTCAAAAATATTGCGGGAAGAAATAATTTAAAAATATTATTGAAGAACCTGCCTGCATTTTTTGAAAATCGGTCAAAATTAATGAATAACAGCCCATATATATTTAAGACCGAGCGAGCGATAAGTGCGAGGGAAGCGTCTCTATTTAAGCTTGGGCGAAAATGCTTTCGTATGTTTGTCCGGTCGATTTCCGGCTGTTCTCTATATATAGGTCGGATTTCTCAACCGATATTCATGAAATTTTGTGAGCAGGTTCGATAATTATAAAGATTGTTTTTATCGTATCGGTTTTTATATTTTTTTCAAACGTCGTAGATATATGGGGGTCCAAAACAAAAAAAAATCAGTGGCGTGGTCTTCAGTTTAGAGCCACCAGTATTTATATTACTTTTATAGAATATTTTACATTATGTTTTTATCAGTGTTATGCTTCGTGATAAGCTAACAGTTTTCCACTATCTACCCTGGCAATAAGCGACGAGCTTATCGCCATAGCAATTAGGCATATTATTTTTTTACGGATTCGCGCCGGCTTGCTTTAGCCGTAGTATTTATTATATACAGTAATTATGAGGCAGGTCATTAGTCTGTCTGTCTGCACTGCAACGGTAAAACCGGTAAACTGACGCCAACGATGCATTGTGAGCCCACGCATCGTGGGGAGGCGGCGGTTGTTCTCAGTTATGTGTTTAGAGAGTGGAGAAACTATGTCGACAAGCATCTTAAAATATTCCCAGATCCCACCCACACAACGTTTTAATATAATCAGAGAGGTGTGATGCACTCACGCACACATTTACTAGCTAAGCCAAAAGGGGATACATTTTAATAATAACAAATATTTTTTAATTATTTACAAACGCCACGCAGCCAAACCGGAAGAGTATTCGACGCGTTTCGCTTCCAAACGAAGCATCCGCAGGAGGTCTTGACGTCTAATCTACTTGACATATACATGGGATACATTTTGGTAAAACTGCATTACGAGTATATAGATTTGATAAGTATTAAATATCGATTTATATTTTCGCGTTAGGGTAGAAGAACAAAGTCGTCTTGCTAGTGATGGATAAATATATATGAGACTACCCTTGGGGTGGCTACAGCCCAGTACTGGCAGTCATCCATCTAAATGAGATTAGTCGACACGAAGAAGAAGAAGAAGTGATGGATGACTTATGGTACTCAGACGTGGGTCCTTAACTTTGGCTGTTTTATAGAAGCTCAGATTCGCTAAATGAGCTATAGAGAGAGCTATGTTAAGAGTTTATCGCATAATAAAATCCGGAACCAGCATCTTCGCCGAAGAAAGTCACCGACATTACGTTACAGTCACGGTCAAAGAGGAGCCATTACAGTTTTGCCAAGCAAACTATATGATCTAAGTCAAATGTCCAAAAATACATAACCAACAACTGTACCGGAATCAAAGTCTTGAAATTAGCCGCCGCGGGCTTGTGCTAAAGCATGGTGGAGTTTTGCGAATGCCCGCCTGGCTAGCGACCACCCTCAAGTAGAAAATCTGTCGTCAAGCACCTAACGGTGTGTTCCAGCAGCAGTCCTTGAGAGCCAATGAAATTACAGGCACATGAGGCTTAACAACTATGTCTCAAGGTGACGGACGCAGTGCAATTCGTGACTTGTGACGAAATGCATCTGTTATAGGCAGAGGTTAGTCCGCTTAACATCAGGTGGGCCTCGTACTTGATCCGTCACAATTATAAAAAAAAAATTGGAGACATCTTTTCTACGAAGTAAGTAATCCTTAAAATTTAATCTAAATGCTTTCATTGTGTATCTATAGTATTGTATATAATTCGTGGTATTTTGTGAAGAAAGACATTCCGTGGCGCCGGTAAAGTGTACAGAATTTTGAGAATCTTCAGAAATGTGGGAGAAATCGGTGATTATACATAAAAAAATACATACAGTTGGACATAGTACCTCCTCCTTTTTGAAGTCGGTTAAAAAACACTGAGAATGTAAACACCTTAATGGCAACGACTGATACCTCTGCAGCTCGTCCAATATTTAAGCTGGTGACACGCTCCATCGTCATTGACTAATATTGTCCAACGGGCCAAAGTAAATATTGAATCGACTATTTCAGACCTGTCATTATTCCAATCGTGACATGAAAATAAACGGTTGTGATGCTTGGTATAGCAGGAAGATATGTTTTACACGTGAGTTCAGGGTCTATCTAAAGAAGAAGTGAAAGGGAATTTCTCTTTTTCTACCTACTGAATCGATTTCGATAAAGTGGAAGCAGCAGTGAAAGCATGGAGTAGGACTTGGATTGGTTTACGTCGTCTATTGTCTGACTGAACACAGTTCGATATGTTGATTTGTATAGACTGCACATTTGAAAACAAATTATATATTTTTATAGTGTGGAAAGTTTCATAATAAGGCCAAACTTTTGATTGTAATCTTAGGCATTGATTTTATTATTTCTTTGAAAACTTTTCTTTCACTGGTTGTGGTTTTGTGGTCTCAAAACTGAACGCAACCGAGCCAATATAAACTGACATCACAATAACAACAATCAATGCAAAATTCAGTTTCGTTAACTTTTACAACTGTTCTCATTCAATATTTTCAATTGGAGAAGGGTCTGGTCTTCGAAACAGAGTGTTAAGCTTACCAGGGGGCCAACTCCCATCTCTTAATTCAGTCCTATTTTAACCTTACATTAACAATTTTAATTCGCACCCCCACATAATACTATAGTAATCCTACATTAGAACTTTTACGTGAGAGCGAGCTGCACGCATTGAATCTAGTCATTTCTGCGATAGAGATAGCGCTATAAGAATACGAATATTATTGTATCGTGGCGGCCACTGTACGAATCTTGGTATTCATATTTTAAGTTTGAAATAATGATGTTGGTTTTCCATCATAGTATTTAAAAGGTGGGAGTTGGGCCCCTGAGGCTTCAAAATTAGCATTGTATAATTAGCAATATTACGTCCATCATTTTTTTTTTATACGGCGGTTTGTCTCTTTTATGTTGTTATTATAACAAAATACTACGAACTATATACAACACCATAGCTACAACAAAAAAGCATTTAGTCAACCTATAAGTCATTGCAGACTCACAGGCAGTCCAAATGCTCCAGTCTACTACCAGTTGGCAGCGTGCCCAGCATGCTGGCAGCATTGCCCCGTTGAATATCAATGCTTCTTCGTTGTGCCCAATGGGTGGCAGCATTTTGGTCACGGTCCCTTCGACTAAGCGCTCTGATAAGTTTTAGAAAATACGATGAGCTCCCGGTCCCCACGGACTAAACGTCTCTACACCAAAAGACTCAAATATGTAACCACTACCGAGGTTAGCATACTTGCGCCGCTTTAGTTGCTCCGCCGAAGTAGCCGCGGCGCCTAACCTCACGTTTCAGACAGATGTAATGGCGCTAAAGTGTCTACATGTTTATGTTATATTTGTATATATATATATAGTGAATTTACAATTGAGAAATCTCATTCATATAATACAAGGGAAAAAGCGCGCCGCACGCACAGACCTACTCCTATTATTTATATGATACGTCTGCTCTAGAAATAGTAGGTGGACCACTAGATCTCTGTGAGGTAGACTAATCTATATTACACGACCCAAGTTCCTATGGCGAAGTAGGTAATGTACCTAGTACGTGGGTGTGCCAGCTCGACTAGGTAAGCAGCTTAAGTCGAACACAGCTCAGATTTAAGACCAGTTAGGCTTAGCTTGCATGGTGTAGGAATCTCAGTAGAGACTAAATTCGTTCAAGATTGAGAAGCTTTGCGGCAGTGGCGGTCGTAGCCAGTGATCATACCTTTTCTAAAGCTAGGCTTGGTCTTCCATTATACGAGTGCATAGCACAATGTATGTTTTCATCGAGTTATACGTAATTTGCTTTAAAATGGTGCTATATGACGAATGGTAGTAATATAGTTATTTATTACAAGAGGAAGTGGTTTTAGAACAATGTCAGACTGAGGGCGTAGGAAGGAGAGACCTCGTTTCTTATGCGTGTGAGCGAATCAAAATTACGCAATTTTTAATTTTTTTTTTATTCGTTTAATAGTGACATTTTAAAATAAAAAAAAGTCAGGTAATTTATCACATGGTTGCTACCATAGACGAGAAATATTATACTGTTTCTTTTCTGTGGTTGCTACATAATATTTAGAAATTATTTTTTATTTGACACAAAACTTGATTCAATTAAATTTTAGAGTCGTATACTTGATTTTTTTTCTATAGAGAAAAATATATGGAATCGTGTTAGATCAGGCCAAGTATTTGTCATATCTTCTAGCTACTCAATTCTGTATATTCATAACTATAAGGCGTACACTTTCTAAAAAAACATGTTAAAAATTTGCTTTTTGAGAATCTTTTCACGTTAAAGTTATAGTTCTGTCTAACCAAATTCACGTAGCTATTTAAATATAATGGGCCTAATAAAACACTTAACTTAATCAAAATCAGAACAAACATAAGACCAATTCAACGCGATCGAAATAACAAGGTTGGCAGTAAGTCAAAATTCCTTTCGATCAATTACTCAATTAAATAGATCAAAATAGATCAATTACTGGTAATATACATAGCGTATAAGTAACAAAGGACTTTCATACAAACGTTTTCACCCATTTTTATCCCTTTAGGGGATGAATTTCAAAAAGTTCTTTCGTAGTACACCCCTACGCTTACAGATGAATATACCCTCATTACCCGACGAATACACCATACTACTAAGTCTTAGCGACCAGCAGTTTAAGCTGTGCGTTGTCTGTCAGTCAGTGAGTCAGAACTTTGACTCTTATACATATAGATAGATTTGGCGACATGAAAAATCGTATAGGAAGGTGATAGCACTTAGTGATTGCAACAGCCCGTTTCTACAATTAACCCTCATCAGAACTGCTCCGGGGGGCGAGCACTAGCTAGATTTAGGGCAGATTATTTCTAACTTTGAACTACTGTATTTCAATAAATAGGAATTGAGGTCAGCTTGGACGGGGTTTACTTTGGGATCAGTTGCTAACTCCAGAGCTTGGGCAAATTTGCAGGGACAAAAACTGGGCGGTTTTTAGCGAAGTAAATAGCTGGGTTGATTGATTTAAATAAATTCAAGTGATTTAAAACAAAAAATGAAGTTATTATTAAATTGAACACCACGTGTTTTTTTTTTTAAATTAATATGAGCTATCTGTTAGATACCAGATTTGACTTTTTTCAGGATGAGTGTAAAAAAAATATTTCAAATGTGTTTTTTCAAATTTGTCAAATGTGATTTGAGTTTTTATTATTTTCAAATCGTTCAACATAAGGGGGTAGGGTCCATTTTGAAATTTGAACTTTGAGAGAGTTGGAACTCGGGATACACTTATAAGCAAACAAATATAAGTGAAAATAAAATTTAGGCGCACAGAAATTCGGCGCTCATTGATTCCGCTGCAATACGCTAGGATAGAGACACTCAGTTTTCAAATATTGTCCTTAAGTAAATAGTGATGCTAGTGGAATTTAAAAACTATTGCTTACGATAACTCAAAAGTAATAAATATGTTAAATAAATCATGATGAGTTTTATTTTTTTTAGGAAATAAATAAAATTTTCAGTAATAAAAAATCACGATTAATAGAATAATAGTCATATTCCTAACCATCTTTAATATGGCCTATACCAACTAACGACTGTAGCTTCTCCAAAAAACATGACGTCAAGCCAATATGCGTGCCATATTGAGACAACGGAACTGTTCCGAATTAACCAATCGATAGGAGAAGTCACGTCACGGAATGGAGTGGTCATCCGTGGCATCCTGTTCGGCGGATGAGTTGTTGATCGCACGCAACAGTAAGAAGTAGGCAGTTTTTTTTCTTTATTTAAATAGCTTTTCCCTTAAGCGAATATGCCGCTCTGTATGGCTTCAACGAAAAATAGTATACATTCGTGTAATTAATAAGGCTACTAACAATACTTCAGCATATTCATAATTTTAGTACTGGGTAAAAAAGGCATGGTTTTTAGACCAAATTTAACCATGGCTAATATCATTTTCCCCGTGGGGTGCCGAGTTAGAATTGCACCTCCCCATATCATCTCGTGGGTGTCGTAAGAGGCGACTAAGGGATTTTTTTTTTTATGCTTGATAGGTTAGCCTTTGACCACTATCTCACCTGATGGTAAGTGATGATGTGGTCGAAGATGTTGTTCAGGCTAACCTAGAGGTAATGGCTCTCAAGGACTGTTTGGAACACCGTTAGGTGCTTGGCGATAGATTTTCTACTTGAGGGTGGTAGCTAGCCAGGCGGGCATTCGCAATATTCCCTGCCACCATGCTATAACGACTGCCATCCTAAGACAACAACTGGGACCGACGGCTTAACTTGCCCTCCGAAGCACGGAAACGCTTAGTAGTAATGTCACTAGCGCTCACCCATCCAACTCATGACCGCGGGCGACGTTGCTTAACTTTGCTGATCGGTTGAGAACAGCTAAGTAAACTTCGCTACGAGCGCTTTTAAAATACTTCAGCATATTCATAATTTTAGTATGAGGTATTTTTAGGCATGGTTTTTAGACCAAATTTAACCATGGCTAATATCATTTTGGTATCATTGCTCATTGGGAACGATAAATAGCTATTACATAGTCCAATGGAACTGCCGTGAAATAACAATGAATGAATTTCTAGGTCCCTAAGTAGGTAGATAGTTTAGGTTACCTGTGCATCGGCTGAGTCCGCTGTGTGTACTGGGCCATGGTGGGGTCGGCTGCGGGTGGTTAGCGGGCATGGCTAGGCGAGGCGCATGCCGGCCAGCCGCTAGCTGCGACCCATGTCGACACTGTGACTACCTGCACAACACTGCACTGCACTCACACTCACGGTCACACACCACGCCACGACCAGACCTGCAAACAACAACATAACTTTATTAATATAGAAGGTCTCTTCTCTTTAAGGTCTCCATGATGCAGACTTAAAAACGTCTAGTGTGAAGACCACCGGCGATTTCAAAAAGTGTTATATATATGGCTTAAGGAAAGATTTTTATTATTATTATAAAACAAGCGTTACGACGAAAAATTACAGACACATGAAACTTAGCAACTGTATGTCTCAGTGTGACGGGCGCAGTGCAATTTGTTACAAATGCATCTGTTACAGGCAGAGGTCAATCCACTTAACATCAGGTGGGTAACAACTCGCGCTAGTTCTGTCACAATAAAATAAAAAGAAGTCGGTAAAAAAGCAGCATTCAGTAGCTTAAACAGGGTTATTGTTAAAATGCTAACAACCTCTTAGGGTTGACTTCTGCTAGTCCTGACTAACATTTTGAGAAGTTGTTATTTTGTTACGAAAAATAATCATTTTTTTTTAAATGTTTGAATGCCTACTCCGAGCAAAAGCGCCCAACATTGGGCCGCGTCGTGGACCCTTTGAGTAGAGCTTTAAATATTTACATCGAGCGAAGTACATAATAAAAAATATGAAATAATACATTACAGGCACAAGAGACTTTTCACATCTGGTGGTCCTCGTGCATATTCAGTCAAAAACATATAAAAAACACATAAGAAAATAAAAATAAAGCTTTTTTATCTAAACATAAAAAAACATCTCAAAATGTTTGTTAGGACTAGCAGAAGTCAACCCTTAGAGGTTATTAGCATTTTACCAATTACACTGTAAATAAAGCGTCAATACTTTAACTGATATAAATCTAACAGGAATTTTCTCCGTGTAGCGACACGCCACAGAGAAACAACGTATAACTGTTTCTTATATAAAAGAAATTCCTCACCAGTAATAGGTATAGATGGGTACTATATGCATGTATTTCTACTCTATTGGCAGTCTATGTAACACTTTTTTTTATTATTAATTGATAGGTTTGCCTTTGACCACCATCTAACCTGATGGTAAGTGATGATGTGGTCGAAGATGTTGTTCAGGCTAACCTAGAATTACTGGCTCTCAAGGACAGGCCAGAGCACACCGTTAGGTGCTTGACGACGGATTTTCTACTTAAGGGTGCAAAATGCCATACCACCATGCTATAACAACTGCCATCCTAAGACAACAACCGGGACGGACGGCTTAACTTGCCCTCCTTAGCACGTGCACGCTCAGTATTAATGTCACTAGCGGTCACCCATCCAACTCATGACCGCGGGCGACGCTGCTTAACTTTGCTGATCGGTTGAGAACAGCTAAGTAAACTTCGCTACGAGCGCTTCAAAAAGATATGTAAAATGTCTTATATAAAAGAAATTCCTCACCAGATATAGATACATGTATTTCTGCTGTATTGGCAGTCTCTGACACGTTATAACCAGTTTGACAATAACAGCTAATATTCCGATGACCAAATGGAAAACTACAATTGCCTAGCCAGTGTAATATGAAACGGTAATGTTGATGAGTTGTAAGTCCAATCGCGGAATAGAAAACGATGATGCTGACGAAATTTGAGTCGCACCATGTGGACTCTTGACCTAATTTCTACTCGTACTTCGGCAATTGGGCGGCAACCACAGCATTTTAGAAGCGCTCGTAGTACAGCTTGCTTTACCATTTAAGTAAAGCAGCTTTAGGTGCGTTCGTGACTTGGATGGGTGACCGCTAGTGGCATTACTATTGAGCGCTTTTGTGCTTCGTATATAGTATTCGTATTAGCGTGATGATAGCATTTACGCCAGGCTAGCCACCAGTCTCATGTAGAAAATCTGTCACCAAGCTCCTATTGGTGTGTTCCGACAGCTGTTTTTTCGAGCTAGTAATTCTAGGTCAGCCTGAACATTGTCTACCGTATCATCACTTACTATATAACTCACTGTTAGGACCTTGGCGACATATTTTCTACATGAGAATAGTATTTAGCTAGGCGGGCATTCGTAAAATGTCCTACCACCTCTACGATGGCAGTCGATATTCTGCCATCGTAAGGCAAGAACCGGGACCGACGGCTTAACGTGCCCACCGAAGCACTTGCACGTTCAGTAGTAATGTCACTAACGGTCACCCATCCAACTCATGCCGGCGGCGGACGTTGCTTTACTTAGATGATTGGTTAACAATGGCTAAGCAAAACTTCGTGCTTCGTAAAACTCAATGGTCAATTTCAGAACATTTTTGTAACCTCCCTTAGGTTCTATCTCAAAAGCAACCAAATAGGAATCTAAATTTATATTTTATGCGCCATATTCTCTGTTTTATCGAACATGTTTGAATCTGGCGTTCAAACACAGCTGTCCTGAATAGAAATGACAGCTGACAGGTGCCAGAACGCAGCCATAAGTCGATATTTCGCGAAATATTTTAACAATTTATTTTAGCATGGTAATTATATTTTGCAGTCCTCGGTTGGTAGGGCTGAAAAATATATATGTCTCCATGACGAAAATACTGGACCAATTTCGACTAAATCTCACACAAACAGAGCTTGCTTTTCAAATCACAAAAAAAGTTTCAGTAACTATTCAAGGTGGAAGGAAGTATTTGCAAAAAAATAGGTATTATAAAATCACAAATATACGATAGGAAAAATTTAAGTTATGTGCGGGATTCGAACCCGCGTCAATCCACCCCTTGAGCCGGGGTATGCTCTAACCAATTGAGCTAACATGACATGACTTCATAACTCAAATCTTTCCTATCGTTCTGTAACCATCGTATTGGGATGGAGCGACATCTATAGTACCACCGTATATTTGTGATTTTGTAATGTAATCCGCATAGCAGGCGTTATTGCAAACCTAACAATATTAAAAAATAAATAGGTATTAAAGTTAAACTCTTTTTGTCTGTAGACCTAAATCTGCGAACAATGAAGTCTCATCTCATTGCGTATTGTGTCCGTCAGCAGCGTCCATTGAAGAGTTTCTTTCAACACGTTCACAATTACCGCGCCGAGAGCGAGAATGGTGTGGGTAGCAGTTGCGAAGGCCAACGAGATATTGTATATATATACATATACTTATATATGCATATACAATAAAGACTTACACAGCTTGATATACCTAGTCCGGCCATAAGTTCTATTACAAATGAAAATGAATTTTTTTTAATGAAGTAATGTACTACTAAAACTTATAAGTAACTATATATTTATTAAAGTCTCAGCAAAAAATAAAAACAATGTTCTATTAGAAATGGCCACCTTTGGTTTTTATACAGGCTTTTAATCTGTCTGGCCACGAAGCTATGGATATTAGCATTGTTTCCATGGGAAATTTTACCACTGCTTGCTCCAGAGACTTAACAAGTATGCCTCAAGGTGATGGGCGCAGTGCAGTTCGTCACTTGTGATGAAATGCATCTGTTATAGGCAGAGCAGAGGATACTACTTAACATCGGGTGGGCCAGGTGCTTGTTCCGTCACAATAACATAAAAAATAATAGGTAAGTAACTATAATACATAATATAACTACTTAGAAAGGACAGAGATAAAAAAAATAATGTCATTGATATTATCTCCGAAGGGATAGGAAGGCATTTTATGAGTAAGCATGGCCTATCCTAACGCTTGGCAGGCGTCTTGGGGATTACAGTTAATATGGCAGTTCATAGGAAGACGCTACTATTTTGGTTCTTTTCATCGCCTCTTACGATTCCCACAGGAAGATATCGGGGGGTGCAATTCGAGCCCCACGCGATGTTAAAACACTCCTGCTAAACCAAACTCGCCCTTATGTATTTCGTGTATGTGCACAGTCGATAGTATAGTGTATTGTTGTAGGGAGCCGCAGCTGATATATACCTAGATACCATCTTTAAATAACACGTTTTTTTTTATGATTTATATAAGCAAGCATTTGACCGCTGTCTCACCTGATGGAAAGTGACGACGCGGTCGACGGTGGAGCATGCATAGCAAATACCTATTAACTCTATACTTGAATACTTCCAGATTATAGCTATCGGGAAATATAGACGCTGGTAGGGTGTTCCATACTTCAGCCGTACGCATTATAAAGCTGGATTTAAAGCGTATTGTTCGTATTTTCGGAATATCGACCATGTATGGATGCCGTGTTCCAGTGCGTCTTGTTGTCCGATGAAAGAAAGGTGAAGGCTGAATGAGGTTATGTAAATCGATCGCACATTCTCAGAAGTGAAATGCTCGTGAAAACTTAGAAGTAAATTTTTATTTAACAGTTCCAATCGTGATAACACAAAACTAGATATAAAGATAAGATAGCGGTGCAGGGTAGACAAGAAAAAACAGATAAAAGGCCATTTTTTATGTACTTTGAATACTAAAATACCTAAATAAGTTATTTTATTTTAGTACTATCCAAATTTCAAAGTATTTTTTTTTGCTGCTATAAGTGATGATGCGGTCGAAGATTTTGTTCAGGCTAACCTAGAATTACTCAAGAACAACTGCCGGAATACACTGTTAGGTGCTTGGCGACAGATTTTCTCCTTGAGGGTGGTAGCTAGCCAGGCGGGCATTCGCAAAATGCCCTACCACCATGCAAACTTGAAAGAACTGCAATCTGATTCATCATATATATGTCGGTTTATTTTTTTTACTCTTAAGCCTCCCGCGTTGATTTTACTGTATCTATTTTGATAAAACACGCAATTTGGATTGATTTAGTCAAAACGAAATAAGCGTTTGAGAGAATCTGACCACATGATTACCACTTGTTTAGTGATGATGTGATCGAGGATATTCTGCAAGCCACCGCTGGCAGGGTCTAGCATGACTCTGAAGATCACAAGGACTGTAATTAGAATATAACGTCAAATATTTCGAAATTTTTATAGTTGGCGATTTGACAGCTTGTCAGACGAATTGCCCTTATTTGACGAGATGCACAAGACATGTACCTTATCGTGACGCTTTTGTCGCGCTCACCCAATAATTTCACTTGCTACATTCCATTTCACGCCTAAACACAGTATGTATCTGTATCAGTCGAATCGTGAACTGCTGACCTCAGCCTCCTCTATTAAGGGGGTATTTGCCATAATCCCCACGCTTGGCAGGCAGCTTGGGGATCGCATTGTAAATTAGCATTTTTTAGAAGGCGCTGTTGCCTATCTTCCAGTATTTTTCCCTTAGTCGTCTCTTACGACACCCACGGGAAAATATGGAGGGTGCAATTCTAACCCGGTGGTGTGAAAGCACAGAACGTGCACACTACTGCTTCGTAGGCAGAATTATTAAAATGGAGTTCCAGGTATCGAACCTACACGTCACCTGTTAGTACCCGACACTTTCAACCACGGAGTCAGGTAGAAGGTCCAGAGAGTACACGAGATTTGTTTTTTTTTTCATACAAAATTACAAGTAACGGACGGCAGCGACTTCGCTCGAGCTTATTGATGGCTTATCACTTGAAATTGATAACAGTAAGTATTCTAAGAACTACTTACATGGTGATGATTTCATCGATTTGTATGATGAAATCATTGTGACGTTTAGTCAAATTGTTGTTTACTGTCACTGTCTAGCTAACTGACATCAGTAACCTGCACATTTGTATATTATATAACCAGTATTATATGTATGTCTAATTTTATTTGTGTTCTCCTGTATAAGTCATTTTTTTTATGTTATTGTTGCTATTAGGCTCAGTGGCATTGGCTATGGACTGCCGCGCAGCAGGTCCATGGTTCGAATTCCGCCGCGGGCTTGAGCTTCACCGAATGGTGGAAGGGCATTTTTCGAATGCCCGCCTGGCTAGCCACCACCCTCAAGTTGAAAATCTGTCGCCAAGCACCTAACCGTGTGTTCCGGCAGCAGTCCTTGAGAGCCAGTGATATTACAGGCACAAGAGACTTAACAACTATGTCTCAAAGTGACGGGCACAGTGCAATTCGTGTTGACGAAATGTATCTGTTATAGGCAAAGGTTAGTAGTCCACTTAACATCAGGTGGGCCTCGGGCTTGTTCCGCCACAATAACATAAAAAAAAACCTGGTTCTTTAAGAGGGAAGACGGCTCTCGGTGTAGGATTCTCCATACAAATGTTTTCCAATACACAATTAAACAGTTTGCTTTTTAACCGCCTTCAAAAATAGGAGGAGGTTTTAATTCGTCTGTTTTTTATGTTGGTTACCTCAGAACTTTTTACTGGGTGAACCGATTTTTATGTTTATTTTTTTTATTGGAAAGCTGATGCTTGTTGTGTACTTCCATTTAAATTTCATCAAAATCGGTCAAGCCGCTTTTGAGTTACGCTCCGGTAACTGAATGTTTTCGTATCTTGATGATATGGTCATTGCCAGTATATGACAATCGGTCCCGTAAGTAGCAAGGGACGTGTCCCTTGCTACTTAGTTTTAGTGAAAAAGGGTGAAAAAATAGATTTCACATAAAATTTTAACTTCTCAAATGTGTGAAATAACTTGTCGAAGTCGGTACCATGCAAACAATATTATCATAATAAGTACTTTTGAGCTATCATGGTACCGACTTCAACAAGTTATTTCACACTTTTTAGTGTTGACGTCGGTACCATATGAAGTAAAAAAAAATTGTGACGTTACCTAGCTACATAACTACTTACTGAACCAAATACCTGCCTATTCCTTTTCCCTACCATCTTGAATATGGTAGGTCGGTAGGTTTGGTGGGTAGGTATATACTTATAAGTAAGTAGGTTAGGTACATACCTAGTATGATTACGAGTAGGTATTTATTTTTAGTAATTTCGGGATATACCTATTTTACTATAGTATCTTATGGTAGTTAGTTAAGTATGTTGGTAGATTCGTAGGCTTAGATTGTTTCGGTTCTTAGTAATGCACTGGGTAGTAGGTAGGTAATTATCTATTTTTCGAGTTAATATTATATAACCTACACTTTGGGCGGTGGCTTATAGATTTTAATTACGATGTTTGGTTTGGGTTATGAAATACAGGAAAACGCATGTATCCCTTTAAAATTTAATATCGCATTGACTTCATACGTGTATCTCCCAACAAATACTAGATCGGAACGCATTTTTCCAAAATTCAATTAGTTTCTCTTCTAACCTAACCTAAGGATTTATTGTTTTAACATTGTCGACGAAAGTGCTATGTTGTACTAAGCTGAACTCAAAACATATGTAAAAAGCAATTCAAGGAAAATGTTATAAAAATTAGATAAAAGGTACCTAGCTAGGTACTAGGAGAGCATAATCGTAAAAGAGGCTTTGACTTTGACGCTCACATAATGTACGTGTATACTACCTACCTATATTCATTTTCTAATTTTACTTTGTCTAAGGTTGAATAGGTACCTAGGTCGTATTACTTATATAGATATACTAAATTAAACATATATAATATATTCTTATATGTATATATGTAGTATTTCTTACGAAAGCATAAGTTAATAGAATTTCTTATAGTGTTTATTTAGTGTTAATCATTTGTGACTAATAAATATACCGCTTTAGGTGAGTTGGTGATCAAAAACTTAAAAGATAAATTTATATTACTTAAACAAAATGTTTTGACATAGAAATTTAACAAAATGTGTTATTAGATTGGTTATTTTGTTTGGGATTCGATGGGAATGCCAAATAATATTTTGGTGGTTTCCGTTGCAAGAAATAATCAGAGATCGTACCTACCCGTTCATACAGGTTATAATGCGATAGTTTAAATTTGGAATTTAGAACGGTTAACGAAGTTTCATGTTAGTGTTAGTAGGTAGTTCTCGGGTTGGACTAGGTACATAAGTATATCAAAATACGTGTTCGCTATACAGTGAGATCTGCGAGCAGGCTGCTGTGACCGCATGTAGGCCTAGTTTTCAGTTCGGAGCTGAGCATTATTACTACTTGAATTGTGGTGTCGGGCTTCGGATGCACGGCTATTTCGACCATCCGACCACCGACCAAAGAGCAATGACGAAAATAACATGGTGCCACTGACTTTCCGATAACACTATCGTGGCTTACATAAGATTCTATCCTCACCACGTGCCACCACGACACCACCAAACGATCTCACGGGTTTATGTAACGCGTCTCCACTCTCTAGCCAACTAAACTCACGAAATAATCTGCGCAGTTAATATTAGAACTTTGTTCTGATGACGGAATGGAAAAAGTTAAAAATGCATGTAGACACTTCAAACTTACTTTAGAACGAAGCTAACGCGATTCCTAACCGATCTGAGGTAAAATAACGAAAACAGCACTTACCTTTTAGCTAAAAACAGACGTGGAAGCTTCCAACGGGACTTAGTTCACGAAACACGCACCGAGATTGAACTCACACTTGGTTAACACAAATTCAAACAGAACAAGCTGTTTTACACTATTGCCTACAACACCATGGGTGACACAAGTAATATTACGTTAAATGACGTGTTTAGAAATTTCGAAAAGTCCATTGAACTGTTTCGGTTGAAATTTACGTCCAGTGAAATTATAGGTACGGAATGGCAACGCTGTATAGACTACGTGTAAATTTCGCGGGGCGACCGCTACGCGGCGCTGCAGTCGGAGGGGGGCGGAGCCGAGCGGGACAGCGGCGTGCGGGAACGAGATGCTGCTAATACCTACTTCGTGATGCCACGTCGTTGTCATGTCGTCGCTACAATATTCTTTTTCAATGTGTGCTTATGGGATTGTATGTCGAAACTTCGATTGTTTAGATCGCGAAGACATTAGCGGATGGTGGCAAGCAGTGCAGTGACTGGTGACCTTTTCAGCGTACCGCGTCATCGCGGATGGCGATAACGCGAGGTCGTCGGTCGAGCGCGCGGCGTTGCCAGCTCGCCGTCTTACCGCTCGGTATTCAAGTTGTTTGAGCCCACGTTCCTGGGTTACGAAAGCACGAAAGACGAAAGTTAGCGAACACCTTTTGGCCCTTTGATAACTAGGTACATACCCAAATATACCATATCACTATTATGTTATATTACCTGCTAAAGCCTGCGGGTATGGAGTCAAACCTAACCTAGCTAGACAAGACACGCAGAGTAGGTGCATGCTAACCTAGATTTACACCACAGCATAAACCACAGCCTGTAAACAAGTCGTTAGTCATTCCTAGTCCCATATCATATTTTGATACTATTAGTCACTAGGTGTGTACCTACACACCTAGTGACTAATAGTATCAAAATATGATATGGTAGGTAAGGTCAACTAGGCTAATTGCGTCTACGGGGCTAATGCGTCTTTATAAATTTATTTGAAAACTTTTTGACTAACATTGTTTTCTGCCATCTAGTTCCATTTGCTTAAACTAAATACATTATATGTAGTGCGTCCAGACGGCGTTGTTATAAACTAATCCGAGTTTCCGGCCATTTTGAAAATTGCATTTGGTGTGGACAGTTTGTTACTGAGAGTGGTGAGTGAAAAATCCATGTTAATCTTAAGTTTTCCTTAATTAACTGATTTTACTCAATAGAGGGTGTAAGGAATAGTCAATGGAATGCTTATAGAAACCGTTATTTTTGTAGAAATAGTTTTATTTGAGGCCATAATGATATTGCAATTTTTTAGGTTAGCATTAATGTCTTGGGGTAAAGGCGTCTGCCTTTACGGGTCAATTGCGACTGTTGTTTTTTCGCATGACGCATTTGCCCCAAAACAGAATTTGTCAACCTTTTTAGCCCTCACATACTGATACGAACATGAAATTTTGTTTCAGAAAACAAAGATAAGTGTAGATATATATTTACTTGCCATGGTGGCAAATTACATGAACAATGACAAATACGATTATTTGTTGATCAATATGATTAAGCTAAATATGAAGATTTGTTTGTTGATTTGTTAGTTGAAATTTTAAAGAAATATGTCAGTCTGATTGCTTAATATGTTTGAGTTCATAAAAATGAGATTTTTAAAGTGTGGGTAGGATAAAAACACGTCAAGTATATTTAAAAAAAATCTTTAGTTACAGAATTTCAGTAAGTACCTTGAAAGTTTTGTTTGAAGTGCTTCACTTATTCTTAATGTTGCTTTTTTTTATTAGTTTATTTAAATGTTGTATCTGAAAGTGGATATCATTTCGAAACACAGTGATAGTATTTAAGTAGACGAAATTTTCCTTAATACCACCTCTCTTACTAGAAAACTCGAAAACCACATGTTCGTCCACATGAGTTCCATTAGTTGTACTCAAAACAGAGCAATATATTACTGTGTTTTAAGTTGAAACCCTCATTCCGTTATACATGTATAGAGACTAAGATTATAAACCATTTAAAAGTACAATTTATTTAGTGTGGGTAAGGATGGACCATATTTGTATGTTAGAGAATTTTAAGTGCCCTATGCTTTTCTTGATTCAATTTGATCTCATAAATTTCTTAATAGAACTGTCTGGTTTAATTTTAATAAAATTTTGTATGATTTTCCACCCAGATTGTTTTATTTACAACTGTCACCACTATTAAATCTACATATTTACCTGCTTACTTTACAGAAGTAATTATTTAAATTTGCGCGCGAGTTTTTTTTTTCAACGTAACATGTTGACAACATCTGGCTTTAGCATGGGGTAATTGCATCCATGAAAAACTAGACGCATTTTCCCTATATTTACTTAATCGTATCAGAATGCTTCAATTATTCTTTTTGGCTTATTTAACTGTCATACAATTGCACAGAAATGTGAACTGACAAAAACTACCTTGATTTTTTGACGATAAGCTAACCGATTAAATATTTACTTAATAAAGACGCATTTGCCTCTGACGGGGCAAAAGCGCCTAAAATTTGGGTTTTTTTAAAACATTCAATATAACCCCTTTCTAAGATTCCCACGTAAAAATCACTGCTGTAACTTTGTTCAAAAATAGTCGTATATATGGATTGAATTTCAAAAAGTGGGATATTGACATAAATTTGCTCCCATTATGGCGATAACTTGAGGTGATTGCAAAATATGACGCAATTACCCCGGTTGACCTTACCTATATACCTATATTCACAGAGGCGAAAGGCGCAAAATGAGAAATTACGACGCTTGATTAAAGTTTTGTGGGAAGATAACCGTTGACTACATCATGACGCAGGTAGTTCCAGGTTTCTGAATAATAATTGTGATGATAGTAACTCCCTTGGGACTCTTAGGAGGTATTAATTATTTACCAAGCAAGGTTATTTGTACTCTTTATTCTATGACGTTAGCCACTGGGCTAGGCCAGAGCTATGACTAGCCCGACTCAAGGGTAGGGTGAAGGCTTCTCCAACGAAATCAACGTTCGAAAACGGTCGCACTAATGTGCGGCAACTAGAAAGATAATACTTCGCCTGCATGTAGGGGTAAAACTAAATCTACACGGCCGACTACCTAATTCTACCAAGGACGTGCTGTGGCCTTAACCATAAATTAACCTTGTGTACCAGTGCTGCCAATTAAATTGTTGGGGCAGCCGTTACGCTCAGGATAAAAGTTTATTTTTATATGGAGAGATGAATATATTTATTTCTGCCGTAACATTAATACTTACTGGAAAAATAATTGAATACAAGTACGTTTGAACTATCCGAGCATTGTTGTTTTTATGGCAAAATTACATATTATTTTTCATTTAAACTGTGCCCAGACCAACGCGTTCAGAAGTGTGTCACATAAATAACAAATTACATAACTAACCTCTCTACCGTGTATGTTTGATACAGAAATTAATGATTTCTTTATGAAAAATGGTCAAGTTATTTCACGCCAAAATTGAACAAAGTTCATAAATGTATATATTTACTATACATGTATATTTTTATTATTATTTAGTATAATATTCTACTTATATGTAGGTTTTCTGGAAGAAATCGCTCTAATCTAAGCAATGATACCGTCTAATGTTATCTTTGTTCTAATTATATAGTGCATAGTAGTTACATAGTGCTAAGGAATTTCAGACATTTTGCCATAAAACCTTTATGAGTAATATCAGTACTTTGTAAATCTAGCATTGGTATTGCCAGCATACACAATATATTGTTTACTTATATACACTGTCATATTAATAATTATGTGTATATAATACTTACTCACATGTATAATTATTAACATGACGAATACATACATGAATTTATTTGCGTCCGTAAATCCGTAGTAGCGTTCGATGTGTTGATAAATTATTTTATTTATATATTTTTCAGTTATTATGAGTCTATGTTAATGATACGCTTTTTTATTTGTAATAAACGTTATTAAACGTACTGTAATAGTACGCTCAGACAAAAATATAGGGCCTGATAGCCAGATTGAATGTCACGCCACCGTGGATGCAGCTGAACCTATTCGTTTGTGTTTGTCTTGAAAATAAAAAAAAACAATAACATATTTACATATATATAAGATTAAGTTATTTTTATTTATTTATTATCTTTTTTACCGGTGGTATGTCTTTATTAACAAAATACTACGAACTATATTACAACACTAGAGCTACTACAATTTGAAGCGCTCGTAGCGAAGTTTACTAGACTGTTCTTAACCGATAAGCAAAGTTAAGCAACGTCGCCCGCGGTCATGAGTTGGATGGGTGACCGCTAGTGACATTACTACAGAGCGCTTCCGTGCTTCGGAGAGCACGTTAAGCCGTCGTTCCGGGTTGTCGTCTTATAAAGGCAGTTGTTATAGCATGGTAGTAGGGCATTTTGCGAATGCTCGCCTGGCTACCTACCACCCTCAAGAAGAAAATCTGTCGCCAAGCACCTAACGGTGTTCCGGCAGCTGTCCTTGTGAGCCAGTAATTTTAGGTTAGCCTGAACAACACCTTCGACCACATCATCACTTACCATGACTCAGGTGAGATCAAAGGTTAACCTATCAAGCATAAAAAAATGCATTTTGACTACTTATAAGTCATTGCTGAATCACAGGCAGTCCTAATGCTCCAGCCCACTTCCAGTTGGCAGCGTGCCCAGCATGCTGGCAGCATTGCCCCGTTTTGTAATAATCCCGTTTGCACCCAAGCGTAAGCTAATAGCGAGACGATAAGCGGATGGATATACAAGGCTACCAGTTTTGTAAGAAGGTATGGCCTATTACCAAAGACCAGATTCCCGCACAGAAACAGCGAGAATACGAGCACGATCTGCGATAGGAATAATAGTTTAAAAGATCTTTCCGTGCTAGTTCGCATAGGGGCCACCCTATAATTTTTTTTATTAAACATCTTCCCACCAAAGATCCCACTGTTTCTGAGATGACAACATAAACAATTCCGCCTCTGCCAAGCTATCGCTTGTCAACCACGTAACTTACAAATCTTACAATTGTAATAATTGTATAATATATGTAGTATGCAACACGTTTCTTGCCCGTTCTTCTCGCAGTGGCTCTCTATATTTTTTTACTGAATGTAGCAGTACAATTTAGAATATTTAAATATTAAAATTTGTAATTGACCTTCCTAAAAGCGTCATAGACGACTAAATTGAATAAATGGTTTTGACTTTGACTTAGAGAGGTTATCAATTCCAAACGTAATCTATGTTGAAAAATAAATACCTAACATTACTTAAATAAAACTTTGAACTTTTACTAATTTTTTCTATTCTATTCTATCTATTAATAATAAAAAGCTCTTCGAATATATCATCACATCACTTAACATCAGGTAAAAAAGTGGTCAGAGGCTAGCCTATCAGCTATAGGTACTTATATATAAAAATATGTGTACCTACCTACATTTGAATAGGATTTCATATTTTCAGTTGTTATAAATAAAATAAAAATGTAAACATAAACTGTAAATAATTTATTGATCTCCTGCTATATCCGATTCACCTCATGATTTTTTTTCTCTTATTTCCTGTATATCTAAATTTTGCTTAGCGGCATTACATGATTATTGAAAATGTATAAACTATATTATAACTTCTTAAAAACGGTATTTTATTATTATTATTATTGCTGGCATTCTTATCTTTATTCATAACGGCAATTAATTCATACGGCATGCTCCAATAATCGGACGAACCACCCTATGGACTCCGCATGTTGATTATTTTCTATGGAAACAAATTCAGAAAATTCTGGCAACGACGACGTGCGGTAGAAGTGATAAGATTGGTTCGCGAGAAGCAAATCCTTCAAATCTTAGTATTGCCTAGTGATGTCTGACTTCATTATTGTTGACGTTAGTTGTCGATAAAACCAAATTCACATTCAAATAATTTATTACCAATGACATTTCAATAAAATGTCATTTCACTTTGCACTTATGAAGAGGTTAATTTGGTCGTGGCTTACTCTATGGAGCAGTCAATGTTCATTTAAAATAAGACAATTTATGAGAGCTTCCAAACATATTAACAAATTTTAATAAGTGTATGAGTGTGTATTTGTTTTTGTATTTACGAGTATATTTGCCCTTAGCATCATATTCACAGAATTAAATTAGGTTTTTTTATTTATTTTGTATTGCTTAAAAGTAGGGAACAGTGCAAAATAACTCTGCTTCCGAGAGCAACACCCAATTTTACTCGAAAATACTATATGCAAGAAAAGCTGCTCGTATAAAATGGCAAAATTGCTTTTATACATGGTAAAATGTAAGTTACTGTTAGGTAAAATAATTGAAATTGGTAATATATAAAGTAAATTATTTTTTCTACAACTTTTATAGATGTTCGAATTCCAAAAATCCCTCCATGCTAGCGGCTATAAAAGGCACTTTTCCATGCAGATCTCGAATGATAAACAACACATTAACGAATTCATGAGCTTGTCATAATACTTAGTTAAATTAATTTGAAATCGATAATATATTTTCTAATTACTTACATGTTATATAGGCCACAAATTTCAGCAAAATGTTTTGAGCTTCTTCCATTCTTTGAAATGCCTTTCCAAAATGTTCATTGTTCAATGATCTATTAATAACATGTTGAAGAGAACCTTATATATCAAAAAGTTCAAAAAGATCATTTATAAGCTTTACTCAAAGTCAAAGTCATTTATTAAATTTAGGCGTCTACGACGCTCTTATGAAAGTCAATTACAAATTTTAGGATTGAAATATTCTACATAGTAGTGCCACGATCAGCAAAAAAAATTATGTATAGGGCCACTCCGAGAAGAACGGGCAAGAAACTGGGGGCCATTCTTTTCAACGTCTTTTAACAATGTATTACATACTTACTATATGAGACGAATTTACTTAGCATTCCATGGATTCACCGTGCGGGTGCCGGGTCCATAGCGTTGCAGAGGAAGAGGCTCCAGTCAAGGTGCCTGGGACTTGCAACCCAGTGAGTAAGGTTAAGGGGCCCCTTTATGATGCATCAATGCTCCCTTTCACCGCTCGAGCCTCCTCCCCTGCCCAACCAAATTTGGTAAGATCCTACTAATGCCGCCTTGGATACACGTTCTAGGATGGAAGTTACGGTTGTTCTTGACAGGCCAAGGTCTTTTAGTAGGTTGTATAGGGATTTTGCTGGTATACCCCTTGCACTGACTTCTACAGCATATAAATTAACCACATAACCGTTTTTGATTAATTCATTTGTCATAATATTTGTTAGTTTTTATTGTGTGCTCTTTAAGTATGTTTGTTTCCCACGGCACAGTAAGTTCTATAAGTACTATGCGTTTTAGATTCTTTGAGTATAGAAATATATCTGGTCTGGATGACGAAACACCAACATCCTCAGGGATTTTGTAATGTTTTTCATACGTGTCCATCAAAAGAGTCCAATCGGGAGCTGCGCCTAAGATGGAGTAAGGCTTGGATTTAGTTTTTGTAGATGACCCTTCTTTTACAAAAGCAACGCGTCGTTTGTTCGTGGTCAAACCTTTTTTTGCTCTAGCTACTGAGAGACTCGCCGCTTCACGTATGATTTCGAGGACTCTATCGTGGCGACGGGAATAATGACCCCTATCAAGGAGCACCTTGCAACCTACCAATAAGTGCCGTGCTGTACCTATGGCCTCCCGACAAATACCGCAAGACTTTTCGGTGGCTTTCCCCCATCTTACTAAATTACTTTGGTCTGGGAGGGTCATATGAAAGGCGTTAAGATAGAATTTTAATAAGGCAGGTGACCAATCGTATATCAAGGTGCGCCACTTTAATGCCAGAGGGATACAAAATTCACCTATGGTTAGCCACTCACTTTGGATTTAAAGTAATTACAATATTTATGTAAATTGTTTAGGTAACAGGCGATAGCTTGGCAGAGGCGAAATGGTCCAAGCATTTTTGTCGTTTAAGTAATCAGAAACTGTGTAGTAGGATTTTTTAATCAATACGTTTTTCACGTGCAACTTGAATTTCCCTTCTGTGGGCGTTGTAATATGTTTGGGAACTTTATTATAAAACCGTACACAATTACCTAAGAAGGACCTTTTATTTGTCTTTGCTAACCTAAAACCTGGCACCGCTATTTTATCTTTATTCCTAGTATTGTAATCGTGATTGTCGCTGTTTAATTTAAATTTACTCAATTTTTACGAACATACATAATATTTTCAAATATATACAGACTTGGTAAAGATAAAACATCAATTTCTTTTCAAAGATCTGTCATAGATTCCCTAGGATCCATTATACATGGCTGTATATATGGCTCGAATTGCACGCTTTTGTAGGATAAATATTGTCTCTATCTCAGCAGCAGTTCCCCACAGCAATACATCATACGACATAATACTGTGGAGGTACGCGAAATGAACTAGGCGAGCAGTAGCTACGTCTGTTAACTGTCTTATCCTAAGAACTGCATATGCAGCAGAACTAAGTCTTCCGGAGAGATCATCTATATGTAGATCCCACTGTAAAGTTGAATTCATTTTGATTCCCAGGAAGACTAACGCACTGTCAATAGGGAGTTTATCTGGCCAAACTTAATGTTTGGTTCAACTTATGGAACATTTGGTAAAGAAAACTTTAAACATTTCGTCATTTTTTAATTTAAGAGAAGATTATTAGCGTCGAACCATTTACAGATCATAGATAATACATTATTTACATGAGTGATTTCACTGTATTTCCTATCTACTTAAAAAAATCAGAGAGGTATCATCTGCGAATAAAACAATATCCCAGAAATCTTTGACCATGCAAGGCAGATCATTATTATATGTTAGAAACAGAAAAGGTCCCAAAATTGATCCCCACAGGGATCAATTTTGGGGATTTACACAATCCACAGGGATTTATTCAAACTCCCATTTTTACCAATGACCCGGAAGAAGTATTGCCATTTATTCCAACCTTCTGTAGCCTGTCTGACAGATATGACTCAGCTTATGCACGAATACTATAGTGTGAGAGTTTACGAATCAGAGTGCAGTGCTGTACACAGTCGAATGCCTCGGAAAGATCACAAAATACGCCAATAGCATCATGTGAACTCTCCCAGGCTTCCAGTATATGCGACATTAATTGAACACCTGCTGAAACTAAATATAGCAGTGGCATTAGAACCGTGGAATTATAAAAAATAAATTGATTTCATAAAATATAAGTGCACCAAATTTGCGCTAGTTCGTGGGGTGCTGGGCTAGAATGTCACCCCCCCCCCCCCCATCTCTTGCCGTGGGTGTCTTAAGAGGCGCTTAAGGGAAAAAACATCGGAGAGCGCCAGCAGCAACTTCTGGGGAACTGTTGTCTTACTGCGATCCCCAAGATGCCTGCCAAGTGTGGGGATTTAGGCAAAAACTCCCCAATGATAAGCTCAATAATAACTGGCCACCCAGTCCCCAGCAGCTCTATTATTCCTGGCCCCGGTAGCAGGCCAGGTAACGGTGGAGCAGGAGGTGCGATGAATCCCCGGCAGATGCCCGGCTAACGCAGCCAAAAATGTCGACCGTTGGCCCTGGCAACACACAACTTACATACGTAGGGAGGACCACAAGATTGGCGACCTAAGGAAGAACTGAACAAGTCACGCTGGGATGTCATGGGATTATCGGAAGTCCGAAGACAGGGACAGGACACCGTTATCATTGAATCCGGTAACTTGTTATTCTACTAGGAAGGCCACCAAAATTCTAAGGGTGGTGTTGTGTTTCTCGTCCGGAAGTCCCTTGTTAACAATGTAGAAAAAGTAGAAAGTATGTCGAGCACAGTAGCGTTTCTTAAACTTAGAATCACCAAACGGTATTCGCTGAAGGTCATACAGGTTTACGCACCGACCTCGACACGCTCAGACGATGAAGTAGAGGCTACGTATAAGGAGATATCAGAAGCCATACATTCCTCCGGAACATACTTCATCGTTGTTATGGGGGACTTCAACGCTCATACGCTAAGTTGGGCACACGTTAAGGCCATGAGTTGAGAGTGGGGCCGTTTGGATATGGACAGCGGAACCATAGGTGCCAGCGGCTGGTCAACTTCATGGAAAAGCAGGGAATCTTTGCGATGAACTCCTTCTTCGAGAAGCGATCATACTGGAAGTGGACGTGGATAAGCTCGACGTTTCAACAAAAAATGAGATTGAGTGTATCATGACGACCGAGAAGCAAATATTCAATGATGTCTCTGTAATCCATAAGGTGAAAACGGTTAGTAGTCACTGTATCCTTAGAGGCACATTGAATATCAAGGTTAAGTGAAAATGAAATGAAATGAAATGAAATGAAATGAAAATATTTTTATTCAACACATAATTCAAGATAAAATATAAATGTGAACGCAGTACAAAATAACATATTGAGATTTTCCTAAATAAGTCGTACATAGAAATGGTGTTGAAAGGGCTTCAGCTCAGCGTTGTGCCAATTGGGTAACCAATCAGCGCTGGTTTTCAGCCGCAACCCGAAAGGCGAAAGGACACCCTTAAAACAATGGGTTTTTTTTTTATAAGGAACTCTAGGCAAATAGATATATGTTAACATTTTAGCAAGAAAAATAAGATAATGTTTCCAAATATAACTAAATAGATACTACATATTATACTAGACATTATAATAAAACTTACACAACATATCATAATGGAATATATATACAGTAAAAAACAATACATACACTCAATAAATACATATTCATATATACAAACACACATTCTTATCTGTCAGTAGGGAAAATTACACAACTTTATGATTTGATAATTCTCATGGAATTACACCTATTTTAAAATAATATTGTTAACAGTGATATAAATTAAATAAATGACAAATCGTACACGATGTTTTCATGGCTCCTCTGCTCATTAATAAGGTAAGTTCTGAGCTTCCGTCTGAAAGTACTTAACGTCCTGCAATTTCTTATGGGTGGTGGTAAATTGTTCCAGCACTTGGTGGCTGAGTACCGAAAACCACCTTTAAAGGCCGTGGTACGATGCCTTGGGATAGCCAATTGTGTTGATCCGTGTCTCCTTGAGGTTTGCCTAGTTTCTCCAAACCATCTAAATTTTTTATTTAGATATAATGGGGTTTGGTGATTGAACACGCCGAAAAGTAGACAAGCCAAATGAAGCTTACGGCGAGATTTCATTCTTAATGAAAGATGTTGGTTAAGGAAAGGTGTTACGTGACTTCTGGGTGGAATCGAGAAACAAAATCTCGCGCAAGCATTCTGAACTCGCTGTACTAAGCGTTCAGTGCGTGAGAGCAGTCGAGGGCCATAAACAATATCCGCATAATTAAGTTTTGAAAGGACAAGAGATTCTACAAGCTGAATGCGGAGCTCCTCAGTTAAGTAGGGCCTTAACTTGTACAGAGTTTTGAGCCTGAAAAAACAATTACGCACAGAGTTTGTTATGTGTTTCTCAAATCGTAAACCCTCATCTACAATCAATCCTAGATTTCGAACCTCATAAACGCGTTCGATTACTTCACCCATAAGTGGTATGGAAACATTAACCGGTATCGACTCTAAATTTCGTTTACTTCCCAGAATTATGAACTTGGTTTTATTCGCGTTAAGTAAAAGATTATTGTTTTTACTCGAAGTTGCTATATTTTTAAGGTCCACACAAAGATTCTTTATGGCGTTGTCAAGATCTTTTGGATAAAAAGAAATGTAGACCTGAATATCATCAGCATACATGTGATATTTGCAGTACTTTATAGAATTTATTACATCGGCGCTGTATAAGGAAAACAAAATTGGTCCTAAAATTGAACCCTGTGGTACACCTCTCTGTAGCGTTGTAAGTGTTGAAGTAAGAGGAGTTCTAGAGTTTTGAGGTATTTCTACGTACTGACGTCGGTTGCTAAGATAACTATTAAACCAACTAAGCGCTGCCTGATCAAAACCATAGAAGCTTAATTTAGATAAAAGAAGTGATAAATTTATAGCGTCAAATGCCCGAGAAAAATCAAGAAGAACCAACAAAGTACACATGCCCTCGTCTTGGGACGTCAAAATATTATCTGTGACATCTAACAGAGCAGTTGTTGTACTTTTGCTCTTCCTAAAACCTGATTGAAATTCTGGGAGAATATTGTTTTCTTCCAGATACTCAGTCAACTGCTTACAGACTACCTTTTCCATAATTTTCGACATGCATGGCAGAATGCTAATAGGTCTAAGGTCTTGGATATGTATTGGGTTGCTGATTTTTGGCAAAGGCCGAACAATAGCTGTTTTCCAAATATCTGGAAAAGTCGCAGTGGTTATAGACGCATTTATTATTGAAATTAGCGAATCAAGGGACTGAGGTAAGGTCATTAAAAGCATATTAAGTGAAATCTGATCAAATCCTAAGTACACCATAAGTTTGAAAGGTCGTGTCTGATAAACTTTACGTTCCGTCCTAGCGTTGCCCAAATCTAAAACCCTGAAAGCTTTTAACTTGATGTACATAACAGCTGCCTAGCTGAATACGAAACAGTGGACGAGATAAACAACGAGTTGGTGGAAGCTGTCCAAGCGGTGGGATCTCAGTTCATTAAGACCTCCGCGGAAATAAACCGAAGAAACTCTCAGAAGAAACCATCAATCTGATGGAAGACTGGAATAAGATGAGACTGCAATCTTCAGCTGATATGTCGAATTACGGCAAGCTCAATAGACGAATTTAGAAGGCACTGCGACAAGACTTGTGCGCTTGTAATCGCAATCGAGCGTAACCAAACAAAGTGTTTGCACAAAAATCGTCTATAGGGCAAAGCCAAATAACCAAGCTGAAGTTCGACGATGGCAGAATCATCTCATCAAAACTGGGGATTCTGAGAGAGCTTGAGAGCTTTTATGGACAGCTATACACCTCGACACGAGAACCCGTTGTCAGTGCAGCTCAGGACAAGAGAGCTAAACTGACCCGAAACTCTACCGAAGATATCCCGCTCCGACATCAGCTCATACGAAATTAGAATAGCTCTCAAACTTCTTCCGGCGCCTTGTTGTTCTAAAGCTGTTAAGAACAACGAGGCGCCGGAAGAAGTTTACCATGGCAACACGTAATCACCATGACGGAATCATGACAGAACTTCTGAGAGTGGGTGGCAAACCGGTAAAATCAGTCCTGCAGCAGGTTTTTAATTGAAGGTAAAACGACAGAAGCGTGGAGAAGATGTTTAGTGGTACTGTTCTTCAAAAAAGATGGTAAGATCTTGTTGAAGAACTACAGGCCCATTTCACTTCTGAGCCGTGTTTATAAGCGGTTCTCGAGAGTCATTACGAATCGTCTTGCTCGTAGGTTTGATGACTTCCAGCCTCCCAAACAAGCCTTGGTTCCGAAAAGGCCTTAGCACCATACACCACATCCATACGCTCCGCCAGATTATACAGAAGACTGAGAAGTACAATAGGCCATTGTGTCTAACATTTGTGGACTATGAAAAAGCCTTCGATTCAATCAAAATCTGGGTCGTACTGCAGTCTCTTCAGCGATGCCAAATCGACTATAGGCGAAGCGCTGAAGTATTTGCTTAGAAACGCCACCATGTCGATTCGACTACAGAGAAAGACCACGGAACCAATCCAACTGCAACGAGGCGTGAGACAGCTATTTCTCCGAATCTGTTCACGAATACGTTGGAGGACGTTTATAAGCTCTTGATCTGGAAATAATTCAGCATCAATATATATCGCAAATACATTTCGTTTAATCGATGAAATAGTCATAATGGCAGGATAGCTTGAGGAACTCAGTACAATGCTCAGTAGAGTTTCCCAGCAGGTGGGTATTAAAATGAACAGGGATAAGACGAAAACTATGTCTCTTTATAAAGCGCTGCTGCCGTACATGCGTAATTATAAAGTGTAATACTTATTTTTGCAGGTCAGTGTGTAAGCTTTTGACGAATAAAAGTAAAGGGTTGGAGTGAAATTACTCAGGTTTGATAAACATTTAATAAATGAGCTCTTGACAGCTTATCCCTTTAATTTTTTTTTATGTTATAATAATAATAATGTTGTCTCACAAGATCCAGTTTGTTAAAAACTAGTCTAGTGAGTAAGACGGCCTATTATTATATTGAGAACTTATATAGCCTACCCAATATTTGTTTAGTAGCATGGTGTACTTTTTATTTGTATGATCGTTATGGAAATAAATATACATTATTTATTATTACTTTTTCTGTTGTCAGTGTATAGCCTCTTTCTTTAAGAATCTTTTGCTTCTTTATCGTTTAATGATTTTTCATCACGACTCTGAGAATTTCTTTCAAGCGAGCGACTTCTTTCCTCAAAACAAGATTTTTAGCTTGGAGTCGCATTATTTTCTTCTTTTGATAGTCTATTTGATTTTGCATTTTTCCTTTTCTTAGAGTTAGAGTTTCGTTTTGCGATGTCGACTTGTGTTCACATTTTTCGATAGAGACTTTCCACTGAACCTGGAAACAAATATATGTACATAAAATTTAATTAAAAAAAAAAAATTACAGATCACCTTACTGTCAAGATAACATTTAAAGGTTTATGTGACGCTCGCACATTGCTCATTTTCATAATATATTCTAAGGGCGTAAGTCAATGATATTTAAAAAAGAAGGTAGATAGGTTATTTGCGCACCGAAAATGGCATGTCAAAACCTTGTTAAAATTGGTAAACTTAAGCTCAGTCGTCGCGTCTTCGAAAAAGGCGTTGCACTTATTTTGAGTACTTAGTAATTTTGCGACCCAAAAGCTGTGGCTTTAAATACAACATCCTCCTCCCATATTTGCTCTACCTTGAGTGATGTTGTAATACCTAATTTTGCGTTTTACGGCGGTGACGCAGCGTGCAACTTCTAAACATCGCGTGTGGCTTAGGTAACGTATCTACCTCTTTTTCTGCTAAAATGATTGGCATAATTAATGACTTACTGGCTGATCTTGAGAGGATGATTCACCCAAAGATGTCAATAAGTTAGGCGTCGCTGAACTGTTAGCCTCAACAGTGTTGTTAGATATTTCCGTGGGTAATAGATGGCTCTGGAAAATCAATATACTTAACCGTCAGATGCATTGCTAGTTATTAATCATATCGAAAGCACTCAACAGACTTACAACACAAGTGCAGTCTGGTATTAATCTAGGTATTGCATTTTCCACTAATTTTCTCCTGTTGTTCGAAAGGTCTTGAAAATCGGATGTCTGGAAATGAGTTGAGCAAATTACACTAGTCCTCTTGGGATCCCAGGTTCGCTTGCTATTTGAAAACTGTTTCCATGCCTCTTTTAATTTGGGATTTTTGGGGAAACTGTAAACACAAATGGTGTGATACTATGTAATGAAAAACGATCTTAGGTAATGAAAATGTTTTCATCAGAATCACTTAAATCTGCCTCCATGCTCGTAATCAAATACAAATATTTATTTTATAAAAATCACATTGTACATTACAAACAATACATTAATTACAATATCATTTTTATGGTATATAATCTAATTTTCGATCTAACGGGAGACTTATTATAATATAATAATAACTAATATTTTAAGAAAACATTAAATTAATATATTAATTTAATGTATTTAAAAATTATATAGGTAATTCAAATATAATCGTAACAATTGGTCTCACAAATGCTACGAAAACAAATGTGATCATTACGATAGCCAGCATTCTACCCAAATTTATCGACATACATTACATTACATCACTAAGTCTAAGATGTCAGATTCATCGCTCGACCGATCCGCATATAGTAACAGGCGAGCAGACTCGATGTTGATTGTATAAAATGTACGAGTTTTATGTCTAAATTTAATGAAATAGCAAAAATACCATAAAGATTTACTTACATGTGAAATGTTACACCGTCTTTTTGTAAGTTTGATGTCGCTGACCTCTTTTTACAACAGGATACAGAGCAATTCGGCGTTATAAGATAAGTAACGTAGCGCTCGATCGCACGCTGGACTCGGTCTGGTTAGAAATCCGAATGCAACTGATATTATTAAAGGCGTATGCCTACTTCGGCATGTATTTTGTTTGATAGAGGGGGAACTCCGCTACCTTACCTACTCTCTCCTTTCTGGAAGTACTTACATACTTACTAATATAATAAGGCTTGGTAGTGTAGTTTCATCGTGGGTAAATGAGCTGTTTGTATACATACGTTCCCTTATGAACTAAAATAAAGTAAATATATATAAGTCACCTAATATTAATAACTATATTCTGCAGCCACAGTAATATAAGTATTCCCTAAACCCACAATAGATAATATACATAATGTATTACAGCTATGGGTTTTAGTTTTTGTCATTTCGATTAATTATAATAACTAACTACAGCTATGGGCTATATATCTATCTGTGGCATCTAAATATATTTATTAATTTTCTTTCCTTACTTTGCAATAATGGAAGAGTTGAAATTCAACTTTTTTTCCGCGGTATTTTGACAGTTGATTTGAGTAGGGTAACTACGCAAGTCGAAGTTAATATAGGTAGTCGCGGGATACGATTGGCATTCACTGTCACTAGAACGTCAAGTCATGCCCGAGGCACACTAGATATTATAGAGATTTAGCTCAATATGGGTACTGTGCTCATGTTTTCATAGATTTATAGTACTTTGCCACAGGTTTTTTTTATTTATTATTAACCAGAGTAGTATACGGGTGGCTAATACCATAATAGAAAGAGTGGGGAAGTAGGCCATCTCCGGCCTAATCCGCGATATAATTACCTATGTACCACACTTGAAAATTTTGCTAAAAGTGACATCCCTGACAGGCAAGTCAGGGATGTCACTTTTAGCAAAATTTTCAGTGCCTAGAAATTGGCTAGGGCCGGGAAGTTGTATTATTTTGCTTATGTTGTGTGGGTTCAGGGATAGTCAGGTCAGTTTTACCTAAACCATGATGAAGCCTTTCACGATGAGAGAAAGAGTGACAGAAGATACCTATGTGGTTGCGGGGCCAGAGACGGGCGACGCGGGGCGGTGCTGTGCACGAGTACCTACCTACGGTAGTTTACTGATAGTACTGTCACCCAATTCGCTAGTTTAAAGCCCGGCCCTTGCCAAAGATGACACTTCTCTGTATAACTAATTAAGTTGAGTATTATTTTGACAATTAATTTGGTGTATTTAGATATAAAATAAGTCTCATTAATTTAATGAAATTTGTAATAATATTAACATTGCACGCCTTATCAAGGCAGAATACATTGAACCTGTATTTATAATAATTATAACATCTTTTGTACATGTATTTCATGCAATAAATAATTTTATTTGATTCGATTTGATTTAGTGATTCAATAAAGTTCAACAATAGTTTTCCTAACAAATACAGAAATGTATTCAAGATTCAGAACAGTACTATTTATAAAAAAAAGTGCCGCGTCGGACACGCTCATATGTATGGTTTCGTTATTGTTTAGTTATTGCTTTTCATGTTCATCTCATCTAACAGAAAAGTTTTGTTTGTATTCGCATACATTGTGTATGAAAAAACCAACATAACTTTGCTTTTGTAATTTGATGCTAAATACTGTTATATTTCGAAAACTATTAGAACATGTTACATTTTTAAAAGTAGTAGTTACTGAGGGAACTAAATTTTTGACAAAAATGGGACTTTGAAAACAAAATGTTTGCTCCCCTTTCACTTGTACTGGAAAACGGATCCAAAAACATTATTTTTCCATTTGTAATTTTGCGTTATCGTAAGCTTTCTTCATGCCAAACTATATGTTAATAAGCTACAAAAATATTAAACGTGGCATACAAACGGACAGTCAGAAATGGCGAAATGATTAGGGTTCCTAGTCGGAATACGGAACCCAAAAAATGGGTAAAATAAACCAGCGGGCCGGTGCAGGTGCGGCTGTCCGCGCTTCGTAGTATTCGGTTGTCACCCAAACAACTAACTTAGAATATTTATAGACTAAGAGCTTATGTTTAAATTATTTGCTTAGTATATATTAGTATTTTTTTTAATATGCATAATATTCAATAGAATTATGTAGTATTTTTGCACATACAGGACAATATATTTTTTGATTAAAACAAACATAAAATAATACAAACACATCTATTGAGTCACACATTTATTACAAAATTACAAATTATCTACAGAAAAATACTTTCTTCGGTTTCGGCTATTACGAAATGCCTTGTTATTAAACTTTATTGTGTAATATATCCGCATCCTTATAAATAACTTTTGCAAATATAATTTCGGAAAGCATGGGCAGGGCGGTGAAAAATGTAAATCTTTTATTTGTTCATAAATAGACATACCAATTTTGCAGTTAATGTGATCATTTTTAAATGTGTTTTGGAATATCTGCTCCATTCTCTTAATATTTTCTACAAAGCCGTCAGGTGGAACCACTAACAAAATCTGGTCTGTGGAATAATTTTTGTGGTGAAGGTACCTAGATTCTGCACTTAAATTGCTGACTTGCTGATTAGCGCTTAAATACGATTTAAGTATTTCGCATTCCTCGTGACAATCCACGCATTTTTTCAATAAGGCTCCGCATACGTAAAAAAATGATTTTTTTTCGGGAATATCATATCCTAGATAGTCTGAACGACTAATATCACGCAAAACACTATTTGGCTGCAATATCTCTGGTTGGTTAATATTGATCACAGGTGGAACGTTATTTATTTGAGTAGCATCATTAACCATATGTTTGTGATCACTCAAGTGAACAAGGAATTCTGTCAAATCTTCCGTACAATTGCCTTCTTTCGGTGCCCGGGTAATATTGGCTAAGAAAATTTTACGATATGCAGATATAAATTGTCTGCTAGTTGGTTCTAGAGCATTTGCACTTTTTGATCTAATTTTACCAAAAAATTTCTCAATCACGTCCTGATTAAGACGTCTTGTTGGAATGTATTGATATCCTTCTTGCTTTAGATCTTCATACAGATGTAAAATTGACTGGATTGTGATCTCAAACCCTTGAATAAAATTCACATTTTGAGTAGCGTCGTTTCCAGTTCGGGGATCTCGTAATATTAATGTACGGAAAAAAATCAACATTCTGTTGAAAAAATCAATCTGTTCTTTACGCCCGCAAAACGCTCTTTTGTACTTATAGCTGTCACGAAGACTCGATGAATTTAATGCATCAAATAAATCGTTCATCAACATTATTAATTTGACTGTGTGCCTTGCTGATTCATCTATCACACCAAAATCTATGTATGTTGATAAACCAGCTGCTACAGATCTGCTTAAAAGTTGTGTTGCGTAACGAACTTTCATTTTTTCAAAGTTTGTAATAGCCATATGTACACACATATGGCTGTTCGTCAATTTAGGAGCTTGTCTAAAGCTTTTTTTCTTATCATGCTCATAGAATTTCTTTATGTCACAAAATTTTGCAACAGCGCCATTATGAAAATGAAAATCATACGTCATCAAGTTGTTACGAACCAACGTTATCAAATGTGGTGCGTCAAAAATATAATAAATTTTATGACCATTAACAGTAAAATAAGTTTTGTTCACGCAAACCCCTCTTTCTTTAGCAGTTTTCAACAAATCTGGTCTCATATCTGAAACGCACGCTCTGATTTTTAATCCGATCTCAAAGAGTTTAATTATAAGTTTATCAATCCATTTAGATATATTAGCATCGCTTGAACATTCCGATAATAAGGCGTAGCCAATGGGCTGGCTCCATTTCACAAAAATACCTCTTATGATTACCACTAAGGCATATTTTGCTGGGGTCGGCGATTGAACGCCATCTACTTCGTGGAAGCCTATTATTTTATCATATTTTAAATCATAAAAGACATTCGTTTTTAAACTCATAGCGTCCATCACTAAAGTACAATGTTTTTCTCTCTCCGACATATTGTTAACTTTTAATTTTAGTGCTGTCATTAATTCTTCGTTTATTTGAGTAGTCATTGGAATGTATAAGTTATTTAATGTACTTCTACATGGCAGACAAATAGATTTTTCTAATAAACGGTAAGCTTGTGGGCTGATGTAGTACAAGTTTAAGCAAAACATTTTGTAAGCGATAGTGTTTCCTTTGTTAGCACATTTTAAGTATGTTTGAGCTTTAACAAGTTCAGCTAAGTCCTTAGATAAAAAACGATTACATAATTTATGTAACATATCTTGTGAAGCATTTCCTGATTCATTTGCTCGTAAAAGCTTTTCAAAATCTAATAACTGTGGGGTACTTGCAGAAAGACCAGCTGGAGTTTGAGTAAGGTTATCACTGGTTTTATTGTCCGTTTGGCATGATGAAGTGGCACTAATTGTTTCCGTTTGACTGAAATGATTATATGACGTTGTTATGTCCACTTGCGTATACTTGTCATTTTTTTTTAGATTAACCCAATTCAAACTCGGCAAACAATTTTTTTTAAGTAATTTTCTAGCCTTGTTTTTGATTATGTCTTCTGGGTGGAAATGAGCTTCACAAACAACATGCTTGGATTGAGGTTTATTGAGCAAATCATTGCGGTCAATTAAACGCAGCCACTGAAGGCGTCTGAAATGAAAAGCACATTTAATAGTATTTATTTTCAAATTATTGGAGTACAAAATGTTATGCCCCGAGCGGGACTAGAACCCGTGTCCTCCGATTTCATGCCGGATACTTAAACCACTCGGCCACCTGGACACGCTATTTCTAGCCGAAATTTCATCCTCCAATTGTATTACTTTTTTTAACCGTCATAGGGGACGGTGCGCGACCATAAACCAGACTACTAGACTTCATCTGATCGAAAGAACTACTTTTTCAATCACTCAACTTTCGGAACGATGTCGCTACATTGTATGTTTCGATATTCCCGCTCGGGGCATAACATTTTGTGCTCCAATAATTTGTTAAATATGATTTTCGCTTACCACGCGATAGTGCTTGTATGATTTTTCTTGATATTTTTGATTGATATTTCGAAACACTAGTATCTATCATAAGAAGTGGAATAAAGTGATTAAACTATATAATAAAGTATTTGCATGGTGGTAGGGCATTTTGCGAATGCCCGCCTGGCTAGCTACCACCCTCAAGTCGAAAATCTGTCGCCAAGCACCTAACGGTGTGTTCCGGCACCTGTCCTTGAGAGCCTTCTAGGTTAGCCTGAACAACATCTTCGACCACATCATCACTTACCATCAGGTGAGATAGTGGTCCAAGGATAACCTATCAGACATAAAAACAAAAAAAAATAAAAAAAAAAATTTAAAAACATCGTAAAACAACCTCAAAAACTAACGCCTGTCTCTTAGACTATAATTAATATTTGTTGTTGTTACGAATGGTTACGATTCGACCTTTGCTCTATTTATCCGATTCACAATTACGATTTTATAACTGTAAGTATTACTATACCTACCTTCAATACTGAGAAATTGGGATGACAAAACGTAAACAAAGCAATAGGGGCATAATAATTGACAGATCAAAAATACCTAGGTAATACATTCTAGTGGGAAAGTGGCCTGCCTACTTCGTCTGTCTGATAGAAAACTACCTAATAAATACATCTATAGGTATCTCACTCATCATTAAGTAATAAATATAGGTATGCTAGAATGATTGACTTTCTTACCTTTCCTGTTCAGTAGGTAATCTGAACATAGACAACTCTGGAATAGATGAATTGTTTAAACAGCCAAACACACAGCAATAAGTTCTCCTACGATTATCACTCATTTTAAATTTATTTAGACGTGCCGAAAAGCCGCGGCGCGACGCTCAAACTGTGTGCGGTGTTAGCCCCGACTGGCGCACTGAGAAACGGGTCAAGATTTTGTAAGAGTGTGCGTGCGGGACGCATAGATACCATGGCGCACACATACAAGCCGCGCGCGGTGCGCTTGTAAGGGTACGTTCCATTTGTCGCTAAGAACGTTATTTTCGATAATTTTGATCACATTTGCGTCTATGGTTGTGATCACTGTGATCGTTTGTAAATGTCATCCCCTGTTCCATTTAGGATAAGAACGCTAAGAATGCCACTAAAATTTGCCACTTCTGTCACTTTTGACATTAGATGTAGCGTTTATGGCGAAAATAACGCCAAGGCCCATGTGGAACAACTTTTTGGGAGTGTGATCGTTTTTAGCGTTTTTAGCGAATCTCACTTCAAATGGTAAGCACCCTAAGAAGATAACTTACTTCCCCACTTTTTCTACTATGCTAATGTCGTTCATGGTGACCGTAATTTTTGTTTGCAGTTCATTTAAAATTATTTTTGACCATTTATTACGTTAACTACTTAAAATATTAATACAACGGGCGTTTCACAACAATTAGGTGCTTGAAATAAAACAAAATATAAATTAAATAAAGTTCACAATATCAACGCGCGTTTTTTCGCGCATTTCGGACAAACAAATGATCGAAGCCTTTTGTTTGTCCGAAATGCATGAAAATTTGTGAAAATAGTATAATACTTTTCACATGTTTACAAGTGTACAGTTGTAAAAATTCGATTTTATGTGATATTTTAACTACATTGAAATCGGGTTATTTGATTGACTATATTATCTATAGTGTCTATGTAATTAATTTAATTATTTACGGATATATATCAGCTATTATTTATGAACCTGACTGCAATAAAAAGTCAAAATATATACATATCTACTTGGCAAAATAATTGGTACTAACAATATTTTTATTATACTATTTTATTATATAGCATTAGAATTAGCACTAGAATAGATTAGAATTTTGCACTTACCACCTTTAGATTTCAATTTTATGATTGAAGTCTTATGAATAATAAAATGAAATTTTCAGCTACCTGATAGATAGAGCAAGTTTTCAAAAGCCAAACGGTATTTTTTTGTGATTTAATTTTTTAAGGGCCTTCGAAGTTGTGAACAAACTGGGTAATTTTATCTTTCTTGGCAATTTTTTTTTTTTTTAAAGATCTAACGATAGTATTATGTTACCATACTGAATTGGCCTATAAATCAGCTTAGCACACAAAAAAAAATCAAGCATCTACCGCAATAATTCACGTCACCTTAAAAAAAAATTGTCATCGTACTTGGCGACAGGTGAAAAATAAAAAATAAAAGTCATAACTCTGAAAATACGAAAAATTGCGGAACATACATGGGGGTGATTCAGATAGCCCTCTAGGTTCTCTACCTTCAGTATATCACTACTTCTTGGGGCATCCTGTACAGAACTATAATAAAACAAAATTAAATATTAATAATAAAACAAAAAATATGTGTAGGTACAATGTAAGTATGTTATCTAGGGCACAAATATGCTCCAGGAGTCAGGACTCAAGCCGCACCAACCCCCGGTTGATGGGGCGCGCCGTAAAGAAGCATTACCCTCAAAACTGAGAAAAATGTTGTATCTCAGAGAATAGGGCCCCCTCCGACAGTCAGTAAAACAGTACACGTCCCTATACTCTTTACATAGGTAGATATTATATAAACACAATAATGCGTTCAGAGTGCAAATAATTACGAGTATCTACTAACATGTCACTTGTTACAAAATCACAAATATACGATAGGAAAAATTTAAGTCATGTGCGGGATGCAAAAAAAAATTTCCTATCGTATATTTGTGATTTTGTAATGTAATCCGCATAGCAGGCGTTATTGCAAACCTAACAATATTAAAAAAATTTCACTTGTTGTGATAAGTGTATACAACTATTATATACTCCTGGAAAACACATTTTTTTATTAAATAAATGCATTTGTGTTTCCGCGGCTTGCTAGTACCTGGAAAAGTAACCTGTGTAGAGAAACAGCTAGTGACATTGAAACTTTCTGAGAGCCAGTAATTCTAGGTTAGCCTGAACAACATCTTGGACCTCATCCCATTTTTTTAATTTTTTTTATGTTATTGTGACGGAACAAGCTCGACGCCCACCTGATGTTAAGCGTACCTCTGCCTATAACAGATGCATTTCATCACAAGTCATGAATTGCACTGCGCCCGTCACTTTGAGACATAGTTGGTAAGTCTCATGTGCCTGTAATTTCACTGGCTCTCAAGGACAGCTGCCGGAACACACCGTTAGGAACTTGGCGGCAGATTTTCTACTTATAATTTTCGGGAACTTCAGACAAAGTTAATCTCGAAGCTGCCAGGTTACAGTGCGCATTGACATTTTAAGTTGTTTTATAGCTTATAGGCTTGTCTTCAATCACTATCTCACATGATGGCAAGTGATGATTCGATCGAAGATGTTGCTTAGGCTTACCTATAGAATTACTGGCCACTCAAGGACAGCTGGTACACAGCGTTATTTGAGGGTAGTAGCTAGATGGTTGCCTGGGGAGTATTCGTAAAATACTCTATCACTACAGTTTTAGTAAACATGTACATTGTGATACTGTGCTACTACCATTTTATAAAAAAAAAAATATATAAAGACTGCCATCCTAGGACAACAACTGCGACGCGCACTCTGAAGCACGGAAGAGATACCTGTTCTCATTCATGCGGAAATACCACTAGCTGGATGGGTAAAGAAAACATTATTATTATGGGTGGTCACCCATAATAATAATGTTATGTTTTTTATTTTGCGTCAAAGACATGTAACATTAATATACATAGTAACTTAGTAACATCTTCATACATATTCTTCTACATATATACTAGTTACACTATAATATATGTATTAATGAAAAAACATAAATGTATTAAGATAATGAATAGATTCAGGCGTTACTTTGCGGAAATCCATTTTTAATAATAACAAATACTTTTAAATATTTTAAGAAAACATCAAATTAATATTTTAATAAAACACTTAAAAATATAAAAATATATCTAGAGACAATTCCGCTCAATTTTCCTGCTAAGCCGACGTGACGTCACAAACGCCACGCAGCCAAACCGGAAGAATTTTCGACGCGTTTCGCTTCTACACGAAGCATCCTCAGGAGGTCTTGACTCTTCGAGCGCACGATCGAGAATTTCTCGATCGTGCGCGAAGAGTATATATAAAAATATATCTAGTGACAATTCCGCTCAATTTTCCTGCTAAGCCGACGTGTGTTTGTGACGTCACGTCGGCTTAGCAGGAAAATTGAGCGGAATTGTCACTAGATATATTTTCATATTTTTAAGTGTTTTATTAAAATATTAATTTGATGTTTTCTTAAAATATTTAAAAGTATTTGTTATTATTATAAATGTATTAGATTGTTCTCTAGCTATCGCAGTAGGATTCTCTGTGTTTGTGATAACTAGTGATGTGTGCGCCAGAGTTGACTCCTGTATTGACTCGCCTCTTTCGCTTGTCTATGACGACTGGTCAAGTGCCGAAGTCCTGGAAGCTTGCAAACGTGCAGCCCGTGCCCAAAAAAGGTAGTCGCGCAGACCCTGCCAATTACAGGCCTATTTCAGTCACTTCCATACTATGTAAGACGTTGGAACGTGTACTGAACCACAGGCTCCTGGCATACCTAGAAGTGAACGATCTCCTCAGTGACCGACAATACGGATTTCGCTGAAACCGGTCTACTGGGGATCTTCTAGCGTATGCCACTCACATCTGGAGCTCGGCCATCGAGAACCACGGAGAGGCGCTTGCTGTCTCTCTCGATATCTCGAAGGCTTTCGAGAGGGTCTGGCACGATAGCCTCATTAGCAAGCTTCCTTCATACGGCCTTCCCACTGGTTTGTGTGTTTGGATTTCAGATTTCTTGAGGGATCGGTCGATTCGAGTGGTCATCGATGGCTGTTCTTCCGCTCAATTGGCTATAAATGCCGGAGTCCCCCAAGGATCAGTACTCTCTGCAACACTTTTTCTGCTGCATATTAATGACCTGCTGAAACCCGGTATTTTTGGGTACGCAGATGACAGCACCGTTGTGGAGAGTTACACATCTAACGCACGAACCAGTGCATTACAAATCCAGTCTCATAGGGAAGCGATGGTTCTGCGCTTGAACTTTTCTTTGCAGGCAGTCTCCGATTGGGGCGATGCCAATCTAGTTAAGTTCAATGCTGCTAAAACCCAGGCGTGTCTTTTCTCCGCCAAACGGAGCCCTTTTCACCTGGCTCCTACTTTCAGGGAAGTGTCCGTGCCGATAAGTAACCGTTTCGAGCTTCTTGGCATCTCATTAACACCAACTCTCAATTTCGGCTCCTATATTGAGTCCAAAGCCCAGCTTGCCTCAAAAAAGCTTGGTGTTTTGGCTAAGGTGAGACAATACTTCACACCGGGACAGTTGCTTAATCTTTATCAAGCCCAAGTCCGGTCGTGTATGGAGTACTGTTCTCACCTTTGGGATGGTTCTGCCAAATACCAGCTGGAGACACTGGAAGCTATTGAGAGGAGAGCCAAGAAACTCATTAACGACGACCACCTAGTACGCAAGAGACTCCAGAGTCTCGAACATCGCCGCAAAGTCGCTTGTTTATCGGTTTTTTATCGGATACATTTCGGTGAGTGTGCAACGAAACTTCGCAATTTGATTCCGCCATCCCCATTCTTTAATCGGACTTCCAGGGATACTCAGAAGCGCCATCGCTTTATGTTGGATATTCCATTTACCCGAACGAAGCGATTTACTTCTTCGTTTATCATACGAACCGCCAGGGAATGGAACACCCTGCCTGAGTCTGTGTTTCCGGTTAAGTACGATATGGGGGTCTTCAAAACGCGAGTGAATAGGTATCTTCTGGGTAAGCGCGCTCCATCATCGATCGCATCATCACTTAACATCAGGTGAGATAGTGGTCAAGTGCTACACAGTTAAGTATAAAAAAAAAAAAAAAAACTTGACTCTTCCAAGGATTCAACACAATAAGTTTATTATTGTCATGCATTTACTGTTTTTTTTTTCTATATGTGTAGTGTAGTGTGTGATTTTATTATCTTTGTGAAAGAAAAATGTTTATGAATTTATATATACCTAATATGATTTTGTTTTACTTGACCGACTGAGAGAATTTTCTATCTTTTCGAGAGACTAGTTAAGTATAATTTCTTCATGTGTACTTTTTTGAATGTTTATTTTGATTTTATTTTATTAGGCCATCTTATTTAGGTACTCGTATAAGATTTTCTGTTGTTTTGTAATCTAGAGTTAATAAATTAGCCAAAATATTCTTTTTACAGATACGTTTAGGATCGTTTACTGTATTGAGAGTTTTGTGTAAGTTTTGTATACGAAGCATCCCAAAAACTATAACTATTTATTCCTTTTGGCGTCTTAATGGTTGGTCCCATCCAGGTATGATGTCGCCTAGGTCTTGAATTTGCAAGATTACACATATTATTTAAAGCTGATCGATGATAACGCAATGCCGATGCTGTTATAAAAAATTGCCTGACTCTAAGGTACTTTGTATCGTTATAGAGTAAGTCAGTAGGATACCTGTATAGTTTATTGTATGCCACTTTCAGTACCGCGCGCTGCGCACGATTCCACTTTAATGAGATGACTACAACAAGCAGAACCCCATGATGTGACCATCCAAGTCGAAAGACTAAGCAAGGTACGCTACGAGCGCTTCAATTTCTTCTGCTTTTTATTTCGTTACGAGCACTGAATCAATTCCGTAGTTGTGACATATCTCAATCAATAACCGTCCTAGGCTGATATATGATATCAGTGTCACATATCAAAGGAAGGGTCAGATAGTCAAAATGGAGATTGAATCGGAATCGAGTATGCAATCCAGTAGTATAGCTCCCTGCGTTACATAATCGATACGAACTTCGCATGGAAAGTTATTCCTATAGCCGCACCTATGTATATAGTATATTCAGTAGGTAAGTTCGTATACGACATAGCTATAACTAAAACAAATCCGAATGACTTGGCTACGAGCCAGAGCGCCTTGTAGGATAATTAAGTACATGACTTTTTGTTTACCTCTGTCTGCGCTATCAAGTATACATATATTCTGTGATTAGGTATATACGAGAATGTATGACACATATGTAAGATATTATGTAGTAAATGGTACCTATACTTTGTTTGTATATACCAAGTATATTAAGTATAATTACGTAAAATACCTACGCCCTTTTTTTATATGTTATTGTGACGGAACAAGCTCGAGGCCCACCTGATGTTAAGCGGACTAACCTCTGTCTATAGACACATGCATTTCATCACAAGAAACGATTTGCACTGCGCCCGTCACTTTGAGACATAGTTGTTAAGTCTCATGTGCCTCTAATTTCACTGGCTCTCAAGGACTGCTGCCGGAACACACCGCTAGGTGCATGGCGACTTTTCTACTTGAGGGTGGTAGCTAGCCACGCGGGCAATCGCAAAATGCCCTTCCAAGGCGAAGCTCAAGCTGGCAGTGGGGATCGAACCAAGGACGTGCATCACGACAGTCCATAGCTATTACAGCTCGGCCATCATTGCTTCAAAAAAATTGCCCTTGGATCATAGTAAAACCGGAAAAGTAGTTTGACTGGAGGCCCTTAGAAGATTCAAATGCTTACTCTAGTCCAAATACACAGGGTAATCCATATCTCTATGTTTTATAGATAGATATCTATGTAAAATGTATAGATACACTTCAGCAAATCAATTCGTAACTATCTGCAGACACGACTTGTATGATCGTTAACAACTATATTCTATTAAAATCAATCAACACACCCCGGACTCTGGAAGTCTGGACAAGCTAGATATTTGCTATAGCGTGCATGCAGTGATAGTGTGACGCGTTTGACACCTTTATATGAAATGAAACTACTTGTGTGGTCATGGTACTTTTCACAATCACAACATGAGCTTGTCATTCAAAACTTTTTTCAAAAACGAAAGAATACTTATTACAAACTAGTAACTTAAATGTTTGCTATTTTGATTCTACATTTTTATATACAATACATGAATAATTATTAATTAAGATATTTGTTGCGTAATTTAGAGTCAACTTTCGATTAAGAAAATTTTACGGAAAGGTTTTGCGGATTTAATTTGGCCTCCGAAAATATGATCAAGATTTACCTATAATTTTCTTCTTGCTACAAACTAATTATATTTTCCTAACAATCTGTTCAAGTAAGGCTATTTTAGCTTTAGCACGTGTCAGTGCCAAAACCAATGGGGCTTAGGTATTCCAGAGAACCCTTTAGATTTAGACAATCCCTTTTGCATACCCTTAATAAAGTAACGTTGTAGATAAATGGAGTATAAGTAGACTTTTTGTCTAATAATCCCCTTTATACACTAAGGGAACGCACAGATTTCTGGACAAAGAATCTCAAAACCCTTTTTCAGAGAATTGTCTAATGGGATTGCTGGAATAAGCTAACCAATAGGCAATCGATACTGGCTCGACCGAGTCGACTTTAGTTCTCCAATTTTATTACTTTAAACGTCATTGGTTGGGGACGGTGCGGTCAACCAGACCGTCAGACTTCATCTGATTGAAAGAAGTGAATTATCAAACACAACGATGTCGCTACCCTTCCATATTTCTAAGCATAATTACGAGCTCTATCGCTTGCTATAACTATATGTGTTTACTTATTATAACTGCTATGTAAACACTGTATGTTTTCCGAATAAAAAAAAAAAAGAAATGCTAAGCGAAAATAAAAAATATATGAATTGTGCTAAACATTTGTAATATAAGTTTTCTATTTTTTTTTCTAGTCTGGAAAAGTCATATGGTTTAGCAAAGTAACTGACGCTGGATGACTTGTTTGTGTGAAGTTCATATCATTCATACCATAAACACAAAACACTCGCTCTTTGTTTTGTCGCATAAATCTTTGATTATCTGTGCTGACGACTTATAGTACCACCAACTTAACTGTGCAGTTCGCGAGGGCGCTGCTGGTAAAGGAAATCATCTACAAACTGTCACAATTTGAAGGAATGTTGTAGTTCTTTTTTCTGCCGCCTGAACAGATAAGTTGGTGGGACTGTAATCCATTGGATATTAGGAACTCAATGACACAGATTACAAAAAGAATAAAATACAAAATAAATGATACTCGAAGAGGTAAGTAAGCAGCTATAGTTTAACCTACAGAATTAGTTTTGATAAAAGTCCTGTTATGGCTTATTGTCAGGAACAACATTTTTGCTAACTATTATTAACTTAGGTTACAATTTTTTTTTTATGTTATTGTGACGGAACAAGCTCGAGGCCCACCTGATGTTAAGTGGACTAACCTCTGCCTATAACAGTTGCAATTCATGACAATTCACGAAATGCACTGCGCCCGTCACATTGAGACATAGTTGTGCCTGTAATTTCACTGGCTCTCAAGGACTACTGCCGGAACACACCTGTCGGTGCTTGGCAACAGAGTTTCTACTTGGGTTAGTGTACTGTCCTGATGACCTTGCGATTGAAATTTTTTATTTTTCATAAGAAGAGGAGTGTTTTACGCGATTATTCGCCGATTATGACCTAATTTTGATGAATATTTCTTTGTTGGATAGAGTATGCCTCCGAGGCGGACCCATATATAGGGTTCTTGGAAAAAGTTTAAAACCTTACCCTAGGTTGACTTCTGCTAGTCCTAACAAACATTTTAAGAAGATTTTTAAAACTTAGAAAAAAAAAAAAATTTTTTTTGACGGAATAAGCACGAGGACTACCTGATGTTAAAAGTCTCTTTTGCCTGTACCTAATTCATTATTTCATATTTTTATTACTTTGCTCGATGTAATTTTTCAAAACACTATTCAAAGGGAGCGCGGCGCGTTCCAGTGCTTGCAGAAGTCAACCCTAAGAGGTTGTTAGAATTTTTCCAATTAACTACCCTATATAAAAATAATGCATAAAAATTGGTTGAGTCAATTTAAGTTAACAAAAGATTTAGTCAATTAACTGAAAAATAAATTTTGCATATCTGGATTTAATGGTATTTGCACACTTCTACAAGTTATTTCATACTGTTCAATGTTAAGTAGGATCCATTTTAATAAAAAAAAAACTTTCATTTTTGTGATGCAGACTGCTTACAAGATTATACACTCAAATAGAATACTGTTTATCATGAACAGTATTCTATTTGAAGTAGAGAAAATGAAAGTTTTTTTTAAATTAAAATGGAACCTACTTAACATTGAAAAGTATGAAATAACTTGTAGAAGTCAGATCAAGCTCATGTGAGGTCAGTGTTTCATGGTACCGACTTCAACTAGTTATTTCATACTTTCATAGAGAAAAGCTGTTCCGTGTTTTTGAAAAAAAATACGCATTCAACTCCCATATTTCCACCGCATTGAAATGTTTTCTGAAACTGAATCGACATAATAATCCATATAGTTATCGAACCTGCTACATTTTACAAGACTCGGAATAGAAATGCGACCTGTATTATACGAGAACAGCGGACATGACAGAGAGACAAAAGCGTATTTGTCCAAACTGAAATGAAACCGTTTCGCCCGCCGCGCATCGCGCTCGCTCGATCAAATTGTAGATACAAAGAAATTATATTTTATACCTACTTGGGGTTTCCTTAGTATATTATACTCTAAAAAATAACATTAATTCGATTTGAATGAATGTTACATTGAGTGAATAGATACCTTCTGGGTAAGCGCGCTTCATCTTCGATCGCATCATCACTTACCATCAGGTGAGATAGTGGTCAAGAGCTACCCAGTTCTGTAAAAAAAATAAAAAAATCGTTCATAGATATGTTGCTTTTCAATACTTACTAATAATTATGCCTTTAATAATATTATATATATAACTCAGACGAAACTATGTACATAAGTCAAGTTTTATAATAAATTGTACCTACTTAAACAAAATGGCGGTTTATCAAATAAACACCTCATAGGTTAAAACATTGGGTTTAAAAGAATATATGAATTAAATGATAAAGATATATGATCCCATCCTAGGTTAAAAGGTGTTAACTGAACATATTTTGAATGATTACTCATTGAGGTAACGAAGACTTCATTTTCACAATAATTTCGATTTTCTTGCCATACGCTTAGGTACATATTGCTCTTGAGCTGAGCACAACTGAAATAGAAACCAATAAGCTTTTACAAATATTTAATCGATAGTTAATAACCATTACAATGTTAAATGAATACGACGAAAAATCAAACTACTCCCTCTACTCCCCAAAAATTTCTCAACGCCCGGACATCCCAAAAATAAAATATAAGTAAAAAAATACCACGTCCTCCGAAAACGAACGATGAAATTGAGTTGGAAGGTCCCTAAAACGGTTTCAGTAATTACGAGTGGAGTAGGACTTCCGCGAAGGTCGTGGCCACCTGACCCCACTCCAACGCCGCATACCGTCCCCTTCCCTTCTCATCCCTGCTCTTCAACACCCCCGCCCGTCGATCCCTTGCTAGGGATGCCTAAAATGGATCTTCCAACTTGGAACATTTGAAACAATGTTGTATTCTGGATCATATTTTATTCGGAGCTTAGTATACAACACTACATTTTCGTTTTTTTTTGGCGGTCTGCCTTTATTAAACAAATACTACAAACTATATATAACACTACAGCTACTACAATACTACAGCTACTACAGTAAAAGCATTTGGACTCCCTATGAGTCCAAATGTTTTCTAGCCCACTATCAGTTGGCAGCGTGCCCAGCATGCTTGCAGCATTGCCCCGTTGAATTGCAATGCTTATTCTTTGAGCCAAATAGGTACCAGCTTTTTGATCACGCGTCGCATCGACCAAGCGCTCTGATAACTTTTGGAAAATACGATGAGCTCCCGGTCCCCACGGACCCAACGTCTCTACCCGGCGAATGATATCGTTAAGGCTGGCGTGGCGGGAAATTCGACCAGCACTTCGAGAGCAGGAGAGGCCATGGTGACCGAGTTGGTCAACTGCAGTACCACACTGGCAGTGATGTGCAACACAACACCTTGCACCCAAGCGTAAGCTAATAGCGAGACGAAAAGCGGAAGGATCTATAAGGCTACCAGTTTTGTAAGAAGGAATGGCTTGTAACCAAAGACCTGATTCCCACACAGAAACAGCGAGAATACGAGCACGATCTGCGATACTAGGGCACGTATTTAAAAGATCTTTCCGTGCTAGCTCGCATAGGGGCCGATCCCACTGTTTCTGAGATGACAAAATTTTTGGGAACTCAGTATTTGGACAAGCCAGTCCCCATGTGGTTTTGGCCTCAGCCAGATATGCTACATCAAAAGAGCCTAGAGATGGTGCAAGAATTTTTTCTACTAATTTGTGTGTACTGTGTACAGAAGACAAAAAAGCTGGTAAAGCCACAAATTTTGCGTATCCCTATGCCCCCCAACCTCACAGGGAGGGAAGCTTGCACCCAAGCCCTATCATCCATCTCAACATTCAAAACCGAAATTAACGTATCTTTTAATAAAATGTCTAAGCTTAAAAGAAGCTCACTGTGTTTCCACAGCTGACAACATCTCAAAAAGTATGTAAATTTAGGAACGAAAAGGCAAAATCTAATAATAGTAAAAGCCATATGGGCGTTAATTTTGAATAATCTACTAGAAGCATTTCTAAACTTTTGAATTTGTTCTACGACAAATGGTGACAAAAATTCGTCAAGAATCGGTGAACCCAAAAGGCGGAGTGAACTTTTTTCTACTAATTTTATATTAGGCGCAAGTAAGTTGAATTTTTCTAATAATCGAAACTTTATCCGGACAAGTATCACAAACAAAAAGTTCACATTTGGAAAAATTTAGTTCAAGGCCAATAAGACGAAAATCGTCTATAAGTACTCACAAGTCATTCAATACCGTGTTCGCATCGCCTCCTAAGGTTCCGTCATCCAAATACCAAACGTTAAGTTTTGATTGGAGACGTTGAATTATTGAGTGGATGGCAAGGCTAAAGATGGCTGGTCCCAGAGGATCACCCTGTTGACATCCTACGGAAGATAATATAACGTTGTTTTGGTATGTTAATTTTGATGGTTTGCCGTAACATTGCCAAAGAAAAGGGTATAATTCCGGAATTTTATCTTTCACTTCAGTCAAAAGGGTGCCTCTATATTTTCGTTAACTGGCTTGGTTCTACATGTTTAACAAAATAGTATTAAACTTAAAATGAAAAGCTTCTTTATGTGAAATAATATACTTCTAAGTATACCCAATAAATTAAGATTGGAACATCTTAATTAATAATAATTAATCTATTAATTTTTCATATTTCATTATACACACAGTGTAGTTAACCCAAAAAGAAATTCAAACTGACAAAATTTCCCATGTATCTAGGCTACAATTATGTATAGGGACTTTTCTGAGTTGCAAATTACAATATCAATAAAATTATAATGACATACAGACGGATGGACATGGTGAACCTATTAATAATACGAAAGGAAACCCTGAAAAGAGTAGACATATTTATTCATGTAGGTCAATCAACCACATTATGCCTTGACTTTATTTCCTTTTTATTTTTTGTTGTATTTATTTATTTTGTTACATCAATATTAGGACAAGAGAGCCATCAATATCGTTCATTTGTACTATGTACCTACCTCAAACAATAATAATACTTAATTTTTTTTTTCAAATCCAAAAAGTACACATGTTCAGTACACCATACAGCACATATGTAAAAGATATATACAAAAATATACTGTCATCCGATAAACTGTGTGTATGTTTATAATCTATAAAATAATTTATTTTAGCATCCCTGTCATCTTTATTTGCATCGCTTCCATTGAATTGCGAACAATGCGCTGCTGTAGCGATCGAGTTCCGGAATGGATCAATGAGTGAGTGGGTTCACTAAAGTGTTCCCCTCACTAAACACACGACCTCTAGAAATGGAGGACTAGGGAATCCATGAGGGTGAATGGGGTACTTTATTTTGTGCTCGTGTTGGCAGTGAGCAAAAATGGGGTCGAGATGTGTAATTTGGATATTGTAGACGATTGTTCCCTGTTGGCTCTAATGCAGGGTAAGATAGTCTAAATGCTTTTGTCCATGTATTATTCAATTACCTAAATTAATTGATTAATTAAACATAAAATATCTAATAATAACAAATATTTTTTAAAATATTTTAAAACATCGAATTAATATTTTAATAAAACACTTAAATCGCTTCGTGTAGAAGCGAAACACGCAGCCAAACCAGAAAAAAAAATTCTTCTGGTTTGGCTGCGTGGCGGTTGTAACGTCACGTCGGCTTAACAGGAAAATTAGGCGGAATTGTCACTAGATATCTTTTTATATATTTAAGTGTTTTATTAAAATATTAATTTGATGTTTTCATAAAATATTTTAAAAATATTTGTTATTATTAAATACCGATTTCCGCAAAGTAACGCCTGAATCTATTTATTATCATAAAATATCTATAAAGCCATAAATATTGTTTGTTACGTATATCTACGAAATATTTTTACTAGGAATTTAAATTGTTATACTTAAATAGACAAATAAGAAAAACAATAATATACTTAATTAAAAGGTAAGTAAGGCTGAGTTTATAATATGCAGTTGTGTACTTACCTACTTTATTTACTGAAACCTGTTTTAACTAAGCTCATTACGTTCTTTCGAATATGTCTAGTTCTCGTATTAATGTTATTAATACTGCTAAAGTTATTTTAATGTCTACAAACAAACAGTGCGAGGGTATTTGCGGACTTCTATCAAGTTGTATTATATAAAACCAATTCATAATTAGGTAAAACATTTTTCTATACCAACGTCCGTAGAAATTTTTAAATCTATGGTCACTCTAACTCGGTAAATGCGCGCTTTCCCGAATAGCGCCGCTTATAATTTACGAGATAAAAGTGAAAATATATGTACTTTTTCCTTTTAATTTTATTTAATGATGTTCTCTAATTGTTCCTTGGAATTGGTTTTACATAGGACACAGTCTGTCCTTCCTTTGAAAGAATTTTAAATTTATTAAACAAGAGTTACCAAAACGCATTGAGCTATTCTCATTTAATAAAAAAAATATTGAGAGATTTTCTTTTTATATATACCTAGTTAGTAAGGTTCGAAAACGTAACGCTTAACATAGGGTTTATCCCATTTGACGCTAATAACGTTATTTTCGATAATTTTGATCACATTCTGCGGATATGGTTGTGATCACTGTGATCGTTTGTAACTGTTCTCCCCTGTTCCATTTAGGATAAGAACGCTAAGAATGCCACTTAAATTTGCCACTTCTGTCACTTTTGACATTAGATGTAGCGTTTATGGCGAAAATAACGCCAAGACCCAAGTGGAACAACTTTTTGAGAGTGTGATCGTTTTTTGCGTTTTTAGCGAATCTAACTTTAAATGGTAAGCACAGTATGTATACCTAGTTAGTAAGGTTCGAAAACGTAACGCTAAACATAAGCATTCAGCATCGATTATTCATGGCACTGATAGGGAGGCGTGCGATGAGGACAGTTGGAATGATTTTTAACAAGTTTCTCATTGATGGACACACGGTAGACGAAGACAGCGGGAATACGACAGGACAAAAAAAAAACTTTACCCAACAAAAAAATAATCATCTAAATCAATTCAGAATTGGCAGAGCAATCGCGTAACATACATTACGTAGTATTATTATGTTCTATGATATATACAAAAAAATACGAATTCAGTAACTTCTCCTTCTTCAAAAGTCTGTTAATAAAAATGGTCATAGGTATTCTATGTATTGAATCTTCGAGCTTCTATACTATGATCGAAGTATAGGCTAGGTAATTTAATTAGGTATACGAATTTTCCTCAAAAGAATCAATGACAAGAAGCGGCGTTGTTGTAGCTCCGGATGTATGGATTCATCTCAGTGGTTGTAACCATGTTACTTTTGTAATGCTGGCACACCCGAGGCTATTTTGTTTAATATTTTTGGCGCAATGTAAAAGAAAAGTAACATGGAAAAGGTCCAATGTAAAATTTGTTAGATATTTTAGAGTAAATGGGGCGAGTACGGCCGAGGATCAAGCAATTCTCTTTTGTTTTCAACCTTTCTACGTTTTTTAATGTTTTTACAGGCGTGGAAAACCAAAAATACTTGCTGCTGCTTAGTTTAGCAAGTGAAATTAATACCTATCTTCGAAGCAGTGATAGCTCAGTGGCATTGGCTATGGACTGCCGAGCAGCTGGTCCATGGTTCGAATCCTGCCGCGGGCTTAAGCTTCACCTCATGGTGGAGGGGCATATTGCGAATGCCCGCCTGGCTAGCGACCACCCTCAAGTAGAAAATCTGTCGCCAAGCACCTAACAGTGTGTTCCAGCAGCATTCCCTGAGAGCTAGAAAAATTACAGGCACATGAGACTTAACAACTGTACGTCTCAGTGTGACGGCACAGTGCAATTTGTCGTTGACGTAATGCATCTGTTATAGGCAGAGGTTAGTCCACTTAACATCATGTGGGCCTCGGGCTTGATCTGTCAAGCGCAACCCCTAAGCAAATAGTCTTAGGTTATCTAATGTTTAAGTTACTTTACAAAAGTACCTATGTTTTAGAATCATTCATTTTTGTATGATCCGTTACAGATATCGGTTGGATGGAGGTGCTCGATTGTGGAGCTATCGGCTTCACGACCAGAAAGATAATACGCGTCGCGCCGCTTTGCGGTGCTCCGCATGAAGTCGTCAACACGACTGCACGTCGCGTAGCTTGGCGACGAATGAATTTGCGCTAGCTAGTGATGTGTGTAGTATGTGGTCCACACTAAATAATTATATCGACACAAACGATTCTTGTGGATGAAGCTGCGTGACCCATCCCAGTCACTCTTGAAAAACCGTGCAGATAGGTAATGGAACTCGTGCCTGAGAGAAAATGCTGGGTACAAGAAAAACGGCTTTAATTATGTTAGTACATTTGCGTTAAGTTAATATATACAAAAAATTACAAGTAAAATTACTAAAATTGGTTTTAAGGTAAATATTATTTTCTGAAACTTTTATAGAGGTTCGGAATTCTAAAACTTTTAATTAGGAACACTTATTAAGATGTTTGAAGCTAGGGACAACACTAGAGTACATTAATTCTAAATCAGACAAACAAGCAGACACGCAGTTGAGAAGTAGGGACTAGGGATGCACGTTTCAATGGCAATAACGGTGGGAACGATGTCATGGTCATTAAGAAAGTTAAAATATTTTGGTTAGCTTTATTATACAGATTTCCATTTTTATTAAGTGAAATAGTATTTTTTTTGCGGACACTGCCATGAATATTTCAATACATAAAAGCACATCCCGTGCCCTACCTGCACGTCCTTCCAGAAAGCGCCAGTGTCAACTAGTTAACGCTTTATTTCGTAGCAATGCAATTACACTCACCTAAATCGTAAACAATTTAGGAAGTAGTGCTGTCCGAACCTTCCAATCGCACAAAATCGGAATCTAATTTTGTTCTAACTTTGATTACTTATTTAATTCCCTAATAATTAGGTTTCCGACAAATTGAATAAAGCATAATCATAATCAACATAACCATAATCAACGTTTAATATTCATTGTTTTATATCGTTATCGAATGCTCTATTTTTGCATTATTTACGCCAGACATAGATCTCGTTTTATTTATTGGTTATATTACCTTACCTAATATGCATATGCAAATATTATTTTATGTTTCTTTAATCCTTTGTGTTGGAATAGTCTTTGTGTGTAGTTATAATTAGTATTTCCAATTACATAGCCGTGAGATGAACTATAGGTAAGAACTGGTAAGCTGGTAAATTCATTGAATACTATTACTGACATTAATTTAGGCACTAATTTAGTAAAACAATGGAATCGATTCTGAACTGCATCCTTTTGATTAAGGTTAGTTATGAGTTTAATTAACAGAATTCGTTATTTTGACGCTAACATAAACGCGCTAAAAAAGTATTTATAAAAAATCGTTACATCTCTAAATTCCCGAAGGGTTAAGTGAAAACTTTACATAATACCTAGGTACCTTAAAGTTTGTGCTTTTTAATAAAAGTGATATAAGCTAATATTGATATATGTGTTACATCAAACTGTGTTTAAAAACTCCTACAATAGGTGAATTTCAAATAAAACATCAACATAAGTACTTTATACATCTAAAGTTAGGCTTATAGAATTTCATTTAGATTCGACACCAACGGAACATAGTAGAAACATAATGCACAACTTAATATTACAATAAGATAAACTCTCTGGATGTCGGAACTATAGCACAGAATATATGAATAAGAACTAATAATGCACATCACTAGTGGTTTGGCTACTCACGTTGAATTGATTGAGGTGTTCATAATGGGCGAGCTGGCAACGCCGCACGATCGCAACTACCAAAATAAAATAAATAAATAGATAAGATAGGTATATAAAGTTATAAAGTACCTACGAGTTTCCTTCTGTCATAGTTTTCTAGTTTAGTAATATCATAGATCATATAATAATACTACGTAATATGGTATGGTAATATCATAGTTTTCTGGTTCTGAGTCTATAAGCACAATTTAGCTATAATATATCTATGGGAAACTACAAATAACATTTATTATTCGTATATGGGAAAGTACCTTACCTTACTGACTCCAATTAATGTACGTGGTTCTTTTTTTTGGTTACTATATGTATATCAAAGCATCCATAGTTTTTTCAAACTACCCGCAACGAGCCGCAAATGATGCTTCGTGTCGTCGCGGCAAACCAGTACCATTCAGAGTCATCGTTGGACCGCGCCCCGCTTCATACACCACGACGGTGTCGCATTTTTAATTTAAAAATAAGTGCAAATATTGTCGCATTGTTACATTTATAACTGTATACCACGCTACCTGGGTATTAGTGACGTGAGTGGAAAGTGACCGCACCGAGGCCTCTGCAAAGGAGACTACGACTACGGGAGATGGTGGAGAAAGCTATGGTATGTACATATACATTTTAGTAGCCTCGATTAAGAGCCTCCCCCTTGTGTTTGGAAAATGCCCTTGTAATCAAGGCTTCAATTATAACCTACTTAGAAACAACTATACAACCAGCCCCTACCCCGCGCGGTGGGAGTCCATATTTTTTGAGGACAATTCCTTAACTAAGAAAACCCACCATTTAATGGTCCTTCAAAAGCACGGATGTTGTTTATTTTTTAGGTTTAACTTGCCAACATAATATTCTGTTATATGTATTTTCTACGTAGCAATCGCCGCCATATTTTTCTGCGCATGGTCACAGCTTGAACAATTCGCATCTTACTGTCTTTTATTATTCATTCCTTTAATTATATAGAGATATAATGGTGTAATCTATTTATTATCTATTAGTTAACTCCGCATCGCATATTGATATTTACATCAATCCGCATTCCATCGCATTTCGTCATCTCTTCACGAATTATTAGGTAGCCATTTTGCAGTTATTTATCGCCTTGTTGCTCGCCACTGTGGTTTATCATGGCGAACGAACAAAAACTTAGAATTTTTGAAAAACAGCGTGAATTATATTTCGAGCGTATTCAACTTATTTACAATAGCTCGCGCAAGGATTTAAACGATCCAGTTGAACTGGAGAATTTTCTTTGTTTGATTGAGACATTAGATGAGCTTCGCTCTAATTATCAACAGGCTGTTAATGAAATAAACAGCATTTCATTAAAAATAAATAAAGATGCACAGCCTAACTTTGATACCTGGCTTGCTTTCGAAGATCTTTATTGCCGCATCAAACGCAAAATATCACAATGTAAACAAGCGCACTCTGATGCCAAATCAGAATCAAACCACGGAATTTCTTTGCAAGGAATTAAATTAGAAAGAATTCAGTTATGTGAATTCAACGGTGACCGCCAAAATTGGCCTTTATTTTACGCAACATTTAATAATGCAGTTCATCTGAACGCCTCACTAACAGATACAGAACGAATGTATTACTTGGTGGGTAAATTAACCGGAAAAGCAAGGTCAATTTGCACCGGAATCATTCCATGTGGTGAAAACTATATGTCCATATATACCGCACTTATAGATAAGTACGAAGACAAGCGTAGTTTAGCCGTCTCCTATCTAGATCAGATGTTTACATTGAAGCCAATTGCGACGGCTACCGCCAAAAGCCTAGAAAACTTCGTTGATAAATTTGCAAACGCATATTTAGCCTTAAATAATTTAAAAATTCAAAATCTATACGACTTCGTATTAACATACGTGGCTTTACAGCGACTAGACAAAGAAACCGCGCGTCTGTTTGAAATGGATAATCGAGACAACGGATTACCGAAACTACAAAACTTGTTTACCTTTATACGCGACCGTGTCAAGATATTAACTCATACTGGTGATAATTCTTTAGATTCGGACTTTACGTCAAAAACCAAATTACCCGCTAACTCCGCGCCAAAAAATAATGCACGATCTTTCTTTGTTAACAATAATAATAGCTCCTGTATGTTATGTAGCAAATCAGACCATGACCAGCTATATTCCTGCCCTAAATTTCAATCATTAACACCCCGCGAACGTTATCATGCTATTAAGAATCAAAATCGCTGCGTAAATTGCTTAAGTAATAAACATACTACGCCCGCATGTAAGTCAGAAGTCACATGTAAACAATGTCACGGAAGACATCACACCATGTTGCACTTTTCTGACACAAATAAAGTTTATAGGACAGCTGATCGGCCGCCTGCCGTCCGACCGGTCTGTTATCAGCCCGCAACTGATTCTAGTCGAGGCACCGCTGAACCAAATATTCACTCGTCATCTGCTACCGCAACGTCGATCTCGACTTTGAATAAGCCCCAAGATAATAATATCGTTTCTCTTTGTAGTATGACTGATAATTCTCGCCCGCGAAAATCCCAAAACGTTTTATTGGGTACCGCCCTCGCTGATGTTAAGCGTCGAGATGGGTCGGTTTGTCAAGTGAGACTATTAATCGACAATGGCTCACAAAATCACCTTATTAGTCAAAATGCATGCAAAAGATTAGGGCTTCGCATATTTAATGACTGTTCTGAAAAATCCGTAATGGGAATCGGTAACAGCTCCCAGACTATATATGGCATAACTGACTTAACTTTATTTTCTCGGCATGATCCGAACTATTGTTTGCATATTCAACCGCTCGTCCTGAAAACTATTTCAAGTGACCTTCCGAGTTGCCAACTCGACAACCACGCTATACTTGAATATTTGGGAGGGATACCGCTCGCAGACCCGCTATTTAATGTCCCCGGATCAATTGACATATTAATAGGTTCTGAAGTATTTATTGATATTTTAAAAACAGGTAAAATACTAGGGCCGCCGGGACATCCTGATGCATTAGAAACGAGTTTCGGTTATGTAGTTATGGGCTCGACTGCCTACATACCTACAACTCAACCGCGTCCTAGCAATATTGACAAGCAACACTCACGCGCTTTTTTTACGTCTAGTGATGAGTCAATTGAGACTTTGATCTCAAAATTTTGGCAGTTAGAATCAGTACCGACTAAAACACATATGTCTAAAGCAGACGCTGAATGTGAAGATTTTTTTGTATCAAATACACATCGTGATAGCTCTGGACGTTATGTCACCGCATTACCATTTTCGCTACCTACTACAAGGTTAGGGAATTCACTAGAAATCGCATCGCGTCGATATTCCTGTTTAGAACGCAGATTTCAAACAAATTCTGCCTTAAAGGAAGAATATGACAGTATTATAAAAGATTATCTTAAAAATAAAATTATTTCACCCGCACCCGCTACGACCACCGCAGAAAATCATTACGTCATACCGCATCACGGCGTAAGCCGCCCGGACAAGGGCATACGCATTGTTTTAAACGCGAGCGAAAAAACTGATAAGTACTAACATATCATTGAATGATTGTCTGCATTCTGGGCCAAATTTACAGGCCGATTTAACAGCGATAATTTTGAAATTTCGTCTATTTCCTGTCGCTTTGACGGCAGATATTAAACAAATGTTTTTAAATATTGGAGTTCGAGAACAAGATCGTCGTTTCTTAAATATTTTATATAAATTTAACGATGATGACACCGCTAAATTATATTGTTACGAACGTTTGTGTTTTGGCCTACGATGTTCGCCATTTATCGCAATGCGAACAGTCAAACAACTCGCTCAAGACGAAACTGGCTTTCCGCTTGCTTCCGAGGTAGCTTCTAATGATTTGTATATGGACGATTTGGGAACTTCCGTATCCGGAACTGCCGAAGGAATTAAAATTGCCCGCGACTTAATAAATTTATTTAAACGTGGCAATTTCGACTTGGTAAAATTCATGAGTAATTCCGCTGACGTCATAAACGCGATCCCGCCTGAGAACCGGTTATGCTCGACTTTGGAATTTGACAAGGAAGACAATATGAAACTTCTAGGTCTCATATGGTCTCCCATTGATGACAATTTTTCGATTGCGCTTAAATTTAACCCAAAATCGAAATGTACCAAACGCTTGATGCTTTCAACGATTGCTAAATTATGGGACATAAACGGATATTGTGCGCCTGTAATTTTATACGCGAAACTTTTGATTAAAGCGCTTTGGATCGCCAAGATCGATTGGGACGAACAACCACCGCATGATATATGTGTTGCTTGGAGTCGTTTCCTATCTGAACTTCCCGCCTTAGAAAAGTTTAAAATTCCGCGTTATTTAGGGGTCACAGCCAAATCTCGTGTTATCTTGCTATCATTTGCAGATGCAAGCGAGCGTGGGCTAGGATGTGCAGTATACTTATGCATACAAACCGCATCGCAACCGAACGAGGTTAATTTAATCTGCGCCAAAAGTAAAGTCGCGCCGCTAAAGGTCGTATCATTAGCGCGCTTAGAGCTCTGCGCTCTTTTGTTATTATCAAAGCTATGTCGATTCGTGATCGAAACGATTTCTCCCCGCTGTCACATTGATGACATTTTTGCATTTAGTGACTCAACCGTAGCTCTTCACTGGGTTCATTCCGCACCGCACCGCTTTGATACATTCGTCGGAAATCGCATCACTCAAATACAGGACAATTTAGATCCTAAACATTTTTTCCACGTGACGTCATCGCAGAATCCTAGCGATGTCCTTAGTAGGGGAGCTACCCCACAAGAACTGCTGGAACATCCGCTTTGGCTCCACGGCCCTTCGTGGGCTCGTGATGACGTAAGCACTTGGCCAATTTGTAGGTTCACTTTCGAACACGCAGATGATGAGAAGCTACTGGAGGTTAAAAAACAACCGAAAGTTTTTATAAGCACTGACGATCCGCCACACTTACTTAGCGCACTGGCCCAGAGAGTCTCTTCCTGGTCTAAATTACTTCGCATCGTGGTTTATTTATATCGCTTCATAGGAAAAATCCCGCGTTCTAATAGAATGGAACTTTTGCATTTACAATTTGCAGAAGTCGCTATAGTAAAGGCTCTCCAGCAGCAGTACTTTAAAGACGATATAAATGCTCTCTCTAATAACCGCAAGGTTTCAAAATCTTTAATACCACTATCACCGTTTTTGGAAAATGGTTTGCTTCGTACTGGTGGGCGACTCACAAAAACTACACTTGACTTCGACAGCAAACACCCAATATTGTTGCCAAAAAAGCATCATATTGTGAATCTCATAATAGATTATTATCATCGCAAGTACCTTCACGCTGGCCCGCATTTACTTTTGTCACTAATAAGACAAAAGTACTGGATTATCGCCGGGCGTAGTACGGTTAAACAACGCTTTCGCCTCTGCAACAGCTGTTTCAAGGCTAGTCCGCGTTCTGATGCGCCGTTCATGGCAGACCTCCCCGCATCCCGCGTTAATGTTGCCCTTCCGTTTTCAAAATGCGGAACAGACTACGCAGGACCCGTGAATATATTACTAAGCAGATACCGAGGAGCCCGTAAGGTGAAGGCATACATTTGTGTGTTCACATGTCTCGTTTCGCGCGCTACACACCTAGAATTAACTGTAGATTTGACTACAGAGTCATTCCTGCGCGCATTCCGCCGCTTTATATCGCGCCGTGGAAATTGTACCGAATTATTTTCCGATAACGGTACCAATTTCGTTGGTGCCAAGGCTAAACTCGACGAGTTGAATAGTTTTCTCAAGTCCAAGGCCTTCTGCGATTCCTTCGCCGAGGAAACGCTAGCTCAAGGCGTATCTTGGAAAATGATACCACCTAGCTCACCACACTTTGGTTCTGCCTGGGAGACGTGCGTTAGAAGTGTAAAAATTTTGTTGAAACGTTCTCTACGTGACATATTACTGACTTACGAAGAATTACTCACCGTCCTTACTCAGGTCGAGGCTGTGCTAAACTGCCGTCCTCTGACTGTGTTGAGTTCAGATCCAGCCGAACCTGAGGCTCTAACACCCGCTCACTTCTTGACTTTCGGTCCGCTTAAATCATTCCATTCAGAAACTCATTTTCAACCTACACCGGAAAATCTTATACGGAATAAACATTTATTAGACCAAATCGTTCAGAGATATTGGAACCGATGGAGGCGAGAATACCTTAATACATTACAGAGCCGCGTTAAATGGAATACACCCTCTAATCCGATAGTGAAAGGAATGGTAGTACTTATCAAAACTGACAATTCACCGCCGCTGCAATGGCCTCTAGGCATTATAGAAGATATTCATGCTTCTTCAGATGGAATTGTTAGAGTTGTGACGGTCCGCACTAAGAATGGTGTCTACGTTAGGCCCATCATCCATAGGCGCACCATCCAAGGTGTATCTCTATAGTTTTAGTTATTATACTTAGTTATTTTTTATCGTTTAATTTTCTAGTACTGTACTAGTCGCACATAATCCGTATCACATTCATTCGCAATCTTATATTAGATAACAAAACTGTCTCTTTTATGAGCTTATCAATGTGCTCTACTACATAGAGCAGACCCGCATCCGCATAGCTTACTTGAGTGAACGTCTAGTTTTCCCAATTTATTATTGATTCAGGAGACATCTTCATTTCCTGAAGGCCGGGGGGATGGTTCTTTTTTTTTGGTTACTATATGTATATCAAAGCATCCATAGTTTTTTCAAACTACCCGCAACGAGCCGCAAATGATGCTTCGTGTCGTCGCGGCAAACCAGTACCATTCAGAGTCATCGTTGGACCGCGCCCCGCTTCATACACCACGACGGTGTCGCATTTTTAATTTAAAAATAAGTGCAAATATTGTCGCATTGTTACATTTATAACTGTATACCACGCTACCTGGGTATTAGTGACGTGAGTGGAAAGTGACCGCACCGAGGCCTCTGCAAAGGAGACTACGACTACGGGAGATGGTGGAGAAAGCTATGGTATGTACATATACATTTTAGTAGCCTCGATTAAGAGCCTCCCCCTTGTGTTTGGAAAATGCCCTTGTAATCAAGGCTTCAATTATAACCTACTTAGAAACAACTATACAACCAGCCCCTACCCCGCGCGGTGGGAGTCCATATTTTTTGAGGACAATTCCTTAACTAAGAAAACCCACCAGTACGGGCAATAATTCGCGATCATATAATGTACAGCCAATAATTCGTGTCCAATATTACGTGGACTGGTTTCGAATTATTGGTGTCGTACAATATTTGACTGTGCATTATCGGCACGAGCTGAAACTATACGGCCAATGATTCGCGCCCAATAAAAGCAAGCCATTTGATGTACATGATATTGCGTGTCCATTTATTGGCCGGGAAATACGGGCTGGAAATTTGTAGTACAGGTTATAATGTACAGTCCCACCAACTTATCTGTTCAGGCGGCAAAAAAAAGAACTGCAACATTTCTTCAAATTGTGACAGTTTGTAGTTGATTTCCTTGACCAGTAGCGCCCTCGAAAACTGCACAGTTAAGTTGGTGGTACTATACAGCTAAGAAGCCGTGTACATAATAGACTAAATAAAAGTGTTCATATTAGAGCCAGACCCTCGTTTGCACGTTTATGTATCCACTTAGATAAATTTACTTAAAATTAAACGGTGAACATAACTATATTTAAAAATATACTAGCGGTGCCAGGTATTAGATTACTGTAGATACTGTATCAGCCGGATAGTCCACTGCTGAATACAGCCTCCCCCATTATGGAGGGGTTTGTCATAATCCCTACGCTTGGCAGGGGGCTTGTCGATCGCAGTGTGAGATATCAGTTCCTCAGAAAGTGCTGCTGCCCACCTTCTGGTGTGTTACCCTTAGTCGCCTCTTACGACACCCACACGGGTAGAGACGCCTCCCTGACATCAACCATCATCACCAACTCACTACCATCCACAGGAATAAAATCTATCGCCAAGCAACTAAAAGTTTTTTCCGGTTTCTGTAATTTCAGTGTATGATATGATGAGCCACCGGAGCATACCGTTAGGTGCTTTGCGAAAGATTTTCTACTTGAAGGTGGTAGCTAGCCAGACGGACAATCGAATGATACCCTAACTTTTTTTTTTTTTAGTGGGGGAAATGCCTTCGCCCTGCCAAGATAGGGTCGCGTTAGCATTCGCCATCTTGCCCCGGCGGTAGGCCCGAACTCCGTCGGGCCTCTGCGCCTGTGGAGGGGTGACCTTGCTCCCCTTGGGGCCGTGCAAGCTGGTGGAAAATCCCCCGACTCTCCACCAGTGACCCCACTACGGAGAAAGAAGGAGGCGGGCAAACTGCCGCCTCCTCGTCCCCGTTCGTCTGCGCCGGAGCGGGGCAGCATGGACATCGCTCTCCCAGACCCGCTCCACGGCCTCCTTCTGCGCCATTACAGCTTCGCAGAAGGAGACCACCGCCAAGATACCCTACCTGCTATAGCGACTGCTATCCTGTGACAACAACCGGGACCGATGGCTTAACGTGCCTCCGAAGCGCACACTGTTAATACTACTAATAATCGCCCATCCAAGTCATGACACCAGCGAACGTTACCTCATGTTAAAAATGACCAAGTAAGCTACGCTACGAGCGCATCATTTAACTATTAGGTACATTGAACATTAAATCGTTAATTCCGATTTTCAAAGAAATTTTCAAAGGTCGATGCTTTCTATACATCGAATAGTCGAATACTTTAAGGTCCTTCTCTTCGGAAATTCTACTCCTACAGCTCACGTGATGATTTCTTTTTAATGTAATGGATCTGCATTTTTTTTTAGCTAGCTACTAACTCTCGATTAGCAAATTTGTCGCCAGAATTCGTCTTAGAGAGCCAATTTCCGATCTAGGATTAGCGTGAATAACATCATTATCCACGTCACTTATTGTACTAACAGGTGAGAAAAGAGTCTGTTCAAAAAGAGAGAGGACTTACCCAAAAAGAGAACCAATATTACGAATTTTAAATGGCAATCCACATCTGCAAAATGTCAAGCTCATCTTTCAAGAACTGTCATATAATCGTGTTGCTGAGTGAATTGGTAGGTAACTTGCAAATTTTTTTTTTTTTTTTTATGTTATTGTTGCGGAACAAGCTCGAGGGCCACCTGATGTTAAGCGGACTAATCTCTGCCTATAACAGATGCATTTCGTCACGAATTGCACTGCGCCCGTCCCTTTAAGACATAGTTGTTATCTCATGTGCCTGTATCACTGGCTCTCAAGGACTGCTGCCGAAACACACCGTTAGGTGCTTGCGACAGATTTTCTACTTGAGGGTGGTCGCTAGCCAGGCGGGCATTCGCAAAATACCTTTCCACCATGCGGTGAAGCTCAAGCCCGCGGCGGGATTCGAACCATGGACCTGCTGCACGGCAGTCCATAGCCATTGCCACTGAGCCATCACTGCTTCGAAATTAAAGGTAATTTACCACAGTTGCGCCTTCAAATCTCAAGTCCACTCTTTCATTATTGAAAATACTATTCAAATTGATTTTTGCCTGCCTATCGACAGTTAGACATACGTATTATTTGCAAGCTTTTTACATGACAATTCTATAAGTACAACAAGGACGTGACATATATCATTTTTGAAACCTATTCCTAGTATTTCATGAAGCTTACTATTTCCAAATGGAGTTTGCAATACCAATCTTCATCTGAGGCGGTTAACGTGAACAAATAAAGTAAAATTTTGGAAAATGAGGAGATTTTTGCTGTCATGTTACAGCTCGCACTATGTTTTAGTAAAGTAGTGCGTTACAAATGTCATTTCATTACTAAAAATTTGTCGGTAGGTAGAATGAAAGTTCACGAATATTTTATTTGACTTACATACGCTCCCCCTGGGGTGCGGGGATGGAATGTCACCTCCCCATCTCTTCGCGTGGGTATCGTAAGAGGCGACTAAGGGAAATAGACATAATAGAAGTCGGGCAGCGGCGCCTTTTGAGGAACTGTTATTTTATACTGCGATCCCAAGACGTCTGCCAAGTGTATATAAAAGATTATGGCATATATAGAGGCTGTGTTCAGCAGTGGACAATCCGGCTGACACTAAATGTATCTCAGGATCTGTCGGCTTACTTTTTTCAATATATCTCACAGGCACGCCCCTTATTTTTTTTTTTGAGTGTGGTTCAACCTCTACTGCCTACCCAAGCGATCATGTTGTATATTTTATTCTTACTGTATTTATTATTAGCGGTTACACCCAAACTCAGACGTCGCATCGTTTACAAATTAGGATTACCCGTTCAAACGCGCTTCAGTAGTTAATTAAACTTCTTGTTAAATTTGACTGCAATAACGAAGACTACACCAGCGCCAGCTACAGTTTATGTAGGTGTACTTACCTACTTCTTCTATAAGGGTGGGAATGCACATGACTGTAGCTGGCACACTTGCATATGCTCCTTGCACATGCCGCCTACTTGCATGTGTATACGCTAACTGGCATGCCTGTATCTGCCACGCAAGTAGATAGCACAATATTAGATTTACTGGCATGCAACATGAGGGCGGCGGGGGGCTGTCTCGTGAACTGGTGTGTGTATACGTCTTGCAAATACAGGCATGCGAGGACGCAAATTACATGCACGTTAAACTTGCAAATCTATCCACATTGCGCCAGTAACATCTATATGCCGTTAACAAGCATGCAAGCTACTGTTCCATTCTACAGGCATGTGTTTCCTCGGCTTTTCGGCCACACTAAGGTGACTTACCTTTTAAATAATATGGGTTTATATACTGTGTTGCTTTACTTACTAAATAACAGCATTTCACTTAAAAAATATAGAGCCTATTTTCATAAATTGAATCTTTATTTTAAACTACTTAAAAGTAACATACTTACATATTTAAATAATAATAAAAAACATCTCTAATCTCTTACGTACTAAGTACTAATATAAATATGTAGTCTATTTTTTTTATACCTACTTGCGTATATTCTCTTACTGGCAAAAGCTATTTACGAATAGTTTTTTTTTGTATTGCGCAACTTAATTTTAAATTTAATGTCCTAAGGACTAAGAATTATCTGTATAGACCTAGAAAAGCTCCTTTTAGGAGGAACGTGTGTTGACAATATTGTTTTGCCGGGGGTTGTTCCCCCTGACCAGGTATTGTCCAGGGTGATCGTGTGGGGGCCGCTGTAGGCGTCCGGGGGGTGGTGGCGGGGGCGGGCGGGACTGCTCCACTCGGATTGACTGTGGAGGCACGATGAGGTCTTCACGAGGCGGCATTCTGAAATAAAACAGTAGATTTTCTTTATTATTTTTAACTAACAGCGTGATTTTGTGCTCCTAATATTATGTTAGTATTAGCACCATCATCAGCCGGAAGACGTCCCCTGTTGTACAAAGAGCTCCCACGCCATAATTAAAGCATATATCATATAAGCCACATGTACCAAACCATTGGCTACCCGCGACTCTAACGATGTCGTCAATCCACCTAACAACACTACCACATCTTCCCCATCGGCTTTCAGTTTGTCAAGCAATGCGTCCTGCCCATTGACACTTCAATTTACAAATGAAAACTATGTCCGTTACTGGTTCTTCCGCAAATTCATGATTTCATGAATTACTTTAGTGACTCTCATAGACTGCTGCCAGAACACACTGTTAGGTGCTTGGCGATAGATTCTCTACTTGAGGGTGGTAGCTAGTCAGGCGAGCATTCGTAAAATGCCCTAACCCATGAGGTGAAGATCAAGCCGGCCTTGGAGAGCTAGATAGATAGATAGATAACACTTTATTGTACACCAAAAGTAAGAAAAACGTGGGCTTAATATTAGCTTAAATATAATGTTGTACAATGGGCGGTCTTATCGCTTAGAAGCGATCTCTTCCAGACAACCTTTGGATGGAGAGGAGTTAACATACTTTTATTAACGGTGGTGCGATTAAATAATATAAGTAAGTAAAAATGTTCCTACTCACAAACTCATAAAATATATAAATATATTACATATTATAAAATAAATACACACACTACATATAATATATAATTACAAATATATATACTATATACATACATATATATATAAATATATATACAATAACATAACAGACTGATGTAAACAAAACTTTACATTCTCATTTGTAATAAATAATTCAAACCAGCATTATTAATTTGATGACCGAGACAGATAATACTTTTTTATTTGATCCTTGAAGACCTTCAGTGACGGTGCTCGTCGCACTGAGACTGGCAAAGCATTCCATCAGCGAACAGCCTGTACAGAGAACGAACGGTCATAGAAAGTGCTTCTATGCACAGGGATCTGCAGGATGAGATTTTCTGATGACCTAAGTGAAAGGCTGTTACAGCTATGAAGGAATTCAAAACGTTCCCGTAGATAGCACGGGGCAGAGGGACTAAACAGAATAGAGTAGAGAAGAGAAAGTATGTGAGTATTCCGACGAAGTCGTATAGGGAGCCACTTGAGCTTATTACGAAATTCAGACACATGATCATATTTACGCAAACCAAATATGAATCGAATACAGAAGTTTTGCAGACGCTCAAGCTTATTCAGCTGGTCCTCCGTTAGATCTAGATAGCAGGCATCAGCGTAATCAAGAACTGGGAGCAGAAGAGACTGAGCAAGCTCTACTTTAGTGGCAGTTGGTAAAAAGTTTCGAAGTCTTCTCATGGAGCCAGCAGACGCAAATAACTTGCGGCTAATAGCTTCTAGCTGAAGGTTCCAAGTAAGACATTGATCTAGTGTTAAGCCAAGATTTTTGACCGATTTGCTGTATGGGATAATGACTCCACCAAGCTCGACATTCGGAACAGTAGACCAATCAACTTTATCAACCATGCGTTTGCTGCCAATGATCACGACTTGGGTTTTCAATGGGTTAACTTTCAAGCCATAGGCATCACTCCATTCTGCTATTCGACGTAGATTAAAATTTGTAGTTTCTATAGCACTAGCAAGCTCATTCAGTGAAGCTTGAGAGTAAATCTGGAGATCGTCAGCATACAAGTGATAGGGAGAAGTTATGTGTGTTGATAATGAATTAATAAAAATTGCAAATAAGAGAGGAGATAAGACACCACCTTGTGGCACGCCGGCTAACAAGTTGCACCACGAAGAAAACGAATCTTCGAAACGCACCCGCTGCCGACGGCCATGTAAATAACTAGAAAACCAATCAATTACTGTTGGAGATACGTTTAAAGAGCGTAGTATGGCAAGTAGAATGTCAAAGTTGATGGTGTTGAAAGCATTGCTGAAATCTAATAATGTCAGCACAGTAAGTTGGCCTCCTTCCATGCCATAACGTATATCATCTGTGATTTTTAAAAGTGCAGTAGTCGTACTATGGCCTGGCCGGAAACCAGATTGGTATGGATTAAGCAAGTTTTGCGTAGAGAGGAATTTTGAAAGCTGATCATGCACAAGACGCTCAAGAACTTTGGACAAGAATGGAAGTATGGAGATTGGACGATATTCAGAGAAGGACTTAGGATTGGATATTTTAGGAAATGGGATAACCTGGGCTTCCTTCCACGTGGAAGGAAACACACTTTCAGATATAGAAGTATTTAAAATGTGGCAGAGTATGGGAAGAATGGTATCTAGGAGAGGAACAAGCATGTTGCGACTAATACCATCGACTCCAACAGCGTTAGATGTGATTGACAAAACACTCTTTTTAACGTCACAAGCAGAGAATTGATTAAAAGTGAAAGAACTGCAGTCTGGAGTTGGAATGGTGGAAAGAAATTGCAATGTTTTAACTTTGTTCGTCTCATCAATGTGAGATGAAGAAATGAAGTGTTGATTGAGAGAATCGATATTTAAATCCTTGGGAATAGACTCTTGACGAGATTTACCAACTCCAATTGACCGTAAAAATTTCCAGATTTTGACTGGATCACCATTTTGAACTGATTTATGGATATGGCGGCGTTGAGCATCCGTAAGCACTGTATTACAACGATTTCGAGCACGAGTATATTTCGTCTTATTAATATCACTGGGACAACTTTTATATTTACTTTTTGTTACAGTTTTTTTGTGCATCAGTGTTTTAATATCATCTGAGAGCCACGGAGCAGGAAGATGTTTGATTTTAATAGCCCGTAGAGGAGCATGCACGTCATATAGCTGAGTGATAAGCGAGTTAAAGATCTCAATTTGTTCATCTACCAAATCAGCATTTACAACAGGAGTCCAGTCAATATTCCGTGCATCTTCAAGAAATTCTTCCTGATTGATACCACTAAAGTTTCGCTGAAGAATAATTTGAGGCTTGGCTTTAGGAGGACGAATTTTATAGGAAAGAAAAATCAAATCATGATATGAGAAAGCATCAGCAGAAAACTGGCCATGCTTAGCAACATGCTGGGGCGAGGATACAAACATAAGATCAAGAAGAGAAGGTGTTGTGTTTGGGAAATGATGAGTTGCAGCTAAGGGGAGTATTTGCATGTTGCAAGAAGCAATTAAAGATTCTAGAGATGACGAACGTGAATCTTTTTTGAGAAGGCAGGTATTGAAGTACCACCCATAACCACACCCACACCCATAATTATAGCGTGACTGTAAGATGGAATAAGATTTTCTAAGATCTGTTCAAAAGAGGAGAAGAAGTTAATTTTTAGGGAAGGGCTATAATAGACTCCGAGAAGTATTTTGATATGGGAAAGAGTTACTTCAATAAATAGATGTTCACCAGCATTTGACAAGGGTGGCTGAGCTGACATACTAATAATCGAGAAAGGAATATGTGCACGAATGTAGATAGCTACACCACCGCCCGCATTGCCGGTCCGATCATTACGTATGATTCGAAAACCTGGAAGAGGATAACATATGGAAGGAAGACTGGGCTTAAGCCACGTCTCGGAGACTAATATAGCATGAATGTTTTTATTATCTAAAGATGCCAGCATATCAGGAAAGTGAGCCGGAATACTCTGGGCATTGATATGAATAACATTGAAATTTTTAGGTACATCAGAAAATTCATTTTCAAGCGTTTCAGAAAGCGAAGGGTTACTAGTAAAGCTATCTGTACTACTACTGCTAGAAGAACAGGAAAAATACTCAAAACTGTCATTTGTGCTGCTACTGTTAAATATGTTTATCATTATAAATATATATACAATAAATAAAATATATACCTATATACTATGTTATAAAATATATGTATAAAAACAAAAAAAAAACAAAAAAAGTACTAAAATGTACTCTCTTAACATTCTCTCAACCCGCCGGCTGTGTTTATCTACATATTATATAAATATTACGTATTTATTTCAAAGTATGATTTACGCGTTCGAGACACTTTAAATTTAATAAGCGATGTGCAAAAACCTTGCAATACAACAATCTGAATTCATATAATAAAACATAACAGAAAAATAAATATAAACTAATACAGATTCCGAACGCAACCCATCTAAGCTCAAAATCCAACTGTGCAACGAAACGCAACACTACTGTATCAGAATCTAAACTGTAAACGAAGTTTGTCTATAATATAAAAATACAATTGCAGTGTGAAGTTGTGAACGGACTCAACGGACATCACAGCTTATCTGAGATAGATATTGACTGACGATGGGCGTTTCACTAAACGTATGTTACTTCATTATCAAGACGAATTTAACTAAACATAAAAGGTGTCTGATACTTGAGGTATTCATTGAGAGAATAAAAAAAAAAAAAAAAAATGGTATGAATTATCTACCGTCTACTAACGAACAAGAATTCAGCAAAGAAACACAAAAGTTTTCAGGCGGTAGAATCAAAAGTATCTGTATCAGTGTGACACCAGTAAGCGTAATGTGAATAATACGTAAAAATTTAAAAAGTTAATAGGTACTGAGAGACAATAAGTATGGGAAAAGCATTTACGAACGCGAAGTAACGCTATTTCCTGCTAGAACTAGCAGCCCGTCGTTTTGTGACTACAGGAACTGCAGGTTTTTTTGAAGCAGTGGTGATTGGAACTTGTTTCGCAGCAGCAGTTACTGGCTCGCTGATCTTATCCAGCTCTGAAAAGGAAGCCACTCGACGGCGTGTTCCGTCAGACACCTGCACAAATACGGAGCCGTCTCTGGTCCAGGTTTTTGTGACGCCAAAACGCTGTCGAGCAGCCATAAACACATCATGACGCACTTTGGTTAAAAACTCCGACAACGTTACGCCAGATTTCTTCAGACAGGCTTTGGCACTCCAAATTTTGTTACGCATGGTGTAGTCACGAATCTTTACCAATATAGGGCGTGGCTTATTAGGAATAACAGCACGCCCCATTCTATGGCAACGACTAATGCTCTCAATAGAAAAGTCCGCGATTTTTAATTTATCTATTATAGTTTTTGTGACAATGCCTGCAGTGTCTTCCGTTTTTTCTGTTTCTGGCAAACCATGAAAAAGCAAGATCTTCCTTCTGCTTTGCATTTCCATGTTGTCCTGGTTGCAAGCGACAATTTCCAGCTGAGTTTGGAGTGCTTGCAGAGCAGCGAGGATGAACGTCTTGAAAGATGCAAAATCTGCTTCCAAGTTTGGTGTGGTAGCAGAAGTGGAGCTCTTGTGCAGTTCATCGCGGAAGTCATCCATTTGTTGCATAAACAGTTGCTGCATTTCAACAAGCGACTTCTTGACGTCTTCCATAGTACAGTGCAGTGAAAAGTGATATATATAAATGTGATATGTTTAGGGAAAATGCAGATAACACAAACCGGCAGGTATAGTGACCTTAACTTTAACTTAACATGAGAATTACACTTTAACAACTTGTATTTACTATTTTAAATCAAAATTAAAGTTTACTATTTTTGCAACGATGTTTCTATTTTCGCACCTACCGCCGGAAAAACGCTAATAAAAATGAAAAGAGCTATTATCTATTTTAGCTACCTACATATTACCGCTATCACTGCTCCCGTGGGGGGCTGGGTTAGAATGTCACCCCCATTGCTACCTGTGGGTGTCGTAAGAGGCTACTAGAGGTGTAAATACTGAAAGGTGGGCAGCAGCACCTTCTGAGGAACTGCTATCTTAAACTGCGATCCCCAAGACGCCTGCCAAGCGTGGGGTTTATGGCAAACTCTCCTTTAGTGGGAGAGGCTGTGTTCAGCAGTGGAAAATCCGGCTGATACTTCTATCACTGCTTCAAAAAAGTTGTCTGAGTAAAGAGTATAACTTTAGGGTCAAAGTCAAAGTTCGTACTTCGAACGTACGTTCTTTAGTTCGTACGTTCTTTTATTTTTCTTCATGAACACTCTTCACATAGATGTCCATGGGAAATGGGAAACAGATTTTGCAAAGAGCGAGATAGAGACACAGTGAGAGAGAAAAGTGTACAGTTACGGTATGATACAATTTAATTGACACACATTGGTCCATCGAAACTGTTCAGTATTTTTTATGTACCTATATTTAAAATGAAATTTTATTAACTTGGAGTCCTAGGTTACAGATTGTTAAAATATCATAAGAAAGTTTCACTATAGGTTCGGCTCAAAGTATGCATGAGAGTAAAGAATTATTTAGATATTATAATCAAAACACATTCGGGATACATCTTTAACAAGACTTAAATAAATTGAATATATAAATATAATGCTTATTATATGTATTGCTAGCTTACTAATTATTTTTATCATTTAATAACACTATTGTATAATACGCCTTGGTCATTAGAAAATCAGAGAGATTATTTTTAAAAGTGTGTAGACCTTTCGTATTACGGATTAAGATTGGTATTTTGTTAAAGACAATTGGTGCTATTCGAATACTTTTCTTTAATAATGCAGTTTATCCTTGTGCCTAATTGGCGTAGATTTTGAAGGCCACAACTAAAACCTATCACCTTCGCCTTGACTTGAGAGTCGGGTCGGGAGTAGTCGTCATGAAAATGTGGCTACTGCATGCCGAGGCCACATGTCTGCGTTGACATTTAATTTTGTCCATCCAAAGAGGTTGGTTGGACCCTCATTATATGATTTATATGAGCGGGAAAAGCAGCGGGCGTATTTTAACCAAAACTATACTACTAACTTAACTATTTATTGTGAGGTTTGAATCGATCTATGGTAAGGGTTCAGTTTATTCACCTACATTGCTGAGGTAAGCATTATAATCCTTTGAGATCCTTGTTTTGTAAGATAATTCTTATCATTGCGATTAGAAATTACGTTCTAACTACGATAGCGTTCATAACATTTTTGCGTTGTTTACTAAGCATGTTATCTACTTTAGATGTAATACAGATAAGTTTATAATTATTTCATTTATTTCTGATCTTCTTTCACTAAATTAATGATCGAAGTTTCTGAATAAACAATTAAACATACAATTATTGAACATCAAGTAGAAAAGGAGCTATTGATGCACCAGTACCTTTTATTTTGTTTACCTAAGTAGTACTATGTCGCTAAATATATCTTAACAGCCGTTATATTTACTGAAAGTTTGCATGGTGGAAGGGCATTTTGCGAATGCCCGCCTGGTTAGCTACCACCCTCAAGTAGAAAAACGGTCCACCAGACGTGTTCCCGTAGCTATCCTTGAGAGCCACTAATTCTAAGTTAGCCTGAACAACATCTTCGACCACATCATCACTTACTATCAGGTGACATAGAGGTCAAAGACTAGCCTATGGGCTATAAATAAATAAAGTTACCATAAAACAAATATAAGTAAGTCTCCAATAGGTTTTTACCGATTTCAGTTAATATATTGGTACATATATATCAAAATTATCAACTGAAAGATTAAGATATATAATAATAAAGTTAATTACACATGCATAGGGCCAGTGAAAGTTTTGAAACTGAATCCCACAACTTGAACATTTTGTGGCCCTTTTTACTGAAAACCTATCACGCCTATAGCATTTTTGCTTTAACATAGTAATTGAACTTCATATCTAGATGTGTGATTTGTCAAAAAAGACATATTATAAAAATTTATTATTAATTTATTTATGTTCATAAATAATTTTGTATTCATTGGATAGAATGTTATTGTCCTACTAACGCCATCTGTTAGAAAACTAAAGAGTTAACATTGCTGCAACAGAACTAAACTAAATACTCAAATACATTTTTTTTTAATGTTATTGTGGCGGATCAAGCAAGAAGCCCACCTGATGTTAAGCGGACTAACCACTGCCTACAACAGATGCATTTCGTCACAAGTCACGAATTGCACTGCGCCCGCCACCTTGAGACATAGTTCTTAAGTCTCATAGTTAGACACCTAAATTAAATTCATGTTTTTAACATTGACCTATATATACCTGTATACATAGGTCCTGTTCTTCATAGGTACCTGTCTACATGACCTGTATATATAGGTTAATGGTTATTATAATTTTTAATGGGTCACTTGTTAAAAAGCTTAACCACAGAGTACATAATGGGACCTTCACGGTAGATACTTCTAAAATACGACAGTGAAAACATAACTAAACGATTACGTTTAGTTATGTTTTCACTGTCACTTATTGTAAACAACATAAGGCATTAGCGTTATGTTGTTTACAATCAATCAATTAAAAAATGTTGTTGGTCAATCTAATTCTCCAACTATATGTATTTTTACCAGGCGCATTTTCCCGACAAATCGTGGAATTATAGAATAAGTACATGTTTTCAATTTCATGGTAACATTATTTTGCCGTTGGTTCAATGACACGACTTTTGTTGTATCACAGATTCCGAATTAACACATTAATTTTGGTGGTTGGATCTACACCGAACATTATTTTACTTCAAAGTCTACTATTGTATGTAAAAAGTATGGTGCACTTTTCCCCCCTCACCTCAAATATAGATATTTGTCATGGAGAATGAATTACCTACGTTCATTGGGTTAATTTTATATGAATTCTGTGTTGTAAGTAATATCTTGTTGCTGGACAATAGGTGCACTTAGGCGAATGGTAGCCTTCGAGCTTAGACAGTTGAACTCTACCGTGGGGAAACCATGAAGAACAGGGTCTTCCTCGTCGTTACATGCAGTGTAACTATGAGGAACGAATCCTCTGATCTTCCTAAATTGTAATGGTTATTAATAATTGTCGAAGATATCAGCAGGCTAGTAGGTACTTGGATCTACTAATAAATAGAATTCCCAATGAGGGTTGGCAATAAGCGTTCTACCCGACATAAAAACGAATTCAAACATTTCAGAACAATCGACACCATAGAAAGTGGATATGGACTAGAAGATGACAAAACTTACAGCCAGAAATAAACTCACAGACAAAACAAAGATCAGTTTTCACTGATCTTAAAGCAAATTTTACTTACTTGCTCACCTATTTGAAAAACACTCCTTATTAATATAGCTTATTAATTATTATGTTCAAAGACAACAAAAACGATAATCCTAATATTCAGGTCTTTGGTCGATTTATCACTGTTTTGAGAAATCTTAATGTTTTTTTCACGTTATTTCGTCACAATGTTTTAAATATTCCTCTGTCAAAGATTATGGAGGTGTGAAAACAAGTGTTTTTCACAAAGCTTGAGGTTTATCTCAATGATAGTGTTATCTCGACTTGTGTAAGTAATGGGTATCACTTATCAGTTGTGCTATTTATCTGTAAGTGTTTTATTATGGAAGCATATCGGTATAAACATATTTTTAGAAATAGGCGGTGATTATATGTTTAAAATCCAGGTTACGTCAAGGTCCAATCTGAAGTGATGCCGAAACAATATATCTGCGTTTACTGCTGAACTAGCAAGTAAACAAACAAAACTTATGATAACCAAAAAGCAAATTTCATAAAACTAAAAGAAGCCAACTGTGGATAATATGATTTGGTTTATTTTTATCCTGCACGTTAAATGGCGGATATAATGCCATTATATCCGCCATTTTGATATTTTTTAATCGTTATATGTACCTGGTGGCATACGTACTTTCAAGATAAATCTAATGACGTATCATTTGTCAAAATCGGTGGAGTCGTTAAGTAGCTACGAGCGGATATAGGAGTATCTCTAATATCCTCGCTCCTATATCCGCTCGTAGCTATATTCATAACCTTCCCGTTGGGCTTCGCCGCAGTAGGATAAACATCATATCATTTTATCCAGTAAAAAGTTTCTTATATGAATCTATAAATTTAAAATTCTAATAAACATCACGGATTGGTGTTCTTAAAATTTTCACTTCCCGAATTGACCACTTCCTATGTTGATTTCCCCAAAAGACAAGTTGTAAAGGTAGTAGTAACGAATAAGTTCAACCGTTTAACTACTGGGAGTTTATTTTCCCAGTATTTCAACTACATATAATATTTTGTTGAGTTGAACTAGTATGAGTTTTTTAGTGTTTCAACTGCGTATAATATTGTTTTATAAGTTGAGCTACTTGAATTTTACAGCTTTCAATGTGACAGCTGTCGTATCAGTAATGGCCCAGAAGTAGTAAATCTTGGATGTGAGGGCCACTTTTCATAATGTCTACTTCCCAAAAATTACAACCCGCATAAGATAAATAATGATTTATATTGTAGATTATATTGTAGATTTTAAATTGTGTTACCACATATATCACAAATTATCTTTATTCCAATCACTCAACAGTATATTTTTTCCAACATTCTTAGCAAACCGAAAAAAAAGGTTTGTGTGAATGCACTTCAAACCGCAGCGCTTTAGTTCGTATTACCTAGGTTGGGCAAAATGCTATACTTAGAGCTACACAGACTCCGCAGCCGTTCTGCTTTATGGCTATTCTTCTTCTTAATTAAATAAAAATTAGGTTAGGAATCCCTGATATGTAAATCTTGATGGGATTTCATGAGATCTTAATCATACATATTTGCTATTCCTGTTCTGTGTTCTAATGATATTTCTTCCTATAAAACGTTTGTTTAACATACGAGTATATACGAGTATTTCTACTTGTTTTTTGAACTTTTGTCATTATTGTTACTTAATGAAATTTAATTTTCGTTAGTAAAGTTTAGTAATTTAGTCTAATATTGCGTATATTTTAAATTATTTTTTATAAAAAATATTATATTTGTTATTTTGAAACTGTGACATTACTGCAAGGAATTACTTGAAGCGCTCGTAGAGATGTTTACTTAGCTGTTCTCAACCGATCAGCAAAGTTAAGCAACGTCGCGCGCGGTCATGGGTTGGATGGGTGACCGCTAGTGACACATATACTACTGAGCGTTTCCGTGCTTCGGAGGGCACGTTAAGCCGTCGGTCCCGGATGTTGTCTTAGGATGGCAGTCGTTATAGCATGATGGTAGGGCATTTTACGAATGCCCGCCCGGCTAGCTACCACCCTCAAGTAGAAAATCTGTCGCCAAGCACCTAACGGCGTGTTCCGGCAGCTGTCCTTGAGAGCCAGTACTTCTAGGTTAGCCTGACCAACATCTTCGACCACATCGTCACTTACCATCAGGTGAGATGGAGATCAAAGGCAAAAAAAAAAAAAAATGGAGATAAACTACTCAATTACTTTTTTATGACAATTTTGGTTTAACTTTAAAGCCGATGCCTGTAGAATGGAACAGTAGCTTGCATGCTTGTTAACGGCATATAGAAGTTACTGACGCAATGTAGATAGATTTGCAAGTTACTTAAACTTGTATCTAATTTGCGTCCTTGCATGCCTGTATTTGCAAGACGTACCTATACACAAACCAGTTCACGAGACAGCCCCCCGTGGCACTATCCTCACGTTGCATGCCAGTAAGTCAAAATGTTGTGCTATCTACTTGCGTGGCAGATACAGGCATGCCAGTTAGCGTATACATATGAAAGTAGGCGGCATGTGCAAGGAGCTTTTATGCAAGTGTGCCAGCTACAGTCACGTGTATTCCCCCAATTTTGGTCTTATTTTATAACTGTCAGAAAAAAACTAGGTTTATAGGTTTTCCTTTTTCTTTATTTATCATTAGTTTTCATATAATCAATTTGCCATCAATTTGCAATTCAATTGACCAACTAGAGAAACAAGTTTTCAGAAAATATCGGAATTTAAATACCCATTAATTCAAATTCCATTAATAAAATGATAAACATCAAAACCTATAAACCTAGATTTTGATAACATCTATAACATTTCCAAAAATCATCAAAATCGGTGATGTTTTAGGGGGAGAGAAACGTTTTCTCTTTTTGTATGAAAATTCGAGACTTCCTTCCCGTCTTACAAGAAAGTATTGTCAATTGCTACATGTCATTATCATAGCTGATATGTTGAGCTATAATTATATAGTAATAGGTACATATAATACCTATTTTATGTAAGAAAACAAAGTTGATTTCGTTTCAGGTGGTTTAATTTCATGTACCTACTCATGCGCACTCAGCTTCTGGCTCAGGGGGAGGGAGGCAAATCAGGAATTTCAGACACGTAGTAAAATATTTTTTAAATAAATAAAACACAAGCCAAGTGCGGCTCGGGCCTCGCTATTAAGAGTCTCACATCAGTCGAAACGAACTGGAGAAAAAAACGTTTGGTAAAAAATCTACATTTTTCATCGATGTTTTCAGTATATGTTTTGAAGCGCTCGTAGCGAAGTTTACTTAGTTGTTCTCAACCGATCAGCAAAGTTAAGCAACGTCGCCCGCGGTCATGAGTTGGATGGGTGACCGCTAGTGACATTACTACTGAGCGTGCACGTGCTTCGGAGGGCACGTTAAGCCGTCGGTCCCGGTTGTCGTCTTAGGATGGCAGTCGTTATAGCATAGTGGTAGGGCATTTTGCGAATGCCCGCCTGGCTAGCTACAAACCTCAAGTAGAAAATCTGTCGCCAAGCACCTAACTGTGTGTTCCGGGAGCTGTCCTTGAGAGCCAGTACTTCTAGGTTAGCCTGACAACATCTTCGACCACATCATCACTACTTAAAATTCATAGTCTTCCTTTTATTTCTGACACTATGTTATTTAGCAAAAAATAAATATTTAATTATCTATGAATGTAGATTAAATTGTTTTAAAATTAAAATAATGTCTTCTTTCAGTAAAATGTTCCATCTACAATATTCAAGGTACTTTCCCTCCATGTGGCATTGCCGTGAGACGCCCTATATAAGTACTTATGCAACTAGTTTAATAATCCCACTTGGTTTTACATTCTACCCGCATGTTAATAAAATTTATTCTTCTGCTTACGGTTGCCTGGAAGAGATTGCTGCCTAGCAATAAGGCCGCCGATTGTACGAATCTTAAGAAGAAATATTTTTCTTATAAGTGATATTAATTATAATAAGAAAGTACAATAAAGTGTTATCTATATATCTATCTAGAGCTTGTAATAATATTTAGAGGGAACAAAAAATGCACTAATACCAAGGTGGACATATTACAGGGGGGGCAGGTGCCCTCCCCTGGCCGAGCACTGCTAAACCGCGATGGCGCAATCTACGCGCTCGGACACTCTCGTTGTCAACGAGTTGTTGGCCTTCGTGCAGAACAAGCTGGACGTCATGGACGAGCTGAGTTTGCAGTAGATATGTCTATCTAGCTACAACGAGACTGACATCCTCGCAGCCAAGAAGGTCTTAGCGGATACTGCTAAGACGTCGACTCGGCTAGGAAGACGTCAAAAAGATGGAAGCGGAAAGAAAGACCTGCAAGACATCTTCAGAGTTTTCAAGGAAACAGATCCTGATGAGATTTCAGTGACCTATGTCACCAGGGATCTCCATTTGTTGCCACCTGTAGATTTTCCCTCAATCGATGTGACCTGCCTTTTAAAGGATATCATGTGATTGAAGTTCAATGTCACCAATTTTAAAAAACAATGGGAAAAATCGAATTCTGTGGTTTCTAGTTTGCAAACTGAAATCATAGCTTTGAGTAATAACGCTACGCAGGCGAAACTGCTGTCACCGGCGTCTATGCAAAATGTGACTGTGCGACAAAATGCGCGACTCAGCAGTCTCCTACAGCAGAGAAGACTGTACCTCATGCTGTGGAGCCGACCATGGCTATATATCTCTCTCGTTTGGACCCAACAACATCCGGGATCGATGTACTGCAATACATGAAAGAGAGATGTGAAAGACGTCGAATACAAATTGAAGTGGCGTTACCGCGGCTGGAATCCAGCTAGGTGAAAACTTTTAAATCCTGCGTGCTCCGGGTTCCTGCGAAGAGTAAGGATGCGTTCCTTGTCCCCAACTTCTGGCCGGAAGGCGTAGTGTACAGGCGCTATAGGAAGGCGAGGCCGAAAACGAATCCCAAAACTATTTAAAACGTGTTTTTTAATTTTATTATATTATGTACTTATATAATATGTTAGTCTGTAAGGTATATATTTCTATGGGTTAGTGTTTATTTAATCCTGTTACCTGAAATAAAGAGATATTATTATCTAAATGGATATAAGATGTATATGATAATTTTCTACCCAATTTTGCGGGGTACCTATATAATCCATATATAACTTTTTTGCAAGACGTTAATCCAAGCTAACTTCTAAACTAAAGAAGATGGACATATTTTGATGATTTAGCCATATACATTCTGAAATTATTGAGAAGCTTTCGTCTTTGTTATTTTTATGTATTTTCTAAAATAGAAACGATATGTTTTTTTTCTAAAAATAAAAACGTTATTTTGCTAGGTTGGGTTTTGGTTTATACGACAAGTGAACCCACATGTATCGATATGTAATAGAACGCTACACGTAAATTCAGTCACGCAGAAATTTACACATACATTTTAAATTATGTTTGTTTTATGCACAAATTATATAGATATGTCTAAAGACAGATAGGTAACAGACCTTCGTGCGACCGAACTATAATCGCCGACCTTTTTTTTTCTTTTCTACCTGAGACGATAACTGGCAAATGCTTTCATGGAATAAAAATACGTACTATCCATTCTACTAAAGAGTTTATAATAGCATAGTGTAAACAGGTTGTACTCCTACGGTCAGTATTTCCTTTTATTTTATATTCTTATTATTCTATAATCGAATTAAAACAAAATTTAAGTTTATTATTTGTATTTATTTTAAAAACACAATTAGGGTTAGCCCAAAATGTATATATATCTTCCTCCACTCCGCTTCAATTTTAGTGTGTAATGGCCAATGGGTATCTACACTTTGGATACTGCAACACGTTTCATACGCTTGATATGTCCTGTAATATAAAAGCAAATTTAATAACATAATCTGTGAACCGATTATGTAATCTTCAGAAACTTGTAGAGCTGGTATCATCATCCCTCTAATTCAAAATCTCATCGGAGTTGATTTCGAATTGCCATTTTGTAATTTGATTTGTTATAGCATGGTCGTAGGGCATTTTGCGAATGCCCGCCTGGCTAGCTACCACCCTCAAGTAGAAAATCTGTCGCCAAGCACCTAACTGTGTGTTCCGGGAGCTGTCCTTGAGAGCCAGTACTTCTAGGTTAGCCTGACAACATCTTCGACCACATCATCACTTACCATCAGGTGAGATAGTGGTCAAAGGCTAACCTATCAGGCATAAACAAAAAAGAAACACACCTAAAAAGTTGTTCCACATGGGTCTTGGCGTTAATTTTGCCATAAACGCTACATCTAATGTCAAAAGTGACAGAAGTGGCAAATTTTAGTGGCATTCTTAGCATTCTTATCCTAAATGGAACAGGGGTGAACAGTTACAAACGATCACAGTGATCACAACCATAGGCGCAGAATGTGATCAAAATTATCGAAAATAACGTTATTAGCGTCAAATGGAATAAACCCTATACCTAATTCGATTTATTTTCATGGAAATTATTTTTGATTAAGTTATAGTTTGGTTTAAATCGAACTATCCCCGATGTAATAATAATAATTTTATATAATTTTGTATGGAAATGCAAATTTGTCCCTTTTTTAAGCAAGTATGACCTGTGGTATCACTCTGTCCTGGGGACTTTGTAATCTTTACTCTGACTGGAAGTAGAATAAACTGTTTTGATACTAGTACGCTATTATTTTGTCTAATATATTATAACTTTCTATCTAGGTGTTCCTATTACCAACTTGGTGAATCATGGACGACTGTGGATTTCCCACGCCTGAGGACAAGTGGTAAAGTTGCTAGAAACAAATATTTGGATAGTTTCATCCCAAATTCAGGCGAAATTCCATTTTAGCAAATTGATTCGAGATTTAGAACGCAGCAAATCCATACACAACATACGAGTAAAACTATCACATACGAGCAGTAGTTTTTCGTTCATCATTACGAATTTAGGCAATATTATCACGAGAATATAATATATCTCATTTAAAATGTACCATATGTTTTTCTAAAATATATTTAATGTTATAATACTAAATGTAATTCTGAAATAATATTTGTTATTTTAAATAATATTAAATATATGTATTGATGATAAAGTTTGTATTGCCGCAAAGCACAACATATCATGGTGGTAGGGCAATTTGCGAATGCCCGCCTGGCTAGCTACCACCCTCAAGTAGAAAATCTGTCGCCAAACACCTACCGGTGTGTTTTTTTTATAGTCAGTCTTGCCTCGGAAGTCGAATCAAACGGACGACAAATTGTGACCTGGTGAATAAGTAGGAAATGATTAGTGAAACAGAACAGTGTGTATATAGGGTATGTTCCATTAGTCGCTAAGAACGTTAATTTCGATAATTTTGATCACATTCTGCGTCTGTGGTTGTGATCACTGTGATCGTTTGTAACTGTCATCCCCTGTTCCATTTAGGATAAGAACGCTAAGAATGCCACTAAAATTTGCCACTTCTGTCACTTTTGACATTAGATGTAGGGAATTCAAACTGTTCCAGTAGCCTCATAGCGTTTATGGCGAAAATAACGCCAAGACCCATGTGGAACAACTTTTTGGGAGTGTGATCGTTTTTAGCGAATCTAACTTCAAATGGTATGCACCCGTATAAAGACTTAAATTATGGTAGGTACAAAGTCACATTATATATAGTTATATAATAATGTAATTTTTGTATTTTTAAAAGACGTTTAAAAAGAATGGCCCCTAGTTTCTTGCCCGTTTTTCTCGCAGTGGCTCACTACTTATTTTTTGCTGAACGCGGCAGTAAATGTAGAATCAAGGAAATATATCTGTGAGAATCAATTTTGGAGTATTATTTTGCAATACCCTTTCACTTGGTTTTGCCTAGTTAACTTTGTTGAACACTCTTTCACAATCAGCGATTGCTGAGGTTAACAATATGAATAAATAACCGGAGTTCAACCGGGCAATCATGAGCAAATATGGCAATTTATTGAAAAGAATAGTTCTCACCTAGCGCTTGTTTTCGCCCTTCCCAACATTTAGGGTAGATATTAAAAGGGAATAGAGCTCAGAAATAATACAATTTTGGCGACCTAAACATTAAAATATGATATTTTCACGTAGTATAGTCATATGGCCTACACACACAAACACACACACATTAAATACTAATACTATTTAATTTTTTTATGTTATTGTGACGGAACAAGCATGAGGCCCACCTGATGTTAAGCGGTATCCTCTGCCTATAACAGATGCATTTCATCACAAGTAACAAACTGCACTGCGCCCATCACCTTGAGACATACATGTTAAGTCTCATTTTGCCTGTAATTTCACTGGCTCTCAAGGACTCCTGCCGGAACACACCGTTAGGTGCTTGGCGACAGATTTTCTACTTGAAGGTGATCGCTCGCCAGGCGGGCATTCGCAAAATGCCCTTCCATCATGCGGTGAAGCTCAAGCTCGCGGCGGGATTCGAACCATGGACCTGCTGCGCGGCAGTCCATAGCCAATGCCACTGAGCCATCACTGCTTCTGTTCCGGCAGTTGTCCTTAAGAGCCAGTAATTCTAGGTTAGTCTGAACAACATCTTCGACCACATCATCACTTACCATCAGGTGAGATAGTTGTCAAAGGCTAACCTATCAGGCATAAAAAAACATCCGAAGCTATTACCATTATCATCAAATCTATTAATTTAAATGATTTCATTCAGCAAGACATAATGATTGAAATTATGGAAGACAGATTCATCATAAAAGCACATAACTCAAAGTCTTTATCTGCTGAAGAACAAGATAAGCAACTTTAATTTTTGGAACCAATATCGAGTTCTAAATAACACTAAACTAATAAAAATTGAATATATACATTGTAAAAATACTTAGATTAGACTACCCTGGGGGGCCCGGGATAATATGTCGCCCCTCATTTCTACCCGTGAGTGTTGTAAGAGACTACTAAGGGAAGAATACTGAAATCAATACTTACAATACTTTGATTCCCAAGACGCCTGCCAAGTGTGATGATCATGGTAATTCCCCTCCTAAATGGGGGAGGCTGTGTTCAACAGTGGACGTTTTTGGTGATGTGTTGGATAGACAGAATACAGTGTAAACAATAAATAGTACTTTCATAATATCTAGATTTTACAACATATCCATAGAGGAATCCTGATATAACATATTGGTCATAATTGTGCCACCATTTATTAATTCATTCAATTTATTTATTATTTATTTAATTAGTACCGCTTAAACACGTATTACACTAATGATGCATTACATAATAGATATATAACCATAGATGTGATTACACAATTACAAAAATTACTTATATCTAAATATAACAAAATACCAGATTATGATTATGGATTAATAAAAACATAGCACTTTTTAAAATAATTATCTAGTACTATGCTTAATAAGTAGGTAAAGTATAGTAGTAAAGTAGGTAAATATACCTACTTTATATGTCAGATGCACGAAATTGTCACAAACAAATAATTTCATAACATTTTTATTTTTATTTCTCCATAACATTTTAGGTAATATATAGATTTTTGGGGACTGAGTCATCCGCGTCCGTAGGAGAGTACCCTAGAGCGAATCCCTACACGTGGTCCCCGGGTGGTGCTAAACAGATGATATACTGGTGGTAGGCTTCGGCCGAGGCTAGTGACCACCCACTGGACAAAGTCACGCCGCCAAACGACCTAGTCGTGTTCCGGCGTGTTGTCCAGTGACGCCGTATGAAAGTCGGGTCAGAACAGTAGCATCCTAAGTAGCCTGAATAAGAAGCACAACGTTCGGCCGCATTGGGCGACTAGTCGCGGAGGGTAGCGGGATCCGAGGCACGGTGCACCGCTGGCCGACCGCAGTCAGTAGGGGACCCAATTGTGACTTAGCCACTCATGAAAGGCTGTCCCGCCAACTGTGAAAAATCCCAGAGATGCGCCATCACGCCGGTCGGCAACCGGGAGAGAGGACGCGATGGACATTTCTGGGGGGGCTCGGGCGTCCCCGCAGTCTCCAGACTAGTCCCCCGTCGATGTGTGCAGTTTCGTTTTGTTTTGCAGGATCTACTGGGCGTGATGCCTCGTTCTACTGCCGACTTTCAACCTTTTTACTCCCAAACTCACCATGCACAGAAACAAAAATATGAGAAAGTTTAGACAGCGGCTGCACTCCCTCTCACTGAAAGTGCACCTCTGCAATATAAGAGGCTTGCACTCTAATCTCGTTCCTGTCCGTTACCACCTGGAGACAGATAAACCTCACCTTTTGTTTCTCACGGAGACGCAGATTGGTTGTCCATCCGACGTGTCGTACCTTACTTACCCAGGGTACACCCTGGAGCACAACTTTAAATCACACGCGGGCGTATGTGTATATGCCCGGGATGACATCTGCATTCGGCGTCTCCGAAAATTTGAAGACCCCATGTTCTCTGTGCTTTGGGCGCTGGTGGACACAGGTGTTGAGAAGATTCTCTACGCTTGTGTTTACCGCTCTCATAGTGGAGATCAGGGGACGACCAGGCTCACCGAATACCTCAGTGAGGTGGCGGACGCAGCTCAACAGAGGTACCCTACTGCCCAATTGGTGTTTCTGGGGGATTTTAATGGCCATCACCAGGATTGGCTATACCCATACCAGGACACCAACCATGCAGGTAGAGAGACGCGAAAGCTTGCTTTAGCGTTAAATCTCACCCAGCTGGTCCAAGGAGCCACGAGGGTACCTGATGTTGAGTCTCACACAGCCTATTGCCTGGACCTTCTGCTGACAACTGATCCAGACCGTTACTCGGTGTCGATTTGTCCACCGTTAGGTAAGTCCGACCATTGTCTGGTGAAATCTGTATCCGTCTACTCTCCGCCCGATTCCAGCCCTCGAGGCACCCGGCGGATGTGGCGATACAAATCAGCAGATTGGGATGAGATGCGGTCTTTCTTCGCATCTTATCCGTGGCAGCCTGTATGCTTCTCTTCTGGTGATACTACCGCCTGTGCAAACGCCGTGACAGATGTGTTGCGTTTAGCAATGGAATACTTCATTCCATTCTCTGACGTACCACTGTCCGGCAAAGCTCGCCCATGGTTCAGTCCTGAATGTGGACGCGCTGAGGCGCTAAAACATCAAGCATACTTAGCCTGGGTTGATGCTCGTAAGCACAAGGCAAAGGATATTCACTTAAAGAAGAGAGCTTTTAACAAGGCTGCCAAAGCCAGCAAAAAGGTCTTACAGAAGGCTCGTTTTGACCACATTGGCCGAATAGGGAACAAGCTTGCTTCATACCCTACGGGTAGTAAAGCGTTTTGGTCCCTAGCTAAATCGGTTGAATCGAACTTCTGCCGCCCCTCACTGCCTCCACTGCAGAAACCTGATGGAACGCTGGCTCACACCGCTGAAGAGAAAGCAAACCTGTTTGCTTCTCTGTTTGCGGAGTCTTCACGTCTTGATTCTGGTACTGCGACTCCTCCAATTCTACCTCGAAGCGAAATTGTCATGAATGACATACATATTCGCCAAAAGGATGTTCGTAAGACACTATGCAATCTGGACGTGAATAAAGCCAGTGGTCCTGATGGTATACCTGCAATAGTATTAAAAACTTGTGCGCCTGAGTTGTCTCCTGTACTAACACGCCTTTTTCGGCTGTCTCTTGAGACTGGTAAAGTGCCCAAATCATGGAAGCTTGCTAACGTGCAACCCGTGCCTAAAAAAGGTAGTCATGCCGACCCTGCTAACTATAGACCCATCTCTATCACGTCTATACTCTGTAAGAGTATGGAGCGTGTTCTCAACTGCCGGCTCCTGGCATACCTAGAAGTGAATGATCTCCTCAGTGACCATCAATACGGGTTCCGCCGAAATCGGTCCACTGGGGATCTTCTAGCGTATGCCACGTATATCTGGAGTGAAGCCATTGAGAAACAAGGGGAAGCGCTTGCCGTCTCCCTTGACATCTCTAAGGCCTTTGACAGGGTCTGGCATGACGCCCTTATTAGCAAGCTTCCTGCATACGGCCTGCCTACTGGTTTTTGTGCGTGGATATCGGACTTCCTGAGGGATCGATCATTACGAGTAGTCGTTGACGGCTGCTCGTCAGATCAAATGGGTATCAATGCCGGTGTTCCCCAGGGGTCAGTGCTCTCTGCGACGCTCTTCCTGCTGCATATCAACGATCTGTTAAAGCCCGGTACCTTTGGGTATGCAGACGACAGCACGGTTGTAGAGAGCTATACATCTACCGCACGAACCAGTGAGCCAGAAATCCAGAGACTCAGAGAAGCTATGGTCGAACGCTTGAACTTATCCCTTAAGGCAGTCTCTGACTGGGGCGATGCCAACCTGGTTAAGTTCAATGCCAATAAGACCCAGGCGTGTTTGTTCTCCGCTAAAAGGAGACCATTTCAACTGTCTCCAACTTTCCGAGATGTATCTGTGCCCGTCACAGACCACCTAGACCTCCTCGGTGTCACTCTATCATCGACTCTAAACTTTGGCTCGTATATCGAGTCAAAGGCTCAGTTAGCCGCCAAGAAACTTGGTATCCTCTCAAAGGTGAGACGGTACTTCACACCGGAACAGATGCTAACTTTGTACAAAGCGCAAGTAAGGTCCTGTGTTGAGTACTGCTCTCACCTCTGGGACGGCTCTGCCAAATACCAACTTGAGGCACTGGAGTCGATTGAGAGACGCGCCAGGAGGTTAATAGGCAGCGACTTTCTGAAGGAGTCTCGGCTGCAAAGCCTTGAGCACCGCCGTAAAGTCGCTTGTCTATCGGTCTTTTACCGGATACATTTCGGTGAATGTGCACAAGAACTGCACGACTTGGTTCCGCCCTCACCCTTTTTCCATCGGACGTCCAGACAAACGGGGAGGCGCCATCCGTACATGGTTGATATTCCGAAGACTCGTACGAAGCGCTTCGCTTCCACTTTTCTCGTGCGTACTGCGAAAGAGTGGAACTCCTTACCGTGGTCAGTCTTTCCCGATGAATACAATATGGGTGTCTTCAAATCGAGAGTAAATAGGTTTCTTCTAGGTAAGCGTGCTCCATCCTAGACCACATCAATGCTTAACATCAGGCAGGGTGTTGTCAAACGCGAACCTATAACGAACAAAAAAAAAAAAAAAAAAAAAAAAAAAAAAAAAAAAAAAAAAGATTTAGTTATTTTTTTATTATTTTTGTGTAATAGGTAATTAAAGATAATACAATAACCCAATTCTTAAATAAAATAAATAATTTCAGTATAAAATAATGTCAAAAAAGAAATACCTATTACCCTACCCATAAATATCAAAACAATATTTGTTTTGAACAGGTTTCAAAACAAATATTGTTTTGAAACCTGTTCTAATAGGTATTTCTTATAGTATAACTATAATAACAAATTTATGAATAAAATACTATTGAAACATGATAAAATCGAATGTCAATATTTGATATTTCTATTTTGCTAATGTGGCTTCACCCTCTCACAATAATTCAAGCATTCCACCATGATATCCCTCCATTCGTCTACTTACAAATCACAGTCTGGTTTGGCATTAAGGAGTTCATTGAGCGCGGCAAGTGATCGTGGAGATGTCTGATGAGCAACTGTTCTATGCTCCGGAATAGCAAACAATCTATGTTTCCTGCTCTGAAGATAGATAGTTAGGTGGCAAAAGCGACATAGCTGCTCATGTAGATCCGGTGCATCAATTTTGCCGATACGATTTTACACATTATCCCTAATTAGTCATGGCCGTTATGGGATCTTATAACTTTTAAGGAATTGTATCCTAAGGAACCAAGCAGAAATTCAGTAGGATACATCTGAGAAAGGCTTTTTGAACCTTCTTCCACATAAGAGTGTATTTATCTTCATGTGGATGCCACACACAGGCACTGGCCTCAAGTTTACTTCGAACCAAAGTTCTGGAAATCAACTTAATAACTTCTCTGCTCTGGAATTCTTGCAAGTTCCGTAGCACGAAACCTAGGCATACAATATGTACGTTAATAATAAGTTCGCGATCAAACCTTACTAAACGATATCAGAGTTTGATCAAGTTTGTAGCTAAATTCAATTGGATGTCACATTCGGCCATAAGTAGTTTGGAAGCATTTAGAAAAGTTGAATTCGATTTTTGCTCTACTTAAATATCCTAGCTTTATCTCTTTGGAATTTTCTGCAATATTCCGTTGATTTTATTTCTTGAAATAGTTTTAAGTCGTCGGTATCAAGTAGACATTTTGCGTGTTTGACGACTATGGGGAGGTCATTGATCATGAGATTAAAAAGCAAAGGACCAAGTTTGACCCTTGACTTACTTCGGAACGCGTGTGATACAAAGGAGGGCAAGTTAATATTAAAAAATATGCGAATTATTTTTATCTGGTAAAACAAAAGTATCAAAACTCTTTTATCCAATTGTCTCTATTCTACTTGCAACAAATTTGAAATTTTTGTATCTTGTGGGTGCGTACCATTAGCGTGAGATTCCCTAAAAACGCTAAAAACGATCACACTCCCAAAAAGTTTTCCACATGGGTCTTGGCGTTATTTTCGCCTTAAACGCTACAATTAATGTCAAAAGTGACAGAAGTGGCATTTTTAGCGTTCTTATCCAAAAATGGAACGGGGATGACAGTTACAAACGATCACGTGATCACAACCAGAGACGCAGATGTGATCAAATTATCGAAAATAACGTTCTTAGCGACTAATGGAACATACCCATATCACTCATCAGTCATCTGTGGTTTGATGTGTTTGTTTTTGTTTGTCAAATAAAGTATTTTTGTGCATGCTCACTAGTGCTGGCAAAAACGTATCTTTGTTGAGATTGTATCATTTGTATCTGGATCAGTTCAAAGATTCGAATCAGTAGAGTGCTTCATTTGCATCATTTGCATCAGTGACTCTTAACTCGATTTACTAACGCAAATAAATTAAATAACCTTCATTAATCGTTTTTGTTGACCTTGTTTGAGGAGTTCTGTAAAGTATATTACATTGTGTTAGTGTTTTGTTTTATTAATTTCATTTGCCTGAAACATCCATAGATATGGATTTTTAACGAAAACAACTTTTAAAATATTTAGAGTTTTGAAGCGCTCGTAGCGAAGTTTACTTAGCTGTTCTCAACCGATCAGCAAAGTTAAGCAACGTCGCACGCGGTCACGAGTTGGATGGGTGACCGCTAGTGACATTACTACTGAGCGTTTCCGTGCTTCGGAGGGCACGTTAAGCCGTCGGTCCCGGTTGTTGTCTAAGGATGGCAGTCGTTATAGCATGGGGGTAGGGTATTATGCAAATGCTACCACCCTCAAGTAGAAAATCTGTCGCCAAGCCCCTAACGGTGTGTTCCGGCAGCTATCCTTGAGAGCCAGTACTTCTAGGTTAGCCTGAACAACATCTTCGACCACATCATCGCTTACCATCAGGTGAGATAGTGGTCAAAAGCTAACCTTTCAGACATAAAAAAAAAGTTCAACTCAGTGCATCACTATTTTCATTAAGTAAAAGTCTATTCACTAAATAGTCTTTACTTATTGTAAAACTTAATTGTTTTCTTATACAGCAGAAAATCGCAGACCCAATGTAAATTGTTTTTTTTTTTTCGCAAACTAAGGTCAACTAAAAAAACAATAACAACATCAACAATAACAAGGTCATCTTTCCTTACGATTGCGTAGGTGAGCTAGTGTTTCTGTCTTTCTCAGTCACCCACTAGTAGTGAATAAGTGAGAGAGACGGTGGTTGGCGATCTCCGACGCGACCGCGATTGAGCGACCCGACGCGCTTCGAACAGTCTATCTCACTCAATCGTATCAGTGAGCGCCGCGTGCCGATTGAAACCGAGATGCAATTGAGCGAATGATTCATTTGAAGCGGTGTTAAAGATTCGAATCAGTGCATCAGTTTAAAGAAACGACTCTCTGAGTCGTTTCCGTGAAGAGCGACACACCTCTAATGCTCACTGTTTTGTGCTTATTTTGTGTAGGATTGGTACCTACTTACTTTTTGTAAATCGTAATCATTTGGTTGACGACCAGTAATTTCTGAAAATGGCTGAAAATCCGCATAATAATAACAACCAAGTAGTTGGTGCTGTCACTATTTCCAGCAGGAATGAAGAAAATTCCCAGCCAGTGCCGGTACAGCCGCGACAACCAAGGAACTTGCAGGTAAGTTTATGTTTTATTATGTCAATAAATGCCAGTGACATGAAAGGCTGCGAAAATCTCACATCTCTCGCATGCATAACTCATTTGCCCACGTTCTCACAGGCCCTACAAAGTAGCTCCTACAGACAAGTAGTGTTACCCCCTATTTCTTTTTTGTTATTGATAAGCTGCATTCATACAAGATTGAACACAATTTCAATGATGTCAAAATGCACTTCGATATTGCCCATGTGACCTTGAAAGTTTTAATACCCATTTAAAGGTTCCTGGTTTCTCAGATTCTGTTAATATTATTAAATCCTTGATGTTGGAGTAGCAAAAGTGTTGCTTTGTAATCTGGAGACCTTGAGTTAGACTCACTATGTCTGGTAGATGTTGGCGAAAAGCTTTCCCTCTATTTCTCATCAACATCCACTATATCAGTGGCATATTTTAAAATTGAGTGCCTTGAGACTGTAAGTTTGGCCACTCATTAAATTAACTGAAAAAAGCGATAAAATCCATTCTTTCTGTTATTAGTAAAGTATATGAAATATACTCATATAAATCTTCTATCCTACTGTATATTGCATGGGAATCAGTTTGTGTCTCTCTGTAGTAATGTCACTAGTAGTTACCCATCCAACTCATGACCGCAGTGGATGTTCCTTATCTTAACTAAAAATGATTAATATATAATCATTTATATTAATATACTATTAAATATATAGAGCTTACAGTTGCCATTGGCATGTATTGTGATCTTTCCAATGCATTTGACTGATCTGTAAACTTTATAAATATGGTATTCATGGAAATGCTCTGAATAATTGTATTATTGATTTTGCTGGCCCTTGCATCCTGCCGCCTCAGGCCATTGCCCTCTCCGCCCTAGGATATTTTTTTAAGTCTCATTCCTCTATAATATAGATTGTAGTGATGGATATAGAGTCTATCACTACAATCAGTATATTAGGATCATTGGCTATGCTTATAAATCAGTTCTAGATTACTTACTTTGATTCCTTGGCTTATGGCCGTTAAGCATGGGTCTTCAATAGCAAACATAGCGTACCTAAGCTTTAGATGTTAATTTATTCCTTGCTTAATATATTTTAGTTATAGCTGTTGATATTGCACTTAGGGCAGATAGGCTTTTGGATAGTCCATCAGTGGAAGAGATCCTCTGTTCTGCTGCTAACATCCAGTACCCACCGGTGCGACTCCCTTTATTGCCTTTATTAAATGTATGCCCTGAACAGATAATTATATTATGTCTTATGCTGTTTGTTTAATATAATTAATGATAATTTTAACACCATATGTCATATCTTTAATAAATGATTGCAGGGTCTGCTGCGTTTCGCCATGGAAGCTACAAAGGTAGAGGATGCACCCGGCAACTCTGAGTTTGCTCCGATGGATGAAGAGGTATGCCAATTACATTATATCAGAGAATCTTAGAATTTCATGAATTCACCACCACAAGCCAGGTCTCCCGTGTTATAGAAGAACTCAATGCAGTATCCAGGAATTGTAAGTGGGGCTTGCAATCCGCATAACTGGGTATCTAAATTATCAGGATATCAGCATAATAAATTTTTTTGTTGTATGTTACAACCATGATGACCACTAAAATCTATAATAATGATAATGATAAGATAATGTGGATAATTAGTAAGGGCACTTACTCCCTACATTATTTGGCTTGGTGCTGTATAGCTAACCCGGAAACTGTACAGCTAGCTGCCTTAGTAACATGGTTGTTTAAACTCAAAATAGATTTTCCTTGTCAACGAATTTTGACCGTAAAATTATTGGCCTAGCCTTTGGCAACCCTCTCACCTATTGGTATGTGATGATATGGTTGAAGATGTTCTTAGGGTTAAGCTCGAAAGGAAACTAGCTTTCATAAACAACTGATGTTAAGCAAACCAAACTTCATAAATTGGTAAATTGTTGTTCTCACACCTGGGTGTTGCCTTGGCATGGCACTTGTTACAGCATGGTATTAGGGCATTTTGCAATTGCCTGTCAGGTCAGCTAAATTCATCCCTCAAGTAGAAAATCTGTCGCCAAGCACTTAAATGCGAGTTCCCGCAGCTGCTTGAGAGCCAGTAAATTTAGGAAAGCCTGAACATCATCTTCGATTGTGTCATCACACCATCAGGTGGGATAGTGGCCAAAGGGCAGCCTATCAGAAATTACTGTATCAGCCGGGTTGTCTACTGCTGAACACAGCCTCCTCCATTATAGCAAATTCCATGGGGTTTGCTATAATCCCCACACTTGGCAGGTGTCTTGGGGATCGCAGTTTAAGATATCAGTTCCTCAGAAGGTGCTGCGCCCACCTTCCGGTATCGCCTTTTACGACATCCACAGGTAGCACTGGGGTGGAGGGGTGAGACATTCTAGCCCGGCACCCCACAGAGCTATAATTCGGTCAGCAATTTATAAATAAGTGGTTCAAAAGCACTCAGCCTAAGTGTGATTTCAGAGACGGAAGTTCCTCGAGGAAGCTCTCAAGAGTCTCACAGTGGACATGGCAGAAGTGATCCGCACTGCAATCAAAATACTATCAGACGAAGAGAAGATACGCGCCATACAGTTAGGCGATGCATTGCCTGATGATGTACAGAAAGCATTCAATAATCTCCTGGAGTTGATTGATGACATTGACGTTGCAAATGGTGAGGATTTTTTCTTTCTTAATAATTTCTGTTTGACAAAATCTATTCGGCTATTAAGCAGGTAAGTGATTGTACACACACAAACCTGATGATTCATGATATAATATAATTGACCAAGCGAGCATGTAGTCGTCTCTATACGTCTCTGCTTCAGCTTACATAAAAATGGTTTTGTATGTCCAGTTTTTCTTGGTTGCATTTCTCAATTGGTTGTGAAATTTTGTGAGAGTTTGATAATTTCATAGATTATTTATTGTCAAATTAGCTTTTGGAAATTTTTCGAAATTATTGAGATTGATGGTTGATGAGAGGTTTAAAAACTTTAAATGTATAATAAGTGATGGTGGCTGGCAGATACGCAGTCAAACCATTTTAGATTTTGTCTCTATCACTACAATGCATAGTATCGGTTGAAAAACTAGGCGAAAAAAAGGCGCCGAAGAAGACGCTACCGGCCGTTTGCCACTTCGGTGTGTGTAAGTGTTAGTTATCCAAAACCAGACCATAAACATGTACTACAACGGTTACGCGAAGCAGCGATAATTCAGTGGCATTGGCTAAGGGCTGCCGCGCAGCAGGTCCATGGTTCGAATCCCGCCGCGGGCTTGAGCTTCACCGCATGGTGGAAGGGCATTTTACGAATGCCCGCCTGGCTAGCGACTACCCCTCTAGTAGAAAATCTGTCGCCAAGCACTTAACAGTGTGTTCCGGCACATGAGACTTAACAACTATGTCTCAAGGTGATGGGCGCAGTGCAATTCGTGACTTGTGACGAAATGCATCTGTTTTAGGCAGAGGTTCGTCCGCTTAAGATCAGGTGGGCCTCGAGCTTGTCCTGTCACAATAACATAAAAAAAACACACACCTGTTCACTCAAAAGGACGCGTCTTCCTCAGCAAATTATTGGTACGAATTTGTAACGGTAGGCCTGGTTTGTAAAGACCACATTATAAAAACAAAGAAGTATTACGACTTCGCAAATTAATTAATCAAAAACGGTTATGTAACTACATAACAGTTTATATGCTGTAGAAGTCGGAGCAAGGTGTATACAAGCGAAATCCCTTTATAACCTACTAAAAGACCTCGGCCTGTCAAGAAGAAACGGAACTTCCTTCCTAGAACGTGTATCCAAAGCAGCATTAGTAGGCTCTTACCAATTTTGGTTAGGCAGGGGAGGAGGCTCGAGCGGTGAAGGGGAGCATTGATGTCATCGTAAAGGGCACCTAAACCCCCACTCCCTGGGTTGCAAGTCTCAGACAGGACCTCGAAATCTTGCTTAGCAGGAAACTGCTAGAATCTGATCTGCCCACCATCTTAGCAGATACAGATAGCAGAGCACACTTCCTGTCTTTCGCTGAGAGGTCCTTCAAAACAGCGGTGAAGAGCAACTCGAATCTACCCCCCCGCTCTAGTACCCCTCTTACCCTTCCTGCCCCGATCATAGCCCCACACATCCCCGATCCAAAAAACACAGAAATTTCCCAACTGCTGGCATATGGAGAGCAAGGAGAGCCTGGGATTCGCATCCGAGGCGTTGCTCTCTATATGGAAGGCAGTAAAGAGAGACTCGGAATAAGCTTCTGTCATGCTGGAGCCAAGAGCCGCGTCCAATTATCACCCGGGCTCGCTTGCTTGCTGAATGGGAGCAGCTTTAAAACAACTATGAAGCGTAAAACCTACAACGCGATGCCTGTGAAGGTTGTCATGGGAAATCCATGTCGTTTATTGCGACTGAAAAACAGGACGGTCGTACTAATCGAGTGGACGGACAGGACACCCTTTGCTCAAGCATGTTCGTTGCTCTCAAGTATTGCAGAAAATGCCGACAGAGCCCGAGTGATAAGCGTAGACGCAATGGTAATAGAACACTCAAAGGGAGAAGTTGCTGACCAACTTGGTTGCATTAAAGCCTCAGAACACCATGAGGTAGTTGTGTATGAAGACAGAGGAGAAAATCTTAGTTACCTCAAAAAACCCATACACAACAATGCAACTGATTGTTGGGGACATCCGATCCCGAGTTCAGTTACCAAAAGTGGCTCAGAAAGGCTCCAAGAAAGAGCAGAGGCAGAAAGAAGCCAGGAATGTAGCCCAAAAAAGAATAGTGGGCGAGTCGCCGCATTCCTGACAGCTTTCGGTACAGCAGTAGGAAGCTTATTCCGATACCCATCCCAACCCCGAAACCCAATGCCCACAAAACCACCACCCCGTGGCAAAGCACCATCAAAGGTTACCAGGACGAGAGCCGACATGGGACAGGTCAGTCCGCCCCGATATATCCCGGCACAGGAACCAACGAGCCATGCAGCTAATGCCATCCTAGAGTTTCTAGCCATTATAAGGGCAACCAGAGAGGTCAACCACAGAAACTGCGAAAACATCTTGCAGTCTTTCAGGCTAGAAAATGAAAACCTTCTAAAGGTGAGACTCGAAGAGGCAGAAGCCGCTATATACAACAACGACACATCCCAGGTCATCAAGGGGAAAATGTCAGGTAAGTATATGGCGGCATACAATGCAACAGGCGGATTTGTGTCCCTGGACGAGGGAGCAACGGAGCGACTAGGGAGGCCTAAATACGCGACACCACAAAACGACCCAGTAGTAGTAACGGCCCAGTGCACCAAAATAATGTTAGATGACCGTATCCTCGAAATGGCTAAATCTATTGCGGGGGGATCGGACATAGAGGCATTCTGGAAACACTGGGAAGTACCGAAAATACAATGGGTAAATGGAGTTCCAGGATGTGGCAAAACAACTTGGGTGGTAGGGCAATTCGATGTGGACAGGGACATCATTATCACAACAACCACAGAAGCAGCGAAAGACCTGAGGGAGAAGCTTGCGCACCGAATCGGAGACTTGGTGAAAACCAAGGTGCGCACAATGGCTTCAGTCCTCGTAAATGGTTTTAAAAGGACTGAGAGCTACAGCCGCCTCACAGTGGATGAAGCTCTCATGAACCATTTCGGAGCCATAGTCATGGCTTCCAGGCTGGCTGGAGTTGGTGAACTTGTCCTCATCGGAGATATCAATCAGCTGCCTTACATCGATAGAGATAATCTCTTCGTATTAAGGTACAACCGCCCTAACCTGGTCACAAACATCACCCAGGAGTTGTTATGCACGCATCGGAACCCAATGGATGTCGCGTACGCACTGAGGGAAATATACTCTGGTATATATTCCTCAGCTCCCCGTATTAAGTCACTAGAGCTTGAAAGGTACACGGGTGCAAAAATCCCCAAATCCCTCCCGAACACCTTATTTCTGGTTCACACTCAGGAAGAAAAGGAGGCCCTAACAAGCCAGGGCTACGGAGAGGGAAAGGGATCACGCACCCTTACCATCCACGAGGCTCAGGGACTTACATACGAGTCGGTCATCGCCATCAAGACCAAGAGCAGCATGAAGCTGCACGAGAGCGTCCCGCACGCAGTCGTTGCAGTTTCACGTCATACTGGAACCTTCAGATATTACGCAGATGACGAAGAAGACGCCATAGGACGGTTCGTTAGGAAGGCGATGGTTGCGACACCAAAAGCTATCCATGATTACAACCTCAAAATGGCGATCAAAGATCGAAATAGCGTGGTAATGGAGACCCTGTTAAAATGTGACGTGGGAGAATGACAAAAAAAAAATATGTTAATTTTTGTATGTTATTTTCATATATATAATATTATTGTAGTCCCAAATTATAAATATGTATAATAATTGTAATCGTTGGCACGGGTATCCAGAGCGGTCATGCTCACATAAAGGTGTTGTCTAGCGGCGGTGTTGTGTGTCGGGTCGCCATCTTCCCTCAGAAATGGTTGAGGAAGGCGATGGCTGGCACATGCGTCAACTCGTGAGCGGGTGCTGCTAGAGAACACCGGTCTGTTCTTAATGCTAGTGCCAATGACTTAACCGGAAAAAAAAAAGAAATTTCTTTTAGCACTGTTCCCTCTTAGAATGTTGTATGTATATTTTCTAATTGTAGAAATAATTAAAAAAAAAAATATGTCACTATTAAAAAAAAGGCACGGACCCTGGAGTCTGTGGAGTGTAGATTAATAAATAATAATAAAAAAAAGTCTCAGGCGCCAAACACTATGGGCCCGACACCCGCACGGTGAAACCATGGAATGCTAAGTAATTGGTCTCTTTGTCTTTTTTTTTTTTTTTTTATTAATCTACACTCCACAGACTCCAGGGTCCGTGCCCTTTTTTTAATAGTGACATATTTTTTTTAAATTATTACTAGAATTAGAAAATATACATACAACATTCTAAGAGGGAACAGTGCTAAAAGAAATTTCTTTTTTTTTTTTAAGTCATTGGCACTAGCATTCAGAACAGACCGGTGTTCTCTAGCAGCACCCGCTCACGAGTTGACACATGTGCCAGCCATCGCCTTCCTCAACCATTTCTGAGGGAAGATGGCGACCCGACACACAACACCGCCGCTAGACAACACCTTTATGTGAGCATGACCGCTCTGTATACCCGTGCCAACGATTACAATTATTACACATATTTATAATTTGGGACTACAATAATATTATATATATGAAAATAACATACAGAAATTAAAATTTTTTTGACATTCTCCCACGTCACATTTTAACAGGGTCTCCATTACCACGCTATTTCGATATTTGATCGCCATTTTGAGGTTGTAATCATGGATAGCTTTTGGTGTCGCAACCATCGCCTTCCTAACGAACCGTCCTATGGCGTCTTCTTCGTCATCTGCGTAGTATCTGAAGGTTCCAGTATGACGTGAAACTGCAACGACTGCGTGCGGGACGCTCTCGTGCAGCTTCATGCTGCTCTTGGTCTTGATGGGAGATGACCGACTCGTATGTAAGTCCCTGAGCTTCGTGGATGGTAAGGGTGCGTGATCCCTTTCCCTCTCCGTAGCCCTGGCTTGTTAGGGCCTCCTTTTCTTCCTGAGTGTGAACCAGGAATAAGGTGTTCGGGAGGGATTTGGGGATTTTTGCACCCGTGTACCTTTCAAGCTCAAGTGACTTAATACGGGGAGCTGAGGAATATATACTAGAGTATATTTCCCTCAGTGCGTACGCGACATCCATTGGGTTCCGATGCGTGCATAACAACTCCTGGGTGATGTTTGTGACCAGGTTAGGGCGGTTGTACCTTAATACGAAGAGATTATCTCTATCGATGTAAGGCAGCTGATTGATATCTCCGATGAGGACAAGTTCACCAACTCCAGCCAGCCTGGAAGCCATGACTATGGCTCCGAAATGGTTCATGAGAGCTTCATCCACTGTGAGGCGGCTGTAGCTCTCAGTCCTTTTAAAACCATTTACGAGGACTGAAGCCATTGTGCGCACCTTGGTTTTCACCAAGTCTCCGATTCGGTGCGCAAGCTTCTCCCTCAGGTCTTTCGCTGCTTCTGTGGTTGTTGTGATAATGATGTCCCTGTCCACATCGAATTGCCTTAACCACCCAAGTTGTTTTGCCACATCTTGGAACTCCATTTACCCATTGTATTTTCGGTACTTCCCAGTGTTTCCAGAATGCTTCTATGTCCGATCCCCCCGCAATAGATTTAGCCATTTCGAGGATACGGTCATCTAACATTAGTTTGGTGCACTGGGCCGTTACTACTATTGGGTCGTTTTGTGGTGTCGCGTATTTAGGCCTCCCTAGTCGCTCCGTTGCTCCCTCGTCCAGGGACACAAATCCGCCTGTTGCATTGTATGCCGCCATATACTTACCTGACATTTTCCCCTTGATGACCTGGGATGTGTCGTTGTTGTATACAGCGGCTTCTGCCTCTTCGAGTCTCACCTTTAGAAGGTTTTCATTTTCTAGCCTGAAGGACTGCAAGATGTTTTCAGTTTCTGTGGTTGACCTCTCTGGTTGCCCTTATAATGGCTAGAAACTCTAGGATGGCATTAGCTGCATGGCTCGTTGGTTCCTGTGCCGGGATATATCGGGGCGGACTGACCTGTCCCATGTCGGCTCTCGTCCTGGTAACCTTTGATGGTGCTTTGCCACGGGGTGGTGGTTTTGTGGGCATTGGGTTTCGGGGTTGGGATGGGTATCGGAATAAGCTTCCTACTGCTGTACCGAAAGCTGTCAGGAATGCGGCTCGCCCACTATTCTTTTTTGGGCTACATTCCTGGCTTCTTTCTGCCTCTGCTCTTTCTTGGAGCCTTTCTGAGCCACTTTTGGTAACTGAACTCGGGATCGGATGTCCCCAACAATCAGTTGCATTGTTGTGTATGGGTTTTTTGAGGTAACTAAGATTTTCTCCTCTGTCTTCATACACAACTACCTCATGGTGTTCTGAGGCTTTAATGCAACCAAGTTGGTCAGCAACTTCTCCCTTTGAGTGTTCTATTACCATTGCGTCTACGCTTATCACTCGGGCTCTGTCGGCATTTTCTGCAATACTTGAGAGCAACGAACATGCTTGAGCAAAGGGTGTCCTGTCCGTCCACTCGATTAGTACGACCGTCCTGTTTTTCAGTCGCAATAAACGACATGGATTTCCCATGACAACCTTCACTGGCATCGCGTTGTAGGTCTCTTTGTCTTAGTGTGGTTCACTTGAAACTTTTACCCTTCACACAACAGTGTACATGTCTGGCCGTGTACAGTATGTTACATGATGTCAACTATAATTATTTGTCATACAATATTTTTTTATGCTTTTTAGGTTAGCCTTTGACCACTATCTCACCTGATGGTAAGTGATGATGTGGTCGAAGATGTTGTTCAGGCAATGAAAATTGAAAACATTTTTCTTAAATAAATGCTACTACACATCTAAAGAATTCTTGAATGACAAGAACATGACATTTTAAAAAACATTTATTTTTATTCGGGTGACTATTTATGTATTCGTGTTAGTTTATTTTATGATTATTATTAATTATGTAATTCAATTTCATATATTTAATTTAACATGACATATTTACGTTTAAGTTTTTTGACAAATTATAATAATTAATTGGCTATATTTTGAGAATTATTTTGCCAATTAATTTGGTGTATTTAGATATAAAATTAGTCTCATTAATTTAATGAAATTTGTAATAATATTAACATTGCACGCCTTATGAAGGCAGAATATATTGAACCTGTATTTATAATAATTATAACATCTTTTGTACATGTATTTCATGCAATAAATAATTTGATTTGATTTGGCTAACCTAGAATTACTGGCTCTCAAGGATAGCTGCCGGAACACACCGCTAGAGCTTGGCGACAGATTTTCTACTTGAGGGTGGTAGCTAGCCAGGCGGACATTCACAAAATGCCCAACTACCATGTTGTAACGACTGCCATCCTATAACAACAACCGGGACCGACGTCTTAACGTGCTAACTTAATATTCCAGATTTCTACAAAATGGGTGGCTTTGCTATCTTCCCTATCTGCTTGGGTAGTGAGAACGACACAGTGCGAGCCCTGGCCAGTACTATACTTGGTGAGGCTTGTCAGAACAACCCGTTCTGCCAGTCGAAGGCGCTGGAGTGTGGGCTGCTCAGTGTGATGCTCACTCTGGTACAATCGGAGAGGGGAGAGGCACTGGCTAAGGGACTTTATGCTCTCTCATGTAAGTTTCTCTAAATATATTATTAATTTTCTAAGTTAAGGTACAAAAAATATCGCCTTGATTTGGAAATTGAACCCTCCTTTTCTAAACTTACATGTAATTGTTTTGGTTTACAAAGTTATTCATCATACCGCTGAAGATGGTTCAATGCATACAAATTTCCACATTAACTGTACTATCCCCATGGGGTTTATTTATTTAATTCTTTATTGCACTACGGTACAAAAGGAGGATGTAATGCTAAAGCATTTTCTACCAGACTTCCACATATTAGTTATTAGGCTAGAACTGCACCACTTTTTGTGGGAGTCGAAATCGATCCACACATCCTGAGACATACAGTTTTAAATTCATGAGCTCTCAAGAAGTGCTTTCAGGTGCTTAGAGACAGATTTTCTATTTGAGGGTGGTAGCTAGCCAGGTTTGATATAATGCCTTTCTAACATTCGTTGAAGCTCAGGCCGGTCGTGGGGATTGATCATGGACCTGCGGCAGTCTATGGCTATTCATCATCATCATCATCAGCCGGAAGACATCCACTGTTGAACAAAGGCCTCCCCCATAGAGCGCCACAAAGAACGGCAATTAGCCGCTTGTAACCATTGGCTACCCGCGACTTTCACGATGTCTTCAGTCCACCTAGTGGGGGGCCTACCAACTCTATGTCTTCCGGTGTAGTGTGGCTATTACCGCTCGCATATTATTTCTCCATAATTCTTGTTATGGAACAAATGGTAAAATTTTTGCTTATCATATAAAACATAAATAAAACATCTTCGTGTCCTGTATCTTCAGGTGCCTGCCGGGAGTACGAGCCGGCGTGTCGGGAGCTGGTGTGTTCAGGAGGCTGTGAAGCTCTAGCGCTGCTGCTGCAAGCCGAGGAGCCCGCAGCCAGAACCAAGGCAGCGTTCCTCGTCAGATACTTATGCCACAACTGTTCACACGCCAAGGGTACGTGCTGCGTTTTCTTTGACCCGTGCCCTAACTGCTCACAAGCCAAGTGTACGTGCAGCATATTCTTTGACATCCGTTACAACTCCACCGATGCCAAGGGTATGTGATGAATTACCTTATTTAACTTATATAAGGACGATTCGCAGCCTTTATTATGTTTTGAAGCAATGATGGCCGACCGGTAATAGCTATGGACTGCCGTGCCGCAGTACCCTGGTTCGATCCCCACCGCCGGCTTGAGCTTCACCGCATGGTGGAAGGGATTTTGCCATTGCCCACCTGGCTAGCTACCACCCTCAAGTAGAAAGTCTGTCGCCAAGCACCGAAAGGTGTGTTCCGGCAGTAGTCCTTGAGAGCCAGTGAAATTACAGGCACAATGAGACTTACCAACTATGTCTCAATGTGACGGGCGCAGTGCAATTCGTGAGTTGTCATGAATTGCAACTGTTATAGGCAGAGGTTAATCCACTTAACATCAGGTGGGCCTCGAGCTTGATCCGTCACAATAACATAAAAACAAAAAAAAAAAAGGGTATGCATCTTCTTCTGCTCTACGAAATATAAGTAGGAGCATCCATAGACAACAGAAGTGCATATAAAAATATATGTATTACAACTAGCTGCTTAACTGCATGGTGATGATGGTGATAGTGAAAAGTGTCCTTTTTTATGCCTGATAGGTAAGCCTTTGACATGTCATATTACTCGTAAATATAATTCCTCTAGTTCTTAACGCATCGTATGGGGATGGAGCAGGACACCTATAGTTCAACTTACCGTGTACTATTAAAACTGTTGTACACATACACTTAAATACACCCCATAGTCCCAGGACCCGAAAACCGATAAATAATAAATAAAAAAATATATATTTTAAATTTTAAATCCACCTCAGTTACCTTATTTTTTACACTAATGCCTTAGTTAAGATTCGAACACGTCAGTTAGGTACCTTATTATTTTTACACTAATGCCTTAGTCAAGATTCGAACACGTCAGTTAGGTACCTTATTTTTTTTACACTAATGCCTTAGTTAAGATTCGAACACGTCAGTTAGGTACCTTATTATTTTTACACTAATGCCTTAGTCAAGATTCGAACACGTCAGTTAGGTACCTTATTTTTTTTACACTAATGCCTTAGTTAAGATTCGAACGCGTCAGTTAGGTACCTTATTTTTTTACACTAATGCCTTAGTCAAGATTCGAACGCGTCAGTTAGGTACCTTATTTTTTTTACACTAATGCCTTAGTTAAGATTCGAACGCGTCAGTTAGGTACCTTATTTTTTTTACACTAATGCCTTAGTCAAGATTCGAACGCGTCAGTTAGGTACCTTATTATTTTTACATTAATGCCTTAGTCAAGATTCGAACACGTCAGTTAGGTACCTAATTTTTTTTTACACTAATGCCTTAGTTAAGATTCGAACGCGTCAGTTAGGTACCTTATTTTTTTACACTAATGCCTTAGTCAAGATTCGAACGCGTCAGTTAGGTACCTTATTATTTTTACACTAATGCCTTAGTCAAGATTCGAACACGTCAGTTAGGTACCTTATTTTTTTACACTAATGCCTTAGTCAAGATTCGAACGCGTCAGTTAGGTACCTTATTTTTTTACACTAATGCCTTAGTCAAGATTCGAACACGTCAGTTAGGTACCTTATTTTTTTACACTAATGCCTTAGTCATGGTTCGACCACGTCGACGTCAGTAAGGTATCTTATTTTTTTACACTAATGCCTTAGTCAAGATTTCAGCCTGAGGCGCCAAAATCTTAAAGGTAGAGCCAATATTAACCGACTGAGCATTTCCTATTTTGTAGGTTTTAGATATGGTGTCTTATTATAAATGATATTTCTAAACTTCATCTACTTTTTTCGCAGAAAAATTCATCACCCTGAATCTCATAAAGACCATCGCGGGGCACATCAAGAAAGGCCGGGATTCTACAACAGAACACCTCCTCAGCATCATCCTAGCACTCCTAGAGAACCGTGACTCCACAGTCATCAGGCAGTGCATGGACCCCGGCCTGGGCCTGAAGAACATCATCGAAGAACACCTGGAGCATCCTGATCTGGTAGATGATACCTTTAGGGAGGAGAAGGAGTACTGTGCGGAGTTGCTTGCTATATTGGAAAGCTATCCCAAAGTTGAGAGCGTGGATGAGGAGGTAGATCGGTAGATGGGTTCTCTAACAAACCATAGTGTTAAGCTTCTCTTTGTGTGTTTTTTTTGTCACTCTTAAAAGACCAAGATTCAAAACCAGCTAATTAAAGTCACTACATAATTACAAAATTACAAAAGGAAATATTATAGTCATAGCCGGGTATGCTCTGACCGCTGAGCTAACATGACAGATTACTATAATTTCTACTCTAGTTTAACCATCGCATGGGGAATGTAAACCGCGGAGTGTGCGTTATTGCAAAAATGTTAAAATCACTACATAATATTTTTTTGATTTTATTATTGACATTGACAATTCTGACATTGGAGAAAAGTCACGATAGCTTTGAAAAGGAACTCAATAAATATTCTATCAAAATTTTTGTTTTACTATTATTTATTCTATGTGAACACAATGAATTTTTAATTAGCAAAAAGAGCATTTTGTGTTGTTATTTGTAGCTGTTTTAAATTTACTAAATGGAATACGACAGCCTTCAAAAAGCTATTATTCCCCACAAATCAAACGCTTAATGCAATAATTTAGCATTTGTGGTTGTTATTTTTTATGTATAGATGGCTATCTGAATAACCTAATGTAGAATTTTCAATTTACATCAATTTTACATCAATCGACACCAATATCAAATGTATCTTTTGTTTTCAATTAAGTTGTCTTAATTTTTTCTATGGTTGTCAACGTTTACTTACGAATATGGTTTTGGAATGTAAGGTAGAATGTGGAGAGATAAGATGGTGTAAGGTTATTTGGGTATTTTTATATTGTGTGAGTTTTTTTCTACTTTAATGTGCAATGCATTTACTTTTATTTATAAAATGGTAAACCACATTAAATAGGTACTTAGTACTCACTTACTTATTGTGCTAGCCTTAGTATCCACCAGTCTGTTTGTTAAATTAAGACGATTTTTTATTGTAATGTAGGAAGTTCTTTCTAGAATTTATGCATATCCTAGAAATGCAGGAAAATCCGCTGATTAAGCTAGTGCATTTAAATTTCAGGGCCGATTCAGTTATGTATAAGTTAACGTGTCTATAATATTTTTTATCCCAAATGACATTTAGGCAGTTCACTGCGTTAGGCGGGATCCCGCCGCGTAAACGCGTGCAGGGGGCCAACTCTCACCTATTGCAGTAATAATAACTTAATCTTACTGCTAAATTTTTACCTCCACGTCTATTAAGCAAGCTACAATCGGTAATGTAATCGCTCGGTGTTTTGATGACGTCACAACAAATAGTTCACTCTTTTCGCGAACTCTGACGTGACAATTAATATGAAGTATTACTGTTCCAACAATAAGTCCGCCATGTATATCCATCTTAAAAATGTTGCTTTCTAGCAGCGGATTTGAACTGGATTTTGACTATTTTACTATAAAAATGGGTTAAATTACTGTGTAAAGAAATAAAAACATGGTACGTTTTTTATTTCTATTATTCTTTAAAATAAATGCTACAAAATTATTTCATGAGTGAAAGTATTAAAAGTTACAGACAGCTGTGCAAAATGAATATCGTAAAAGTATGGTAAAACCGATTCATAATGTCGTAGTTAGGAGCAGTGTGAGCGGGATAATGCTATATTATAAACATATTATATCTCGCTTGCACATCCGTGATTCATATTTCATTTCTTCTTTAAGTAGGACCAAACCAATACTGCTTGATTGTGAGGTCGGTGATAGTTCGTGTCTATGAATGATTATTTTAAGCATGAAACAAAACGCTCCTATTTATGATGGTTTCGTAAAAGGTGGAAGTTGGCCCCCAGGCCTGATTTTATAAAAGTACACTTGGTACAACTTCGACCATGATTCAACAAACAATCTGTTTGTTTGTGGCGTTGTTATTATGAGTAAATAGTCTGTTACGATATTCACAATACACCAAACGCCCGGTCAAACGAGCTGTGCGTGTTCGTGGCTCGTCACGTCGCGTGATCACATCACGTGTTAATGCGATGGGATCCCGCATAACGCAGTGCACGCCCTAAAACTGTATTTGTCCACGATTATTTTACGCTTGTGTTTTTATATAAACGTACTACACTGGGAAAAACGACTTTAAGGCTTAAATCAAATTTGACCTTTTACCGTTGAATTGTAACTACGTAAGATGAATTCGCAACTCTTAAGATGATTTTCACCACGCAAAGCGAAATCAATAAAAATGTACCATGTTTTATAATAAACACAACCGTCAAAAAAAGTATTCCGCCTTCCGTAAAGTATTTTCAGAATTGAACTTGTTATACGATAATAATTGCAGTATTGACCATAAAATATACCTTACTTTTACGGCGGTTTATATACGGTGATTATCACTATAACGACTTAATCAGCCTCATCGAAAAGTCAATATTTAAGAAAGACCACAAAATACACCTTAAATGAAGACGAAAAGAAACATTCGCCTTCACTGACCTCGTTTAACGCCTTGTAGTTGGAAGGCGTTTTTAAACGTATTTACGTTTGGTCGGTTTTTTGCCTTCATACCATATAAATTGGCCGTCATTAGGGCGCTTTTGACTTTAGATTTTTCTCAGTGTACCTGGTTTGATAATGAAACGAATATAAAATGGCGCCTCTCCTCCATCTCACTTACACGCTATAGACTTCAATAATGTGCAAGTGAGAAGCAATGATTATGGGCGCCATTTTAGATCGTTGCTTTATTAAATTGGGTAAAGTGTGCACACTTATACAAGAAGTATATTTAAATAATATATTCTTAACGTAGTGCTATATTTAAAAGACTGTACTTTTGAATAAAACATTATATAACACTCAAAACTTTTTATTTACTTGAACAGTAGAAGATATTTATGAGGTAATCACATGTCGACAACCTTTACTTGGTCAGTGGCGTCCAAGTCTAAGGTGATTGGTTTGAACTCGAGTTCTTCTTCGGACCAATCGAAGTTGATGCCGGTCACTTCAAGGAACCAGTCGTGGTAGTGACCAGGCCGCACGTAACCTGTGAAAGTAACAAAAATGAGGGTATTGTGAAATTAACGTGACATATTGAGTAATTGATGTTAAGGCTGGAATACACTTTACTATTTTAATATTGTTATGTTTGCAATAAAGCCTGCTTGGCGAATTACATTACAAAATTGCAAATTAACGACAGAAAAAAATATAGACATGTGCGGGATTCGAGTCCGCGTCCATCCACACCTTTAGCCGGGGTATACTCTAACCAATTGAGCTAATATGACACAATGACTAAACTCTAATTTTTGCTCTCGTTCTTCAACCATCGTATTGGGATGGAGCGACACCTATAGTTGTCACACTTGCATAATATCCTTGCACATGCAGCTTACTTTCATGTGTATACGCTAACTGGCATGCCTGTACCTGCCACGCAAGTAGATAGCACAACATTTGATTTACTGGCATGCAACATGAGGGAGGGTCCGCGGGGGGCTGTCTCGTGAACTGGTTTGTGTATACGCCTTACAAATGTGCAAATCTATCCACATTGTGCCAGTATCTTCTATATATCTTCAGCCGTTTCGTATATACAGCATGTGTCAGCTGGAGACCAACGCGTCAGCTAACACACTAATAATCACGCGTAGCATCGAAGTTTATTTGGCACCTACATTTTGAGTTGGTATTCATAATTGCACAAAATATGCTGTGTATGTGTATTGTTAGATGTGACTACGTCACTGAACGTCACGTCCTCGCTGCGGCTTCGACTCGTGGTTTAACTTTCGTTCTATTGAAATCATTGATTAAATTTAGTTAAAGAATTATTACAATACCTTTTGTATTCTGTGCTTATAAGAAAATAATATATTATCAGTATTAAGTGGAAATAAAATATTAGTAGAAGTACTGTATTTCTACTGCCATGCAGTAAAGTTATTTTTTTTATGTTATTGTGACGGAACAAGCCCGTTGCTCACCTGATGTTAAGTGGACTCAGCCTATAACAGATGCATTTCGACAAGGACGAATTGCCAAGCCCGTTATACTGAGACGTACAGTTGTTAGGTCTCATGCCTGTTATTTTATATTTATAGGTATATAAATATATAGGTATATAAATATATAGTTATGATATAGGTGCTTGGCGACAGATTTTTATATAGATACTTGAGGGCGGTCGCTAGCTAGGCGGGCATTCATAAAATGCCCTTCCACCATGCGGTGAAGCTCAAGCCCGCGGAGGGATTCGTACCATGGACCTGCTGTACGGCAATCTATAGCCAATACCACTGAGCCACCACTGCTTCTGTATGTTCGTATATTGTTTTAAAATCCGAGGCTTGATAAAGCAATAACAAGGCACATTGCCTCGTTCATAAGTTCCTTGCACTTACGGTACCTATAAGTACTTACCTTCTACCTACATTGCTGTGATTGATGTGATATACACCCATCTTGCTTATTCTGTTGTACTTCCAGCACTGTGAGCATTGAAGTTTCATACAACTATGCTGTGTCTGTGTTATTGTGGAACACCAGAACTTCTGAACAGTAAGTTCTCAATTCGGTCATATTTTTATTGCTTATTAGAGTGTTGAGATTACCTGCAGGGAATGGACTGTTGCAGCCAGCACTGGAGCCGAAGCTGACGACGCCGATCATGCTCGGTTTGCCGTCGAAGTCCACCACGGTCAGGGGGCCGCCGCTGTCGCCCTGAATGATAAATTATTATACAGTGTTATTGGTAAAATGCTAACAACTTCTTGGGGTTGACTTCTACCAGCCCTAACAAAGATTTTGAGATATTTTTATGTTTTTGTTTGTTTATGTGTATTTGACGGAATAAGCATGAGGACCACCTATGTTAAAAGTCTCTTGTGCCTGTAATTTATTATTTTCCGAGCCAAGAGCGCCCGCCGCAGCAACACTGGAGCAAAAACTCCCTTTGAATAGAGTTTTCAATATTTACATCAAGCAAAGTAATAAAAAATATGAAATAATAAATTACAGGCACAACAGACTATTAACATCAGGTGGTCCTCGTGCTTAATCCGTCAATACAAATAAACAAACACAAAAAAAAACATTTCAATATGTTTGTTAGGACTAGCAGAAGTCAACCCTAAGAGATTTTTAGCATTTTCCAATAACCCTGTATATTTTAAAACAAGAAAGGAGGCGTTATCTTTTCAATTATTCTTTTTGTATGTTAAACTATTACTCCGAGAATTATGTTTTTTTGTTGGGTAGAGTTGGTTTTGGTACTTATACCTCCATGATGATCCCATTCAAATTTCATCAACAACGGTTCAGTAGTTTTTAAGTTACAGTCAACTGAAACAAGTTTTTCGTTTGTGCATACTTGTTGATGTAATGGATTGCAACTATTGTCGATGTTGAACTGTGTTTTTACCGAGTCACAAAGATCTTGTTAGCAATATAGGTACATCACTATAAAGAGTGAAAAAAAAAAACATCAAGGCTTCCAACACTGCAAAGTATGAAATAATTTGTGGATTTCGGACCACGATAATGTGAGTGATACAGTGCTTTGAATCAGCATGGTAAGTACTTCACTTTGAAAGCTATCGCGAGTTTTGTCCGTATTAACTTATTATGTTAACTTGGTACCCGTACCTACTGACTTCAACGAGTTAATTCATACTTTTCAGTGCCGGGAAGTCGTTTCAGTTTTCTTTTAAATATTTTTACTTGGTTAACATTAGGACACGAAATATCGAGAACTCAATAATAAACAAATACACGGTTAAAATCCCGTATAACAAGACACATATACCAATCTTCCTACAATGTATATGTACTTCAAATAATTTAATTTTACAAAAAGAACCCAGTACTGGGTTTAGGAGGAAACCAAAAACATATAATGTCGTAAACACCCCTGTGAATCTCAGCAGAATAAGACTGCGTATCCACAAGTAGGTACTATACAAGTATCAATAGAATTGCTTCATTCTAGCTAAGCACAGCGATCCTATTGAAAAAGAACTTTTTAATTTCTCTTAATCCCTACTAGTAGTACCTGCCAACTACATCAGAAATAAAATAAAATAAAAAATAACCTGGCAGGAAGATTGCGAGGTTTCATTGTAGTACGCTGCGCAGACGGTCTGTTCTTTGATAACCTGGCTGTTAGGGTACCACCTCAGGCACTCCTCGTTGGTGATGCCGCTCAGGAACGTCCACAGGAGCACCTCCGAAGCAGCTCCACCTGATCAAGGATAAAGATAACTCAAGCCCTGTATCCTATCCTATGGATAACTTAGGGGCTGTGCAGTTGTTTGAGTTTAGGTTCGACGATACGTTTCGAAGGCTGACTCTAATCTTCATGAAATTTGGTAACAAGATACTTATAAATATAAGCAAAAAATCTGTTTTTTTTCGGGCTTTCTTACCAGAAAACAGCAAACAACAAACGTCTCACGCACACGATTTCGTGCATTTATGAATGAAATTCTATTGTTATCATATATGTTATCATATATCTATGATGCGCATGGATTAAATAAGCTTGTACTGTCCGTCTATTGAAGCTTTTAAGAGTCTTTTGAATCGTAATAGTTGAAATTTTCACAGAATAAGAAATTGGTATGGCGGATATTTTGATTTCGCTCAGCATGCGTCCTTGTCACCCACCAAAAAGAAGTCTTGCTAAAGAGACCTGCTACCTGGTGCAGGATCCGCGCCGTAGACCTTAGGATCCATAACTGGCACTGGCACATCATCACTTCCGGTTTTACAAAACCGGCACAAGAGGATTGAGGATATAAAGTTCGGTAAGAGATAGAAAGCATAGCTCACCGTTCCAGAGGTCATCAGTACGTCCGTACCCGCTGACAACAAGCCGGACTCCATCGTAGTTGGTGTTCTTCTGCTCGCTGTTCTGCAGCCGGCAGGGCTGGATCGTAGCTAAATAAAACATGGGAATGGATAGTATTAACTGGAGCAGTGGCATAGGAGTGTCAAATGTATCTATACTTCCGAGTTTAATGCCCGTATTAGACAACTGAAATTAGATTTTTTCGTAAGAAGTCAGGACTTTTTACATTTTATTTATTACAATTATAAATACTTATAATGATTTTTGATTCTGTACGAGAGCCTAACATAATTATTAGTATCTAGTTAGGGGGTGATCTGCATATCTAGTCATATATTTTTTTAAATTACCCTTTCGTCACAATCTCACCTGATGGTAAGTGATGCTGATGATGCAATCGGACATTTATTGGAATGGTACTCACGTCCATATGGGATATGTTGGTCCAGTCCCAAAAGGGCGATGTCGGCAGTCTGCACACCAGCGCGGATCTCATCGTAGTCAGGGTGTATGAACTTGTGCGTGCTCTCAACCAGGAAGTCTGGTCTGGTCAGGTTGGTGAGCCCGAAGCGGACCACAAACGTGATGCGGCTATGGGAAACACAATCATTGCAGTTTAAAAAATTAGGTAAGACTAATCTGTTTTTTTTTTGGCGAGGACCAGGTTGTTTATTTGACGTGAATCATGCACGAAACACATCTTTGAACGTCTGAGTTTAGTCACTCACAAACTTTCGCATAGTGTGATAATTTCAAATACGCTTCCACTTTTATCGTCACACACGGTGGCCAAAAGGATGCGTCTTCGATTCTCACTTGAGACGAACATTAAGTATCTGCTAATTTGTTTTTAAATCATTTCTTCACCCTCATAATTGGATAGCTGAATCAAGAAAAATAATGCTTTATAAATGAGCATCAATTCACTATACATTTTTATATGCCTACAACCTAGCCTTAGGCTTACAGTCTAGCTATTGACCATTATCTGACTTAATGGTAAATGATGATGCATTCGTCTGGCTAACCTAGAATTACTGGCTCTCGAGGAAACTGCTAGAACAAATTTAGGTGCTTGGTGATAGATTTTCTACAAAATCATTCTACAATGCATCCACAAATTAGTCTATCACCCTGTAAACTTTACCCTGTTTACTTAAAGCACAGAATAACTTAAAATCAATTTCGTGTAGGATATGAAATTAACCAACATAACTTTTGGAAGTCGGTACCATGCATGCTTATTCAAAACATGCTGAGCAGAGAAATGTTGGACCAGCAAATTCCACATTAACCATGTTGGTTAATTTCGTGTAAGCAAGCGAAGTCGATTTTTTAATTCCTTTTTTCTAGGTACTCATGAAGATGCAGGTGTAGTAGGTATAGTTACTTAACAGATTAATTTGTACTCACTTGGCCAAACAATGGGCAGCTGTGAGCACCCACTGGTGATGGATAATGGAGCCACCACATGAAGATACTCCTCCGGTGTTGGAGACCATCCTCAGACTGATCTGGTGAGGGATTTGTCCGTCATATGCTGGCCATCCTCCGACCACTCTCGAGCCAGGCGCTACCGGAAATAGGAATAGAATGACACAAGTGATGGGAGACGATGGACAATTTTGAAGCAGTGATAGCCGTGAGGTATGGACTGCGGTTCCGTAGCTCCACGGTACGATCACGACCGCCGGCTTGAGCTTCACCGCATAGTGGGAGGGCGTTTTGCGAATGCTCACCAGGGTAACTACCACCCGCAAGTAGAAAATCTATCGCCAAGCACATAGCCGTGTGTTCCGGCTTTCATTGAGAGCCAGTATGACACATAAGACTTAACAACTGTATGTCTTATGGTGACGGGCGCCGTGCAGTTCGTCATTTGTGACGAGAAGATTACCGCGGTGGGTCTCGTGCTTGTTCTGCCACGAGCACATAAAAAGAAAAAAACACGAGCAGATATGAGGATAGTGAAGCAGGATAGCAACATTTTTCTATGTTTGACATCGATCTAGGAAAAGAGTGCTTTTCTCATGGCCAACTACCTATATATTGCACTTTCTCGAGTAGGGTCTCTTGAAAATCAATATGATTTATTGCCATCTACAAATACCACTGCTAACATAGTAGCATTAAGGTAAAAATGGAACATTAAAAATAAAAAAATAAATGTTTGTAAATAAAAAATGTACTTGAATAAAGAAATGATACACAAATATAAAAAAACTACATTAAAATAAATAAAAATATAAAGTAAATATAAAGGTAAAAAAATATTTAGGATCAAATGTCGGGTCGGGGTGCTATATTTTTTAATCTATAAAATATGTGATAGTAATATTAGTAAGCACGTATAGGCATACATTCCCTTATATTATCAGACACAATTGCTTTCTTTATCACTACATACGAGTATTGACAGTAGACTGTCATGCATTTACTGTACGTTTATGCCAAAATGTTTGAAAAATAAATGTCCACCCGTGCGAAGCCGGGACGGGCCGCTAGTATTTGTTCAAACTCGTTGAAATTTTACATGCATGTCCTGGGGCCTAAAATCTATTCTTCTGAATCGACAGTTTTTAGTTTTATTATATATTGTATCACTAAAATAAGTTTGAAAATACACATTTTTACGGAAACCAGAAGCATAGATTTAGACTCAAGGATATGCATGCTAAATTTCAGCGAGTTTGAACACTTGGTGTATACAATATGACGAAAACGAATACATCGATTTAGTACATTCACTATTCACTCACGAAGGCGCGCCCCTCTACACTAAATTATTGGTGCGCATTTGTACGGGTAGAACTCCTTTGTACACTGAATGTTAGTGTGGGTGTAAATTTTGACGCTACATACAGTAAAACACAATAAAATGTAAATTATAATCGCTTGGGTAGGCGGTAGGGGTTACCCTATGGCGTGCTGGGTTAGAATGTCACCCCCCATTTCTTTCCGTGGGCAAGGAAAGCGGCGCGACTAATATAAATTACTAGAAGCTCTGCAACAGCGATTTCAGTAGAATTTGTCAGTAGATATGTAATTGAATTCTATAGTTGAGGTATATAGTACCTCTACGCTTGGTAGGCGTATTGGCGTCTGCCAATTGTCGATCATGGCAAATTGGGCCACTCAAAGGGGGAGACTTGTTCAACGGTGGACGATTGCACTTCGTCATCATCATGTGATGATGATGAAGCTGCATTAGTTGCAACTACACTCATAAATATGGAGGGGCGCGAGGTGTAAGTGTAATGGTCTGTAACCACATATAGTGGTCGTACGGAACCCTCAGCGCGCAACTCCGACTCGCTCTTAGCTGGTATATTAAACATTTTTCGTACTCACCACGTAGGTCTTCAATGATGGCGGGTTTGGCATTTCTGAAGATGGCGTCGCCCTGAAAATTTTAATACTCAGTAAAATCGAACAGAAATCATTTTTAAATCATTATGGCCGCGCAGGAAATCAATTTTCGTACCAATTATATATAAGGTTGCCATTCCCGCAATGGAAAGGTGAAAGTCTTCAAAGAGTGTGTCTTCAGGTCGTGACAGGCTGCTGAGACGCGGGCACTCATGGTACGACTTGTCCATCAATTTAAAGTATTCAGCGAGCTATGGAGGGAGTATGATCGGAGTTTCTATGACGGACGCATCAGACCTCTTTGTGAATGAGTTCATCCGAGGAAGTACTGCCAGCATACCTATTTCTATCAACAAGCTGTTCTATCTGAGCCGATGATGTGTTGCAGATGTTGTTCAGGCTAACCTAGAATTACTGGCTCTCAAGGATAGCTGCCGGAACACACAGTTAGGTGCTTCGCGACAGATTGTCTACGTGACAGTACAGGCATAAGCAACCTTTTTTGTGTTGCGTGCCAAACTTTACAATAATTATGCAGTCGCGGGCCAAAGCAATAAATAAAATATTTTTTACACGATTTCCCAAAAAAAGGAAAGTCATGTATTCAGGGTTCGTATCTTTATTTCACCATACCTTCTAAACGGCATACTGTGAGTTTTTTTGCTTCCATACCCATAGAGTTGTGTAACTATCTAAAGGGCTTGAAAAAACGATTCCATAAATGTGCAGATTTAATTTCAATGGAACGCTAAAACAATTAACGAAAATAAATAATTTGCAGTCGGGTTTTTTACTGCTTTATTAATTTATTGTTAATTTAGTTATGTTTAATTATACATTTATTATGTTTCTTTTGAACTTAATTCACGTTTAATGCTTAATGTTATACTTGTTTCTGGATTTCGGTTTAGCTATCCTATAAGTATAGAGCTATTCATTTTCCTAAAGTCGTAAATTATTCCAACAGCAGGTTAATATCATAAAATTTCAAAACAAGTCTGGCGGGCCAGTTTTAAAACTGAGACGGGCCGGATCCGACCCGCGGGACGGAAGTTGCCCACATATGATATAGTAGCTAGCCAGGCGGGTATTCGCAAAATCTACGTCCATGTTATAACGGCTGCCATCCTAAGATAACAACTGGGACCGAAAACGGTTTAAATCATGTCCTCCGAAGCACGTGCACGTTGAGTAATGCCACTAGCGGTCACCCATCCAAGTTATTATCTTTAGAAAGGCTTTTTTCTTTTGGTATAATATTAAAGACACAACAACTTAAGTAAACTAAGTGCTTATGAACTTACGTAAGTTGTTTATCTATCTACTTATTTAGCTATGACTTAAGTTTAGTTTTTAATATCTGATATACCTATATCCTCCAACTTCATTCAAGTGCAAATCCATTAGAAGATAAAAAAAAAATATATAACTTTTCAAGCACTTTCACATTTCGCTTGATAAGTGAATTTACCCATATGGGATATCTCAAGATAGTACACGATTTTTAAAAAATTAGATCAAAATTAACTTACCTGGACGTATCCCAGAATAAGAAACAGACCCAAAAGGTGGTGAACCTCCATCTTGCGTAATTAATGCAAGACTAAGGTCTAATTATCGGCTTATTAATTCATAATTTAAATTAGTTGTAATCAAAAATTTTATCTGTAATCAGTCTGAAGATAATTCAGATTAAATTTTAGTTAACTGGCTAATCACTTTGGATTATGTTATGATAAACTACTTATGAGTTAGATAGGTACGATTGAATTAAGTTTTGGGTTTCATGCCTACGTCATATTGATAGCAGATACCAATCTTAATCTACTTTACATAACATCGCCTGTTTTCTATGAATTCATAGTAAAAATAAGAAAGAATAAACTTATTTTTTGTATACTTACGTAAGTATATAGATGACTTTTAGATTGGTACATAATCATCATCATCCGCCGGAAGACGACGACTGTTGAACACAGGCCTCTTCTTTGCCATAACCTTCACGCTTGACAGGCGTCTTGGGGATCGCAGTTACAGGTATCAATTTCTCAGGCGCTGCTGCCCACATTCCGGTATTTTACCCTTTGTCACCGCATATATACGATAGGGGAAGAAAAGGGGGCCGGTTGGGTGATATTATAGAATGTCACCATTCATAATACCACCTTGAAAATAGATCATACATAGGGGGGGGGGGTTAATATGGGGGTATACATATACATTTTATATACCTGTGGTAGTCGTAAGAGGTGGCAATGGGGAAAATACCAGAAGGTGGGCAGCAGCGCCTTCTGAATAACTGTCATCTTACACTGGGATCCTCAAGACGCCTGCCAAGGGATAATGGCAAACCTCCCATAATGGCAGAGGCATTTGTTCAATAGCGGATGTTACATGCGTGTTGATGATTATAATGATTCTGCGAAAATTTCATCCGGCGTCCCTATATATTATATTGTTTAAAACATCCCAGCTTTTTAAACATACCTTTAAAAAATGGTGCGCTTAGAAAGAGGAAATCGTTTTTTTGTAAGCAAACACGCAATGTCCCGCAGGTATGTCTTCTCCGAAAATTGCCTCATTCTGAATCGCACAAGGAAATTCTAAGCATAGTTCTCGCCATGGTTTCTCGTGCGTTGTCTTTAAAATAAAACGCCTAATCAGAAAACTTAATCGACTGACACTTTTATCTTAATCCATAATTGATTCCTTGTACTTTGGTACGTACATGGTCAGATTTCAAATATATACACACATAGTTACCTAATACATAAGGATAGATTTTTTCCCCTTCTAGTGGCAATAGTTAGGTTTTTAGTCCAATAGTTCGGTTGCTGCAAATCACCGAACTATCTCAACGCAACTCTTTAATTAATTAAGCGGTTAATTTTAAGCAAACGATAAAAAACTCAAGTAACCAACGAAAACTTTAATAAATCTGATTCAGTTTCTGACAAAAACTGAATGATTTGGCGCGTGTTATGTGACAGCTGTCAAAGTGATTGGATTCACTTTTTATTATTACAATAAATGAACTTAAAAATAGCTTTAAAATTAAGATTCAGGAGTCACTTTGCGGAGTTGATAACATATATTATAAGAACACATTAAATAAATATTAATAAAACACTTCAAAAATATAATCACTAAATTATATTTTACTATTCCGCCTAATGTTCATGTTTCATACGTTTGGCTAGATGGCGTTTATGACACCGCAAGAATTTTCGACGCGTTGCGATTCTACACGAAGCATCCTCAGGAGGTCTTGACTCTTCGAGCGTACGATCGAGAAATGTCTCGGTAGATTGACATCGACGTGACGTGGCTGTATATATGGCGTCACGTCGGCTTAGTAGGAAAATTAGGTGGAATTGTCACTAGATATATAATGTTCTTTTTTAAATGTTGATTGAATGTTTTCTTAAAATATTTCAAATTACATTAACAAGTTATTGCAGCACATTTTTTTTGTTTCGGACGGGAATCGAGCTGTCATCCGAAATTTAGATATCGATATGATCTATCACTTTTGAGAGAAAAGAGTGCTCTAAGGTCAATGTTTCGAGATAAAAAACGTTGACAGCTGTCATGCGCCATGGAGATATTAATGATATATATATATATATATATTTGTAACGAAACTATTAGTCTAGGATCAATAGTTTCCAATGCCTAGTTTCCTAGATAAGTTAATTTACCAAGTTTGACAAGTGTCACATCTAGCACATAGTTCATAGTTAATTTTAAGGTAAACGAAACCTTAATATGAAATCGAAACCGGAAAATATGTCATCACCACTAAAAACCACTTTAACAGCTGTTGCGGCCAAAACCAATGTATACAATTTTAAAGTGTTTAACAATAAAAACAACAGAGACGTGAATCTCCAACTGTCACTGTGATAGCTGTCATGTCAAACAAATAGATATTCCGTTTTTGCATGAAAACATGTTTTATTTTTAGGCTGTGGTTTGGGTATTAAAATTCACAATGAAGTTTGTGTTCTGCTTGAGGGTGGTAGCTAGCCAGGCGGGAATTCAGAAAATGCAATAGATAGACCCATTAGGCAAATACCTACTTGGCATTCCATTCTATGGATACACAGTGCGGCTCCATCACGTTGAAGACTAAAAAAGAAGTTCAAGACATACTGTGACTTGCAATTCAGAGGCCCCAAGGTAAACATCAATTCTCCCCTTCGAATTTGACATGTTTTTTTTTCATTTATCTTGTTTTGACAGCTGTCTAACTGACAGTTGAAGACCTAGATACGTAAGTTTTAGTTTAGTTTACATTTAGGTAGGAAAATAAAAAAACAACTGATTTCAAAATAATCAACACTTTATTTTAATGTCTAAGTACAGTACAGTTGCAACCAACGCGTTTATAACTAAATATCACAATATTCATGTATCTATGGTACACTTATTGTCAATTTTTGTTCTGTGTATATAAGTACTATCGAGGCAACAAGTGGTATTACAAGTTATGTTATTATGTACATAATTTAAGTCACTAAGCAGTTTACAAGCATACTTAATGTTTTTTTCTTTTATCTAATGAATATATGAAGTTGGTATTAAGGGATTTTTTGCCAGATCTCATATTAGGTTTTAAGCTTTTGACCACAATCTTAGCTGATGGTAAGTGATGATGTGGTGGAAGGTATTAACAGGCTTAACCTAGATTTTAGGTGTAGTCATAGGTTTAGGTATAGGTTTTGACTGTTTGGCATCTTCTACCTGATCACTTTTACAAATATGTAACAGTGGAGAAGGGCTGGCCTTTCTTTAAATAATAATAACCAATAGTCACGCGGCCGCCTGTCTGGTCTTCTAAAGACGGAGTGGCAAGTAAATAATATTTTGACAATCGATTCGAGTAATGTCAATTTTTACAACCACCTGTGCTAAGATATATACTGAATGCCTTTTGAAAAGTAAATTATTTTTAAAATAAAGATTGTATGTATATGTTACCAAGTCGACTTCAGGACAAACTAGTTCGTCCATCCCAACTATTCACCCAAAACTGACATGCGAACCCTAGAGGTTACATTACAAAATTTCAAATTTACTAGAGAAAAAATTATAATTAAGTGCGGGATAGAGAGGTTACGTTTTTTGTACACCACACAAAGTTTAGTACGGTTTTCAGAAAAAATAACATAACCTACCGTTCTATGTCGTGTCTGGGTGGGAAGGCTTATATAAAAGGAACAACTAGTTTGGACTAAACTAGTTTATCCTGAAATCATGTTTGACGGTAACATTATATATAATCAATGTTTTGTTAGTACTAAAGTTGTACATATTCATATAACGCATTTGTTTGTACAAATTTAGTATGTTATATTTTTTCATAATGTATATAATTTTTAGTATTTGATAAGTTTTTTTTATTGTAAAATACGAAACATTTTGTGTACCATAATAATTTTATCTAATAGGTAAATTCTTGATTGCCATAATGGTATACCTATAGTGAATAAATAACGAAAAATACATGACGTAAGTAGGTACTTACGTCATTATTATCACATGTTTTAGTTCATTGTACACGATTACTAAATTAATATTTTTCAATCCAGTAAGAAATTCAAAAAACATCATCTTTTTATAGCGCCTCGTTGTTTTGTTACAACAGTTTGGGGTCTAGCAGCGTTCTATAAATGGCAATAGGCTAGATCCCTACTACATAAGATTTAAAAATGTGTTTTCTTACACACTTCTATTTCTCTGATAGGATTATCAGCGGTATACAGGCATTTTGTTTTTTTTTACATTATTTGAAAGTTATGCATACGTAACTAATCTACTTATATAAATATAACGATAAATAATACGGCAATAAATTCATAATTTTATAAGTACAAATTATTTATAATTTATTCTGGTATTCAATAATTTTATACAAGAATATATAATAGACTGCAGGTATATGATCTTTAATAGTTATATTATAAATTATAGCTTCCTTATATAGGTGTATATCTTAGTAAGAACCGCCAGTATTTGACTGACACAAAAACATGTCCAAATATTACATGTGTAAGGTTGTGTAATAGTTGAAAAAAATTCCACTAATGTGTAACACTCACAAATATGTTATTTTGTACCTAAATCATACTCTACATATTATACAGCTAGTTAACGTACATGTATATCATGAAAGTGACCACCGTCAATGTTTGTAAGATATATTCTTCATCTTTTCAACATAGGGATGAGGGAAACAAACTTGATCAAATCTTACTTGTGTAAAATTTGAAAACGTGTCCAATAATGTGTTACGGTCAGAAAACATGTGTATACTATACATACCAGTTGTATACTTTACGTAGATGTATATGATAAACGAAACACTGCAGCAAAGCGACATGGACACAACATCAAATTTTACTTGTTAAGTTGTGTAAATGTTGAAAACATGTCCAATAACATGTAACAGTCAGATATGTGTTCTTAATGTACCTAAAATATACTAACGCTAATACAGCTTGTTTCCATATATGCACTCGCATATCATGAAAAACAAAAGTTCTCAAATATTACTTGTGTAACATTTGAAAACGTGTCCAACTTGTCCAATTATGTGTAACAGTCAATAATGTGTTCTTTTTGTGTATCTAAAATATACCGTACATATTGTACAGCTAGTTTATATAGATGTATATCACGAAGTAACAACCGTCAGTGTGTGTTTCTTGGCTTCTACAGCGTTGTAGTAAACTATTGCGTCGTGGACAGTCGGGAACGTGTCCAGCTGTAGTCTGTCACTTTCTAACGAGTTGAAGCGTTCGATCATTTCTAGTACTGGCCCTGAAAAATAAAAAAAATGTTAATTAACAAACTGTATTTTATAATTTGGGTGAGCGAAGCGAGCCCTAGCACCTTCGCACAACTTGTACATTTTGTGGCCCCTTTTACTGAAAAACTATCACGCCTATAGATTTGTGCTTTAACATAGTAATTTAACTTTATATCTAGTTGTGTTATCTGTCAAAAAAATAATATATAACAATTAAAAAAAAGGATAGAAATTCATTGGATAGAATGTTATTGTACTACTAACGCTACTATAACGATACTACTCTAACAGATGCGTTATATAACCTACTAAAATGTTTGTTACGACCAGCAGGAGTCAACCCTAAGATGTTGTTAGCATTTCACCAATAACCCTGTATATATTTAATGGCACCAAGAACACTGAAAAATCGGGATGAACACGATTTCTTTAAGATATACTCAAGTTATCTATATCGGTTAATAAAAGAAGAAGCCTCACCGTTAGCCCCGGCCAGCAGCACGTGAATGTGACTGTTCTGCAGCTCCCGGTGCACCGCCACTAACATCTTGATCCCCGGCGCGTCCACGTACGAGACCGCGCTCGCGTCCAGCACCACGCATTGTATCTGATAAACAAAATACATCACTTTAGTATACTCAATATCAAATACAAATATATATATATTATATATATATATTTATGTATATTTCATATTCTATATATGTATTCCATATTATAAATTATGTATATAAATAATATTTATGTAGGAAAATTACTAAGTAGGTAATAATGTTAGTAATATAATGTTTAGTGTACATTTATTTTTGTTTATTTGTATATTATTTAAGAAAAAACTATGTCAGTACACTTTTTGTGAACGTTACCCGCGAGGCTTTGCCTGAAAATCAGCGTCGGGTGTCTTAAGACATCTGACACATGAGTGCTGAGGCAAGGCCTTTTTGACAACAGCTCATGCACTTTGTTTTTATTATTAAGTACCTACGTTTTTATGTTGTGTCAAATAAATGGTTTTCTTTCTTCTTCTTCTTTCTTCTACAATCTAAACGACTCATTGAATGAGGTGAACAAATACTTTACCTCCGTAGGAATGGAACTTGCTCATAACACACTCAAGAGGCTTAACAAAACTGATTTAAATTTAGCTTCAGCAGTCTAATGCTTACCAGAAAGTCCAACTAGCTCCCTGTCTTTTTTCTTAACAGATGCCAAAGAAATAGCTAGTGTAATATCTAATTGAAAAAATAGTACTGCACCAGGCCATTATGAAATATCAACTGCACCCGGCCATGATTAAATGTCAAAGCTTGCTCAGAATCTCTAGCAGAACCTATAACGCATCTATGCAACTTGAGTTTTACTTCTAGAGTATTTCCAACTTCTTTGAAGAACGCGGTGGTAACATAAATTTACAAAAGTATTTGTACTTGTAGTATATAGGCTACCGACGGACACGCTCTATTGGGACCGACGACATCGTGAGTCACGGGCAGCAGTTAGAGATGGCGTTCTTATACTACGGTCATATTGTCGAGCGAATATTCCTGTTACGCGATAAACCGTCGTCGTGTTCCATCTAAGTATGTATTGACGATATTTTAATGGAAAAATTGTTATATGTGTTACTCCAGGACCTACGCTATATATATTTCAAGTTTCATCAAACATCCAAATCAGCTTTACAGTCGAGAAACTTCGAAATAGTTTTGAAACGGTGATGGCTCAGTGACATTGGCTATGGACTGTCGCGCGGTCCATGGTTCGAATCCCGTACTACGAGTAAGGATACAGACATTGATTTGATTGAAGTCAAAAAAGTAAATTTTATTTCAAAACTATAGTTACTGTAAAAAATTGTACTAAGGGTACTTTTGATGTGATTGATGTCAAAAAAGTACATTTTATTTCAAAACTAAGGTACTTTTGAATTGTTTGAAGTCAAAAAAGTACATTTTTATTTCAAAAAAGTACATTTTAACACAAAACTAAGGTCTAAGGGTACTTTTGATTTGATTGAAGTCAAAAAAGTACATTTTATTACAAAACTATAGTTACTGTAAAAAAATGTACTAAGGGTACTTTTGATTTGATTGAAGTCAAAAAAGTACATTTTATTTCAAAACTATAGTTACTGTAAAAAATTGTACTAAGGGTAACTTTTGATTTAATTGAAGTCAAAAAAGTACATTTTATTTCAAAACTATAGTTACTGTGAAAACTTGTACTAAGGGTAACTTTTGATTGAATTGAAGTAAAAAAGTAAATTTTATTTCAAAACTTAGGTCTATGTGTACTTTTGATTTGATTGAAGTCAAAACAGTAAATTTTATTTCAAAACTATAGTTACTGTGAAAACTTGTACTATGGGTACTTTTGATGTGATTGAAGTCAAAAAAGTAAATTTTATTTCAAAATTAAGGTCTAAGGGTACTTTTGATTTGATTGAAGTCGAAAAAGTACATTTTATTTCAAAACTATAGTTACTGTGAAAACTTGTACTAAGGGTACTTTTGATGTGATTGAAGTCAAAAAAGTAAATTTTATTTCAAAATTAAGGTCTAAGGGTACTTTTGTTTTGATTGAAGTCGAAAAAGTACATTTTATTTCAAAACTATAGTTACTGTGAAAACTTGTACTAAGGGTACTTTTGATGTGATTGAAGTCAAAAAAATAAATTTTATTTCAAAACTATAGTTACTGTGAAAACTTGTAATAAGGGTACTTTTGATGTGATTGAAGTCAAAAAAGTAAATTTTATTTCAAAACTAAGGTCTAAGGGTTGATTTGATTGAAGTCAAAAAAGTACATTTTATTTCAAAACTATAGTTACTGTGAAAACTTGTAATAAGGGTACTTTTGATATGATTGAAGTCAAAAAAGTAAATTTTATTTCAAAACTAAGGTCTAAGGGTACTTTTGATTTGATTGAAGTCAAAAAAGTACATTTTATTCCAAAATTATAGTAAGTAAGTATATTACTTAACTCGTTACTGTGAAAATTTGACTTTGATTTATTTGAAGTCAAAACCGTTCTTTACTCTTTGTCCTTACTACAAAACTTACTTCTTGAAATTAAAGTCAAACTTATAATACAAACGTAAATTTTATTAAAAAAATACTAATAAAACTCGTAGTAAGGGTTACAGATTACATAAGGGTAAGGCCGTTTTCTGACTTGTCGGTGCGGGAGCGGTGCGGATTCGTTTCGCTCGGTATACACGGTACCGAAAGCTTGCCGAGCGCCTATGTTTAAATGCGCGTCTTCTGATTGGCGCGGTGTGTGCGGGAGCGGGGAGGGATCGTTTCGTTTTACCGCGTCTCGGAATGCGTGTCCAGGCGCCGCTCGACATTTACCGCGCGAGGTCGTGCTTTCATCAGCAGACACACATTCTCTAAACCTTGTATTTTGCTTTGTTAATACTGTAGTCAACAAGTTCAAAAGCTCTTTGTAAGTATTTTTTGACATTCTATACATCAATAAAAAAATTTCGTCATCTTGGGAATCTTGGTTCTTTAGCCGCAACAAAAAATCGGCAATTAATATTATTTTCGATATACGAATGACGCCAATAACGTTTTCTTTTTTTTCGTAGGCGATAAACATAATAACACGCCAAAATATCGTCATCACTAGAAGACGACATCTTCGGTACTGCAGAATTTTATACCGAGAATATACCGATAGGTGAGTAGGTGAAGGCAACGCGGTATCGTTTCGGTACAGACCATACAGATCCCGCACCGCTCCCACACCGACAAGTCAGAAAACGGCCTAAGGGTCACAATGAAACTTACCCTATTACAAAGCGTAGGATCCCACTCGTAGGAGTCACTCTTAGTCAAGTTGTTGTCTTCATCATGAGACGTCTCGACGGGCTTCAGGTACCCGATCTTGCGGAACAGGGTGGAACGGAACAAGTTCTTGGTGGCGAAGTTGAGCCCGCCGCAGTAGTGGAATATCTTTATCCCCGGTAGCTCTTCTGCCTACAAACAAATATTGAGGGTTGGCATCAGACAGGCGGCCAGACATATAACTGAAGAAATGATGTCTCGCCTTGTTAGAATTAACATATTATAAAATACTAGCTTTCCGGCCGCAGCTCCGCCCGCGGGTATATCGGTTATCGCACAAAACCATTAACCTCTTTTTGCGCAGTTGGATAAAAACTATAGGATAGTTTTGATAGGTGCTTCTCCATGTCTCAAACTATTTCCATACCAAATTTCATCCAAATCGGTCCATTACTTTTTAAGTTTATTCGTTGCGTACAAAAATACAAATCTTTCCTCTTTATAATGTTAGTATCTATAGAAATTCATTTTCATCTTTTGTGTTAGAAAAAAAAAATTACTGAAACAGTAGTTCTTTAGAGACAGCTAGAACGTAAAAAATACTCTATATATCATATAGACTTTTGACAAGATACATAAAGGTCAGAACCCGAGTCGTCTGTATATACTGAGATCATGATTGTGACAACGTAGCTTTGCTCTCCACATCGAAACCTTAACGATACATGGCAGGTTTATATAAACCAAAATTGAAGCAGTGATGGCTCAGTGGCATTGGCTATGGACTGCAGCGCAGCAGGTCCATGGTTCGAATGCCGCCGCGTGCTTGAGCTGCACCGCATGGTGGAAGGGCATTTTGCGAATGCCCGCCTGGCTAGCGACCACCCTCAAGTAGAAAATCTGTCGCCAAGCACCTAACAGTGTGTTCCGGCAGCAGTCCTTGAGTGCCAGTGAAATAACAGGCAAAATGAGACTTAACAAGTATGTCTGAAGGTGATGGGCGCAGTGCAGTTCGTCACTTGTGATGAAATGCATCTGTTATAGGCAGAGGATACCGCTTAACATCAGGTGGGCCTCGCGCTTGTTCCTTCACAATGACATAAAAAAAAAATGGTGGATAGTCATATCCTCTTTCGTCTGTAAATATTCTTTGTTCGAAAGATAATTATTGGATATCCATGGAAGTAATAAGTACTAGTTGTACATAATACTTATTACTTCCATGTGGATATCCAATTTAATGACCAAAGAGAATATGACTACCTATCAAGTAGGTTTGTTTACACAGTTTTTTAGTGTTTACATGTCAAATATTTTGACAGCACAGTCAATACGAAAATGTAACCAAAAACGGTGTAAAATACAAAAGTATTCAACAAGATACTTATATCCAAATAATATTCAAAATGTGACTGCCATAATTACACCGTTATTTACACAACATGCATTTACTACCAAACAGAAAGTATCCATATTCAATAGATCACCAAATAAGCGTTGTGGACTTGATGGTGTGGATGATGTTTGTAACTTTTAGTATTTTATTCATGAGTGCTGTGCAATTTTTGATAATGTTGGTACACGATAACAGGGACTTGGATTGGGCTAGCTGCGGCATGGTGGCGTCTGGTTGAAATAAAAATGTTAATGACTGGCTTAGTAGTTTGCATCAACTAATTTTGTTGAATTAACGATATGGCACTTGATTCCCGTTATGCCGAGTTCGCAGTTCCCGTTACGTCGAGCGTCATCAAACTAATACTACCTAAGTCTATAGACTAGGTAGGATCCTTCCATCCCTTCTCCTACAAATGTAAGGGGTCGTTAAAATACATCATTACAGGACATATACAACATTATCCATGGAAGTACTTAACTAAATTCCAGACTGATGAAATGTTAATATGATGTCAAATTGTTGTGTCGATTTTATACGATCCCCTCACAAGGACGGACCTTGAGAGCCAGTAATTCTAGGTTAACCTGAACAACATCTTCGACAACATCACCACTTACCATGAGGTCAGATAGTGGTCAAAGAAATGCTTATCAGCTATAAATTAAAAAAAAACAATAAAAAATATGCTTGCGAGTGAAATTATGGTTCTTATTATGTTTGCTGTAAAATTCTAATTCGTGTAACGCTTGCAAATATCAGTCCTTAAAGCTGCCTTCAGTGTTCCATTATGGGTATGTATTACGCAGATTTACTTAGTGATCTTGTAACTTGATGCTCTCTAAACTGATTTAAAGGACCTATAATTAAATAGAATAATCATAATTTTAGATTTGCCCTTTTAAGTGTTACATGGTTGTGGGTTTTAGTATGATCAGAATTAGAGCTACGATAGGTTAGATAATTTTAAATTTAGAGATTTTTGATCGATACCTGTGTTTACTTTTATTGTTAGAATATTAACTATCTGATTATTGGAAAACCCGGCCTTGGGCATATACCTGAATCTGATTATAGTTTTAACCACATTCGGCGCTTTTTACATGGAGAGAGCCCACGGTGTTGTAATTCTAACCAAACTTAAAATTTAAGTCTAGGAACAGGTCATCGCTTTACCTTCTTAAGTTAATAACCTAATAAGTCGCTACTTTATTTTCTATCTATTTGGGAAGCCAAAGCGGACAGAGGGACCATTAATTGTTTTGGAACTTCTTTTATAATTACGGTTTAACTGTGCATAATAGAACAACCTGGAATTATTGTTCCTTTTTCTTCTACTTGTTTACCTTCCTTGTCGTTACTTATCGCCCTGGCTCTATTCGACTTATTTACGTGAGTCATGTTATCCGATATTTGGTTAGATAATATAGGAGCTTAATAAAAATATGACATCTCTAACAACACAAGAACATACTGAATCAACCCTACCAATATGGGCTATGGGTAGGAAGAGATAACTAAAGGTTAGTTTAGATAAATCGTGTTATAGGTACTACTTACAGCTCTATACCTCTTCGTGTCCAAATACAAGTCTGTGTCCAACACGCGTCCCAACAGGCACGTGTAGGGCTTCTGCGAGCGGCAAAATAGGGCTCCAACGCTCGCTAGCAGCCCTGCGCCCAGTCTGAAAGTAAGAAACTTTTTTAGGAACCATAGGGTAAACTGGAGCTTTAAGAATTACATTTCGCTCTAAGTGGATCTGTAAGTCATGGATCTCTAGTGGGTAAGCAGAATGAGATTCTTGAAATTTAGATATTTTGTGTAGACTGTTGAATAAGAAACTAAATTAAATATTTTTTAGACGGAGTTCTATACATGAAAGGATAGCCAATAAAGTTTTGTTCATGGTAACCTAGCATGCGGGTTGTCATCGTCTGGAATGCAAATAGATTTTTTATATTTTATTTATCAATAATAAATGAAAACTACAAAATTTGTAAATTTTCGACCATTTTTTATCTCAAAAAATAAAATTTGTTAGGAATCTGAAATTCTGGCATACCATATTCTCTACACCTGTGGAGTGCCAGGCTAAAATTGCTCCTTACTTTCCTTCGTGAGTGGGAAGAGATCACGAAGAGAAATACAAGAAGTTGGGCAGCAGGGATCCCTGAAACGCCTTCCAAGCGTAGAGCAAACCTCCGCCTCCCGATGATGGGGGGAAACTTTGTTTAAAACAGTGGTGAAGTTCTGGCTGTTGATGAATATACAACGATGACAAATGGAGTTTTTAAAAATGTTGCGGGTGGTTGCGATATGGAACTTTAAGAGAGCGGCTCAGGCAGCCCTATTTGCACTTAGACAGTGTTTGTTATTTGTTGCTAGTGATTTCTTGTCCAGATATTTCAATTTCCACCTATCACTATGTAGGGATAGATTTAGAACATGCAACAATGTCTTTGTCACTCACCCAATATCAATGTTGACCAACATAGTCGTCAGAAACGTGACCAGCCACACTAACCCGTCCAGTTTGCTCAGCTTCCAGAATCTGTAAAGATTTAAATAAACATTTTATTTCATAGTCTTTTATAGCTTTTTGAAGCAATGATGGCCAAGCGGTAATAGTTATGGACTGCCGTGCCGCAGTACCCTGGTGCGATCCCCACCGCCGGTTCGAGCTTTACCGCATGGTGGAAGGGCATTATGCGATTGCCCGCCTGGCTAGCTACCACCCTTAAGTAGAAAATCTGTCGCCAAGCACCTAACGGTGGGTTCCGGCATTAGTCCTTGAGAGCCAGTGAAATTACAGGGACATGAGACTTAACAACTATGTCTCAAGGTGACGGGCGAAGTGCAATTCGGGACTTGCGATAAAATGCATCTGTTATAGGCCACTTAACATCAGGTGGGCCTCGAGCTTGTTCCGTCACAATAACATAAAAAAAAATTGAATACAAATGGCCGCTTGAATGAAAGAGCATACCGTCAGGTATGAACTCATCAGGCAATTGCTTACGTAACATGTGGGTCTCTTACGACTCCCACAAGAATATTTATGACTGCATTGCAATTTTAGCCCACGCGGATGCAATAACTTACCTAGCTAGTAATTAATAATAGCCATAATAGTAGTAATTCTAGGTTATCGTCAATAACATCATCGGCTGCATCATCACTTACCATCAGTTAAGAAAGCGGTCAAATGCTAGCATATCCGCTATAAATAAATAAAACGAGGATTGTTTCTACTCACTTGGGCAGTTCTTTGACCTGCATGAACATCCCCTTGAGGCTGACGATGATGATCCCGGCGAGCACGCTGCGCGGGAGTTGTTCGAAGAACGGTCCTATCCACAACAACACGCACAGGATCAGCGTCGCGCTAACCACTGACGTGATGCCGGTCTTGCTGCCGGCCTGCAATGGGAGTAGTTTCGTTATGTCGAGCTTCAGTTGTGTCGTGTTCCCGCTATGTCGAAGTCCCGTATCATGTTCCCGTTATATCAGGATCACGTTATGTCGTGCGTTTTAAGTTGTGTCTAGGCACACCCTGGACACTACTCATTCTCTATACAAAAGCCGCGTTCTAACTACCTATTACACAGATACTACACAAATGTTGTTTTTGTACACGCGTAATAGTGTGCGTGAAGTGTAAGGTTGTCACCGTATGAATAATTACTACTTACATAGGTTCCTTACAGTATTTTGATTTTTTATTAGTCTTATTAGATTTCGTAAAATATGCATATACCTGCAGAAACATTTACAAGCACCACAATCCAACTCCATGTACGACGTAGGAACTAGGAATATGCAACACACAACCGAGTAGGTAACATAACTTCACATTTCACTCCTATATTTATACAATAATAGATACCTACACTATACAAAAAGTATCATTTCAAGTTCACATTTATACAAGTAATGATAATAATTACAATCACAATAATAATGTATGTTCTTCTCGTATAATAAACAATAATTATTCACAACAAACAATCCTTTTCTCGTTTAGACGATAAGCGACCGATTCTCAACTTTTAAAATATTCGTACAATCGTCTCGCTTCGTCGTCACGTCATCGACCGCATCGTTGCGCGTCCCGTACTCAAGTCAGCCCAGCGACAGCTCAGAATCGGTGGCGGGGTGAGGACGGCTCGTTTTGGTGGGGGGAGAGGAGTGTCCGTTCTATATGTAGTATTATTATAATATGTTCTACATGGTCTAGGTTCCTAACATCAAGAGGGAAAAAGGAACTTTTTAGGATCACTTTGTTGTCCGTCTGTAAGTCCATACCTTTTTACATTAGATTTTGAGATATAATCATATCAAATTTGACGCTTGTATGTATACTCGTTTTTACTATAGAGCAGAAAAAAAGAACGTTAAAAAATATTTCTTTTGGACTCTTTGTTATTAGTAGGTATTTGCAGGGGTTGAAAACCGGTTCCATATTTCGGTACGGTTCCGGTTCTGGTTCCGGTTCGGTTCCGGTTCCAAAGAACCGGTTTCATAGAACCTATTTAAGAGGTGTTCCAAATGGATGGAAGGGATGCCTGTATAGCTTGCGCTACTGACTAGAATGGATTTTTATTATTTTATATTATTTTAAAGGACAGATGAGAGTAAGCGCTTGGCGTATTTGTACTTATTACTTCCAGTCAAATAGTTTTTTTTTTGTATGACCATGTTTATATCTTTTTTGTTTTATAGAAAAGATATTCTATGAAAGTCCCATTTACTTATCAACATCGCGGCTAAGTGATTTTAAAGTTATATGATTATATTGATTATAATTAATGACTAGAAAATCTGCCGCCAAGCACTTAACGGCGTAAGCCGCTATGTGTCCTTGCGAACCAAAAATTTTGCATTATGGTGGGGCATTTTACGAATACCCGCCTGACTAGCTACCATCCTCAAGTAGAAAATCTGTCGCCAAGCACTTAATGGTATGTGCCGTTATGAGTCCTCTAGAACCAGTAATATTGCGTGGTGGTCGGACATTTTACGAATACCCGCCTGGCTTGCTACCACCCAAGTAAGAGAAGTCCAGTCAAGTAAGAGAGTACCACCCTCGAGAATTTGTAACCAAGCACTTAACGGTATGTGTTGCTATGTGTCCGTGAGAATCAGTAGTTTTGCATGGTGGTACGGCATTTTGCGAATACCAGCCTGGCTAGCTACCTCCCTCAAGTATAGAATATGTCGCCAAGCACTTAACGGTATGTGCCGCTATGAGACCTCCAGAACCAGTAATTTTGCATGGTGGTAGAGCATTTTGCGAATACCCGCCTGGCTTGCTACCACCCTCAAGAAGAGAATCTGTCGCCAAGCACTTAAAGGTATGTGCCGCTATGGGTCCTCTAGAACCAGTAATTTGGCATGGTGGTATGGCATTTTGCGAATACCCGCCTGGCTAGCTACCACCCTCAAGTAGAAAATCTGTCGCCAAGCACTTAACGGTGTGTGCCGCTATGAGTCCTCTAGAACCAGTAATTTGGCATGGTGGTATGGCATTTTGCGAATACCCGCCTGGCTAGCTACCTCCCTCAAGTAAAAAAATCTGTCGCCAAACACTTAACGGTATGTGCCGCTATGTATCCTTGAGAACCAGTAGTTTTGCATGGTGGTAGGGCATTTTGCGAATGCCCGCCTGGCTAGCTACCGCCCTCAATTACAATAACTATCGCCAAGCACTTAACGGCGTAAGCCGCTATGTGTCCTTGAGAACCAGTAATTTAGCATGGTGGTTTTTTCATTTTGCGATTACCCGCCTGGCTTGCTACCACCCTCAAGTAGAGAATCTGTTGCCAAGCACTTAACGGTATGTGCCGCTATGTGTCCGTGAGAATCAGTAGTTTTGCATGGTGGTACGGCATTTTGCGAATACCCGCCTGGCTAGCTACCTCCATCAAGTAGAAAATCTGTCGCCAAGCACTTAACGGTGTGTGCGCCTTATGAATGAATCCTTGACAACCAGTATTTCTGCATGGTGATACGGCATTTTGCGACAAAAATATAACCTAGTTAATCTAAGGTCACACAAAGACCACATATATGAAACAAAATACATTGAGCCATATAATAAATTAATAATAAAAAAAGTATAGGATGGATGTAAAAATATGGCTATGAGCCATATGTTTACGTTATACTATTTTATTCATTATCATCAAGCTCACTAAGGGCCTGTTTCAGAATCATCGAGTAAGTTCCGTTTATACTACCCAGAACATATTTAATAAATAAAACACTATATTTGCGTTTCACAGTCATCGATTTAGCCTATCCATCGGTTAAAGATTGAAACGCGCTGCATGTTAACTGTCAGTTTTATAATTCAGTAAAATAAAACTTATAAGTTAGTCATATGTAACCTCCTTTTTTATATTGCATTTAGCATAGCTTACTTGTATGCTTGTATGACTGTTCCACAGTTACCCACGGTACATGTGGATTTACTTTGAATTTCGTTATACATAAAATATGAATAAACAGAATTACGTTTCCTTCCACCTATTTTGCAAGGGATAAAAACCTAAAAACATACAGTACAAACATGCGGCGTGCGCACTGGTACCTAATGTAAATACTGACTGGATCAATTCAATTATGTATGATGTATCTTACCCTCCTTTGGATGCCCGTACAGCACCGCTATCGTACCGTTGCAATAGTGCCGAACGAATCCAACCAAAAAAGTTCAAACGTGCATACCGATAAAATAAAGGTTCTTATAGAGGTTTCGGTTCCGGTTCCGGTTCTGGATCGGAACCGCTAATTCGGTGTTTGTTTTCGGTTCCGGTTCTGGATCGGAACCGCTAAATACCGGTTCCGTACCGGTACTTTTGGAACCTTTTCGACCCCTGGGTATTTGTTAGGCCGCTATACTCGTACTAACACATTCTGTTAAAATGTCAATCGGCTACCTACTACCATTCTAAAGATACAATCCTTCTGACATTCTGCAACTTAGTCATACAGTTATACGGATATATTACGATGATGACATTCTGCTAATTTATCGTATATAGGGAACACAAACCTACATCCTTACGTACAAAACAAACGTGCATTTTTTTTTTATGCCTTATTGGTTGGTGACCGACCCGTGGTACAACTGCGATGTCCAACTGGTTGTACTACGGAGAAGTAAAGTTACCCATGGTTCAACTCTTTTTTTATATGTTTCAACTGGTTGTTCTATGGGGAAATATCTTTACCAATGATTCAACTCGAGTGAGTTATTCTTTCCTTGGTTCAACTAGTTGTACTACTGGGAATTGAATTTATCTATGGACTAGTTATTTATTTATCTATAGTCTAGGGCCAAGTCATATTTAGGTGCGACGACGAGCGAAGCGAGGAGGAGCGTTAGGTTACTTTTGACTACAACATCGCGCGAGCCGAGCGAGCGTAGCAAGCGTGCCGCGGTAGCGGCCGGCGATGCGCCACATAAATTTAATTTCATATACTACTTTTGGTGATCATTTACTACTTTATCCCCTTAGTTCAACCAGTTGGACAGTTGTACCATGGATCATAATCATAAATATATAAAAAAAGTTGAACCATGGGTAACTTTACTTCTCCGTAGTACAACCAGTTGGACATCGCAGTTGTACCACGGGTCGGTAATGTTATTGGTTAACCTTTGACCACTATCTCACCTGATGGTAAGTGATGATGTGGTCGAAGATGTTGTTCAGGCTAACCTAGATGTACTGGCTCTCAAAATGTGCATTGGAAGCGCAAAACGGATTATGTCATACATCTCACCTGATACTGGATGTATGATCTTGAGAGACTGGCGCAGAACGGAGCGCAAGCGAAGAACGAGGCGAAGATGTTACTCGCGCCCTGAAAATAAAAAAAAACTTTTTTTTTTATTGTCACCACATAGTCAAGGTTTGTGCGTTCACCGCCCTATAAAACACCTACCAAGGTTTCGGTGGCAATATATGGAATAATAAAAATATCATAAAATTTGTCCTAGACTAGGAAGGATAATTATTTTACCGACTTCAAAAAAGGAGGAGGTACTTCATTCGAATGTCTTTTTTAAGTTTGTTACCTTAGTACTGTTGACTGGGTGAACCGATTTTGATGATTCTTTTTTTATTTAAAAAGAATTTGCTTAGCGTGTGGTCCCATTTTAATTTCACCAAAATCGGTCAAGCTGTTCTTGAGTTACACTAAAAAGTAACTGAAAAGTTAAGATATAGTTATTGACAGTGAATGACACCATGAGTAGCAAGGGTCACCAAAAAGTTTTTATTTTTTTAGCAAAAACTGGAACCGAATTGAACACTCAAATGTGAAATGTGTGAAATGTAGTGAAATAACCATGTGCACAATATTGTGATATTAGGTATTTTTGAAACATCATGGTACCGACTTCAACAAGTTATTTCACACATTTGAGTGTTGAAGTCAGTTCCATTTTTAGTATATTTTTTTCTTATATTAATAAGTACCGAGGAGTCGGAGAAGCCGATGCTGGATGGGAAGCATCATGTATGTCCATTACAGTTACAGTGTCACTGTTGTGTGTGACAATGCACTGCGTCGATTGTTCGGTAATATGGATTACCTACTACAGTGCCCTTCAAACCTAAACCAGGTCTGGCTGCGACTTTAGGCACAAAGCTGCGAGTACATCGAGTGTCGCGTAAGAAGAGATCAGAACTATGCGTGGCTATGCGATAGAAAGAGAGACGCCTTGTAGGTGAATATAAATATTAGGTACTCCGTGCTTTTCGAGCTGATGTACCTACACTTTATTTGTTTGTAGCTAGAGTCGCTTTTATATTGGAATGCCTTTGCGGAGTGATCCTTCCAGTCCTTTTCATTCTATGCCTAAACACCGGAGTGTGTAAATACTGATGTAATGAGTCACCTTATATAAATTTCAGCACACTTGCTCGTAACGGGCCTTTAAATGCGCCCATTTTATTGTCATAATATAGTCTATTACGCACTCGTGTTTTTTTTTTACTTTATCGCACTAGTGTTTTAAATAGAAAAAAAAACAACGTTTCCACACTTCTCACCAAGGAGATTGTAGTTTGTTACGTTAGTTTTTCATATAAAAACAACCCAAAGAGTTTTTTACCAACTGAAGTAGAACTTTAGAAGATTTAATTATAAACCTTCTTAATCAGATTATTATTGCTATCATGAAGAAAATATTTTCGTATCGAAAGTTTCGTAGTATTCGTTCCTCGCAAGTGTGATGAATCGGCCTAAAACCAGTCTCGATTGTAATAAACAACTTCGCGCACTTGTTGCATAATGTACTATTATGCAACAAGTGCGTGTAAATGCCTATGTATATAAGTATATTATATAATAAAGTAGAAGAAACCAAAAAGTCTATACATCTAAACTAATATAATAAAGAGGAAAGATTTGATTGTTTGTTTGCATTGAATAGGCTCGAAAACTACTGGACCGATTTGAAACATTCTTTCATCATGGGAATCTAACATTATCCCTGATGAACATAGGCTAAAGAAAATCTTTCAAAAAGTTAGTGATCCGTATGAAAACTTCGATAATGTAACCCAAAATGCGAAAAAAATAACCAACAGAAAACGTTATATCGCGTAAGCTGCGGAAATTATTGAAAATAGAGCAGTAATGTATTACAATTTTATAGAAGACATATTCAATATCTAAAAAATGTCCGCAATACTAGTCTTACTATTAAAGTTATGTCACAATTACTACTTATTTATGTGTTTACATTTATATTTTTTGTGAAATACCCGTGCGAAGCCGGGGTGGACCGCTAGTGGAATATACATTTAAAAAGTAAGGCCGAAGAGACTTCAAATAACTTAAAACTGAACTTCAACTGAAACTTAAAAAAAAACTGAGAACTCTTCTGATGCGTCTGCTAACTGTTTTCACGTGATGCGAGTACATATAGACGTCCACTGCTGAACACAGCCTCCCCTATTAAGGGGGTAAATGCCATAATCCCCACGCTTGGCAGGCGGCTTGGGGATCGCTGTGTAAGATGGCAGTTCTTTAGAAGGTGCTGCTGCCCACTTTCCAGTATATTTCCCTCAGTCGCCTCTTACGACACCCACGGGATGATATGGGGAGGTGCAATAAATTTGCAGGAGGTGCAAACAAGTTAGAAGAGTAGGGCTCTGAAATCTGGCTGAACCGTTTTTACTTATATTCTATTTTATCATTAAGCCGTTTCACATACTCTCACACACTCTATTTTACATTTATATTGAATATAAGAGTGATTCTTACCAAAGCTAGCAGTTCCTGATTGGCGTCGATTTCGTATTTCTCTTTAGAAGCAAATATAAGCGCCATCGACATAGATATGGTGTAGGTAACCATGGTGATGGTGAACGCGTCCAGTGCGACGTCGGGGAGGAGTTCCAATGGAGGCACGTGTGGCACTGGCAGCCTGGAAAACAACATAATAATACTTACATAAATCTAGGACTTGGTCTACATGTCTTGATGGCCTAGTGGCAAAATATGGCTGTAATTTTTTTTATTGCTGATAAGTAAGCCTTTATCCACAATCTCACCTGACGGTAAGTGATGTTATGGTCGAATGTGTTAACTTGCTTAACCTAGAATTACTGGCTCTCAAGGATAGCTGCCGGAACACCACCGTTTTCTACCGACTTCAAAAAAGGAGGAGGTACTCAATTCTTCTGTATTTTTTTTTTTTTATTTTTTATTTTTTTTTTATGTTTGTTACCTCATATCTTCTGACTGGGTAAACTGATTTTAATAATTCTTTTTTTATTTGATAGCTGATGCTTGCCGTGTGGTCCCATTTAAATTTCATCAAAATCGATTTAGCCGTTTCTGAGTTACACTCCAAAAACTGAAAAAGTGTTTTCCTGTCCTGATATTATAATCAATGTTTGTTACCTTAGAACTTTTGACTGGGTGAACCGATTTTGATAACCTTGTTTTTATATAAAAGCTGATGCTTGCCGTGTAGTCCTATTTAAATTTCATCAAAATCGGACAAGCCGTTTTTGAGTTACACCCCAATAACTGAAAAGTATTTTCCTATCATGATGAATTCTCATCGAAGCTCAAATTTGGTGGTAACACAGTAATATTTCCTCAACGGTATAAGATAGAAATAAAATTTTGGATAGGAAGATAAAACGTGTATTATGCTGCAAGCAAGTCTTATTTTGATAATTTAAGTCTGTTATATGTTACTATATCTGGTGGTAAGTTAAACATAAGCCCATAAGTAGCAAGGGTCACTAAAAAGGGCAAAATAAAAATTTTTACCAAAAAAATAGAACCGACTTCAACACTCAAATGTGTGAAATAACTTGTCGAAGTCGGTACCATGCGCACAATATTGTGATGATAGGTACTTTTGAACCGTCATGGTACCGACTTCAACAAGTTATTTCACACATTTGAGTGTTGAAGTCGGTTCTATTTTTTTGGTAAAAATTTTTTTTTTTTTTTTTATGCTTGATAGGTTAGCCTTTGACCACTATCTCACCTGATGGTAAGTGATGATGTGGTCGAAGATGTTGTTCAGGCTAACCTAGAAGTACTGGCTCTCAAGGACAGCTGCCGGAACACACCGTTAGGTGCTTGGCGACAGATTTTCTACTTGAGGGTGGTAGCTAGCCAGGCGGACATTCGCAAAATGCCCTACCACCATGCTAAAACGACTGCCATCCTAAGACAACAACCGGGACCGACGGCTTAACGTGCCCTCCGAAGCACGGAAACGCTCAGTAGTAATGTCACTAGCGGTCACCCATCCAACTCATGACCGCGCGCGACGTTGCATAACTTTGCTGATCGGTTGAGAACAGCTAAGTAAACTTCGCTACGAGCGAATAACCGTTAGCTGATCGGCGACAGATTTTCTACTTACGAGTAGTCGTGTGAAAGAGATAGAGTGACGTTTACGGTGTCAATTGATAAGCGTGCGTTGACTTATAATCTGGCTACAATTTAGATTAGATTCATTGAAAGATTCTGTTATCTAGATTATGCTATATAGTTATCTAGTTCGCAATGTAGCATATTTAGTGCATAGTAACATATTTAAGAAAAAAAAACAACATTTATTATACAGGGTTATTGGAAAAATGCTAACAACTTCTTAGGGTTGACATCTGCTAGTCCTAAGAAACTTTAAGAAAAATTTTTGTTGTTATGAAAAAAAAATTTTTTTTAATATATTTTTTGTGTTTTAATGCCTACTCCAAGAACATTTGCTTTGAGCATTTGAATTTTTTTATAGGTTTGTTAGCTAAGTAACTAGTTAAGAACCATGAGAACAAGCTTTATTATAAATTTGTTTTCTAGCATATATACACAGTAGTATATATGACTTCTTAAAACTTCTGCCCTCCTGGTACTTTAAAAATTAGTTACAAAATATTATCGTAAATTTATCTTGCAAACCGTACTTGATTTAGTGCCTAAATATATTAAAGAGTAGGTGGGATCAGAACGGAATAGTAAAATAATTAAAAATAAACGGATCCCACTCTAAATTATAAGTGGGATCAGAACGGAATAAAAACTTAATAGAAAATAAAACTGATACCATGTGGTATCTCTTCGTGGGATCGGAACGGAATACACCAGATAAGAGCGCCCGCCGCGGCAACACTGGACCGCGCCGCGATCCCTTTGAATAGAGTATTGAATATTTACATCGAGCAAAGTAATAAATAATGTGAAATAATACATTACAGGCGCAAGAGACTTTTGACATCAGGTGATTCTCGTGCTTATTCAGACAAAAACATAAGAAAATTAAAAAAATATTTCAAAATATTTCTTAGGACTAGTTGAAGTCAACCCTAAGGGGTTGTTAACACTACGCTGACGACGCAAATGATGCTTTCGGTCGGACGGTTCGTTCGGAGAGCGGTGGCTGCAAGGCGCAAAGACATCCGCGATTATAACCTTAAGATGGCAATTAGAGATCGTAACAGCGTGGTGATAGAGGCCCTGGTGAAAATGGACGTCGGTGGGTCAGAATAATAAAAAACTCAAGAGTTCAAATTTTATTGTATGCGTAAGAATGTAGTTTTTAATTGTAGTTTTCTCCCCCTTTGGCAAGCGGATTGGCGCGGGCATTCGGAACGGTCATGCTCACGATAAAGTGTAGGCAAGCGGCGGCATCGTGTGTCGGGTCGCCCTCTTCCCTCACTAATGGTTGAGGAGGACGATGGCTGGCACGCGAGTCAACTCGTGAACGAGTGCTGCTTGAAGACACTGGTCTATTCAGAAATTCAGTTTGCCTGTGCAAACCAGTTTGTCTCTTTTCTCTCTTGTAATAGTAATAGTATATATAATATTTGTAATAGTATATATAATAGTTATGTAAGATTAGCATCCCTAATAACTGTGTTCCCCGCTAAATATGTAATGCTCCCCATAGTAATGTAATTAATTAATAAATTTCTAAGTTAACCTAAAAAATGGCACGGACCCTGGAGTCTGTGGAAAAACTAATAAAAAAAAGGGAAAAAAAAAAAAAAAAGGGGTTGTTAACATTTTTCCAATAACCTGTATACAAAAAATATAAACATTGATGTTTTGTCGTTAAGTAACGCCACATAGACTAGCCGGAATAGTTTTCACCGCGTTTCGTTTCTACTTCTGGTATTTTTTCTGAGCCGCTAGCTATGCATAGATATGGCTAGAATGTCACTCTCCAAAACTCCTCACTTGTGAGGCATAAGAGGCGACTAAGGGAAAAATACCAGAAGCTGGGCAGCAGCGCCTTCTGAAAGTCTAGAAGGTCCTCCTGAACTACCTCCTTTTTGTATTTACGATTTCCACGGAAGATACAGGGGTTGCAACTATAGCCCGGCACCCCAGTGGAATAGCCTATGTTAAATGAAATGATAAGGTGAATATGCACTTACCCTGTCGGTATATTTCCAACTAAACTAATGCCGTACAGCTCCTTCAGTCCAACGAACCGCGAGACCAAAGTGCCGATCACTATCGCTAACAGCTCTATAGGCACGGGCACACGACTCCTCTTGCTTACCCACGGCTGAAACGTTCAAATTACATATATAAATATAAATAATTAAAGACTCGATCAACTAAATAAACGGAAACGAGATTGAGAAAAAATTGGGTATTATAAGTTTTTTTTTTTTTTGTTATTGTGAAGGAACAAGCGCGAGGCCCACCTGATGTTAAGCGGTATCCTCTGCCTATAACAGATGCATTTCATCACAAGTGACGAACTGCACTGCGCCCATCACCTTGAGACATACCTGTTAAGTCTAATTTTGCGTGTTATTTCACTGGCTCTCAAGGACTGCTGACGGAACACACCGTTAGGTGCTTGACGACAGATTTTCTACTTGAGGGTGGTCGCTAGCCAGGCGGGCATTCGCAAAATGCCCTACCACCATGCTAATGCAAATGCAAATCATAAACTTATTGTATTTTATTTATTTATTTGATCCTTAACATAAAGTACACCGTTTCAAACTACTAGTAAGGTACAATATGGAACATATTAAGTGCCGTTACAATTACAGAGGAAGACAAAATGCAAAAAAGTGCATGGTGGAAGGGCATTTTGTAAATGCCCGCCTGGCTAGCGACCACCCTCGAGTAGAAAATCTGTCGCCAAGCACCTAACAGTGTGTTCCGGCAGCAGTCCTTGAGAGCCAGAAAAATTACAGGCTAATGAGACCTAACAACTGGACGTCTCAGTGTGACGGGCACAGTGCAATTCGTCGTTGACGAAATGCATCTGTTATAGGCAGAGGTTAGTCCACTTAACATCAGGTGGGCCTCGGGCTTGTTCGGTCACTATAACATAAAAAAAAAGAGCGAAATACAATTTTGATTCTGATTTAAATCTAGAAATTAATAATACTAACGGAATATACATTAAATTACAATTTGGTGTTAAGGAGAACACAAATAAAATAAAAAAGGAGTTATAACATTTAACAAAACATAATTGCAATATATCTACTACTTAAGTGTAAAGTCACAAAGATTGATTAAGTATAACTGTTTTAAACTTGCAAACGCTTCCATTAAAAAGGTCCATGGGATGATATTGTATTGTTGAGATTTCAACTAGTGAATTAGTGTCCGCCAACCTTAAGTCATAAAATATGAAGCGAAAAATTTGAACCGCTCGTAGCGAAGTTTACTTAGCTGTTCTCAACCGATCAGCAAAGTTAAGCAACGTCGCGCGCGGTCATGAGTTGGATGGGTGACCGCTAGTGACATTACTACTGAGCGTTTCCGTGCTTCGGAGGGCACGTTAAGCCTAGGCCTAGGCTAAATTATCAGGCATAAAAAAAAAAAAAAAAAAAAACTGTACTGTATCAGCGGGATTTTCCACTACTGAACACAACCTCCCCAATTATGGTATTTGCTATAATCTTCACGCCTGGCAGGCGTCTTGGAGATCGCAATGTGCCTCGTGCTTGTTCAGTCACTATATCATAAAAAATAAAAATAGACTTAAAAATAAGTGTTACCTTGAGCAGTTCGTTGTTAAGCGCGATGACGAGACACGTAATGAAGGAGATGACGAACGCGGCCCAGTTGAGGTCGGGGAGCGCGCGACTCACGTCTATCACTGTCTGAAACAAACCCCTACTCAGTAAACCGGTAATAGTACTACATCTATCTAGAATGGTAAATAAAGAGACAGGCGTCACTGTGCGGAAATTATAAATTAACAAAAAAAAATCAAACTAACTTACAAAGTATTTTATTAAAATATTAAATCAATACTTCTAGAAAACATTTCCAATACTTATGTCTGTTTTTTTTATGTAATTGATGACGGATTAAGCACGAGGCCCACCTGATGTTAAGCGGACTATCCTCTGCCTATAACAGGTGCATTTCGTCACAAGTCTCGAATTGCACTGCGGACGTCACTTTGAGACATAAGTAGTTGTTAAGTCTCATGTGCCTGTAATTTCACTGGCTCTCAAGGACTGCTGCCGGAACACACCGTTACGTGCTTAGCGACAGATTTTCTAGTTGAGGGTGGTCGCTAGCCAGGCGGGCATTCGCAAAATGCCCTTCCACCATGCTTTGAAGCTGAAGCCCGCGGCGGGATTCGAACCATGGATCTTCGGCACGGCAGTCAATAGCCAATGCCACTGAACCATGACTGCTTCAATATACTTTTAATATTTTTATTTTAGTGAGAATTCCACTTATTCTATAAATATTTATTACTATTATTTACTAATTACTTCCAATTTACATTATACCTTACAAAATTTCGTTTCAGCCGTGCGAACCTCGATATCCCCGCGGTTAAAGCGACCGGTGCGTAAAATCGGGGGACGTGGGTACGATTCCCAAAAGAAGTGATAAATTTTGTACTCTAAAAATTTATGGATGTAATTTCGCTTATTTTTTCTTTTAAACTGACGTGACATAAAGTAAATATCTCTGAATTTACTGGGCCAGGGTGGTGCCTCAGAGCGCGTGTGTTCTGTAATTATTGTAGTCAAACATATAAATTTAATGTTTTAATTTAATTTTAATATGCCGTAAAATATGGATTTTTATTTGATTTTTAATTTTGTCAATGGTTTGGATTTAAATTTTCATTGTGATATCTAATTTTATTTTAATTTTGATGAGCATGTAATGTATTATTAGTATTTTATAAAACAGTATTATTTGATGTGTTCATGATAAAAACAAAAATACTAACAAAATTGATAATGTTATCTGAAAAATAATAATAATAATTATTATTATTATAAACGCGACGTAGCCTAATCAGAAGAATTTTCGACGCGTTTTGTTTCTACGCGTAACTTTATCAACGAGGTCTTGAGTCTTTGAAAGCACGTTCGAGAAATACGTCACGTCCGCGTAGGCTTGACAGGAAAATTAGGCAGTATTAAGTATCACTAGATATGTTTTTTAAGTTTTTCTAAAATATAATTTTAATTTTTTATTATACAATATATATTTTGTTTATTGACTAGAATAAACCTTTATTTTAACATTTGGAATTTTTCATTGAAATGTTTCACAATGGTTTAAATCGTGCAAACATTGCTTTCGTTGAATCCCAATACGATGGTTAAAGAACTAGAGGCAAAATTCGAGTTATGAGTCTTATATCATGTTAGCTCAGTCGGTCAGAGCATACCCCGGCTGCACGGTGAATGACGTGGGTTCGAATCCCGCACATGCCTATATTTTTTCCTCTCGTAAATATGTAACTTTGTAGTATTCACTTTGTTACCAGAAGTTTCTACCGGTAGAAAAAACGAGGAGCGATATAAAACAGCGTGAACAGTAGACATTCATATAGAAAAACGATTTTTATTACTATAGGGCATAGAATTACATAAATACATTTTAGTAACCTTTTAGGCGTTATAGGGAAGCGAGGCCGAAAACCAATCCCAATTCTATTTAAACATGTTTTTTATTTTATTATATTATGTAAGTTAATCTGTAAGGTACATATTTCTATGTGTCAGTGTTTATATAATCCTGTTACCTGAAATAAAGAGATATCATTATTATTTTAGTTATTCATTGACTAAAGTAGAGTAAAACTTACAAATATCGTCTTATAGTTGCCCGACGTTTTGGGTATCTTGACACCGAAGAGGTCCTTCAGCTGTGACGCCAGCACGTGGAAGGAGGCCGCCGTAGTGAACCCCGACACCAGGGGCTCTGACAGCAGAGTCGAAACCGCACCAAGACGGAGAACCCACATTATTACCTAAACATGCATAAAAATCTTGTTAATAAACAGGATAGATGAAATAAAAATATATATATGGTGGTTATTAGTAAAATTCTAACAACCTCTTAGGGTTGACTTCTGCTAGTCTTAACAAATATTTTGAATAAAAGATCTGCGAGACAAGGTATCGCAACGCATAGGCGACGGAGTAAAATCCAAAGTGCGTACCTTGGCCTCTGTTCATCCAATGGGTTCATAGAGCGTAGAGAAAAGCGTCTTTCAATAGACGAAGCTCACATGAACCACTTCGGGGCCATCATAATGGCTGCACGGTTGCTGGAGGCTGAGGATGTCGTCATCGGAGATGTCAACCAACTGCCTTATATTGACAGAGAGAACCTCTTCGATATAAGGTACAGTAGTCCAAAAACGTTGATTCCAATCAGCCAACAACTGTTCTGCACCCACAGAAACCCCATGGATGTGGCATTCGCCCTAAGCGAGGTGTACTCGGGCATTTACTCATCGCGATCCCAAGTTCATTCCCTGAAGCTAGAACGTTACACAGGTGCAAATATACCAACTGACCTCCAGAACACCCTTTATCTAGTGCTGACACAGGAGGAAAAAGCCTCACTCGTTAGCAAAGGATATGGGTCTGGTTCAGGGTCCTGCACCTTAACCGTACACGAAGCGCAGGGATTGACTTATGAGTCGGTAATCGTCGTACAGATGAGGGAAAGAGTCACCAAGCTCCGAGACAGCGTTTCTCATGCGGTAGTAGCAGTGTCACGCCATATAAAATGCTGCGTTTACTATACCGACGACAGCTCGGACGCCATTGGAGGATTCGTCAGGCGGGCAACGGAGGCTAACTATAAAACCATAGTCGACTACAACCTGAAAATGGCTATACAAAACAGAAACGAAGAGGTCGTGGAGGCTTTAACTAAAACAACAAGGGCATCGCCGGAATCTGTGGCCGGCCCTTCAATGACAAACTAAACCGGTAAATGCGTAATACACTAACCAACTAGATATAAGGAGAAAAAAAATATTATGTTTATATATATATATAAGTATGGACTCACTTTAGCTATAAGATATTTTAACTAACACTAGGCTAACTTCCCATCAGGAAGAATATTGATAAGTTTGGAGAATAAACTCATAGTTTTAAAATTATTAAATGTAACAAAAAAAACAAATTAAAATCAAATAAGAGTACGGACCACGAGTCTGTAGTGTGTAGCATACAATAATAATAATAATAAAAAAAACATTTTGAGAATATATATTTTTTTCGTTTTTTTTTAAACGAATTACCCAAACGGTTGCGCAAAGGGATGATCACTTCTGAAACAATACTCTCCGCATATATCTGAGCATTGAGGTTGCCCCTGATTCAAATGTTTATTTTTTTATGCCTGATAGGTTAGCTTTTACCAATATCTCACCTGATGATAAGTAATGTTGTGGTTGAAGGTGTTAACGGTCTTAACCTAGTATTACTGGCTCTCTAGGACAGCTGCCGGAACACACCGTTAGGTGTAGGCGACAGATTCTCTACTTGAGGGTGGTAGCTAGGCAGGCGGGCATTCGCAAAGTGCCCTACCACCATGCTATAACGACTGCCATCCTGAGACGACAACCGGGACCGACGACAACACGGCATGCATTTTGATAAAACTCTGACAAAATCCTTCACAGATCCTTAATAGACATATAATCTTACCCTAAATGACTGAGTCGTAACCAAGGGAGCGCCTAACCAATGCTGATGCGGACAAAGCCGCGGGCGAGAGCTAGCCTAGTATAAAAAGAGTTCTTACCTGGAAGATGCCAACAGTCAGACACACTATACTAAGTACTTGTAAAGGCGCGTATTGCGTTGCGTTCCCCACTGAAAATATACAAAAATAATAACTATAACATACAGATGTGAGTCATATCCTTAAGTGCGCTATCAATGCTCAATAATTCTTTTATTTTAACATAAAATGCAACCGACTTCAATACTCAAATGTGTGAAATAACTTGTTGAAGTTACTTGGTTCAAAAGTACCTATTATCACAAAATTGTGCGCATGATACCGACTTCGACAAGTTATTTTACAACTTTGAGTGTTGAAGTTGGTTCCGATTTATTGTAAAAAAAAAACACCATTTTTAGTAACTCTTGCTAGTTATGGGATCAATTATCACTCACTGTCAATGACTATATCATCAAGATAGGAAAATACTTTTCAGTTATTGGACTGTATCTCAAAAACTGCTTCACCGATTTTGATGACATTTAAATGGAACCACATGGCAAGCATCAGCTTTCAAAAAAAAAAAAAGAATCTTCAAAATCGGTTCATCCGGTCAAAAGTTCTGAGGTAACAAACATAAAAAATGCACGCGAATTCAGTACCTCTTCCTTTTTTTAAAGTCGGTAAAAACTACGAAGACTTGCGAATAGATAACGAAAGAGACTTAAAGCTGAATAAAAAAAAGTAACTATGTTATTACTTTTCAGAAAACTTAATTACTCTAGCCGGAAATTGCACCTGTTGCGTTTGCAAAAAAACAACCTGTATTATGGCCATTCGGACGCTCGAGCTAATGGCTTCGGGGAATCAGCCATCGGGCACATGACATTCGAAATCAAGTAGTTCAGTCCCACCAACTTATCTGTTCAGGCGGCAGAAAAAAGAACTACAACATTCCTTCAAATTGTGACAGTTTGTAGTTGATTTCCTTGACCAGCAGCGCCCTCGCGAACTGCACAGTTAAGTTGGTGGTACTATAAACCTGCGTACGCTCGCCGACGCGCGATAATGTTAGGGTATATTCCATTTGACGCTAATAACGTTATTTTCGATAATTTTGATCACATTCTGCGTCTATAGTTGTGATCACTGTGATCGTTTGTAACTGTTCTCCCCTGTTCCATTTAGGATAAGAACACTAAGAATTCCACTACATTTGCCACTTCTGTCACTTTTGACATCAGATGTAGCGTTTATGGCGAAAATAACGCCAAGACCCATCTGGAATAACTTTTTGGGAGTGTGATCGTTTTTAGCGTTTTTGGCGAATTAAACTTCAAATGGTAAGCACCCCTAGTGAAAGGTTCGGTGTGATCGCACGGACGATCAAACCGACATTGTGTACACGAAAGTGCGATCTCTGCGTCGTCGATCGATGTTATTCAACGTTCAATTTTAGCGGCAATTATCAATACATTACATGAAATTTTAAACTTTCAAATATAGTACAAAATCACAAATATACGATAGGAAAAATTTAAGTCATGTGCGGGATTCGAACCCGCGAAATTGCAAAATTGGTCTTGTTTGTAGTACAACGCAAGTGGTACTATAGATGTCGCTCCATCCCAATACGATGGTTTAAGAACGATAGGAAAGATTCGAGTCATGACGTCATGTCATGTTAGCTCAATTTGTTAGAGCATACCCCGGCTCAAGGGATGGATGGACGCGGGTTCGAATCCCGCACATGACTTAAATTTTTCCTATCGTATATTTGTGATTTTGTAATGTAATCCGCATAGCAGGCGTTATTGCAAATCTAACAATATTAAAATTTTCAAATATAGATTGTAACAAAGCTAATGCGATTCGAAGACGTCTCGTTGACAAGATAAACTTGGCTTAGTTAATTAGCAGAAGAATATCTGTGTCTACCGCCAGCCTATTCGCATAGCTGTACCTATTGCGTATGAAGGTTGGTGCCGGTGAAATTACAGGCATATGAGACTCAACTTTATGTGTCATGGGCGCAGTATGCAGTTCGACATTTGTGAAGAAATGCATCTGTTACGGGTAGAGGTCATTGGTGAGCACCAGGCGGCCTCGTGCTTGTTCCGTTGCAAGTATAATCCATAAAAAAACGCGGTGCGTTAAAGAGATAAAGATCATTTATTTGCCTACAACATGAGAAATTTCATACACACGAAAAAACAACACATGCACAAAAGATGGTAAAATAATATAGTTGCTATTATCATGTTCTGCCTATGAGGAGTGCAAATGTTGGAAAGTGGCACTATGCTCGTTACAATATTATGAAATCAATACAAATAAAATAATAGTAGTTTATGCAACTGTCATTTATTAGAGGCAAAGATTACGAAAGTTTACTTTATACGTATTAAAACAACGTTTGTAAACGACACCCGTGCCGTCAATGTATGTATGTACTTGTATAGATAGATTATGTTTCGAAGATGCGCCGGAGTGCGACATAAAATCGAACATTCTATGTGAGCAACAGGGACAGCGCGCAACGGTGTCGGAACTAAGATTATTATTTCTACAGATGCGATAGGACAAATTAAGGATGCACTGGCCGACGGCTCGAACTTATCAGCGGGCGAGGCCACAAAGCATGCTATTTCACCTATACCTTTGTGGGAAAGGGCAAGACTCCGTGATGAGTAGTACGAAGATAGTGATCGCGCATCACACACCCGTATTGCATCTACGCTAATTACGCACACTTGTTTGCGATATATCAATGAAAGCCGAACCATGCCGAACGAATTACGATGTTTGACGACGGACGGAGATACTTAGTGTCTCAAGCTACGTCACGACGTGAAATAATATAATAAATAATAATATTTCTTATAAGATAATATTATATATTCACAGAGGAATACATTTTGGTTCGGACAGTAGGTACCTGTTGTTATAATTTTCGTTCGTTTTATAATAACATACTGATGTTATTTCACCTATAGTAGGTAAATATTTAGTAAGTAGGTACAATGATTTGTAGGTACATAGTAAATGTATTAGTTTGTTCTTTTCATATTGATGTAGTAAATATTTACCTACAATAATTATTTATTACATAATTAGCAAGTTACTGCTTTTACTACAACATATTTTGTAAAGCAGTGACGGCTCAGTGGCATAGGTTATGGACTTCCGCGCAGCAGGTCCATGGTTCGAATCCCGTCGCGGGCTTAATCTTCACCGCGTGGTAGAAGAGCATTATACGAATGCCCGCCTGGATAGCTACTACCCTCAAGTAAAAAATCGGTCGCCAAGCACCTAAAGGGAAGCAGTGATGGCTCAGTGGCATTGGTTATGGACTGCTGCGCATCAGGTCCATAGTTTGAATCCCGCCGCGATATTAAGCTTCACCGCGTGGTGGAGAGTTCGTAGCGAAGTTTACTTAGCTGTTCTCAACCGATCAGCAAAGTTTAGCACCGTCGCGCGCGGTCATGAGTTGGATGGGTGACCGCTAGGACAATAATACTGAGCGCTTCCGTGCTTCGGAGGGCACGTTAAGCCGTTGGTCCCGGTTGTGGTCTTAGGATGGCAGTCGTTATAGCATGGTGGTAGGGCATTTTGCGAATGCCCGCCTGTATAGCTACCACCCTCAAGTAGAAAATCTGTCGCCAAGCACCTAACGGTGTGTTCCGGCAGCTGTCCTTGAGAGCCAGTACTTCTAGGTTAGCCTGAACAACATCTTCGACCACATCATCACTTACCATCAGGTGAGATAGTGGTCAAAGGCTAACCTATCAGGCATAAAAAAAGAGCATTTTGCGAATGCTCGCCGGGATAGCTACCCAAGTAGAAAATCTGTCACCATGCAACTAACGTGAACTCAGTGGCATTAGCTATGGACTGCCTTGCAGCATGTTTATGGTTCGAATCCCGCCGCGGGCTTGAAATTCACCGCTTGGTAGAAGGGCATTTTGCGAATGCTCGCTTGGCTAGCTACCACCCTCAAGTAGAAATTCTGTCACTAAACACTTAACGGGAAGCAGTGATGGCTCTTAGCAATGGACTGCCGCGCAACAGGTCTATGGGTCGAATCCCGCCGCGGGCATGAACTTCACCGCATGGTGGAAGGTTGTTTTGCGAATGCTCGCCCGGCTAGCGAGCTTTGAGATGAGAGTGTGTCGTACCGATTTCAAAATCTGTTTCTAAGCGGTAATGTACGATGGCATCATGGATCTACCAATCCTGGTAGAACACATTTGGAATAAAAATTCTCTACCTACCCGTAACTGATTTAAATTATTATCAATAAAAATCAATAACTAATCATAGGTTATTTTTGATTAGGTAAGTGCCTACAATCACCGCTAAGTTTACCATATAAACTTTCGTACTACCTTAGGTATAAGTACCTACTACAAATATACATACTTATTCTACTAATTTACGTAGGTAGATACATAGTACTAACTTTATTATTTGTTGTGATCTTATAGCTATGTAGATAGGTATGCAATGTAATGCGCGCCCGCGAATGTCGATTTGACATCGCTGACAGTTGCGTGCCTAGGCAGGCCTATATGATAAATGATAATTATATCGTAGATAGGTAGGTATCTTCCATTGAGCTTCTAATTCTAACCCTTTACTACTTTGTGTTAGGTAGGTACTTTCTCGAAGTTATATTACTGCTTAGACTATATTCTAAAAAGAATGCGGACTACCTACGTCCATACCATATCTAACCAAATGCAGCTTTTTATATTGTCTAAGTGTTGCTAAAATGATTATGCACGATAGCTATGATGAGTACCTACTCACCATAGCTATCATGACCTGCGTATTGACTAATACCTACTAGGTACCAACTAACTTAGGTGAGAGTAGGTGAGTACCTAGACATAGTTACGTATTTATATTACCCAAGTACCTATCTATATGGATTATGGCGTCCGACACTTACTATCACGAACAAACTAATCAAATGCGAAAGAAAATCCGGTCCCCAACTCCCAATATATGTAAATATATATATATATATATATATATTATATTATATATATATATATAAATATATATATATATATATATATATATATATATATATATATATATATATATATATATATATATATATATATATAAATATATATATATATATATATATATATATAATATATATATATATATATATATATATATATATATATATATATATATATATATATAAGTACGTAAGTAGGCATAGGCACTACATATTGGTAGTGTATACATACGTGCACACCAAAAAGCAACAGGGCATTCCTACAATATAATATTATGTTCTAAGATCGCGGCGCGGTGCACGTGACTTTTGGTAGTGTGCGTTTTGTTAATTATATATTAGTGTGCTGCGCATGAGACCCGCCCGCCCGCTTCCCTCACCGCGGAATGGAAGTATTGACATGAGATGCCCAATATTTTGAACGAAAAACTAGCGCGCAAAACTATGTGTGCCGACCTTTGGCTCTAGGATGTTTATGATTATACTACTGGATGTATTTGTTTTCCAAAATGTTATCTAAAATGATCATGAACTGAGCTATGCTTCTATGTAAATAATTTTAGGGATTTCATGCTCTATAAGTCGTTTATTTACGACTAAACATGCGCTAAAATTCGTGATATTACAGGGATGTTTCGAGGCTTATAACTATCATGTGAAGATTTTTTTTACAAATCGGTGCCAAGACAAGCCTAGATAATGTAGAGATAAATCGATATCATGCTTAGTTGTGGACCTAAAACCTCAAATAAGGGAGTGATCATCCTACGGCGTTTGTATGGAAAAGTTACCGGCCAGTTCAACCTTAAGTGATTCGGAGGATTAATGCATACTTATAATTTTATATTATTGTGTAAACTTTATTTAAAATTATCTATTTTTACCATCACGAGCTACTTAATTATCGAATGTTAATAGTTTTTTTAATCGGTTACTTAGTAAAAAGTTGATGGTTACATTTTTTTGTGAAAAATACAGCGCATTGAAATTGATTATTCATTTTGTGTTAAATTTTTGATATAATAATATGGATATATCATAAGGAATTAATATCAGTAATAAAAAAAACACAACTTTCGTTTATAATAATTATTTATATGCTAATTAATTCTTTTTTTTCAAAAGAATATGCTCTATCTTTCTGCATATTCATTTAGTAAAGTAGGTACTTAATCTCAGATGCAATGTCACATCTACTCTATTCATCTATGACACGGAACATCGCGACCGATAACCGCGCTCTCCATCCTTGTCCTGCGCACTACTCCATACGTTTTACTATCCTTTTCTATGATTTCAAGCACTCGTTTCCAGAAATACATACAAATATTTAAAATACTAAGAGAAAATGTCAATTTATACAGACTTATAGGTGATACGTAATCCCTTTTGTTTTGTATACTGTCCTATAATTATTACCACAGCTCTGTACAAGCAAAATGGCATTTTTAGTTAAATTATATGCGTCTCAACGAGACGCGCGCACGTTGGACTGTCTCTTGCTGAATGAGTGCGGTCAGATAGGTAGGAGACAGTCCCGGGGGTCGTTTAGATGGGGCCATTTCAGTGCGCCATATAACAAATCTTATATATAATATCATTGATTAGAGGGTATTAAAACATGAGTGCAGTTTTTTGATGATGAAATAAGATTACACGAGTGTTTTAATGTCTAATTATATGCAGTTGCATACACTCCTTTATTTAATCTCATGGCTATAGGTAGCTTTAATTACAATTTTTATCCAACAAAATATTACTCAAATTCGTATGTACGAAATAGCGCCAATATGGAAAAAGTCTGTTATTGGTCTATGGCTCGGAACCAGCGCTCACCACAGATAATGTGTACTTAAATTGAATTGAAACCTCCTTGGTCGGACACATTGTACTTTAATAATTAAAAAAATGTTTTAAAGCGTTGTTTTGTTAGGAGAATAATGCTTTGATTTAACTTTTTAATTTTCTTAAAGAAGTATGTAAATAAAATATGCCAGTAAAAGTCTGTATTTCATTTCATCATTAGAATATTACCGAATGAGATTAGGTATATAAAAATATTAACAATGCTTAAATAAAATGTAAATAAAAAATATTAATAATATGATTGTTAATCCGTCACGCTGAAAATGCTGAACCGATTTGGGTGAAACTTAGAATAAAGATAGTTTAGGTTCCAGATTTACACATAGGATACTTTTCTTTTATAAGTATTTTGTATTAAGTTTATGATAGTAATTAATTATACTTTATCTAAGTTGGTCGAAATAAAAGAATTTATTATTATTATTATTTCATCATTATCAACATTTCACCATTGTCTACGCGAGTGAAACCGCGGCGCTAGTCTATAGCTTTACTAATACTATAAAGAGGAAAGATTTGTATTTTTGTTTGTAACGAATAAACTTAATTTACTTTATATTATATTACTACTGGACCGATATGAAAAATTCTTCACCATTAGAATCCTATTATCCCTGATGAACATAGGCTATAGAATTATATATATATATATTTTTTTAATGTATGTTAAAATATTCGTGCGAAGCTAGAAATACGCTAGTTTTTTTTATGTTATTGTGACGGAACAAGCTTGAGGCCCACCTGATGTTAAGCGGACTAACCTCTGCCTATAACAGATGCATTTCATCAGAAGTCTGGAATTGCACTGCGCCCGTCACTTTGAGAGTTGTTAAGTCTCATGTGCCTGTAATTTCACTGGCTCACAAAGACTGCTGCCGGAACACACCGTTAGGTGCTTGGCGACAGATTTCTACTTGAGGGTGGTCGCTAGTCAGGCGCTTTTGCAAAATGCCCTACCACCATGCTATAACGACTGCCAACCTAAGACAACAACCGGGACCGACGGCTTAACGTGCCCTCCGAAGCACGGAAACGCTCAGTAGTAATGTCACTAGCGGTGCAACAAGGTGAAGTTCAAGCCCGCGGCGGGATTCGAACCATGGACCTGCTGCGCGGCAGTCCATAGCCAATGCCACTGAGCCATCACTGCTTCACTTATAGTATCATATAATTATTAAGACTCACCATCTGATATGTCTGTACTGTTTAAGGTCGCCATGTCTGCGTGTGTTGAATGCTGAGTCACCACCTGAAACAGTATCACTACGGCTTACATATACATAACGTCACGTCTGTTTGTACTAGAGGGGTAGGCGGAGACCATATACCCCATGGGATGCCGGGCTAGAATGTCATCCCCCATCTCTACCAGTGGGCATAGAACATATAATAATACTACGTATAGAATGGACACTCCTCTACCCCCACCAAAACGAGCCGTCCTCACCCCGCCACAGATTCTGAGCTGTCGCTGAGCTGACTTGAGTACGGGACGCGCAACTCGCGCACGATGACGAGACGACGAAGCGTGACGATTGAACGAGTATTTTAAAAGTTGAGAATGGGGTACTCTTTTGCTGTTTACGGTTGCTTATCAACTAAACGAGAAAAGTTTAACGAGTTTAATAGATTTCCTAAGTTTAAAACGAAATAAGTCATTCTTGGTAACCTACACTAAGTACATACCTATTAGTCGTTCTTAAGTTATACAGTAGGTAACTTATAAAAACCGGTAATTTATATACTTAGTAGGTATTGAAAAAAATACAAACATAATACTTTATCTTTTGTGTTTTATTCCAACTGCTATTCAAATAATGATTATTTTATAAGATTATCGTTTGCAAAAAAATATCCGTGGATATCGACTTCGTTTGAACTAGGTAATGTTACCTACTCGGTTGTATGTGGCATATTCCTACGTCGTACATGGAGTTGGATTGTTGTGCTTGTAAATGTTTCTGAAGGTAGGTAAGGTACGCATAATTTGCATTTTTCTTATAGATAAGCCTTTGACCGCAATCTCACCTGATGGAAATTGGAAAGTGATGATGTGGTTGAAGGTGTTAACAGGCTTAAATTAGAATTACTGGCTCTCAAGGACAGCTGCCGGAACACACCGTAAGGTGCTTGGCGACATATTTTCTACTTGAGGGTGGTCGCTAGCCAGGCGGGCAATCGCAAAATGTCCTGCCACCATGCTATAACGACTGCCATCCTAAGACAACAACCGGGACCGACGGCTTAACGAACTGCAAAGCACGTGCACGCTCCGTAGTAATGTCACTAGCAGTCACCCATCCAACTCATGACCGCGGACGTTGCTTAACTTTGCTGATCGGTTAAGAACAGCTAAGCAAAATTCGCTACGAGCGCTTTACACTTGTCGAAGTCGGTACCATGCGCACAAAATTGTGATAATAGGTATACTTTTGAACTACCATGGTACCTATACTTCTACAATTTTGTCACCTTTTTTAGTGACCCTTGCTACTTACGGGATCGATTGTCATTCACTGTCAATGACTATATCATCAAAATAGAAAAACACTTTTCAGTTATTGGAGTGTGAAAACGGCTCGACCCATCTTTATGTAATTTTTATAATTTGAAAACTGATGCTTTCTATGCGGTCCCACCACAATTTAAGAGTTTGCTACATATTTTTTATCTTCATTTTCAATGAATCATCTAACCATTAGAGGAACGCTAGTTTAAATTTAATAAACATTAACATTCATTATCAATACATCCGCTCGGGATCCTATGCTCTTACTGATAACATATTTTTTTCATGATTAGTCAATAACATATGTTTTTTTAATGATAATTGCAGTCATCTAAATCCTGTTGTAATTATCAAAATCTCGGACATTCACTGCTGAGTGCTGATCTTATCATAATCTAAGACGTTTCTCTCTAATTAGAATAATTTATTATGACCACGATTGCGATATCTTCTAATATATAAAATTCTCGTGTCACAGTTTTCGTTGCCATACTCCTCCGAAACGGCTTGAGCGATTTTGATGAAATTTTTTGTGCTTATCCGGTATCTATGAGAATCGGCCAACATCTATTTTTCATCCCCTTAAATGTTAGGGGTAGTCCACCACTAAATTTTTTATATTATTTTTTAGACAAAAATTTTAAATTCAATTTTTTTATGATACAACATACAAAAATACATACAATCCTCAATTTTCACCCTTCTACGATCAACCCTTATTTTTTAATAGCCATTTTAGTTATATATATATTTATATGGCAAAACAACGTTTGCCGGGTCAGCTAGAGTACATATAAAAAAAAGGTTCGAAATGTAGTGTGTAAGCAAAACAATTTAGAAACACATGCGTATGTATTCAGGAACTTATAGATTCTTTAATTAGCCAGGCAAGAATTCCCAAAATACCCCACCACCTTGCTATAACGACTGCCATCCTAAGACAACAACTGGGACCGACGGCTAAGACGCAGTCAAATGCTGAAATTTTGTCACTATCGGACTGCGTCGGAGTGAAAGAGAGGCAGCGATGGTGAAATCGCGATCATTTTAGGTAAAATCCGAATGAAAGCAAAACTAGTATCAGTTACTTATCGAAAATGTAAATTAAGTATAGTAGTTTATGCAACTGTCATAATAATATAATAGAGGGTATTAAAACATGAGTGTAGTTTTTTGAAATGAGCCGCAGGCGAGATTCTATATAAGATTACACGAGTGTTTTAATACCTAATTATATGCAGTTGCATACACTACTTTATTTAATCTCATGGCTATAGGTAGCATTAAATACATTAAATACATTTTTTATCCAACAAAATATTACTCAAATTCGTATGTACGAAATAACGCCAAAATGGAAAAAAGTCTGTTATTGGTGCTCGGAACCACAGATAATGTGTACTTAAATTGAATTGAAACCTCCTTGGTCGAGACACATTGTGTCATTGCGGAATAGGGTGTCTTGTCCTGTCTTTAATAATTAAAATATTGTTTTAAAGCATTGTTTTGTTAGGAGAATAATGCTTTAATTTAACTTTTTAATTTTCTTAAAGAAGTATGTAAATAAAATTGCCAATAAAAGTCTGTATTTCATTTGATAATTAGAATATTACCGAATGAGATTATATAAATATATTTTTATACACATTCATTTACGTTACAAGCGTAATTTATAGTCAGCTTTACAATTTTATAACATCGAAAAAATATTTAAGAAAACGTGTTTCGTATTTTCTTGGCCTTAGATAATGTGACCAATATTATCATAATATTATATTTTTTTTACTGCTACAAACTAAATTGATTTAGCTAAAAATTTGTTCCAGTAAAGCTATTAAGCACTTGTCAGCGTGCCCTCTATAACACGTGCACGCGCAGTAGTACTTAATGTCACTGGCGGTCACCCATCCAACTCATGACCGCAGCGGACGTTGCTTAAGTAACTTAGCTGATCGATTAAGAACGGTTAAGCAAACATCGCTACGAAAAGTATTTGTTACAAATTTAATTTTGTTACAATTTTTTATTAATTTTGTTACAAATACTTATTTTCAAAAATAAGTATTTGTAACAAAATTAATAAAAATCTAATTCCAAGGGAATAGCACCTCTTATAATTTCTCTTTATATACCATTATTTTGTACAGACATGGTGTATACTGTAATGATATCATGTTTATATATTTAATTTTAATAAAGATACATTTATAATATGCAACAATGTGTTGTGATTGATCCTGTGGACAAAAATTGCATGGTGGTAGGGCATTTTGCGAATGTCCGCCTGGCTAGCTACCACCCTCAAGTAGAAAATCTGTCGCCAAGCACCTAATGGTGTGTTCCGGCAGCTGTCCTTGAGAGCCAGTACTTCTAGGTTAGCCTGAACAACATCTTCGACCACATCATCACTTACCATCAGGTGAGATAGTGGTCAAAGGCTAACCTATCAGGCATAAAAAAAAATACAGCAAAAAAAAACAGCAATAGATTGCAGGTAAGTATTGCAGTATATTGCATATTACATTTAGCTATATTATGCCTAAAATAAGTGGATTAAGGGCAATTTTTACATGTTCACCACTGCGTACTAACCTTCCCAGCCATCAAACAGGCCACCGCGAAAGTCCCCATGGAAACGTGAGGTGAGGTCCCGAATATGACGTAGATAAGAACTGGAAAGAACGCCATGTATAGACCGACGATCGGAGGCACCTCTGCCAGCAGGGCGTATGCCATTCCTAGAAGGAAATAGAAGAAGAATAAATCATACATAGATTTATTGGTAATTATAAAATTACACTTCAAGGCATACATTAATTTGTATTACACCGTAATTTTCATTAAAATAAACATTAATAAAATGTCACATTAAAATAATATTGTACTTAATAAAAAAAAAGAGATAATAATTCATTATAACAGAAAATTCTAAACCTATGTCATTACTACAAGTAATGCTTTGTCAAGTAATTTAAAAACTTAAATATAACAGTTACAAAATGCTTCAATGCTGTAAAACGTCTGCTCGATAAGCCAGCGTTTTAATCGCAACTTGAAACAGCTCATGTTCGGTGATGCTATTATATTTTTGGGTAGTTTGTTGTATACAAGGTTACTGCTAATTAACTGGCGATACGCGACAGGAGTGATGGGTATCGATAACATTAACTAAAAAAATGAAAAAAATAATATTTTTTTTTGAAGATTTTTTCAACTTGTCATTGAGTTATCAATGGCGACAACAGAAGTTTAATGATGAATGAGTTAGGTAGATACCTACATGTCGGGATTGCCTTTGGCATGTTATGAGCAGATAGGATGTAACGCTCAACCGTCACTGAAGGTCTTCAAGGATCAAATAAAAAAGTATTATCTGTCTCGGTCATCAAATTAATAATGCTTGTTTGAATTATTTATTACAAATGAGAATGTAAAGTTTTGTTTACATCAGTCTGTTATGTTATTGTATATATATTTATATATATATATATATATGTATGTATATAGTATATATATTTGTAATTATATATTATATGTAGTGTGTGTATTTATTTTATTATATGTAATATATTTATATATTTTATGAGTTTGTGAGTAGGATCATTTTTACTTACTTATATTATTTAATCGCACCACCGTTAATAAAAGTATGTTAACTCCTCTCCATCCAAAGGTTGTCTGGAAGAGATCGCTTCTAAGCGATAAGACCGCCCATTGTACAACATTATATTTAAGCTAATATTAAGCCCATGTTTTTCTTACTTTTGGTGTACAATAAAGTGTTATCTATCTATCTATCTAACGCTTGCTAAGAGAGTGATGGACATGAAATTTCATGGATGGATTAGGTAGCTAAAACAAAAGATAGATGGAACGTCGGAGCACACCGACACCGCCGCCGCTGCTCCGCGGCGCGCTGCACTTCGATCCAGCGACGTCAGGCGGCGGCAGCCGTTTCAATCACTAAGCGATCGCAACGGAGCGGGTGGGTGCGCGAGCATCTTTAATTCAAAACAGCTGATGCTTTTACTTAGTGATTATTCTTTTTTATTGTTTTGTTAGTGATTCTAAGCACCATACAGTATTGTGTATCGCTTATTATCTATCTCATTGATAACTCAATGACAAAGTTGAAAAAATCTAAAAATTTTTTTATATTTTTTTTTCATTTTTTTAGTTATTGTTATCGATACCCATCACGCCTGTCGCGTATCGCCAGTTAATTAGCAGTAACCTTGTATAGTTGGTCCCATGACATGCGAAATTTTAGTGGACTTCGTCAACGAGCAAGTTACACCCACGAGTTTGTCCTTACCACGGGTGTTGTATGTGTGCACATCACTGTGCTTTGAATACGAGGCAAGGTTATGCTTCACGTACACAGCGATTTGGAAGATAATAACTGCAGGCAGCGTTAGTATATCTAATTTCTTAAAATATGGACGGGCGGAGTCAGTCTGTGGGATTTTTGCGATCGCTTGAACGCCTAACGAGCATTTTGCCTCAAAAACCGGACAAAAGTGGAAATAGAAACTACAGTAAATCTCACCTAAATGGTTGTTTTTGTATACCTGAATAACCGTACTATCATAAAACTATGATTAAGTGAACCCTGTCCGCCGCCGCGTCTCCAGCCAAGTCGTCGGAATCTATACTTCGTTCAGTACGCACAAATACATTCTCGATACGCTCAATTTTTTCAAACTTTTGTTTGGTGTTTTATGTTGTTTGAGGCGGATGGTGATCAAAATCATTTTGGAATCGGGAGAACAAGGTATGTACTAAACTTTAATTTATAATTTATTTAATTATAATAACTATTTTGTATTCTTACGGCCCAACAATTATATGCAAGAAAGTTTCTGAGTTTATTGTATGATTTTTTTACAAATTTGTGTTTTTGTTATAGTGCCGCGAGAGGTCGGCTTATAATTTTGTTTTTATAATAAACCTTAGAGGTTCACCATATCATTACAGTAAAAACCATTTCCACATCTTTCCACTTCTTCAAAAAAATTGTCTTTTTAAACCGGGGGTACATGTTCAATAACTTTGGTTATTTTCAAACTTATATCGTTTCTTTTTCTATTGTTGCAGATTTAACATCAAATGTTATCAAGGTGCCTCGGAAAACGTTATACGTGCTTTTCAAAGAGAGCACATCAAGAAAAATTTAAGTCAAGACATCATTTATGGAACAGAAGCTCCTCAAAATAATGAGATGTCCCCAGAAGGAATTCCAAACCTTAAGTTACGATTAAAGGCATTTCAAGAGTGATTTGAAGAATAGATGGCTATCTTCTAACATATTAAAGAGAGTTTTTATAAAGAAAAACGAAAAATGGCTAAATACGTCAATACCAGTACATAACTGGACACCTAGTTCTAAGCCGGGACGCCTAAGCAAAGATTTCCTAGAATTGCATGATCGTAGTAAACGATGGAAACAAAAGAACTCCGAGCAGGTACCTGTTGAGGAGCTTACCTTCGCAGCTAGCGTTAGTCAACGAATGTCAGGAAATGCTGCGGCCTCTAAACTCATAAAAGATGCAACTTCGTTACATATAAGAGCCAAACGGTACAGCAATATAATAAATACCGCTAAAAAACATAAATAAAAAAGTACACATCTGAGCAAGCTTTGAAACTCTTTGTCGAAGGTAACTTAACAAGGAGACTATGGGAGTTGTTACACGATTCCAATAAGAGTATATTCCCTTGTTATACCATTATATAAGAGAAGCAAACAAGCTCTGCTATCCAAAACCAGAGTCAATACGAGTTACGGAGCCGTGTGTTGAAGTTGTGCTTCAAGACTTACTTGATCACACAGTTATAAGACTGTCTTTATCTTGAGGATGTTCTTCAAAACTGTGATGGAGAAGAATTAGAACACATCCAGAAGATTCTTCGCCAATCCAGAGTTAGCCTCTGAAATTACAGGCAAAAATAAAGAGTTCATATTGAAGCTTAAAGTGATCCTGAATGCCATGTCCTCTGTGTAATAAGCATTACCTTACATACGATCAATATTATGCGAGAAATTTTTCCAGGTTGCAGTGTAATCAAGATGTCCTGAATAGGCTGCTTCTCACATCAGACCTATTTATAAGTTCTGCTAGGAAACGCAAACGTAGCAAAAGCCAATCCTTCTAAGTGAAACTTTAGAAGTTTTAGTGCCGGAAGAACAGAATATATCGATAGATTTAGAAGAAGCTCCAAGAATCAACCAATCTGATGAATCGGATTGATTCAAGTCGTACTTTTTATTGATATTTCATGTTTTTGTTTGTTTTTTTTTTTACCTGATTTGGTCCAAATAATATTATCTGTATTCACATATGTATTTTATTCATATCCAATAAGAAAATAAGTAAAAATATTTTTGTCCGGTTTTTGAGGCAAAATGCTCGTTAGTGGAACGGCACGTTTCTGCATTCTAAATGCTCGCAACCAGTCCGCAGCCCGCCCCCAGAGCTCCGCGCCGTACTGCAGCTGTGAGTGCACTGTCGCAAAATAGCAACTACGTACCACCTCAGAGGGAACAACTTGGGCGAGTCTTTTCAGGGCGAAACATGCACTCCCAAGCTTGCTACATACTTTATTAATGTGCCTATCCCATTGTAAGCCTCTATCAAGCTCAAACCCTAGGAAAGTAGTAGAAACCTCTTGCTTAATCCTAACATTATTCATAAAAACTGCTAGAGGTCTTGGTGGAGACCCTGCTATATAGAACTGAATGAAATGGGTTTTCATGAGGTTAATTGAAAGTCCGTTCACCTGAAACCACCCAGAGAGTAGTGAGGAGACGTCGTTTAGTTTTTGCTCTAGTTGACTAAGAGAGGTCGCTGTGACCACTGCAGCTACGTCATCAGCGTACATAAATATATCAGCATCGCTGACAGCGTCCGACACAGCGTTGTTATCGTAAAAATCTGGGTTGCCGTATGTCACATTCTGATTTGTCGTATTTTAAGGGAAAAAAATACTAAAATTCCGTATATAATTTAAAAATGCTTATTCCTCATTTGTTTCTTCTTCATAAAGGTGTCTAATCGTTTCTATAACTTCAGATTCATGTTTATCTAGTGTGTACTTGTCCTTGCTTTTCATTTTTTCACACATGTCGCGCGACACCTTAAACTTCGTAAAGTTCCCTTGATTTTGTATAAGTTGTCTCGTTAATAGAGTTTTATTTACAGTCGATGTCAGTAACTTATTTCGCATCTTGGTCTTCATATTGTTCACTTGGCTGAATATCCTTTCACAATCTGCATTACTGTGAGGAATACATAGAACGTCTAGAGCAAACTTTGCTGGAGTTTTGCCGTCGGTTGTACTAAGGATCTTTTCCCAAAATTCGTGAGCTTTCCAGGTGCAGATGTCTAATTTCGAAAATTTGTTGACATCGGGTAAAATTCTCCACTCGTCATCGATTTTCTGAAGGTCATTTTCAATTTTGACTATACGTGGTAGTGTCTGGATTAGTGGCAACATTGACGGGAAACTCTCTCTATTACTGTGGCGCACAGCCTCTTCAGGTGACAAATATTTGAGGAGTGGAAGTATTTCATTGGAAAAATCATAACGCTTCCGAATTTCCTTGCAGCCTGTTACTAGAAAGTCGCAGCAACGAGTATAAAATTCAGCCAGGAGCACTTTTTGTTGGACGATATTGGTTTTTTGAACTTCTTGCATGATTTTAACACCCAAATAAATTTGTGGTAAGAAAAATCGTGTATCTTCTGGGTCGATCAAGCATATTTCAGTTTGATTAACGTAGTCTCTAGTCATGTAACATTGCAATAAATCTTTGTAAAGTAGTTTCATACTATCGTCCAGTTCTATCAATCTAGAATCTGTTCCTTGGATATATATGATAGTCGTTCATCTTCACAAATTTGGGTAATATCCATTGTAAAAATAGGATATAGAGTTTTACATAGTCGTCGTTTAACTCACGATGGATCAGCTCAGCAGCGACGGTGCGTTCTTCTAGCCACTGGTGCTAAAAAATAATTTCCGGTTATCACATTGCTCTAGCAGCCTATTTATTACAGATAATAGTGATAGCCATCTGGTTTGCGACGGGTGTAGTAATTTATGGATTTTTGTATTCATAAATTCTTGAAATTCAATGATTTCTGATTGTCTCTTTGCACTATGTTTAAAAAACGCGTACACGTTTCTTGCTAAATCCTCACAACGTCTTGGGAGTTTTTTGCAAGCTTCACTGGCGCATAAATGCATAGAGTGACATATGCACTTAAATATTTGTATTCCTGGCAATTCGGCACGTAAACGAGTGGCAACTGAGTTGTGAGAACCCATCATGACATTGCAGCCATCCGATGCCAAGCCGATTATGTTATCTAATGGCACACCACGTCGAGTAAATGTTTCCATGATTGTTGTATAGATCGCTTCAGCTGTACATCCCCGTGAAGATGACACCCCTTCAGATATTTTTTTGTCGTGCAAAGTTTCCAATTGCCATAAGCAAGCAATATTTTTTTTGCAATCTTTGTCGTAATATCTGACAAGGATGCATATTGTCTTAGTTGTGGAAATATCCGTGGATTCGTCAGCAAGTAGGTACGCTAAATTTTTGGTGTTTTAAGATATTTTCTAGGCATTCCTTCTGGCTTTCTCCTATGACATTTTTTACAGTTGCTGTACATTTGCCTCTTTTTATCGCCAAATCAGCTGCTATTTTAGAGTCTGGGAAACATGATTTTAAGACCTCTGTTAAATGATCCATTGCCAAGAAAGAAATGTTATACTCGGCCACAAATGCAACGAGTTTTATTTCGGCTTCCATTACAAGGGTGTTTGTATCCTTTTCACGCGGTTTAAAATGAGCACTAAGAGATTTTGTAGAAGATGAAGCGAGTGTCTTTTTTATGTTGATTATTTGTCACATGTCGTCGCAAAGTTGAAAGTTCACACGATAATGTAACGTCGCATACGGTGCACTTTGCTCTATACAGATCATCATCAACAGGAGCAATCCAGTATTTGAAAACATCGTCACTCTCCCACTGTTGTCGATATTTTTGTTTTATATGTTTACCCTTTTTAGTCTTTTTTGGCGAAGAAGGTCCTTCAGAGTCACAATCACTCATGTTATCAATTTAAACCACAAATAAACACTAATTAAGGAATTATTTCTTTCAAAAACGTAAAAACAAATGAAACCGAGTATTATGTTTGAGCTATTCAACTCATAGTATTGGGTTTATCTATAACCCAATACTTTAGTTCAATACTTTGTCTCATTCATTTTTAACTAAAACGAAAGAGATGGTGTTAAGCGGACTAACCTCTGTCTAAGTCTCATGTGCCTGTAATTTTACTGGCTCTCAAGGACTGCTGCCGGAACACACCGTTAGGTGCTTAGCGACAGATTTTCTACTTAAGGGTGGTAGCTAGCCAGGCGAGCAATCGCAAAATGCCCTCCCACCATGCGGTGACCCTCAAGCCGGAGGTGGAGATCGAACCAGGGAGCTGGGACACGGCAGTCCATAGCTAATACCGCTTGCTTCAAAATTTTTAAATTTTAAATAATTTCGTAAACTTTGTACAAAATAACGGTAGTCGCGAGGTGCAATGCATATATAGTTCAGTAACTCAACTCATAAAATAAAAGAACCTGAACAAAAAGTGACCATGAGGCAGTGGCTTCATGAGGCTCAGCAGGGGCCATGAGCTGATGCTCGATGCCAAGCCGATAAGGGCTGATGATCCACATTGCTGATGGTAGTCGCGGTTTGAAACAATGTTACTCATATTATCTCGAAAAGTTATTGCACTTATAATTATTCCCCTCACGCTCATATGATGTTGCAACACTTGTATATTTCTAAATTTAAAATCAAATTTACAAATGAAACACTGTCGCATGCTGAAAGAAAATCACATTTAATATTTTATCATTTCTTCGTCTATATTTTGCTGTCCCTAATCTGATACAAGGAGGTATAAACCAAGTAGGTCCCATCTTGACTTACCCTGAGGTATATGCATAACTGCTGTAGTGGCCCCAGCCACCAGATCCCCGATGAGGAACTGCTTGGGGCTGTATTTGGGCAGCCATCGCACCACGGGGACTGAGTTGATGAGACAATCACCAATGCCGCAACTGTGGACCACCTTCTTGCAGCGTTCGCCCACTGTTAGGTAAAAATAAAATGTTGCTAAGGGCCAATTTCACCAAAGTAACGTATAACTTTTTTTTTATATTCCTTTATTAAATAAAATTATATATAACAATGTTCAACATACACAATTAAGAAATGCAGTTAAACAAACATTAGATTATAATATTTTGTACAGGCTATAAGGTATGTATAACTAATTCGAGGATAAATGTTTATTTTTTTTTTATTTTTTTATTCTAGATAGGTTAGCCTTTGACCACTATCTCACCTGATGGTAAGTGATGATGTGGTCGAAGATGTTGTTCAGGCTAACATAGAAGTACTGGCTCTCAAGGACAGCTGCCGGAACACACCGTTAGGTGCTTGGCGACAGATTTTTTACTTGAGGGTGGTAGCTAACCAGGCGGGCATTCGCAAAATGCTTTACCGCACCATCGTGCCCTCCGAAGCACGGAAACGCTCAGTAGTAATGTCACTAGCGGTCACCCATCCAACTCATGACCGCGCGCGACGTTCCTTAACTTTGCTGATCGGTTGAGAACAGCTAAGTAAACTTCGCTACGAGCGCTTCAAAAAATTGGTAACTTAAACGTAAACTTTTCTTGTGTTTATCCTCAGTGTAAGAAACAATATCCGGAGATGATAAACTCGAATTAAATCTACTATTCGTGTGATGCGATGTGATGCGAAAGTTAGTGTGAGAATGTGAGTGTGTATGTTTGTTTCTCCTTTACTCTGAAACGGCTCGACCGATTTGGGTGAAACTTGGCATATAGATAGATTAGGTCCTGAACTAACATATAGGATACTTTCATCATCATAATTATAACTTCATCATTGTCTACGCGGGTGAAAACGTGGGGTGCAGCTAGTTTATTATATTAGTGAGATGCGGAAGTTTCTGAGAAAGTGTATAAGTATTTTTGTTACTTCTTCACACTGAAATGGCTGAATCGATTTGGATGAAACTTGGAGTTGAGTGTGTTTAGATCTTGGATTAATACATAGGATACTTTTCATCATCGTCATAACTAGTCAACATTGTCTTTTTTAGAAATCACGGGGCGTAACTAATCTGTTGATGAAATCTGAGATGGCTCATAAACTGAATTAAATGATATTTTGAAGAAGAATGGATGGGAGTAACAATGGTGAAATATATTTAGGTGAAATTGTCAACGATACCATTGGTTACTGAGAGACGGTAAAATGTTATATTTACACTTATATTCGTCGCAAACAAATTGTATTGTTTATAAATCTTATATCTATTCCCATTTTTTGTACAATAAAGTAAACGTGATTTTGACGTAAATCCTCTTGAAAATCTACACTAATATTATAAAGTGAAAAGTATTTTTTTTGATCACTGCAAAGTGTTTGAAACGTCGGGACAAAAAAAAATGATAAATATACGCGATTTAAACCGTTTAAAGTTGTTTAATTACTAAGTATTTTTTTTTTTTATTTTATGTTATTGTGATGGAACTAGCTCGAGGCCCACCTGATGTTAAGCGGACTAACCTCTGCCTATAACAGATCCATTTCGTCACAAGTGACGAATTGCACTGCGCCCGTCACTTTGACATATAGTTGTTAAGTCTCATGTGCCTGTAATTTCACTGGCTCTCAAGGACTGCTGCCGGAACACACCGTTAGGTGCTTGGCGACAGATTTTCTACTTGAGGGTGTTAGCTAGCCAGGCGGGCAACCGCAAAATGCCCTTCCACCATGCGGTGAAGCTCAAGCCGGCGGCGGGGATCGAACCAGGGTACTGCGGCGCGGCAGTCCATAGCTATTACCGCTCGCCCATCATTGCTTGCATGATTGCTTGCTTGTATGACACGAATAAACTTAAAAACTACTGTAGGTACCTATTTGGATGAAATTTGGTATGGAAATAGTTTGAGACTTGGGGAAGGACATAGGATACTTTTTATCAAACTGCGCAAAAAGAGGTTAATGATTTCTTGCGATAACCGAAATAGCGGCGGCCGGAAAGCTATTAGTCTATATCTATACTTATAATAAAACTGTAACAGGTCCAATTCTGTACATTGAAGATAATTTGCAAAAAAAAATTGAGTGCACTCTGTAGCTGATACTGATGCCAAAACTGTATTTTTTTAATTTTTGTCTGTCTGTCTGTCTGTCTGTATCCCGACCGCGCATAACTCCAAAACTACTGAATGGAATTCAATGAAACTTAACACGATTTGAGTTCATACTACGAAGAAGGTTATTGTATACTTTTTATCCCGAAATTCAGCACGGTTCCCTCGGGAAAGGGGATGAAAGTCAAAATGTACACTTAGTTGTAATTTACTAACGCGTAGTCCGATTTCTAAGATTCTTTTTTGTTAGAATAGTGATGAGTGAGCTCGGAACCCCATGAGCAGCCCGGCACCCCACGGGCAGCCCAGCACCCCATGGGCTACTGAATGGAATTCAATGAAACTTAACACGATTTGAGTTCATACCACGAAGAAGGTTACTGTATACTGTTTATCCCGAAATTCAGCACGGTTCCCTCGGGAAAGGGGATGAAAGTCAAAATGTTACTTATTTATAATTTATGAACGCGTAGTCCGATTTCAACTATTCTTTTTTTGTTAGAATAGTGACAAGTGAACTCGGAAGCCTACGGGCAGCCCGGTACCCCATGGGCATCCTAGCACCCCATGGGCTACTGAATGGAATTCAATGTAACTTAACACGATTTGAGTTCATACTACGAAGAAGGTAATTGTGTACTGTTTATCCCGAAATTCAGCACGGTTCCCTCGGGAAAGGGGATGAAAGTCAAAATGTTACTTATTTATAATTTATGAACGCGTAGTCCGATTTCAATTAAACTTTTTTTTGTTAGAATAGTGAGGAGTGAGCTCGGAACCCCACCGGCAGCTCAGCACCCCACGGGCCACCCGGCACCCCAAGGGCACCCCGGCACCCCACGGGCTACTGAATGGAATTCAATGAAACTTAACACGATTTGAGTACATACTACGAAGAAGGTTATTGTATACTTTTTATCCCGAAATTCAGCACGGTTCCCTCAGGAAAGGGGATAAAAGTCAAAATGTTACTTAGTTGTAATTTATGAACGCGTAGTCCGATTTTAATTATTCTTTTTTGTTAGAATAGTGATGAGTGAGCCCGGAACCCCATGGGCAGCCTGGCACCCCACGGGCAGCCCAGCACCCCATGGGCTACTGAATGGAATTCAATGAAACTTAACACGATTTGAGTACATACTACGAAGAAGGTTATTGTATACTTTTTATCCCGAAATTCAGCACGGTTCCCTCAGGAAAGGGGATGAAAGTCAAAATGTTACTTAGTTGTAATTTATGAACGCGTAGTCCAATTTGAACTATTCTTTTTTTGTTAGAATAGTGATGAGCGAGCTTGGAACCCCACGGGCAGCCCGGCACTCCATGGGCATCCCGGCACCCCACGGGCAGCCCTGCACCCCATGGGCAGCTCGGCACCCCACGAGCATCCTTATTTAGATTTGCCAGCTTGCTAATAAAACTCTAAAATCTTGAACATTCGCCACAATCTATTTTTTTAACTATCTATCTTTTGCCGGATACATTTTGGAGACTGCGCAATGGAAGTGTACAATCTAATATATTTTTGTTCTAGCGCCAAACAAGGAGAACCTCGGCAAAAAGATATCGTTTTATAATCGAAATTCCAAAGAAACGCACAAAGTACCTACTTTGCTTCAACATTTATTGTGCGAACCGCGAAGGAACTCTCTGAGTTACTTAACTACTTTTTCTGACCAATGTAAGAAACTGTTTTTGGCACAATAAAGTATATTATTATTATTATTATTATTATTACTACTGTCTTCGGTAGGAAAAACAAGGTGGTGGTTATCAAACCCAAAGTAAAAAGCTCCTTTCTGAGCTATGCTTTACTAAGAGTGCTTCACCACAGACCACAACGTTGCTTAATATGAGATAAACAGTGCTCAAATGTGAATAATTAGTTTACGGGTACGGCAATCGCGCACGAAGTCGCGGGTACAGCTAGTACTCAATAAAACACTTGAAACCTCACAAGAAAACAAATTGTGACCTTATTTAACAATTCGCACATTTCGAACGAGGAAATCAACGTTATTATTTTCCGTGGTTCCATTGGCCAATGAGTCTACAGTAAAATTATTTTTTTCCGTAGTCCCGTCAATGGGACGTCCAATGGAACTACGGAAAATAACTGGTTACCGCCATGTTGCAGCGCGCGCTGATATGAACCTTATTTCATAAGTAATTTGTGTGGTTTTCGTACTCACCAGACACGAGCTGGTACCTAGCCTATGTTTTCCTCATTTATTTTTGTTTCTACCAAATTAACATACGATACGATACCAAACCCTGCGCAGGCGATACTGCGAAGTAGCGCCATTATCTAAAGGCTGCGAAACAAGCTGCGATTCCTCAGTCAATATCGATAATTCACATTTAATTGTCACCTTGCCTTGATGCTAGAACCTTTGTGTTTATAGGACGGAACAAACAACTAATTAAAATTATTACATCAATCTACAAGGTTCATGGTAAGTATTATGTAGTAGCGGAGCGCTTGCCTAATCGTTCTAACTAAACCAAACGTCCGCTGCGGTCGTGACTTGGATGGGTGACCCTAGTGGCATTACTACTGAGCTACACGTGCTTGGAAGGCACCTCCCATTTCTACAGGATGATGATTGAGTCATTGTAGCATGGTGGTAGGGCATTTTGCGACTGCCAGTCCCGTCTGGTTAGTCACCACCATCAAGTAGAACAACTGTCACCAAGCATTTCCAGCAGCTGTCTTTGAGAGCCAGTAATTCTAGGTTAGTTTGAACAGCACCTAAGACCAATGCAATGCGCCCGTCACACTGAGACATAGTTGTTAAGTCTCATGTGCCTGTAATTTTACTGGCTCTCACACAGAAAAAAAGGAATACTTGAGCCAACGCAGTGTGTTTTTATGCAAGAACATTTGTGATTCATATATATTGAAAACAATATATTCTTGAACACAGAACACAATATTCTCAGGAATATATTCTTGAATCAAAGTATATATTGCATTCTTCTTTGGAGAAATCGTTAAAGTGTTTAAATACTAATATGGTTAGTTTTGAATCCAAGAATCTTACCATAAATATTCGTAAGTGAAGCACCTTAATTACATTCAACAAGAATATTTAAAAATATTTCAAGAAAGAATATAGAAATTTTATTTAGAGAATAAAATGTTAACAAAAGAATTCCTATTTTATTGTTAGAAGAATATTTTCGTTATCTTGAAATAATAATTTGAATACTTTATGTGAAGAAATATTTCTTGGGTCAAAACAATATTCCTAAGAATATTCGAGTTTAATATCAAGACTCGATTATTTTTCAGTTCAGAATATATTCTTGTTGTAATACAGCATTGTCTTGAATTTATTAAGACAATGTATATTCTTGGCTAAAGAAGTCTTTTTTTTCTGTGCAAGTACTGCTGTCGGAACACACTGTTACTTGGCGACAGATTTTCTACTTGAGGGTGGTAGCTAGCCAGGCGACCATGCGGTGAAGCTCAAGCCGGCGCGGCCGTGGGATCGAACCTGCGTTACAGCATATCCATAGCTATTACCGCTCGGCCATCATTGCTTCAAAACAATGATCACTTACCATCAGGTATAGTGGTCAAAGGCTGCAAAAGAAAACACGCGAATACCGAAGAGATCACTTACAAGGCTTATCAGGCACCTGGTAGTCGGCATCTTTGTTCAGTCTATCCTGGTGGTAGACCCTCCTGACGACGTTGAACTGCTCAGTGCTCTGAGCCCTGCGAACAATGGAAAAGGTGAGTTAGTGAAATTCTTTGTGTTTCCTTGAGCCTTCTGTTGATTTTGGGATCCTAATGAAAGGAGTGGTTCGCCAAAAATTGAAAACTCGGATAATTAATTCAGTATGTTTTAGACAAAATGTCCCAAGCATTTTTCTACGTCATGCATGCGGCAATTTTTTTTATTGCTGGCAGGTAAGCCTTTGACACACCGTTAGGTGCTAGGCGCAGATTATCTACTTGAGGGTGGTCGCTAACCAGGCGGGCATTCGCAAAATGCCCTACCACCATCCTATAACGACTGCCATCCTAAGACGATAACCGGGACCGGGTGCCATCCGAAGCAGGTGCACGCTCAGTAGTAATGTAAGTAGCGGTCAACTCATGACCGCGGACGGCGTTGCTTATATAACTTTGCTGATCGGTTAAGAGCAGCTAAGCAAACTTCGCTACGAGCGCTTCTGAAACTGAAAGTATTTGCCAGGAGACCAATGAGGATGACATGGTAATTGCAACTTTTGTCAATGGTGACCAGTATTGTGGGATTTGTAGGCGAGTGAGCATCGATCTTGTAAGCAGTATGCATCATAGAAGTCTGAAAAATTAGACAGACCTGACTTCTACCATTGAAAAGTATCAAAAGGCTTGTGGAAGACGCGTCATCAAAATGTTTCCTTAGTGTTTTGAATCAGTATGGTTCGTACCGACTTCCACAAGACATTTCATATTTTTTAACCGACTTCCAAAAAAGGATGAGGTCTTCATTACGACTGTAATTTTTTGTGTTTGTTACCTTGGCACTTTTTACAGGGTGTACTGATTTTATGTTTTTTTTACATTCGAAAGCTGGTGCTTGTCTAGTTGTCCCATTTAAATTTGAGTGAGATCTGACGAGTAGTATTTGAGTTATCCCTCAAAATTTGTATTTATTTGACGTCGACTACATTGATGTTATCCTCATTTACATTTGTCGATGTAAAATGAAAAAAAAAACTGTATACGATGGTATGGTTTATTTACTTTCTATTGCATTTTTAGTTTTAGTATTTTTTCTGTTTCTGTCGGTGTATTTTTCGTCAAAATTGTTTCTTGCTGACCTCTCAGTACGCGCAGTGGTCAATATCGTCCATATCTGTTCTAATTATCTACGATGCGCATGGATTAAATTACAGTTTTTTAGGGTTCCGTACCTCAATAGGAAAAAAACAGAACCTTTATAGGGTCACTTTGTTATCCGTCTGTCTGTCAAGACCCTTTCTCTTTCTCAGGAACGCGTAGAGGTATCAAGCTGAATTTCATATCAGGGAGGTTGTGTTCAGCAGTGGACAATCTGACTGATACAGTACAATACAGTATAGTAAACCTTTGACCTCTATTTCATCTGATGATAAGTGATGATGTGGTCGAAGATGATGTTCACGCTTACGTAAAAATACTGGCTCTCAAGGATAGCTGCCGGGGCAAAGTTTTAAAGGCCCTGCCACCATGTGGTGAAGCTCAAGCTCAAGCTGGCGGTGGGGATAGAACAATAGACCTGCGGCACGGTAGTTCATATACTCAGGTCTACTGCCTCTTGAAGCTGTGAAAAAATCGAATTTCTAAGCCAACGCAATCAAAAGATACAGCCGTTTATGCCTATGATGGCTGAAGAACGAGAGCAAAATTTAGAGTTATGAGTCATGCATCATAAAGGGGTGGGTGGACGCGGGTTCGAATCACGCACGTAACTATAATTATTCTCTCGTATTTTTTTTAATTTTCATGTTATGGATTTCATTTAGCAATAAAAATATCATAAATTTCACTATTATACCTCCAGGTTTGTACGGAACCCTCATGCACGATTCCGGCACGCACTTGGCCGTTTTTTATTCTGCGGTTTAGCTTTAAAAAATAATAATCTCGTGTTAAATTTACAATAGCTATCAGCCTAACTAACGTGGGTATACATTTTTCACGCTTGGAGCGATACGGAGCGAGGTCAAAAGTGATTGATAAAATTGCAACAGTCTATAGCTTGGTTGATTGTTCATTAGGTTCACCAGATTATAATGTTATACGAGTGTACTGGCCTATACTTTCTATTGTAAATCAGCCGCCAAGCAGCCAACGGTAAATCCTTTCAGATTTCGCAAGTCTCTTGAATTACATCCGTAATATGTTATCCTTAGATCCTCCAGGTATATTTATGTTGTATCGATCACTGCAAAGTGTTTGAAACGTCGGGACAAAAATAATGATAAATATACGCGATTTAAACCGTTTAAAGTTGTTTAATTACTATGTGTAATAATAGCGAAAACCTAAGATAACATAAAGTAGAATGTAGTTTAGGTACCCACATTAACTTGGACGATTTATATTATATTAATGAAATTGTCACGCAGAATTATAACAGCAGCGTATTTTTTTTAAATTTATAGCTGCTGAGGCTTTTACCACTATCTCACCTGATGGTAAGTGATGATGTGGTCGAAGATGTTGTACAAGCTAATCTAGAATTACTGGTTCTCAAGGATAGCTGCCGGAATACACTGCTTAGGTGCTTGGCGACAGATTTTCTACTAGAGGGTGGTAGCTAGATAGGCGAGCATTCGAATCACATTCATCTAAAAATCTCTAATTGTAGTAAAATTTGCTGCCAGATTGCAGTAGTACCCATAGGCTTAGGATGTATAGCGAAAAAATCCTAGGTCTATGGTAGTACCTCTTTGACTATCGTTAAATATGTGAAAAACGTTTTATTCAACCTCATTAGACCAAACTATTCCTATTAAAAAAAAAAACTAAAACACTATTTACCAATACAGAATTTCGGTATATATATCTTTCAGAATTAAAATTAGGTTTTATGCTGTGTTCAATATACTCAATTTCTTATTTCGCTATTTTTTGCTATGCTATGTCGTAATTAAGATTGTGAAAACCAGCTAATTGCGAGTTAATTCTCCGTATCTGGTAACCGGATCGTTCATTGTTGAAAACAGCCTCCCCCATTAAGGGTGGGCAGAATGCCAAAATTACGCAAAAGGAGTATTTTCAAACACACTTTTTGATGGTAACGAACGCAAATATTCCAATAAAAAAATATAGGAGGCAGAGGATAATCTTGAAGAAGTACAGTAATCGAATAGAAGTTTGTAATAAAACCTCAAAGCATTATAAAAAAAAGAACAGAAACACCGCCAAAAATAACTGTTTTAATTCAAATGCTCAGAATTATCAGCTACAACCCCACTTTATTTTTTATAAATATAATAGCTAGACTAATGTTTTAGTCGAATAATCGCTTAAATATTTTATTAAATGTTTATATTTAGAACAATTAAATAAAACTCCACCAACAACTTTATCCCAAACCTCAAAACCATTTTAGTAGGAGAGTTTTCAATAATCTCAACACAAAGCAGGCCGCTGGGCAGTTCGGCCTCAGTCGTATTTCCTCGTCGATTTTTTTAATCTACGACAAGGATATTTATATTTTACAATTGATTGGAGCACAACATTTTATGTCCCGGGCGGGAATTGAACCCACGTACTCCGAACGTATCGAAACCGCGTCAATCGGATGACGCGGTTTCGATACCCCCCGGGAGATACAATTTCGTTCTCCAATATTTTGTCTATGATTTTAGTTTAGCATGCGATAGTACTTGTTATAATATTTAGCAGGATATTTATGACAAGCTATCTATAGATATATAAAACACGACTTGCCAATTATCCTCGTAATGTTCATCGGGTTCGCCCTGCAAAAGCGGCGCAATTTCACTGGAGTCATCCATGAAATCCTTTTCAAATATCAAAAACGTTTTTCTTATACGCATTTCTGCAGTTTTTACATATACATAACCTATAAAACTGGCAACAACGCTTCACATATTCTTCTCAATTAAAAGATACACTTATTACTTCCACAAGCAATTAACACATCATATTTTTACATTTATCACTTAGCACAACGAAACAACATCACGTCTTTGCAATCAATCAAATCGATAATTAATTGAGAATCGATTACACGTCCGATTAATCACTCGTCCAGATGTAAACTGATGTAAAACGGCAGTTTCTGTTGTTGGTCAATGCGGCTGATAACGAAATCGATTTGGCTGAATGGTCAACATTTCACGTGTTACTGTTTTTTGTATTTGTTTGAGGAACTACAGTTTATTCTGTTTTTATTTGACCTTGTGATGAAAGAGTTATTTGTGACCATGGAGACAGCAATTTGATTTATAGGATTAAAGGCAAGTTCATACATATCTAACTCGCCCCCGTGGGGTGCCGGGCGACTATGGGAAAAATACTGGAAGGTGGGCAGCAGCGCCTTCTAAAGAACTGCCATCAAATTAATCAAATCAAAATCATTTATTTAGGAGAATGTTGTATAAAGCACAGCTGGTGGTAAATTAATTAATTGGTTCAAACATTCTACCATAACAATGGTGTGTAAATATTATTTGAAATATATAAAATTAGCTTTATAAAAATTTGTAAAATTTATTCAATTGGGCTGGGGCATTTGGTCTGCCTATGAGTCTGTAATGGCTTATAGGGATCTAAATGCTTTTATTGTAGTAGCTGTAGTGTTGTATATAGTTCGTAGTATTTTGTTAATAAAGGCATACCGCCGGTTAAAAAAGCTTTATAAATAATTAATTAATGTATACCAATGTTTACCAATGTTATAATGAATAAAACTAATTAACAGAAATCGAATGCCAATATCTTTTGTTTATGTCAATTCAATTAAAGAAAAATATAAATTTAAATGTCACAATTAAATAATTATATAAATTTTGTTATTTAGTAAATAAATTCATAAATTATATGTCATAAATTCCTTTAAGTTATAAAAAACAATTTTCGAGTAACCACAATGTTACACTGCGATCGCCAAACCGCCTGCCAAGCGTGGGGATTATGGCAAATACCCCCTTAATAGGGGAGACTGTGTTCAGCAGTGGACAAGTCAGCTGTTACAGTACGTACTTATCTACTCTGATATATTTTGTTTGTGGCGCAGGATTTGTCACCTTTTTTCTACTATTTTAGACAGTTTTTATCAACTTAAAAAGGAGGTACTCAATTTCATTGTTTTTTATGTTTGTTACCTCCAATATTCGACATTTATGTACCGATTAAAAAGTTACATGTTTGAAAAGACATACTCTCAGATTGCTCCCATATACATTTTATAAAAATCGGTTCGATATCGATATCTTTGGCTTTTAAATCAAAGTAATTGGAAAAATATATATGTCTATGTCATCAAAGTAAATAAAACTAGCCAAATTGAGTTTATTTCAATCAGTGTTATATTTAAAAGTAATTAATCACATTTTCAAGGCAGTTCTTATGTCGATGCGTACACAATTATAAACACATATAATATAAAACAATACGCACTAAGTTTCTTCCGGCACAGTTCTTGAGAGCCAGTAAAAATACAGGCACACAATTGTAAGTATCAGGGTGACTGGCGCACTTCATAACTTGTGAACTATGAACCTGTTATAGGCAGAGATTATCGCCTAACATTAGATGGTTATCGTTCTTGAGCCGTCACAATTCCATTTAAAAAAAACACAAGATGGAGACATAAATTCATCTCATATTAGGTAGTGGGTAATTTTTTTTTAAACCGGAGTGTTGTATTCTGTTTCTACCAAAATACTACGAACTATATACAACACTACAGCTACTACAATGTATGTATTTAAAAAACCCTAGCAGCCATTGCAGACTCACAGGAAGTCCAAATGCTCCAGCCCACTACCAGTTAGCAGCGTGCCCAGCTTGCTGGCAGCATTGCCCCGTGGATTACAATGTTTATGCGTTCAGCCAAATAGTTGCCAGCATTTGTTCAACCGTCGCATCGACCAAGCGCTCTGATAAGTTTTGGAAAATACGATGACCTCCCGGTCCCCACGGACCCAACGTCTCCAAACGGCACAAATATTTAACCACTGTCGAGATTGGCATATTTGCCCCGACATTATGATTACTTGAAAATTTTACTAGAAACATAGTCCTTAACTAATAAAGGATACCTATATATATCTAAGGGAACATGCTGCTCGGACGCGCTGCGAATGCGTCTGTGAGAGCTGCTGGTTCATGTCATCGACTTGCTCCTGAGTAAAAGGCCATCACCTTCTACGGAACTGACATCTTACACTGCGATCCCCAAGGCGCCTGCCAAGCGTGGGGATTATGGCAAATAGCCCCTTAATAGGGGAGGCTGTGTTCAGCAGTGCACGAGTCGGCTGTTACAGTACAGTACAGTAAAAGCCCGTATGTATATCACCGCAACTTCAATCACGATTTTTTAGTACCAATGCACCTAACGGTGTGTTCCGGCAGCTGTCCTTGAGAGCCAGTAATTCTAGGTTAGTCTGAACAACATCTTCGACCACATCATCACTTACCATCAGGTGAGATAGTGGTCAAAGGCTAACCTATCAAGCTTAAAAAAACCTACTTATATTCAATTGCGTATTAATTAGTATTCTCATTTAACTAAAAAAGTATCTGCCAAACGGACTACCTTGAAATGATTCAAGTAAATATTCGACTTTATAATACATTTCTAAAGAGATTACAGTTCTCAGGAAAGCAAATTTAAGCTACATGTAAAAAGAATAAGCAAAAGGCGTATTGTAATATAATTGGTGGTGACAAAATGCTTGGGATATTCCTCCTCTGCCAAAACTACCGCCAGTCACTTATGTCACATATATTGGAAAAAAATTATAATAGATTAACAAATTATCGCTATAAAAGCGATTTCTTCCAGACAACCTTTGGATGGACAGAATCAGGAATAGGGAATAGGCGGTTGGTGCAACTTGAAATCATATACAGAACATCAACGGCAGATAAAATTAAAAATGCGGCATTGCAGTATCATTCACGGCATATCATATAATACCATATAGATACCATAGATGGTATCTATATCAAACGTATAAACTTAAATTGTACATTCTAGAGGCTTGCCTAGTTGTTAAACAAAATATAAATAGCTTTGACATAAAAATTACACGTAGACCACGAAAAACTCGAAAGACCACCAGAAACGTGTTACCCCCTCAGGGTTCCAAAACTAAATTTTATGGCAAAAGTATTTAAGTAATGCGCACTAAATTGTACAATCATTTAACAGATACAAGTAAAGCTATGACATTTATCAAATTTAAAAACAATCTAATAAACTACTAGAAGAAATGCTATTATACAATTGACAAATTCTTAAATTATAAAAAGCTTGACATTTTACCTAATTAATAATTATTGCATGACATAGTGTCAACATAGTGTTAATTGGAATAAAATTATTTGTATCATATTGATCTCTATAATATTGTACGCCTGAAAACGTAGCTGTTGATACTTTTATAATTTTGACCAACATGTAACACAACTATAGCTGATGAATTTTGACCCCCCGTGGGGTGCCCGGTTAGAATTGCACCACCCCATATCATCCCGTGGGTGTCGTAAGAGGCCACTAAGGGAAAAATACTGGAAGGTGGGCAGCAGCACCTTCTAAAGAACTGCCATCTTACACTGCGATCCCCAAGCCGCCTGCCAAGCGTGGGGTTTATGGCAAATACCCCCTTAATAGGGGAGGCTGTGTTCAGCAGTGGACGAGTCGGCTGTTACAGTAAACAATTTTGAATTTGAATTCGAATTGAATGTTATATTATTAATTATATTAATAATAGTAAGTAGTTAATTATATTATAATAAAGTAATTATATAATTACAACGTTATGGGAAATATAACGTCAGAATTTTTAAATTACGATTCCCCAAATTGATTACACAATTATTCCGAAAAACTGTGAAAACATTGGCGACCTCTGTAGTCGGTTTATCTCGCGAGTGTTATAGTCACATGATGTCGTTAATTATTATTTCGTTATCAGACTCATTAACAGTTTGATGAACCGTGCTATTGGCTTCCTATTTTAAGTAAGCCAAGATCAGCAGACATTCTTTTTAACACGCTTTTATAGGTCAACCTTTTGAAGTGGTGATAGACAAGACTTGTCTATCACCACTTACTGGCAATGTCTATCGATCGAGTTCAAAGGCTTGAGTTTCACCGCATGGAGGTAGGAGACTTTGCGCCTGGTCATGCCTTGTAGAAAATTTGTCACTAAGCACTTAAAGTTATGTGGAATGATCCATGTAACGTTTTCCCGCAGAACTACAGTATGGATTCCTTCAAAAAGGGTGTTAAAAGAGTCCTACAGGGCCGGCAACGCATTGGTAACGCCCCTGGTGTTGCAAATGTCCATAGGCGACGGTAACCGCTTACCATCAGGTGGGCCGTCTGCTTGTTTGCAACTCCATAACATAAAAAAATGTGTATTCCGGCAGCAGTACTTAAGAGCTAGTTCCCATTCTAGGTTATAAGCCTGTTAACCACATTCCGCCTGATGAGATTCTGATCTTGGCAGATGAGACTTAACAACTTTATGTCTCAGGGTGATGGGAGCAGAACAGTTCGTCACTTGTGATGAACTGCATCTATTACAGGCAGAGGTTACATCTTACACCAACTGAGCTACGTGCTTGTTCCGACAAAATAAAAACACTGTCTAGTGAGATATTTACTTGGTAGCCCTATTTCCTTTATAAAGAACTGAGGGTATTTTTAACAAACTAACATGTTTTTCGTTTTTTTATGGGAGCACGCATTTTACATGGTGTTTAGTAGCACATGCAATTCGTCACTAGCAGACGAACTGCACTGCATCCATCATCCTAAAACATACAACTATTTAGTCTCGTATAACTGTAATTTCCTACTAGGTCTCAAGGACTGCTGGCGTAACACGCTGTTAGGTGCTTGTGACAGATTTTCTACTTGCGGGTGGTAGCCAGCCAGGCGAGCTACGCAAAATGCTCTTCCACCATACGGTGAAACTCAAGGCGGCGGTGGGGATCGAACCATGCATTTGCGGCGAGGTAGTCCGTATACCGCTCAGATACACTGCTTCATAGGGATATTAAGGATATTTAAATAAGGAAAGTGGAAACAAGGATAATAATATGATATATTCTTAAATGTGACTTGTAACTTTCCATGGACTTCATTAGCAAGAATTCATATGATTTTTTTGGAAAATAAGGAGATCTTCAGACCTTACACTATTTCCCTAGGGTATGATGTTTTAGGGTTCTGTACTAGAAGGGACACTATTAAGCCTCAGCTGTCCGTCCGACGTTCTACAGCTGTATCTTTGGAACGGTAATAGGCAGCTGGTTAAAATTTTCACACCATTTGTGTGTTGTCAGGCCTGGAAAGGCCTGGCTCATTCATGGTACAAAACTACAGGCGACTACAGGTACATCGGCGTATCCGTCCGGCCTGCATTATTCCACGGTACGTTAGAAGAAATCAGAGCTATACGTGGCTATGCGATAGAAAGAGAGACGCCTTGTAGATGAATATAAATATTAGGTACTCCGTGCTTTGAAATAATGAAATATATTTATTTGTAAGAAACACGGTAATTACATGTTATATCAGGTCATATTTAAAAAGTAGTTCAGCGTGCTTCACCATTTTGTGGCATACAAAATACGAATATAAATTACACATTAAACAATTAAAGTCACATTACATAAAAAGTTGAAATACCATTAAATAATATTAACAATGTCAATTTATATAAAAAAAATGTCAATGGTCCTTTATGTCAAAAAATTCTTTTATGTCATAAAACAGTGATTCGTAAGCCATTGATGTAATCTTATTTTAAAAAAATTTAGAGGGAGCTCTCTTATTCTCTTTGGAATCTTGTTGTATACTCTAATAATCATAATTTGACAGTTTTTGCAATGCAGTGCCGTTTTAAATGTAGGCATTTGTAGACGGGTCGGGTCTCTGTCCACACCCTCGAAATAGTCATTTTCATGGAGCTTAGCGTACAAATGCGAGTTTTCTTTTACAAATAAACCAATCTGCATTATGTAAAGACCTGTCAATGTGAGAAGTCTGAGCGTTTTAAATACAGGTCTGCAGGAAACTAAAGGCCCAATTCCACAAATGGCTCTGATACACTTTTTTTGTGCAATAAAAGCTTTATTAATGTCAGTTGAATTTCCCCACAATAAAATGCCATATCTAAGAATCGATGCTACGTAACCGTGTGAGAGCAGTATTTTAATTTGAAACTCGACGCAAACGTTTCAGAGCAAATACAAATCTGTTTAATTTCAAGGCAACCTGTTTTATATGAGACTTCCAGTTACAATGCTCATCGACTATCAGACCTAGAAACTTATATTCTTCAGCTTCCTCAATAACTTTATATTTTTTTTTTCTTTATAACTTTTTGCACTTTATAGCTTCGTAGCTAGAGTCGCTTATTTATTGGAATGGCTTTGCGGAGTGATCCTTCTGGTCCTTTTTTTCTGTTGTTGCACTTACGAATATATTCATCAATACATTACAGATTTTTGTACAAAATGTACAAAAATCTAAATAATCGTTATTATTTTCATGCAGATGGAGATCCTTAGCGGGCGAATCCAACCTGCACTTGAGCAGTTTTTGTAGGTAATACCTATCTTGTTGTACGTCAGATATTAGTTTTATAGTATTTTTGTAATAAATAAACAGTAATACATAAAAACGTCAAACTTCGTATGATTATAATTATTATAGTCCAATGTCTAGCGTACAAAACGTATACTAAAAACCAAACTGCTTTTTTATATTTTATTTATAACTGATAGACTAGCCTATCTCACCCGATAGTAAGTGGTGATGTGGTCGAAGTGTGTGTGGAAGATATTGTTCAGGCTAACCTAGAATTACTCACTGGCTCTCTAGGACAGCTGCCGGAACACACCGTTAGGTGCTTGGCGAGAAGATTTTCTACTTGAGGGTGGTAGCTAGCCAGGCTGTCATTCGAAAAATGTTCAACCACAATGCAAAATAACTATTTAATAATTATTATAAATCAAACCAAACCTATTATTGTTATTACGTACCTATGTCTGGTTATTATAAAGTTTATTCATGTTTTTAAACAATGATATTGTTAATAATAACAAATGTTATTAATTTAAGACCCTATTATGACTCGATCGTGCGCTCGTAGTGTCAAGACCTCCTGAGGATGCTTCGTTTAGAAGTGAAACGCGTCGAATACTCTTTCGGTTTGGCTGCGTGGCGTTTGTGACGTCACGTCGGCTAAACAGGAAATTAGGCGGAATTGTCACTAAATATATATCATTTTTACAAAGATTTTTTAAGTGTTTTATTAAATAATTAATTAAATGTTTTCTTAAAATACTTATAAATAGTTGTTATTATTAAAAATGTTATATAATATCTCTATAATTTAGTACGACAATTTATTTACATTACTTAGCTATATTATAATTTTAAAAAAATATGTTTCGCGCCTACTAAAAAGCATAGCAATATACAGTTATGGCTGCTATTTCAATAGAAATAGGCGTAACGTTTCAATTTCTAATCTATTCAAATTATATGGAGGTGAATTCAAATATTTTAATTGCTCTGCTTCAGCTTAAACAATAATGCTTTCGTATTTCCGGCTGTTCTCCTCTACAGGGGGCCAACTCCCACCTTTTAAAAACTATTAAGGAAAACTAACATCATTATTTCAAACTTAAAATATTGATACTAAGATTCGTACCACGGCCGTCACGAAACAATAATGTTCATATAGCGCTATCTCTATCGCACAAATGTCTTGATTCAATGTATGCAGCCCGCTCTCACGTTAAGTTCTAATGTAAGTTTACTAAAGTGATATATTGTGGTAGTGAAAATTTAAATTGTTAATGTAAGGTTAAAATAAGACTGAAAGAAATAGAGGTGGGAGTTCGCCCCCTGTCGCTAATCTCAATTGATTCTCGTGAAGTTTTGTGAGCAGGTTTGATAAATCCATAGATTTTTTTTGTCGATTCAGTTTTTGGAAATTCTTTAACACTGAGATAAGGTTTTATAAACTTAAAAAAAGCTTATCAGCCATATCGAGAAATATTCAAAAATGTTACAGAATGAGTTATGACGTCATGTCATGTTAGCTCAATTGGTTAGAGCATACCCCGGCAAGGGGTGGATGGACGCGGGTTCGAATCCCGCACATGAATTAAATTTTTCCTATCGTTTATTTGTGATTTTGTAATGTAATCCGCATAGCAGGCGTTATTGCAAACATAACAATATTAAAATTATAAGGTTGCGTCATAATTTACATGTATAAAACCAATTGCAACATTGGTCTTGTTTGTAGTACAACGCAAGTGGTACTATAGATGTCGCTCCATCCCAATACGATGGTTAAAGAACGATAGGAAACATTTGAGTAATGACGTCATGTCATGTTAGCTCAATTGGTTAGAGCATACCCCGGCTCAAGGGGTGGATGGACGCGGGTTCGAATCCCGCACATGACTTAATTTTTTCTTATGGTATATATGTGATTTTGTAATGTAATCCGCATAGCATGCGTTATTGCAAACCTAACAATAATAAAACAAAATGTTACAGAACTTTTTTTGCTACCCTTATTTAAAGTAAAACTTGCTTCTTCTTTTCCGATAAACATAAAAAGGCGTCGAATAAAAAAAGAATAAAATAATGCTCAATTCTTGGGTCATACAAAATCAAAGAGGAATTTCATCAGCTTTTGGAATATCTAATGGTTTTTGTTGTCCAATACTACATAAGGCATAAACTAATAACCAATATGTGGCTATACATATTTACTATGCTCATACATCCCGTATGCATGAGCATAGTAAATAGGTATAGCCACCGTACTTCCGTACCCTTAGTGAAACCTAAAAAAAAACAAGGTTATAAGCTGACGTTGCATAGATATTAATGAAGGAACGCAAATTAAAGACCCACCAACTTAACTGTTCAGGTGGCAGAAAAAAGAACTACAACATTCCTTCAAATTGTGACAGTTTGTAGTTGATTTCCTTGATCAGCAGCGCCCTCGCCAACTGCACAGTTAAGTTGGTGGTATTATACCTGTCGCATCAAATTTATTTCATCAGTTTTCGGAATATAAGTATGGTTATTGGATTTTAATGACCCATTCCCCCATCAGCGTGCGTAGTGAACCTTTATTCAATTGTAAGCTATGCAAGGGTAGATTCGCTAGGTTTACAGCTATGGAACCACTAGTGTTTATTTGTTTGTTTTGTTGCTTGGTCGTTTAATTATTGTACTTGACGTAAAACACCAGATTCGGAGAATATTTGATAAGTTATTATACAGGGTGTAAACTTTTAGCGGGGCAGTTAGGGGAAGTACCTTATCCGTTGTAGCTACTCGGAAATGGTCTGTAGGTCTATATGACTATCCATAATTTTTTATGGAATTTTGATCCATATACACAGATAAAAATAAATACCGCAAGAAAATAGCCATTTTACACAAAAACATTATTGATGCCAACCGATCCTGTTTCTACTACTGATCAAAAACTTCTGTGAGACCAACCATCGTTGATGTTATTCTTATTTAAAATCTTGCAGTTTCTTGCCCTACGATATCAAGTGCTCGAAGTGACCGCCATTTTGGCGAATACATAAATGGATTCGTTTCTGTACCGAGTGGCTGATGACAATTTATTTGTATCATTTTCATACAAAATTGTGGTAAGCGAGTCTTTAAGTTCTTGAACACTATCATATTGCTTTTGTAAACCTCAGTTTTTCAATAAAATAAAAATAAAATAAAAAAAAAGAAATCTAGAGGCGCCAGATCTGGACCACGCGCTGACCAAGAAATAGGACCATGTGTCATCCATTGATCATGATTGTTTTTTTATTTAGTAATAACAAGTTCGAAATTTTAATGTTTTTTAAACTTATTTTTTTATTCAATCAACAAAAAGATCTCAACCGTCACTGAAAAAGCTTCAGCGTAAAATTTTCATACAAAATCTACGGGAAAAGTTTTTTGCAATTTGTGACTTTTTGAGTACTCCAACGATGACTGGTCTCATAGAAGTTTTTGATCAGTATAATAAACAGGATCGATTGGCATCAAAAAATGTTTTTGTGTAAAATGGCTATTTTCTTGCTAACTGTATTTTTTTAAATCTGGGAATGGAGATGAAAAATTCCATAAAAAAATATGGATAGTCTCCTAAGACCATTTCCGAGTAGCTGCAACGGATAAGGTACTTCCCCTTACTGCCCCGCTGAAAGTTTCCACCCTGTATATTTATCGTATATTATTTTTAGTAGTAAGTTTTGAAGCGCTCGTAGCGAAGTTTACTTAGCTGTTCTTAACCGATCAGCAAAGTTAAGCAACGTCACCCGCGGTCATGAGTTGGATGGGTGACCGCTAGTGACATTACTACTGAGCGTTTCCGTGCTTCGGAGGGCACGTTAAGCCGTCGGTCCCGGTTGTTGTCTTAGGATGGCAGTCGTTATAGCATGGTGGTAGGGCATTTTGCGAATGCCCGCCTGGCTAGCTACCACCCTCAAGTAGGAAATCTGCCGCCAAGCACCTAACGGTGTGTTCCGGCATCGATCCTTGAGAGCCAGTACTTCTAGGTTAGCCTGAACAACATCTTCGATCACATCATCACTTACCATCAGGTGAGATAGTGGTCAAAGGCTAACCTATCAGCCATAAAAAAAAAAAAAAAAAGTAATTATTGATTGATTACATTTTTGAAATAATTTTATATTTGCAATGACGCGTGCTCGGCGGATTACATTACAAAATTACAAAGAGAGGAATAATTATAGTCATGTGCGGGATTCGAACCCCGCGGCATCCACGCCTATGGCCGGGGTATGCTCTATCAAATGCCAACATGACATTATGTATGATGCATGACTCTAATTAGTCATTTCATTCTAAGAAAATGGAGCGCAGCGGCATCTATAGTTCAACATACGTTGTACTACAAACAAAGAAGACTAATTTTTGCAATTAGCTTTAAACTTGTTAACTTACAATATTTTTTCCTCTTGTAATTTTTGATTACCTTTGTTACTGGTAAACGTATTTTTGATATGTTTTCGACGATTTTATGGGTAACTTATGAAATCATGTGCTTTGGTGTTCAATAACTGTTAATTAACTACACACTACACTACAAGATAATTTGAGCAAAATAAATGTTTCCATCCCATCTATTCGAAATCAATGTGCAATCAAATCAAACTTCAAAGTAACGAGTATTATAGAGAGCGGTAAAGAATTTGAATTAGGAACATGAATATTATGCCTTGCAGCCGGCCCGCGGGCGTATAGTTGCTAGATCATAGACTAACAGCCTTACTTATAAACGCTACTTAAATTTTAAACATTACTTAGCCGCTGATTACCAAAATTCCTTACTCATAAACGCTACATAACTTTATCCAGTTCCTAAGTACTGCTTGAATCAGCTGTCAATTTAAACACTGTCCAACCCATGTTTAAATATTTAAGTAGCAAGATGGCGCCGATATTTCGGATCAGCTGATTTAGTTACCATTGAGGTTATTGTCAAGGAGGCATACAAAACTATAAACACGACATACTCTGTAAATAAATCGTAAAAATATAGCAAGTAGAAACATACATTGGATGATGAATTAAACATTATGCGTAACCTAATTACTTTTCTTGATCTTATTGAAGAGTATACCGCAGGTACAGTTCCTGAATTAAGAATATAAGGATTGTGCTACACTCGTATATTCCTATTGGATGTATTAAAAGGCAACTTGGAAAACGATGCGCTCAATGAGTGGTGTAGGTATTTCAGTATTATATCACTATTCACGTTGATATATATGAGTAGGGTGTTGCTGAACATTGGGTGGAAAACAGTTTCTACAGAAAGGTAGCGGGTATACTATACCTGCTACTAATAACGTTGGTTGTCGATTATAAAATCAAAGCCAAAACTTTTTACATTTTTGTTCTCGTGTTGTTCTATGCGTTGTTAACGAGTATTTTAAATATGTTGTTGCTTTGAATTTTGTATTGATATAGCTGAGATATATAAACTGACCCTACATAAGGGGGATATATCCCTAGCCTAACAATTGTAAGTATATATAATCCTTGTTAGGGTAGGACGATTCAATATTACTCTATACCTACTATAGTAGGTCTAGAATACCGGTAAGAAGACGTAAATAATACCTACTAGTGATTCAATTTAAAAGCAGAATTGAGCACTTATTTGCTTATTTCAACCTAGATGTCGATTCAGTCCAGCAAAAAAAATATATTTTAGGAGTTGAAATATTCTTAATAGTATTAAGCATCTCATTTAATAGGGCGCGAGTTTATTACCAAATGGTAATAAACTGGTCCAAATTAGACGCCGGACTGTTACTGAAAATCACTATCTCATTAAAACCCCAACATCTGATCCGATCCGGTGATCGAACTCATTGTAATTTTCTTATAGCCGCGCCACGCGGTTTCACCCGCGTAGGCAATGATGATGAAAAGTAAGGAGAACCTAAACTAACTATTCTGTTATTTCATCCAAACCCTCAAGCCGTTAAAACGTGAATACATGGAGAAGACAAAAACACATACACATAAACTTTACATATATACATATAATCACGCCTGTATTCCCCGAAGGGGTAGGCAATGTTGTGTAAACACCCATGTTTCGGCCAATTGGGTTTTGGTCCCATGTAATAAGGGGCGAGCCTATTGCCATGTTTTCTCGAGCACACTAGACGAAACACAAGAACATATTACGGCCTTTATATTCCGTAAATTCATTTGATAAGCGATGCCTTAAATTACACTTACTGTGATTTAAGGAATCGCTATAAAATGATTAAAAATAAACAAGGATTGGAATCTTGGCTTCATAGAAAAAAACGTAGACATTGTTTGGGATGGAAAAAGATAACTTCCAGCGGGATTTGACGGTATTCTGGAGTTACACCCGTAAATTCTGGGGTAACCCCATAATGCATTTCCAATAATGCTATGGAATAGATGGTTATTCCATAGCATAATTGGAAATTTATTAGGGCACTTTTGAATTTACCAAATTACAAAATTAAAACTCACTACAAATGTCTCCAGTACACCTAACCATATGTACAAAAATACGTACCTACAAAGAATAGATATTTTTTAACTTTTTAATTTTAATATTTTTAGCACTAGATACGTGCTTTTTGGCAATTTGGGTCTTCCATAATACCTTTTAGTTCAATGTTGTCAGTTTAAAATACTTTTGACCTCATTATCCAATGTTTAGCTAAATAGTTGCTAAGTAGCGTTTATAAGTAGGAAATATTTAAGCATTACTTAAACACTGTTTAGTTATGCATTACTTAGCAACTACATAGCGGATTTTTTATAAGTAAGGGGGTTAGTTTATTACGATTGTTTAAAATGAAAAGAGTATATAACTGGCCAGGCCGGTTACAAAAGTGGCGCGAAAATAAAAACAAATGAAGAGCGCACGAATGCGGTCTGTACGAGGCAGCGGGATAAATGTTCACGGATTATTCCTATAGCAAATTACTGGCGGCTTCACGTACGAAGCCGGGTTCTATTTTTCAACCGATTACCGGTTGTAACATTATAAGTTATTTTTATGGATTTATTAAAAACAAAATCATACAACACTAAATTTGGGGGTTGTAAATGTAAGTAAATGAGTCACGATGTATTCAGCTCATAAAGGCACAATAGTTAAAATTAGGTTTAAAAAAATCTGCAAGTACTTGAGTTCAACATGATGATAGGTATACTTAACAAATTATTGGAGTACAAAACGATATGCCCAAGGCGGGAATCGAACCCGCGTTCTCTGATATCGCGTCGGATGCCTAAACATCCTCACCCATCTGGACTCGGCATTTCTAGCCGTAATTTCGTGCTCCAATTGTATTACTTTAACCGTCATAGGGGACAGTGCGCGGCCATCAAGCAGACTACTAGACTACGCCATAAAATTTTGCACTGCAATAATTTCCCTAAAAATCTTGCAATTTGGTACGAGGCAACGTCTTATAGCACATACAAAGGAAAAGTTGTGACAACCATCAATTTTAGTGACATCATATTTTAATAAAAATATGTTTAGTAATTTTAAAATGTTATGGACTACTTACTTATAGCAATACAAGTACCATAATTTCTTCTTATATACCTACAGGTTTGTACGGAACCCTCGGTGCGCGAGTCTGACTCGCACTTGGCCGGTTTTTTATTAAGTTTTGCCGCAATTTCCCCAGAATCCACTGCGTGCGCAAATGTTGTGCGCCCTATGGAGTTGTGTATACATCTGAATGAGGAAAAAAAACTCGTGGCGCGGTTTTTTAGTTATTCTAAAATAACTATTTACCGAAAATATATTAATATAAACTCGAAAATCTCGGTATGATGTATAGAAAAATCCTTTTATAGATCATAACTCTGTAGAAACATGAAACCAGTGTTAGTGACATCTTTTGACACATTTCTACGGCGTATAATGATTACCTGTCATTTCAATATTTGATTCTATTGTCCATTTACGTGTTCTTAAAATCGCGTTGAATTTAAATCGTCGCGGTTCAGATTCAGTCAATAACGCGTTTATAAACAGTCAGAAAAAATTTACGATTAATTTTTCGTAGTGCGGGCTCACCCAATAGTTTACGTAAACAACAGAAAGGCGCGCATTTTCAAGTACCAACTATCAGTTTATCTGTGAAGTACTCAAGATTGTTTACGTCAATGTCACAAATTCAATAATCATCGAAACCATAACCTGATTAGTTACTAACAAATCATAGATCCACGTTAACGCTGATCCCATGGCAGAGAGGACGATGTTTATTTGGGATGCGTCGTGTATCTGCCCGTTTGCATCCTGCCACCTTCCTGGCACGCAGCAGAGTGCAGGGTCGCTACTACAAATCGACGTAGTTTCGAACTTCGGGTCCGAAAGTAAGGTATCCGCAAAACACGTATTGGCTTACTTTTGTTTAACTTCGTTCGTAGCATAGACTTGAAAGCATTTGCCTGCGTAGATTCTGAATATATATTTTTTTCGTATTATTAGTACATTTTCCAAATATGAAATTATAATTTATTCGTTTGCTTAGTAGTCAGTCGAGTTCTAAATATGCTGAAAGAACACAAATAATAATGAGGATATAAATATCTTTGGAGAGCAAAGACATTAACGTAAACACTGAATATCTTACATGTATTTTCTAGAACAGTAGCGCTGAGCTCCATAACTAGGATTCTCAGTCTTGAGACCATAGGAAATAGTTCTTTAACTTCTCTCTTTTAAGAATTAAAACTGATTAAGGCATAATAGCGTTCGCAGAGTAATATGGGAGATTACATAGCGGGGAAGATTTGTGATGAACGATGCGGTCCGTCCATAGACAATATCCAAAAACGAACTTCGTACCGCAAATTCAATTTTCATTGTCTAAAAGGTGGCGCGAACACGAAAAACGAAAGTAGCGGCCCAGGTGCGGGTGCAGAGAGCGCTGCAAGAGGCAAACGTCAAATACTGCCTGAAATCAGTATACGACTTTGTGCCGTTTGCCGTCGAGACAGCCGGACCGTGGAGCAGTGATGCCAAAAAACTCGTTCCTGCCATTGGTGTCGTCTGAAGGAAAAGGGCCATGACCCTCGGTCTTGCTTTTGCTTAAGCCAGCACATATCTCTTGTCATACAAAGAGGCAATGCGGCGAGTATATTGCTTACCTTTGGCCAAAGGTCATAGCGCGGGTTTATTTGACTGGGTTACATTAAATAACAATATTTTATTTTTAAGTATTATTATTATATTTTGATATTTGTCTTTGTATTGACGATTAAATAGTTAATCCATGTTATATAACATACTAGCGGCCTGCTCCGGCTTCGCACGGGTATAAAATATATTGCCTATGTTATTCACTGAAAAAAATATTAAAATCGATCCAGTAGTTTTGATTTATTCATTACTGCCCGTGGCCCGCGCGCGTTAAATTTAGAGTAAAACAATTCTTCTTTCCCTAAACCATGAAGATTTCCTGCTATCTTTGGAATATCTAAATTCATACACTACATTTTTACTTATTTACTTTTTACACTACTACACGCTCCCGCCCCGCCGCCGCCCGGGCCGGTCGAAACCGCCGCAAACGCTACGTCCCGCAATCTTTAAATCTGTAATATCTTCGAAAATATTTTATTTTATTTTTTCTTCATAGGTACAGTTACAGATATTAGGCTATAAACTTAAATTTAGACACTTTATGGAAGAAGACAGCACTATGAACCCAAAATCCAATAACAACTATACACAACTCTTTGTTATACTGTAGACATAAGTAATAAAAAAATATTACAGATTATACAAAATAGACTAATTTCTAAACAAATTTTAACAATTTTGACAGATAAATTAGATGATCTCTCCGGAAGACTTAGTTCTGCTGCATATGCAGTTCTTAGGATAAGACAGTTAACAGACGTAGCTACTGCTCGGCTAGTTTATTTCACGTACTTCCACAGTATTATGTCGTATGGCGTATTGCTGTGGGGAACTGCTGCTGAGATAGAGACAATCTTTATCATACAAAAGCGTGCAATTCGAGCCATATATAAAATGGGTCCTAGGGAATCTGTGAGGGATCTTTTTAAAGAAATTGATATTTTAACTTTACCAAGTCTGTATATTTTTGAAAATATTATGTATGTTCGTAAAAATTTGAGTAAATTTAAATTAAACAGTGACAATCACGATTACAATACTAGGAATAAAGATAAAATAGCGGTGCCAGGTTTTAGATTAGCAAAGACAAATAAAAGGTCCTTCTTAGGTAATTGTGTGCGGTTTTATAATAAAGTTCCTAAACATATTACAACGCTCACAGAAGGGAAATTCAAGTTGCATGTGAAAAACATATTGATTAAAAAATCCTACTACACAGTTTCTGATTACATAAACGACAAAAATGCCTGGACAATTCCGCCTCCGCCAAGCTATTGCCTGTCACCTACATAATTTAAACAAATATTGTAATAACTCTATTATATAGTATGTATGTAACACATTGTTAAAAGATGTTTAAAAGAATGGCCCCGAGTTTCTTGCCCGTTCTTCTCGCAGTGGCTCTATACAATTTATTTGCTGAACGTGGCAGTACAATGTAGAATATTTCAATACTAAAATTTGTAATTGACCTTCATAAGAGCGTCGTAGACGCCTAAATTGAATAAATGATTTTGACTTTGACTTTGACTTTATATCAATGTGTGAAGATATACTTTGTAAGACGGATAACTACATGCGAACATGTCTTTTGAATCGACATTACTTAAGGTGTCGTTTATGGTGTTAAAGGTGTTACACATTCTTATTAGAGGACTGTTTTCCGAAACATTGTTATAGGTAGGGGGTATGCTAAACAGCTTATAATTACGCATAGAACGAGTGGGCACTTTGAAAAGAACGTTTTTTAATAAATCACTGCTGTAGGCACCATTAACAACACTATACAGAATACACATATCCGTGTTAGTCCTTCGAGATTCAAGACTCTTGAGTTTGAAATAATCTAGCCTGTCTTGATATTTTTTAAGCTTTCTCCTCAGTCCGAGTCTGCAGCTCAAAGAACGTAAGAACCTGCGCTGGATGGACTCGATTCTATCCACATGAACCTCATAAATCGGGAACCAAACCGACGAGCAATATTTTTTTTCGAGAATGGCTTAACAGTACGCAGCTCAAAGCCCAACATCCTATTTGCTTTATTCACAATGTAGTCATAATGCTGCCTAAAGGATAGCGAGGAGTCAAACATTACACCTAAATCACGCGCAACTACTACACGATCCAGGGGAGTTCCTGAGATATAGGAATTATGCCTAATGGGTGACTTATTCTTGGTAAAACTTATGACCTGGCATTTTTTGGCATTAAGGGTCATAATGTTTGACACACACCATTCATTTATTAAGTCAAGATCAGCTTGAAGGTTTAGGCAATCATCAATCGTGTGAATCCTACGGAATACTTTGATGTCATCTGCGTATGCTAGAAAATGGCTGTCTATTTGATCTAAGAGATCATTGATAAAGGCTAAAAATAGCAACGGACCTAAGTTTGAACCTTGCGGAACACCTGACGTAGCCAAAAATGGCACAGAATCATATCCGTACAGAGACACCAATTGAGACCTGTTTAAAAGATATGAGCTAATCCACCTATGTAAATTACCATGAATGCCCAGATGATCCAACTTCTTCAACAGTATTGTATGATCTACGCGGTCAAAGGCTTTTGAAAAGTCGGTGTAGATAGCGTCTGTTTGGATTCTGTGATTAAATGATTCACTAATAAAAGTAGAATATTCGAGGAGATTAGTAGCTGTAGAACGTCCTGAAACAAAGCCGTGCTGGTTTGGATTTAATATATGTTTTAAATCATTGTAGATGTGATCATAAGCTATTCCCTCAAATATCTTAGCAAAACAATTAAGTATACTAATGGGCCGATAGTTTGTGGCATCGCTCTTATTACCTGACTTAAAAACTGGGGTTATCTTAGCTAGTTTCCATTAGGAAGGAAAAGTACCCTCAGATAATGATTTCGTGAAAATCAATGAAAGCGGTTTGACGAGAGCTGGCGCACAAAGCCGAACAAATATTGGAGGAATACTATCTGGTCCCGCCGCTTTAGTAGTGTTTAGACTTTTTGAACGAGTGAGTATATCTTTATCCGATATTAGAATCGAACAAGTTGAGAAACTTGAAGGTCTAAATTGGGAGACATAGTTGCCGCAGGATGCTCTGCTGTAAACAGATGAAAAATAGTCGGCAAACAAGTTTACAACATAACTCCCTGTTCCCGCGACCTGATCGTTTAAGTTGATTTGACTTGGAACAGCATTAGTAACTCTCTTACTTTTTGTGTAACGCCAAAAAGCTTTTAAGTTATTGCAAAGGTCGTCCTCAATGCGTTTTATGTATAGTTTGTAACAGTTATCCATATCGTCCTTTACAATTTTTCTAAAGTGGGAATATGTATCGTAATCCCGTGGGTTACCAAACCGTTTGTATTTATTGTGGTACTTATCCTTCGTTCTCAGTAGTCGAACGAGGTCACTAGAAAACCAAACCGGAATATTATGACTACGTCGTTTACATTTGGGAGTACAGTTCTCAATAATGACGTAAAGTTTATTATAAAAGAATTGAACACAGTCATCGCAGCTCAGAGACCCAGAATTTTCGTCCCAATCAATCTTGTTCAATTCTCTAATACATTTTTCGTAGTCGGTTTTATAATAACATAGCTTATCAAGATCACGGTTTCCAACTAACGTGGGCAAAGAACATCGATATATCAGTTCAAACGGGGGATGATGCTAATCCAATAAACTGAGCGATGGAGCGTTCAAGACTGAACAAGCTTCAGGTCTATCAATGAGAATTAGATCCAATATACGGTTGTTATGATTAGGAATATCATTGAGTTGATGAAATGCGGTTGCCTGTAAGAGTCTGAATAGGCCTTCGGACTTTTCACATACATAAGTTATCGGACAGCCCAATTCTTTTGACCATTTAAATTCACCTAGATTAAAGTCGCCTATGATACAAGTAGGGCATATTGCAGTATCGAGACTATCAATGATATCTTTACAGCGGTCTATAAAATCAATGTATATAGTTGACGGTAAGTAGTCTGGTAAGTACACGGTGCACACGTTCATAATTAGTTGATTGTTACATTTTATTTGTACCCATAGGTTCTCAATTAAATCAAGTTTCCAATCCAGTCTCACTAGTATATCATATTTTTTTAAAACCGCTATTAGCACACCTCCACCATAATTTTTGTGAAACCTTTTTTTAAATAAATCATTTCGGTCACAACGAACTACCTGATATCTGCTGTCAATTATTTCAGTAGAGGAAATTAAATCGTCGAGCCATGTTTCACATAGACATATCACATCGTAGTTTTGACAAAGTATCGAATTGAAAATATCGTTAATCTTAGTTCTTGTACCTCTTACATTTTGGTAAAAGATAGACAAAGCCATTGAGAGACTACAACCCAGGACGGGAAGCAATGACAATTTAAGGTATTAACAGTATATACAAAATAACAATACGTGAGGCTGTTAATTTGCTACAATAGAAGTAATTAAGCAACCCCAAAAATAATAATACTAATGAAATGATAAAGTAAGTTTAGATATTTATAGATAACAAGGGCTTGAAAATCCTTTAGAGAAAAGAAACTAAGGATTTACTTACACTATGTCTTAGAAAAATCATTGTTACTTAATTAATCCCAAACTGTCAACATTTTTAATTAGTATATACTGGGACGTAGGGTCCCTCCTAACGTATATACGACCGTTACGCACCCACACGAACTTGTACGACGCTGCCTTTGCCCTTCTCCTGGCCTCAGCATGAAGAGACTTGTTAAGTGGCGAGAGATGCTCCGATACGTAGACAGGCACCCTGTCGCCCGCGTATCCGAGCAAGCCGGTGTTTAGCTTCTCCTAAGGGTGAGACTTGTTGTATCTGTGAACCGCGGAGTAGAATTCATCACGACTGCCCACACTCTTAAACTTGACGATTATCGTGCGCGGCAGTTTGCTTTCCTTGTTTAGTTTAGCAACTCTAGTGCAGTTAACAACATCTTCTGAACTTAGATCATGGTTGACTACGCGCGCACATTGTTGTAGGACACTGCGGATGTTCTCAGTGCGGTGCTCAGGAATGCCATGAATTTCAAGATTATTATCTCGCAAGTGCTGCTCCACATTGTTAAGACGGTCGGACAAATCTGTAACCGTACAACGAAGGTCGCAGTTCTCAGCTTTCAGCTGGTTGTTCTCTTCAGCAAGCGCTTTCAAGGATTTTTGCATATCTTCTTGTTTGTGGGGGTAGTTCTACGTAAACAATATTTCAATACGTAATTCACTGTTACTTTAACACAATATTACGGTTTAATCCTCAGGTTTTATGCAACACCCCATATATCCACTGAATCAGAATAATGTAGTTTACTCACTGATTACAAATTCAAGTATAACAAATTACTTTAGCAATATTAAATAATTTATTTGACCGGACAAAATAAAATCACTTCCACTCGTGTCGAGTACCAAGTATTCATTTAAATCATATGCTGTAAAGGACCATATAGATCTATATTAAATCAACAATGTATTTAAAGTATTTAATTAGATAAGGATTAATGCTGTATTGGTTAAAATCGCTTCGAAAATTAGCCATTATTTGTCGTAAAAGGTAAATGACATAAAAAAAAAATTGTGGGATATCCATAGGAGATAGACATATACCATATCGTAGTTTTCTGTAGACCTTTTCAATGTGTACAATACTTAGTACATTATTTTTATAAATCTCGTAGGGTTCAGCCTGCGTTTGCAATGTAAGCGGAATAAATTAATTATTTACGACATCACATTAGAAACCTCAAAAATAACATTATTTTCCCACTATTTATAGATGTTATTATACATATAAACCTTCCTCTTCAATCACTCTATCTATTAAAAAAAACCGCATCAAAATACGTTGCGTAGTTTAAAAGATTTAAGCATACATAGGGATATAGGGACAGAGAAAGCGACTTTGTTTTATACTATGTAGTGATACTACATAGTACTAACAGTGTTCCGGCGTCTGTTCTTGAGAGTTGTCATCACCTAAGACATCATCATCACTTACCATCAGGTGAGATTATGGTAAAAGGCTAACCTATAGATCATCATCATCATCAGCCGGAAGACGTCCACTGTTGAACAAAGGCCTCCCCCATAGAGCGCCACAAAGAACGGCTATTAGCCGCTTGTAACCATTGGCGACTTTCAAGATGTCGTCAGTCCACCTAGTGAGGGGCCTACCAACACCTATAGACAAAAATAAAAAAAACTACATACGTGAAGCACATTATAATCGCATGATCTGCTTGTTAAAGATAACGTGTTTGTGGGAAAATTTAAATATGAGTAATCAATATTTCAGGTAGGTAGGTATACCTTACATTCCATACACTGACCTAAGTACCATACCATTACAAAGGTACGCCCTTCCACAGTAAATTAGTAATGTGCATTTGTACGCGTATGCCTCGTTTGTAGGTACACTTCGTACTTATTAGTGTGGGTGTAAAAGCTAGTGGTAATAGTACATTATGATATAAGTGCGTAAGTTGAAAATTACAGCCCAGGCGATATTGCTACAAGAAAGCAGAGGCTGTAATTATCAAATTGCACGTATGTCATACGACGTTTTTCAACACGCTTGCGAGGAACAAATACGAAAATTTCGATACGAAAATATCTACTTTCTCTTTTTGATAGCAATAATAATCTGAGTAAGAAGGTTTATAATTAAATCTTCTAAAGTTCTACTTCAGTAGGTAAAAAACTATTTGGTTTGTTTTTATATGAAAAACTAACGTAACAAACTACAATCTCCTTGGTGAGAAGTGTGGAAACGTTGTTTTTTTCTATTTAAAACACAAGTGCGGTAAAGTAGAAAAAAAGCACGAGTGCGTAATAGACTACATTATGACACTAAACTAAAATCGGTGCCCGTTACGAGCTAGTGTGTTGAAAATAAATTTATATGATCTCATTCGGTAATATTCTAATTAAAAATGAAATACAGACTTTAATTGGCAGTTTACATACTTCTTTAAAGAAAATTAAAACGTTAAATTAAAGCATTATTCTCCTAACAAAAACAATGCTTTAAAACATTTTTTTAATTATTAAGTTACAATGTGTCCCTACCAAGGAGGTTTCAATTCAGTTTAAGTACACATTAATAATTAAACATCTTTTCGCGTATATTTATCATTATTTTTGTCCCGAAGTTTCAAACACTTTGCAGTGATCGTGGTCACGGGGTTAAATAATGATAAATATACGCGATTTAAACCGTTTAAAGTTCTTTAATTACTATGTGTAATAATCGCGTTTTTTTTATGGAGGACATAGATGCTGACTACCGCTATACGGACGTCCAGCTCCACCGGGTTTTGGGCGAGGGAAGGCCCTCTATAGCCCATGAACGCGAAAACCTTAGACAACATTAAGTACACATTATAGTACCACCAACTTAACTGTGCAGTTCGCGAGGGCGCTGCTGGTCAAGGAAATCAACTACAAACTATCACAATTTGAAGGAATGTTGTAGTTCTTTTTTTTGCCACCTGAACAGATAAGTTGGTGGGACTGTATGTGTGGTGAGCGCGCTGCGCGCGCAACGCGCTAGTTCCGAGCCATAGACCAAAAACATACTTTTTCCATTTTGGCGCTATTTCGTACATACGAATTTGAGTAATATTTTTTTGGATAAAAAAATTATTTAATATAGCTACCTCTAGCCATGAGAGTAAATAAAGTAGTGTATGCAACTGCATATAATTAAGTATTAAAACACTAGTGTTATCTTATTATGAAACTCGCCTGCGGCTCGTTTCAAAAAACTACACTCATGTTTTAATACCGTCTATTATATGACAGTTGCATTAACTATTATTACAATATGATAGCTTGGGTATAGGAAGTAGTAGTTGCAATTACTCTGAAAAAACGACTTCGAACATGGAAAACACAGTATTAGGGATAACTCAAATACTACTATCAGATCTCATACTCAAATTTAAATAGGACTTCATGTCAAGAACCAACTTTTAAATGAAAAAAAAACACATTAGAATCGGTACACCCTTTATAGAGTTATGCACCTGGTACACCCTGTAAAAAAAACACAGACGAAGTGACCTCCATCTTTTTTGAAGTCGGTTAAATATGGAGAGGCTCGCCTAGAGGAAATTTCTGTGTGTGAATTGACGAGCGATCCCGAACGAAGGGCGAGCGAAGCGTCTCCGTTTCAGCGTCGGCAAAATGCTTTTGCATGTCTTGACGATTGTCAAGATATCGTTTGTCGTCATGATATTTCGTGAGATGGTTCGACGATTATATGGATTTTTTATAATGATTCAGATTATGGAAATGTTTCAAAATAGATAGGGGTTGAAAACATATAAAAATCATATTTCAGTCGCGAGGAAACAGACCCCGAGTAATAAAAATAAACGCTTTCTTTGTTTCCCAACACAAAATACTTATTAGGAGACGTTCACCGGGCGAGTGCGAAGCGCGAGTGTAGCGTCTCCGTTTCAGCTTGGGCAAAATATTTTCATATGTCAGTCCGGAATCCGGACTACTGGTTGTTCTCCTGTGCAGGTCGCATTTCAAAAACCAATTCTCGTGAAATTTTGTGAGCAGGTTAGAAAATTATTTTAAATTCGATTCAGTTTATGGAAATATATTACAAGTCTCCAAAAAGTGTAGACGTAAAGAACAATATATTTCAGTTGCGATGTATTGACTGTAAACATCTAACAGAACTATGAAAAAAATATAAAATTAAACTCACCATCCATTAGGGTTCAGTTTCTCCTGCTCCCATTCAGCCGAATTCACATTTCCGCTGTTCCTCATTTTGTCACTTTTTATTTGAGTCTTTTTTGGTTTTACATTATCACTTCACATGTTTTAGATGGCTATAATGTAAAGAAATGTAACTCAAGCTCAAAAACAGCAGATCGCAAACCTAACCGCGGCGGGCGTGGTTTGAAAAGAATACCGTCGGCGCAACATTACCTAGACCCGACCAATCGGATGCGAGCATTTCCAAGCGCCAAATCAAGTACCCAATCCAATTGAATTTAGAAGATTGTCCGTGTTTTGTTAAATGTGAACTTCATGAGTCCGAAATCAAAGCTATATGAGCGTTATACTTCTTTACATATTTATTCGAAGGATAGAATTCTTTGATAAAAATATGTAAAAGATAGTTATTATTTTGATTTATATAATTTTTTCATTTACCGTCTATGATCTAACATTATTATACCTACTCAATTTAGAATGTAAGTAAGTACTTAATTTTCCAACGAATGATTACCAACAAGTTTACTAGATAAATAGAATTATCATATTTCTTGACCAGCTGGATTTGAGGAAAAACTAAGGCTATGCTTGAGGAAAAGTAATAGACTATTAAATTGTAGTGTTTTGAAACATATCTAATTTATGATAAAGCTAGCTAAATCTCATCTACCTACTCCTTGATAGTAACAATAAAAATTGTACAGACCCACCAACTTATCTGTTCAGGTGGCAGAAAAAAGAACTACAATATTCCTTCAAATTGTGACAGTTTGTAGTTGATTTCCTTGATCAGCAGCGCCCTCGCCAACTGCACAGTTAAGTTGGTACTATACTGTCATTATTTGGCGCCCTTATCTCTCGACTTCGGTCTTGTTTGAACAGAGATAATCTCTCTTTGTTGTCTCGTTCAAATGTTACTAAAGCCACTCTAGCGATTATTTGATTAAACATAGATATCGAGATTTTATTTGTATGGGAGGCAAATTTTTGTTTACAGACGTATTTTAGGTAAGTACATATATTTCTTCTACGCAGATTATCTACTAGGGTACATAGGTATTTTATTGTATCAGAATAAATCAGAGTGAACTATTCCGAGAACTAGCCATGACATCTTGCCGACATGTATGACAAAACATTTTTTTTTAATATGTTTTGTGGTATTGTTTCTAATATTACTAACTACAATTGTACTCGATCACGTAATCTTCAAGTTTCACATAAGATTATTTACATTATCTATGCCATTTATTATCTATGTAATCATTTTTTCAAATAGGTATATATTTTATATGATTTTACGGGTAGTTTATGAAATCATGTGCATTAGTGTTCATTGACTTCAAGTTATTACGTGCAATATTATTGTAAGCTCGCCAATACCAGAATGGTTACTAAACATAGCCAAAAAGCGATTAAAAAATACATTTTGTATTTCCCGCCACAGATGTCAGTTTTTGAAAAGGACTGTCTTTGTCATTTGATAGTGATGTGCCAGTGCGTTTCCGATATCGAGTAGGTATCGATAAGATACTCTATACAATTCTATAAGGGAACAACACGTTATTACGATTACGGCCATCTTTAGCCCTTTCAAATACGACCCGAAATAACTCAAAACACTAATGTCAAGGTTTTTCAACAAGAAGTTTTGTTTTTCAATTGGGGCAACACCAACAGCATCACAGTTTTGACAGTTAGTTTTTTGACGTATTCGTAGTAGATGCTTTTGGAAATTGTCACAATGAATTCAATTTCTCTCGAAAATCTCATTAAAATAATTAAAATCCACTATGAAAATGGTGGTTCTGTTAAAGTTACATTTCGTAAAGAATGTCGGTCACTTTCTATACTGATCTGGACCTGACATGAAACATTTTTGTCTTGGCATTACTATTAGTCCGCTACTATGGTAAAGTATATAAAAACCATCCCATATATAAACGTGATATTTTTAACATCAATATCGCACTCCTAGATCAAAACTGTAACAACTCAAAATTCGTTTATTTAGAGTTATTCTTGTATTCGAATGCCCGGTGATCACACGCAACTATCCCGACATAACCGGAACAATATTGCTTCAAAAAAAAATACTGGATGGCGTTGACTTTCTATTGTTGAATCATAATGCCCGTGGTCCCCCCCACCTAAACAAGTTTATTGTTAGTTGACCTTCACTAGTCACCACGAGAGCACGTATTAAGATAATCGAAAACGCGGACATTTCGAATTGTTACAGTTTTGTTGAATTGAATAAGTCAATTAGAGTAAGTTAATTAGAATTGTTACGGTATTGGTGAATCGGTGTGCAATATTTTTTAAGGATATTTTGACTTGTTCCAGTTTTGTTTGAAAAGGTACGTAAATATTTATTTACTATTTAGATTTGACTTAGTTTTGATGGATCAACATGTAAATTTCTAGTTGTCTTAGTATTGTTGAAACTAATTTAAATTGATATTTTTTCGATTAATAAAATAAATATTCTTCATGCATCGAATTAAAATCGTGAACGTAATCATAAATATTGTCAATTTCTATTGAAGTTTTCTTGATAAAACTCTTAATTCCGTTGTATTAAAGGATTTTTTTGAGTTAACTCACTATTGCTGGATCGTTATAATTTACAATAATTTACTTTTCTCTATTTCAGATAAACATGAAGAGAGGCAGACTTCTCGTCAATATTGTCAATGAAAAATATAAAGAAAACCTGGTATCAGCTAATGATGAAGATTTAACTACAAATTTAGATACAGAAGCACAAATAAACAAAGAAAATATTCCATTAAACACTATTATAATGACTAATCAAGCCTATAGTAGACAAATTGAAAACGATTTAGCTATATCTCCAAGTGAAGAAAGTTTTATTGAAGACTCTGACACAGATCCAACTTATATTCGTAAAAAGAAGAAGAATCTTCCCCGTAAAATAATCCCATCATCTTCCTCATCTTCCAGTGAGACTTCGTCATCAAACTCTTCCAATTCTAGCGACAGTTCTAGTAGCAGTAGTGATTCTGAAACTGAAACCACTGACACTCTAGCTCAGTCTAGAAGCCAAAACGTTGTTCCAATTGAACCTATGGCTGTAATTGATACTGTTGGACAGTTTCAGACTCAAAATGATGTTGATACTGAGTTCAGGGATGTTAATAATCCTACTGTACAACCACAGTGTCACGTTGTCAATGAATTGAGCAATGATCAGCCAAATGAAGAGGTAAAAAGAGGAAAGAAGAAGTTAAGAAGAGAATCGACATGGAAAGCAAATATTTCTAAAGTTCTGAGGAATTCTGGTAAGTCATACCAATCTCTATCAAAAAGCAAGAAAGTTTTTAATGAAAGGAAAGTTCGCCCGGCATGCGGTGAAGGTTGTAGACAACGTTGTAGTTTGAAAATCAATGAAGAAACAAGACAAACCATCTTTGATAGTTATTGGGGCCTAGCAGATCTACAGAGACAGAGGGAGTACATAATCAGACATACTTAAGAAATCAAACCAAAGTATAGATATTCTTGTACACAGGAGTTTAGAAATCTTAATAGAGCCTTTTATTTTGAAGTAGCTGGCAATAAGATCCGCGTTTGTAAGTCTTTTTTTAAAGCAACGCTCGACGTGAGTAATACGAGTATCACAACTGCACTGGCTAAAAAAAATGAATATGGCATTGTCGCTACCGATTTTAGAGGCAAACACGGTAATCAAATGAAAATTGATCAAGGAATTAAAGACAGTGTTACAGAGTTCATTAACAGTATCCCTAGGATTGAGTCCCATTACTTGAGGGCACAAACGTCAAGAGAATTTATTTGCAGTGACAAATCTCTTGCTGATTTATATCGCGACTACAAAGAAGCTCGTGAACTTAAACAATTATCTTTCGCCACAAAGTCAACTTTTAATAGAATATTCAATACTGAATTTAATCTCGGTTTTTATATTCCAAAAAAAGATCTGTGTGACCTTTGTGAGGGCTTTAAAAATGCTAATGAAGAAGAAAAAAATAATTTACGAGAGCATTATGAACAACATCTACTAGAAAAAAAATTAGCAAGGGACCACAAAGAAAAAAACAAGAATAGAAATGATGGAGTTATCGTAGCTGTATATGACTTACAAGCAGTTATGCAAGTTCCAAAGGGTCAGGTTTCATTGTTTTTCTATAAATCTCGGATTAATTGTTTAAATTTCACTATAAGTGATTTAAGAGCACAAGACGTAATTTGTTTTTTTTGGGATGAAATAGAAGGTAAAAGGGGTGCAGTGGAAATAGGCTCCTGTGTTTTGCGGTATATTGACAGTTTATTACAAAAACATCCAGATAAAGACATTGAGATTATTTTCTATTCTGATAAGTGTGGTGGACAGCAGAAAAATAAATACTTACTATCTGCCTATGCTTATGCTGTTGTTACTAAATGAGTAAAATCAATATCACATAAATTTCTTATACGTGGTCATTCTCAAAATGAGGGTGACAACGTTCACAGCGTTATAGAGAAACAGATCAAAAGACACATAAAATCTGGCCCGATATATACCCCGCAACAGTATTGTACTTTGATTCGGACAGCGAAAAAAACCGGAAGCCCTTACCAATTAGAAGAGATGACACATGAACAATTTTACGACACGAAAATGTTACAAGAAGAGTGGGGAACTAATTTCAATTTAGATGAAGATCGTAACCAAGTCAAATGGCAAGATATAAAAGTCTTAAGGGTAGAAAAGGAGAATCCAGGAGCATTTTTTATAAAACCTCATTTTCAGATGAAAACTATAAAAAGGTGTCCGTGCGCAAACGCCGAACCAAAGACGATCAGATAGTTTTTACGGGTCTTAAACAAGCTTACACTTAAAAAATACCTCTCTCTGAAGCAAAAGTAAAAGATATTAAGGAACTTATAACCAAAAACGCTATCCCACAACAGTATGTAGATTCTTATTTAAAATTTTTTATTGATATTAACTGATTAATTTTGAAAATATTCTGCTCTTTAAAATAATTCTGACGTGCCTTTTATGTAAGTTCCTATAGCCTAAGATTTACTATTCTTTGAGAATTTATTTTGGTTGGTTGAAATTATTATAGTTTAGCAATAATTTTAAATAATTTGTGTTTTGATTTCAAGGGGTAGAGGTTTTTAATAATTGTTGATCTCAAATATGCCATCTCAATTAGTTCTGTAAGTTTTGTAAAAATCTTATTCTTATAGGTACCAATTCGTAAAATAATGTTAACTATTTGTATTATTTGTTAATTCTATTATTTGCATTTGTAAGATGTGTCATTTTTTAATATTACGAGGCTTACATTAGATTTTAGCCTGATTTGTTTTTAGACTGTTTTTTGTGATTTATAATAAGTTTTATTACATTGGAAGATTTATAATTAATGTTAGGATTAGATGTTTTTAATTATGAGAGGCTAATATCTCAATACTTGTTAACTTTTAATTTTGGATGTTTCTTTATTAATTAGTGGTAACTCCTAATTAATTTGAGAAATATTTCCACTCTTAGAACTCTTTTGTTTGAATAATTGTTTTTATTTTTCTTGTAGTAAAAAAGGATAACTCAAAATGATTCAATAAAACTGATTCAAGTCAAATTGGTGTTTCTTTTTTTAACATAGTCATCACGCTAAAGTGTAACAATTCAAAAACAGCGATTTTTGATAAAAATCATTGTACTAGCCCCTACTTTTCGAAAGTACGATTTCACAAGCTAATTAATATTTAGAATTCAATTAAATTGTATTACTTTTCGAACAAAAAACGCAGTTATAAGTTTTTTTCGTCTCCTGAATAATGACCCTCTTTGAGTTGTTACAGTTTTGATCTAGGAGTGCGATATCATCCTTCTGAGACCGCTATTAAAAATTTGGTCGCTAAATTTGAGTCGACAGGCTCGGTACAAAATGTGCCAACACCAAAGTTTTCGATCGGGTAGGACCGGTCTGGAGGCGTGATTGGGCCGTTTTTTCCGAAGATGAGGCTGGAAATGCAGTAACAGTTAACGGATCACGCTATCGCGAGATGTTAACGACTCAATTTTGGCCTATTATTGATGACGTAGATATCACTGACATGTGGTTTCAACAGGACGGTGCCACATATCACACAGCCAATGAAACGATCAATTTGTTGTAAACGAAATTTCCCAATCGCATAATTTCACGAAATTCAGTGGTTTAGTGGCCAGCCAGATCGTGTGATTTAACACCACTAGATTATTTTTGTGGGGCTATATTAAGGACAGAGTCTATACGGAGCCAATCGAATGGATTGCAGCCCTAAAACTCAAAATCCGTTACGTGATTAACGAAATAGACCCGCCATTTTGCCAAAAAGTGATTAAAAACTTTGATGAAAGAATCGACATCTGTTAGCGTGCTCGTGGTGGACATTTGCCAGATATCATTTATAATTGGCAAACTTTTATCTTCATAATACAATAAAAATTTGAATCATTTTCAACTAAAGTCTTTGTTTGAGAAAACAAAGGTCTTGTTGAATAACCTTTATTATTTTCTTCCTTCTCCTACCATAAACTAAGTTGGCATATCTGAAATTTACCTATTATTTGTTGGGTCAACATTATTACTGAGCCGTAACTATAAATAGCAAATAAATTAATAGTATTTTCTATATAAAATTACTAATATTGTTTTCTAGAGCTGGTTAATAGACTAGATATATTTTTATAAAGAAATGCAGGGCCTCAATGTTGAGAACATTTTAAGGGATTTATTTCAAACCTAAGCCAGGTAGGAAACTAGAATTTCAGTATATTATGTCCCACATATTATCTTCTATTTAAATAACAGATACTGAATATACTTCAGTATTTAGGAAAACTTTAAACTCGCTAATATCAGACAGACCACTAGATATTACTTGAATATTTTACATTCTTTAGTTGCGCAAATTATAAGGAAACAAAATGATCTAAAGATAAAAAATGTAGCTACTTTAGATTATCTTTTTGTGTCGTATTTGTCGCTTAATAGCACGTTATAAAGGATCTGTGGTTAAAATTTACAGTGTGTTTTAATCTTGTCTTCCTCGTATCACTAAGATCATTTTAATACCTACAGACTCCAGACACAAATTCTCAAGATAACTTGTGCAGATTTGATAAGACTAAATAAACAATTTTAAACTTAATTTCATGTAGCTTTAAGAATTATTTGTGTGGTAAAAGATAAAACCAAGTATAAGGAAAATATAAGGAAAAACGTGATTATCTGCCTGTCTAAACCGTTTTTTTGGGACTTGTTTTATAGTTGGCTTGTAGCCCGGGCAAAATGACTGCAATATAATATGTTATCCTTAACAATTTACTTATATCTACCTTTCCTCTGTGACTTACTTTAAAGCTTAGGCAAAGTTAGTGGTAGGTTTAGAGTACCTATTAATTCATTGAACACGCCTTACACCAGAAAATTTCACATTGTCAAACTAACTTAACGAGGTAAAATCCATTTAAGTGTTCTATTCACGCTTGCCTTCTATATATATTATGTAAATGTTCATTAATTCAATATTTTTCCATGGTCAAACAATCTTTCTTATTCTATCTGTCAACATCACACTATACGCAGGTTCTTTGGAAATCTCTCATCACTTTTCACACTTTTCATTTTCACAATAGGACAAAACTAAAATGTATGGAGTTAACAAAATATCTACAGTTCAGAGCCTACATATTCAATGGAATCACGTTTATAAATCAATGTTTAACATTATTACAAGTATACAGATCGCATCTAGTGCGCATAGAATTTTAGAGTATAAAGACACAGTTGATTCAATCAAGCGTCCAGTCATGAAGTTTATAATGAATAGTAACGTAACAGTGGGTATAGTTGACATTGAGGTAATAGTTGACACTTTCAACTTTGAAGACATATAAAGACAGTTTTTTCATAGAACAGACCATGTGAATGCCTCTTATTGATAGGAAATATATCCAGACACATTATTTTTTTTATTTTGGCAAAATTGGTTTAGCCATTTTGTAAAAGCGTGTGTTTAACTGCGCGCGTGTCAGTGAATTATATTTTTTTAAATATATCTAACAGAATTTAAAGAGGTGAGTAAATTAACATTTATTCAAATTTTTTCATTGCTTTTCCTGATATCCACATAGGTGATGTATAATGTTGTTATTAGTTCACTGCTTATTACCCGAACTCCACTCCTAACCTCGTGTGTGTAATGGCGGCAATTATTTCGTGTGTGTCAACTACTACTTACGCCTTTTTCAATGTTGACCAGTAATTGACATCCCTGTCAACAACTGATTTTTTAGGTGTAAATTAAGTTTGCATTATGTCAGTGATCAGTGTAAGGTGACAATCGTTTCTGTATATAATGAGTATAGTTCCTATTACTAGAACCAATACTTGACAGGGATGTCAACTACACATGCATACAGTGTCAAGTACTGAGTACATATATTTTTTCCTTCCTTTGGAAAACAATCAAAAGCAGCGCACTTATATCTTGACTGCTTGTTATTTTTTTATACTTTAAATCATGTCGGATTTTTATAGTCTGCAATAAATATGATTTATGATTGTAAATAAATAATGTTTTCTTAGATTAGCTAGACTGATATTTATAAGTGTAAAGTATGATTATGATAATAATAAGATACTCTTTGTTGATGGTTTAAATTAATAATCCCTTATTCAAAAATTCCGTAGCTCACGGGGCGGAAAGCGTCCCACGGGGAGCCGCTTTGCTACGTTGAATGTAAGAGGTGGAATGGACACTATGAAGTATGCCAGACGATAGATGCAACATTTGTTTTTGTATTTTATAAAATATATATATAAAAAACGCGAAAAGTACGGTAATAGCGGCCCGAGTGTAATGATGCATAGAACTTTTAAAAATTTTAATAAATGAAATGAATACAACAAAAAAAATTATTAATATGATCAAGTATGAGCCAAAGAATTCTCTGGGTGAGGCTTAAAGTTGGGCTTACTCGATGTTTCTGGGCGGGTGTCTATGTGCCTACGGACATGGGTTCGTGAAGGTCCCCAAAAGCACAAAAAGAAAGAAAGGAGTTTTGGGACAGTTCAGACTTCCGTGCTTAGGAGGGCACGTTAAGCCGTCGGTCCTGGTTGTTGTCTAAGGATGGTAGTCGTTATAGCATGGTGGTAGGGCATTTTGCGAATGCCCGCCTGGCTAGCTACCACCCTCAAGTAGAAAATCTGTCGCCAAGCACCTAACGGTGTGTTCCGGCAGCTGTCCTTGAGAGCCAGTACTTCTAGGTTAGCCTGAACAACATCTTCGACCACATCGTCACTTACCATCAGGTGAGATAATGGTCAATGGATAACCTCATAAATCAGACATAAAAAAAAATATGTCGAAGAAGGCTCATCCGGCTGTTCATGTAGGACTCTTGGTTCCAACAAAAAATTGGTTGGTTCAAACAAAAAGTAAATGTAGTAATTAAACAACTTCAAACGGTTTAAGTCGCGTATATTTATCATTATTTTCACCCCGTGACCACGATCACTGCAAAGTGTTTGAAACGTCGGGACAAAAATAATGATAAATATACGCGATTTAAACCGTTTAAAGTTGTTTTATTACTATGTGTAATAATCGCGAGCGAAAACCTAAGACAACAAAAAGTAAATGTATTGTAGTGAAAGTTGGGTATAGCAGAAAAAGCATGAAAGTAGAATAAATACAGTGGAGATGAGAGCATTGAGAAGCATAATTAGAGTCAAACGGAGTGACAGGATAAGGAATAGTGTGATAAGGGAATGACGTGGTGTAAATAACGATGTAGTAGTGACTAAAATCGAGAAATGTATGTTCAGATGGTTTGGACATATAGAGAGAATGAATGAAATAAGAAAGACTCAACAGGTTTACATGGGACAAGTGAACGGAAGTTTTGGAAGGGGAAGACCTAGACGAACGATCTGAAATCAAATTGAAGACGTTCTGAAAAATGGTCATGTCAGGAGTACCCTTAACCGACGCTTATGTATGAAAGGATGATGAATGTAGATGAAGCGAAAGAGATATCTAAGGATCGTAGCAAGTGGAAATCTATTGTTTCTGCCTACCCCTACGGAAAATAGGCGTGATTTTATGTATGTTTATATGTATTAAAGTATTCATTATTAGTAAATTAGTTTCTTTATTTGATGTCAACTATTGGATCAACTAATGTCAACTACCCAAACAAATCAATTTTTAGCATGTCAACTATGGGTGCATTTGATACTTTGATCTCATGTATTTTTAATTTTTTATTGCTTGCTCTTATGAGATAATTGAATAACATGCAATAATCTACATGAAACCCTTTCTTTTCGAATATATAATTCACTTTTACATTAAAACATTTTGATCACCCTACACTGTTCTAAAGTTGACTATTCCGACCTATGTGTCAACTACTCCCCCATTTACCTTAGTTGACATAGTGACAATACGTTCCTTATGTTCAACAATCCTCTTTATTTAGTATATGACTAACATATGCGCAGCAAGGCGTTCAAAGTGCATTATATATGTGAATAAGGAAAAATCTTCATCAAGGTACTGCATTACTATAACTGTTATTATACTTGTAAATTATTTCAGCACATTACCTACTTAATAATTATAGGTGTTTTTTGCTTGGACATGTTTTGCTGTCACAAACACATTATTATGGTGTTTTAGTTCATTTATCAAATTTATTATTACTCTTTATTATACTACTTCCATTATTACGTAAATAGGAATTTTTGCATTTTTCACAACATTAGGCAATTTAGTGTACAATCACAATAAATTTATATAAATTGGTAAGGTTTGCATTTTATTTTGAATCATACATAGTCTAAATGTATGTCTAACATTAGTAGTTCAAAGTGAACTGAGGTCTAGCGCAGTACTCTTTTAGACTTTATCGTTTTTTTATAATTTAAAATTGAACTATTAATAACATAAACAAGTTACTTATCTAACTCGGTCTAGAAATAAGCAACATAATAGTTATTTACTGAATATACCGGCTAGCACTCACGGAGTTTTGGTCGTAATCTACGACCGGTGTTCGAGCAGTAAAGATGCTCATTCAGTAAATAATTATGTCAACTCACGTTAGTTTTTATGAAAACATAATAGTTGTTAAATGTAGAAACAAACCTTTTCATAAATTCGTGAAATTAACTATTTTTGTCATTTATTACATCTAAAATTGATTTTCAATCCTGTTTTATGACTATGTCTCAACATTCCTATAACAAATTATGGATGAATTAAAATATATACAAACTACCTATCACCAAATTTCATGAGATCGGATCACTCATTTGAAAGTTATTGTCTAACACGTACACATATATACGGATGTTCCAACGAGACCAGCTTTATAATATAAAACTATAGTTTATTAAAAATATTTAATAAACTATAGTTTTGACTGATGAAGATGAGATAACATTACTAAAACACCACACTTACTGAATGGTTATTTTACTATGAAGATGAGCGTTAAAGCAACTAATAAATTGAAACTGCCAACAAAATGTTATACGTGTTGATTATATTACAGCAAAATTATGTATAATCTAGTATGGAACGTTAGCTAACCGTCACTACGTAAAACAAAAGCCATTTTCTGTTGAGACAAAAGGTAAGATTTAGCGTAGAAACATTATCTTTATTCACGTTCGTTGGCATTATAATAATAGGTATGTACGGTTTCTTCATTTCGACATTATTTCAGTTTTGTTATTGATACAAATATGAAGTCCATCTTTTGTATTTTAGGACAATACAACCCTGTAACTAATTTAATTATTACACCATTGTACGCATACGTTTACAATTTTATGCAACGGCAATATTTTTAATTTAAGTACGTACGATATAATATTTTTAAACAATAACGTATTTACGCATTGTTTTTAAATTTTATGCAACGATTATATTTTTAATTATAATGTAACTGATTAAAATATTACACCATTGTTGATATTAGTATGTTAATTTTTTGTTGGTTCAAGTTTGTCACACATGGGTTATATTCAATGTATTTTGTTGGATACTATTTCAGTATTTTCGTCACATTATTTCAAACACTTTATAGTTAAGTTATAATATATGGTTATAATACAAAAATGGGTATAATATTACAGTCCCTCTTCAAACACTTATTACGGTTTTAGTACCTATAACATGATCTGTGCACTTTTTAATCTACAAAATTAGGTTGAACTATATATAACACGCGCGATACTTTGCTAGTGTTGTACACACAACAGGTTTTATCGACACCGCATCGGCGACTGATCGATCAGTCGATACTCGATAGTAAGCGAATTTATTAGTTTGAAGGTTACGTGTAACTATCGTGATAATGATGCTGAACTTGAACGTGATAATGAAATGAGTAATTTATTGTCAGCTGTTGTAAGCTATAAAGTTAGATAATCAGTCCGAATTACGTCTAATATAATTGGACAAATATCTAGTTTTAACTAATTATCTACTAATTAATTAACATAATTTCCGCAACAGTTGTTCCAAATAAAATTTATACATATTTTTTTTAAGTATATTTTTTTACTGATCCTTTGATCACAATCTCACATGATGGTAACTGATGATGTGATCGAAGATGTTGTTCAGGGTAACCCAGAATTACTGGCTCTCAAGGACAGCTGCCAGAACACACCGTAAGGTGGTTTGCGACAGATTTTTCACATGAGGGTGGTAGCGAGCCAGGCGGGCATTCGCAAACAGCCCTACCACTATGCAATACAAAGTACATCAACTAATAAAGATTTTTCAAACAATGTAATGTCTAATATGTGATTATAGCCACACTTATTCATTTATATGTGATTTAGACTATTAGGAGCTTTAAACCATTAAGTGTTTTATATGATTGAAAACTATTTATTACATAATGCATGCACTTTCCCCTAAATTCATAGTAAAAATAGAATTTTATACGTTTTGTAACTACTCGTCTCTATATTTTCCTCAACTATTTTATTGCATTATTTTAGGTAAGACGTCTACCTATGTATTAGGGGTTAATAGTTAAGCACAATCAATACGTGAATATATAACATCTTTAAGAGAATAGTTATCTTTCCAGTAATTTGATAAAATACTTCCTGTACCAATAAAACCTGCCCGTGGGGCGCCGGTTTAGAATTGCACCTTCACATATCTTCCCGTGGGTGTCGTAAGAGACGACTAAGGGAAACATACTGGAATGTGGGCAGCAGTGCCTTCTAAGGAACTGCCATGTTAGATTGCGGTCCCCAAGACGCCTGCCAAGCGTGGGGATTATGGCAAATACCCCCTATATAGGCTGCGTTCAGCAGTGGACGACTCGGCTGATACAGTACAGTACCAATAAAACGTTCTATATTGGCATTTTTTTAATGTTTTAGATTGGCAAATTAGCAGACGGAACACCTGATGGTAAGTGGTTACCGCCGCTTATGGATTTGCAAGAAAAGGGCCGTTACCAATACATTGCCAGCCCTGTAAGACTCAGGCAGGCATAATTTCTGTGGATGTGTGTTGGAATGGATCTATGTTGTCCGATAATAAAAAACTTTGAATTTGAATAATTTGTGTTTGTCCATGAATGCTGAATGACACTCTTGAACTCAGATATTATTCACGTTGCTATCGCATGTTAAGACTTGAGAGTGATAATACCGTAGTATTGACTGATAAACTGAATAAGCCGATAAATGACATATTATAAATCAAAATATCCAGTCATTGGGTACCTAATAGCGGATTATACAGCTCAGACAGATTTTTTTATTTTGTCAATGTTAAGTAACTACAGTTTCGTTAAAAAAAACCCAAAAGAAACATATGAGGATCATGTTAATCATTCTCATTTATGTTTTTTCTAATTTAAAGTGTGTTAGGTCTTCATTATTACTTTATTAATTCAAACTTTTTGTGTGCAAAGACAGGTGGACTTAGTTTACCTAAACTTTCTCCTTTTTTCTATTTGATGTTTTAAACACTATTTTGTGTTGTGTAATATGATTTTGTAGATAAAATTTGATTGCATTCCTAGGTCGTTTGTTTAGCGCCAGAAAACAAATAGAATAAGAGAAAGCAAGCAATGCTCTACATTTATAATACATTTTGAATGTAACCATAAATTACTACCTTTCGTTCGAGGATACAGGACCTAAGGACCTAAGGTTTTTGTTATGCCGGATTAGTTAGCCTTTGACCACTATCTCACCTGATGGTGATGATGTGGTCGAAGATGTTGTTCAGGCTAACCTAGAAGTACTCAAGGACAGCTGCCGGAACACACCGTGAGGTGCTTGGCGGCAGATTTTCTACTTGAGGGTGGTAGCTAGCCAGGCGGGCGTTCGCAAAATGCCCTACCACCAAAGCAAGCAATGCTCTACATACGATACATCTTCAATGTCGGTACCCATTACATATAAATTACTACCTTCCGTTCGAGGATACAGGACCTAAGGAACAAATGTACTATGTTTTACGGATTGGCGACTAATCTTCAGACACACTAACCTTCTTAGTGTAATTACTGACTATGCTATTGACTAATACAGTGTATATATTAAGTATATTTCTTCTCCATGAGCTGTGGGGCGGGGTACCAACAACCACCAGTTAATGTCCTTTGCTTTGACACAGAATTTGTGCAGTATACATTATTGTTGTAAAATTCATAAATAGCTATACAAAAATCTAAAAGTATTGAAAGCTTTTGTAAGTTCATTTATTGTGCAGGTTCGTTGTAATGTAGTAATATAACCACTTATTTGCCCATATAAGGAGGTCGTGGACCTGCTGTAACGACCTCAAAAGTATGTTTTATTCCTCAACCTTTGCCCTTTACTCTGTTGTATTACATTGTTGAACTTTAATGTTTACCGTAGAAGTTGTTTGATTCTACAAAACATTTAAAAATAACTGAATCTCCTGACTTCTACACAGAAAAGTATGAAAAAACTTTTATATTAATATGATTGCAATAACGCCTGCTATGCGGATTACATTACAAAATGACAAATATACGATAGGAAATTTTTTTTTATCCCGCACATGACTTAAATTTTTCCTATCGTATATTTGTCATTTTGTAATGAAAAAACTTTTTAAGTGGGTACCGTGTTGATGTACAACACTAACCAGACATTATCATCAAAATCTGTTCATCAATTCATGAACATTTGTGACCAAGCACCTAACAGTGTGTTCCGGCAGCAGACATTCAGAGCCAGTAAAATTATAGGCACATGAGACTCACCAACTGTATGGCTCAGGATGACGGGCGCAGTGATATAGGCCGAGGTTACCGCGTCATCAGGGCTTATCAGGTGGGCCTCATGCTTGTTCCGTCACAATCATATAAAAAAACATGGTCCAACATCCACAAGTTATCTTATATTATGAAGGTTTAAAAAAATACCTCTTTTTAGTAATGCATACCGCGAGAGATCATTATCACACACCTTAAATACTGTTCACCATCGACAAGTGTTGCAATTAGCATTACATCATCCATCTTTCCATCGAAATGACTTTTTTTTTTATGTTATTGTGAAGGAACAAGCGCGAGGCCCACCTGATGTTAAGCGGTATCCTCTGCCTATAACAGATGCATTTCATCACAAGTGACGAACTGCACTGCGCCCATCAACTTGAGACATAGTTGTTAAGTCTCATTTTTGCCTGTTATTTCACTGGCTCTCAAGAACTGCTGCCGGAATACACCGTTACATACTTGGCGACAGATTTTCTACTTGAGGGTGGTCGCTAGCCAGGCGGGCATTCGCAAAATGCCCTTCCACCCTGCGGTGAAGCTCAAGCTCTGGGCGGGATTCGAACCATGGACCTGCTGCGCGGCAGTCCATAGCCAATGCCACTGAGCCATCACTGCTTCAAAACATTTTCCGTTAACGCTCTTGGCAGGGCAGGGTTCAAAATGTCCGATACCGCGTCCGTGCGGAACTCACTGTTCCGCGCGAAGAAGAAACGAGGTTAACGCTCACACTTTCCTTTGTCTTTTTTATTTACCTTGACATGATAATTAAACATGTTTATTATTTTTATTTATTGTAACTGCTCGATTTATTTCTCGGCTTATATCCAGGGTCTTTCTGGTGGTGAAAATTGTGAAGTAACGTTTAATATTCCTATTGTTAAATTAAATAAATATGGATTATAATAAACGTTATTACTACAAAAAAAGTGTATAAAAATGAATAATATTGGTAAATTGTATGTATTATTAAGTATATGGATTATATTTTGGAAATTAAAGTTATGAACAAATTCGTCTTTTGAAGACGTCACTCTTGTATTCTCGTATACTTTGTCTTGATTGGTTACAGTTCAAACTACATCAAACATCACTTTACATAACATATAATAGGTCCTTTTTAATTAAAGTATATATTAATAAAAAAGTAAAAAACCAACTGAAAATTGTTTTATTTAAAGCAATTTATATATATTTAAGGAATCGTTTTAAAAGCCCTTCACTTTGATACGTATGTTTTATATCTCGATGGGTTTAGAAGGAATATTTTTTATCTCATATTATGGCACCTAAAATCCTCCATATATATGTTTTTTTTATGTACCTAGTGTCACTTGCGCTGACAAGACGAATATAATAGTATATCGTACTTAAAATCTGTTAAGCCGTTTAGAAGTTAAGGTGGAATAAAGAAACTCACAAACATACATACATACATAATACATTCATGAACCCCGAAAGCATAACTCTCCTTTTTTTCGCAGTCGTGTAAAAGAAGCAGACTGGTCAATGAAATGTAATCTCATATAATTTAAGTATCAAGTTAGGAAGCTACTGTAAATGATTCATGCAAACAAATGACATGAGATATATCCGTGATTTGTTGCTTTTAGGTTAAGTGGTAATTATTATTACAAATACATAAAAATATTTATAATGTTAAGTGAATCCAGCTATTTATTAGGTAGGTATAACTAACACATTCGACTAGTTACCTATGTTTTTTATCTATGACGTACATTTATAGGTAGGTAATGTGGTTTCTTACAATTTATCTATCGCATGAATGGAATATGTTCAATATTGTTATAGTACATTATGATATAAGTGCGAAGTTGAATATTACAGCCGAGGCGACATTGCTACGTTTTTTAACACTCTTGCGAGGAACAAATACGAAAATTTTGATACGAAAATATTAACTTCATCTTACGTAGACAAATATCTAGTTTTAACTAATTATCTACTAATTAATTAACATAATTTCCGCAACAGTTGTTCCAAATAAAATTTATACATATTTTTTTTAAGTATATTTTTTTACTGATCCTTTGATCACAATCTCACATGATGGTAACTGATGATGTGATCGAAGATGTTGTTCAGGGTAACCCAGAATTACTGGCTCTCAAGGACAGCTGCCAGAACACACCGTAAGGTGGTTTGCGACAGATTTTTCACATGAGGGTGGTAGCGAGCCAGGCGGGCATTCGCAAACAGCCCTACCACTATGCAATACAAAGTACATCAACTAATAAAGATTTTTCAAACAATGTAATGTCTAATATGTGATTATAGCCACACTTATTCATTTATATGTGATTTAGACTATTAGGAGCTTTAAACCATTAAGTGTTTTATATGATTGAAAACTATTTATTACATAATGCATGCACTTTCCCCTAAATTCATAGTAAAAATAGAATTTTATACGTTTTGTAACTACTCGTCTCTATATTTTCCTCAACTATTTTATTGCATTATTTTAGGTAAGACGTCTACCTATGTATTAGGGGTTAATAGTTAAGCACAATCAATACGTGAATATATAACATCTTTAAGAGAATAGTTATCTTTCCAGTAATTTGATAAAATACTTCCTGTACCAATAAAACCTGCCCGTGGGGCGCCGGTTTAGAATTGCACCTTCACATATCTTCCCGTGGGTGTCGTAAGAGACGACTAAGGGAAACATACTGGAATGTGGGCAGCAGTGCCTTCTAAGGAACTGCCATGTTAGATTGCGGTCCCCAAGACGCCTGCCAAGCGTGGGGATTATGGCAAATACCCCCTATATAGGCTGCGTTCAGCAGTGGACGACTCGGCTGATACAGTACAGTACCAATAAAACGTTCTATATTGGCATTTTTTTAATGTTTTAGATTGGCAAATTAGCAGACGGAACACCTGATGGTAAGTGGTTACCGCCGCTTATGGATTTGCAAGAAAAGGGCCGTTACCAATACATTGCCAGCCCTGTAAGACTCAGGCAGGCATAATTTCTGTGGATGTGTGTTGGAATGGATCTATGTTGTCCGATAATAAAAAACTTTGAATTTGAATAATTTGTGTTTGTCCATGAATGCTGAATGACACTCTTGAACTCAGATATTATTCACGTTGCTATCGCATGTTAAGACTTGAGAGTGATAATACCGTAGTATTGACTGATAAACTGAATAAGCCGATAAATGACATATTATAAATCAAAATATCCAGTCATTGGGTACCTAATAGCGGATTATACAGCTCAGACAGATTTTTTTATTTTGTCAATGTTAAGTAACTACAGTTTCGTTAAAAAAAACCCAAAAGAAACATATGAGGATCATGTTAATCATTCTCATTTATGTTTTTTCTAATTTAAAGTGTGTTAGGTCTTCATTATTACTTTATTAATTCAAACTTTTTGTGTGCAAAGACAGGTGGACTTAGTTTACCTAAACTTTCTCCTTTTTTCTATTTGATGTTTTAAACACTATTTTGTGTTGTGTAATATGATTTTGTAGATAAAATTTGATTGCATTCCTAGGTCGTTTGTTTAGCGCCAGAAAACAAATAGAATAAGAGAAAGCAAGCAATGCTCTACATTTATAATACATTTTGAATGTAACCATAAATTACTACCTTTCGTTCGAGGATACAGGACCTAAGGACCTAAGGTTTTTGTTATGCCGGATTAGTTAGCCTTTGACCACTATCTCACCTGATGGTGATGATGTGGTCGAAGATGTTGTTCAGGCTAACCTAGAAGTACTCAAGGACAGCTGCCGGAACACACCGTGAGGTGCTTGGCGGCAGATTTTCTACTTGAGGGTGGTAGCTAGCCAGGCGGGCGTTCGCAAAATGCCCTACCACCAAAGCAAGCAATGCTCTACATACGATACATCTTCAATGTCGGTACCCATTACATATAAATTACTACCTTCCGTTCGAGGATACAGGACCTAAGGAACAAATGTACTATGTTTTACGGATTGGCGACTAATCTTCAGACACACTAACCTTCTTAGTGTAATTACTGACTATGCTATTGACTAATACAGTGTATATATTAAGTATATTTCTTCTCCATGAGCTGTGGGGCGGGGTACCAACAACCACCAGTTAATGTCCTTTGCTTTGACACAGAATTTGTGCAGTATACATTATTGTTGTAAAATTCATAAATAGCTATACAAAAATCTAAAAGTATTGAAAGCTTTTGTAAGTTCATTTATTGTGCAGGTTCGTTGTAATGTAGTAATATAACCACTTATTTGCCCATATAAGGAGGTCGTGGACCTGCTGTAACGACCTCAAAAGTATGTTTTATTCCTCAACCTTTGCCCTTTACTCTGTTGTATTACATTGTTGAACTTTAATGTTTACCGTAGAAGTTGTTTGATTCTACAAAACATTTAAAAATAACTGAATCTCCTGACTTCTACACAGAAAAGTATGAAAAAACTTTTATATTAATATGATTGCAATAACGCCTGCTATGCGGATTACATTACAAAATGACAAATATACGATAGGAAATTTTTTTTTATCCCGCACATGACTTAAATTTTTCCTATCGTATATTTGTCATTTTGTAATGAAAAAACTTTTTAAGTGGGTACCGTGTTGATGTACAACACTAACCAGACATTATCATCAAAATCTGTTCATCAATTCATGAACATTTGTGACCAAGCACCTAACAGTGTGTTCCGGCAGCAGACATTCAGAGCCAGTAAAATTATAGGCACATGAGACTCACCAACTGTATGGCTCAGGATGACGGGCGCAGTGATATAGGCCGAGGTTACCGCGTCATCAGGGCTTATCAGGTGGGCCTCATGCTTGTTCCGTCACAATCATATAAAAAAACATGGTCCAACATCCACAAGTTATCTTATATTATGAAGGTTTAAAAAAATACCTCTTTTTAGTAATGCATACCGCGAGAGATCATTATCACACACCTTAAATACTGTTCACCATCGACAAGTGTTGCAATTAGCATTACATCATCCATCTTTCCATCGAAATGACTTTTTTTTTTATGTTATTGTGAAGGAACAAGCGCGAGGCCCACCTGATGTTAAGCGGTATCCTCTGCCTATAACAGATGCATTTCATCACAAGTGACGAACTGCACTGCGCCCATCAACTTGAGACATAGTTGTTAAGTCTCATTTTTGCCTGTTATTTCACTGGCTCTCAAGAACTGCTGCCGGAATACACCGTTACATACTTGGCGACAGATTTTCTACTTGAGGGTGGTCGCTAGCCAGGCGGGCATTCGCAAAATGCCCTTCCACCCTGCGGTGAAGCTCAAGCTCTGGGCGGGATTCGAACCATGGACCTGCTGCGCGGCAGTCCATAGCCAATGCCACTGAGCCATCACTGCTTCAAAACATTTTCCGTTAACGCTCTTGGCAGGGCAGGGTTCAAAATGTCCGATACCGCGTCCGTGCGGAACTCACTGTTCCGCGCGAAGAAGAAACGAGGTTAACGCTCACACTTTCCTTTGTCTTTTTTATTTACCTTGACATGATAATTAAACATGTTTATTATTTTTATTTATTGTAACTGCTCGATTTATTTCTCGGCTTATATCCAGGGTCTTTCTGGTGGTGAAAATTGTGAAGTAACGTTTAATATTCCTATTGTTAAATTAAATAAATATGGATTATAATAAACGTTATTACTACAAAAAAAGTGTATAAAAATGAATAATATTGGTAAATTGTATGTATTATTAAGTATATGGATTATATTTTGGAAATTAAAGTTATGAACAAATTCGTCTTTTGAAGACGTCACTCTTGTATTCTCGTATACTTTGTCTTGATTGGTTACAGTTCAAACTACATCAAACATCACTTTACATAACATATAATAGGTCCTTTTTAATTAAAGTATATATTAATAAAAAAGTAAAAAACCAACTGAAAATTGTTTTATTTAAAGCAATTTATATATATTTAAGGAATCGTTTTAAAAGCCCTTCACTTTGATACGTATGTTTTATATCTCGATGGGTTTAGAAGGAATATTTTTTATCTCATATTATGGCACCTAAAATCCTCCATATATATGTTTTTTTTATGTACCTAGTGTCACTTGCGCTGACAAGACGAATATAATAGTATATCGTACTTAAAATCTGTTAAGCCGTTTAGAAGTTAAGGTGGAATAAAGAAACTCACAAACATACATACATACATAATACATTCATGAACCCCGAAAGCATAACTCTCCTTTTTTTCGCAGTCGTGTAAAAGAAGCAGACTGGTCAATGAAATGTAATCTCATATAATTTAAGTATCAAGTTAGGAAGCTACTGTAAATGATTCATGCAAACAAATGACATGAGATATATCCGTGATTTGTTGCTTTTAGGTTAAGTGGTAATTATTATTACAAATACATAAAAATATTTATAATGTTAAGTGAATCCAGCTATTTATTAGGTAGGTATAACTAACACATTCGACTAGTTACCTATGTTTTTTATCTATGACGTACATTTATAGGTAGGTAATGTGGTTTCTTACAATTTATCTATCGCATGAATGGAATATGTTCAATATTGTTATAGTACATTATGATATAAGTGCGAAGTTGAATATTACAGCCGAGGCGACATTGCTACGTTTTTTAACACTCTTGCGAGGAACAAATACGAAAATTTTGATACGAAAATATTAACTTCATCTTTTCGATTGCAATAATAATCTGATTAAGAAGGTTTATAATTAAATCTAAAGCTCTTCGGTAGGTAAGAAACTCTTTGGTATGTTTTTATATGAAAAACGAATGAAACAAACTACAATCTCCTTGGTGAGAAGTGTGGAAACGTTATTTTTTTCTATTTAAATACAAGTGCTGTAAAGTAGACAAAAAGCACGCATGTGTAATAGACTAAGTACATTATGATACTAAAATCGGTGCATTTAAAAGCCCGTTACGAGCTAGTGTGTTGAAAAATTATATTATCAACGCATTAAGATTTGCATTACAACTGTAACAATGCTGTCCAAGATGTTACCAAGGTTATTTCAATTAGACTCGAATCTTCAAAGACTTATCAACGTCATCACGACAAGGAAAATAACACAAAAGTAGTTTTTACGTGTGTGTATCATACCATCATGAGATCGGGAAAGTCCCAACATCAACTTGTTCACGGTTACTGACATAAAAGATAAAATCCGTGGTGTTCGCAGAGGCATACACCGAGGACTGCAGTAAGTACCAGGTTTTTTACTGTACTAAATTATACACTTTATTCCTGTACTCGTAAGGTACATAATTATTTAATATGGATACTGTAAAGGTTAATTATGCTGCTAAAGCTCAGAGGAAAAGATTTGACCATAATAATAATACCATCGTCGTGATGTGCATAATGCATATTATGTATCGAGTTGGACAACACTGGAAATCAGCGTAGGTATGTGACATGTTTTAACGGCTTTATAGGTAAGACGTTTGAGGAGGATGTATAGAATTCTAGCCTTATTAGGGGTTGTAGCCAAAAGGCTTAACAGAGCCTTATATGGCCCGTTAACAAATATTGGATTTCAAATGTTTTCATTATTTGTTTGAGAAGCTTCACTACAAATGACCATGACCTTACAAAAGCCAAAATAAAAATTGTTTGTTGCACCTACCCTGTGTGGTGTCATCATGGATTCCTCCATGGATCTTCTGAAGTTAAATGAAAATATTTTTTCTTTCAGCGATTTTGATAGAACAGCACTAAGTCCACCTGATTTTAAGTGGAGTATCCTCTGCCTATAATAAATGCATTTCGTCACAAGTGACAAATTACACCGCATCCGTCACTCAGATACCTACATGCAGTTTTTAAATCTCCCGTGCCTGTAACTTTAGCAGCTCTCAAGGACTACTGCCGGAACATACTGTTAGGTGCTTGGAGACAGATTTTCTACTTGAGTAGTTGGTCGCTAGCCAGGCGAGGCTACGCAAAATGCCCTTCGATCATGCAACAGTTATTTATGGCCTAAGGTAATAATTATATTGTTCGCCGTGGAAGTTTCGAATTCAGAGCGAAGCAAAGGGAGACCATTGCTCCATTGTGCACAGTAGTCACTCCAATTCACTTCACGGAATCTAAAATAGAATATTGAGCGTAGCGAAAAATTCAATATACGCGGCTTGAGAACAAAATAGTTTCGCCCCGAGTAATATAGTGTACACTATGTTTCATCACTCCCTATGTGCAGAAGAAAAGGCACTCGGAACTCGTAGGTATAAATAGACAATATCATTATTCAATAATAATCAATATCTACCATATTGTTCATGATTTAAATATTTTCCCCTATACCTATGTGGCCAACTGCCACTTGTGGACTCTTTTGTACACTTTTTATAGTATTTGTTTCTTTTTTATAATATATTTGTAATTAGAATTTAACGCTTTAGAGCAATTTTGTTTTATACGGCTTATGTCAGTAGTCAATATAATTTTACGACGAAGGCAAATGTGTTTCCTCATTTCTTAAAGAAATTTATTATTTTGAGAGAACAATTAATATTTCAATTCAATTTCAATTTATTTCAAAGAAATAATATACGAGAGGAAAAATTTAAGTTATGTGCGCGATTCGATCCCCCGTCCATCCACCCCTTTAGCCGGGGTATGCTCTAACCAATTGAGCTAACATGACAATGAGACATAACTAAATTTTGCCTATCGTTCCATAACCGTCGTATTGGGATAGAGCGACCTCTATAGTTCAACTTACGTTGTACTACAAACAAGACCAATTTTGCAATTGGTTTTATACTTGTAAATGTGATAAACATGTTTTACTTTTACCTAATAAGGCCAGACCCGCGCACTTCGCCATTTTTTTCTTAAATCAAAAGTTAAAGTTTAAATCTTCATGTACCTATCTAATCTTTGCGTGTTCTATTTGTTTGTATGCGAATTATGTATTCTGATTTTTTATATACTTAACTTGTTATTTTGAAATGTTATTTATTATTAGGCACTTCCTAGATAATTACATAGAATACGAAAAACAGGAAAACTAAAGAAAATATGAACTAATATTCTTATATATTACAATTATTTTAAAATAGTGGGTAATTACCGGTGCCTACGTTCTATGAAAAGGGATGTGCAAGTAGATAATAGGGGAGAGTGAAGAGCACCAGTAGTTGTGTTTTGTTTCTAATTGCACACTTAGGAAAGTTTTATCGATTTTAGATAATCATCCCATCACTCAACTAGAGTAGCACACCATCACTAGGTGCTGCTATGCACGATTTTTCTTGTTATTATATTTTTATTGCAAGTTGATAAAATTATACATATTTATGTAGAATTATTGGCGATAAGAACTCGATGTAAAGACATGTAAAAAGAAATGAGGCCAAGTTAACTTTAGCTTACAATTTACGACATATAGGTACCTACCTACCTACCTACTCGTATGCTGCCATGAGGCCGTCTACTTTTGAAGAATACAATAAAAGAGAATTTTCGCATTAGCGGAACATTTTATTTGCTCGATAATTACCTACCTAACAAATTAGAATTTAATTCGACACCTAGCACATCACTAATCACTACCATATTCAAGACAAAGCAAAACACCAGAGAAGCGTAATGTCGTTTTGTAACTCGTCCACTGACTCTGAATGTGCATTCACATGATATATAAAGATTCGTATGAACATGAAAATAAAGATTCGTAGGTACCTAAATGAATGAGAAGATACCTTTAATAATTTATATTACAAAATAATAAATCTTATTTATTGGATAAGTACCAATGTATGTAGGTACATAAATAAATATTTTAATAAATGATTTATTTTAATTGCATCTACGTATAATATTTTTTATTGAATGTTTAGTAATAATAACGCGTTTAATTTTATCCTGTTTGACAATTTTAATGATGATTCTCAAATAAAAAATCATTGATAGGATGCACATAATTATTCCCTCACATATTTTAAAATAATATATTATGTTTACATTTTGTTTTCTTTATCCAGGTACTTGTTACTCTACTCACCTACAGCAAAAGTAAAATGAAGTACTTAGTATTACACTCTTCACTCAAACTTTGTTATTGAATAAACTTAAATCCCAAAAACACGCGTTACCATCTCAACATTACTTCGCGAATTCACAAAATAAATACCTAACCTCACACGTATTTTTGTAACGTAGAGAACGATCAGCTGATTGTCAACGGGGGAAGGGGTAGAGGAGGGATGGGTGTTAGGTCAACTTCAAACGTGTTTATTTTTGTCATGTAGCAATATCGGAAGTAAACGTCAACAAAAAGTTTGCTGTCAGTGTCAGAACTATTTATACTTATTTTTGTATAATGTTACCATGTCGAGACACCCTTCACAGGTTCTTGGGAAACATTTGACAAGGTACAGTCGGTGGAGTCTAGAGTAAATATTCAACATAATTCCACGAAATACATAGCTGTGAATTGGCGTAGTCGTAAAGAAGCTTAAAATAATTGAAATATTAGTTTTTTGTATATTAATTAACTGTCGGTTCATCCCCTTAAGACAGTTAAATAATAAGAACGAAACGATAAATTTGAACAATGACTCATCGTTGCCATGATAACTCAGATTGGAGCATCCCGGCGACATCTACGGATTTTTCCTGGCACTAAAATCTTGTAAACTTTCATTCAAGTTTATCAGCTACACGAAATTGATTGCGGTCCCACAGGTGCTTGGTGTTTTAGGCGATGATGTCAATTTGTGTTATTTCTGCATGTGTATTGATTGGTTTTGAAGGATACCTACGAGACATGTCGAACGAACAACAAGTTGTGTCGTAGTCAAAAAGAACACCGGTTAAACTTCTGGTTCATCTTCCTTACAACCATGATTTGGCACCTTATGACTTCTTTTTATAAATTTCAAATGGATACAGTTTTCATCGCCGGAAGATGCACTAGCTGCGTTCGAACAGTCTGTGGTGGAAGTATCTGAAGAGAATTGGTTAAAAAAATATTGAAAATTGGTTCCGAGTTCCGACGCATGAACCTTAGCGTAAATAGGTATGTTTATTTATTTCACTATAACTACAACTTTCAAAGTCTTTAAAAGATTTGAATGTTATGGATATTTTTAGAATCTTTCATCATCCCACGTGACACAAATTATAAGATTTGGCATGGGCGTAATTTTTTTTGTTAATTGGTTTAATGTCTAGTATGATGACAGTATTGGTTTTGGTGCAAACTCACCGAAAGCAAACTGTTCCATGACATCTACCCTGCCTAGTTTTCCATGAAAAGAAAATGTCTGAGCGCAATAAAAAAGTTATGATGGGAAACCCTGAAAGTTGCTTCTGGCAGCCCTTAACGGTGATTTGTCAAGTCTTGTGACATTTAGAATTCGTGCCTAGTTGAAATTCCATGCCAGCCATTCGTTCATTCATTTTCTTGACATTCATAATTAGAGATGTGATGTGAATAACGGAATAAATAATATAAATGACGTTTTCCTTAATATACTCTTCACAATATACTTATATCAGTTTTTTTACATTGAAAGTTTGTTGTATATAAATAACATTAAAAGTATCACAGAAGGGGCTTATAATTGTAATCTTGTTTTTGAATCAAGTTCAGTATCTGTTTATTGCCCACGAGTTTGCATGAGGCTCAAGGATTATAACTGTGGTTAGATTGAATGAAATAAAACGAATTAGATTATCACTTAAGTTAATTTGCTTAGCATCACATTTTGTGTTAGGTGTAAATATACGACACACTCTTAGTGCCTGAAGAAAGTCAAAATGGTTCCACAGATATTATAAATTAAGTATACTGGTGGTAGACTTACACACATCTAATGATACCTATTTTACCAATACTACAAAAGTGCCTGATGAATCTAGAAGGACTTTCTCGTATTGTTTGTGGTGTGTATGGGTTTTAGTCTTAGGTCATGAATTTCCTGCAGTATATTTTTTCAAACGACGCCGGCGGTAAAAAACGAGTGCGTTGGTTACATATTTCATTGAGAAATTGTGTATTTGCTTATTAATCCTAATAAAAGAATCATGAGGTCAAATTAAATTACTCTTTCAAATTTAATGTATAGGAAGAGAACTCTTTTCTTATACACCAAAATAACATAAGCATTATAAACAATAAAAACAATACCAAAAATTTTAGTCAATATCGTAATAAACGATATTTTCCAGACAACCTTAATAGGTACTAATTCCATGACTAGCACACTTTTGCTTAACTAGATTATAAACTAATTTCAAAAAAATTATGCAACGTATAAATAAATAATGAACAAACTTATTTTGCTTTATCCATTTGTCGAATGTATATATAATTATATACTATAATTTTCTTGCACGCAGTTGTTCTTTGAGAATAGTGAAAATCAAAATGGCTGATAACTTATAACCGATAACTCAAGTTCTAAATTTGAGACATATATCGCCTAGATAATTAATAGTTACTACAGTCACTTACTTAGATCTCATAATACGTAGCGACATCTAGTGAAAATTTAGTGTACTAGCTGAGACACACATTCATTATTAAAACACCTATACCTAGTCAGTACATTATAACAACTGCGAGTCAATAGGTCAGTATTCATTCGATTTTTGATGCAATCATGCGTGAAAGTTTTTATTTAAAATCGCAAACAGCAAGGTATAACGTGACTGCAAACTTTCAATATATGAGCTTTTATCGACGTAGAACTGACTGACAAAAAATATTACTTTTATCCATGCGCCTTCGTAGATAATGAAACAAGTAGAATTTCATTCATACATTGGACGATATCGTCCACACGGATGCCAAGCTGATAAGCATAATGAAATAATAAGCATAAGCTAAATGCATGAAATGTATAGTAATGTAATGTATTAGCGATAGGGTTGGGTTACATATTTTAAACTTTAATGAAACACGATTTGAGTTTTGGTTTTCAAAATGCACAAACAATTAAAAACTTTTATGTAGTGAACATGTATACATTGTATAAGATCTGCTTGTAACTCAATCTGTGTCACATTGATTTATAGGCTTCATCTATAAAAAAATAAATTATTTATAATGCTCTTATTTAATATATGAAAACAAGTCAGTGTTATGTTATAAAATAAGGAAATTAAATATATTCTACATAATGTGTGAAGCAAATACCGATATGTACGAACTTTCTGGTTCATAAAAAACACTGTTTCGTTATAATACATTTATGTATAACGTTTAAACGCCCATCTCTATTCAACATTATATTTTGTGGTAACCTTCGTTCGATTCTCTTCATTTTCATTTCAGTTTTATGATCTATGTCTCGTTCAGTCCGTTCGGTTCGCATTTGTAAACATGAAATAAATAAAAAGAAATATTTTTTCAATGTTAACCAGTTTTATTCCAAAATTCAAATAAATAGTTGTAAAACCGACAGATATGTATAAAGCTGAAGCTGAACTACTTAGGAATTCATTATTTTTGAACTATCCTATAGCCTACGTTAAATAATTACATAACAAAAATTTACCCATTGTGTTTAATATTGTGTTCCTGATTTCATTGCTCTATCGTGTTTGTGATATCTATTCTATTATTAGTATAAACAATTGGTTGTACATTGGCACACAATGTAATATATAAACGACATCTTATCGTCTGTTACATTAAGTGTCCAGATTCCGGCCCGTGCTTGCAATCATTATTAACGAATATATCATGCCTGAAGACTTATTTCGGGATACATGGGTGCGATATTTGGGTAAGTAGCATTTTATGAAGAGTAAAGCTGGTGTCCCGTCTGATTATGTTATTATGCCCGCCCATACCAGGTATACAAATACACAAGTGTGCTGCTCAGATTTGCAGTGTGTTCAATAAAACCCCAATAATATTACGGGTGTGTACGGAAATCACTAGGTGAATGTAAAAACTACTGAGTATTGTCCCGAAAAAAAATTTTAATCACTCTAGGCCATTTGAAAAACAATAACAAATCTGATAGAAAACAGGGTGAGAATTTTCATCTGTCAGGTGAATGGTAGTCAGTTGTCATGTGAGAGACCACATAAAGGATATTTTTAGCAAAAAAAAAAACATCAATTTTAAATTATTTCTTTTAAGTAAGAATGTGAAAGTTTTTTGCATATATATTAGGTCCTTACATATGAAATTGGCGTTTTTCGTACTGGCCACTTTAATCACGAATTTCTCCTCTTTGGTAAGGATTAAAATTAAAAAATTAAATTCAAATTTGTACAGCTATAGACTCATGTATTTGTGCTTCGATGATCGTCATTCATTTGTTTTTTTTCTGTTTGCGTCACTCATTTTACAAAATGGAAAACCTTAAATATCGCATTATATACGAGTACGAGTTCCGCCGTGGCACTAGTGCTGCGGAAACAACTCGAAGGGTGAATGATGTGTATGGCGGTCGTGTTGCAAAAGAAAACACAGTTCGTTTTTGGTTCCAACGTTTTCGTTCTGGAAATTTCGACCTGCAGAACAAGCCCCGTGGACGGCCTGAGACTCAAGTTGATAATGAAGAGTTGAAGGCTATTGTGGAAGCGGATCCATCGCAAACCACGTCCGAGTTAGCTGCAGGCTGCGATGTTAGTGATAAAACTGTTTTAATTCACTTGAAGCAAATTGGGAAGATTAAAAAGCTTGAAAGGTGGGTACCTCACGAATTGACTGAAACAAACCGGCAAACGCGCGTCGACTGCTGCGTTACATTACTAAACCGGCACAATAATGAAGGTATTTTAAACCGAATCATTACCTGTGATGAAAAATGGGTTCTTTACGATAATCGGAAGCGCTCAGCGCAATGGTTAGATCCTGGCCAGCCAGACAAATCCTGCCCCAAGCGAAAATTAACCCCAAAAAAGTTACTTGTAAGCGTTTGGTGGACTAGTGCCGGTATTGTTCATTACAGTTTTTTCAAATCTGGCCAGACTATTACGGCTGATGTCTATTGTCAGGAATTGCAAACCATGATGGAAAAGCTAGCGGCTAAACAACCTAGGCTGGTCAATCGCTCCACGCCACTGCTGCTTCACGACAACGCTAGACCACACACTGCGCTACAGACGGCTACTAAATTAGAAGAGCTTCAATTGGAAAGTCTAAGACATCCTCCGTACTCCCCGGACCTTGCTCCAACAGATTACCATTTTTTTCGAAATTTGGATAACTTCTTGCAAGGGAAAAAATTCAACTCCGATGGGGCAGTCCAAATCGCCTTCAAAGATTTTATTGATTCCCGTCCGACTGGTTTTTTTAGTAAAGGGATCAATGAACTACCTATGAGATGGCAAAAGTGCATAGAAAATAATGGTTCATACTTTGATTAATTAAATATATTATATTAAAAAATATTCGACTTTTTGTTCCTCCCATACAAAACGCCAATTTCATATGTAAGGACCTAATATATATATAATATTTGACTTAATTTTTGTCATTGAGAAATATATGCAAAGAATCGTGAAATAATTATTACTATTTTATCTGGTCTGGATGACGAAATACCAACATCCTCAGGAATTTTGTAAAAAAACATTACAAAATTCCTGAGGATGTTGGTATTTCGTCATCCAGACCAGACATATTTTTATACTCAAAAAATCTAAAACGCATAGTACTCATAGAACTTACTGTGCCGTGGGAAACAAACATACCTAAAGACCACACAATAAAAACAAACAAATATTATGACCTAACAAATGAATTAACCAAAAACGGTTATGTGGTTAGTTTATATGCTGTAGAGGTTGGAGCAAGGGGTATACCAGCGAAATCCCTATATAACCTACTTAAAGACGTTGGCCTACCAAGAACAACCGTAACTTCCATCCTAGAACGTGTATCTAAGGCGGCATTAGTAGGATCTTATCAAATTTGGTTAGGTAGAGGAGGAGGCTCGAGTGGTGAAGGAGAGCATTGATGCATCATAAAGGGGCCCCTTAATCCTACTCCTGGGTTGCAAGTCCCAGGCCCCTCCAGCCTCTTCCTCTGCAACGCGATGGACCCGGCACCCGCACGGTGAATCCATGGAATGCTAAGTAATTCGTCTCGATATGTCCAAAAGATACTAGGCTGTTAATACTAACCAACACATTATCCTAAATATTTTTCTCAATATTACATACTAGAATGACACAATTTATGATTAACAATAGGTATATCAGGCCAAATAACCAGAATGGGTTTTTGGCAGTAATTTCTGGATGCCTGGAATACAGTACTCTTCCAGCAGAAAGTTTAAAGGATGCCAGAACACATGAAAGGCAATTAACTGCTGGATAGACATAGAGAACACATTTGGTCCTGTGCAGCACGAACTGCTGTTGTACTCAATGAAATGGTATAACTTTCCACTTGTAGTTAGCATCATCATTGCATCATATTATTCTAGGCATGGTAGGATATAATGAACTAAGGGTCAGTAGAAAGTTTACTCTCATTACTTATATGTCTCTAAAGTATTGCGAGGTAGGGTACACAATGCTGATGTTCTACAATAGATATACTTGTGCGTTCCTGGATGGATTCGTGTGCTGAAGACGGCTGCCAAGGTTGTTGGTATTGCCTCATGCGCGGACCAACCTCTACGAGTGGCGCCTCTTACACGAGCATTTCACACTCTCAATGACATTGCGGATGAAATAGACTTATTTAACTGTGACCTGAGTGAATTCACAAACGTAGCTTTGAGAATTTTATTTTATGTTGTTAATGTATAATTTGCTACACTGTCGCATTGAGTACCTGTAATGATAGCTGTAAGTTGGATGATAAATAAATATTACTCCCAATTAAAATTTGTTATATCATCCAAAAAGGGACATACTAATAATATAAATACTACCCTGCAATACAGTGTGGGTTTGTTCTTGTCATCAATAGCATTTAATATAGTAATTAATATTATAATTGACAAGCTAATTATTAGTCATGAAAAAAAGTGCAGGGCTTTCGGTTTAAGATAAATAACAGATACACAGAATCCATCTTAGCTTTTGCTGACAACCTTCCAATACTGACACGTAACCTCAAAACAATGTCAAGAACTTTTACGAGAAGTGGTTGAGTTCTGTGCATGGACTAAAGGATTGAGAACAAAATGCCACTGTCTGTCTGGGTAGAGGGAACACCAAATTTTACTCTTATGATCCGGGACTCTTGATAGGAGAAGAATGTGTTTCCACAATTGCTGAAGTTGTGCCATTTAAATTTCTTGGTAGAAAGATAGATTACAAGGGATGAACACCATCTCTAGACGCAATTGTTGATAGCTTTCTTAAAGATCTTAGTATGGTAGACCAACAACCAATATTAAAAAAGCTTAGATATACGACAACTACTTAACATCAGGTCTGATTGGCCTTTTCTAGTATACAACATTACTAAATCCCTTTTAACAAAGCTGGATGAACGTCATTTGGACACTGAAGTCATGGTTGGGCCGATTGGTTTTTGTTTTAAGATAAACAAAACAAGTAATTTTATAAAATCTAATAATATATTATGTTGTAATATACTTCATTAACACATATGTTCCTTCTAATTAATTTTCAATTCACTTGCTGAGTTATTTAGACCAATTAATTTTATTTTTCTTATACCACATACTGGCCACACAGACAAGATATTGGTAGCATATGGTCAATGCAACAATAGGAACCATAAGATAAGAAGAAGAATATGGACTTATTGCCAGCTTATGCCTTTTAGTTTAGCCTGAATATTATTAATAATCAGGCTGCCTGCAGGCCAGAAACAAAAATTATTGATTGCCTTACATATAAAATAGTGCCTGGTTCAGTATGGTACCAAGCCTGGCCAGGAAGCTATTGGGCAGTGGAGGTGTGACCAGTATTGCCATAGAATTATTAATACCCAAGCACTGGTACTGTCATAAAACTCCTTCACTTCTAAAAAGGCATATGTTTGTTAAGCCTAAGCTTGTACTTCTATAATCTGTATTGTTCACGCTATTCTAATCTAATGCATCTAAGTCTAGTTTTTTCATTTTATTAAAAAAAAACTATAGGTTACCATGATCCCCACCCCTCAAGTTAGTTTTGAAACCACCAAAGACGTGTTAGAGCGTGTTGTACAACTTGACTACACAAATAACACTTGAAATAAAAATCTTTTGTGTGGAATGTACACACCAAATTTTAAACACCCAAAATTAAATTGAAGTAATTTTACAAAAACCTAACATGGCATGCTTTGTTAAAATAAACTACTATTTTTAAAGCTAGCATATGAAGTTTTATTAGCTGGGACCATAGTTGTATATATTATTGAAGTCTGGGACTCAGTAAAAAAAATAGGGGGTGAGCCTATAGCTATGTAACAGGCACAGTTCCAGGGACTGAATAGTGTGCCAAATAAATTCAGAAATGTTCACCTTTCATCCCTCGTGATGTACCCGTCGCTGAAGAGGTTCATTTGTTCAGGATATGCCAACGAGGTGGGGGAGTCGTTCCGTCACGTGGTGCCGCCGTCCGTGGTCGCGCTCAGCTACAAGGTGGCCTTCGGATATGTGATGGCAGACACAATAACGAAGAGCCTGAAACAATTCAGTGTGAGTATTATGAGTTAGTTTAGTTCTCCGTGGGGTGCCGGGCTAGAATGCCATCCCCCCAACTCTTCCAATGGGTATTAAGAGGCGACTAAGGGTAAAATAACTGAAGGGGGGCAGCAGCGCCTTCTGACGAATCGCTATCTTATACTGCGATCCACAAGACGGCTGCCAAGCGTGGGGATTATGGGAAAACCACCCATAATGGGAGAGTGTGTTCAGCAGTGGACATTCCGTCTAATACAATACAGTACAGCATTATGAGTTATGTATGACACTATATTAATTACTATTCTTGATAATAAATTTAAAGAAAGTAAATTTATATTACCCTGTCGGGTGCTGAGTTAAGTGTCACTCCCAGTTCTTCCCGTGGATGTCATAAGAGGCGACTAAGGAAAAAGTACCAAAATTATAATTACTATATATGATAACTTCTACTGCAATCCCCAAGACATCTGACAAGGGTAGGGATTATGCCAAATCCCCCAATGGGAGGTACCTTGTTCAACTCTGGACGTTCCGGTTGATGTAATTATGATATGTAATATAATTAATATAAAAAAATAAAGACCACTAATAATAATAATCCTGATTAAGAAATAAACTATCAAACAAAATAAGAACTTTGTATTAACTCTGCTAAACGAATAATTTTGTTGTAATAGGTGCTTGGTGACAGATTTTCAACTAGTGGATGGTATCCAGGCGGACATTGGAAAAACGCCCTACCACTATGCTATACCGACTGCCATCCTGAGACAAAGTAGTAGACCACTAACACCCATTGTAGTCATGATCAAACACATAGATTTGCTTAACCTAGTCTATTGGTTACGAACGACTAGGCAAGCTTCAAAAGAAGCTTTGACCAGCGTTGTATTGTACAACCCTTTAAGTGTAAGCTTTCTACCGGTTCGCCCAATTCTTAATTATCATTCTAGTCGTGAGACAGCTGCCGACGTGAGAGGTCGTGCGATGTAGACCCGGATTAATTTGTAAAGCACTGTTTACTTTGACTTTAAGAAAAAATAAATGCCTTTATATTCGTATAAATATTTTGTGCATACATATGTAAATACATTTTTAATATAATATTAGCATGTCACCAAATCGACTATGGGTACATCGAAGCGCTGAAGTGTTTGTATAGGAACGCCACCATGTCGATTCGATTACAGGACAAGAGCACTGAACCAATCCAACTGCTACGAGGCGTGAGACAGGGAGACGTTATTTCTCCGAAACTGTTCACGAATGCGTTGGAGGGCGTTTTTAAGTTCTTGAACTGAAAAGAATTCGCATCAACATCTATGGCGAATACATACACCCTTTCGTTTCGCCGATGACATAGTCACAAAGTCCATTTTTTTAATGTTATTGTGACGGAACAAGCTCGAGGCCCACCTGATGTTAAGCGGACTAACCTCTGCCTATAAAAGATGCATTTCATCACAAGTCACGAATTGCACTGCGCCCGTCCACCTCGAGACATAGTTGTTAAGTCTCATGTACCTGTAACTTCACTGGCTCTCAAGGACTGCTGTTGGGACACACCGTTAGGTGCTTGGCGACAGATTTTCTACTTGAGGGTGGTCGCTAGCCAGGCGGGCATTCGCAAAATACCCTTCCAGCACGCGGTGAAGCTCAAGCCCGCGGCGGGATTCGAACCATGGACCTGCTGCGCGGCAGTCCAAAGCCAATGCCATTGAGCCATCACTGCTTCAAAAATGTTATTTGATGATTAAATGTCGTTGATTTACAGAAAGAGCCGAGCCCCAAGAAAGTGCTCATCACAGCTGGCGATGCGTTCATCTGGCAGACCCTGGCTTCGGTAGTGATACCGGGATTCGTTATCAATAGGTTAGTTATCATCAGCTTCCTTACAACTCTTGGAATACAGCGCTAATGCGCAAAAGCGTAGTTAACATGGCACCCCTAATTTTTAACAAACTTCCAAAGTCTTAGGTTTACGCGATTATTACACATAGTAATTAAACAACTTTAAACGGTTTAAATCGCGGATATTTATCATTATTTTCGTCCCGACACCTCGTGACCACGATCACTGCAAAGTGTTTGAAACGTCGGGACAAAAATAATGATAAATATACGCGATTTAAACTGTTTAAAGTTGTTTAATTACTAAACTTCCAAAGTGTTACAAAGAGTTAAATATTAATTTATTCAAATCTAGGCTCAAAGCTCTATTAGTTAAAAAAAAATATTATGATATTCGGTATTTTTTAAATAATACATTTTAAATGACGATATTTTAAACTTGTTTTTATAATAATGACCTTCTTTAATGATAACAACTTACTAATTCTAGAATCTATAGTATAATTCTAGTTAATTATTATTAATTTTGCGTGACATGTATATATTCAAAAATGATCATTTTTAAACTGTATAACCACTGCAATATATGTTTTTTTTTATTTGAATTAATTTTGTATTTTATTCTATGTTTGTAATTAATACCTGGCTTCATCTCTCCGTATTGTACAGTCCCACCAACTTATCTGTTCAGGTGGCAAAAAAAAGAACTACAACATTCCTTCAAATTGTGACAGTTTGTAGTTGATTTCCTTGACCAGTAGCGCCCTCGAAAACTGTACAGTTAAGTTGGTGGTACTATACGCCTTCATAGACAAAACGCGATGAACTCTTATTTATTATTTACCAACAAATTGCATGAAAGTGTAAAACTACCCATGTTTCAATAAAATTATCTTTATCTTACCGTATCCAATTTTTGTGGGGTGGGTAACATCTGAAACTTGTGTATTTAGTAGACACAGTGCAGTTTGAGAACCAGTAATTGTAGATTAGCCTGAACAACATCTTTGATCACATCATAAATTATCAGGTGAGATTCTCTAAGTCTTCACTATCACTACATAGTATAAAAATGTTTTTTACCTCTTTAATTTACTCAAAAGTGTGAAATAGCTTGTTGAAGTCAATATCACAATATTGTGCGCATGGTACCGACTTTGACAAGTTATATCACCTCTGCCTACAACAGATGCATTTCGTCTCAAGTCACGAATTCCACTGCGCCCGTCACCTTGAGACATAGTTCTTAAGTCTTATGTGCCTGTAATTTCACTGGCTCTAAGGGACAGCTGCTGGAACACACCGTTAGGTGCTTGGCGACAGATTTTCTACTTGAGGGTGGTCGCTAGACAGGCGGGCATTCACGAAATGCCCTTCCACCATGCGGTGAAGCTCAAGCCCGCGGCGGGATTCGAATCATGGACCTGCTGCGCGGCAGTCCATAGCCAATGCCAATGCGCCATCACTGCTTCAAAATAAATAAAAATCCACCTGATATAAAGCGGTACCTTCTGCCTAGATGCATTACGTCACAAGTGGCAAACTACACTGTGTCCATCACCCTTAGACATGTAGTTGTTAAATCTCACGCGCCTGTAATTTACTGGCTCTCTAGGACTAAATATGTAAGTCAATCTCATAAATAGCAGAACACAAACATTACCGCCGTGCGCGTGATATAAAAAGTATTCCGCGCAGCGCAAACACATTACCTTGAAGCTACCTAAGCGCCAAATCAATTAACCAATCCATTTGATTTGAAAGATTGTGCATGTTTTGTTATTTGTGAACTTGATGCGTCCGAAAACTAAGTGGTAACTGTTTTTTTTTCATTTATTGCCGATTGGTAAGCCTTTGACCACGTTCTCACCTGTTGGTAAGAGATGATGTCGTCGAAGGTTTTAGCAGGCTTATTCTTGAATTACTGGATCTCAAGGACAACTACCGGAACACACCGTTAGGTGCTTGGCGAGAGATTTCCTACTTGAGGGTGGTAGCTGCCAGGCCGGCATTCGCAATATGCCCTACCACCATGCTATAACGACTGCCATCCTAAGACAGCAACCGGGACTGACCGCATAACGTGCCCTCCAAAGCACGGAAGCTCTCAGTATTAATGTCACTAGCGGTCACCCATCCAACTCATTTCCGCGCCGGACGTTGCTTATTTTTGATGATCGGTTACGAACAGCTAAGCAAACATAGGGATGCCCAAAAAAGTGTATTGTATCGATATATCGCATCGTAACTGTATCGAACTTGGTTGTATCGATACGCGATATTATCGATTTCCTTTGTATCGATATATCGTATCGTAACCGTATTGCATGCCTTTCAATTCATATGCGATTTAATGAGTATATATCGTGCAAAGGGTTATCTTTTTAGTAGTTTTACTATATTCTTTATATATAAAAAAAAACAAAGTAATTATATGTATTTAAAATATGTAGTTTTATTCAACAAAAAAAATCACAATTGCCATTGATCAGCACTTAAACAACGCTAAAATAATAATTTTGGTAAGCGCTGTGGATTTAACCAATTACGGCTTTCGGAAAGTGTGTGTCCAGCTAAAGAAAACAGGCGTTCAGAAGGAACTGAAGTTGCGACAACTGATAAATAACGCAGTGCCAAGTCACTGAGATCAGGCCAAATACTCGTCACTCTAAGTCTAAACAAAAGCCGGCTGTTCTTGTTCCATAAACAATTTTGTCGACGTTATCATTCTCTTATTACTAATAACAATATATTCAATAGCACTGTCTATTATCTTTTAGTGATGATGTAATAGGAACTTTAAAATTATACAAATTAATCACCGACATAGTTTAATACGATACGGTAATGCGATATTTTTATAAGAATGCAATATATCGAAGCGTATCGTATGGTCAAAATATCGCATCAAATATCGCTATATCGTATAGTGCTGTATCGATATTCCGATATATCGTATCGTAACGGGCATCCCTACAAACATCACTACGAGAGCATCTAAAAAATAATAACTTGTTTATAATTTCAGGATATGCTTCTACACCGGTCGAGCTCTCCAAACTCACGCCAAAAAGATGCCTCCACACATTCGGTCTTGCCTAACCATCGCCGCCGGTCTCGTCTCAATACCCATCATAATACATCCTATAGATCACGCCACTTCTGCCTTCATGGACGTCACTTATAGAAAAATATTCCGGACATAACGATGTGGTGAAAATACACTGACGTCATATATACAGTCCGGAATAACATATATACAACATATATACATCATACCCCTTCTGTCTCCATGGACGTCACTTATATAAAAGTATTTTGGACTTAATGATGATGTGGAGAAAATAAGATGAGTCATACACCTGAGGCCCGATTCTCTTAGCTATTGAACGGCGTTAACGCAAATTAATTGCATGAAAATTGTAGATTTTGACAGTATTCGTAGTCTGCCCGCTATTTAGGTTCGATTGCAAGTCAGTCGATTGCTATCAATAGTTTTTGACATATTTGGTATGCTGAAAGCTATTTTGTTGCGATTGCGTTGCTACAGTGGCATGAAATATTTTGGAGGATTTTAGATAGAAAATTAGCATAATGATTTAAACATATTTATTTAATGTATTGTTTGCTAGAAAACCACTGTATTGATGTTTCGAATGATGCGTGATTGATGTAAGTTTTCATTATTATTTCAGTAACAAAATTTGCAAGCCATTGCACAGCCATACGATGGTGACGCGATTGCTATACGACTGCGATTAGGAGCTAAAATTAGTAGATTACCAAATTTGGCATTAACAGCAGTTCGATCGCAGAAGCATCGCAGTAGTGTGGCGTTTGGTCAATAGCTAAGAGAATTGAGGCCCAGGTATGAACTAACCATCGCCTCTGCCAGCAGCTAGCCAGCAACCATTCCCATAATAGTATATCTCATAAAAAATGTCACTTCTTTCATGGACGTCACTTCTGCCTTCATGGACGTCACTTTTGGAAAAATGTTGCGGACGTTACAATATGGAGTGAAGAATGACTTCATGCATAACGTTGACGACATAGTAAAAGGTAGTAAAACCAACTTACGGGATGTTCCGATTCGAAGGCGTTGTCCTAATTTTTATTCAAAATCTAGATGGCGTGGTTGTGGGGATTAAATCGCGCTATCAGAATACGATTATTGAATTATATTGGAATAAAAAACAATTAAATAAATAATAAATAAATTCAGGCGTTACTTTGCGGAAATCCATATTTAATAATAACAAATATTTTTAAAATATTTTATGAAAACATCAAATTAATATTTTAATAAAACACTTAAAAAATACAAAAATATATCTAGTGACAATTCCGCCTAATTTTCCTGTTAAGCCGACGTGACGTCACAAACGCCACGCAGCCAAACCGGAAGAGTTTTCGAGTTCTCTACACGAAGCATCCTCAGAAGGTCTTGACTCTACGAGCGCACGATCGAGATAAATTGTCACTAGATATATTTTTGTATTTTTTAAGTGTTTTATTAAAATATTAATTTGAAGTTTTCATAAAATATTTTAAAAATATTTGTTATTATTAATTAAATAAATATTATGTTAGAGCGCAAGCCAAGCAAAAACGTCGCACAATCAATTAGATACGATATTCACACGATAGTGTTGTTTTCCAATTAGAACAACGCCTTATTTTTATATAATGTATTGAAATTGGAAGTTCGACATCCAATTTTTTAAGATTATTTTGGTCACCTATTTAAAGCGAATCGCATGGTCTGCCAATTTATATCCTGCTATGAATAGAGTAAGATTTTTGTGTTCCTATCTTTATATTAATATTTTATAGGGAATTACTGTAAAAGTCGAGTGTTAAATTATGAGTATATACTTGTCAATGATGTAGTTTAGACTAGATGTGGCTATGCTACGATGCTATTTATTAGAAAAGATAGAGGAAGTTATTAGAGCATAGTTCGTTTTCACCGAAACGTTAAAATTGTAGTTTTAGAAAAGGAAACAATATCTCAATGTTACCTGAAAGAGAAGGTAAGAAGATTGCAATTACTGATGTAGTTCGGATTGATTTGTTTATAACAAATAATAATCTCGGATACCTCAAAACCTAGGTAACAAATTAGCTGTTTTTATGTACTAGATTTCAATTTGAATGAGTGAAGTATAGGTTCTTATAATAGAAAAGTTTTTATTTTCTATAATATAAACTATTGTAAAATGGTTCTGACAACCATTTTACATTTCCACAAAACCATTTTACCCTATTCGCGAGAACCATTTTACCCTATTCGCGAGAACCATTTTACACTATTGGCGAGAACCATTTTACACTATTCGAACCACTGTTCAAACGAACCATTATACCTACGCTTAAAATTTTATAAAAGACGTTTTTGAACTCGCACAGGGGCACTTAAAGTGCATAATAAAACTACTGATTTTGAGGCCTGTTGTTGTGAATATGCAATTTTGCGTAGTATATTTAATATAATCTGATGGCTGTAAGAATCACTGATTCAGATCTTATACTTAGCAAGAAATACTCAATAAATGTCTGACTAAATTAGCCCGGAGTTACGCTTGGTTTAATGAGCTGCTTGGTGAGCCAGCCGATCTTAGTGCAAAAAATTACAATGCTTCTACGATCGTAGGGTAGTTGACACTGAATTATTACATTTTTATTTTTCTTTGTGTCTAACTAGATTAGTAATGGAATTTCATTTTGACATTTTCCTTTGAAAACGATATTCATTATGGAGATCAAAATAAATTTCATTTTGAATAACTATTTTAGACAATAAGACCCTAGAAACTTTTATCTATATAGGTAATCCAAATGAAACTTTGAACATAAGCCCATTACTGAGTCATTGTCAAAATTAATTTCATATTAATTACCACTTTTGTTAAAAGAACCTGGGAGTTTATTATTTATCTATACAAGTAATCGAAATTAATCTTTGAAAATAAGCTTATTATGGAGTCTATTGTCAAAAATGAATTTCATATTAATTACCACTCTAGTTAGAAGACCCTATGAACTTATTATTTATCTATATAGGTAATTGATTGAAATGAAACTTTGAAAATAAGCCCATTATTGAGTTTATTGGTAAAATGAAATTCATATTAATTACCATTAGTTAGAAGACCCTGGGAGCTTATTATTTATTATAGATAAATAATAAGCTCCAGGCTCTTCTAATATTTATCTATATACTAATTGAAAAGAATCTTTGAAAATAAGCCCATTACTGAGGTCACTGTCAAAATGAATTTCATTTTAATTACCAGTTTAGTTAGTCTATACGGCCCAGAGACCTTATCATCTGACTAAAGTGGCATTAAGTGGCGCGTGCATTGAAGCTTTACAATGCCGGCCTTAAGTTAATATTTCCCCCAAACATTATTACATACGTATTATGAATGCTATGGTTTGCTAAGTGCACTTAATAAAAATGCTAAATTGATATTATAATCGTGATACATATTGTTCTTTACATTTAAAATGAATATTTATATTTGGATATTATAAACATTCCAAATTGTTATATTTAAATAGTAAATATTATATATATATTTTGAAGCGCTCGTAGCGTAGTTTGCTTAGCCGTTCTTAAAGCTAAGCTAAGTTAAGCAACGTCCGCGGTCATGAGTTGGGTGGGTGACTGCTGGTGGCATTACTCCTGAGCGTGCACGTGCTACGGAGGGCACGTTAAGCCGTCGGTCCCGGTTGTTGTCTTAGGATGGCAGTCGTTCTAGCATAGTGGTAGGACATTTTGCGAATACCCGCCTAGCTAACACCGTCAAGTATAAAATCTGTCGCCAATCACCTTAAGGTGTGTTCCGGCAGCTGTCCTTGAGAGCTAGTAATTCTAGGTAAGCCTGAACAATAACTTCGACCACATCATCACTTACTATCAGATGAGATGGTGCTCCAAGGCTAGCCTATCAGCTATATGAACATAAAAAATAATTATAAAGTAAGGAATATACTTTGACAGTTCTGTAACAGTATTATTAGTATTAGTTGGTAATAGTACGTATTCTAAATAAGGTTATTTATTGGTAAAATGCTAACAACCTCTTAGGGTTGACTTCTGCTAGTCCAAAGAAACATATTGAGATGTTTTTTTTTTGTGTTTCATGCCAACTCCGAGCCAAGAGCGCTGCCGCAGTAACACTGGACCGCGTCGCGCTCCCTTTGAATAGAGTTTTGAATGTTTACATGTAGCAAAGTCTTAAAAAATATGAAATAATACATTACAGGCGCAAGAGACTTCTCACATCAGGTGGTCCTCGTGCTTATTCAGTCTTCTTCTTCTTTGCGTGCCCTGTCCTCATCGGACGTCGGCGACCTACTCTCGGAACTTATTCCTATCTTGTGCCACCCTACTTAGGTTGGCAATGTCATTAATATTTGTCCAGCGTTTAATATTGTCCATCCAGGCCAGCTTCCTTCTTCCTCTACTTCTGTGTCCCTCTATTTTACCTTTTTATTTATTATCACGGTATATATCTCCAAAATATGAAATTTTACTTTTCTTCACTGTTTCCAAAAGTTCGAAATTTTTCTTCATTCTTTGTAAAACTTCTATATTAGTTATTCGGTCTCTCCATGATATTTTTAGGATTCTTCTGTATAGCCATATTTAAAATGCATTAATTTTTGCCTCTATCGTTCTGTTTATGGTCCAGCCTTCGGCGCCGTGAATGAATACAGATAACACGTAACACTTAACTATTCTCCATCTGAGATTCAGGTTTATGCCTTTGTTGGTGAATAGCTTGTTCATTTTCATGAATGCACTTCTTGCTATCTCCATCCTTGTACGTATCTCCTTCTGTGGGTCTCATTTTTCATTTTCTTATCTATTAAGAGAGCTTCCTAAATACTTATACTGTTTAACTCTTTCAAGAGGGTTGTCGTTGATAGACAGCGTGCACGATTCTACCACGTTCTTGCTCATTATCATGTACTTGGTTTTCGATATGTTCATTCTTAGGCCATAGTCTTCCACAACTATATTTAAGTGGTTTAAGAGTTGTTGGAGATCTTGCAGAGAGTGAGTTAAGATAACGGTATCATCGGCATAACGGAGGTTATTTATTATTGTACCATTCACTCTGATACCAGTTTCAACGCCATCGAAAGCTTCCTGGAATATCGTTCCAGAATACAGATTAAACAATAACGATGATAGGATACATCCTTGTCTCACTCCTTTACGAATCTGGATATTATCAGTGTCAGATGTGCCGATTTTAATGTGTGCTGACTGATTCCAGTACATGTTTCTGATAATTCTCTGATCTTTGCTGTCTACTTCGGTCTTTCTCAGTATATGCATTAATTTGTCATGTTCTACGTTGTCAAATGCTTTCTCAAAATCAATGAAACATGCATATACATCATTGTTAAATTCTAAGCTATTTTGTACTAAAACTTTAACTGCTACTAACGCTTCACGTTCCTAGACCATTTCTGAATCCGAATTGGGTATCTGATATGATATTATCTATTTTGTTATAAATTCTCATGTGAATTACCTTTAGAAATACTTTCAGGGCGTTACTCATCAGGCTGATAAGCCTGTGATGAACACAGTTTGCAATGAATGCATGTCTTTGCGTTTGCTTTCTTAGGGAGCGGGAGGAACGTGGATTTTAGCCAGTCTTCTGGTAATGTCCCTCGATCATAAATCTTATTATACATTTTAACTAATCATTTCAATTATTATTTAGTAACCGGCTAGGACTCGCGTAATACTTACCGGATATTGCTCCGACCGTATGGTCAGCTGTGTCTTGGGGAGATGTCCACGTGTATAGTCGTCTAGGAGGGTGTTGATACCAGGTGTTAGTTATAATTAAGTCCCTTTCAACGCAGAATATGCAGCAATCTATCGCCCCTTTCGTTTCTATCGCCTAGACCATAGTTTTCTACTGTTTACCTACTGTTCCTCTACCAATCTTTGCATTTATATCACCCATTATAATAACCATGTCCGTTTATTTGATGCCCTCCATTACTTCTTCTATTTCTTTTTATAACATGATTATATTTCTTCATCTGTGCTTTGAGCTGTTGGCGCATAGACCTGAAGAATACTTAAGTTGAAAGGTTTAGCATTGAACTGCAGCAACATACACCTGTCCGAGTATGGAACAAAGTTGGTTATTTTGATAGTTCCTTCTTTATCACCATTCCGACACCGTAATGGTGGTTCTTTTCTGCTGCTGGCTTCCCAGACTTAACTAGTAAACAGTTATGACTTCTTTATTTATTATACCATTGTCAGACCATTTGATCTCACTGAGTCCCAGAATACTCAACTTGAGGTATTCTCGAGTTTTCCTTATTCAGTCAAAAACATATAAACAAAAACATATAATTTTTTTTTTTTCAATACAGAGACAAATCATCTTAATATGTTTCTTAGGACTATCAGAAGTCAACCCTGAGAGGTTGTTAGCATTTTACCAATAACTGTATAGTGCCACATAGGCCCAAAGCAAGATATTACAAGATACTACTATATTATACATAGTTAAGTTTGTAGTTACTGTGATAGAAAGTTTTTTAAGCTTTTGTAGAGGCTGTCATTGTGATAGATATATTAGTCCAATGTAAATGTTCATTTGTCATTTCTTAAATTTATAGTTGTGTTTTTGCCAACATAATTGCGACTAATATTTAAATTAAAGTTTTGTTTAATGTTTAATGTGTTATTATGTTTTTGTTATTATTAAAGTTTGTTTATTTAAGATAAAATGTGGTCTTTTGTGGGTAGAAATGTTCTCATTCATTGTACCATGGTCTGGCTATCTTGGAGTGCTTGTAGTGCATCATCAAGCAAACGGCACTTCCAGAAAACAGTTCTAAATATAACCTAGTGTCCTGCGTAAATTAAACATTATACCGACCCACTGACTTAACTGTTCAGGTGGCAGAAAAAAGAACTAAAACTTTCCCTCAAATTGTGACAGTCTGTAGTTGATTTCCATGACCAGTAGCGCCCTCGAAAACTGCACAGTTAAGTTGGTGGTACTGTATTGATATTGTAGCCCGGCCCCTACGGGTAAAACATTATCTTTAACCATCGAATATTATTTTATTGCTATCTTATATACATATATATATACATATATATTAACTATATTTTTATATGTATAAAGCAATGGTTACTTTGGACTAGTTTAAATATTTTGATGTGATATTTTTATAAATTGATTGTTGTTTTTTTAGATTGTTTATTTTAGTCTTATATTATTCCTAAAAATGTCAATGTTGATTTGTTAATAAAAAATACTGTAGTAATACGAGGTAATTATTTATTAGAGTTACATTTTGGAGTGTGTTGCTGGTCTTGTTTAAGTGCTACATCTATACAACTTAAAGTTTATTAAATCGATACAATGGAATAATAATTGCCAAGAAACGAATATTACTTTTGCTATTTGATTAACTCCGATTGAACATCAACATTTTGGGTCTAAGCGAAGTTCGATGGAAAGGATGTTGCAAACACCCAACTGACAGAGAGCATGTGATGTGCTACCCTGGTTCTGCCGAATTTATACTTATAATAAAACTAACAGACCCAATTCTGTACATGGCATATATTTGAACAAAAAAAATTGTGAGCACTCTGTAGCTGACACTGATGCCAAAACTATTTTATTTTTGTCTGTTTGTCTGTATCCCGGCCGCGCATCACTCCAAAACTACAGAATGGAATTCAATGAAACTTAACACGATTTGAGTTCATACTACGAAGAAGGTTATTGTATACTTTTATCTAGAAATTCATTACGGTTCCCTCGGGAAAGGGGATGAAAGGCAAAATGTACACTTATTTGTAATTTATTAACGCGCAGTCCGATTTCAAATATTATTTTTTGTTACAATAGTTCTAACCCCACGGACAGCCCGGCACCGCACGGGCAGCCCGGCAACTCACGGGTAGCCCGGCACCCCACGGGCAGCCCGGTTTCCCACGGGCAGCCCGGTTTCCCACGGGTAGCCTGCCACCCCACGGGCAGCTCTGCACCCCAAGGGCAACCCGGTACCCTTAATTAGTTTTGCAAGCTTGCTAAGATAATCTAAGATCATTTTAACCGGTGAACGGTTAGCGGGCCGGTAATAAGCATCGACTCCGTGTTGAAAAAAATCTTAAAAATAATTTAATATCATAACGAAGATATAAGTATAAAATCCAAACAAAATAGTGCCTAATCTATACGTGAATATTGTTAGCAAACAAAAATCAACAGTCCAAACGATAAAAACACAACAAAATAATTTTATAATTTCGTGTCTACGTAGTTGAGTGCTAAAACCACTAAATTATTATTTTTTAATATCAAGACCATGATTATAAACTAGATTTTACTACTACAGTGCAATGAATATCATCATAAGTGAGCAAATTTTGTGTATTTTTGTAAACTAACTTCATCTTAGGGAAACTGCAAATCATCATAATAGAAGTGACCTTTGGACCCTAACAACTTAGCGACGTGATGACGCGAAGCAGACACGAGCGGTTCGATGCATAACGAACCAACCAACATTGAGTCTGTGTCTTTACCAACCGCTAATTTCATCAACCTATGTATCGTATCAGTTGTCGAGCGTAGACTATATTGGACTGCGATGCGCATGGCCAGCGTTCGAATCCTCTTATAACATATTCTTTTTGCATAGAATTATTTTGATAAATTTGATTTGGATGAACTATTGGATTTATTTCATAAAAACTAACGTGAGTTGACATAATTATTAACTATTATACCGGCGCGCGCGCACGTATAGCAGCCGTCGAAGCTGCCCGCATTCCTTGAGAATGAGCATCTTTACTGCTCGAACACCACCGGTCGGAGATTACGACCAAACACCTTGAGTATTGGATTTTTTATGATACTATTTTAATTTTTTATTGGATACATTTAATTTTATACACAATGGACAGATTTAATGCAGAAAATGTTACAGTAAGGAAGCCGCTACAAAGAACAAGTTCCCTAAATTACATAACCACATTTAACCATAGCTCGACGCTGTTTGACACGACCGCTCTTAGCCTGCCAAACTCCTCAATGTATTTTTTTTGACACTCCGAAAAAATGTTCAAGACCATTGAATAGTCAGCAATATCACAACTGTGCAAATTCCACACCAACTATACAAGAAAATGGGCATAAAAAGGTGCTAAGATTCTCCATGAAACCTTACCACACAAAATCGATACAGTGGAAAACAAGAGCCTGATGTAACCAAATAAAAAAGGAGAATTATTATCATAGGTGATCAACAAGGACGACGACTAAGATCAACCCTAGAGAAATTAGTCGGTTCTGAATACTCAGTTGAATGTATTCTAAAACCAGGTGCAAAATTCAACCATATCTTAGAAAGCGAAAAGGAAAGAATGAAATATTTTAATTAAAATGACTAGGTACATTGTTCTGTTAGATGGTACAAATGAAAAGAATCCTTATGAATTTCAAAGTCATTTGGACAGCTTTTTAATGAAAATTGAAAAACCAAACATAATTGTTTGTGAAATTCTATATAACAACTTACTGCGAGTCAGTAAGCTGGATAATGATCTAAAAATATGTGACAAATACAAAAATGTGAATTTTATAGACATGAATTTTAGTAAATATACACCAAAAAACGAAAATGTAATGATATATACAGCTAGACATATCCTAAGAGAGATAATTCGATTAGACTATAAATTCAAAGTTAATAGCAAAACACTTGGGCTCCGTATTGATAAAAACCTGGTTATGATTAATAAGGGTACACAGACAGTATGGGACATCAACACAACTGATAATGACATACCGAGACTAAACGATGAGCATAACCAGGTTGCAGTGCCCAGGCAGTTTTTCGGATATAACTTTATACATATCATTCATCAAAATATAGACGGTCTAGTAAGCAAAATGGACGATCTAACCATATGTATCGATAATTTAAAAAACAATTATAGCTTTGTTGATGTAATTTGCATAACCGAACACAATATGATCAAAAATGACTCTGAAATACTCAACATACCGAATAACACTTTAGCTACTAAATATTGCCGACACAATAGATCAGGTGGCTCTTGCATATTAATTAACGAACAACATAAATATAAAGTTTTACCTGAAATAATTTCTTTAAGCGTGATAAATATCTTTGAATGTAGTGCTATTGAATTAGTAGACCATAAAATTATAATAGTTTGCATATACAAATCTCCAATAAAGAAGAACGCAATACGAGAACTGGTTTTTACCAAACTTGAGAATGCCTTGGATAAAATTTGTTACCAAAATAAAAAGTTGTTATCTGTGGGGACTTTACATAAATTTATTAAAAAAAGACCCAGCTACTAGACGATTAGAAGGAATAATATCGGATTTTAATCTAAAATTTAGCGTAAATCAACCGACTAGATTTAGCAGTAAGACATGTATTGACAACATTGCCCATAATATAAGAGATTGTCAAACAACTGTCATGGAAAATGCTTTATCAGACCACACTGCTCAAGTTTTGAAATGTCCCGTAAAGAAGAGTTATTTTTTGACACACTTTTTCAGATGGAAACGCAATTATAGTGGCGAGAACATCAATACATTTATAAAATGCCTTAGCAATTTATCTTGCAATGACGTATACAATGCAAAAAGTTGTCTGAAAATTTCTCGACGAGTTCTCTGAAAATTTTTCGTTATTCTATAATTTATGTTTTGCAACAGTAAAGGTAATTAATTAAGTAATCTGCATTAACAAATGTCCGAAATGGCTGAGCAAGGGCATTAAAGTCTGCACAAAACAAAAACGTTACTTGCTGTAGAAATACAGACATTCTTCATTAAAAACTGACAAAAATAATTGAAAAGTTTACTCGGCGAGGCTCAAAAGAGTTATAAAACAGACACAAAAAGCACAAAAGAATTATTATATAAAAAATGCGAGAAATAAATCGAAAGCTGTTTGGAATACTACATAAATACAAATAGTATAATTTAAAAGATGAAATTAGTTTTATTAAAGTAAATGGCAAAATAATTTCTGATCCACAAGAAATTGCTGAATATTTCAATGACTTTTTCATAAATGAAGTAGAAAAAACTGCATTCAGCGATATTTGTACAATGGACACATTAAAACACACTAAATATAATTCTTGCTTTATGGATCCCACAAATGAGAATGAAATTGAAAATATCAAAATGTCTCTTAAAAACACAAACAGTACAGGTTATGATGACAAATGTACTAAAATAGTAAAATTAAGCCACAAAATAATTTCGCCTGTTCTTAGCCATATCATTAATAGCTGCATTGAAAATGGTATATTTCCTAAAAAAACTAAAGACTTATGTCATAATCCCTCTATTTAGAAGAAGATATGCAATTTTAGAGACCGATAGCACTCATACCCACGTTTTCCAAAATACTCGAAAAGGTGATACATAAGCGCCTCAGCATTTATTTCGAATGTAATAACATTGTGTAATAACAAGCTGGTTTTAGAAAGAAAAAGTCTATTAACACGTCTATTCTAATTTTTCTCGAGAATGTCTATACCGGTCTAGACACAAAAAAAGGTTACAGCACTCTATTTGGACATGTCCAAGGCTTTCGATCGAGTAGACCACAAGATTTTAAGAACAAAACTAGAGTTTTATGGAATAAGAGGAAATGTACTAAACTTAATGAAGTCATATCTGGCGAATAGACAACAATACACTGAAATAACCAGAATAAATACAAATGCTAAACTAGAAATTAAATACTCTTCAGACTGCAGGATTGGATGTTTTATTTTTATTTTTTGATTATGGAGTGCCCCAGGGGAGTATACTGGGGCCACTGTTATTTCTAATTCACAGAAATGATTTTCCTCAGTCTATCAATCATCCATTGGTCATGTTTGCCGATGATAGCACTGCTATTTTCACAGATCATAAGAACTCTGAACATGAAAATGACATAAACAATTCTTTAGCATTAATAATTGATGTCCTACGACATAATAACCTCGTTATTAACTTTGAAAAGTTTTTTAACTATATATATATATATTATGCCGGATATATTTTGGAGACTGCGCAATGGAAGTGCACAATCTAATATATTTTCGTTGTACCGCCAAACAAGGAGAAACTCGGCAAAAAGACGCCGCTTTAAAATCGAAATTACAAAGAAACGCACAAAGTACTTTACTTCAACATTTATTGTGCGACCCGCGAACGAACTGTCTGAGTTACTTAACTACAGTCTTCTGGAAAATACAACCCGGGAGTTTTCAAACCCAAATCAAAAAGCTCCTTTCTGAGATATGCTCTACCGCAGACCACAGCGTTGCTTAATATGAGATAAACAGTGCTCAAATGTGAATAATTAGTCTGCAGGTACGGCAATCGCGAACGAAGTCGCAGGTACAGCTAGTCTTCCAATAAAAATGGGGTTGCCTTTTTATTAACACAAAGTTTATAGATACTCCCGTTACTTTTTTGCCCAAGTCCAGCCGAACCATGATGGTCCAAATACAATCCATACCGTGGAAAATAACATAATTCAGTTGTATGTTCCTACCACTTAAGGGTCAGATCATGACATAGAACAACTTCTTGAAAACATGAAACAGCATGATGTCAAACTCATCATGGGAGACATGAACGCCAAAGTCGGACAAGGGGAAGTCCAAGGAGTTGTCGGAAAATATGGGTGAGGAGAGAGGAACGACGGAGGAGACATGTTGGTCCTATTAACTCTGTTAATCGATGTAGGCCTGGATGAAAGAGATATTCGCATAATACGAAACCTCTACTGTCGTCGACAAGCGACCGTTCGAGTGGAAAAAGAAGTGACCAAAGCGTTAGAAATTAAACGGGGAGTCAGACAGGGGGTGTATATTGTCGCCTACGCTTTTTAATATCTACTCAGGGGCAATAATGTCAAAAGCTCTAGAAGTCTAGAAGATATCGACTGTGGCGTAAACGGATGTCTCATGAACAACATGAGATATGCCGATGACACAGTCCTTTTAGCATCCTCTGAGCAGGAAACCCAAAAAATTTACGATTCTGAGAACGAGTGCAGCGTAAGCGAAAATCGCAAAATGAATGTGAGTAAGACCAAAGTTATGATTATCTCCAATAATATGATATTCACAAAATTACAAATAGGTTTTTTTTTCCTAAATGTAATCCGCATAGCAGGCGTTATTGCAAACATAACAATATTAAAAAATATGATATTCGCTTAGCACGCGACAGTGCTTGTAGTCAATCATGTTTGGAAATATTCGTTTATAATTTTCACTTTTAAAAATTGTTATATGTATGTGTGATATAAATATGTATATAAATGTACTATACAGGGTTATTGGTAAAATGCTAACAACCTCTTAGGGTTGACTTCTGCTAGTTCTAACAAGCATTTGTGATGAATTTTTTTTTACATATGAAAATAAAACATTGGGTTGGTTTATGTGTATTTGACAGAATAAGCACGAGGACCAAATTTTTTTTGTGTATTGTGTCGGAACAAGCTCGAGGCCCATCTGATGTTAAGCGGACTAACCTCTGCCTATAACAGATGCATTTCGTCACAAGTCACGAATTGTACTGCGCCCGTCACCTTGAGACATTTTCTCAAGTTGTTAAGTCTCATGTGCCTGTGATTTCACTGGATCTCAAGGAATATTGCCGGAACACACCGTTAGGTGCTTGGCGACAGCTTTTCTACTTGAGGGTGGTAGCTAGACAGGCGGGCAATAGCAAAACACCCTTCCACCATGCGGTGAAGGTCAAGCCGGCGGTGAAGAACAAACCAGGGTACTGCGGCACTGCAGTCCATAGCCAATGCCACTGAGCCAACATTGCTTCAAAATATTTATATAAAATATATGAAGTGCAAGTGATAAGCGGCTTCTAATTGAATAGGTGTAATTAATCATACTAGTAAAACTTATGACTTGGCTTTTGAATACAAGTATAAAGATTGGGCTTGTCTGTTAAAAATAGGTGATGAATTCCACAGGCGACTAAAAATGATTGATAGTAAAATATTATGCCATGTCATGGCATTCCGAGGGATAGGTTTTCTGATGACCTTAAATTGAGAGAATTTGCAGTGTGAAGGAAATTAAAACGATCTCTAAGATAGCGCGGGGTCAAAGGATTGAACAAAATATTGTAAAGGCGCGAGTTATTTTTTTTTTTATTTTTTTATTTTTTTATTTATTGTCCAAGATTTTAACAATACAAAAATTTTACTTAAAATTAGAGACTGCGTAAGTCCGAAGGGCTTATGTGCAGTCAATGAGTTCGGTAACTTATAAATTACAATATTAAAATAAGAAATTACTTACATAAGAATAGCTAATTAAAGTATGTAATCAGTGTTATTTAATAACATCAGTTTCTTTTTTAGTATTTTGAAAGGGCGTGGAGTGTGGAGGTATATGTCCTGTATGTCTTTAGGTAAAGTGTTAATTAATTTAGGTAGAAGGTAATTGTAGGTTCTCATTCCATATGCATTATTATATCTAGGTAGCGTAAATGGCTTAGAGTTATTAAGGGTACGTAAGTTGTTAGGACGCTTATATTTATTTATGTTTAGATTACGGATTTCATTGTATTCTTCTTTTAATATGGACATTTTTATCATGTTTTGAATGGGCAAAACGTTACAATATTGGAATAAACTTGAATAATCATCACGGTGTAGTAGTTTAATTTTCCTTGGTATAATATTTTTTAATATTCGTATCTGCAGCGTGTGTATTTTTTCTAAATGCGTCTTATAAGTTCTGCCGTAACTGCTAAGTCCGTAAGCAATCACGGAATCAGCTAAGGCTAGGTACAGCATTCTAAGTATCTCATAGGGTAGCTTATATTTCAGTGTGGCTATTCTGCTGAGTATAGACCGTAGTTTATTACATATGTGTCTAATGTGCGGAATCCAGTTGAATCTGTTGTCTATTTTAAGTCCTATGTATGTATGTTCTTTTACAAACTCTATAGGAATACAATCGCAAGGACGGCCACTAGCTAAGTGTAGACACTCGTGTTTGTGTGCACGGATGACAGGTTGATATGTTGTTGTGTTGTATGATGAGTGTATATGCATTGCCTTCGTCTTGTCAGCGTTTATTACTAAACATGCATCATGCGACCATTTACAAAGTGTGTCGAAATGGGTTTGTATATGACGCTCGGCGACGGCGAGTTCCCTGTCAGCGACTACCAGGCAAGTGTCGTCTGCAAACTGGTATACAGAGCCTGCCCCCGCGACGTTACACACGCGTGTTTACGTAAATCAAGTACTCGTTAGGTCCTAAAATAGAGCCCTGGGCGGTGCCTTGCGTTGTTTCTATCATATTACTAAATGAATGACCGAGCCTAACAGTCGTAAACCTATTACTGTGATAATTTTTGAACCATGTTAGAGTAGGACCCTGTATACCAGTCTGTTCTAGACTGTGATATAGGGTGTTATGATGTAAGGTATCGAATGCCTTCGAAAAATCAATAAATATAACTAATACATGTAATTTATCGTTAAGAAATTTGTTAATTTCGTTGGAAAATTGACATAACAGCTGTGCAGCACTTCGACCTTTTTGGAAACCATATTGTTTTTTATTTATTAGCTCGTTTTTTTCAATTAAGTTACTAACTTCATCGCCTATGTACCGCTCAACTATTTTGTCAAGACATGATAATATGGTAATCGGCCTGTAATTGTTGTAGTCCGTTTTAGATCCCTTTTTATGAATGGGACGTATAGTACCAATTTTTAGTTGATTCGGGTACCTACAGGTTGCCAGGCTAGTGTTAATAAGATGTGTTATTGCCGGTGTTATTTGTTGGTTAACGTATTTTAAATCAGAAGCGCGAATTCCATCGTAGCCGGGGCTTTTGTTGTGATTTAATTGACTGATTATCTTGTAGGTTTTATCGTTAGTAATTTTGCTTATTCTTAATACTACCTCTGGCTCACTGGTGTAGGTTTTAGGATCCAAAATTTTTATGTCACATGACCGGGTTATCGAGTCTACATTGTGTTGGAATTCCTTTGCAAAGTTATCGGCTAACACTTTTTCATGGAGATTAAAGGCACGTAATATGATATCTTCTATTGATTTTGATATATTACCACATAACGTATTTATAATTTTCCAAATATTTTTAGTGTTTCTATAATTTAATTTGATTTGATTTTTATAATATTTATTTTTAATGAAGTTTATATATTTGTTAGTCTTGTTTCGGTATTTATTATAAATAATTCTATTTGCTAAATTAGTTTGATCTTTTTTCCAAATATTATAGTTTATTCCTTTTTTTACACATATATTTAACTTTACTATTAGCCCATTCACAAACTTTCCTTTTCGATGTTTTAGTCGAGTCGAGAACTTTTTTACATTTATCATAGACTTGACGGAATTTATTTACTATACAGTCTACTATCTCGTCTGGACATTGATATTCTAGCGCTTCATTCCAGTTCACTTCAGCCAGGTGGGTCTGTACGCGCTTGTTATCTAGCGTAGTGATAAGGCGCGGTGGGCCGCCGGTGCCAGCGTCCCGTGACGTAGACAACGGCGGCACGCACGCGCAACCTATGATGTAATGATCAGCTGGCGCTGTATTTATCACTGCTGTGTGAACTGGATTTCCGCTCAAGCTACGTACAAAAATATGGTCAATGCAAGATCTACAAATCGCATTATCTCTCAATTCAACTCGTGTGACTTGAGTTATAGCACACGTCATACCCAATTCACTCATGTGGTTGAGATATTTGTGATAGCTGTTGTTTTCTATTTTTAGATTTATATTTACATCCCCTATAATAAGGGCATCGGATCTCTCGCAGTTTTTATGTAATGTGTTGTACAGTTCGGTCATAAAATAATCTTGGTTCGTATCGGGGGGTCTGTATACCGCACATAAATATAATTTAAAGTTATAGTTAGTTTCAATGGTGCCTAATACCGATTCAAAATGACGAGTGTAAATTGATGATTTTTCAAAGCAATGTTTGTTTAAAACATACACGATTACACCTCCACCTCTCCTATTTTCTCTTAAATTGTAATACATACTATAACCATGTACATTATAAAGATTTACGCACTGTTCCTTAATATTTACTTCGGTTAGTACAATCACATCTATAGTTCGTGTACTACTTTGTATGATGTATTCTATTTGAGAAAAATTTAAAGAAATAGACCGAATATTAACATGAAAAGTAATAAGGTATTTTTGTAGTGGAGCAAGTGAGTTCATGTACTCATTCCATGTTATAAAATTGCTTTCAATTACGTAATTTCCCTCTTCCATCACTAGATTTTAGAGATTTAAATAGGCTGTGAAATGCGCTATAAAAGCTAAATGAGAATAAGAAAGGGAGTGACATACCTGTTCAAGTCCTAGTTTTTACCTTGAACTTCTCAATATCAGTAATCGAGCGCACAGTGTGAATTTTAGCTGTCTCATTTTCCCTAATGAGTACATTCCCCCGCTTGCACCACACAAATTTGTATAGCTGGTCATTTTTAAGTTCAGTTTTTGCTTTCCATAATAAGAAAGACGTAGCCGGTGTAAGTGCCTCGCGCATGTAAATCTGCTTTGCATCTTGCAGGCCGATATCACTTCCTCTGATAGTAGTAGCCTTAGCTGACTCCAGCCAGCGGTCGCGACGCCCTGCCTTCAAGGTTACGATGATCGTGGATGAGATTCGCTTTTGAGCGGCCGGCGCATGACGTTCTTTTCTATATACGTCTACCACGTCCTTAGAGTCCAAATGTATTTTTTGGACGATGTCTTCTACTATATTGGTGATGTTTTCGTTGTCTTTCTTTTCCACACCGCATATTTCAATCTTGTTTTCCATTTGACTTTGTTCGGTGGCGTTCATTTTTTGTTCTAAAACATTATATCTAAGTTGAAGATTAGAGTATTTATTTTGGAGATCTGTTTGCATATTTTCCAGTGATTTAACTCTTTGTTTAAATTCGTCCACGTCGTTTTGGAAATCGTCAATTTTGTTGGAGTAGTATGTGAGAGTACGTTGAATTTCTTCTTTTATGACCGATCTAATTTCGTTGCGTATGTTCTTCATAAACTCTTCGGTGAATGGGTCTTTGTTTTTTGATGTTGTTGGGGTTTCTGTGTCGGTGAATTCATCGTCTTCTGGTTCGGGGATGATCACGGAAACTCGTTTTTGTTTGTACTGCCCACAGCACGCCTTGCATTTCCAGTCTACGGCATCCGTGGAGTGCAGGATATTTAATTGTTCAGTTGTCATCGGAACACAAGCCGCGTGATACCATTTGTTACACTTTCCGCACTGCAATCCAGGGGTTTTCTTCGAAACGATTTTCGAGCACTTGGCGCACTTAGCCATATTTTTTTTTTATGTAAGAGAAAACGGAGGTAGATATTCGTTATTGCGCGCACGCATTTAGGTGCTAAGACGAGGCGTGCACTCGCAATGCGCGCATCGACCGAACTGAGTATGTGAGTATGTGAGCGTTCTGGGGAAGACGTATCGGGTACCTACCACTTGAGTTTTTTTATATTTTTATGCCTTTTATGTTAGACTTTGACCACTATCTCACCTGATGGTAAGTTATGATGTGGTCGAAGATGTTGTTCAGGCTAACCTAGAAGTACTGGCTCTCTAGGACAGCTGCTGGAACACACCGTTAGGTGCTTGGCGACAGATTTTCTACTTGAGGGTGGTAGCTAGCCAGGCGAACTTTCGCAAAATGCCCTACCACCATAACGACTGCCATCCTAAGATAACAACCGGGACCGGAGGCTTAACGTGCCCTCCGAAGCACGGAAGCGCTCAGTAGTAATGTCACTAGCGGTCACCCATCCAACTCATGACCGCGCGCGACGTTGCTTAAATTTGCTGATCGGTTGAGAACAGCTAAGTAAACTTCGCTACGAGCGCTTCAATGATTCATTCGATGTACCAAATTGTGAGCACATGAAAACATCATAATTATCTACCATTTTTATCACACTGAAACTACAAACGTACTCGCATATGTTATTTATGTTATAGTGAAAGTAATTTGATCGCGAGGGGCGTACATACTATCACTACGCCCCCTTTTAGCTTGGTGTTTTGTAATTTGGTCGCGTTGACTTTAGTGCTTAGCCAATTTTTGAGAGATCAACACATGGATCATGATCAAACTAATAGTGTACTATATTTTTCTTGTGGATCTATTTGCAAGTTTGAACGGTGAAGTTTATCCAGATAGACCGAAGATCAAGACCTCTGATGGAGATCTTATTTTAGAGCCAGCATACGATAAAAATATATTTTTACGTCCCAATGGACCGAAATCAAGTGTTTTCGTCGGGGAAGTCAACATCCTGGACGTAAAATCAATATCAGGTACTGTAGATACATCAACGGTTCTGAACAATGGTATCCAAGAATCAATAAATAGAGCCAACGGCATCCTATCAAGATTAGATAAACTTGAAAGAACAATTTTACATGTACCAAATGATTTGCTTTTGAACATATCCAGACTTTGGAGTAAGGTCAATAGTCTACAAAGGAAATTAAATATTCTGCAAGCACAACACAATAGTTTGATAAAAGATGAATGTCAAACCAACCCTTGTCAACACGGAGGCACCTGTTTAAACTTATTAAATGGCTATAAATGCTTATGCCCAACAAACTGGGAAGGACAAGATTGTGACATAGATGTTAATGAATGTCGAAACTTTGCCGGTACTGATCTCGGTTGCCAAAATGGGGCTACTTGCATCAACAAGCCAGGGTACTACGAATGCCTTTGTCGATCTGGCTGGTTTGGATTGCACTGTACAAAAAAAGCAAAAGACTGCTCTGGAGGCGATTTTGAAATGTGTGGACATGGAACGTGTTTGAAAGTTGATTCAGGGGAGGGAGTTACTTGTTTATGTCATCAAGGATGGACCACAAACGGAACTGGGGTTGCGTGCCTAACGGACGTAAATGAATGTGACTCTTATAGAGGTGGTGGCTGTTCGGTAAATCCAAAAGTAGAGTGTATTAATCTTCCTGGCTCATTTCGATGCGGGCAATGTCCACCAGGGTATGAAGGCGATGGATTTACATGTGCAGATATCAATGAATGCACCACCTTACCCAATGGAGGTTGCAGTCCCATGGTTGCGTGCCATAACACTATTGGATCAAGATTGTGTGGACCATGCCCTCCTGGTTATTTAGGTGATGGCGTTACTTGTTCTTGGAGAGGATCCTGCAGTATCAATCACGGAGGTTGCCATCCGTCAGCACAATGCGCGGAGAATTTGTCGTTAGGACCTACGGCACAATGTATTTGCCCTGAAGGAATGGAAGGTGACGGTATCGGATTACATGGATGTTATATTTCCACAAATAACGCGTCAACAAGCTGTGCAAACAACCCCTGTGGTAGTCATGGACAGTGCCACATGCTTCGTTCAGGTTACACTTGCATTTGTCGCAAAGGATATGGTGGTTCCCACTGTGATGTTCCAATCGATTTGTGCGCCATAAACCCTTGTCGTAACGATGGCATTTGTAGATTAGATGACGACACGACAGCCGGATTTAGGTGTGAGTGCACGGCCCGATATTCAGGCCCGCTTTGTCAAGTTTTGTCTAAAACTTGTGGTGGTTTTCTAGACGCTGAGGAAGGTAATATAATTTATCCTTTATCTAACACAACAACGTACAGTCACAACTCTAGGTGCGCCTGGGTCATTCACACTGTGCCTAGTAAAGTTGTAAATGTAACATTTAGTAAATTTAATTTAGAAAATGGCGTCGAATGTTCACATGACTTCCTGCAAATTCATGATGGCCGAAGCTCTGCCAGTCAGTTGTTGGGTAGGTTTTGTGGTAATACACTTCCGATGGGTGGCAATATAATATCCAGTCATAATAATATATATTTTTGGTTTAGGTCAGATCCCACGATATCTAAAGAAGGGTTTGCATTACATTGGACTAGTATTGCTCCGATTTGTGGCGGAGAAGTTAATGCCACAAGTCACGGTCACATCAGCTCTCCTGGTTCACCTGGAAAATATCCACCAAATCGTGATTGTTATTGGCACCTAAAAACCGCGTTCGGAAAAAAAATACAATTACATTTTTTCGCTCTAGATATCGAAAATCATGTAAATTGTAGCTTTGATTACTTGGCTATTTACGACGGCATGCGAGATTCTGACCTACTGCTCAATAAGTACTGTAACTCAAGTCAACCAGCACCGGTTCTGTCGGCAGGTTCTGAAATTTTAATTCATTTTCATTCTGACTCTTACGGCTCTGGAAATGGTTTCCAAATAGCGTACGCTCCTGCTCCTGGAGTACCCGGTTGTGGCGGATATTTCACAATGAATAAAGGTGAAATAACCGCACCCTCGTATAATGGCGTATATTTGAATAATGTAATATGTGAATATAAGATTAAAACTAGCGCTGATACTAAAGTAAAAATATATTTTAAGCAATTCAATCTTGAATGGTCTTTCAGATGTATGTATGATTATTTGAAAATTTATGATGGCCCATCGGAAGAGTCACCTCTTGTAGGGAAGTTTTGTACTACATATCCTAAGATTTACGTTGCTACTTCAAATACGTTATTCATTAGATTTCAAAGCGATAGATCTGTTTCGAGTGAAGGTTTTAAAATATTATATGAAGCTCTCTGTCAGCAAAGTTTTCGAGGAGACAGCGGAGTAATAAAATCACCAGGTTATCCATTTAAATATCCCGAAAACAAAGTCTGTGAATATACCATAAACACAACTCCCGGTAAAGCAATCCAACTGACGTTTCAAGACTTTGACATCGAAGCTAGTAATGTATACGATGACTGCCGTTATGATAACGTTGAAATCAGAGATGGTGCAGATTCAAACGCTACACTTTTAGGAAGGTACTGTGGAGGCTCAGATCATATACCACCTGTACAGTTATCAACACTTAACTACATGTATATAAGATTTAATTCTGATGCAAGTATCTCTGGTACTGGCTTTTATGCAAATTACACAACTATCGCAACTGAGTGTGGTGGAATTTATAGAGAAACAACAGGTCTTATTAATCACCCGTCCGATGATAGTAATACATATTATGAAAATGAGCAATCATGTACTTGGATTTTAATTGCACCAGAGGGTATGCACATCAAGTTAACATGGAATAGATTTAAAATCGAAAATAGGCCATCGTGTGATAGTGATTATTTAGAACTAACAGAGATTGATGAAAACAATAACAACAGCAGTTTAGGGAAATTTTGTGGAACTATAGCCCCACCTACGTTGACTACTTATACTAACCGACTTCAGATTAAATTCCAGTCCGACACAAGCGTTAGGTCTACTGGATTTTCACTATCTTATACATTTTTAGATGAAAAGTCTCACTGCGGTGGTAATTACTTCAGGAGTCACGGTTTTATTTATTCTCCGGGCTGGCCACGTCGATATGAACGGAATCAGGATTGCACTTGGGTTATTACGGTTCCGATTGGTCAACAAATCAGACTTAATATTTCCCGTTTCGATTTAGAACGACCTATACGAGGCAGATGCAATCGCGGAGATTATTTGGAGATAAGAAATGGTGCATCTCAGAGTTCGCAATTGATAGGTCAATATTGCGGCAGTTTTGCTACTAAACTTATAACCTCCTTGTCCAATACGATATACATACGTTTTTATTCTGACATTTATATAAGTGGTAATGGTTTCCAGTTAGAATGGGATGGTTCAGTGTTTGGCTGTGGGGGTACATTGACAAGTTCTTCTGGATCTATAACATCTCCAAATTACCCAGATAGTTACAATGAAAACGCAGAATGTTTTTATAAGATAGTGACGAGTCGTGGATCTCGGATACGCATATCTTTTACAGATTTGGATTTAGAAAGAACATCAAATTGTCGTGATGATTACATAGAACTTTATGATGGCAAAGATTCAGATGCAACTAGTTTTGGAAAACATTGTTATATGTCCGCTGAACTAAACAACATTGAAACGACAAGTAATTATGCGTCCCTTAAATTTCGTTCCGATGCTTCCATAGGTGGAAAAGGATTTTCGTTAAATTATTTCACTGTATGTAATAATAACTTAACTGGTAGGTTCGGTGTTATCGAAAGTCCTGATTTCCCGAATAGTTTCCCACAAAGCTTGTATTGCTTGTGGAACATAAATGTTCTCAAAGGGAACAGATTAAACGTAACGTTCACATATTTCGACGTTACAACAAATGTAAGGCGTCACAACTGGTATCGACGCAAGATTACGAACAGTTGTAGTCAAGATTATATACAGTGGAAAGAAAACACAGAAACCAAATACAGTGATAAACTTTGTGGAATGACATTACCCCCTATGATCACTACTAGGAGCAATTCGTTGCAAATAAAGTTTGCTACAAGTGGGTTTGGCTTAAGAACCGGCTTTCGTTTAGAGTGGGTTAGTTTTGGATGCGGGGGACACGTTCAGAAACGTTATGGTACGATTACAATTGACAGTAATATTGTCACTTCTCAGGAATTAGAATGCGAATGGTTGATCGAAACTCCCATTGGTACTAGCGTCACGTTGGTAATTTCTAACCTGTTTTTAACTAAAACGCCAAACTGTACCTTAGATGCAATTGAAATTTATAATGGTCAAAATACATTCTATCCTCTTTTGACTAGGATTTGTGATCAAATATCTTCAATAACCACAACTGCTAATTTCATGCTTGTGAAATTCGTGAAACATTCCTTATTAAGAGGTGCTTATTTTATGGCATCATTTAGTAGGTCAAAATCTACTTGTGGTGGGAACATACAATCTCTTTCAGGATATCTATACTCGAAAAATTACCCTAAAAACTATGATGATAACTTAGACTGCACGTGGACTATATCAGTTCCTATAAACCATCGTATAGAGCTGAATATTATTGATTTAGATTTATATTCAAATAATCATGGAAATGAAGCAGTAAGTGACTGTAACGATTCTATCAAGATATTTGATAACGAATACTCGATTAACAGTAACTATACATCTATAATTTGTCCTCAATCTACACTAAAGCAAATAACTACGAATAACAGTATGGTAACGATACAGTTTACATCCGATGCCTTTGGAAATTCAAAGGGATTCAAAGTTAGTTTTAGTGTGACGTGTGGAGCAACAATCATAGCCACCAGTGATGGAATAATATCGAATGAACACTATATTGGTGGGTCTAACAAAAGTTGTACGTGGACCATCCGTGCAGCACAACCAGACCAAAAGATTTCTCTAACAATAACTCATATATTTTTACCAAAAAATAGTGATGTTACTAGTAACAGAACTTGTTGGTCCTCGTTCCTTCGAGTTTATGACGGTGATAATATTGATGCTCCTCTTATCGACGAATATTGTGGTAAACATATTCCTCCAATGACCGTAAGTCGTGGTAGTGCTATCACCGTTATGCTTGGAAGTTATAACAACATGATCGTCGGTAGTTTTTCAGCTCATTATACATCTTTAAATGAAGCTTGTGGTGGAATACTTACCTCTGAAGAAGGAACCATAGCTTCTCCTAACTATCCGCGATTATACCCTGTCGGAGCAAGTTGTGAATGGACATTAAGTACTTCACCAGGTAATAAAGTTTACGTAATTTTTGAACAGTTTGACTTAGAGTTTTCTGAAGGGTGCAATGAGGACTATCTAGAAATTCGACAAGATAACGGTGCTGGGAAACTTCTTGGCGTTTATTGTGGTACCGAAATACCCACAAATACAACTGCAGCATCTAAGATATTTATGAAATTCCACAGCAATGACAAAAATGGTGGGAAAGGATTTTTAATCCGTTACGGTTTTCTGCATGGAAACGAGCTGATAAATACGGAAGGAGGTGAAATTGCTTCTCCGTTATATCCACAGTTGTACCACGGTGCTGCTACTTACTCGTGGCGCATAGAATCAAAGGGCATAGAAGGCGTTACTCTAAGTTTAGACAACTTAGAAATTCCATCGTTTGGAGAAGTTTGTAGCAATTATGTAGCCATTTACGATGGCTACGATGATACAGCTCCACTTCTATCTCAGTTTTGTGGAAAATTGGCGCATCCAGTTGAAGTTCTGCAAACATCTTCTAATATGGCATACATAAAATTATCACTGGATGACTCTAATTCTGGCAGTCAGTTTCATTTGACATGGGCAAAAAAGAAATGGAACACAGAACTAACAGATGAAGATCAAATTAATTGTGGTTCTAATTATACTGAACTTGTAAATCCAGGTAATTTTAGTATTATTACATCACCAAATTTTCCAGAAAACTATAATAATGACTTGGTTTGTGAATGGACTTTTGAAGCCACGAATGGTCGACATCTACGATTAAATTTTCATGAATTCCAGCTTGAACAAAATGGTAGGTGTTTCGCAGATTATGTTCATATCTATACTTCTGACACTCTAGGACAATGGCGATCGATTACAGAAGATATTTGTGAAACTAAAACTGCTCTGCAAGAAATCAACTCAAATAAGTTTTTGAAAATTAAGTTCAGAACTGACTATGCAATTACTAAGAAAGGTTTTCTTGGTCAAATCAGCTCAGTATGTGGAGCAGCTATCACTGATCTATCAGGAGAAGTTGGACCAACTTGGGATGACATTCACATTGGAGCTTCTATGATTTACAAAGTAAAATGCGAATGGATCATTAAAGTTCGTCCAGGAAGAGTTATAGACATCCATTTTACACAATTTAATATAAGTAATAAAGATGAGAATAATTGTGTTACATCAGTAACCTTAAGAAACGGTGATTCAGTAGAAGCGCCTTTCTTAGCTGGTGGAAAATATTGCGGATATTCTCATGAGACCAGGACGCAGTTAACTACATCTAGTAATTCTTTGTATATCTTATACGTTAGTAGTTTAATAACATCATTATTTACCACTACTCCTATAGTTTTCCAAAACTTTAGAATTCACTATGAGGAAAAAGGTGTTGAATGTGGTGGAACATCGACATTAAATCTTCATGATCAGAGTTGGGAAATTATTCAGTCACCAAACTATCCGTTAGTACCGACTGCATTTTCTGAATGTATTTGGATATTTACTGGACCTCCAGGCGAAATTTTGCGAATTGATTTTATAGATAGATTTGATTTGGATTATGTTGACGGTTGTAGGACTGAATTTGTAGAGATTCGTGATGGTTTGTCTAATTTATCACCAATATTAGGAACCTTCTGTTCAGAGAGGCCTGGTACGATCAAAACTACTAATAATGCTTTGCATTTAAGATATTTAACTCAACTTTCCGAACCGAGGGTGGGATTTAAAGCTAATGTGTCTATTGACATTTGCGGAGGCACAATAGTTGCTGAAAAAGGAGAAATTAGATCACCTGGCTACCCTCACATCAATCTCGTAGCTTATGGTTCTGTGTGTACATGGCGCATCAGGGGAGAGCCGAGATTAGTCTTCAATATAAAACCATTAGATATTGACTTACCAGAATCGGAATCCCCATGTGCAATAAAGGTCAGTATTGAAGAGAACATTCCGGGAAGTAAGGATACAGCATTATTGCGTGAGTTTTGCGACCAAAGTGTAGACAAAACTCCTATAGAAACTTCAACGAACGAATTCGTTATTAAATATTACACTGGAAAAGTTAGTGAATGGACTCGAAGGACCCAGAGCAGAGGCTTTCGATTTACTTTTGATTCGTTAAGACCTACATGCGGTGGACAAGTAAGTACACCAGAAGGGTATCTTACTACTCCGGGTTATCCTTTAGAAACGGCAGTATGGTACTGTAGTTGGGACATTACAGTTCCGGATAAATCCAGAAGGGTACGACTAGAACTTATTGATGCAGATGTAGAGAAACATACAATTAGCATTTATAATGATAACAGTTTGGTTCAGTCACCGATACAGATAATACCGGGACCTGGTTACATACCCACAAAACGTATCTATGAATCATCAAGCAATAGAATGTCACTTTCCTTGTGGTTGAACTCTAGGGTTAAAAGACATAGATTTAAAGCACAGTTTAGTTCAAACGAAGCTGCTTTGTGTGGCGGTGATCTAAAAGGAATACATGGAGAATTGTCATCTCCGGAAATTGAAGGGACATATACCTGCGAATGGCACTATAATGGTAGAATATCAGTAGCTGGTGAAAATATGGAATATAACACAATTTTAGTAACTGCCATTGTTAATTCTTCTATGGCACGAAACCGTTGTCGATATTTAGATCCTAAGTTAAATGTCCAATCTGTAGTGTCTAATGAGTTAGGATTAAATTTTAATTGGAATCTTTGTGGATCTACTGAATCAACCTTCAGAATTCCGTCATCGGTAGTATATTTCAAAGCGATGAAAGGAAACAGAGCATCTTTGTATTTCCATTTAGAATGGAAAAGTCAGCCTTGTGGTGGCATCATAAATGTAAGTGAAGAACCTGTTAATATTATTAATATTCCTGAGAATTTTAATGATACATTAGACTGTGCTTGGATAATAAAAACTTCATTTAACAGTAGAATTGAACTTAAAATGGAGGGATCCTTCAAATATAACTGTGATGATGAATATGTAAAGATAGGCCAAGACATCTCTCAATTTTCGGCTACCATAGGTGATTACTGTAAAGGGAAAACATTAGACAACCCGTTAGTGGTTAGTTTCAGTTATTTGTACGTACAGTACCACATAAAAACTACAAATTCATCTAGTATAAAGCTTATGGTAAAAACTGCTAAAAGTCAATGTGGTGGCGAAATTTCTTCTAAGCAGGTTGTGTTCACAACACCAAATTTCCCAAAAAATTATGAACCCAATGAAGAATGTTCGTGGGTTATAACCGCTGATTTGGGGAACAGGGTTTCCCTGACTTTTGAAAGATTCGTTGTCGAAGACCGACCTAATTGCACTAAAGATGTTGTTATTATCTACGATTGGAAAAATGATGCTTACGACGAAATTGCGAGATTATGTGGACGGCAAATACCGCAACCATATAACTCTACTTACAATGTTATGAAAGTAGTTTTGCGTACAGATGCGACTACTAATTTGGACGGGTTTAAAGCTTTATGGAACCCTATCTGTGGAGGAAATTATATCGCATCAGAAAAGAAGCAATTTTTGTTCAGCCCAGGATTTCCAATTGGGTATCCTTCAATGGCAGATTGCTCGTATAAAATGTTAGCTCCAAATGACAAAAAGCTTACGATAAATTTTATAGAATTTGAATTAGAAGGAAATTTTCCCGATTGCGAATATGATAATGTAACTATATTTGGAGACCATAAATCAAGTTACTACAATCTACATCAAATTTATTGCGGAAGTCAGCTTCCGTCTATATTAAACAATTTTGATAAAATAACTATAAAGTTTAAATCAGATTTATTCGTCCAAAGAAAAGGATTTAAACTTTCTTATCAGATATTCGAATGCGGCGGACTGGTCAAAGCACCGACTTTATTGTCATCGCATCACGGTGACGTTTATGATTCAGATATGAATTGTACGTGGTTTATCCAAGCACCCACGGATAAACTTGTGGTACTTAAATTCTGGTACATAGATTTAGAGAGTAACTTTGATTGCTATAATGATTATATAGCTTTTTATGATGGCCTACTAATGGACGACGACAAAAGATTAGCTTTAATGTGTGGTCACGTAAATTCTACCACAGTATTGAAAAGTCATAGTAATAAAGCTCTGCTACAATTCGTATCAGATTATAGCTACAACTTCAAAGGATTTAAAGCTGAAGTTTCATTTAGTTACAAAGAATCTGTTGGATGCGGAGGTCACATTGATCTAACATCGTCATCCACAAAGATATTGAAATCACCATTTATTAGTAACAATAGCGTGTATGAAAACTACTTAGACTGTTACTGGTCAATTACATCACCGCCAGATACAATTGTCAAAGTTGAATTTGCTGCGTTTCATATATCACCATGCCTTAATGTTAATCAGACAGCATTAGGTATTGGTAAATGTGACTGCGATCTGGTTGAAATAAGAGATGGTTTAAATCCAGATAGCTTCGTCATAGGTAAATACTGTGGACACACATTACCCCCTTCACTGTTTTCATCGCAAAACGTAATGAGTATTCGACTTTCAACAGACGGTAAATTAGTTAGTTATGGATTTGAAGCTCGATTGACATCACAACGGTCTATATGTGGACAATCGCGGTTTACATTAAGAGACAAAGTGACTCGTATAAAATCACCAGGCTTTGAAAGGGGAAGGATTCCTAGAGGAATGCATTGCGTCTATTACTTCGACGCAAGCTATTCTATTGATCCCGTGATCCGATTTTCAATACTCAACCTAGATTTGGAACCGCCATATGATCAAAGTGGAACGAAAGTATGTAATAGAGACAAAATAGTGATTGTAGCCAACAACCCCGTTTCGCGAAACGTTTCAATTGGAAAAGATTATGTAGTGAATCACGTAACCGATGTATTCATTAAAGAAAATAACGACTATGTTGAAGATGAAAAAAGTTTGCCACAAAGAATGGAATATTGTGGGTCTCTTGCATCTTCAGACATATTTTTGACTGGAAGTTTGACCTTGTCACTGGTTACTGCACCAGAATTGGATTCAAAGTTATTTCATAGGGGTTTTGACATTGAAATAGGTTTTGTTGGATTCTGTGGTAGAAATTATACGGGCACACAGGGGAAGATTCAAACAACATTTAACGAAATCGATGATGAAGGGTCATCCCCAGATTGCTTTACATTAATTACCGCACCTGAGAACCATACAATATCTGCATATTTTATATCCATAGATCCAGACATTTGGAATGGCAATATATTTCTTGATATTTACGATGGTAATAGTTCTTCTTCGGAAAAGTTGATTTCTATTAGAAGTGATTATGATACAACTATCCCTATATTTTCTAAAGGTCGGTACATGTTGTTGCATAACCACGCAGATGACGGTGATCATATATCGTTTGACATGAATTATATTACTACAGATAAGGGGAGCGGGTGTGGAGGTAAGCTACAAAATGAACTTGGCAGAGTCACTAGTCCAATGTATCCTAAAACCTATAGGCAAAAATCATCTTGTGAATGGGAGCTAGAAACCCCAATAGGAACGCGTTTAAAATTACATTTCGACACGTTTGATTTGGGAAAAATTTGCGAACAGAATTACTTACAACTTGTGAATAGTAAAGGGGTTGTCCTTTCCTCATACTGTTTAGAAAAACCTGCGGACTACATAAGCACCGATAATTTTGTTAAGATAGTTTTCTTCACAACCATGAATAATGGTGGTACAGGTTGGGTAGCAGACTTTGTAGGTATCATTTAATTTTGAAGATTATATACAGATACTTATGAATATTATGTTTTCAAAATATTAGTAAAATTCAATGGATATAAATTATTTATTGTCATTAAGTAATTATTGGGCACGAATTGTGACGCGTATGATTATTGGGTACTTGAAGTATGAATAATTTTAACCAACTTTATTGTGGAGAGTTTAAAACATAAAGAACGCATTCTGGATAATTTTTATATTCTATTTGATCCAAATTACACATTCAACGCAATTTTTGTAAGTTCTTGCAGCCTGCATTGGCTGCATCAATATTCATTCGAGTGCTTTTTTATTTCCTTATTACATATATTATAAATATTACCTATTGCCTACATGGCTTGACAGATTTTATTTATGTTATTTCTTTTTATTAATTTGAGAGGAAATCAAATTTAAACATGTCAATTACTATTTGTATGCTATTTTTTTATGGCATTAGCTACAGGCTGTGTATTATTGAATTGTGTGCATAATATTGATAAAAATGATAATTATAAAATATAATGTTACTGCTGTGTTTTATTCCTTTCTTTATGACCACTTGCTTATCTTTGCATGCTTTGAAAATCTGTCGCCAAGCATCTAACGGTGTGTTCCGGCAGTTGTCCTTGAGAGCCAGTAATACCAGTAATACGGTCGTAGGTGTTAACCTAGAATTACTGGCTCTCAAGGACAGCTGTCCTTAAGCCAAGCATCTTAACGGTGTGTTCTGGCAGCTGCCAGAACACACCGTTAAGATGATGGCGAGAGATTTTCTACTTGAGGGTGGTCGCTAACCAGGCGGGCATCCGCAAAATGCCCTACCACCATGCTATAACGACTGCCATCCTAAGACAACAGCCAGGACCGACGGCTTAACGTGCCCTCCGAAGCACGGAAGCGCTCAGGAGTAATGTCACTAGCGGTCGCCTATCCAACTCATGACCGCGGCGGACGTTGCCATAGAACATATAATAATACTACGTATAGAATGGACACTCCTCTCCCCCCACCAAAACGAGCCGACCTCACCCTGCCAATGATTCTGAGCTGTCGCTGAGCCGACTTGAGTACGGGACGCGCAAGTCGCGCGCGATGACGTGACGACGAAGCGTGATTGTACGAGTATTTTAAAAGTTAAGAATGAGGTACTCTTGTGCTGTTTACGGTTGCTTATCAACTAAACGAGAAATGGATAGGAGTTTTTGTAGATTCCCTAAGAATAAAACGAGTCATTCTTGGTAACCTACACTAAGTACCTACATATTTGTCGTTCTTCAGTTATACAGTAGGTAACTTATAAAAACCGGTAATTTACAGTAGTAGTAAAAAAATACAAACAATACCTTATCTTTGTATTTTACTAAAACAGCTATTTAACCTGGTTTCCTATGATATCTTATGGCAAAAATTAAACAATATATTAATGCCATTTGAAGTCGTAAATATTTTTAAATATTGGTATCGAAACCAGGTCAACATCGTTCGTTGGTCAGGGGCGTACTCAGACCCGTACAGGTTGGAGTGTGGAGTGAGACAGGGGGGGTTGACCTCGCCAAAGCTCTTCAACGTGTACGTCAACGCTCTCATAGAAGAGCTTAGCAGCACACATGTCGGATGTCACATTGATGGGGTTTGTCTTAATAATATTAGTTACGCAGACGACATGGTGCTGCTGAGTGCATCAGTCTGTGGGTTGTCAAGGTTGCTGGGCATCTGTGAGAGATATGCACTTAGTCACGGTTTGCTCTACAACACACGAAAAACGGAATGCATGGTTTTTCAGGCCCGAGGAAAATGTCCGGATAGTATACCAGTTATTAAATTGTATGGCACGCCGCTGCTAAAAGTGGAGCAAGTGAAATATCTGGGACATCTCATTACCTTTGACCTGAAAGATAATGCAGATATAGAGAGGGAACGCAGGGCGCTTGCTGTAAGAGCTAACATGATTGCCCGCAGGTTTGCTCGATGTTCGGAGGAGGTCAAAATCACTCTTTTTAGAGCTTTTTGTACCTCCTTTTACACGAGCAGCCTGTGGCTACAATATTCTAAAAAACAGTACAGCGCCCTTCGCGTTCAGTATAATAATGCGTTTAGGGTGCTGTTGCGGCTGCCTCGGTTCTGTAGCGCATCGGGGATGTTTGCTGAATCGCGAGTTGATTGTTTCCATGCGACCATGCGGAAACGGTGCACATCCCTGGTGCGCAGGGTTCGGGCCAGCTCTAACAGGATTCTACAGTTATTTGGCAACCGGTTTGACTGTCAGTACTTGAACCATTGTTGTAGGGTACACTTACTGACATATACAATGACATTATAAATACACTTATTTAATATTATTATAGGTAAATTGACAAATCGTTCTATTGACATCTCGCATTTTAATTGATTATTTTATTTTATTGTTACTACGATTATTATTTATTCCTTCTTGCTGACATCAATCAAATGTAACTGTTATTTCAAGTCTTTAAGTATATTTTCTAACTTGTTAAATCTGTCATGCCTAATTATAACTGTTTTGTATTTAGTTTATTATAATAATTAATTGTATCTCTATGATCTAAGTTGGTCGAAATAAATGATTTTATTATTATTATTATTATTAAATAATGATAATCTTAGAAGATTTTCGTTTGCAAAAAATATCCGTGGATATCGACTTCGTTTGCAGCGGAACAAGTTTAGTGTCTTTGTAACCTATACCTACCATAGAGAAAAGCAATACACATAACGACCTTCGCTACGGTTGACACACGGCACACTTCATGTTTGTTTATTATACGAGAAGAACATAAATTATTATTGTGATTGTAATTATTATCATTACTTGTATAAAATGTGAACTTGGAATGATACTTTTTGTATAGTGTAGGTATATATTATTGTATAAGTAAAGAATATGTAACACATAACCACTCGGTTATGTGTTGCATATTCCTACGTCGTTCATGGAGTTGGATTGTTGTGCTTGTAAATGTTTCTGAAGGTAGGTAAGGGTTTCGTAAAATAACCTACGAAATCTAATAAGTCATAATAACAGCACCAAAAGATTGTTAGGCAGGTAAGGACAACAATTATTCATACGATGACAACCTTAGACGTCACGCACACATTTACGCGTGTACGAAAACAACATTTGTGTAGTGTCTGTGTAATAGGTAGTTAGAACGCGGCTTTTGTATAGAGAATGAGTCGAGTGTCCAGGCTGTGAAACTTCGCTACGAGCGCTAGACATAATGTTTGCGTAAAAGCCAACGCCGCGCCGCGCCGCGCCGCCCGCCTCAAGATGTTGGCCATAACGCATCGGGTTGTAATCATAGAGAAATATAATACTATTATTACAACCCTATGCGTTTGCTTTCTTAAAATAAGTTCACAAAACGAAGGTATTGCCACATAAGTATTTGGCTTACTTTTTTTTGTTAACTCAATGTTGGTTTTTGTTACAGGCAATAACATCTGTATGTACATACTCGTGCCTTTTTACCTATACCTACTTACCTACCTTTTTACCTACTTGTTACCCATTACCCGTTATCCAAACAAACTTTAAGATTTAAGGAAAGCAACAATGTCTGATCGGTTAACTCCTCCGTTAGATTCGGTGGAAACCAATTGTAGGAGACGACCTGCCAAGCGCATTAGTAGGCAAGAAACTTTTGAAAAAGCTAAACGATTTTCTCGCAGTGGTAACTCTAGGATGAGTACGCGACCTCCTTCGGCTAGGCGTCGCTGCCGTCGTAACTCACACTCAAAGTACGCAAGTAAATACCGTTATCGTTCGCGTTCTCTTACTAGACGTTCGCGTAAGGCTCACCGGTACAGACGGAAATCTGTCAGTAGCACATGTTCAAGTAGATTCGATACTTCTCCGAATCTAAAACGTGACCGTTCTCGTACCCGACGTTCTCATTGCGACTTCGTCGTCGTTCTATGAGTATATCGCTATCGGTCTCTAGATCTAGATGGCCTAAGAGGAAACGTCAGAATACGTCACAGTCTCATGCTGCAACTGATTCTATACTACAGAGCATTGCAAACGTGTTACAAAATACAGGTAACCATGGTGCAACGAACGGTTCATAAAGAGTTATAACGGAATTTGACCCTATATCAAGTTGTCAGACAATGAAGGATTGGCTAGCAAAAATCAACGAGTCGGCAGAAATATACGGTTGGTCAGAACGTCAAACCATATTTTATGCACTTCCTAAGCTAACTGGCTTAGCTAAAAAGTGGTATGATGGTTTGACCAGCGTGAAATATACCTGGAAACAGTGGCAAGACAAATTACTTAAAGCTTTCCCTGGTGATCACAATTACGGTAATCTACTTACCGAAATGTTAAACAGGAAAAGTCGAAGAAATGTAATCGTCGAATATTATTATGACAAAGTAATGTTGATCAACAGTTGTAATATAGAAGGACAGCAGTCAGTCGGTTGTATATCGCATGGAATATTTGATCAACACGTTAGAATGAACGTACAGGGGGGCAATTTTAAAGAACCAGACCAAGTGCTTAATTATTTTTGTAACATTACAAGTACAATCTCGGATTCATTCGCTCCTCGTCATCAGATTACGGGAACTCGAGAACCGGGCGATATGACTATAAAAAGAAGTCACTTAGATACTACTAACAAAAGAACTCTAAACTTCGTCACTTGCTTTGAAACTGGGCATGTCGTTAGTAGATGCAATAAGCCTATCCTATGGTGCAAGAAGTGTAATCTTTACGATCACGTTGAAACAACCTGCACCTCAAGCAGTAAGGGCATTAGTAGCGTCACTACAAACGTTAACAATAGTGAGCCCACAATTCCAACAGCTAGTAGGGTTATGAGTATATCAGGACTGGAACGTAAATAGCTGAAATTTCGATTCTAATCTCTAACGATTTCCAATTGCAAGGTTACGTTGATTTTGGTAGTGAGTGTACACTTTTAAGTCAAGAAAAGTGTCAAGAAGAGTGTACACTTTTGAGTCAAGAAAAGTGTACATTCCTCCAACTAACAATAGAAGCTCAAGATTTACCGTTATTAAAAGGTTTCGGTAATAATTCGATTTTACCAAATTGGAAAGTTTAGGTACGCATAACAGTCGATTTTGTTGACGACACCTTGGCCGCTTATATTATTCCAGGTTCACTTTTACCAATTTTCAATATAACGAGCGAGTAGCAATCCATAATGACAGTATAACTAAGTAATGCAAGTATAGTACACATTAAATGCATCTTAGGTCGCAACTATACAGAGGGTAAGGGTGTGAGGGACAGTTATGTGTTAAAAGATAACAGAAACTGAGATTAGAGAAACAGAGCATCCCTAAACAAAGTCCAGTGGAGCTTAAATAACACTGTCAATGAATCAATTGGTGGAACCCCAGCACTGGTTATATTTGGCAAAGAATCCGTAAATTTTGAAGATAATCACTCTGCATGAAATCTCAGAGACCTTAGCATTAAGCATTGACATCGATGCTATTCGTGAAAAGGCGTCTGAATTTATACAAAATAAATAAAAGGTGATGAAAGTTCGATTTGATAAAACTAGGTATCTGGCAGAGATATATATAAGCAAGATGACTCACTGACTGGCAATTGCCATAAATTGAAGTAAAAATGTAGGCGAAAGTATCAAGTTAAATCCACCGCTCAGTGGGCAGCCTTCAAGATAACTGCCGTTTAGATCGTAATAGTTATGAAATTAGCTCTATTGATAGGTTTTCAAATCGAAAATATAAAAAACATATATAGCTTTGATAGTGATACCAAGAGTATAATAACAGTGAAAAATTATAAAATTCAAAGATACGAATACGGGTATTGGTTAAGTGATTATTGTTGTTGTCTCTTTAACTAAAATAATTTCCCCCGAAATTCATTTTATCCTTGTCCTGAATATCCTGTAAGACACAACTGAATGAACAATCTACGAGTTCCGCACTGTGGGTTCAATGATTGGTGCGAGAAGTGAGCGTGACAGTAAAGCGAATGAATACTGCACCATTGGTCGTGCGTTGCTTGGGTATTTAAGATAGATACCGTGCCTTGTGTGTGCGATAGTCATCAAATGCGATGGTTCCGCACCTTATACCCGATGGTTCTATACGATAATAATAAAAGAAAACCGCAGGCGAGTATACAATGGTTAGAATGATCAGATGTAGGCGATGGTAACATCTGTCACTATTACGATCTCGATATTTTTTTGCATTAATTAATTATTTATCATAAATTAGTGAATTTCATCAGTACAGAAATTGCAATAATAATAATTTTTCAACCTAGATAATAAAATCTGTGGATAAAACTTGTTTTGATGAACTAACGCTGTAGTGCCTACCAGCCGGCGTCTTTACTATATTTCTAAGACAATCTTATTTGGTGACTGTTAAAGAGGGAGATATGTCTAACGTTCAAGAAGTTTTAGACTCGCAAAGGCAGATTGAGGATCGTTTGCTATTGAGAATGACTGAATTCGAGAAGCAGTTGAAGGCTTCCTCTTCGGATAATAAGCCTACCCTCGAGAAGTTAACTCGTGAGTTTGGGGAATTCAAAAACTCAGTGTGGTCTGTATTAACCATCTTCGCTCTCTGGTCCACTCTCTTCTTCTTAGAGTGGATGACCTAGATACTCAGAGCCGACAAAACGCTCTATTGTTCAATGGAATCAAAGAAAGTGAGAGTGAAGAAAACTGCATGGCACTCCTTATAGATGTTATTCACAGCCAAATGAATTTAACGAGCATTGATTCATCCTCTTTTCGCTTAGGATCTAAAAGGGACAAGGCAAACCGTCCTATACTGGTTCGCTTTACAAGCTGCTCTGCTCGGGACTTAATTTGGAGAGAAAAGAAAAAGCTGAAAGGAAGTTCTGCTGTGGTCAGTGAATTTCTAACAAAATCCAAGCAAGATATCTTCAGCTCAGCACGTAAACATTTTGGCATGAGATGTTGTTGGACACAATGGGGGCAAGTCTTTGTCAAGCTGCCTGACAATGACAGAAAACGGATTTCATCTTCTCGGGAGCTGGATCTATATATGTCCAAATTCCCCGCACCAGTTCTTGAAGAATGTAGCAGTGAGCCTCAGTCTGCTGTGAAACCTGCATCATTATCTTCTTTAGCCACAATGCTAATTTCTAGGAGACATAGATCTCAAAGCAAACGGATCAAGTGAATTGGTTTATGAAATGATGTTTGGTATTGTATAATATGTGCCTATTAACTGTTATTTCTGGTAATAGAATGTTAGGTATGTAGGTACCTGTTTTCTTTAAAGTATTTTTCTCTTTAATTTAGAAATTTACCTGTTCAATTTGTTGTTAGTAGATTCCTTGACAATTGCAAAAATGTATGCCTTTACTATATGTGCAAACTGCAATTAGTTTATATACATGTTCATCTTTCTTTGGTTTTCGCATTAGTTACAATGTGGATTTGGTATTATTTCATGTTTTATTGGTCTTTCATTTGTAGTACTTATTCACCATGTACTGATTACTGAATATCAAGTATGGTATAATTATGCTTTTATTTTTTATCTCTTTTTATTGTTTTCTTAATTTTTGTCAAGTAGCAAACACACTAGGGCTATTATTTCATGTTTTTCTCATAGCTTACCCATAACTGTATCATGTATGTCTGTTAGTCAGTTTTTGAGGTAAATTTCCTGCATATATTTTTATTTTTAACCTATGTTCTTACTTTTGTTTGTTTGTTGGTGCTAATCTAACCAACAATCTCTGTAGTTTGGTTGTTTTTAATTAATTTTTCTGAATTTTTGAATTTAGTTCCTTACAACATCAGAATCAATGATATAAGATTGTCTTGTAAAATTGTATTACTATGGCCGGAAGGTTTGCAACAAAAATAGACAAGTTTTAAGTAAACACTTAAAATTACTTCTATTCATAATTTTTATTTTTTACTGGTATTAAGTTAGACTATATTATATTTATATATATTGTATATTTTATATATATATATATATATTTATACTATTAAAATTATATATATCAGTTTATTTATTACATACTTTATCTCTGTTTAAGTTATATAGTTTAGTATTTATCATATGAAATCACCTTAGTATTAGCAATTGTAAATGAATTCAAGTGACAATTCTTTTTATACTGCAGATTCGGAAAGCTCCTACTTAAGTATTGATGATTCAATACCCACTCTTGATATCCTGCTTAACAAGGCTTTTTCTCCCTACCCCAAAAATTTTAATATATGTCATATTAATGCCCAAAGCATCTCTGCTCATTATGAGGCAATGCTTGATTATCTTACCTCTGATACTATACATGCCATTCTGGTCTCTGAAACTTGGCTTAAGCCTTCTCTCCCCTCTTCCACGTTTCCAATAAGAAATTGTATACTTATTCGCAATGATCGTGTTGGTGCTGGTGGCGGTGGAGTCGCAATTTATTTAAAGAGTCATATTCCTTACAAAATCATATTACAGTCCCCATCAGTCTACAGTGCTTCTCCAGAATACCTATTTATTGAGGTAAATATAGGTATCAAATTTGTACTTGGTGTAGTGTACTGCCCTCCTAAAATTGATTATTTTTCTAAATTAGAATCTGCACTGGAGAACTTACTTGTTGATTATAACAAAATATATATCATGGGTGATTTTAATACTTGCTTAATTCAACAGGATAACCGCTCCTTAAGGCTTAAATCACTGATTGCCACCCATCATTCTCACACGGGTGACCCTCTGCTTGATTTAATTATTACTTCTGATACAGATCTAATCACTTTGCATGGGCAATTTGATGACCCTGGTATATCACACCATGATTTAATTTATGCATCTATAAAGCATAGATTACCTAAACCTAAACCTATTATATTACACCAGAGGAATTTTGCTCGCATGAGTTTGGAACGCTTGAATGCATCTGCATTCAAGCGTTCCAAACTCATGCGACCGTTCCAAACTCGTGCCTTTGCTATTAAATGGTCTTCAGTGTATAGTATTCCAACCATTGAGGATAAGATTGACTTCTTGACAGGTAAAATTTAAAAGTTATTTGATTGTCATGCTCCCATCCATCCTGTTAAACTTAAACACAAACCTTATCCGCGGATGAACAATTCGATCCGTAAGGCTATATATAAACATAAAATGTCTAGACGTAACAGTGCTTTTCGTAAATATAAACATTATCGAAACGAAGAAAACTGGGCTGAGTATAAAAGATTGAGAAACAGGTGCAATCAGTTGTGTCGAACTGCTAAACGGCGATATATTGCAGAGCAAATAGAACTCTCAACCCCCGCAGGCATCTGGAAGTTCTTGAGATCAATTGGCATAGGTAAACCCAAGATACTGGATTCTAAAATCCCTTTAGATCTAAATTTACTCAACAAACATTTTACTAATGCAACAATTTTAGATCCCAGTACCAAACTAAACACTATCAACGCAATTTATCATAAACCTCGTCGCAATGTTCTAGCTCATTTTGATTTTTCACCCGTTAGTGAAGACTCTGTTAGTAAAATTGTACAAAATATTAAATCCAAAGCTACGGGTAATGACGAAATTGGTCGTATTATGCTGATGTATATTTTTAAGCATGTCCTTCCTGCACTTACGCATATTATTAATTTCTCACTCTCTTGTGGTCAATTTCCTGATTCTTGGCGTAAAGCCCATGTTTTGCCTCTTCCCAAATGCCCAAACCCTGCCTTACCAAATCAATTTCGTCCTATTTCTATTTTACCTTTTCTATCCAAGGTGATTGAATCAATTGTCCACAAACAGGTCACTGATTATCTCACAACAGCTGAGCTTTTCAATACATATCAATCCGGATTTCGGGCGGGACACAGTACAACAACAGCATTGCTTAGAGTCACTGAGGACATCAGAACCAATATGCAGAACACTCACGTAACAATCTTGGTCCTTATTGATTTTAGCAACGCCTTCAACGTTGTTGATCATGATGTGCTGTTGGCAATACTGGAATCCTTAAACTTTTCCCCAATTGCTCACAAATGGTTTTCATCTTATTTGAAGGGGCGTAAGCAGATCATTCGCGATGGTCAGAGATTTTCTGAATGGCGTGAGCTAGTAGCCGGTGTTCCTCAGGGAGGAATTCTCTCTCCATTACTCTTCTCAGTATTCATAAACATGCTCTCCACAGATTTCTGTTGCAAGTATCATTTCTATGCAGATGATCTTCAGCTATACCATCATTCTAGCATTGACGATCTGCACTATGTAATCAATCTGCTCAATAATGATCTCCTACATTTATTGTCTTGGTCACAACGTTTTGGCATAAAAGTCAACCCAGACAAGTGTCAAGCTATCATTGTTGGAAGTACACATCAACTTCGCAAGATTGATCATTGTAACCTATCTCCGCTGAAGTATAACGATTGTGTTATCCCTTTCTCTGATACTGTGAAAGATCTTGGTTTGATCATTGATGCCAATTTGTGTTGGGTGCTTCAGATAAATGAGGTTTCTCGTAAGTTTTATGCAGCACTATTCTATTATCCGCCATAAAAGATTTCTACCTACTGACACAAAAATCACTCTTCTGAACACCCTATTGTTACCCATTATCGATTATGCAGACATTTGTTACCTGGATCTTTCTGAAGGACATCTAAATAAACTAGATCGGCTTCTCAATGCTTGCATTAGGTTCATATTCTGCCTTCGGAAGTACGACCACGTGTCTGAATATAGGCTGAAGTTAAAATGGCTTAAATTTGAGAAAGGAAAAAAGTGAGGATCCTTGGCTTGTTATACTCAATTCTCAACAATCCTTACTCCCCTTCCTATCTTAGAAACTCTATCAGTTTTCTCTCCGACTTAAATAACCTTGACCTTAGATCAAGTAATAATTTACTCCTTGATATCCCTTTGCACAGCACCTCTTTTGTGGATAAATCCTGGTGTGTGGTTGCACCTCGTCTGTGGAATGAGTTACCGTTATCCATAAGACAATCTCCTTCTAAGGAAGTCTTCAAACGACGGGTCCGTGAGCATTTTTATAAGATTTCATAAATTCTGTCACTTTTATCACTGTTCTCAAACGGTATTTAAATTATTAAATTGTTTTTATTTACCATTAGTATATTATATTTATTATATATATTTAGTATTATTTTTCTTATTATGTATAGCATGTATTGTATAGTTTTTATGCATAAAGGTATATACAATATTTTATATCTGTAATATTCTTTGCGTTTTCTGTTCTAGAGTATTTAAATATATTTTTTGTTGCACGCCTACGTCCTTTTCTCTATAACTAATATGTGGATGTCTGGTAGAAAATGCTTTAGCATTAAGTCCTCCATTTGTACTATAGTGCAATAAAGAATTAAATAAATGGTTCCGCACTCCATTTGCGATGGCTCCGTAGTCTTTTGACCAATATTACTGTAGGCTTGTATGTGATGATTTCAAAGTGTTTATAAATGCGATGGTTCCGCATCATGTGTTAATCTGCGATGGTTCCGCACTTGTATTCAATATTAAAAATAATTTTATAATAGCGATGGTTCCGCACATACGTGTGATGGTTCCGCACTCGTATGCAACATTAACAACAATTTGATAATGGCGATGGTTCCGCACATACATGCGATGATTCCGCACTTGTATTCATTATTAACAACAATTTGATAATGGCGATGGTTCCGCACATACGTGCGATGGTTCCGCACATACGTGCGATAGTTCCGCACATACGTGCGATGGTTCCGCACCTACGTGCGATGGTTCTGCACTTGTATTCAATATTGACAACAGTTTGATAATGGCGATGGTACCGCACCGACGTGCGATGGTTCCGCACTTTTATTCAATATTACTAACAATTTAATGATGGCGATGGTTCCGCACCTACGTGCGATGGTTCCGCACCTGTATTCAATATTAACGATTTGAAAATGGCGATGGTTCCGCACCTGTGTGCGTTGGTTCCGCAACACGAAATAATCACAAGATGTATGTAACAGTGATGATTCTTTAAGAAGTGCGATGGTTCCGCACCTTGTCTGCGATGGTTCCGCAATCTGAACACAAAATAACTACCTGTTTATGACAGTCATGATGATTGATTTAAGAAGGGCACATTGCTCTTGGTTCTGCACCTTGACTACGATAGTTCTGCAACCTGCTAAAAATAAATACTACGCGAGGTTTGACGATGTCTTGTCAGTCACAATTACCATAACGAGCTGTGATGTAGATGAATGAGACATTCAGCATTGAAGGATGGACGAGTTAGCGAGTAAGCCAAATAAATGAATTGTATTTTTTTTGGTTCAATATGTTATATTGTATATTTAATTGTATTATCCATTATAGCGATCATGGTACAGTACTATAATTGATTTATATATCAAACAACATAATCATTTTATAACTGAAGCCTAAAGTTTCACTATAGTATATACTATATTATAGTTTCACTTTTTTCAATGGCGGTATGCCTTTATTAAACAATTACTACAAACTATATACAACACTACAGCTACTACAATACTACAGCTACTACAGTAAAAGCATTTGGACTCATAGGGAGTCCAAATGCTCTAGCCCACTATCAGTTGGCAGCGTGCCCAGCATGCTGGCAGCATTGCCCCGTTGAATTGCAATAATATACTATTCAATTTTAAGTTTCACTATAATATAGTATTTCTTGTACATATATAATTTATATATTATTTAGATATGTATATATCATTATCTATATATGTATGTTGGTATGTATATACACGTATATATATATTTATAATTGTATTTATTTAATTATTATAAAAAACTTATAAGTATCCTATTTTTATATATTTGTTTGGTAATTACACTAAAATACGTTTTATTTTAAAATATTTTTATAACATTTGAGTATGTACTAGTTTTGGACTACACCCGCCCCAATTGTTTTGTTAGTTCAACTCCATCCTAAGGTTGCCTGGTAGAGATCACTTTTAGTGATAAGGCCGCCCATTGTCACACTATTTTATCATTATTTAATATGTAAACTTTAATATTTTAACAGTGGTGTAACAATAAAGAGTTTTCTATCTATCTATCTATAGTATGAATTGGTTTCACTCAAGCGAGACTCATATTGTATACAATATAAACAACTTCTACATTTGGATACTTCTGTTATAGTATAGGTATACTTTGTTTTTTTGTTAAGTGCAATTTAATGTATATATTTGACATGAGTATGAGGAACATATTATTATAATAATTGTGTCTAAGGTATCGTATTGTGAATAATTTAGTTAAGTACTTAAACAATAATAGTACTTAATTTAGGTCTCAGTTTCAATCGAGTGAAACGAAGTATTGTACAATGAAAGCTTCTGTAAAATCTTGATCGCAGTAAGTCTTAATTATTTTGTTAAGTGACATTTGTTGACTCATAAATTTGGCATTTCAATTTCATTGTGAGGTACACATTATTAATTTACATATTATTGAATAATTTAATGATTGTATATGTTAATGTTGCTGTGGACAGCCACGATAGTCAGAATGGCCGACTGTTAAAAATGGGTATCGTTTTGTTGTTACAACCAAAAAATATACCTACTAATTTTAATTTCCGAATCGAGACTTTACTAAAAGTATCGGTATTGCAATAAAACTTTACCTTTTTTTTAACGGTCAACACAAAACGACGAAGGCAACATAGTAACACTTGTTATAGGACCGACGGTGCGCGGTTGTTGGATTTATTAAAAACGAAATCAAATAAAGTATTTCTATCATCTTACTTAGATTTTTATTACGTGAAAAAGAGTTTTTTCGAACGAGACTTTTGTTATATATAGAGATAGATAGATAACTCTTTATTGTACACACCAGTACATTGCAATAAAACAAAATACGATGGATTACAGTCAAGTGTTACAATGGTTTTTTTTGGCGGTATGTATTTTAACAAAATGGTGCAAACTATAATAAATACTTTTAGCTACTACAATGAAAGCATTTAGTCAACCTAGATGCCATTTCAGGCTTGCAGGCAGTCTATACACTCCAGCTCTCTACTAGTTGGCAGCGTGCCCAGCATGCCCAGAACTATTATTCTAGTATTCCATTGTACCAAATTAAGTAGATGGATTATATATATATATACCTATTGGAACTAACAATACCGCAGCCATAGTTGTGACAACTATCAACGTGAAAGTTGATGTACATAGTATTTATATGTTTTAATTTTATGTTTAGCTACAAATTACCTTATAGTTATCTAGAAATAGATCTCAAGCATGACAGCTGTCAAAGTGACAGTTAATGTCATCTTATTCCGTTTCTATTTCATATTTTGGATTAAAATGACATAAAAAGTACCTAGAAATTACTCTTACGTATGACAGCTATAAGACCTAAGATAAATTTATATGTAATTTGTATGTCCTTTGTATCCCAAAAATTAAATCAATACTGAGAAATACGACATCAACTGACACTTTGACAGTTGTCAGATCTAAGCCCTACTTCTAGGATATTTTTATGTCATTAGAACAACAAATACTAAATAAGAATTGAGGACCTTTATCAAAGATTTTTTATGTCATTTGTAGTACATGTTTGACGTAAAAAATAAGCATACGAAAAAAAAAACCGAATTGTTTTTTTTTTTTATGATATTGTGACGGAACAAGCTCGAGGCCCACCTGATCTTAAGTGGACTTACCTCTGCCTATAACAGATGCAATTCATCACAATTCACGAATTGCACTGCGCCCGTGACATTGAGACATAGTTGTTAAGTCTCATTGTGCCTGTAATTTCACTGGCTCTCAAGGACTACTGCCGGAACACACCTTTCGGTGCTTGGCGACAGACTTTCTACTTGAGGGTGGTAGCTAGCCAGGCGGGCAATCGCAAAATGCCCTTCCACCATGCGGTGAAGCTCAAGCCGGCGGTGGGGATCGAACCAGGGTACTGCGGCACGGCAGTCCATAGCTATATTACTTTTCTCTATGGCTATTACCGCTCGGCCATCAATGCTTCAAACATAAAATGTTCTCAGACTAACAATGTTCCGAAGTTATTTTTGACTTAATGTAAAATTCATGTTGCATAAAACTATCCAGGGTAGTCAAGTATGGCTTTCCAAAATATTGTTATTTACTCGTTTATACAAGTTATTCCCGATTTTTTTACATCCCTATGGCTTCTCCACCGTTTTACTTCACAGTTTGGTATTTTTAAAGAATTAAACAACGTAGAAGAACATTGATAAATTCAGTTGAAAATTCCCGTGGTATAACCGCATGACTCGAACCTACGCACCGAACTGACAGCGCCGAACGGTACACTTTTTAAGCCACGCCCGCTGCGGTATAGTTTGCGTTCTGTTGTTTTTGAGCTTGAATTACATTTCTTTTCATATTTATTCGTAGGATGTGATATATATACACAATTTATAATAATGTCATAGACCAATAGAAAAAGTTAATTTCTATATTAAATAAACTAAGGAGTTATTTCTACACATACACATCAGTCATTGATGCCACTACACGCCCGCATATTGTTGAGATATTAATTATATCAACAATACAGTTGGGGATGGTGAGGAATTGATAACTGTATTCGATATAGGCCGTATTCCACTTGACGCCACTATCGTTATTTTTGATAATTTTGACAACATTATATTTTATAATTTCTACGTCAAATGTTTCGATAATAATCTATAGGTACTTAAGTACCTACTTATTCATGCATGAGTAATATCACGCAATGTTTATATTTTACAATAGATTTCTTCCAATTTTTTTTTTGTTATTCCTGATAGGTTAGCCTTTGTCCACTATCTAACCTGATGGTAAGTGAGGATGTGGTCGAAGATGTTGTTCAGACTAACCTAGAAGTACTGGCTCTCAAGCATAGCTGCCGGAACACACCGTTAGGTGCTTGGCGACAGATTTTCTACTTGAGGGTGGTAGCTAGCCAGGCGAGCATTCGCAAAATGCCCTACCACCATGCAAACCTATTGTCCTACCACTATTGTCGAGAGATGATTAAATGTCTTTGACAAACTAAAACCCCAATTAATTGCTGTTAAAATTACTACTGTAACTTTGACTATTGCCTGATAAATAGGCAAAATGAGAATGCTGTGTGCTTGGTATTAGTATAATATTACACCCAGACTGATTATGTATCAAATTATCATCTGAAATACACATCGCCCGCATGAATGCGGCACAGGAACTGGTCGAAGTGTTACAAATCATTTGTTTTTTTTTTGCGCTTTCACTCTGCAAATAAGGTACATATTCATGTTTTCTGCTATTTTCCGTTAAGGCTTGTCTGCATAGCGCTTCCCGTACAAAGGTAAGTTAAAATAAATAATATACTTTTTTACCACAAAATGGAACCGACTTCAACATAACAATGTAAACTCAAAAGTACCTGGCTCAAAATCACCAAGGTACAGAATTGGCTTTGCTAGCAATTAAATGTCTTAAAACCTGACTTGATTGAGAAAATAAAATTACTAAAATACTTTAACTAACCTGTTTCGTGTGCACCTCAAACAATACAATTTATTAATGAAGTAAATTTTAAATTAAATCAATATACATGCATAGAAAATCATTTCGGGAACGCATCCTTATGTATGATCTTCAACAAGAAGTCTTAAATATTCATGAACATTTTAAGGTATTTAACACCTGCCATTACTTTATATGCAGTATTTTTTATATAAAATCTAGTTTTGAAAAATAACAAAATATTATTTATTTTAAATTAGATAAATGCAAAAATAGTTTGTCCGTTTATATATATTGTAATTTTAAGTGAACGCAGCCATTCGGTGTCAAACGTTAGTAGACGAAGAAAACAATAACAAAGCCGGCTGTCATTGTATTTACCGTCAAATAAATGATATATTAGTGGTATGTACCTTTCATTTCATTATTCATAGAGCGTACATCAATAGTCCGTTCATTCGGGAACGTGTTTATTACAATAATTTACGGATGAAATTCTTTTTACGACACGAAATAACAAAGTAACTCCAAATATTTTACTACTAGCTGTACCCGCGACTTCGTACGCGATTGCCGTACCCGCAAACTAATTATTCACATTTGAGCATTGTTTATCTCATATTAAGCAACGTTGTGGTCTGTGGTGAAGCACTCTTAGTAAAGCATAGCTCAGAAAGGAGCTTTTTACTTTGGGTTTGATAACCCCCAGCTTGTTTTTCCGACCGAAGACAGTAGTTAAGTAACTCCGAGAGTTCCTTCGCGGTTCGCACAATAAATGTTGAAGCAAAGTAGGTACTTTGTGCGTTTCTTTGGAATTTCAATTATAAAACGATATCTTTTTACCGAGGTTCTCCTTGTTTAGCGGTAGAACTAAAATATATTAGATTGTACACTTCCATTGCGCAGTCTCCAAAATGTATCCGGCAAAAGATAGATAGTTAAAAAAATAGAATGTTCAAGATTTTAGAGTTTTATTAGCAAGCTGGCAAATCTAAATAAGGATGCCGAGATGCCCGTGGGGTGCCAAGCTGCCCATGGGGTGCTGGGCTGCCCATGGGGTGCCGGGATGCCCATGGAGTGCCGGGCTGCCCGTGGGGTTTCAAGCTCGCTCATCACTATTCTAACAAAAAAAGAATAGTTGAAATTGGATTACGCGTTCATAAAGTACAACTAAGTAACATATTGATTTCATCCCCTTTCCCGAGGGAACCGTGCTAAATTTCGGAATAAAAAGTATACAATAACGTTCTTCGTTGTATGAACTCAAATCGTGTTAAGTTTCATTGAATTTCATTCAGTAGCCCAAGGGGTGCTGGGCTGCCCTTGGGGTGCCGGGCTGCCCATGGGGTTCCGGGCTCACTCATCACTATTCTAACAAAAAAGAATAATTAAAATCGGACTACGCGTTCATAAATTACAACTAAGTAACATTTTGACTTTCATCCCCTTTCCTGAGGGAACCGTGCTGAATTTCGGGATAAAAAGTATACAATAACCTTCTTCGTAGTATGAACTCAAATCGTGTTAAGTTTCATTGAATTCCATTCAGTAGCCCATGGGGTGCTGGGCTGCTCGTGGGGTGCCAGGCTGCCCATGGGGTTCCGGGCTCACTTATCACTATTCTAACAAAAAAGAGTAATTGAAACCGGACTACACGTTCATTAATTACAACTAAGTAACCTTTTAACTTTTATTCCCTTTCCCGATGGAACCGTGCTGAATTTCGGGATAAAAAGTATATAATAACCTTCTTCGTAGTATGTACTCAAATCGTGTTAAGTTTCATTGAATTCCATTCAGTAGCCCATGGGGTGCTGGGCTGCCCGTGGGGTGCCAAGCTGCCCATGGGGTTCCGGGCTCACTCATCACTATTGTAACAAAAAAGAATAATTGAAATCGGACTACGCGTTCATTAATTACAACTAAGTAACATTTTAACTTTCATCCCCTTTCCCAAGGGAACCGTGCTGAATTTCGGGATAAAAAGTATATAATAACCTTCTTCGTAGTATGTACTCAAATCGTGTTAAGTTTCATTGAATTCCATGCAGTAGCCCGTGGGGTGCCGGGGTGCCGGGTGGCCCGTGGGGTGCTGAGCTGCCGGTGGGGTTCCGAGCTCACTCGTCACTATTCTAACAAAAAAAAGAATAATTGAAATCGGACTACGCGTTCATAAATTATAAATAAGTAACATTTTGACTTTCATCCCCTTTCCCGAGGGAACCGTGCTGAATTTCGGGATAAACAGTACACAATTACCTTCTTCGTAGTATGAACTCAAATCGTGTTAAGTTACATTGAATTCCATTCAGTAGCCCATGGGGTGCTAGGATGCCCATGGGGTACCGGGCTGCCCGTAGGCTTCCGAGTTCACTTGTCACTATTCTAACAAAAAAAGAATAATTGAAATCGGACTACGCGTTCATAAATTATAAATAAGTAACATTTTGACTTTCATCCCCTTTCCCGAGGGAACCGTGCTGAATTTCGGGATAAACAGTATACAGTAACCTTCTTCGTGGTATGAACTCAAATCGTGTTAAGTTTCATTGAATTCCATTCAGTAGCCCATGGGGTGCTGGGCTGCCCGTGGGGTGCCGGGCTGCCCATGGGGTTCTGAGCTCACTCATCACTATTCTAACAAAAAAGAATCTTTGAAATCGGACTACTCGTTAGTAAATTACAACTAAGTGTACATTTTGACTTTCATCCCCTTTCCCGAGGGAACCGTGCTGAATTTCGGGATAAACAGTACACAATTACCTTCTTCGTAGTATGAACTCAAATCGTGTTAAGTTACATTGAATTCCATTCAGTAGCCCATGGGGTGCTAGGATGCCCATGGGGTACCGGGCTGCCCGTAGGCTTCCGAGTTCACTTGTCACTATTCTAACAAAAAAAGAATAATTGAAATCGGACTACGCGTTCATAAATTATAAATAAGTAACATTTTGACTTTCATCCCCTTTCCCGAGGGAACCGTGCGTAATTTCGGGATAAAAAGTATACAATAACCTTCTTCGTAGTATGAACTCAAATCGTGTTAAGTTTCATTGAATTCCATTCAGTAGTTTTGGAGTGATGCGCGGTCGGGATACAGACAGACAGACAGACAGACAGACAGACAGACAGACAAAAATTAAAAAAAATACAGTTTTGGCATCAGTATCATCTACAGAGTGCACTCAATTATTTTTTGCAAATTATCTTTAATGTACAGAATTAGACCTGTTACAGTTTTATTATAAGTATAGATTGACTAAATCAGGTCACATTTAAGATGGCCGTTGTATAATCAAAGCACGCGCTTATTTGAAATCGTCATTTCGTGAACGGTCATTTTAGAAACGTTCCCGGCCATTATGCCATGTTCCCGAAATGACGGTTGCGTTCTCGGAATGATAATTATTGTTTCGAAGGGCGATTCAGTTATCATTTTTGATTAATAAATTAATTTAATTTTCTTTGTTTTTTAATAACAGTGTAATATACCCTTGATAAATAATAAAATCAACTCAATAAAGCTTTAAAAAAATTGTGCCGCTTATTTGCGTCAAATAAAAAAGCGAACGCTAGAAAAAGAAACTTGATAAGATGTCTGAAGAACAGAAAAAAAATAAACTAAGGACAGGGAATTTTATAAAAACGAAGAAAATGTGACACAAATTACTGACATGACCCAAAAAGAGAAACAAAAGCGGAGATAACATTGAAAAAAAGCATAAAAAAATATCAAATAAATAAGAAAATAGATTCAGCAATTCTAATTAGTGCGGTTCCGCGGCTAAATCGTCATCTAAATGTGGCGGCACATTTAGATGACGATTTAGCCGCGGAACCTCCAGAGAAAAAACTAGTAGATAGAAAAATCGTTCGAACCGATACCGATAAATTAAAAAGCAGGTAGAAACTACAGTTCAAATGAAGCGGGAAATTCAATCTTTAAAGTACAGAGAAGAAGACTGTTGTAAGTCCCACCAGAAAAGTTAATACCTTAATTTAAGATATTCACGTACCTCCTGAAGAACGCGTACGACTTCTATATAGCAATGTATTGACTAAGCAAACACAAGAAAAGGTTGATGCTTTTCATTAGAAAGAAATAGAAAAATCAATAGAGAGAGGTTTTTCATAAATGTGTTAGTGGATACACTTTGCGTAACTTATGTACAATGTTTAAGATATGTGCGTAATAATATTAGAAAATTCAATGTGGAACCAACAGATATGAGGTCAAATATTAACTTGGAGCCAATATTCAGTATTATTCCAACACCATTACTAACATAAGGAACAAATCTAAACTATGGTGATTTTAATAACAATATTGATGTTTTCGATAAACAATAAATTTGTTTTGTTTTGTAATAATTTGTTTGGTTAACTTATCGTTCGTTACAGAATTTACTGTTGATTTTATTACGTTACTAATATTTGTTTTCATTATTTTTAGAAGTTTAGTGAAGTAGACTGTGATGTTAGGTCAAAGGACTCAAATTGTAAAAAAACTCATTAAAACTTTAAGAAGATATAACTATGATTATAAAAGTTCCACTAGACTGATTTAGAAAAAGTTATAACTTAATAATAATAAAAATTTATTAATAGAAAAATTATATTTTTTTCTTAAATGCAAACATTATAGCAATATAAATAAGTAACTTTGTTACATAAACTGTTGTTTTTAATTTCAATATTTCCTTACTTGCACCCAATATCATCATTTCGGTAAAGGTTTTGTCATTCCGGGAACGGTTGATCGTTTCCGGGAACAATAAGATAGCTCAATAACTTCGCATAAATTGAGCTAATTATTTAGAAAATTAATATTTTTACATCATACGTTTATTCTGTTCATGTAGCGTAAATTCGATAGTAAGAGTTTAAAATATTTTGAAATTTCTTGAATTTTATGCACGCTAATAGCAACTTTTTTAATTTATTGACGTATTTTGCTCTTATTAGATTTTGTGAGTATTGTTTTCATTATTGTTTATATAATATAGATACCTAATATAACCATGTTAATAAGCAAAGCTTAATCTATGTACTTTGTTTGGTTTTTGTTCATTTTATCAAACTTAGAAAAACGTTCCCGTATTGATAGTTTTCTGTACTATATTCACTAAAAGGCGATTTTACAAAAAAAGTATAGATTTCTGTGCACTGCCCTGTCAAAGTTTATTAATATACAAATTTTGAAATAATATGAACTAAGAGTCATCAATATAGCTTGCAATTTTTTTGTCATAAAACCAATCTTGAAATTCTCAACCTTGGTGATTTTGAGCCACCTATTATCACAATATTGTGCGCATGGTACCGACTTCGACAAGTTATTTCACACGTTTGAGTATGGAGGTCGGTTCCATTTTTTACAAAAAAATGTTTTCACCATTTTTAGTAACCCTTGCTACTAATGGGATCGATTGTCATTTACTGTATAATGACTATTATAATCAAGATAATATGAAATTACTTTTCATTTATTGCATTGTACCAAACTCAAAAACAGCTTGACAAAATTTTAAATGGGACCACACGGCAAGCTTTCAAATTAAAAAAAGAATTATGAAAATAGGTTCTCCCAGTCAAAAGTTATGATGAAACAAAAAAATACCAACGAATTGAGTACCGCTTCTTATTTTTGAAGTCGGTAAAAAACGAAGAACTGGCAATCCAGAAACAGATATTAGGGTCAAGGGCGTGCGCATTTTCAAGAAGTTTGAACGATTTGTATTGAGACGAAACTAAGTTGGATGGAAATAGCTATGAAAACACTAGCCTTAAGATTGGTACTTACAAATGTTGGAATTATAGGTAGGATAGTTAGGTACCCATATTTACTTACATTTTCAAAGCGTTTTGTAATTAAATTAAATATTGGCAATGCATTTTTTTATGTAATTCACGTGCTGCTCTCTACGGATACGCGTACGTAACATATCCTCACATTGGAGTACACATACATAGTTTAGTATATTGAAAGGGAGACTCTTGTGTATAAATGTTCCAACTCCTAACTTTTTCGTCTCCCACCGCGCGCTTCCCCCATTTGGCTTCTTCCCATTTAGTAAACAATTTGTTGCACATAGCAACATTTTCTAATCTACATTAAGCATGGAAGTAATAAGTACCTACTACTTACCGTAGTAATTTATTTTATTTAAATTAATTATTTTTCAAGAGATCATAAAACTAAACATCCTGTGAATAGTTAAAGCGTCTACCTGTCACCGTTATTAGTATCGAGCAAGAAACGGTAAAAAAATCAAGTTTGTTGTATGGGAGCCCCCCTTAAATATTTATTTTATTTTAGTTTTAGTATTTGTTGTTATAGCGGCAATAGATATATTAGGTCCTTACATATGAAATTGGCGTTTTTCGTACTGGCCACTTTAATCACGAATTTCTCCTCTTTGGTAAGGAATTCCAAATTCAAATTTGTACAGCTATAGACTCATGTATTTGTGCTTCGATGATCGTCATTCATTTGTTTTTTTTCTTCTGTTTTTTTCTGTTTGCGTCACTCATTTTACAAAATGGAAAACCTTAAATATCGCATTATTTACAAGTACGAGTTCCGCCGTGGCACTAGTGCTGCGGAAACAACTCGAAGGGTGAATGATGTGTATGGCGGTCGTGTTGCAAAAGAAAACACAGTTCGTTTTTGGTTCCAACGTTTTCGTTCTGGAAATTTCGACCTGCAGAACAAGCCCCGTGGACGGCCTGAGACTCAAGTTGATAATGAAGAGTTGAAGGCTATTGTGGAAGCGGATCCATCGCAAACCACGTCCGAGTTAGCTGCAGGCTGCGATGTTAGTGATAAAACTGTTTTAATTCACTTGAAGCAAATTGGGAAGATTAAAAAGCTTGAAAGGTGGGTACCTCACGAATTGACTGAAACAAACCGGCAAACGCGCGTCGACTGCTGCGTTACATTACTAAACCGGCACAATAATGAAGGTATTTTAAACCGAATCATTACCTGTGATGAAAAATGGGTTCTTTACGATAATCGGAAGCGCTCAGCGCAATGGTTAGATCCTGGCCAGCCAGCCAAATCCTGCCCCAAGCGAAAATTAACCCCAAAAAAGTTACTTGTAACCGTTCGGTGGACTATTGCCGGTATTGTTCATTACAGTTTTTTCAAATCTGGCCAGACTATTACGGCTGATGTCTATTGTCAGGAATTGCAAACCATGATGGAAAAGCTAGCGGCTAAACAACCTAGGCTGGTCAATCGCTCCACGCCACTGCTGCTTCACGACAACGCTAGACCACACACTGCGCTACAGACGGCTACTAAATTAGAAGAGCTTCAATTGGAAAGTCTAAGACATCCTCCGTACTCCCCGGACCTTGCTCCAACAGATTACCAAATTTGGATAACTTCTTGCAAGGGAAAAAATTCAACTCCGATGGGGCAGTCCAAATCGCCTTCAAAGATTTTATTGATTCCCGTCCGACTGGTTTTTTTAGTAAAGGGATCAATGAACTACCTATGAGATGGCAAAAGTGCATAGAAAATAATGGTTCATACTTTGATTAATTAAATATATTATATTAAAAAATATTCGACTTTTTGTTCCTCCCATACAAAACGCCAATTTCATATGTAAGGACCTAATATATCATCTGTGACAGTTTCAACTGTCTAGCTATCACCGTTCCGTTTAGAAATAGAGTAAATTATTTGACAAACATTCAAGTACGTTATATTGATCAAAAAATTAATGAGGTAAATAGTTAAAAATTTTTAGGCCTTCATATTGACAGTAATTTAAATTGGAGGTGTCATGTAGAAAACGTGTGTGGTAAAGTAAATCAATTTTCTTACGCTCTTTTCATGCTTGCCAAAGTTGTGAACCAGCCTGCGGTTATCACTGCATATCATGGATATGTAGAATCAGTATTGCGTTTCGGCGTTATCTTCTGGGGAAACTCAGTGGATAAAGAAATTGTATTTAAGGCACAGAAGAGATGTGTGAGAGCAATTTGTAAATTTAAGTAAGATGACACATGTAAACCTTTCTTCATTAATTTAAAGCTACTAACATTTCCATCTTTATATATATATGAAGTATCAGTGTTTGTTTTTACCAACAAAAAATTGTATATTGGGTTCGACAGTGAAAAATGTAAATTTAAGGTACGTTGGCCTCTTAACTATTTATTTAACCATTTACCGACAAATATAATTCAATGTACTAATATAAATATCTTTAAGTTTAAATTAAAATAAATTCCTGTTAAATAAGGCGTATTATCATGTTAACGAATATCTGACTGATAAATTATGTTTCAATTAGATAATGTTTTCAATTTTGTACTACTTAAATACATTGACATTTAAATTGTATCTATTGTAATTCATTATATTATTCTATGACATTTTAACAGGTTATCTAACAGTATTTTAAATGTTTATTTATTGGTAAGGACATTTCTATTTTTATTTAGATAATTTAATTTATGACGCATTGAAGAGTGAACATAGTAACAGAATATGGTTAGAATATGGATTCAAAATAATTGGCAACTTATATGGTATAATGTAATGTGTGTAATATTCAAAATTTTAATAAGTCAGTACTGTATTATTTTTAGGCTCACATATTCTTGCATTCCAAATGGCCAAATATGGCAGAACTATTTTATACGTATACTTAACAACTTTAATACCTATATTTGCAATAAACGATTTGATTTGATTTGATTAAATGGTCAAATAACTTTGTACTTTTTACCTATGTCTAACTCACAAAAATGTTTACTAAATTTGTGGTCAATCAATTATTATTATTTAAGAAGGCTTTTACAAGATTTTTTTTAATTTATTACCCTATAAACAATACATTATTAGATTTAAGTAATAAGCATTCGAAAACCACTAAGGTTTGTGATGAATGCTACACAAGAGTCTACAGCTACGAAGCACAATCTACTACACTACTTAATAAAACAAATAAGATCAGAATTTAGCTTAACAAGATAAATTAATAGTTATTCGTAGATAGTAAAGATATAGTCAGTAAATTAATACATAACCGAAGCCGTGAAAGGTGAGTACATATTTAGCTTGAAACGTTACTATTATGTTGCAGAAAATGACACTTTAATTTATATTTAATATTACTTTGTAAGATACTATTCCGTTAATTAGGGGGTAAGTCATTTATTAAACGCGGAACTAAGTATGAAGCAGTTCACCGTAGGCATTGTTTGCACGGGTCGTACAAAGCCGGTTTCGAGCAACTGAACATGTGTATACAGGGTGATCAACCTCTTATTACCTTATCGGCTCATTAAACAATCGTTCTTTAGCAGTATATATTTAAATTGCGTATAAATGGGCAGGATATTACAATGACTGAAGATATCATCGTCATCAAGTTGATTCTTTATTTTAGAAGATACAATATATTTTAATATCTTTTGTTGGAGTTTATATATTTGATTCAGATATGATTTATAAGTGCGGCCGTAACTGCTAAGGCCGTATACTATATAGGATTCCGCCAGCGAGTTATATAACATTAACTTAACCTTGAATGGTATGCGATTTTTAAGAATTATTAAGTTAGCTAAGAACTGACGTAACTTATTACAAACATGCCCAAAATGCACGCCCCAGTTAAATTTGCTATCTATTACCAATCCAAGGTACTTTTGGGAATCTACTACTTCAATAAAAGGACAACTACACTTCGTAGTTAATACAACATGCAAACAGTTGTGATTATGAGCTACTATATGATTTATCCCCGTGGGTTGCCGGGTTAGAATTGCACCTACCCATATCATCCCGTGGGTGTCGTAAAAGGCGACTAAGGGAATAATTATACTGGAAGGTGGGCAGCAGCGCCTTCTAAAGAACTACTTTCTTACACTGCGATCCCCAAGCCGCCTGCCAAGCGTGGGGATTATGGCAAATACCCCCTTATAATAGGGGAGGCTATGTTCAGCAGTGGACGATCCGGCTGATACAGTATATGATTTGTAGGCAAGCATTTTAAGTACCTAGGGTGATTTTATGACTAGAAGTTTGGTTTTATTCGACTTAAGCACCAAGCCCGCATCGTGATACCATCTCAATAATGAGTTAAAATCAGACTGTAACTGGTCGCAGGCTTTTTGAGTGTCCTTATCAGCCACTACTAGGCACGTGTCATCTGCAAACTGGTAACATGTACAGTGGTTGATGCATTCATACATATCATTAACATATGACAAAAAGTGGAGGGGGCCAATTACAGACCCTTACGCCGTTCCCTCTGTCACATCAATTTGCACACTTGACGTTCTATCGACCTTAACAGTATATTTCCGATTTTTAAGATAGTTTTTACACCAGTCAAGGAGCGGGCCACGTATTCCACAGTGGTCTAGTTTATGGATTAGTTGGTTATGGTCCAGGGTGTCGAATGCACGTGAAAAATCAATAAAAAGGGTATAAACCACCTTTCTCTGATTCAGGTGCTCATTGACCTCGTCAGTGAATTTTGACAGGAGGTCAGATGAACCCTTTCCCGTTTGGAAACCGAATTGATTTGAATAAATTACATCATGAGACCTATAAAATGTATGTATTTGATCACTTATATATTTTTCTACTATTTTGTCAATTGAGGAAAGCAGGGTTATTGGGCGATAACTGGAATAGTCATCTCGTTTGCCTTTTTTGTGAACTGGCCTTACACAACCCGTTTTTAGTTCTTCAGGGTACAGACCAGATTTTTTGCAGTTGATTAAGTTGGCTACGGTCGTTGATAGCTCAGTGCCTATCATTATAATATCGGAAAATTTGATATTGTCAGGCTCTGGTGCCTTGTTTGATTTAAGTTTACTTCCGACCATCTGTGACCATCATCTCAACCCGAGATTCTGGGTTGCCAGTCCCAGCCTTGCAACTCCATGGAATGGTAATAAATTCGTCTCAGATAAGTCATTGCGTAAGTATGGTAATCATACGTGAATGGCTTGGTAATGACATTCACGGCAATAAGTCGAATAGATTCGCACAAACAATTAACTTTGACGAATTGAAAATGCGTAACGAAGGAACCACCGAATCGTTAGCGGTGTAATAGTCAAGGGCACCGCCGCTGCTTATCAAGGTACGTATCAAGGTAGAGGAGAAGCTTCTATGTGATTTCTAATGCTACAAAGTTTTATTTTTGACCGTCTTCAAAAATTAGGGTCTTTATTCGATTGAATTTGTTTTGTGGTACCTCCTCTTCACAGGGTGTACCGATTTTGATGTTCGATCGTGTTCAAACCTAAGTATATAGGTATCTTACCTATTCTAGTGTGTAGAATGTAGTGTGTAGGAAAAGAAAGTAATCTGAAGCGCTCGTAGCGAAGTTTACTTAGCTGTTCTCAACCGATCAGCAAAGTTAAGCAACGTCGCGCGCGGTCAGGAGTTGGATGGGTGACCGCTAGTGACATTACTACTGAGCGTTTCCGTGCTTCGGAGGGCACGTTAAGCCGTCGGTCCCGGTTGTTGTCTTAAGATGGCAGTCGTTATAGCATGGTGGTAGGGCATTTTGCGAATGCCCGCGTGGCTAGCTACCACCCTCAAGTAGAAAATCTGTCGCCAAGCACCTAACGGTGTGTTCCGGCAGCTGTCCTTGAGAGCCAGTACTTCTAGGTTAGCCTGAACAACATCTTCGACCACATCATCACTTACCATCAGGTGAGATAGTGGTCAAAGGCTAACCTATCAAAAATAAAAAAAAATAAAAAAAGAATCAGCATGGTATACCGACTTCAACAAGTTATATCAAACTTTTGAGTGTCTTTAGCAGTTTAAGTTTTATATATACAAAAATATTTTATTCTCTAATTTTAGTGATGCATATCGCTTAAAATATCATTGTCTATCACCTAAAATACTGTTCACTTCAGTAAGAGTTGCAATCAAATACATTTTCCGGTTAATGACCTCTACATTAAAAACTAATCGACCGATGTTGATAAAATTTTAATGGGACCTTGGACGTATGTATACTCTACCCAACAAACAATAATCATCAAAATTTTAACGCACAGGGCTCAGTGGCAGTGGCTATGGACTGCCGCGCAGCAGGTCCATAGTTCGAATCTCGCCGCGGGCTCGAGCTTCACCGCATGGTGGAAGGGCATTTTGCGTATACCCGCCTGACTAGCGACCACCTTCATGTAGAAAATCTGTCGCTAGCCACACATCGTCACTTACCATCAGGTGAGATTGTGGTCAAAGGCTTACCTATCAGCAATAAAAAAAACGTTTATTGGCGGAGTAGTCGTGTACAAAAACATACAGTTAAATTGAAAACCTCCTGCTTTTTGGAAGTCGGTTGAAAAGTGCGAATAATTTTAATGAACCCGTTTCTCATGTTACTTAATTTCATCCAAATCGGTTCTGCAATTTAACGTGAACAAACAAACCTAGGTACACACATACTTCCTCACTCACAATCTATAGCTTTAATTTATAATATTAGTGCGATTATCAGTACATTAATTATTATTAATTAGTTATTCGGAATAATAATTTTGTTTTGAATTATTATTTTCACATTTGGAGAGCAAACTTTTTGAAGCAGTGATGGCACAGTGGCATTGGTTTTGGGCTGCCGCGCAGCAGGTCCGTGGTTTGAATCCCGCCGCGGGCTTGAGCTTCACCGCATGCTGGAAGGGCATTTTGCGAATGCCTGCCTGGCTAGCTACCACCCTCAAGTAGAAAATCTGTCGCCAAGCACCTAACGGTGTGTTCCGGCAGCAGTCCTTGAGAGCCAGTGAAAATACAGGCACATGAGACTTAACAACCATGTCTCAAGGTGACGGGCGCAGTGCAGTTCGTGACTTGTGACGAAATGCATCTGTTATAGGCAGAGGTTAGTCCGCTTAACATCAGGTGGGCCTCAAGCATGCCGTCACATGGAAAGCGCTATGAAATCACTTCCCGTAATGATAATCAGTAATTTAAATATTTACTAATCAATATACGGTTTAAATTACATATTCCGTTATGTCCACAGTTACAGGTATGCGTTATAAAATTGAATTTGAGTGTATAGTCTGGGATCCGCCTCATAAAAAGTAGTTATACGTTACTGATAGAGCGAATTCAGCGGAAATTTGCGCGATTTATTTATAAGCGAATGTATGGTTACTATCCGCTTATGAATCCATCCTTAATTGTATTAGGTATGGTTAGCTTAGAGACGCTGAAACTCAGAAGGCATATGCGTATTGTCATTTACTACTGTATGATACTGCACGGTAAGATAGTCGATCCAACTGTGTTAAGCGCTATTCAATTATTCGTTCCCGACACCTATGTCCGCTCTGGGGAACGTCGTAGGCATAATTTGTTTCTTTGTCCTGTCTCAAGAACGAGCTATGCCAGGAATGCACCTACACAACGCACGCTGGCTCTTCTTAACGCTACCACGCAGAACAAGGATGTAGATGTGTTTTTTGACACAATACGGACCGTCGCAAATTTGTTTAAAGTTCATGTTTATGAATCTAAAATAGTTAGCACTTTGGTTTAGTACTGTAAGTTAGCTATTGTTATTAATAAATAAACAAAGTAAACAAAACCTGCCCAAACCATTTGGGGCGGTATTGTTTGCAGATGTTTTGCATATGTGTAGGTATCATATGACCATTGAGCTAATACGTTACACTAGAAAAGTCATTAAAGCAAAAGTCGTTTCCATTTTTGCTAATTTTAAACTTAATGCGCTTCAGCGCTTTGCCAGATCACACTGCAGCCAAGAACTAATTATATCGTCTAACCAAACGATCCTAACACGCAGCGCCAGAATGCTTGTAGGCTAATGTTTCCTACAAAAGTTCGCTTACAGCGCTGAAGCTAATTGCATCATCTAACCTAACTATTGAAACATGCAGCGCTAGACTACTTCTGAGGTATGCTTTCTCAAGATCAAAGACTATCAGCACACAAAATGCATATCGCTTTTGTACCTACCAACCTTTGTGAAGAGTATATTAGTTAAAAAATAGTAGAGGTTCTTGGAGAAATGCTAGGCTGGGGTCGTCGAAGTCGATGGGACTTCATTAGATCGTAAGTTTGACTGTATTTTATTGTTTTCAGCCCGGCGAACGGCCGGCAAGTTAAGCATTCAAAACAGATTATCCAGGTGGAAGCCTCTCTGCTGAACATCCCTGCCTGGGCAATCTGGAATCTAAACAATTGGTTTCAGTTACAACTTATTACAAGAAACAAAGTGGTACTTACTTTTTTATCGTGATTTTATACTGTGTAAATCTTATTTTGCATACATTTAAGGACAAATTATATTTTTTATTAAGAATTTTGCTGACTCGACACGCTCTTTCTACCACCGCGAAGTACGTTAATGTTAGTGGCCTCAGGTGACCCACTTATTGAAACAATGTTTTTCAATGACACTACTTCAGCACGTAGCTCACTGATGGTGTTTTCAGAGGCCTCCAACTTACTCACGATTTGGCTCATGCTGCTCTTTAGGGCCGTGACATCCTTTAACAGCCTCACGCAGTTGAGGCTCTCCCTGGAACTCAAGGCAAGCGGCCCAACTCCTTCGCATGGTTTTATGTTTAAGATTCCAACAAATATCTTTTGTGCTTGCGCCGCTATGTTCAAATGACAATATTTTTTAAAGTAATAGGCATACATCTGTACATTAACTATTGTATTGTAGCTTAGCACAAAATCATCTATCGATCTAGTAAAAAAATAATAAGAGTCATGACGCTGTTTTTGCAGTAATTTACAATAATTTGTCGAACTGCATATTTTTTTCTTCTTTTTTTTAATATTTAATTTTATTATTTTAAATTCGGTAATGTGAAACTTTATTTAGTTTTTTAACTATAAGCAATATTGTTACCTTTCGAATAAGCCTATTTTTATCTTAGTGGGATCAAAACTTTGAGAGATGATTTTTTTGTAAGCACGTAGAGAATATCTCTACATAAAAAAGGCTGCCACATTAAAGTGAGGTGGGTTGGACCCGAGTGCATAGTGTTTTTAGATGTGAAAAATTTCAAAATATATAAATATATAATACCTAAAATATCGCTAGTCCTTGACCAGACACACTGTATACTAATTTGCGCCTCCTTTAATATTATTGATATATGAGTAGAAAGGATAGAAATGAAACTTGTCTGGAGTCTCAGGAAAGTTAAGATGAGGACACAATGTCAGCAAACTGTGCTGGAACCTAAACGCGATATTACGATTAAAGGCATTTACGATATCGCAAGGAAGGTGAAAGGTGATCCTACCATAATAAAAGACTTACACAGTGGGTTTAATATCGGCCACCTGCACCAATACTTTTTACTACGACTATTAGATTCATATAAGTTTCTAGCAGTGTGTACTCCGCTTGCTCTTCAGCATTGTATCGGGCGCGTACGGTGAGGCGAAGGTGACCAGAAGAGCATCCAATTTCGATGAGTCTAAACCACATTATAAATCGACGTTTTGAGTATTTGTTGGTTATCCCGTGGGATGCCGGGCTAGAATTTCACCCCCCCCCATCTCTACCCGTGGGTGTTGTAAGAGGTGAGTAAGGGTAACGCACCAGCAGCGCTGTCTGACGTAATTATAACGATGCTTTTAAGATAGCGCGGGGTCAAAAGATTGAACAAAATATTGTAAAGGAGACAGAGGGTATGTCAGATTCCGGGAAGTCGTACCTATAGGGTGCCACTTGAGCTTACATCGAAATTGAGATATGTGAAAGTAACTTCCACCTAAATGCCTTATCGAATACACTCTGGGCCGTACGGCCGACTCGCTTTTTCCAGTATTATTACGATACATTCGATGTACCAAGTCGTTTAGACACTAAAACATCATAATTATCTACTATTTTTATCAACATACTCGCATATGTTATTTGTGTAACAGTGAAAGTAATTTGATCGCGAGGGGCGTACATACTATCACTACGCCCCCTTTTAGCTTGATGTTTTGTAACATGGACGCATCGACTTTAGTGCTAAGCAAATTTTTGAGAGATCAACACATGGATCATGAACCAAATAATAGTGTACTATATTTTTCTTGTGGATCTATTTGCAAGTTTGAATGGTGAAGTTTATCCAGATAGGCCGAAGATCAAGACCTCTGATGGAGATCTTATTTTAGAGCCAGCATATGATAAAAATATATTTTTACGTCCTAATGGACCTAAATCAAGTGTTTTCGTCGGGGAAGTCAACCTCCTGGACGTGAAATCAATATCAGGTACTGTAGATACATCAACGGTTCTGAACAATGGTATCCAAGAATCAATAAATAGAGCCAACGGCATCCTATCAAGATTAGATAAACTTGAAAGAACAATTTTACATGTACCAAATGATTTGCCTTTGAACATATCCAGACTTTGGAGTAAGGTCAATAGTCTACAAAGCATATTAAATAATCTGCAAGCACAACACAATAGTTTGATAAAAGATGAATGTCAAACCAACCCTTGTCAACATGGAGGCACCTGTTTAAACTTATTAAATGGCTATAAATGCTTATGCCCAACAAACTGGGAAGGACAAGATTGTGACATAGATGTTAATGAATGTCGAAACTTTGCCGGTACTGATCTCGGTTGCCAAAATGGGGCTACTTGCATCAACAAGCCAGGGTACTACGAATGCCTTTGTCGATCTGGCTGGTTTGGATTGCACTGTACCAAAAAAGCAAAAGACTGCTCTGGAGGCGATTTTGAAATGTGTGGACATGGAACGTGTTTGAAAGTTGATTCAGGGGAGGGAGTTACTTGTTTATGTCATCAAGGATGGACCACAAACGGAACTGGGGTTGCGTGCCTAACGGACGTAAATGAATGTGACTCTTATAGAGGTGGTGGCTGTTCGGTAAATCCAAAAGTAGAGTGTATTAATCTTCCTGGCTCATTTCGATGCGGGCAATGTCCACCAGGGTATGAAGGCGATGGATTTACATGTGCAGATATCAATGAATGCACCACCTTACCCAATGGAGGTTGCAGTCCCATGGTTGCGTGCCATAACACTATTGGATCAAGATTGTGTGGACCATGCCCTCCTGGTTATTTAGGTGATGGCGTTACTTGTTCTTGGAGAGGATCCTGCAGTATCAATCACGGAGGTTGCCATCCGTCAGCACAATGCGCGGAGAATTTGTCGTTAGGACCTACGGCACAATGTATTTGCCCTGAAGGAATGGAAGGTGACGGTATCGGATTACATGGATGTTATATTTCCACAAATAACGCGTCAACAAGCTGTGCAAACAACCCCTGTGGTAGTCATGGACAGTGCCACATGCTTCGTTCAGGTTACACTTGCATTTGTCGCAAAGGATATGGTGGTTCCCACTGTGATGTTCCAATCGATTTGTGCGCCATAAACCCTTGTCGTAACGATGGCATTTGTAGATTAGATGACGACACGACAGCCGGATTTAGGTGTGAGTGCACGGCCCGATATTCAGGCCCGCTTTGTCAAGTTTTGTCTAAAACTTGTGGTGGTTTTCTAGACGCTGAGGAAGGTAATATAATTTATCCTTTATCTAACACAACAACGTACAGTCACAACTCTAGGTGCGCCTGGGTCATTCACACTGTGCCTAGTAAAGTTGTAAATGTAACATTTAGTAAATTTAATTTAGAAAATGGCGTCGAATGTTCACATGATTTCCTGCAAATTCATGATGGCCGAAGCTCTGCCAGTCAGTTGTTAGGTAGGTTTTGTGGTAATACACTTCCGATGGGTGGCAATATAATATCCAGTCATAATAATATATATTTTTGGTTTAGGTCAGATCCCACGATATCTAAAGAAGGGTTTGCATTACATTGGACTAGTATTGCTCCAATTTGTGGCGGTGAAGTTGATACCACAACTCACGGTCACATCAGCTCTCCTGGTTCACCTGGAAAATATCCACCAAATCGTGATTGTTATTGGCACCTAAAAACCGCGTTAGGAAAAAAAATACAATTACATTTTTTCGCTCTAGATATCGAAAATCATGTAAATTGTAGCTTTGATTACTTGGCTATTTACGACGGGATGCGAGATTCTGACCCACTGCTCAATAAGTACTGTAACTCAAGTCAACCAGCACCGGTTCTATCGGCAGGTTCGGAAATTTTAATTCATTTTCATTCTGACTCTTACGGCTCTGGAAATGGTTTCCAAATAGCGTACGCTCCTGCTCCTGGAGTACCCGGTTGTGGCGGATATTTCACATTGAATAAAGGTGAAATAACCGCACCCTCGTATAATGGCGTATATTTGAATAGTGTAATATGTGAATATAAGATCAAAACTAGCGCTGATACTAAAGTAAAACTAGATTTTAAGCAATTTAATCTTGAAAGGTCTTCCAGATGTAGGTTTGATTATTTAAAAATTTATGATGGCCCATCGGAAGAGTCACCTCTTGTAGGGAAGTTTTGTGGTACTACATATCCTAAGATTTACGTTGCTACATCAAATACGTTATTCATTAGATTTCAAAGCGATATATCTGTTTCGAATGAAGGTTTTAAAATATTATATGAAGCTCTCTGTCAGCAAAGTTTTCGAGGAGACAGCGGAGTAATAAAATCACCAGGTTATCCATTTAAATATCCCGAAAACAAAGTCTGTGAATATACCATAAACACAACTCCCGGTAAAGCAATCCAACTGACGTTTCAAGACTTTGACATCGAAGCTAGTAATGTATACGATGACTGCCGTTATGATAACGTTGAAATCAGAGATGGTGCAGATTCAAACGCTACACTTTTAGGAAGGTACTGTGGAGGCTCAGATCATATACCACCTGTACAGTTATCAACACTTAACTACATGTATATAAGATTTAATTCTGATGCGAGTATCTCTGGTACTGGCTTTTATGCAAATTACACAACTATCGCAACTGAGTGTGGTGGAATTTATAGAGAAACAACAGGTCTTATAAATCACCCGTCCGATGATAGTAATGCATATTATGAAAATGAGCAATCATGTACTTGGATTTTAATTGCACCAGAGGGTATGCACATCAAGTTAACATGGAACAGATTTAAAATTGAAAATAGGCCATCGTGTGATAGTGATTATTTAGAACTAACAGAGATTGATGAAAACAATAACAACAGCAGTTTAGGGAAATTTTGTGGAACTATAGCCCCACCTACGTTGACTACTTATACTAACCGACTTCAGATTAAATTTCAGTCTGACACAAGCGTTAGGTCTACTGGATTTTCACTATCTTATACATTTTTAGATGAAAAGTCTCACTGCGGTGGTAATTACTTCAGGAGTCACGGTTTTATTTATTCTCCGGGCTGGCCACGTCGATATGAACGGAATCAGGATTGCACTTGGGTTATTACGGTTCCGTTTGGTCAACAAATCAGACTTAATATTTCCCGTTTCGATTTAGAACGACCTATACGAGGCAGATGCAATCGCGGAGATTATTTGGAGATAAGAAATGGAGCATCGCAGAGTTCGCAATTGATAGGTCAATATTGCGGCAGTTTTGCTACTAAACTTATAACCTCCTTGTCCAATACGATATACATACGTTTTTATTCTGACATTTATATAAGTGGTAATGGTTTCCAGTTAGAATGGGATGGTTCAGTGTTTGGCTGTGGAGGTACATTGACGAGTTCTTCTGGATCTATAACATCTCCAAATTACCCAGATAGTTACAATGAAAACGCAGAATGTTTTTATAAGATAGTGACGAGTCGTGCATCTCGGATACGCATATCTTTTTCAGATTTGGATTTAGAAAGAACATCAAGTTGTAGTGATGATTACATAGAACTTTATGATGGCAAAGATTCAGATGCAACTAGTTTTGGAAAACATTGTTATATGTCCGCTGAACTAAACAAAATTGAAACGACAAGTAATTATGCGTTCCTTAAATTTCGTTCCGATGCTTCCATAGGTGGAAAAGGATTTTCGTTAAATTATTTCACTGTATGTAATAATAACTTAACTGGTAGGTTTGGTGTTATCGAAAGTCCTGATTTCCCGAATAGTTTCCCACAAAGCTTGGATTGCTTGTGGAACATAAATGTTCTCAAAGGGAATAGATTAAACGTAACGTTCACATATTTCGACGTTACAACAAATGTAAGGCGTCACAACTGGTATCGACGCAAGATTACGAACAGTTGTAGTCAAGATTATTTACAGTGGAAAGAAAACACAGAAACCAAATACAGTGATAAACTTTGTGGAATGACATTGCCCCCTATGATCACTACTAGGAGCAATTCGTTGCAAATAAAGTTTGCTACAAGTGGGTTTGGCTTAAGAACCGGCTTTCGTTTAGAGTGGGTTAGTTTTGGATGCGGGGGACACGTTCAGAAACGTTATGGTACGATTACAGTTGACAGTAATATTGTCGCTTCTCGGGAATTAGAGTGCGAATGGTTGATTGAAACTCCCATTGGTACTAGCGTCACGTTGGTAATTTCAGACCTATATTTAACTAAAACTCCAAACTGTACTTTAGATGCTGTTGAAATTTATAATGGTCAAAATATATTCTATCCTCTTTTGACTAGGATTTGTGATCAAATATCTTCAATAACCACTACTGATAATTTCATGCTTGTTAAATTCGTGAAACATTCTTTATTAAGAGGTCCCTCATTTATGGCATCTTTTAGTGGGTCAAAATCTACTTGTGGTGGGAACATACAATCTCTTTCAGGATATCTATACTCGAAAAATTACCCTAAAAACTATGATGATAACTTAGACTGCACTTGGACTATATCAGTTCCTATAAACCATCGTATAGAGCTGAATATTATCGATTTAGATTTATATTCAAATAATCACGAAAATGGAACAGTAAGTGACTGTAACGATTCTATCAAGATATTTGATAACGAATACTCGATTAACAGTAACTTTACATCTATAATTTGTCCTCAATCTACGCTAAAGCAAATAACTACGAATAACAGTATGGTAACGATACAGTTTACATCCGATGCCTTTGGAAATTCAAAGGGATTCAAAGTTAGTTTTAGTGTGACGTGTGGAGCAACAATCATAGCCACCAGTGATGGAATAATATCGAATGAACACTATATTGGTGGGTCTAACAAAAGTTGTACGTGGACCATCCGTGCAGCACAACCAGACCAAAAGATTTCTCTAACAATAACTCATATATTTTTACCAAAAAATAGTGATGTTACTAGTAACAGAACTTGTTGGTCCTCGTTCCTTCGAGTTTATGACGGTGATAATATTGATGCTCCTCTTATCGACGAATATTGTGGTAAACATATTCCTCCAATGACCGTAAGTCGTGGTAGTGCTATCACCGTTATGCTTGGAAGTTATAACAACATGATCGTCGGTAGTTTTTCAGCTCATTATACATCTTTAAATGAAGCTTGTGGTGGAATACTTACCTCTGAAGAAGGAACCATAGCTTCTCCTAACTATCCGCGATTATACCCTGTCGGAGCAAGTTGTGAATGGACATTAAGTACTTCACCAGGTAATAAAGTTTACGTAATTTTTGAACAGTTTGACTTAGAGTTTTCTGAAGGGTGCAATGAGGACTATCTAGAAATTCGACAAGATAACGGTGCTGGGAAACTTCTTGGCGTTTATTGTGGTACCGAAATACCCACAAATACAACTGCAGCATCTAAGATATTTATGAAATTCCACAGCAATGACAAAAATGGTGGGAAAGGATTTTTAATCCGTTACGGTTTTCTGCATGGAAACGAGCTCATAAATACGGAAGGAGGTGAAATTGCTTCTCCGTTATATCCACAGTTGTACCACGGTGCTGCTACTTACTCGTGGCGCATAGAATCAAAGGGCATAGAAGGCGTTACTATAAGTTTAGACAACTTACAAATTCCATCGTTTGGAGAAGTTTGTAGCAATTATGTAGCCATTTACGATGGCTACGATGACACAGCTCCACTTCTATCTCAGTTTTGTGGAAAGTTAGCGCGTCCAGTTGAAGTTCTGCAAACATCTTCTAATATGGCGTACATAAAATTATCACTGGATGACTCTAATTCTGGCAGTCAGTTTCATTTGACATGGGCAAAAAATAACAGGAACTTAGAACTAACAGATGAAGATCAAATTAATTGTGGTTCTAATGTCACTGAACTTGTAAATCCAGGTAATTTTAGTATTTTTACATCACCAAATTTTCCAGAAAACTATAATAATGACTTGGTTTGTGAATGGACTTTTGCAGCCACGAATGGTCGACATCTACGATTAAATTTTCGTGAATTCGAGCTTGAAGAAACTGGTGGGTGTTTCGCAGAATATGTTCATATCTATACTTCTGACACTCTAGGACAATGGCGATCGATTACAGAAGATATTTGTGAAACTAAAACTGCTTTGCAAGAAATCAACTCAAAGAAGTTTTTGAAAATTAAGTTCAGAACTGACCCTTCAATAACTAAGAAAGGTTTTCGTGGTAAAGTCAGCTCAATATGTGGAGGAGCCATTACTGATCTATCAGGAGAAGTTGGACCAACCTTAGATGACATTCACATTGGAGCTTATATGATTTACGAAGTAAAATGTGAATGGACCATTAAAGTTCGTCCAGGAAGAGTTATCGATGTCCATTTCACACACTTTAATATAAGTAATAAAGATGAGAATAATTGTGTTACATCAGTAACCTTAAGAAACGGTGATTCCGCAGAAGCGCCTTTCTTAGCTGGTGGAAAATATTGCGGATATTCTCATGAGACCAGGACGCAGTTAACTACATCTAGTAATTCTTTGTATATCTCATACGTTAATAGTTTTAAAACATATACCACTACTCCTATAGTTTTCCAAAACTTTAGAATTCACTATGAGGAAAAAGGTGTTGAATGTGGTGGAACATCGACATTAAATCTTCATGATCAGAGTTGGGAAATTATTCAGTCACCAAACTATCCGTTAGTACCGACTGCATTTTCTGAATGTATTTGGATATTTACTGGACCTCCAGGCGAAATTTTGCGAATTGATTTTATAGATAGATTTGATTTGGATTATGTTGACGGGTGTAGGACTGAATTTGTAGAGATTCGTGATGGTTTGTCTAATCTATCACCGATAATAGGAACCTTCTGTGCAAAGAGGCCTGGTACGATCAAAACTACTAATAATGCTTTGCATTTAAGATATTTAACTCAACTTTCCGAACCGAGGGTGGGATTTAAAGCTAATGTGTCTATTGACATTTGCGGAGGCACAATAGTTGCTGAAAAAGGAGAAATTAGATCACCTGGCTACCCTCACATCAATCTCGTAGCTTATGGTTCTGTGTGTACATGGCGCATCAGGGGAGAGCCGAGATTAGTCTTTAATATAAAACCATTAGATATTGACTTACCAGAATCGGAATCCCCATGTGCAATAAAGGTCAGTATTGAAGAAAACATTCCGGGAAGTAAGGATACAGCATTATTGCGTGAGTTTTGCGACCAAAGTGTAGACAAAACTCCTATAGAAACTTCAACGAACGAATTCGTTATTAAATATTACACTGGAAAAGTTAGTGAATGGACTCGAAGGACCCAGAGCAGAGGCTTTCGATTTACTTTTGATTCGTTAAGACCTACATGCGGTGGACAAGTAAGTACACCCGAAGGGTATCTTACTACTCCGGGATATCCTTTAGAAACGGCTGTAAGGTACTGTAGTTGGGACATTACAGTTCCGGATAAATCCAGAAGGGTACGACTAGAACTTTTGGATGCAGATGTAGAGAAACATACTATTAGCATTTATGATGATAACAGCTTGTTTCAGTCACCGATACAGATAATACCGGGACCTGGTTACTTACCCACAAAACGTGTCTATGAATCATCAAGCAATACAATGTCAATTTTCTTGTGGTTGAACTCTAGGGTTAAATCACATAGATTTAAAGCTCAGTTTAGTTCAAATGAAGCTGCTTTGTGCGGCGGGGATTTAAAAGGAATACGTGGAGAGCTGTCATCTCCTGCAATTGAAGGGACATACACCTGCAAATGGCACTATAATAGTAGGAAATCAGTAGCAACTAAAAATATGGAATATAACTCTATTTTGGTAACTGCCGTTGTTAATTCTTCTATTGCACGAAACAGTTGTCAATATTTAGATCCACAATTAAATGTCCAATCCATAGTATATAATGAGTTTGGATTAAATTTTTATTGGGATCTTTGTGGATCTGCTGAATCAACGTACAGAATTCCGTCATCGGTGGTAGATTTCAAGGCGATGAAAGGGAATAGAGAATCTTTTTATTTCCATTTAGAGTGGAAAAGTCAGCCTTGTGGTGGCAACATAAATGTAGGTGAAGAACCTGTTAATATTTTAAATATTCCTGATAATTTTAATGATACATTAGATTGTGCTTGGATAATAACAATACCATCTCGCAGAAGAATTGAACTTAAAATGGAGGGATCCTTCCAATATAACTGTGATGATGAATATGTAAAGATAGCCCAAGACCTCTCTGAAGTTTCGGCTACCATAGGTGATTACTGTAAAGGAAAAACATTAGACAACCCGTTAGTAGTTAGTTTCAGTTATTTGTACGTACAGTACCACATAAAAACTACAAATTCATCTAGTATAAAGCTTATGGTAAAAACTGCTAAAAGTCAATGTGGTGGCGAAATTTCTTCTCAGCAGGTTGTGTTCTCAACACCAAATTTTCCAAAAAAATATGAACCTAACGAAGAATGTTCGTGGGTTATAACTGCTGATTTGGGGAGCAGGGTTTCCCTGACTTTTATTGAAAGATTTGTTGTCGAAGATCGACCTAATTGCACTAAAGATGTTGTTATTATCTACGATTGGAAAAATGGTGCTTACGAGGAAATTGCGAGATTATGTGGACGGCAAATACCACAACCATATAATTCTACTTACAATATTATGAAAGTAGTTTTGCGTACAGATGCGACTACTAATTTGGATGGATTTAAAGCTTTATGGAACCCTATCTGTGGAGGAAATTATATCGCATCAGAAAAGAAGCAATTTTTGTTCAGCCCAGGATTTCCTATGGGGTATCCTTCATTGGCAGATTGCTTATATACAATATCTGCTCCAGATGACAAAAAGTTTACGATAAATTTTATAGAACTTGAATTAGAAGGAAATTTTCCCGATTGCGAATATGATAATTTAACTATATCCGGGGTACATATGTCAGATGGCTACTATCTATATCAAATTTATTGCGGAAGTGAGCTTCCGTCTATATTGTACAATTTTTATACAATAGCTATACAGTTTAAATCAGATTTATTCGTCCAAAGAAAAGGATTTAAACTTTCTTATCAGATATTCGAATGCGGCGGACTGGTCAAAGCACCGACTTTATTGTCATCGCATTACGGTGACGTTTATGATTCAAATATGAATTGTACGTGGTTTATCCAAGCACCCACGGATAAACTTGTGATACTTAAATTCTACTTCATAGATTTAGAGAGTAACTTTGATTGCTATAATGATTATGTAGCTATTTATGATGGCTTACTAATGGACGACGACAAAAGATTAGCTTTAATGTGTGGTCACGTAAATTCTACTACAGTATTGAGAAGCCATAGTAATACAGCTCTGCTACAATTCGTATCTGATTATAGCTACAACTTCAAAGGATTTAAAGCTGAAGTTTCATTTAGTTACAAAGAATCTGTTGGATGCGGAGGTCACATTGATCTAACATCGTCATCCACAAAGATATTGAAATCACCATTTATTAGTAACAATAGCGTGTATGAAAACTACTTAGACTGTTACTGGTCAATTACATCACCGCCAGATACAATTGTCAAAGTTGAATTTGCTGCGTTTCATATATCACCATGCCTTAATGTTAATCAGACAGCATTAGGTATTGGTAAATGTGACTGCGATCTGGTTGAAATAAGAGATGGTTTAAATCCAGATAGCTTCGTCATAGGTAAATACTGTGGACACACATTACCCCCTTCACTGTTTTCATCGCAAAACGTAATGAGTATTCGACTTTCAACAGACGGTGAATTAGTTAGTTATGGATTTGAAGCTCGATTGACATCACAACGGTCTATATGTGGACAATCGCGGTTTACATTAAGAGACAAAGTGACTCGTATAAAATCACCAGGCTTTGAAAGGGGAAGGATTCCTAGAGGAATACATTGCGTCTATTACTTCGACGCAAGCTATTCTATTGATCCCGTGATCCGATTTTCAATACTCAACCTAGATTTGGAACCACCATATGATCAAAGTGGAACGAAAGTATGTAATAGAGACAAAATAGTGATTGTAGCCAACAACCCCGTTTCGCGAAACGTTTCAATTGGAAAAGATTATGTAGTGAATCACGTAACCGATGTATTCATTAAAGAAAATAACGATTATGTGGAAGATGAAAAAATTTTGCCACAAAGAATGGAATATTGTGGGTCTCTTGCATCTTCAGACATATTTTTGACCGGAAGTTTGACCTTGTCACTGGTTACTGCACCCGAATTGGATTCAAAGTTAGTTCATAGGGGTTTTGACATTGAAATAGGTTTTGTTGGATTCTGTGGTAGAAATTATACGGGCACACAGGGGAAGATTCAAACAACATTTAACGAAATCGATGATGAAGGGTCATCCCCAGATTGCTTTACATTAATTACCGCACCTGAGAACCATACAATATCTGCATATTTTATATCCATAGATTCAGACATTTGGAGTGGCAATATATTTTTAGATATTTACGATGGTAATAGTTCTTCTTCGGAAAAGTTGATTTCTATTAGAAGTGATTATGATACAACTATCCCTATATTTTCTAAAGGTCGGTACATGTTGTTGCATAACCACGCAGATGACGGTGATCATATATCGTTTGACATGAATTATATTACTACAGATAAGGGGAGCGGGTGTGGAGGTAAGCTACAAAATGAACTTGGCAGAGTCACTAGTCCAATGTATCCTAAAACCTATAGGCAAAAATCATCTTGTGAGTGGGAGCTAGAAACCCCAATAGGAACGCGTTTGAAATTACATTTCGACACGTTTGATTTGGGAAAAATTTGCGAACAGAATTACTTACAACTTGTGAATAGTAAAGGGGTTGTCCTTTCCTCATACTGTTTAGAAAAACCTGCGGACTACATAAGCACCGATAATTTTGTTAAGATAGTTTTCTTCACAACCATGAATAATGGTGGTACAGGTTGGGTAGCAGACTTTGTAGGTATCATTTGAAAAACATGCCCTGTAGATAGGTTATACAATTATTATGTTTCCTAAAATATTTGTTCAATTGCTATTACTATAAACGTTACTACTACTTTTTAAATGCTCACACTTTTTCACCTTTATACATTAAAGTAAGAAATATCAATAAGGAATTGGGTATGAATTGTGACCTGCACAATAGTTTCGTAAATTAAATAGGTAATTACAGTAGACATGATAGTACGAATATTTTATAATCTAACTTTGATAAGAGTTTTAACCTTAGAGAACCCTCTCTGGTTTCATACTCGTATCCATTAGATGTAAATTTCAAAATTATACATTAATATACTCTTGTATATAATTGTGCATTCGAGTACGTCTTTTATTTGTTAAATTTAATAATGTATTAATATTTTATTTTTGTAAGTTGGTGTTTATTTTATTTGTTTAATTTATATATTTTAGAGAAAAACAAATATGTCAATCATCATTCTGTAAGTTAATGTTCACTTTTTACATTGGCAACTTGCTGAAAGTATTATGCAATATTAAAAAAAGAAACAATTGAGTGATGTATAATTTTTCTTCTTAATTTCTTAAGTGGCAACCTATTAACACGTAATAAATTTATAATTATTATATGTCTTATGGTAATGTGATGAGTAAATTTTCTGTTATTTATAGCCATTTTTATATGTGTTATGTTAACTGTGATAGTTCTGAGGTAGGTGCCCAGCGTGAAACTATCCTCTGCATGCGAAGGTGCTTATGTAAAATCTTGAAGAGACTTCCTGAACTGATCTTCAAGATGAGCTGATCTTTTTGAAATTCGCATATTCTATACTAGAGCTATTCGTTTCTATTTGATTTGAACTGTTGTAAAAATACGCATCGAGTGTTAGTTTTTTCGATATGCAGTAGTAAACTTAGAATATTTTATTAGTCAGAAAAATAAAAATAGCTTACATATGTTATTTCTTCAATTTTTTCCAGTATAATAATATTATATGTCAGTTTGGATTGCATTATATATGTTTTAATGTATTGCAGTTAATTGTATCTACGCGGTGTGTTTAATATAAGTATTCCTCATGTATATTATAACCGAACCGAATGCAATACAATTCTTTATTATTTATTGATCAAGCAACCTTAAATAAAACATTTTGAAACGCTCGAAGTTTACTTAGCTGTTCTTAACCGATCAGCAAAGTTAAGCAACGTCCGCCGAGTCATGAGTTGGATGGGTGACCGCTAATGACATTACTACTGAGCGCTTCCGTGCTTCGGCACGTAAAGGCGTCGGTCCCGGTTGTTGTCTTAGGATCTAGCTACCACCCTCAAGCAGAAAAATCTGTCGCCAAGCACCTAACGGTGTGTTCCGGCAGCTGTCCTTGAGAGCCAGTAATTGTAGGTTGGCTTGAATAACATCTTCGACCACATCATCACTTACCATCAGGTAAGATAGTGGTCAAAGGTTGCATGGAAAAGTTTTACACAGTATTGCGGTTTAGAGTGTATTGTAAATCATAATAAGGACGGCACAAATATGATTTTACCCCATGGGTTGCCGACAATGTGGAGCGACGGGTTAGAATGTCGCCATTTCTTCCCGTGGGGGTCATAAGAGGCGACTAAGGGGAAATTACCATAAGGTGGGCAGCAGCGCCTTCTGAAGAACTAGCAACTTCTACTGCGATCTCCAAGACGCCTGCCATACGTGAGCATCGTGGCAAATCCTCCCAACGAGGGAGACCTTGTTCAACGGTGGACGTTATGGTTGATTTGATCGATTGACATTGACATATAATTTTAATAAACAACGTGTTACTAATACAATAAATATATAAATACAAATACCTTCAAACAATATGATGTACGTACATACAACACAACATAATATAAATAATATACTACAATTTATATATTACAATGCATACGCAATTTATAATAGAATTGGTATGAACAATATTCAGCATTTTGAAGTATTGCTTTCTTTACCATATCTTTGAATGGACTTATTTAATGTTATTGTGTCGGAACAAGCCCGAGGCCCACCTGATGTTAAGTGGCCACTGCCCATACCTAACAGACGCATTTCGTCAACGACGAATTGCACTGTGCCCGTCACACTGAGACGTACAAATGTTAGGTCTCATGTGCATGTAATATTACTGGCTCTCAAGGATTGCTGCTGGAACACCCTGTTAGGTGTTTGGCGACAGATATACTTGAGGGTGGTCGCTAGCCAGGCGGGCATTCGCAAAATGCCCTTCCACCATGCGGTGAAGTTCAAGCCCACGGCGGGATTCGAAACATGGGCATGCTGCGCGGCAGTCCATAGCCAATGCCACAGAGCCATCACTGCTTCAAAACTGATTGCAACAGGTAGTGCATTCCACGGGAAACGGCATGTTTCTTAAATTATTTATTATAATATGTTGATGGTGAGACAGGCATATTCAGAACGGTGTATTCGTGGAGCGAAGGGAGATAGAATGTGTTTGATAAAGAAATTGAAAACGTTCCTTGAGATATTGTTATAGAGGATTAGTGGGAATGCACAAAACACTATAAAGAAGAGAAAGAACGCGAGCGTCTCGGCGACGTCGAATAGGCAACCATTCAAACATGTTGCAAAATTGAGTGAGATGGTCATACTTGGGCCGGCCACATACGAAACGGTGAACTGGCTGGTCAATTCTCCATACAAACGTCGTAGGGTGATCACTCCATTATTTAAGGATTTAGGTCCATAACAAAGCTTGATGATATCGATTGATCTCTTTATGATCTAGGCTTGTATCGTTACATTTTATTAATAAGATAATTAACTTGAGAGTTATGGGCCTCGAAACATTTTCATATTAAGTTATCGAGGCCCATAACCTGGAACTGAATTATCTTTTTAAAATTTCGTTACGATACAAGCTTAGATAATGACGAGATCAATCGACATAATGCTTAGTTCTGGACCTAAAACCTCAAGTGAGGGATCACCCTACGACGTTCGTATGGAAAATTGACCGGCCAGTTCAACCTTAAGTCCAGATAGCGTCAGCATAATCTAATTAAGAGAAATTGTGCTATAGGTAGTAATTTTGGTAGATTTTGGAAAAAAGTTACGTCTAATTGATCCAGCTGATGCAAATAGTTTAAGACTAATATTAGTTAGTCCGTGGGGTGCCGGGTTAGAATGTCACCTCCCCATTTCTTCCCGTGGTTGTCGTAAGAGGCGTCTAAGGGAAAAGTGCGCCAAATGAGCAGCGTGACACTTCTCACGTAGATGTGATTAGAGTGTTGTGTGCATTATTACAACAGGGCTGTATATCATCTTAGTGCCCTGCCAGTGTTTCATACAATATGTTCTTGTGTTCCTGTCTTAGATGTTGTTAGCGTAAACATATTACTCGTAATATGTTCTTGTGTTTCGTCCAGTGTGTTAATAGAAAACATTTTGTATAACCCTAAAACTGTGCCCGGTGAACGGCAATAGGGTCGCCCCCTATTACATCAAAGTCAAAGTCAAAATCATTTATTCAATTTAGGCGTCTACGACGCTCGTATGAAGGTCAATGAAATGAAATGAAATGAAATATTTATTGTTACAGATTGTAGGATATAAGGGTGTTACAAAAGTATACAAAAGTACCTGTACAATCTACCCTATTCAGGGTGTTACATTTTTTTGTATTTAAATATTCTACATTGTACTGCCACGTTCAGCAAATAAATTGTATAGAGCCACTGCGAGAAGAACGGGCAAGAAACTCGGGGCCATTCTTTTAAACATCTTTTATAACAATGTGTTACATACTTACTATATAATAGAATTACGAGTATTACAATATTTGTTTAAATTACGTAGGTGACAGGTGATTGCTTTGCAGAGGCGGAATTGTACAGGCATTTTTGTCGTTTAAGTAATCAGAAACTGTGTAGTAGGATTTTTTTAATCAATATGTTTTTCACATGCAACTTGAATTTCCCTTCTATGAGCGTTGTAATATGTTTGGGAACTTTATTATAGAACCGTACACAATTACCTAAATAGGACCTTTTATTTGTCTTTGCTAATCTAAAACCTGGCACCGCTATTTTATCCTTATTCCTAGTATTGTAATCGTGATTGGCATAAAATCCAATTGGCGTAACGTGGGTGTTTATACATCTCTGCCTACCCTGGGGAATACTGGTGTGATTACACTGAGAAAAATCTAAACTCAAAAGCGCCCTAATGACGGCCAATTTATATGGTATAAGGCGAAAAACCGACCAAACGTAAATACGTACAAAAACGCCTTCCAACTAGAAGGCGTTAAACGAGGTCAGTGAAGGCGAATGTTTCTTTTCGTCTTCATTTAAGGTGTATTTTGTGGTCTTTCTTTAATATTGACTTTTCGATGAGGCTGATTAAGTCGTGCGTTATAGTGATTATCACCGTATATAAACCGCCGTAAAAGTAAGGTATATTTTATGGTCAATACTGCAATTATTATCGTATAACAAGTTCATTTCTGAAAAATACTTTACGGAAGGCGTTTTTGACGGTTGTGTTTATTATAAAACATGGTAAATTTTTATTGATTGGTGAAAATCATCTTAAGACTTGTGAATTCATGTTACGTAGTTACAATTCAACGGTAAAAGGTCAAATTTGATTTAAGCCTTTAAGTCGTTTTTCTCAGTGTATATGTATGTAACTCCTATGATAATTGCTGACATCTAATATTATATTGTTTTATCAAAAAGAATCGGCATCTCCTTACTCAAATCTTATTGTTCTGGTTTAAATGGAGACTGGCCATTATGTTGACTACCGAGCATTGAAGCACAAGAACAAAAAAGACCATGACCGCTAGTGAGTAGAAGATCAATTAGAACAGTTGTTAGGCACAGTTGACAGTTGTTGTTATTTGTGTATGTTATAAATAAATAAATATTAGTTTCAAACCAGACTAAAGTAGGTAATTACAAGAAGTTATACTTATAATATTGTATACTTACCAATTACATTGGTACTATTAATGTTGATTTATCCATTAAGGATGCACTTGCCGACGGCTCGAACTTATCAGCGGGCGAGGGAACAAAGCATGCTATTTCACCTATACCTTTGTGGGAAAGGGTAAGACTCCGTGATGAGTAGTACGAAGATAGTGATCGCGCATCACACACCCGTATTGCATCTACGCTAATTACGCACACTTGTTTGCGATATATCAATGAAAGCCGAACCATGCCGAACGAATTACGATGTTTGACGACGGACGGAGATAGTGTCTCAAGCTACGTCACGACGTGTGTAGGTATTTCTTATAAAATAATATTATATATTCACAGAGGAATACATTTTGGTTCGGACAGTAGGTACCTGTTGTTATAATTTTCGTTCGTTTTATAATAACATACTGATGTTATTTCACCTATAGTAGGTAAATATTTAGTAAGTAGGTACAATGATTTGTAGGTACATAGTAAATGTATTAGTTTGTTCTTTTCATATTGATGTAGTAAATATTTACCTACAATAATTATTTATTACATAATTAGCAAGTTACTGCTTTTACTACAACATATTTTGTAAAGCAGTGACGGCTCAGTGGCATAGGTTATGGACTTCCGCGCAGCAGGTCCATGGTTCGAATCCCGTCGCGGGCTTAATCTTCACCGCGTGGTAGAAGAGCATTATACGAATGCCCGCCTGGATAGCTACTACCCTCAAGTAAAAAATCGGTCGCCAAGCACCTAAAGGGAAGCAGTGATGGCTCAGTGGCATTGGTTATGGACTGCCTGCGCATCAGGTCCATAGTTTGAATCCCGCCGCGATATTGAGCTTCACCGCGTGGTGGAGAGTTCGTAGCGAAGTTTACTTAGCTGTTCTCAACCGATCAGCAAAGTTTAGCAACGTCGCGCGCGGTCATGAGTTGGATGGGTGACCGCTAGGACAATACTACTGAGCGCTTCCGTGCTTCGGAGGGCACGTTAAGCCGTTGGTCCCGGTTGTGGTCTTAGGATGGCAGTCGTTATAGCATGGTGGTAGGGCATTTTGCGAATGCCCGCCTGTATAGCTACCACCCTCAAGTAGAAAATCTGTCGCCAAGCACCTAACAGTGTGTTCCGGCAGCTGTCCTTGAGAGCCAGTACTTCTAGGTTAGCCTGAACAACATCTTCGACCACATCGTCACTTACCATCAGGTGAGATAGTGGTCAAAGGCTAACCTATCAGGCATAAAAAAAGAGCATTTTGCGAATGCTCGCCGGGATAGCTACCCAAGTAGAAAATCTGTCACCATGCAACTAACGTGAACTCAGTGGCATTAGCTATGGACTGCCTCGCAGCATGTTTATGGTTCGAATCCCGCTGCGGGCTCGAGCTTCACCGCTTGGTGGAAGGTCATAGGGCATTTTGCGAATGTTCGCCTGGCTAGCCACCATCCTCAAGCAGAAAATCTGTCAGTAAGCGCCTAACGGGAAGCAGTGATGGGCCAGTGGCATTAGCTAGTGACTGCCGCGCAGCAGGTCCATGGTTCGAATCCAGCCGCGATATTGAGCTTCCCCGCGTTGGTGAAGAGCATTTTGCGAATGCTCGCCTGGATAGCTACCACCCCCAAGTAGAAAATCTGTCAGAAAGCACCTAACGGGAAGCAGTGATGGCTCAGTGGCATTAGTTTTGGACTGCCACGCAGCAGGTCTATGGTTCGAATCCCGCTGCGGGCTTGAAATTCACCGCTTGGTAGAAGGGCATTTTGCGAATGCTCGCTTGGCTAGCTACCACCCTCAAGTAGAAATTCTGTCACTAAACACTTAACGGGAAGCAGTGATGGCTCTTAGCAATGGACTGCCGCGCAACAGGTCTATGGGTCGAATCCCGCCGCGGGCATGAACTTCACCGCATGGTGGAAGGTTGTTTTGCGAATGCTCGCCCGGCTAGCGAGCTTTGAGATAAGAGTGTGTCGTACCGATTTCAAAATCTGTCTCTAAGCGGTAATGTACGATGGCATCATGGATCTACCAATCCTGGTAGAACACATTTGGAATAAAAATTCTCTACCTACCCGTAACTGATTTAAATTATTTCCAATAAAAATCAATAACTAATCATAGGTTATTTTTGATTAGGTAAGTGCCTACAATCATCGCTAAGTTTACCATATAAACTTTCGTACTTATTACCTTAGGTATAAGTACCTACTACAAATATACATACTTATTCTACTAACTTACGTAGGTAGATACATAGTACTAACTTTATTATTTGTTGTGATCTTATAGCTATGTAGATAGGTATGCAATGTAATGCGCGCCCGCGAATGTCGATTTGACATCGCTGGCAGTTGCGTGCCTAGGCAGGCCTATATGATAAATGATAATTATATCGTAGATAGGTAGGTATCTTCCATTGAGCTTCTAATTCTAACCCTTTACTACTTTGTGTTAGGTAGGTACTTTCTCGAAGTTATATTACTGCTTAGACTATATTCTAAAAAGAATGCGGACTACCTACGTCCATACCGTATCTAACCAAATGCAGATTTTTATATTGTCTAAGTGTTGCTAAAATGATTAGGTACTCACCATAGCTATCATGACCTGCGTATTGACTAATACCTACTAGGTTCTAACTTAGGTGAGAGTAGGTGAGTACCTAGACATAGTTACGTATTTATATTACCCAAGTACCTATCTATATGGATTATGGCGTCCGAACAAACTAATCAAATGCGAAAGAAAATCCGGTCCCCAACTCCCAACATATGTAAATATATATATATATATATATATATAAGTACGTAAGTAGGCATAGGCACTACATATTGGTAGTGTATACATACGTGCACACCAAAAAGCAACAGGGCATTCCTACAATATAATAATATGTTCTAAGATCGCGGCGCGGTGCACGTGACTTTTGGTGGTGTGCGTTTTGTTAATTATATATTAGTGTGCTGCGCATGAGACCCGCCCGCCCGCTTCCCTCACCGCGGAATGGAAGTATTGACATGAGATGCCCAATATTTTGAACGAAAATCTAGCGCGCAAAACTATGTGTGCCGACCTTTGGCTCTAGGATGTTTATGATTATACTACTGGATGTATTTGTTTTCCAAAATGTTATCTAAAATGATCATGAACTGAGCTATGCTTCTATGTAAATAATTTTAGGGATTTCATGCTCTATAAGTCGTTTATTTACGACTAAACATGCGCTAAAATTTGTGATATTACAGGGATGTTTCGAGGCTTATAACTATCATGTGAAGATTTTTTTTACAAATCGGTGCCAAGACAAGCCTAGATAATGAAGAGATAAATCGATATCATGCTTAGTTGTGGACCTAAAACCTCAAATAAGGGAGTGATCATCCTACGGCGTTTGTATGGAAAAGTTACCGGCCAGTTCAACCTTAAATAATGTAATTTATTTCTTATGAATGAATAAACATGTTTACATACATAAAAAGAGTACATATTTCAATAAACATTCCCAAATTTTGAGAAGTAGCCCTAAATAGAAATAGCCCAAGTGAGAAGTGGCCATAATCAGAAGTAGCTAAAATGAGAAGTGGCCATAATGAGAAGTAGTCCATTAGCGAGTCGGTTGCCATAATAAGAATTAGGCCTAATGCGCCTAAACCAACGAATTTCACAAAGTTAGATTTGGCTCCTGGCTACTAATAAATCTCATTAGTGGAAAACTCCCGACATGACGGCCTTTGTAACTGCAGATGGCCAATTTCATGTAAAATTACCTACTGTGATAAAATCAAACACCTCATACAAACCTCGATACAATATATTCTGTCTTGATACACTTCACTTATGGTTCACACAGTAATTGGGCAATAAGTACATAAACATAATCACACTGTAAATTACTAACCACTAGAATACACAATATTAGATGTCACTCCATCGAGTGCTACCGACAGACTGACTTAGCCGATCGTTCTCCCCACCCAGCTAAACATGTCCACGGAATATACTCAGGTGGGTGGGGCCGACCAATCAGAAGGCAGCATAGTACCTAATCAATAGACTTACCAGTAATTGACACATTCGATTAAAGATATATCAGTAACTAATAATTTGTAAGCCTTTCAAAATAATTATAAAACATCCATAAATATACTAAACAACTTAAACATTATTTACAAATCATCACACTACTATTGAATAGAATAATCATATATTTAGATGGGCCTTTTCAAGTATTACTTACTAATATGGACTTTAATACGTACAGAATAAGAACTACCATAGTTTAGAGCATTTATATTTTAGAGCATTTGTGTAGAATCGACGCCAGAAATTATTGAAATGTAAAGCCATTTTAGATATAATTTGTATCCTTGGAGATCTAAATGGCGCCTTTCCATCTTGTCCCTTTGTTTGGATATTGTATTACAGCAGCTCTTAAATTTATTACAGTTAGGAAATGCTGGAGTTAAATTTAATTGCAACAGTTATAAAATATATACTACCTAATAATACATATCAGCTGTTGCCTCCCACTTGGACCGCCTGAGATTTGAATAAACTCAAAATCATTAATCCAATTTAGGCGTTACGCTACGAGGCGCTTACGATGGTCAATTACACATTTTTATATTGAAATATTCTACATTGTACTGTCAAGTACAGCAAAAATAATAGATAGAGCCACTGCGAGAAGAACGGGCAAGAAACTCGGGGACATTCTTTTAAACTTCTTTTAACAATTTGTTACATAGATACTATATAATAAAATTGTTACAATATTTGATTAAATTACGTTTAGGTGACAGGCGATAGCTTGGCAGAGACGGAATTGTCCAAGCATTTTTGTTGTTTAAGTAATCACAAACTGTGTAGTAGGATTTCATAATCAAAATGTTTTTCAGTTTCCGTTCTTTGAGCGTTGTAATATGTTTGGGAACTTAATTATAAAACCATAAATACCAAAGGAGCATATATTTGTCTTTGCTATTCTAAAACATGGCACCGCTATTTTATATTTATTCCTATTGTCGTCGTATAAAGTAGTAAGTGTTCAATTTACCTTAATTTTTAAGAACGTTCATAATATTTTCAAATATATACAGACTTGGTAAAGTTAAAATAATATCAATAATCAATATCTTTAAAAAGATCCCTTAGAGATTAGATCCATTTCATAATTGGCTCTAATAGCACGCTTTTGTAAGACAAAGATTGTCTCTATCTCAGCAGCAGCTCTCCACAACAATACACCATGCGACACACACACTGTGGAAGTACGCGAAATAAACCAGCGGAGCATTAAACCAAACCTATGTGAATTCAGTCAAGATGTAGAAGAATATCGAAGCTTCGGTGTTTGTACCTTGACCTTGGCGTTTTGCGTTTGCAGGGGCATGGGTAGACCCCCCTGTGAAGGGGAAGTTGCGATCCCCCCTTTCTGAGATATGTTTTTTTTTAATTTATAAGCTTACTATTGTCAGTATTTGATTTTAGGGGTGAGGGGCGGTGCGGGGGAGAGATAGAGCCGGGGGGCACAGGGAGCTGTGAAAGGGAAGTTGAGACCCCCACCGGTTCAGGTTTAATAGGTAGATAATGTATTTACTTTTAATTGCTAAAACCTATGTTATTAATGTAGTAGATTGGGTTAGGTTCAAAGTGAGTCACAGACCCGACACAGAGTACACCAATTCCACCTGGTCTTGTGCTACCCCTAGAGTGTATAAAAAAAATGCGGAGCCAGAAGCTCGCTATGGAGATCCTCAGGGGCGATATTGCGAGAGTTCTGGCGAGAGCCCATAAATGAGTCAAATGTAATCATAAAAAAGTAAAGTTTTTATGATAAGTTAGAAAGAAAAAAAAACTTAGAAAGGGGCGAGGGCGGGGGACGCAACTTCCCCTTCACAAGGGGTCTAACCTTCCCCGCACCGCCCCTCCCCCGTAAAATCGATGACTGACAATAGTGAGGTTATAAATTAAAAAAAAAACATCTCTGAAAGGCGGGGATCGCAACATCCCAGAACCAAGGACCTGCGGCACGGCAGACCATAGGCATTGTATTTAGTTTGTTTGTACTTTTAATTTAATATTATTTTTATTGTAATTTTATTGTAAAACATATATGGGTGCAATGTACCTGAAATAAATAAATTTTGAATTTGAATAGCTATTACCCCTCGGCCATCATTGCTTCAAAAAGGCTAGGCTAGAATAAAACTATAGATTTATAGATATAAACTAGGCTAGAATAATATATTAAAGTGACAGTGGAACAGTAGTGCTTTACAAGTCATTTATTTACTAGAATGAACAGTTATTAAGATGACCTAAAAACTACATGATATACAGTTCATTGTATCCTGCCTGCATGCAGACGTGCAAATATTAAAAAGTTTTAAGTCACTGTTACTCATCTTTGTGACTAGAGATGGACTCAAAAACTAAACTAAGGATCTAAAATCTTTATATATTACTAGCAACCTGCCCCGGCTTCACACGGGTGCGATACTGATACTATGAATACTTCAGAATGTTTTAATATTGTTATGTTTGCAATAACGCCTGCTATGCGGATTACATTACAAAATCACAAATATACGATAGGAAAAATTTAAGTCATGTGCGGGATTCGAACCCGCGTTCATCCACCCCTTGAGCCAATGCTCTAACCAATTGAGCTAACATGACATGACGTCATAACTCTAATCTTTCCTATCGATCTTTAACCATCGTATTGGGATGGAGAATGTCTTTATATACAACGTTCAGTGATCTATATTTTTTATGCCTTATAGGTTAGCCTTTGACCACTATCTCTCCTGATGGTAAGTGATGATGTGGCTGAAGATGTTGTTCAGGTTAACCTAGAATTACTGGCTCTCAAGGACAGCTGCCGGAACACACCGTTAGGTGCTTGGCGACAGATAGATATTATATATGTATTTAAGATACTTAATTATATATGGATTAATGCTGTGTTGCTTAAGTGTGGGCCCAATGCCAAAATTACGCAAAAGGAGTATTTTCTAACACACTTTTTGATGGTAACGAACGCAAATATTCCAATAAAAAAAATATAGGAGGCAGGGGATAATCTTGAAGAAGTACAGTAATCGAATAGAATTTTGAAAAAAAACCTCATTGCACTGTAAAAAAAATAACAGATTGCGCTAAAAAAACTGTTTTAATTCAAATGCTCAGAATTATCAGCGACAACCCCACTTTATTTTTTATAAATATAATAGCTAAGCTAGACTAATGTTCTAGTCGAATAATCGATTACATTTTTTATTACTTGTTTATATTTAGAACAATTAAATAAAACTCCACCAAAAACTGTACCCCAAACCTCAAAACCATTACCATCATCAACTGAATCGTGCAATTTTCGACTTTAAACGAAGCTATTTAGACAAAAAATAGAGTACAGCAAAAAACTGATTTTTTATGGCTTTGGGCGCACTCTTAAAATCGCTTCGCAAATCAGCCATTATTGCTCGTAATAAGTAAAGGATAAAAAATATTATTTTGGGTTATCCCTAAGATATAGATATATACTATTGCAGATTTTTATGAACTTGTTAAGGTGTATAATATGTAGTACATTATTTTGGTCTATCTCGTACAGTTCAGTCAGCGCTTGCAATGTAAGCACAAAGAAATGTGTTTATATACATCACATTAGAAACCTTTAAAATTATCATATCAGTGTTTCTCTAATATATGCATGAGTTATATATACATACCTTTCCCTTGAAACAATCTATCTAGGTACTAAAAATACCACAGAAAAATCTGTTGCGTAGTATTAAAGATCTAAGCATATATATATATATATATATATTTTAATTTATTACCATATAAACAATACATAATTAGATTTAAGTAATAAACATTCGAAAACCACTAAGGTTTGTGATGAATGCTTTTTTTTTTTTATACCTGATAGGTTAGCCTTTGACCACTATGTCACCTGATGGTAAGTGATGATGTGGTCGAAGATGTTGTTCAGGCTAACCTAGAAGTACTGGCTCTCAAGGACAGCTGCCGGAACACACCGTTAGGTGCTTGGCGACAGATTTTCTACTTGAGGGTGGTAGCTAGCCAGGCGGGTATTCGCATAATACCCTACCACCATTGCTACACAATAGGGACAGACAGCGAAAAGCGACTACTTTGTTTTATACTATGTAGTGATTGACATTTGTAAACAATGAAAATGTTATCTAACCTGACGAACCAAATTACCTCGGTACTTCGTTATGATCTTGAGTTATGTGTTCAGTACACGTCGCTAGTAAAAGGATATTTAAATTTTGAGTATTGTTTGCTGAATTAACGAAACCAAAGGCCGAATACCTACCTACGAAGTTGCTTTGTTTACTTAAGCGTTTCACAGACGGCAGCTATAATATAAAGCTATATATTATAGCTCGATATATTTCAATACATCTCAACACATTTTCCATAGAAATTGACAAGTGACAACACACGGCAGCTATAATATATTGCTTTAAATTTTTTTTTTTTTTTTTTTTTTTTTTTTTTTAATGTTATTTTGATGGAGCAAGCGCAAGGCCCACCTTATGTTAAGCGGTATCCTCGGCCTATAACAGATGCATTTCATCAAGTGACGAACTGCACTGCGCCCATCACCTTGAGACATACGTGTTAAGTCTCATTTTGCCTGTTATTTCACTGGCTCTCAAGGACTGCTGCCGGATCACACCGTTAGGTGCTTGGCGACAGATTTTCTACTTGAGGGTGGTCGCTAGCCAGGCGGGCATTCGCAAAATGCCCTTCCACCATGCGGTGAAGCTCAAGCTCTGGGCGGGATTCGAACCATGGACCTGCTGCGCGGCAGTCCATAGCCAATGCCACTGAGACATCACTGCTTCACACTGCTTCTTAATACTATATATTAGGTATATCTGCCATCTGTGAACTTCTTTACGTTTTATATAATAACATTGGGTGTATTTTACATTATCTGATCTACACGATGTCTGCAGTCGGAAAACTACTGTTATTATGTTTTTATTTGTTTCGATCGAAGTTGATGGATAGCATAGCGAGTTCAATATATTGCTGATAAATTTAGGATCCGCTTCAGAATGACCTCATAAAGTTTCGGGTCGCTAACCAACACATAAAATAACTGAATGATAAAAATGACTGTTAACATGCACCGCGTCTCAAGCTTTAACCGATGGATAGGCTAAATCGATGACTGTGAAACGCAAAGATAGTGTTTTATTTATTAAGGCCCTGTTTCAGAATGTTCGAGTAAGGTTCGGTTATACTACCCAGAACATATTTAATAAATAAAACACTATCTTTGCGTTTCACAGTCATCGATTTAGCCTATCCAACGGTTAAAGCTTAAAACGCGTTGCATGTTAACTGTCATTATTATCATTCAGTTATTTTATGTTCTGGGTAGTATAACCGGAACTTACTAGAACATTCTGAAACAGGGCCTTAATGTAATGTAATATTTGGAACAGCGCCTTGAGAACAAATAAGCTAACATCCTTGTTGTTTTTAAATAATAGAAATAGGTCAGTAACATTTTGAACCCTGAGAGACCACCGGGTTCGTTTTCCTTTTACAGTTCTTTCTTACAGTTTGAAACAGTGATGGCTCAGTGGTATTGGCTATGGAATGCCGTGCAGCAGGTCCATGTTTCGAATCCCGCCGCGGGCTTGAGCTTCACCGCATGGTGGAAGGGCATTTTGCGAATGCGCGCCTGGCTAGCGACCACCCTCAAGTATAAAATCTGTCGCCAAGCACCTAACAGTGTGTTCCGGGAGCAGTCCTTGAGAGCCAATAAAATTACAGGCACATGAGACCTAACAACTGTACGTCTCAGTGTGACGGGCACAGTGCAATTCGTAATAAAGAAATGCATCTGTGATAGGCAGAGGTTAGTCCGCTTAACATCAGGTGGGCCTCGAGCTTGTTCCGTCACAATAACATTAAAAAAAAACTCATGTGCCCCATGATTATATAATTTTGTAATGTTTTTTCTATTTGTAAACTATTTTATTGATACTCAGTTTTTTGAGGATCAGATGAGGCGATTCATTCACGCACCTGACGCTAAGTGCCTGGCAATAATTTTGGAACCACCCAGTTGATTTTAATTTAGTCAATTTTGCATTGTGGTACGGCTTTTGACGAAGGTCCGTCTAGCTAGCTACCGCCCTCAAGTAGCAAATGTCACCAAGCACTTAGGTTTGTCACCTTGGTGCTTAAGAGCCTGTACAGCTGCTGCATTATTAATATCTTCCACCGCATCCTCACTGACTATCAGGTGACATATTGGCCAAAGGATAAGTAATCAAAAAAAGTTAGTCTAAACCGAACTTCGCATGTTTTACTAATATTTAATGCACATCGTAATCAGGTCGTGAAATTGTTAATTATTAATGTTTGATGAAGATTTCTGTGCACTGAGAAAAACGACTTTGGAGCTTAAATCAAATTTGACCTTTTACCGTTGAATTGTAACTACGCAAGGTGAATTCACAAGTCTTAAGATGATTTTCACCAATCTATAAAAATGTACCATGTTTTATAATAAACAAAACCGTCAAAAAACGCCTTCCGTAAAGTATTTTCAGAATTGAACTTGTTATACGATAATAATTGCAGTATTGACCATAAAATATACCTTAATAATAACAAATATTTTTTAAATATTTTATGAAAACATCAAATTAATATTTTAATAAAACACTTAAAAAATACAAAAATATATCTAGTGACAAGTGTAGTAGTTTTTCTCGATCGTGCGCTCGTAGAGTCAAGACCTCCTGAGGATGCTTCGTGTAGAAGCGAACGCGTCGAAAATTCTTCCGGTTTGGCTGCGTGGCGTTTGTGACGTCACGTCGGCTTAACAGGAAAATTAGGCGGAATTGTCACTAGATATATTTTTGTATTTTTTAAGTGTTTTATTAAAATATTAATTTGATATTTTCATAAAATATTTTAAAAATATTTGTTATTACTAAATATGGATTTCCGCAAAGTAACGCATGAATCTATTTATTAAATATACCTTACTTTTACGGCGGTTTATATACGGTGATTATCACTATAACGTACGACTTAATCAGCCTCATCGAAAAGTCAATATTTAAGAAAGACCACAAAATACACCTTAAATGAAGACGAAAAGAAACATTCGCCTTCACTGACCTCGTTTAACGCCTTCTAGTTGGAAGGCGTTTTTGTACGTAATTTACGTTTGGTCAGTTTTTTGCCTTCATACCATATAAATTGGCCGTCATTAGGGCGCTTTTTACGTTAGATTTTTCTCAGTGTGGGGTGCCGGGTTAGAATGTCACCCCCAACTCTTCCCGTGAGTATCCTAAGGGGCGACTAAGTGTAAAATGCCGGAAGGTGGGCAGCAGCCCTTCTGAGGAACTGCCATCTTACACTGAGATCCCCAAGACGCCTGCCAAGCGTGGGTATTATGGCAAACCCCTTGTAGAGGATGCTATGTTCAGCAGTAGACAATCCAGCTGATATTGTACAGTAAAGCGATGAATTGGAGTTTAATTGAAAGTCGATACATATTCCTTTTGTAGGTTAAAACTGACGTAAAGGGCAAAGGTTAATTGATGTAGTCTTTTGCCGTCATAGATCAAATCAAAGCAATGAAATGAGATGCGTTATAACTTAATGAAAATGTTACCTAAAAATCACAGATGATAACTGAAATTCAATTAAATCGGACTACTTTTGAGGAGGTTGCATCGAATCTTCCTTTTTGTCTATGCACGACGCGAAATGCTATACTAAAAATATTATCAATCAAACTTACCTCCAAAATTATAACGAAATCCCACAAATTCACCTTTAACTCACTTTTCACTTTTCTCAAACAACTTTTAACTTTATATTATTATTTGTCTGTGTTTACGTTTAATGTAATGCAATAGTTCACAGTTTTTTTATATAGTTCCAAATTTGAAATATACTACAAAAAATATAATATATTAAGTAGTATTATTTCTTATGACACACCACTATCTCAGTCGGTTGCTTGACTATAATAAAAGCATATTCTAGCACCTATGATTCTGCGAATGAGTTGCGGTCCCGTTGATAAGCGGAGCGTTTTGCCATACGCGATAAGCGGGGCGTGTTACTTAGACGTTTGGAGGATCTATTAACAAATTATGACACATTGAGTGTCGTAAATCTATTATATTTATTTATGCAACGCTATGCTGACACAGACAGATACAATTTTAATTACATATAATACATATAACATGTTAATGTGCATTTTATATACTGTACAGTTCGTAATAATCTTCAGCCCTTGGAGTGATGTGGTAGAATTTGTACCCTCTCCCCCATATCTTCCTGTTGATTCCGTAAGAGAAGGGAAATATATCAGAATATGGGCAGCAGCATCTGCATGGTGGTAGGGTATTTTGCGAATGCCTGCCTGGCTAGCTACCAACCTCAAGTAGGAAATCTGTCGCCAAGCACCTAACGGTGTGTTGCGGCAGCTGTCCTTGAGAGCCAATACTTCTAGGTTAGCCTGAACAACATCTTCGACCACATCATCACTTACCATCAGGTGAGATAGTGGTCAAAGGCTAACCTATCAGGCATAAAAAATCATCTTCTAAATAACTGCCATCTTACGTACTATCTTACCTACGCTTACGATAAATGTCTATAATTAAGTGTCAATCTAAATTTGTATTTATGTGGACGCTTACTTTTTTAGAAAATTAAATCATATGCAAATAGTAAGCATTTTTTTTCGTCTGACGTTTTATTATCTCGCTGAGTAACATCAACGATATTATTAAGTATTCACCTCGTGGGGTGCCTGGCTAGAATATAACCCCTCCATTACTACCTGTGGGTGTCGTAAGAGGCGACTAAAGGTAAATTAGCGGAAGGTGGGCAGCAGCGCCACTGATATCTTAAACTGCGATCCCCAAGACGCTTACCAAGCGTTGGGATTATGGCAAATCCGACCTTAATAGCTGTGTTCGGCAGTGGATAATCTGGCTGATACAGATATGCAGAACATTTTTTTTCTTTAATTCAATTCGTTTTTTTATCGGAAGTTCAGGTTATACTTTGTTGGTTGTATTAGTTGGTGGTTTTCTACATTTGTACCACAATCACAATGTGTTGTAAGTACGTTACGTATTACCGTTTTTACGATAGAACCTACAAGTGTTGAAAATTCACGTTTCTCTGTTGATAATTTTTCACCTTTTGTTTTTATTGCTATTATTGATAACACGCGATTATAATGTACCATATAGTGATTTAATGTCAATTGAACGTGAGACAGACGTAAGGACGGATGGCGGCGGCGCAGACTACGTGACGTAATCATGAAACAATTATATTCCGTAAAGAGCTGCAGCGTCTTCTGACAGTGGTTGAGCTAGCACACTGTTGCACCCGCCCACTTGCCAGAGAACATGATCGCGTCCAACTGTTGGTGGCGCAGGTTCTCGTTCCTTTTACATTCCATTATGACATGAAACACGTCCTCAATAGATCCACATTGGTGTCAGAAGACGCTGCAGCTCTTTACGGAATATACCAAGTAGTGCTTCGATCAAGAAAGAATATTTTATAATTTAAGTTTAATTTTATTTATAAGGGTGACTCTAAAAGAAAAACCCTGTTTAAAAAATAAAGATTAAAAAAAAAGACAATTATATTATCACACCTGTATATTAGGGCTAGGCAGAGGTATCAGCTGTTTAAACCACTTTTAGTATCCATATCATTATACAATAATTATAATATTTATTTCAGTAACCAGAAAATATAATACGAAGACAAATTTTCTGCAATTTCCTTTTCAGCAAAGAATGCCTGTTCTTTTATAACATAGTTTTTTTTGAATGAGTGTCTGTTGATTATGAAAAATATATGTATGAAGGCGGGTAGGTTTGTAATTTTGTATGCGAGGGTTTGTGGTGGTGAGTCTGTGTATTATGTCTTTAATATTGACAGTAATGTGCATTATAAAGATTGTATTTGTTCAAAACGCTAAATATTTATTACTTGCGCCGTTTGCCATAATGCCGTTATATAAACCTGGAGCGGCATCGTGAAGGGTCCAACTAAATCAAACAAGGCTTAGAACTGGTTGCTTATTATAATGCTCATGCGCAGCTTGAACTCCTGATTGACTGCGTGAAACTAGGCCTCTTTCAAACACTTATTTCTTATGATAAACCTACGTAGTGACGGCTTGGGCACGTACTATTGTGATGGAACAAGCTCGAGGCCCACCTGATGTTAAGCGGACTAACCTCTGCCTATAACAGATGCATTTCGTCACAAATCACGAGTTGCACTGCGCCCGTCACCTTGAGACATAGTTATGCCTGTAATTTCACTGGCTCTCAAGGACTGCTGCCGGAACACACCGTTAGGTGCTTGGCCACAGATTTTCTACTTGAGGGTGGTCGCTAGCCAGGCGGGTATTTGCAAAATGCCCTTTTACCATGCGGTGAAGCTCAAGCCCGCGGTGGGATTCGAAGCATGGACCTGCTGCACGGCAGTCCATTGCCAATGCCACTGAGCCATCACTGCTTCAAAATGATATTCTGATATTAATATTTCTTCCGTCTCTGTATGCTTAAAGTCTAAGGTAATGTATAAAATAAATACATAAATATTTTTACTTAATTAAACTTAAAAAAAACCGACTTCAGTCATAAAATACACAATATTGGCGATGACTCAAAAACGTCATATCTTACTCAAATTTAATTAGGCCCACATGACAAGCACCAGCCTCCGAATATAAAAAAAAAAAACAAAATCCTATAAAAGAGTAATGAGGTTACACACACAAAAAAAAAGATAAATACTGACGAAATAAGAAATTCCTCCACTTTAGATGTCGGTTAAAAATATTGAAAAAATAGTCCTCAGTAATTCCTACACTGAATGTATGAAATGACTTGTGGAAGTCGAGCTATGATAATGCGATTTTTTTGTTTTTTAATCATGGACTTCAACAAGTTATTTTATATTATTCAGTCTCGGAAGTCATTTTTAGTGTAGTATATTGCTTTCAAGATCATTCACTCGTGGTTAGTCTTATGTATATTGGTGTCAACTGTCTTGACGTATAAAACACAAATGAATAGAAACATTATAATTTTAAATTTGTCATCCATAAGAGTAACATACATCAACTGGGATTTCAGCGTAAAAAGAAGAACTATTAGTAAAAATTCAATACTATTAGGTAATTTGCAATAACGCCTGCTATGTGGATTACATTACATAATCACAAATATACGAAAGGAAAAATTTAAGTCATGTGCGGGATTCGAACCCGCGTCCATCCACTCCTTGAGCAGGGGTATGCTCTAACCAATTGAGCTAACATGACATGACGTCATAACTCAAATCTTTCCTATCATTCTTTAACCATCGTATTGGGATGTCGCTTACATCTATACCACTTGCGTTGTACTACAAACAAGAGCAATTTTGCAATTGGTTTTATACTTGTAAATGATGACGCAACCGTATAATTTTAATATTGTTAGGTTTGCAATAACGCCTGCTTGAGAGAAAGATTTCAGTTATGACGTCATGTCATGTTAGCTCCATTGGTTAGAGCATACCCCGGCTCAAGGGGTGGATGGACGCAGGTTCGAATCCCGCACATGACTTAATTTTTTTCTATCGTAGGTTTATTTGTAATTTAGTAATGTAACTATTAGGTAGGTACGTACGTAGATAAGATTTTGTTCATTATAGGTATTATTATACAAAGTAATTTTTAATCAAATATTTATCTATTATCTAATAATTGCATAGTCTCTGAGAGGTTATTTTTATTTATGTACGTACAAGTATAGTACCACCAACTTAACTGTGCAGTTTTCGAGGGCGCTACTGGTCAAGGAAATCAACTACAAACTGTCACAAGGAATGTTGTAGTTCTTTTTTTTGCCGCCTGAACAGATAAGTTGGTGGGACTGTAATCACTGCGAGCACAGAGTATTAATTACAATGGAGGGCGTACGTCGCGACCGTGGAGGTCGTAGCAAGTCAAACCTTATTAAATTATAAAGATATTCGAATAATCGTTATCGTATATAAATATTCTATTGCATTAAAATGTGATTTTAAATACTGTGTTTTGTTTATCAACAACAGACGGATATGAGTCTTTCCTATCGTTCTTTAACCATCGAATTGGGATGGAGCGACATCTATAGTAGAACTTACGTTGTTACTACAAACAAGACCAATTTTGCAATTGGTTTTATACTTGTAAATGATGACGCAACCTTATAGTTTTAATATTGTAATGTTTGCAATCACGCACATGAGTTAATTTTTTCCTATCGTATATTAGTAATTTTGTAATGTAATCCGCATAGCAGGCGTTGTTGCAAACATAGCAATATAAAAAAAAGACAGATACCTGTGAGATCTGCAATTTACATTGTACACTTAAGACTATTTGGCTTATTAAATTGTTTTTTTTCAAGCAATAGTAGGAATATACCTAACTATTGCATATGCGGCATAACCTACGAGGCATAACTCATCGATACATCATATTATGAATATAAAAATAATACCAAAAAATGGAACCGACTTCAACACTTCTAATGTGTGAAATAACTTGTTGAAGTCGTTACCATGATGGTTCAAAAGTACCTATTATCAATATTTTGGTAAAAAAAATATTTTTATAATTTTTAGTGACCCTTGCTACTTATGGGATCAATTGTCATTCACTGTCAATGGCTATATCATCAAGATAGGAAAATACTTTACAGTTATTGGAGTGTAACTCAAAAACGGCTTCACCGGTTTAGATGAAATTTAAACGGGATCAAACGGCAAACATCAGCTTAAAATAAAAAAAAACATCAAAATCGGTTCACCCAGTCAAAAGTTCTGAGGTAACAAACATAAAAAATACAGACCAATTGTATTCAATTTATTTTTAGAAAAAAAACGAAAGAGGTATTCCTCCTTCGTTTTTTTGAAGTCGGTATAAAAAAATATATTGAGCAGTGATAGCTCAATGGCTTTGGCTATAGACTGCCACGCAGCAGGTCAATGGTTTGAATCCCGCCGCGGGCTTGAGCTTCACCGCATGGTGGAAGGACATTTTGCGAATGCTCGCCTGGCTAGCGACCACCCTCAAGTAGAAAATCTGTCGCCAAGCACCTAACGGTGTGTTCCGGCAGCAGTCCTTGAGAGCCAGTGAAATTTCAGGCACATGAGACTTAACAACTATGTCTCAAGGTTCCGGGCGCAGTGCAATTCGTGACTTGTGACCAAATGCATATGTTATAGGCAGAGGTTAGTCCGCTTAACATCAGGTGGGCCTCGAGATTGTCCCGTCACCATAACATTAAAAAAAAACTTTCAATTTAGTTCGGTATACATTGGACATGCTTGTCAAAGATGATGTCTATTGTAATTATTACCATAGTTAAACCAGATAAGTAGTATGACTTTATACAGCGGTAACAAACACGGTGTGTCGCATGTCGTTTGCGTGCGTATGCGCACGTGTCACAACATGCACACTGTGACAAATGTCTAGCGCGTCCAGAGTGCGTAGATTTACTAAAGAGTTATGTGCCAACTCAACAATAACCTCATTAGTAACTAAATCAGCTGAACAGAAATATGGCCGCCATCTTGTTACTTAACATTTTAAACATGGGTGGGACGGTGTATAAATTGACAGCTGATTTAAGCAGTACTTAGGTATAATGCGATTAAAATAAGAAGAGGATCGGCTTAGCGCCATGTTGTGACGTCAAAACTAGAACTTTGTACAGTGTGCAAAACAAGAAATGATAAAACATGTATAAATTAATAAATAAAATAAAATACTCCACTGCAAATAATTTATTTTCATTAAGCGTTTTAACGATCCCTCAAAATTAAAACTGGAAGTTAATATATTTATGGAATCGTTTCTTAAAGCCCTTCATTTTGATACACATCACGATGGTTTTCTGAAGAAAAAATAAATTGTTTTTCTCACTATATGGCGTATAATCCACCAGTTAGTTTTTAATTTTTTTAAGTGCATAGTGTCACTTGAACTATCAAGATAAATCTAACGATGACTCGTACATTAAAATCGGTTAGGCCGTTTAGAAGTTATAGTGAAATAAAGAAACTCACAAACGTACATACATACATGAACCCTGAAAACTTAACACACGTTTATGTGGGAAGTCGTGTAAAGAAACTAGCAGTCATAGGTAAGTAAACGAAGTTGTAGGTGACTGTAGGTAGGTACAGCAAATACAGAAATAATTTGAACTGATTTCATTTGTTATATTTTGTATTTAGGTATCTTTATTTGAACCGCTTAGCTCTTCGATGCCGCATGTCCTGATGGCCAACAGAGTTAGACTCATCGTTATCATCGTAACGGGTAAAAAATCAAATATAACAATCGCACAAAAAACAAATTAAACAAATCAATAAGTACTCGAAAACGTGTCGCGTAGTAGTACACCGTCGGAGAAACAAGACCCTGACGCCCGCGTTGTCATCAAACCAAGATGGCGTCTGTGCTGTCAACCTTAAAAATTTGAATTTATTATTCATCAATTTCGGGTCACTCATTTAAAATTACGTATAAATATAAGATGCTATTTTTAAGTTTGTTCTGCTGATCGTACTTATTAGAGTGAATATGAGTGAAGTTAGCCGAGAGCCCGTCCTATTCTTATTTTAATCGCATTGTACTGGATAAAGATATGTAGCGTTTATGAGTAAGAAATTTTGCTAATCAGCGGCTAAGTAATGCTTAAAATTTACGTAGCGTTTATAAGTAAGACTGTAATAATATATCATAAAAACCATGTATTTAGGAAGCTACGAATTGATTTGCTATAGTATACCTATTACCTATACCTATTACCTATACATATTACATAGATAAGGTAGGTACATAAAACTTTCAGGTATGGACAACCAAACTAGACAAGAAGCGCTCGTAGCGCAGTTTGCTTAGCCGTTCTTAACCGATCAGCAAAGTTAAGCAACACCCGCCGCCGTCATGTTTTGGATGGGTGACCGCTAGTGACTACTACTGAGCCCTTCCGTGCTTCGAAGGGCACGTTAAGCCGTCGCGTCGGTCCCAGTTGTCGTCTTAGGATGGCAGTCATTATAGCATGGTGGTAGGGCATTTTGCGAATGACCGCCTGGCCAGCTACCACCCTCAATTAGAAAATCGGTCGCACCAAACGGTGTATTCACGCAGCTGTCCTCGAGAGCCAGTAATTCTAGGTTAGCGTGAACAACATCTTTGACCACATCATAACTTACCATCAGGTGAGATAATGGTCAAAGCCTTACCTACCTGTCATGCATAAAAAAATAAAGACATTCAAATCTCCTAGGGGCTTACAGTTAAACTACTTTCTGGTTTTACCATGTTACTGTGACCACAATAACGATATATAACAATACTAAGTACCTATGTATGGATACCTAGAGTGCTTATTATGATGATATGCTTTTTTTTGTGGTATGCCTTTATTAACAAAATACTACGAACTATATACAACACTACAGCTACTACAATAAAAGCAGCGTGCTCAGCATGCTGGCAGCATTGCCCCGTTGATATTCTTAGAGTGATAGAAAGTTCAAAGAGGACGCTAGATAGGCTACCAGAAAAGGAGCTGGTGTATCACCAAATATGCATTTTCTGGTCAGTACTAACCAGGGTTGGCATGAATAAATCACATTGATTTAAATCACATTGATTAATCAAGTGATTTTAAAATCATTGATTTAATCAAATTGTTATACATCTTTTCTATATGTACAACTTAAAATTCTAAATTTTAGACAACCGATATAACCGGTATATACATATCAATGTTTATTCTCACTTTGTATTAGAATTATAATTCATGAATAAAAACACCAACTTTCCAGCTTTTTCCGTTCCTAATATGTTCCTGATTTTAGAATGTACTAATCCAAAGTTGGTAATTTTAACAATTTATTGTTAAATTTGCGTTTCTTATGAACAATGTGAACCGAACTCAAGTGTCAAACAAAACAAAGCGCGGGAAATACCGCCGGCAAGAAATCGCGTGTAAATTCACACAGTTATTTAGAAATTTTGGAGGACTTTAAAAACTGAAGCAAAAAATCGAAAAAATCACGACTTTTTAATTTTTTGCCAAATAATCAATGATTTTAGATTTTTTGATAAAAATCTTGATTTTTTCCAACCCTGGTACGGTACTAACTATACTGATTCGTGACTTGTCAAATCGGTTGAGTGGTTATTTAGGTAAGCTTCTATACAATTGAATATAATAAGCATATGAAATAGGTACCTTTGACCTATGATATATAGGTAGGTATCTGTCTAACTCCATAATTAGCGCTCCCTTGATCCATCCAATATGGAAACATTTGTTCCATAGTGGATGGAACAAATGTTTGAACTGAAAGACTGGCGTTTGATTACAATTACGGGCATCACTGCAGGTCAAAGACAGACTTCGGAGTTTGAAGAGACGCTATCATGCCATTGCATCAAGGAAGCATTCTTGACCGTATCTTTTATATAAGCAAAGACAAATAAAAGGTCCTTCGTAGGGAATAGTGCGCGGTTTTATAATAAAGGTCCCATATTTTTAGAGTGACGTGTTCTTTTACACGGTTACCAACTCCTTTTTGTTTGCCCAATGTATGACAGCTCACTTTCACAATCAATCAAGGTGTTTACCTGCATCTTGTAGGGGAATATTGCATTTGACAGGTATTAAAAATAGACTGATCCTCTTGTGCGGCTCGAAGTTAGTTTTTATAGAAGCTCGTCTCAAGACATTACCAATTTAGTCGGTGACACCCATTGACCCATATATACTAGACGCGACATCTCAAACGAGCATAGCCGACCAGCCTGCGTCCTAAGATACGGCAAAAACCGATCGGGAAAAATAGACTAAATCGATGGAATAACTTTTCACAAGTGAATTAATATTTTGGGATTAGGTAAATACGCCCGAATACATTATTATTTTGTCGATTTGTAATTGAACAAGACCATGCTTCACGGCACAGCATAGGCAGCCATGTTCACGGATTGAAATATTATTTGTATTGGCAACATTAGCCTACCAGCATTGTGGCGCTGCGTGTTAGGATCGTTTGGACAGACGATATAATAGGTTCTAGGCTGCAGTCTGATCTCGTAAAGCGCTGAAGTGCATTATGTATAAAATTTGCTAAAATGGATACGACTTTTGCCTAAAATGACTTCTCTGTAGTAAGATAGCAGGTTGTCGCTCAACCGTGGAACTCACACACTATACACTTGTTGTGATTATTAAAACACAAAAACGCTTGGACGCAGGGGATAGCTAGTTATCACCTACAGAATTAATACAAATATTGTAATAATTTTAAATTATATTTTATAACACATTTGCTTGTAAAGTGTCTCTTATCTACCAATTTCAATATCGTATTGTATCTCACCTAAAATGCACAAATCAAGATGTCTAAAACCAACGGTACTTTTTAAAATCTTAGCAAAGAGTTTTTAAGTCAGAAAGTGTTCAACATTTTTTATGAATAAAATTAACTTAGGGAGATAAAATATTATAAATAAACATTTAATTCTTTAATATAATTAATTTTGACCATAAATTACAACCATAATCTGTTACAAAACACAAATATATTAATTAACTTTATTAGTAATACTGGCTGTTTTTGTGCCTTGCTGATCGCTAATTTGTGAACAAGTCAAAATTATGCCGCGCTTTTTTTCTTTTCTCTGTATCAAGTAATTTAAGATTTATTCCTCTGCTTTCTTGTAGCAATATCGCCTCGGCTGTAATTTTCAACTTACATCACTTATATCATAATTTACTATTGTAATACATTGATAGATCTCAAACGAGCATAGCCGACTAGCCTGCGTCCTAAGATACGGCAAAAACCGATCGGGAAAAATAGACTAAATCGATGGAATAACTTTTCACAAGTGAATTAATATTTTGGGATTAGGTAAATACGCCCGAATACATTATTATTTTGTCGATTTGTAATTGAACAAGACCATGCTTCACGGCACAGCATAGGCAGCCATGTTCACGGATTGAAATATTATTTGTATTGGCAACATTAGCCTACCAGCATTGTGGCGCTGCGTGTTAGGATCGTTTGGACAGACGATATAATAGGTTCTAGGCTGCAGTCTGATCTCGTAAAGCGCTGAAGTGCATTATGTATAAAATTTGCTAAAATGGATACGACTTTTGCCTAAAATGACTTCTCTGTAGTAAGATAGCAGGTTGTCGCTCAACCGTGGAACTCACACACTATACACTTGTTGTGATTATTAAAACACAAAAACGCTTGGACGCAGGGGATAGCTAGTTATCACCTACAGAATTAATACAAATATTGTAATAATTTTAAATTATATTTTATAACACATTTGCTTGTAAAGTGTCTCTTATCTACCAATTTCAATATCGTATTGTATCTCACCTAAAATGCACAAATCAAGATGTCTAAAACCAACGGTACTTTTTAAAATCTTAGCAAAGAGTTTTTAAGTCAGAAAGTGTTCAACATTTTTTATGAATAAAATTAACTTAGGGAGATAAAATATTATAAATAAACATTTAATTCTTTAATATAATTAATTTTGACCATAAATTACAACCATAATCTGTTACAAAACACAAATATATTAATTAACTTTATTAGTAATACTGGCTGTTTTTGTGCCTTGCTGATCGCTAATTTGTGAACAAGTCAAAATTATGCCGCGCTTTTTTTCTTTTCTCTGTATCAAGTAATTTAAGATTTATTCCTCTGCTTTCTTGTAGCAATATCGCCTCGGCTGTAATTTTCAACTTACATCACTTATATCATAATTTACTATTGTAATACATTGATAGATGACGTTTAAAAGAATAGCACCGATTTTCTTGCCCGTTCTTCTTACAGTGGCTCTATGTATATTTTGCTAAATGCAGCAGTGGAATGTAAAATATTTCAATATAAAAAAGTGTAGTTATAAGTGGGTCGTATATCCCTAAATTGAATGAGTGATTTTGGCTTTGTATTTTTTATTTAGACTAAAAAACAATCTGGCGCTGTATGTTTTAGAGTTCGATTAGATGATATTTAGCATTGCAGCTAATACCTGTCAATCGTGAAGTTTTGTTCGGAGCTGTCAATAAAATACGCATTCGCCTCGCGCAGGCCCGCGCTGTCATCTATGTACAGTCCCACCAACTTATCTCTTCAGGCGGCAAAAAAAAGAACTACAACATTCCTTCAAATTGTGACAGTTTGTAGTTGATTTCCTTGACCAGTAGCGCCCTCTAAAACTGCACAGTTTAGTTGGTGGTATTATACGTTGTTTATCTATGGCATTACTTACTCGTTTATCTCAATGGTAATATTTAATCTGTGTTCAGTCAGTAGCATAAATTGTATGATGCTAATTTCTCACATAAAAACACCTAATATGATAAGATAGAAGCGTAATCATGTCATAATTTCTAGAACGGATGAAAATCAACATCAGTATACATGAAAACAGGAAATATGGCTTCAGGTAAAACCGCCAATTCTACGAGGTTATTTTAGTCATTATTCTCACGAGTATAAGAATGAAATTGAGATGTGTTCCTTATCTCTGGTAAATTAGGTTCAGTTGAATTTCGCTAAGATGTAACGAGGTTAGAGATAAGTTATGTAGCCTTGATAATATAAATCAAGTAAGTACATTGATGTGTTATAGTGTCGTAATTACTACCTGTGTTCCGAAAGATAACCGTGATAAAACAATATGACACAGCAAACAGTTATTAATTACCTAGAGACTTGAAGAAAAGTCAACTTTGAAAGTAGACGACCTGACAAGGAGATACATACGCAATGTCAACACTCATTTGGTCCACATTGAAAACCCTAACACGAGAAGCCATTAACAAAGAAATAATAATAATAGTAAATCCTAACACGAAATACCAATACTTCAAAATTACAATATTTAAAATTTCAACAGTTGAAATTAATAACTACAAAAGGCAATTTGTTGTGTTTTCTTAAATTTGGTTCAGAAAATTGATACACTTTTAATAATTCTAAATAATTTTCCAAAAAGTCATCTGACAGTGAAGGTTCATCCAGGCATTCGCTAAATGACCTACCGCCATGCGATGAAGTTTAATATAATATAATAATAACATGTATTGATCAAAAAACTTTACATAATAGTAACTTAGTGCTTGTTGCGTCAACGTTAATTAGAGAGTTGAGTTAATTTGGTTTTTGTATGTAAATTGACACTTAATTCGAGTTTATCTCTCGTTTCCTCAATGGCGCAAGTGGGCCTTAGACTTATAAATAGATAGGTACCAACTTACACTAATTTCGATAACCTTATATTTGGATTATTAGATACCTTAGAATAACCTAAACACTTAATTAGATTTAGTTGTTTGACATAATATTAGTAGCAGTGGTGCTTATTATCACATTAGGATTCCCTGTGTTGTGGATGGCTTGCCTCTTCCAGGTGCATAATACATAATAAGATTTTTTCATGATATACCTTTTCAACACCCTTGCTCGTAAAGTGAGCTTTATTATATCGTTCTTAGGGCTATAATATAAACCGAACTATAACACTCTCGTGCTTTATTACGCACTAGTGTATAATAATATTATACACTAGTGCGTAATAGAATTATGCCTACAAAGTTAAGTTAGTACCTAACTGCAAATTAAATGCGAGTAAACAGAGCATTTTCAATTTAATCGGGTAATTTATACCTACAAAGTTAAGTTAGTACCTAACTGCAAATTATATGCGAGTAAACAGAGCATTTTAAATTTAACCGGGTAATACAGATTTGTTACATCAAATAGATTTACATGTAATCAACCATCATACATTTGCCGCGCGCAAAATATAAAAAAACTTGCTTTCTATTTTCCATAATTTTCGTATGTTGTTTGTATCGCATTTGTGCATTATATATTTTTTTTCCTTGCAAGGGTGTTGAAAAAGTGCGTATGAAACTCGTGAGCAACTTGCTCATTATACACTCGGCTGAGTTACGCCCTCGCCTACGGCTCGGGCTGCAACACACAGCCTCGTATGTAATGAGCAACTTAGCTCACTTGTATTATAATGGGCCGCACCAACGAAATAAAGAGGTCAAATTATTTGTCTATTACCAAAATGTTCGTGGGCTGAAAGGCAAACTACAAAAGGATTGGCGAAAGAATCTTCCTACGATGGAGCATAACTTGGTGGCAATCACAGAAACCTTCTTAGACAAATCCGTTGAGGACTCTGAAGTAGTTGGTGGTGACTGGAGAGTACTGCGGCGTGATCGAAATACTCCCTGTGGAGGTGCACTGCTGGCTGCTCGCGCCCCTATCACATTACGTCGACATCCGGAGCTGGAGTCTGTTGACGGTGGTGAGGACTTGTGGGCGAGTTTCGATTGGTGCGGGCATAAGGTGTATGTATGTGTTTTCTATATTAAATCACATGGCCCTGACGATATTTACATGAAGTGGTTTACTAAAGTGGAAAGTTTTATTAATGACTTGAAAGGCATGGTGCTAATTTTCGGCGACTTAAATTTGTATACTGCTTCAGCAAACGTAAATAATTACTGCAATTATTTTATGACATTCTGTAATTTATTTAATAATAATGCTATACCAAACTGTAATAATAGAATGCTGGACGTAGTTATGACTAGGAAAGACACACCTGCTAATGTCACTGTGTTAGAGGCGGATCCTTTAGTTGCAATTGATCCTCATCACCCACCCTTGGATATTACTGTTAATATTTTTTCCCATAAAGACAATAATAAAATAGAGCCCAGTAATATAGATGTAAGTAAAGATTGGAATTTTAGAAAATGTAATCGTGCCTCAGTAATCGAGTATCTATGTAATGTATCGTGGTATGACTCCTTCAACTTTGACGATGTCTCTTTAAGCACAGAATCTTTTTATAATATGGTATATCAGATTTTTGACCATTGCATAACAAAAAAGCGTCGCAGTGCGTCAAAGGAGTCGCGGTATCCGGTCTGGTTCAGCAGGGACATAATAGCCGACACAAAACTCAAACTGAGGCTTCATAGAAACTGGAAGCGTACAGGGTCTGGGGAGGCCTACGATCAGTTCTCCGAATTAAGATCGGTACTGAAAACGCGTGTCATGAGTGCTTATGCCACATATGTTGCCAATATAGAGCGGGACATCAAAGCTGATCCTCGGGGCTTCTGGAGGCACTTGACAAGCCTACGATCTAAGGGGGGTTTTGAGCCTATTGTCACGTACAAGGGTAGTACTGTAAGTGGAGTGCAGGCTTCAGAAGCATTTGCGGATTTTTTCTCCAGCGTGTTTCTGTCGGATGAACCTGAACTTGACGCAAATACCATCTCAAGCAGGGACATGTCTTGCACTAGCAATTATGTCCACATTGACAGAATTACACCCTGGGATGTGGCAGCCGGTATCCAGAAGCTTAAACCTAACAGCTCCATAGGTCCTGACGGTATTCCTCCTTGGTTTCTTAAGGAAGGTAAGAAACATGTAATATATCCCCTATGTCATATTTTTAATCTCGCGTTAAAAAATGGTAAGTACCCGACAGAATGGAAGTTATCACGTGTCACTCCTATACCGAAAACCTCGGACAAGGCAGCCGTTGAGGATTATCGTCCCATAGCCATACAATCTGCTCCAGCTAAGGTTTTTGAGCACGTGCTCTGCAACAAACTGTATAAACAGATCGAGCCATTTCTTTGCAACGAGCAACATGGGTTTAGAAGTAGAAGGTCTGTAAATACCAACTTGTTGGTACTCGTTGACTACATCTCTGCCAGTTTAGATTGTGGAAGGCAAGTTGATGTGTTATACTTTGACTTCCGGAGGGCGTTCGATAGAGTTAACAACGACATACTGTTGGGTAAGCTTAGTGCAATTGGTCTCTCTCCGAGCTTTTTACGTTTTGTTGCAGACTATCTCCGAGATCGCCAGCAGTATGTTCGACTTGGTCTGTATGAGTCCCGCCCTTATCACACGCGCTCCGGGGTCAGCCAGGGATCGGTGCTTGGGCCGCTTCTTTTTATTCTCATGGTGAATGACCTTCCCAGAGTTATCCAGCATTCACAATGTCTTCTATATGCTGATGACTTGAAGCTCTTCCTAAAAATTAAAACAGTGGAAGACTGCCTTCGGATGCAGCAGGATGTGGATGCTGTTTATCAGTGGAGCGTAGATAATGGGATGGAGTTTAATGTTTCAAAGTGTTCCGAGATGACGTTTGGTCGACTGCGCTGCCCAATCGAATTCCACTACAAATTAGGTAACACAGTGATTACACGAACTGATGCTGTTAAAGATTTGGGCGTCACATTCGATAGAACGCTTACTTTTAATGACCACATTGCGACGGTGGCTAAGGAATCTTTTCGTAGACTGGGTTTTGTGCTTCGGAATTCTCGAGACTTCAGTGACATTAACGTGATTAAGTTAATATTTGGAGCACTTGTTCGGAGTAAGCTGGAGGCAAGTGCTTGTGTGTGGCATCCGCATGAGGACAACTACACTTTAATGCTGGAGAGGGTTCAAAAGGCGTTTCTCAGATACCTATACAAGCGCGCATATGGGTATTACCCATACCTTTACCCCACAAACTTTCTGCTTGGTTGCCTGGGTTATGGCTCTTTGGAAGTCAGGAGATCCTACGACCAAATAGTTATGATGTGTAGGATACTACGTGGCAAGGTGGATGCTCCGGATCTCAATGAGCAGTTGTGTCGTATATGTGTTCCTGATCACTACATGCGGGCCAGAGGCCACAAACTGTTCTCTGTCCCGCAATGCAGAACTGTTGCTCATAGAGTGTCACCGATACCGCGCTCCCTTGCCGCACTTCTTGACGCGAGTCCAGAGACTGATATATTTGACGGTTGTTGGAGAAACCTTCTGACAGAATGTTTACGATATTGTGAGATTACATTCACAAGGGATTCGAAAGTACAATAATGTTAAATATTTTGACATCTTAATTTTTTTGACCAGATTAATCTTATTTTAGTAATTTTGTAAACATTATGTAGTATTTTTTTTTAATTGACTTGTCATTTAAATTTTCTTTTTTAATTTGACATTTAATTTTTGATAAGATACATTTTATTATAGTAATTATTATTTCAATTGACTGACTGTAATATGTGCTAGTTTTTAAGTTATTTTTACTATCATTAGTGTAACTCGCTTTGTAGCGGTACTAATTTTGAATAAACTAAATAAATAAATAATCTACTATTATAAGATTTGTGAAAAAGTAGGTTTTGCTGCCTGGTGTACAAAAGTTATATGAAACGGTACCATTTAAACTATTTAGATGAAGTGCACTACCAGAGACGCTACTTTTCATATGCTACACTGCACCGCAGTGTAGGAGGAAGGGCCGAAAATCTACTGTACAGATAAAATTTTTATAATTCCATATATTTATGAATATTTAAAAACGTCCGGTAGCCCTATGGGAACGGAACCTAAAAATTAAATTTTGCAACGAAGGAGTTCCTTATGTTCATTTTATTTATTTTACTGGTAGGAGCAATACAAAAAGGGGTAAACAAATAATATGAAATAAGCCAATGCCATCTTATCATCAACTCAAAAGTCATATTATTCTTCTAAAAGTATATTTTCAACAATGTTTAAGCAAGAGGCAATCAATATCTATCAACTGAAAGAGAAAAACGAGTGACAAAATATGAAGCAGTGATGGCTCGGTGGCATGGGCTATGGACTACCAGGTCCATGGTTCGAATCCTGCCGCGGGCTCGAGTTTCACAGCATGGTGGAAGGGCATTTTGCGAATGACCACCTGGCTAGCGACCACCCTCAAGTAGAATCTGTCACCAAGCACCTAACGGTGTGTTCTGGCAGCTGTCCTTGAGAGCCAGTAATTCTAGGTTAATCCTGTTAACACCTTCGACCACATCATCACTTACCGTCAGGTGAGATTTTGGTCAAAGGCATATCTAAAAGCAATTAAAAAAAACAAGAACTTGGGCTATATTTAACAAATAATAAAACAATTTAACGATAGGGATCTGTATAAATTAAAATTCATCTTAGTCCTACCGGTAATTAGTATAAATAAAATTGTACTTAACCCCACCTGTAGGGATAACTAAGTATGGCTAGGAACCAGCGATTAAAATATCCTTGTTATATGTCACAGAAATTTGACTAATGGAGATATGAATTCTGCTTGAAATATACATTCTCACGCTTCATCATACAGATGCAATAGCTCATTGAGTCAAGAAAACCGCGACACGCTAATAAATCGACAATTTAATATGAGACTTTCATTTCTCATAGGTCACGAAAAGTACGCCTGAAATTGCCTTATCAGAGAGTACTTTTCGTACCAGAAGAACGATTTTTCCTTTTGTTAAAATTTCAAAAACTATGTATGTCATTAAATTGCATAGTAAAACTGTAATGAATAGTGGGCACTTATTATAAAAAAATATTATCTACAATTTGTAGAGTAACTTTTCCGAACACACATTAGAACTAGGCGAAGAGCTAGTGCACTCTATCGGGGAAATCCGCAATTGAGAGTGATGTAAATGAGCAGTGGATGACACTAGTGACGAATATAGATATATAGATACAAAATAGTAAGAAGGCCTGGCGAGCCATACAGAAACTAATCAATGATCTGCCTGTAGCTAAGAATCCTGGTCCACCAACTTTTTCTCACAGGTAATTCCCAAAATCGCTTGATCAATATATAAAAAAACATCAAGTTCAAATCAAAATAACGATCACATAAGCAAACCTTTTACAATAACTGAAATAATTTAAGGAATAAAGTCCCTCAAATTGGTAAAGCATCAGGTCTTGATGACATCATTGATGGTCAACTAAAACACCTCGGACCAGTTGCGACATCGAGGCTATTAACTCTATTTAACGCCTGTATCTAGACACAAACATTACAAAATACTGGCGACAACCAAATGTAATTAACATTCTGCTTAAACCAGGAAAATGTCCAAAACAGCCCAAGCGTTACCGCCCTACTCGTATATCCTTACAATGCCACACGTTCAAGCTTAATCATCTTATACCAATTACAGACCCAAACCCGATTCCTGAGCAAGCTGGTTTCAGACACGGGAAGTCCTGCACTAATCAAACTCTAAAATTGACCCATTTCATAGAAGACGGGTTTGAAGCGAATAATGTAACTGGGGTCGTATTTGTCGATCTATCGGTTGCCCACGACACAGTTAACATTCGATGCCTCCTGGCAAAAGTTAACAGCCACGTTCAGGACTCAGAATACGTGCGCAACCCAAGTGAAATCCTGCATAACCACCGTATTCAAGTCCTCAACAACCGTAGGAGTAGATGACGCCGTCAATAAAACGGTCTCCCCCAATATAGCGTGCTGGCTCCGATTTGATTTAATATATACACAAATGACCAGCCTTGCTCCCCTCAAAAACAGTGCTTCCTGTAGGTACGCAGACGACCTCGCATTCGCTCCTCAGACCCTAAACTTCGAGGAGGCTAAAGAACGTCGGTGATGACGATGGCACTATAGGAACTAGAAAACTACTATGATGAAAATGCTCTCCAGCTTAACCCATCTAAAACACAATCCTGTGTCTTCCACCTCCGCAACTGTCAGGCTTACCCACCCTCCAGAATTGCTTGGCGAGGCGTGAATATAGAACACTGCGCCAAACTATTTTACTTTGGCGTAACCCTGGACAGGGCTCTGACTTACAAACATCACTGTCATAAAACAAAACAAAAAGTAAGTGCTAGAAATAATTTGCTTCTGCGCCTTACATCTACCACCTGGGCAGCAACTCCACATGTCCTTCACATAACTGGTTTGTCCCATTCTCCGCAGAGAGTTTGCTTGTCCAGTGTGGCACCGTTACGCTAATGCCAAAGGTTGATGTAGCTTTGAACGATACCCTCCGCATCATTGCAGGGTGCCTTAAGCCTACTCCCCTGAAGCTACTGTATCCTCTTGCAGGTATTTCTCCACCAGAAACCCGACGTGAGGTAGCCTGCTCTGATGAAAAACTCAGACAGCAAACTGATAGTCAACACCCTATGTTCGACTATCTGCCACTTCCAGCGCGCTTAAAGAGCTGTAAAAGTTTTCACCGGGTTATAACTCTTTTAGAAAAAAAATATATAAACATCATTAACACCCGTGGTATATTTGTACAGAATAACCTCCAAGATAAAATCTTTTAGAGGATAGTGGAAGAATTCAATAAGTTCAGAATATAAGTTGTGCTGATCTCAAATAGTAACAGAAGGAGAAGAATGAATACAGTTCCTTCTGAGAAAGTATCTCATCCTTTGTTAATATATTACTTACTAAGTACCTATCTACTTAGAAATATTATCTTTTGTAGGTATATCAAAAAGTCAAATAGGTTCTTACTTATATTTGTTTTTATGAAATGTACCTTTCACGCAGCTGCATATGTATCAAGCATCTGTACAAATGTTTGTTGAACACAGCTAAAGGCTAGGCACTGTTACTGAACAATGCTCAGTAGCATGGGTAAATATACAATCATTGGTATAATGCATTATACTATTTATACTAAGGACGTATCTGTTCAAATATTTACAAGCCTTTCAATTTTTTTACTGACTTTTTAACCGAGGTATCTCTCAAGTCGGCGAGATTTTTTATATTCAATGTATTTGCCGGATCATCCAAACCTGTTTATTTTTAATTCTGTAGCTGCCTCCAAATTAATCATAATTATTTGGTTGCTACCTCCAAGTTGAAAGGATCGTTGGGAAAAAGAAGAAAAGGTCCAATAAAAAGGTGGATTGCCGACATCATAAACACAGCGGGGAACAATTGGATGACCAAAGCAAAAGGCAGAGATAACTATATAGATAACTATCTTACTTAATATGATAAAATGTATATTGTTAAGAAGTTAAAAATGGGAGAAGCCACTGGTTCCTGAAACACAGTTATACACTAGTTCGAGAACCTACGGGTTCATTAATAACTACTGTAATCAATGTATGTCAATAAAAATATATTTGTTTGTTTGTTTGTTAGAGATTCTTGGATTAAGCTGGAGGAGACCTATACCCTCAGGAACAGGGGTTCCAATACCCGATGAAAAAGTATAAATTCAGATTTATATAAAGTTAATAATATTATTATATACGTTATTGGTAATATTTGAGATGTATTGGAAATAAACAGGCTTATTATTATTATTACCTCCAAGTTGGTCCCAATTATTCGGTAGCTACCTCCAAATGGGTTCCGATAATTCGGTAGCTACCTCCATGTTGTTTCGAATTATTCGGCAGCTACCTCCAAGTGGGTCCCAATTATTCGGTAGCTACCTCCAAATGGGTCCCAATAATTCGGTAGCTACCTCCAAGTAGGTATCAGTTATTCGGTAGCTACCTCCAAGTTGGTCCCAGCTATTCGGTAGCTACCTAAAAGTTAGTCCCAATTTTGGTCTCAATGAAATTCCATCAACATCGGTTGAGTATTTTTTTAAGTTACACTCAATTAACTAAAATGTTTATTTGCCCATAAGCCTGTACCTGTATGCCATGGTAACTGCAACTGTCGATGGTGACCATGCATAATTGTGGGCGAGTGACAATCGATCTTGTGAGCTGTTCACCAGAGCAGAACAGAAACCTTTTATATTCTAAGCTCCGCCAAACCCCGTGGAGCGTGAAAGGGACAGTATGCTAGGGGCGTGTTTTTTTTATCACAACTTCTTTATTTATCTGAGTACTCAATTCGATGTTTTGGTTGACATACCTTTGGGCATCATCTTCACCAACATGTTAGAAAGTCGTAAGTGGCGATCTTATGGCAATGATTAAGTAGTAAGCGCCCTAAGCGGAGCTTATCTATAGTCGTTCTTAACTCGTCAACCAGGTTAAGCAACGTCCGCTAAGGTGGGATGGGTGACCGCTAGTAAATTCCACTAGCGGTCATTACTGAGCGTGCACGTGCTTCGGCAGGCAGGTCTATAAGGTAAATGTCTTCGTAGGTCTTTCCATACATAGGAAGTTTCGTCATATTTTAAATAGCAATTGTTCAAATGTTGCATGCTTGTACTAGATGAAGTGAAGTTGAAGCAGTGATGGCTCGGTATGGCATTGGCTATGGACTGCCGTGCCGCAGGTCCATGGTTCGAATCCCGCCGCGGGTTTGACTTCATCGCATGGTGGTAGGGCATTTTGCTAATGCCCGCCTGGCTAGCTACCGCCCTCAAGTAGAAAATCTGTCGCCAAGCACCTAACGGTGTGTTCCGGCAGCTGTCCTTGAGAGCCAGTACTTCTAGGTTAGCTTGAACAACATCTTCGACCACATCATCACTTACCATCAGGTGAGATAGTGATCAAAGGCTAACCTACCAGGCATAAAAAAAAAACGGTCGCCAAGCACCCAACGGTGTGTTCCGGCAGCAGTCCTTGAGAGCCAGTGCAGGAACGAAGAAATTACAGGCACATGAGACTTAACAAATATGTCTCAAGGTGACGGGCGCAGTGCAATTCGTGACTTGTGACGACATGCATCCTGTTATATAGCCCCTTTAATATAAGGTGGTCCTCGTGCTTGATCAGTCACAATAACAGAAAATAAAAAAATAGATCTTAAAATCTATGCTTCTGGTTTGTCAGTTTATCATAAAATTAATTTTTTTCTCTGTCTCGCCTCTTACGCGTGCACTCCGCAACACCTCAACATTATGGCGACTGAAGTGGGCCCATTTTGTTGTAATCTGAGTGAATTTAAATTATTTTATAATATTAATAATAATAAGTTTATTATCGGAAAAACCTAATAAGTATTCTATTTTTATATATTTGTTTGGTAGTTACACTAAAATACGTTTTATTTTAAAATATTTTTATGACATTTGAGTATGTACTATTTTTGGACTACACCCGCCCCAATGGTTTTGTTAGTTCAACTCCATCCTAAGGTTGCCTGGTAGAGATCACTTTTAGTGATAAGGCCGCCCATTGTAACACTATGTTATCATTATTTAATATGTAAACTTGAATATTTTAACAGTGGTGTAACAATAAAGAGTTTTCTATCTATCTATCTAATTTACAAAAATCGCATCACATGTTCTATGTTACAGATATTAGGTTTCAAAATATTATTTATACTCTATATATACTACTATTGTATTGGGTGTAAAGATAGATGTATGGAAATATATAAATTTTCTAAATTATTTGGAAATGTCGTTTTGCATGGGAATCCTTACTTTCACATTAACAGATAGGTATAATAAATAGTAGAAAAACTGGCAAAGAAGCATAGATATGAGGACATGCATGCAAAATTTGAACACTTGTATTTAAAATATGTTGAAACTACGTTTGTATGGGAAGCGCTATGACGGCACTAACCTCGATGCCAGTTTTAGAGTGGTACTTATTATAGCATATACCTAGGTGAAGATGCTCTGCGCAACGATGTTAACGGCTGAGCCTAGGTTTTTGTTATGTTATTGTGACTGACTAAGCACGAGGTGGGCAATGGTAACCACTACAGACCCGCCAACTTATCTGTTCAGGTGGCAGAAAAAAGAACTACAACATTCCTTCAAATTGTGACAGTTTGTAGTTGATTTCCATGACCAGTAGCGCCCTCGAAAACTGCACAGTTAAGTTGGTGGTACTATACCTAACTGTAACCAGAGAGTTAAAATACATAGAGTAGTTATATCCGAACACCAATCTAAAAACTAACTAAAATTTACCTATCTACATACCTATGTACATGTATATGCAGTTTGTAATGACAAGGAAAGAATATTCAAAAATTATGTGTCATATCTGTTGTTAGAAAGAGATATAAGCAATTTGTGTTACCAACGCACCGCCACGAGACGTTCCGATATCTTTCACTCTCACACAAAACGATCCACACATCTCGCTCATCCATTTCATTGTGACAACGGTCGCCGAAGATAAAACAAAATGATGATATTTTCTGTTTCAATAATAGCAATACTTACGTGTGAAATGAAACATTTTTCTTATCTCGCACAGTGCCTGTATAATTAGTCCAATTTCTAAAGACACAGGAAGGCATATTGTCCCTAACTTCTTCCTAAAACACACGATTAGCGGCATCGTATTTACCGGACGCTCGGAAGTGCAAGACTGGTAGCGACTACGGCAATCACCTTGCATGCGTCTAGTAAATATGGGGAGTTCACAACTCATCTACAGGTAAAATCTTAGCCTGTAACAGACTCATTTCGTCACAAGTGTCGAACTGCACTTCACCCATCACCCTGAGTTTGCAGTTTGAAGCAATGATGGGTAAGTGATAAAAGCTTTGGCTTTCGATTGCCATGCTATAGGTCCATGTTTTGATACTCATCGCCGAGCTTCACCACGTGGTCAAATAGCGTTATGCGAATGCTCGACTAGCTACCACCCTCAAGTAGAAAATCTGTCGCCAAGCATCTAACAGTGTGTTCCGGCAGCATTCCTTGAGAGCCAGTAAAATTACAGGCACATGAGACTTAACAACTTGTGATGAAATACATCTATTATAGACAGAAGTTACAGCTCAACATGAGGTAGGCCTAGGGCTGCCAGATCTAGGTATGTCAATTCTTGGATATTTCTGGGGTTTGAAAATGGTGAACCTACTTTGACCTCAAGTTAAAATCTAAATCAATCTACGCTTGAACTGCCAATATTAGTTAGATATAGTGGTGTTATACCTAGCAAAAAAAATAGCTATTATTGTTACCTACACAAATTTATTTGAGATAAAGATATGTTACCTAAATTAGGTACAAAATCAATATAATATAAAATTTTACTTAAAACATATGAAACTTTAGATCAACATTAAGAGCAAAAAACTCTGTTATCTTTTATAGACTTTTTAACTAAACTTTGTTATCACACACACGGCCGGCCTGCGCCGTGGTTAGTGTAGTGTATGTGGGTAGGCTACCTATTTCTGTAGGTAGACGAGTAAAAAGGAACGTGTGTTTTTACGTTGCATTGCGATTACACCTCTGCTCCACAACGGTCATTGTTTCATTTATTCTACGCATCTTCCGATACATTATAATTGGCGAACGAGGAATCATATTCGATTCTTTTCACAGTTCAAGTGTACGCGTGTGTGGAGAAATCATGTCGATTGGAAAGATTGGCGAGTTTGACGTGAAAACCGGTGCGTGGTCATCGTACGTAGATCGGTTAGAAATGTATTTTAAGGTGAACAATGTGAAAGAGGACCTGAAATTGCCCACGCTGATCTCGCTCATGGGGGATGAAGCTTATGAGCTGCTGCTTAACCTCTCCAGTCCTCGGAAACCGTCGGAGTTAACATTCTCGGAGGCGAGTGAATTTCTACGTAATCACCTACAACCTGCCCCTTCAATTCTGGCCGAACGGTATCGATTCCGGCAGAGAAGGCAAGGAACAGGGGAAAGTATATGTGAGTACGTGGCGGAGCTGAAGAAATTGGCGCGGAACTGTAAATTCAACCAGGGATTGTGTGAAAATTTGAGGGATCAATTTGTGTGTGGAGTTAAGAGTGACGTCATCCGTCAACGGTTGTTCGCGGAGGATGAAGAACTGATTTTTACCGGGGCGGTGAAGATTGCAAGCTCATTAGAAGCAGCGGAGCGAGATGCAGCCGCGGTGGAGGCACGGGTCGTGCCCGAATCGGAGGCGGTGCATGCGCTGCGGACGGGCGGGAGCGAGCGCGCTGTGCGCCGAGAGCGCGGGAACGGCGGAGGCGGCCGGCACGGGGCCGCGCCGGGATTATCGCGTGCGGGACCCGGGAATTCTTTTTATTGCAAAGGCTGCGGATCAACGAGTCACGACTACCGTGAATGTAGATTTCTCGACTATGTCTGCAGTAAATGTAACCGCAGGGGACATTTGCGGCGGGTGTGTTCTGCCTGGAGTGCACCGTTATCGAAGGCAAGTGGGTCGGCGCGGCAAACCGGTGGAAACGGCGGTTTTCACTACGGAAATGCTAAGCCAGAACAGGAAGAATACGATGCTCATACCGAAGATGACCTCGTTGACCTTCACCAGCTTTGTTTGAGGGATTATAAGGCGGTGAGTTTACCGATATCAATTAATGGTACAGTGATTAAAATGGAGATAGACACCGGTACTGCAATATCTTGTATTAGTAAGGCAACTTACGACAAATATTTTAAAGACAATGAAATTTACCCCTACCAGTTGACATTAAAGTTTTACAACGGAACACAGATTCGACCATTAGGATATATTAAGCCAGTGATAAAATACATGAATAAAATCAAAGAGCTTGAATTGTTTGTGATCGAAGGAGGCACTACGTCTCTTTTAGGCAGGCAATGGTTAACAGAGTTAGGAATTTTGGTTCCTGTTTTTGATTGTAACCATATCAAAAATGTAGACAATGACATTCAGGTTTTATTAAACAGGTATAAGAAGTTGTTCGACGGGAGTCTGGGGAGGTTCACGGGGGGCAAGGCGACACTCAGGGTACGAGAGGGCGCGGTACCCGTTTATCACCGCGCGCGGCCTATGCCGTTCGCGCTGCGCGATCGGGTTGATGCGGAGCTCGACAAGATGCTGCAGGCGGGGGTCATCGAGCCCGTTGACTGCTCAGACTGGGCTTCACCACTGGTGCCGGTCAACAAGTCAGATGGATCGCTCAGGGTTTGTGTAGACTATAAGGCAACTTTGAATCCAGTTTTATTGGTCGACCGTTACCCTTTGCCTACGATTGATGATGTACTTGTGGCTTTAAATGGGGCAAATTTTTTTAGTAAAATTGATCTTTCCCAGTCCTATAATCAGGTAGTTTTGGACGATTCAAAGAAATACACGGTTATAAATACGCATCGGGGTTTGTTTCGTTACAATAGATTAGTGTATGGATTGTCTTCTAGTCCCGGAATTTTCCAGCGGATTATGACCAATTTATTACAAGATATACCAAACGTGGCGGTTTTCATTGATGACGTCATCATTGGGGGAAAATCTAGGCAGGAACATCTTAAAGCGCTTGAAGCGGTTTTCCATCGTATGATTTCGAACGGGTTACGCTTAAAAGAAAACAAATGTGTATTTTTAGTTGAAGAGGTGTCGTACCTTGGCTATATTTTGTCCAAAAATGGCATTAAAGTAGATCCAGCAAAAGTTAAAGCAGTCACGGAAATTCCGAAGCCACAAAACGTCTCAGAGCTACGGTCATTTTTAGGCCTAGCTAATTTTTTTGCAAAATTTGTCAGGAACTTTAGTTTGAAATTAGTTCCGCTTTATAATTTACTGAAAAAGGGCGTGGAATGGTATTGGACAAAAGAATGCGATGATTGTTTCAACGGAATAAAGGATGCCTTGACAAGCTCTCAAGTATTAGCACATTATGACCCGAACAAAACTCTTATTGTAACATGCGATGCAAGCTCTCAAGGTATAGGGGGTATCTTGTCACAGCCGTGCGGGTTTAATGACCGCGGAGGGGAGCGGCCGATATCTTTCGTCTCGCGGACGCTTACTAGTGCAGAGAAAAATTACTCACAAATTCACAAGGAAGCTTTAGCCATCATATTTTGCATGAAAAAGTTTCATCAGTATTTGTATGGTAGGCGGTTTATTTTGCGTACGGATCATAAGCCTTTAGTGTCCATTTTCGGTCCAAATAATGGCATTCCAACCATGACTGCAAGTCGCATGCAAAGGTGGGCAATAATTTTATCTGCTTACACATACTCAATCGAATACGTAAAAACAGCAGACAATTCCGCTGATAGTTTATCGAGGCTGCCATTACAGACGGAACGAGTATTGCCCGGTATACCGGAACAAACTTACTTACATTTTGCTCAGGACGCCTTACTGTTGGACTACAACGAGATAAAAAGGGCTACAGGGCGTGATCCCACTTTAGGTAAAGTGCTAGGTTTTATCCGTGATGGGTGGCCTACAGAGTGTGAAATTGACATTCTGCGGCCCTTTTTCAATAGACGTAAAGAATTGTACGAAGAGTTAGGTTGCATAATGTGGGGTCATAGGTTAGTGATACCGGAAAACTGCAAAGACAGAGTTCTGCAAATGTTGCACGAACCACATATGGGTATCGTGAAGTCTAAGTCATTAGCTAGATCTTATGTGTGGTTTCCTGGAATAGATGAAGCGATACAATCACTATGTCAACAATGTCCTACGTGCGCAGCTCATGCAGACGCACCGCCACGACAGGCGCCGCGGCCGTGGGCATGGCCCGGTAGGCCTTGGTCAAGGCTTCATTTGGATTTCATGGGTCCTATTTATGGGAAAATTTATTTAGTGGTAGTAGACGCAATGTCTAAGTGGTTAGAAATATTTCCAGTCCCAAGTACAGCAGCAAATTGGACTATTAACAAATTAACAGAATTGTTTAGCCGTTGGGGCCTTCCAAAGCAGATTGTCTCAGATAATGGCCCGCCCTTTACCAGTAACGAATTTGCAGAATTTGTCAAACGCGGTGGCATAGAACACATTTTTACCGCGCCTTATCATCCTTCGTCAAATGGTTCTGCGGAAAACGGGGTTAGGACTCTCAAACGTGTAATCAAAAAGGCAGTTCATGAAAAAGAGGACGTCTCTAAAGCCTTGTTTACTTTCCTGTTATACTATAGAAATACGGAACACGCTTCTACAGGTGAAAGCCCCGCAATGGCGATGTTAGGTAGACGTCTTCGAACCAGACTAGATGTACTAAAACCAGACAGGGAGACTAGAGTTAGTCACGTGCAGCAGCGACAGGTAGCGAATGCGGGAGGCGCAGACAGACAGATTGCGCCAGGGGATGACGTGTGGTATCGTCAATTTTTAAAAGGGGATAAATGGGTACCCGGGAAGGTAGAGAGTAGGCTAGGCCCTTCTAATTTTAGAGTAGTAAGTAATGATGCAGGTACCCAAGTACATCGTCATGTCGACCAATTGAAACGCAGGAGTAGGAGTTCCTTGGTCTGCCCTGAACCTGACCGCTCCTTCCAGCACAGAGTCACCGATTTGTCACAATCTCCAATAACGGAGAAATGTATTGAAAAACTAATTCCGACGAACCTTGAGGTTCCACCGGGCACATCTGGTCAAGGCCAGTCTGAGCAGGCACTGTTAGTTTTATCCAAGCTGCCACCCGAAACGCCTCCACACCTTGTGCCTCCTCAGAACTCCGCTCGTAAGGAATTGTCACCTGATGCTCGGCCCATAAGACAAGCTAGACTTACGAGACAAAATTATAAATTGTAATAAATAGCGTTTCTACTTAGGTATAAATAGATATGTACTTGTGTATGTAACAAAATAGATATGAATTTAGTTTTAGAAGTAGGTAATAAGTTTGTCAAATAGTTTGTGTAATTAATATAAAAATTAGTGTGGAGGAATGTAGTGTATGTGGGTAGGCTACCTATTTCTGTAGGTAGACGAGTAAAAAGGAACGTGTGTTTTTACGTTGCATTGCGATTACACCTCTGCTCCACAACGGTCATTGTTTCATTTATTCTACGCATCTTCCGATACATTATAGTTAGCATAGTATTGGTTTCCGTATGTTTGTGAAAAAGTAGTGAATTCCGGGACTGTAGAGCGAAATTACTGGACACGGGATAAGACACTCCCGGGACTATCCCGGATTTCCCGGACGTCTGGCAACCCTAGGGTCTTATGCTAGTTCAATCACAATCACATAAAAATACCCACAGACACAAAGTTGAGAACATTATTGCTTGGCGGTAGATTTCTACCTTCTTTACCTATGTATGTATGAATATTAGGTTTCTGTTACTTCCTTTTGGTCTCCGAGAATTTCTACAAAATGCCACCTTCACCGGTTTCGTAGTTCATCTTCATGTAGACTGAACAATTCTTGGCATTGCTCAATAATACAAATATCTTTGTTTGATTTTATTGAAGTGATTAATAATAAAAATAATAATAACGTTTATTGTGCAAAAAAAAAACAGGTATATAGATCAGACAAATAAGGAATTTTAACATTATATGAGTTAACATGAAAGTTGTCTTATATCACACTAGCCCCCACACTAGGATACCCTGTGTTGTGGGTGGACTAGTTTCTCCCAAAGAACATTTATTTAGGGACAAGACGTCATTACAATTATAAGAAGCAATAATTAAAAACTATTAGAGTAGAAACCGGTTTGGAAAGTAATCTAAACTAAACATTAACACTAAACATCTAAACATTGTAACAAAGCTGAAAAAGGAATTATTTTCGGATATAAAATGAACATTTTATTATGAAGGAATGAAAAATAAGGATCAGAAAAATAATATACATATGTAAAATATATAAGCTTATTAGAATTATAAAATAAAAGAAATTTTGGGACATACCCTTTAAAAAGAACATGCACTCGTATCACACATAATGCGAATTTTTAGCTCACAAAAACTTGTCAACAACCTTGCACGTAGACTTACATTAGAACATTACAAAAATATTTCTAAGATATTCTAATTCAATATTACTAAGCAATAATCAATTATACAGATTTAATTAACTTTTTCAATAAACATACAGTTCACAAGTTGTTAAGATTACAATGACTAAAATAATAATGGTATCATGAGGGTAGGTTGTATAAAATTTCTAATTTGTGTGTGCAGTCTGAAACATTTGTCCCCACAGAGTTCTTGTATTGTTTATTGAGAATGGTGTGCGTGAGTTGTGCGTGTGAGTTGTCTGTGTAGTGTAGATAAGAGCTACGATATCTCGATCTATGTGTGCATGTGATATTCATTCTATGTAGCGAAGGCGTTAGGCTGGTGTCACACTGGGTGATTTTGTATGCTAAATTTAGTTTATAAATGGGGTTTGTGATTGTTGTAATTATTTTTTGTGGAATTAGAATTGTCACACTAACAACTACATAACTACATGCATACTACATAATTACCTACGTAAATTGCATATGGGGGGTGGGATTGCCATAGTCCCCACGCTTGACAGGTGACTTGGATTTGGACTTTAAACTTTGGAAAGTAAAAGCGATTTAATCGATTAAAAAATGTTTTAAACACTTTAAGTCACAATTTGTATTTAAAACAATAGAGACTGTATATATTACTGGCAAGCATGAGTTGCCAGTAATACAATTGAGCTTTAACTAAAAAAGAGATCGTTACTTCTAGCAATTTGATTCCTATAATTTTCGTAATTCCTCAAGGCTCAATTTTGTTTCCTTTGCTATTTTTATCATACATATCACATATATATGTAATAATACACACGAAATATATCTGAATGGTCATAATTATCACTCTCTATGCCAGTGATGCTTGTATGTTTTGTACAGTTTTGGCTCATCCATACATGATACAATCTCACAAGTTCAGGATGACCGAAATAAAATATTTTATTATTTGTTATTAAATCGCAATGGGTTTCAATGGTTTCATATTTCTAAGACGTATTTTATCAGACTTATTAAAAGCAAAAAACAATCCACATGCGTCGCTTTTAATTAACAACATTATTTTACCTCAGCAAAAATACGAAAATATCTTGATTTAAAATTACTATACCATCATCACACTAAAATCCTTGTTCGATAAAAATAAATAGGAACATCAATAAAAACTTTGTTTGTCATCTTAGTATTATTGTTTTTCCGAAGGCTTATTTGAAATTGATGAATTAAAATTATGACAAAATAATGCCTAATTTTAACACGACTTTATAAATACCCTCAAATATAAGGAATGTAAACTCATTTATGAATTTCAAGAAGCAACTACTTCAGTTCCTAAGCAATAAAAAACAAAACGAACCACGTGACTTACATTATTTTGGTTTATTTCTGTTTCATTTTATACCGATAATTATTGCAAAGTTTTTACTGAATATTTTAAGTCTATGTTCTCATAAAATTGCGTTTTTCGTTAAGCCTATACTTAAAAAAACGCAATACTCACAAATTTGCATCTAATTGAGCTACGCCCACCTTACAATGCTCTAATTTGGGGTAGTTAGTACTTCCGCTTCCCAATAGATGGCTTTATACACAAACAATCAGTGTAGGCCAGATGTAACTAGATGGCGCCACCATGGAAGTTAGCTAACGGTGATGTTATATCCACGTATCCCGTACACTCTCCTTTCTCGGAGAACACACGCGACCTCATATTTATATTTACTACTTCAGACAATTTTTAAAGAATGCATGTACACAATCATGCTTTGTTAAAGTTCCTTGATTCAATCCCATCTACTCGTAATGTGCGATGAACGTTAGTTGGAAAGAATGATGGTGCTTACTGCTTCATACTAACTAATTGAGATGATCGTATCGAAGTCAAAATAACGTGTTAGATACAACGGCAATGTATGTATAGAAGTATCTGATATGTGGTATTAACTGTAACGAATTACTTAAAACATGGCAACGGTTTAAAAAATCATATGGTAGTTCAGTAATTCTATGTAAGCCTGAACAACATCTTCGACCACATCATCAATTACTATGAGCTGAGATAGTGGTCAAACGGCTAGCTTATCAGCTATAAAAAAAAGGTATTATGTTTGGCATGAAGCGCGCACGTTTCTCGGGCAAGTGTATCGCTTAGTCATATAGTGGTATGATATTGTCCCTAAACTTATCATCACTCAAATCATCTGTAAATATAATATCCACATGCAACCTACTACTTTCAAAAGGCGGCGTGATAGAGGTGAGAACTAAAGCATTCAAAACTACTCCAGTTTTGAATGCTTCAGTTCTCTATCACGCCTTCACCTTGAAATCGGCCTGCAAACCAATATCGTTCACCAGTGCTAAATAACCAACACCCGAAAATTACTCAGCCACTTGTCTATTTTTTTTGGTCTGAAGACTCTGCGTTCTTAGTTTGTGCGATTTTCAGGAACGCCTGCTCCAAGATCGTATGGCTAAAGCTGTACTCTACTATGTTCAGTTTCTCCTTTGCAAAAACGAAAGTTAGGTTATGTACAAAAAGTATAAACATAATAAAATGTAGTGATATATACTAGGAACCAAGCAAACCAATTATAATCTAAAAGTAACGTGAAAATAATTCCATGAAATGTATGAAAAAATAAGTGGCGCCCAAAGTGGGGCATTCGAAATACTGAGCGCCGAAGTAATGGTATATAGGCAATATCCAGTGCCGGTTTTAGCACTACCGGCGCCCCGGGCGAGATTTTTACCGCGCCCCCAGCGAGATTGAGTGTGGCATATGAACACTGAAATTCATGAAAAACGTTAAGAAATAGAAATCCACAGAACTCTTTTATTAAGAAACCAAAGTCCATTTTTCCACAATTTCTTTTTCGTTTCACTAAATTGCTATGTGTCCGTTACATTTCGATACCTGCAAATCTTGTAAGACGCGATCTTTAATTAAATTTAAAATAAAGTGAGAACGACATTCTGATGAGGTAAAAAGGATTTCAGACTTATGAGTTCATCACCCAGTATACAACATCTGTCTGATTTAGAGTCTATAGTTAATTTCAATTGAAGATCACCACAGAGTTTGAGAATGTCTGGTTATTCTGTAATCTTTTTTTACATGGTAAAACCTTAATTAACCACCTAAATTGTATACATTGTAAATAAAAGACCAAGATTTTAAATAATTATTTACTTAACTGTTTAATTTTTTATTAAGTAATATTAAGGTCTCCAATTGAAAATTGAAAATAAAATTCAACATAAAACATATTTTCTAGAGACATTACTGGCTCATCGTGGGCAGTTTCACCAGCTTGGTGTTTTACATGTGTGAAGTTCAATTTTTAGAACTCCTTAACAGTTAAAATGGCACTTTTAAAGCTTATATTTCTATATTCCTCCAAGAAAGAGCATCAATTTTAAAATTTTTGTGCGTTGACAGAAATCCGTGTCTTCAGATAATAGAGATTTACTGACGACATTAATTCGAAAACTATGTCTACCAATAATCTGAAATCTTTTATTTGTTCGGCTAGCATAGTAGCCTCATGAAAAAATTGAATGAACTTTAGTAATCTGGCCAAAGTAGGTAATTAAAGCGTCATGAATGGCACTAATTCGATAACAGACGGCTTAACACTGCTTATTCTCTTATATTAATGTAACAAACCAAATTATTTTATGTACGCCAGTTGTCTAAAAAACTTCTGCTTTCCGGATTACATTACAAAATCACAAATATACGATGGGACAAATTTAAGTCATGTGTGGGATTCGAACCCGCGTTCATCCACCCCTTGATCCGGGGTATGCTCTAACCAATTGAGAAAAATATTAAATTTTTCCTATGGTATATTTGTGATTTTATAATGTAATCCGCATAGCAGGCGTTATTGCAAACCTAACAATATTAAAATTATAAGGTTGCGTCATCATTTACAAGAATAAAACCAATTGCAAAATTGGTTATGTTGTAGTACAACGCAAGTGGTACTATAGATGTCGCTCCATCCCAATACGATGGTTAAAGAACGATAAAAAAGATTTGAATTATGACGTCATGTCATGTTATCTCAATTGGTTAGAGCCTACCCCGGCTCAAGGGGTGGATGTAGATGGACGCGGGTTCGAATCCCGCACATGACTTAAATTTTTTCTATATTTGTGATTTTGTAATGTGTAGATATCTTAAAAATGTGATATTGGCTTAACATGCCATGGTGTTTGTAACTATATTTAGAAATATAGCAGCGTAATGACATCATTGCGTGGGTTAGGTAAGTGTTTGAAAAAAAAACTTCATTCGATCAGATGAAGTTTAAAATGACTAGTTGAAAATTTCGTTTCCACTGAGCATGTTCCGGTGGCCGAATGGTTTAGGTACCCGGAGCAAAATCTTTATTACATATAAAAACTCCCTTTCCGAAACTGTAGTACATTTCATTGATTCACATTGATTCAAATATCCACGTCTACCTACGCGGGGGCGTAAATGTTTAGATGCTTTCTGCAAGCCTTGGAAAACAGAAAACCTGGTTTTGATTGCGACCAAAAAAAATTGTGTTTTAGTGTATTAATTTGGAAAAAATATCGCTCCTGAAATAAAACGTTGAAAAAATATATAATGTAAGTAGATAATGTGTTAGGTCTGTTCCCGGTAAAATGAAAAGCACCAGTGCTCCGACCAAACACTGGGTACTGCCCTAGTGTTGCATGGTTGACCACCTGAACCTGAGTGGGGCGCCCCTCCATACCTGGCGCCCTGGGCGGTCGCCCAACCGCGCCCTACCCTAACGCCGGTACTGGCAATATCATAACAACAAGATGCATTACAAAATTACAGAAGATTCATTTCTTGTAATATTGACCCAGAAATGTGGCCACATTCTACGTGCCTAGCAATTGCATACTATGATAATTATTTACTTATTCACTAGTTAGGTTTTTTAATTAAAAAGAAAATGGCTACTGTTCTTCTGATATTATAATATTTTAAATTTTACTAAGTCAAAGTAGGTCAAACATTTGTACAAAATTCTTTTGAAATTTATAATTAGTCTTAATAAGTGTAATTCACTTTTACTAGGTAAATAATATAAAGAATTTTTGTATTGTATTGTATTGTATTGTATTGAATTAGAATTTTAAAGAACGTTTCATACGTTGGTTTACTCGTACTTTAATGCCGGTTAGATTTATTAAAAAATAGTTTAAAACAATTCCAAAAAACGGCAAGCATGTGGTAAAGTCGTTTCTTATAACATTAACGAAAGTTCGGAGATTCTTGTACAGGCCGGCCAAATTGTATTTCCAAAGACGCAGTACGTACTGAACTTTGAGAAACTAAAGCAATAAGAATTAATTCTATTTGGTGTGTACGAAATAAATTAACCCAGTATTTCTTGTATCAAAACGCGTTCTTATCGGCTTAGCTACGTGGTTTATAATGAAAGCATGTAATAAATGTGCAAATTTAATTGATATTGATATCATAGATACTTCGTTGAAATTACATTAACGTAGTGATTTACCAATAAACATCTTGAGCGTTGATTGTGAAAACTATTTATGCTTGGCTGTAAGTAGGTAGAGAGTAGACTACTTTCTACGTGAAACATTCTGTTTACCTATGTAAGCATTTAGCAAAGGTACAAAAATTAAACGAATACTAGCTAATTACAACACTAAACAATGATACGGGAATGTTTATTACGAATAAATAAGCCCCTAGGGAGCCGGGCTAGAATGTCACTCTGTCACTGCCCCCCCATCTCTGCCCGTGAGTGTCGTAAGAGGCGACTAACGGTAACACACCAGAAGGTGGGCAGCAGCGCTGTCTGAGGAACTGATATCTCACACTGTGATCTATAAGACGCCTGCCTTGCGTGGGGATTATGGCAAACCCCCCATAATGATAGTGTTCACCAGTTAACGATCCGGAGTACAGTACAACATTAAAATTAGATTTTTATTATGAGCTTGGGTGGAGAACGATTTGAAAATTGTATGTAATACTATCGATTCTTTAATGATTACTTTCATAATAATTATTATCATATTATCTTTATAGGCTTAAAGTAAATCTAACTTAACACCATCAAATGAACATGAGCCATTCACCGTTTTAAGTAAGTCTGATTTATTAAAATCAGCACAAGCTACCCAAGCCTGGCTTGAAACCAACGTTCCGGACTTTGATTGATTTCGCTGGCTACATAGAAATTGCGCTGTTTAGTTTATGAACATCGATACACGACTAACTTGTTGCCGTAGAATCCATCTACGTGTGCGGTATAGGCACAGCATAAAAAGGTATAGGTAAGCAGAAAAATAAAATTCTTAATCGTGTCGGATGTTTTTATTCTGTAAAATTAATTGACTAAATTCACCTAATAAAATTAACTTAATAAATTAATGATAATTATACTTATACTAGACATAATACAAAATTAATCTAATATGCGTAATTAATGATAATGAATAGATAATACATGTAAATAAGGTTTCCTATAATTTTCATTTCGTGAACGCGTGCAAATTGATACATAAATTTCTTGCCCGAATAAAAGTTAACAGTAATTTCCTGCCTGCCGTCTACAGTAGACATATTAAACCTTCACCATATAACTAACACCGTTTGATACACTTTTTCTGACTGTTCGCATGATCATAATTTAATGATCATGATTCATGGATTATATTTCAATTCATACTGTTTCATAGACCCTTTATCATCAACGAAATAAAAATGGGCATATACAATTTTATTCCAGATTAATTTGTTTGATTTAATATAGATTTATTTAATTTTTACTGTGTGATAATTTGTAATTGTAATACTATGTACGTTTTTTTTCACAATACACATTTGAATTTAAATTTATACACCCATTTTATTTCGCACTGTTTCATAGATTGATTTTAAAGATTCGTATTTTTTTTATATCTTTATCCAGTTTTATAGATTATTTTTTCAGTGTATGCTGTTCCATAGATGTTTTACAATTATACGAAAAGAATACCTAATGTTTTATGTAACATTAATCTTTGTAATGAATAAATATAATTTAGAATATTGCTTATTTTTTTGAATAATTCAAAATGTCTTGTTATCCGAAAGGAATATTTCATAATTTCTTTCGGATGACAAGACAACAGTCCGAATCAAAACAATATTATCAAATATGCACATTAAATGATCTCATTTATGTATAACAATGTGCTTGCCGACCATCATTAAAATATTGTTTTACGTAATATGCCATTTTACATAAAATAGATAATTACTTACAGTACTTATTAAATAACACAATAATACTTAGATAATCACACCATGTGTAAATTAAGAAACTAAGTGCTTAAATCTACCAAGATATTTTTGGAATAAAATGTTGAGTTCCAAACATATATTTAAATAATATTAATAAGTTGACCGGTGAAACTGAGTGGCTGCTGCGAACTCGCGAAAATCTGATTGTAATGTACTGTAAATGTCAATAATCCATTGAAAATGTCGATAATCAATTGTAAATGTCAAGAATCATTTTCTTTTTTCTAATTCATTTCTGATGTATTCGGTTTTGCTGGTTAGTACTTACGCAATATTAGACTACTACATACCCTAATAACAGCACTAACGTCAAAGTAAGCACTAATCTATGTCTGTATTAAACACGTTGGAAATGTTTGTTTTAAACGGTTGCAATCGTTACATTGTATTTCAAATTGTTTATTATGTTTACACATAATATATACTTTAATTTCTGTAGGCTGTTGTAGTTTTATTTAATAAATCTCAATATTTAATGTTCTTTTATGCTTGATAGATTAGCCTTGCTCACTATCTGACCTGATAGTAAGTGATGATGAGGTCGAAGATGTTGTTCAGATTACTTATGAATAACTGGCTCTCAAAGACAGGTGCCGGAACACACCGCTAGGTGTTTGGCGACAGATTTTCTACTTGAGGATGATAGCTAGCCAGATGATAGCGGGCATTCGCAAAATGCCCTTCTACCATGCAAAAATTATAATTATAACATACCTAATTGTATCAATTGCGCTAAAGTATATTCTCGGGACAGTCAGGGTAAGTCAGTACTATGTTGTCGTATGAACATTTAGATTTGACCCGTTTTATTATTGTCCGCGTAAGTGGGACTAAACAAGCAGTGCCACAGACTTCACATTTCAACTCATTTTGACATTGATAAGAGTTCGGGTTTGCCAGAAAATGGCAACTTTGACAATTGGTAGTCGATCTTTTGAATACATTCTGACCTGTTAGTAATCGATGATGTTGTCAAGATGGTGGCAATCTTTACACGGGTACACTACATAGTACAGGCTTTGTAGAAGCTACCAGGAACATTGGTTGCTTGGCGACAAAACATTTTTTAATACACACATATCATAATAGTGAACTCTGTACTAATATTTATCGAAATAAAAACATCTTTACTAACAAATATTAGAGCTGAATAAAGAAATAAGATAAACAAAATTAATATCCGGCTTAAAAGAATTTCAAATAGTTTCCGTTTGATGCATGTATGTACTTTAAAGAACACGCAATCTTGCATTAACGAAGTCATTTATTAACATAGGCGGCGTGTGTTCTACTTAATATTATTTTTGTTAAAAATTAATTACGAGACCACGAAATGGAAACAAATACTCAAACTCAAACGTCTTTTATAACAAAGTAATGAAATGTGACATGAGAAAGAGGACGGTGCCACTTTTTTACTTATGGCAACACATCATTCAAGTGCGCCTTCTTCTTTCAAATTGTTTAATATTAATTGGACGACCTTAACTGTTTTTTCTGCATATTGGCTCAAAAAGTGAGTCTTATTGTACAACTACTAGGTTCAAATTGAATTTATAAAGTCCTTATGGATGTTTACTTTATAATTTGTTATATTATTGTAAGTAATTATACCTTAAACTATCAGTTTTGTGCTGGAGCAGTGAACATTCTTTTTTTAAATGAAATATCAACAGTTTATGAAATTGTATTATTTTCTTTATTCGCAAGTGTGTTTCAATACGTCAAATGGAACGCGTGATAATTCGTCACTCGCCTTATCATTGGAATTGGACTGCAATCCAATATCGTTCACCAGTTTAATAATGTACTAATAAATCTGTAGGTAACAATACAAAATAATGAAATGTAGTACCTAATTGTACTTATGTAGGTGTATATTACAATATACCCTCTCCTTAACGCCTCCTTTTGCATCCGACACGATGAAATCAACCATTTTTCATAATTTATGTACTTATTTCAAACTGTTCGATATAGATTTCTATCCGTACTTAAACCTATGACTAGTGTTTAGACAAATTTTCAACAATTACGCGATATATATAATTTTTATACAAATATCCCCGACTTGTATCAAACCTAGCAACTAATTACGAATTGTAAAAAACTCTAAAATAAACGGCCTGTGAACGACAACTAGGTTTTATTCATAATCGCATTAAGAACAACATAAGCGTCAATACTCTATCAAAAGTAGTAGCAAAATTCCGCCTAAAAACCCTGATTAACTAAATCGAAAGCATAACTTATATATACGAGTTACTAGCTGTCATTCACATTATTTTGACTAGAAATAATAATCACAAAATCTCACTAAAACAATACTTAGTTAACAAACACTAAAATTAAAACAACTCCCAAGTAAAGAGTGTATAGCATAGATAAATTACTTATTTCTCTATGCGTATAGTAACATCATAGATAAATTATATTAATTTATCTATGGTAACATAGAGTAAGCGTACAAAATCCTTCTTGGCTTTAGATCATTGTAACTATAGACACCAAATAAATCAAAGGTGTTATACTGAACAATTATATTAGGTACTTTTTTATTTTTTGTGTTGCCAGATGCCTAGCTAGAGAGATATGATAAATTACAGTAACTCTCTTTGTAACACTTATTATTATTGATTTTCAGCCTAATTTACATAATAGTGGCATTTTATATATTAAACATTTATGCAGCTGGCAACTTTTTTTGCTAAAAACAACAACAGTTGATCTTAGGCACTGTTTGACCGTAATTTAGTATGTAGGTGCAGAGAAACGATGGCTATTAAAGGTACCTACCATGATTTACTCTGTTTGCTGTACCACTTCCTTCTTACAACCAGACTATAAGTATTAAGTGCATAATAGAAAAATTTGATGTATTTTTCTTCAATTATAAGTTTTCATTTTATAAATAAAAACAAAACCATAAATTTAATAAAAAATATTGCTCATTAATCAGTACACTAAAATAATTTGATACAAAGTAAACCAATTCTATACTATATGTGTTCCGTTAAAAAATGCACAGTATATTGTGATTGTTTGATTAGTGGTAATAATAGGTTCGATTTATCTACAACGTGTTGGTTCTACTATTTTAAGGGAAACATCTATAAAAATATGGCAAAATGTATGTAGCACGTGACATTTTTTCCTCTTTGACTTTATGAAGTTTATTTCAAATCTAAAAAAAGATACAGTAACCACGTGTATTAAAGAAAAAATAACACATTTTCCATTTATTATGAAAATTTTGATCTATCTAAGTTTGGTAGCAAACACAGTATATCCCTTAATTATTAATCTACTAATGCCTGAGTTTCAATCATCAGGTAAAAAATATCCAGACCAAATAAAGACTAAAGTCTTCAACCAGTGTGTGTTGCCAGTGATGACTTATGGCACTGAGACGTGGTCCCTAACTGTGGCCCTTATAGACAAGCTCAGAGTCACTCAACGAGCTATGGAGAGAGCTATGCTCGGAGTTTCTTTGCGCGATAAAATCCGGAACGTGGATATTCGCCAAAGAACCAAAGTCACCGACATAGCTCTCAGAATTAGCAAGTTGAAGACTTTGGTCTATAATATCAGACTAATCAAAACCGACCAAGTTTGCTTTTCGTTTAAACAACTAATATTGTTATTTTTATGTTGTTTGTGCATAAATTTATTGTTATGAATCACATGATGTTTGAAATGCCGGGCTTACTGAAAACATTGCCAAAAAAGTTGGTAGGTACCACCATAGACAAAAATTAGTACAACTGAACTCGTACGATCTAACTTTACCCCCTTGTTCATAATCTCTCTATAACTTTATAATAGGTTTATCCTACGTCATTAGTACTGCGCAAAAGAGTTTTCCTTTGCGCAGTGCTAATGATGTTTGATAAACCTTTAATAAAGTTGTACGACGATTATGAATAAGACAGTTAATGTCTAATACACTTAAGTTAAATTCTCTCTTTAGATAACTTGTGTACACGGGTCCATAGCTACAACTCACTGAGAAATCAATCTTCTGTCGATTATATTTACGATTTTGATAAAAGGTATCCTACGTGTTCTTTCACTTTTCTATCCTTACCTCACATATATGGGTTCAGTTTAGTATGTATATGTCTAACAATGCTATATTCTGTGCTCAATGTTAGTAAACAAACTCTCAGCTCGCTAGTCCATCGATCGCTAAATACTTCACAAACGGATCCGCAATTTTCAAAAAATATGTGTTAGCGAAAAACCCACGGCTCATTATGTATTATAGAATACCATTTTGAAGTTTTATACATTAAAGTTATAGTACCTAGCTGTAATTAAATCTTTCACTCTGTCATTTTACACTTATTAAAACCCTTTCCCATCCATCCAGATATATATTGAACTAGTATTATTGGTTAGACTTGTAGATCAGTAACTTGTAGATCAGAATAACTTGTAGATCACAACAACTTGTAGATCAGAATAACTTGTATATCACAACAACTTGTAGATCAGAATAACTTGTAGATTAGAGTACGTAACTTGTAGATCAGAGTAACTTATAAAGCAGAGTTCTGGAGGAGTGGATTTGAGGTGTTTTACACGTGAGGTAAGGCAATCTTTCTATTGATTGAGATATTTTTAATATTGTGTTTGCCTTCAAAATCAATAAATTTAATTTCTCAGAGCTGCTTCAGCCATTTACAAAAAGCTTATAAAATGTTACAGAAAGTAATCTACATTATCAAGCAATTTATTTATATTACAATTTATATTTCTTTTTCATAACGCAGATTTCTGTGACCTTGCCTCAGAGATGATTATTTGACTTTGTCAATATATTAAAAAGAAAAAAACCGTAAATAAGCGCAGTTTTACTTCGCTTAGTCTATCAAGCCGTGTTTCTACGCTACGAAATATTAACACGACATAAATATGCAGTGCTTCTAGAAAACATAAAAAGGATGTACAAAAACTACATCATACAAGCTTATAAAAGCCTAATTATAGAGTACACAAATTAAACATAAATATTATATTAGCCGATTTTTACACACTTACTTACAAATGAAGCGTTAACATTCTTATTTTAAGTGACTGTCTTATAAAGAGCTCTCAAACATAACAAAGCCAAATAACCAACACCTGAAACATTACATCGACACGTGTCTATTTTTCTTGGTCCGAAGACCCGGTGTTCTCAGTTTGTGCGAATTTCAGGAACACCTGTTCCAGGGTCGTCTGGCTAAAGCTGTACTCTACTATGTTCAGCTTCTCCTTTGCTGGAAACGAAAGGAAGGTTATGAATAAAAAGTTGAAACATTATTTAACATATTCTTATGATATATATGTAATCAAGCAAACCAATTTAAGTTTATAAGTAAAATTAAAATAGGTTCATGATTACTTAGAAAAAATAAACGGCGGCCAACGTAGGGCGCTCGCAATACTGAAGGCCAGAGTTGTGGTACACAGGCAATATCGTCATAATCATTTCTTGTAATATTGCCACTGGTGTGTAAATATAACAATAGTTTGGCAATATCATGTTAATATGTCATTTTAAAACAACCAAAAATGAATTCATGTTTAGAATAACCGTCTTTTTTGTAAGCTACTGTTAATTTATTACCAAATATTATAAATTGTATATATCAATTGTAAAAAAGGAAAAAAATAGGTACATATTGGATACGACTTTGAAAATAGATTTTCAAGAAAGTTCAAAATCGTTGAATTCCACGCTGTTCAATGCCAGTTAAAGATATAAAAGAAAAAACTGTTTAAAAAAATCCATGTATCACGAGAACACTAATATTTCGGACGTTAGTTTTGGCCCGACTGAGTATCGTTCGATTTTATTGGATAGTACGACAAATGAGCAGGTGGATCTGGTAGTGGTAAGTGGACACCCACGAACATCCACCATACCAGAGGTCTCGAGGATAAGATGCAGCTTTTGAGGAGGGAGTATACTCTCTTCTTGATTGCTCATAAGTCGAATCGGTTCGGAAATACTTCACATGGTAGCTGATTCCACATCGTGGCAGAAAATATCGTGAGAATCTCACGTCTGGAAGTGTGTGCTTGGTCACGACGTCCGACGGCGAGATTTCGCTGCAGGTTTTAAACGGAACAGTTTCTCCGGACACTCCCCGAGATACATGGAGCAAAACATGCGGTGCAGTTGTTCCTTAACACATTCACGACACTTCAGATATTCTTGTGGCCGATAAGTATCATGGAAGACACAGTACACACTGAACTCATCATAATATATCATACAGATCACCCTAACTCAGTCATATCTTCCTCAATCTGTTGATAACACCTGGTTTAATCTAACGAGACGACCGATCGCAGAACTGAGAATGTTTTTTTTTATGCCTGATAGGTTAGCCTTTGACCACTATTTCACCTGATGGTAAGTAATGATGTGGTCGAAGATGTTGTTCAGACTAACCTAGAAGTACTGGCTCTCAAGGACAGCTGCCGGAACACGCCATTAGGCATTGGCCGATTTTCTACTTGAGGGTGGTAGCTATAGCCAGGCGGGCATTCGCAAAAGGTCTTACCACCATGCTATAACGACTGCCATCCTAAGACAAAAACCGGGACCGACGGCATAACGTGCCCTCCGAAGCACGGAAACGCTCAGTAGTTATGTCACTAGCGGTCACCCATCCAACTCATGACCGCGGGCGACGTTGCGTAACTTTGCTGATCGGTTGAGAACAGCTAAGTAAACTGCGCTACGAGCGCTTCAATAAACATAGTTGTTGGGACCTCACGTTCAGTCTTAATTATAAGGACTTACCTTCCTCAATCTGTTGGAAACACTTGGCTAGACTGGAGACGGCAGACTGCGGCACTGAGAAGACGAGTCGTTCCGCGAAGTTCTCCTCGAGCACGGCCGCCGGGAACAGCTGCGCCACCAGCGCTATCGCCGCCTCGGCGCTCGCGCACCCGCCGCTCGACTCCGTCCTTACACAAATATTGGAGGTTAACATCATAATATTAGATATTTCTCCTCCGAGCAGTAGTTTGCAAACATTACAGTGTGTACACTATATACTAAGCTGTACTGTACTGTACTGTATCAGCCGGATATTCCACTGATGAACACAGCCTGCGCAAATAGGTAGCTTGGGGATCGCAGTCTAGGATATCAGTTCCTCAGAAAGTGCTGCTGTCCACCTTCTGGTGTGTTACCATTAATCGCCTCTTACGACACCCACGGATAGAGATGGGGGGAGGGGTATCATTCTAGCCTAGCAACCCACGGGCCATATGTATAATGACCTAATTGAAAAAAAAACTTATTTGTAGTTCAATTTAGTTTAGCTGCAGATCGCTCCGTCGACGGTTGAACAATAGGAATGAAAAGATAAATTTTAGCTATGACTCACTCACTAAGGTAGTTCAATTGGCAGACCATGTGCTGGCACTCCTGGCTATAGGGACGGACGGACGCGAGATCAAATCCCACTTGAATATATTTTTTTCCCTTTGTTGTAATTATGTTATGCTTATTCCCTTTACTTACGTTAAGGCGAAGGTCAGGGCAAAACACAAAAACGAGGTATTTTTAGGCACGTTTCCTGGCGAAAAAATAGCGTGTTTAAGCTTTGAGATAAATATATCCTGTAACACGTATCTAGAAGTTTGCTATCCAGGTTTCAAATGCATTTTGTTAGTTATAGTAGGGTAGAATTAGCACCCGGAACTTTTTTTTTTTTTTATGCCTGATAGGTTAGCCTTTGACCACTCTCTCACCTGATGGTAAGTGATGATGTGGTCGAAGATGTTGTTCAGGCTAACCTAGAAGTACTGGCTCTCAGGAACTATTTGAATAAATTTTGATGTACGGAGATTTCAGTCAATTTGTTTCGAGGTGTATCAGACTCGTTGGCTACCAAACTTGAGTCAGTTATTCGAGTGCAAATATTTTCATAGTCAATTTCTTCGAAAACTAATAAAACATAAGGATTATACGAGTAAAAGCTATATGCGCCTACTAAAACATAACTACTAGTTGAGTTGAAAACCAAGTTCTTTTGCTCGCAAATATTATCAGACAATAGTAAGAATGCGTGCCGTCTATAGATTCGAACTGGCATGACGCGCGAGAGAACCGCTAAATGGACAAAATCAACTGGCCTGGTGTTTTTACCTGTGATGATGATGCGTGGGAGGTGGAGAAGCTCCACCGACTAGCGGCGTGTGTATGCTTGCATCCACAGCCTCCGCTTCGCCCTCCGCCTCCGCCTCGGCCCCTGCGCATACCGAGCCGCCGCCAGAACCACCTGCGTTAAAGTAATCCCACTGTTAAGTCTATAAGGTGACAGAGTATAATTGTAAAATGATTTATAGTGTACAGAATTTTTTTTTAATATTGTTAGGTTTGCATTAACGCCTGCTATGTGGATTACATTACAAAATCACAAATATACGATAGGAAAAATTTAAGTCATGTGCGGGATTCGAACCCGCGTCCATCCACTCCTTGAGCCGGAGTATGCTCTAACCAATTGAGCTAACATGACATGACGTCATGACTCGAATCTTTCTTTAGTACCACTTGCGTTGTAGTACAACGCAAGTGGTACTATAGATTTCGCTCCATCCCAATACGATGGTTAAAGAAGGATAGGAAAGATTCCCGCACATGACTTAAAATTTCCTATCGTATATTTGTGATTTTGTACAGAATATTTTAAGGATATATATAAACTTTCCTGGGATCAAAAATGTTATAAAGAGGGGCCATGTTGAGTACATTCCCAATTTATTTTTGCGATTTCCGTAAGCCTTTCGCCTGCTAAGTGATTCACATAAATATTCATCATCATATCAAGGAACGTCCGCCGTTGAACGAGGTCTCCCCCATTGGAGAGATTTGACATAATCTCCAAGCTTGGCAGGCGTCTTGGCAATCGCAATATTTTTCAGTTCTATACAAGGCGCTGCTTCCCACCCGGTATTTTTCCTTAGTCGTTTTTATCTTAGTACGAGTACGACAGCCATGATATGCACGGGAAGAAATGAGGAGGTGAAAATTTAATCTATATCCCGGCATACACAGGTTAAATCCCGTGGGGATTGTATTACAAGCACGATCGCGTGCTAAGCGAAAATTACATCACATTTTTAGTTCAAAATTTCTCACCTGGACTCGAAACCGAACCCACTACTCCCAGTTTTACGCACCGGGTGTTTAAACCACTGGGCTAACGAGTGTTGCTTGACTGAGCTGAAAGTTTGTTCACTAATCGTATTACTTTAACCATCATAGATGACGGTGCGCGGTCAACAACCAGACTACTAGACTTCGCCGGATAAGAAGTGCCCTTTCAAACACTTTACACTAAGAAGAACGCTCGAATTGTTTTACTTTGTGGATTAGATTGAAGTGTTAAGCCATCAATCATGATGGTTTAACGTATGCACCGGATCCTGGGTTATCAAAATATCGAAACAAATGTTTCGATATTTTGATCGAAAAAAATAATTTAATAAAGTTAAAACTGTTTTTCTATCAATATTACTCCACATAGACGTCCTTCTGGTTCAGCTCTTATGCGTATTTTGTACGTTATGTACGACTGGGACAACCAATATATAAAGATAGAAAGGAAAAAAGTCAATAACGAATTTATTCTATTTATTGTTTTATTTGTGTGGATATAAAGGTTAACAACACGTTTAACTCACCCTCGTCAGCTTCGCCCAAGGAGGGCGAGTTCTCCGTAGACCTCAGCGGTGACGGTGACATTGACAGCTCCGTCTCCATCATCTGTCACAATTACATTAGCACTGACATTAAAAACGGTAAAGACAAACTGTTATCTTGGCTAAAGAAAGATGAAAGTCTAGAGAGTGGGAGAACACATGTGTCATTGGGCCTAAGCATTGAACTTGTAAAAAACGGGAGAAAAAGCTACCGCACCTCGAAAATGGCAATATCAAATCAGGCGACGTCTCCTGATTGCGTCTGAGTAGTGTATGAATGGCTACTGCATGCTTGCCTTCTTGTCTTTGTCCTTCATTAAAACGTATCATATACAATGGAAGTGTAGCTGTGTGCGTTATATGCTTGTGTTAAATTTTCTTCACATAATATTGTCGTGATATAAGAGCGTACCCTATCTATTTAAATCGATGGACCTAAGGTTCTTTGAATATAATTTCATAGTGGTTACGATACTACACAGAAAAAAATTACACTACGTATATTTTTAAGCCAAGAGAGCTGTTATTCTTAATAGTATAGTTTAAATATAAGACAATGTTATCTTAACTTGAAACATTTGTATCAATCAAAGAAATTCACTTCTCTTGCATTAAGAATAATTTATTCTTATTTTTTATTCTGAAACTGAGAATTCCATGCTTAATTCAATACTTCATATTATTCTTCCAAGACATTGACCTATTATTAATCCGAGAATAGAGTTCGCTTTTCATTTAAGAATATATATTTTCTATACAAGAACATCCCATTTCTGAAATTAAATTATTTATTTTTTCTTGCTCGAAAACAATATTATTCTTAATGATAAAATATTATATAAGATTATACTTGAATCAAGAATGATTTTCTTAAAGTGAATAATAATGTTAATACACTTCGATGAAGATTATTTTTCTTAATATAAGAATAAACAGATATTGGCTTTAAGCATCATATACTTATATTAAAAACTTTATTACTTTTTCAGATAAGAACATTAAATGTATCACAGGAAGATTCAGTATACTTGGAATAAGTAATAAGTTCATAGTTTAACAATACAACTACAATTTTTACAAATATATTTTTTAAATAAAATTCTCTTAATTGAAAGGCAGCAAATATTTCTCAATTAAAGAATATACAAATATTTGCTTTAAGTATGATATTATTGAAATAAAATGTACTAGAATTTTCGAGTTGAGTAGGTATATTAAAATTCTTCCAAGATTTTTCACACATATTTTCAAACAAATATTCACATCAAAATTTCTATTTTTTTATGAGGTGACATATATATTCTGGATCCAAAATAATTATTTACTCGGCTGAACAGAGAAAATCTTTAAACAAAAAGCATTTTATTTATTTTATGAATATTTCCCTTGTTGAAACAAAATAAAACGCTTTTCAATCAAATAATATACAAATGTTTATTCTGAGCATAATATTTGGAAATAATAAAAATAACAATTGACAATATAAGTATATATACTTATATTATCAATTGTAATATTTATTATAAAATCTTCTGAATTATTCATAGTTCCCGAATAAATATTTATAAAACAAATACACATCAAAAATTATAAAATGTCATAAATGTCATAGTCTTGTAAGAAGGCATGTTATCTGGAATCAAAACAATTATTTACACGGCTTAACAGAGAAATTCTTTAAGCAAAGAATATATATTTAGTTTAGGATTATTTTCCTAATTGAAACTAAGCATTTGCTTCGTTTCGCGTTACAACAAATGTTTACTCAAAGCATAATGATCCTGAAATAAATATTGAAAAAAGTACTTGAAGAATTGTCAAGTTAATATGTTCCATAATAAATATATATTTTTGTCAGTAAAAAACTTTTATTTTTAATACCGTTAGGTTTGCAATAACGCGGATTACATTACAAAAACATCCTGCACATGACTTAAAATTTTTGTATATTTGTGTTTTTTTTTTAACTTTTATTCACTGAAACGAAAGGAACATTGTGGAAATAAGTAAATTTATTTTTATCTGAGAAATGGATATTGAAGATTTACATTAACTATAATATAGGTAGTCCGGAACTTGGAACCTAACATTAATACTTTAATGTAGTTTTTTTTATATGATTGATTAGCCTTTGACCACTATCTCACCTGATGGTAAGTGATGATGTGGTCGAAAATGTTGTTTAGACTAACCTAGTATTACTGGCTCTCAAGCACAGCTGCCGGAACACACCGTTAGGTGCTTGGCTTTAAACTTTCAATTGACAAAGCAACAGTTATTTTTTTTTTATGTTATTGTGACGGAACAAGCCCGAGGCCCACCTGATGTTAAGTGGACCAACCTCTGACTATAACAGACGCATTTCGTCAACGACGAATTGCACTGTGCCTATCACACTGAGACGTCCAGTTGTTAGGTCTCATTAGCCTATAATTTTTCTGGCTCTCAAGGACTGCTGCCGGAACACACTGTTAGGTGCTTGGCGACAGATTTTCTACTTGAGGGTGGTCGCTAGCCAGGCGGGCATTCACAAAATGCCCTTCCACCATGCGGTGAAGCTCAAGCCCGCGGCGGGATTCGAACCATGGACCTGCTGTACGGCAGTCCATAGCCAAAGCCACTAAGCCATCACTGCTTCAATTCATTCAAATCACTGCGTTCCTTCTAGGGACACAGATTCAACATTGCAATGGGGTCCCTATATTAGAACTCTGTCAGGAAGACTTAGGTATGCAGCATATGCGGTTCGTAAAATTAGACAATTGACTGATGTAGCTACGGCGCACTTTGCGTACTTCCACAACTGGCATATTGCTTTGGGCTTCAGCATCATCATTGTATATTTTTGAAAATATAATACATATCCGTTAAAATATATCGATATTTATGTTAAATAGTGACCATCATCAGTACAACACTAGAAATAAAGACAAAATAGTCGTTTCTAGTTTTAGGTTAGTGAAAACAAACAAAATCCCAAAATACATAACTGAGATCAGAGAAAGGAAATTCAAGTCTCACGAAAATACGTACGATGATGTTTGTGATTATTTAGAAGACAATGTATATAGGCGAGAACAGTGGAGCCAAAACATCATTATAGTTATATAAGTTCCTATACTATCTGACCCGGCAAACGTCAATCTGCCATATATATGTACATATATATACAACAAAACATTAAAACCTCGAATTCAGAAGAAAATTGGATTTAGCATGTGACACAATGTTGTTAATTTTTCTTTTATTGATTAGGTACATTCATTAATGCACGGCGGCATATATATAGCGTCGCTAAAACAAATATTTTTCATGCAAGAAAAACTCAAGTAATTATTCTAATTCCAAGAATTCCATTCTACGATAAACCACGCAATGTTGCCACGTTATAATATGTCGATACTATAGTAGTATTCCAACAAACATAAGCAAATTTTATCTTTTACTCTGTATCGTTCGCAACTTCTGAAGCAGTGATAGCTAAGTGGCATTGGCTATGGACTGCCGCGCATCAGGTCCATGATTTGAATCCCGCCGCGGGCTTGAGCTTCATCGCATGGTGGAAGGATATTTTGCGAATGCCCCCTGGCTAGCGACCACCCTCAAGTAGAAAATATGTCGCCAAGCACCTAACGGTGTATTCCGGCAGCTGTCCTTGAGAGCTAGTAAAATTTCAGGCACATGAAACTTAACAGCTATGTCTCAAGGTTCGGGCGCAGTGCAATTCGTGTTCCGCCACAATAACATAAAAAAAAAGATATTCGTCCACGTCAGTTCTTATATTATTAAATCTAAATAACCCTGTTTTATGATAGTTACATAGCTTGGATTCTAAGATTAATCTTTAGTTTAAAAGCGCTGACGACTTTTTTTAAAGAAACTATATGATAATGTTTTCTTAGGTTTTCGCGATTAAAAATGTTGATGATGTTGTGTATTAATACTACTTTTTTATTATTAATAAACAACATCATCAAACTGACAATATTTCTATACTTCAGACCCAGAAAATCATGTCATATCACCAGTTCATAATTGCCATTGCGATAATTATTTTGTCCTTGTTTCTCCATATCTTTATATATTAACCTCTGTCATTATTACCATTCAACAATCTTTTTTGTTTAAAATAGTATATAGGATGATATGTAATTTGAGTATACTATTGAAGTGGTCCCATTATTTTCATTTAACCCACTTCGAAAATAAGGAGGAGGTTATATGTCCTGTTGCCCACGATTTTTTCGCGTGGGAACATTGGATCCCTAAACTAACACCATACAAAAACTATTTCGATCACTAGCTCTGTGCAATACAGTCACAAACCTATCCCAAGAGAACTATACATGTTTTGAGATAAAAATCCATCCAAAATTTCTCATCAATAATATTATAATAAGATTAATAAGAAATAAAATTGTCTTGATATCTTTTTCATAAAAAGTTTTTGTGTTTACTATATTTGTTTATTATTTCATAGTATGAACAACTTTATGTATACAGGCGTTCCTATAGTTTAAATCAGTATATTGAATATTTTTTTGTACACCCATTTTATTTTCAAAACATACAAGGTTAACATAAATTACTAATTCTAGTCAAGGATTCGTGAGTTTTTATCTCACATAGAGTATGAACTCTACGTTTTCGTGAAAAAACCTGTACATCGTCGCATAAATGACGTCAACAATTTATCGTAATAGTTAATTGTGTTTATGGAATGTAGTAATTTATACTATGACCTAGCAACACTGGAGGTAGCGCGTCCCCACGCTCCGACTCTTAGTCTGTATTGACTCCCTACTACCAAACGTATTTCACATTTCACAATCTAACTCATTAGTAGTGAACTCGCAGTTATAGTGATACTGTTCATACTTTAGATGCTGAGTAATCTTAAAGACGCCACTAGGTATACTATTAGAAAAAAACTCAAAAGAACTCAGAAGATGGAAGAGTTACTGGACCAATAAAAGTGATAAACAATTTTACAGGTATGTATGTATATTAAACGGTTACTTCAATTTTGTTTATTTGTATAGAGTGTAGATAATATAATATCGTGTATATTAAGCTGCTAACAACCCTTATTTAGTTAATTTCGAAACGCCGTCGATGAAAATTACTTGATCCAAGAATGTGTTTGTTGGTTTCAGATAATATAAATCCAGAGCAGTTAAGATATGTATTGGATACCTATTAAATGAACTGTGCCCATCTATTGGTATACGCAAAAAATCAAGAACTTCGAGAATTCCTCATTTCAATGGTAGGTATGTTATATACTCGTAGGTTTACCACACATGATTTTCCATACACACATGATTTAATATCTTAGATATAATTGTGTTTTATATTTCAGATGAATATTGATTCGGATAAAAAAGTATCCGAACAGCAATGGAAACTTTATCCAAAATGGAATAGGTATGTCGATGAAATAATAACAAGGAGTCTTCAATTACAGACGAAGCTATATTAATTGAATTGGAGGATGTAAAGGAGGTCACTGAACTTGGTATGTAACACTTTTTTGAAAAATTGATATATATGTAACTACCAAACAAGTATATACATAAGTAATATAAATAGTATGCTGTTCAGCTAACCTCTGTTGAAACATGTGTTTTACAACGTGAAAACCTAAGACAACATTATGTGTTTTACAAATTATATTCTGATATAAAGTAAAATTATGTATGTTTCAGACAAGAAAGCTATCAGACAAATAAAGCTGCTCTGCTGGATTATACCGCCGTTGGGGAGATTAAATGGAAAATTGAAATTTTCTACATTTGAATGCATAGGGCATAGTTGTGAATGTTGTGATAAGTTTTTAATAGTTTATCTATGAGGAAGTAATTTTAAATTAGTCATAGTTGAAGGCATTGTATGCCTTCAAAAAAGTAAAGCTACATTTTACTTATTTTTTTTTATTTTGAACGAAGTCAGAATTAGTTTCTTACATTTGTTAGGAGCTTAGATGTTAAGACTAAAAATGTTTGTTAAATTTTTCGATCATCAGTTTCTTCATACGTCATATTTTTGTTTAAAAGTATATTTATAAAGTAGTTCACTAGATTGCCTATCAGTATGATTATGTTGTCTTAAAAATGTAACGCCAATGACGATAATGAGAAAATAATATTCAATATTAATATTTTGGTTTTTGTTAACTTACAATATGATTACGTTGTAGTGAATATTACTATATTAGTTTTATTACTAATTTCATCTGATTATTTATTACAAATGTTATTGTTTAGTTACTCCTGTTTGATTGCTTTAAGTGTGGTTAACCTTGTTTTATTTTAAAAAGCTGTTTATTTTATTTTTATGTGTAAATATCACAGGAAAGGTTTTCCCGGTAATATATGTACTCTATTAGTGCGTTAGCTTATCTGATATCTATATTGTAATAAATTTGTAACTACACTTTTTATGAAATTTTATGTAGCGAAAATTATCTGGTCTAACGAGAGTGTAATTTCTTGATTTGTTATGTGTTGATATTATTTTTACATTAAGTAAATTTAATTTTACATTAATCATTTGATACTTTATTAAACTAAGACACCACAATCTTCCTCACAAGAAATTATATTCTCGAAACGAAATTCATAATCTAATAGTTTAAAAATAAGCTATTATTCAAATGAGAGGATAATATGATTAAAATGAAACTTACATTTATTGAATCAAGATAATATTATTGTCCATACATTAATTGTTTTTCTCAAAATAAAACGCATAATTACTTTAATCCAGAATGAATTATTATTCACCCAAATATATTATCACTTGAAACAAAACCCTATTTTTATTTCTTCAAGATAGCGTGATCATTATTATAAGAAATTGAAGTCTTAAAATATTAAATAATTTCTCTTACATCAAGTATAGATTGTTTTCATTGAAAAATAATATCGATGTACATTGAAACTAAGATTTATCCAATCAAAACATCATTGATTCTCACGAAAAGAAGTAAGCTTCTTAAATTAAACAAATTAAATGATTAATTTAAGAAAACATCTAATTTGCCTTAAGAATATGATATAGTTGGAATAAAACCAAATTTTATTGAACGAAGAAAGAATTATCCATACGACAAGAAGCTGCAGACTCACAACGAAAAAATCTTTCTCTTTCATAAAGAATAGCTGTTTTGAAACAATAATAGATTATCATTTACTTAAAAATAGGGTTAGTTAAATTAAAAATAATAAAGTGCTTGTTTTAAAATAGCGACTGCTTAAACGAATATATCATATCTTGCTGTAATTATTTTTTTTTTTAAGTTAAAACACTATTATACTTAATATAACGATTTGGTGTTTCAAGCGGACTAAATTATTCTTGTTTTAAACAAAAAATTTGTCATTTGCTAGTAATTTTTTTGTTGACTTAATAACATTAGTCTTCTTGACAAGAATGCGATGTCTCATTCCAACAATAGCATATACTTAAACACAAACTATGTAATTCTTCATTTAAGATATCATGCTTATTTGACACGAAGAATCCGGATATTCTTGCCATGCGAGACATTAAATATACTTGAACGTAGTATTTAGGACAACAAAATATTATTCTAGAACTAAATAACATATTTTTAGTTTAAAAAAGCCAATTTGAAACAATCTTATGCTGATGTCAAGTATACGTTGTTTTAGCCATATACAAATCATTATTATTCTTGACCAATAGAATAATTCTTGCACAAAGAATACTTTTTTTTCTGTGTATACACATTCTCTGAACTTAAAATTCTATAAGATCGGCCGTCGCGGCAACACTGGACCGCGCTGTGGTCCCTCTGAATAGAGTTTTGAATATTTACATCGAGCAAAGTAATAAAAATATGAAATAATAAATTACAGGGACAAGAGACTTTTCACATCAGGAGGTCCTCGTGCTAAATCCATCAAATAAATATAAAAATAATGCTTGTTAGGACTAGCAGAAGTCAACTCTAAGAGGTTGTTAGCATTTAACCAATAACCCTGTATAAGTGAAAATTTCAAAAACGGAAAAAAAATATGATATGTACTGTATCACATAGATGCTACATAATAATTAAAAATAAAATGTGTACTTTTAATATTGTAATGTTTGCAATAACGCCTGCTATGCATCCCAATACGATGGTTAAAGAACGATAGGAAAGTTAGCTCAATTGGTTAGAGCATGCCCCGGCTAAAGGGGTGGATGGACGCGGGTTGGAATCCCGCACATGACTTAAATTTTTCCTATCGTATATTTGTAATTTTGTAAAATGTGTACTTATTGATACGATTTACTATGTAGACAGAAAATTTTATCAAGAAAATTTGAGAGCTGTATTCATGTTTTTTTCTATTATAAGATGAATATGGAATCGTGTTTTCGGACTAGGCATATTATTTGTATCTCTAGATTATATTATATATTCAATATTTCAATACGATGGTTAAATAAAGAACGAGAGGAAAAATTGGAGTTATGAGTCATTGTCATGTTCACTCAAGCGGTCTGAGCATATACCCCGGCTACAGTGGTGGATGGACGAGGGTTCGAATCCCGCACATGACTAAAATTTTTTTCTCTCCTAAATTTGTAATTTTATTCATAATTTTAAGGCGTATACTCTTTTTAAAAAACATGTTCGAAAATTGCCTTTTTGATACTCACTTCCCCTGCAACGAAGGACGGATTGACAGACAGACTGAAATGCAGTGGTAACCAATCGAACGTCTTCCTCACTATTCTATTCCGACCGCAAAGTATCGAGGTGACGAACTTGACTTATCATATAAACTTACCGCTGTCTTCTGTCCAATTTTCATCTCTAATGTGTACCCAGCGCCGTATAAATTCTTAAGGTGCTGCGTCGAACCGAGACACCTGGAATGAAACATTTGAAAGGTTTTTAACTTCGGGTTAGAATTTTGTAAAATACAAGATGGTGGGCAGAAGTGTCTTCTGAGGAACTGCTATCTTACCTACACCACAGAATAAAAAGGACCCTACACTGCGATCCCTAACCCAAGATGCCTGCCAAACGTGAGGATTATGGCAAATACCACCTTAATAAGGGAAACTATGTTCAGTAGTGGAAAATTCGGCTGATACAGTACAGTGATAATAATAATAGTTTATTCAAAGAAATTGCACATACAATATTTCTTCAGGTTAGATATAATGTTAGTATATAACACAATTATATCAATTGGCTAGAAAATTTGTACATTTTAAGCTAGAGTAGACTGAACTAGGCTCATCACCTGTATTTCAGCATACAGCGCTTCTCCCCTTATATAGAACTGCTAGTAGCCTCTACTTTCGTATTTTAAATTTATAAAACTCATACAAATGATTTCTTAATTTATTTTGTGAGACTGTGCCTGTCTTTGTATAAATGAATTTATGAGTGTGTGAGTGTGAGAGGGTGTGTGCACCTATCATTTGTGTGTTATATATGGGATGTTTGTGTAAGGCATTCCAACATAAATGTATTTGTGGTAATTAAATTAACATTTTTAGAATTTCTTCAGACTCTTCATATGATAGAGTTTTTAGCCAATTTTCAACTTTAATAATAACTTATTTTTGTATAAGAGGATAAATGTTTTATAGTTTGTTAATTTTATTATACAAGAAAGGCCCTAGGTAAACATAAAATCTATTAATAAAAAAATAAACTGGAGTTGGCGTTAATGAGGTAACCAAGCATAGCTAAAGACGTTTCCACGCACGAATGCGCGCCCCTCCATAATTTTTACTGTAGTTGCAAATACTACTGCCTATTCAAGCGATCATATTAGATAGATAGATAGATAACTCTTTATTGTACACACCACTACATTACAATAATACAAAATACGAGGGATTACAGTCAAGTGTTACAATGGGCGGCCTTATCACTAACAGCGATCTCTTCCAGGCAACCTTTGAATGGAGAGGAAATAGAGGAGTAATAAGACGGGGGTGCATTAAATTAATATTAACAGCCATTTGAACAGACTGCTAACTTATTGCTGCATATTTGTCATTTTATTGTTCAACTCGTACTGAACTTTTAGTATTTTTGAAACAGTGATGGATCCGTGGCATTGCCTATGGATTGCCATGCCGCAGGTCCAAGGTTCGAATCCCGCCGCGTGCTTGAGCTTCACCGCATGATGGAAGGGTATTCTGCGAATACTCGACTGGCTAGTGACCACCCTCAAGTAGAAAATCTGTCGCCAAGCACCTAACAGTGTGTTCCGGCAGCAGTCCTTGAGAGCCAGTGAAATTACAGGCGTATGAGACTTAACAACTATGTCAAGGTGACGGGCGCAGTGCAATTCGTAACTTGTGACTAAATGCATCTGTTATAGGATGAGGTTAGTCCGCTTAACATCAGGTGGGCCTCGTGCTTGATCCGCCACAATAACATAAAAAAAACCACACTAAGCCGTAGTGTACAAAAGAGTCCAGTACTTGAATGTGTATTCATAATTTACTGTGGAGCATAATGTACTGATGCAGTAGGAACTCACCTCAGGCCGCCTTTGACCATGATCCCTACCCTGGAGCAGAGCGCATCAGCCTCCTCCATGGAATGTGTTGTCAGAATAGCACCTTTTTTGCCCTGCGAATAAAACTTATAATTAGGATTTCAAAATATGATGAACTAGCACTGTGCATGCTATTCAAATATCGAAAAATTTGAGTACAAGATTCGACTCAGTCAAGTATGCTCCGGTGGCCGAGTAGTTAAGGAACCCGGTGCGAAATCGAGGGAAGCAGGTTCGATTCCCGCTCGGGACATACAATTTGCAGCTTCAGAGCTTCATACCAGGGTTATCTATTTCCTACAATACATTACAAATTAAACAGGTTTTCTACAATAAATTCGTAAGTCTACAAGTTTCCAGTTGTCAATACCCCAATAATTAGTACCAAAATGTAAGTAGACCTAAACATAGACATAGCTTTATTTGTGACAAAAAAAATTAACACAGAAAAAATAAAAAATATAACATTTCAACATATAAGTGTTCTACACACTGCTAACATAATAAGATATACTCGTACATCTAGGTAATATTTTTTTTATTGCTGATTATCTAGCCTCTGACCATTTTCTCATGTGATGATATGTGATAATGCGTGCAGGCTAATCCAGAATTTATGACTCTCAAGAACATCAGTAGCTGCCGGAACACACCGATAGTTGCTCGGTGGTAGCAGGCCACGCGGGAATTCGTAAAAAGCCCTACCACCATGCTGTCACAACTGCCATTCTAAGACTACAATTGGGACCGACGACGGTGTCGCGCTCAGTAGTAAATGCTACTAGCGGTCAACCATCCAAATCATGACAGCAACGGAAATGAACTAAACTTGATTGTAGAAGAAGCACTAGGAAAGCTCAATGATGATTAACCATATTAATGGTCAGAAGACCGTTTTATTATCTCCCTTACCTGGAAACTAGCTAAGATAGTGTCCCACAGGAACCTTTTACTCCTGGGGTCCATCCCGGTGGAGGGCTCGTCCAGTAAGACCACGCGTGGGCTGCCCACCATCGCCAGCGCGAAGGAGAGCTTCCGCCGCGTGCCGCCTGAACAGTCCTCAGCATTCTTACCGGCGTGCTCTACTATCTGCAGCCCGTTCAGGTACGCCTCTACTATCCTGGGGGGAGAAGAACGCTTATATCATTGTTCCTTTTTATGCGATTACGTAACTGAACCAGTAACTTCTGCCTATGATAGATGAAAGAATGACAGCCGAGCGGTTATAGCTATGGACTGCGGTGCCGTAGGTCCATGGTTCGAATCCCACCGCCGGCTTGAGCTTCACCGCATGGTGGAAGGGCATTTTGCGATTGCTTGCCTGGCTAGCTACCACCCTGAAGTAGTAAATATGTCGCCAAGAACCTGACAGTGTGTTCCGGCAGCAGTCCTTAAGAGCCAGTAAAATTACAGACACACGAGACTAAGCAATTGTATGTCTCAGGGTGACGGGCGCAGTGCAGTTCGTCCCTTGTGATGAAATGCATCTGTTATAGGCAGAGGTTACCGCTTAACATCAGGTTCCTGCTTGTTCCGTCACAATAACAAAAAAGACGCATTTTGTCAGAAGTGACGAACTGCACCGCGACCAATTACCCTGACACATTAATTTACTTAAAAATTACCCTTCAAACCGTAACACAGTAATGCAAACTGCTTGGCGGTACATATTATTGTGGTATTACCTCCCCAGAACAAACTCGTACACAGAGTTCTACTGCTACAGAATTATATTTTACCGATGATATGTATTGATAAGAATGTCGTTCTAAATTCGATAATTTGTTTTATTGCTGATAGGTAATCCTTTGACCACAATCTCACCTGGTATGTGGATGGTAAGTGATGATGTGGTCGAAGATGTTAAACAGGCCAAAACCTAGAATTATTGGCTCTAAAAGACAGCTGCCGGAACTCACCGATAGGTGTTTGGCGAAATATGTACTACCTGAGGGTCGCAGCTAGCCCAAAATATCCTTCCACGATGCGGTAAAGGTCAAGCCCGTGGCGAAATTCGAACCATGGACCTCCTGCGTGGCAGTCCATAGTCAATGCCGCTGAGCCATCACTGCTTTAAAATGCGTTCTAGTTCATACGTTGTGTACAAGTTTCGCTGTAGAACGTTTAAAAAGATATAAACTGTACGAGAGTAAGAGAGATAGCTATCACAACAAAATTTCGCTTCGAATGCTGCAACTGAGCGCCGGATTATAATTTTTTTCTTGATAGCTCAAGTGATACTATGTACATAAAAAAATAAAAACAAACTGGTGGGTTTTAGAAGCCATATAGTGAGCAAAACAATTTATTTCCAAAGTCATCATGTAGGGTATCAAAATGAAGGGCTTTAAAAAACGATTCCATAAATACATTAACTTGCAGTTTTAATTTCAATGGATTGATAAAACGCTTAACGAAAATAAATTATTTGCAGTCGGCTTTTTTATTTTCTTTATTAATTTGTACATGTTTTATCATTTCTTTTTTGCACACTGTACCAAGTTCTAGTTTTGATGTCACAACATGGCGCTAGGCCGATCCTATTCTTATTTTAATAACCATATTTTTATTTACAGAGTGATGGGTACCGATACTGCGGTATGGGAATCTGACTCGCACTGCCTGCTTATAATCTTGTTTAGAAATATAGAAGACTAGCGACCTCATTGCGAAAGTTAAGTGTTTGAAAAAGCACTACTTTTTCAAACAGATGAAGTCCTAGTAGTCTGGTTGATGGCCGGGCACTATCCCCTATGACGGTTAAAGTAACACAATTTGGAGCACGCAGTTTCGGCTCGACCGAGTATGTTCCGGCGGCCGAGTGGAGTAGGAACATCTATCCGGCATGGATAGATGTTCCTGGTACTTAGTTAGTGACAAATCTAAATATGTGATCGTAATACAGCCATTTTTCTATGATTTTAATCAGATTTTGTTTTCAACAAATTACTAAAAATGCTACTGCCTATTTGGTGTTGCTAACAATAACTGTGACAGTAAGACTCAATACCTATCTTCCTCTCCATTCAAAGGTTTAACCATATATACTGAAAGAGATCGCTTTGAGCGATAAGGCCGCCTATTGTTCACTGTTATAAGCTAAATATTTTTTATTTTGGTTTAGTTTAAAGTGTTCAATGAAGAGTTAATATCTACGCTAGATATGTTGCGATGTCCCTACTCTTAACATAGTAGGTGAGTATTCAAATCAGGGTTCAATAAAAAAAATATACAAACCTAGGCGTATCAGTCCGGCTCACCCCCCGGATGGCAGCATAGCACTCTATATGCTCCCGGATGGTGACGTTCTTCCACAGAGCGTCGTGCTGCGGGCAGTAGCCCAGCAAGCGGAACGCTGATGTTGGGTTGTCTTCTACGTTATGGTTTCCTATCAGAACCTGGGGGAAGAAATTTCTATTTTACGAGAACGAGTCTATTCAAGAACAGATATTTATAATGTCACGGAAATTGAGAAGCAGAGCGTAGAACAGAGCTGAGTCCTATAAAATCATTATCATTTTGCCCTTATCCTACTCAAAGATGAGGTAAAATGTCTTCGCAGAGAAGAACATAATAAAACATGTTACCACTCACAACTCACGTAGAAAGTTCTGGCTTCAGTTTTATGGCCAGGCTCCTAACTGATGCCAGCCCTCCTTAGGCTGCTTTCGTTGGTATTTTTTTTTTCCGGTAAGGGAATAAAGAATGTAAGGAGTACTGTTGTGCACTCAACGTACAGCAACACTCCATAAATATCGTAGTGAGTAGCGGTTAGCTGCTCGTCAGCAGCAGTCTGCCAATCTTAGTGGTAGTCTTTCCAGCCCTATTACGACTTAGTAGACTGATCACCTTCTATGGAGCCACAAAAGAACCACCTTCCTTTCTCTTACTCTTCACGGTAGTGGTCTTCCCAGCTCCATAATGACGGAACACATCGCCTTTCTTCACGCTAGAATAAGTCACATTAGATTAGCATCTCTGGACTATACCTTCGTAACAAACCTACTACATATACCCTGCACTGCGTAGGTCTTTCTAGCTCCATAATGCTCAGTAGAGAAAATACTTCCCTTTTCTCCTTACTGGCTAGACTGAGTCGCCCTAGGCCAGCTTTACTGGCTTCGTAACAACCCGTGCCGTTTACACACCGTGCCGCATGTAGACATTCTCTACAGAAATTAACTTCTTTATCCCCGTTGTTGGGCTTGTTTTACGTCCCCCCATATAATCCTGATTCGATACTCATGTCTTCATAGGTACCGAAGGAAAAAAATACCAGAAGTTCAGCGGCAGCGCCTTCTAAAGAACTGTAATCTTACACTGGATTTCTATGTGTGGTGGTATAATGGCAATTTTCCCTCTAAGAAACCCTACTACATACCGTGCCCCACGTAGGCCTTTCCTCAGCGGTGATGATCTTCATAGCAGTGGTCTTCCCAGCTCCATTGTGTCCCAGTAGACCGAACACTTCTCCTCCATCGACGGCTAGAGAGAGCCGCGAGAGTCCAGCTTTCCTCGCCACGACTCCATCATCTCCCCAGCAGCCACCGCCGCCTGTGCCGCGGACTTTGTATTCCTTGCGAAGTTTCTAAAAAGAAAGTGTCCAATATTTCTTTTAATGATATGGTGAAGTAGCACTGCCTATCTCAGAGAAATGAAGGGATTCTGGGCCAAACTTGTGACATGTGAGGAAAAGTGGATCTTGATGAATATTAGACTAAACGATAAATAAGATTCTTCTTAGAAAGCAGTACAAAATAGCTTCAGACAGTTTGTGATGTCCAGGTCCACAGAGTTTTATCGGCAAGGCTACAATGGTCTTCCTATTAGATGGCAGCAATGTATATAGAGGAGGATAGATACCTTAATTAATTGAATATACTTCATCAACAAAAATAATGGTGACGGGTTAAACCCCTGGGTCAGCTAAATTGCATTTGTTTTTCTTAAAGCAGATGTTCAGTAACAGAGCGGTCTGTTCACATTTGAATGATTGATTATCGGAACCTTCTCCAGTTTATGCAGGTTATGGTTAGGTTATGGTTAAAAATATGAAATGTAGTGGCATTCACTATACCTTCACGGGAATATTTTCTCATAGTTTTCAGATTTCTCTTGTCTACTCACATGGACTACTAAAGGCGGTATGTTGTTAATAGGCGGCTGCAGTATCGCAGCCACTCTTCTCCTCTCCTTCTTCACGTCTTCGTCTTCTTTCGCATCGGATCCGGGGTCTGCTTCTATATCTGGTTTCTCTGGCGGTGGGCGTTTTCTCTGTTAAAACAAAGTGGTTATTATTTACAGTCATATATACGATTAGATCACTGTACTCGAAAGTCCTAACATGAATAATGAATTATGACTATCCCACAATAATATAAGACAGCTGAAAATAGAAAGAAGTGGTATGAATTTAGAAATTTAAAGTGAATACTGCGTACTGACTTTTTTAGAGGAGTTTGTAAACATTTTGTACCTGTTCATATAATGCATTAGAGTTAATACTTTTTATATTGGTTGCTATGTAAATAGAAAACAAAGTTAATATAAGCAATCGTTATATTATGGTACAAATTGTTATAATATTGCCATAATTTTTATTTTTGTAAATTTTCAAGTAAAATTATTCAGTAGTTTTAAAATAAGTAAAAACTTAGTGTTAGTGTACTTACAATTTCTACCGTCTCTGAGGATCCAAAGAATTTTCAACAAAATCACTTATAAATAATGAATTAACTATTGTTCCCATTTAATAAAAGGCATATGGTTTAGCCCTAAACTCCACGTTTTCCACCAAGCGGATGTTGGCGACTTTAGTGTCACCAACACTTTTTGTTGACAAAGGTTCCTGTAACACTGAATTTCCATTGAGCAAAAGTTGGCCACTTTTGTTTCGCAACATGCGACAAAAGTTGCCAACGTTTGTTTGGTGAAGACGCGACTTAACACAGCGCGCTTCACCCATTCAATTAATGAGTCGGTGGTCTTTAGGCACATTATTACCCTGAGCGAGGTTACAGCAGCACTTACCGAGCAGACCCTGGCGCCACTCTTGAGCTTGTCTGCGAGCAGCAGCGCGGCGAAGTAGAGAGGCAGGTGCAGCAGCACTTACCGAGCAGACCCTGGCGCCACTCTTGAGCTTGTCTGCGAGCAGCAGCGCGGCGAAGTAGAGAGGCAGGTGCAGCAGCACTTACCGAGCAGACCCTGGCGCCACTCTTGAGCTTGTCTGCGAGCAGCAGCGCGGCGAAGTAGAGAGGCAGGTGCAGCAGCACTTACCGAGCAGACCCTGGCGCCACTCTTGAGCTTGTCTGCGAGCAGCAGCGCGGCGAAGTAGAGAGGCAGGTGCAGCAGCACTTACCGAGCAGACCCTGGCGCCACTCTTGAGCTTGTCTGCGAGCAGCAGCGCGGCGAAGTAGAGAGGCAGGTGCAGCAGCACTTACCGAGCAGACCCTGGCGCCACTCTTGAGCTTGTCTGCGAGCAGCAGCGCGGCGAAGTAGAGAGGCAGGTGCAGCAGCACTTACCGAGCAGACCCTGGCGCCACTCTTGAGCTTGTCTGCGAGCAGCAGCGCGGCGAAGTAGAGAGGCAGGTGCAGCAGCACTTACCGAGCAGACCCTGGCGCCACTCTTGAGCTTGTCTGCGAGCAGCAGCGCGGCGAAGTAGAGAGGCAGGTGCAGCAGCACTTACCGAGCAGACCCTGGCGCCACTCTTGAGCTTGTCTGCGAGCAGCAGCGCGGCGAAGTAGAGAGGCAGGTGCAGCAGCACTTACCGAGCAGACCCTGGCGCCACTCTTGAGCTTGTCTGCGAGCAGCAGCGCGGCGAAGTAGAGAGGCAGGTGCAGCAGCACTTACCGAGCAGACCCTGGCGCCACTCTTGAGCTTGTCTGCGAGCAGCAGCGCGGCGAAGTAGAGAGGCAGGTGCAGCAGCACTTACCGAGCAGACCCTGGCGCCACTCTTGAGCTTGTCTGCGAGCAGCAGCGCGGCGAAGTAGAGAGGCAGGTGCAGCAGCACTTACCGAGCAGACCCTGGCGCCACTCTTGAGCTTGTCTGCGAGCAGCAGCGCGGCGAAGTAGAGAGGCAGGTGCAGCAGCACTTACCGAGCAGACCCTGGCGCCACTCTTGAGCTTGTCTGCGAGCAGCAGCGCGGCGAAGTAGAGAGGCAGGTGCAGCAGCACTTACCGAGCAGACCCTGGCGCCACTCTTGAGCTTGTCTGCGAGCAGCAGCGCGGCGAAGTAGAGAGGCAGGTGCAGCAGCGCGGCGAGCACGAGTACGCACACCTCGCGCGTCAGGTACGCGACCAGCGGCGGCGCCGTGCACGTGTCGCGCAGGTTGCACGTCACGTACACTCTGCACGGAAACACACGCAACATATAAAGGTACATAGTATACGTATATGCACGATCATACTACATGAATAAACAACCGTACAGAAGGAAAGCTTCCAAAGTTCACATTTCTTACGTTTTTCGTAGGGTTGTCACTCAATTATTGAAAATGAAAAACTGGGCAATTGTGTGTTAGGATTCGGCTATGAGCGCCGACGAGCAAACGGGCGGACGGACTAATGGACAGACATGACAGATGTCGTATTCCTCGATTTTAGTTTCATATTTGATACTCACATAAATGATATACTAAACAAAGCCTCTAAATCACTTGGTTTCATTATGCGACTATCTAAATCCTTTACAAAAGCTAAAACTACAATAATCTTATACTGCACGTATGTAAGGAGTCATCTGGAATATGCGTCTCAGATCTGGAATCCTTGTTACCATATTTCTATAGATCGTATTGAAGCTATTCAGAAACGTTCACTTTGTAAAACGCTTTAGGAAAGTCAGTGTACACAGAATCTACTTGCGTTGTTTTGGCAAAGGCACTGCATATGTAATGTTTATACTCCAGTAAATTAGAAGTAGTGGAACGATTACGGACAAAACCATGATGCCTTGGGGATAACAATGGGTAAATATGGTGATATAACACATCATACACAAGTGATTTAAACAGTTTTCCCAGACACGATAATATACTAATAGGGCGATAGTTATCGCAACACGATTTGTCACCAGACTTGAATATGGGAACTATATGAGCTGTTTTCCACATAGATGGGAAAACAGCAGAAACAGTGATGGCTCAGTGGCATTGGCTATGGACTGCCGTGCAGCAGGTCCATGGTTCGAATCCCGCCCAGAGCTTGAGCTTCACCGCATGGTGGAAGGGCATTTTGTGAATGCCCGCCTGGCTAGCGACCATCCTCAAGTAGAAAATCTGTCACCAAGCACCTAACCTAGCGTGTTCCGGCAGCAGTCCTTGAGAGCCAGAAAAATTACAGGCTAATGAGACCTAACAACTGGACGTCTCAGTGTGACGGGCACAGTGCAATTCGTCGCTGACGAAATGCGTCTGTTATAGGCAGAGGTTAGTCCACTTAACATCAGGTGGGCCTCGGGCTTGTTCCGTCACAATAACATAAAAAAAAAAAACAAAAAAACACCGGATTGAAGAGACTTGTTGAACAAAATAAGTGTGTTCCGGCAGCAGTCCTTGAGAGCCAGAAAAATTACAGGCTAATGAGACCTAACAACTGGACGTCTCAGTGTGACGGGCACAGTGCAATTCGTCGCTGACGAAATGCGTCTGTTATAGGCAGAGGTTAGTCCACTTAACATCAGGTGGGCCTCGGGCTTGTTCCGTCACAATAACATAAAAAAAACAAAAAAACACCGGATTGAAGAGACTTGTTGAACAAAATAAGAAGAAGTATGCTTAATTCTTTAATTTTTATTAATTCACTTTTTGATCACTAGTGGAGGTATCCCGTCTGGACCAGTTCCTTTGTTAGGATCTATATTATTGATTTTACGAAGAATATCCTGTTTTGTGATAACCATATCACTTAGGACATTTGTTGAGTGACATGCGGTTCTAAAGAGAGTACTGGATGAAGAAATAGATGGTTCAAAGACTGAGCTAAAATAATTAGAAAACAGGTCACATATTTCTCGCCGGTCAGACGACACTAGCTCGCCATATTTCATGTTGAAGGGTATAGAGTTTGAGCCCTTCTTGCCTTTTACAAATCTCCAAAATCGTTTTAGATTATTTTCATCCAAGACGACTCAACAGAATCAACAAAGCTTTTATAGTCCCGATCTATAAGCTGTTTACATCTCAGACGTAACATGGAAAACGTGTCATAATCACGGGGATTTCCGAACTTTCTATAGTGATGATGAGATTTTAATTTATCTCTAAGGAAACGAATTAAAGCACGTGAGAACCATAAGGGAAAATTCTCAGAGTTGTTTTTGATGATAGGAGTGTATTTTGAGAGTACGTCGTTGAACACTTTGTAGAAATTCCCAATCAACGTATCAATATTAGAATCACCTAAAACTTAATTCCAGTTAACAGCCTCTAAGGCTTTGTTAATACTAGGGAAGTCGCCTTTTCTAAAATTTAACCGTGGAACAATTTTGGATTTAAAAGATTTTGTGTAAGCTCTTTCAGGTTCTAAACTTCTTCTTTTACAATTGTAGAATATATTCTGTCACTTTGGCTTGTATTATTTATCTTTAAATTTATTGTGGCTGATTGTTGTGTGAATGATTACATAAGTGCATACTTATGTAATCATTACAACTTGATATGTGTATTTTTTGAGTGTTCATATTTTTATAAATTTAATTGTAATTCTATCCGTGAAAACCTGTAATTGGCTCTCTGTATATATTTAAGTTGCTATTACCACTATGTTTAGCTGTTGGTTTTCCATGTAATTAAATAAATTAAATTAAATAAATTAAATATTTGGATAGCAAATATTCTAAAAACTACTATGACATGGGTCTTAAATGTGACAGATATAAAATTGATACTAATTATTATGTATCTCTTTATTTTAATTTTATAATTGGGAAGCGGATATTCTAAAATATAATAGGAAATAAGTTGAAATATGTACAAAGTGAAAAATTTTACATGTCATGTCACTTTGACATCTGTCACATCTAAGACCTAGTAGTTTTTAAAATATATGCAATCAAAATTTGAAATCTTAATTAAAAAACATGACTTCAAGTGTCACTTTGCCATCAGTCACATCTAAGATCTATATCCTAGTTTTTTTTTTTAATAATTGCTTCTTAAACATGAAATCCAAATTGAAAAATATGATATCAAGTGTCACATTAATCTGTCACATCTAATACATATTTCCTAGCGATTTATCGAATATTTGCTACCCAAATATGTGATCCAAATTAAAGAATATGTATTTAATGTAAGTATATAAATATTTTACCCAGTCAACTATCCAGAATTAGATATTTTCTATCCTAAACTCAGCGGTTACATTAAAATTGTGAAAGATATCCTCTATCCCATAACAGAAATTTCGGTCACGTCTGGTGAGGCGTGTCCGTATAGTATCCGTATATATATCTAGTTAATTATCAATAATAATATTATATAAGTGCCGTGAGTGGGCATGTATGTACACGGTGGATGAATTGGTGCTAATTGCTGCTAGCTATGTCGATAATTATGATTATTATTAACCAACAAAATAAAAATATGTCTTCTTACATAGTTTGAAGCATATCGCTTGGCTTGTTTGCTCGCTCGTGCATGTGTGCCCACATAAGCATCATTATATTAAGTTTAAGTACAGGTTTATAAATTACCTTTTTGTAAATTTATCATTACTCTTTATTTTATTAGAGCACAAAAGTGCCCATTCGATACTTTTTGTTTTTGCTGAATGCACATATGTTTAAATCACAATCCAGTTCAAAACTAAATATATTTATTATATATACATATTGTAAACTTAGTTGATGTTATGATTGTTATTTGTATTGTGCATCTAAATAAATAAAAATAAAAAAAATTCAACCATAATATGCAATTAAAAACGAGCATTATGACATCAAGTATCAAATTTGACAGCTGTCACATCAACATTTGCCATATCTTTATTGGAACATAATAAGTTTTTAAATTACTTGTTAACGCTCTTTCTTCGTAGGGAACTTTAAGCCTGACGATTCTATGGTACCACGGTTAATAAAAACCAGGAGATACCACGGTACCTTCAAAGATACCATGTAATGGTACCACGACAAATGATCGAAAGATCGGAAAGACGGACAGGCCGATGACCGAGAATTAGTAAGAAGATCTCGTTTTCCAGTACAGAAACCTAAGAGAGAAACCTCTTTTGATTCCCTACTATTATTTAAGCAAACAATATTTACAACAGTTTGTAATTTTTAAGAACAATATAAAAGCAAAAAAGTAACACGAACTATTTGTGTGGTTCTAATATGGTTTTATAATCCAATATTGTAATACTCATTTTTAAAGCAGTGATGGCTCAGTGGCATTTGATATGGACTGCCGCGCAGCAGGTCCATGGTATGAATCCCGCCGCGAGCTTGAGCTTCAATGCATGGTGGAAGGGTATTTTGCGAATGCCCGCCTGGCTAATTTGTCGCCAAGCACCTAACGGTGTGTTCCGGTAGCTCTCCTTGAGAGTCAGTAATTCTAGGTTAAGCCTGTTAATACCTTTGACCACATCATCACTTACCATCAGGTGAGATAGTGGTCAAAGGCTTACCTAACAGCAAAAAAAATAAAACAAACTACATAATAAGTAATCGTCTGCTTTGTATTGCTTTGTGGCACCCCTTAACTTTGTCCCCAGGCTGAGCTGGTTCAATCCGGTTTTGTACCCGAGTGGAGCCCCTGTAACCCCCGCGCGGCTTGTCGCGACAAGGTGCACACATAGCTGTGCGTGTAGTGGTAAAGCTTTCCTTCTGCACGGTTATTTATTCATGTGATCATACCTCATTTTTAATCTACCTCAAAAAAAGTTCTCAATCAACTGTTTTTTTTATTACTGGTAGGTGAGCCTTTGACCACAATCTCACTTGATGGTAAGTGATGATGTGGTCGAAGTTGTTAACAGGCTTAACCTAGAATTACTGGCTCTCAAGAACAGCTGCCGGAACACACCGTTAGGTGCTTGGCGACAGATTTTCTAATTGAGGGTCGCTAGTGAGGCGGGCATTCGCAAAATGCCCTTCCACCACGTGGTGAAGATCAAGCCCGCGGCGGGATTCGAACCATAGACCTACTGCGCGGCAGTCCATAGGCAATGCCACTGAGCCATCACTGCTTATTTTGTGTGTCCTAGTATTTGTTTTTACAGGGTGCACCGATTTTAATGTTTTTTTTATATACAAAACCTGATGAGGTCGCATTTAAATTTGAAAGAGATCTGACGTATTTGAGTTTTCCTTAATTAATGCGTATTTTATGATTGAAGTTTTTTTTTTTTTTGTTGTTTCAATTTGTACTGAGTTTCACATATGTGCTTTTTATTAAACTATTAATATGTTAACTACATAATCAAGAAACTGTTGTTACTTACCTGTCCACATAGTAGATAATGGCGTAGGGCACGTACATGACGTTCACCAGACTGAAGAACACGTGCATCCCGAACGCAACGTCAGCCGCTGGAATAAACATACAGCAATTATTAGTGCTGCCATCAAACTTGATAGATTTTTAATATTGTTATGTTTGCAATAACGCCTGCTATGCGGACTAGATTACAAAATTACAAATATAAGAAAAAAAATTAAGTCTAGTGCGGGATTCGAATCCGCGTCCATCCATCCCTTTAGCCGGGGTATGCTCTAACCAATTGAGCTAATAACGTCATAACTCAAATCTTTCCTATCGTTCTTTAACCATCGTATTGGGTTGGACATCTATAATGCCAATTACGTTGTACTACAAACAAGACCAGTTTTGCAATTGGTTTTATACTTGTAAATGATCACGCAACCTTATAATTTTAATATTGTTATGTTTGCAATAACGCCTGCTATGCAGATTAAATTACAAAATTACAAATATACGATGGACACGGGTTCGAATCCCGCACATGACTTACTTTTTTTCTATCGTATATTTGTAATTTTGTAAACTTGATAGAATACGGCATATCTAATGAACTTTTAATAGGAACATCTGATATAACAATAGACATTATTACAGATCTATTTAACACAATTTTGGACACAGAATATATACCTCACCAGTGGACCACGTCTACTATTATACTACTTCATAAGAAAGGTAAAAAAGATAATATTACTAATTACAGTCCCATCAGCCTGATGTCTAATGTTTACAAAATATTTTCTAAAGTACTGCTAAACCGTTTAACAAATATTCTAGACGAAAATCAACCCAAAGAGCAAGCAGGTTTTCGCAGCGATTTTTCAACAATTGATCACATACACACCATAAAACAAGTTATCCAGAAATGCAATGAATATGGCATTACTTACTATCTGGCATATGTAGATTATAACAAAGCATTTGATTCTTTAAAACACACAAAAATATGGGAAGCGCTTAATACTCAAGGAGTCGAGAATAAATATATACGAATAATTCAAAACATTTACAAGAACATGAAAGCAAGAATACGAACAGAACGAGTAGGAGAACAATTTCCTATAAAAAGGGGAGTCAGACAGGGAGACCCATTATCCCCCAAACTTTTCTCAGCAGTATTGGAATACATATTTAGACGTCTGGAGTGGACTAAATATGGACTAAATATTAATGGAGTGCAACTAAACCATCTAAGATTTGCAGGCGATCTAATTCTAATCTCTGAAGATCCAAAAAGCTTGCAAGAGATGCTGGAACAACTGGTGTATGAAAGTGATAGAGTCGGACTCTCAATGAACGCTGAAAAAACGAAAGCAATGACAAACCTTGACAAAACCCCCATCACAGTCAATGGCAACAACATAGAATATGTCGAAGAATATACTTACCTCGGACAGATAATATCTCCAAGAGACCTGACAACTAAAGAAATTAACAATAGAGTACAGCTAGCATGGAGAAGATATTGGTCCCTTGAAGAAATCGTTAAAAACCCTCAGGTACCACTCAAAGCTAAGAAAAAGATATTTGATACTTGTATTTTACCTGTAATGACATACGGATGCCAAACATGGAGCCTAACAAAACAAAATATGCGCAAACTCGAGACCTGCCAACACAGTATGGAGCGGAGCATGCTCAGCGTCAAACTAAAAGATAAAATAAAACTAAAAACATTACGAAATCAAACTAAAATTAACGATGTAACATACAGCATAAGAAAATTAAAATGGAGGTGGGCATGTCATATGGTGAGGAGCCATAAAGAAAAATGGGCTAAAGATGTCACAGAATGGTGTCCGAGACAAAATAAAAGGAAAAAAGGGAGACAGCGTCTGAGATGGGAAGACGATATTCGAAAGCTAGCTGGTGTTACTTAGAGGAGGTTGGCCCATAATAGGAAAATATGGCAAGCTCTAGGGGAGGCCTTTGCGGGTACGCAAGACAATTATAAAACCGGTGTCTAATTAAAAGATGTAAAAATGTAATAATTGTTAATAAAGGCTATTATTATTATTATTATTATTATTATAAACTTGATAGAGTTGCCGTATTATATTGATACTTCAGATTGCCATACTTATTAATATATCGAAATCAAGAAATATATTAGAAATTTTTCATGATAAAAAAATTAAGTTGGTTAATTAATTATATTATAAAGGAAATTGAAAAGTTATCCTACTCATTAATATCATTGCCATAAATATTTTTAATATACTCAACTAGAGTTTTTTTTAGTCTAAAAATGCCCAATGAGGGGTCTCCACTAACTTACACACACTTTTGAAGCGCTCGTAGCGAATATGTATATATATATATATATATATATAAAGAATAGATTCAGACGTTACTTTGCGGAAATCCATATTTAGTAATAACAAATATTTTTAAAATATTTTACGAAAACATCAAATTGATATTTTAATAAAACACTTAAAAAATATAAAAATATAATAGCAATAATAATTAGCAGGAAAATTAGGCGGAATTGTCACTAGATATATTTTTATATTTTTAAGTGTTTCATTAAAATATTAATTTGATGTTTTTGTTAAATATTTGTTATTACTATATTATATATATTTAAAATGGGGAGCCAGAAATTAAAATAATGTACGCATATATGTTAATAATCACGTTTAGTGGACGAGTGTGCATTTTTAGACTGAAAGATTTCCAGAGATTTTCCATTCGATATTTTAGTTTTTATTTCAGATTTTTTGTGCTTACTATTAACGTAGCCTCAAATAAGCAGCTTTTAATGAATATACAAAAAAACAGAAAAATATTATTGAAATTTTGTTTTACCAGAAAATTGAACCGACTTCAATATTCAAATATGTGAAATAACTAGTTGATGTCGGTACCGTGACTGTTCAAAAGTACCTATTATCACAATAATGTGCGCATGGTACCGAGATGGTGGAAGGGCAGTTTGCGAATGCCCGCCTGGCTAACCACCACCTTTAAGTAGAAAATATATGGCCAAGCACCTAACTGTGTGTTCCGGCAGCTGTCCTTGAGTGCCAGTAACTCTAGGTTAGTCTGAACAACAACTTGGACCACATCACTTACCATCAGATGAGATAGTGGTCAAAAGCTAGCCTAAAAGCAATATAAACAACAGTTTAATCCGTGGCAAGGTTAAGAATCCTGATACTCACTCCATTTGAAGGTGTCGAGCACAGCTACCATCAGGAAGGGTATGACTCCGACCCAGGTGGTGATGTTGGGCATGATGCTCTGCGCGGAGTCCATCTTGTCGAAGATGTAGGAGAAGCACGCGTTGAACAGGATCGCGGAGGGAGAGTACAGCGTCAGCAGGCAGCTTATTGTGATCATGGCCGACGGGTTGTTCAGGCTCGGGATGTCGTTTATGTAGATCTTCGAAATCAAACATAGATTTATAAATATGATTTTATCCACCATCGCATGCTAAGTGAACATCTGAAGCACAGATTTTTATAGCGGATTTCAAACCCGAGTCCCCCGGCTTTAAGCAGCCATCGAGACTGGCTGGTCAGACGCGAATTATGTGTTCTAATTTTAATATTTTAACCTTCATACAGTGTGGCCATCAACCAGACTTATATATGTATATATTATTTAATTGTATGTGTGTTTTTATATGTTATGTTAATACTACAAAGTACCTATTTAACTTTATACTTTTAATCTTATAATTATACAATACTGTCATCTATCATGGCAGAACTTCTTTCCATCCAAAGGCAGAGTCCAAAGCCCAGCTTGCCTCAAAAGCCCAGCTTGCCTCAAAAAAGCTTGGTGTTTTGGCTAAGATGAGACAATACTTCACACCGGAACAGTTGCTTAATCTTTATCAAGCCCAAGTCCGGTCGTGTATGGAGTACTGTTCTCACCTTTGGGATGGTTCTGCCAAATACCAGCTGGAGACACTGGAAGCTATTGAGAGGAGAGCCAAGAGACTAATTAACGACGACCAACTTGTAAGCACGAGACTCCAAAGTCTCGAGCATCGCCGCAAAGTCGCCTGTTTATCGGTTTTCTATCGGATGCATTTCGGGGAGTGTGCCACGGAACTGCATGACTTGATTCCGCCATCCCCATTCTATAACCGGACATCCAGGGACACTCAGAAGCGCCACCGCTATATGGTTGATGTTCCATTTTCCCGAACGAAACGATTTGCTTCCTCGTTCATCATACGAACCGCCAGGGAATGGAACACCCTGCCTGAGTCTGTGTTTCCGGTTAAGTACAATATGGGGGTCTTCAAGAAGCGAGTGAATAGATACCTTCTGGGTAAGCGCGCTCCATCATCGATCGCATCATCACTTACCATCAGGTGAGATAGTGGTCAAGAGCTACCCAGTTATGTATAAAAAAAAAAAAAGGCTATCTGGAAGAGATCGCTTTTTAGCGACAAGACCGCCAATTGTACAACATTACTTACGAGAGAAAAAAATATAGTCATGTGCGGGATTCGAACCTACGTTCATCCACCCCTATAGCCAGGGTATGCTCTGACCGCTTGAGCTAACATGACTATGACTCATAACTACATTTTATCATCTCGTTCATTATTTAACAATCGTATTGGGATGGAGCGACACCTATAGTTCAACATGCGTTGTACTACAAACAAGACCAATTTTGCAATTGGTTTTAAACGACCATTATATCTTAATATGATTTTAACCACCATCGCATGCTAAGTGAACATCTCAATTACAAATTTTTATAGCGGAATTCGAGCCCACATCTTCCAGCTGGATACTGTAACCTCTCAGGCATCGACACTCGCTGGCCAGACGCGAATTTTATGCTCTAATATTAATATTTTAACCGTCATAGGGTACGGTGTGGCCATCAACCGGATCAAGTAATATATACCGTAAGCCGAGTTTTTTTTTTCAAAAATTTCAGAGCTTGAAGCCTGTGGACCCGAATTCAAATGCGGAACGAGACGGAAATTTTGTGTTTTTAAAATTATTATTTTGGAAGGTAGAATTTCTGTGCTCAACCAATGTGACCCGCGTAAGGTGCCAGCATCGAGAGAACCTCTCTCAATCACACTCTCTCGCAAGTTAGGATTACACCCCCTTATATCTTTCTATCGTGGGGAGGTGCAATTCTAACGCCAGGGGTGCCGGGTTAGAATTGCACCTCCCCATTACATCCCGTGGGTGTCGTAAGAGGCGACTAAGTGAAGAATACTGGAAGGTGGGCAGCAGCGCCTTCTAAAGAACTGCCATCTTATACTGCGATCCTTAAGCCGCCTGCCAAGCGTGGGGATTATAGCAAATACCACCTTAATAGGGAAGGCTGTGTTCAGCAGTGGACGATCCGGCTGATACAGTACAGTACATATCTTTCTATGGGAGTCAAGCCAAAGGGAAAAATACCAGACAGTGGGCGCTGGACACCTGCCAAGCGTGAGGATTATGACAACATGTCACTCTCCCTTAATGGGGGAGGAATTTATTCAACGGTGATATTATGCCTATCGATGATAATGAAACTAACAAACAACAAACGAGTGAAACCATTTCAACATCAACCTATCTCACTCTTGTAGGATTGACACAATATGTCTACTCTAATAAGAGAAAAAAATAATGAAAATGTGTTTTCACCATAGGCTTAGGAGTAGCGAAAAAATCCTAGGTCTGTGGTTTTCACTAACAACACGGAAGACAACATAAGGATGTTATTATAAAGGCTTCAGTTTTCACGCCAACCCTCTACGGCTCGATTCATACCGACAGAACAGCGGCTGGCAGTGCCTGTTTGGCAAGCGGTGACGGGCGGCGCGATTCATGTAAGTCTTTCAACCGATAGTTTACATAGACAAAATCGAAAATGTTTTGATAGTAATACTGCCGCTGACACTTCGGTGAGAATCTAGCGCCAAGGAATACTTTTGGTCCTAGTATACTAGCCACCATCCAGAAAATCGATCGTTAAGATGGCCTCTGACGTGTGCCCACTGCATGCCAACACCCCACCCACATTGTCGAGTTGTGGCACACTAAATAATTGTTCCCTAAGTTAACAAATTCAAAAGTGGAAAACACCTACAATGATCAAATAAGGGCTTGATTGTTCGAATCCTTAGCTTGTCATATTAGCTACAATATTAGGTCATAGTGGAACCTTGCTTAGTCGTTCTTAATCTTTCTACTAGGTTTAATTTACGCGATTTGAAACGTTTAAAGTTGTTTAATTACTATTTGTAATAATCGCAAAAACCAAAGACAACATTATACATAATCTAAATTCAAATGTAATAAAGTAACGCACCAGTATCAGGACTCCCGCGCAGGTGATGATCATGATCGCTGACAGTATTGTGAAGAAGGTCAAGAAGTACATAGACATGGAGAGACCGTTTATCCTCAGCTGGTTTCTTGCTTTTATCTGGAAACGAAGAAAACTTAACCTATAGATGTTGCAGCAATGATAGCTGAGCGGTAATAGGTATGGACTGCCGTGCTGCAGGTCCATGGTTCCCTCCCTACCGCTGGATTGAACTCCACATAATAATAATAACAAATATTTTTAAAATATTTTATAAAAACATCAAATTAATATTTAATTAAACACTAAAAAATACAAAAATATATCTAGTGACAATTCCGCCTAATTTTCTCTACGAGCGCACGATCGAGAAATCGTGCTTTTCTCGATCGTGCGCTCGTAGAGTCAAGACCTCCTGAGGATGATTCGTGTAGAATCGAAACGCGTCGAAAATTCTTCCGGTTTGGCTGCGTGGCGTTTGTGACGTCACGTCGGCTTAACAGGAAAATTATGCGGAATTGTCACTAGATATATTTTTGTATTTTTTAAGTGTTTTATTAAAATATTAATTTGATGTTTTTATAAAATATTTTTAAAATATTTGTTATTATTAAATATCGATTTCCGCAAAGTAACGCCTGAATCTATTCATTATCTCCACATAATATATGGTGGAAGAGCATTTTGCGAATGCTCGCCTGGTTAGCTAACACCCTCAAATAGAAGATGTGTGGCCAAGCAGGTGCTTGGCAGTGTGTTCCGGCAGCAGTCCTTGAGAGCCAGTAAAATTACCAGCACATGAGACTTAACTGTATATTTTACAAGGGTGTCACTTGTCGCGAAATGCATCTGTCATAGGCAGAGGATACGCTCTAACATCAGATGAGCGTAGTGCATGTTTTGTAACAAACACAGAAAAGAAAATATAATACAAATACAATGTACTGCCATGTTCAGCGAATAAAAATGGTCTAGAGTGCATGAAGAACGGCAGGACTCTCGGGGCCATTCGACAATATTTTGAAGCAGTGATCGCTAAGGGGCATTGGCTATGGACTGCCGCGCAGCAGGTCCAAGGTTCGAATCCCGCCCAGAGCTTGAGCTTCACCGCATGGTGGAAGGGCATTTTGCGAATGCCCGCCTGGCTAGCGACCACCCTCAAGTAGAAAATCTGTCGCCAAGCACCTAACAGTGTGTTCCGGCAGCTGTCCTTGAGAGCCAGTGAAATAACAGGCAAAATGAGACTTAACAGGTATGTCTCAAGGTGATGGGCGCAGTGCAGTTCGTCACTTGTGATGAAATGCATCTGTTATAGGCAGAGGATACCGCTTAACATCAGGTGGGCCTCGCGCTGGTTCCTTCACAATAAAATAAAATTAAAATAAAAGTCATAACTCCGACAATACGAAAAATCGCGGAACATACATGGGGGTGATTCAGATAGCCCTCTAGGTCCTCTACCTCCCAGCTTCAGTATATCACTACTTCTTGGGACAACCTGTATATCTATATAACTAGTTTGATATCCTCTATTAAACAAAAAAAAAACTAAAATACTGAACAATTATAGCGACTCATAGTAGCTGTGATCAAACACAAAATTTTTTTTATGTGCTGTTGCAATGTTGATTTGCACATGACCAGTTTTGTTTCATTCTTCAGTCCCATTCCCGAGTCCGACTCAAGAATGGAAACCAGAAACTCACAAATTGGACAAAGAATGAATACAACCTTGGCGCATTTGCATGGTGGAAGGGCGTGTTGCGAATACCCTCCTGGCTAGCTACTACCCTAAGTAGAAATTCTGTTGCAAAGCATCATCACTTACCATTAAGTTAGATAGTGGTCAAAGGCTAGCTAGCAATAAACACGTTTACCTCCCGATCATAGACGATGTCGACAGCCAGCGTGACGGGCACCAGCGCGAAGATCATCCCCACGAAGACGGCACAGATGATGTTCCCCACGTTCAGCTCCTCCGGCTGCTCCGTCTGGTGGAACGGGTGCACGGACACTTCTATCGGCTTGTAGCTCTCCAGCAGGCCTGCTGCTGCCATCATTATCCTGGAACCATACGAAGAAGTTTTAAAGCAGTGATGGCTCAGTGGTATTGGCTATGGACTGCCGTGCCGGCCATGGTTCAAATCCCGCTTGAGCTTCACCACATGGTGGAAGGGCATTTTGCGAATGCCCGCCTGGCTAGTGACCACCCTTAAGTAAAAAACTGTCGCCAAGCACCTAATGGTGTGTTCCGGCAGCAGTCCTTGAGAGCCAGTGAAATTACAGGCACATGAGACTTAACAGCTATGTCTCAAGGTAACGGGCGCAGTGCAATTCGTGACTTGATGAAATGCATCTATTATAGGCAGAGGTTAAGTCCGCTTAACATCGGGTGGGCCTCGTGCTTGACCCGCCACAATAAATATATATATATATATATATTTCTGAATAATTTATAAAATGTTTTAAAAATATTCACCATCGTCATCGTCATCACATCAACCGATATGGCAACCTTTAAAGAAGGTTTCCCATTAGGGAAATCTGCCATAATCTCCACGCTTGGCAGGCGTCTTGGAGATCACGTTAGAATCGCTATCAGTTCTTAAGAAGGAGCTGCTGCCTATCTTCCGGTGTTTTTCCTTTAGTCGCCTATTACAGATATACACGGGAAGAAAGGTGACATTCTAACTCATAACCCCACAGGAACGTTTTCTTAAAATATTTTTCATGAATATTTATAATGTCTGTAAAGTATTAATTAAATGAATTCATTATATTAAAGTTGCTGCCGATATACGCTATCAAGAATTTCACTTCATTGAAGTGCAGTATTGGATTCTGGTTCTGTGCAGGTACTTATCAGCCGGATTCTCCACTGCTGAACACAGCCTCCACCATTAACCCATTGGCATCGGCGATAATGATAACAATAGAATTTCATTCATAACTAGGACATAGTGGTCCTGGCCATGCCAACTTATTAAGGGGGTTTCGAAAATTCCTAAGCTTGGCAAGTCATGGGGATCGCAGTGTAAGATAGCAGTTCCTGAGGTAGCATTCCTGTCCACGTTCCGATATTTTACATGAGGGTGACATTTTCGACCTGCATCCCATAAGCTAGTGTAGGTTCTTACCTGTATATACTATTGTCATACAAATTGATGAGGACAGGGAGGCCGTGCGTGTATGTGCTGTTGTAGTAGGCCGTGAGGTTGCTGTAAGGAAGCTCGTTGCTATGAAGACTAAAGGCTGCGAAGTTGTTCATCTTCAGGAACGACGAGAAGTTGCCGTCGTAGTCAACAATGGGATTGGCTCCGAGGTACTGGATAAAAAAAAATTTCGATGTATTATTTTAGAAATTAATTGCAATAAACTATTTGTGCTGACGAAGCATTTGTTAAGAGGCCTTTTACATTTTGCAGCCCTCTCACTCGCATTTTTAGACATCATTTCAAATAGCGACAATGGTATCATGGTAAGGATTTTTTAAAATGCTGTCTGACATTATTGTCAGCTGCCTGCGACTATAGATGCTCTCGACTAATTTTCATGTTGATATCTGTAATGGGGGATCCAAAACGCGTAATTAAGTTATTTCAAATTTTGGGCCTCTAATTCTAATTGGACTCAACGTGTTACAAAATAAAAATATGTTGAGACCATCTATAGTCGCAAAAAGCAAATAATGTCTGACAGCATTTAAAAAATCATCACTAAATTGTTTCCATTTGAAATTATCTTTAAAAGTGCGAGTGAGAAGGCTGCAAAATGTAAAAGGCAGAGGCATTTTACATTTATCATAAAAATTTTTTTTTGAAAAAGCGTTGAACACCATTAACTGTCACTAGAGATCCTTTATATAAAGTGACATCATCGTCATTCTGCTTGACACTGCACTGCGCTAGTCACTCCAATACGTTAGTCCTTATTTTTTTTTTTATTCCTGATAGGTTAGCGTTTCACCACTATCTCACCTCATGGTAAGTGATGCGGTCGAAGATGTTGTTCAGGCTAACCTAGAAGTACTGGCTCTCAAGGACAGCTGCTGGAACACACCGTTAGGTGCTTGGCGACAGATTTTCTACTTGAGGGTGGTAGCTAGCCAGGCGGGCATTCGCAAAATACCCTACCACCATGCTATAACGACTGCCATCCTAAGACAACAACCGGGACCGACGGCTTAACGTGCCCTCCGTAGCACGGAAACGCTCAGTGGTAATAACTAGCGGTCACCCATCCAACTCATGACCGCGGGCGACGTTGCTTAACTTTGCTGATCGGTTTTGAACAGCTAAGTAAACTTCGCTACGAGCGCTTCAGTCTTTAACTTCAGACTAACTTATGTCTAGTTTGCCCAGTAACTTCACTTGCTTCAGTGCCCTCCACGCCTAAAGAGAGTAGTGTTTGCGCACTACTATTACGAAGCAGAATATATACCCCACTAAGACGGTATCTTGCAAAACGGATCTTCCACCTGGTATTTTAGGAATCGTATTACATCTACGAAGTGAAAACGTTGAAGTTTTTTTTCTTCCATTACCCTAATTAATAATATTTTGGTCAGTAGGTACCCAGATGCCAAGTTAACTCAACTGTACGTACCTGAGCTCCAAAGAAGGACTAAGAATTCGTTGAACTCAATAACACTGACCCTTAGAGTATATATATAGTAGAGTACCTTGAATCTGTCATATATATGAAAGATTTAAGGTACTATCTTGGGGTCTCGTTGATTGGGGAATCTAGCTTTGCAGAAATATGGGTCACTTGTCGGAATAGGAGTTGAACACATTAACGCTGACCTCCAAAAAGTCCCTATTTCTTTTTTTAGCGTTGAGTTTGAAAATCTCGCGGGAGTGGAATAGTATTGTTTAGAATAATCTTGAACACTATAATACTGACCTCCAAAGAGTCCCTTAAATCATCCAACTCTTTGTGATCAGGGAACGGGCTGTGCAGAGCTATAGGCGTCTTGTTGAAATAGGTGTTGAGGTCCAGCTTTAGAGGATGCGTGCGGAACATCACTATTTGGCGGGACTTGATGTACAGTCCTAGCGCACACGATACTGAAAAGGAAATTTATTGGCATTAAAATAAAAGTATTCTGTCTTTGAGGCGTTAATTTTCTATCAAACTTAACTAAACATAATTGTGTAACTACACATACAGTTTTATTATAACCAAAGACTTGTAAATAGAAGATGATTGTACTCAACATATATATAAGTTTGATTTCATCGTTGACTTAATTGTAACGTTAAAACATCGCATTACTGCCGTAATGTCAAATTTCAATATCATTTTTAAAATTATCAATGAAATTATGTTTTTTTTATTATTTTTAATGTGTAATTAAATTCTGAAAATATTTATATATTTAATGTGAGACCTTAATACAGAAACGCTTTTTTTTATTACTGATAGGCTTAGCGTTAGCACTAGCACCCAGAGCGGAGCTTGCCTAATCGTTCTTAAACATTTAGGTGAAGCAACGTCCACTACAGTCAAAACTTGGTGACTGCTAGTGGCATTTACTTCTAAGCGTCTACGTGCTTTCGATGGAAAATCTGTGCAAAACACTTAACGATATGATCCTTAACAGCTAGTAATTCTAGATAAAAAAAAAAAAAAAAAAACGGCTATGTTTTTTTCTACGAAAAAAACATAGCCGATTCATATAAAGATTTACACAAATACAATTTGTTTACTCAAATACAGTTTACTAATATTTATTAAGAAAAGCCTCAGGCCTAATTCACTTCCTTTAACGTTGGTGCTTGGCGACAGATTTTCTACTTAAGAGTGGTCACTAGCCAGGCGGGCATTCGCAAAATGCCATTCCACCATGCGGAGAAACTCAAGCCCGTGGCAGGATTCGAACCATGGACCTGCGGCACGGCAGTCCATAGTCAATGCCACTGAGCCATCACTGCTTCAAAATCTATGTATCTGCTTCCATAATTTTTAAAAATCACCAATTCTAGGTTAACCAAAACAACATCTTCGTCCACATCCTCACTTACCATCAGGTGAGATTATAGTCAATCCTATCCCTGAAAGTTCAAGCTGCAAACCAAGTGTGGGAACAGAGACACTGTCGAAAGCTTTGGTGAGGTCTAGGAATATATTTTTATCGAAAGTTATTGTCATGCAAGCATACAACGCATAAGTCTCCAAATTGTCACTAAGAACTCCGCACTCTCGATGAATAATACTTACTGATAGGCATGAAGATCATGACGTACAGCTTGTAAGGGTCTCGTATCATCCTGATCGTCCTAATGTAGACCATGGCGCAGAACGTCCGCCAGCAGCGAGGTTCTGTCTTCACGTGCTCACTCAGAACTTCCACTGATACGGAAACTTCTGGAACCACCTGGAAAGAAGAACGTATGCCCTTATGGATAGTGTATATGCCATGAGCTTTCCATGATAACGTTTTTTTTATCATATTTTATATACCAAACCTTTTCGTACCACTGCTTTCAGTTTGATTTTATAACACATGCTTACTTTTGAAACAATTTAAAATTGACAGCAACGTAATTGATTTATCTTTTTACGTTTACCACATTTTTATTAATTCTCTTTCTTGTTCGTATGTCTATCTTTCCGGGTGGAATTGTGCAACTCAAATTTCAAGCACTTCCTGATTCTATTCAGCTGCAAATTTCAGGGCAGCTCATAACTCTATGACATTTATTAAATCACTATCATGTTTCATTTTAGTTTATTGTTCCGGATGGAATCTTGTAAATGAATTTATATTTTATTCAAGCACTTCCCGATTCATTTTAATCTTTTAAAGGAGCATAAATACGTGGTTTTTAGATTCCTTTTTTAATCATCTTTATTTTTGCCAATTATGTATTACCAGAATCATTCTAAAAATAAGACGAGTTTACATACCTTGACATGTTCCACTCCGTGATTGGTAGAGTGCAGAGTATGAGACGCGGGCGGTGTGGGCAACGACGTGGTCTTCTGGGGATCCTTATCATTAAGTTCCTGGAACCAAACCAACACATTTTCATATTTGCTGTGGTAATAAAATCCTGAGGTTGTAGATAAACCTTTCCGAAAATGATTTTTTTGTGTTCATCTGGGTTGACAGAAAATTCATTTCTTATGGACAAAACAACCTCCAGCCTTATTTTTATCTTAACCAGAAGGCACTATGTTTATCGTGCATTCTTAAAAAAATCTATTATATAGGGACTGATACACTAGGAATGATATATATATATTTACAATGAAAAACGGTACCGACATCTAACACTGAATGTGTAAAATAACTTGTGGAAGTCGGATCAAGAAAACGGGAGCTCAAATATTATATGAATGATGTCCCGTCCGACCTGTGTTCGTCGTCAATCTCAAAGCATGGAAGGTACCGTTTTTATATTACAATATATTTTTCCCTTTGTTTTTCACTCACGCACTACACAATACTGGGCACCATCGACAAGACTTGCAATCACCATGTCATCGAGGTATATGCATATTGGCAAATACTTTCTTCAGTTATTTTAATGTAACTTAAAAACTACGGATCTGATGTTGATGCAATTTAAACGAAACCAATCTGGAGGTATACTCTACAAAACAAAAACATTTTTTTTTTAATATTGTTAGGTTTGCAATAACGCCTGTTATGCGGATTACATTACAAAATCACAAATATACGATAGGAAAAAATTAAGTCATGTGCGGGATTCGAACCCGCGTCCATCCACCCCTTGAGCCGGGGTATGCTCTAACCAATTGAGCTAATTCATAACTCAAATCTTTCCTATCGTTCTTTAACCATCGTATTGGGATGGAACGACATCTATTACCATTTGCGTTGTACTACAAACAAGACCAATTTTGCAATTGGTTTCATACTTGGAAATGATGACGCAACCTTATAATTTTAATAATGTTAGGTTTGCAATAACGCCTGCTATGCGGATTACATTACAAAATCACAAATATACGATAAGAATTAAGGTTTTTTTTCACAAGGATTCGATGGACGCGGGTTCGAATTCCACACATGGCTTAAATTTTTCCTATCGTATATTTTAAAAAATCGATTCATAATGTGCGGAGAAACCGCGTAACAAACATAAAAAACATAAAAAAAATTGAGATCGTCCGCCCTTTTTGAATATGGTTTTAATTGCGAACTAACCTGGTAGCTGAGAGTCTTGCTCTGCAGTGATAAACTCCTCGACAGTGCTCTGGCCCGGACTAGTTTCACTGAGGACACTCCCTCAACCGTCTCCATCTCCTCAGCGTTTTCCCCTTCTAGTGATAAGAACACCTCTTCAAGCGTTGTCATAGACACGCCGTAACTGGTAACACCTGCAAAGGAGACATCAAGACTTCTTAAGTTTATTTTATATCTGATATACTAGCCTTCCCAGTCTAGAATAGCCCCCCCCCCCCCCTATCTTCCTGTGGGATTAGTCATACGAGGCAACGAAAGGAAATGCAACGTTTGTTAAAAATGAAGTCCATACCAGCATTATGGATATATGTCAACTGAAAACAGTTTTAGAGTAATATTCGATATATTGTTATTATAATTTCTTTTCTATGTTATTTAATTGTGTTGGAAAAAACACTAGGCCCATCTGATGTTAAGCGGTAACTTCGGCCTTTAACAGATGCATACCATCATAAGTAACGAACTGAACTGCGTCCATCACCCTGGAGATAAACTTGTTAAGTCTCATCTGCCTGTATTATTTTATAATTACTCACTAGTTCTCAATAACTGCTGCCGGAGCACATTGTGAAGTGTTTGGTGACAGTTTTTCTACTTGAGGGTGGGAGCCAGTCAGCTGAGCATTCACAAAATACCCTTTCTCATGTAAGCACAAAGTGTGTATATGTTTATAAGATTTTTTTTATGCCTGATATGTTAGCCTTTGACCACTATCTCACCTGATGGTAAGTGATGATGTGGTTGAAGATGTTGTTCAGGATAACCTAGAAGTACTGGTTCTCAAGAACAGCTGCCGGAACACACCATCAGGTGCTTGGCGACAGATTTTCTACTTGAGGGTGGTAGCTAGCCAGGCGGGCATTGGCAAAATGCCCTACCACCATGCTGTAACGACTGCCATCCTAAGACAACAACCGGGACCGACGGCTTAACGTGCCCACCGAAGCACGTGCATGCTCAGTAGTAATGTCACTAGCGGTCACCCATCCAACTCATGACCGCGCGCGTCGTGGCCTAACTTTGCTAATCGGTTGAGAACAGCTAAGTAAACTTCGCTACGAGCGCTTTAATATATTATTATCATAATTTGTTTTCTATTTTATTTAATTGTGACGGAAAAATACTAGGCACACCTGATATTAAGCAGTAACTTCGGCCTTTTACAGATGCATACCAACACACGTAACAAACTGCACTGCGCTAGTTCTCAAGGACTGCTGTCGGAACACAGCGGTGCTTGATGACAGATTTTCTACTTGAGGGTGGTAGCTAGTCAGCCGAGTCTACGAAAAATACCCTGCCTCATGTAATCACAAAGTTGGTGTGTATATGTTTACTAGACGTTACCCAGACGGTTGGTCTTCTCCTTGATCTCGTGTTCGATAGCGTGGAAGAGCGGCGGGAAGAGATGCACGGCGTAGTGCGGCAGGATGTAGGAGAGCTCCCGCCCGTGGCGCCGCGCCTTCTCCGCGCGCGGGACGTGCCCGCGCACTAGGCGCGTTATCTGGTGCTCGCGGCATACTCCTGCAGACCACACATACCTTACATGTACACAATACATGTTCATATTACTTATCGAACATGGAAATATTCTCGAACATTTTCACGTACTATATATTTTTTGTGATTTACTATTAGCAGTAAAAAGTATAAGCAGAAAAGGATTACGTGTGCTATTCGGAAACCAAATTACATTTTGATTAGAAAATCTCATATGGTAAACTGCGTGTTTGATGTTGTGAATATACCGCGGAGTATGTGTTAAATATTTTTCATCTCTCCAGCACAACAAGGGATATTTTGGTGTCCAAAAACTCGCAGCACTGTTATTGGTGCGAGCGTGAGGAAAAGTGATTCTTTTTCAAACATCAACTTTTGAAATCTAAGTATACCAAAGTTGTAACAGTGAAAAAAATAAAAATAAAACGCGATGACTGGTTCATACACTAATAATTATACACCCATGGGCTCAAATTTAGCTATTTGTTTTTCATATCTACTTATACACAAGAATAATAAAATTATAAGAATTAATTTTACTTACTTAGGTACTTTAATATTGACTTATTTTGTCATGGGCATAACAACAGAGAAAAATTATGGGACGAAAATTCTTAAAAAAAACAAACAAAATGGCGGTAAATTATTTCTCTGTACTCAAAAAGAAAATTCACTTACTACTAATTTTCTCACTGGTAGAGGTGAAAATTTGAATGATTCACACGAACGCATTTTTTTATATCGCTCTCTTTGCTCAGTGCTCTCCATAAGAATTACGCTACGCTCATAATTAAATTTCAGGCACACATGTTGAACAAATAAGTACTACTCAGATTTTAAACAATGTTAATGTCACATAATAATATGGAACAGATGGTATTTCGGCATTTTGTCTAGTAATTAATGATGTCATAGTGTTTTATTTTCTAACCGGAAGTAAACTGGGTATACAACATAACAATGTTTCGCAACTGTAAGTTTATCAAGCCGGTGGCACCCATCTAGAAGATTCCTCAACAGGTATTCTACCACATTTTGAATAAGACTTACCATCTAATACCAGAGTCAAATGATATCCAATGCCGAACTTGTTCTTCAAAAACAATGATGTCCCAGCACATCTTACCTGGAAAAGAAATCAAATGTTTCTGTAGTCTGCTGTGTATATTGATCAAATTCTATTGATATAAAGTGAAGGATGAAGCGGTCGTAGCGAAGTTTACGTAGCTGTTCTTAACCGATCAGCAAAGTTAAGCAACGTCGTCCGCGGTCATGAGTTGGATGGGTGACCGCTAGTGACATTACTACTGAGCGCTTCCGTGCTTCGGAGGGCACGTTAAGCCGTCGGTCCCGGTTGTTATCTAAGGATGGCAGTCGTTATAGCATGGTGGTAGGGCATTTTGCGAACTGCCCGCCTGGCTAGCTACCACCCACAAGTAGAAAATCTGTCGCCAAGCACCTAACGGTGTGTTCCGGCAGCTGTGCTTGAGAGCCAGTACTTCTAGGTTAGCCTGAACAACATCTTCGACCACATCATCGCTTACGATCAGGTGAGATAGTGGTCAAAGGCAAACCTATAAGGAATAAAAAAAAAAAACAAGTTACCGACTGTAACAAAATGAATGACTAAAATAAAATATTAAGAGGTAATTCTGCTAACATTTATAGTCCAAGTAGACACTGTCGCGACCTCTTTAGATATCCACAAATTAATTTGTGTTTATCATAATCGTCATCTATCAACACTCTTATCTCATAAAGGAAGGTACGGAGGGTGAGACAAAACAACAACAAGGACGCCATGGTTGAAATCTAGCCACGGGCTGAAGTTTCTCTAAATGAAGATAGGACATAATGCACAATCCCACCTGAGTACTAGCTACCACCTTCAGGTAGATAATCCCAAACTCCCGTTAACTGTCCTATTTTTGTTAAACTAATGAGATTGTGGTCACTAGTATATCGACCTTCATTATGAGTGCTGTAAGCAGTTACATTCTTCGTCATCATCATCAAGAACATCCTGAAGACATCCACTGTTGAATAAATGCCGACTCCATAGAACTCCACAATGAAGGGCTATTGGCCACTTGTAACCATTGATTACCAGCGACTCTTACAATATCGTCAGTCCACATAGTGTAGGGCCTACCAACTTTATATTTGGTATTATGTGGTAACTATTCGCGGACAGTTCTTCTGCTTTGATTGTCAGTTCATCGAGCAGAGTGGCTTCTCCATTGCCACTTCAACTTGTAAATTCTGAAAGCTATGCCGGTGACTTCGGTTCTTGAGTCAATTTCCACGTTCTGGGTTTTATCTCGCAAAGAAACTTCGAGAATAGCTCTCTATCACAATCTCAATACTCAATACATTATGAATAAAACACACACTGGTGGAAGACCAGTCTGCGGGATGCTCGATGAGAAGATCCCAGGTAATTTCCCGACGCTGCCTATCCGAATTGATTCTTCGGGTGACCTCTTTGTCGAAGTTGGACCTACCTAGAAAGTCTGTCCTATGTAAATTATGTCAACAATTTTGAGAGTATGGTTCCCAACAACTACTGGTATGGGTGCAACATAGACATAATAATTTTCGTCTTGTCCGATGCGAAGACCGATCTGCTGGGAAACTCTACTGAGGTCGCTGAGCATTGTACTGAGCTCTTTAAGCGACTATGCCGTAATGACTATAGTCATCGGAGAAACGAAGGTATGATGAGTTTGCATTACCATGAAATTTTTAAATCCCGGTTTCTATTTCCGGGTCAGAAAGTACTACTAGTGTTTCAGACAACTAAATCTCGCTCCATTCAATAGGATCCACAATCCAGTTCCATTCTCAGTAGTAGTTTGAACCTCTGCGTGATTGATTACTATAGGCTCGTCTCCTATTCCATTACATGGGACTTTAAAAATATGACTAGCAAATTTGGGCGTTATAAATATTATCTTTGCCTACCTATTAGGAAATATACTTGTATAAGAGTTTTTATGATCACTTACCCTGCCTTTACTGATAACAGCTTTCCTATCTCCAAGTATATCAGCTTCATCCATGAAGTGCGTCGTCAGCAAGAGTACCTTCCCACGCTTGGTCTTCTGCAGGATCCTCCACGTCTGCCGTCTTGACACTGGGTCTACCCCAGCGGTTGGCTCGTCCAGGATTATTATCTACAATGGAAGTAATAAAAATAGCTCAATATATTTTAATTTATAAAATATTAGTTAGTTTAATCAACAAAAATGCCGGATACTTTCGTTGAAATTTCATACAGATTTTTAGGTACTACGATGTCGATCATTTATATTTTCTTCATCAAAACCTCAAGGCTCATATATTTAATATAACAGTCACTTAGGCATCCTTGAATCGTCACATTTTTAGAGTGCAAAATGAATACTATACTTCTACTTCTTTTTGCATGGTGGTAGGACATTTTCCGAATGCCCTCCTAGCTAGCTACCACCCTCTAGTAGAAGAGCTGTTGCCAAGCAATTTACGATGTGTTCCGGCAACAATACTTGAAGGCCAGTAATTCCAGGTTAGCCTGAAAAAATCTTCGACTACATCATCACTAACCATCAGGTGAGATAGTGGTCCAAGGCTAGCCTATCAGGTTTAATGTTCATCAAGTATGATGATATTGTTTAAAATAGAGGGAAATACATTTTTGAATATTTTTTTTAACAAAAGAAATAGAAACAAAAACTTATCATCACATCAACAGCTGAAAGTCGCAGCAGGAAAACGCTTTCATAGATCCTAGAAGATACCATACTTTATACTTGGGGACTTCCGATATATTATATAATAATTATATATCGTGAAACAGAGACGTTGCTGGTAGAGTGTTCCATACATCAACTGTACCTATAAATAAATGTGGTACTAAAGCTCTTAACTACATACATTTGGAGTATCAGCCAAATAAGGATGCTATGTACTTGCTATGCTCTAAAGAGAGCAACTTTAAAATAGGTCTAGTAACTATTTTAATGCTACTAGTATTCAGGTAATTGTTTTTGTAACTTACCTTTGGATCCCCAATGAGCGCGATGGCAATACTCAGCTTCCTTTTCTGACCTCCAGAGAGGTGTTTAGAGAAGACATCCGCCTGATCCAGTAAGCCTACTTCTGACATCGACTTGTGGAGCTGTTCTGCCATCCGTCTCTTAGGAACGTTCTGCAAAGTGGAAGATTTCAATATAAATTTCGTTTTAGTTACGTATTTTTTTTATTGCTGATAGTTAAGCCTTTGACCACAATCTTACCTGATGGTAAACCTGAAAGTAACCTAGAATTTCTGGCTCTCAAGGACAGCTGCGGAACACACAGTTCGGTGCTTGGCGATAGATTTTCTGAGGTTGGTAGCTAGCCAAGCGGGGATTCACAAAATGCCCTTCCACCATGTTAAAATTAATCTACAAAATTTTATTTAAAAAAATACACCGTTTGAAGCGGTCGTAGCGTAGTTTACTTAGCCGTTATTAACCGATTAGCAAATTTAAGCAACGTCCGCCGCGGTCAGGAGTTGGATGGGGAACGCACCTAACGGTGTGTTCCGGCAGCTGTCCTTGAGAGCCAGTTATTCTAGGTTAGCCTGAACAACATCTTCGACCACATCATCACTTACCTTCAGGTGAGATAGTCGTCGAAGGCTAACCTATCGAGAATAAAAAAACCGACTTCCAACACTGAAAATTATGAAGTAGTTTATTAAAGGCGGTACTATGCTGAATCAAAATACTGACCTCTCTTTAGCATCGACCGACTACCACAGGGATGGAAATCGGTTCCGTTTTATTTTTTATTTTTTTCACTTATTTATTTAAACTGCTTACAATATCATTGTCACTAGCCTAAAATACTGTTCACCATTGACAAGAGTAATCATCAATTGCCTATAATCAAAATTGCCTATAACTTGTAACTACCCAACTGATTCTGATAAAATCTAAACGCGACCAATTTGGAATAAGTACCTACTCTACTCAACATAAAAAATAATCATCAAAATTATTCATAATTGGAACAGTAATCTGGTTAATGTACAAAACAACAGGTAGAGACAGAAAGAGAACTCCTTGGAAGTCAGGAAAAAATGTGGCATCTACCTACTTCATTGTACATTCAATTTTTTTTCTTATGGTATAGTTCGAGTTTCTCTCTTCTGATTGGTCAGTCGTGCTTCTGATAGATAAGTAACCTACAATATTGACTAGTGGCTCTCCGACCTGTAGACCTCGCGAGTCTGCCCTAGCTTAGCTTTTAATTGAATAAAGGTTCACTGCGCATACTGGGAGAATGGGTCAAGAAATCCAAAAATCTAGATATTTAATTTAAGTCCAAGAAAATCAATGACACGCGGGCCCCAGTGAAGGCTAGTTGTATCGGAAATAGGTAGGTAAGTAGTATATATACAATATTTTTACATACTTGGTAATGTATTTATCGCGAATTAATATACTGTCAACAAAAACATGGAAAATAAATAATTGATTATACGAGAGAGAGAGAGAGCCTATCACTTTTAAGCAACTGACGTATGTATCAAGACATTGGCATTAAATTAAGCGCAGGCGTCCATACTATCAACACCTTATAATGAATATCTCCGTCATTTTGAAAAATTTTCAAAAACTGAATTGACAAAAAATAAAGTATGGACTTATCAAACCTGCTCACAAAATTTTGTGAGACCTGTAGAGGAGAACAACCGGACATACCAAAGCTTTTTGTCTAAGTTGAAGCAGAGACGCTTCGCTCGAACTCTCGCTCGGTCAAAACGAAATAACCACTTAATTGTGGAGTCCGGCAGCTGTCCGTACAGCTGTCAGACTCCAGACAGAGCCTGTTCCCTTACCATTTCTAGGTTTAGCCCAGAACTTCGCCGGCATCATCACTTACCAACAGCTGGTAGAACACACACAACTTTTCGGGTAAAAAAAAAAAAAAAAAAAAACAGACCTACCAAACTATATGAATTCCTGCTATGTGCGCCAATGTGCAGCAAGAATCCACTATGTATTGACATGGGCTCAATAGGCGCGTTTTTAGCTTAGTCTGATATGGAAGAGCTTTTCACATGTGGTATATAATATTAAGATGGTTTAAAATTATTAATTTAAATTTTGGAGTAAGACTGGTATATCAGCAATAAAAAAACATATCAGAAAGTAATTTTGACATCTTTATGTTATTATGTATATGGGTCTTTGTTTCTATTTATTTTGAGCCGTGATGAGACGGAGAAGTCACTAGCGTGATGATAAACCTCAAGCTTGCCATTATAGTTGCGGTATCATCGTTTTCGACTCGTTTCAGACTCGTCACTCTAATACGTTAGTTTTTATGTCTCGTTCGCCCAAAATTGGCATTTGCACACTACTGCATCGATGCAGGATATCTGATACCGCGGTACCTAACAAGACGTATTCTTGCTTCAGACCTGGTTAAATTGGGGATATAGGTATTTACCTATATCCCAATACAACCAGTACACTAAGATCTCACGTTGTACTGATTTCAGTACATCGTGAGATCTTAGTGTACTGGTTGTATTGAGTGGTTACCTTGACTGCGGCGTAGAACAACAAGTGTTCTTTAACAGAGAGCAGATCGAACAGCACGTCCTGCTGCGGGCAGATGCCAGTCATCTGTCGGATCTCCATCATGTCGTTTGGGTCCCTGTACATAACACAACGGGCTTAGTCTTAACACGCGCTTGGCAGTTTTTGTCTTTCTAGATGAATTTTCATATTTTGTACAACTTTTTTGTGTTTTAACTAAGCACGTCATGTAAGAGGCCTTTTACATTATGCAGCCCTCTCACTCGCACTTTTAAAGATAATTTCAAATAGCAACAATATGGTTTATATTTTTTAAATGTGGTCAATCATTATTTCGCTGCATGCAACTATAGATGTTCTCTACTAATTTTCATGTTGACATCTGTAATGACAAAATCCAAAATCCGTAATTTAGTTATTTTAAATTTTGGGCCTCTAATTCTAATTGGACTCAACATGTTACAAAGTAAAAATATGTTGAGAACATCTATAGTTGCATGCAGCGAAATAATGATTGACCACATTTTAAAAAATATAAACCATATTGTTGCTATTTGTAATTATCTTTAAAAGTGCGAGTGAGAGGGCTGGATAATGTAAAAGGCCTCTTAATGGAGATAGTATTCAATATATCTGATATCTTCATCTGAACGAAAGAAAGACGCGTCGATCGGAGGATGCGGGTTCAAACACCGCCATAAACAAAGACTTTGTGCTCTAAAAATGTTTAAACATGATGTTCGCTTAGCACGCGATAGCGATTGAAATTATATTTAGAAATATTTCATCTCGTCATGCTAAATTTACTTAAGCACAAAACAAAGCCCTTAGTAAAATGAGGTTCGCATGCAGATTCTAGGCACTTTGGATATTTAATTTTACAAGCACATTGATGTATTTTTTCTACCTTTATAAAAAAGATTCTTCTAGGTTATCCTTCTCAGATACTAGCATGTGTACTAACAAAGAAGATTACACTGAGAAAAACAACTTTGGAGCTTAAATCAAATTTGACCTTTTACCGTTGAATTGTAACTACGTAAGATGAATTCACAACTCTTAAGATGATTTTCACCAATCAATAAAAATGTACCATGTTTTATAATAAACAAAACCGTCAAAAAACGCCTTCCGTAAAGTATTTTCAGAATGGTCAATACTGCAATTATTATTACAACGCTCACAGAAGGGAAATTCAAGTTGCACGTGAAAAACATATTGATTAAAAAATCCTACTACACAGTTTGTGATTACATAATGGACAAAAATGCCTGGACAATTCCGCCTCTGCCAATCACCTGTCACCTACGTAATTTAATCAAATATTGTAATAACTTTATTATACAGTAAGTATGTAAAACATTGTTAAATAAAAGACGTTTAAAAGAAAGGCCCCGAGTTTCTTACCTCTTCATCTCGCAGTGACTCTATACAATTTTTTTAACTGAACGTGGCAGTACAATGTAGAATATTTCAATACTAGAATTTGTAATTGACCTTCATAAAAGCGTCGTAGACGCCTAAATTGAATAAATGATTTAGACTTTGACATTGAGTTTGACATTCTTCTCAACTCACCTCACATCCAAGCCGTATATATACGCAGTACCAGCGGTGGGCGCTGTCAGTCCAGTCAGGATATTGAACAGCGTGGACTTCCCAGCACCGTTGTGACCCAAAATGGCTGTGATCTGACCTTCGTAGATGCTCAAGTCGATGCCGTCAATAGCTTTAATCTCGGGCCGGCGGCACTGTCGAAAGGATTTCTGGAGGCCGACAATTCTGATGGCTTCTTTGTCTTGAAGTTCCCTGGTGACAAATTCTGATTATAAATAAAATGGAACATGCTGGTCAAATATGGTACATTTAAACTGAATCCTTCATTATCTAGCCTAATCCTACTCATGTATGGTCGGTGCAATATATCTTCGCTTATAACAACGACGATGAATGAAGCAATGATGGCCGAGCGGTAATAGCTATGGACTGCCGTGCCGCAGTACCCTGGTGCGATCGCTACCGCCGGCTTGAGCTTCTTTATAGTCTCTCAAGGACTGCTGCCGGAACACACTGTTATATGCTTGGTGACATATTTTCTACTTGAGAGTGGTATCTAGCCAGGAGAGCGTTCGCCAAATGCCCATCCACCTCCTGCTGAAGCTCAATCCAGTGGTGGGAATCGAATCATGAACTTGTGGCACGGCAACCCATAGCCATTAGCGGTCGGCTATCATTGCTTCGAATTATCTCGGGTAATCAAGGCGTTATAAAGTGATTAAGATGCAAGAATGAATGTAGCAGCATCCGAATCACACGGACGTGAATAGCGGACTGCTGCTCATTCAACGCATCATTTCCCTTAGCCACCTTTTAACACATCCAAAACTGTTACATGTATAATGAATAGATTCAGGCGTTACTTGCGGAAATACATATTTAATAATAACAAATATTTTAAAAATATTTAAAGAAAACATCAAATTATTAGTTTAATAAACGCCACGCAGCCCAACCGAAAGAATTTTCGTCGCGTTTCGCTTCTACACGAAGCATCCTCAGGAGGTCTTGACTTTCTCGATCGTGCGCTCGACAATTCTTCCGGTTTGGCTGCGTGGCGTTTGTGACGTCACGTCGGCTTAGCAGGAAAATTAGGCGGAATTGTCACTAGATATATTTATATTTTTTAAGTGTTTTATTAAAATATTAATTTGATGTTTTCTTAAAATATCTTTAAAATATTTGTTATTATTATACATGTATATTATAGAGTATACAGTCAGTGTCAAAAATCATGTATCTAAGTCCTATTCAAACTGTCAGTATCAAACCTCGTATCTGATTATATCTCTCTCTGATTAGTATCGTCTGCTAATGATGTATACTATCTCACCTGGGAACAGGTTCTATATCCTTGTTGTGAGCTGCATCGCCGTTGGAGTGGAAGTGCACTGCAGAGACGCGGCTGCGGCGGCTGCCCATCCAGTAGGACGGCATCAGGCAGAACCAGGGCTTCAGCTGGATGCCGTACTCACCTGCAACATCATCCTCACATACTAAGTCAGTTAATTATTATTTTATAAAGCATGGAACCGGAACACTGAAAAGTATAAAATAACTTGTTTAAGTCAGCCCCATGCTGATTCAAAACACTCAGACATCACATTTTCATGGTCCTGTACTGTATCAGCCGAATCGTCCACTGTTGAACACTGCAGCCTCCCCTATTAAGGGGGTATTTACCATAATCCTCACGCTTGGCAGGCGGCTTTGGGATTGCAGAGTAAGATGGCAGTTCTTTAGAAGGCGCTGCGCCCACCTTCCAGTATTTTCTCCTCAGTCGCCTCTTACGACACCCACGGGATGACATGGGGAGGTGCAATTCAAAACCTCCCCATTCATGGTCCGACTTCACCAAATGATTTCATACTTTACAAGTCGGTTCTATTTTATGTAGATTTTGTTTAACTTTTTTCAGTGATAAATGCTGGTTAACCGATCGATTTTCTTTCACCTACAATATTGGTCACCATCGATATAACTTGCAACTACCAATTAAGGTATGTCAAGCATTTTTAGGATTCCGCACCCAAAGGGTAAAAACGGGACCCTATTACTGAGACTTCGCTGTCCGTCCGTCTATCACCAGGCTGTATCTCAAGAACGGTGATAGCTAGACAGTTGAAATTTTCACAGATGATGTATTTCTATTGTCGCTATAACAACAAATAGTAAAAATAAAATAAATATTTAAGGGGGCCTCCCATACAACAAGCTTCATTTATTTACCGTTTCTTGCTCGATACTAATAACGGTGACAGGTAGGCGCTTTAACTATTCACAGAATATTTAGTTTTATGTTGTCTTTAAATGTAATTAATTAAAATAAAATAAATTATTAAGGGGGCTCCCATACAATAAAAGAGGTTTTCGCCATTTAATTGCTAAAGATAATGATAATGAAAACGAGATAATGGTATGGAACCCTTCGTGCGTGAGTCCCTAAGAAAACTCCGAGAAACTTAAAAGAAACTTGACCAATTTTGATGAAATTTATATGGACCAACTACCACAGTTGAGAAATTAAAGAATCTTCGTAGAATTGACACCAATATGTTTAAAATATTCTGAGACTTCATACATCGTTGCTTCAACAAACAACTTTGTTCAATATCGTTAGACAAAGTACTCACTGGGCATGACAGCATCCAGCCAGTACGCTATGAGACCGTAGAGGACGGTGTCGATGGCCATCATGATGAGGCTCCCACCGAACGGTACTCCTGGTCCACTCCACAGGTTGTCCCAAGTCACGCCCTCACCCGCCATGTCTAGTACAAGTGCCTGAAAATATGTGAAACATAAAATGTTTATTTGTCAAACAAATACTTATGATGCAATGATGAAGCAGTGACGGCTCAGTGGCATTGGCTATGAACTGCCGTGCAGCAGGTCCATGGTTCGAATCCCGCCGCGGGCTTGAGCTTCACCACAGGGTGGAAGGGCAATTCGCAAATGTCTGCCTGACTAGCTACCACCCTCAAATTGGAAATCTGGCGCTAAGCATCTTACGGTGTGTTCCGGCAGCAGTCCTTGAGAGCCAGTAAAATTGCAGGCACATGAGGCTTAATATTTGTTTGTCTCCAGATTATGGGCGCAGTGTATTTAATCACCTAGTTATCGTAAATCACCTTCGTATATCAGGTATTACATGATCAATAAAAAAAAATGAGTTCCTGCTGTAGACGTCAGCATTTACCTTAACCATAAAAATATAATAACACACCTTGTCCATAGCAAGCGCGTAACAGCTGGAGCTGATCAGAGACACGAACCAGAAGGCGAGGGAATCTGCATTGGAGACGAACACCTGGATGAAGTATAGTCCACTCATCAGATTCACGACGAAGCTGCCCACGATGCCAGCCGTCTGGAAATCAGATCACATAAGTCTTCTTTATGAAAAATTTAATGATTATTTTTACCCTCGTAAGGTAAGCGAAAGAATCTCGCAACCACAAAATTATGTTTTATCAGTCCAGATGTTGGTACTCGGGTAAAGGTCGTATTTTGCCACTTATCTTGATGAAACTTTGTATATTGGTTCTCCGATACGAATATAGTAGAATTATTTGGCTATTAGCGACTTTTAATTGGGGGTATACAAGGTTATTGGTAAATGGCTAACAATCTCTTACGTTTGTTTAAAATATTCAAAACTCTATTCAAAGGGAGCACGGCGCGAACCAGTGTTGCCGCGGCAGGCGCTCCGGCTCGGAGTAGGCATTAAAAACATTTTTTTTTAAACAAAACATTTCATCTCAAAATTATTGTTAGGACTGGCAGAAGTCAACCCTAAGAGGTTCTTAGCATTTTACCAATAACCATGTATATTACCTTACAAGGGGAAGTTAGTTGTGGTGCCAACTACTCAAGTTGATAATATCACGGGTAAAGTTAAAATTAGGGGAAAAAGCCATAATGATGATCTTTATTAATTCTGAAGCGCTCGTAGCGAAGTTTACTTAGCTGTTCTCAACCGATCAGAAAAGTTAAGCAACGTCGTCCGCGGTCATGAGTTGGATGGGTGACCGCTAGTGACATTACTACTGAGCGTTTCCGTGCTTCGGAGGGCACGTTAAATCGTCGGTCCCGGTTGTTATCTTAGGATGGCAATCGTTATAGCATGGTGGTAGGGCATTTTGCGAATGCCCGGCTGTCTAGCTACCACCCTCAAGTAGAAAATCTGTCGCCAAGGACCTAATGGTGTGTTCCGGCAGCTGTCCTTGAGAGCCAGTACTTCTAGGTTAGCCTGAAGAACATCTTCGACCACATAATCACTTACCATCAGGTGAGATAGTGGTGAAAGGCTAACCTATCAGGCATAAAAAAAAAACTGCGACGTTGTCATAGATGGAACTTTATTTTGAGCGCTGATTTTCGTAAGTCACTAGGATGAGACTTTTCGAAATTTAATTTTACAATATGCAATTTGTTAGTTCTTACTGTTGCATTGTTAGCTGGGTCTGTCCAAAAATTAATAAATTGAATTTTTTGTGTATCGGCAAGGTTAATTCTACAGTGAACAGTTTTAGACTACGGCCAAAATACGAGGCGATGAAAAAAAACTTAAAATTTGTGTTGAATCTAGGACGCACAGTAGAAAAATCATTTTTTTTCCACTGTGGCGTCCTAGATCCTTCGCGATAATTATTCATTTTCAAGGAAAAATAAAGTAAGCCGTTATTATTTACTGCGTCGTTATTATTTGAACGTTAAATTTTGAGTAAATAAGAGATATTCCAATATTCTCTCATAACTTCAATAATAATTATCACGCATCAGAATAAAGATGCAACACCACAGAATATGAACGACCCGTAAGGATCACTCCGCAAAGCCCTTCCAATAAATAATCTACTCTAGCTACGAAGCAATAAAGTGCACTTCAGTTCGTTCTACCAAAATTGCGGAGTAATTCAGGCGTGGCAACACACAAAAATACACGCAACCACGAAGTGTAGCCAACCGCACGAACTTTAATGTGCGACAGTTCGTGATAGGACCAGTCTTGTCGCGACATGGCCAATCTTCGCGTTATTGCTATAGTGTGGCCGCAGCATTGTAACATTTGAGTATTAGTACTTAAATTACTGACAAACAATATCTCCTATCAGTCACATGGAAATATAGAAGTTATAGGATCACAGTAATCTATGAATTTGTCCTACGGTTATACCATCATCATCAACAACAATCAACATCCAGAAGATGTCCACCATTGAAAAAGGCCCTTCGTCATTAGGCGAGTTGCCATAGTCCCTACGTTTTCCGGGCATCTTTGTGGATGGAAATTCTTCTAAAGGAGCTGCTATCCACCGGTGTATATCAACTGGAAAGTACTGATTTTTAAATGACTGCCCTTGTGGTTATAACACTGCTGCTGTGGAATCTTATGGTTCCACTTTTGATCCACGATTTGGACAAAATATGAATAATAAATAATATAAAATATAATATTTCAACGTCTGGACTGTGCCAGGTAAGTGCACTCGATCCACTAAGATCCTCACATATGGATCCGTGGACACATACTACATGGGACCAAAATTTGTCAGGCGAAAAGTTGGCATTTAGACACCTCAGTCACATATTTAATATACTCACCCTGGCCTTATCGAAGAACGGCGTCAACATAAACGCCATGGTGATGATCGTGAAGCCAAACAGCAGCATTAAGAGGAATACCAGGACATACGACGAGTGTTGGAACACCTGCAAACAAGTGCATCGTCAGCATCTTCCTAATATTGTTCCACTTTTGCCTTAGAGGTCCTCAGACTTTTCTTAGAGTGTCCTGTGATGCGCCTCATGCAGTAACCTATGGTGTACCTTGTCACCGAGGAACTTGATGACAGCAGACATGGAGAGGGAACGATGGGCACCTACAGTTAAATGCAATATGCTGGCTCGCAGATTTGCTCGTTGTAGTGAGCAGGTTAAAGTAACACTATTTGCAGCTTACTGCTAAACATTCTATACGTGCAGTCTGTGGACCAGCTATACGCAGAAAGCTCTCAGTGCCATGCGCGTCCACTATAACAATGACTTCCGTATTTTGATGGGCCTGTCCAGATTTTGCAGCGCATAAAATATATTTGAGGAAGCCCGGGTTGACGGCTTTCATGCTACCCTGCTGAAAAGGAGAGCCTCAATGGTCAATAGGTTGGGGAGCTCGAACAGTATTTTGCAGATGGTATCGGAGTATCTCAATTCCTCGATGAAAAGGCATTTCGTCTATGTATTAAACAGATGAGGTAGTATATATTCTGCAAAATATTAGTAGTAGGAAATAGTATTTATTATATACTGCCTAATCTTCCGTTATTCTAACATAATTTTAAATTTTAATTATACTTTCATTGTCTTGTAATTACTAACAACTGGGTTTTGTTACCTAATTAAATAATTGTATTTTTATTATTATTATTATTATAAACGATCAAACATGTTTGACAAATCACAAATACGTTTTCATCAAACAAGAGCGTAATCGATTAAATAAAACATGTAACAAATTTGTCAAACTTGTTCGTAGTTTCAGCTTCCTTGACAAACACTGCCGCTCACATTCATAAATATACAACAGACACGACGTCAAACTAATTTGACGCAGATTTCAATCAAACACGTGAAAAATGTTTGACGACATATATAGATTTCCATCAAACATGATCAAACGCTTCAAATGTGTATATAGTTTTACGGCGCTCATATAGTTTGACAAGCTTGTAAAATTTTACAAACATGTTTGATCGTTTATGGGGGCACTTAACGCTTTACATAAAAGTGGGTAGTGCTTTCTGTTTATTTTTTTACTGATAGGCTAGCCTTATATCAATATCTCACCTGATGGTAATTTACTGGCACTTAACAACAGCTGGTGGAACACACCATTTAGGTGACAGATTTTCTGCTTAGGTGGTAGCTAGCCATACGGTTATTTGCAAAACGTGTTATAACGATTGCCATCGTTAATCATGGTTTTGCATGGTGGAAGGGTTTTTTGCGAATGCCCGCTTGGCTAGCGACCACCCTTAAGTAGAAAGATTAGATATATAGTTTACTAAAAACGCTACAAAAGTTTAGTTATATAATTTGTATGATGTTAATATGTTTGATGTTAGTATCTGTTTTAATGCAGAGGGTCTTTTAGAGTAAACACCTTACTCTGAAATATGAATATACAGGTAATAAAATTACAGTATAGTTCCATTTCAATTATATTATCTCACCTACGTAACAATACAAAACAATACGGTTATAATAAAAACATTTCAATGAAGTTGTGTGGCTTTAATTTACGTAACTATTCAGTATAATATGCATTTCGTAAGATGACTGAACTTAGGACCAAACTGATAATTGATATATTTGCCTGTTTAATTATGAAAATAATGTTAACTTGTTAATTCATGAATATTTGGTCTCATAAACAGTAGTAATTTAAGCGAAAATAATGGCTATAAAGTTACTGAATCACTTTCGTGGATCATCGCTTCAGTTTCATGGCATCTCGAATTTCAAAACCATTTTTCTTCCAACGAGAAGCGTGATTTGATTAATTTACACATGAATTAACTCGTATAGCACTATAAGTTTGTTTTTAACCAAAATATTTCATATGAACAAAAACTAAAAATTTCCATGAACGTGACGATGAGAATCGCTGCGATGAGAATTAGCCAGGTATTGGCAGTGAATTTCTGAAATAATTGCGTTTGCATCGTTGCCAAGATCATGACGGAAATCGTAGCAAAATAATGTGCTAACAGGAACCGGTGACGTGACGTAAATGAACAAATAAACATTTACTTTTTAACTTTGTTAGGATTAGGACAGATAGCATGAATTTCTCAAACGTTTATGGGGTACCATAGAAATTCTAGTAAGAGTAATATCCATTCAGAATTATTTTTCAGGATTCCGTACCTACCCAAAAGGCAAAACGGCGCATTTCTGTCTGTTTGTCCGTCCGAAGGAGTAATAATCTGATTTTTAGATATATTTTTTGTAAAACTATGGCCCCAACATAACGTTAATATTTTGCAGTGGGCGTCTGATATCAACATCTGTATACAACGAATTAACTTAAAAACTACTGGACCGGTTTGGATGAAATTTGGTATGGAAATAGTTTGAGATCCGGGGAAGGACATAGAATAGTTTTTCAAATTGTAATCAAAACAAACAAAACTTTTTTTTCGTTTATGGTCTGCTTTTAAGATTTCTGCGTTCGTAACGTATCAACAGGCAATATTTCAACCTTTGTGACATCACAAAGATATTTAATGGAATTGCAGCGCAACCGGCAACGCATCCTCGAGACCTCTGGTGTTGCGGATGTTCGTGGGCAACGGTTATCACTTATCACCAGGTGGGCCGCCTACTAGTATGCCTTCATAAGCCACAAAAAAAAAACAAAAAAAAAGTATACACAACATCAAAAATAAAAAACAAGTCACTAGCCTTTGTTTTTCGTAGCCAATATAATTTCTTAGTTTTAATAGCACTCAATTGCTTACCTACATAACTTTCCTCCATATGTCTTAGTTGCTTCTAATTCTGCCTACAATCGACCAATTTGTAAAATTTTATTATATTACTGTATGTACCATTAGTATTTACACCCACACTAAGACGTAGTGTACAAACGAAGCCTACCCATGAGTGTTGGTGATGTATGTTATATCGACCTTATAAGTTTCCGATTGCGTAATATCAAAATCATGTGTGTGTGTTTATGAAAACATTTATTCTTCCATATTATAATATTTTCTTCCATGTTGATCTCAAGTTCATCTCGAACGGTTGACTTTCCTAAAACTTAAATTACTAGTAAAAATAGATGGAATAATCCCAATTCCGATCAGAAAGACTCCTTTTTAACAGTTCCAATCCTTTTACACGATAGTACGTACCTTTAGCGTAAAGAGAAGCAAAGTGCTGACGAATGACAAGATCGTTATGAACACGCCGTAGATAAGGAACCACGCCACCCTGCAATTGAAGAAAATGTTTTAATAACTAGTGAGGATATTTAAAATATTTTAATACTTTTTCCTGCGAAAAGCAAGCTGAGCATAACCCTGTTGCCCCTAAAATTAAATAAGGTAGTGTTTAAGTATTTTTTCGTGTAAATTTGGTGAAGGGAATAAATAGATTTTATATTTATATAACATTTAAGAGTATCCTATTTACATTTTGAAAGTCGAAATAATGTTTTTATGCTTCAACTATTTCTTTTCAAACGCTCCATTCCACTGCGATCTCCGTCCAGTCCACACTGATCTCCCTCCAGTGCACTCGAGCAGTCTATTCGTTCCGAAAGACTCTGATGACATTAGACCATGATTGCTTTCTGGATCTGCCTTGGAGAACACTCGTCTGGCCTACCCAGGGTATAGGTGACGACTCCCGCTCAGACATCGAAATAGATGCGGCGTATATATAATATATAACCTACTCTCATTTCAAATCTGCCCCTTTTTGATGCGAATCGTAGAATTTGTTACTCGAATATGGATGTTCATAAGGTATGACTCGGTTTGTTAAACAAACGAATATATAAGAGGGCAATGACATCTCACAATATACTGTCTATGGTGTACAGATGTAATGATTTCAGAGCAATGACGCGCTGTGTACAAGCATTGCTCTTTGACAACCTTGAAATTAGGAGATACTCGTACTTACCAATAAACAGAATCCTTGAGCCCCATAATCCTCATCCCTTCCCTGATCTTATTCTCTTTCTCTGCCACGACGAACATGAGGAGGTAAGTGATGAACTGCGAGAGGGTCATGACCATGTACATGGGCATGATCACCCGGAAGATGACCAGCCAGTCACCCGTGTGCTGTCTCTTGGGCAACTGGCGGTAGTAGACCTTAGGAGGCGGGATGTTGATATTCGTATCCCTCTGAAGACAAGTGAAGAGTGATATAAGAATCTTATTTACGAAACGTGGGTGGTCATCGTGAGATAAAATAAATTGTAAAATCGGCTGTAAAAGTTGAGTAAATGCCAATGACCCTTCAATAAACCATCAATCTATGCGCGTGGGGGCGCCGGGATATAATTGCACCCGCCCATATCTCCCATTGGGAGTCATTAAAGGTAATGAAAGAAAAAATACTAGCAGGTAAGCAGCACCGCCTTCCAAAGAACTGCCAAGAACACCTGCCAAGCGAGGGGATTACTATTAGTGGCAACCACCACTACTATGGACAGGCATGCCACAGGTCCATGGTTCGATCTCCACCGTTGGCTTTAACTTCACCATATACAAGATACCTCAAGTAGGAAATCTGTCGGCAAACATCTAACAAGCTCCGGCAGCAGTTCTTGAGAGCTACAAAGTTAGTAATTCATGACATGACAGGCTTTTGTGACAAATGTATTATTGGCAGATAATACCGCTTAATACCAGGTGGGACTCTTGTATGATCAGTAATAATCAGACTCATTAAGCTTAAAATTTGGCAGCGCCAGGTACGCTACGCTTTTACGATCAATCGGTAGTTAAACCAATTTCCGGCTCTATTGGCTTTGATTACATGTGTGCCTTCCCTCTTCAGCACATGTTTTGTAAATATAGGAAGTCCACGTCATCACGCGATTGATTTGAAACACGAGAAAATCTACGGCTTCGACTCGTAATTAATCGATTTGGCCACTTATGACGTACTTATACGACGACTAGGTCTACCTAAGTTGGAAGATTTGGCAGAATTGTCACAAAATATTTATCTTTCAGGTCTTGAATATAACTTTCTACCAAGTCACGCAGGCGCACTGTATCAAAGTTTACTAGCCTCTATCTCAGGCCTACTCGGGAGGATTTGTTAGCAATTCATCCAAGTTGTAATACAAGTCTTATTTCATCTATTTGGTTCGTCGAGCAATGTGGCCGGGCCATCGCCACTACAACTTGCAAATCCTGAAAGCTAAGTCGGTTCTTGGGCGAATATCTACGTTCCGGATTTTATGGCGAAAAGAAACTGGACGAACTGCGATACTGCTACCGGCGGTTCGGATGAACTGGGATTTGGGCAAAACTAGCTTTGGACGCACTGAAACTACAATTTGAATAAACTGCGATTAAGGTGAACTGCAATTTGATCAGACTGCTATTAATAAGTTGGCATCGTCAAGACCACTATGTCCTAGTTATGAATGAAATTCTATTGTTATCATTATCGCCGATGCCAATGGGTTAAGACGAGCTGCGATTGTGAATTTTACAAAATGCAAAATGGATGAACGAGGAAATGGAAGTATTGCTTCATGGGCGCACTGCTAACAAACCCTTGGGAGTTTGTGCCCAGCCGAGGCCTCGACGACATTACTTCGGCATTCCATACAAAGAATACTAAATGGCTTTAGTTGAAGCAAGCTGGAGTGTGCAGCAATCGTTAATATCTATAGTGTAACAGGAGATCCAGCACAAAAGCAAAAGTGCATGTATACCAACCTTCATCTTAATATAGTCTATTAAAATCTGCATGGAGAGGAACCCTGAGTAGTGGTATTGCATCACAGGACAGGCCTCATCGTTGTACACGTTTTGAGGTATAGGGAGAATATGTCCTCTTGACCAGTCTGAAGACCAATCCTTCCGTTCAGACCCACGGCAGATTGCGGGGGATGTGAAGAGCAGCCGGGTGGAAGGGGTGGGGGCCGTGGACGGGTTAGTGCGGATTGTGTATCTGAAATGATGATACTATGATGTACTGCTATGTATTGTATTCATAATGTTTTTTCTATCCTAATCCAACTTCTGAGGTGAGGTGTGTATGTCTATAATTACACACCTCGGCTGACTAATCTTCACACCGCTCTGTCACACTGCTGTGAAGGTTAGGATATAAAATTCCTAACTTAATTGTTCGTATAGTAATGTGAAGATAATGAGTTTTATTTATACTATACCTGCTCGGAAAATAGTTAGTTACTTTTTTAAGAATGAGGTGGAAAGTTTTGAAGCAATGATGGCCGAGCGGTTATAGCTATGGACTGCCGCGCCGCAGTACCCTGGTTCGATCCCCACCGCCGGCTTGAGCTTCACCGCATGGTGGAAGGGCATTTTGCGATTGCCCGCCTGGCTAGCTACCACCCTCAAGTAGAAAATCGGTTGCCAAGCACCTAACGGTGTGTTCCGGCAGTAGTCCTTGAGAGTCAGTGAAATTACAGGCACATGAGACTTAACAACTATGTCTCAAGGTGACGGGCGCAGTGCAATTCGTGAAGGAAATGCATCTGTTATAGGCAGAGGTTATTCCGCTTAACATCAGGTGGGCCTCGAGCTTGTTCCATCACAATTACAAAAAAAATAAAATATAAGTCATTTCTCGAAAACACGTCGTAGGTATAGTATAAAGCACAGTAGAAAGACTGTCTCCTGTCATGCGATGCGAATTGGTCACTTTCTTCCCTAGGTGAACAATGTAGTATTCCTAACGTTCATACTGGGATCGAAAGTAGCTTTACTTATCTTAACACCATTGCTATTTTAACTTGTTTTCTATGATATGACATGTATTAATAAGTTTAAAAACGGTCCCGGTTTGTGAAGTCTATCATTAAGTTATTATTATTACAAAGTACCAAGAGATCAGAAATAAAGAAGAGGTAAAGCGTAAAGGCTTTTTGATAAATGTATCGTTTTACAAATACCCAATAATCCTTACCTCTTCAGTATTTTTGATCGCCTCGTACTTTTTAAAGTAAAATTATAAAAACAGGTACAGGACGAAGATTCATTTTTCCTAACGGTGTGTTCCGGCAGCTGTCCTTGAGAGCAAGTACTTCTAGGCTAGCCTGAACAACATCTTCTACCACATCATCGCTTACCATCAGGTGAGATAGTGGTCAAAGGCTAGACTATCAGGCATAAAAAAAAACATGTGAGAGTAGTATAAAGGTTAGCTCACTGTGGTAGGTATTTTTTATTTATTATATTGAACTGGGTAGCACTTGATCACTATCGCACCTGATGTTGAGTGATGATGATGCCATCGATGATGGAGCGCGCTTACCCAAATAGTATCTATTGTGTGAGGTGTGAACGTTAGAAAAAACTTTTCATCGGGGATAACTTCATAAGGCTAGGAAACTAATTTTCTTTCCTTAAAAGTTATGTGTAGGCTAGGAAATGTTCTTCCTAACCATCACACCAGTGTGACAGAGCAGTGTGAAGGTTCACTTCATCCACGCAAAATCATGCTTCTTTATGTCAGATGTCAGTCTTCCATCATCAACTTAACTGTGAGCATCCTCAGTTCCCAATTCATATATGATGGTCTTCTTACCTGAGCGGTTCAATATAAGAAGAGGGGTCCGTGTGGAACACCAGAGCCATGGGGAACCGGTGAGCGTCATTATGGTAGGCATCATTAAGCTCGGTGGTGTTGTTGAATCGAATCCAGTCTACGGGATCATTATATTCTGAATTCAAGAAGAACTCGTTGATGTCTTGCAGGAAATCCTGAAAGGAACAAGAATGGCATATTTTGTGATGATGTTGTAGATAAATTATATATCAACAAAGTTGAAACTATTCTCAGACCAATGTCAGTAATGTAGACGAAACCGATATAGTAATAACTAAAAGAAAAAGTTCAATATAAATGATGTCCTATATAAAATTTACCAGATCAGCATGTCTGTCAACTAGTGAAAAGTTCCCTCAAATGACTTTTAGGCAATGGTACACTTCGCAAATGATCACTTCCTTAATAGTCTACTTAGCAAATGGTCCAATTTTCAAATAGTATCCTTTGTAAAGGTTGTTTCATTACCTCTTAGCCACACTTTAACATACTAATGACGGGTAAGGGTATAGCTATATAGGCATATTTTGTTATGTAATGAACAATGACACTTTCATTTCTTATTCGGAACTACTCTGTGATGAAAATAATAATAATATCAAACTGAGACGTAAACTCTTGTTGTTCTTGATCGACAGATTCTCATATGAAAGTAAGATATGCCAAGAAGTATATAGAAAAAAAATACTAAAATTAACAAATGCCTCCCTCCTTAGATCCCCAACACGCTTGCCAAGCGTAAAGATTATGGCAAGCCCTATAGGGGTATTTGTTCAACAGTGGACGTTATGGAAGAAGAACTAAATACTGATAAAATATTTTTGTACCTAGGGTATCGTATTTTCAAAATATGATGTCCTTTGAAGTTCTTACCATGGTTCCGTTAGCATTGTACCAGTCAGCTACCACGGCGATAGACTCGTTGATGTAAGGGTTTAATGGCTGAATCCTCATCATGCGACCAGGCTTGGCTACTTCCGGGAAGTTCGGGTTGGGGATCAGCATCTTGAGGAATACAAGCACGCCCAAGCAGTACAGCGGCACTAAGATCTCCTGCGGGGAAAATGTTGAAAATATCAATATTTATTTTAATATTTTACCCCGATTTGGATTTCAGACGCGCAGACGGAAACTTCTATGAATAAAAAGGTATGCATAAATTAATAGAAATAAATAGTTAAATTTCCCAAAAATGAGCCTTTTGTGGCACACTTTACTGAAAAACTATCACGCCTGTAGATTTGTGCCTTAACATAGTAATTTAACTTGTTATCTAGATGTGTTAACTGTCAAAAAAATATAATTTTATAACCATCAAAAACAATGAATATTAACAATTTTGTTTTCATTGGATAGAATGTTATTGTACTACTAACGCCATCTGTTAGAAAACCAAAGAGTTAACATCGCTGCAACAGAACTAAACTCAATACTTAATAAGTTGGCATCGTCAGGACCCCTACGTCCTAGTTATGTATGAAATTCTATTTTATCATTATCGCCAATACCAATGGGTTAAACACATTGTAGTTACTCTACTTAAAACTAGATGACACCACTAGAATCAGGTTGTAAAATAACGCCGGAGTTTTGGCGGGCAACCGACAACGTCACATAGCCCTATTTGTTTTTATTGTTTTATTCGTGTTACTTCAGGAGTAAATGAGTAATAATGGTCGATTATTAATTGTTAAGTATTCGTGAATTAATTACCGAAGCCTATATCAATAATCCTATATAAAAATAGAAATTATAAAAAACTATTTTAAAAAGTTTACCTACCCGTTAGAATCTGCGCGAGGCCTGACAAAGCTCAGCTTTTTGCTAGTAATGTAACCTTTAACTTGACAGCATTCCTACCTTTTGGATGTCGCTGAAAACTTTACACATTTAGAGCAGCCTGCCATTTTTTAAAATCTCCCTCAGTTTTAGGGTTCCTACAATTTCCGATAGGTATATCTAAAGTTTTACTGAGGCAAAGAGTATTATACTAATTGCGTTTCGTATGTCATGACATTGAAATGAAGCAATGATGGCCGAGCGGTAATAGCCATGGACTGCCGTGCCGCAGGTCCCTGGTTCGATCGCCACCGCTGGTTTGCGCTTCACCACATGGTGGTCGGGCATTTTGCAATTGCCCGCCTGTCTAGCTACTACCTTCAAGTAGAAAATCTGTCGCCAAGCACCTAACAGTGAAATTACAAACTTAACAACTATGTCTCAAAGTGACGGGCGCAGTCCAATTCGTGACTTGTGATGAAATGCATCTGTTATAGACAGAGGTTAGTCCGCTTAACATAAGGTGGAACTCGAGCTAGTTCCGTCACAATAAAAGAATAATAATTCTCGGGTATCTGGTTCTTAAGCGGAAGGTATAAGTTACGCATCTGTAATTTAGATTTTTAGAATCATGACTCAAAGAAATGTTAGCTTTAAGCGTATGAATGAATAGATAGCAAATATTTCTTCTGGTAAATTAACTAACAATATCTGTTGTAGCAGCTACTTAGGCAGATGTCGCCAATATCAAAAAGACGTGGATTAAAACGGATGGAAAAAACATCGACTGTCTAGCACCCGCTTCCATAGCATAATTGCAAATGCACCAGGACCGTATTCTGGGGTTACAGGTTCATGTACTGTCTATAGAAATTATTTCATCATAATCATCAGCTGGAACACGACCACTGTTGAACAAAGGCCTCCCCCATATAGCGCCATAAAGAACGGCTATTAACCGCTTGTAACCATTGACTGTCCGCGACTTTGACGATGTCGTCAATCCACCTAGTGGGGGTCTACCAACTCTACGTCTTCCGGTGTTTTGCGGTAACCACTCGAGAACCTTTCTTCCCCATCGGTTGTCAGTTCGTCAAGTAATGTGGCCCGCACATTGCCACTTCAACTTGCTAATTCTGAAAGCTATGTCGGTGACTTTGGTTCTTTGGCGAATATCCATGTTCTGGATTTTATCGCGTCAAGAAACTCCAAGCATAGCTCTCTCTCGCAAAAAAAGTTACTTCCAGCGTGAAGTTATTTTTATCAATCATATAATTTTCCCATCATATATTGAGTCCCAGTTTATCTTATCCCAGTACAATACAAGTGTGAAATCAGTTAGTAGAAAGTGAAACTTTACCGCTAAGGTCTTTCTAGTGTCCCGTTTCTTGAGAAGGACGTTCCTGACCACTGTGGCCCACAGTTGGGACCAGAACTTATTAGAGTCCCTCGGGCCCATGGTGTCTCGCAGCGTACTACCTCCCGTTATGTGGTGTAGGTCACCGGAACCCTTCTCTGCGCATTTCCTGTAACAATAAAAGTGGGTGTTTTAATCAGAATTTTTTATTTCTAGGGTTCTGTACTTAAAAGGGCAAAACGGAGCCCTTTCATTTGACTGTCACTTCGTCTACCTGTTCGTCCGTCCCTCTATCTGGCTGTATGCCACAAGCCTCTAGCTCAACAATAGAATGAGTAACAAACCTGCCCTTAATCGCTATGACACAAAAGATTCCTTGCAAATAATGGGTGTGGTATAACGTGCACGAAACCATTACGCGATTGATAAAGACAAGGAATCTCCAAACGGTATTCTGTATGCTTCAAGGTATAGTACCACCAACTTAACTGTGCAGTTTTTGAGGGCGCTCCTGGTCATGGAAATCAACTACAGATTGTCACAATTTGAGGAAAAGTTTTAGTTATTTTTTCTGCCACCTGAACAGAAAAGTTGGTGGGTCTGTAAGTTGTCTTTTTTTTTAATATCACGAGTTTTTCTTTAATTTGGTATTGACAAGCATTTGACCGCAGTCTCATCTGATTGTAAGTGACGACGCGGTCGAGGGTGGAGCATGCTTGCCTAGAAGATACTTATTCACTCTATATTTGTAGACATCCAGACTGTAGATCTCGGGGAACAAAGACGCTGGGAGGGTGTTCCTTTCCTTCGCTGTCCGTATTATAAAGATGGACGCAAATCGCTTTGTGCGGACGGGAGGAATGTCAGCTATATACGGATACCGCGTTTCCGTACGTCTTGTAGTCCGGTAGTGGAAAGGAGATGCAGGAATTAGATTATGCAACTCCATCGCACACTTTTACAAACCTCTTTTTCTCTCAAGTTTCTCAAATTACGTATACTGGATATACCAGTATATCCGAAAGGATTATTTATTATTATTGCAGTATTTCCGAAAGGATACGACTTAGGGGCCTTCATGAAGAGAGTATATTCCCGCCTCAAAGGCCGGCAACGCATCCTCGATACCTCTGGTGTTGCGGATGTTCGTGGGCGACGGAGATCACTTACCACCTTACCAAAATCAAGGTTAATAAATTTAAAAGCAATAAAGAATTGAATGCACGTTAGCAAACTGGATTATACGTAAATTCGTATCGAATTATAATAAACAGTAAAAATAGACAAAAATAACACAACACCTCTTGAGATTAAAACTTCAATCTTCAAGTTTCTGGTTTGATTTAAGAAAACATGCGCTACGCAGGTATTAGTCAAGTCAGAGATATAGGGAGTTATCTGTGGGTCAAGAGAACGAAAATAATAGACCCAATCTTTGTCCATTACTGTCACACGTAAAACTCAAGTTTGTAGTAAGTATTCTTATTAAGTAAGACTCAAGGGAAGTCTCGAATTATCATACAAAAAGAGAAAAAGTTTCTACCCCCTAAATAATAACCGATTTTGATGATTTTTGGAAATGTTCTAGATGTTATCAATATTCAGGTTTATAGGTTTTGAATTAAGTATATCATTTTGTTTAAGAAATTTGAATTAATGGGTATTTAAAAACCAAAATTTTCTTAAAATTTGTATCTCTACTTTGTGAATTGTTCATATGAAAAATTACGATAAAGAAAGAAAAAGGAAAACCTTTAAACCTAGTTTATTCTGTCAGTTATAAAATAAGACCAAAATTATTAGATTTGATTAATATTTACTATAGGAGAAAAGTATCCTAGTGTTAAACGCTTAATCAATCAATCATTGTGAAAGCAAATACTTAAAGATTTGGCGCGAGTATTTGAACGTGTTATGTTTACCTTTACTTTACCAATGAGGTTGTTACTTCTTACATTTATTCCACAGAGGCCATACTAAAGAAGTTGTTATTATTGAGCCACGTTATTTTCACAATTCAAAGCGCGCAGATAACGTGCTCGTAACGCACAATCAAAGTTGAATTTGGCATGCATACGTAATTCATTACATTTCACGATCCTTCCACGGAGATAACGTAACGCGCACTTCGTCTTTGGATGGTCATAGGCCATAGAATACGAGTAAAAGGCCAGAAATTTAAAAAAAAATGTGTACTACGTCGACCCAAACAGGTATATTGAACTAGATCGAGTGGAACACAGATGAACTTGTATCTCACTAGTATTTTCGATGTCATTGTTTAAGCTAATTAGAATCAGTTTTTTTTTATTAAATAACTGTGTAGGTACATATAGATGGAGTATCACAATTAAGTTTCAACAGTCCCATTGCGAGCGTTTAATAATGTATAGTATCACTACTACATTTAGTTAAACTTAACTAGGAGATAAATCCCCGCTGCCGCCGCCGGCGCCGGTATCGAGCCGAGCCGCGCGGGCGGCGCTCCGCAGTGCCCGCCGGGAGCTCGCAGACGCAGCTGCGCACTCGCCCTGATGATGAGCATCTGATATGCTCGAAACCCGCGAGAGTATTCGATCCTCAACGTGAGTGTTTTTTGCCGGTTTAATTTATGATATTTAAATATGTGTGAAACTCACGAGAATATCAATTCAAAAATAGGAGATAAATATCTAGGGTACAATAATATAACAATATATCTACGAAGAAATAGACTTATTATTTATTCGTAGCAATGTATAAAAAAATATTAATTAGTAACTATTACTAACTAATACTAAAAAAAATAATAATTACTAACTATTAACTAGAATTGCATGATTTACAGTTGCACCGGGAGTAATCGTTGAAATATTCTTTCATATCATAATACACTTTTGATATAAGCCATGCTTTTAATTCATGGTTAAATGTGTTGTTTCTTTTCATATTTTTTCAACACCCTTGCTCGTAAAGTGAGCTTTATTATATCGTTCTTAGGGCCATAAATCGAACTATAACACCATCGTGCATAATAATAATATACACTAGTGCGTAGTAGAATTATCCCTACAAAGTTAAGTTAGTACCTGACTGCAAATTATATGCGACTAAACAGAGCATTTTCAATTCAACCGGGTAATACAGATTTGTAACCTCAAAGAGGTTTATATGTAATCAACCTCATACATTTGACGCGGATAAAAAAAAATGCGCGCTATTTTGCATAACTTTCGAATGTTGTTTGTAACGCATTTGTGCAATATATGTTTTTTTCCTCGCAAGGGTGTTGAAAAAGTGCATATGAAACTCGTGAGCAACCTAACTCACTTGTATCATAATCTACTAATCTATTATGGGATCGGTCGGGTGTAAGTGACATACCTACCTAATATATTATCTAAGTACAATAAAAAGTTTAACAGAGGGTATAATATAATCAAATCAAAAAAGGCTCGCTTATTATCGACCATATAATTAGGTCGGCCTGCGCCCCTTTGTTAAGGGTGCGCTTGGCAACCAACCCTCGGATTCGCTAATACAAATAGGCAACAACACAGAAAAGTTACCCTGACCGTAACACAGACTATAATGTAATCTGTGCCTAAGGTTACAGAATACTATACAGTTTCGGTATATTGACGTTTGTAGAGTGACGCCATTTTAATTATGACATATCGACAAGATATTGATTGAAATATGAACAGCAAATATTCTTCCGTGTCTGATGTAACAGAATTATAAAATTCCTAGAAAATGTGTCTCTCCTCAAAGAGAAACAGTCAAACTGTCAACAACTACAAGTTCATAAATGAAATAAGAAATGAATAAAGACGTAAAATAAACACAACTGTAATATTAGACCTTTTCAACGGATCGGGAAAAATACTTATTCCACATGCTTTGGGTAAAAAGATATGAAAATTGAAAACATTTATGAAAATCAGTTAAGCTTGCTTCAAAGCAAGTCATGAATCATTTGTTTTTACACGTCTGCTCAAATATGTAATATATTTAGGCTTCATGTATGTCTGTATGAAGTACCCTTAAAATTATGTCATGAACTATGTTTCTATAATATAACTATGATTCTATAATTTTCGGCTTGGCAATCGTGTTTTATCACTTCGCATAGCCATTCCATTAAATAAGCGACTCTAGCTGCGACGTAATAAAGTTACTTTTTTCGCAACGTACTTAAGCTCGCATAGCACCGGGAGTACCTTATATTTACCTACCGCATTTATATTCACCTACAAGCCGACTCTCTAGTAATCGCATACCACGCATAGCTATGATATCTTCTGGCTCAGCTCGCACCCTAGAATAAACCCGTCCGGAAGGATACGCGAATGAACCTGTAGCTGTTAACCTAAAGCGCGGAGTGCGTCAGGCCTGATTTTATTTAATTGTTTTTATCGACTTCAAATAACGGGGAACTCAATTCGACAGTATTTTTTTAATGTTTTGTTACCTCAGAACTTTTGACTTAGTGAACCTATTTTGATAAATATTCTTTTATTTGAAATTTGATGTTTCCCGTCCGGTATCCTTTAAATGTCATCAAAATCGGTCAAGCCGTATTTCAGTTACGCTCCAATAACTAAAAAGTGTATTCCTATCTTGATTATATAGTAATTAACAGTGAATGACAATCAATCCCCAAGTAAAAAGGGGGAAAAAATTGTTTTTATACGAAAATGGAACCGACTTCAACACTCAAAAGTGTGAAAAAAATTGGTGAAGTTTCATGCGTACAATATTGTGATAAAAGGTACTTTTGAACTATCATGGTTCCGACTTCATCGAGTTATTTCACACATTTGAGTGCTGAAATCGGTACCATTTGTAAGTACATTTTGTTTAGTAAATTTACTTGTCAGAAATAATTAGTTGTACAGGTTATTATATACTCAAGTAGTAATTGGAATCGTCACACCTTCCGGGCACAAGCCCGCTTAATTATGTACAATTCATTTGAAAAACGATAAAGGTAAACCGATTCACTGTCTCCCTGTGTCCAGGAAGTGGTGCCAGCGGAAGTTATGGCCCCTAGTGACAAGTATATCGATCACAGAGACTAACGAGGGGTTGCATTATGAGGTGGTTGTTTCAAGTGTTGGTTTTTTATTGCTGAGTTATATTTTGCAGTTCATGTTGTAGATTAAAAGTAAAGAGAGTATACAATCTGTGATGACTACAGCGGGATATTTAAAATTTTATATATTTTTAGGTTCTACTAGCAACAGCTAGTTCGTATACTATTGTTCTGTATCATGTAATACGCGAGGTTCAGAGAAGATTATTTATGATATCTAATATATCATTATTCCTTCGTTTTCGTGTGCTACGAGGTGACAAATTAATTATGAGTAATAATTTTTAGTAGATATAGTCGTAAAATTATAAGTTAGTCACTTTGTATTACGTTTTCTTTTGTACTAATCGATTATTTAAGCTACTAAATAAGCTACAGCAGAATCAAAGGTTAGAAAAATAAATAAAATTATAATATAATGAATAGATTCAGGCGTTACTTTGCGGAAATCCATTTTTAATAATAACAAATATTTGTAAAATATTTTAAGAAAACATCAAATTAATATTTTAATAAAACACTTAAAACATATAAAAATATATCTAGTGACAATTCCGCCTAATTTTCCAGCTAAGCCGACGTGACGTCACAAACGCCACGCAGCCAAACCGGAAGAATTTTCGGCGTGTTTCGGTTCTACACGAAGCGTCCTCAGGAGGTTTTGACTCTACGAGCGCACGATCGAGAATGATCATCTACCGTGCGCTCGTAGAAGAAGTTAAAATTATAATACTTATTGATTTAGTTAAGGGTATACGTAAGTAACTAATAGTTTTTACGGTTTTAGGGGTAAATAACTGATATTTTTTTAATTTTGCGCCATAGACTTCATTTTCCACTTTATATGCATTATGTTCCATAATGGTTACTAATTTACGAAATTATTTTTGTGTGTAATTAATTTAAAAATAAAACTGTCATAATGAAAGTTAAAAATATTCTCTTTTTAATTTAATTTTTACCTCGGATGGTGATTTTGTGCATATCACCTCAGTACCGAAATAGATGTTCAGCATGGGTATCAGGCACGAGGACCTGCTTGCAAAATTAAGGTCATTTAAATAACGATACTGTTGGTGGCTTTGTAATAGGGCACCGTTTTTTAAAAGACGTAATTTAAACTGTCGATACCAAATATCAGTACCTGTGAAATCGTTTTTGTAAACCATTATCAATAAGCCAGTCTATTTCTGTTGCACTTGCAACATCTTTTACTACAGTCTCATTTGTTGTCAGGGACAGATTCGGTGCTCTGAAGCATTAGCCTGGTTTTTGAGTTTCAGATAGTTTTATTTGTGTTCCCTTCTATCTTGTAGAGAAACCAAAGTGAACTTTATATATTCAATAATGGTTTGTTGGTTGTGGATGACTCTGCCGTAACCGCCACACCACGTTGGTTTATTCCCAGACTACCAAACCCCATCGATCTCGATAAATGTTTATATAAAAACATTGAACAAAAAAAATTAACATATATATTTATAATCATCAAAATTATGCCTACCTAATCATATGATAAAGAAATAGAGAACGTGACGGCTTGATGTTGTAGACGGTTTAGTCGATGACAAGAAACAATGTATTTCATAGCTCAAGCAATCAAGCAAAACCATAAACCTACCTTAAAGTTCTAGCGATTCTCCGCTTTCTTGTACAATATCACAAACACAATGGGCTGGGCGCCAAAATGGCATTCTTAACGACGCACGGTGGCCGTGACCGGGGTGCAGCGAGGGTGTGTCTCCATGAAAATGGAGGACAAATGGATGTGCGTCATTTGGAACCTTCGGGACGGTAGAGGGATTAGGGGAAGGTAGAGATATAGAATTAACTACAATACTACCTTACTAACATCGTACATAGACAATTCTTTGTTACCAAGTGCTCTTGTACCATTGCAGTGTTCTAGATTGAAGGACAAAGTTACAGAGTGTAATTCCAAGCTTCCAAGTAATTCCATTCCTATTACGTAACAATTACGGCGTTATCCAGTGGCGAACCCAGCAGTTAGTGAATGTAGTTATGGGTGAAGCAGAAGCTTGAAATCAAGCGGGTCTCATGCTTTCTTTTACTAATCTAAAACTAACATAACGTATTGCCACGACTGTATTACCGGAGGGGTGGAGGTGTCTCAAACATCCTTGTTTCGCCAAAAATGTTTTGTTCACATGTGCTATAGCGAAACTATTACCGTATACCCTAATAAATTCTCAGACTCGGGGATCATATACAGGAGCTCAGGATTTTAAAGCGGTTTCTTCCAAGTAGCAATTGCATAACTAATAAAAATATGAGTAGATATTATATTGGGCGCCACTATTATGCAGTCTTGGCGCCCAACACGGGCGCTTTCAGAATCAGATTATTTTAATTCATACAAACAATATCATCGTAATTATGTTTTGGGAACTAAATGTCAAAACAAAATAAAAACCATAGTTACTCGTACTTGTCCTTCTACAGAACATAGGCAGTATTTTTAATGACCAAAGGCAATATTTTCTACCGAGTATAGGCAGTATTTTTCTACAGGCCAAAGGCAGTACTTTCTATAGACTATAGGCAGTATTGTCTGCAGAGCATAGGCAGTATTTTCTACACACTATAAAAAGTATTTTTTATCACACAGACAGACCACAGACAGTATTCGTGACATTAAGGGCCTCTTTCATGACCTTCAAGTAAAGTATCAATTATTCTAGGTTAGCCTTAACAATATCCTATACCACATCGTCAATTACCATCAGGTGAAATAGTAGTCAAACGCTATCCGGTATAAAAAAAAATTACTTCCTGGTTAAAGTTACGGCTAATAAAACTTACAATTATGGTTTTTGAGTTTCACAATTGATTCACAGATGAACTAAGAATTAAGTTAGTGGTCACGTTAACTGTGGGTTAGTACTACTCAGCCATTGTGAAATTCATATGCACGGTTACTTTTGACTTAAACCGGCAATTAGCCTACTCGAGACTTTACTTGAAAGTTGTGAAAGAGGCCTAAAGTTGAATGAATATATGAACAAATAAAAAGCCTGTGGACAGGTAAACTTTATTATCACTTTAAATTAGGCTTTAATAGCTATGGACTGCGGTGCCGCAGGTCCATGGTTGGATCCCCACCGCAGGCTTCAGCTTCACTGCATGATGTGAGGGCATTTTACGAATGCTTGCCTGGGTAGCTACCACCCTCTAGTATAAAATCTGGCGCCAAGCACAAAACATTGTGTTCCGGCAGCAGTCCTTGAGAGCCAGTAAAATTACAGGCACATGACTCAACAACTGTATGCCTCTGGGTGACGGGCGTCATTTGTGACAAAATGCATCTGTTATAGGCAGAGGTTATCGCTCAACATCCGGTGGGCCTCGTGCTTCTGGCACAATCACATAAAAATACTTTTATATAAGTCATATTATATATTAGAAGATATAGAACGGACACGAACAATATACGCTTTATCATGAAATATTCGTAATGTTTTGTCCGTCAAATACCAGAACTAATGGTGACCATGACCTCTGCAAGGCGCGCCTCCGCGTCAGAACCGTGAGGCTTTACCTACGTCAATCACCGATATGGCTAACTGATTACAAGCGTTTTATTACATCTTTATAAGAAGGTATTATTAAGGAGGTATTAATCTTACCTTATAAAGCTGGCAGAAAGGAGGTTGGTAGTCGATCATCGTAAAGGGAACCATTTTCAAACGACTTAAAAAAAGGAGGATTTTCTCATGTAGACTGAATGATATTTTTTTTTTATAGCTGATTGTCTACCTTTGACCACTATCTCACCTGATAGTAAGTGATGATGTGGTCGAAGATGTTGCTCAGGCTAGCCTAGAATTATAAATAATTAAATGTTTGTAGAAGATTGCTCCGCCAATTAGGATTTCATACATACATATAATCACGCCTGTATTCCCCGAAGAGATAGGCAGAGGTTTGTCAACACCCACGTTTCGCCAATTATGTTTAGGTCCCGTGTAATATGGGGCGAGCCTATTGCCATTCATCGAGTACAGTTTCAGGTTCACACAAAATGTCATCTCTAACGCACTGGACGAAAATCTAGAACTTGTTACAAATAATATGTTTACGCTAACAACATCTCAGACAGGAACACAACAACATATTGTATGAAATTACAAAATCACAAATATACGATAGGAAAAATTTAAGTCATGTGCGGGATTCGAACCCGCAGAAGGATATGAAAAATTCGAGTCTTGACGTCATGTCATGTTAGCTCAATTGGTTAGAGCATATTCCGGCTCAAGGAGTGGATGGACGCGGGTTCGAATCCCGCACATGACTTAAATTTTTCCTATCGTATATTTGTGATTTTGTAATGTAATCCGCATAGCAGGCGTTATTGCAAACCTAACAATATTAAAAATATTGTATGAAACCCTGGCAGTGTTTTAAGATGGTATACACTAGCTTCTCTTAAGAGCTCCTTTACTTGATGGCGCTAGTGGAAAACTAACAACAGGTAACATCAGAACATGTATCAAAGTGAGCATACTCTCACGGCTGCATGTCTGATGACGTATAAAATGATGACATATAAAATTAGAAGCAGGCCTGGCTCACTCCACACTTTACAAAGCTACAAGGACATCGGCGTATCCGCGTCAGAAGAGATCAGAGCTATGCGTGGCTATGTGATAGAAAGAGAGAGCCTTGTAGGTGAATATAAATTTTAGGTACTCCGTGTTTTGCGAGCTGAACTGTTCATTATTGCTTCGTAGCTAAACTGAGAAAAATCTAAAGTCAAAAGCGCCCTAATGACGACCAACTTATATGGTATAAGGCGAAAAACCGACCAAACGTAAATACGTACAAAAACGCCTTCCAACTAGAAGGCGTTAAACGAGGTCAGTGAAGGCGAATGTTTCTTTTCGTCTTCATTTAAGGTGTATTTTGTGGTCTTTCTTAAATATTCACTTTTCGATGAGGCTGATTAAGTCGTACGTTATAGTGATAATCACCGTATATAAACCGCCGTAAAAGTAATAATTATCGTATAACAAGTTTAATTCTGAAAATACTTTACGGAAGGCGTTTTTGACGGTTGTGTTTATTATAAAACATGGTACATTTTTATTGATTGGTGAAAATCATCTTAAGAGTTGTGAATTCATCTTACGTAGTTACAATTCAACAGTAAAAGGTCAAATTTGATTTAACCCTTTAAGTCGTTTTTCTCAGTGTAGAGTCGCTTATTTATTGGAATGGCTTAGCGGAGTGACCCTTCTGGTCTTTTTTATTCTATCGTAGAAATGAAACACTCTTTTTCATACATATACCTAGGACTGATAATTCGCTCGTGTTTCATTTACAATAAGTATTTGTTAAACAATATTTAGAGGAACCTAGGTTAATACTATCCGAACCTGCATTAAACCACCATACTATGCAGTATGGTATAAAAATGCTTGAATTACAAATTATTCTGGTACAACGTTTGTATGAGAAATCTGGTTTTCCCCAGCCTTATAAGTTTTTATATCCGTTGTATTAAGAGACGAATCGACTGCAATCTATTAGACAAGGCGGAATACTAAGTACTGATATGAAACTTTACCATACTGATAGGCGGTAGTCTGAAACAAAATTATAAATAAAAGGTTTCAATAAGACTTTATTAAGATTTTGAAGCAGTGATGGCTCTGTGTATTGGCTATGGACTGCCGCGCAGCAGATCATGGTTTGAATCCCGCCGCGGGCTTGAGCTTCACCGCATGGTGGAAGGGCATTTTGCGAATGCCCGCCTGGCTAGCGACCATCAAATCAAGTAGAAAATCTGTCGCCAAGCACCTAATGGTGTGTTCCGGCAGCAGTCCTTGAGAGCCAGTGAAATTACAGGCACATGAGACTTAATAAACTATGTCTCAAGGTGACGGGCGTAGTGCAATTCGTCACTTGTAACAAAATGCATCTGTTATAGACAGAGGATACCGCTTAACATCAGGTTGGCCTCGTGCTTCATAAAAAATAAAGATATGGCAGTTGGCCCCCAGGACTTTCAGCTCAGCCATAACGCCCACACCACTTAAACTTATTGGATTTATAACATTTATGACGCATATACGGAATATTTAGTATTGTTGACGGTTTTGGGGTAATTTACGGTATCATGTCCATTGGAGTTCAATAACATGTCATTAACATACATATCATGAGCAATATAAATAAAATTACATGTTAATGTCTTTTCCAAACTTAGCTACAAACACAAGAATAACCATAGTCGCAAGTTTCCTACTTTTATTTTTTATTTTTATGCCTGATAGGTTAGGCCTTTGACCACTATCTCACCTGACGGTAAGTGATGATGTGGTCGAAGATGTTGTTCAGGCTAACCTAGAAGTACTGGCTCTCAAAGACAGCTGTCGGAACACACCGTTAGGTGCTTGGCGACAGATTTTCTACTTGAGGGTGGTAGCTAGCCAGGCGGGCATTCGCAAAATGCCCTACCACCATGCTATAACGACTGCCAACCTAAGACAACAACCGGAACCGACGGCTTAACGTGCCATCCGAAGCACGGAAACGCTCAGTAGTAATGTCACTAGCGGTCACCCATCCAACTCATGACCTCGCGCGACGTTGCTTAACTTTGCTGATCGGTTGAGAACAGCTAAGTAAACTTCGCTACGAGCGCTTCGAAACCTACTTATGTGTAATAAGATAAAGTCTGTAGATAAACTTTACAAATAGGTCGCATAGTTTTGACATAAATACTTTTTTCTGTACAAAAAAAAAACAACTAAAAAATTGTGTGATTGCTCGGTATTGGATTTTCCCAAACTGGTCTTCTCAAGTATACCTAACAGAATAGACTGATACATGCTCGTAACAGTTAAAGCCACAGAACTTGTATAATAATTGGTATATCATTCACCAAAGTTAAGGCTCTGAAAAAAGTTATGCTAAATTCAAACTGCCTTGTAGATAAAAAAACAATATCTTAGAATAAATAATAGATTCAGGCGTTACTTTGCGGAATATAGTGCGCTCGTAGAGTCAAGATCTCCTGAGGATGCTTCGTGTAGAATCGAAACGCGTCGAAAATTCTTCCGGTTTAACTGCGTGGGATTTGTGCCGTATCGTCGGCTAACAGGAAAATTAGGCGCTTTTGGCCCGAGATATTGTTTTTTTTTTCAGTGTTTTATTGAAGTATTAATATTTTATTGTTATGTTTTCTTAAAATACTTTTAAAATATTTATTATTATTATATCTTAGAATCTTAGACACCTTAGCCATAAAACAAAAAAGGTCAAATAAAGAATTTCCCGCGTCTTTATACGACATAAATAACTAGTCGCAGTTATTAAAAGATGGTTTGCATAAATCTGAGACAACACCTTTACAAATGATGCTGATGAAAGCTGAAACCTTTACAAATAATGATGATGAAGCTGATTAAACTGTAAGGCTTCTCTTATTATATTCGTAGTGCAGTACTGATCCGACCACTGATAAGGATCAGAACGGCCTGTGATCATTGTGTGCAATAGAAATATTACTCATATAATCAACTTACACTATATAATAGTTGATATTATATAAACAATTATATATGTTAGCTTAAGCTGTATATTTTATCGGCCTGTGTTATTTATAATGCTAAGAAATAAATTATAAGGAAGAAAAAGTACGGTCAGTAAGTACGATACCAAAATACGATTGGAAATAGGTACGATTGGTCGGTATTTATTTTCTTTTCACGTTTTGACCTGTCAAATGCCTGCAAATCACTTCTTTTAAAAGCATTCCCGTCAGAATCCAAAATAAATAGAAATCGATTTGGCTCGTAGGTAGAGCCTTTGAGCCAAAGTAGAGTTCGTTACAGAATAGAACTTTCTTTGTTCTTGTTCATTAAGCTGCTGCCATCTGCATAACAGCTTTGACGTTCACTTTGAACCTACAGCACAAAATAAATGAAGTAAAGTTTCAGTGCCAGTGTAAAGGCCTGTCCATTGTTGAGTGTTTTTATTGGAACACTACACAAACAAAACTGGGATATTTCACCCCATAAGCTCCGAGAGATTGTGTTTGTCATTCAAAATCTGGGTGAAATGCAAAAGTGCTTTTTTAGCAACAATTTTTCCCGAAGTGGCAGCGGCCGGTAGTTTTACTGCCAAACCAATATCGACTTTGTCTCAGTCACTTTAATGTTTAGTATGGGAGAAAAGAATTGACGGTAATGATCTGCGGGCAGCCGCGCAAATTAAGCTAGTCTTTCAAACTTATGTTTTTTCAAGCCTATCAGTATATATTAGTAACTGAACAAGTCAATTCGATCTTTTTTACTTTTATCAGCGACGAATCATTCCAAACATTGAATATCGATCACTTTTTGCCAAAAAAAATTACTGCAAATGTCCGAAAACTGTCATTTTTGTACTAGTGAGGTGTAGGCTATAGCTGCCATTAGTTAACTTCTGTTCACTCGGTGTTTTTTTTTAAAGTAGACCGTTATAAGTTATTCAAACTGCATGAACTTCTTACACCCTGTAATACAAAAACTATTTTTTTATGTTATTATGACGGATCAAGCACGAGGACCACCTGATGTGAAGCGGACTAACCTCTGCCTACAACAGATGCATTTCGTCACAAGTCACGAATTGTACTGCGCCCGTCACCTTGAGACATAGTTCTTAAGTCTCATGTGCCTGTAATTTCACTGGCTCTCAAGGACTGCTGCCGGAACACACCGTTAGGGGCTTGGCGAAAGATTTTCTACTTGAGGGTGTAGCTAGCCAGGCGGGCATTCGCAAAATGCCCTTCCACCATGCGGTGAGGCTCAAGCCCGCAGCGGGATCCGGCCCATGGGCCTGCGGCACGGTTGTCCATAGCCAGTGTCACTGAGCCATCACTGCTTCAAGATATAAATATATCTTGAAGCAATGATATAGCAAAATTTGCCTAACCGTTTGCCTTTGGTCAGTCAATCAGAATATTTGCAAGATAAAACGCAACACTTCATCTTTATTCGAGGAAAATATATGTCCAATTATCATTCACAATCAAACGCCAAAGGAAGACTAAGCTAAGCCACGCCCTAGCATTCACGTCATGGCCGACTTGAAAGGGACAAAGCTAACTTACATCACCTCCTCTCCTTATTATCTCCCTGGTAACCTTTAAATTGTTAATGAAACTATAATATACCTCAACAAATCTTACACTTGCGGTTAAATAAAGCAGCTAATTAATTATTTAGCTCTTACGACCAGAATTGTCATTAGAAAAGCACGTTAATCTGACAAGATGTTCATAATCAGTGAAGTCTATTTAAATAACTTAACTTTTTGAAGCAATGATGGCCGAGTGGTAATAGCTATGGACTGCGGCGCTGCAGGTCCCTGGTTCGATTCCCACCGCCGGCTTGAGCTTCGCCGCATGCTGGAAGGGCATTGCGATTACCCACCTGGTTATCTACCACCCTCAAGTAGAAAGAGTCTGTCGCCAAACACCTAATGATGTGTTCCGGCAGCAGTTCTAGAGAGCCAGTGAAATTACAGGCACATGAGACTTAACATCTATGTCCCAAAGTGACGGGCGCAGTGCAATTCGTCACTTGTGAAGAAATACGTCTGTTATAAGCGAGGTAAGTCTATTGAACATCAGGTGGGCCTCGAGGTTGTTCGGACACAATAACATAAAAAAAAATTACAATATACTGTAGGACTCGTGTTTAGTACTATTCACGAGTTACAAAATTATAAATTTTATGTAATCCGCAGAGTATGCGTCATTGCAAAAATAAAACTATTAAATTTATAGGGTTGCGTCATCAACAAAAAATTTATAGCTAATTGCAAAATTGGTCTTGTTTGTAGTACAACGTAAGTAGAACTATAGGTGTCGCTCCATCCCAATACGATGTTTAAAGAACGAGAGGAAAAATTGGAGTTATGAGTCATTGTCATGTTAGCACAATCCGTCAGACGTGGTTTCGAATCCCGCACATGACTATAATTTCTCCACCGTAAGTTTGTAATTTTGTAATGTAATCCGCAGAGCATGCGTTATTGCAAAAGTCAAAATATTAATACTATTTACGCGTGCCTCCACTGCTATACGTCCTATATAATATATAGTATATATGTACACCTAGCATTGATTTTACTGCATCACACCATTTGGCAGAAGCCGGAGTTGACAGCCCTAATGCGACCACTGAGCATAGGTATAAAAACGATGTACCTACAATGATTTTTACAGCTTGGTGTTTTACCGTTGTGGCTTGGGAATGAGACTGTTAGCATACGAGAACGAATGCACTAAAGGAGCAGCAGGATACTATTCACGTTGATTGAGTAGGGTTTGACGCACATTTGGCGCATAATTAGGATCCTTGCCCTCTTTAACGCCTTCCACAATCGAAAAGTATACTAGCAACAAACGCATTTTTAAGGAAAGGTTAGTATCATGTAAGTAGCTCGCCATAAAACTGAAACCAAAACTTTCTAAAATCTGATTTTGTGTCATCCTCTGTAGTTTCAGAGAAAACATAATCTGCCGACCCAAATTAGTGGGATATGGATAAGAAAATTATGAGGTTTGACCACGTATATAAGACTAAGATGTTAAGTTGGCTAGGTTTAGAATTATGAAAATCGGTTTTATTGGCGCCCAACATGAGGCCTGACTCATGGTAGCCCTTTTCTGACTTAAAACAGTTCAATTCGATTGTTTATTCAATCGAACGCCTCAAATTTAATATTTTTTTATTGAAAATCAGTGGTGATATTAAATAAAATATTTACAAAAGAAAGCTCGTATAACCTAGCAACGAATATACAAACAATAAAATTCATAAGAAACTGAAAATATAGGGGTAGGTACGCAAACTTCATAAAAAATTATGAAGTGATTCAGGCCTTACTTTACGGAAATCATATAAAAAAATAACAAATATTTTAAAAGTATTCTAAGAAAAAACAAAATCAATATTTTAATGAAACACTAAAACAAAGATCTAGTGACAATTACGCCTAATTTTCTTGTAAGCCAACGTGACAAACGCCACGCAGTCAAACCGGAAGAATTTCCGTCGCGTTTCGCTTCTACGTCTTGACTCTACAAGTGCACGACCGAGACATATCGGTCTCAATTTTTTTAATTCGTTTTTTTTAGAATGCTTTTACAGTATTTGTCATAAAAAATTTCACAGTTGTGAACTTTTCGTATATATACTTGATTCACGAAAATTTTTATTGATACATATTTTTTTTATTGTTGACTATAGCGGCCCGCCCCTCCTTTGTACGGGTATTTAATAAAAAAATCTAAAATTATTAATTTGAACACATAAAAAGGTAGTTATTGTGAGATAACTGCAATTGCTAGACAATTTGTTGAATATATTGATGTCCTCTATAAAATTGTATTACATCACTTTGCTCTATTGTCAATAATTTCCGCAGCGTACGCGATATAACGATGTTTTTGGTATTTTTTTCACACTTTGGGTCACATTATCGAAGTTTTGCGTACGGATCCCCAACTTTTTAGAAATATTCCATCGCTTATGTTCATGAGGGATAATGTAGGAGTATTCTAATGGTGAAATAATTTTTCAAATCGGGCCAGTAGTTTCAGAGCCTATTTAATGAAAAATAAAACAATATCTTTCCTCTTTATAATATAAGATAGGCTAGCCTAAATGAGGATTAAGTCAAAGATGAAGGTTGTCCTTAAATGTGTATAAAACCCGCACATGGAGCCCCTGGACACTTCCCTGGACCTGGTTACGCAGGTGTCCATGCTGATCAATACCCCGAAGCATCTTGGAGACGGAATGCCTAAGTCATGTCCGAGTTGACCCGCGCCGGCGCGGGCGTAGACGAACGTGGACAAGGAGTTTGTGGGTCGCCGACATCACCCATTCTCCGTACTGGAATCACTGGTATAGAATCAGGGGAATCCCTCAGCAGCTTGCACGCTCTCACAAATCTAGGGGGCGATCTTTGTGAGCAATTCATCCCTCCACAGGCACAGAGGCCCGGACTTAACCAGCCCCGGAACTAGATGGTGAATGCTAACACGATCCCATTTTGCCCCAGCTAAGCAAAGAACAGCTCATGGGGGGTTTTAGTGTGTTCAAGTCGCACACATCTACTTCCAAGAAGAGGAGTGCAGAGGCATTTCCCTTCCTCAAAAAAAGGTTGTTGCTGGGCGATGGTAAACAGCTTTACCTACATTAGTAACCAGTCCTCAACTTCCGGCGCACACAGTTAGGTACTTGGTGACAGATTTTCTACTTGAAGCTGGCCACATGGAATTGGGTGAACGCCCTACCACCATGCACGAATATATACCTACGATAAATATGTCCACACCTCGTGTCGTCCTGACCTCAACATGTTTATAGAGATATTTCAGTCTGAAAATGCACGCCCCTCCAATATCTTTACCCTTACATGCAAAATAATGTATAGACGCAATAAACACCATCTCGACACTACCATTGTTTCTTCAGTCATGGTGGTGTGTGTGCGGAGAGCGCGGACATGTCCGAGTTCACAGTAACATCACAGCACGCACACACTTATAAATAATCACGTTTAGTGGTAGTTAGTAGTAGTTTAGTAGTATTAGTAGTAGTATGCATTTTTAAACTGAAAGATCTCTTTGTTTTTACAAATTATTTGAGCACAAAATGTGATGCCCGGGCAGGAATCGAACCCGCATCTTCCGATTTCGCTCCGAATGACTCAATCACTCGGCCACCTGGGCACGCTCTTTCGAGCCGAAAGTTCGAGCTCCAATTGTATTACTTTAACCGTCATAGGGGACGGAAAGCGCGAAATCGGAGGACGCGGATTCGATTCCCGGGGCATTACGTTTTGTGCTCCAATAATTTGTATAAAATGATTTTAGCACGCGATAGTGCTTGTGATCATATTTAGAAAAGAAAGATCTCTAATGATATTGCCTGCCTATCTAAATGATATTGACTACCTTGTAACCGTGTGTTTGGGATTAAGTGCAGACTTAATCCCAAACACAGAATTGTAAGCTATAAATACCGTTTGTTTGCGCTTTAAAACTATGGAACTACGTAACACGAGTTCCCTTGGATATTATTTATTTCGCGAACAACCAGCCAGCATTATTAATGAATGCCAGTATGTTGTGGAACGGTGCCAAGAGCGGTCGCCTGCGTGTCTGCTGTTGACGGCCGATTTAACGCAATCTCTTGCTTTGTGGGTTACTGGATATATGCGGTGGCACGGTTTCCTTTAGGCAAATGGGAAGTATTTTTATTCAATCCTAGCTATTAAAATTTGATTCAAAACATTTTGCATGGTATCGATAAAAGTATAGGTAATTGTGTGCGGCTCAGAATAAGAAAATTCGAGTTGCACGTGAAAAACATTTTGATTAAGAAATCCTACTACACAGTTTGACAAAAATGATTGGACAATTCCGCTTCTGCCAAGCTCGCACCTACGTGATTTAAACAATTATTGTAATAATTTAATATTATAGTTTGTAACACATAACGTTTAAAAAGAATGACCCGAGTTTTTTGTTCGTAGATACTTCTCGCAGTAATTGTTCTATACATTTTTTTTTTGCTGAACATGGCAGTATAAATTTAGAATATTTCAATATTCAAATTTGTATCCTTCATAAAAATTAACCCTATTAATGTTGTTAATAATATTAGTTTTAAATTTTTATTGTTATTTAAGGCGTTCACGTATGTAAGGTAATCAATCTGTATATACTATTCAGTCAGATGTATATAGTATATTATACATATATACATCATCATAATTACGTTTGAGGTAATATAAGCAACTGTAAAGTAACATATATTACTTCATGAGAAATAAAAATGTACTCTTTGTAATTTTGAAAGATTTTATTGTTTATTTCAATATTGATAAGACATGGTTACCCTGGTTCCTCAAATCCAATGCACCCAATTTCGTGACAATAAATATTGTATCAATACACAATTACGAAGCGCCGCTACGGCGCGTAACGGCGACTCCGTAGTCGCGATTGCTACGTGTGACTGCGCTACGTACGTAGCTGTGTTACGTACTCGTAGCTTAGCTGTGTTACGTAGCTCGTGGGAGGCAATGATCCTTACCATAGACGATAAAACTTTGCGTTTATTACAATAGCGACGATAAACAGAACTTGTCAGAAAGTGTCAGAGTAATAAAATCTTATTATATAATTTTTGACATAGAGTATAGAAGTAAAGTTGTTTGGTATGTTAAATTCAATTGGCGCAGTATTTTTTTTATTGTGACGGTTTATACACTAGGCCCTCCTGATGTTAAGCGATTACCTCTGTTGTCTTAGGTTTTCGCGATTATTACACGTAGTAATTAAATAACTTGAAACGGTTTCAATCGCGTATATTTATCATTATTTCTGTCCCGACGTTTCAAACACTTTGCAGTGATCGTGGCCACGCGATTTAAACCGTTTAAAGTTGTTTAATTACTACGATAACCTCTTCCCATAACAAATGCGTTTTGTCGCACTCTCATCACGTTGAGAGCCGAGAGAATTCTAGGTTAAGCCTGTTACCACCTTCGACCACATCATCACTTACCATCAGTTGAGATTGTGGTCAAATGCTTACCTAACAGAAAAAAAAGACACATTGTTGCGATAATCTGTTATTGGTGTTTTACAGGCTTCACTTCGGAGAATGTGCGATCGATTTACATAACCTCTTTTTCTTTCTTTCATGGGAGAACAAGACGCACAGGAACAAGGTATCCATACATGGTCGATATTCAGAAAATACGCACAGAGCGTTTTAAATCCAGCTTTATAATGCGTACGACCGAATATGGAACGCCATACCAGCGTCTCTATTTCCCGATATATATAATCTGGATGTCTTCAAGTACAGAACAAACAGGTATCTGCTAGGCAAGCATGCTCCACCGTCGACCGCGTCGTCAATTTCCGTCAGTCAGACGCGGTCAAAACTTGCTAATCCAATTAAAATAATTTAAAAAGTAAAAAGCCCAACTGCAATTTTTTTTTTGATAAGCGTTTTATAGTTCCATTGAAATTAAAAATGCAAGTTATATATATTTATATAATCGTTTTATAAAGCCCTTCATTTTGATATGAAACTATATGGATTAGGAAGAAAAGAAAATTGTTTTCTCACTATATGGCTTTTAAAATCCACCAGTTTTCTATTATAATTATTTTTATGTACACTATTGCCACTTGCGCTATCAAGATAGATCTAATGATATCGCATACATTAAAATCGGTTAAGCCGTTTAGAATAGATGTTATGATGGAATAAAGAAATTCACAAACATACATACAAACATGAACTCTGAAAACATAACACTCCTTTTTTGGGCAGTCGTGTAACTTGATGCGGTCACTGTATCCAGTGACCGCATCAAGATAATCATAATCAAGATAATCAAGATAATCATAAAAAGATCAAGATAATAAGGCCTCAAAACCCACAGCTTAAGCATAAAGCTAATTAAATCAATTGGAATGAACAACAAAGCTCTCTATCCGTATCATTGGACCCAACCTGCGTAGACAGGCAACAAAATCAATACCAAGGATGTTAGGAACTATCGCGTGAGTGCAAAATACGTAATGGGACGAGTATTTCTTGCTGTATTTGCCATGGAATATATTTCACAGCAAATTTATTAAATTTGAGTAAAGTAAACTAAATGTGGTCTTAGGTTTTTGCAATTGTTACACGTAGTAATTAAACAACTTTAATCGTTTAAATCGCGTATATATATCATTATTTTTGTCCCGACGTTTCAAACACTTTGCAGTGATCGTGGTCACGGGGTGACTGTTCTGTCACGGCACGGGGTGTGTCACGGGGTGTGTCACCCCGCGAAATAACACAGTAGTACAGCATTTTCCCATGGTAAGAGTCTGAGAATCCTAGTTAAGGAGCTCAGTGAGAGATGTCGCTACTGTTCTAATATATTTAAAATTTACGTTTGTCTTTGTTCTCCATAGGTATTTATATCCTCATATAGTATTCGTGTTCTTTCTGCATATTTAGAACTCGACTCAAAGTAGTAAACTTTGATGCAAACGACTAAATAATAATTTCATATTAGGAAAATGTACAAACCATTCGAATCTGATTAAAAAAAAAACAGAATCTATACAGGCAAAGTCTAAAGTCTATGCTACGAACGAACGAAGTTAAACAAAAGTAAGTCTTTACATGTTTTGCTGATACCTATCTTTCGGACCCGAAGTTTGATACTTCGACGAATTAGAGTAGGGGCCGAGGCCTCGCTCTTTCAGAGCTCCGCATTGCAATAGCCCTTAAGAAAAATATGTTTAAACGTCATTAACTACACATAAATTGGCAGTTTCAATATTTGTTAGTAGGTACAGATACTTCATACGCGGCTCCTAGCAATTAATCAATCAGTTTCTGAGACCCAAAACATAATTTGGCTGTCTGTAACTTTGTAAAGGTTCAGTTTAGATTTATTCTTCAAAAAAAAGTGTCTACGTATTATCTACGAGTATAATATATGTACAGCGACGAGACAGACGCGGTTTGAAAGTTTTTTTTACCAAAAAATGGCACCTTTTTCATCAAACGTGTGAAATAACTTGTTGAAGTCGTAACCATGATGGTTCAAAAGTACCTATTATCACAATATTGTGCGCATGGTACCGACTTCGATAAATTATTTCACACATTTGAGTGTTGAAGCCGGTGCCATTTTTTTCATCCTTTTTAGTGGCCCTTGCTACTTATGGGATTAATTGTCATTCATTGTCGATGACTATATCAAGATAGGAAAATACTTCTCAGTTATTGGAGTGGAACTAAAAAACGGCTTGACTGATTTTGTTGGAATTTAAATGAAACCGCACGGCAAATATCAACTTTCAAATAAAGAAAAATTAAAGTTCTGATGAGGTAACATAAAAAAACAGACGATAATTGAATTATTTAGAAAAAAACATTTGTAATAAAATATTAGTTTATTTTTAAACAACTTTCAATGGTTTGTAATATTTGTTTACGTTTAACAACTTTAAGGGTGGCAACAGGCTCACCCCCTATTACAGTTTACTTAAAAACTGCTGATTGAGGGTGTTGCCTCTGGTTACCCCCTATGAAAACAGGCTACTCCGTACTTTTTGTAAGGCAGTCATTGACCTCCTCAACCCTAATGCAGGGAAGGGACGACTCGCATCTACAACGTGTAATACAACGTGTCAATTAATTGCCATCACCGTCACCGCAACCATGAACTTGCGTAAGCTTGAGACAAATTGGTAATTATGTACTTTGTTACTAACAAAATATGATGGCAATCATCAAAAAGTGCTAATTTAGCGATTCCGTAAGTACTTACATTTGTTACTAAGTAAAACTGTTATTTAATGAATAGATTCAAGTGTTAAAAAAATCCATATTTTATAATAAAACATGTAAATTAATTGTAGCGGAACATCGGATTAGTTTCTTTGTTTTTAGCTAATTTTAAGTTTTTTAAGTTAAATATGTTAATTTATACTTAACTAGCTGCCCGCCCCGGCTTCGCACGGGTATATGACACAAAAAATAAAAAATATTAATTATTATACACACATATAAACCCTTCTATTTGAGTAAGGTTACTAAGAAAAGAAAATAATAAAGAATGTTTTAATATTATTATTTTAATGAAGTTTTATATTTATATATTTTTTTATGTTATTTTTTTATTATTGCTTATTTAATTTTTTGTTACATTTCAAATTTTTATAAAAAGATCATATAAACAAACAAAAGCCATTAAAATTATTGAGTCAAAGCTTCCCTGTAAACTATATTTGACGTAGTGTTATTATGTGGCAGCAAAATAAATTGTTTTTCAGGAGCTCCGACCCGCGATAGTCCAACATACAGTTGGCCATGAGTAAAACATTCTTTTCGTAGGTCGATCCCTACTATTTCGAAGGTTTGGCCTTGGGACTTATTAATTGTTAAGGCGAAAGATGTTTTTACTGGAAATTGAAGCCGTTTAAATGGGATTGGCAAATCGGTTGGGATCATCGGTATTCTTGGTATATGAGCCAGTTGACCAGCTGCTGGGCCAGTGATAATGGTGGCTACGATTAAATTATCTTTCAATTCTTTAATAAGCAGCCTCGTCCCATTGCACATGCTCGGAGGGCTTAAATTTCTCAATAGCATGATTGGAATTCCGATTTTTAATGTCAACTCATGTGGTGGCAGTCCAGAAGGATTTAAACAATTTAAAAACTCCTGTGGGTAATGGACTGCGTCTTCAATATTAGTTACAGTATCGATCGATTTGTATTTTTTTATTTGGCCGGGGACTTTTTGAATAATCAAATTGTTTATTTCGTTGACCGTATCATTCTTTGGTGACACTATTGCCCTAGAACACAACCAACGAAAGTCCTTTTCGTGCAAATTTTTAATGTCAGGGTATACTGCATCTATTAAAATTTCTAAAGTATGGACTATTTGGCCTAGAGACTCATCCAAAATGATATTACGATTGCTGCTTAAATTTTGAGTGGGAAAAATTCCTTCCCCAAGTTTCAGTAGTTGCTGTGAGAAATCACTATCTGTGATTCCATGAAGTAGAGCTCTCATATTCGTACGTAATTTTAAATTTTCAATTGAAGTCCATAAGGGAGACGATTTCAAGCATGCTTTGATTATATCTGCTCGCGTACCTCTGTTAACGACAGGAAGAGTCTGTCGGAAATCTCCAGCAAATACAAAAGTAATCCCGCCCATTAGAGCAGAGGAGTTTCTAATATCTTTTAAGGTTCTGTCCACGGCCTCTATATGTGCTCTATGACACATGGTGCATTCATCCCACATAATCAATGAAGTGTCTTGTAGTAATTTACCATAAGGCCCGTTTTTGCGGATTGAACATATAGATTGTTGTTCAGTATTTACAGATAGCGGAAGTTTAAACGTAGAATGAGCAGTTTTCCCATCCGTTAATAGAGTTGCAGCAATTCCTGACGAAGCTACTGCTATCGCTATCTTTCCTGATAATCTTATCTTAGCAAGTATCAAATTTGCAAGAAACGTCTTCCCAGTGCCACCTGGCGCATCCAAAAAAAATATTTTTCTTTTGTCATTATTCACGCTATCAACTATAATCTCAAAGGCGTGTCTTTGATCTGTGACTAATTTTGGCAGATTTTCATTGATAAAAGCGGCCAAATTATTTGTATTATAGTGATGTACCATTGCATCTGTAGCATTGTTTTCTGTACGAACTGGTGAAGGTAATCCAAAATCACTTAGTCATTTATCATTTAATTGCAATAGTTTATACTCTATTTGTATCAAACCTTCGTTATAAATATCCTCACTGTGTGGTAAGGCGAGGTCTTGATTTTGCTGTCTGATTCTATGTCTAATATCTTCACATAAATTGTCTTTGAAATCGTCCCATAATTTTAATGGTTCCGATGGCTGACAAAATAAAAGTATAACCACAAACAACTCTCTCAGCTGTACTGGACATTGTGAAAGCGATGCTTCTCTCAGAGTATTTTCCCAATGATCATCGTTTTCTAGCAAACCTCTGTCACGGCAAGCTGCTTGATAGGTCTCTTTGAGAACTCCGTCAATGGTTTTTAAGTACTCGAATGAGGTTGGGCCGCGAACGTGATGTAGCAACATCCTAAGATAAAAACACTCTGATTGAGAAGGATGTACACCGTAGACTCTTCCTAAAGCGGCATCTTTTTTTATGCCTGGATAGCCAACTACGTCCACACCACGCCTCCTTCTTGTGAATTTATTATTGGCCCATGTGTAGTATTGCGGGACTTCGTGATATAGAAGTGTCTTTGCGAATTCATCATCATTACAGAGCTCAAAGAAAGCCAGCAAAGTAGTTTTACGTGGGTGTTGGGCCACTTGTTCACCCGTTTCTATTGTAAAATACACTCTTTGGCCATTTTCTAGGTGTACAGCTAACTGCAAGACTGTAGGATGCCGCTCGTGGATCGGAAATTCGAATATTCGCCAGACAGCTTCGGATGTACTTATGTACCGGCCATTCACGTAGTTTTCCACTTCATCATTTGGGTTTCTGACGCTAAAAGTAGCTTGGTCAGATCCTTTATTGATATATTTGCAAATGTATTTGATGGCTTGAACTGAGTGGCAGTACTCCACATTTATGTGAGCGTTAAACGTCCTACATAATAGTGGAGAATATGGAACAATCCATCTATTATCTATATTGAACCTACTTCCTCTGATATTTAGCGTAGCGCACTGTCCTCCATTTTCGCCGTCACGACGGCGATAAACTGGGTATCCGTCCTCTCCGGTTTGGGTATCGTTAACGAAACGTCTAGGGTACTTTTTTGTACAAATACCGTTTTTCATACATGGTGCTGTTAAATTATAATCTCCGCATGGTCCGTGCACCAAATTTTTTGTTACGATATCGTACAATATCGGATCGATTTGTTGGTTGGGCAGTTCCGCAACTATGACACAATCAATTTCGTCTGGCTGGATTTTCCTTTCTAGCCAAAACAGCAAATGACAGTGTGGTAAACCTCGCTTCTGCCACTCCACACTTGCCATGTAACATTTCACTTTACCGAATATTTCGTCTTTGGTGAATAATTTTATGAATTTCTTCATCTTTAAATGAAATACTCTTGAAATTATGTCATGACGATCGAAAGACCGCTGACCAGATAATAGTTCCGCTTTAATTTCAGTCCATTCAGGGTTACACGTAAAAGTGACAAATAAGTCTGGTCTCCCATAGTTTCTGACATAAATCATAGCATCTTGGGTTTTTTCATGCAGATAGCGCGGAGAACATGTGAATGAAGATGGCAAGATTACGCGTTGACCGATATTTGAAGGGTCAACATTTGCGTCTTGATTTAAAGCGTCTCTAAGATGAATGTATTCATCAGCCCTCAGTCTCTGTTGATTACGACATATGTAATTCAATCTTTCTGATATCATTTTTGCCATCATATCAACAATATATTGACTAAATAAGTCCCTGTAATAATGCAATGGATTAAAACAGTTATCTCTAACCATCAATCTATATGCATAAAATTGCATGCACGTCACATTTTTGTTACTCGCTGTACCTTGCTGCGGAATAGTCAAATAATATCCGTCTTCTCCCATCACGAACATTAAAGGATACTGTAGTGGATCATATGATCGGTGTAACTCAGATACCCTTTTAAGTTGGCCGTCTCTACCGTGCAACACTATATCTCTGGGGCCTTTTTCTTCGTCAACCAAGAGAACGGCTACTTCGTTTACAGCTGGAACATTATATCTACCCGGGTGTGCTGTATGCGGTGAGCGGTCGGAATGAATTACTAACTTTAAATTATCCGAAGAGTTGCGTTCTAGGTTTTGTTTAAAACTTCGTATGTATACATTGTAACTATTCAGTGCGATCTGTAGTTCGTTAATTAAATCAATTTTAAGAGTTGGAGCTATGTTTGACCGCAACGATAGCTGATCTGCGTCTGAAATAAAATATATCTGCAGGTATTGTGGATTTTGGCCTGATGGTGGTAAAAGGCTACCTATAAGATGGTATACTTGTCCTTCTATTTTAAAAGTTGGCATAAAATTTTGTTCCCTAATTTCTTTTGCGCCAAACGAAGTCATTTGAAAGAGGCTATTGTACTTTCGTATGTTGGTTAAAAAATGTCTAGATAGTAAATGATTATTTGTCAAAAGATTTTTTATTGGCTGTGGCGCCTCCTCAATATTGGGTAGACTAACTTTTCCAGAAGCACAGCACATACCATTAGGTTCATCGACCCATTTTTTGGCAGAGCACTTAGAGCAAATATTATTCATGGCTCCGACTTGGACGGAAGACTGTTGAACATAATCGATCTGTGGATCGTATCTGAAAGCTGATCTGTTACTGTGAGCTAAAACTCTATTACGAACTCTAGTCGTTAACGTCTGTTGTCTTTCTCTCTGATCTCGTAGGCGTTGGGAACGCTCAGAGCTTGATTCTCTAGTGCGAGTTTGTATGTTTCTAATATTTTGTTCTTCAAGCCGCTGCAAACGCTCTGTACTCGACTCTCGCGCGCGGACTTGGGAAGTTCTCAAATTTTGTTCAGCAACCCGCTGTGAACGCTCGATACTCGACTCTCGTGCCCGTACTTGAGAAGTTCTCAAATTTTGTTCAGCAAGCCGCTGCGAACGCTCGATATTCGACTCTCGTGCCCGTACTTGAGAGGTTCTAAAATTTTGTTCATCAAGCCGCTGCGAACGCTCGATATTCGACTCTCGTGCCCGTACTTGAGAGTTTCTAAAATTTTGTTCATCAAGCCGCTGTGAACGCTCGATATTCGACTCTCGTGCCCGTACTTGAGAGGTTCTAAAATTTTGTTCATCAAGCCGCTGTGAACGCTCGATATTCGACTCTCGTGCCCGTACTTGAGAGGTTCTAAAATTTTGTTCATCAAGCCGCTGCGAACGTTCGATACTCGACTCTCGTGCTCGTACTTGAGAGGTTCTAACATTTTGTTCAGAAAGCCGCTGTGAACGCTCGATACTCGACTCTCTGGCACGCGATTGCGACGCGTATTCCCTCTGACTTGCAAGACGATTTTCATTTTCTGATGAAGATTCTTCATTACGACGTATTTTTGAACTCGCCTGGGAACTATTTCTAGAAAGTTGCGATCTTGATCTTTTGGGCATTCTAAAAATTTAAAAAAAATATTATACATCCATACTAAATTATTTGCTAAGTAGAAATTACCTACCTATATATAAAAAGTGATTGAAAAATTATAAGAATTACTAAGTCACTAAGCTGTTTGGTTATTTAAATTACAAAATATATATATATTATCAGTACCCATTTACTTAAAAATATTTGTGTAGTTCTAAAAAAACTTTTATTTAGTTTTGACAGAACTTTTTTGTTGAGTTTAATTACCTACTGAAGTTAAACCTCTTATACAACTTACCCTTATAAAGCTGGTGTATATCCCCATACACGGAATCGGGGGCTATATCAAGCTCGTATATAGGTACTCAAGTACCTTACACTTTCTGATGGGAAGTAAAACCCCTTATACAACTCGTACGTATAATCTTATTTCATTATTCTATATAATATACTCGGTATATACTCCTTATAATAATAATAATATTAATAATCTTAAGAGAAATTTACTTTTTCCTTTATCAAATTCTGAAATCCCAGCCCGTCTCTCATGCCAATGTCAAGTCACTGTCTTGTTTTTCTTTTTTCCTCCCTCTATGCCCAGTAATGGAGTTTTTAATCTATAAATAAAATGAATTATTCTATTTCGTAGACGCCCGTTGCGTTTTTAAAATAAATGAACACATATTGTGGCATAACTATAATTGTTACACATATGCTGTTGTATCATTTTTTGTAGATAATTATGTGTTCTGTAAAATCGTAGTACATTATGTTATTCTATCATCAATAGTTTTCGCAGCGCACCCCATGTAAATAATATTTTAGGCATTTTTTTTACACCTTGGGTTACATTATTTGAGTTTTAGTAAGGATCCCCATTTTTTTTTAAAACATACTATAGCCTATGTCACCCGGGGATAGTGTAGCTTCCCAACAGTGAAAGAATTTTTCAAATCGGTTTAGTAGTTTCGGAGCCTATTCAATGCAAACAAACAAACAAACAAACAAACAAACAATCAAATCTTTCCTCTTTATAATATTAGTAAGAGTAAGATAAGATAAGATAAGATAAGATAAATATATTTACTAGTTTATGAAATACCTTTGTGCCTACCTAACTAGTATAGATATTGGATATTAGTGTTATCATGTAGAGCAGCAATAAACGGACGTGTCTTGTGATAATAACACATATTATAAAATGTATCGAGAAAACATTAAATTCGAATTGAATTAACTAAAAATGTTTTACTACAGTACGAATTTTTTAAAGCCTGTTTTTGGAATATATCATTGTTTATCATCAGGTGAAATTGTAGTCAAATGTGATTTGGACAACGAAAGATCCATATCAACATGGAATGTAGTAAAAAATCGTATATTTTACCATACAAGACCGAAAGTCCCACTTTTAGCAATTATTATTACACATAGTAATTAAACAGCTTAAATCGCATGTACCTATTTATCATTATTTTTATCCCAATATACTTCAATTACGAAGATTTAAACTGTTAAAAGTTGTTTAGTTCAACTTCCTCTTACCGGTTTCTACTATTTGTTATACGATATATTTTGGAACATGATCATAGGCACCAAAGTTTGGCGCTTGTATTGTATTACCGTATGTACGATAGAGCAAAAACAAATAACGTTTCATGTACGTTCTTGTATGGGGACCCAATTTAATATGACTCATGACCTTTTTGTTGCCATAATTTTGTATGAGGCAATCTGTACTACATACTTGAAGGTGGGCAGCAGCGCCTTCTGAAGAACTGCTATTTTACACTACGATCCCCAAGACGCCTGCCAATCATGGCTAATATGGGAAATTTCTCCCAAATGGAGAACTTGTTCAACAGTGGACATTGCGGTTGAACCCATTTAGTGTTCCTTATTGATAACTTTATCTAGGAAAACCAACTAAGTTACCTAAACAGATAACACAAAACATGGTTTCGGAATAATAACAAATATTTTTAAAATGTTTTAAGTAAAGTTTAAATTTTTTTTTAATAAAACACTAAAAAAATATAAAAAAATATATCTAGTGACAATTCCGCCTAATTTACCTGTTAAACCACAAACGCCACGCAGCCAAACCGGAAGAGTTTTTGACGCGTTTCGCTTCTACACGAAGCATCTTGATATGATTATATTATATTATATCATCTTTATATTTCATCTTATATATCATCATCATCTCTCTTGGAGGTCTTGACTCTACGAGCGCACGATCGAGAATTTTCGATCGTGGGCTCGTAGAGTCATATAAGTCAAAAAAGATATATAGATATATTTTTATTTTGTTAGGTTTGCAATAACGCCTGCTATGCGGATTACATTACAAAATCACAAATATACTATAGGAAAAATTTAAGTCATGTGCGGGATTCGAACCCGCGTCCATCCACCCCTTGAGCCGGGGTATGCTCTAACCAATTGAGCTAACATGACATGACGTCATAACTCGAATCTTTCCTATCGTTCTTTAACCATCGTATTGGGATGGAGCGACATCTATAGTACCACTTGCGTTGTACTACGCGGGTTCGAATCCCGCACATGACTTAAATTTTTCCTATCGTATATTTGTGATTTTGTAATATATAGATATATTTTCTTATATTTTTTAAGTGTTTCATTAAAATATTAATTTAATGTTTTCTTAAAATATTTGTTATTAATAAATATGGATTTCCGCATAGTAACGCCTGAATCTATTCATTAACATGGTTTAGGATTTTAATTAGGTCTAGTTATCGCGAGCCTGGTCGATCAAGGTCTTGATCGTGTGGTGTGTTATAGTACGGGAATTGAACAGACGTGAAAGGCGAGGTCTTGTGTTTTCGATATGGGAGTGATTGGTTTTAATTTACATTTTAAGTCCACATCAGGGCTCTGTAGCCGGCCATGCTCTCAAAGAGATCATTTTCCAGAAGGGTTATAGTCAAGCTGGCCAAACCGAAGTCAACACTTACAATTATGGTGTTGTGTCGTCTTCTTAGGGTTCCTTACCCAAAGGGTAAAAACGGGACCCTTTTACTGAGACTTCGCTGTCCGCCCGTCCGTCCGTCCGCCTGTCACCAGGCTGTATCTCAAGAACGGTGATAGCTAGACAGTTTATTTTTTTACAGATGATGTCCTTCTATTGCCGCTATAACAACAGCTGTACATACACAACATTGATGATTAATTTTGTATTGCTAAAGCGATCCGCTGCGGGGCGCGACCGCTGTCGGTTCACATTACGGACACACTTTATTAGCTTACAGTTTACGAGCTATAAAGTAAAAGTAAGCGACACCGTGAGGTCGTATTCTTGTACACTCACCATTACAGTACCATTTCGTGCATCTTATGGCCTTGCGGTTGTACCTAGTATGTACCTGACACGAGATCAATGCATACAAGGGACAAGCTAGAACTTACTAGCGACAGAAAACTGTAAATATTATTAATAATAGTGAATACTATAATTTTGTGTAATCGATGGATGTTTAAACGTTCCATTTAGAATACTTATGGATCAACGAATTATTTTAAAATCTTTTTAATACTAATATATTTAGGAAGGTCGGAGGAGCCAAACGTAATAAACAAAATTTACACTACATTGATGAGATTATTTTATATTTTCTAAATTATAGTAGCTCGTTACTAGCCAGTACAAACAAGCAAACGTTGAAATAAAGTCAAAGAAAATAATAATGTAGACATTTATGAAAGGAGGTTAATGTCATAAGTGTTTAATGACAAAATTTTGCACTATAATATTCTACTGTCGCGTTAGCAATAGGTTATAGGAACAGAGCCAATACGAGAAGAAAGGACGAGAAGCTCCGAAGCATTCATATTAAATGTCTTGACAATTTGTAGCTTAGTATTACAAAAATCGGTGGCTCGGCAGAGGTGGAATATTCCAAGCTTTTTGTCGTTTAAATAATCAGCAATTGTATAAATATTAAATACAATTGCTGATTATTTATACGACAAAATGCCTTTATTGAACATTTCATATGCAATTAAAATTTTCCTATAAACTGTATCTATAATATCTTTAGAAATTATATTAACAAATCGTAGGCAATTCTTAAGGACTTTTATTTTCTTTCCTAGTACTGTAATCCTGGTAGACACCATTAGAATTTACGTATATGACAATATGACGATGGATGCTATTGTCATCTATCGTTCTATTCGAATGTACCTATCGATTAATGGACGACAACGATGTAATCACCTCGCATTAGTTTCAGATTGACTCAGAAGCTTGGTCTGAGTCGAAGTGATTGCCGATGCAACTGATTTTAGTAGAGGTATTATTTTAGTATTTTTATTTTATTTAATTTTACTTTTTTTATTTGATTTGGCGGACGACCTCGCACTAGGAGTAGTAGTACTCCTTGTGCGAGGTCGTCCGGGAAAGTACTGCCTTACCACCCTATTGCTACGGCCGACAAACAGTAATGTTCATATTACGTGTTCCGGTTCGAAAGGTATGGGTACCAGTGAAATCAATGGCACATGAGACAACTTCATGTCTCAGGGTGAGTCTTAGTGCATTTCGCCACTGGTGACGAACTGCATCTGTTTTAGGCGGAGTTTGCTGCTTGCAGGTAAGCCTCGTGCGTGTTCCTTCACAATAACAAAAAAACTAGTGGTCAAGTTAAGCTCCCATTTTTATCTTACCAATATTAGATTCTTCAAATTGATACTGCGTCGGTTCACGTTACGAACAACCAGATGTTTGCGTAGTTACATTTTACGAGCTATATCGTAAAGGTATGCGACACTTGATATCGTCTTATACGCCCTATTTCACGCAGCTTGTGACCTTCTAGTTGTCATACTGTGCAGTTACAGTCTATATGACTGAAGTCTGACACACAAATATCAATGACAAACAGGTAAAATAAATCTATTACGCGAAAACATGGGTCCACATAATGTAACTTCCAAAATTTACGAATTTAGGTAACATAATAAATAGTTATTATGTTACCTAAATATCTGGCTGAGACCAAAAACACATGAAGAGTGGCTTGTCCAAATCCTGAACTCCCCAAAAGTTTGTCCTCTCTGAGACAGTGGGATCGGCTGCTCAGAGATTTTGCACCGAAAGATCTTTAGATGCGCCCTAACGTCGCACATCGTGCTCGTATTCTCGCTGTTTCTGTGGGAATCTGGTCACCTTCTTTCAAAATTCGACTAGAAGGTAGACTAAAACTATATATCTATCGGCTTATCATCTCGCTAATATCTTCCGCTTGAGTACAAGGTGTTGTATTGCCAATCACTGCCATTGTGGTAATTCAGTTGATTAACTCTGTCACCGTTGCTTCTCCTGCTCTGAAAAATCTGTTTCGAATTCCCTGCCATGCAAGCCTTGGCGATATCATTCGCTTTTACCAGCGTCAGTGTTGCAGCTATTCTAGAACCAAATTGTCTAATGCGGGACGATAGTAAAAGATCTGACAGCAATTACTGAACAAGTAATGATACTAACGAGGTTGCGTGTATTTCGTCCATACACTATTTTGAATGTAAGGGTAAAAATATAGGAGGGTCGTGCATTTTTACACTGAATCACCTCAAGTCGCCTCGCCTGATTCTCACGACTACAGCGAGCCAAGCCGAGATAATCCCGATACGTTGTTCATTAGTGTGTATTGCTGTATGAATTGTAAATACGTATATATTATTATACATAGAATATTGAACTTGAGATGGGGCGGTGTCGATACGGAGCCGTGGGGATCATGAAACCATAATCCGCGTGAATAATTAATTACCTGAGGTTTTCTGAATTAGCATTGCAAATGCAGCATGGAGGCTGAATTTAAACTTCTACAAATCATCTGTTATCAACAATACCATTACGAAACTAAAATATAAATAAGAAGTTATACTTAGTTATCCAACTTCATTATAACCTTATGAACGATGGCAGCGTCGAAACACAAATATCGTCGTAGTATCCATGTACATCCTCCGTACTGGTAAAACTAATCTAACTTACCGGGTATATAACGGTGTGACAAAACATCGAATTGGTGTGCGTCAGAAAGGCCTCGTGTGCAATGAAAATTGAACGAGCACGTGGTCTTACGAGAAGTGTGCTCGTGGCGCTTTTCATACAAAAGTAGTGGCGTCATATTTTCAATACCAAGTCTTTAAACTCGGCGAACTGTAGCATGCATGTCCCCGAGCCTAATATATACGCTTCTAGTTTGCAGGTTTTCCGTAAAATTAAGTTTTTTTACATATTCGGATTAATCGTTTTGTATAGGGGTTCCTATTTTTACATTTATGGATAAAATAAATCATTTCTCGAAAAACTGGCAAAAACATATTCACATGCTCAGGCACATGCATGCGAAATTTCACACAGTTTGAACACTTGGTATTTAAAATATGACATATGAAACTACGTTTGTATGGAAAGCCCTACGTGAACTCTAACCTTAATTAACTGAGTACTTAATGTTTTTGTCTTAGATTATTGATGGGTCTCCGCGCGCGCTCCGACTAGATACCGCCGGTGTCTTTGTAAAATGCGGCAACTAATACTACGCCGAAGTCGGCGTACCCGAGCCAGTTTCGCCTTTCATTAACCTTTATCTTTCAAACAATGTACGCCTACTACCTACATATAATTATAATTATTTTTAATCATATTATTTAAATATTAGTTAAGAGATGTAAATAATAAAATAACTGTTAAAAATGAGGCCTTCAACTAATTAAAATCTTATTTAATTGCCTTGAGTTGCCGCATTTACGGATCTATTGTTTTCAGGTAGCGCGGTATCTAGTCGGAGCGCGAGCGGAGACCCATCAATAATCTAAGGTTTTTGTAAAGGTCAATGCGTCATTTTTCAAGTACCACCAATGAGGACCAACATATTTAATATTTATTTAATTAGTAAAACTTGTACCCATACAATTTCGTTACATGTGGACTGTGTTCTTGATGATGAGACATAAATTCAGTAACTCTAACCTTCGTTGTGACTACGTCTCCATACTTAATTATCACCTGTAGAGGCTTTTCATTAATCCAATCGCCCAAATATGCAGGTTAACATGACAGTTGTCTTATTTATACATAGGGTCCCACTATGAGAGGTCGAAACATAACTTTTTTCATGTAAAGAGGTGATGTTATAACTTGTTAAATCCAGATAAATTGTCCCATTTATACGGGCTATTGAGTTACAAAGTCCCAATTCTAGAGGTAAACATCGCAAAATTCGAACAAATCATGTATCATTTACAAAGGTTTGTTTGTAAATTCCCAGTAACAGAGGTATTAAAACAAAAATGTCGGGACCTCATTGTTATTATCGATAACAGAGGCTTCTCACATATCTGGGGGCCTGGGGCCCATTTATCCTGATTTTACTGTAATTCATAGTAAGGGTAAAACCAAACGAGCGTAATTTTGTGAGTCGTGAGTCGCTGAATTTCGGTCGTGTAATTTTTGTTGCATACCATGTGTATAACTGATTTTGCGTCGTCGTGTGGCAAAAACGCACTTTTGTATGAAACCGAATGCAATAGAAATTACGCGACTGAAAATACGCGGTTCATAACTCACAAAATTACGTTCGTTTGGTCTCACCCTAATGCTGCGGTACACGTGCGCCGCGCATCCTAGCAGGCAGCCCGGGAAGCAGTCCGGGAAGCAGCTCGGCGGGCAAAGCAAACTATTGACAGGTACCACGGCAGGACAATGCTGTATGCATTCACACGACGCGCAGCCTAGCAACTGGCAAGCCGCCCGGCATGCAGCACAGCGCGCCTCGGCGGCGGGCCAAGCACCACATTTCTACGCTCGTGCACGTGCCTGTGCCCGCTGAACGCACGTGTGTGAACACAGCATTAGATACTCAAGTTACAAGATTATTTTTTTATATGTTATTGTGATGGAGCAAGCCCGAGGCCCACCTGATGTTAAGTGGACTAACCTCTGCCTATAACGCAGATCATTACGTCAACGACGAATTGCACTGCGCCCGTCACACTTAGACGTACAGTTGTTAGGTCTCATGTGCCTGTAATTTTCTGGCTCTCAAGGACTGCTGCCGGAACACACTGTTAGGTGCTTGGCGACAGATTTTCTACTTGTTAGTGGTCGCTAGCCAGGCGGGCATTCGCAAAATGCCCTTCCACCATGCGGTGAAGATCAAGCCCGCGGCGGGATTCTAACCATGGACCTGCTGCTCGACAGCCCATAGCCAATGCCACTGAACTATCACTGTTTCAACACACTGCTCACTGCTTACTGCTTGACATATTGCCGTTCCATCCTTTTATAATGTTCCGAGGTTGTATTGTAACACAATATAACAGTTAATGAAAAAGTATCGGAAAAGTGACTCGCACAGTTGATTAATTGTATAAGGTGCCGGGGCACACAGCACATAACTTTTTTTACAACGAGCAGTCTAGCATGAGTTCTGCGTTCTGTGATCACTGCACTACGTAGGTACAGCGTGCGGTTGAGTTCTACATTTCTGCAATAAATAATACTTATACTAAAAAATACATCATCATCATCAGCCGGAAGACACTGCTGAACAAAGAGCGCCACAAAGAAGGGCTATTAGCCGCTTGTAACCAGTGGCTACCCGCGACTTTCAGGATGTCCGCTTGCCTTCTTCTTCGCGCGGCAACTAGTGCCGGCGCGGACGCGCCTTCGGGCACGGATGGCCCCTTTGCGCGGCAGTCCATCGCCAGCAGTGCATCACTGCTGGGTCGCGGGGTGTGTGCCATGTGAATGGCACCTTCGTCTTGTCCGGGGTATGTGGTCGGTCCAGTGATCTTCTGTCTCCCTACTCGCCCTCAGCCCACCGGGTGACCCACCAGAGGGATTCTGGTGGGAAGCCCAGTGAGCGAGTCGCTCGGGAGACGAGATGTTAGCGCGTCCAGGCCGGCCCTCGGGGCCTGGGCGTCGCGGCAGCGTCGGGGGTCCAGGGTGGTGCTTCCTAGCGGAAAGAAAGGAGCTTGCCCACCCCCGCTAGTACTAGCGGGATGGGGTCGGCCCCCTCCTTAAGCGCCTGGAGCACGTCCTGAAGGATGCAGAGGGCGGACTCGATGATTTCGAGTTCCGCCGCCGTCTTTGTCGTCTTCTTGTTAGCTGTCTCGCTCTCGCGTGGGAGCGAGACAGTTACAGTCGGCCTTCTTGGTCGCGCGAGGGGTGCGTGTGACGCGCCCTCCGCGTGCTTAGTTTGAGTGGGTTCGACTTGGGCAGGGAGATGAGCCGTGCCCTGTCGTGCACCCTTCTTCTTGTCCTTCTTCTTCTTTTTCTTCTTTGTTCCCTCAGGGCCGACGCGTCGGACTGGCGGGTCGTTTGCGGCGGCCATGAGGGACTCAGTGGCTGTCTTCAGTCCGGTGGCCTTTGGTAAGCGCACGGGTGCGCGCTTACTTGTGGTTGGCGTCGTCGTCGTGGTTATAGCTGTTGTGCCAGCGCGCTTGTTCCGCGCCTCCTCGCGGAACACAGCGCAGCGGGGGTTGTTGGCGGTGTGCGCGCCGCCACAGTTCGCGCACGTCGCCGGCTCATCGAGGGGTCTGGGGCAGTTGTGCGCGAAGTGCTTGCCTCCGCACCGCACGCACGCCAGCCGCCGAAAGCAGTTGTGGGAGGAGTGCCTGAATGCCTGGCATCTATGGCATTGTGCTGGGCCCCTCCTCCCACGCCAGTGTTCCAATTTCACCCCGGGCATACACAGCAGTTCGTCCACTTTGTAAATGTCCGGGGTCAGGTTGGCCGTCCTCTGCATCTGAGCAAAGAAGATGCATCCTGGTCTGCCTCTTCTTGCAGCAATCTTCTTTATGTGCTCGGCTACAAAGCCAAGCTCCGTTAACTCTTCCTTGATTTCTTCCGGTTTGGTATCAACCGAAAGTCCTCTGATGGCAATCTTGAGGCTTCTTTCCTTGGGTAGGGAGTACGAGAACCATGTCAGTCGGTCCCCCTCTGCCAGGTTAGAGAGGTATGACTGGATGACACGGAACTCGTCTCCATCGGTTGGCGTGAAACGCACGCCCTTGTTATAGGGGCGTACGGACGGTGGTCTGCCGAGCTTCTCCTTCAGCACGCGGAGGTGTTTGGTGCTGTTAGTGAAGCTCTCTATGATGATCGGTGGGTATCTCTCCTTCTTGGTCACGTCCGGTTGGTTGATGGTGGTGGTTGCGGCGGTCAATGTTGTTTTCGCCCACTCGCTAGATGCCTGTGCGGGTGGGCGGGGGTGACTGGCCGTGGTGGGCTTCGGTGCAGAGGCCGTCGCGCAGACGTATGTGGCCGTGGTTACGGCGGCATAGGTCGGCTGCGTCCGGTCTGTGGTGTTAGCCGTAGGTGGGGCCGCGATGCGGCGGGGGTCACGGGGATGGGGTGTGGGTCGCTCAGTGCCAAGGGCACGAGCGCATGCCCGCTTCCGGTCTTCATCTGAGGCCTCGTCGCCGCGCTTGCGGCGCAGGCCAGGAGGTGGGTCTTCCAGTGATGGAGTTGGACTTGAGGGCGGTGGCGATTCGGGCGAGAGCAACGAGACCACTTGGGGCTCGTCGTCTAGCGGGTCGTCTCGCCACCGCTGGAGGTCGCGTCGAGCAGCTTCAACTGTATGTTGAATGGAGCGCTTGAATTCGCGGTATCTCTCCGCTTCTTCATCGGCAGCATCAATTGGGACCCTTCGCCTGGACAGGGACCTGTCACGGGCGGAGGGCTTGGACGAGCGGGGCTTCCTGGGTGCGTCGGGGCACTCGCCACTTGACGCGGCTTGCCCTGGACGCGGTCCGGAGCTCATCTTCTTCGCTTTGCGTCGCGTGAATCAAAGTCTAGCCTTGCAGCTAGTCTGGCAATCGTATGGGGTTGCGGCGGTCTCCGCCCTCTACATAGAGGGGTGGAGTTCGGAGGGCGTTTTCAATAAAACGCCCCCGAGTTCCGCTTTCAACTTGTTGTGGGATTCTGTACGCGAACAACTGAATGTACTATCGCAAAGTGAGACGTTCCTTCAGGATGTCGTCAGTCCATCTTGTAGGGGGACTACCAACTCTACGTCTTCCGGTGTAGTGTGGTAACCACTTGAGAACCTTTCCTCCCCAATCAGTAATCAGTTCGTCGAGGAATGTGGCCCGCCCACTGCCACTTCAAATTGCAAATTCTGAGAGATATGTTTTAATAGAGATTTTGGTTCTTCGATTTTATCGCGCAAAGAAACTCCGAGCATAGCTCTCTCCATAACTTGTTGAGCGACTCTAAGCTCTAACAAAATACATACAACACTACAACTACTACACGGAAAGCATTAGGCTATGACAGGCCAAGCTGATAGGTAGTCTAAATGCTCCAGCTTAGCCCACCATAAGTTGGCAGCGTGTCCAGCATGCTGACAGCATTGCGTCGTTGGATTGCAAAATAATTAATAAATAATATCTGTAATAATAACAATTATTAATTTATCAGTGGGGCAGTACTACATATTTACCAAACTTTATCTTTTTTATATGACTTTCAAATATATTAGTACGAATTAGATCTTGAGACGAAAAACAAACCTCTTTTGTCTATGAGTTCGATATTTTTTTTCCGTTTTTAGGACATTGGGCCTATAAAGCGGCATCTCAAATATAACCCTGACAGAACTTGTTCTCTTTGACCACTGCGTTTGATCACTTTTTGTAATTATTTGTGAATTCATCCAAGTGATACGAGTACTTTACAGTGGACGCAGACCGTAGATCCCGGAACGCAGAACTCTAGACAGCCAAGACAGCTCGCTGTGTGACGCGCCACTTTACATCACAAGCCACGATGGTAGATGTATTCTAAAGTGCTTTTCTGTTTTGACCTCTACCTAACCTGATGATAAGAAATGATGTGGTGGAAGATAAATTAATATTTTCAAAGATATGACAAAATATTTAGTATCAGCATTGCACCCGTGCGCAGCCGGGGCAGGTCGCTAGTATATAATATTTGTCATAATGAATCCAATTGTATGTTTAATCACTTGCATATCCAAGGACACTGCAGCGACCATAAAGCATACAGTTTTAATTCAATTCAAATCAAAATTAATTTCAGTAGCAATCGACAATCGATGGAACTCCCTTCCATTGTTAGTTAATTGAACGAGTTCAAGATCAATACCAACCACCGTAACCCTGAAATGCACTTGGTTGCGTTTTTATAATGCGCAAAAAAGGTTTACTTATGCTGTGGAAACTCTATACCATGCACTTATATGCACTTATATCAGAGTTTTGGCGGGAAGCATTTTTGTTAACTATTTAACATCACACTAATATGTTTTCTCAAACATGTATGGAACTATTTTCATTATAAAAAAAAAAAGAAAACGCGAAATATCATTGTACGGACTAAAAAAATCAAATTCATTGCAGGAGCGTTTTTTGAATTTGGAACATTACAACACGCTCCAACAATGTTGTATACGAAGTGCTGGGTTTATTAAATACTCTTTGTTTGGATCACTTTTATCATTCTTATCATACCAAAGTAAGTCTTTTTGCTTAGTACAAACTGCGTTCACGTGGCTGTATAGCCATAAATGCGTTTGCCTTTTCGGCACAGATGACAAATAGAAAATTGGCGGTGAACCTGAAAATTCATCTTAATTGGTTATTTACATACTTAATATATATAGTTGGAGCATTTTAATGAGTTTGCTAAAACTACAAAGCCATCTACGTTATGGGCAATTTATTCCATGCTAAAATGTACAGTTCATATTAATTAAAAGAGGGATTAACTTTAAAAATTATGGAAATTTAACTACTTTTCTTAAAAGACAATCGACCGGATTCAATACCAAGAAAATCGATTTTTTTAAAACATAATGCAATTTTTAATTAAATCTCCAGATGACGACTTACGAAAAAGGATAAAATATGTACCTCGGCTCGACCTTCAAACTCATACTCCTCCTGTAATTTCCTATTTCAAGGCCTTTGCAATAATGTACTAATAAATGCGAAAGTTTGTGAAATGGTGGGTGTTTTACAGCGGTAACCTCTGCATACATTTCGCCACAATTTACGAACTGCAGTGCGCCCCCAGAGACATAAAGGCATGTAACTTCTACGGCATCCATATCCTTCGAACCGGAACACAGTATAATAATAACAAATATTTTATGAAAACATCAAATTAATATTTTAATAAAACACTTAAAAAATACAAAATATATCTAGTGACAATTCCGCCTAATTTTCCTGTTAAGCCGACGTGACGTCACAAATGCGACGCAGCCTCCAGGAATTCTCGATCGAGAAATTTCTCGATCGTGCGCTCGTAGAGTCAAGACCTCCTGAGGATGCTTCGTGTAGAAGCAAGACGCGTCGAAAATTCTTCCGGTTTGGCTGCGTGGCGTATGTGACGTCACGTTGGCTTAACAGGAAAATTAGACGGAATTGTCACTAGATATATTTTTGTATTTTTTAAGAGTTTTATTAAAATATTAATTTGATGTTTTCTTAAAATATTTTAAAAATATTTGTTATTATTAAATATGGATTTCCGCAAAGTAACGCCTGAATCTATTTATTAATTATTGGAACACAGTATGTATGATTGATACTGCTTCACGCTGAAACGGCTGAACTGATTTGGATAAAACTTGGAATATAGATAGTTTAGGTCCTGAATTCACACAAAGGATACTATTTCATCGTCATCACTTTTCATTATTGTCTAAGTGGGTGAAACAGCGGAGTGCAACACGTTTTGTTTAGCCAGTAGGTAATTATTACGAAGGATTGTTGAACTCATTGGCATCGGCGATAATGATAACAATAGAATTTCATTCATAACTAGGACATAGTGGTCCTGACGATGCCAACTTATTAAGGTGCACGCTGCCGTCTAGGGTGGAAAATAAAAATAAAAGTTTTTTGCTTTTGTTGCTAGATTGTCAAACTATTATCAGAACTACGCGCGATTTAAAGTTTTCTTACATCTATTTTTTTTAAATATTTTTTAATACTTTGGTAAGTATTACACATATTTGAACATCTTATGTTGTTTTTTTAAATACCTTTGTAGTTATTATGTGGTTGTACAACAATTATATTACTTACGAAACCTTCATAATGGGGTCCGGAGGTAAAATTATGGTCAAGTGCCGGATTCAAACCCGCGTCTTCCACCCCTATAGCCAGGGTATCCTCTGACTGACTGAGCTACCATGACATATTATGAATCCTAACTCTAATTTTTCCTCTCATTCTGTAACCATCGTATGCGGATGGAATAACAATGGCATCACACATCACAACGTAATGGGATCCTCTGATAGATTTGTAATTTTGTAATGTAATCCGTAGAGCATGTGTTATTGCAATATTAAAAATATTAAAATTGATATAATGGTAAATATTCTTTAGTCCGCATAATCCAGGTGATGATGGATGACAACTAGGCATCACATACTATTTAGGATTAAGAATTAAAGTGATCGATACGTTAAGATTCCTAGTTTGGGCGCCATCATATTATCACCCCACGTTGGGCGCCAAATTAGATTTGTTTCTTTAAATTCAAAACTTTGGTGCAGTAGTTTTATCAGATAGGTATTCCATTATGATATAACTGACAATAATGATCTCTTACATGTAACTTATTTAGATAGCTACACAACCTAGTGATTTTACAATCGCAATCACAGGTAATTTGTATAGTAATTAAACAACTTTAAACGGTTTAAATCGCGTATATTTATCATTATTTTTGTCCCAACGTTTAAACACTTTGAAACGTCGGGAAAAAAACTAAACCGTTCAAATTTGTTTCATTACTATGTGTAATAATCGCGAAAACCTAAGACACCATTAGGTAATTTGTACTTATATTCAAATATAATGAATTGACAAAACACTCACGTTAAGGGCCGAAAATCGAATTAGATTTTAAAGATATTAAAAATAAATTTAAGTAATTTTATATTGTAATACGCAGAGTACATTAGCGTTGTTGCAAAAATAAATATAAGTATTAAAATATCAAAATAAAATCTGGCTTCAGCGATTTGTCACTAAAAAATTATTTGAGAAATATTATAAGCACGTGATATTTGTTTTCAACGAGGTATATTTTATTACTTTGAGTCATACATTTTCTCTACAAAACAGAGACGAATATCGTCTCTCTCTCTCTCTCTCTCTCTCTCTCTCTCTGTATCATGAGTAGTGAATGCAAAACCGTTTAATAAAAAGCATCTCCAACGTGTTGGTGACAGTATTTGGGTCATGACATGTGTCACTGTGTCACGTGACAACACGTGTGCCGTTAGAAGCGGCGGCGCGGCGTGTATTCAGAACGTGATACGTGATCATATTCTAGTCGCCGCCATCTTGAATTTAGATTCATGTAAGATCGCCATCTTTGGAATGCAGTGTTTGGATTTGACGTATGCATTGAAACGGACGCCATGCTTCATTTCTTATTTGGCTTCTTTCAAGACGTTTTTGTTCGAGTAAGGAACCATATTTGTAATGTTATGTTGTTCTTTGTATAAGACACAGAGACTTGCTCATCGTTTGTTCCATATATTTATTAAAATCAGATAATATAAACTTGACGATGCGGAAACTATCACGATGCATAATTGTATCACATTTATGAAAAGTGACAACTGCAATTTTACAAAGCTCTATGAGTTAAAGTCTTCGCGACTGAAAAATGACGCATATTCAACACCGCATCTCTGCTGATTCAAAAAAATTCGAATATTGTAATCCAAAAAAAATCCTATACTTAGTTATCGAATCTGCTCACAGAATTTCATGACAGTCGGTTGAAAAATGCGACTTATAGTGAACAACCGGAAATCTAGACAGAAACAAGAAATAATTCTTGCCGTAGCTGAAACGGAGACGCTTCGCTCGCGCTACACGCTCGCGCATGTTAAAATCAGAAATGTTACAATCAAAATATATAAACGCGTGCTGAGCGAAAATGTCATTTTACAAATAATTGCAGTCCAATTTTTTTTTTTTTTAGTTTCGCCTTTTTTTATGCTGATAGTTTAGCCTTTGACTACTATCTCACCTGATGGTAAGTGATGATGTGGTCTTAGATGTTGTTCAGGCTAATCTAGAAGCTTTGCGACGGATTTTCTACTTGAAGGTGGACGCCAGGCGGGCATTCGCAAAATGCCCTTCCATCATGCGGTGAAGCTCAAGCCCGCGGTGGTATTCGAACCATGGACCTGCTGCGCATAGCCAGTCCATAGCCAATGCCACTGAGCCATCACTGCTTCAAAATCATTCGTAATCTGTTATCAGATTTCTTATACCTAAGTAGTAAACTGATTTGGACCATTGTTTCTTTACTTAGTGGTATGCTTATTGTGATTCAATAATGAAGTTTTTGGAATATTATCTAAAGGCTTTTTCAACAAGAACTTGGTTTCCTTTAACAAAATAAAACAAAGAGTTAAGATGAAGATGATTCAAATTATTATTGTATTACGAAGAGAATCGTTTGGCAATTATTAATGAAAAATGATATCTGGCAAATGTCCACCACGAGCACGCTGACAGATCTCGATTCTTTCATCAAAGTTTTTAATAACTTTTTGGCAAAACGGCGGGTCTATTTCGTTAATCACATGACGGATTTAGAGTTTTAAGGCTGCAATAAATTCGGTTGGCTCCGTATCCGACAAAATTAAGTGGTGTTCAATCACACGATCTGGCTGGCTACTTAACCGCTGAATTTCGTGAAATTATGCGATTGGGAAATTTTGGTTGCATTAAATTAATTATTTCATTGGCTGCGTGACATGTGGCACCGTCCCACATGTAAGTGATATCCACGTCATCAATAATAGGCCAAAATTTAGTTGTAGCGATATGCTGTCCGAAAATATCACGAATATTACGAAATGTAACGTTAACAGAACCACCAGTTCCATATTATTTAAGTAAAGCAGTGTTTGAAGCAGTGATGGCTCAGTGGGATTGGCTATGGACTGCCGCGCAACAGGTCCAGGGTTCGAATCCCGCCGCGGGCTTGAGCTTCACCGCATGGTGCAAGTAAATGAATAGTGTACAATTTGTAAAATTTCAATGTTGTTATTTTAGCGGCGATAAATGATCTTTTTATTTATTTATTTATGAGAATTACTGGTTCTCAAAGACAGCTAGTGGAAAACATCGTTATGTACTGGGAGATAGATTTTCAACTTGAGAGAAATGGCTAGCTCTGAGGGCATATTTATATGATCTATCACCTTTCGGTGAAGCTCAAGGCTGCAGCGAGATTCAAACCTTGGAATTTCTGCGCGCAAACCCATAGTAACTGCCACTGCTTCTAAAATATATAGTGGATTTTAAAGAGATATCGTAACACTAATTCACACATGTCTTTGTTTATTGCTGATAGGTAAGCCTTTGACCACAATATCACCTGATGGTAAGTGATGTAGTGGTCGAACGTGTTAACAGGCTTAATCTAGATTTAATGGCTCTCAAGGAAAACTGCCGGGACACACCGTTAGGTGCTTGGCGACAGATTTTTCCACTTGAGGGTGGTCGATAGCCAGGCGGGCATGCACACAATGCCCTTCCACTACGCGGTGAAACTCAAGCCCACGGCAGGATTCGAACCATGGACCTGCTGCGCGGCAGTCCATAGCCAATGCCACTGCTGAGCCTGTTAATTCGTCTGTCGTATTTATTACAAGTTTACAACTTATTGGACCCTAGATTTCATAGAGAAAACAATTTATTATCTATAGTAAAAATTAAGTCTTTGTTATCTGCTCTATATCGTTTCTTCTCTTGTCTCTGACCTCTTTAGGATAAGGACGTACAATAGAAAATATCAATACATATCTTTTGCCATCCACATTAAAATCCTGTGTAATAAGCTTGTGTATTTATGGTAAATATACGAAGCTAATATTGAACTCTGCTGCACTATTATTTTTCATCTACGGACCTCTGCCATAACAGAGCCCACACTACTGTCTATATTGTGCAAGTGAGATTGCGCTGCAAATCATTGCAGCGCGCCATCTTAGATTCTTATCTTTGTTAAACCGGTTATACTATCTATCTCTGTGATTAAATCATTCCTGGTCGAGAAATAACTGTATTTATAAATAGAGCAGATGCTATTCTAATGCAGCTATTTATAAGAGATGCCGCGTGGTTTCAAGGACCTAGTCTATGAACTTGGTATGTGTTAGAGATTGGATGACTATGAGTTTTGTCGACTGGCCGGTTGCAAAGAAAGCCTAGCTGGTAACAAAATGACCGGAAATTAATTTTAAGCGCTTGTAGCGAAGTTTGCTTAGTTGTTGTTAACTGATCAGCAAAGTTAAGCAACGTTCACCGCGGTCATGAGTTGGATGGGTGACCGCTAGTGACATTACTACTGAGCGCTTTCGTGCTTCCGAGGGCACGTTAAGCCGTCGCGTCGGTCCCGGTTATTGTCTTAGGATGGCAGTCGTTATAGAAGCGTGGTAGGGCCTTTTGCGAATGCCCGTCTGGCTAGCTACCACCCTCAAGTAGAAAATGTGTCACCAAGCACCTAATGGTCTGTTCCGGCAGATGTCCTTGAGAGCCGGTAATTCTAGGTTAGCCTGATCAACCTCTTCGAACACATCATCACTTACCATCAGGTGAGATAGTGAAAGGCTAACCTATCAGGCATAAAAGAATCCTGACTTGTCGGCCAAGCTAGATTGCTGGCTGGAGCTTTGTTTAGAGCTGAGTTGTGACGTGGTTATATTAATAAATAAATGTGTTTTACATATATTTTCTTTACGCAAGGCCTGAAGTGATTCTTATATAAGTATAGCCTTTAAAGGAATCACGGTTCAAGAGGCGTAAGCATGTTGGTGTCGGTAGTGGTTACATATTTAGCCGTAGCGCTATTGGGTTCAAATTTTTTTTATTTTTTTTATGTTATTGTGACGGAACAAGCCCGAGGCCCACCTGATGTTAAGTGGACTAACCTCTGCCTATAGCAGACGCATTTCGTCAGCGACGAATTGCACTGTGCCCGTCACACTGAGATGTCCAGTTGTTAGGTCTCATTAGCCTGTAATTTTTCTGGCTCTCAAGGACTGCTGCCGGAACACACTGTTAGGTGCTTGGCGACAGATTTTCTACTTGAGGGTGGTCGCTAGCCAGGCGGGCATTCACAAAATGCCCTTCCACCATGCTGTGAAGCCCAAGCTCTGGGCGGGATTCGAACCATGGACCTGCTGCACGGCAGTCCATAGCCAATGCCACTGAGCCATCACTTATTCCATGGGGGCAGGAACTTGTTTTATTTTCCGTAACTTTATGCGCTTGGTCGATATGGTGCTTTTGCATTGTAATTCAACGGGGCAATTCTTCCAGCATGCTCGGCACGCTATCAACTGGTACTGGGCTGGAGCATGGACTGACTGTAATGGCCTTTGAGTTGCATTTAGGTTATTCGCTGTAATAGCTGTATATTGTATAATAGTTTATGAGTATTTGTTAATAAATGCATTGTTATTTCCAGTGAAAAAAAATTGCAGTGAAAACCTTAGGTTACAGTTTATATAAACTACATAATAGAATCAATTTCAATCACCATTTTTAAAAGTATAGATATAAATTATTAAAGTAAAGAACTAATCAGTAGGTGCTTTTTCAACTAGTTGCTTGCAGACTAGTCGCCAACTACGATTGTGGCCGGACAGTTGGCTTTTCCAAATAGTCGGTAGGTACATCTCTAATGTTTGTACCAAGTTGGTTTATAGCGCTCGATAGCGATACCGGCCTCTCTACCTACCAACTGGCCACACACTGCGTAGGCACCTATCGATTCTAGATTATCATAAGTCAGTCTATTTGAGTCAGTAGAGATGAGAATTTTGAGGGTTCCATTTGTTGTATCTTTTGAACCATTAATAGAGAGCACTGGTCCTCCCCGGCATCATCACACCTTGGAGCCAGAATGGTCACGGGCTAGCGATTCCAAAAGCATTTCCACCCGTGATCACTCTGCTTAGTGAACTAGCTTCCGGCCTAGATTTTCCCCAGGAGCCTCTATTAGGTATATGAAGTATACGGTAACCATTTACCATCAGGTGGGCTGCAAGTTCGTTTGCTACCCTTTGTGGTATAAAAAAAAGTTTATTGGCAATTTTTTTGTCTTACTTTTTTATCGACTTCAAAAAATGGAGGAGGTACTCAATTCATCTGTATATTTGTTTGTTTTTTTTATGTTTGTTAACTCAGAACTTTTGACTGGTTGAACCGATTTTGATGATTCTTTTTTATTTGAAAGCTGAAGCTTGCCGTGTAGTCTCATTTAAATTTAATCAAAATCGGTCGAGCCGTTTTTGAGTTACAGTACAATAACTGAAAAGTATTTTCCTATCTTGATGATATAGTCATTGACAGTGAATGACAATCGATCCCACAAGTAGCAAAGGACAAATATTATATACCAAAAAATGAAACCGACTTCAACTCTCAAATATGTGAAATAACTTGTCGAAGTTGGTACCATGCGCACAATATTGTGATAGTAGGTACTTTTGAACCATCTTGGTACTGACTTCAACAAGTTAATTCACACATTTGAGTGTTGATATCTATCAGCTCAACTACAATTAAGAACAATGTTAAACGAACATGGTTATTTCATGGCTGAAGTGGCAAGCCGTTCGGTCTGCCCCACTTGGTCGATTTTTTTATCATTCTGTGGCTTTTGACTCATCAAATATAATCAGAAAGTATATTAAAGTTGAACTGGCCGTACAGTTCTCCATACAAACGTCGTAGGGTGATCACTCCCTTATTTGAGATTTTAGGTATAGAATTAAGCATAATATCGATTAAACTCGTCATTATCTAGGTTTGTATCGTAACGAAATTTTAAAAAGATAATTAAGTTGAAAGTTATGTGCCTTGAAAACTTTATATGAAAATGTTTCGTGGCTCATAATTCTCAAATTAATTATCTTTTTAAAATTTAGTTACGACACAAACCTAGATAATGACGAGTTCAATCGATATCATGCTTTGTTTTGGACCTAAATCCTCAAATAAGGGAGTGATCACCCTACGACGTTTGTATGGTAAACTGACCGGCCACTTCACCCTTAATACGAACATTAGAACAAGTGTAGACATACATGGACAGTGTGAAGAAATAAAGTAACAACAGAGAATAAACCAGAATTGACACTATTATTATCGGAGATCTAAAACCAAGACTCAATTTTGATCATTGCGCTATCCCTCCCGAAAAAGCGTTACGCTGAGTTTGCCCTCGCTTAATATAATTCAACTAGCAAAAAGTTCACTGCTCAGTAAGTATATACAAAACTTAAATACTTACCTATATACCTTCAAACTGAGGAGAAGATTGCGCAAATAAAACATTTAATTATTATTATTACAAGTGCCGACACAGTGACTCATTGAAATTAAATAACTTTTATTTACCGACTTCAAAAAAGGAGGAGTACTCAATTAATCTATCTTCTCGCTATCCCTCCCGAAAAAGAGTTACGCTGAGTTTCCCCTCGCATAATATAGTTTCTCTCTCTACATAAGTGCCTAGGTACTTGCACGACTAACGACCTAAAACCTTTCATAGTTCACACAAAGGTGAAAGTTCAACACCACGACACACAAGAAAACTACACGTATTTTATTGAAAGGTATAACTCGAGCGTGTAAAAAGAATTTCAATCGTTTTTCACGTGTGAAACAAATTTCAAAACTCCGTTCTTCAGAACGAGCGGTTTCATTTGTAAGTTTCTTTAAAATTACATGTTTTTTGAATGAATTTCAACGAATGCACGAGTGTAGGCAACGCTAGTGCTGGGCTAGAATATTGCATCCCTCTCTTAACTTCCTGTGCGAGTCGAATGCGGCGAATAAATATAATCCTACTACACAGTTTGTGAATACTTAAACGACAAAAATGCTTGGACAATTCCGCAACTTTTTTTTCTGTTATTGTGACGGTACAAGCCCGAGGGCCACCTGATGTTAAGTGGAAACCTCTGCCTATAACAGGCGCATTTCGTCAACGAAGAATTGCACTGTGCCCTTCACACTGAGTACAGTTGTTAGGTCTCATCTGCCTGTAATTTTACTGGCTTTCAAGGACTGCTGCCGGAACACAGTGTTAGGTACTTGGCGATCAATTTTCTACTTGAGGGTGGTCGCTAGCCAGGCGGGCATTCGCAAAATCCCTTCCACCATGCAGTGAAGCTCAAGCCCGCGGCGGGTTTAGAACCATTGACCTGCTGCACGGCAGTCCATAGCCAATGCCACTGAGCCATCATTGCTTCAAATCGCCTGTCATCTATCATCATCATTATAATAACTTTACTATATAGTAAGTAAGTAACAAATTTAAAAGACGTTTAAAATAATGGCCCCGAACTTTTTGCCCGTTCTTCTCGCAGTGGGTCTATATTTTCTTTTTGCTGAACGTGGCAGTACAATGTATAAAATTTCAATTTTAAAATTTGTAATAGACCTTAATAAGAGCGTCGCTGACGCCTAAATTGAATAAATGATTTTGATTAAGATTCGGGTTACGTAGAGGCCAGAATCCAATACAAAATGTACTGCTGGCCTCAAACACGTCCGTTTCTGCCCAGTCAGCAAGAGCAGTAAGCAAGCTAATGGCCGGTTGGTAGGTTCATGGTCAATGCTGGTAACCAAGAGGCGCCCGCTACGTACTGATTCTATCCATCGCCGCATATAGTTCGGTCACAATCCGGTCCAGTTGCCCCGGCGTCAGTGTGTTCAAATCTGTGTTTTTTTCTTATAGTGATCATTTTTGCTCAGTGTGTCTTTATTAATATCAAAATGTTGGACAAGCGCATAATATATAAGTTATTAAATAAGTGTGCACTAAATTTATACATATACAGGGCCGTCCCAGTAAATTTTTGAAAGTAAAATATTCCACCTACAATATTCAAGGTACTTTCCCTCCATGTGGCATCGCCGTGTGACACCCTGTATAGTCATTATAAAAAGCATTTATTATTCCAGGAAATTAAAGTAAACAGTGCTTTACAACTTAATCCACGTCCTTATCGCACGACTTCTCACATCGGCGTCTGGCACACAAGGTGAAAATTAAGGATTGGGCAAAAGGGTAGGTTTAGGAGACGACCAGGTTCCAACTCTTAGGAGTAGAGTACATGAAGCGCCCCATACAAACGTAGTTACGTCATATTTTAAATATCAAGAGTTCAAACTCTGTGAATCTTTGCATGTATATTATTGAACCTTATATCTATGCTTCTAGCTTGCCAGATTTCCGTAAAATTAAGTATTTTCAAAAATAATTCAAAAATCGTTTTGTTTGGGAATTGTTATCATGACATTTAGGGATAAATAAATAATAAATCGAAAAACTGGCAAACGAGAAGCATAGACATCAGGTTCAAGAATATACATTCCTATCTAACCTAGGCTCAGCAATATGCGTACAAAATTTCACTAAGTTTGAACACTTGATGTTTAAAATATGACGAAACTACATTTGTATGGAAAACGCTCCTCCTAACTCTACTCTACTCCTAACTATATAGTAAGAAAATAGAATCGGTCCGGATAATATCGTACTTACGGTGCTACAACGTCAATAATAATAAAAACAAAGACTCTACGAGCGATCGTGCGCTTTAGAGTCAAGACCTACTGAGGATGCTTCGTGTAGAATCGAAACACGTCGAAAATTCTTCCGGTTTGGCTGCGTGGCGTTTGTGACGTCACGTCGGCTTAGCAGGAAAATTAGGCGGAATTGTCACTAGATATCTTTTTATATTTTTTAAGTGTTTTATTAAAATATTAATTTGATGTTTTCTTAAAATATTTTAAAATATTTGCTTTTATTGAAAATGGATTTTCGCAAAGTAACGCCTGAATCTATTCATTAACATCAATAATGAAATATTTGTCAAAATTGATCTGAGTATGAGAAAATTTATCTAATAGACCCCTTTACTTGAGGAGTAAATGTCACTAGTGTAGTGGGTATACTTTTCGCGTGAGATAGAGTAGCTTATTTATTGGGATGGCTTTGGGGAGTGGTCCTTCAAGGGCCCAACTCCTTTACAAAACTTTTATAGAACACGAACGTCATTATTTAAACTTTAAAATATACTAATTGGTGATGTGTGGTAGAGCGAATTAAAATTGTTAATTTTACATTAAAATAAGACAGCAGCAGATACTCTTGATTAAAATGTACAAATTTTCTAGCCAATTGATGTAATTGTATTATATCTTACGTGAAGAAATATTGTATGTGCAAATTCTTTGAATAAAGTATTATTGTTATTAAAGACTGAATTAAGAGATGAAAGTTGGCCCCCTGGTCCTTTTTATTCTGTGGTACGGCATGTCTAAATACATAGCTGCACACAGCTAGGTATATTGTTAATGTGTGTTTGAACCTAGATTTGAACTTTGTATTGATTAGGTGTGGGCGCGAAGGTTCAGGCCCATTTCAAAGTTTGCAGACGGGTAAAGGGATCATTAGTACCTCTCTAAATAAACTAATATTATCTACTTACAAAGTATCTGATGCTATGTAGAGATTTGAAATGAAGTTATAATAGGTAGTTGATAAGCGCTCCTAGCAGAGCTTGCTTTCTTAGCAGTGTCGTTCAACCAATCAACTAGCAAAATATATTTAACAAATTATTGGAGTACAAAATTTTATACCCAAGGCGGGAATTGAACCCGCGTCCTCCGATATCGCGTCGGATGACTAAACCTCCTCGGCCACCTGGACACGGCATTTGTAACCGAAATTTCATACTCCAATTCGTCATAGGGGACGGTGCGCGGCCATCAACCAGACTACTAGACTTCATCTGATCGAAAGAAGTGTTTTGGGATGAGGGGATTTTAGCAAACCCCGATTAGGGGAGGCTTTTGTTCATCGGTGGACGTTATGGGTGCTGATGATGAAATGTTGTATTTGCGCAATTAGTCTCATCTTGAAGATGGGGAAGATTATGACATAAGAGTTGTACGAGAAGTTTTTTTATAGATGTCATAGACTTTGACTACTACCTCACCTGATCGTAAGTGAAGATGCGGTCGAGGAAGATTTTCAGGCTTACATAGAATTACTGGTTCCCAAAAACAGCTACTAAGAACACACCGTTAAGACTTACTCAGTAGTTAAACTTTTTCCGAAACATGCTTCGTTCGTGTCGCTAACTTTAAAGCCTTTCTCGTACCGACCGAGTAAGATATGCCTTTTTTTCGCTTGAAAAACGCCTTATGCGTACCACGCAGTTCCGGGGGGAAGCTACATGGTTCTCACCAAAAACTCAGCGGTGGGCCTCTACGTCTTATGTCGGGTGAAGCGAGGTTGTTTGCGCATTTTACCTAAATGACCCAAACGCCAGGCTCCCTGGAACCTCCTAGCTTTGGCACCCTCTGGGGGGCATTCTTCATCCTTGCCCTTCATAAGTTTTGAAAATTTGAAGCGCTCGTAGCGAAGTTTAATAAGCTGTTAATAAGTTTAATAAGCTGTTCTTAACCGATCAGCAAAGTTAAGCAACGTCGCCCGCGGTCATAACTTGGATGGGTTCCGTGCTTCGGAGGGCACGTTAAGCCGTCGGTCCCGGTTGTTGTCTAAGGCCTAATTTCACCATGCTATGTTTGTTTACTCTAAATCAGGCATTAGCTAATGGGTCTTTAAAAGTAACAGAGCTGTTAAATCAGTTTACGTGCTATGAAGAAAAATTAGCGGGCCGTTAGTAAATCCCATGTTACGGGGTGGTATATATTCTATCTGATCTATGACAGGAACGAAACATAAATCATTCACTCTCATTCTAATACGACCAAATCGAGGGGCCCATATTCTACAGGTCTCAGTATTCTGCGTGAACGTTATTTGAATTCGGTCGCTTGTTAAGCTACGCGGCCAAATTCAAATAACGTTCACGCAGTAGGAGTATAATGCAACCGGGCCACTTTTCATTTTACTGGTTGAAATGTTAAACTCCCGTTAATTTGAGTTTCAGAATTTTACGTTGTGCTTGTATTGTTTGTTTTTTTAGTGTTGATAAAACAAGTTTTTATTTAATTCACGATGTTCAAGAAAATTCACGGGCTTATTTTTTTTAAATGAGAAGAAAATTATAGTTCAGGAGCTCGTTTTGGGTTCAGCACACCACACATATCATCTCAAAACGTCCTGAGACAACATAAAACGTACCACGAGGAAAGATAAAGCAGCAACAAAGGAACAAGTCCTTTTAACAGGTAGGGAACAAGTATTATTTTCATACGTATCACCCAGTTATTCCATCCAGATAACACACTCATTGCTCTGGTTTTACTTTGCAGAAGGAGGCCTGACATTTTTACAGCATTAGACAGTCCATACGATTCTGATAGGTATCCAGTTTTTAGACCAACGCATATCTCATAATTTCAAAACTATAGAAGTTACTGAAAGTCAAGTAAGTTTTGGCTTTAATATTTGCTAATATAATGCACTGTTGATGATCGTACTTCACGAACATCTCATACATTAAAATGTTTATATATCTCACAGTTAGCTTCATATTTCACTATTTTTGTGGTGATAAGCGTCTTTGCAGTGTCTGTCTTGGAAAGTGCCACATGCAATTATACAACTGCTAAGCAATAGTTATTGTGCAAACACTACTGTGTTCGAAGTCGGGATTGAAGGGCAATGTTTTCAATGAATTTACTGGGCAAAAAGATATTTAACATCTATTATCTTCGGGTGATGGATGAGCGCAGTGTACTGTTGTGCAAGTTCTTAAATTGTAGATTTCCAAATTCAGAGTGACACTTGTTGCACGCAACTTGCTTTTCTTATTCCTAACTAATACAGTTTGTAATTGTGTGTTGATATGATATGCAGTAAATTTATTACTTTATTTATATCAGGATGACAACGCAGATGTTTATGATGCTGGACCATCGCAAATATATAAACCTGCAGATGAAAACATACCACTAGAAGTAGGTGGTGGCTATTCAGCTTTGTTTTTATTTATATACACAGGATGGTTGATGGCAGAAAAAATACCCAGAAAGTTAAGTGTATTCACTTCTAAAAATCTTGCAATCATATCCCATTTAATTCACATCTCCGATAACAGCTGCATACAAAATGTATTGGTCCGTCTGCTTGTATAATATATTAATTTAATAATTCTTACTATTCTTGGTTTAACTTAAATTATAATTAAGCCAAAAATTGTTTCAGAATGCAGAAAATAAATATCTGGAACGGTTGAACACCAGAAGCATTAAAAACTATAGCAGTCCCTACACTTTCTGTTAATAGAGGAGACACATCCTGAAATAAGTTGTACTTATTGGAAATTATAAAAAGGAAATGCAGAAACCAACGGTAACATAAAAGAAAAGCAGTTAAATAAATCAAGAAATAATTAAAACTGCAAAATTACAAGAACAATTAAAAAATATGAAAAATCCTAAAATGAATAATTTTAGTATTTAATCTAGAAGTATTTGTTTTTAGTTAGGTATATATATATAATATTTGAATGTATGGTGCAATAAAATAAAAAATTGAATATATTTATTTTAATTTATCATTTCTAGCCTTACCTAAGTAATTTTTGTCTTAGTATTGAATTATGCCATAAATGTGTTTTAGGATTTTTGACTGGCACAGGTGAAAACTTTTAAAATAATTATTTATTAGCTATCTTTGCACATACACACATTTATGTTTCTTGTGATTGCATCTTCACTTCTTTGTTCTGTGATGTAGCCTTGATCTAATTATTCTTCCCATGGTGCTGGTAAGTCAAGGTAATGGTCATCTGTTGGTAAACCTTCCTTTGCTTTACTAAAAAGTTATTAAGTACTCCTGTGGTACTAACAGACAGTTATTTAATTTCATTTACATGCCCAACTCAAGCTCGGGGTATCAACGTTTCCATACAAGCGATCAATAGGATTTATGTTCTTTATTTGAGATTCATAATAGAGTACCTCCACCAGTGTTCTTGGATTTTCCAGTGGCACCATGACTCACAGTCAGGTGCTTGGCGACAGATTTTCTACTTGTGGGTGGCAGCTAGAGGATTGACCCTATCTACTATCAGCCAATAAAACTGCATTACCATACCACCCACTATCAAACATAGCATTTCTGTAAAAGGCCTGGCTGGCTACCACCCTCAAGTAGAAAATCTGTCGCCAAGCACATGACGGTGAGTTCCGGCAGCTGTCCTTGAGAGCCAATAAATCTAGGTTAGCCTGAACAACATCTTCGACCACATCATCACTTACCATCAGGTGAGATAGTGGTCAAAGGCTAATCTATCAGGCAAAAATAAAACTGCACTGCCAATACTTGCACATTAATAGATAGACGGACATGACGAAACTATAAGGGTTCCTTGTAGGTACTACGGAACCCTAAAAAGTAGAAAATCTGTCGCCAAGCAACTGACGGACATAACGCCCTTCCAATTTCTAAACTACTCTGCATTTTCCCCACCCGATAAACGAATATGCACATAAAATTATGTGCAGTCTCCTGGATTATTTATTTATTATTATTTATTAATTCCTGGATGTAGTACTATTCTGTCCATATTATCTAAATTTTATAAAACATCAGTTTCAAAAATAATCATCTAAAGATCTACTTATGTTATGACAATAAATTCATATTTCACATCACTGACAGCCTGTTAACTATTTAACGGACCTCTAGGGCAGTGATTAGATTTAACGCCTTGTTAAGAGAATTAATCATCCATTAACGCTTGGTGGGACACTCAGTTCAGTTAACAGTCTGTTAAAAGCGATAACAAGGCGTTAAATAAATAACAGAGTATGGTGAAACCAGGTGGCAGTCGTTATGGCTTGGTGGTAGGGCATTTTGCGAATGCCCGCCTGGCTAGCTCCCACCCTCAAGTAGAAAATCTGTCGCCAAGCACCTAACAGTGTGTTCCGGCAGCTGTCCTTGAGAGCCAGTACTTCTAGATTAGCCTGAACAACATCTTCGAGTACATCATCACTTACCATCAGGTGAGATAGTGGTCAAAGGCTATACTATCAGGAATAAAAAAAAAGTGGTATACCCCCCGACCAGGTGGGCAGTTCCGCTAAGGTGGCGGAAGGAGTAAGAAATGCCTAATTCAACGTCAAAATGCAGTTTATACGGCGCATAGATATCGTAAAAACCAGACGAGTTACGCAAAATATCTAACCAATTTGAAACCTCCAATAAACCATCTATAAATATACAAGTACCCTTATATATTGCATATTGGGTCGTGAGTCGAGGGTTGGGAGTACTTGGGAGCCATTTGTACAAAATGCTGGTTATTCAATACTAGGACTTACGCATTAATGACGTAGCATCGACGACGCCTGTCCACAGACTACGTAGCAGTCGCTTAGTTGGCGTACAGCCAGAATTATTTCTTATACTCGGTAAAATTGTTATCACAAATATGGTTGCCAAATGTATAAGGCGGCAAGCCAGTTTTATAGAAGGAATTAGAATTGGCAGTGCGATTGCCTTGAGCTCTTTTCCTACCGTAAAACTCTTTCTTTACAGTATATGACCTACAAAGAACTTGATTGATAATTATGAATTTTAAAAAGTAAGCAGCTGTTATTTGCATCCGTTCAAGAAACAGCTACCTATCTACATACATTATATACAGCCATTTTTTTTAATCCAGTATATAATTTGATTGTTGCTTAACATCCTACACAAAATAGGGGGACCTGTGTGTACTCATTCCGTCTACGACCTAGAGACCCGTCACATACGGACAAACAGTCAGACAGCAGGGTCACATTATTAGCGCTCAGTTATAGCCTAATGATACGGAACCATAAAAAGGATAATTACTGTCCCAAGTCATAAGGATAAATACCAAAGGGCGCGAAAATCAACCATCGAACTATAAAAAACGGCAGAAATGGCACCAGATCCTCGAACATGGCTATTTCAAATCAGGTTTTTGAGAGCCAGTAATATAAGGTCTGCTACTGGAACCCACCGTTAGGTGCTTGGTGACAGATTTTCTACTTGAGGGTGGTCGCTAGCCAGGCGGGCATTCGCAAAATACCCTTCCACCATGCGGTGAAGCTCAAGCCCGCGGCGGGATTCGAACCATGTACCTGCTGTGCGGCAGTCCATAGCCAATGCCACTGAGCTTGTCTTCCTGTCTTTGTCATTCATTAAAACGTATCATATCCAATGGATGTTATATCGTAGCTGCTAGCATTTTCTGCTTGTGTAAAAAATCCACAGTTTCTTGTCGTGATATTAGGGCGCACCTCTTCCTTTTTTATTTAAATCGATGAACCTAGCAGATGAAATTGCACGGAACTGTACAGGGGGCAATTCTCAAAATTGGGATATATTTATCGATTCTCGATATTTATCCCGTGTCACCTATAGACTATTAGTATCCCAAAAATATAGACTTTTCACAAAAATGCTATTCTCGCGAGTGGTAGATATAAAAATATGTCCACAGATGAACTTCTGACCATAGATTCATAATTTGCCCCCTCAAGTAGAAAATCTGTCGCCAAGCACCTAACGGTGTGTTCCGGCAGCTGTACTTTGAGAGCCAGTACTTCTAGGTTAGCCTGAACAATATCTTCGGCCACATCATCTCTTACCATCAGGTGAGATAGTGGTCAAAGGCTAACCTATCAGGCATAAAAAAAAAATATAATAATCCCAATATCATAGATAAATGAACTATTCTATGCCAATATCGAAATGTTGCGTGTCGATCGCTAGGGCTTGATATTTATCGATAGAGATATTGCGAGAATAACACAAAACTACACGACTCGATATTCGCCATGTTTTCTCGATATTTATCTACTATGATATTCATATCACTGCACGAGAATCGCCGGCGCCGTCCAGTTGCAACAATGAGAATAATGTATAAATTTATTCAAATTAAATACAGTCAACGGCTTCAGTGACTCAGCCTGGTTCACCCTACAAGCCCATTGTATTGCACCCCTATTTTATTCAACATTATTTATTTGAGAGAGTATGTACCTAATCGCATTGATTGGTTGCTAGTGAAGTGTGTTGAAGTTACACCAGGGCGTCAAGTCTGCTAATCAATATGAATATATAATGGACTCAGCCTGGTCGACGTCTGGATCTCTACAACCGTGCGAATCGCACTGCCAGTATGTGGAATCAGATGCCATCTGAAGTATTTCTGATCCGATACGATTAAGTAGCCTTCAAAAATAGAGTATACCTGTTCCATCCTCAAAGGCTGGCAACGTATCGTTGATAACTCTAGTGCTGCGGATGCCTGTGGGCAACGTGATCCTCGGTGGTCCTTCAAGGTATCACATAAAAAGGTGAGCGTTTGCAAAATGCAACTTAAACCATAAGGCATGGTCAATGCGATCACTTCACTCGTGTCCACTTTACGCCTTATCAATTCTCCTTCCACTTCAGGTGTTATCAGCACCTTCGACATAGCGGGGCTGCATTAGCCACCGAGCTTTATAGATATTCAACACGCTACGTCTGTCATTGCCGTTAAGCTTATCAGTTTTGACACTAGACCTGATATTAAAATAAACTTGTAGCTGCTGACTTTAGCAGCAGCAAAAGTCAGCAGCTTTAAAATTGTATATTAAACAGTGACAATCACGATTACAACACTAGGAATAAAGATGAAACAGCGATTTCTGGCTATAGATTAGAAAAGACAAATAAAAGGTCCAGTTTAGGAAAATGTGTGCGGTTTTAATAAAGTCACCACAAATACTACAACGCTTACAGAAGGAAATTTCAAGTTGCCCGTGCAAAACATTTCGATGAAGAAATCTTACTATACAGTTTGTGATAAAAAACAATGCTTTGACAATCCCGCCTGTGCCAAGATATCACCTGTACCTACGTAATTTACACAAATATTGTAAAAATTTTACAATATGGTTTTTAATACATTGTTAAAAGACGTTTAAAAAGAATGGCCCCGAGTTTCAGGCCCGTTCTTCTCGCAGTGGCTCTATAATTTTTTTATAAGGCTTATTTACAGTCTTACTATACATTGGTTCTAACATTATGCCTTTATTAATAAAATGCTACGAATTGTATACAATACTACAGTACCTACAATAAAAGCATTTAGACAACCTATAAGTCATTGCAGACTCACAAGCATTAGGCAGTCCAAATGCTCCAGCCCATTACCAGTTGCCAGTGTGCCCAGCATGCTGGCAGCATAACCCGTTGAATTGCAACGATTATTCGTTGAGCCAGATAGGTGCTAGCATTTGATCACGCGTCGCATCGACCAAGCGCTCTAAGAAGTTTTGGAAAGTTTTAATAATAAAATAGCTTTAATTTTTTTTCAATTACTATTGTCACCACTAATTAAATCTAGCGTCAGTTATAGATATTTAGGATGCCGTACGAGAAAACGGGACCGATTAGTAAGCCGTTCGTCCATCTGCCCTAGCTGTAAATTAAAAACGTATGGCTATTTTATATTGTCTATAGATAGGTAGCTATTTCTTGAACGTCTGCAAATAACAGCTGCTTACTGTTAAAATTCATAATTATCAATCAAGTTCTTCTGTAGTCCATATACTGTAAAGAAAGAATTTTGCGGTAGATGAAAAGCTCAAGGCACTGCCAGTTCTAATTCCTTCTTTGAAAGTGGCTTGCCGCCTTATACATTTGGTAAAATTATGCTTTTGAAATTTAACTATTTAATTTCAAAAACATAATTTTAAATAATTAGTTTCAATTAATGAAAATGGAAATACATTTGTACTCATTAATGTCTTATTATTATTGTATTTGTTACTAACCGTACTATCTAAAACTTACTTGTACGCAAGGAATAAATTAATTGAATTATTTTGAATAACACTTTATTTAACTTCTAGACGACAAATACTGAAAACGTTGATTCAAAATGTATATTTGTGACTGCGGTCCAAACATTATTATTTTTACAAAATTACAAATTTACGAGAGAATAAAATATAGTCATATGTGGGATTCGAACCCGCGTCCATCTACCCCTATAGCCGGGGTATGCTTTGACAGCTTGAGAGAGAGGAAATATTGGAGTTAAAAGTCATTGTCATGTTAGACAATGACTCATAACTCCAATTTTTCCTCTCATTCTTTATTTAACCATCGTATTGGGATGTATGACCATCGTAATTTTTTCTTTCGTAAATTTGTAATTTTTTTATGTAATCCGCCGAGCAGGCGTTATTGCAAACATAACAATATTAAAATAATTATTTTTCTTTAACAGACTGTTGCGATGTGTAAACTAAACAAAGTGAGGGCTGACTCTCACATGGCCGGTTTTGTTTATATCATAGATTACGCACCATCTTATGTTCTATTTAGTTTTAAAGTAGAAGTTAGTAGTTAGCATGGTGGTAGGGCATTTTGCGAATGCCCGCCTGGCTAGCTACCACCCTCAAGTAGAAAATCTGTCGCCAAGCACTTAACGGTGTGTTCCGGCAGCTGTCCTTGAGAGCCAGTACATCTAGGTTAGCCTGAACAACATCTTCGACCACATCATCAGTTACCATCAGGTGAGATAGTGGTCAAAGGCTAACCTATAAGGCATAAAAAAAAAAAAAAAAAGTAGCACATTAAAAAAAACATAACTTCGAGTACTTACTTACTTTTTGAAGCAATGATAATAATTCACTTGGGATGAAATGCATCTGTTATAGGCAGAGGTTACCGCTTAACATCAGGTGGTCATCTTGCTTGTTCCGTCACAATAACATATACAAAAAAACTTACATTCCCGCTTTCATAAGCACTCACTTTTCAACGATAGTTAATTTGCACGTCTAACTTACCTACACTAAAATGTGACCAAATCAGTGCTAATTTTCTTTAATTCGGACATCCGGTCCAGCGCGTATTGATTTTGAACTTTGTTTAATACATATTTTGTTTTATTTTACGTTACAGACTCCTGAATAGATCTGCATTACCCCGTTATTTTTTTAAATATCTCATCGAATTATTATAACCCTAAATCAGAAATCTGATTCGTTAGATATATTATTTTCTAGACTTTTCATTTACTTTTGATTACTTATCCTTTTGATAATGAATAGATTCAGGCGTTACTTTGCGGACATCCATATTTAATAATAACAAATATTTTATCGCACGATCGAGTCTCGATCGTGCGCTCGTAGAGTCAAGACCTCCTGAGGATGCTTCGTGTAGAAGCGAAACGCGTCGAAAATTCTTCCGGTTTGGCTGCGTTGGCGTTTGTGATGTCGCGTCGGCTTAGCAGGAATATTAGGCGGAATTGTCACTAGATATATTTTTATATTTTTTAAGTGTTTTATGAAAATATTAATTTGATGTTTTCGTAAAATATTTTGAAAAATATGTTATTATAACTTATCCTTTTGAATTGGTTGGTAGGCCCCCCACTAGATGGACTGACGACATCGTAAAAGTCGCGGGTAGCTAATAAGCGGGTTACAAGTGGCTAATAGCCGCTCTTTGTGGCGTTTTATGTATACATTTGCGTCATATATTGCAGATCAACTCAATCAATGTTACAGCGCTGACTCCTGCACAGATTGTGGATTGTGGTACGCACCCTGACGTGCCCTGACCTGTCCCTACGTGGGTTGTGTGTGACAGTCGAAGGAGCTGTACCAAAATATAAACAAAGTATGCAAAAAAAACATGTAGTTCGAAATGTTTTGTCCGTTCCACACTTGGCTGGTTTTTGGACTACAGACGTTTTTATTCTGTGCTATAGATAATTAGAACCAATCCGACACTTGTATGCATTAGCTTTTTTTAATTTTTGTCATTATTATTATTTATTAGGGTCCGCCCTATTCTGTGAAAATTTCAATTGGCAACTACTAATATGAATTTAGCTTATTTAAGGTATAGTAAGTTATTTAGTATTTAGGTCGGACAGAAAGACGGATAGACGTACAGCCGAGGCTTAGCTATAAGGTCCCGATTTCTAGTGCGAGACCAAAAATTAAAAGTGCTTCTAGCTTTCTGCCCAGTCCGACACGAATCATCCTACTTGAGCAGGTTATAGATGTCTATTTTGTGTTTGTCGTAATTGATTTTTTTTTATTAGTATAAATATTATTTACAACCCTATTTTATTTTATACAAATATGGGTATTGAAGATTTATAGTCGGTATAGTATTTTTTTTCTTCATTAAATTTCCGTAATACTCTTAATTCTGTCGCCACAAAAATATCACTGCCACTTTTATTTTATACGATAGCTTACAATTATAACTGCCTCATTAACTATTGTTTAGACCTATTTTACGACTCGATATTAGTCGCCAATCTAGTAATTTGAAGCCTAGCCTAGCTTTTGTCCAATATATACATAATTTCGATCATTTGAAACAACATCATCAGACCTAAGACAACTAAACACGAGCTACTGTAAAAATAAATTATTTGTATAAATCAAGGGACAAATAATGAAAGTTGGGCAGCATCCTGCATTATATGCACATGCTAGATGCGACTGTAGGTAGGTATATGTTGAAGATTCAAATGTAGGTCACTATGGATGCTCTTTAGGTAAATGTGACGTTTTATTGCTCTTCAGGTAGAGGCAAATGTTGCTGCATCAATATTCATATTAATACTTTTTATATACCATTTTTACTGTAATGTAACTACTATCAACTTACCTAACTAAACCCTCTATACATACATTCTTTGCCGGTTATCCATTTATCTAATAATAGCTTAGGGTAGGTGGTACTTTGTAAAGGAATACTCATTAAAGATTGTGCTGTAAAATTGCTTACAAAGTAAACTGATCTAAATTAAATTGTATAGTGAAAGCCAAGCTGGCCAAGTTTGATGTCGTCAAAAGGGTGCGGTGTGCCACCAAATTACTTAAAATGCTTCATACATTTTTACCGTAACGTACGCGTTCTTTTTTGTGATGGCAATTATTTGTCTTAATTATTGACGGTATTTTTTTTCGAATTACATATCGTTTTGAATTTCGTACTGGCCAGCCATATGGAGAACGTATGATCTAATATGACCTCCTTGCTTTTTCTTTTTTTTTAATATTGATATTGTAGAGCGAAAGAGGTTTCGCAGGGATTGAATGATTGATTTGGTATTAGTGGTAGAATAAGTACTAACGTTAGCTGCTCTGTGCTGGCCGGGGAGTCTCTTCCGTCGTCCCGCATACTCGCCCCATGGTGCACACTCATGCAAACAATGGTGCACGAACACTTGTAATAAATGCCACTAAACTATCACTGTAACATTTTTCACTGCACTGTTTGTTGTAAGCGGAACAAAGGTATTGATGGGGTTTCCCGGCGGTCAGAGGAACGCGAGGCGCGCTCGCTGTGCGGACGCCATGATGAATAGAGGGAGTGATTCGCGCGCGCGCCAAATGCAATGCTGTGTTGCTATGTGCGAGGCATTCCCCAAAGTTGAAAATATCCAAAACTATGACGATGACTTTTACTTGCAAGATAAATAGAGATCATAATCACGTTCTAATTTCTACCGCAACTTTTGGATAATAGGAAAACATTGGAAAGCCAGTCAATACTTTTTTAGTACCTATTTACACCAAACTGATATTCCTGGCACATAAGAATAAGCGCCTGGATTGATACCAGCTCTGTGTACATTAATTCGACAGTTTTATAACACTGTATTCCGGGTTGAAGGACGAGCTGTTTGTTAAAGTGTCTGAGGACATGAGAGATGAAGTTATATTTATATCTCGGGTAGCGAACGCAATACGACTCCGAGAAGAATTTTTATGTATACCCAATATAAAAATAAATTAAGATGCTCCACAGTAAGCCACTTCTTACGTTGATGTGTTGCTGCAATTTGGCCATTGGCATCGGCGATAATGATAACAATAGAATAATTTCATTCATAACTAGGACATAGTGGTCCTGACGATACCAACTTATTTGAAGCAATGATGGCCGAGCGGTAATAGCTATGGACTGCCGTGCCGCAGTACCCTGGTTCGATCCCCACCGCTGGCTTGAGCTTCACCGCATGGTGGAAGGGCATTTTGCGATTGCCCGCCTGGCTAGCTACCACCCTCAAGTAGAAAGTCTGTCGCCAAGCACCGAAAGGCGTGTTCCGGCAGTAGTCCTTGAGAGCCAGTGAAATTACAGGCACAATGAGACTTAACAACTATGTCTCAATGTGACGGGCGCAGTGCAATTCGTGAGTTGTCATGAATTGCAACTGTCATAGGCAGAGGTTAGTCCACTTAACATCAGGTGGGCCTCGAGCTTGTTCGGTCACAATAACATAAAAAAAAAAAAAAAAAAAAAAAAAAAAAAAAAAAAAAATCGCACATAATATAGAGCATAGGTTTTTAGTGTCCCAAACGTGCAGTGCGCAATGCAAACTTATACCAGTAGGTATTTATGTGCTTGTTTGGATGGAAAAAAGCTCCTTTGATAAATATTCATACTACTTATTACATTTTACTATTATGGGTAATAAGATAAAGATTGGCATTACATGTTATTAGCAAAAAGAAAACGTGTGGTCTAGAGTTTCCATCGCCGCTGCCAGTTACTCTTGCAACTAAAACACCCCAAGCCAAAATATAATTTTACCCCACACGGGAACTTGTTCCTTGAGACTGGCCACCCCGCCGCGCATGCGTATCATTCCGCCACTGCAATACGGCGACGTGACGACTTGCTCCTATTTCGGTCACCCTGTCGTCGCCATATGACGGACCTGTGCGTCAGACGTTCATACAACATCACAGGAAAACAACAAAAGACATGTAAGATTAATAATGACACAACCATCGATTTATACGTGTGCAGTTGGCAGAAGTAAATCCTCTTCGGTTCTAATGGACAAGCCTGTCTCTAGCTAGAAAAATTCAAATTGTTTGTTTCTTTTGAGCTTGCTATTGGTAAATGTTTTGCATGATCGTGGAACTTTTTATCTCACCTTGGCATGATATTAGCTGGATATTGGTCCAAGATTTATCGACACAAAGACTGAATGATCGTCATGAAGTATAGAATCTGGGACATTAGTTAAATACTCTACTCCTTGCATAAAGTGCTCCGAGCCCACTGAAGCTTGGCCTGGCGTGCTATAATATGAAAATTTTCGACCAGAAAATCATCACAGATATTAAAATTACGTTTCTGAAGTACAATAATTTGAGTAGAATATAAAAATAGGTATTAAATAGGGAGTTTATCTATCTTAGATTATAATTTAAACACTTACCCATCTAATGATAATCGTTTCATAACTTAATGATAGGTTTATCAAACGTCATTATTAGTGCCCATAAGAATTTTCCTTTGCGCAGCAATAGTTAATGCCGTTTGATAAAAAAAATCGTAACGTACAAAACGTAGCGATTATGAAAATGTTCCCTTTATTCATAATCATTTCGCAACTTTATGATAGCTTTATCTAATGTCACGTACACATATGGGTTTTCTTTTGCGCAGCAGTAATGACGTTTGATAAACAAATCATGAATTTATGTGGTTATGAATTAACCCCTTTGTTCATAATCGTTTCGTAACGTAATCCATAACCAGCATACATAATAGTAACAGTTGAATTTCGATAATTATTAGATTCGGGCGTTACTTTGCGGAAATCCATATTTAATTATAACAAATATTTTTAAAAATATTTTATGAAAACATTAGGTAAAATAATATTTTAATAAAACACTTAAAAATATATCTAGTGGCAATTCCGCCCAATTTACCTGTTAATCCGACTGACTTTACGTCACAAACGCCACGCAGCCAAACCGGAAGAATTTTCGACGCGTTCACTTCTACACGTAGCAACCTCAGGAGGTCTTGACTCTACGAGCGCACGATCGCAGAATTTCGAATTCTCCATCGTGCATATAATCATATGATCCGTAATTTAATGTTTTCTTAAAATATTTTTATAAATATTTGTTATTATTTAATTGAATTTCATAAATGGATCATTAATGGACGATATCAACTCCGCGTGATACGTAAATAGGTAATAATAGGTTTATCAAATGTCATTATTAGTACCTATAAACCCACGTACACGTACTAATATAATAATATTTTATATTAATCGTTTTGTGCTGCCCTAATGTAATTTCATAAACCAATCGTAAACTTATGTAGCGATTATGAATTAACCCCTTTATGCGTAATTGTTTCATAACTTTATGATAAGCTTATCTAACGTCATTATTAGTGCGCAAAAGTTTTTATTCCCGCAGCACTCTTGATGTTTGATAAATCTGTCATAAAGTTATGAAGCGACTATGAATAAGACAGTTTTGAAGCAGTGATGGCTCAGTGGCATTGGCTATGGACTGTCGTGCAGCAGGTCCATGGTTCGAATGCCGCCGCGGGCTTGAGCTTGAGCATGGTGGATGGGCTTTTTGCGGATGCCCGCCTGGCGAGAGATCACCCTCAAGTAGAAAATCTGTCGCCAAGCACCTAACGGTGTATTCCGGCAACAGTCCTTGCAGCAGTCATGTGAAAAATTCAAATAACAAAGATTTTGGTATTTTATTTCTATCTTAGTAATGGTATTATGTTAAATGTTCTCAAAGTTCAAAATTTTCAGATGATATTTTGCAAAGTATTTTGAATAATTTAAAGCGTACTGTTATATACTTAATTTAGTAAAGATCAAAATTTAACGAAATTACAGCGCATTTTTTTCTTAGTGAAGTAAAAGATTGCCAACCTCCTTTCATTGAAAAAAAGAGTCCAAAAACATCCCACCTCTTTTTTCTTTTATTTGATATAAAACCTTTTTTGATATTTATTGACGTTAGTATTTATTTATGTTCGCAGCTAAAAAAACAAAAGAACCCTAGCAAGGCAAGTATGGATTTTCATACAACATTCCTTCATTGCTACGGAGGGCAGGATTGTTTTTTTTTTTAACTTTTGCCGCCGCTTAAGTGAGAAATTACGAAATTTATAACACGTTTTTGAACGAACAATGAGACACTCTGAGTGGTTGTGGTATATAAGGTTTTACATAATTATACTATAGGAGTGCATAAATAACTTCTACGCAAACATGTCCCAACATGCGCGTCGCTTTTCACTATGTGAGACTGACAATACTTTTTTTTTTATTAATTAATGTAATTTAATTTCCATAATATTGTTCCATAGAGCGTTGAGTTACACTATTGCACTATTTACTATTTACGTATTGCAGATTATTTACGGGTGAATTGTTTTTGTTTTTCATTTGTTGATGTGTTTGTGATAACGATAAATACGAGTAATAAGAGTTTAACTACGAAGTTGTCTGTTTAATGCACTGGCCACTTTGAAGAATTGAAACCTGCACAGTGTCAGATTCCGGAGTGAAACTTTTCACCTGAAAGCTATACATAACATAAGTACTAAATAAAAAAAAAGACATGACTATTCATGTTCAAATTTCCATTGCTTTTAAGGATAAAGTGAAAATCAGAGTACTAATCGTATACGAGTTCCGTGCATCACTACTTTTACAGTGGAAACTTCCTGGCTGGACCAGCAGTATCGACATCGAAAGCGATCGCTAATTTACCTATTTTTGACGTTAATTCATAACGATCCAATATTAGTCTCTACTGTTATATTTATCGTTTGTAATTAGTATCCTATCGATTTTATTTACAAACTTTACGATTTGTCATAATGATACGAATATTTTTGCGCCCATTATTGACAGCGCTACAAATTTACGTTGTGATCTATCTTTAGCTAAAATTATTGTGAAATAAACAACTCAAATGATATTTAGTCTAAAATAGTTCTACAGTAATGTTCAAGGGAAAGGTTGTACAGCGTGTAATGGCGGAAGCATAATTGGCTTAAACTTTTTCAAGCTTCAACACAGGCTTGAAATTGTGCAGAGACTGCAAATCGGTAGAAGCCGGTGAAATAGCCAAAATACCCTGTTTTTAGAGCAAAAATAATTTCTCAGGCTCTTTCGAGGTACTAAGAAATGTTTGCGAGCTCGATGATGAATTACAAACGTCTCTGAAAATACAACAACCTAACGGACTTTCCAAGTGCGTGTCTTTGTTTACGTCCTCTATAAATGCTACTTTCTTTTTATAAGTTGTGGCTCATCGACTTCAAGTCAAGCGCCGCGAAAGAAAAAGTAAAAAATGCACGGTAGAAGTATTATTCGAGATATTGATTTTTTTCTTATTTTTATGGTTGCGTAGCGTAATATTGAAGGAAACACGTTGACGTTGACAAGTGTAACATTAAGATAAGGTATATTACTGTATACTCAAGTTTTTATATTCTTAGATTTTGAACCACCTAGGTTATATAATCAATAAAAAAAGTAAGAATGAAGTTAACATTGTTCCTATACAATATTCAAGGAAAAACTTTCATTTTCTTACAATATTTTTTACAATTTTTCTTTGTATTATAATGAGATTTTTTAGTAGACAATATTTTGTTAAGGAAAGCACCAATATATGAATAAGGTTTTCGTAAGCATAGCAATATCGTAAAATTAAGTCAATTAACAATTGCACATTTGCTCGTTATCTCTAGTCTTGTTTTCATCGTAAACGTCGTTACTCCGACCGATTTATTTCGTTATTAATTAGTGATCGTAACTTTTCGATCGGATCGTTACCTATGCCCCGAGTGCTGGCACTGAATAATAAACCACGAGGAATACTAGCCCCATAAGTTATTAAACATTAATAGTGATGGAAGCCAAACCGCATCAGACTACAGAACTTTCTACTCATGAAGACGCGCTCCTCCACATATTTTGAGTGTAGTTATTGTTTAACTGTATTGATCATTATTAACATATACCTCTTTTGCACACTAAGACGTAGTGAACGAACGAAATACCCGTACACATGTGCATCAATAATTTACTGTGGGGCCGTTCGGGGGTAAAAATATCTATATAAAAGTACCAAAGGATTAGTGGCATTGTTTGACGTCATAATAACCACAATATTGACTCATTTGCAGCTACCTAACGATTCTAACGATACCCGATATATCTAGATATTTCACGCAAATAAAATTTTCAGTGAAACTCACAAATATACATGAACCTTAAAAACATTAAACTCTTTTTGGTCATTCATGTAAAAAATGTCTGGATTCCACATTAATCCAAGTCTGGGTAGGTAAACACCGTTCAAATAATATTCAGCCTCCAATCAACAATGCTCCTGTAAAATGAAAGTGATTCCGGTGAAATGAACGACATTACAGATTAAATCGCTAGCTACTATCTCATCGGATCATAAGTTATTATTTGGTGGAAGTCAGGTCACCTTGCGGAAAGGAATTGGGCTCCCAAGGACAGCTGCAAGAATAAACCTGTGCTTGGCGATGGATTTTATGCTTTAAAATAAACCGTGTCGAGATGGACAACTCGCCATCAATCCTAAGCAACACGCCTGTCAGTTACAGATCACCATCCTTGTTTAAATCCACTGCACTGCCCTTGTCACTCCGAGGCCTTCGTTCTTATGTCTCTGCAGTTTCACCGTCCTTGAGTAAATCCACTGCACGGCACACTCCGAAGCCTTGTTCTTATGTTTATTTCTACCCAGTAATTTCACATAAATAATCAAATACATTTTATTACAAATCTCCTTTACTAAGCTTTTAAATCAAGCAATGAACCAAGCACCTTATCTCGTTTAAACACTTAGTTCTCAACGAAGTGAACCGGAACGGCCTCATCTTCATCGACTTCGTCTTCGCATTCAGGTTCTTCTGTTGGGGAGATAGTCGTCGTGACATCTGGGGAGCTAGTCGTCGTATCCTCTACGTTGGATTCAGTGGTGGTCACCACCTCCGGCTCCCAATCAAAGTTGATGCCGGTGACTTCAGTGAACCAAGCGTGGTAGTGCCCGGGACGGATAAAACCTAGAAACATACAAGACGAGTCTAAATATCCACATATTGGTAAAATGTGGCATAGAATAATACCGAAAAATGCGACTCGAATCGAGGGTTTCGTCCACACAATATACTATTTACTCCTTTTTTTATGCCTGATAGGTTACCCTTTGACCACTATCTCACCTAATGGTAAGTGATGATGTGGTCGAAGATGTTGTTCAGGCTAACCTAGAATTACTGGCTCTGAAGGACAGCTGCCGGAACACACCGTTAGGTACTTGACGACAGATTTTCTACTTGAGGGTGGTAGCTAGCCAGGCGGGCATTCGCAAAATGCCCTACCACCATGCAAAACACATATCTATATCACGGTATATATCACGGTAAAGTGTGCAAAATTTCACCAAAATTATCAAAGTTAATAAATTTTGGTACTGCGCAGTGCTAATGACGATTAATAAACCTATCAACGTTATGAAACAATCATTAACAACAATGACGTCAGTATAATATAATATAACTATAATACTGATAATATTATCTAGTGATTATGAAAGACCGTTAGTGTTTAATCTCCTCGTCCAGGTCTATCATCGCCAGAGGAGTAAAATTATGACGTTTGTATGCAGAGTGGTTCTACACACTGCTTTGCCCAGACACTGCTCTAATCAAATGGAAACAAAACATATTTTGTGAAGCTCGTGTGTTTATTAGATATCTCTGTAACCCCATCCAGGTATAAATAGGCGTCTTGATATCAATACTAATATAATAAAGAGGAAAGATTTGTGCTTTTGTATGTAACGAATAAACTTACAAAACTACTGGACCGATTTGAAAAACTCTTTCACTATTAAAATCCAGATTATTCGTGAGAAACATAGGGTATAGAATATTATCAAAATCTGTTCTTTTTTTTGTAATTTTTGGTAAATAATTGTTTGAAGCCTTGGCGGGCCGTTAGTATATAATATATTGAAGTATATAATATGGCCAATATTAAATAAGTTAATCATGAATATAACAAAATGGGGCAAGTAAAATATCTCAAACACCATAAGTATAATTTTTTTTTTGTTAATAGTCTAGCCTTTGACCACCATATCACCTGATAGTAGGTATCTCCAAGCCGCCTCCGGGGATTATAGTAACATCCAAATGTATTCAACAGTGCAAGATCCCACGATACAATATGCAGGTGTAATATCATGCTTCATGTCAGCGTGAAGGAGAAAGAGAAAATAAAATGACATTACTTACCAGCTGGAAAATCGGTGTGACAACCAGTGCTGGAGACAAAGGAAGTGACGCCGACCTGGGTTAGTTCACCATCGTCATCTACTACAGTGAGAGGTCCACCGCTGTCACCCTGGAAAACAGTATAACATTATTATTTTGTTATTGTTAATTTGCTAAAAGCTCTATGTATCTGCCGTATTGTCCACTGCTGAACACAGCCTCTCCCATTAAGGAGGGTGGGGGGCAGCCATAATCCCCACGCTTGGCAGGTGTCTTGGGGATCGCAATATAGTTTTATATTTTCATGTTTTATCATAAGTTTGCTTCTGTGTAGTAGAATTAAATCATGTTTTTAATTCGAAATGGCGTTTCTTGTTTGTATGTATTTGAAGACTAGGGTTTTCTCTGGACTAGACCTCATAATGTCATAATTCAACCTATTAAATGCAAATAACGAAATATTAAAATCATGAATATTTCCAATATTTCAGGTCACGTGTATCATAAATGTATAGTGAAAAATAGTGGTATGGCTGTACTAGTCCCAAGCCAAGTTACCAGTGGTTGACCGCTCTCTTAAGGGCTTGCACTGTAGAGAAAGATGTTATATTTCGTCTCCACTTCTCGCGTTTTAAGTTCGCGCCATGTACCCCATGGCGCCATGTTCGCAAGTCAATGGCAATATTTTATTTTATTAGAAATTTAGAGCGCTCTCTAGTAGAACTAGTAGAAACTATCTTGTCACACACGAATGATATATGAATGAATGAATAAAGCGCCATCTAGCACGCATAAATGATACCAACACATTAGTAGGCTCATGATTGTTTTTAAGCTGTCAGCACAGTTAATAAATTTACCATACCTACAGTAGAAAAAGTTTAATCTTAATGAATACCAGCTTTTTCTTGCATGTTTTTGTGTATGCAAATTTTCAACTTGCCGATTTTGATGAACTAATTGCTTTGATGTAGGGCGTAACCATTTAACACATTACAATAAAGATAGTTTATTTATTACAAAAACAAGTATATAGTGTAAAATTTGCGCTGAAAATAATGAATTAGCTTTTGTACCCCATGATCAAAAGACAGATAGCGGGTATACTATTAGTTATTATTATCAAGTAGCTTGGTTTTTAAACCAGATTTTATCTTGTTTAAAAACTAAGTATAAGTCATACGACTTACTCGTGTCATTACTACAAGTCCTATTAAGGTCACATAAACAAAAAATCACATGGAGAAGGTAGTAAGTACAGTTATTGTTTCAATTTGTTAATAATAATTCATACATTTCGTGAATGCTATTGCGTAGATGGGTGGCACAACAAAACTTTTAAGAAAACAATATCTTTATTCAGATTACCCACATAGGAAGATATACATACATTTTGTTTATAAATTTTACCATTAAATATTATTTGTACCCGTACGTAAATATTACTATTTGTACTACTATTCGTACGTATTACCACAATATTATATATCGATAGTAAAACTGTGGTATAACTTAATGTTCTCCTAGGTTTTCGCGATTGTTACACATAGTAATTAAACCACTTTAAACGGTTTAAATCGCGTATATTTATCATTATTTTGTCCCGACGTTTTAAACATTTTGCAGTAATCGTGGTCACGGGTAACTAAAAAAAAAATAATTGATAAATATACGCGATTTAAACCGTTTAAAGTTGTTTCATTACTATGTGGTATAACTGTATTGGTAGTACTAAGATACTATCTTATTCATATGTCATCATATACGAGTACGTATAAAGAAGTAAATATACTTATACTATATATACTTATTACCTAAAGCCAAGTAAAAAAAGGCAGTGCAATGCATACCTTTTATTTTAGCTGACTTTTACGTGCGCTTCGTAACCACCGGGCAAAACGGAGCACTTATCTGTCATCTGTCTATCCGTCCGTTTTAATGTCAAACAAATCTTGAGCTCGTAAACGGGATATAGTTGACAAAGCGCTCGTAGCGTGGCTGGCTTAGACATTCTTTACAGATCAACTAAGTAATTCAACGTCAGCTGCGTCATGACTTGGATGGGTGACCGCTAGTGGCATTACAACTAAGCGCTTCCGTACATCAAATGGCACATAAAACCATTGATCTCGGTTGTTGTCTTAGGATTGCAGTCGTTATAGAAAGGTGGTAGGGCAATGCCTGCACGGCTAGCTACCACCTTCTGTCACCAAGAACCAAGCAGTGTGTTCCGGCAGCACTCCTTAACCCTAGTGATACTATATCCTAACATACCCTAGATATAATCCTAGTGTTCATATGATGGGTTGCTTTTCTGGGCTATAATTACTATGAAATTATGAATACTTATTTCAATAACTTTTTATGTTTGATAGTTTGTGTGTGTTCCATTATTTGTGGAAAGAAGAGTCTGTATTTACTGCATGACAGCTTTGTATGGTACCGTAAGGCCTACTGTTACTGTTACGCATTAGCCTCAAAATATTTTTTATTCCATCAGCATGTTCATATTTATGAAAAGTCTTTCGTTTGTTCTGGTGTCCATTCAGGGTAAGAAATATAATTTTCCTAGATCTACGAAAAAATATGGTAGATACTTAAGATTTACATACATTACGTGTTACTTACTATATTCAGCATACTAAACTTCTCTGAGTGAATAATAGGAAAAAAAAATGGAATCTAGGTAATAAAATTACAAGCAGAATGCATAAAGCATATTGTAAATAAACTTAAAAGTAAATACGTATCAATTAATACCAATAAATAAAAAAATATATAAAAATAAACTTTGCTTAGGATTTTTTTTTTTTTTTTTTTTTTTTTATTATATATATCTACACTCCACAGACTCCAGGGTCCGTGCCTTTTTTTAATTATGACCATATTTTATTTACAAACTAGATACTTACAATATATAGGAAACATGCAACATTCTAAAAGAGAACAGTGTTAAAAGAACATTTTTTTTTTTTTTCCGATAAATGTCATTACCACTTGCATCCAGAGCAGACCAGTGTCCTCTAGCAGCACCCGTTCACGAGTTGACGCATGTGCCAGCCATCGCCTTCCTCAACCATTTTTGAGGGAAGATGGCGACCCGACACACAACACCGCCGCTAGACAACACCTTTATGTGAGCTTGACCGCTCTGGATACCCGTGCCAACGATTACAATTTGGGATTACTCTACTTTTTTGTGTCATTCCCCCACGTCACATTGTAACAGGGTCTCCATTACCACGCTGTTTCGATCTTTGATCGCCATTTTTAGGTTGTAATTATGGATGGTTTTTGGTGTCGCAACCATCGCCTTCCTGACGAACCGTCCTATGGCGTCTTCTTCGTCATCTGCGTAGTATGTGAAGGTTCCAGTATGCCGTGAAACTGCAACGACTGCGTGCGGGACGCTCTCGTGCAGCTTCATGCTGCTCTTGGTCTTGATGGCGATGACCGACTCGTATGTCAGTCCCTGAGCTTCGTGGATGGTAAGGGTGCGTGATCCCCTTCCCTCTCCGTAGCCCTGGCTTGTCAGGGTCTCCTTTTCTTCCTGGGTGTGAACCAGGAATAAGGTGTTGGGGAGAGACTTGAGAATTTTCGCACCCGTGTACCTTTCAAGCTTCAGGGACTTAATACGGGGAGCTGAGGAATATATACCAGAGTATATTTCCCTCAGTGCGTACGCGACATCCATTGGGTTCCGATGCGTGCATAACAACTCCTGGGTGATGTTTGTGACCAGGTTAGGGCGGTTGTACCTTAATACGAAGAGATTATCTCTATCGATGTAAGGCAGCTGATTGACATCTCCGATGAGGACAAGTTCACCAACTCCAGCCAGCCTGGAAGCCATGACTATGGCTCCGAAATGGTTCATGAGAGCTTCATCCACTGTGAGGCGGCTGTAGCTCTCAGTCCTTTTAAAACCATTTACGAGGACAGAAGCCATTGTGCGCACCTTGGTTTTCACTAAGTCTCCGATTCGGTGCGCAAGCTTCTCCCTCAGGTCTTTTGCTGCTTCTGTAGTTGTTGTGATAATGATGTCCTTGTCCACATCGAATTGCCTTACCACCCAAGTTGTTTTACCACATCCTGGAACTCCATTTACCCATTGTATTTTCGGTACTTCCCAGTGTTTCCAGAATGCTTCAATGTCCGCTCCCCCCAAAATAGATTTCGCCATTTCGAGGATACGGTCATCTAACATTATTTTGGTGCACTGGGCCGTTACTACTATTGGGTCATTTTGTGGTGTCGCGTATTTAGGCCTACCTAGTCGCTCCGTTTCTCCCTCGTCCAGGGACACAAATCCGCCTATTGCATTGTATGCCGCCATATACTTACCTGACATTTTCCCCTTGACGACCTGGGCTGTGTCGTTGTTGTATATAGCGGCTTCTGCCTCTTCGAGTCTCACCTTTAAAAGGTTTTCATTTTCTAGCCTGAAGGACTGCAAGATGTTTTTGCAGTTTCTATGGTTGATCTCTCTGGTCGCCCTTGTAATGGCTAGAAATTCTAGGAAGGCATTAGCTGCATGGCTCGTTGGTTCCTGTGCGGGGATATATCGGGGCGGACTGACCTGTCCCATGTCGGCTCTCGTCCGGATAGCTTTTGATGATGCTGTTTTGCCACGGGATGGTGGTTTCGTGGGCATTGGGTTTCGGGGTTGGGATGGGTGTCGGAATAAACTTCCTACTGCTGTACCGAAAGCAGTCAGGAATGCGGCGACTCGGCCACTGCTGTTTTTTGGGCTACACTCTTGGCTTTTTTCCGCCTCTGTTCTTTCTTGGAGTCTTTCTGAACCACTTTTGGTAACTGAGCTCGGAATCGGATGTCCCCAACAATCAGTTGCATTGTTGTGTATGGGGTTTTTGAGGTAACAAAGATTTTCTCCTCTGTCTTCATACACAACTACCTCATGGTGTTCTGAGGCTTTAATGCAACCAAGTTGGTCAGCAACTTCTCCCTTTGAGTGTTCTATTACCATTGCGTCTACGCTTATCACTCGGGCTCTCTCGGCATTTTGTGCAATACTTGAGAGCAACGCACATGCTTGAGCAAAGGGCGTCTTGTCCGTCCACTCGATTAGTACGACTGTCCTGTTTTTCAGTCGTACTAAACGACATGGATTTCCCATGATAATCTTCACTGGCATCGCGTTGTACGTTTTACGCTTCATGGTTGTTTTGAAGCTGCTCCCATTCAGCAGGCAAGCTAACCCGGGTGATAATCGGACGCGGCTCTTGGCTCCAGCATGGCAGAAGCTTATTCCGAGTCTCTCTTTACTGCCTTCCATAAAGAGAGCAACGCCTCGGATGCGAATCCCAGGCTCTCCTTGCTCTCCACATGCCAGCAGTTGGGATATTTCTGTATTTTTTTTCGTGACGGGGATGTGTGGGGCTATGATTTGGGCAGGAAGGGTAAGCGGGGTATTAGAACGGGGGGGTAGGTTTGAGTTGCTTTTAACCGCTGTTTTGAAGGACCTCTCAACAAAAGACAAGAAATGTGTTCTGCTATCTGAATCTGCTAAGATGGTGGGCAGATCAGATTCTAGTAGTTTCTTGTTGAGCAAGATTTCGAGATCCAGTCTGGCAGCGGAAAAGCGGGGACATTCTAACATTATATGCCATACCGTCTCGGGGATGTTTGGATCGCACTCGCATCCTGGGCTGTCTTTCAGCTTGAACCTGTGGAGATACTCGGATATTCCCCCGTGTCCTGTCATCATTTGCACTACAAGAGGTGACAGTTTCACAGTCCGCGTCAGTTGGTATGCCTTGGTGACATCCGGTAGAAGCTTTTTCGTGACTGCACCAGTGCTTGAGGTCTCGTACCGATCGTGCCATTTCTGGATAGATTCCTCGCGGATTTTTCGTCGGACATAAGACAGGGGGATTTTGTCATAGTCTTGGGAGGTATCTGTGCGTGCCGCTGATTTTGCAAGCTCGTCAGCTCTCTCGTTACCAGCGGTTCCCACATGAGCCTTCAACCAAAACATGCGAATATCTCTACCTTCAGCTTTAATCTTACCAATGTTCTCTTTTATGCTCTTTGCCAGGGGGTGAGTCGTTTTGGGACTTTTGAGCAGATCTAGTGAGGATCTTGAATCACTAAGCACGTTGACTAGTGGATCTTTGCTCATTTTCACCTGTTGAGTTGCCCTGTAAAGAGCATATAGTTCCGATTGGAAGACTGTGCAGTCAGGATGGAGCCTGAACTTAGAAGAGCTGATCTCTTTTCCTTCCTCCCACCAGGTAAGGGCAGCACCTACTCTCCCCTCAATTTTGCTGCCATCTGTGTAAATGTGGGGTCCGGCGATATGGCTGGTGTCAGTTTCGAGAAGCTCGTACTCCACGGATGTTCTTGTGGACGGATGGGGTTGGTCCATAAAGCGTATGCTTTGTTCGAGCTCCTTTTCTGGAGGGAGGTAGTCAAGTGAGAGGTTCTTCTTCGTTCGGTACAGGCTCGCTGTTTCTAGGATTCTCAGATCTATTGGAAGCAGACCTGAGAGTGCGAGTGCTGAGGTGAGAGAAACAGTACGGTAGGCCTTGCATATCTTTTGGGCAAAGCCTCTTTGTAGGGCAAATAGCTGGGATCTATTCATTTCCAGGTCCACTGCCTGTGCCCACACGTTTGCGGCATAAGTTATGATGGGTTCCACCACTGCGACATATATCGTTCTCGTAATCTCGCCGTTTAGACCCCAAGTCACCTTCGCTGCACACGCCAACTGCTTATATATGTCCGCTGCTTTTTTACATTGCGCGGAGATGTGTGCTTTGTAGGTGAGCTTTCGGTCGATCACAAGGCCGAGCAATTTAATCTCCTCTACGAGGTTAAGTCTAACACCAGACATGAAGAGGTTCGGGGTATCGTACTTCAACTTTCTTGTCAAGAGCATCACGTTGGTCTTATGAGCTGCGAAGTTGAGTTTGTTAAGTAGACCCCATTCCGTTATCATGTCCAGTGTCGTGTTGACTTTCTGCTCTAAGGTATTTGATTGGCCTGTAAATACGAGAACGACATCGTCAGCGAATGCTTGACAGTACACTTGCTCGCTATCCAGTTTCTGCAGCAACGAGTCTAGGATTATGTTCCAAAAGGTCGGACCTCCAATAGACCCTTGGACGCAACCTTTGGTGGTTTCCTTTTCGTGTGCTGCTCTGGCATAGTTGACCTTGATCTTTCGGTCACTGATGTATGAGCATACCATCTCGTAGAGGTTTGATGGGCACCTCTTTTCCGCTAACTGATGTTTTAAAGTGGGCCACCATGCATTATCGAAGGCGCCCTCTATGTCAAGAGAGATTAGGAGTACGATGTTTTTGCTGTTTACTCCTGTTTTGATGTGCTCTAGCAGGTCATAGAGGGCGTCTTCAGTTCCGCGTTGAGGCATAAAACCGTACTGTTTTGGGCTGAGGGTAGGGAGGAGATGCCATTGCAGCCTGCCGATCAAAAGCTTTTCGACGATTTTACCGAGAACTGACAAGAGACCTATGGGCCGGTAAGACTTCGGATGGGTGTAGTCCGTCTTGCCGGGCTTCCTAAGGATGATGACGTGCGCTTCTTTCCATTGCTTGGGGAAGTATTTCAGCGATAGACATTTGTTAGCTATCGCCATGAATACCTCCCTTTCACTCTGGATGGCTGCAGTGCATATGTCAGCGGTTAGCCCGTCGGATCCTGGGGCTTTCCTTGGATTCAGTGCTTGGAGCACTGAGTCCAATTCTGCTGGTGAGAATGGTGGGTCATCATCAGGTAGGTTGGATGGTGATGCTCTTGTCTTCTCACGGATTGCCGAGTGACACGGATGGTCTGTGTTTTCGTTATCGTCTGGAAAGAAAGTTATGGCTAGGAGCTCTGCAGATTGTTGTGGGGACAGGGTGCTGCCTTCGTCGTTCCTCAGGAGCATGTCTTCATGCCTCCGTGAGGTCTTCCGAAGGATTCGGTATATCCCATCCCACATGCTTTCTTTAAGTTGGGTGGTGCAGAATTCCTTCCAGCTTTCTGTCTGTGCTTTATCGGCTATCTCCTTGTACTCTTCTCGGGCTTTTTGGTACTCATCTACTACTGCATCGACTCGACAGGGGGCAGCATTCCTTATGCGTCTTTTTTTCCTTAGAACCTCGATTTTGAGATCGTCTAGCTTCTTAGTGTACCACGGGGGAATCCGGTCCCCTTTCCATTGGCCTAGCGTTGGGATGGTGTTTTCGCAGGCTTCGTGGATGCAACTAGTGTAGCTTGTGATCACTGTTTCGAGGGCCTCTGTGCTATCTAATTCTCTCACGGAGGCTGGCGTGATGTTTTTAGCCTCAAGACAGGTCTTCACATTGGACGTAAAATCTGACCACTTAGCCTTCTTTGTGTTGTATTTGCGCGTCGTAATAGGTTTTAGTGATTCTAAGTCCTTTCCGGGGCGCAAAGTGAAGGTGATGCTGTTGTGGTCAGATGTTGTGATACTACTGTCTACTTGCCAGTCTTTGATTTTACCCAAGAGCGGAGCGCTGCAAGCGGTTACGTCAACTCTGCTTGTACACGCTCTGCCTCTCCTGTAGGTTTCAAAGGTAGGTTCATCTCCATTGTTGAGAATATGATAGCCTATTTCATTAAGGAACGCGCCGTAGGCTTTTCCTCTCTGGTTTTCCGTCTCACTTCCCCACCAGTGGCTCCAAGCATTGACGTCTCCGGCGACTATGATATCTTTCGTCGCCAATTTCCCGCAAAATGCTTTAGTCCTCTCTATATATGGCTCTATGTCTTGATCCCCTTCGTAGTAAACAGAAACGACTCCAAGTTTTAGGTCTTTGTTTACCAGCAAAACTGCTGCTTCCGTCTCAGTTACAAGCTGGGGGTCGTGAATTACCTCCAGCTTGTCACCAAATACAATTACAGCAGCTTTTACCGGTTTTTTTCTATTAAGGGTGCATTGGATGATTTGTGTTCCCGGATACTGTTTCATCACGCCTGTGTTCCCTACATAGGGTTCTTGTATCAAAGCGATAGAAATACCCTTGTCCTTTGCAGCCTTAAGAAGCTCGGCAGTTGCTACTTTGGAGTGCTGCAGGTTCGCTTGGATGAAGTACAAACCTGTTCTGCCACTACTGATGGGGGTTGAGCTGTGGGTTTCGGGGGTGCCCTTAGCAGTAGGAAATTCTGGACCGCGCTATGCCATCCCATTTTTGCCTTTCCGGACACAATATGTTGAACGCATTGTGTGCCAGGTCCGCATTTGAGATGGCTGATCCCTGCGCAGTCGAGCAGTTCCTACACCAAGGTTGGGATCCCCCCTTCCTTGCATTGCAGTTTTCCCAGGAGTGAGACTTCCCGCAGTGACTGCAGTATTGTTCTTTCTCCCGGCAGACTGCTCTTGTATGCCCATAACCAAGACATTTAGTGCACTGCACTAGGGGTGTATGGTCTAGCACAGGCCTCCGCTGGATGCCTATGTAGACCTTTCCTGCCTCGGTCAGGTTTTTGTGGATCTTAGGGGACAACTCTAGAACCGGATGGCACTCATGCGGATTGCGGGCCTTTTTCCTATACCTCACCCTGATAGTACTATTAGTTAAGTCAACATCCTGCAGCAAGTGCTTGTTTTGTGCAAGCAGGTTGTCCACTATTTCGGCGTCCTTAAGATAGGACAACACATCTCTTATGATGACTAGAGGGTTACCCGCTTTCGCGACTTCCACCCTCAGAGATTTGTCTTGCTGGACACGACTTCTAACCAGATTTAGGTCTTCCTTAGTACCGCAGCTCAGAACCACTTTTTGGTTCCTGGCTTTCCGGACCCGGTCGACCCTAGCTCCTGTTGTCTTTGTATCCAGGGCATCTCTTATTTTGTCGATAACGTTTTGCGCCGTGCTTTGTGGATTGGTTGTTGATACTATCAGGGTGTGGTTAGGCTTTCGGTCTATTGGAGATTTCGACGCAACCTTGGCATAAGTAGGCTTACTTTCTGCCTGGGTTAGTTCAGCGTCGATGCTCAGAGCTGGCGGGGGGGCATTAAATTTTTCTAGCCGCATCGTGCGAAGTTCAGACGACACGGCTTCTAGACGTTCGGTAATAGGCTGTATTTGGTCATCTAAGTTTATAGAGATAGGGAGGGGTGGCGATTTGGGTTCCTGTGTTAGGGTTTGAATTTTTTCACTGAGAGTCTTAATTTCGTGAACAATATTGTCGTTGTTGGAGGGAAGAGGGGGTGGTGTTGATTTTATTTGGACCAGGGTCTCCTCACTCTTTGTTTGAAGGCCCAACAAACTCTGCGAGAACTTGAAAATTTCGCGTCTTAACTCATCTAACTGATTCTGAAGAGCGTCAACTCCAGCTCTTAGACTAGAGTTGTCGCTCCTCAGAGGCGCAAGGTCTACTGCTCTTTCGTTCTCTTTTAAGGCCGCTAACTGACTTTTGATCATCTTGACCTCAGATGTCATTTCCTTTATGAGTCTGTGGGGCTCCCTGGTCTCATAGCCTTGCCAGTCACGAATTGCCTTCGTCTCTGTCAGAGTTGCAGCTATGTCGTGTCTGGCCAGGCCCATCTCTTTTACAAGATTTTTTGTTAATTCAGCAATGGTCTTGTTGTGTGCCCGTTCTATTACCACCAACTCATTTGCGTGTCTTGTGCGCTCTTTCTCCAGGTTGCACATGTGTCTCGACCTTGAGTCCGACAGCGAAAGGACAGTCTCGTATAGAGTCTGGAGGCTTTCTAGCGCGATTAGCTTGCACTCGCGCTTCATGTTTCCTACAGACTCTAACGCATCCTTTCCCTTGAGCAGAGTCTCATTTGCTAGTTTAGTGGCCATGTCCATCTCGACTCCCGTGCGTTTGCCCGATCTGCCGACCAGCATGCTTGGTCTGCTCCTACGCGCCCCGGTGTTAGGGATGTCCATGACTGATGCGGTCGAGTCTGTCTCTGCGTCAGATACTATTTCCTTGGGAGGGGAGACGCCGCACTGATCCCAGTCCTTGATCTTGTCGATCGCAGCCTCAAATGCCGTACTCAACTCTGGAACGGATATGGATTCCTCACCTGTTCCGTCACTGAGGGCACTCTTTGACTCATTTATGGTCTTTGTGGAGGACTTGGGGGAAGTACGATTTCCTCCCTCCGGTACCTGAAGGACGACAGTGGGAACCTTTACACTCTCTGCAGTTTTAGATTTAGGCGGTCGCTCGGCTTTTGATGGTTGCGCTGATCTTGAGGTTGTCAACTTTTTAAGTACTTTTTTGCGGAGGGAAAGGGCTTTTGACGACGATGGTTGCCCTGCTTCAATGGACTCAGACAACATTTTTGGGGAGGCTTTTGAAGAAGACATTATTATTTTGTATTTTATTTTTCTACGAGTTAAAATTTAAAACAAGGTTTTTTTTTGAGAAACTTAAATTATATATCCTAAATTAGTCTACTTATAACTATGTTCCCTAGCTTAGAAAGCTGCGATGTTTACGCGCCAGGCTGTGATGCTCTGCGTGGTCGAGTAAACAGTGAAGCGGATCGGCAAGGGTAACCCTGGGACCAGATGATAGGGCTCGTTCTCTTCGTTCTAACGATACCAAACACGAGGTGTCTGTCGCTCGTGGATCCGAAGATATCCGTCCAGGGTGGTTGCGGGTGGTGGAGGGGGAAATTTGAAGTTCTGTTGGAGCCAAATTGTAGAGCTATTTCTTCCAATTTCAAGGACCCCAAACACGGTAGTTCTATCTCGCCTGGATACGGAGATAAACCGAGGGGGGGTGAGGTAACCCGAGGGGGGAAATTTAAGGGTAGGTTGAATGAGGGCGGGGGGGGGGGTGGATAGACTCGTGTGGAGGAGTTGGTGGGACCGGAAGCAAGGTCTAGTTATCCCGGTTCAGAGGAGTCCAAACACGGCCAGTCTAGGATATAGGATTACGGAGATCCCTCAAAGTTACCTGATCTTCGGCGGTGTGATCTGCAGCAGAAGCTCGTTGTGGAGAGGGCGAAGTCTTGAGGCTGATTTCGGAGTCTTTACGTAGGTCTCGAGAGTTGCTACGACGTCACGCCTCGTGACGACCTTGTCGAAACTGGGTTACACGTGTAGCGAGCGACCGCGAGATTGTAGGTGAAACTGCTCCTGTTGGGTACCTTGCTACTTTCTTCTCCGTGGCCGGATTTTCACGATCTGTACGTCGTTTGATAGGGCTTAAAAGCGGCTACAAAGTGGTGCACTTTAAAAGAGCACAGCACTCACCCCTTGGCCGCTATGCGAGCCCAAACTTCAGTCCTTTCTGCTCCTGAACCCGCTGAGATACAAAGTTGCCCACACGTATCCGGGCGAGTCACACACTAACTCACTTCACTGTATACTTTTTATGCGCGCTGCTCCAAAATTGTATTTTAAAACAATTTTTTTGCGCGGAGCCGATGTTGTATTTATCGCTAATATAATGTTGCTTAGGATTTGAACCTTGCACCTTCAGTTTTCTGGTCCGACCTTAGAAGAAATAAGCTACTCAAACAATGTTTTATCGATGAAAATGACAGACCTATGTAACATTTGTGATTGTGTTTCCTGGATCAAAATGTGGCAACGTAAAAACTAAAGAATTGTCAACGTAGGTTAACTACGAAATCAAGGTAAAAATGTACAAGATTTACATTAAAGAATTGAAAAGTCGTTAGATAACTAAATTATACGTAAATACGTATAAAATTTTAATAAAAAAAATAGTAGACAAAAAATTAATGCGTCAGATTCGAACTCCGCTCTTCCAGATTCTGGCTGACCTTTCTAAGATTGCGCCACTTAAACATAGCGACTGAAGTCGAAAATAAGAGATATTTACAGACTTTTGTGCCATACTGTCAGAAGAATTTGTAAATTTATGTAAAAGTTCATATTATGAAAAATTCAGAATAACGCTCATAATGACTTTAGGTAGCTCAAGTAGTTTCTACGTCTTATAAAATCTTGCATGTTTATTTTATTGTGATAGTGTCACAGTAATATGATGAATTAATTAAAATTAGAAAATTACATTCATGATAGTAAACATAACTGGAGGAAAAACTGTAGATGCCTGCCTTATTATGTCCAAGATGCGTTTTTGGCGATTTGGATAAATATTTTTTTGTACCTACAAAGCGTTTATTTGTAATTTTACCCATATTTTTATTTAATCGAGATCGCTGAGAAAAGCGACACAGGTCCAACGCTCAACGCGGCTGGCCGCGGATTGAACGATAATGATAGCGCTATACGTGGATCGCTGGAGAAAATAGTGCGGCATGATGTTGACGCTTCTCGGAATGAAAAGGCGTATGCGACATTTTAGAAACAGACTTATTACACATTAACCATGCATTTTTTGTAAAAAATTAAATAACAAATTTTATTGCACTTAAAAACTCAATATTTTAGATCATAAATCATATCTTAATACATTAAAATCTAGCGGAAAAAGTAGAAAACCTTTATTTTCAGAGGGGTTTTGTAAATTTTTTGTATCGAGCCAATTATTAGGAAACATGTTTTGAGTGCTATGAGCACACTATCTATATCCTTGAGTATTGTGTATATAAATTGTATTACCATGCGGTATCTGGTTTATGAGATTTTCTACATATTGTTAGCATTATTTCTTATATACTGGGCCTTAATAAATTAAATTAATTAAGGAATGGCGGGCATTTTTGGAGGATTCAATTGTTTATTTATGTTGCCTAGACGTATATTCTAAACATACTTTTTGCTACAGTGAACGAATAATATCGCTACCGTGCTTTTTTGGGTATGTTCCAGTAGTCGCTAAGAACGTTATTTTCGATAATTTTGATCACATTCTGCGTCTGTGGTTGTGATCACGTGATCGTTTGTAACTGTCATCCCCGTTCCATTTTTGGATAAGAACGCTAAGAATGCCACTAAAATTTGCCACTTCTGTCACTTCTGACATTAGAAGTAGCGTTTAAGGCGAAAATAACGCCAAGACCCATGTGGAAAACTTTTTGGGAGTGTGATCGTTTTTAGCGTTTTTAGCGAATCTTGAGTGAGATTCGCACTTGGTACGCACCCTTTGTAAGACTAGTGTCTCGTTCACTTGCTTTCCAGGTGCCATCACCATTAGTGAGAGGTGCATGTTGACATGGTAAGTTAAAATATTATAAAATCACCTTTTATTTCCTATTTACTGCCATCAAGTTGTAATTGATTGTTGTATTTTGAAAATGTGGTATGTATACAGTGATCTGAGCTATTTTTAATAAATAACAACATAGTAAAGTATTTTAGAGGTGGTTAACTGCAGGAAACCAACTAGTTCAGGGTGTCTATTGTTGAACAACTGGTTTGCCATTGGTTGTCGATGGTGTATAAGTTGTTAAATTATTTTTTACAGTGATGCTTATATTTCACAATTTAGAGATTTAAGCCCATCATCAAAACTGTTTTGTGCAGTGTGTCCTAGTAATTGACCGCTGGTTTACTATTGGTACGCAATAGTAAAAAAATGTATTCTTATGGATGATCATATTAGAATTCTTACTTTATTTCTCGTGGTTTCAAATTGAATACGTGAACATATATAATGAGTTCGTTTATTACAAACAAATTCTTCAAAATTAGTTGCGGCAATTCACTTTGTGTTTATTTTTTTCTATAAAGAAATTTAACTGCATGCCAGCGTTGAGTTAAGTTATAATAATTCTTACTATATAAATATATCAAGTATATAATAGTCTTAATAGTGCAATTTGTGATTTTAACTAAAATAAATAAGATACTATATTACGTGTGTCTAGAGCAATAACGTATAAATTCGTTTCTTAGCCAGTCATCGCATTGTTGTTCTTATTTTTCCAGTGTGGATTAATTTCAAAAATAGTGTTTCAATTTCGAATCTCTTTCCCAAATGCTAGCAAAAAAAAATACAGATGATAATGTATCTCGTGCACGAATAGAGCAGTTTCGATGTTTATAAACTCGTAGCAAAATAGTTTTAGATCGAAAGCAATATTTTAGATCTCATGTCATTAAATCCCCACAATGCTCAGTAGTCTATATTAGAATCACTCAGTAATCGTAATCGTTGACTACTTAACTAGCACGGTTTATAAAGTCAGCACTCGAACCAAAAAACAGCATTGCTCATTTTGAGAAAATAACTATGGTTGTCCTCTTCTATAGTGAAGTAAAAGTATTTTTCTTACCTGGCAAGTAGACTGGCTTGTGACGTTGTATCCACGGGTACAAATGGTGGAATCTACGACAATAGCGCCGTAGATTGTCCTACAGTTAGCGTTGGTCTCGCCGCGGAGGTACACCCAGTTCATGTTCTCAGGAGAAGCCTCTGCACAGAGTAGATAACGATTTACCATAAATTTAGAATTGATGATGGCCGAGAGGCTACTGCTATGTCCATGGACTGCAACACAGGAGGTTCAAATCTCGAATCCTACCACAGGGCTCAGTTTAACCATCATTCTGCGATAATAGGTTGCCTGCCACCCTCAAGTAGAAAATCAGTCACTGCGCACATAACGGTGTGCTCCGGCAATGTACTTGAGAGCCATTAATTGTAGATTTAGCTCTTTTAACATCTTCCACCTCATCATGACTAACTAACAGGTGAAGTTGTGGTCAAATGGTAGCTTAACAGCAACAATAAGTTCGTGCTCCTTCTTCCTCTTCGTCCGTATCCGAAAGTCTCTAAGAAGTCTAATTCTCTAGAATCTAAGTGGGATTAGAATAACATATATATCATTCTATAGTCCACTAATTTTTTGCCCTAATGCGTCCATTTCAAATTAATATTCAACACTCTTTGAATTACTAAAGGTATGTTTAGAAACCTTACCTCCAGTCCATGCCCATATCACGTTCTTAAATTTTCCCACTTTCCTCTTTTGTGTCACATTCCGAATGATTTTTTTATTGCTAATGCTAGGTTACCCTTTTACCATCACCATTATCACACTTACTTATCCGTAAGTGTGATAATGGTAACAGTGTGCAGCAAGGTAAAAAAAGTAAAAGAGTAAAAAGTAAAGGCAAAAGAGAGGAGGCCCGAGGATACCCTCGGGCCTCCTCTCTTTTTGTTGTACACATAATGCAGACGATGCTGTTGGGTCTAAATCCAAGTATATTTACAATAACTATTACCGTTAGTCCAAAGACGTCCCCAACCACTGGCAGTAAGCTGCACTCCGTAGTAGTCGCGATCCTTATAATATGTGTTCTGGAGCCGGATGGGTTGCATGATTCCTGTGAAGAGTTAGAAGAGTTTTAGCTCATTAAGATCAAAGCGTATGTGCGAGATTCACCTCTTGTATGTTTTTTATACTTCTTAAATATGTACCTACATATGCCTTTGTTCTTTTGTGAATGTATGTTAAGGTAGATTATTAACTTAATTTTTGAACGTGAACAAGTATTTTTTATGCCTGATAGGTAAGCCTTTGACCACTATCTCACCTGATGGTAAGTGATGATGTGGTCTGAGCTGTTGTTCTGGCTAACCTAGAATTACTGGCTCTCAAGGACAGCTGCCGGAACTCACTGTTAGGTGCTTGAAGACAGATTTTCTACTTGAGGGTGGTAGATAGTCCGGCGGGCATTCGCAAAATGCCCTACCACCATGCAAAATTCAGTCAAAGCAAATAAGTAGTATAGGCAGAAAGAAATGATACTTTTCAAAGCTCAAAGTATCCACCACTTTACCAAAACATGAAAATTCAATTCTGAAATGACTAGAATGTGACTTCTTTAAGATAGGACTGGTTTATGACTACTTGTATGCAAAAAACATTGGTGAAAAATACTTTACACGTGGCATAAAGTACATACCGTACGAGTTCAATTTAAAACTATAATTAAAATAACAACACGTATATATATACACACATATGTGCTTGTGTTAGAGTTAATTAATCAAATCTAGAAGATAAATGTACTTAAAATACTATCACCACACCGCCGTGCTAAATAAGCCTTCGTCCAAGAACTGAACAAGAGAAGATTTTTCTTTTCTTGTTTGATAACTAGTTGTGAGAGAAGAGTTATTATTCCAATTTTGTAAACCAACCCGAAAAAAAATAAGTAACCGATAACGCCCGTGGGATGCCGGGCTAGAATGTCTTCCCCGTCTCTACCCGTAGGTGTCGTAAGAGACGACTAAGGGTAACACACCAGAAGGTGGGCAGCAGCGCTTTCTAAGGAACTGATATTTCACACTGTGATTCCCAAGCCGCCTGCCAAGCTGCCAAGCCTGGCTGGGGATTATGGCAAACCCCCCATAGTGGGGGAGGCTGTGTTCAGCAGTGGACTATCCTGAAACCAGCCTTACCGTTCATTACAAGTTCCCGGCCGAATTTCAGCAGACCGATGTCATGGGGCTGAACAATGCCAGGAATAGTCTCATCGTAGTCTGGGTAGTTGTAGTAATCGGTGGTTTCGAAGATGGAGTCAGGCCGGGTCAGGTTCACCACACCAGCACGGATGACGATGGTCACGCGACTGAGGAAAATAATAGCAATAAAACACATCAGGCAAGAGTTTTGCATATGTATAGTTCGCCGTGGTTGCAAAAGCTTTGTTCAGCAGTGGACGTATTCCGACTCTTTTTATCGACTTCAAAAAAAGAAGGAGGTAGGTTTTTTATGTTTGTTGCCTCAGAACTCTTCACTGGGTGAACCGATTTTGATGTTTCTTTTTTCATTTGAAAGCTGATACTTGCCGTTTGGTCCCATTTAAATTTCATCAAACCGTTCAAAACCTTTTTAGTGACCCATGCTACTTTAATAATAATAATAATATCCTTATTGAAAAACATATATTGGATCGATTGTCATTCACTGTGAATTACTATATCAACAGGATAGTCAAATACTTTTTAGTAAAAAAACTAAACCCATTTCAACACTGAAATGTGGGACATTTCAGTGTTGAAGTGGGCTCAATTTTTTGGCATTTTTTTTGTAATGTGATGTCAAATAACGTTTTAAATGCTGCCAGCATGCTGAGCACGCTGCCAACAGATAGTGGGCTAGAGCATTTGGACTCCCTATGAGTCCAAATGCTTTTACTGTAGTAGCTGTAGTATTTTAGTAGCTGTAGTGTTGTATATAGTTTGTAGTATTTGTTTAATAAAGGCATACCGCCAGAGAAAAAAAAATAACGTTTTTGAAAAGTTATTGCATCGTCATCAACAATTACGACCCTTTTACCTTCGTCCTAAGGTATATGACGCAAACACATTTTTTTTTTAATTTTCACAAATTATAACGGTAAAAATACTATATGGTGATACGGTGCGGTATTTTTAATTTGTGGATGCTGGTTGGGGCGTTAGCCAGCGAAGAGTGAGATAAAATTCAGCACATAAAATATTCTTTTTTTTTTTTTTTTTTACGTTATTGTGACGGTACAAACCCGAGGCCCACCTGATGTTAAGTGGACTAACCTCTGCCTATAACAGACGCATTTCGTCAACGACGAATTGCACTGTGCCCGTCACACTGAGACGTCCAGTTGTTAGGTCTCATTAGCCTGTAATTTGTCTGGCTCTCAAGGAATGCTGCCGGAACACACCGTTAGGTGCTTGGCGACAGATTTTCTACTTGAGGGTGGTCGCTAGCCAGGCGGGCAATTACAAAATGCCCTTCCACCATGCGGTGAAGCTCAAGCTCTGGGCGGGATTCGAACCATGGACCTGCTGCGCGGCAGTCCATTGCCAATGACACTGAGCCATCACTGCTTCAAAAAATAAATACTTTAATTCTGCCAGTGGCTTAGCCCCCTTGGATTTGGAACTACTCAGCAAATAGCGATAAAAAGATTCTTAGTCCTAAATTAGGGCTAATAGAATATAATTATATTGTGTTACTTAGAAATACACACATCAAAGTGCCTTTAGAACTATTAAAAAATATTAAATTAATGTTTACCAAATCTAATTATGCAGACTGGTTTTTAATTAAATTTCGATGTTTAAGTTAACAACGAATCCCTATATTATGTAAGAATAAAGAAAAAAAAATTACAATTTGCAGAAATGTAACCTAGTTAATGTCGTCAATCAAATGGCAGGAAAACAAAAAAAAAATGTTTTTGCTATTTTATAATATATTTGTTTATTTTATAATTATATTTATAAATAATCCTTGTTTCTACCATTTACGCTACACAGCATTTTGGCATGCTTAAAATCAGTTAATCAAAACCAGTTTGAGGAAAGACCGCCGACGTTCTTTGTAACGAGTCAAGAAGCTGTTGTGGGGTATGCACGCATCCATACTTGGCAGAGCTCTTCTTTGTAGCATATCCCATGCATGTTCAATGGGGTTGAGGATTGAGCAGGCCACGGCAGAACGTTGATGCGAGCATCGGGAAGAGTTCGAGTTACTCTAGCCGTGTGTGGACGTGCATTATCGTGCATTAGACGACACGAATACCCAAACGGCTTCGCAAAAGAATGATCACTCCTGATCAAAACTCTCCGCATAAGTCTGAGCATTGAGGTTGCCCCTGATCGAAATGAGATCTGTTCTTTCACCGATCCAAACCATTATTGTTCCACCTCCATATAGGTGAACTTCTTGACAGAATTTTAAACGTTCTTAACGTCCAGAGCTCTTTCAAACTCGAATACGTCTTGTATCACTCGGAGCAGTGATGGCTCAGTGGCATTGGCTATGGACTGCCGTGCAGCAGGTCCATGGTTCGAATCCCGTCGCGGGCTTGCGCGTCACCGCATGGTAGAAGGGCATTTTGTGAATGCCCGCCTGGCTAGCGCAACCACCCTCAAGTAGAAAATCTGTCGCCAAACACCTAACAATGTGTTCCGGCAGCAGTCCTTGAGAGCCAGAAAAATTACAGTCTAATGAGACCTAACAACTGGTCGTCTCAGTGTGACGGGCACAGTGCAATTTGTCGTTGACGAAATGCGTCTGGTATAGGCAGAGGTAAGTCCACTTAACATCAGGTGGGCCTCGGCCTTGTACAGTCACACATACAGTCACATAAAAAAAACAGTCCGCATACTGAAACGAGACTCGTCAGAAAAGCATACGAATAAAATCCTAATAATAACAAATATTATAAAAGTATTTTAAGAAAACATTTAATTAATTATTTAATAAAACACTTAAAAAATCTTTATAAAAATGATATATATCTAGTGACAATTCCGCCTAATTTCCTATTAAGCCGACGTGACGTCACAAACGCCACGCAGCCAAACCGGAATAGTATTCGACGCGTTTCGCTTCTAAACGAAGCATCCTCAGGAGGTCTTGACTCTACGAGCGCACGATCGAGACTAATAAATAAGAATGAAATCCTCTATTGCGACAATACTCGAAAACGTACTTGAGTCACTTTTGATGTGTGTATGTTCAGCAGTTTTAGAGGTAAGGGGCAACAACCATAGAAACAAACTTTCGTTGACATTCACACAATTTATTGTGACCAGCCTGTGTTAATCTAGATAATAAAAGCCAGAAATCTGGACGGAAATTCCATCGCATTGCTTTTCCTCCAGTAAAGTACTGCGTAAGGTCTTAAATCCACTAAAACACAATCGAACAATGTTCATTTTGTTCCACGATGTCTTTTTTTGATGACATATTAGCTGTTTTCGGCTCGTCGTAAGGAAAATATATGAAAACGACGACGACGGACACGAAAATATATAAAAACGTTATGATTAGATAAAAATTAAAGAAAGACTTAATATTTTGAGAATATTAATTCGATACTACCGATCGTAATCGACACTGACGGGCCACACACGATTCGATTGAACGGTGCTATTCCTCCGATTGGATTTATCTATTAGATTTTTGCTATGAATTCATTTCTATTCGTAGATTTTTTGACTCTACTTCAATTGACTGTCGAATTTTGAAAAATCGAACCGACCTCTCACACACGGTACTAATAATCGAGATCGTTCAACTGTGCTGTTCAAATTGCATGCGATTTCGTATATTGAGTGGTGAGTAAACCACCTGGTTTACTTACGAAGCAGTACAGTGAGCGGCAGTGAGTCCCCACTCAGGATGTATTATAGAGCCGCCGCAAGAAGACACGGCCCCAACTGGCGACACCATACGTAGGGAGAGCTGGTGCGGGATCTGGCCATCTGCGGCTTCCCATCCTGACACGATGCGAGATGGTGATCTCTCTGGAAGCAGCACAATAATACGTTAAAGAATATATTCAGGCTTTACTTTGCGGAAATCCATATTTAATAATAACAAATATTTTTAAAATATTTTAAGAAAACATCAAATTAATAAAACACTTAAAAATATCTAGTCTAATCTAGTGACAATGTTTCCTTAAAATATTTTAAAAATATTTGTTATTATTACAATAATACGTCCTTTGAAATCAATTATTATTGTGAAGCGGCAAAGTCATAATAGAATACCTCGCAAGTTACACTGATGCGGAGCCCGAGATGTAGTTATGTCTCAGTATATACGTGCGATTGTCTTAATTACGTTTTTTTACAGCTGAAAGGCCAGCCCTTTACCACTTTCTCACCTACTTGTAAATGATGATGTGTTCGAGAGTGGTAATTGGGCTAGGCCTAGGATTACTCACTCTCAAGAACTGCTGCCGGAATACCCCGTTAGGTGCTTGGCGACAGATTTTCTTATTGAGGATGGTCGCCAGCTAGGCGGGCATTTGCAAAATGCCCTTCCACCATGCGGTGAAACTCAAGCCCGCGGTGATATTCGAACCATGGACCTGCTGTGCGGTAGTCCATAGCCTTAGCCACTAAGCCATTAGTACTTCAAAATACTCTACTACAACTAAGTCAAACTACTTCTCTGGTTTTACTATGTATATGTAGTGCCGAATCTCAGAAACTGTAAGTATTGAATAAATCCACCTACCACCTATTTATCACGAGCGTACTATGCTCGAACAAATGTCATAAAGAATAAAGAGCAGTCCAATGGAACCTGTCAAAAATTCAAAATGGAGGATCCATAATGATCATTGACCATATAAATTGCTTCGACCTCACTGAAGCCAAGTCTATATATGATAGGACTCTACCAAATCTTTACTCACCTCGCGCAATTTCAGGGAAGGTCACCTCTGTTACAGCGGAAACCTGAAAATACATTAGGAATGCTAAATCAGCATGTAGGTATTTCTAGACACGCAGCATATTATTCAAGTTCGGAAGTTAGCACTTCGAGATATAAATAAGTACAGGTCTGGGACCTTAATGTATATATTATACATTGCATCAAACAAAGCCGATTTAAAAACAAAAATCTATTAACATTTTGCTATTCGGTGTACTCAAAAAATAGATGAAAATGTTATTATTGTATATAATATCACTTATACCATACAATAGTTATTATTGTATGGTATAAGTGATATATTGAGGTATATGGATATGAGGGTGAAAAGTTTAGGTATTGGAGAACGTCTTAGTACTAGAAAAAAACGTCATGGGGCGTCGAGCGCTGAAAAACTTGGATGCAACGTACACTATATGCACGAAGGAGTGTCTTGAGGTTAAAGGAAGTTATTTCCAAAGGAAAATGTCATAATTATGTCAAAATAACTCAATCGGTCACAGTTCCAGATTTCAGACTGTTACTGAAAAAAATTGTAGAATCAAAACCTAGTAGAGTTTTTGCCAAAAGTTACTGCCAAATAAATTACTTGTCTGACCCGGGATCCCACCCATATATTTTATTTAAACACACCAAAGAGGTAAATAGAAATAGAAAGAAACTCCTCTCATTTTTTGAGTCGAGGGCTAAATCTGACTATAATAATTATAAATCGATTTCCATCCATCCACTTTTGAGTAAAGCATTCGTAGTCCTAAATAAAATTATGCTTAACCAACTTCTATTACATTTTAATGTGCATAAATGAGTTTTGCTTCACAAAGAGTAAGATCCACAACATAAACAGGTATTCAATTGATGTGACAATATTATAGCTGAAGAGACGGACTTATTTTTTTGCTCTATGGGTGAATTTTCAAAGATATGTATATATGTTTTATGTCACATTGTTAAATTATAACACTGTTTTGAGTAATTTTTAGTACTATAATGTTAACCAGTAGATGTGAGCACTAAGATTGTTTAAGATATTTACGTAAATTAATGATCAGTTACTTCCTACTAATTACTCTATCGCATTAGGTATAACCTGTAATGATAGATGTAAGTGTTTTGGATAAATAAATAAATACTTTAAGCTTGGGAGAGTTCACATGATGCTTTTAGCGTATTTAGCGATCTTTCCGAGGCATTCGATCCTGTAGTACACCGCACTCTGATTCGTAAATTTTCAAACTATATTATGGTATTTGTGGAAAAGCTATGAATCTTATAGTCATATCTATCAGACAGACTACAGAAGGTTGGCATAAATGGCGATACACCTACCGGGTCTTTCGTAAAAGTATGAGATTACCGCAAGTAACAATTTTAGGACATTTTCTGTTCCATACATGGCCAAAGATTTCTGCGATATTATTCATTCATAGATTTCTCTGATTTATCTCTGTTTTCTAAAAAAGATAGAAAAGTAGGGAACTAATTCAAGTAAATAATTTGTTATATATGATCTCTAAATGGTTGACCGATAATAATCTTCTCCTAAATTAAAAAAGGCTACATGTGTAAAGTTTTCTTCACCAAATGTAACTTATGCTACAACAAACATTTTTTTTTTGCTCGAGGCCCACCTGATGTTAAGCGGACTAACCTCTGCCTATAACAGATGCATTTCATCATAAGTCACGAATTGCACTGCGCCCATCACCTTGAGACATAGTTGTTAAATCTCATGTGCCTGTAATTTCACTGGCTCTCAAGGACTACTGCCGGAACACACCGTTAGGTGCTTGGGGACAGATTTTCTACTTGAGGGTGGTAGCTAGCCAGGCGGGCAATCGCATAATGCCCTTCCACCATGCGGTGAAGCTCAAGCTGGCGGTGGGGATCGAACCAGGGTACTGCGGGGCGGCAGTCCATAGCTATTACCGCTCGGCCATCACTGCTTCAAAATTAGGCTTGGCTTGGCTAATGTTTGCTGTAGCAACCTAGATATCTCTATTGACAATATCACAGTCTTTCTGGGGATCAGAATGGATTCAACTGAACTACCCGAAGATATAGTTCTGCTGCATATAGAGTCCGTTAGGTAAGACAGTAATTCTCGGACATAGCTACTGCTAGCCTAGTTTATTTCACGTACTATCATATTATTATGTCGTATAGTGTATTTATGAGGGGAGTTGCTGCATAGATATAGATAAACTTTATCTCTCAAAAGCGTGCAATTAAAGCCATATATAAAATAGATCCTAGTGAATCTCTTAATGGTATTTTTAAAGAAATTGATATTTCAGCTATACCGAAGCTGTATATCTTTGAAAATATTATGTATGTTTGTAAATGTTTTAACCAATTTAAATTATATGGTGACAATCATGATTATAACATTAGAAGTATAAATAAAGTAGGGAGGTATATATAGTTGCACGTTCAAAAGATTTTGATTAGAAATTCTAACTACACCGTTTGTGATGTTTGTGAACACAAATGACAAAAATGCTTTGACGATTCCACCTTTGCCAAGCCATAAATATTAGTTTGTAACACATTGTAAAAAGACCTTTAAAAAGTAGGTATGGTTCAGAGTTTCTTACCCGTTTTTCTCTCAGTGGCTTTATTTTTTTTGTTTTCTAAACGTGGCATTGAATGTCATTATTTCAATGGTAAAATTTTTAATTGATCTTCATGAAAACGCCGTATACACCTAAATTTATATAGCCGTAGCGAGTTTACTTAGCTGTTCTTAACCGATCAGCAAAGTTATGCAACGTCGTCCGCGGTCATGAGTTGGATGGGTGACCGCTAGTGACATTACTACTGAGCGCTTCCGTGCTTCAGAGGGCAGGTTAAGCCGTCGGTCCCGGTTGTTGTCTTAGGATGGCAGTCGTCAAAGCATGGTGGTAGGGCATTTTGCAAACGCCCGCCTGACTAGCTACCACCCTCAAGTAGAAAATCTGTCGCCAAGCACCTAACGGTGTGTTCCGGCAGCTGTTCTTGAGAGCCAGTACATCTAGGTTAGCCTGTACAATATCTTCGACCACATCATCACTTACCATCAGGTGAGATAGTGGTCAAAGGCTAACCTATAAGGCATAAAAAAAAGTATCTCTTATATATCATATAGTCGTATAATATATTATGTACCTACTCTTCTGGTTGTTAATATCGTTTGCACTGCATAATTAAGTTTTTTTTTGTATGGACTATAAACAAGCTTTAAAATCGTTTCGTACAAACATATTTATGTATATATTTCAATTATTTATTAAAAATAAGGATAACTCATAGAATTTACATAATGCTGTTATACACCACTATCTAATATAGTATCTCAATTCCAATACAAAGGTTGAATGTTAAAGATTGCTTTTAGCAATAAGACCGCCCATTGTACAATAATAACTATAAGATTATTTAAATCTGTTTAAGTAATTTTTGTGTTTAATAAGTGCTATCTATTTCGTATACGTACATAAGTCCTTTTATCTTAATCCGAGATTAAGATTATTAAACTACAATGACTCAAATTATTTGTATTAAATTAATGTAACTGGGAGACCTTGTACTGCCCGGTACTAATCAAAATTACTTCTCTTAGATATGAGGACACGAGTCACGGTTGCTGTTTTAGGATCACAGTCGTTAAGGGTGAACTGGCCGGTCAGATTTCCATACAAACGTAGTAGGGTGATCATTCCCTTATTTGAGGATTTAGGTCCAAAACAAAGCATGATATCGATTGGTCTCTTTATTATCTAGGCTTGTATTGTAACATTTTTTTTATAAGATAATTCACTTGAGAGTTATAGCCTCGAAATATTTTCATATAAAGTTTTCGAGGCTCATAACTTTCAACTTATTTATCATTTTAAAATTTCGTTACGATACAAGCATAGATATTAACGAGATCATTCGATATTATGCTTAATTCTGGACCTAACATCTCAAATAAGGGAGTGATCACCCTACTACGTTTGTATTGAGAAGCGACCGGCCAGTTCAACCTTAAAGCTTGGTGGTAAGGCATTATAAGAATGCCTGCCTACAAGCATTATTTCTAGATAAGCCTGAACAACATCTTATCTTTGTTGACTTACTTCTTTTAGATTAACAGAAACAAAATCATAAAAACATCTGTAATTTTCATAGTTGGAACCATAGGAATGCTTTGATTTTTACTAAGGAGCACGAACATTTATTTACTTCCCGACAAAGCATAACAAAATTTGGTCACTTAAAAAAATATATATTCATAATAACTTATTCATAAGTCTGATTATAAAATCGAATCTAAGGCATCCTGCGCTCGCCCCAGTGGCTCGCCCATACAATCAGTGCATCAATAAGAAAAATATCTTGTGCGGTCCCTTAGCGCCTTTTAGATATAGCTTGAACATAGTTTTTCTGATAAGGTGTGTTACATTGTAAGTGTTACATTAAAAGCATGCAGAATGCCTGCTATCTTTTGTTAATATTAACACTCGTATTTTATCGTAATTTTAAACGGTTTAAATCGCGTACATTTATTATAATTTTTGTCCCGACGTTTCAAACACTGAAGTGATCGTGGTCACTTGGTGACCGTTTAAAGTTACTATGTGTAATAATCGCGAACACCTAAGGCAACACTACTTTGTTAGTTTATCTTAATTAATATTTTAATATGTAATAAATGTTACATTATCTTTTTAACACTTGTTTAAAAAGTTATTAAATCTTGACTAAGCATAAAATTTGACTCTATCGCTTTTTTGTAAAAATATAGTGTTATATCCATAATAAATGAAATATGCGTCTGATTCTAACAAATTTATCTAAACTTTAGATCAATTTATTAATCGACAATTTCCTTTTAAAATATCCTGCGTTCGCCCATGGAAACTATGCCTCAAGGTTAAGCATTATCTATATATGGACTTAAACCTTATCCTACCTAAATCAAGAAGAAAAAATCTTGTATGAGGGCTTGTAGTGCCATAGATACATCTTTTAGATAAATATTGTTTGTGAAGGTAGGTAATAGTAAAATAATGCAGATCTCCCGGCCAAGAGGCTAGCCATAACCTATTATTAGGTACAATAGGACCTAAAACATCAGGTAAATAGGTATTTTTGAGGAAAATTTTGCAGTCATGATTGTGTATCTTTTTCGGATTAACTAAGTTATGTAGTACTTAAATCATTGTAAACCTTATTAAAATATGTATTGCCTTACCGCAGAAACAGCTAAAGCAGCGAGCAGAACGAGTGCTCCACGGATCTCCATTTTGTCAACTAAATCATTAATTGACAATAATTTTTAATGATATATCGGCATTAGGCGCAGGATTAAATGATAAAGTAACGATTACTCGATAAATTAAATCATAATCACTATTCTTACGTTAGCTAGATAATGCCGTAAATTAGTAGTACATCAGTAGCAGTAGATGCCTATATCTACCGCCAGTCAATTATGTTCATATAATTGTGTTCCGACTTCTGGTTTGAAGGGTATAGGTACGGTATGGGTGCCAGTGAAATTGAAGGCACACGAAACTTTTATGTATCCGGCGCAGTATATTTGTCACTTGTGACGAAATACATTTGTTATAAGCAGATGTTACCTCGTGCTTATTCTGTCACTATGACATAAAAAAACATATACTTTCATTACAAAATCACAAATATACGATAGGAAAAATTTAAGTCATGTGCGGGATTCGAACCGCATGTTAGCTCAATTGGTTAGAGCATTTTTCCTCTCGTATATTTGTGATTTTGTAATGTAATCCGCATAGCAGGCGTTATTGCAAACTTAACAATATTAAAAATATAAACATTATTTAAAATACAATGGGTAGGTACTTAAGGCTGAACTGGTCCGGTCAGTTCTCCATACAAACGTCGTAGGGTGTTCACTCCCTTATTTCAGGATCTAGGTCCAAAACACAACATGATATCGATTGATCTCTTTATTATCTAGGCTTGTATCGTAACATATTTTTAATAAGTTAATTAAATTGAGAGTTATGAGCCTTGAAACATTTTCATATAAAGTTTTCGAGGCACATAACTTTCAACTTAATTAACCTTTTAAAATTTCGCTATGATACAAGCATACAATGACGAGATCAATCGATATTACGCTTAATTCTGGACCCAAAATCTCAAATAAGGGAGTGATAACCCTACGACGTTTGTATGGAGAACAGTAGAAGTGGCCGATTCAATGCACTGGCCACTTTGAATAAAAATGAAACCTGTAGAGTGACAGATATCAGAATGAAACCTTTTTCACAAGAAAACTATCTATGATATTATAAATGTGACCTCTTAGCATCCGTAGTTGATGATATCTTCCATTTCTATTGTGATAATTATCAAAAGAAAATTAAAAAATGACATGAAATATTTTAAAATTCAATGTTCAGTTGTTTTTACACTCAACTTTTACCGTGAAGATGGATAACGAAAATCATAGAAGAAGAAGAAGAATGTATAAATAATATACGAATTCCGACGTAGGAACTCGTATATTAGAATTTGACTCAGCAGAAACTGCTCTGAATCTGAATGTACTCGTATGTAGAGAATACGCGAACGAACGCACCGTGCGTTATTGGTTTAACCGCTATCACAGTGGAAACATCAAACTGATTAATGAACCACGAGGAACACCAGCTTCATAAAGTAGAATAAAAATAAATTGAAGGTGCTAGTCGATCCGAGTCAAACTATCAAAGAATTATCGGTATGGTTTAACAGTAGCATACCCACAATATTGACTCATTTACAGAGCAAATCGGTTACATTTTTCAAGGTATGCAGAGAGCAGGGCGCTTGTCTACCTTGTTAAATTAAATGCTGTTGTATAAAGTTTGTCATCCAAAGAGTGGGTGACAAGAAAAATAAAATTGTCGGTAATCCCTTATATGAGTGCGCCAGGATGACCTCTATAACAGAGAGAAATGGTGGAGCATCGTGAGGCGTGTACTGTCTGGCAACTCCACCGCTACTTCACGACGACCACGACCGCACTATCAAGAGCGTATCGACGGAGAAGAATTAAGTTTGTAGTGTTTTTATAATACCACAGGTAAAAAAGAAATACTTCTATAAATTATTAAAATAGACTCGCCCTGGGCGCTATAAAAATAAATCGTTGAAAGGAAGCTAATTAGCACAATTACATGTTAAGCTCACACAGAAGCGCCAACGAGTTGCAATTATTTGTTTGAGGATTGCTTTTTGAGTAGACCAGGTCTATCTTAGTTTTATGGAAGTCTTTGACGATAATAATAATGGCCTTAGGGGACAACTTTTTAGAAGTCAGGCGATCATACGACTTAGTTATGATGTGTAAGATACTACGTGGCAAGGTGGATGCTCCGGATCTCAGTGAGCAGTTGTGTCGTATATATGTTCCTGGTTGCTACATGCGCAGGGGCCACTAACTGTTCACAGTTCCGGACTTAAAAAAGGGAGGATTCTCAATGTGACTGTATTTTTTATGTGTGACCAGCGGGCCGATCACGTATCTTCTGTAGCAATGAACTGCTGATTGCAACATTCAAAAATGACAGTTTTACGATTACGTATTCATAATTTGACAGATCTTGTAGCAAAGAAATCTTGATGGCTCAAAGTCAAAGTCAAAGTCAAAGTCAAAATCATTTATTCAATTTAGGCGTCTACGACGCTCTTATGAAGGTCAATTACAAATTTTAGTATTGAAATATTCTACATTGTACTGCCACGTTCAGCAAATAAATTGTATAGAGCCACTGCGAGAAGAACGGGCAAGAAACTCGGGGCCATTCTTTTAAACATCTTTTAACAATGTGTTACATACATACTATATAATAGAGTTATTACAATATTTGTTTAAATTATGTAGGTGACAGGCAATAGCTTGGCGGAGGCGGAATTGTCCAGGCATTTTTGTCGTTTATGTAATCAGAAACTGTGTAGTAGGATTTTTTAATCAATATGTTTTTCACATGCAACTTGAATTTCCCTTCTGTGAGCGTTGTAATATGTTTGGGAACTTTATTATAAAACCGCACACAATTACCTAAGAAGGACCTTTTATTTGTCTTTGCTAATCTAAAACCTGGCACCACTATTTTATCTTTATTCCTAGTATTGTAATCGTGATTGTCACTGTTTAATTTAAATTTACTCAAATTTTTACGAACATACATAATATTTTCAAATATATACAGACTTGGTAAAGTTAAAATATCAATTTCTTTAAAAAGATCCCTCACAGATTCCCTAGGACCCATTTTATATATGGCTCGAATTGCACGCTTTTGTATGATAAAGATTGTCTCTATCTCAGCAGCAGTTCCCCACAGCAATACGCCATACGACATAATACTGTGGAAGTACGCGAAATAAACTAGCCGAGCAGTAGCTACGTCTGTTAACTGTCTTATCCTAAGAACTGCATATGCAGCAGAACTAAGTCTTCCGGAGAGATCATGTATATGTGGATCCCATTGTAAAGTGGAATCCATTTTGATTCCCAGGAAGACTGTCGCTTTGTCAATAGGGAGTTTATCTGGGCCAAGCTTTATGTTTGGTTCAACATAAGGAACATTTGGTAAAGAAAACTTTAAACATTTCGTCTTTTTTGAATTTAGGAGAAGATTATTAGCGGCAAACCATTTACAAATCTTAGATAATACATTATTTACATGCGTCAGTTCACTGTCTTTCCTATCTACTTTAAAAATCAGAGAGGTATCATCTGCGAATAAAACAATATCGCAGAAATCTTTGACCATGCAAGGCAGATCATTAATATATGTTAGAAACAGAAAAGGTCCCAAAATTGATCCCTGTGGTACTCCCATTTTTACCAATGACCCGGAAGAAGTATTGCCATTTATTCCAACCCTCTGTAGCCTGTCTGACAGATATGACTCTATAAGATTCAGAGCTTTCCCACGAATACCATAGTGGGAAAGTTTACGAATCAGAGTGCAGTGCTCTACACAGTCGAATGCCTTGGAAAGATCACAAAATACGCCAATAGCATCATGTGAACTCTCCCAGGCTTCCAGTATATGCGACATCAATTGAACACCTGCATCTGTTGTGGATTTGCTCTTGGTGAAACCAAACTGATTCTCATTTAATAAATTATGCTTGTTAAAATGGGATAGTAGTTGTTTGAGCATAATTTTTTCGAATACTTTACTCAGAACAGGTAAGATGGAAATAGGTCTATAATTGCAAGGGTCAGATGTAGACCCCGACTTTAAAATTGGAGTGATTTTACTTTGTTTCATTAAATCGGGGAAGTTTCCACTATCGACACAAAGATTGAATATTGTTTCTAAATATGGTGCAATAATGTAAATTATAGACTCTACCACTTTTACTGACATACCCCACAAGTCTTCAGTACTCTTTATGTTTAAACTTTGAAATGTTTTTATAATTTCAAATCTTGTGGTGTGTCTGAAAGAAAAGTCCGGTGATTTGCTTGGAAAATTATTTTTTAACATAGTTTCTGCTACATTGGGACAAGAATCCAATGACTTAGTGGCTTCTAGGGGCAAGGTAGAAAAAAAATTTTCAAATATATTCGCCACTTGTATTGAATCAGAGATTTGATTTTTATCAATAGTTAAGACATATGTTGAATCTCTAGGTTTATTTTTACCAGTTTCACTATTTATAGTCTTCCAAATGGTTTTTATTTTATTTTTAGACTTGCTAATTTTGTTTCTAATAAAAAGAGATTTAGCACACAAGCAAACAGATTTGAACATTTTTGAATACTTCCTAACATAATCATGAAACTGTTTGCAAGATGTTAAATTTTTCCTACGATACAGATCAAACAAATAATCTCTACTTTTTCGAATACCTGTTGTTGCCCAATCACCGAACTTCAACTTTCCATCTATTTGTTTTTTTATTTTTGGACATACTTTTTGAAACTCAGTGTTTACTAAAGAAAATAAGCTATTATAAATGTCATTTGGGTCACTATGAGAAAAATTTGTAATGCCAAGCTTAGCTTCTATGTTGGTACTGAGTATTTCCAGCCTACTAGTTGTTAATGGTCTATGTTCAATTTCATACCTCTCTGTTTTTCTGATTCCATCAAATTTTATCGCTAGGCCCTCATGATCAGATCTAATACCCTTCATTATTGACTTTTCTTTAGTCTTACAGTTTGAGTATATATTGTCTATACAGGTAGCTGAAGTGTCTGATATCCTAGTGGGCTCACAGAATAGAAATTTCAAATTAAATGACTTAAACAATGAAATAAGATCAGTCTTATTTTTAGTATTCAATAAAATATCTATATTAAAATCACCACATACAAATATGGGTTTTTTGCATTTTGAAATTTTCTGTAGTATATTTTCCAAAGTGGATAAAAATTCTGTAAAATTTTGAGCACGACCTTCATCTGTTGGTGGTCGATATACGCACAACACGAGATGCCTGTCCACCTCCACACAAGCAACCTCACAGACACGTTCGACAGAACATCTGACCAAGTCACGGCGTTCTTTAAATTTTAAATTATTTTTTACAAGTATAATACACCCTCCTCCTTCTGCAGATGATCTGTTAAACGCACTACCCACACTAAAATTCTTAACATTAAATAACATTTTATCTGCTCTAAGCCAAGTTTCAGTGAAACATAATATGTCAAATGGATATTTATCTAAGAATATTTCAATTTCAAGTATTTTGCCAGGGAAGCGATTTATATTTTGGTAGTATAGTGCTATGTCAGAACACTTCCCTGTTGTCTCTCTTAAAAGTTTAAACTGTTTGACTGAACATTAGTACATGTACTAAAATCTGTAGCGTCAAAACTAGACTTAGTTATATTTCCTATAACCGACTCAATATTATAAGCTACCAAAGTAGCAATTAAATTTTTATATTTCTTAGGTAGGTACATCCTATCCTGAGTCAACATAAAGTGAGTAATAAATTTATTACAGTCAAAAAATAAAAGTTTGTCTCCATGACGACATGTCATATTATATAAAATTGTATTTAATGAGTGAATATGCTCATTCTGGCTTTGAGTCAGTGCATCTGAATAGGGAAATGCACATAACATGATTTGATACGCATCAAGATTTAACAATGAAGTTATACTTGCTATTAACTGTTTCCTGTCAATACCCAAACTTTGGCCTAAGTACACAATAACTATGGTATTTTTATCAATTTCAGAAGCCATAATTTTCTCCTCAATCTGTGCATAAGAAGCACCAGGCATGCAGTAATTTCTAACAGAGCAGTTTAATGAATTACCAAGTAATGAGCCAAAATTTTTGCCTATTGCGTCTGAAAAAACCTACAGCTACAGAACCTCGTTTGACGTATCTTGTATCTATCGATAGATACTGTTTTGTATGAAATAGCGATCACGTACAGTCAATATCAATTAGAATGACAGTTTCTGTAGCAATCTTCATTGATACAAGTATTGGGTTGTATGATGAGGTCCGCTACCACGGCAGGAGTTTAGCGCAACTTCGGGGTTTTGCACCACAAACTCCACCAACAGATGCAGCTGGCGGTGCGAAACCTTTCGAATTGGCGCCATAGCTTTGAAAGAATCACAAGTAAGTACGGTCACACTTATCCTGCGTAATTATTCTATTGAGAAAAATGTTTAATGATCCATGATAAGTACATATACCTCTTCACAATACAAATTCTTTCTTGAATTGAAGTCAAAGCTCACAATATTATATTGCTATTCACAATTTCAATTCGCTTCGCGGGAATAGCTATATCGTTTTTGACAAGCCTTAAAATTCGTTCTGTATCAATCACCGGTTATATAGAAAGAGACATAAAAGTATTATACTATTGAATAAAGTTGTGCCTTGGTTATTTTGACATTCATAGTAGATGGCGCCATTTAAATTGGTCAGATAGCCAATGATTCGCATCAACTTCACTTTGCAATTTATCGATAGATACACATTGATATTTGGAGGCTACAAGATACATGATCGCAAAATATCGATTGCTACAAAACTTTGATAGCATCAACTGTCTGATAGCTACAGAAATACGTGATCGGCCCGCTGATAACTTTTTACAGGGTATACTGATTTAGATGCTTTTTTACTATCGAAAGCTGGTCCTTCACATGTGGTCCCATTCAATGAGATTGGATAAGTAATATTTGAGTTAAATATCCCTAATATGTGAATTTAATGGGTTTCGACTACATTGATGATGTTCTCATTTACAAGGTAAAATGAACAAGAAAACTGTACGTTATGGTTTGGTTCATTTACTTTTTAATGCATTTTTTTTTAATATTTTCTGTACCTATGTAGATTGTTTTTATTTTGATAAAATCTTAACACATCGATTATGCTACCTATTGTTAGTGTAATTCTCTCTATAGTGTTATGAAATAAATAACTAAAAAGAAAAAAAAAATCTTTAAAATAAATAAGAAAATTGATTTTAGCAATGAACAAAGTCAACCATTACTGGGTAAAACAAGAAAAGGGCAACGCACAAGGAAAAAGCAGCGTCAAATGACATTTCATTTGACGCTGGTGAAACCTCTTAGGTGCGTAAAATATAATTCAATCGCAATCAAAATGGTCCTTAGCAAACATTTAAGTAACGCAAAAATATAGTTATTAGGGCGATGTTATTTATGATTTTGCAGTTTGCTGTCTCCACACTGTTTTTCAAGATGGACTGCCGCGCCGCAGTAGCCTTGGTTCAATCCCCACCGCCAGCTTGAGCTTCACCGCATGTTTGGAAGGGCATTTTGCAGGCTAGATACCACCTTCAAGTAGAAAATCTGTCGCCATGCACCTAACGATGTGTTCCGGCAGCACTCCTTGAGAGCCGGTGAAATTACAGGCACATGAGACTTAACAGCTATGTCTCAAGGTGACGGGTGCAGTGCAATTCGTGACTTGTGACGAAATGCATTTTTTATAGGCAGAGGTTAATCCGCTTAACATTAGGTGGGCCTCGAGCTGGTTCCGTCACAATACCATAAAAAAAAAGTAGTAGGTACTGTTCACATTACTGTCTTCCGGTTTGAAGGGTGCTGGTGAAATTACAGGTACATGAGACTTAACAACTTTATGTCTCAGGGTGACGGGCGCAGTACATTTCACCACTTGTGACGAACTGCATCCGTTATAGGTAGAGGTTACCACTTAACACCAAGTGTTTCATCCATCACAATATGATTTAAAAAACCGTCCAAGTGTGAGTGGGACTCGCGCACGAAGAGTTCCGTACCATTATCAAGTTTTCATTTTTATTATTTTTAGCAAATAAACGGCGAAAACCTCTTTTATTGTATGGGAGCACCCTTAATTATTTATTTTATTTTAACGAATTATAATTTAAAGACGACATAAAACTAAATATTCTGTGAATAGTTAAAGCGTCTACTTGTCTCCGTTATTAGTATCGAACAAGAAACGTTAAAAAAATCAAGTTTGTTGTATGGGAGCCCCCCTTAAATATTTATTTTATTTTATTTTTAGTATTTGCTGTTATAGCGGCAATAGGAATACATCATCTGTGAAAATTTCAACTGTCTAGCTATCACCGTTCTTGAGATACAGCCTGGTGACAGACGGACGGACAGCGAAGTCTCAGTAATAGGGTCCCGTTTTTACCCTTTGGGTACGGAACCCTAAAACGTGTATATTGAAGTGGATTTTCAGGATATGGGATAATGAAGTGAAGCGCTCGTAGCGAAGTTTGCTTAGCCGTTCTGAATAGCAAAGTAAAGCAACGTCCACCGCGTTCATGAGTTGGATGGGTGACCGCTAAGTGACATTACTACTGAGCGCTTCCGTGCTTCGGAGGGCACGTTAAGCCGTCGGTCCCGGTTGTTGTCTTACGATGGAAGACGTTACAGCGTGATCGTAGGGCCTTTTGCCAATGCCCGCCTGGCTGGCTACCACCCTCAAGTATAAAGTCTGTATCCAAGCACCTAACGGTGTGTTCCAGCAGCTGTCCTTGAGAGCCAGTAATTCTAGGTTAGCCTAAACAACATCTTCGACCACATCATCACTTACCATCAGGTGAGATAGGAGTCAAAGGGTAACCTATCAGGCATAAAAAAATTAAATAGTTAAGAGGTTGTTATGAAGTAATAGTATATTATGCAACAAGTGCACAAAGTTGTTTATTATAATCGAGACGGGTTTTAGGCCTAAATGGAGAAGAGATTGTAATAAACAACGCGCACGTTTTTCAAAACACTTGCGAGGAACGAATAAGAAAATTTCGGTACGAAAATATTTTCTTGATCTTTTTGATAGCAATAATAATCTGATTAAGAAGGTTTATAAATAAATCTTCTAAAGTTCTACTTCAGTAGGTAAAAAACTCTTTGGTTTGTTTTTATATGAAAAACGAACGAAACAAACTACAATCTCCTTGGTGAGAAGTGCGGAAACGTTGTTTTTTTTTCTATTTAAAACACTAGTGCGGTAAAGTAAAAAAAAAAACACGAGTGCGTAATAGACTATAATAAGAGACTAAAATCGGTGCATGTAAAGGCCCGTTACGAGCGGGTGTGTTGAAAAACTTATACCTTAGATTGTGAAGTAAATACTTATTTGCTAATTTGTATTCTATAAAACCATAATCTTTTCAAATGTAGTTTTTAACTTGAAAGTTCGTCACAAGAATAAAATAATAACTAAATGATGACTTCTAAATTTAATTTAATTTTTTTATTATTTAATACACATCAGTTGTTGACGAATTGGACCTTATTGGACTCGTCTTCATCATCTTCGTCTTCGCATTCAGGTTCTTCTGTCGGGGAGTTAGTCGTCGTATCCTCTACGTTGGACTCAGTGGTCACCAGCTCCGGCTCCCAGTCGAAGTTAATGCCGGTGACTTCAGTGAACCAAGCGTGGTAGTGCCCGGGACGGATAAAACCTGGAAACACAAGACGAGTCTAAAAATTCACATTTCATCAAATATACATTATTGTATACATTATTTTTCTATTCAGTTCGGAATCCTTAGCGTGAATCTGAATCGCACTTGAACGGTTTGAAAGCACAACTTATTATATTCACCATTATCTTACAATATATACAGGGTTATTTGTAAAATGCTAACAACCTCGTAGGGTTGACTTCTGCTAGTCCTAATAAACATCATGAGATTTTTTTTGTATTGATATTTTTTATTTTTTTATTTTCTTTTGTCTTTTTTTATATGTTTTTGACTGAACAAGCACGAGAACCACCTGATGTCAAAAGTCTCTTGTGCCTGTAATGTATTTCATATTTTTTATTACTTTGCTCGATGTAAATATTCAAAGGGACCACGATGCAGTCCAGTGTTGCCGCGGCGGGTGCTCTTGGCTCGAAGTAGGAATTAAAACACTAAAAAAATTTAAAAAAAAAATGTTTTCTTTAAAAAAAAAACATTCAAAATGATTCTTAGCACTAGCTCAAGTCAACCCTAAGAGTTTGTTAGCATTTTACCAATAACCCTGTATAATTAAAAGATCGGACTTAGGCATAGTTTGCGAAACACATGTGGTTAAGAGTGCGCCCAAAGCCAGGAAAAAATCAGTTTTTACCCCCACTTCTTCCATCGCCCACTCGAGTGCGAAATACAATCACAGCCAGGCGGCAGCGTCACGATCGCAAACAGCCCTGCGCCGCGCTCGCTCAAGCCCCTGACGTTGAGCGCAGTATATGCGTTACAGTCAGATAAATTAAATCTATACCACTAAAACTAGGACTGGGTATTATTCTTGAATACTTAAAAAACGACGGCTTCTATTGCTGAAAAGTACTTTATTTGCATGACATAGGTATTGTTCCAGTTGTGTGGATTTTAAAAAACCATACTAGCGGAACTATTTTGATAAAACTTATAAGAAAGAATCATCAAAATCAATTCGTATATGGTGGAATAATCACGTAAAATACATAAAAAGTACTGTCATTAAAACACTTCCTACTTTTTTGAAATTGGTTAAAAATATTATTTAATTTGTTTTTTACTATTAAAATAGCTTAACGGATATTAACGATATTTAGAATAGAGATGAATCAAAATTAACATTAAATTTAATTGCAAAAATAAGGTTAGATTGGGAGACAATCAGATAATATTAAAGGATTATTGAATATCGTTATATTTTGAATACCAAGTGTTCAAACTCGGTGAAATTTTGTATACATATTGCGGAGCCTAATATCTATGCTTCTGGTTTGTCGTCGATTGTTTATTAAGTCGATTAATTATATATTGTATACCTAAATATAAAAAAAAAACCATACAAACCGGTTTATCGAATTATTTTTTAAGATAATAAATAGATGCAGGCATTTTTTCGTTTCTTTGCGGAAATCCATATTTAATAACGACAAATATTTTTATAATATTTTATGAAAACATCATATTAATATTTTAATAAAACACTTAATAAATACAAAAATATATCTAGTGACAATTCAACAAAAAGGCGTGCTGACTCAGCCCGAGTCTATATAAAGGCGGGCTGAGCGCCGGCCGCTCATTCTCGATCGTGCGCTCGTAGAGCCAAGACCTCCTGAGGATGCTTCGTGTAGAAGCGAAACGCGTCGAAAACTGTTCCGGTTTGGCTGCGTGGCGTTTGTGACGTCACGTCGGCTTAACAGGAAAATTAGGCGGAATTGTCACTAGATATATTTTTGTATTTTTTAAGTGTTTTATTAAAATATTAATTTGATGTTTTCATAAAATATTTTAAAAATATTTGTTATTATTATTTTTTTAAATACTTAATTTTACGGAAATCTGGTTAATCAAAAGCATAGATTATTTAGGTTATTATTTTTATTTATCATTTATTATATCATTTGGCTCAAGGACATACAAGCAAAGTTTCGCCGAGTTTGAATACTTGATATTTAAAATATGACGAAACTACGTTTATATGGAAAGCGCTCCGTGAACTCTACTCTTAACGAATTAAATTCAAGATAGCTTTAATAAATCTCTTTTATCTTCATATATGCAGGTATCGTTCCTACATATCAAGATCACAATCACAGTGAGAAGAAATGATTGACATGAGCTTATAGAGGATCTTTGTACATCACTAGCTTACCAGCTGGAAAATCGGTGTGGCAACCAGTGCCGGAGACAAAAGAAGTGACGCCGACCTCGGTGAGTTCACCATCGTCATCTACTACAGTGAGAGGTCCACCGCTGTCACCCTGGAAAACGGAAATTGGCATCGTGAGTCCTCTAAACGCAGTTAAACTAAATAAAATGAGTACCTACAGTAGTCAGCCCTCTTTTTTTGTTTTTTATATATAACAGATAGGCTAGCCTTTGACCACTATCTCTCCTGCTGGTAAGCGATACTGTGGTCGAAGATGTTATTCAGGCTAGCTTAGAATTACTGGCTCTCAAGGACTGCTGCCGGTAAACACCGTTAGGTGCTTGGCGATAGTTTTTCTTCTTGATGGCTGAAGACAGCCAGGCAGGCTTCCGCAAAGCCTAAAGTCAAAGTCAAAGTCAAAATCATTTATTCAATTTAGGCGTCTACGACGCTCTTATGAAGGTCAATTACAAATTTTAGTATTGAAATATTCTACATTGTACTGCCACGTTCAGCAAATAAATTGTATAGAGCCACTGCGAGAAGAACGGGCAAGAAACTCGGGGCCATTCTTTTAAACATCTTTTAACAATGTGTTACATACTTACTATATAATAGAGTTATTACAATATTTGTTTAAATTATGTAGGTGACAGGCAATAGCTTGGCGGAGGCGGAATTGTCCAGGCATTTTTGTCGTTTATGTAATCAGAAACTGTGTAGTAGGATTTTTTAATCAATATGTTTTTCACATGCAACTTGAATTTCCCTTCTGTGAGCGTTGTAATATGTTTAGGAACTTTATTATAAAACCGCACACAATTACCTAAGAAGGACCTTTTATTTGTCTTTGCTAATCTAAAACCTGGCACCACTATTTTATCTTTATTCCTAGTATTGTAATCGTGATTGTCACTGTTTAATTTAAATTTACTCAATTTTTTACGAACATACATAATATTTTCAAATATATACAGACTTGGTAAAGTTAAAATATCAATTTCTTTAAAAAGATCCCTCACAGATTCCCTAGGACCCATTTTATATATGGCTCGAATTGCACGCTTTTGTATGATAAAGATTGTCTCTATCTCAGCAGCAGTTCCCCACAGCAATACGCCATACGACATAATACTGTGGAAGTACGCGAAATAAACTAGGCGAGCAGTAGCTACGTCTGTTAACTGTCTTATCCTAAGAACTGCATATGCAGCAGAACTAAGTCTTCCGGAGAGATCATGTATATGTGGATCCCATTGTAAAGTGGAATCCATTTTGATTCCCAGGAAGACTGTCGCTTTGTCAATAGGGAGTTTATCTGGGCCAAGCTTTATGTTTGGTTCAACATAAGGAACATTTGGTAAAGAAAACTTTAAACATTTCGTCTTTTTTGAATTTAGGAGAAGATTATTAGCGGCGAACCATTTACAAATCTTAGATAATACATTATTTACATGCGTCAGTTCACTGTCTTTCCTATCTACTTTAAAAATCAGAGAGGTATCATCTGCGAATAAAACAATATCGCAGAAATCTTTGACCATGCAAGGCAGATCATTAATATATGTTAGAAACAGAAAAGGTCCCAAAATTGATCCCTGTGGTACTCCCATTTTTACCAATGACCCGGAAGAAGTATTGCCATTTATTCCAACCCTCTGTAGCCTGTCTGACAGATATGACTCTATAAGATTCAGAGCTTTCCCACGAATACCATAGTGGGAAAGTTTACGAATCAGAGTGCAGTGCTCTACACAGTCGAATGCCTTGGAAAGATCACAAAATACGCCAATAGCATCATGTGAACTCTCCCAGGCTTCCAGTATATGCGACATCAATTGAACACCTGCATCTGTTGTGGATTTGCTCTTGGTGAAACCAAACTGATTCTCATTTAATAAATTATGCTTGTTAAAATGGGATAGTAGTTGTTTGAGCATAATTTTTTCGAATACTTTACTCAGAACAGGTAAGATGGAAATAGGTCTATAATTGCAAGGGTCAGATGTAGACCCCGACTTGAAAATTGGAGTGATTTTACTTTGTTTCATTAAATCGGGGAAGTTTCCACTATCGACACAAAGATTGAATATTGTTTCTAAATATGATGCAATAATGTAAATTATAGACTCTACCACTTTTACTGACATACCCCACAAGTCTTCAGTACTCTTTATGTTTAAACTTTGAAATGTTTTTATAATTTCAAATCTTGTGGTGTGTCTGAAAGAAAAGTCCGGTGATTTGCTTGGAAAATCATGTTTTAACATAGTTTCTGCTACATTGGGACAAGAATCCAATGATTTAGTGGCTTCTAGGGGCAAGGTAGAAAAAAAATTTTCAAATATATTCGCCACTTGTATTGAATCAGAGATTTGATTTTTATCAATAGTTAAGACATATGTTGAATCTCTAGGTTTATTTTTACCAGTTTCACTATTTATAGTCTTCCAAATGGTTTTTATTTTATTTTTAGACTTGCTAATTTTGTTTCTAATAAAAAGAGATTTAGCACACAAGCAAACAGATTTGAACATTTTTGAATACTTCCTAACATAATCATGAAACTGTTTGCAAGATGTTAAATTTTTCCTGCGATACAGATCAAACAAATAATCTCTACTTTTTCGAATACCTGTTGTTGCCCAATCACCGAACTTCAACTTTCCATCTATTTGTTTTTTTATTTTTGGACATACTTTTTGAAACTCAGTGTTTACTAAAGAAAATAAGCTATTATAAATGTCATTTGGGTCACTATGAGAAAAACTTGTAATGCCAAGCTTAGCTTCTATGTTGGTACTGAGTATTTCCAGCCTACTAGTTGTTAATGGTCTATGTTCAATTTCATACCTCTCTGTTTTTCTGATTCCATCAAATTTTATCGCTAGGCCCTCATGATCAGATCTAACACCCTTCATTATTGACTTTTCTTTAGTCTTACAGTTTGAGTATATATTGTCTATACAGGTAGCTGAAGTGTCTGATATCCTACCACCATGCTATAACGACTGCCGAAGATAACAACCAAGACTGACGGTTTAACGTGCCCTCCGAAGCACGTGCACGCTCAGTAGTAATGTCACTAGCGGTTGCCCATCCTAGTCATGACCGCGGCGGACATTGCTTAACTTCACTGATCGGTTAAGAACAGCTAAGCAAACTTCACTACAAGGGCATAATTTTTTTATGTTTTTCAAAAAATTGGTAATTATATTCTAAGCATCGATTAAGATAAATGAATAAATGATTTCATTCGATTTGATTTGATATTGAGCAGAATAGGGGCCAATGCCACCATGTGGGACGCCTAAACCCGAGTTGAAGATCTGACAGTAAAATTTATTTATACAGAAAGTACATTAATTTATTGTTGTGATTTTTCTAGAATTTTGGAAATTGTGTAAAGGTGGTTTGGTGTATATTTTCAGAACTTTATATTGGGCCCTTTTTTATAAAGGGTGACAACTGCAACAGTTTCCCATATATCAGGGTCAAGGATCAAAATGCCAAGTGTAAGATGTCATTCTAAAATTATAAATATAGCATGTGAGTTATTATAAATATAGTGTGGGACTTCCGGTTGCTTTTCAAAACAAACAAGTTGTGTTTTCATTCGGTTCACTATTAAAATAAGTTTAAGTGGTTTTAACAAGAGATTTTCAAAATATTGTGAAACATGTGTTATCATAATTCAGAAAGTTATTGTGAGACACTGTATTGGTTATAATTTATTTAAGTTTTATATTATTATGTAATAATTCATTGATACACTTGAAATATGTAAAAATATTTATAATAATAATTATAATATAAAATAGTTAAATGTGTAATGTACACGTTTAGTCTACTAGCGAGTCAATTGACTGTCTTTAAATAACATAAATTGAAGAACTTTAATATTGATTACGCGAAGGGCTTTGACGATGTGTGAAGACCCGCGAAGGGCTTCGATGATGTGTGAAAAGCCGCGAGGGCTTCGAAGATGTGTGAAAAGCCGCGAAGGGCTTCGACAATGTCTGAAAAAGCCGCGAATGGCTTTGAAGATGTGTGAAAAAGCCGCGAGGGCTTCGACGATGTGTGAAAAGCCACGAAGGGCTTCGACGATGTGTGAAAGGCTGCGAAGGGCTTCGACGATGTGTGAAAAGCCGCGAGGGCTTCGACGATGTGTGAAAAATTGGCCGAGGGCTTCGCCGATGTGTGAAAAATTCAACGAGGGCTTCGCCGCGTGTAAAGCCGCAAGGACTTCTCCGTGCGTCACCAAAGCCGCGAGGGATTCTCCGTGCGTCGCGAAAGTCGCGATGGCTTCTCCGTGCTTCGCCAAAGCCGCGAGGGATTCTCCGTGCGTCGCAAACGCTGCGAGGGCTTCTCCATGCTTCGCAAAAGCCACGAGTGCTTCTCCGAGCGTCACCAAAGCTGCGAGGGCTTCTCCGTGCGTCGCCAAAGCCGCGAGGGCTTCTCCGTGCGTAGCAAAAGCCGCGCGGGCTGCTCCATGTGTCAAAAGCCGCGAAGGCTTCTCAGGGGGGAAAGAGAACAGTGAGTTATTAAAATTAACTAATATGTTAGGTAAGGTACCTCGACACATATAGAAAAGTAAATGTAGTGGCAGAAATAATCAATCTCAGAAAAATTACTATTATCACATGGTTGATTTTGAAACAAGTCTGCTTTGTAAATGTTACATAGGCAAACTATTTATTATGTTTACCGAAGCTCAGTGGTAACGCTTGGCGTCGGTATGAAAAATTATCATCAGATATTCGGGAAGAATGGCAAATTAACCTACATTTTCAATTGGCGAAAACTACAGCCAATATTTTCTAGACAGATAGCCAACCTAGGGTTGAGGATTAATTGATGTTTTATTACGAATGAGTAAGTAGCCTTACAAAAAAGATTCCACATATCATCAAAATGTTCAGTTGAGTGTATTATATTTAGAATAGATGATAGTACCCCTTTGTAGTCAAAACCACCCAGCTGATAGATGGAAAAAGAGAAGAAATACGTGTCAGTAGTGTTATAGCAGTTAGGTACCTCGCTTGATATATAGCTACTGCCCCTGGTCATATCGATGGTCTAGAAGACAAATGTGCTAAGTACAAAATTTTGATAGTTTAACATTTAAATGCCAAATGTATCAAATGAGCATGTTCTACCGTTTGCACTTATCCAATTGCCAAAATTCTGTCTCTTTCTGTCTAACTGTATTTGTACATTCATAGCAAGTGATGCCATTTTGAAGCCAAAAAAACTAATGGCAGTTATTTACTATATGTTTCAACTACAAAAAATGCTAAATAGCTTTATAACATAACGCTTGCATTTACCACGATTGACAAATAAGCTAAATATTTTTATTAATTTTGTCATTTTATAACTCTCGATTCCCAATTATATTAAAAGATGTTAATCCTTTCAAGTGCCAGTAGACAAATGGTTTAAGTGGTTTTAGTACTACTGAACACTCGTCAGCAAGTAGTAAAATACATTAAGTGCTTTTTAAAAACACTGGGCCAGAAAGAATAAAATGTAGACAAAAGTTTTAAATAATTTAACAACAAAATACAATATAAAAAGCAGGAGCCCGAGAGTTTTAAAGTTATTTAATTTAATTAATCAAAGTATTGACAAATATTAAAAAGTACATTATTATGATTGGTATTTTCATACTCTGACGTTGAATTTCTAATTATCGGATTTTAGTATTGAAAAGAAATGTTTTTATTTTGGCGGGAATTTTGGCATAGCCGTAGTCGCGCGGAACTTTGACGAAAGGTACCGATGACCAATGAAAGATCTGGTAGGTATTTTAACACTGGGTATCCTGGTGAGTTATCGCTGAAAGTAATTATTAATAATTAACTGTTTTGTATTAAATTGTCGTGTGTAGGTAAGGTAAGGTTTATTTTAAAGCGAATGGAGCGTGCTGAAATGGAGAAGAAAAATGGAAAGAAAACTCGAAAAAGAAATAAAAGCCTGGGAGTACAAAATAATGACCCTAAAAAGGTAGAAATGAGCAGTTTTGATTTACGGATCGAATCTCATACTAGAAGTACTCAAAAAATAAAATCATTCACGGCAACAGCTGAATATATTGCTAACCCGTCACGTATTTCCACCTCCACTGCCTCAGTGCTGCTGCCCCAACCTGCAGTAAACGCCGACGTTCCCACAGAAGTCCCCAATGCCACTGGTGCGTCACATGCAGCCTCCGCTGCCCCGGTGCTGCTGCCCCCACCTGCAGTAAATGCCACTAATACCACAAAAGTTCCTGATGCCACTGGTGCTTTTCATGTCACCTCCGCTGCCTCAGTGCTGCAGCAAGCCCCGATGATCACACAGAACTTCCCGATACCGCCGATGCTTCTCATATCGCCTCTTGGGCTCCGGTGCAGCTTCCTCCACCTACATTAAACGCCAAAATTCCCACAAAAATCTCCGACGCCGCCCGTGCTTCTTATGTCACCTCGTCGGCCCCGGTGTTGCTGCTTCCATCTGCAGTAAACGCCGATGATCCCATAGAAGTTCCCGGTGCGGACAGTGATCTACAAGTCATCTCCGCTGCCTCGATTCCGTAATCTTTGCCTGCAGTAAATGCCGAATTTTCCACAAAAATAAGCGATACTCTCATGATAAACCCCGATGCTGACGCCACCACTGCCTCGGTGCCGTTGTCTCCACCCGTAGTATCCGCCGACGCTCTTACAGAAACCGCTTACGCAGCTGATGATCTAGATATTGGCTTTAGAAACATTTCTGAACTACAAATTAACACTTCGGGCTTTTCTTTGGAAAGAGCATGTAATTCTAGACAGTCACCACTTCCTAGTACATCGAATAATAATAATATAGAACAACTAATTCTCGATCTTCAGTTATCTAACTCAGATGATTCCCCGTACATAGATTCTGAATCGTCTTATCATCCAGAAAATAACATGTCAATATCTAATTCGGATACATCTCAAGACGAGAATGAAGAAATAAATATCCGAAAAAGAAGTTAAAAAGAGAACCCAGACACGTGGAAGAGAAATATAGCAATAACTAAACGTCAAAGTAGTTAATCTTATATTAACATAAAGGGAGATATTGTTGAAAAGTCATTAAATTGTAACATGGTAAAAACAAAAAAAATTAAACAGTAAAATGGATGAATATAAAATGGATACAACTAAGAAAGGGGTCTCCGGGATCAGTTTTTTACTTATATAAACTAAGTGATCAGACTTTTCAAGAAATTGAGATTGCTGCATCTAAAACAAAGAAAAAAAGGGATCGGGTATTTTTTTATTTGTACCAGCTGCTAACAACAGCATACAAGTCCCAGATACCAATGTCAAAGCTAATAAAAAGGATTTGATGACTCTGTTACAGGATGGAGTGATCCCTTGTGGGATCACTCCATCCTACTACGTTGATTATTTCACTAATATTCCTTCTATTGACGAAGAAAATATAATACACGATTGTTCGGATTCAGAGTCGGATGACTTTAAGCATTTAGTAACATAATAGAATTTTAATACTTACAATTAATGTTTGATTTGTTTGATAATAAAGAAAATTATAAAATATTTTTTTTTAATACATGAGCAATAAACTCTTCTAAAAACCTAAGTTAATATATAATACACGAAAGTGTTAAGTGAACAATAATCATGTTTAGTTAGTGTACAAACGTACTAAGTGAAGCTCTTTTTTACTAGTTTTATATTTTTATGGAATATGCTTATTATCGATTATCAAATTTACGATAGATAGTTATAAAGATAAATACCCTTACTAAGTATAGGCAGTATATACTTGATTCCTATATTCAGTTTTAAGTTATGGTATCTACAAATTTTTAATTCATAAAAACAGTGCTCCTGAAAAATTGCTACATCTGTAATTAGCGTGTTTGTCTTCTAGACCATCGATATAGTCTACGCAGTACTGTATCTCATTCAGCAACCGTCACACATTCAATTGTACATTTATACGAGTTCTTACTATCCGACCAAATACGAAAACGCCATCTCTCAATTTCATATTTATATATGCCCTTACACACTAGGTTAAACATGAAATCCCACTAGAGACGTAAAACTCAGCCTATTTGCTGGGGTTTGGAACTTTGTGCCTAATGACTTACCTATTAGGAGTCAAAGAATGTTAGGAACGATTATGTGCTTCATGGTTCTACTCCGTACTGCTTCACGGATAAGTTATGTAAAGTATCGTTTCAAATGTGACACATTAGGTACTAGATGCGCTCCGTAGATTCACCCGTAAACAATAATGAAAGTGAATATTACAGTGATGTAAAATATCCCATACATTAATCCAAGGACCTAGACTGTCTATACTCCAAGTTTATTCAAATCAGTTTAACCGTTTCAATATGACGTAGTTACAAACTTCCTTATTATACAGTATTTCGCATTTTCAATATTAGTGTGATTACCAAAGAAAAATCAAGTATATGTTTGGAATCGGGAAACCTGTATACGGGAATAGCCTCGCCATATGTTACATGAGTCTAATGCTATAATCTCCTTTCGAAAATGTACACATCTTGCAAATAAGAATTGAAATGTCTTGCAACTTTCAAATAGATCATTGTGAAATTCCACGAACTAAAGTCCCTTAGACGACAAGGAGGCTATCAATGTAGTTTATAATAAGTAAGACGTATGGGTATAAACCTAGTTTCATTTATAAAACAACCCAGATTAGGCCCAAATGGTGGTGTTATTTTACTTTTGAAAAACTCCTGTATGCATAAACTTGAAGCAACAATGTTTCCAAGCAAAGTAAAATGTGTGGAACGCAACAAAAGTATTTTAACATAATAAAGTGTTAGTTGTATGAAACATATATTCGTGATCCTTTGAAAGTTACGGATTAAGGTACAAAATCAGGTATTGGGTATTGGGATGGACTGGTCAGTAAGTATGGACAAGCATAATTTTGGAAATTAACTGTCAACGTGACTAATAGGTACTGGAATATGAAAAAAAAAAGACGGGTTGCACTCCGGGAGTGCCGGCAGAAGTGAAAACTTGATTATTAATTAACGTTGAGCATGTTTGATATTTTGGAATGGTTAGGGAATAATTTTGCACCAATTGCTTTATCAGTATAAAAGTACTATCATTTATGTGGTAGAATACAATATTCATTTATTGCGCTATCGTACACAAACATGACAATTTATATCACATTAAAAATTTAACACTTTAAAACTATTACAATTATTTTACATTAAAAAGTTCATCTCTCCGAAAAATCAACTTTCATCCATAATTTCAACGACTTTTTCACCATCATCATTACCAGAACTATCATCGCCAATCTCTAAAACTGATACTATAGGTTTATGGTAGCTGAAGTAAGAAACGAACAGTTTTGATTCGAACCTATTTAAATGTCTAATAAAGACCGCATCAATAGTAGTTTTGTATTTCGTTGTGCTAAGATTGCGATCATTCGACATAGTTAAACCAAATTCATTATTTATTTGAAAATATATATTGAATATAATATATAAATACATGAAATTTTCGCCAAATTGATTCACCAGTAATTTTTTTTTTGAACAAGTATACTTTTGCGTCCCAGATAGGTACGTATGGCGGCGGCGACGGCCGCGGTTGCTGGCACTGCCGCGCGCGCGCACTAACTTACTGCGCGATGCGCCTCTGACGCGTGCACTCCGCAACCTCAACATTATCGCGGCGGAAGTGGACCTGTTTTGTTGTGCTCTGAGCGAATTTACAAAATTCGCATTACATGTTCTGTGTTACAGAAATTAAGTTGTTTATAGTTTTTGTTGTGTTAATGTTGTTTATAGCTACTCTATTGTATTGGGTGTGTACCTGTAAAGATAGTTGTATGTATGGAAATAAATAAATAAATTAATATCTATGGGTACTTATCATTATGAAACAATATGAACAGAAAACACAGTAATTTTATGAATTAGGTATATTAACACAGTACAGAATTAGGTATAATTACAGTTGATAAGTCATTAAATTTTACAATGTCAAATTAAAAATGTAATATATATGTATATTTGCTTCATATATCCTTGCCTTCATATATTTTTACCTACCAGTCAATATATTAAAATAGTTTCCTTTAATTTTTTTGTACCTCATCACCTTCTTTAGTGTCTTCAGACATATTTGTCGTAAGCATGAGCAAAGTACCTGTTTCAGCCTTCCTATAACTAGCCATCGCTTTGTCGTATTTGCTGATTTCGGCGTCACCTGCTCCTTCGACAAGAATTGGCTTCTGGAGTTTACCTTCTACTGCTTCTGTGGCACCTTCTGTGCCTCCCAGCATGATGGTAACCTTATACTTCCATGTTGACCAATTTTGTTTGCCTTGCAATTTTCCTATATCTATTTTGGTATTGAAATCCATTTTGTGGACCCTCTCTTCTTATTTTTCTCTGGGGACCAGAACCTCTTAAAGCAAAATGTTGATTCCTAGCAGAACTACAGCAAACATTGGTTCCCTAGCAACCACTACACTATGGTAGTAGTCCAACCTCTTTACACTGATGCTAGGTAGGTTAGTATATCACCTCAACAATACTTTTTACTTCCATGCCATAAAGTAACTTACACTGAGCAAGTAATATATATAACTTATATATAACAATAAACCTTTTACTTAATACCTACTTACACATAAGTTGATGTTGAGTTTTTTTTTTAGTCCCACTGCATTTGGCTTCGCTCGTTTTTGATGTAGTTGATTGTTCTGTCATCTTGTGGTTATTTAGAGAGGGGATAGCTGTCTACTCTCCATCCGTCTTACGCTTTTTCGATCAGGTCACGTGTCCTGACGCGAGTTTAAGATTTTATACCCATTACAGAAAAAGTGCTCAACGCCGCTAAAGAAGTTTTCACTTCAACCGTCTTACGCTTTTTCGATCAGGTCACGTGTCCTAACGCAAGTTTAAGATTTTATACCCATTACAGAAAAAGTGCTCAACGCCGCTAAAGAAGTTTTCACTTCAAAAAAACTTATTCGTTACCCATGTTGCTTGATATTCTACAATTGTCTTATCTAAATTGAATAACACAGCCAAAATTTAAAAATTTGCATTGAGCGCCGCCTGTTCATAGATAATTTTTGGGTAGGGTGTGATTTTCTGGAGTTTGGTATTTGATGACATAATTATGTCTGGTCATACTGGTGTACTTCTATGAATTCAGCGATACAAAAAAATACAGCAAGATTTGCACCGCGCTCACGACAAAACCATTACACAATGTGAATATAGATCACCGTGGTCCATATTTTGCGAATAAAGAGACAATGTGCCCAGCGCACTGCAGCACGGCAGCCTTGCCCCGTTGGATTGCAATGCTTATTCGCTGTAAGTGTCAGTAGTAAGATCACGTGTCACTTCGACGAAGTCTCGAATACAAAAGGAGAAAACGTTTCTACCCCTCCCTAAACAATCACAGATTTTGATGAGTTTTGGAAATGTTATAGATGTTATCAATATCCAGGTTTATAAGTTTTGATTTTTATCATTATATTAAAAGAATTTAAATTAATGAGTATTTAAATACCGATATTTTCTCAAAACTTGTATCTCTACTTTGTGATCTAATCTAATTTCTGTCAGATATAAAATGAGACCAACATTTTTAGATTTGATTAATTTTTACTATAGAAGAAACGTTTTCTCCCAGAATGCAAATATGCGCAAATTCTAAGTCAAAACTTGAAGAAGCTATAATTGTCCTTATCGCACTATTCTGTTCGGGCGTTTAGCGGCGAGACAGCATCACTTCGTTAAAATACCTATTTTTTCTGTAGGAGCTTCTCTTCCCGTTCCCCTTAATAGCGAGACCAAAAGCGGATGGATATATAAGGTTACTTTCCAGTATTTAAAAATGTCATAGCCTAGACCAGATTACCACACGAGAATACTAGCACGACCTGCGATGCTGGGTCACGTCTCTAAAAGATGCACGAATCCGAGCACATTTTGGAAGGGCCTGCTGCCTAAACGGACAATATCTTTGAGAATTCAGAATTTGTACTAATTATACCAAAATAATATTTAAATACCTAATACAATAAAATGTATAATCCATATTGGCTTAACTAATTTCACTACCCTCAAGGTAGCCAAGAACACTAAAAACAAAACTATTATAAATAAGTTCCAATAATAATTTTGCACCGTGCAGTGTTTCTATTAGAGAATAGTCTTTGAGAGAAGCCCATGCTCTACTTGTGACACATACAAAGATTAACCACTGGTAAAAATAAATAAAAAACATAAGTGGAGTTTTTAACAGAACCGTACTCGATGCGCCAATAACTCTTGTGAAATCAGTGATTCTTATAAATAAACATTTATTTGTAGTAGTAGGGGCAATAACAAAATATAAAAACAAAGGAAAAGCTCCTGCTAAATTTCTGTCTGTCTAATTAGGTGCAAGTTAGAGTGACGTTGTATAAAAAATATTTAACGATTAACGCTCTAAATAGCATTGTTCGCGAGGAAGCACATAGTTTAATAAGGCTAACGCTGCCTCTCTTCATTTCAATTTAGGTCAACTGACCCTGAAATAGAAGTCGTGCAGATGGGAAAAAAAAGTATGTATAAAACAGCCAAATGCTTAGGCCCTATCCTATTACCAAAGTGATGCCAGATGACATGAACTTGAAGATACACTAGAAAGTAAATTAAATATACTAGGATTTTGTTTATTAAATTTATCCTTGGATGGTATTTAAATCAAACAAAACAAGTTCTTATGATGATATCAATGAATAATCGTAAGGTTAGATGATTAGAGGTTACTTAAGATATTAAAGCTTGATTTATATTATAATTGCATATTGTTCTATTTAAGTCATAACATAAACATTTGTGTTATTTATATCAAAAACATAAGTTTTTGATTACATTTTTGTACTTATACTGTTATATAAACTTAAGACTTACTTCAGCTATTTAATTGTGTAATAGGCATATCGCGAGGACGCGCTTATATTGTCAGGATGGACGAATGTTATCATAATACATTTAGAAAGTTATTGTGAGACACTGTATTGGTTATAATTTATTTAAGTTTTATATTATTATGTAATAATTCATTGATACACTTGAAATATGTAAAAATATTTATAATAATAATTATAATATAAAATAGTTAAATGTGTAATGTATATATTTGTATGTAATCAATATTAAAGTTCTTCAATTTATGTTATTTAAAGACAGTCAATTGACTCGCTAGTAGACAGTAGAGGGGGACTGTTCCGCTTTGTAAAAGGGAAACGAATTAAGTCAGTTGTTCGCCTGCAGTTGAGTGGAACAGTCGTCTAAGAAGTGTACTCCCGACTCAGAAGAGTTTGATATGTAAGTGCGAGTTACCATTACCGTTTATTTTATTTGGTTTTGTTAATGCTAATTATGTAAATTTAATATATGGTATTATTGATAATATTGTTTGAATTGTGTGAAATATAATCTAACAACCACTCAATGTGTACGTTCCTTGCAATGACCTTTTCCTTAGTATATAATAAGAAATATCTAACACATGGGAACACACGAACACAGTTACAAAGCTGACATGTTTAAAATATCGCATAATACTGATTATTACGAGCGTTTTTCACAAAATTATGAACATTTGCATTAGGATTTGAATTATCTAACAGCCAAGTTTTCAAATAAACGGTGTCGGACTACAATTTTTGACCAATAACAGACGATTAATTGAAAATTTTCCGGAAATTATAAAGATTAAAATAAGTAGCTTTCATATGACATGTGTTTATATATAATTTTAGATTTTATTGACATTTATTGGTATATAATTTGTATTGAATTTTCTTGACATTTTAACTTAACATTAATTAATTTGAAATTGTATTCATACGTCTGTAAAGACAAGTTTTAGCGGAACTACATTCTTATTATTATTATTTATTTATAAATTGTACTTGAAACTTATGAACGAATAAATTAATATGAGCATTAATCCATAAATGCATAAAAAATATAAAAAACAAATGTGTCATTTCCTGCAGCGCTATCAGTTATCAAATATGGAATAACATAGTATCAATTTTCAATTTACCGAAGACAAGGGGTAGTCTTCCCGGCCTGGCTTACTAATTCACTATTTAAAATGCATTAAACGGAATAACAGCAATGATATACTTAGGTAAATGTTAAGTATCGTGAATCGTTGCCTGTGACGAATGAAGGCACTGACCGTGTTCAATTGTCATCAAAACTTATTATGACGTAAATTATATAGGTGATAGTAACCATAAATTTTTCCTCTAAATGTGGAAGTGTTTTCCTTACCTGGCAAGTAGACTGACTTGTGACGTTGTATCCGCGGGTACAAATGGTAGAGTCCACGATAATAGCGCCGTAGATTGTCCTACACTCCCAGTTGTTCACGCCGCGGAGGAACACCCAGTTCAGGTTCTCTGGGGAAGCCTCTACGCAGAAAAAATAAAACATACAATTTCTAAGCGATAATGACATGATGATGGCCAAGGACAATGTCTATGGACTGACGCACAGGGGGCCCATAGCTCGAATCCTACCGCAGGCTTCAGATTAGCCATATCCTAGGGCGTTTTGAGTATACTTGCCAGGCTGTCTACTAACTTCAAGTAAAAAATCTGTCACCATGCACGTAAAGATGTGTTACGGCTGCTGTCTTTGGGAGCAATACATTTTTAATTTAGGCTATCCTTACAGGTTTAAATCTTAAGACTCATCATTACTAACCAACAGGAGATATTGTCGTCAAAGGATTAGCTAAGCTAATCAGAAATACAAAGTGTATCCATCTTCTTCTTTCTGTGTATATCCTACTGTAAGTGGGATCAGCTTATCAGTTATCTTCTCAGTACCCTCCATTTTCATACACATATCATTAATATATCAAGCAATTTCTCAATTTTCAGCCTATTGCGTCCATATCACACTCATTTGATTACTAAATTCCTTGTTTGTTTCAAAACTCTCCATCCATCCCATGCCCATATCACGTCAATGTAAACTTTTCGCTCTTGGTAATTATATTAAATGTTTTTATTATTGATAATGATGTAACCTTTTAACAATTACCAATATGGCACCTCTTGCTCAGTGTGAGTCACAGTGTGCCGCAAGGTAGCGTCCTCGGGCCTTCCCTCTTTTTGATGCAAACATAAATTACCATACTTCCAGACGTAGCTGTTATTGGATCTAAATCCAACTACATTTACAAACACTTTTACAATTAAGAATTACCGTTAGTCCAAAGACGTCCCCAACCACTGGCAGTAAGTCGAATTCCATTGTAGTCCTTGTCCTTAGAAGCTGAGTTCTGGAGCCTGATGGGTTTGATGAATTCTGTGAAGCATTGGAAAAATTTTTGCACATTTTATTAAGGCGTGTATGTGAAAATCGCCTGCAAAGTTTGGTTTTTATAAACCTTTACGTGTAAACATATTCTCTTGTTTTATAAATTGATTGACATCTACTATCACGAAACATGATGTTGTAGTTTTTAGTTTATTGCATTTGAGATTAACTTATTTTTTATTTTTTTTATTTGTGTATGTGTCGCTTAAAAGGATGTAGGCACAGATATGATATTATTTATTTACAGGGAAATAACTTGAATGTCTATGGATGTAGGTCGATAGATGCACCGTATCGACCGGAAATAACTAATTATTGCTGGAAGCTTCTATAAAACTACAATAACATTGTGAAATCGATGGCACTTCCGTGTGAACTACGTGTAACGGTGCTCATTACGATTCTTAAAAGCCTATGTAGGCCCACAGGCGGTGTAAATATCTCACTACTAAATGACAGCGTGCCTAGCATACTTGCATTGCCCAGTCGAATGCTATACTTTTTTTTATTTGGATGCAAAAAATAATTGTGGATTACCACATTTGTTATGTTTTTTGGAAATTCTTTTTAAAACAACAGCATTTCATATATTTTTTTACCCATTGATCAAGCAGTCACCATAAAATTTGCAAGGATTTGTTGTCAACATATACCTATATTATTCCTAAATCCAAATAATGATTACCTGAAGAAGAGTTCACCTTCAAAGTGATCAAAATAAGAGAAACAGGGGGCGTTTCTAAGGGGACAAAGCGACATCTATTGTCAAACTGAATTGAACTACATTTACATTAAATTACAAGACTAATATTACAATTAGCTTTAAACTTGTTTATGATCACGCAACTCGATAACATTGTGATTTTCGTATGAGCATCTGCTAAGCAAAAGAGCTTACAATAATATTCCTTTCGTTGTAATGTGTAAGCCTTTTTATAGGCATGTTTTCGTGGTGCGAATGCGTTGTCGAAGGCATGCTTTGAAACTTAGAGTTAGAATAGTTTTCCTTACCGTTGAATATAAGTTTTCTCCCAAATTTCAGCAGACCGATATCATGGGGTTGAACAATGCCTGGGATATTCTCATTGTATAACGGGTAATTGTAGTAATCGGTGGTTTCAAAGATGGAGTCAGGCCGGGTCAAGTTCACGACACCAGCACGGATGACGATGGTCACGCGACTAAGGAAAATAACAGCAGTATAAGATATTAACGACAAAACCGTTTTATCTTCATCTGCAGTTGAACCCTTAAAACGGTGCTAAGCATCGCGGACTGAAATAAAATACAATATTTTATAATACAACATGTTTCTTTTTTATAAATATACCGAACCAACTTTCAACTCCGGTATAAATTATGCAAGTCAGTTATTAGCGTTAAATGGAATATACCCTAGAAAGAGTACACTTTACAGGTATGGATAAAATATATATTCTTCTAGAGGATATGCTTAATCCGAAAACACGATTCAATATATTTATCTTTACGGAAAAAATCATGTATAATAGGGGTTAAAGTATGAAATTTTCGTTTTATTGTAATAGGTACTTTCGAATTGACATAAAACCTTCATGGTTTGAGATGTTTGAGTGAAACTTTTTTAACATCGTACCTATGAGGTTCTTCTTTAAAAAAATTTGCAACAATCGATTATCGTTTCTTATTCCGCCTTATACGTCTGCAGTCAGACATTTTTCAAACTTCTCCTTAAGTATTACTCGAACCTTGTCCATCCAGAGAGCATAATAATGGCATGCTTGGTGTAGGTATACTTACGCAGCAGTACAGTGAGCGGCGGTGAGACCCCACTCAGGATGTATAATAGAGCCACCGCAAGAAAAAACGGCCCCAACTGGCGACACCATACGTAGGGAGAGCTGGTGCGGGATCTGCCCATCTGCGGCTTCCCATCCTGACACGATGCGAGATGGTGATCTCTCTGGAAGAAACGAAATTATGGGTGAATTGAATTAAAAAAAGTCATTGTATAAAGTTAGGTATAATAATAACAAATATTACATTACATACATTACGTACATTAAATTAATATTTTAATGAAGCACATAAAAATATATAGTCACAATCCCGCCTAATTTTCCTGCTAAGCCGACATGACGTGACAAACGCCACGCAGCCAAACCGGAAGAATTTTCGAAGCGTTTCGCTACTAAACGAAGCATCCTCAGGAGGTCTTGACTCTACGAGCGCACGATCGAGAATGAGCGGCCGGCGGCTCAGCACGCCTTTATATAGACTCGAGATGAGTTAGCACGCCTTCTTCTAGACTGGAGCGTGAGTCACTGCTCTTTGTTGTGGTTAACAATTGGTAAGTTATACGTTTTTAAAGTGCCCAATTCATCATAATGGCAATAAACTGATTACAAATAATAATTTTAAATTATTTATATTATGCAATGTGTTTTTGAATATGAATCATATCGTAAAAAAATATTATAAAATTACTTCCTAAAACAAATACATGTTCAAATATTTTGTAGTGGCAAATTATCGTTAAAAATACGTAACAGTGGTGATGAAACCAATTGCGTCTCATTCAACAGTGCAACGCCTGCACTATGTTTTAATATTTCTAACTGTTCCAAAACACACAATCGAAATCCCTTATCACAACAATGTTAAATCTAAAAGGTATTACTATCAAGGAGTTGATGACTGCTTTTAATTAAATGTTTTGTAAAGTGAGACTGTTCGGGATGGTCGTTCCTATACGCGGATTTGTGTTCTTTATATCTAATATCAAAATTACGGCCAGTTTGACCAATATAAACACTGTTACATTCGTCACAGGTAAGTTTGTAAACACCGGATTTTTATTTGTTTTCTAAACGATCTTTTCCGTTACAGAAAAGACGTAGATTTTGGTTTGTTTGAAAACTACATGGACGTTATTTTTCTTAAATATATTGTTTTTTTTAGAGATTGGTCCCATATAAGTTAGTCTACCTACGTACTTGATATTTCTGTCAGTAGGGCAAGAACATAGGAGTGACATAGCTCTATAACGTTGTTTAACTCCTATATTCTTGCCCTACTGATAGAAATATCAAGTACGTAGGTAGCCTAACTTAATGAGACCATCTCTCAAAAAATTTCCAATGTATTTAAGAAAAATAACGTTCATGTGACTTTTCGAACAAACCAAATTCTACACCACATTTATGTACACTTGGTATTAAATAGGTATATGACAAAACTACGTTTGTATGGAAAACGCTACGAAGACACTTACGAAGACCTTAACAAACCACCCGCCTCGTGCCGATTGATCATACGGTAGAGGTGGGAAATAAAATGTCCGAAAAGGGCAAAGTAGCTCACTGAGCCCTTGTCGAAATACTACAAGTCGATAAAGCTTGATTATTTCGTTTAGATAGTTCGTACTTAACTACAAAAAATACTTGGCTATAGGCTCTAAGTAGTCTCAGACTGACGCAAGCGTCTTATCAAGAGTAATTTGACGGAAATACGATGGTCCAAGCAATCAAAGAGTAGTGTAAAAACACTTTTAATACTGATTGTGATTAAAATAGGTTATGAGAATGTAAAATGTTTTTGCATTATCGCAGATATAACAAGTGGTACTTGTGGAATTAAGCATATTATAGTAGTAGTATCTATATCTATGAAATTACCATCGGGTATGACCGCGATGTTTAAAACGAGAAATACCAATGTAACAAAACGCCTTTAATGCAAAACGCATTAGAAGCAAAACGGGTATAATACACCATCGCGGAGTTTTTTGTACACCTTCCTATATATTTACTTAACATTACATTATGTACTTATCCTTAAGCACGTGTTCAGTGCGTGCGATAAAGGAGCTAATCAGGAAATTTTTGTTCGATATTTTTTTACAATGTCCAGACTTAAATTAAAAAAAAATGTTTTTTTTTAAGAATTTTTTTTTTGCGATCTATAATTTTTAAGAGGTTAGCCCTAAAATACATATATAAAAATTGTTAATTTTACCTATCTAAAATATTTCACGGGACCGTGGAGCCGGGAATACAGGAATGGCAATGGTAACAATGAACACTCACTGACATGTTTGTGAGTGAGAAAGTCATATTATACTCTAAGTGTTCTTAATAACATTTGCTCGCTGAGTACAGCCATACGCCAAAAACCAAAGTGGGCATATTGATATTTAGCTCCATTGAGTCAGTGGTCTATTATTACATGCTATAATAAAAAAAATAGACCAAAAACTAAAACGTCATATCACGAATAGAATAAGTACTAAGATCAATAAAGAAAAAGACTACTAGCTATTTAGCCCAAACGAGTATTGGAAATGACATTATGGCACAACGCGATTTAGACTCACCTCGTTTTAGACACACCTCGTTTTGGACACACCTCGTTTAGACACACCTCGTTTTAGACACACCTCGTTTAGACACACCTCGTTTAGACTCACCTCGTTTTAGGTACTCAGCGATCAAACGGTAGTTAGCTCACATACGCGTGTCAAGGATAGGAACATATGAGGTTTTTTAGAAACTATGCATGGTGGCGTAGAATAAAATTAAATTTACTAGAATAATACGCACGTGATAGGTAGGTGGTACTCGAACAAATATCATAGGTTATTAAAGTACCACCAACTTAACTGTGCAGTTTTCGAGGGCGCTACTTGTCAAGGAAATCAACTACAAACAGTCACAATTTGAAGGAATGTTGTAGTTCTTTTTTTTGCCGCCTGAACAGATAAGTTGGTGGGACTATATGAGAGCAGTCGAATGAAACCAGTCCAAAATCCAAAATGGCAGATTCAAGATGGCCACCAATAAACTCCACTGAAATCCTTTTTTTTTCTGTGACTGAAGCTCATATCAACAGCCGTTATAAGCGACCGCCGTTGAACAAAGTCCTCCCACATTGAATTTGCTAAAATCCTCACACTTAGCAGGCATCTTAGGGATCCCAGTGTAAGATGGGAATGCACTGCTGCCTATTCTATGGTATTTGTTTCCTTCGTCTTACGGTCTTATGACTTACACAAGAAGATAGGGGTACAATTCTGGCCTGGCACCCCACGGCTTCGATAAAATACTATAGGCTCACCTCTCGCGATTTCAGGGAAGGTCACCTCTGTTGCAGCGGATACCTGAAAATACATTTCGTTATAAAAAAAACGAGTGACAGCATATATAGTGTCACGAATCTTCTGAAGATGGCACTTCGAGACATTTTCAATCCTACTATAATTCAAGATAAAACGTAAAAATATAAAAAAAAGTATCAAGGATAAAACTGGCGTTATATATTATATTTGATACTAGCTGCGCCCTGTGGTTACACCCGCGTAGTGATGGATGATGATGATAAAAATAATGATAGATTTATGTGTTAATCCAGCGCCTTATCAACCTCCATGTCATATATGTTTGTATAAGATTTATATATGGCTTGCGCAAATATGATCATGTCTCCGATTTTCGTAATAAGCTTAAGCCCCTATTCGCCGTCGCCTGAATGCTTATCTCTCCTTCACAGTATTCTGTTCAATCCTTTATCCCCGCGCTACCTTAAGACTGGAGGGATATACAAAAAGAGAAAACGTTTCTACCCCCCTAAACAATCACCACTTTAGATGATTTTTGTAAATGTTATAGATGTTATAATGTATAATATCTAGGTTTATATGTTTTGATTTTTATCATTATATTAAAGGAATTTGAATTAATGGGTATTTAAATACCGATATTTTCTCAAAACTTGTATCTCTAGTTTGTGAATTATTTATACGAAAAATAATGATAAATTAAGAAAAAGGAAAACCTATGTTTGTTTATATATGATTGTTTATTCTGTCAGTTATAAAATAAGACCATAATTTTTAGATTTGTTTAATTGATTTAAATGAATTGTGTCAATTGTTAATGTGTGATTTAAATGTGTAACAATTTTTAAATTATGATATTAATAAGTGGAAGTGGTTACTGCCGTGCTTATTATAATAAATAAATAAAATAAATGTTTATAATAGGAGAAAAGTTTTCTCCCAGAACGCAAATTATGCGCAAAATCTAAGTCAAAACTTGAAGAAGCTGCATTTATCCTTATCGCACTATTCTGTTCGGGCGTTAAGCGGCGAGACAGCACCACTTTGTTAAAATACCAATTTTTGTGTAGGAGCTTCTCTTCCCGTTCCTCTTGAGGAACAATTTTAATTTTTTAGAAGCGCTCGTAGCGAAGTTTACTTAGCTGTTCTCAACCGATCAGCAAAGTTAACCAACGTCGCGCGCGGTCAGAAGTTGGATGGGTGACCGCTAGTGACATTACTACTGAGCGTTTAGGTGCTTCGGAGGGCACGTTAAGCCGTCGGTCCCGGTTGTCGTCTTAGGATGGCAGTCGTTATAGCATGGTGGTAGGGCATTTTGCGAATGCCCGCCTGGCTAGCTACCACCCTCAAGTAGAAAGTCTGTCGCCAAGCACCTAACGGTGTGTTCCGGCAGCTGTCCTTGAGTGCCAGTACTTCTAGGTTAGCCTGAACAACATCTTCGACCACATCATCACTTACCATCAGGTGAGATGGTGGTCAAAGGCTAAACAATGAGGCAAAAAAAATAATATATATATATATATCTTCATCTACCCATTCTCTGTCGTTACGGTCATTAGAAAACTTAACGCTACAACAACCTGCAATAAAACTACTTTCTACCACTATTCATTTGCCGCTGAAGCTGTCAGACTGTGGAATCCTCTACCGCTACAAATTAAATGTGCTCCTTCATTGAAATCTTTCAAGGATCAAGTCAAAAACTATTAAACTTTTGCTGTAAATTTCTGTATGTTAGATATCCTTTTTAATTTAATTGTGTTTAACATGTATTAAGTTATATGTGTATTTATATAATATATGTATACTTTGTATTTATTATAGATAGATAGAAAACACTTTATTTGCACAAGAACTTAAAATTAACATTATAATAAAAAAAAAACTTAAACAGAAATACACTAGCGATTTCTTCCAGACACCAGTATAATAATATAAGTAATTATAATAAATAGATTCAGGCGTTACTTTGCGGAAATCCATATTTAATAATAACAAATATTTTTTTAAATATTTTAAGAAAACATTACATTAATATTTTAATAAAACACTTAAAAAAGATATAATATATATCTAGTGTCAATTCCGCTTAATTTTCCTGTTAAGCCGACGTGACGTCATAAACGCCACGCAGCCAAACTGGAAGAATTTTCGACGCGTTCGCTTCTACACGAAGCATCAGGTCTTGACTCTACGAGCGCACGATCGAGAATCCCCTTTTTTATATTATTTAAGTGTTTTATTAAAAAAATGATTTAATGCTTCCTTAAAATATCTTAAAAATAATTGTTATTATTAATTTTTATATTATTTATGGTTCACTATTGTATCGATAATGGTTTACACATAAAATATACATAGGCGGCTTTTTTGTAGGACAATTTAAGATAAACATTTCGGTTATACATTCTGTAGGTGATTAAGAAATTATTTGTTCTACCGTCGTAAAACGTCGGAACAAAAATAATGATAAGTATACGCGATAGTTGTTTAATTACTTTTTGACACTGAGTTATCCTGAATAAGGATAGTGTTGCCTAGGCGTTTAGTGTAATATATTATACCTATAGGTATACAGTTGCTATACGAGTACATATATTTAATGATAAAATTAAAGTTTATCACTATCACTACATAGTATAAAATAAAGTCGCTTCCCGCTGTCTGTCTCTATGTGTGCTTATATATTTAAAACTACGCAACGGATTTGATGCGGTTTTTAGATAGAGTGATTCAAAATAAAGGTTTATATGTATAAATTTAGTAGAAAAACACTGATAACTTAAGAGGTTACTAATGTGATGTCGTAAAAAAACTCATTTTTTGCACAACTCTACTATGACTATGGTATATGTCGATCTCTTTGGGATAACTCACAATAAACACTTTTTATCCTTTACTTTTTCCAAAAAATAATTGCTACTTTATGAAGTTATTTCAAGCAATACAGCATTAATCCTTATCCAATTAAGTATCTTAAAAATACATTGTGGATTTAATATAGACAAATAGCATAGTAGAAAGAGTGGGAAGTAAGTTACCTTCATACAAACGCACCGCGCGCGGCTTGTATGTGTGCGCCATAATATCTATGCGTCCCGCACGCACACTCTAACAAAATCTCGACCCGTTTCTCAGTGCGCCAATTGGGGCTAACATCGCACAAAGTTTGAGCGTCACGGCTTTTCGGCACCTCTAAATAAATTAAAAATGTGTGATAATCGCAGGAGAACTTATTGCTGTGTGTTTGGCTGTTTAAACAGTTCATCTATTCCAGAGTTGTCTCTGTTCAGATTACCTACTGAACAGGAAAGGTAAGCAAGTCACTTATTCTAGCATACCTATAATTTTTAATTGATGATGAGTGAGATACCTATAGATTTTATTTGGTAGTTTTCTATCAGGCAGACGAAGTAGGCAGGCGTACTTTCCCACTACAATGTATTACCTAGGTATATTTGATCTGTCAATTGATATGCCGCTATTGCTTTGTTTACATTTAGTTATGCCGATTTCTCAGTATTGTAGGTAGGTATAGTAACTAAATACTTACAGTTATAAAATCGTAATTGTGAATCAGATAAATAGAGCAAAGGCCGAATCGTAACCATTCGTAACAACAACAAATATTAATTATAGTCTAAGAGACAGGCGTTAGTTTTCGAGGTGCTATCAAAACCCCTATTTTGACATATTTTTAGTTCCACCAATAACTCCCATAGTACAACTTTTAAAAATGTAAGTTATTTAGCATAAAATCACAGAAGCAAAGTTATTTTGGTTTTTTCGTATAAAATGTATGCAAAAACAAACAAAACTTTTCAATAACTAAACAATAAAAAACTAACGCAATAACTAAACATGAACTACGAAACCTTACATATGGGCGTGTCCGAAACGGCGCTTTTTTTTATAAATAGTACTGTTCTGAATCTTGAATACATTTATGTATTTGTTAGGTATACTTTTGTTGAACTTTATTGAATCACTGAATTAGTTATACAGAGATGTGTCATCTTTGGCAAGGGCCGGGCTTTAAACTAGTGAATTGGTTAACAGTACGCGTTGGTTGGAACGCGTCGAAAATTTTTCCGGTTTGGCTGCGTGGTGTTTGTGACGTCACATCGGCTTAACAGGAAAATTAGGCGGAATTGTGACTAGATATATTTTTATATATATATATTTTTTGAGTGTTTTATTAAAATATTAATTTAATGTTTTCTTAAAATATTTTAAAAATATTTGTTATTATAAAATGAAAATATGTTGAATTTACGAATTGTAAAGTTGTTATCTTTCATATTCCCCGTAACTACCTGCCTATAGTCGTGAGGACCTCTATTTGGCTTAATGTTTTATTATGACTTTTTTCTAAAACTATTGCTATTTCTACTGTAATTTTTTTTTGTCTTACCGCAGAAACAGCTAAAATTGCGACCAGTACAAGTACACGCTGGACCTCCATTTTGCCAACTAAATCAACAAATTATCATATTTTGAATGTTATATCGGCAGACGCGCACGATTAAATGATAACAGTTGCAATTAATCAATAAATTAATCTATAATCACAACTCTTACGTTAGATAATGCCGTGAATAAGAAATAGTTAAGTTATCACATACTTCGGTTTTACCCAAGATTAATGAAAACCTGGAAAAAATATAGAATGGGTACGTATTCGCTTGATTGGGCATATCGGTCTTTTAGGAACGAAATCATTATGCACTAACACTGCCTTTTTTTTTTCTCGCTGGGATAAATGCGTTACGCATACCCTCCCGTCGGGGGATGGGAGGGTTATGTGGGACTCCCCGGTGGTAAAGACCGGTATACCCATTAAACGACCCGGTGGCATTCCAGCATCGCCTGTATGGAGGAGGACTGGGAGACTGGCAGAGCCTTTACGTCCAGTCCTCCGCCGACGACCGCCCGCCTTTACAGCGGGGCCCACACGCCCCTCCCAGCAGGAGAGGCCCGGGAATGACCAGGAATGCTCGGCCATTCCCGCCCGACGGAGGTGGTGAATAAGTGCAATGCGAGAGAAGGCACCCCCGCGCCTGTCTCTCGCTATTCACCACCGGGAGGGAGAACTCGTCTTCTCCCACCCCTTCTTTGCCTACGCAGTGGCGCCGCAATGGCGTGGCGTCTTCCTCCCTTGCGCGCTCTGCCGCCTCCTTTTGGAAAATCACTTCCTCGCAAAAGGAGGCGACCGCTGCCCAGGCCACCTCGCCCTCCAACATGGCATTGACCACGCTGGGGAGCGAGAGGTCCGGCCCAACTACTGCGACCAACCTGCGGCGCAAGTCGGACCACGTAGGGCACACCTCCAGCGTGCGCTGCGCCGTGTCCTCTGTGGCGCCACAATCGTGACACGGCAGTGATTCCTCCCTTCCGATCCGGTGAAGGTATGATCCGAAGCATCCGTCCCGGATAACACCTGCACCAAACGAAACGAGAAACCCATGGGACCGCCCTAGCCAATCCTGCAGGACTGGCCCAACTGCATCCAATGTACGGCGGCCAAAAGTGGCGGAGGCGAGGTCCTCCGTCCAATACTGGACGACAGCTTCCCTCGCCTCACGCCGTACGGACTCCCGCTCTTCCAGGGCGATGGACTCTCCGAGAGCCTTACGCCCCGACATTCAGTCGTACACTTTGGCTAGCACTCCCGCCTCGAGCTCCCAAGGAGGGGATGCACTAACACTGCCTATAGAAGCTTTATGTATAGATTATAAAAAGGTTACGATTCGTAGGTTACGATGGATATCGAAGCGCTCATAGCGAAGTTTACTTAGCTGTTCTCAACCGATCAGCAAAGTTAAGCAACGTCGCCCGCGGTCATGAGTTGTATGGGTGACCGCTAGTGACATTACTACTGAGTGCTTCCGTGCTTCGGAGGGCACGTTAAGCCGTCGGTCCCGGTTGTTGTCTTAGGATGGCAGTCGTTATAGCATGGTGGTAGGGCATTTTGCGAATGCCCGCCTGGCTAAAAATCGCCAAGCACCTAACGGTGTGTTCCGACAAGTGACCATGAGAGCCATTACTTCTAGCTACTAGCCTATAAGTAATTTAAAAAAAGATTTATTTTTTTTGTCTTACCGCAGAAACAGCTAAAACTGCGATCAGTACAAGTACACGCCGGACATCCATTTTGCCAACTAAATCAACAAATTATCATATTTTGAATGTTATATCGGCAGACGCGCAGGATTAAATGATAACAGTCAATAAATTAATCTATAATCGCAGCTCTTACGTTAGATAAATAAGAAATAGTTAAGTAATCACATACTTCGGTTTTACCCAAGATTAATTAAAACTTAATAGGGCATGGCTAAACTGTGGATGTTTGCAAAAGTTTCAAAGCTAGAATTGTAATAACCCCTTAACCTAGCCTACTTTATTTTTTTTTATTTTTTCTTATAGAAGAAATTATTTTATTATTCTAATGAATAGTTTTATTATTAATGTAAATGAATAGTTTAACCTATACTTGAGTGTTGGACTGATAGTAGTTTTGGCCAAGGTGTGATAGTCTAGTCTAATGGTGGAACCATACATTATGAACCGTTGTAGTAACCTAAATCCTTTTCGGGACGCTAAGACAAGCTATATACCTATAAGTTCAGAACTAAGTACATCCACATCCTAGTATACAAATAAATATAGCAGAATAAGAAGATTCCTAATAAGATTCTAACATTGTCAGTCACTAACAATTCTACCCTAAATTCACATGTCAGATATTCTATGATTATATACTAAGTTTGTCAGTAGTTGTAAAATTCAGCTATCACTAATTGGCCTTATTTATCTTATATTCCCAGTTATTCATCATTGCATAAAATAACTAAACCTTAAGAACCATTATCTAATAGTTCTATTATTCAGAGGAGATGAAGTAAAATGGAACACAACTAATATTCTAATAATTAAGAAATATACAACTAATTTTCGTGCTTTGTTGAATTGATGTTTATAAAATAAAGTAAATCAGATAAAATTAGATTATTAATCATGGTGAGTAGTAATAAAGGATTTATAATTTAAACTAAACGTAAATAGTTTGCATAGATTCCATATGTACTGCAACTGTACCTGTTAGAAGATTTCTCTGAAATATAAAACGTTATCATTATGCGGTCAAAAAGTTGACAATATATTTTTAGAACTAAATGCAAATAGTTTCCATAGATTCTGTATGAAATGCAACTTATGTAATTGTGTAAATTCTCTGAAAATTATATAAATTAAATATTCTATGATTAGTAGGTATTCTATGGATTATTTACATTGTAGGGGATGAAGCTAGAATAACCCCATGGGCTTTCGACCATCTGGGCGGCCGGATTAAGGGGCCCCTTTGTGACTAAGTCAACGATCTCCGTTTATCATTTTAGCTTTAACCCCTCCTTGTTATTTTGTGTCGGTGGAGTTTGGAACACAATGCTAGAGCTTCGTTTAACTTTAGGCTTAGTTTTAAGATATCGTTTTATAAGTTAATTTATTGTCTCTCTTACTTTTATTTTGCATGATAAACATTTTCTGTTTGTTTGTTTTATTTGAATTTCCAATTATATTTGGTAATGATTATATTTGGCATACTCTGATGTAATACTCAGACAGATCTATGTCTTAGGGAATTGTAAAAAGTTAGTTGTTGTATATTAATTAACTGCCGCGATATACAGATGATAATATCAACCAGTGACCTGGATATCTCTAAACTGTCTTTTAGTCTGCGAGAAATCAAAAGAGCGTGTGTCTCTAGTCAATTGATTAATTTCATCAACCATAGCTTCATTATTTTAACAGAGTATCTCATTTAGTATCTTGGAGGTATTTTATCTGATCTGAAAGAAAACACCCTAAATTCCCTTGTTAAAACATAATAATTTCAGAATGCTGCCCTGAAAGAAAACACCCTAAAATTCACAGCTAATTTAATAACTATGACTTACGTAAATAATCTCTATCATCCGGTATCTCACTGTAATCCCTTTATTTTTCACTGCACTAGAACGCACCGCACTAGTTTCACTTTTAATTAATTTTGAATTTTCCCCTTTGCCTCGGCCTATAACGCCTGTAAAATCGCGAACTAAACGAATCCGAAATTCCACGAAAGCCTGGCAATATGGAGAGACTATAAAACACTTTTCACTTCACTGTTTACTTCCCGATCTTTAAGCTCCGAATTTATAATGAAAACTAATTTGAACTGCGCGCTTGTTCCCTATTTATACTATTTGAATGAAGCCAACTTGAGGTCAGCTTTAACCTATCACAAGCCATGAAGCTGATCTCCCCCCCTTTTCTTCGTCCAATCAGAAATAAGATATTTATTGTTCCAATTTTAAATTCAAATCTAGAATGAGGCTAACTCGAAGTCATTTGATCCACCAATCAGAAGCCCTCAACTTGGCTTCATCTCAGCCTCACTACCGATGACGTCACATACTGATTTAAATTTGGAATGAAGCTAAGTGGAAGGCAACCTATCTACCAATCAGAGGCACTCATCTTGGCTTCATTTCAGCCTCACCCTGTTGACGTCATGTGTTTTAGGCAAATGCCTCGCTAGAATTATTATAATGTCGCGTCTTTCGAACAAGTCCTCTTTAGTAGTTGTTCCCATACATTGTTATTAGCCTTTTTGCATTATTTTATGAAGGTTGCGTAGCTTATGAATGATACCTCATTAATAGATACCTTTTTCTAACCAATGGTTTGAATGGTAGTTAGAGTTTATTTATATTATTCTAAAATTGTATTAGCGTCTGCTTTAAATCGACATAGTCTTTCATAAATAAATTTACGTCTATATTTGTGGACTGAACGAGACGCTCAGCGGTTCGTTACAGCCGACCCCTGAATAAATTTGCGAAGGACCTAATAATATACTGGAGGAAATTTTTCAACCTTTATAAATTGTTCACAAATATAGATCGTCAATAAACATCTAAATTCAAAAATACTCCATTGTGTAGTTTTAGCATTATTAGTATTTGAATTCAAACAATCGAATGTATATGTTGCCCTACATTATGTGGTGTGTCTTTTAAACCGAACCAAAAATATACATTGCGTGTGCTCCAATCTGGGCTTTATAATGCTTTGTCTATGACATAGAATCACTTACCACAAGGGAATTATGCTCAGACGAGCAAACCGGTACGTGACCTCCGCTTTGATCCTAATAATATAATGAAGCTGCTTCCCAACCAAACCAACTTTTCGTTTGCCAAGAATCACAGCTACATCACCCCTGTCCTCACTAATCCCGTTAATAGCAGAAAGATGATAATTGGCCATAGCCGCAACACCACACCCAGACGTGAACATCATAACAAGGCCTATTTTCGACAGGGAGCGTGTGTAGTTGCCGAGATTTAGATGTCAGCTTCTTGTGCAGTGCGGACTCCAATGAAATCAGCTTCTGCTGATGTATAATATTGTCATCAGACTTAACCTAACACCAAAGTTACCCCTTCATTGAAATCAGTGTTGAGTGTCAGTTAGTCGAAACCTAAGACTAACCAGTTCAAATTCAAACACGAATAAGCCGTCTCATGCCCACTAGCGTGTTAAACTCCTAAGCCCTCCTTACTTTGTACAACTTTGTTGATAAATACTTATTATACATAATGTTATATTTATAATACACTCCACATCTAACGCTCCTCGTTTATAAACTGTCATACCCTCAATCTACCATTCACTATCACGCTACTTAAAAATTCAACAAACTATACGTTGGCAATAAGAACACAAACTATACATTGATCTTAGTTAATTAATTACACCGCGACCCCCTTTTGTTTAATCATGAAATCAAACATTTGATCTCGAACCGATTCGAACCCAATCAATTAATAGACAAATGGCAGAAAATTTCCTCATAACAATTTATCCCAATTTTCAATTCAATCATTAATCAATATATATACATATATTTTTCATATTGCTACATATTATGTATGTTTTTTTTTTTTTTTTTTTTTTGAACAATTGAACATGTATTGAACATATAGTCTCAGAAAACACCGTACAAATTGTACTCTGTCTCCTCAAACCACAATCTAAGGTAATATAATATCCTATAACAGCCGTAAAATCACAGATTAGTTAACTGCCAATTAATTTTGTTCCCAGGGTCAAGAATGCATATAGAATTTTAAAGATTATAACAATTTGTTCAAATCCATGAATTTGATGACGAATTAAAAGTTCCTATTTATGAATATGTGTTCTGGCGTGTGAAAACCTAGTGTCGTGACAAAGGCTTTAGACGAGTCTGCCCTCACCCCATAATATGTAATTCGAAAATGTATTCCTAAAGTATCCGTATTGATGCTAGGTCTGTTTCTCTACGATAAACTCAACGTGTTCTGTACTTCGCATAGATACGTAATTTTTTTATGCATATTTTATTATGATCTTAAATTTTATATTTGTAATAGGTTTTGTTTTAGAATTGCATTGTGTTCCTTTTAGATTTTTATTTTTCCGTATTTTATTTTTTTCATTGGTCCAAACTCCAGTCGCACACTATTGTAAATCATCAAATCTACATAATATCATACATAAGTATAATGTTTATACATATAAATATTTTTATTTTATGAACACTAATATGAACAACTTCTGAAATCGTGTTCTCCTGCTTGTCCGTGTCTGCAATAAAAATTAAATTTAGGTACCGAATTCTATACTTACAGTAGTTGCGCAAGTAGCATCCGCAACGATCTACTATGTTACCGCCTCGTTCCTCAGTTATTATTCGCCATCAAGAAGATCGAAAGATCATAGACTTAAATAATATACTACCTACGTAAATACATAATATTAAGCATTTATAAATATGTGACTAAAATTCAATTAAGGATTACAAGTTACGTGCTTTCCGTATATAAGTTCCAAACCTACAATAACATTGCTTATTTAAGTTAATTACTATCGTTTCAATGAAATTTTATTTGTTCTACAGCGCCAAAAAAAAACAAAACGTACCTACTTAAAGTTTTTTTTTTTTTTTTTTTTTTCGGGAACAAACGTTAAATATGGCAACACTGCGTCTCCTACCTGACTGTGATGAAATTCGCGCCATCTATGTGACAATAATAATTTATCTAATGACTAATCATGAATAATGTTGCCACTTTAATATCGTTTCGTTACTTTGCCGAACTAATTTAGAATTTTTTACTTAATCGTTACTCCTTTTGAGGTTATATGTCAATTATCGACTAAGAAAACAAAAAAAAACGGCTTAACGTTTACTAGACTGACGCATTATGGCACCGTGCCTTGACACAACATGACATTCAAACGCATTATTGTTTCAATAATGGATTCCTCCTAACAATTACGTGATCCTGCTAGAATAAGTTAGTAATTTTATATATAAATAGACATCAACTACTTTTGTTTTAGACCTAATTTGCTTCTTGACAGTTTTTAATAAAAAAAACAACTAGTATTCTCCTTATGGTTTTATCCAAATTTTGATGTTTGAGTTTCAAAGTATATGACTAATGCTATAGACACAAATTTTATTTTCATTGAATTTATAAATACATTTTTGAAATATGTACCGTTTTATAGAAAAAGTTTCAGTTCCATATAAAAAAAAGGCGTCTATCATTGGCGATTTTGGATATTCTACATCGAAGCAATAGTATGTAGCAGAAATGTGTTATTAATAAAATGACAAGCAAAATAACAAAATAGGAAGTAAGGAATAAAATAGATGTTGGTCTGACACTATCTAGCTTGGGATTAGGTCATGCAGCAGAAAATATAACCCTAATATATCATTCAGTTGTACGGAACGTTCGCGTCCGACTCGCACTTGGCTGGTTTTTCTTTGAATTTCGACTTGTTGTACGTTACTTTTGATACACGCGCTCTGGCAACACTGGTATTGAATGCATTTGTTTGAGAATGTTTTGTTTGTTGCCGAAGAAAAGTTCGAAATTAAGTCTTATAATTACAAGTGTAAACATCGTTGTTAAGTGAAATAAAAGGTCATCATAATGCCCTACACAGTCGTCGATCGAAAGATAGAACTATACTCTAAAGAGAGTGTTTAAGTCATCAAAGAGGAAGAAACGCCGGTAACCTAATTCTTGGTAAGTAATGTTATTTATTAATTATTATTGTATTACATCCGTGATTAGAATTAGTGCATTATTTTCTCCGAAATTCCGTTTACTGAACCCGTATGATAAGCACGCAGAAATAATAATGTTCGAAATTTGAATATTTTATATTTAGCGTCGCGTCTGTTTTGGCTGATAGCGTCTATTTTTTTAGCGCCAAAAATGTTCCTCGCTAAGTTCAGTGCGTCACACAACCGAATTTGGGCATTTATTGATTAAATTTAATTGCTTATTGAGAACTACTGATGATACATTACATTAGTGAAATTCACAAAACTAACAAGATAACCTGTTTGAAGGTGAGCTATATCTCTATCTGTTCAATACTATTGTAGTACTTGTTACAATTATAAAATACCTATGTGTCATGCCTAGATCTCCCCATCATACAAACATTTACTCTTGGTGCTACTAAAATCTATCACAGTAACATTAATACTCCACTGCCCAGATAACTGAACAGTGCAATGATATCCACCAAGACAGCTCACAACCTAAGAGATCTACCAACCTAGATATAAGAGACTTGGGCTTTTATGATTTAAACCTGTAAATACCTATGTACTAATATACAATTTTATTATTACAGGAATATGAAGACGATGAAATGTTTACTCAAAGCTTTCATAAAAACCACACATAAATGGTATGCAACCATGCCTCATCAGAATAATTAAAAAGACTGATACATAATTATGCCCTGCCTGGTATTCACCGCTGTACATTACAAACATGCTCAACTCATCACATTATGGTTGATCAAGAAGAATTTAATTTTGGATTCTAAAGGTACTTGTAAACTTTTAACTTGTTTTGTTTGATAGATAATGTTACCCTTGATTAATTTTAATATATTATACCAGTATTATTTCATTAAATTCCTTCAAGTTGATGGCAATTTCCTTAAAATCAGCTAACTTTATTCACACTAAAATAAATTCACGACGCCCCATCCTTGGTATCATATAATGCTTTAGTTCTACTATACACCTACTTGGTTCAGACTTAATGACCTATAAATGTTTGACTTGTTTCATTCCCTATTGAGCTGCATGGCACAACTAATTTTAAAGTTGGTGATATTTCAATAAATTCCTGCATCATCCCATGCTGTTAATGACAACATGGTTTTAATATGTACATACATAAATAGATTTTTGTCTATGTTGATAGAGAAGATACATTGTTCCGACCCCACAACAGTGATAATTATTAATCTATTATAGGTTCCCTAAATAATCTTTGTTATTTCATATAACATACTTGTGGAGACAAGTATGTTACTATAATCATTTTATACTAAATATGTTACTATAAATTAACAGTCTATAGTGAGTATCTGCATACTTCATAGATTAAATAATTAGTATGAACTCTATGTACATACTAAAAATGGTTATTACCTAAATAGATGTATATAATATGCAACAAGATAGTACACAAGCAAACAACTTGTTTGATGTTAAGCTATACTTATAACTATACTTTGATTGAATCAAGAACACTGCAACCTAGGAAAACCAAAGTCATTTCTCCTAATGTCACAACATTACTCATCTACAAGGTAGGTATCTGCCTATAGGAAAACCCAAGCTTTCAATTTTAATATCAATCTCATTCACAATTTTGTTCAGTATATTTAAAAACAAAGAACACATACCATCTCAACAAATATATAACCTACTTTCAGAAATTTTGTGTTTATTCTGTTCGACCCCAGAATAAAATAATTTTAATTAGTTCACATATTCATCTCATCCCATTATCTAGATTACAGCTTTGTAAAGATCTGCTTATTGTGTTGGTTCACATACACACTTATGTTGATGTAACACCTGATAACATCTTGAATTTAGAGCATACCCCGGCTCAAGGGGTGGATGGACGCGGGTTCAAATCCTGCACATGACTTAAATTTTTCCTATTGTACATTAGTGATTTTGTAATGTAATCCGCATAGCAGGCATTATTGCAAATGTAACAAAATTAAAATCTTGAATTTAATTTAGATATCATAGCACACTACTTAATGGGACACTACTGGATTTGATATAGTAGGTATTTAGAATTTATACGATAATTGTGAAAGTTTGGTAGTGAATTTGTTAATTTGCTACACCTTCACTTTGAAATGACTAAACAGATTTGAATTAGTTTTAGTATGTATAGATCAACTTCATCATCAATCATCATCACCACGGCTAATAATGCAGGGCTCAAGGAATCATACATTCTAACCATGACCTAGGCTTATGTTATGGAGTATATTTTAATCTCGACCCCCATTCAATAATCTGAAAAGTACAATTTTTTTCAATAACTTATATATATAAACTAGTTTTTCGGGCAGTGTGCGGGCCGCATGCGGCCCGCATTTATCGTTGTGCAAGTTTGAACAATATCAAAACACCTTATACATTAAAAAAAATTATTTCAAAACACCTAAAGATGTACGATTTCCCATACAAACCCTTAATACAATAGAGAACCGTACTGTTATCACCAAACCAAATTCACCCTACTGCCATAAAAAGGTGGTACGGGCAGAATGGTACCAAGGTTCTGAATCACTTTTGTTAAGGAACCCCACTCGTAGGTGCTTCGGTTACCGCAGGCAGTTGCCATGGAGACCAGTCGGTGACGTGGAAAATACTCTCAAGTCGGAGCTCGGCCTTCGGCCTCGCAAGTTACTAATACGGCTCGGCCTGCGGCCTCGCCAAGCGCTCGCCCTTCGGGCTCGCGCACCATTCGCTCGGCCTTCGGCCTCGCGGACCGAAAGTTCGGCCTTCGGCCTCACCAGGTGGTTGCCCTTTGGGCTCGCTATACACTAATGTAGAACAGTTACTCCAAATTCAGTCAAAAATCCCACAAAAACTCCTAATACAGTCGAAAATATAAGGTAAAACACTCCAAATGCAGTATAAAGAATGATAGGAGCACGTGGGTCACATCCAAAATGTCGGATTTCAAGACGGCCACCATACAAACTGCTCCGCCCCTACTGAAGCTCGGCCTAAAGGCCTCGCTTCATCAGGCTCGGATCATTTTGTATGGCGGCCATCTTGAAATCCGCCATTTTGGATTTTTGACAGATGTCATTCGACTGCTCTCCCGATTCCCTATGACATTTGTTCAAACACCCCCTACCTATCTCTTACCGTTTTCGAGATACGTCATCCATCATCACTTGGCAGGCGTCTTTTTAATGATTTTCGATTTTTCTCATACTCACCAAAACCACCCGAACATTTTTGCCATACTTCATTTTTACCCTACTCTGCTCCTTCTAGGAGAACATTTATGTCAGTGAGTCAGTCAGTCAGTCAGTGGTAATCGAGCTTTATATATTATAAATAATAACTGTCCTGATATAAAACATCTAACTTTTCTACTTGAATCCTATTTTTATATATAGAGACTTACTTGGTATATATAGAGACCTGCATGAAATAACTAACTTTATAAATTCCCTAATTTATTCTGTTTACCTAGAGGTTGCTACTGACACTATTCAATGTTTATGTATGTGTATAGACATATAATTTCCTTTCCACTATTCTATGAACCTTCATTATAGTCTCTCCTTAACCTAACACTAATATATTTCCTTTCTCAATTTCAGGTTTCAACATCCCGGTACTTCCCTGATTCTTTCATGCGCCTAAGTTGGACCACTATTCTAACTCTACAAGTTCCTGTGACTCCAGCTCAGATTCACGTTCCTGGTGCTGACATGTCTTACTTAAGTTTATGATAATCAAATATTTAAATAATCTATTATAACACCTATTATATTAGACTACTTAAAAAAACGCATTTCTGATGTTATGAACCTATGATTCTCAACACAGGGAGAAAATGTTCAAAATAAGTTTACCATCTTAACCAATATCTAGTCATCTGGTACTAAACAAATGATGCAGTAATAATTGTACACTCTAACTTTTAAAGATGCAACTAACTTTATTCTCACAAATTCTTACAACACAAACTGTAATGAATAGTACAGTACAATAAGATTGTATGTACAATAATAATTTTCTCAGATACTTTTGACCCCCAGTCTTTAATTTTTACTCAATATCTAAAAGCACTGGATCAACTTGGTAAAACTAAGAAATGGTAATCTATATAACTATATATTCCTAGTGTTTTAATGTTCAAGTATGTAGATAACTATACCAAGACTGTTCACCATATCACCGTAACATTTTTCACCGTAAATTAATTTAATCCTTCCATTGTCACCTAGAAGTGCATTTTATAACATTTATTATTCAAAATTATTATCTCCTCACACTTCAATGATTAGTCCACACATTTACAGACACAATGACGCTTTACGCTGCTCTTGGCTGGTTACAAATGTAATCGATTCTGATGTCAGTTCAGCGTAAACACTACAAAATTTACCTGCCTTACTCTACACAATAATTCTACAGTACACTGACGGTTAACGAATTGCCCATGCGCAATATCACAATGTTTTTACTTTATGGAATTTAGTTTCATTTAGTGGAAACATACTGACTGAACAACCTGGCAAAGGAGAATATCCTGCTGTTAAAGGTCACGCAACTACTATCAAGCATTACTCACTACATACACCCTAGGAAACTTTGATATATACTGCTTATATATCAAAATTATTTTGGATAAATAAATGATAATATAATCGCACTTCTAATCAATCATGTTCATTAACCTATTCATATCCTTAAAGTTATTTACCTACTACAGTTTGGAATATTTAATATAATATATAGACATTATATATTTTTTTCTTTGATGGTCCAGTGTAAACAACTTTTCTCAACTCAGTAATCCTTCTGCATACAAGATGATATTCCCAATTTATACTAAGAGTCATATGCATTGCAGAAAGCATACCTATAGCACTCTATGATATCAGATTTATAAATTTGCTAAAAGACTGGAATTGTATTTGAATGCATAAATCAAAATATACTAATACCAATGTAATGTTTAGTTAATCTATTCCAATTGCTCTAGTGTAGCCTTCATTTATTTATTATTAACATGGCTACCTAGCTATGTTTATTAGGTGAACTTCATCTATGTTAAAATGACAACTTCTGTTATTAATATTCATGCTTATGTTTTTCTATGATAAATTGCAATAGTGATAAGTCTAAAACCCTACAGATTCTAAATTAATTCTAAAATTCTACACACTGACAACACCAATCTATATAATAAGTAGTATCAATTATATAATATTCAATCCATGAACTGTTCAATATAAGTTACTGCAAGTTCTATCATATAAGCATCTACCAGTCTTAGCTCTCGTCCGTTCTCACGTCAACAAATTGTGGCAAAAGATACTAAAAACATCTCCTGCCACCCCGTAAGTTTAGTCCAAACACTCAAACCATAATCCTAATATCTAACCAATATAATACAATATCCCAGTAATCCTGGTCCATCACGTCATCCTAGTCACGGCGCATCAAATTGTAATAACACTACTAAGCCTATTGTATCCTATATCCTGGTAATGCTGGTCAGGGTATACCAATCTGTAATCGATCCTGGTCATGGTTATCATATTGTAATAACCCTGGTGACGTCGCACCAAATTGTAATAGGTTCCTATCCATATTAATTTTTAATTTACACTTTTATAATTATTAAGAAATCCTGGTCACTCAAACCAAACCAATGTAAGGAATCCTGGTCCACGGCACAAAATTGTAATAACCCCTTAACCTAGCCTACTTTTTTTTTTTTTTTTTTGAAGAAATTATTTTTTGTTATTCTAAATGAATACTTTAATTATTAATGTAAATGAATAGTTTAACCTATACTTGAGTGTTGGACTGATAGTAGTTTTGGCCAAGGTGTGATAGTCTAGTCTAATGGTGGAACCATACATTATGAACCGTTGTAGTAACCTAAATCCTTTTCGGGACGCTAAGACAAGCTATATACCTATAAGTTCAGAACTAAGTACATCCACATCCTAGTATACAAATAAATATAGCAGAATAAGAAGATTCCTAATAAGATTCTAACATTGTCAGTCACTAACAATTCTACCCTAAATTCACATGTCAGATATTCTATGATTATATACTAAGTTTGTCAGTAGTTGTAAAATTCAGCTATCACTAATTGGCCTTATTTATCTTATATTCCCAGTTATTCATCATTGCATAAAATAACTAAACCTTAAGAACCATTATCTAATAGTTCTATTATTCAGAGGAGATGAAGTAAAATGGAACACAACTAATATTCTAATAATTAAGAAATATACAACTAATTTTCGTGCTTTGTTGAATTGATGTTTATAAAATAAAGTAAATCAGATAAAATTAGATTATTAATCATGGTGAGTAGTAATAAAGGATTTATAATTTAAACTAAACGTAAATAGTTTGCATAGATTCCATATGTACTGCAACTGTACCTGTTAGAAGATTTCTCTGAAATATAAAACGTTATCATTATGCGGTCAAAAAGTTGACAATATATTTTTAGAACTAAATGCAAATAGTTTCCATAGATTCTGTATGAAATGCAACTTATGTAATTGTGTAAATTCTCTGAAAATTATATAAATTAAATATTCTATGATTAGTAGGTATTCTATGGATTATTTACATTGTAGGGGATGAAGCTAGAATAACCCCATGGGCTTTCGACCATCTGGGCGGCCGGATTAAGGGGCCCCTTTGTGACTAAGTCAACGATCTCCGTTTATCATTTTAGCTTTAACCCCTCCTTGTTATTTTGTGTCGGTGGAGTTTGGAACACAATGCTAGAGCTTCGTTTAACTTTAGGCTTAGTTTTAAGATATCGTTTTATAAGTTAATTTATTGTCTCTCTTACTTTTATTTTGCATGATAAACATTTTCTGTTTGTTTGTTTTATTTGAATTTCCAATTATATTTGGTAATGATTATATTTGGCATACTCTGATGTAATACTCAGACAGATCTATGTCTTAGGGAATTGTAAAAAGTTAGTTGTTGTATATTAATTAACTGCCGCGATATACAGATGATAATATCAACCAGTGACCTGGATATCTCTAAACTGTCTTTTAGTCTGCGAGAAATCAAAAGAGCGTGTGTCTCTAGTCAATTGATTAATTTCATCAACCATAGCTTCATTATTTTAACAGAGTATCTCATTTAGTATCTTGGAGGTATTTTATCTGATCTGAAAGAAAACACCCTAAATTCCCTTGTTAAAACATAATAATTTCAGAATGCTGCCCTGAAAGAAAACACCCTAAAATTCACAGCTAATTTAATAACTATGACTTACGTAAATAATCTCTATCATCCGGTATCTCACTGTAATCCCTTTATTTTTCACTGCACTAGAACGCACCGCACTAGTTTCACTTTTAATTAATTTTGAATTTTCCCCTTTGCCTCGGCCTATAACGCCTGTAAAATCGCGAACTAAACGAATCCGAAATTCCACGAAAGCCTGGCAATATGGAGAGACTATAAAACACTTTTCACTTCACTGTTTACTTCCCGATCTTTAAGCTCCGAATTTATAATGAAAACTAATTTGAACTGCGCGCTTGTTCCCTATTTATACTATTTGAATGAAGCCAACTTGAGGTCAGCTTTAACCTATCACAAGCCATGAAGCTGATCTCCCCCCCTTTTCTTCGTCCAATCAGAAATAAGATATTTATTGTTCCAATTTTAAATTCAAATCTAGAATGAGGCTAACTCGAAGTCATTTGATCCACCAATCAGAAGCCCTCAACTTGGCTTCATCTCAGCCTCACTACCGATGACGTCACATACTGATTTAAATTTGGAATGAAGCTAAGTGGAAGGCAACCTATCTACCAATCAGAGGCACTCATCTTGGCTTCATTTCAGCCTCACCCTGTTGACGTCATGTGTTTTAGGCAAATGCCTCGCTAGAATTATTATAATGTCGCGTCTTTCGAACAAGTCCTCTTTAGTAGTTGTTCCCATACATTGTTATTAGCCTTTTTGCATTATTTTATGAAGGTTGCGTAGCTTATGAATGATACCTCATTAATAGATACCTTTTTCTAACCAATGGTTTGAATGGTAGTTAGAGTTTATTTATATTATTCTAAAATTGTATTAGCGTCTGCTTTAAATCGACATAGTCTTTCATAAATAAATTTACGTCTATATTTGTGGACTGAACGAGACGCTCAGCGGTTCGTTACAGCATGTTATTAGTGAAGCATACAGATTTAGGATTTCATATCAGTATTTTTTTACGAAGAATAGGTACTTATTCGCTTGATTGTGCATATCGATCTTTTACTAACGAAAACATTATTTAACACTGCCTATACAAGCTTTATTTATAGAACCAACTTAAAATTCGTTTATAAAAAGGTTACGACTCGTAGGTTACGATGGATATGTATGAAGAAGCCTGAAACCATAGTAGAAGGAGTGGGAAGTAAGTTATCTTCATACAGACGCACCGCGCGCGGCTTGTTTGTGTGCGCCATATTATCTATGCGTCCCGCACGCACACTCTAACACAATCTCGACCCGTTTCTCAGTGCGCCAGCCGGGGCTAACACCGAACAAGGATCGCGTGTCACGGCTTTTTGGCACCGCTAAATAAATGAAAAATGTTTGATAATCGCATGAGAACTTATTGCTGTGTGTTCGGCTGTCTAAATAATTCATAGATTTGTCTTTGTTCAGATTACCTACTGAACAGGTAAGGTAAGCAAGTCACTTATTCTAGCATACCTATGATTTTTACTTGATGATGAGTGATGCCTACTTATTTTTTTGTTGTATTAGGTATGCCCCGCGTCGCACGTCTCTGGCCCCGTAATCACATAGTATCGCCAGTTGGTATTTTTTTCATCGTGAAAGGTGTTTTCATCGTTTAGGTATAAAACCGACCTCACTAACCCTGAACCCAGACAACACAAATAAAAATACAACTTCCCGGGCCTTGCCTATTTCTAGGTACTGAATAAAAATTTTGCATATACGAGGGCATACATTATAAATAAGTAACAACCCTGAGACAGGCAAGTATGGTAGGTAATTATATCGCGAATTGGGCCGGAGATGGCCTACTTCCTCACTCTTTCTACTATGCTGAAACTTAGCGCCACTGTACTCCTTTGACTACGTGTTTTTATACGCTACGCTAAAAGATTTTATTCAAATCTATAAGTTGCCTTTTCTTTGTACGACTTTTAGCAGCGCCCCGAGCGGAAACGTTAATGAATTAATAATACTTAGTACAGGAGAAAATGTTTTCTTTGTGTTGCTGTTCTTAGATAAGTTCTTAGAAGTTGCTGTTCTAAGATTTAAGAAGCAATTATGGCCGAACGGTATTAGCTATGGAATGCCGCGCCGCAGTACCCTGGTTTGATCCCCACCGCCCCGGCTTGAGCTTCACCGCATGGTGTAAGGGCATTTTACGAATGTCCGCATGGCTAGCGACCACCCTCAAGAAGAATAGTACATTGTACATCGAGGGGAGAAAACGATCTATTTCTGTTCGAGTGTTTGTTTAAGCCCGACCCGCAGCGGAGGGCTAGGCGACTCGAGAACAGAAATAGAACTTTCTCCCGAGTGATACATAGTGCTTTATACTACACCTACGAGGAAAATAAAATCATTATACGTTTTCTCGTACTTACCTCAAGACTTCTCAGGCAGTAAGTTCTTTATGACTTCTTGAGCTGCATTTCTTATTTCTGGTGGCGTCATCATTATAAAATCGTCACTTTCACTATCAGATGACATTTTAGAAAATTTATTAGAATAATTAAAAGCGTACTGTTAAATCAGTTTAATAAAAAACAAAATTTAACCAAACATAACAAATTGCCGCGCTTTTTTTCTCGTTGTGCAAAAAAAACGGTCGCCAGCCTCCTTTCATTGAAAATCGAGTACAAATAAAAATCACACCTCTTTTTTCTAATTCTTTGATATAAAACCTTTTTGAGATTGTTTTTTTTTATGTAAGCAGCTAAAAACAAAAGAACGCTACCAGGGCAGGTATGGATTTTCATACAACATTCCTTCACTGCTACGGAGTGAAGGAATGAAAATCCATATAACTATATAACTTTCCACGCCGTACATATAAGTGAGAAATGACGAACTTTATAACATTTTTTTGAAGGAGTAATGAGACGTTTTATGAGTGGGTGTGGTATAAAATCTATTGCCAAGCTCCTAACGGTGTGTTCCGGCAGCAGACCTTGAGAGCCAGTGAAATTACAGGCACATGAGACTTAATAACTATGTCTCAAGGTGACGGGCGCAGTGCAATTCGTGACTTGTGACAAAATGCATCTGTTATAGGCAGAAGTTAGGCCGCTTCACATCAGGTGGGCCTTGAGCTTGATCCGTCACAATAACAAAAAAAAAGTTTCATTTTGATTGAGTAATATAAAACATGATCCTAATGTTTGAGCAGTTATCTTCCTGTGTTTTTTGTTGGTACCCCAGCCTGGAGTACATGTATAAAATACTCGTAGTTATGACGACACTAAAGGATTGATCCTTCTGAGCCACTAGCTGGAACAAATATTTGTCATGATAACCATACATTAATAAATATTCCCCAGATTAGACGTTTTTCGTGTGGTAATTTTATCAATGATGAGGAATCGTACTGTCATTGTTTGGGGGAAGAGCCTATTGTTATCTACTGGACATTTCGGGCTCCGTACTGAAAATATAGTTTTCAGCAAAACCGAATAACGATGCTTTGCGCCACTTGCACATCGAATTAGTCGCTAATACGCGAATAAGCGAAGTGAGATTATATTGCGAGACAAAGATGTCCTTTATGGTTTATCACTGACTTGATTCCAAAACAAATCTCTGTCAAATACGCCACATTGGTATATAGACTTATCCTCAACATGGCTTTTGGCATGATAGTATCTGGTTATCTATATCATGGAATATTCATGTCTATTCCGGGGATATTAAATAGTATAAATAGTTTTATAATATATTTTTTTATTAAATAATTACATTTAATTTATGGTCACGATTAGAATCTCTGTGAAACTATGTTAAAAATATTTATAACACATTATACTGGTATCAACACAGTTTTTTTGTATCCTTTATTTACGTATTGTAAAACGTGCTGCTTGTGAAACTATGCTTCAAGCACATAAACACATACATATAGCCATTTTGTAAATAAACTTCTACCAATGATGCTATAGAAAAACACGCTTAAGCTAAGAAATAATAAAGCTAAAGCTAATTCTCAAAGCTTTCATCCATTGCCATCAAGACAATTGAGATAGCTTCGACGACATCCGATGATACATATCCAAACATATATTTTATTTACACCACTGCCTGCTCAATAGGTACAATTACAGCAGAGTTATAAATTTCCAAGCACCACTTAGTGTCACCTTTCTGCATGCCACTGCTTGCGCTCTTCACTCTGAGACTATTACTATATTCTTATGTCTCATGGGTAAGTTATCTAGGTCTGTAATGTATGTTTGGAAATCCAAGGTACTTGGTCTCTTCATTTTGACGGACACTCATCCGCCTAGAATTCATTTAATTTGAGGCGTTTCTTGCTTGATCGTCCTTAACCAATCAACTATATAAGTTAAGCAACGTCCACTGCGGAAATGACTTGGATTAGTGACCAGCTAGTGGAACTATTGAGCGTGCACGTGCTTCGGAGGGCACGTTGAGCCGTCGTCGGTCCCGGTTGTTGTCTTAGGAACGCAGTTATTATAGCATGGTGGTAGTGCATTTTGCTAATGCCCGCCTGGCTAGCTACCACCCTCGCATAGAAAATCTGTACCAAGCTCTGTACAATGTTCTGGCAGCAGTCCTTGACAACCAGTTATTCTGAGTTAGCCTGAACAACATATTCGACTACATCACTTACCTTAGGTGATGAAGTGATCAAACGTAGCTTATCAGCAATATAAATAAATAACAGTTTGATTCAGTGCCATTGACGCATAAGCACAGTAGTGCTTGCACACTACTGCTTTGAGATAGAAGATCTGCGGTGGTGGTGCGGAAGTGGCTGTTGCTAAAAGGGTCTGAAATCTGTAAATCCATGGCCTGATAGTACTATGTGAGCTCGACAAATGGATCTGCGATTACTGCTTGTACGACAAAACTGTATCTACTGTGACTCTCCATAGGTCGCCTGTACACTACGACGACCCCGTGGGTTGCCCGGTTAGAAAACCCCGTGGGGTGCCGGGTTAGCATTCCACCTCCCCAAATCATCCCGTGTGTGTCGTAAGAGGCGACTAAGGAAAAATTACTGGAAGGTGGGCAGCAGCGCCTTCTAAAGAACTGCCATCCTACACTGCGATCCCCAATCCGCCTGCCAAGCGTGGGGATTATGGCATATACCCCCTTAATAGGGGAGGCTGTGCTCAGCAGTGGACGATACGACTGATACAGTACAGTGCAGTACAGTACACTACGACTTGAAGCTTGACATCATTCTATGCGATAAACAATATTGTGACAGACTCTACGTTGGTACATACTCTACCCAAGTACGACAAACGCTGCCTTACTATAGCTACTTCTATAGATTTCAAAGGGTAGTTAACTATACTGAAAGATTTAACAACATTACAATTGCACTGTAGGCCTTGCCAGAGCTTTATTGTGCTCCTAGCGCCACCTAGTTTGTCATGCGATACTAAAGTAGAGGTAGTGCTAGGTTAATATTTTTATCTCGGACAAAAGGGTAGCATATTAGCTATTATAAAAAAAATAGATGGTTTTGGAACTTTTAGAGTGCTCCTCGTGCAACATGTATCCTTTTTTTTATTGTCATGATGAAAACCCGCCGAGGAGGAGGTGGTTATGTCGGGCTCAGGGTCAATGGGGACCTCACTATCGACTAAAAAGACCATTTGTCATCGACCAGTGGCAGGGACCGCGGGGTAACTCGCGCTCGCATCCGCAGCCCCCATCGACGTCGCTGCCCGCTTAAACTGCCCAGCCTCTGGAGATTACTCCTTTACACTGCTTCGTGGGATGCTCCGGAACACGAGGGAATCCACACCTCATGAACTACCTGTAACCTTAGTGTAGCTGGCATCTTGATTTAGTACTATAGTCCTTGCAAGCAATCTGAACAGTTCCTGGCTCAGGACTCTGATAACGACTAATCCGAGTCCACCATAATATCACGGGCTGCTGCACTGTGAAGCAACTGAAAGACAGTTTTCAGTTGCAAACAAGTAAAGAGCTGTGAGTACGAAACCATAACCACCGATAGGTACTTGTCTGATCCAGTTTAAACCATGATATCTTCAATTTAAAACACTATTCCCCTACGTAAAGAAGTTGAGATGCCTTGAGCAATTTTTTTTTTTTTTTTTTTAACCCACTCAATAACTATTTGCTAACTGGTGGAGAGTGAGATTGACATAAGTGGCTATACCATAGACGTAGGATTTTATCGCTACGCTCAATAAGCCTATATGGGCTATACCATATTGCTTACACGTTCTTAACCGATCTACTAAGTATAGCAACATCCGCTGCGATCATGTCTTGATGGGTGAGCGCTAGTGGCATTACTACTGAGCGTGCACGTGCTTCGGAGGACACGTTAAGCCGTCGGTCCCGGTTGTTGTCTTAGGATGGCAGTCATTATACCGTGGTTGTAAGGTATTTTTCCTGGCTAGCTACCACCCATAAGTAGAAAATCTATCGCCAAGCTTCATGGTGTGTTCCGTTCCGGCATATGTCTTTGAGAGCCAGTATATAGGTTAGCCGGTACAACATCTTGACCAAATCATCACATACTCTTCAACAGGTGATAGTGGTTAAAGGCTAGCTTATTAAATACAAAAGAAAAAAAATACCGAAATATGGCACCGACTTCTACACTCAAATGTGTGAAATAACTTGTTGAACTCGGTACCATGATAGTTCAAAAGTACCTACTATCACAATATTGTGCGCATAGTACCGACTTCGACAAGTTATTTCACACATTTGAGTGTAGAAGCAGGTGCCATTTTTTGGTAAATAAAATATCACCCTTATTAGTGACCCTTGCTACTTATGGGATCGATTGTCATTCACTGTCAATGACTATATCATCAAGATAGGAAAATACTTTTCAGTTATTGGAGTGTAACTCAAAAACGGCTCGACCGATTTTGATGAAATTTAAATGGGACTACACGGAAAGCATCAGCTTTAACATAAAAAAAGAATCATCAAAATCATTTCACCCAGTCAAAAGTACAGAAGTAACAAACATAAAAAAACAGACGAATTGAGTACATCCTTTTTTTTTAAGTCGGTAGAAAATTAAGTCGGTGGAGTCGGTGGAAAAGGACAAACTCCATCACGACTTTATCATTCATCATCATCTATGCGAAACCACAATGGGCCCGTGGTCTCACTGGGAAGGACTACGAACCCATGGTGGTGTACCGTGGCCCACCAGTGGGAAAAGTAGTGGGACCACGGGCCCCTTACAAATTTACCCACACAATAACTTTATGCCATCCGGTTGAGAGTAAGAAGGACATAAGTGAATGTATTATTAATAAACTGTGTTAAATTTTCATTTATTGAATAATTAATTGAAATTCATATAAATGAGTTTGTTACCTTTTTTATAACTGTACATATTTTATATGCTTTCTATGTAATATATTTTTTGCATAATGAAGACCACCGTCTATGTGTATTTTTAGTAAAAATGTGTTCCTCCAGTTATAGAGCGTCTGAAAGATATCGCTCTAAGCGCTAAGACCGCTTATTGTTACACTCGGTTATATTTTGTATTGTTATCTTCATAATTTTCTTAATGGTGTCTAAATAAAGTATTAACTATCTATAAATGACTACGCTATGATTTCCATCAACAGTCAACACCATTAGCACTTCATCATCATTATCATCATCAACCGGAAGACGTCCACTGTTGAACAAAGGCCTCCCACTTAGAGTGCCACAAATAACGGCCATTAGCCGCTTGTAACCATGGGCTACCCGCGACATTCACGATGTCGTCAGTCCACCATTAGCACTAACTCAGAAAAATAAAACATTATACTACAATAACAATCGTTTAATAATTTACTCTATCACCAACACGTTTATTACGCTTTTGACATTATTTCTTGGCTTAGAACACAGTCTTGGTTAATACATCAAGTTGTCAGCCACGTTCAATTTATCAAGGTTGTCAGTACCGGAGGCTATTGGTTCCTGAACGTTGTCAGCATTGTCTCTGCCGGTTCGAGTCCAGTCAAAGTTGACACCAGTGGTCTGGCGAAGCCAGGCGTGGTAGAAACCTGGACGAGTGAAGCCTGGAAAAAGATACAATGATGAGTTAAAGTATTGTACCTACTGAGCAGCAAAGTAATACTGAGTTACAGCTTCATAGGAGACCTAGTTTACTCTGCGGACGCTAGTAGCGTTGCGTTGATCCAACACCGAAAACACATTTCAACCCAGTCGTTATGTTTTTACCAACTTCCAAAATAGTTGGATGGTTCCGAAGTCTACACGTATTTTATTTGACTTCCCAACATCAAATGGAATCCATATAGGATCATACTGTAATCCGTGTATCCGTCGCGTCGGTCTGTCGGTATGTCTGCCTATAATTTGTTATGTTATTATGACGGAACAAGCTCGAGGCTGACCTGATGTTAATCTGACTAGCCTCTGCATATAACAGATGCATTTCATCACAAGTCACGAGACTGCAAGTGCATCTGTTGTTGCACTGCACCCGTCACCTTGAGACATAGTTGTTAAGTTTCATGTGCCTGTAATTTCACTGGCTCTCAAGGACTGCTGCCGGAACACACGGTGGTAGCTAGCAATCATAAAATGCCCTTCCAGCATGCGGTGAAGCTCAAGCCGGCGGCGGTGGGGATCGAATAAGAATGGAGTAGGAATAGTTTTGCAGCTGCAAGTCCAACGAGTGGAGGTCAGAGATCACCATTACTTTTGTCAAAAATTTGATACAATCAACCTATATCAAATTACATAATCACCCTGATCACATAATAATTTTAAAGCGCTCGTAGCAAAGTTTACTTAGCTGTTCTCAACCGATCAGCAAAGTTAAGCAACGTCGCGCGCGGTCATGAGTTAGATGGGTGACCGCTAGTGACATTACTACTGAGTGCCACCGTGCTTCGGAGGGCACTTTAAGCCGTCGGTCCCGGTTGTTGTCTTAGGATGGCAGTCGTTACAGCAGACACAGAGGATCCAAATTTATATCTATCTCTCTTTTTGGTATGACATTTTATGAGATAGATATTTTTTTGGAGCCTTTTACAGCCATTTTATAGTCTGTGACACTTAACGCGACACAGAAAAAGTATGCACGTTGCGTTTTGTACTTAATAATAATAAAAAGATACTAATGTTATAGAAGTATAGTGTGGGATTTTATGTTTGTATTAAGTAATTTCAGTTTAAATCATGTTGGATTAAAACTTTCCATTCTAAAATTAACATGCGGAGTTTAGAAAACAAACATTTTATTTGTTTTACTTTAACATTAATGTAATGTAAAAAACAGAACAATGTTAAAAATTAAACGCAAACTTTTTAGTAAAAAAAAATATCAACTGGCAGGATTTCACATTCAATTGCGACCGTGAACATATATAATCCCAAAAAAATTGTTTCTAGCGAATCTGATTCGGAAATAGATGTCACTCCTCCTGATTTAAAATCTAAGGCATTCATTTTTGAGATAAGCATTATACCAGCCTCAACCAGTAAGAAAGCCATCCTGGCCTCGTATATAACTGGACCTCATACTTGGCCAAGAAGGCTTACTTACTGGATTCTGCAGTAATGTACTATTTATGACAAGAAACTGATTTGACTTCCGCCACGCAAAGTATGATGTACTTACTTTGTTTCGGAACATGAAATTGATCTGATTATTTTTAATTATTTTGAATCACCATGGTAGGTACTTCTGAGAGTTATTTTATAACTTTCAGTGTGAGAAGTCAGTTTCGTGTTTTTAAACATGTTTTATACATACGGAATCAGGCTAGCACTTTCACCGGCGGTTTTTATTTATCGTTTTACCCGCAGTTTTACTTTAGGGTTTTTACCATAATCAAATCAATGTACCCTCGTGTATTATTGACATATGCAATATATTGACAGTATATTCTTTCCGGTTAGACACAACTCTTAAGAATCATTATTACGACAGAGAAAAAAGTACAGTATAGAAGCGCATGTAGCACAGTCGTTCTAACCTAGTTGCTCTTAACCGATGAACTAGATCAAGATCTGACGCCTATTAAGTCAATTATATCAAAAATTACAGTCAATTTCCACAAACTTCAAATCAGCTATTCTTGTCAGTTTAGAATTCTAGATCAAGTTCACGACCATCATCGTCCACAATATTTCTCATAGACTAGGAAGCTAAGCGAAGTAAGTATACATCTTAAGTTTTATTGTGTAAGTGACTTACCACCAGGGAATCCGATATGGCATCCCCATGAAGCGGCGAAGGATCCCAAACCAACTTGCGTCAGGGCACCGTCAGAATCCACCATGGTTAGTGGAACACCGCTGTCACCCTGCAACCATATAATCATTATTTTCACTATTCATCACATACACTCCCTCTTACACACACACAACGCATGCACGAACTTCCTCCAAGAACATAATTTTTTAGTGTTTTTTTTATTAATATATTAAATAATTATAAGGATATAATAAGATTTATTTGGAAATAGGACATTATAATAATGCATATTGAATTTATTTATTTTGTTTGCTTATTATCTAATTTTATTAATGTTTATTATTATTATTATTCTACACTGTATCTAATTCGAATCTAAATAATAACTTTGTAATTTTTTAAAGTAATTATTAATTTATATCTTATAGCTATTGTATTTGTAGATTAATTAGATCCAAGATATAAAATTAAACAGGGGAGTACTAAATACAATAATACAGGCCAATTAGCCTAATGAAGTAGTTAGTGAATGAAATGATTGTGTCTTGCAATGAATAAATAAATATTATTATTTAATCATGTGGTTTCATGTTATAACTGTACCATTGCACATTTTAGAACTACATATCTTTTTGTGGGTGCCGTAAGAGGTGACTAAAGGAAAGAAAAAGAATAAAAATAAGGTGAGCAGCAGCCTTCTAAAGAACTGCAATTATTTGTTTTTTCTCTGCTGAGATAGAGACAATCTTTGTCATATAAAAGCGTGCAATTCGAGCCATATATAAAATGGGTCCTAGGGAATCTGTGAGGGATATTTTTAAAGAAATTGATATTTTAACTTTACCAAGTCTGTATATATTTGAAAATATTATGTATGTTCGTAAAAAAATGAGTAAATTTAAATTAAACAGTGACAATCACGATTACAATACTAGGAATAAAGGTAAAATAGCGGTGCCAGGTTTTAGATTAGCAAAGACAAATATAAGGTCCTTCTTAGGTAATTGTGTGCGGTTTTATAATAAAGTTCCCAAACATATTACAACGCTCACAGAAGGGAAATTCAAGTTGCACGTGAAAAACATATTGATAAAGAAATCCTACTACACAGTTTTTGATTACATAAACGACAAAAATGCCTGGACAATTCCGCCTCCGCCAAGCTATTGCCTGTCACCTACATAATTTAAACAAATATTGTAATAACTCTATTATATAGTAAGTATGTAACACATTGTTAAAAGATGTTTAAAAGAATGGCCCCGAGTTTCTTGCCCGTTCTTCTCGCAGTGGCTCTATACAATTTATTTGCTGAACGTGGCAGTACAATGTAGAATATTTCAATACTAAAATTTGTAATTGACCTTCATAAGAGCGTCGTTTGGCATCGGCGATAATTATAACAATAGAATTTCATTCATAAATTGGCCATAGTGGGTCAGTACGATTTCAACTTATTAATTGAATAAATGATTTTGACTTTGACTTTGACTTTCCATTCTTAATTTTAGCCGTCTACGACGCTCTTATAAAGGTCAATTACATGTTTTGATATTGATATATTCTACATTGTACTGCCACGTTTAGCAAAAAATATTGAATAGAGCCACTGCGAGAAGAACGGACAAGAAGCTCGGCGCCATTCTTTTAAACATCTTTTAATAATGTGTCACATGCTTAATAATAAAATTATTACAATATTTTTTTAAATTACGTAGAGTACAGGCGATAGATTGGCAGAGTTCGTGATTGTGAGCGGTTTCCTACTACACAAAATGTGTAGTAGGAAACCGCTCACAACTACTGTTGTAATAGGGCTTGTCACTGTTTAAATTATATTTACTAATTTTTTTACGAACATACATAATAGTTTCAAATATATACAGTCTCGGTGAAGTTAAAATATCTATTTCATTAAAAATATCTCTCAGAAATTCAATAGGATCCATTATATATATGGCTCGAATTGGACGCTTTTGTAAGATAAAGATTGTCTCTATCTCAGCAGCAGCTCCCTACAGCAGTACACCATACGAAATAATGCTGTAGAAGTACGCGAAATAAAGTAGCCTAGCATTAGCTACGTCTGTTAACTGTCTTATCTTACGAACTGCATATGCAGCAGAACTAAGTCTTCCGGAGAGATAATGTATATGTGGATCCTACTGTAAAGTTAAATCCATTTTGATTCCCAGGAAGACTGTCGCATTGTCAATAGAGAGTTTATCTGGGCCAAGCTTAATGGTTTGATTCAACATAAGTAACATTTGGAAACGAAAACTTTAATCATTTAGTCTTTTTTGAATTTAAAAGAAGATTATTAGCAGCGAACCATTTAGAGATCATATATAACACATAATTTATATGAATGAAATCACTGTCTTTCCACCTACTTTAAAAATCAGAGAGGTATCATCTGCGAATAAAACAATATCGCTGAAATCTTTGATTTTACACTGCGATCTCGAAGCCACCTGCCAAGCGTGGGGTAGCAAAAACACTCTAATGATGCCTCCCTTAAGGCTGTTGTTCAGCAGTTTGGTGGGTACAGTACCTAGATCTGGATCAAGCAAACATTTTACTAATAAATGAGATAATAGTCAAAGCCAATAAAAAAGAGTAGTACCGTACCGAACAGATGCCTTGGCTGGTGACGTTATAAGGGCCAGCGCAGATGGTCGTCTCTTGCACCAGCCAGTTGGAGTTATGAAGCAGGAGGCATACGAAGTTGCTCACACCCTGCAGGTGCACCCAGTTCAGGTTCTCGACCGTGGCGCCTGTAAATTATGTCTTAATAAATTAATATATTGTTACCAGCTAAGTTTATAAACAAACTTCCAAGCAAATATAAACACGGAATACACATTTTTCTAAGTATGATAAAAGACGTACCGACGCGGCAGCACTACAAAAGAGTCGCCATTGTGTTTTGTCATTGTGTATATGTTGTGTGGCGCCGGCGCGGTGCAGATCCAAAGGCTCTTCGATGCATTCCTTTATTATATTACTTTCGAAGCGCTCGAAGCGTAGCTTGCTTAGCTGTTCTTTACTGCAGATCAGCTAAGTTGAGCAACGTCTGTTGCAGTCATGAGTTGGATGGGTGACCGCTACTGACGTTACTACTGAACGTGCATGTCCTTCTGAGGGCACGTTAAGCCGTCGGTCCGTATTCTTGTCTTAGGATGGGAGTAGGTATACCTAACGGAGTATTCCAGCAGCCGTCCTTGAGAGCCAGTAATTCTAGGTTAGCCTGAATGAAATCTTCCACCACACTTATGAAGCGCTCGTAGCGAAGTTTACTTAGCTGTTCCCAACCGATCAGCAAGGTTAAACAACGTCGCCCGCGGTCATAAGTTGGATGGGTGACCGCTAGTGACATTACTACTGAGCGTTTCTGTGCTTCGGAGGGCACGTTAAGCCGTCGGTCCCGGTTGTTGTCTTAAGATTGCAGTCGTTATTAGCATGGTGATAGGGCATTTTGCCAATGCCCGCCTGGTTAAGGTTAACCTACCAGGCATAAAAAAAAACATCATCACTTACCATCAGGTGAGATAATGGTCAAATGCTAGCCCATCAGCAACAAATAAATAAAATAAAAAACTAACCCTCGGTCCATGTAGTTCCCCAACCGCTGGTTGTCATCAGCACACCAGTGTAGTCACGAGTGCGGTCTACCGATGGCTGGATTCTGATTGGCTGCACGAAATCTGAAGCGGAGAAAATTAAGTACAAAGATGTGCTAGCAAGATGAGTGGTGTAACAGGACAAAATGCATCAATGTGTTTTTTCGTGAGACAAGCTTTGATTTAAAACTTAATTTGGATTGAGTAAATTAATGTAATTTTTTCGTAACACGCGCTTTGTATGAACATTAAATTTGGATTTGGTAAAGTAATGTATCTGTTTTTTCGTAAGACACGCATTGTATGAACATGTATGTTGTAGTATGTATGTAGTTGATGACTCTGGGGCTTTATAATTCAAATAGAAAAGGAGAATGCTTCAAAAATGTATCCAAGGTGTCCATAATGACTAGAACTGTTGGCAATTTCTGAAGCTCTGAAACATATTCAGTACGAAGTCACCACAGACACGAATATTATTATATTCAGTGACAGTAAACGCGCTCCACAACATATATTGCGATGTGGTATGGGGTACGTTGGGGTATCCTTAGCATACACAATTTTAAATTATTTACACTACTTAAGCAAATACAATTTTTTTAAGCGTTCGTAGCGAAGTTTGCTTAGTTGTTCTTAACCGTCCAGCAAAGTTAAGCAACGTCCGCCGCGGTCATGACTTGGATGGGCGGGAATAAAGAAAAAAAAAAGGATTTAGTAAATTAATGTTTTTTCCCGGTACTTGCCCGTGGAACACCTCGGAGAACACCTGGGTGTTCCACGAGTGAAAAAAAAACTCAAGTGCTCCACTTATGGTTTTCGGGTGTTCTACGGGCCATAGTTCAGATTTTTTTAATTTGTTGGTGGTGGAACGCCCATCTCGATCGTCTTGGTGTTCTACAGGCAAACAATTACAGAACACCTAAGACACAAATTAGATAATAGTTAGTATCATGCTGTGGTGTTCTACTGGTGAGTATCTAATGTATACATTGTACGGATCGTAGAACACCTTAGACACAGATTTCAATCGTGGTCTCCTTGCTTGGTCTCCTTAGATCGTTGCCTAAGGTAAAGGGGTATCAGGGCGGTGCCCTCTTTCCCCGGCTCTTTTTCACCTATTACCATAGGTGAGTCTCTTGTGCGACTCTGATGTCAGGTGTCATGACATGACCACCCGGCGGTCAGTATGTGTCTGGGCGATATGGCCACGCCAGGTTGATCCCGCTGGTGGGAAGCCCTGCGGACCGATCAGCGACCGAGACACTGGCCACCGGGGGCCTTGTCATGTCCGTCATAGCATCTTCTTGATTCGGTTTCTTTTCTTCTTCTTGGACTAATTCTCTGGGATATGGTATCGTCTTCTTCCTTTGTGTTATCTCTGGCGGTCTTGTATGAAGCGGTGCTATGCCTCTAATGTGGGCATGACACAGATTTCGAAGGATAAGCATTGTATAATTACTTTATATGGCGCTGAACATGATACTTACTATCGAAGGTGAGATCCCGGTTGAAGCCAATAAGCGCCATGTCATGAGGCTGAGTGATTGGCCATATATCCTCGATGAATCCCGGAGCAGTGAACACGGTTGTTGTGTCGATGATGAATCGCGGTCGGTTGAAGTTCACCATACCACCGCTGATGATGACCTGCGCGCGACTGGGGATAGGAACAATCGAATTGGCAACAGATTTTCTACCGACTTTAAAAAAGGAGGAGGTACTCAATTCACATGTACATTTTTTTTAATGTTTATTACCTCTTTTGTATGGTGGAAGGGCATTTTGCGAATGCCCGCCTGGCTAGCGACCACCTTCAAGTAGAAAGTTTGTCGCCAAGCACCGAAAGGTGTGTTCCGGCAGTAGTCCTTGAGAGCCGCAGTGAAATTACAGGCACAATGAGACTTAACAACTATGTTTCAATGTGACGGGCGCAGTGCAATTCGTGAGTTGTCATGATTTGTAGCAACTGTTATAGACAGAGGTTAGTGCACTTAACATCAGGTGGGCCTCGAGCTTGTTCCGTCACAATAGCATAAAAAAATAAAAAAAAAACCTCAGAACTTTTAACTGGGTAAACCGATTTGGATGTTTTTTTTTTATATGAAAGCTGATGCTTGCTGTGTGGTCCCATTTAAATTCCATCAAAATCGGTCAAGCCATTTTTGAGTAACACACCAATAACTGAAAAGTATTTTCCTATCTTGATGGTATAGTTGTTGATAGTGAATGACAATCGATCCCATAAGTAGCACGGGTCACTACAATGGGTGAAAAAAAAATGTTGACTAAAAAATGGCACCGACTTCAACACTCAAATATGTGAAATGACTTGTCGAAGTCGGTAGCATGCGCACGTGTAGTTTGAACCATCATGGTACCGACTTCAACAAAGTATTTCACATATTTGAGTGTTGAAGTCGGTGCCATCTCTTGATATTTTTTTTTAAATCTCTAGCAAAAATGAACCTGTATAGTTTTTCATATTCAGATAGAGGTTTCCGATCGTGCTCTCGTAGAGGCAAGACAAAGATGATGCTTCGTGTAGAAACGAAACGTTCAAATATTCTTCCGGCTAGGTTTCGTGGCGTTTATGACATCACGACGAAAATTAGACGGAATTGTCATAACATTTTTTTTATGTTATTGTGATGGAAAAAGCTCGAAGCCCACCTGATGTTAAGCGGACTAGCGACTGCCTATGACAGATGCATTTCATCACAAGTCACGAATTGCACTGCACCAGTCACTTAGAGACATAATTTTTAAGTCTCATGTGCCTGTTACTTTACTGGCTTACAAGGTTGTCTACGCGAGTGGCACTGCGAGGCGCAACTATAGTAAATAATAAAACGCAAAACTGGCAATCCAGGAGCAAAGACATGTAAGCAAAATTGAAAGATTTCAAACATTTCTATAATTACTATCTTTTGAAGCAATCACAGCCACGTGGGTATCGAACTATGGACTGCTGTGCCGCAGGTCCACAGTTCGATTCTCAGCGTCTGCTTGAGCATCACCACATGGTGGACCGTGGACGCAATATTCTCCTGGCTAGCTACCAAGTCAAGTAAAAAATCTGTCACCATACACCTAACAGCAGCAGTCCTTGAGAGCAATTATGAAATTACAGGCACATGAGACTTAACAACTGTAGCTATGTCTATATGCCTTGAAAAAGATCTGGTTGAAACTATAGTCAGAGCTATCTGACTTACTCACGTGAGTTATCCCATATTATTGGCAATACTTCTTCCGGGTCATTGGTAAAAATGGGAGTACCACAGGGATCAATTTTGGGACCTTTTCTGTTTCTAACATATATTAATGATCTGCCTTGCATGGTCAAAGATTTCTGCGATATTGTTTTATTCACAGATGATACCTCTCTGATTTTTAAAGTAGATAGGAAAGACAGTGAACTGACGCATGTAAATAATGTACTATCTAAGATTTGTAAATGGTAAGCCGCTAATAATCTTCTCCTAAATTAAAAAAAACGAAATGTTTAAAGTTTTCTTTACCAAATGTTCCTGATGTTGAACCAAACATAAAGCTTGGCCCAGATAAACTCCCTATTGACAAAGCGACAGTCTTCCTGGGAATCAAAATGGATTCCACTTTACAATGGGATCCACATATACATGATCTCTCCGGAAGACTTAGTTCTGCTGCATATGCAGTTCTTAGGATAAGACAGTTAACAGACGTAGCTACTGCTCGCCTAGTTTATTTCGCGTACTTCCACAGTATTATGTCGTATGGTGTATTGCTGTGGGGAACTGCTGCTGAGATAGAGACAATCTTTATCATACAAAAGCGTGCAATTCGAGCCAAATATAAAATGGGTCCTAGGGAATCTGTGAGGGATCTTTTTAAAGAAATTGATATTTTAACTTTACCAAGTCTGTATATATTTGAAAATATTATGCATGGTCGTAAAAAATTTAGTAAATTTAAATTAAACAGTGACAATCACGATTACAATACTAGGAATAAAGATAAAATAGCGGTGCCAGGTTTTAGATTAGCAATGACAAATAAAAAGTTCCTTCTTAGGTACTTGTGTGCGGTTATATAATAAAGTTCCCAAACATATTACAACGCTCACAGAAGGGAAATTCAAGTTGCATGTGAAAAACATATTTTTAAAAAAATCTTACTACACAGTTTCTGATTACATAAACGACAAAAATGCCTGGACAATTCCGCCTCCGCCAAGCTATTGCCTGTCACCTACATAATTTAAACAAATATTGTAATAACTCTATTATATAGTAAGTATGTAACACATTGTTAAAAGATGTTTAAAAGGATGGCCCCGAGTTTCTTGCCCGTTCTTCTCGCAGTGGCTCTATACAATTTATTTGCTGAACGAAAAATTGTAATGGACCTTCATAAGAGCGTCGTAGACGCCTAAATTGAATAAACGATTTTGACATTGACTTTGACTTTATTTACTGAAATGTGTGCAAATCAGGTTAGTTTTTAAAATAAAAATGTATGTCTTACAGTGATGGGAGGTGTGCAATTCGTCACTTGTGAGTTGTGACAAAATGCGTCTGTTATAGATTAACATTATGGCGGTCTAGCTAGTGCGTGTTCAGTCACAATTTTTATAAAGAAAATACTACGTTTTGAATAGAAGCCGCCACGCAAACACTATCCTGAAATTAGATATCTAGGTACACCTTTAGGTTATGTCCTTCATCTTCTCCTGTAACCTTCATAATTATATATAATAAGTACTATTTGTTTAATAAAGTATAGATCTTTATATAATTATAATCCTAGGTAATTCTCTGCAAGATAAGATATAATAATGACGTCAGTTTGAAATCATGACTTATCACTTATCAGTGCCAAGTATGGATTAGATTGATAACAGTTCTATAAGCCCTTACCCACCTCGTAACAGAATTGAATTGTAAAACATGATTTCTCTAAAGATTTTTATTGCTGATAGGCTAGCTAGCCAATGGATATATCCCACCTGATGGTAAGTAATGCAGTCGAAAAATATAGTATAGTTTAATAATTAATCGGTAGTTCTAGAATAACTAGATCTCAAGGACAGTTGTCGGAACACACCGTTAGATGTTTGGTGACAGATTTTCTACTCGAGGGTGGTTAGTTAGCTAGGCTAATTCTAGGTTAGCCTGAACAACATCTTCAACCACATCATCACTTACCATCAGGTGAGATAGTGGTCAAAGGCTAACCTACGAGACTTAAAAAAAGGTGGCATTAGTAAAATGTCCTTGTGTACTATGAAAAATAAAGCTGTGATTAAAATAATCAAGCATTTTCTCTTTCACGGATCGTTGCTACGCGTTACCCTTTCGTAGCGAGACCAGGCTGGACCAGTTTTTACGCCTTTTCTTATTCTAATTGGGGGGTGATATGTCCCGTACTAACGTCCCGCTTCGGGTGTTTTGTTTATTTTCCCCGCCAGCTTCTACCCAAGCCATCCCAACCCAACTCCTTAATGTAGCGAAAAAGGACTCTAGGTCGCTGGAGAATGACTCTGGGTCGTTGGCAGAAGGATTCTGGGTCACTGGTTCGGACGAAGTGTATTTTTTATAGGCAGAGGTTAGTACGCTTAAAATCAAGTGAGCCTCGTGCTTGTCCGTCACAATCACATAAAAAAAATCTTTATTTTTCACGGCGCCACGCCAAATCACGTCAGTGACATATGCAGTGTCACAAACCTCGTTCTGTTGACACTCCACTGCTCTCATCACTCCGAGACGTCTGTTCTTTTGTCCCGTTTGCCCAGTTATTTCACTTGCTACAGTAGGTACCCTTCTCACCAAAATGCAATAGTGTACAATACTGATTAATTTACCAACCCTATAAGAAAACTTTTTTTTTTAATAATAATAATAATAATATCTCTTTATTTCAGGTAACAGGATTACATAAACACTGACCCATAGAAATATATACCTTACAGACTAACATACATAATATATAGAAATTAAATTGTTTTGGGATTCATTTTCGGCCTCGCCTCCCTATAGCGCCTGTATACTACTCCTTCCGGCCAGAAGTCGGAGACAAGGAACGCATCCTTATTCTTCGCTGGAACCCGGAGCACGTAAGATTTAAAAGTTTTCACCCGGCTGGATTCCAGCCGCTGTAACGCCACTTCAAATGGTACTCGACGTCTTTCACATCTCTCTTTGATGTATTGCAGTACATCGTTCCCGGATGTTGTTGGGTCCAAACGAGAGAGATATATAGCGATGGTCGGCTCCACAGCATGAAGTACAGTCTTCTCTGCTGTAGGCGTAGCTGTGCCACGATGGTTGCGCGATGGTCGAACTCTCGATTTCTTCTTCACGAGAGTGAACCCCTCATTATCGCTATTGGTGGCAGGCCTCCCCGTACCCTCATTCTTTGTGACTGGTATCGAACACTGTTTACGATGTGTCACTTGTGCGTATGATTTCTTCTGCTTCCCGGATATTGGTAGTACTTCGGAAGAAATCATAACTTGAGGGGGAGTCTCGATGATCGAGGTCGGTTGCGTGGTTCGGTCAATGCCCCGCGGTGAACCGGTGACATTTGATTCCGCGGGACTGCTGAGTCGAGCATTTTGTCGGACGTGTCGCATAGTCACATTTTGCATTGACTCCGGTGACGGCAGTTTTGCCTGCGTAGCGTTATTGCGCAAAGCTATGATTTCAGTTTGCAAACTAGAAACCACAGCATTCGATTTTTCCAATTGTTTCTTCAAATCGGTGACATCAGACTTCAATCGCATGATATCCTTTAAAAGGCAGGTCACATCGACTGAAGAAAAATCTACCGGAGGTAACAAATGGAGGTCCCTGGCGACATAGGTTACTGAAATCTCATCAGGATCTGTTTCCTTGAAAACCCTGAAGATGTCTTGCAGGTCTTTCTTGCCGCTTCCATCTTTTTGACGTGTTCCCAGCCGAGTCGACGTCTTAGCAGTGTCCGCTAAGACCTTCTTGGCTGCGAGGATGTCTGTCTCCTTGTAGCTAGACAGACATATCTGCTGCAAACTCAGCTCGTCCATGACGTCCAGCTTGTTCTGCACGAAGGCCAACAACTCGTTGACCACGAGGGTGTCCGAGCGCGTAGATTGCGCCATCACGGTTTTGCAGCGCTCACGTAAACGGTGCGCCGCGCGGAAAGTAGGTCGGCATCGGAGAAGCCGTCAATTGATATTTGAAGCGACTTCCCTTGTCGGCGGTATGAACGCGACTGACGACTTTTTTGTTGGTGGTATGTATACCCGACACCTTTTAGCGCGGTATTAGAATTAACAGCAAGAGAATTTATGACATTAGATTTTCCTGCACTAGATTTAACTTACCGAGCAGTGCAACGCCCTGAGCTAAGCCCCCATCTCCTGTGAATGATGGACCCACCACAGAAGCCAACGGTTCCGAACTCCGTGACTGCGCGGACGTACAGCATATAAGGGAACTGGCCCTCGGTGGCCTCCCATCCTGACACTATCCGGGTGTCTGAAAAGCCAAGATTTTATTGGATGTATTTAGCAAAATCTTCAGATTCCCATGGGACGCCAGGTTAGGATTACAGCCATATCTTTCAAACATTATTAATTTCTTTTTTCTTTTTTCATTTTGAGACCACATATTTCCACTTGCTACGATCCGTACATATCTCTTTCGCTTCATCTACACTAATCAATCCTTTAATTTTTTTTTTTTTTTTTTTTTGCCTTTATTAAACAAATACTACAAACTATATATTATATCCTTTCATACATACGCGTCGATGTAGGGTACTCCTGACCGGGCCTTTTTTCAGAACATCTTCAATATGATTTCGGAACGTTCGCCTAGGTCTTCCCCTTCCAACACTTCCATTCACTTGTCCCACGTATACCTGTTTAGTCAATCTCATTTCATTCATCTCTTCTCTCTACATGTCCTAACCATTTAACACACCTTTCTCGATATTTGTCACTACATCTTCATTCACACGACATCGTTCTCTTATCACACTATTCCTTATCCTGTCACTCCAATCATGCTTCTCAATGCTCTCATCTCCACTGCATTTATTCTACTTTCATGCTTTTTCTGTCATACCCAACATTCACTCATTTACATTAGTGTCGGAACCAACACTCCTCTATGAACAGCCAGACGAGCCTTCTTAGACACCATCTAACTGTTCATTAACGCGTGTAATGCTCCGTTCACCATGTTTCTTGCATTCACTCTCCTTTCTATATGACTTTCACACTCTCCATCTTTTGTAAACATGGATCCCACGTATACAAACTCACTTGTTCCACTTTTTCACCTCCAATCACAATATTGCAATCAGTCACTCTATATTTTATTTTATTTTATTTAACAATCTTAGGGAAATTAACAGCTATCTAGGAATAACAAACATTCTCGTTCAAATACCTTAACTTTCATCTTATTTACCTTTATTTTCATTTCCTTTCTTTCTACAGCCTCATGCATAGAATTTACTATCTCCTGCAACTCATTTACCGACGACGCAAGTACCACTTGGTCATCAGCGTAGAGCAAACAATTGATAAGTAACTCATTCATTCTTAAACCACATTCACATTTTCTTTCAGGTTTGTCAAACAGTTATCTATGAATAAGTTGAACATCCACGGTGAAGCTACACATCCCTGCATAACACCCTTTTCGATGTTAAAACCAATTAGTGTATGTTTCGTTTATTCTAACACAAGCACTGGAATCCTCTTTTGGATTTCATTTCATTTTCTATGAGGATTCCAGTAGCTTGAATCATGTTACCATTAAGCCCATGCATAGACAACGCTGACCACAGCTCATGCCTACTCACCCTATCATAAGCCTTTTCTAAATCTACGAAAGCGCGATAGACCTTTTGGCTTTTCGCCAAGCATTTTTTGGCCATGAATCGTAAAGAAAAGCCCTGATCCGTACATCCCATTCCCTTTCTAAACCCTGCTTGTGAAATCAATACTTTTGCATATAGGTTACGCTGAGGAGGCTGATTCCGCGGTAATTCTTGCAGTCTTGTTGCGATCCTTTTCCTTTATAACGGCACAATCACAGCCTTGCACCAGTCACCAGGTACTCGGCCGCTCCTCCAACACAAATTAAAAAGGTGGTGCAACAGACTACCTAGTTTGCCTCGCCCAGCTCTCAGCACCTCGACTGACGCTCTATGCTATCCCGCAGCCTTACCTAATTGCATACCATTTAATGCTTTCAAAATCTCATCCATGCTTATTTCATTTTCATCACCACTCGTATTCACGTAGGTTCCTGCAACCTGGTCCAGTGTTCCATCTCTTTCAAGTAAACTTTCAAAATACTCTTTCTATCTTTTCAACAAAGATTCTTCTACTTTTATAATGCTTCCATCATGACCTCTGATTTAATTAAGCTCTGAGGTCGTGGTTTTGCCTCGAGCTGTTATTATGGATTTCCAGAAAAACTTTACATTTGACTGGAAATCTTCAGAAATAATTCCTGATTGGTAATGGAATTTTATTATAGATTGTAGGTGTCATACAATTTACACTTATTCTCTTAAGATAATTATTTTCATCCACAGACTTTCATACTTCTTGATCCATCCACACATTCTTTTGCATATTTCCTTTTCGCCTTTTAGAAGTTCCGCACAAATGGATGACAACGTCTACCACCCCTTCCTTAAACTTCATCAACATTTCTTCAATCTCACTTATCTCTTCCAAACCATCAAGCTTTTTGTGCAGCTTATTAACATACTCATTTTAAACATCCTTCTCCTGCAAATTTTCAGCTTTCACTGGTTCAAGCAGCTCACACTTGTTGGTGCATGGTGATAATCTACCGAATGTCGCATCGTGTTGCATATTTAATAATCAACAATGTATGTGCGTTAATAACTTAAACTTAGGATAGGTGGTTAGAAGTTTGTCTGTGGCGGGAAATGCAAAATTTAATGAGTATACCAGGCTTGTAGCCAGCCTTTGTTTCAAGATCATGGTAACTATTCGTGAGTTTAAAATAATATTACTAGAATAATTTTGAACAGTTATCTGACTGACACCAATGCACATAAATCACCCCAAAAACCATCAAACATGATAATAACAAGTGTAATAAATTCAATAAGTATAAGTACAAAATAATGCAATAGATAACAAAATTACAAATTTACGAGGGGAAAAATTATAGTCATGTGCGGGATCCGAACCCTCGTCATCCACACCTATAGCTGGCATACCGACCGACTGAGACAACGTTGTAATACAAACAAGTCACTTTTGCAATTTTTTTAATGATGATGCAACCCTATAATTTTAATATTTTCATTTTTGCAATAGCGCGCATGATCTGCGGATTACATTACAAATTCTGGTAATTTTGTAATGTAATCAGCAGTGCATGCGTTATTGCAAAAATAAAAATATTGTATAGGTAATCTAAAATCTCTTCTCCGAATCCCGCGTATTACGTTATCATGTTATATTAGACGATCCGGCATAAATATAACGCTTATTTTTCAATAGCTCATTTTTTAATTAGCTTAGGCTAGCCTTTGACCACTATCTCACCTGATTGTAAGTGGTGATGTGGTCGAATATGTTGTTCAGGCTAGCCTAGAATAACTGGCTCTCAAAAAAAAACTATAGACGTCAGTTGCCTTATACTTAGGTACTTACCTTGTGATTGACCCGGAGATAGTTCGGCTGAGGCCTGCAACACGTAAACGTAAGTTTAATTACTGTATCATAACCGAACACTCATAGGATCAAAATATATATTTCGTTAGGTCTAGAAAACTTACATATATGTATTTTGTGTTCTTTTGGGTGGCATTAGAAACACGGCTTTGTGCGCTTGATGACTGGAGGGAAGTCTCGAATTTTCATACAAAAAGAGAAAACGTTTCTATCCCCCTAAACAGTCACCGATTTTGATGATTTTTGGATATGTTAAAACTGTTATCAATATCCAGGTTTATAGGTTTTGATTTTTATCATTATATTAAAGGAATTTGAATTAATACCCATTAATTCAAATTCCTTTAATATAATGATTAAATACCGATATTTTCTCAAAACTTGTATCTCTAGTTTGTGAATTATTTATAGGAAAAATAGTGATAAATAAGGAAAAAAGAAAACCTATAAACCTCAAAATCTAAAAAAAATTTAGATTTAATTAATATATAGTATAGGAGAAAAGTTTTCTCGCAGAACGCAAATTACGCGCAAATTCGAAGTCAAAACTTGAGGAAGCTGCAATTGTCCTTATCGCACTATTCTGTTCAGGCGTTTAGCGAAACAGCATCACTTTGTTCAAATACCAATTATTCTATAGGAGCTTCTCTTCCCGTTCCGTTAAGAATGAAGTCAAGCGCACCTTAGTATATTTTCTATACATACAAATGTTCTTGCAGCTAGATAGAGCGCTCGTTCAACAAAGAAGAGATAGGTCGCTATAAATAAAGCCTCCTCCGAAACTTAGTTAGTTTTGAAACTCCAGTTTCGTAGACGGCCGAAGGAGTACCTTGACCTAACTTGCTGATTTCTTTGTTAACAGCATCCCTTATATAAAAATTACAAAATGAATATATGCTAGATAAAAATACTTACCGAAATTCCAGCTACGAACGCCAAAAATACGACCGCACCCCACATAGCTACTGATTTAATTACACCTTAAGTTATCAAATAATTGCTTATTAACTTATCAAAAATGTCGGATTTCATTGATAAAAAAGTTAAGTATGTAGATAGACCTCATCTTTCGCAAAATCAATCCGTGTCCATCGATAAATTTTATTAAACATATAATACATATAACAGGTCCCCACTTACCAACCTGAAAACATTGATTTGTTTGGTTATAAACGTTGATGAACTTTTGATGTAAAAAATGTTTTTACTTCTTAATGGAATTGACTTCAACACTCAAAAGTGTGAAATAACTTGTTGATGATGGTGCCATGATAGATCAAAAGTACCTGTTATCACAATATTGTGCGCATGGTACCACCTTCGACAAGTTATTTCATACTTTTGAGTGTTGGAGTCGGTTCCATTTTGAGGTAAACAATTTTTTTTACCCATTTTAGTGACTGCTACTTAGGGGATCAATTGTCATTCACCGTCGCACCGTTTTTACCCTTTGGGTACGGAACCCTAAAAACATTTCTTTCGATCAGATGAAGTCTAGTAGTCTGGTTTATGGCCGCGCACCGTCGCCTATGACGGTTAAAGTAATACAATTGGAACACGAAATTTCGGCTAGAAATGAGGAGTCCAGGTGGCCGAGGAGGCTTAGGCATCCGACGCGATATCGGAGGACGCCGGTTCGATTCCCGCCTAGGGCATAAAATTTTGCACTCCAATAATTTCTTAAAAACATTATTACATATTTAAAAACAAATCAAAACGACTCCACTAGGTAACATAAGTATATCATTATATAACCATAAAGTATTTTCATATATCTTATTTTTACCAGCTGTATGCCTTTATTAACAAAATACTACGAACTATATACAACACTACAGCTACTACAATAAAAGCATTTGCACTCATAGGCAGTCCAAATGCTCTAGCCCACTGCCAGTTGGCAGCGTGCCCGGCATGCTGGCAGCATTGCCCCGTTGAATTGCAATGCTTATTCTTTGAGCCAAATAGGTGCCAGCATTTTGACCACGCGTCGCATTGACCAAACGCTCTGTTAAGTTTTGGAAAATACGATGAGCTCCCGGTCCCCACGGACCCAACGTCTCTACACCAAACGGCTCAAATATGCAACAACCACAATTTTGTGATATATTTTTAATCAACAGGATTAGAGAACCGAGTCATAGCGGTTTTGCTAGCAGCTGTAACGCGTGACAGCGATAATATTGAAATGTGTTTTGCGATCGCCAGTTGCCCCTAGCAAGTATCTCTTCGAGAGGATAGTTATCTAGGTAATAAAGACTTTATCCAACCTGCAATTAGGGTACGAGATGCAGGTCCCCTTATTAATAAACAAATTGTTGGTTTTAACAGCTCTTCTACGATTCTTGAACAAGGAACAAGTCTGTTTGACCCAAAAAACGGCATTTAACTGCTCATTTTCATTACTACTATACTATGACTATAAGCTATATAACTATAGACTATAAGCTTCCACCCATACTGCTTATAATTTATAGAATCAGTCTTAGAACCAAACGATGGATATTACTGATTCATCATCGATTATGCAGCTACTGCAATTAATATTGAGTAATATCAGGTCGTGAATTCTCCCTCACCAGAGAAGTAATAAGACAGCTGTTTATCTCTGAACTTGAAAAATATTAGTTACGTCAGCACCTTAGTTTTCTAAATAAGAGGCTTACGTATATTCCAAACCAGAGGATTGCCGTGGTCAATAGGCTTTTTTGTATAGTTCTGATTTAAAATTATGCTTATATAACACGTGTGAGCTAAGATGGCCTGACCTTTCTGAATCACATAGGTTTGCTTGATCATTGTCCCATCCACTAAGCGACCCAGATCAACCCCACTTCTAGTGTCATCTCCAGTACGTTCGAAGCAGGGAGTCCTGTCGCAACATCTAAAAGAACTTTGCTCAGGAGGAGGAGCTGGCGCTCGCGATACGGGCGCCAAAACACGCGACTCCATCGTGGAACTACCAGTAAGTATATTCCCTGAGCTTGGTTGAGGTGACGTAGAGCTCTGTGTATTAATAATGGTGGTGGAAATACCCAGGCTAAGTTGAAATTCCAGAGCTAGGAAAAGCGTCGTGGCAACATCACTTTTTGGTCGTGAAGTTCAGTGACACATAATTGCTCACTACATGATCCGCTCGAGGCAAACTGATCGATCACTGGAACTCCCCACTTGGAGACAATTTTGTCCGTACAATCCTGCGTCAGACGCCAGTCTGAGGAATACGAAGTCTCGATAGAAGATCGGCATGACAGTTGTATATTCCGGGTATGTGAAAGACTTATGTGATTTTAACTAGCTAGAATATTGAAAACTTGATAACTCAAGTTCATGAGGGCTGTTATTTGGTGCCTCCTTCGTGACGGAGGTAAGATATTACAGATTGGCGGTCTGATTCTTTCAATAAAAAGCTGACAATGGTGTTGCAGTACCTACTCTTAATATTGCAAACATTTCTTTTAGGTTGCCGTGGAGATCCTTCTCTGCTTAGGCCCATGGCCCCTTAGAGACAGATTGTCTAATCGAGCTCCCCAAGCCATGTCTGGCGCATCGCTTGTGAGGAAATGCGATGTGGACGGCATGCGAATGGATGGCGGTATTTTAATCCTGTTAACACCGTCGACCAAATCATCACTGACCAACAGCTGAGATTGTGGCCAAAGACTTACCAATCAGCAATAAAAAAAATCCGGCACCGCACTATCTCATTGACTGCAGCAGGTTATAGGGCATGCCGCCGGTAAGACTTCCTGGTGTGAATTTTCAGAATTCACACTACAGTTCCCTGAGATTTATGCATTATTCCGTCAACATCTGGTTTGTTTTAGTTATAAGAGCGCGTATTTTGCTTCGGGCAGACTTTTGCAATTTGTGCAAGGATTCCAGAGAATTTCTAAGAACACTAGACTTATTTTGGGACTTGTTGTAATGGGTTTTTTGGTATTTAACAATCAGCCCAGCTTCTCGAGTTTTGCACACAATGTTTACATGACTTTGTAGAACAGACTCGCGATAAAAAAATCGATCAAGAACACAATTCTTCTTATGCCTTGCTGCCGTAGAATTTGCCAATTTCAACCTGTGAGTGTAGCAAAGTTGCTGTCTTGCTCAGTCCGAAAGGCAAACACGTCATTTCGAGCAATTCGTTGCGATATAGAAGACGCAGGAACCTTATGTGGCTGCGAGCCACAGGTAGGTGAAAATAGGCTTGTGAAATGTCTATTTTGCACAACCAGTTCTTCGGCTGGGGGAAGTCCGGTATGTGTTGAACATTTATGAGTCTGTAATGATCTATTTTGTATCGATTCAAATTCTCTAAAATCATAATTGGTCGGAATGAGCCGTCGCTTTTGTGATCTAGGAAAATTGACGATGGGTAGCTGGGCGAGGGCGCTGAATGTTCTAGAACCCTCTGGTGTTTCATTATGTTTATTACAGATGTCATTTTGTCCGACTCTATATACTATACTCTATATAGTATATGTGTATACTATATAGGTATACTATACAAATCCAAATTATATTTACAGTCGATGGCACCACTAGAATGAGTCCGACTTGCGTAATTCAAAACGCCTATGTGCACCGAAGCTGATCCAAAATGGTGCCACACTGCCAAACGGAAGTGACGAGAAACGATAGGAATGGGCAAAGAACGGACGTTGACTAAAATTCAAAGCCCTCGTAGCGAAGTTTACTTAGCTGTTCTTAACCGATCAGCAAAGTTAAGCAACGTCGCCCGCGGTCATGAGTTGGATGGGTGACCGCTAGTGACATTACTACTGAGCGTTTCCGTGCTTCGGAGGGCACGTTAAGCCGTCGGTCCCGGTTGTTGTTTTAGGATGATAGTCGTTATAGCATGGTGGTAGGGCATTTTGCGAATGCCCGTCTGGCTAGCTACCACCCTCAAGTAGAAAATCTGTCGCCAAGCACCTAACGGTGTGTTCCGGCAGCTGTCCTTGAGAGCCAGTACTTCTAGGCTAGCCTGAACAACATCTTCGACCACATCATCACTTACCATCAGGTGAGATAGTGGCCAAGGGATAACCTATCATGCATAAAAAAAATAAAAATGTAAAGCCTATCTCAATTTAGTAAAGCTTCGAATAATGTATCACTCAAATTAATGGATATTTTGAAAGGTAATTGTTAGTACTATTCAAAACCGTGGCAAGATCGACTTTGCTCAATATTACTACAAACTTTTTTGAGTAAAATTATACATCTCACCATTATTTGAATATTTCTATTTTTTCAATAACGCATGCTCCGCTTTTTAAAGAAAATTGTCGATAAAGCGGGAGATTCGGGGACTACTTGCACTGAGCAAGTACCACATTTTAGCTACTTATATTTCCAGCTGAGGTGCCGTTGTAAGTGACAATTTAAATATGTCTATTCGCTCTTATTTTTGTTAAGTCTTCTGTGCCTGTAGTTTAATGCATCTCGTGGACTGCTGCCGTAACACACTATTAAATGTTTGGCGACAGATTTTCTACTTAAGAGTGGGAGCTAGTTAGACGAGCATTCGAAAAATGCGCTCAAGAATTCGGAGAGCACTGCAATTGTCGGAGTAGACATTTTTTTTATCATAAAGCTAATCTCGCGTCTAAGAAGGTTGGTGTGCTTGTTAAGGTGAAGCGCTACTTCACGTCAAGCCATAGGCTTCTGCTTTTTAAAGCACAAGTCCGCCTTCACGTGGTATTGCTCTAACCTTTGGAACGAAGCACCTAAGTATCAGCTTGAGCCACTTGATGCGTTACAGCGTAGAGCAAACAGAATTATCAACGACCCGAAGCTATCCGAACATCTAGAGCCACTCAATATGCGCAGAAGACATCGGTTCCGTCTGCGGTGCCGCAGATCCATGGTTGGATCCCCACCGCCGGCTTGAGCTTCACCCCATAGTGGGAGGGCATATTGCGAATGCCCGCCTGACTAGCTACCACCCCCATGTAGAAAATCTGTCGCCAAGGGCCTAACAATGTGTTCCAGCAACAGTCCTTGAGAGCCAGTAACAGGCAAATGATGTGATTGTTTATTTGTATTTTAATTTATTTCTAGAAGCAATGATGGCCGAGCGGTAATATTTATGGATTGCCGTGCCGCAGATCCCCAGCGCCAGCTTCAGCTTCACCGTATGGTGAATAGATGATAGGCTAGACTTTGACCATTATCTTGGCTGATGGTAAGTGATGATGTGGTAGATGTTGTTCAGGCTAACCTACAATTACTGGCTCCCAAGGACAGCTGCCGGAACACACCTTAGATGTTGGCGACAATTTTATACGTGAGGATGGTAGCTAGATAACTGCCATCTTAAGAGGCCTTTTACATTTTGCAGCCCTCTCACTCACACTTTTAAAGATAATTTCAAATAGCAACAATATGGTTTATATTTTTTAAAATGTGGTCAATCATTATTTCGCTGCATGCAACTACAGATGTTCTCAACATATTTTTACTTTGTTACATGTTGAGTCCAATTAGAATTAGAGGCCCAAAATTTAAAATAACTAAATTACGCGTTTTGGATACCCCATTACAGATATCAAATTGAAAATTAGTAGAGAACATCTATAGTTGCATGCAGCGAAATAATGATTGACCACATTTTAAAAAATATAAACCATATTGTTGCTATTAGAAATTATCTTTAAAAGTGCGAGTGAGAGGGCTGCATAATGTAAAAGGCCTCTTAAGACAACCGGGACCGACGGGTTAACGTGCCCCCGAAGCACGGAAGCGCTCATTAAACTTAATTTAGTGATTTTTTTGCAGAAACTAAAAAAAAGATTTTGTATATGAAAATACTTTATTCACAAAAAAAACCATTAACAAAATCAATCTCTTTCTTACTTACGTTAACATTATCCACAAGACTGGTACACGCATCACAGTAATTAAAAAAAACCCTACTTTTGTAGGTTAACTGTTACCTTAGCAGCTAGATTTCGTGCAAAATAGGAAGGGTCATGTATTTTGACATCGTTATTAACAAGGGTTGGCGTCAGGTAAGCAGTCGTCCATTAAACTAAAACCAAACACAATTTTTCCACGTGTTTTCCGTCTTTGTTTTGTGAAATGAAGACACATATTATTTAAACACCTTTCTCTGCTACCTTTCTCGTTCTTGTCGCCTTACTCGTTAGAGAAAACATTGTACCGACCCGTCATAAATAGAATACGGGTAGGAAAATGAATCTTAGTACGGGTAGTGAAACTTAATGAATACATTGACCTATATACACTAGACGCGACATCTCAAACGACGATTGTATTTGAAGATAAGATGAAAGAATGCAGTTACCAAAGTATTGTTGATTATTCTTTTTTTATTGTATTGTTTTTTTTTTATTTTACATTAAATTTGGCGTCCCGTTTTTCTAACGTAACTGTCTAAATACACTGAAAATTAAAATTTTCTACCATTATCCCCTTCACAGAGTTGTGGCCGGTGCAATATGTTTTCCATTGGTAGAGATGGACAATCTGCCTATTGGGCAAAATGCGAAGTTTGGACAACATGCGTATTGGACGTAAAACGTATTAGACAACCCACCGTGGGTGCCCAGCCAGTCACATTAGGACATTTTTTTCCACTCCTCTCGTCGCATAGTGTCAAATTAAATACGTTTTATAATAATAATTATTATACAAAATACGCATGTTGTCCAAACTTCGCATTTTGCCCAATAGGCAGATTGTCCAATAAACAGATTGTCGATACGCTTTTATGTATGACCAATACGTGTTACGTCTATAAAGAAAGCCTGGTTTTTAAACCTAACTTTAATCATGCCATCGCAATGGACGTAACATTGCAATATTTACCTTCGCAGCATTCACATATTGAAAACGAAAGGTACCAAAATGAAATAAACAGAACATATTTTATTACATATATTACCGACAGACTAACGAAAATACAATAACTGTACTTAAAAAGCACTTTTTTTTAAATAGTTGTTGTAAAAAAAGAACAGAAAGTAAAACTCGTTACTGTCAGGACTTAAATCGTATTGGACTTGCCACCTATTTGACTTACATGTTTTTTTTTAATAAAAATTATTGGACAAAATTAATATTGGTTAAAATGTTGACAAAACACGTATTAGTCATAAAACTTATTTGTCAATATCCGTCGAGGTTTCCATTGAGTAACACTGTTACTTACAGTTACTCTATTGGATATTACATGCGTACAAAATGACATAGGTGGACAGACAGCGTGAAAAGCCGAGTACGTCTGTTGTAAAGTTGAACTGGCTGGCCCGTTTTCCATACAAACGTCGTAGGGTGATCACTCCCTTATTTGAGATTTTAGGTCGTGAATATAGCATAATACCGATTGATATAGTCATTATCTAGGCTTGTATGATGCCAAAATTTTAAAAAGATAATTAAGTTGTAAGTTATGAGCCTCGAAAACTTTTTATGAAAATGTTTCGAGGCTCATAATTCTCAAGTTAATTATTTTATTAAAATTTCGGCATCATACAAGCCTAGATAATGACGAGATCAATCGGTATTATGCTTTATTTTGTACCTAAGTCCTCAAATAAGGCAGTGATCACCCTACGACGTTTGTATGGAGAACTGGCCGGCCAGTTCACCCTTAAGAAACAAATTACAAATAAAGATTTATGACAAGTTTAATGGAGGGTATGTCATTTTGTACGATATTCCCTACTTGTATTGCCACGACCCTTTTTCGCACGGACTCTAAAACATAAATAACAAAATAAGTACGTAATAATTATGACAAAATAATACTATACATATTTAATATTTATATGAATTGAGTCATTATTACAAATTGATATATATTTTTACAAAATTACCAGGGGAAAAATTAAAGTCATGTGCGGGTTTCGAACCCACACCATCCACCCCTATAGCCGGGGTATGTTCTAGCCGCTAAGCCAACGTGACATATGACTCTAATTTATTGTCTCGTTCTTACCAGCGTATGGGGATGGAGTTGTGACTGCTGTCTCAACGAGACTACCATACGTTAAGCTTCGTGCGAAAGAGACAATTGTAATATCAGTATGCTACTCATAGAAAACGATATTTCGTTTCCCTCTATTTCCATCACATAATACAAAAAAATAACTGTGTGGTAGTTTCATGGTGTTAGGACATTTTGCGAATGGCTATCTGGCTAGCTACCACCCTCAGTAGAAAATCTGTCCCCAAGCACCTAACGGTGTGTTCCAGTTGTCCTTGTGAGCCAGTCTATGTTAGCCTGAACAACATCTTCGACCACATAGGTAACAATGTCACCTGATGGTAAGTGATGATGTCATCACTTACCATCAGGTGACATTGTTCAAAAGCTAGCATATCAGTAATAAAAAAGCCTCGATCATAAATATCAAACGTAGGAGGTACGGGTTCACTATACTATACTCCTTTTTTCGATAGGCTAGCCTTTGACCACGATCTCACCTGACCTGACCTGACTGATGGTAAGCAATGATGTGGTCAAAGATGGTAAACTGGCTTAACTTAGAATAGGAACTTACTCTCAAGAACAGCTGCCGGACGCAACTCATCATTAGGTGCTTGGCGACAGATTTTCTACATGAGATTAGCTAGAATATAAAAATAAATGTGCCTGCAACAATAAGTTAAGGAAGAAATTAAAATATACGATTGTACAAATGTGTAAATTCTTTTGATTACTGATGGACCCTACCATTTCGACGACTGTCTCAAGTGTTGGTAAATGATGACGTGGTCGAAAAAGAATAATGTTAACTCATATACTACGCATACAATCGCATAGAATACAAAGACAGTCGTTCCGCGAGTGTAAAATTTTTGTTTGCGAAAGACGACACATGTATTTTGAGGTCAATGTCCGATATTCTTTCTGTTGTAATTTTTTCGCCTTGACATGTCATTTTGGTATCAAGATAAGTAGGATACATTTTGAATCATTAATCTGGATTCGAATCTACCATTAGTCACTGGGACCGGGACTTAGCTGACTTCTGCTCATATTCCAATATGAGCTACCGTGGTGAGTGAGTCATGGTTCAAACTTTTGTTATTATTATTTAACCGTCGTACAATCACAGATTGATGGTTCAATCTTCTGTATATAATGATTTTTATGCTTTTTGATTTGGCAATATGAAATTTCACTGTTTTGGCGACAATTTGTAAGATTTAGTACATGGAGCATCGGAGCCATTGATCTTAAGGTCACAGCGAATTCAGTATACAGTAGGTTAAATATAATAACAGTAATAATAAATAGTTTATTTCTTGTTGAGCCGCAGTACTTTGATGTTATCGACGCCCTCGAAAACGCAGTCCGTTCTCGATGGATAGACATTCTTTAAGTTGCCTTCTGTATCGACCACTTTCACCTGGAACAAAAAAAAATATACACTTTTCCGGGTTGAAGTGTATGGGTGCCTGTGAAATTACATGAGACTGAACAGCTTTATGCATCAGACACTCTTCCGAAAGTCCAAGGTAGGGTTGTTAGCATTCGTCAACCTCTTCCCTGCAGCATTTGCACAGCACCGCTTATTTTTCAATAATAAAAGGAACCCAAAAATTCAATTTTAAGTTTGTCTCAGTTATATCGAGGTTCTTCTTAAACGTTTTAAAAGTTAATAGGGCAAAAGGCTTAAAAGTTGGTAGGGCATTTTGTTAATGCCCGCCTGGCTAGCGACCACCCTCAAGTAGAAAATCTGTCGCCAAGCACCCAACAGCTAATGAGACCTTGCAATTCGTCGTTGACGAAATACGTCTGTTATAGGCAGAAGTTAGTCCACTTAACATCAGGTGGACCTCGGGCTTGATCCGTCACAAAAATATAACAAATATAAAAAAAAACCTGAGAAAACAATCGTTAAAGATTTTGACGATTGTTTTAGCAGGTTTTATCATAATAGACGATCTCAGGCGTCATTTTTAAGTTCCATGCTAGGGTATTATTAAAAATCGTTAAATTGTAATGAATGTTTACCGAATTTAAATACTCATCGTATAAGTAGATTTCATACTTGAAAAGTCGACAAAACATCAATATAACCCGTTTATCGAATTTAGACGATTTTAAATGACGAATTTAGTGATCGGTAACTTCGGTACTTGGGCTGCTGGTGCCCATATTGGGGTTAGCGGTGTAAGATAGCAGCTAAGCAGGCGCTGCTGCTGTACCTTCTGATTTACCCCTTGTCGTCTCTTAAGATTTCCACAGGAGATATGGCGGGGTACAATTTTAGCGCGGCACCCCACAGGTCTCTATATCTTAAGTAAAAATCTTTAGTCACAAGAGACGAATTACTTAGCATTCCATGGATTCACCGTGCGGGTGCCGGGTCAATAGTGTTGCAGAGGAAGAGGCTAAAGAGGCCTGGGACTTACAACCCAGGAGTAGGGTTAAGGGGCCTCTTTATGATATATCAATGCTCTCCTTCACCGCTCGAGCCTCCTCCCTTACCTAACCAAATTTGGTAAGATCCTACTAATGCCGCCTTAGATATACGTTCTAGGATGGAAGTTACGGTTGTTCTTGGTAGTCTTTAAGTATATATTTTTATGGTTATACAGGGATTTCGCTGGCACACCTCTTGCTCCAACTTCAACAGCATATAAATTAACCATATAACCTTTTTTGGTTAATTTTAAAACAGTGACAAAGACCGAAGCTGACATGTTACCTGTTGGACAGTAAGAGAGTTGAATCCATCGACTGTTTCTCCGATGCCCAGCATCAGGCACTCCTGCAGAACCTTGTCCATCACCATTTTGCACGCTCCAAGGGAGGAGTGTGACGTCACCTCGACCAGCATTGACTTGCTATCTACTGACATCTGAAAAATTACAATATTATATATACCTACATATATAATAAATCCTTTTGAAATCATACAACTAAAAAAATCTATTCTACAATAAATCAAGTCTCAAAACTCGGCCAAGTGCGAATCGGCTCACGCACGAAGGGTTCCGTACTATTATCTATACTACATTGGCCACTATATTATAACCTTTTTTTAGTTTTCCCGAATGGTATGAAACCCTTCGTACGCGAGACCAACTCACATTTGGCCGATTTTTAGTATTAGTTATTATAGCGGCATACATCATCTTCAACTATCGAGCTATCACGGTTCATGAGATACAGCCTCGTGACAGACAGACCGACAGTGGAGTCTAGTCCCGTTTTTACCCTTTGGGTACGGAATCCTAAAAACATGAAAATCGAATTTGGCTGTGGCCGATATAGGCTAAATTGAATTAAAAAGGGTAATTATTTTCACACATATACATTAAAATCAGTTTTAAAAATGTAGTGTTGGTGGTGTTTCGTTCCTGTCACATAGTTTTTTTCAGTTCTATGTATGTTATGTTGATTATTGAAACAGGTAAATAACATTTATGTTTAAATATATGTTAGAGACTGCTGTCGTGGTGACATGATATATTTCTTTTTAAATGTTCAGATCTTTTTTTTTTTTCTTTTCATAAAAACTAACGTGAGTTGACATAATTATTTACTAAAATATACCGGCTAGCACTCACGGTGTTTTTGGTTCATGTTTATAAATGTATATAAAAGTTGATATTGATCTTAAGTGCAGTTTTTGACAGATATTTCATACATTAAACATCAAAAGTGCATCTTAAGATCGACCTCAACTTTGAGATCCACTTAATAAACAAGCCTAAGTGTACTGAGTAAGCTTACCTTGGCTTTGTTACTCTAATAAAACTTCAAAGCTGTAGAAACTACAGTATGTGTTCTACTTCCATTGCAGTCCAATTTAAAATGGCTTTAAAATTGTCTTGCAATTGTGATATTTTTAAGCATAGCCATCAGCTAAATGGCTAATGGACACTTTGTTGAAAGAAATGTTAGTAATAAAATTCTTAAACTATTGTTAGTTAGTTTTATTTTATTTTATAGCCTTGATGCCATCCGGGTATATGCCTCCCCCATCTCCTTCCAAGTCTCCCTATTTTTTGCACTCTCCAGCCAGTTTTCGCCTACCACTGTGACAATGTCATCCAAGTACTACTTATCTATACTAATATAATATATAGGAAAGATTTGATTGTTTGCATTGAATAGGCTCTGAAACTACTGGACTGATTTGAAAAAATTTTTCACCATGAGAATCCATTATTATCCCTGATGAACATAGGCTATAGAAGATACTCAAAAAAGTTAGGGATCCTTAAGAAAACCTTTGAAAATGTAACCCATAGTGTGAAAAGTATACAATTAAAAAAAGTTATATTGCTTACCCTGCAGAAATTATTAAAAATAGAGCAAAGTGTAACTACAATTTTATAGAAGACATCAATATCTATAAAAAAAGTCTAACTATTCCAGCTATGTCACAACTACTATTTTATATGTTTAAATTTATACTTTTTGAAATTTTTGTTATATAACCATGTGAAGCCGGGGCAGACCGCTAGTACAAAATAATTATACCTTAGTGCTGTCAGAATTCGTGATAGGCGGGAAGCTGATGACTTTTCCACTGGCGTCCTGCAGGCATGGGTATAGAGATTTACCCTCCAGTAAATACAAATATCTGAAAAGAACACATTTTATTGTACAATATTCGAGCTTGCATGTTATTTTACACGCTGCACTGGGTCCACATGGTTGGCTTTGCTGCCATGCATTTGCAGCAAACATAGCAAAGCTTGCTGGCTTATTCCAGAAATCCCCTTTGCATCCCCAAAGAACGTAAGAACACTTTGGTCCAAAATTCTACAAATCCCCTTAACCAGAAGCAATGATAGCTGAGCGGTTATAGCTATGGACTGCCGTGCCGCAGGTCTCTGGTTCGATCTCCACCGCCGACTTGAGCTTCATCGCATGGTGGGGCATTTTGTGATTCCTCACGCCTGGCTAGCTACCACCCTCATGTAGAAAATCTGTCGCCAAGCACCTAAAGGTGTGTTCCGGCAGCAGCCCTTGTGAGCCAGTGAAATTACAGGCACATGAGACTTAACAACTATGTCTCAAGGTGACAGGGCAGTGCAATTCGTTACTTTTGATGGAATGCATCTGTTCTAGGCAGAGGTTAGTCTGCTTAATCACCAGCTTAATTTTTTATGTAACCTTATCTATGTACTTTTTACCATTCATCTCTCTGATTTGATTAACCAAAAGATAGCATAATTACAAAGATCATTTCCCAGAAAGAAGTTCGCAATAATAATAACATTAGTTTCACACCTGAAAACCTTAAAATTAGTTTATTTCTATCAAATGATTTCTTACTTGTGAATCCCTGAGTAGACATTCCGTTTCTTTTCTTTCCTCAATGCCTCTGCCTCCGCTGTAAGTTGCTGCACGAGACTCTCCCCCGTGCATGGCTTCAGTCGCGAGAGCGGCGTCAGCTTTAGGGCTCCAGGGGGCTTCGCCGTGTAAGTCAGGTCACCTGAAAATATTATTATGGATAGTTAATATTAAATTGAAGCTTCTTTTCTACTGATGGTAATCAAAATAACAGGTTAGCGGTGAGACAGTAAGTCATATCTTCTCTCTCCAAGTCTCGAAGCAGTAAAGAAACTTTTTTATAGATCTTGTATAGTACCGAAGTTAAGAATCTAAGACTGTTTCTTATCCACCTGTTGGATGATCGCCACCCATCATGCTCCGAATCAGCAATATGCCACTACTACTACTATATTAGGGCGATGCTGCACATTATGCTCTTTACTAACTACGAGCGAACATAGCACCCAGGATAGTAGGCGCCAGGAAGTTCATATTCTACCACCTCAAAAACAGAGTAGGGCCATGAAGGCGCACTTCTTCAATTTTTTTATTGTTTTTGCAACTACTACTGCCTTGTAGTTATCATATTTTGTTTTTTGTTTTACTGTACATTGTCATGTTAGCCTGATCGGTTGGAGCATACCCCGGCTAAATGGGTGGATGGACGCGGGTACGAATCTCGCACACGACTAAATTTTTCCTCGTGTATATTTGTAATTTTGTAAGGAAAATTATCCCTCAAATATGTTTCTGCTTGAATTACCACTGTGTATTCGAATCTCGCACATGACAAAATTTTTCCTCGTGTATATTTGTAATTTTGTAAGGAAAATTACCCCTCAAATATGTTTCTGCTTGAATTACCACTGTGTATTTCATACTTGAAAGAATTATTATGAATGTTAGGATAGCTGAACCAAATAAAAACATGCCTATAATTTATTACCTATTTGTGAGTGTTGTAGCTAGTTTTTAATAGTTTTCAAATAATAATAAACAATCATTAATTTTGTGAGTTGGCCCTTAGGTGGACTGACGACATTGCGAAAGTCGCCGGTAGCCAATGGTTACAAGCGGCTAATAGCCGTTCTTGGTGGCGCTCTATGGGTGAGGCATTTGTTCAACAGTGGACGTCCTTTGGATGATGAATTTTGTGATTAGTCGTAATTAATTAGTAAATGACAACTTAACAAGCATCACATAGTATGTACATCTCTTTTAGCAGTCCATCTATGGAAGCTCTTACTTAAATTTACCTTATGTTACCCTGACTTTATGGATGCATGAGCGAATCGTTATATTCAAGCATACCCTTATCAAATAACTACTTAAATTTGAGTAGTATATCACTAACCTGGTGCAATTTTACTCAGATCATGTGTTGCAATTGTTGCCGTATTCCTTTTATCACACACAGTGTCATGCAATTTAGTCTGCGTTTGTATAAACTTCTTGAACAGAGCGTCTGTAAAGGCTAAATCTTTAACTATACAGCAATGTATATACGGACGGACATTGGCCACTTGAGCCTCCATGATTTTGACTCGGAGACTGTCATCTTCTAGATGTAATATCTTTAAAGCGTGGCACAGCTGATCTTCCTGTGTTTCAGGTTGTGGTTCCTCTTTTTTCCCTTTCTTTCCTTTCCCTTTACCAGAAGATGGTTGCGACTGGTCGCCTTTAGGGCAGTGGTCTCGGATGTAGTCCAAGACTTGCTTTGTGCGGCATTGGTCCACTAGCTTCATGAAGCGTTTGTCGGATAGTTTGTTGCCTTTGAGATTCAATTCTGAAAATGTATTATATAATGTGTATAATAACATATTTTTATTATAAACAAATAAATTGGATAATTTGTTCAGTTCCTGGAAGCCAGAATTAAGAGAGTCTGTCTTATATATTGTATCAAACTTGACAACCAACATCAAGTCAAGTGTTAATCAATTTGGTAAAACATTTGTTAGGTAAACCATCAGATATTTGCCAGTTTTTTATCTGATTAAACGTTTACCGACTCCATTATACTATTTACCATCATCACCACAGTCATGAAAAAATATGTAACATTCTTAAAAAACAGGGTTAACTATAACCTACCTGCTTATGCATTATTTTGTGTTGTGGATAGATATTAATGTAAATAAATATTCAGAGTAACATGAAATGGTTTATTCTAATGTTAATATACTTATTGTTAGAATAGTCTGTCTAGATTCTCAATTCTTTAAGTGTACATTGAGCAAGTTGGTATAAGTACCTACCTAATTAGTTATATTTGGTATGTACTCGGCACAAGTATTTCATAGCTTTATCTTTCTCCCATATTGAATATTGCTTGTTCACATCTTTGCCTAGTAATTAAAGATAATAAATAATTAACAAAGTAAGCACCTATGAATATAACAATATGCATAACATAATCTCAGCAATTACATGTACACATGCTAGGCACTTGGGAATTGCAGTATATAAGATGTCAGTTCTTCAGAAAGGTGCAGCTTCCCACATTAAGGCTTATGGCTCCCCAGATAGACTAGTATTGGGGGTGCTATTCTGCCCCAGTGCCCCATGGGAGATACATCTACTTATTGTATTAGATCTGTTAGAATCAGATGCACTTAAATTCTGAGCATTTAGGAATGAAATTCTATTGTTCTCATTATAATGATGCAAATATTAACACATTATTATTACAATATACTGTATCAGCCGGATCGTCCACTACTGATCACAGCCTCCCGCATTAAGGGGGGATTTGCCATAATCCCCACGCTTGGCAGGTGTCTTGGGGATCGCAGCTTAAGATATCAGTTCCTCAGAAGGTGCTGCTGCCCACCTTCTGGTATTTTACCTTTAGTTGCTTCTTATGACACCCTAGTGCCTAGTGAGGAAACCAAAGAATAATAATTAATTATAGAGATAAATGTTTCTTCTACATTATACAAATGAATAGATTCTAAAGTCCTTCCTATGTATCATATACAATTGAAGTGTAGCTGGGTCCAGTATGTGCTTCTGTTAAATTTTCGCCTCAGTTTTCCATTGCCTGACGTCGGGTTGAGGGTTGATATTTTTTTCACAGAAAGGTTACATTATTATAAGCACACACGCAAAGTTTCAAAATCAGAAAATGCATAGATTTTGAGAAAAAAAATATTGAAAATTAATTATTTTGCAATATTAATGCTAATCCATAGGGATTGACAAATCTGCGGTAGCATAGATTATATAGAATTCTCGCCAATGAACGTTTCGTTTTACGAACGGTTAAAGGCGTATTCCACTTGACGCTAATTTCGATATTGTCGATAATTTTGTGTCTATGGTTCCACATTTAATATGAACCATAAATACAAAATGTGGTAAAAATAATCGAAAATAACGGCGATAATAATTGGCGTCAAGTGGAATACGTTCGGTAACGTTTTATATTAAAAAAACAGGTTAGGTTAGGTTGAAACTGCGACAACACAACGCGCGAGCCGAGCGAGCGTAGCGAGCGTGCCGCGGCAGCGGCCGGCGAAGCGCTAAAAAATCTGTTACATATCCAACAAAACAATAAATTTGAACCGGTAAGTGTTACAAAAAGTGAGGTGATGATTTTACAAATATATGCATAACTCGAAAACTATGCATTACCTTGTAATAAAAGTGGTGGGAAAGGGAAGGGATGACCCTCCCCTTTCACTGCCCTCCTTAAACTTACCTTTTAAAATTATTATTTTAATTTTAATCCAGAAAATGAGGAAAATTTAAAATAAGTAAAAAAGGGGGGGGATGCGGGACTTTTCCTTTGAAGAGGGGGGAGTGGTACCCCTCCCCCCCTCTCCCCACCCCCTCTACCCCCTGGATTCGACGGACGTCAATGGAAAGTCGTACCAAATTTTCTCCACATTATTTTATCATGATATTAGAGCATACCCTATCTCCCTTTTTGAATAATTTATGATTACCCATCAGTGATAGCCAGCCTATAAACAAAATTTGTTATAAACAATGCTGCCTATTACTCTTGTGATGTGGCAATGTTGGATTATTATTGCACAATATTACAAAAAAATACATTTGTTACAAAGGAGTAATAAAAGATCCTCAAGAAAACATTGCAATAGTTAGAGGGATATTTAAGACTTACCTTTCAATTTTGACAAACTAGCTACTTCCCCAGGAACAGTTTTCAGTTGATTATCTCCAATGTCAAAGTTCTTCAGATTTGGCATGCTCTGGGCCACATGTGCAGGCAACTCTTCAATAGCATTACCCTTCAAATTAACATCGGTCAAATGAGGCAAGTTTGAGTTTTCCATGTCAATAAAAGCCTTCAATTTGTTATTGGAAACATCCAAAGTTATGAGGTTAGGCATATCCCCTATTTTTGGCATTTCTTCGATTAAATTGTTACTGAAATTAATGCTAGTCAACTCTTTCATGTTGCTCAAGTCAGGGATACTTTTCAGTTGATTCCGAGAAAGATCAAGCACTTTTAGCTTGGACAATGAGGTTATATTTACATTGAAATCTTGTATCTTATTTCCGAAGAGAAGAAGTGTCTGAAGGTTGACCAGACGCTTGATATCATCCGGTATGTTTTCTAAGCAAGTGTCACTTATATTCAACAAATTTAAATTAGTTAAAGCGAAGATGGTTTTATCCAAACCGCTTTCAGATATACGTTTCGATATGGAAGCACCTGCCAACTTGATTTCATGTCTGTTTTCCGACTTTGCAGTCGTAACTTCAGGCCACAAACTCATCTTTTTTATAATTTAGAACAATTATTTTTTGTTAGATCAGAAAACTACGTAGAAAACAATTTTTATTCGCACGCACAAGTACGCAGACGAAAGAAAATGAAATGAAACTAGAAATAAACCGTGAGCGTCAAAGTCAAAAATGACAACGGCATATAAATAAATCTGACAGCTAGCTACGGTAATGCTTAGATTCGTATGGTTTATACAGTCCGTAATCTGTTCACAGTTATATGGGTATATTCCATTTGTCGCTAAGAACGTTATTTTCGATAATTTTGATCACATGCGCGTCTATGGTTGTGATCACTGTGATCTTTTGTAACTGTCATCCCCTGTTCCATTTAGGATAAGAACGCTAAGAATGCCACTAAAATTTGCCACTTCTGTCACTTTTGACATTAGATGTAGCGTTTATGGTGAAAATAACGCCAAGACCCATGTGGAACAACTTTTTGGGAGTGTGATCGTTTTTAGCGTTTTTAGCGAATCTTACATCAAATGGTAAGCACCCTAAGTATATCAACAAGTAACGGGCCGGCCGCGGTGAGTCTTTATATTTGGTAAGAGGCCGGTATATTACTTTTCTCTGTGTTACACTGAACTGGGGTGCGCACGCGTGCATTGCTCGGGGTCGGACACTTCACATTGGTATATATTATAGTACGTATATCACAGTTTATGTGTTAGGGCTGAGATAATGCGTGGGCCGAGGGGTGATGCGCTACTCCCTTCCCGTAAGAGCGGTGCGGATTACGTCACGTCTGGTTTCAGCGCGAACAGTAACATTACTTGCTTTCAAGTACTTTGAAGGTATTAGCGCACTCACATGACTCTGCTCCAACACCGCTCCACACCTTTTAAATGCTTGCAGTCCACGCGGTGACAGCTAGTAGGCACCCAGCAATCGACGCGCCTCACATTGGGCTGGTTTCCAAACGTAAGGACATAAGGCTTGACAGTTTGGAATCGGGTTCTACTAGTCAATACGATTATGTTCAATATTTTTTTATATAGTAAGTAGTATTTTCGGTGATATCGCAATTTCAAAAATGTGTGATCATATATATATTTTTTTGTAGCTGATTTATTTTTATTTCGGCTGTAATGTCTCAAGCACATGAACTTTGACATTTATATATGAGTCTTGCCAAAATTCAAGCCAACCTTAGAAAATAAATCCTACTTATATAATATATGCGAGTATCTGAGGATGTAGGTATGGATGTTTGTTACCTTTTACGCAAACCGGTAAGGTATATGGATTCGGATGTAATTTGCTACTTTTTATCATCATCATCTTCGTGTGAAGCCATGGGGCACAGCTAGTACATAATAGTTTTGAAAACACTTGTTTTGATTGTGTTTACGGCTAAGATTAATTGTATTATGTAGTAAGAGCCCCAAGGGCATATTCCACTTGACGTAAATTCCGTTATTTTCGATAATTTTGATCACATTTTGTGTATCTGGTTCATATTAAATGCTCGTATTATGGTTCTGATCTTCAAAGAAGATGGATTAGTACTAAAATTAAGCAGAAATATTCCATTCACTGGCTTCCAAGGACTGCTGCCGAAACACACCATTCAGTGCTTTGCACCATAGACCTAGATTTTTTTCGATACGCTCAATAAGCCTGTGCTTTGCACAGATTTAGCTAGGCAGGCATTCGCAAAATATCCTTCCAGCATGCGGTGAAGCTCAGGCCTGCGGCGGGATTAGAACCATGGACCTGCTGCGCGGCAGTCCATAGCCAATACCACTGAGCCATCACTGCTTCAAAATTGCGTGTGTATTGTTAATTGTGAACTTGATGAGTGCGAAATCAAAGTGGTAACTGTATGAGAGATACACTTTTTTATATATTTATTCGTAGGGTGTGTGTTCATTCTCTACATGGTTTTTTTTTATTCCTGATAGGTTAGCCTTTAACCACTATCTCACCTGATGGTAAGTGATGATGTGGTCGAAGATGTTGTTCAGGCTAACCTACAAGTACTGGTTTTTTTTTTTTTTTTTTTTTTTTTTTTTTTTATGCTTGATAGATTAGCCTTTGACTACTATCTCACCTGATGGTAAGTGATGATGTGGTCGAAGATGTTGTTCAGGCTAACCTAGAAGTACTGGCTCTCAAGGACAACTGCCGGAACACACCGTTAGGTGCTTGGCGACAGATTTTCTACTTGAGGGTGGTAGCTAGCCAGGCGGGCATTTGCAAAATGCCCTACCACCATGCTATAACGACTGCCATCCTAAGACGACAACCGGGACCGACGGCTTAACGTGCCCTCCGAAGCACGGAAACGCTCAGTAGTAATGTCACTAGCGGTCACCCATCCAACTCATGACCGCGCGCGACGTTGCTTAACTTTGCTGATCGGTTGAGAACAGCTCAGTAAACTTCGCTACGAGCGCTTCTAATGCTCAAATAAATTGATAAATTAAATCTTCTTCTACATGTATACTATTGCATCAGTTTTATCTTATTATTAGCTCATAATTCATCGATATCGATAAAATCGTTATAATTTGATAAGAGCACCTCTTAAGATCGCAACCATTTTATAACGAGAACGTTTATTTTATAAGTATTTCCAGTCCATGGATATATGTCCATGACTATAGCATAGAACATATAATAATACTACGACTATAGCCAAGATTTGGCCGATTCAAAAGGTAGTAACACAGCTCATGCTCTGTCTATTTAGGCTAGACAGAGCATGAGCTGTGATAGCCAGGAACGGATATGATTAAATCTTGTCAGGATCAAATTAAGCTCGATTGGAGTGCTGCTATGCGAACGGTGCGTATCCGCGCTTAGACAAAAATTTGTCTTGGCCGAAGGATTCCAGGAACGCACTCTTACTTTTCTCTATGGTTTTGCACTTGGGTCTTGGCGTTATTTTCGCCATAAACGCTAAATCTAATGTCAAAAGTGACAGAAGTGGCTAATTTTAGTAGCGTTCTTATCCTAGGGCTACGAATAATAATGAAAAGAAATGTAATTCAAGCTCAAAAACAACAGAACGGAAACTATACCGCAGCGGGCGTGGCTTAAAAAGTGTACCGCACGGCGCTGTCAGTTCGCCGCGTGGGCTCGAGTCATGCGGTTGTACCGCGGATTTTTCAACTGAATTTATCAATGTTCTTCTGCGTTGTTTAATTCTGCAAAAATACCAAAATGTGAAATAAAATGGTTGAGAAGCCATACGGATATAAAAAAAATCAGGAATACCTTTTAGAAACGAGTAAAGACCAATATTTTCGAAACCCATACTTGACTACCCTGGATAGTTTTATGCAACATGAATTTTACATTAAATCAAAAATAACTTTGGAACATTGTTAGTCTTAGAACATTTTATATGCAAACAATTCCCATTTTTTTTTTGTATTCTAAATTTGTTATGTTAAACATGTGCTAGAAATGTCATAAAAAATACTTTGTAAAAGGTCCTGAATTCTTATTTAGTGCTACTAATGACATAAAAATATCCTAGAAGTAGGGCTTAGGTCTGACAAAAGTCAAAGTGTCAATTGATGTCGTATTTTTCAGTACTGATTTCATTTTAGGGATACAAAGGACATAAAAATTACAGATAAATTGATATTAGGTCTTATAACTGTCATGCTTGAGATCTATTTCTAGATAACTATTTTATCATTTGTAGCCAAAATATAAAATTATAACAGATAAATACGACATCAACTGTCACGTTGATAGTTGTCACACCTATGGCTGCGGTATTGTTAGTTCCAATAGGTATATATAAGCTATCTACTTCATTTGGTACAATGAAATACTACGAGTAGAATAATAGTTCTGAGGATGCTGGGCACGCTGCCAACTGGTAGAGGGCTGGAGTGTTTAGACTGCCTGCAAGCCTGCAATGGCATCTAGGTTGACTAAATGCTTTCGTTGTAGTAGCTAAAAATATTTATTATAGATTGCAGCATTTTGTTAACATACCGCCATAAAAAACTTGATGTACTTATTAATATAATACACGCAATAAGATTTTTTTTAATTCAAATTTAATACCAAATTATATCCAGATCAATATCAACTTGCATAAAAAAGTTTACTTGAAATCCATTTCTACTCATTTTTGCGCATTATATATACCGACTTTTAAATTATAGAATATAATTTCCAAGAAAGTATTTTTAGTAGTATTCCAATCTACTGAAATAAATTGCATGAAAAACCATAAATCAATTTTATAGAAAAAAGATGTAATAGAAAATTAATCCGTAAAAAGCTAACATATTGTGGCATAACGCCATCCACGCGCATTTAAAGCTGGGACCGCACTACAGAGGTGCGGCGTGACGTGGAATCTGAGCGACCATCACTACCTACTAGTATTTACGGAGGTGCAAAGCAGTGCTGCAGCGAAGTACTTAGCAGCTACGGAAGTACTCACAAAACCTATCTTGACGAAATGAACAACATACAGTATAGAAAACTGAAAATTATTGTACCTCCTAACATTAAAAATAAATACTCAGGTGACCCACTGGGGTTATTTAAACACTTGCATAATGTAATTGTGTAATTTATGTTATTAATGTAAGTGGTCTTTTGTACCGTTTTAATTATTGATAAATAAATAAATAATTGCAACATTATTCCGGTTCATAAAAAAGTTCAATTAAATATACTTCTCGAACAATAATACTTCCGAACAGAAATCCAATCTCCCATAAGTCATTCTAAATTCACCAGAAGCATAAAAATAGAAAACTACTTGTACCTAGAGATAATAACGTATACGGCAAAAAATATCTCAATTCATAATTTCTCTCCTCATTAATAATCTGCCGTGTACAATTAAAGATAAAATCACAGGAAAAAAATATTAAATATATTCTTAAAAAATATTTTGAAACATTATTTTATAGCTATATTAAATTTAATATGCGTTACGAAGTTTGTTGTTTGATATAGTCTATGGTTGGACCGGAACGTTCAACACAAACCTTGCCCGCTATGGAATCTCCCATACTACTCTGAAAACGCTGGTATGCCTCAATCAATTTTAAGTCTTAAAACAGAGAAGTTAAAGAACATTTTCACAAGGTAAGAGTCTGAGAGTCCTAGTTATGGATGAGAGAGAGGTGTCGCTACTGTTCTAGGAAATACAGGTTAGATATTAAGCATTTACGTTTATGTTCTAGAAACGGTGTGGCTTTGGCCGCACTAGGTTCTCCATCCATAGGTGTTTATACCCTCATTAGTAATTGTGTTCTTTCGGCATATTTAGAACTCTACTGACTACTTATAGGCAAACGAATAAATTATATTTATATTATTTCATGTTTGGAAAATGTACAAACCCAACGAATGCAATAAAAAAAAGGATATTCAAAATCTACACAGGTAAATGCTTGCAAGTCTATGCTACGAACGAAGTTAAACATAAGTAAGCCAATACGTGTTTTGCGGTTTTCTTTCTTTCGGATCCGAAGTTCGATATTTTGACGAATTAGAGTAGGGGGCCCTGGTTCGTATTTGTTGTATGCTCAGTGGGTAGCTACTTACTAAACATACAATAAAATAATTCATTGAGCGCCTGATAACAGCTATTCGTGTGAGCAATACTCATGCTTGGCTCTAAAATCTAGGTCTATCTAAAATTTATCTTTTTGTTTAGTTTTGTTATTTTGTTCGCTATTTGGCAGTGTACGTAACACATTGTAAGATATAGTGTGATACTATATACCTATTTTTATTGAGAATTCAATGTCTAAAAAAACCTCACATAGGTTTTAAGACATTACTAACATAAAGCATAATGTTACAAAATCACAAATATACGATAGAAAAATTTTAATCATGCGCGGTATTTAATTTAAAAAAAAAACCTTTCGTATATTTGTGATTTTGTAATGTAATTCACATAGCAGGCGTTATTACAAACCTAACAGCATTAAAGCATAATGTATTTTATAAATTTCTGTATAATAAATTAAAAAAAAGTAGCGTGACTTTTTCGTTGACTATAGCAATGCGGCGTAGCAGAATGGTTCTTTCAACTAATGGCTAAAATTCCAAATGGATGAGGTCGTCGAAGGAGAAATAATCGTGATGTCTTGAAAAAAGGCAGATACAGCTGAAAAATTATTAAGTGTTCTATTTGAGTGAAAGATATAACTTATTCTCGTTTGAAAAAAAACTGTTTTCCACGACTCTTCAGAGATAATAATCGATTTCACACACATTTTTGAACGTAAAATAAGGTCTTATGAATTGTTTAAACGTGGGTGGACCGTGTAATGACTGGAAATCTACTGCAGCGCGTCTCTCCGGTGCCGCAAGGTTTGCACTTGCAGCAGTAGCACGGCGGCGCGGCGCAGCCGTGACGCAGAGTTGCCTTAGGAGACATCTCTGTAGCGCTGGGCCGTGCCTCTCCGAAGCCGCATCACTATAGTGCGGTTTACGCTATTAATAAATGGATACAAATTAATATTTCTCCAGCCGCGCCGCTTCGCTGCCACGCTGTGCCGCAGTAGTGCGGTTTGGCCTTTAGACAATGACGGCGGTGACAACATCAACTTGACGTAACCAATCAGATGCGATCATATCTAAGCGCCAAATCAATTAACCAATCAAATTGAATTTGGAAAATTGTGCGTGTTTTGTTACTTGTGAACTTGATGAGGCCGAAATCAAAGCGTTCACTGTATCAGAGTTATACTTCTTTACATTATTTATTCGTAGTCCTAGGGTATATTCCATTTGTCGCTAAGAACGTTATTTTCGATAATTTTGATCACATCTGCGTCTATGGTTGGGTATGTTCCATTAGTCGCTAAGAACGTTAATTTCGATAATTTTGATCACATTCTGCGTCTGTGGTTGTGATCACTGTGATCTTTTGTAACTGTCATCCCCTGTTCCATGTAGGATAAGAACGCTAAGAATGCCACTAAAATTTGCCACTTCTGTCACTTTTGACACTAGATGTAGGGAATTCAAACTGTTCCAGTAGCCTCATAGCGTTTATGGCGAAAATAACGCCAAGTGGAAGTGAATGTGAAGTGAATGTGGAACAACTTTTTGGGAGTGTGATCGTTTTTAGCGAATCTAACTTCAAATGGTATGCACCCGTTGTGATAACTGTGATCGTTTGTAACTGTCATCCCCTGTTCCATTTAGGATATGAACGCTAAGAATGCCACTAAGATTTGCCACTTCTGTCACTTTTGACATTAGATGTAGGTAATTCAAACTGTTCCAGTAGCTTCATAGCGTTTATGGCGAAAATAACGCCAAGACCCATGTGGAACAACTTTTTGGGAGTGTGATCGTTTTTAGCGAATCTCACTTCATATGGTAAGCACCCCTAAATGGAACAGGGGATGACAGTTACAAACGATCACAGTGATCACAACCATAGAAGCAGAATGTGATCAAAATTATCGAAAATAACGTTCTTAGCGACAAATGGAATATGCCCTTTGTATGGTTTGATTTGGTTGATGCGGAATGGCGTGGCGACGACCATAAAGTAACTTTGTATATACCATACAGTAATTTTGTATACCATGGACAGAGAAACTAAGTTAGTTTCTCTGTCTACGTATAATACTAAAAGCGACGACATCGCCAAGGGGGGGGGACTTAGGGCGTTTTCCACTTGACGCTAATTTTTTTATTTTTGATAATTTTGGCTACATATTGCGTCTATGGTCCCACATTTAATGTGAACCATAGACATAAGTGATAAAAATTATCGAAATTTGCGTCAAGTGGAATACGCCCTTAGTAATCTTTGGCCAAAATCGCTTTTGGCGTGAAACGTAGTATATATTCTATTTGATCTATGCGTGAAACGGAATGCAGCCAACAAAAATGAAAACACAAAATATTAAAATAAAATATTACTTGCTCAGTAGTCAGTGCAAAACAAAACATGTTTTGCTACCAAACCAAATGATATTTTGAAAATATGAATTATGGTAATTCTGGAGAAGATGTATCTCTTCCTTTGATCGTATGGTGACTTGAGAAGTAAAAATGAGACGCAGCCAAGCTCCAAGCCAAACTGGCTCCGGTGAGAATGTGTTCAAAAGCCCCCTGCTTGATGCTGCTAAACGGAAAAGGAGGGAACGTACAAGGATCCCTCTGGCTCAGAAATCTCCTTCCCAATCGCTGTCCACATCTGACCACGAGAATCTAATTCGTCAGATATTGAGTAAGCCGTTCAAAGTTCCTATACCGAACTACGTATCCTCTTACTGCAGCAAAAGTTTGGGCTTGAAAAGAAGTCAAGTAAGGCGCGCCCTTCACGACCCTGACGAGCCAAATGCACTCGTTTTATTCCGGCCACCGAATATTCCTGAACATGAAAAAATGAAAATGAAACCTGAGGATATAAGAGTGGCCGTTGTCGTCGATCCTGTGCTTGGTAACATACTGCGACCCCACCAAAGAGATGGGGTTAAGTTCATGTATGACTGTGTGACTGGACATCAGATAGAAAATGCATATGGTTGCATCATGGCTGATGAAATGGGTCTAGGTAAAACTCTACAGTGCATAACGCTACTTTGGTCATTACTAAGACAAGGCCCAGAATGCAAACCTACAATTTCAAAAGCTATTATTGTATGTCCAAGTAGTTTAGTCAAGAACTGGTATAATGAAATCCATAAATGGTTAGCACAAAGGATCAATGCTTTAGCAATGGATGGAGGATCAAAAGCTGACATTACTCTGAAGCTGCAACAATTCATGAACACATTCTCATCAACTAGAGTTGCAACTCCTGTTTTGATCATATCATATGAAACATTCAGAATATACTCCAATATTTTGCACTCATCAGAAGTTGGACTGGTTTTATGTGATGAAGGTCATAGACTGAAGAACAGTGAAAATCAGACATACCAAGCACTAATGGGACTCAAAGCTAAACGGAGAATTTTGATTTCTGGAACACCAATCCAAAATGACTTGACTGAATACTTCAGCTTAGTGCATTTTGTCAATGAAGGAATCTTAGGGACTGCACACGAGTTCAAGAAAAGATATGAAAATCCGATCTTGAGAGGCCAAGATGCATTAGCTTCTGATACTGAGAGAGAAAAGGCCCAAGAATGTCTCCAAACTCTCACCTCTATAGTAAACAAATGCATGATCAGAAGAACAAGCAGCCTGCTTACTAAATACTTGCCTGTCAAGTTTGAACAAGTCATTTGTGTTAAAATGACCCCACTTCAGACACAAATCTACAAGAACTTTATAAATTCTGATGCCATCAGAAACAAATTCTCGGGCAATGGAGAAAAGAACACCCTGAGTGCTCTTTCGTGCATCACAACCCTTAAGAAGCTCTGTAATCATCCAGATTTGGTGTATGATAAGATCACAGAAAGATCAGAAGGTTTTGAAAAAGCTAGAGATCTTCTACCCAGCAATTATGACATTAAAGATGTAAAGCCTGAATACTCAGGAAAACTGATGATCCTTGACTGCATATTAGCCAACCTGAAGACCAATACTGATGACAAAATTGTCCTAGTCTCAAACTACACACAGACCTTGGACTTATTTGAGAAATTATGCCGTAAAAGAAGTTACTTGTATGTTAGACTTGATGGATCAATGACTATCAAAAAAAGAGCCAAAGTTGTTGAAAGTTTTAACAGTAAAGATTCAAAGGAATGGATCTTTATGCTTAGTTCCAAAGCTGGAGGATGTGGTTTAAATCTCATTGGAGCAAACAGGCTCATAATGTTTGACCCTGACTGGAACCCTGCAAATGATGACCAAGCGATGGCAAGAGTATGGCGGGATGGCCAGAAGAAACCTTGTTACATCTACAGGCTATTAGCAACAGGGACAATAGAAGAAAAGATATTCCAACGCCAAGCACATAAAAAGGCCCTCAGTGATACAGTTGTAGACCAGAATGAAGAGTCATTGCGCCACTTCACATCTGATGATCTAAAAGACTTGTTTAGACTTGAAGAGAACACCTTATCAGATACCCATGGAAAATTTAGATGCAGACGATGTGTTAACAATATTCAAGTGACATTGCCTCCAGAGAATTCTGACTGTACATCAGACTTGTCAAACTGGTATCATTGTGCTGATAAAAAGAATCTAGCTGATTTAGTCCTGAAGCAATGTTGGGATTTAGCTAAAAGTATATCCTTTGTATTTCATCACAGATCAGCAAAGACTGAAGCACAGAATGAGCAAGCTAAAGAAGAAGAAAAGGAGAATGTTCCAGAATGTAAAAGAAGGAAGTTAGAAGTAGATGAAGATTATTCTGAACCAGATCATAGTAGTGATGAAGATTATGAATAAAATTATTTGTTGTGTTTGTTGTTTATTGAAAAAATTAAGTTATGTTAATTGTAAATATAAATGTTAAAATTATGAAGAGCATATTTAAATATAGGTTCTATGATGATAAATAATTCTTTGACTTTTAGACAAAACCGTGTAACATTAATAATCTTTGAGTATGGGCACTTGAACATAAAAAACTAAAATCATAATAGCCATAATATTTTATTACCAAATAAGCATACTTAAATATACTAATAACAAATCAACACCCATAATTATTTCTTATTATATTATCTTATTATAATTCATTATACAAAATAAGTATCACATTTTTATTGTACCACAAATTACATAAAATTTCAAAAAAAAAATCCTTAACTAAGGCTGTTTTGCACCAAATTTCATGATGGTTAAATTAGCAAAAACATTCCATATTTGTTTTTAACTTATTCCAACAGGTAAATTAAATTGGTGAACATTTTGATGTGAACCAGAGATGGTGCAACTCAGCCTTAGTAATAAAATAAAATCCAGTAGTTATTATGATTGTTCTGTGTGATGTCATTAAATTATGTTCTCTACTCAGTACATACATTAGTACTTTATCCGAGCCAGTGGAATGCTTGAACCTGTGACAAAATTCAGGCCGCTTCATAAAAAAATATGTTTTTTATTGAATATTGAATTATTTACAGATTTAACTTATACATTAAAACCTCTTAACTAATAATTCTATAACATCATCAAATTAAAACTGCAAAGCAATGCTTGTGAGCGGTACTAGACAATATTTGATGTGTCTATGAAATGATTATTTAGTATAATATTAACCTAGGTATTAATATTTAACCACTAGAGAGACTCCATCATACATAATCTCTTTCACTAATGCATATTATTCTTATGTACTACTTTTGAAGCAGTGATGGCTCAATGGCATTGGCTATGGACTGCCGCGCAGCAGGTCCATGGTTCGAATCCCGCCGCGGGCTTGAGCGTCACCGCATTGTGGAAGGGCATTTTGCGAATGCCCGCCTGGCTAGCGACCACCCTCAAGTAGAAAATCTGTCGCCAAGCACCTAACGGTGTGTTCCGGCAGCAGTCCTTGAGAGCTAGTGAAATTACAGGCACATGAGACTTAAGAACTATGTCTCAAGGTGACGGGCGCTTAATATCAGGTGGGCCTCAAGCTTGTCACAATATCATAAAAGAAAAAGATGTACTGGGTGGCCCAGAAAGACCGAAGTGGTGTGAATTGCTTATAACTTTTTATTTAAGAGATATTTTTTTAATTTTTTTTTTTTTAAATACATTAAATTTATGGAGAATATTTTTGGATTAGTTATTAAAAATGATATCCCGCAAGTGGTGGCCATATTCTGCTTCGCACAAATGTGCTCTTTCCAACACATTTTCCATGACCTTTCGCAAAACTTCCGGTGGTATGTTGTTAATTTCTTCTCGAATATTGGTTTTTAACTCCTCAATAGTCCTAGGCTTATTAACATAAACTTTTCCTTTTAAATAGCCCCAAAGAAAACAGTCTGGAGCGGTTAAATCCGGGGAACGCGGAGGCCAATTAAAATTGCTGTTACGAGAAATTATTCTTTCACCAAAGATGTCGCGTAAAAGAGTCATTGTGGCCCTCGCAGTGTGCGCTGTGGCTCCATCCTGTTGGAACCATATTTGCGGATGGTTTTCCACGGCTGGCCTTACAAAATTTTGCAACATGGCCCGATATCGATCACCATTGACGGAAATGGCGACACCTTGTTCATTTTCAAAAAAAAATGGGCCAATGATCCTTTCTGAAGAAACACCGCACCAAACGGTACACTTAACTGGGTGCAATTGTCGTTGATGAAGTACTCTCGGGTTTTCCGTAGCCCATATCCTACAGTTTTGCTTGTTGACGAACCCATTTAATTGAAAATGGGCTTCGTCACTCATTATTAAGTTATGAATAAAATTTGGATTCTCTTGTGCTTTTTGCTGGAAATAAATTGCATAGTCAAGTCGTTGCTGGTAATCTGTTGGTTTCAATTCTTGGACAAGTTGAATTTTGTATGGAAACAATCCTATGGTGTGCAAAATTCGCTGCAGCGACGTTCTTGAGAGGCCCAGTTGTGACGAACGTCTCCTGGTTGATGTTTCTGGATCCTCCCGAATACTCTCCTGTACCACTTGAATATTGTCAGCCGTGTGGACAGTTCGGTGTCTGCCGGGACCAGGAAGGTTCCTTACTGCTCCTTGTTCTCGAAAATTTGCAACCAGACGGTTTATTGTTGACTGAGAGGGTGCAACCCGCACATTAAATTGACGACGGTATGCACGCTGAGTCAACACAATGGACCGTTGATTTGAAAAGTAAATTTCAACAATTTGGGCACGTTGTTCAATTGTTAGAAGTCTACTTCTGACACTGTTTAATCGGAAATATCAGTAGTTTAACATCTTGTAAGAATATCAATATACAATCAGATGTAAGGCCAGAAAATATCATGCATGACGTACGAATCACAGTATTACTATGGCTTGGCGTATTATTGTAAACAAACAAATTAGAGAGCGATGAATTTCACTTCCCACTGTAGGTACAGAGTTACAGGCATTGACCTATATATACTAGACGCGACATTTCAAACGAAAATAGTTGACTAGTCTACTTTACGTTCGAAAATTGTGTATTCAAAATACACAATTGATAATACACAATATTCGAACGTAAAGCGCGTGTAATCTCTACGAGTGGCCAGCTGCGTGTGGGGGTGAGTATGCCGGCCGGCATACTTGCACTGGTCGACTATCCTCTCTAGAGATATCGCGTCTAGTATATATATGTCAATGGTTACAGGTACATCGGCGTATCCGTCCGTCCGACGGGCTAATTGTACGGTGCGTGCCCCGTCAGAAGAGATCAGAGCTATGCATGCCTATGCGATAGAAAGAGAGGCTTGTAGGTGAATATAAATATTATATACTCCGTGCTTTGCAAGCTGAAGTGCACTTTATTGCTTCGTAGCAAGATTTATTGGAATGGTCTTGCGAAGTGGGCCTTCTGGTCTTTTTTATTCTGTAGTCTTAATTGTTAGTCGCATGGTGGTAGGGCATTTTGCGAATGCCCGCCTGGCTAGCTAACATCCTCAAGTAGAAAATCTGTCGCCAAGCACCTAGCGGTGTGTTGCAGCTGTCTTAAGAGCCAGTAATTCTAGGTTAGCCTGAACAACACCTTCGACCACATCATCACTTACCATCAGGTGAGATAGTAACGTCAAAGGCTAACCTTTCAGGCATAAAAATAATATCAGTGCAAGTTACTTATTCGTTTAATGAACTTACGAAGGATACTGAAGTAAACTTATGTTAAAACTGTGAAACATACATATATCTAATAATAAACAGACCTCATACAAAAAAAATATAAAATTATTTTTTATACACCTCTCTCCTTATAAAGTTTATGTTTTAGCTAGAACAGCTAAGCTTGAGCCCGTAAGACCAGCTGGGAGGCTGTGATGAGTATCCACGCTTTTCTGCCTCTTCGTTTAAATCAAACGGATTTCTGAATAACTGCATCAGGAACCGAACCTACAACATGAAATCCATTTAAGACCAAAATAAAATTTAAAAAGTTAATAATGGAGTGGTCGAATTTTTTACACAAAAGCTACGCCGTGATTGGATACACAAACAATATAAAAAGCGGCGTAATGCAAGTCGGACTTGGACACTGAGGCTTTGTAAATAAATATTTTATCATTTTATAACTTGTAAAATTAGTAAAGACAATTAAGAGCGCACCGAGCTTTTTAGAAACACATTTCTTTACTTTTAAAGATAATAAATACACTTGATTTGTGCTTTTTGAAAACAATTTTTAAACTAACTTCAAAAAAGGGGAGGTTTTAAATTCGTAATTATTATTATGTGTGTTACCTCATAACTCTTTAAAGGGTGTATCGATTGTGATGTTTGATGGTTTTTTTTCGAATGCTGATGCTTGTCATATGGTCCCATTTAAATTTGAGTGAGATGTGACGAGTATTTGAGTTATCCTTAATTATGCGTAAGAAGTAAGGAGACATTGAAGTCGGTTTTTGTTAATATTATACAATATACCTTTTCAAAGTCATTTTTCTCGGCATCTGCAATAGCTTCCTGGAGTATCCAATTCCTGGGCACGTATATTGGGTTCACTCTGTTCATTCGTTCTCTTCGTTCTTGTTCATTCACTGGAAGTTAAGAACCATTATTTGTTAAAATGCAGCGGCATCACAATCACGGCTAAACCATGACATTCCGGATTCGATCCCCAGGACGAACAAGTGTGATTGTTTTAACAGCCTTACTAAAGGTTCTAAATTCGGATGTTTTTTTAACTTCTTTTTAAGTCAGGTCTTCGTCGTTTGTTGAACTGATTTATTACATTCATATTTTATTTCAAAAGCATGTATACTCACAGATTGGTACCATAGAAGTTTTAATCAAAATCGGTTCAGTAATTTGATTTCAAAATCATAATAACTGGAATTAATAACTATGTCATCCAAGTAAATAATAAATATATATAATATATAAATATTAAATGTCTTATCATACTTTTCATTTGTGGAAGTCGGTATTGTTAAATTTCCATAGAAAATCGTAATTAGCAGTCCATACTCCATAGTACTGCACTGTTTCTAATATATGGCAATATATTTGCTTCCTATTACGTAAGAGCGAAAAATGTGATGAAATATGTAATTTTGTTTCTACACCTTGGAAACTTCTACGGGGATTTACTCGTATAAACAGGCGTGCAAAATGCCCTACCACCATACCAATCTCATTTTATTTATTTCTTTTGTTTTGATGCCTACTCCGAGCCAAGAACGCCGGCCGCGGCAACACTGGACCGCGCCGTGCTCCCTTTGAATATTTAAATCGAGCAAAGTAATAAAAAATATGAAATAATACATTACAGGCACAATAGACTTTTGACATCAGGTGGTCCTTATGGTGGCTTATTCAGTCAAAAACATTTAAAAAAACCACAAAAAATAAAAACATAAAAAATATTTTAAAACAAAAATAAAAAATACTCAAAATATTTCATAGGACTAGCACAAGTCAACCCTAAGAGGTTGTTAGCATTTTACCAATAACCCTGTATATATATATATTAATATTACTGTGACGGAACAAGCATGGGGCCCACCAGATGTTAAGCGGTATCCTCTGCCTATAACAGATGCATTTCATCGTAATTGAAATACACTGCAGCCGTCACTTTGAGACATAGTTGTTAAGTTTCATGTGCCTGTAATTTTACTGGCTCTCAAAGACTGCTGCCGGAACACATCGCTAGGTGCTTGGCGATAGATTTGCTTGATGAAATTTACTTGATGGTAGCTAGCCAGGCGGGCATTCGCAAAATTCCCTTCCACCATGCGGTGAAGCTCAAGCCGGCGGTGGGGATCGAACTAGGGTACTGCGGCGCGGCAGTCCATAGCTATTACCGCTCAGCCATCATTGCTTCATCATTCTTTTCTGCCATGTTCTGACTTATCACCAAACAGTTTGTAAGTCTCAAGTGCCTGTAATTTTACTGGCTCTCAAGGGCTACTGCCGGAACACACCGTTAGGTGCTTGGCGGCAGATTTCTACTTGAGGGTGGTAGCTAAATGCCCTTTCGCTATGCATTGAAGCTCAAGCTGGCGGGGATCGAACCATGGACATGCGGCACCGCAGTCCATAGCTATAACGGCTCGGCTATCATTGCTTAAAGTACAGTTTTCATAGTATTACTTACCATTTTCTTTATCCAATCTCGCTTGGTAACCGATTACCCACTTTTCCCAATCTTTGGCTGCGAATAATTTTGCCAACGACCATTTTGCTTCTAACAATGATTTGTCGAGAAGATCAGTTGAGTTAACCTTAAAAAAAATTATAACATTTAAATCTGAACTGGCCGGTTACTTCTTTTTTATTTTTGTAGGTGATAGGCTAGCTTTTGACCACTTTCTCACCTGATGGTAAGTGATGATGTGGTCGAAGACGTTGTGCATGCTCACCTAGAATTACTGAATTACAAGGACAGCTGCCGGAACACACCGTTAGGTATAACAACTGCCGCCCTAAGACAACAATAGGTACCGACGGCTTAACGTGCCCTCCGTAGCACTTGCACGCTCAGTAGTAATGTCACTAGCGGTCACCCATCCAACTTATGACCACGGTGGACGTTGCTTAACTTTGCTGATAGGTTAAGAACGGCTAAGCAAATTTCGCTACTAGCGCTTCAACACATATTCAAATTATATACAACACTAAAGCAACAATTATATACTACATATCCGTGAGGACCACGGGTAGTCCAAATGTTCAGTAGCATTAGAATTCTTTGCGCGAGTTCGTCCGGAGAAGTACTGCCACCATACCTATATCTACCGCCAAGCAGTTATGTTCGTATTACTGTGTTTCGTTTTGAAGGCTATGGGTGCCGATGGAATTACAGCCACTGCATATCTCAGAGTGATGGGAGCAGTCCAGTTCAACAATTGGGACAAAATGCATGTGGTATAGACAGAGGTTACCGCTTAACACCAGGTTGGCATCGAGCTTGTCTTGTCACAATCACATTAAACAAATTTAAATTAATTAAAAAGTAAAAAAAAAAACCTGGAAATTATTTATTTTCGTTATACGTTTTATCGTTCCAATGAACATAAAACTGGAAGTTATATATAATTATATATAGGAATTGTATTTTAAAACCCTTCATTTTGATACCCCATTCGATAGATTTGGAAGTTTTTTTTTTATCTCACAATATGCGTCTAACTATTTTTGCCAATTTGTTTTTTTTTATTTATTTTTATGTACCAAGTGTCATTTTGCGTTAACAAGAAAAATATAACGATATCTCTTTCATTAAAATCGGTTACACCGTTTAGAAAATACATACATGAACCCTGAAACCATTACTCTCCTTTTTTGAGTAGTTGTGTAAAAAAATCATGATGGTTTGAATCGACATGCAGTGTAATGTTTCTTTACCTCAGCTAACTGTCTGAAGGTCCCCGTAAAGTCTGCCATAGTTTGTTGCATCAGCTCCAATAGACCATCCACCAGTTTTTGGTCGCCATCTTGGATTTTTTGCAGTCCCAATTTAGCAATGTAAGTTTTTCTGCAATGATATATCAAATTGAGGTAGGCAGTTTAAGACATAGAGATTTGAGGGTCTGGTCGGAGATGGTAGCTAGATCTAAATAGGGATCTATTGGTTATATATGTTGGAATCGCGACATTTCGGTCCAAAATTATCCCATATTAATCTTCCCACAAACATCATGTTCAACTAGTCATTCAAGTAAAAAAATTAGTAGCAATTAAAACTTTGGAAAATAAATCAAAATAGTCTTTTGCACTTATATACTGTACTGTATCAGCCGGATTTTCCACTGCTAAACACAGCCTCCCCCATTATTATTGTTTGCCATAACATAGTTAGATATCAGGTCCACAGAAAGCGCTACTGCCCACCTTATGGTGTGTTGTCGCCTGTACGACAACCACGGGTAGAGATGGCGGGGTGACATTCTAGCCCGGCACCCCACGGGCACACTTATATAGTCACCGAAAATGTTTTTGTGAATATAAAGTATGGAAAATAAACAAAACTACTGAAAGTTGCGTCATATATGGTGAAAGTTTCGGTAACACGAATCCGTAGGTACAAGTCTTTTATTATATTAAACTACATACTACCTAAACATTTTGAAAGGCGAATTTAAAATCTCTTAAAATAATTACAAGAGTTTATTAGATTCAAATTCCAGTGGGGTGCTGGGATAGAAAGTCGTTCACGGATGTGTGAAGACGATTGGTAAGGTCAGCGGCGGTGCGGGGGCCAGTTATATAACGCTTACATAGCAATTCGCCCCATGCCACTGTCCCAACAGTGGGTAGCAGCGCCTTCTGAAATACTAGTATCTTATACTGCGATCCCAAGACGCCTGCCAAGCGTGGGCTTTACAGCAAATTCCCTCCTAATTGGGGAGCCTGTGTTCAGCAGTGGGTAAATATTATAGTCTCAAAAGTTAAAATTAATTACTCATCAAATAAAATTTCTATTTGCCAGATAAATTTTATCCTCTTCTTCTAATAAATTACTAAGAATTTTTTTAGGACTCCCACGAGAAGATGTTGGAGTTTCAATTCAATCCCGGCATCCAATGGGTATGCGAAAAGAAAATATCAGAAGTTGTGCACCAGCACCTTCCGAAGAACTGCTATTATGCACTGCGATCCCCAAGACGCTTGCCAAGCGTGGAGAATAGTGCAAGCCCTATTTATCGGGGAGGCCTTTGTTTACGGTTGACGTTAAGGCCGTTATATGATTTCTGTTAGAAGTTTAGTTATTCATATTTTTAATTTAAGATTAGTATTTTGTTTTTTGGAACGAAGTTTCGCGCGTTGCGAAAGGGAGCTAGACGGAAAAAAATAAGACCAAAAGTTGTAACAACACTTTTTGCTATATGTAGTTGTAAGCCGTGCGGCGTGCGCGTGTTTCTGTGTCTGTCGCTCTCTCTCTCTCAAAGTTTTTAGTTTTTGTAACTTTTATGATATTTAACCCGCGGGGTGCCGGGTTAGAATGTCGCCTCCCCATTTCTTCTCGTGGGTATCGTAAGAGGCGTCTAAGGGAAAAGTACGCCAAATGAGCAGCATGCCACTTCTCCCATGGATGTGAGTAGGGTGTTGTGTGCATTAGACTCATAACAGGGTTATATAACACCTTAGTGCCCTATCCGGGTTTCATACAATATAATGTTGTGATCCTGTCTTACGTAATATGTTTTTAGCGTAAACATATTATACGGGTACTTCTACTTAGTTTAGTACTTCTAGGTTAGCCTGAACAACATCTTCGACCACATCATCACTTACCATCAGGTGAGATAGTGGTCAAAGGTTAAACTATCAAGCATAAAAAAAAGTAATTTGTTCTTGTGTTTCATCCAGTGTGTTAGAGAAAACATTTTGTATGAACCTGAAACTGAGCCCGGCGAATGGCAATAGGCTCGCCCTCTATTACATGGGACCGAGACCCGATTGGCGAAACGTGGGTGTTTAAACACCTCTGCCTATCCCTTCGGGGGATACATGCGTGATGTATTTATATCTACGCCAATATTATATTTAATCTATTATATCTACACTAAAATTATAAAGAGGAAAGATTTGTATTTTTGTATGACACGAATAAACTTAAAAACTACTGGACCGATTTGGATGAAATTTGGTATGGAAATAGTTTGAGACCCGGGGAAGGACAGAGGATACTTTTTATCCAACTTCGCAAAAAGAGGTTAATGGTTAAAGTGGTAAAATACTCACAAAACCTTATCCTTGACATACTCTTCAAGTGTACCGTGGATATTGTTGATCTTTTCTTTCTGGTCTTCAGTGAGTACCGGCTCCATTGCTTCTGCTAGCTTACCCATGTTCCAAATTATTATCTGCAGATAAAATACCACTTATTTGACTGTTTTGGGAACTTATCTCGTAATGTACAATAATGTTATTCGGATTGGTCACACACTCAGTTTATCAAAAACCGTAAATAAGAACATGACAATTTTATGAGGTTCTTTTTTTAAATATTTTTATTTTTGCACTTCATTTTTTTTACAAGCAATGATGAACGAGCGGTAATAGCTATGGACTTCCGTGACGCAGGTCTATGGTTCAATCCCCACCGCCGGCTTGAGCTTCACCGCATGGTGGAAGGGCATTTTGCGAATGCCCGCCTGGCTAGCGACCATCCTTAAGTAGAAAATCTGTCGCCAAGCACCTAACGGTGTGTTCCGGCAGCAGTCCTTGAAATCCAGTGAAATTACATCAGGCATATCAGACTTAACAACTATGTCTCAAGGTGACAGGCGCAGTGCAATTCGTGATTTGTGACGAAATGCATCTGTTATAGGAGGTTAGTCCGCTTAAAATCAGGTGGGCCTCGAGCTTGTTTCGTCACAATAACATAAAAAAAAAATAACTATCGATGCTTCGCCGATTACATTACAAAATTACAACGAGGGGAAAAAATATGTTAATAAGTAACCGGCGGAGCATGCGTTATTGCAAAAATAAAAATTATAGGGTTGCGTCATCGTTTAAATCTAATTGTGAATATAAGTCTTATTCGCGATACCTACAACGTAAGTTGAACTATAGGTGTCGCGCCATCCTCATATGATGGTTAAGAACCAGAGGAAAAATTAGATGCATATGTCATGTTCATGTTTCTTAATCATTAACGGTATATTTCACGTCCCAATTAACATCAAAATAATATGTTGACTAACCTCTACGTTTCAATGAATAAATGACTTTAATTACGACAAGCACTATACATAATGGTAAAATACACTTCTGGACTCATCTATTGGCCCACCTTGTATTTTCAGTTTCGTTTGGTCCTAGCTAAAATTTTATATTAGGTCGAGCAAAAAGTTTTTATGCAATTTTGAACCTGGCACATTCACAATTTCATTCAATAGTCTTTTTTTGAATTTCGAACACAGAATTTAAAGAAACAAAAGACAATTTGGAGCCTGTTTGTTGATATCAAACAATCGAATACTAAGAAAACTTGGTTTTATTGGTTTACTTGGATTTAATTCTTGAAAAAGTGATTGATATCTTTGGTTTTGCAACAAACATTACTTATTCTTAACATTAAGGTGAGGTTATATCTATAATCTATGGATACTTCACCTGAAGTCGCCGCCCAAGCTGTGGCACTTATTCAGGCCGGACACAGCCAAAGAAACGTGAGTGCTCAACTTAATTTAAGTCGATCTGCGGTCCGAAATGTTTATCGGAGGTACCTAGAGACTGGCGGCTTTGTTCGTCGCCAAGGAAGGCCACGATCTCGGGTCACAACTGAAAGGCAGGATCGATTCATCGTGACGACCAGCTTGAGAAATCGTCACCTTACCTCCATTGAGATACAAAACCAACTTCGCTACTTCCACGGAGTATCTGTGAGCGCTCGAACTGTTCGGAGAAGGTTAAAAGAACGCGATATGGTACCACACAAGCCAGCTAATGGGCCCAAACTAACGCGAGCCCACCGAACAGCGCGCCTTCATTTCGCACGCAGTCATTTAAATTGGACACAGCAAGATTGGAGCCGTGTACTCTTTTCTGATGAGTCTAAAATTGTGTTACATGGCAATGATGGAAGGAAGAAGGTCTACCGACGTAAGGGAGAGCGTTTCGCACAATGCTGCTTTGAAGAGAGGGTTGCTTATGGCGGTGGCTCATGGACTGTCTGGGGCGGTATATCCGCGAGCGGCAAAACTCAACTTGAGGTTGTTACAGGACCACGGCTGCCAACATTAAATGCTGAAAGGTACATTCGTGAGTGCTTAGAACCTCACGTGATACCATACGCGGACTATGTGGGCCCAAATTTCCTTTTTATGCATGATAATGCAAGAGCCCATGCGGCCGGCATCGTCAGGGAATATCTTCGGGATGTGAACATCACAGTTATGGACTGGCCAGCCAGAAGCCCAGACATGAACCCTATTGAGCACATGTGGGACGAGCTAAAAAGACGTGTTAGGGCTCGTCAGCCAGTTGCCCAGACGATGCAGGAGTTGAAAACTGCCATAGAAGAGGAATGGGAGATGATCCCTCAAAATTTCATAGAGCGGTAGATAAACTCTATGCCTAATCGTATGAGAGCTGTGGTAGATGCCCATGGAGGCAACACGCGTTATTAAATTAAACCTTTATTTGATAAAACATGTTTTTTATTCAAAAATCAATTGCCTTTAACAAGGCGCATATCCGACTTGTTAGGCGTAGCTCCATGTCGTATGGTATTCTGAATTCAAATTTAAAACAATACGATCGAAAAAGATGGTAAAATGTGCCAGGTTCAAAACTGCATAAAAACTTTTTGCTCGACCTAATATAAAATTTTAGCTAGGACCAAACGAAACTGAAAATACAAGGTGGGCCAATAGATGAGTCCAGAAGTGTATATAATTATGGACACATTCTTCTTCATTGTTATATCTCGCCGATACTTCTATACGGATGCGAGGCCTGGAGTATAAAAGAGCAACTCAGGAAACGTATAGAAGCATTCGAGATGTGGGCCTACAGGCGCATGATGGCGATTTCCTGGACTCACAAAGTTACCAATGTGGAAGTACTGCGGCGAGTTAGACAAGAACGGAAACTTTTGAAAACTGTCAAAGAAAGAAAAGTAGCATATCTGGGCCATGTACTTAGACATGACAGATATTGCCTTCTTCAATTAATAATGATGGGAAAAGTTGCGGGAAAGAGATGAGCTGGTCGCAGGAAGAAGTCATAGCTGCGAAACATCAGAGAGTGGACAGGTTTAGCTGGTGTTCTTCTAACTAGCTTTAGAGAGTGCATTAGGGGGATGTAATAGAAAGATAACAAGTTCGGTATTCACTTATAATGTCTGTTCACAAACTGTATATAATATGTTATCGTGCAACGGCGTATATTATATCTAGGTATGTATGTTATGGTAAAGAACTACCACCGATACGTGGAACGCGGGCGAGGCGAGGGGACGACTAAAGTCGCTCCGCTCTGTATGCAATGATGCAATCTGTATCACCACACAGGGATTGCGAGTGCTGCTGAACTTTTTCGCCTCGTCAAGGATAGAGACGGGTACGGAAACCCGATTGCCAAAATTCATTAATTGAAGAGGCATCGAGAGAAGAAGGACACATTGAAAAATAAACAAAGTGTTTGTCACAACCCTATACTAACTCAGTAAAAAGCTGGTTGGTCGCATCCAGCGCTGATCTTCCGTTGGTACAGGGAGGTGACCTCACACACGTGTAAATTAACTGTGCGCGCTCAAATAATAAATATTTGCAAACAAAACCCGTTTGTCCATATAAACAGACTTCTACAAAAAAATCTATTGATATACTTACTAATTAAATTAAAAAATTGAAAATTGTCTTTCATCTTCATTTCGATCACGTTGCATTAACCGTGGTCACGAGTAAAATGAAAAGACCCGTTAATGAATAAGAAACATGAGTTTAGTTCACGAAAGTTTAAAGAAAATTTTGTCATGTTGGCTTAGCGGTTAGAGCATACCCCAGTTATGGGTTGGATGACGCGGTTCGAATACATCACATGACTATAATTTTTCTCAGTATATGCTTATTCCCTTCACACTAAATTTTCATGTAAAACTTAGGATAAAAATTCTAAAAACAGGATTGTCCTATTCAATTGAAGGTAATTTTACAACAGTTTAGAGAACACCATGATACATGACGACTAAATCTGCGTAAAACATATCCACAAAAACTTAACAAATGAGAGATGTACTAATATAATAATACTAATTCAAATTAAGGAGGGTAGAGGTAAGGAGAATCATCTGTGTATAGTACCACCAACTTAACTGTGCAGTTGGCGAGGGCGCTGCTGATCAAGGAAATCAACTACAAACTGTCACAATTTGAAGGAATGTTGTAGTTCTTTTTTCTGCCGCCTGAACAGATAAGTTGGTGGGTTTGTACATGAAAAAGTGTCCGTCCAAATACATTAAATTAGGGTAGCGCCACATTAACATCAGGGTAAATTTAAAAGAAGCGCCAAAATCAATAAACATACTATTCACCGTTCAAGAAATAAAATCACTCTAGCTACACGTTTTCTTAAAGGTTCTTAAAGGTTATACTTACTACATTACTTTATTCTACGCATGTAAACCAACAGTGTACCTAACTTGAACGTTACGTTTTCGCATTGAAGAAAATTAGACAAACTGTCTCCATGGAAGCTGGACTAACAGCTTACCATGGTTATGTGTCATCTCTAATAAGCTATGGTCTAATGCTGAGGGGAAACTCAGTAGATATGGACAGAGTTTTCAAAATACCAAAGGCGCTGCGTACGTGCGATAAATGGAGCCTGGTTCTTAGACAGCTGTTTTTACACTATTTAAGAAATGCAATATCCTTCCTCTGCCCAGTAGACATTAGAGTTTTTATCAAATTCCACCCGGAGTATTTTAAGAAGCGCAGTAAAGTAATGGCTAGGCAGAAAAGAGAGAGAGAGTTTTTTGTTATTCTTACGCAAGTAGTTGAAATTTTCAATAAGTAAAAACTTTAGTCGACAATAATATATTTTTTTAACTCGGCATACTTTAATTCTTTTACAATTGCTACATTCATACCATATCCACACCATACCCTTTGTCTAAACCAGCGCCATTCAGGAAGGTTTTTGAACTGTTAATTATAGCTTACAGCTGGAGCTACTTTTTTTAAGTTTTCTACCATATGAGGTGACTCTCCTTACCTCTACTCTCTATAACACAAACAAAATTTAAAAAAAAATCCTCACCTCAGGTTGTCTATTATAAGCGTACCGTCCCATATCGTCCGAGGTGTTAGGTACGTAATGTTGGTAGTAGTGGTCTATGAACCCGTACGGTCCGTAGTCTATGGTCACTCCGAGCACGCTCACATTGTCCGTGTTAAGCACGCCGTGCACGAACCCCATACCTGAGCATAACGATCATATTATGTATTGTTAGGTTTTGATTATTCAAGACCTGCTCACTCACAAAGGCGCGCCTCTCCACAGTACATTTTTAATGCATTTGTTCGGGTAGGCCTCATTTGTACACTACGCCTTAGTGTGGGTGTAAATGGTATATATAATAAAACAATGAAATGCGGACAGGAAAATATGGAAGAGTGCGCCTTTATGAATTTATGATTGGAAAGGTGTGTACTCTCACGTGCGGTCCGAATTTAGGTATTGGTACCAATAGCAAACTCACAACTGAATTGTACGAAGGCCGCCAAACGTTTTGAATGCTTAAAATAGGTTATGTCAGTGATGACGTGAATAGCGCTCACAGTACTCACGGCCCCGAATATAGGTACCATGAACACTCCATGCAAATAAAAGCGCCTCTCTGTTTAAAACGGACCCAGTATTTGCTTACTTTAAATTAAAACAGCTCTAAAATTTAGAGCATTTTTTTTTAAAACCTGTGGCTGTCACAACAATTGAAAAAAGTTGAATAATTTAGACTCTAAATTATTCAACTCTTTTCAATTGTTTTTATAGCACACGATTCTCATTTACCGATAATATTCGTTGATGAATTAATAACTAAGAGGTTACAATTTTTATATAAATACAATTTTTATTACGATTATAATGCTAGAATTCCAATTAATATTGGAATTCAATACAAATTATGTTATCGATTTTCTTTTTATTATATTATACGTTAGTGAACTTGTTAATTTAATTGAATATTTATTAGAAGCAATAAAGATCAAAATATATTTGCATGTCAGATTGATGAAGTATGCTAGGACAATTTTATTAGTAACTAAGACCTTCATTGTACCATATTTCTTGCAAATAAATTATCATATCTGTTAAGTTGGATGTATGATGTTACTAAGCGCGCTTTTGTATGGGGTCCGAATTTATAGTAAAAATCAAACGGCCGTGAGCACCGAGTAATCGCATAACAAACATACAAAACAAAATAACATACAAATTCTTCTCTTATTTTGAAAGTCGGTTAAAAAGTATGAAACGCAATTTGGTTCTCTATTTACTTGGATTGGATGACAGATATTTTATACAGTTATTTTGATTTAAAATATAAAACCACTGAACCGATTTTGATGGAATATCTATGAACCGATTTGAAAGCATATCCTATCAAATAAAAAATATATTTTCTAATAGGTTCAGAAATAATAGTAATGAGAACATTACTGCTTGTCGGTTAAAATAAGTATGGAGGCCGTACTTCCCTGGATGAACTCGCAAAAATGGTTCTACTGCTACTGAATATAAGTAGAGTGTACAACTTTACCTTGCCAAGTAGCCACCATGTCAAGATTCTTATGGGACACTTTAGAAAACCACTTCACATATCTATCTTCGTCTTCGGGATCTATGTCAGGGAAGTGATGCTGAAACAAAAGATTCTTGCTTTAAATGCTTCATCATTTACTTTACTTTTCCCACTCCGGGATTGTTAGATTATTCACTTACAACAAAACTCATGTAGCAATGAGCGGTAATAGCTATGGACTGCAGTGCTGCAGGTACTTGGTTCGATCCTCACCACCGGCTTGAGCTGCACCACTAGCTATTACCTTCTGGTAGAAAATCTGTCACCAAACACCTAACGGTGTGTTCCGGCAGCTGTCTGTGAGAGCCAGTAATTCTAGGGTAGCCTGAACAACATCTTCGACCACATCATCACTTACCATCAGGTGAGATAGTGGTCAAAGGTTAAGACTATATAAATATATACAGGGTTATTGGTAAAATGCTAACAACCTCTAAGAGTTGACTTCTGCTAGTCCTAACAAACATTTTGAGATGATTTTTTTTTGTGTCCAAGAGCGCCCCCCCGCGGCATCACTGGACCGCGCCGTGGGCCCTTTGAATAGAGTTTTGAATATATATTATATACATCGAGCAAAGTAATAATAAATATGAAATAATACATTACAGGCACAACAAACTTTTGACATCAGGTGGTCCTTGTGCTTATTCAGTCAAAAACAAATAAAAATCCAAAAAAAAAAAAAAAAACAAAAAGTTTCTTAGGACAGCAGAAGTCAACCCTAAGAGGTTGTTAGCATTTTACCAATAACCCTGCATATATAAAAAAATAAGCTATAAATAAAAAAAATACAAGCTAAACATATATATAAAAAAAAAGTGTAATTAGTGCTTCAAAAGTAAAAATAGAACACTACCTTGATAATGAAGTCTATCAAGTTCCTCATGAGGTCAGGTTCCTTTCGTTTGTTCAGTATCTCAATGGAGCCCCCGCGGTACCAGGCGGCCGCCAGCCTCACGACGACAGCGCAGCGCTCGGGCTTCGCCGCGCCCATGTAGTTTTTGTCGCGGTATACCTTATGGTCATCGCTCACTGGGTAACAACTAAATAATATCAGACTCCATACTTTGTAGGAAACTACGAATTAATAACTTATCAAATACACTTCCCTATCAAATAAACTATGACTACGATAGCTCAATTGGCAGATTATCCCAACTATAGGGACGGATGTTCGCGAGTTCGAATGGCGCTTGTATTATAAATTTTCCTTTCATTGTAATTTTATAAACGCAAACTATACCAAAATTTTACGATTTCATGTTCCTGCAGCCGCTTTCAGCAAGAGACTATAGAACCAATGGGAGAAGAATGGCCTTGAAGAACATGGGTTTATTTTCTTACCCACCAACGCAGCTGCCCTGGTCGTCGGTATCCCGAGGTGGTAGCAAGCTTCAGAGGCGATCATCTCTCTGATAGAAGAGCGCAGCACCGCGCGACCGTCACCGAAGCGAGAGTAGGGGGTCTCCCCTGAACCTTTCAACTGGGGCTGCCAGGATTCGCCTTTACTACGTGGAAGAAATAGTTATAAGTATTAAAAAAAAAAATTCAACAAAAACGGTTATGTGGTTAATTTATAAGCTGTAGAAGTCGGTGCAAGGGGTATACCACCAAAATACCTATATAACCTAGTAAAAGACCTTGGCCTGTCAAAAACAACCGTAATTTCCATCCTAGAACGTGCATTAGTAGGACAGGCAGGGCAGAAGGCTCGAGCAGTGGATGGGAGCATGGATGCACGCGGCACCAGCACGGTGAATCCATGTAATGCTTAGTAATTCCTGCAAAAATATTATTCGGTGCAAGTACTTTATATGAATCCTGATGAAGCGAAGGATTCTAAAATTAAACTACGAGCGATGCAAAGTGTTATAACTTTCTGGAACTATTGAAAAGGTACGAAATTCAAAAACTTTTTCCACATTGGCGGACAAAAAGATGTCTTCGCACGATGCTGATGATTATAGTACTTATAGCACTTTTCCTAGCAGGTTTCGATGATCAAAAACCCCTTACTGGGGTGAAAACATACTTTATTATTTTATAAGTAAATCATAAGGCCGCAGTTTCTAAAAACTTTTAAACAAGCGAGAAGACGAAGTTACTTTTTGAGTGACTAATTTCCGAAAAAGTATTCTAAATCTACAAGATGTCACAAGTAATAATTATATTATACTTAAAAACAGTAGTTTATCTAATACCAAATATTGGTACTAGATAAACAGAATAAAATATTCTAAGCAAATATAATTTACGCATTTAGAAACACACTAATACCATGATTTTTACTAGAACAACACAAAATTTCATTTACGTCTCGACAAAGCAAAAATATGCTGTTCTTTATCTACGATAAATCAATAATGCATCTGATTCAAAAAGGCTGAACTAAAGCATCCTGCACTCGTCCATAGGATCACTGCCTCGAGGTAACTGGCCGCACGTGGCCTCAAGGCTCAAACAGCAGTCACTACAGTAGTCTGTGGTTTGCATTGCTTTTAATTGATGATACATAAGTACCATTGGATCAATATCTCACTTGAGGTAAGTTAAGCTGCGGTCGAAGGTGTTTTCCATGCTATACCGAAGGACGGCTGTCTGAGCACACTGTTAGGTGCTTGGCGACCAACTTTCAAAATATTTGTAAACGCACAGCTATGTGTGCGTAAATACGCACTGACAAGACGCGCGGGGGTTTGCAGGGGCCACAGCTGCGCCCGTTCGAATTAATAAACCGGTTTGAACCAGCTCAGTGAGCGGACAAAGTTGTCGTAGCTTTCATTCCGTTCCTTTCTTTAATCATGAGGTAGTCCCATAGATGCAGTCATTCTCAAAACACCCCACAGCCCTGAGAATATATACAACAGTTATTTTCGTAGAATGCCTCCCATACCTAGAATAAGAGGTTTATTGATTAATATAGAAAAACATTTTGAGAATAATTTTATTATACCTGTTAACATATTCGCCCAGGATATGAGCTCTGCCATCGCCGAGCTGGTCTGCCCAGTAGCCAAACTGATAGCCACCATACCTGGAACATGGTACATAGAGGCCGTGAGTACCAGAGTGGCTGATCTTTTGTAGATACAATTGATTTTTATTGTGTCTCCTAAATAAGGGCTACTGTGTGGTTCTCATCGCCTCATATTAAACCAGATACTAAATTGTTCTAAAAACAATGCTGTGCTGTATATAACTGTAAATAAAACCGGCCAAGTGCGAATCAGACTCGCGCACCGAGGGTCCCGTACAAACCTGTAGGTAAGTAAATGACAATGTTAGGTGCTTGACGACAGATTTTCTACTTGAGGGTGGTAGCTAGCCAGGCGAGCATTCGCAAAATGCCCTTCCACCATGCGGTGAAGCTCAAGCCCGTGGCGGGATTCGATCCATAGACGTGCTGGACGGCAGTCCATAGCCAATGCCACTGAGCCATCACTGCTTCGAAATTATAATATTATTTTATTTTTTTATTTTGTTTATTGAGGGATAACTAACAGCTACACATTAATCATAGGTACATAATGTAATAATATTCTTCAATCATTTAGATTAAGGAATATAACATGAATTAGTGAATGTGCAGCCAACCACATTATCCACAGATTAAAAATATTCCCTACTTTAACTAAGTGTTTTTAAACTTTTTTTACTAAGTATCAGAACCACTAATCACTTTAGCAAGATAAATGTGTTGCTTTTAAGATTTTATAATTACTTATTTTAAATCCTAAGTACCTTTTTGAAATTATAAAAGAAAACACACCTTTTGCAAATTTTACACAAACATGAGTAATATACTGAATGATTTTAGGTATCATTTAATAAAGGAGATTGGAAATTATAAAAGAGTACACACTTTTTTGCAAATTTTACACAAACATGAGTAATATACTGAATGATTTTAGGTATCATTTAATATTGGAGATATGAAATTATAAAAGAGTACACCCTTATTTGCAAATTTTACACAAATTAGAGTAATATACTGAATGATTTTAGGTATCATTTAAGAGGCATTTTACATTTTAATGCGGTATACGAAGATTTTAAGCGCTTAATTTACTATCATAGGAAATATCTACAAGTTGTTTAATAATTGATAAAAAAGAATAATCTGTTCTCTTTTCAGTTAATGTACCAGATTTACAAACATAACATTAATTATTTTGTAGTGACCAATCTCCCGCACCTTGTTTTACGAATTAAGGTACACATAGCCAACTTCAGAGTTCTATCTCTTGAATAAATATTCATCAAATTAACTAAAAAAAAAACTGTGCATCAGGCATATAATCCTGTTGACACATAGTGTACTAGAATATCGATAATTAATCGTCATTGTAGAAAAAAAATAAAGATCTTGCGCCAATTTCCACGAATTACATCAGCAGTTTACCACGATATATTGTGTTTAATAAAGTGTAATTCCAAACAGATATTATATGAAAAGAAAGTCCATTCTTTTATTTATCTGATCTTCAATAAATTGTGATATTAACTCTGTTTTGTTAGACAAGAAAAAATATTTAGTATAACTCGAAATGCTTATAAATTGAAATGTACAAGCGCGAGGCGATCAGTACCGCGCGAGCGCCCATCGAAGTAGGACCTGTGTTCGTTTTGCCTTGCTCTGACGTTTCGTACGCGGAACGCTTAGACGCAAGTTTATAGTGCGACCACAGAGTTATGATCATGTCTTTATTTTTTTAAGTAACAAACTATACCTAATATTTGTTGTCCATAATATAAGTATTGTTGTCTTGTTAAGTAACTACATCTTTAGTTTCTGTTCATCCATTGTGTTAAAAAAAGGAAACGTCACAATTATGCAGCCTTGTACAGCGTTATTGGAAAAATGCTAACAACCTCAGAAGGTTGACTTCTTCTTTTTGGTCTGCTAGTTTTTATATTATTCTAGTTTAAATTAGTAACTCACTATAACTTTTGTTTTAGGATGATAAGATGGCAGGCGAATAATTGATTTCCAAAATTTTTGGATTCAGTTTATGTCTATAAGTGAACACAGCGATAACTTCAGCTGGAAATTAAACTACCTTCCTCATTTGTACAAACCGGGATACCAGTCAGCGGTCGATAGTCGTATTTACAAATTTACCATAAAATCTGCGTAAGTCCGACTTTCATAATCCAAATGGTTTTCAAAAGGATGAATCCTTGCCCATACAAGAAAAAATCCATATTTTTCTGAGATAACGGAAGTATTTTGAATATTTTGATGAAATCTGAAACCAGCACAAATTACATTTTGGCCCCAAAATATTACGTCATTTCATATAAATCTCGTAACTACGTCAACAGTTATAAACCTAGACTAGAAAACCGCAATTTTGCATATGTATAAGTCATTTTTCACTCGATACATTTTGCAACGCAAACACTTACCGATGCAAATTTGCGTATTAAATAATCTCGTAACTAATTTTAAACTTCTAAACCAAAAAATCTGAAATAATACAGGTGTATAAATTACATGTAAATAATAATATCAAAGAAGGACCAAAGCCGTAGGTGGTATAGTTTTTCACAAAAAGATTTTGCTCTCCAATACAGTTTTCCCGCCAAAGTTCTTAAAACAATTGGGTTGTTTTAATCTTGTTACTTTAAAATATTTGGCGTAAAAATCTGTAACAATTCATGGCTAAAGAACAATAGTAAATTATCATATTAAAAGAAGAATCGAAGTTTTAGGTGTGTTAGTTACAAAAAAATAAAAATAGCAATTAAATTACTATTTCCCACCATTTTTGTCGTGTGTTCAAACCCCATTTCCAGTATTTTTTTTTATAAAAAGGTGTATTATCATTTATTTTCCATAGAGAAAATAGTGAGCATAAGAGTATATAGTGAGGATTGCATTAGTATCAAGAAGTATATATATATTTTTTTTTTTATGTTATGTAATGGGTTGGCAAACAAGCAGACGGCCCACCTGATGGTAAGCGGTTACCGTCGCCTATGGACATTTGCAACACCAGGGGCGTCACCAATGCGTTGCCGACCCTGTAAGACTATTTTAACACCTTTTTTGAAGAAATCCATACTGTAGCCCTGCGGAAAAACGCTAGATGGAAGATCATTCCACATTTTGCAAGTATGCGGTAAGAAGGAGCGCCTAAATCGAGCTGTGTGAGACTTCCAGGACTCGATTATGTGTGGATGAGCTTTTAACCGGTGACGCGAGGAACGATGATAGAATCGCGATGCCGGTATAAGCTCAAACAGCTCTTGGCAGCATTCCCCGTTATAGAGCCTGTAGAGTGAACCGATGTATCTACGGAGGCTCAGTGGCTCAAGGCGGTCAGAGAGCTCGGGGTCGTCGACAATTCTTACCGCTCGACGCTGAATAGCATCGAGAGACTGGAGTTGGTACTTTGGTGTGCCATTCCAGAGGTGAGAGCAATACTCCATGTGAGGGCGAACTTGTGCTTTATAAAGCAGAAGTCGCTGGCTCGACGTGAAGTACCGCTTTGCCTTATTAAGCACACCAAGTTTCTTGGAAGCCAATCCAGCCTTACTCGCGATGTGACAGCGGAACTGGACATCTTGAGAAATGTCGACGCCAAGAACTCCAATACTCTCTGCGATTTCTAGTGGAACACCCTGAAATTGCGGAGCGATGATGAAGGGGGTCTTTTTCGCGGTGAAAACGCATGCCTGAGTTTTTTTGGGGTTGAATTGGACAAGGTTCTGCTGTCCCCAATGAGAGACGAGTTCCAATGAACCCTCAACTTCAGACACAAGACCAGTTCTGCTTACTTCTACTTCGATGCGAGGGGCATTAGCACGGCCAGAATATTGCGCATCGCCCGTGCTATCATCTGCATAGCAATGCATGTTACAGATTTGTAGCATGTCATTGATATGCAGAATAAATAGCGTAGGCGATAACACTAATCCCTGAGGGACGCCAGCATTAATTGGCATGGGATCGGAGCAAGCTCCGTCGACAACGACGCGAATGCTCCATTCAGATAAAAAACTGGCGACCCAAGTGCAGAACCCCTCGGTAAGACCGTAGGATGGTAACTTCGAAAGAAGTGCCCTGTGCCAGACCCGATCGAAAGCCTTAGCAATATCCAAGCTGACAGCTAAAGCTTCTCCTCTACTCTCGTATATACGTTGATTATAGATTGTATCAAAGATATTCGATTTAAAAACAAAAAAACCTCAAAATCTGTAAATATATATTTACATTTCGCTGTTTGGTCTACTCAAACTAAATGGATGAAAATGTTATTTTTTTAATGGTATAGGTGATATATTATGGTATGGGAATATGAGGGTGACATGTTTAAGTAATGGAAAACCAAAAACGTCATGGGACGTTTGTGGTTGGTACTAAGTTGTTTTCCGGATGCTCAGAAAAATAAACCTCAATCCTATGCATGGTCATTATGGCAGACAGTGTTAACGACTGGATATAGATACTGAAGAGTGTGAACGAGGAAAATAGCAATTTTTGGGAAATTTAAAAGGAAGAGCTTTTAGTCTGCAGCTTTTAATCAATCCCGTTACGTCAAATATTTATATAATTTTAAGCTGTATACTTTTTTTTTTTATTAAGTTTATTGTTGCAATAAATGATTCAAACATATCTATTTTTTATTCATCAAAGATGAAATGTAAATATACGATTCACGATGTAGGTTGACTATTTAACCCATTGATATCTGCGATAATGATAACAATAGAATTTCATTCATAAATATGTACATGCCTACTTCTTTTCTATAACATTAGCAAGTAATCGACAAGAAATTGATTATTTACTCATGCCAATCACACAATTTTTAAATTCGCAACTTACATTTCTTTATTAATGAGTGCTAGTATCAAAATATTTTACTCACAGTCACGCTATTCCGTCGTCACTTCTTTCGCTTGTGTAAGCGATGCGCTGGCATTTACTTAAACTTCAGTAGCGTGATTTTGTGAAATGGCTCTTAATAATGGAGATTTGAAATTGTAAAAGAGTACACACTTTTTTGCAAATTTTACACAAACATGAGTAATATACTGAATGATTTTAGGTATCATTTAATAATGGAGATTTGAAATTGTAAAAGAGTACACACTTTTTTGCAAATTTTACACAAACATGAGTAATATACTGAATGATTTTAGGTATCATTTAATATTGGAGATATGAAATTATAAAAGAGTACACCCTTATTTGCAAATTTTACACAAATTAGAGTAATATACTGAATGATTTTAGGTATCATTTAATAATGGAGATATGAAATTATAAAAGAGTACACCCTTATTTGCAAATTTTACACAAATTAGAGTAATATACTGAATGATTTTAGGTATCATTTAATAATGGAGATTTGAAATTGTAAAAGAGTACACACTTTTTTGCAAATTTTACACAAACATGAGTAATATACTGAATGATTTTAGGTATCATTTAATATTGGAGATATGAAATTATAAAAGAGTACACCCTTATTTGCAAATTTTACACAAACATGAGTAATATACTGAATGATTTTAGGTATCATTTAATAAAATAATTTAAATAACTAACTGCTGTTGATCATCATACCTATGAGAGACAGTCAGTCCACCCGGAGGCAGATACTTCCCAGCCACAAAGTTGATAAACTCCTCAGATTCTGCAACTGAAGGCTCCAAGTCTAAAATGTCCTTGAGAGCATCTTCTGAAGAACAGACCAGGTGAAGAGTGCCCGTTAAAGGTTCTGTGGGTACCTGAAACATGTATCTGGGTATTATGTGTCTACAATAATCCTGGGCTAGGGTTACCATCTCTAAATGGTCTTCCTGTAAAAATAGTTACTGCCACAGAGGCATTACTGTTACAAATCTACGATTTTAATAATATGGGTTGAATAGTTTGTCAATTACATATATTATTGAATAGTATTAGTATGTATGAGTATACTGTGAATAATCTACAGATTTAGACCTGTTAAAGTAAAGTGCCTAATTATAAACATAGAGAGTGAAATATTTTCACAAATGTTAGCTAAATATGCCAATGTAACTCATGTAATAAAATAAAAAGAAATAATGAGTTATGAATAATAACCAGCTTAATGCGTGTAAGACTCATGCAAGTCCAAATCACACTTGGCTGGTGATTCTTGGTAGACCGAAGGTTCTACAAGGGTTCTATAAGGATTGTAGTATACCAAAAATTTGACATTTTTATAATACAGTTTGAGACCTTACGTGATCTTTTTTTTATCTTCTTTTTTTTGACCTGCACTTGCCAGTTTTTTTATCACTTGTTGTTATATGTTAGATAGTGGCTTTTATCATCACTAATGATGCTTGTATGTATTACTTTTTTTATAGAAAAACATAAACAAAAACCATTTTAAAAATCATGTTCCTGTATAGGCGGTGATCCCCTATTATTTTTTACTTATGGTTATTGTGATTATTTGATAGGCAATCACATACTTAAATATTATAAATAAACCGGCAAAACCTCACATAGAATATGTTAACCTGGGTTTCGAGCATATCAGTCATATGTATTCATCAGGGTGAGTGCACAGTTGCTCCTACAAGCTCAGTGCCTGCTGGGAGCTCGCAGACACATACAATTAATAAATGTGAAATATCAGTTTTATTAAAATTAAAATAAAGAAATTGAAATATTCTGCGAATATTTCGTCAGGCTAACTCTCCACACTAGTTTGAAAGATTTAAAGACATATTAAGATCTAAGAGACTGATGAACAGATGGACATCTGACAGCCTTAGGATTAGGGTTTTCTAATGTTTTATTTATTTATTTACAGCCTTTATTTCAGGCAGCAACATATTTTTTTAATGATATAACTTATTTTACTACTGTACATTGCTATCTGTTTGCCTCTTGGAAAAGGCCTCCTAGAACTTCTTGAACTGTTCTCTCTCTCTCTAGCAAGCCTCATCCAGTTTTCTAATGTACAGACTCTTGAATAGGGTAACCGGCTTCACCCAACACAACATGTGAAATTATTTGTAGCAGTTTATGCAAACAATATGACATTAAAATATAATTTAAATTGGCATAGCTCTTGAATTTTAGTATAGAAGTTTGTTAATTATTTAGTTTAAATTATAAATCACACACACTATAAGAAAAATGTTGATCATTTAGGTACTTAATTGGATAATAATTTCTGACCAGATGAATTTCTGTTACAGAATACTACATAGTCGTATTGGATGATATAGTCCATGTGAACAGGACATATTGGACAACATGCATTTAGCAAGTTCACACTTTCAAAAACGCAAATAATAATTATGGTATCTAGCATTTATATTTACAAGGCAAGCACAGATACATGGCTTTTTATTATTTATTTATTGCCTTAGTTAGCAATCAAACCTGGGACCTAAGACAAAGGCTGGTCCATACCACATATCACAGCCTGAGCTGAGATTTGTTGTTGTACTCATGTTTTGGACAGTAATTCGAACTTTAATCTCTGTAGTCTAAAGAGCAAACTACAGATAATAATAATTTACTGAGGGACAAATACTGGTACAGCCAGTTGTATTGAAGAAGAATTAAGTTCTAGAGGAAATAACTAACTAACCTTTGAAAACACTGCATTTTTCACAGCAACCGGTATATTATACTCTGGACTCTCATCAATAGGAAGACTTGCATAATTCGGCGGGTCTCTAAACTTCCAATCTTTGAAATTATTCAAATATTTCATCTTTGCCACACTAGGTTTTTCCTGGTGTAAGAGAGCGGCGAATGCGCATATACCTCTCCTCATGAGCCTTGTTGAAGCGAACTGAGGATAAATATATTCTCTAATCTCTATTATACTTATTTTTGCAGTAATTGCTTAAATGGAAAAAAGAAAGAAAGTATTAAATGAAATGAATAAGCAAGGGAAAATGGGGCATTTATTAATCCAAGTGAAAAAGATTTTATCACAATGGATTAAAGCCTATTTTGGCTTACGTAAAAACCAAATACAAACAAAGAGGCTGCCACTGTCAAATTAAACAAACAGCTGATTGTCAATGGTAGTGACGAATCTTGGTTATTGGTCTCTGGTGACGAACCTCATTTCTCTATGCTCTGAACATTTGACGAGTCGTATTTGAACCTTGCTACACGTCTCAATCATCGTAGCGTATTTATGGATTGCTTTGCGCTAAGGATTGTGTTGCGATCACTTGTAATAGACGACACAATTATTTTTCGAGTGGTTCAGAGGAAAAACAAGCAGACGAATCACCTGATAGTAAGTGATCATCGTCGCCCACTGAGCTCCGCAATACCAAAGGCATAAAGGATATTTGTAATAAATAATAATTACCTAACGATTCGTCTAATAAATAATGAGATGTCATTTATGCTTTATCACGAGTTCATGGAATACAATTGTCTTTGCTACGAAGTGCCTGATTTCGATGAACGTTCAATACATATCATGATTTCGATATTTACTGTATGAATATAAACAATGGCAATTAAAAAATCTTTCATTTTAAGAAAAGGTGATTTTGTGACTTATACAAATTAGATCAGTACAAGAAAAAAATATGTTGCACATTCGATAACAAAGACACGTCAATTGCTAAATTAAAACCGAATTGCTTTATCAGATCAATTTAGATCTTGTTTCGTAGTATAATAATATATGCACATGATCTATTGAATTGATTACATTTTTCCTTAACTATATTAACTCTTTAATGTTTTCAATAACCGGCTGTACTCACGCGTATTGGTCATTCACAAACCGGGGTGGCCACTACGCCCGATAGTAAGCCAAATTGATTCACCTACATACAATTTATCGAAACACCTGGCTACTATCCTGCAACAACACATAGGTAGGACCCAAAGTTTTGTGAAAGACTCCAACCATTTTGTGCAATTACTAGAAAACATACGTGTCCAGCCCACAGAAGTACTAGTAAGTTTTGATATAACATCTCTGTTCACAAATGTACCGGTAGATGAAACTATCAATATTATCAGCACCATTATACGGGATTCCAACTTACCTACCGAGTATGTGCAGTGGACTGAGCTCTGCTTAAAAAGTGGTTACTTCATGTGGAGAGGAGAGTACTACCTGCAAGTGGATGGAGTGGCTATGGGTTCTCCTATTGCCCCGGTGGCAGCCAATATATTCATGGAGTGGTATGAAAGTCTAGCTCTGACTACGGCGACAGTCAAACCACGTCACTGGTGGCGGTATGTAGACGACATTTTCGCGGTCATTTCCAAAGATGGACTTTCGGAGTTTGCTGTTCACCTGAACAACCTCCACCCCAACATCAAGGTCACAGTGGAAGAAGAGGAAAACGGGGTATTGCCATTTTTGGATGTTCGGGTCATTCGAAGACGGGATGGTACCCTAGCGCACACAGTTTTTCCGCAAACCGACCCACACAGACAGATACCTTAGGGCAGACTCCCATCACCATCCTGCCCATTTATCCTCAGTGCCCAGATCGCTCATAAACCGAGCCTTGAGACTGTGTGACCCAGAATATGTAGAGATTGAGCTCGAGCACGTAAGGGGAGTATTAGAGGAGAATGGGTATAGGTGGCGACAGTGTGGTCGGTTGGACAGTCGTAGTGAAAAGAAGAGACCAACGAGAGTGGAACGATCGCCAGCATATCTACCGTTCGTAAGAGGAGTAACAGACAAAATTGGATATCTCTTACGACGGAAGTATAACATCGGCACGTTTTTCCGTCCCCCGGGTCAACTTCGTAAGTGGCTACGTTCACCGAAAGACAGGGACCATTTTAATGTACCGGGCGTCTACAAAATACCGTGTGACTGTGGCAAGAGCTATGTAGGTGAAACTCGTCGTAACATCGCAACTAGACTTGCCGAACACATTAGGAGCATTAAGAATATAGACACAATCAAATCAGCAATCGCGGAGCACGCACATCTCTCGGACACGCAACATTTTATACGGTTCGACAAAGCCTCCGTACTAGCAAGAGAAAAATTCTTTATACCTCGAAAAATACGTGAGGCTATCGAGATCACCCGTCACCCCAATTTCAATAGAGATCGTGGATGGACCCTCCCACCAGCCTGGACACCTATTCTTAATGCTACCTCAACGCGAAAAGTGCTAGGCAGTCTAGAGAGTGATACAGTTAGCAGTGTTTGTGTTGGAGATTTCGACGAAGAACTCACTGACGAAGAGGATGCACCACCATCAGCACAGCGGTGCGCGGGGCGTTCCCCCAGCCCACTGGCCGCCCCCGCGCCCGCGCCTCCACTCTCGCGCCGCGCAGAACGAGCAGTTGCGCGGAGTCGTCGTCGCGATTTAGACGCGTGAACTCACCTGATGAAGGGCATCGGACATGCCCGAAACCTAGGTCGACAATCTCGACCAATACGCGTGAGTACAGCCGGTTATTGAAAACATTAATATGTCTCATACTCACGGGAACTTTCAAACAAAAATAGCTAACCGATACGGCACGGTATGGCTCAACAAAGTCAAAGAATTCGCGCGTTTGAGAATTAAACGTAAGAAACTTGAGTGCGGCTTAGAGTATGTAGTGGAGTGTCGTGATAGTGATGTCATACCGAAGTTTATACGTATAAAGCCAGTGAAATGCATTCAGGATTACGAAAAATTCTTTAAAATCGCGAGTGAAAAATTGCTTCGTCGAGTGATAGCAGAATATCGTCGAAAATTGTTGTTCACGAACAAAGCACTGTACAAAATACATCTGGAGTTGTCACAGGAACTACAACAGGATATGTGGGAGGTATTGGATGCTATGTCTTATAATCGTGCCGACATTACTGAGATAAGTACGAGAAAAAGACACAATAAAAAGATAACGAATCTCAGGCGACAGACTTATTCTGAGTCACGAGTCTACCCTCGGAATTCCGAGAACACGGTAAACAATCAAGTTATGTCGAGGACAGAGACTGTTGTCAATTTATCTTCACATCAATTAGATCACGATGCAATTAATGTGCTTTCCCGTGGACTCAATTATGCACCTGCCCCAAAGAAGATTCCTGTGGATAATATTATTTGTAATATAGAAGATACAATAATACGAAACAGGATCCCACACACAGACGCGGAATGCATGAGACAGGATGTATCGATGTTATTACGTAAGTCAAAAGTGCCAAAAAGTAATATCACTAAAGGTGAACAAATCGCTTTACGAAACCTACGTAATAATAGTGAAATCTTGGTGTTGCCAGCCGACAAAGGTAATGCCACTGTTGTGGTTGATACGAAAGAGTATGACGATAAAATCACACAAATGTTAAGTGACAATTCTACCTACAAAAAGGTTAACTACAACCCTACCTCCAGAGTTACAACAAAAGTAGTTAATTTGTTACGAACAAATGCTAATACCGACTTGCTGGCACGCCTACGTCCCCACAATCCGACACCACCCAAGATTTATGGCTTACCGAAGATTCACAAACCGGGGTGGCCACTACGCCCGATAGTAAGCCAAATTGATTCACCTACATACAATTTATCGAAACACCTGGCTACTATCCTGCAACAACACATAGGTAGGACCCAAAGTTTTGTGAAAGACTCCAACCATTTTGTGCAATTACTAGAAAACATACGTGTCCAGCCCACAGAAGTACTAGTAAGTTTTGATATAACATCTCTGTTCACAAATGTACCGGTAGATGAAACTATCAATATTATCAGCACCATTATACGGGATTCCAACTTACCTACCGAGTATGTGCAGTGGACTGAGCTCTGCTTAAAAAGTGGTTACTTCATGTGGAGAGGAGAGTACTACCTGCAAGTGGATGGAGTGGCTATGGGTTCTCCTATTGCCCCGGTGGCAGCCAATATATTCATGGAGTGGTATGAAAGTCTAGCTCTGACTACGGCGACAGTCAAACCACGTCACTGGTGGCGGTATGTAGACGACATTTTCGCGGTCATTTCCAAAGATGGACTTTCGGAGTTTGCTGTTCACCTGAACAACCTCCACCCCAACATCAAGGTCACAGTGGAAGAAGAGGAAAACGGGGTATTGCCATTTTTGGATGTTCGGGTCATTCGAAGACGGGATGGTACCCTAGCGCACACAGTTTTCCGCAAACCGACCCACACAGACAGATACCTTAGGGCAGACTCCCATCACCATCCTGCCCATTTATCCTCAGTGCCCAGATCGCTCATAAACCGAGCCTTGAGACTGTGTGACCCAGAATATGTAGAGATTGAGCTCGAGCACGTAAGGGGAGTATTAGAGGAGAATGGGTATAGGTGGCGACAGTGTGGTCGGTTGGACAGTCGTAGTGAAAAGAAGAGACCAACGAGAGTGGAACGATCGCCAGCATATCTACCGTTCGTAAGAGGAGTAACAGACAAAATTGGATATCTCTTACGACGGAAGTATAACATCGGCACGTTTTTCCGTCCCCCGGGTCAACTTCGTAAGTGGCTACGTTCACCGAAAGACAGGGACCATTTTAATGTACCGGGCGTCTACAAAATACCGTGTGACTGTGGCAAGAGCTATGTAGGTGAAACTCGTCGTAACATCGCAACTAGACTTGCCGAACACATTAGGAGCATTAAGAATATAGACACAATCAAATCAGCAATCGCGGAGCACGCACATCTCTCGGACACGCAACATTTTATACGGTTCGACAAAGCCTCCGTACTAGCAAGAGAAAAATTCTTTATACCTCGAAAAATACGTGAGGCTATCGAGATCACCCGTCACCCCAATTTCAATAGAGATCGTGGATGGACCCTCCCACCAGCCTGGACACCTATTCTTAATGCTACCTCAACGCGAAAAGTGCTAGGCAGTCTAGAGAGTGATACAGTTAGCAGTGTTTGTGTTGGAGATTTCGACGAAGAACTCACTGACGAAGAGGATGCACCACCATCAGCACAGCGGTGCGCGGGGCGTTCCCCCAGCCCACTGGCCGCCCCCGCGCCCGCGCCTCCACTCTCGCGCCGCGCAGAACGAGCAGTTGCGCGGAGTCGTCGTCGCGATTTAGACGCGTGAACTCACCTGATGAAGGGCATCGGACATGCCCGAAACCTAGGTCGACAATCTCGACCAATACGCGTGAGTACAGCCGGTTATTGAAAACATTAATATGTCTCATACTCACGGGAACTTTCAAACAAATATATTAACTCTTTCTTCAACTAGGTATATTTTTCTATAAAATGTTGTATACATAATTATGTGGTGTTTTTGTTTCACGACTGTATTTTCCTGACACAAATAAATAATTCTTGTATAGTCCTTTGCAAAAAACATATTTTTGACTGTGTTTTTCTTTACATTTTTATTCAGTTTTGAACATAGAGAAAGGTAATTTTTAAAGACGGCGTTTTTTTATCTGTCAAGTTAAGTCATTATTGCTGTCTTGCGATTTTATATAGTTTACCTTCAGTTATGTTTTCCGGGAAAATTGGTAAAATTGCAGTCAGTCCTACCAGCCTCATTTCCTATTTAACCTACTACTACTACCTCATTTAACCTACTACTCCAATGATAGGAAAAACTTCCAAAAATGCATTTATAGCACCTTTTTCAAAGTCGCAATGGTATTCGTCTGGTTAGAAGTTGGGCATTTCGAGAAATAGAAGTTCGAAAACAATAGCATGTGTGTCTTGCTTTTTGTTTGGCATTAACCCATTGGCATCGGCGATAATGATAACAATAGAATTTCATTCATGACTATGACATAGTGGTCCTGACGATGCCAAATTATGCATAAAATTAATGGTGTTGCCTTTGTTTTTGTGATGGTGCTTCCCATATCACCATGGATGATGTGTAACTGACATACACAGGCTTAGAACATCAGTAAATATTGCATCGCCAAAATATTCTTTTATCTCTCCAATCTTTTTCCTGTTTGCAGGACTACAAAAAAGTATTACACGTGCACATTCGCAATAATTATCAGCTTATATTAAATTGTTTTTTTTATGGCACTACCACTAATTCAAAACTGTAACTGTTTTATTAACTCCTAATTATATATATCTCAATTTATATTAATTGGTCGTAACGGTCTTATATGTATTTGCCAGTATTTAGATTGATGTTTTGACTAGTCAGACTGACGGGAATCAAGGGGGGGAGCATATTCCTCGCTGGTAAATTCAGTAATATATAATTTATAGTGCATTGTGTACTTATTACCTATTTATTTTACGGGATTTCTAAATCCCGTCGGATTATTTAAATCAATCAAGTTGCAGACAAAATAGTTATCGAGCTCTCTGATCTGTGATCAATTGTTGATAATGAATTCAAATATTATTACTTTACCTAAAATAACAAATTGAAATAAAAAAATACTGCCCGAAAACTCGTATATTGAATAAATAATAGAAAGCCAGTTACATAGCTGAATTTTAATTAATTAAATTTAAGTAGAGCAGCTGATCTTCAGTTCGTACGCCCACTGAGGAGGCTGAGATGAAAATCCTCGCTTTTCCGCCTCGGGATTAACTTGGTACGGGGTACGCAGCACTTCTAGAAGGAAACGAACCTGAAATATTGGAAAACTTTATAAGTAAACTTCGAACCTGTAGGTAATTACTTGACTAAAATAATTTTGGGTTGTAATATGAAATAAAAATAGGGATTATATTACTTTTCTCTATGGATTGTATTATAGGTAATTAGTAAAGTATATTTATGGTTTGCTGTGACGTCTGTTGAGAAACATTCACCAAATAGGTACTTAAACACAAACTTTGTTTCAGACCTAGCACGTGTCATCCCCACCCACGCAACGGACAGGCCTGTACACAAAACTTTGCAACGACAGCATTACATCGACCATAGATAAAAGTTTTGTGTTTTTGGTGTAGAGCTATGAGAAAAACACTCGCAGCAGACACCATAATAAAAAAAAAACAAGAATAATGTACATAGAAATTCTTCGTAAAAAAAACATCCATTCATACATACATGATATACAGAACAGAATAAACACATAATATTGGTACATACGAAGCTAGAAATAAATGGGGTGTAGCTATGTTATGGACATGGCCGTTAGTTGTACGAGAATACGTCTCAAAATGGCGGGCTACTTCTCCGCCGCGCGCGATATGTTACAGTCCTTACTTAGCGTATAGTTCTTTGATTCTGTAGCCAGTGGTGTAATTGAAATTTGTTTGGGGATGATAGATATGTAGCCGCAACACTAAACTGTATCCCCCGATTTTGGTATCATTCGTTTTTTTTAATTGCGTTCCTATGGAAGCAATTTTATATACAGACGAATTCACGTCAGAAATCAATTAAAGAAAAGCTTGTTCGTACAATACGTTTACAATGCTGGCGACACTGATTACGCGACCTTGTTTTTACAGTTTTTGCTACCGTCGTTTTTTCACAAAATTCGGTACCTAGTGGTTTCCATAACGAAAAGAAAAAAAAAAGGTTTCATATCCACTGTTTCACGTAGATGATAAGGCGTAAAATGTCATCATCTCTACAGTTGCCACCTTATCCACCAATCTAGTACACAAAATGATAAACACTTCTGCTTGGCGCTTGAATGAATGCACATGTGAGTCGTACCTATAACCTTAGGTATTTTACTACCTCCTCCCCTAATAGGTAAACTCATCGTCTCCTGAAGAGGTAAGGGTAGTGAAAGGATTCTTTCATCTCCCCTTTACCTTCTAACCATAACAATCACGTAGTGCCATATCTATACCGATAGACAAGCTGAAACATCAAGGTTGGAATATTTACCTTCCTAAAATCATCTTTCTCGGCATCAGTAATGGCATCTTGCAGCAGTCAGTTCCTTGGCACGTAAACTGGGTTCACGGACAACATGCGCCGCCGGCGTTCATCTTCGAACACGCCCGATGAACTTGCATCCACTATTATGGTTAATAATTGGTCAATATACAACATAATCTTAGTTAACTATATGTTAATTTTGTATCGCTCATGGCGTAGCTTTTGTCTAATCGATCTTAACCGATCAACTAGGTTAAGAAACGTCCACTGCGGTCATTATTTGGATAGGAGATGGCTTATGGCCATTATTATTATTATTTATAATTTTGTGATGGCTATGGCATTTACTAGTCAGCTTGCACGTGCTTGGGAGGAAACGTCAAACCGTTGGTACCTGTTGTCATCTTAAAATGGCAGCCGTTATAGCTCTGTGGTAGGGAATTTAACGAATGTCAGCTTTTGTAGCTACCACTTCAAGTAGAAAATCGGGCGCCAAGCTCCTTAAGGCAACTATAATTTAGAATAAGTTCTTGTATTGTTTTCTAAATATGATTACAAAGATTATCGCGTGTAGCCGAAAATAATATAATTTAATAGTAGTCCATCAGCAGTAAAGAAAATATTAAACTATCACGCATACCAGCTTCCTTATCGAGTCGTTCGCGGTACTGGTCCAGCCAACATCCCCAATAGGCATGAGATGAGAGACGCTTCAATGCCCACTTCTCTGCTAGCTTTATCTCGCTCACCATCTCGTTTGGTTCTAGCTGAAAATACAACTCTATCTTTAATATAAAAATCTTTACATCTCGCAGGTACTATTCAATTCTATATTACTTATAAATCAAAGCTGAATAAAAATATTATTAGTATTATATATTACTGCATTATTATGTCTGATATATAGATATAGAAGACATTGAAAAAGTTTTTACAAGAGTGCATAAAAATTGCTATATTTATAGCATTTATACTCCTTCTGAATGAATGGTTGCATAATAAACAATTATATGGCATTTGTGCTACTTGGGGGAGAGTCTTGAACACTCTTTCTCCTTTTGAGGATTTAACATGAGTGACGATGTACAATCAATAGGTAGAATGATGACAACATGAGATTAGTGGGCATAGCAAAAATTTCCATTAACCGTTTATTATGATACTCAAAGAGGGAAGGGCTATGTTCAATAGTGGATGTGGTCTGGCTTATGATGATTTAATACAAAGCATAGGTACTTCAGCAAGCTGCCTGAAAGCGCAGGTGAAGTCTGCCCCAGTTTGCTGCATCATATCGAGCAGTTTTTCTACCAACTGCTCGTCTCCCCAGCGCTCTTCCTTAAGACCTATCTTCATTAGGAAGGTTTTCCTGTAAAAACAATACGTTTTGATGATGTCACCAAACCAAATCATACACATGGCCTGCCATCTGGCCTGGGTACGGACACAGTGTGATGACTGTGTGGAGGCATGCCCAGGCTGGCGGTGGTGTTGTTATGCGCATTGCCAGCATTTCAACGCAGTATTGCAGCAGTGGCGTGGAAACTGCGGAGCTGTATGCATCTACGTGTAGGTATCATCATTGTTTACTTGAAACTTATTGGACGAAAGTGACAAACGACTAGTTTTGTTAGTAGCTTTAGCATTAGCACTGGTTTCAAAATCCTTCCCCATGGACCCGTGCTCCACCCATATGGAGATCCTACGTGCATATATACAATTTAAGGACTGCTTTACCTACTCCAAGTGATGATCGTGTATTAGTGACTAATACAAAAAATACGCCGAATGATCAGCATAACACTAATCAGGGTAACGTGAGAACTGAGAATGTTGTTGATGCTGTTAATGCGCAAAACAGAGCTCTTTACCATGTAAGCTTAGATAACAGGAATACTAACAAAACATTTCTAAGGAGGTTTTGCATCAGGCAGGCTATAAAACTAAAGCCAAGTTTAACGATTGAGTACTCACATGTTGGGTAAACATAAGAAATATTGTACTACTTCTATTCAAATTGTGGGTTTTCATAGGTACTAACAATATTTTATTTTTGCAGTATGTGTCCAATGTCTTCAGGATGTGCGACATGTGCACTTGCTGCGAGGTGGTGAGCAGCGGCTTCAGAGCGTTGGCCAGTTGCCCTATATTCCATACCACCACCTTTAAAATATTATTTCTAAAAAGTAATGTTCAATTATGGACAGTAACTAGATGCCATCTAAGTCATTTGAGTGGGAATTGGACACATCACGCTCGGTCGCATGGGCCTGGAAACTTAAAATTAGGATTAAAAAATTCTGATTCCTATCTTGTAAAGGTAATACTGGTATTTCATCAAAGTATTTTTACAGTTGATTCGCAATTATAGGGCTGAAGCCAGACACGCTTAATTGTAACCGAAAATGTATGGCTAAAGGAAAATGTTGGAAGGAAGACTTTCATGTTTGTCACTATTTATTGCCATTATTGGCACTCCAGCAATCTCCAGGCTTCCTCCCTTGTCTAGCCAATTTTGATAACATCCTATTAATGCCGCTTTTGACAGGCCAAGGTCTACACACTATGTATCTTTGTCTGTAAATATAAATCATTCTTACATCAGGCTGCTTTGCCAACGCATATCTGCCCTCGCCATCGGAGCAGTTAGCTACAAAACCCCCGTCGTACGAGTCTACGAAAGCAAACGGGCCATAGTCCAGAGTGAGGCCTAAGATGCTCATGTTATCCGTATTTAGGAGGCCGTGGGTGAAGCCTACTCCTGCAATAAAATGTCATCTTAAGCAATCGGAGAATTCCTGAATAAGGATAGTAATTCTAGAAGTAGGTACTTACACTATTGGTGAAGGATACACATATTCTCGCCTCAATTATATGCGTTTTTAGGATGCTGTGGGCCTGCCCTTCAAGGACACTTTGTCTGATTAATCACCAAGGTATTCAAAGATAAATAGAGGCCTACTCGAAGTAATAGGTCGTGGATACGCACATTAGTATCCGAGGCGATATTAAATGGTACTATTTTTAGGGCCGTACGTGAAGCTTAGCCCTTAGCATACTATAGCAATGATAATTTGTCTCAAGCATCGACCCGGGCATCCCATAGATGTGCTAGGTCGAGGATACACGTTCTAGATCTCGGACACTTAATGACGTCCTTGCTAATACCTGAGGGTAAAGCCTATTACTGACTGACCCAGGATAATGATTCCTCTACTGTGTATAGAATATTTCATTTGTTCTAGTATAGTATAAGAGAATGTTGTTGTTAGGTCTAAAACACTCATACAGGTCCAAAATACAGATGAAATATTTGTATGCAACATTTTGACCGGTACTTAAGAAGAAGTCTACCTGTTGGAAAAAGTAATTTTTTTACGGCTTATAAATTATGAGACTTAGACCACCGCCTCACTCGAAGTTAAGTAATGATATGGTCGGGAATGGTAAAAACTGGCATAATCTAGAATGCTGGATTTCAAGGACAGCTACCGGAACTCTACTTTCAGAGGATGTTAAACTAAACAGGTTATGTTACCTTGCCATTTTGCAACAAGGTCCAGTGAGCTATGGGCGATTTCGGAAAACAGTCCTATAAAACGGTTTTCGTCAGACAGGCTGATATCTGGGAAGTATTCCTGGAATCACATTATTTTTTTAAATATTTTGAATGTCTTGCTGGTGTCGTAAGAGTCACCGCAGTTAAAGCTCCGTAGTCAGATTATAACATCCCCAGTGTTATAAGGATTGTTGACATAATATTCTCAGTAATAGTGCAGAACATAAATCTGTTACCAGTAAATTGCAAAAAAAACTCAGTCTGAGGGTGTCTTTGCGATGTGACCTAAAAACATTCAATGATTAGACGTGACGCAAGTTTTTCGCAACGCTGACATTAGTTTCTGGACAACATGGCTGGCTCTTTTATAATTACTTGCTCTTGTTTATTTTTTACCCTTATACCTAAATAACCCTTATTAATTCCTCTATAGCTATAACACTTACAGTTTGTATCCCAGTTATTATTAATTATATATTATAATGAAACTAATAGAGTTTGAGATGAGAACTGCCCTTGACTGACAAGATAAATTGGCTGTGCTCTCTAATAACAAAAATAGTCACATAAGACGATTAAGGCCTGATTGGTACCTGAAGCATTAGAAATTATTTACCTACCATTATACAATGACACTATATGAAACGTAGAACAAGAGGTAATCGATATTCTAAATATAGAAAACGTAACCAATAAGACCGTATTATATTGTATGAAATGCCGACTTTATGACGGAAAACTCCATAAAACTACCTTGATGATGAAATCAGCAAGCTGCTTCAGAGGCGCCAGCTCGCCTGCTTTGGCTGGCATTTCAAGAGAACCGAACCGGAACCAGCTTCGTGACAGCCGCAACAACGCTGCCGCCCGCTCTCTTCGTGGACAACCGTTGTAATACACGTCGCGGATTATTGCTTCGTCACTCACTATAAGTGATTGATAATTCATTGTTTTTCAATTTTTTATTGGCATTTTGTAGATAGTAAATAGGTTTTACCTAGAATGGGAACTGGCTGTCAAAGATAGTTCCAAAACACACTGTTAGGTTACAAAATTACAAATATACACTGTTAAGTGCTTGGTGACAGAGTTTTTACTCGAGAGTGGTAGCAGTCTAGGGTCGCATTCGCAAAATACCCTACCCCCATGCCAAACGTCAGAGTTTTCATGTTTTCAGATATCTTGAGCGTGAATTAAGGATTCATATTTTAATTCAAGTTGAAGTTGACTTTCGGTAAGATCTTATTAGTGCCAAAAAATCAAGCTTCTAGGGAAAAAGATTCACATTTTATAACAAATGCACATCGCAGCACTGGATTTATAGTACATTATAATAAAAGGTATTCTAACCAACTAAACCAGCTGCCCTTGTGGTGGGTACTCCAAGAAAGTAACAAGCTTCGCTCCCGATCATCTCTCTGATCGCAGCACGCAAAGTGCAGCGACCGTCGTGGACGCGAGAATAAGGGGTTTGACCTGACCCTTTTAGCTGTAACTGCCATCTTTCTCCACATCTGAGAGAATGGTTGTGTCAAGGAATTAAAAGACATGCATTATTTTTTATCAAACTCACGGTTTGTGTAATATTGGTGTCGTTGTGTCATGCAGTCCATCTATACCTTCTTCAGCTTTCCTCAACCTTATATCCCTCGATCCACATTCATACACTTTACACCTTTACCCTTACCCAGTTACTAAAACTAGTGGCTAATGGATTAATTACTCTACGCTGATTGGTCAATAGTACTCTATGACGCGACACGTGACCGATGAATGTTCAGTATTCAATCTGTTAACTGATCAAGGCTTTTACAGATATTCCAGAAACACGGGGTTATGCCAATATTTTTACCCCCCCTCCTCGCAAAACCATACCCCGAAAATCTATTGCTTCTTAAATTTTTAATTCATCCTCTCTCGTAGCCCAACAATCAGATTCACGTATCACGACTTCTCTTACAAACCGTTGAATCTACACTTAGCATTCAGTAGGTAAAAGATATACCTATTCACATATTCTCCAAGAATATGAGCTCTACCGTCTCCAAGTTGTCCGACCCACAATCCGTATTGATGTCCTCCATACCTGAAATCATACCATGAGCTGAAGCAATGGAGATCTTGGATGGAGTCCCTGGCAGTGTCCCATGGTGAGATCCCTGGGATCCCTGACGCCAATGCATCGGCCCGAGTTTGGTAACGCTCGCTTTTGGCCTGAAGCCATTTTAAAAGGGCGACCAAACAAGGGCTGGGACCACCAATGAGCACTGCAGAATATGGAATATGGATTTGCATACCTTAAAGCACCACATCAGCAACAGAGCAGTGAAATTCGTATAATTTTGCGAGAAGTAAACTTGCCCTCATGAGTAGTAGGCACAAAAAACGCATTCCGTCCCAATCCAATCTGCAGATCTGAAGTGCCACACCTGACGACGGTGACGGCCCACGAAGCGGGGTCGAGTTAAACTAACCGGAACGAAAATCCATTTCAGGCGGTGTTCCAACATTCCGGGAGGAGCGTTAACAGGGTCCGTTAACGCTCCTCTCAGAGCACTCCGGAGTATAGACGGCGGCATTTGGCATTAGGGCCACCAACGTTGGGCAGCAGCCTTCCACTAATTTTGGAGCAAAGTGGGCCCCAAAAGCCCACCTCCCGTCCAGGATGAGACCCTGATATCTGGGTCCCAACCGGGACCAGAACCCCCTCCAGTGAAACCCGCGTTCCTGGAGGGGGTGTCATCCGCGTAGCACGGACATTAATATAACATATCGTAACTATCCCCAACTGTTATGGATTGAAATTTAATTTAATTGCTAGAGACATTTCAGTCTCATAAATCTGAAATGTACGTCAAAATCCTAACGCATATTGTCATGTATATCCCCATAGCTTTTTCATAGGCAGAAGTTTGGCAGCTGTACCTAAGAACTACAGGAAAAGTTCTGTAACGCAGTTTCCTCCCAATTATAAACACTGCGCAATCTTTCCGGTTCAATATATCCGGGTCCATGTCAAAATTCTATTAACAGGTCTTCGTCTACATCACTGGACGAGCATACTAGACGAATGATTATCTATGAAGGACGCGGAGTGGCCTGCGAACTTATTACATACCTACCTATGAACTACATGCAGAGTTCAGACAGTTTTCTCCCGGCTATAAACTCTGCAAACTCCTAGAATTTTAACCAGATTCCATACCCGGTTCCATGTTAAGGACATGTATCAGAGCAATGTACGAAGTAATTGGTAACTCACCTATGAGCTACAGGCAATGCTCCATAAGGCAGTTTTCTTCCAGCTATAAACTCTGCAAACTCTTCCCGGTTTGCCATATCCGGATCCATGTCAAGGACATTTATTAGAGTATCACTGGACGCACATACTAGACGAATGTTTCTCTCTAGGGGACGCGGGGTGGCCTGTGTGTATGTGTAATGATTAACGTTTAAAAATATTGAATATTGTAGATGCAAAAGTATGAGTTATGCTATGAATCTGTTACTACTAGCCTCCTAAACGGGTAAACGGATTTTAATGCATATAATTTTCATGAAATTATTTCATTTCAGTAAAGTTAAGATTAATTAATAGTAGTAGTAGTAAGTAAAATAAGTAGTAATGTGTTGTGTATGTGGCTAAGTCCCGTCTGTTGCAACGTGTTTTTCGATACATTCAACAAAATCTGTTACTACTGTAACTTTATAGTATTTAAACAACTTTAAACTGTTTAAATCGCGTATATTTATCATTATTTTTGTCCCGACGTGACGTTTCAAACACTATGCAGTGATCGTGGTCACGGGGTTTTATTTGTCACGTGAGTTATTAAGATTTTTTTTAAATATTATTCATAGCGTTCCCTATTCACGCAATATTCGCTTACAGTCTCCAGAGATCACTGCAGTGTTTGAAACGTCGCGTCGGGACAAAAATAATGATAAATATACGCGATTTAAACCGTTTAAAGTTGTTTAGTTACTATGTGTAATAATCACGAAAACCTAATTCTGTAACTTTGTTTCGCTTCATTCACACAATCGACAGGCCTATACAGGTGATTTTTTGAGACAGGACAGTAAGAGCAGGTAACTTTTATAGTTACAGGAAAGCGAAAGTTTCTGAAGCGCTCGTAGCGAAGTTTACTTAGCTGTTCTCAACCGATCAGCAAAGTTAAGCAACGTCGCGCGCGGTCACGAGTTGGATGGGTGACCGCTATTGACATTACTACTTAGCGTTTCCGTGCTTCGGAGGGCACGTTAAGCCGTCGGTCCCGGTTGTTGCCTTAGGATGGCAGTCGTTATAGCATGGTGGTAGGGCATTTTGCGAATGCCCGCCTGGCTAGCTACCACCCTCAAGTTGAAAGATCTGTCGCCAAGCACCTAACGGTGTGTTGCGGCAGCTGTCCTTGAGAGCCAGTACTTCTAGGTTAGCCTGAACAACATCTTCGACCACATCATCACTTACCATCAGGTGAGATAGTGGCCAAAGGCTAACCTATCAAGCTAAAAAAAAAATAAGAAGATTTAGGTGACTATCCATACTTTTTAAGATATTCTGAATTGTATCTACAGATTTTGTAAAAAAATTACAGTCAGCAAGAAAATGGACATTTTACACAAAAACTTTTTTTAATGCCAATCGATCCTGTTTCTTATAAGGATCAAAAGTGTCTAACGGACCGACTGAGGTTTGAGTACTAGAAATGTCAGAAATTGCGAAAAACTTTTTCCATTCATTTGTACGGAAATACAGAAGGTATATTATTACAATATTTGTCAAGCTGGCCTCGTAGCTTAGCTTAGCCGTAGGTTAGCTTTTGACAACTATCTCACATGATTGTAAGTAATGATGTGGTCGAAGATGTTGTTCAGGCTATCCTAGAAATGTTTGTCGCAATGGATAATTATTCGCGTACCACACCATTCCTATTATTTACAAAATACGCTTCAATTAAGTCCAAAAATTTGCAATTTAAAGCCATTGTTTTAACAAGTACATAAATTGCAACTAACAATCTATAATTTTATCAGCACAAACATAAGAATGACCTAAAATAACCCAAAAATTCGAATCGAATTGGAAGTTTGAAATTTAAATCGTTTTATACTTACCTACTTTTTTCAGCCAGTTTTCTTAATAGTGGAATACCCATAACAAAAAGTTTGGCTGATTACGAAGTTTGACTTTTTTACCGAAATGTAAGGAAAACGTTATTCGCGATTTCTAACATTTCTAGTACTCAAACCTCAGTTGGTCCGATAAAGACTTGATCCTTATAAGAAACAGGATCAATCAAAACATTTTTTGATCACATCAAAAAACGTTTTTGTGTAACATGACTATTTTCTTGCTGACTTTACCTAAATTTTTCCAATATCTGTAGATGAAGTTCAGAATATATTAAAAATTTATGGATAGTCTTCTAAAAACGTTTTCTTGTAACTATAACGGTTAAGGTTCCTGCTCTTACTGTCCCGTCTCAAAAATTCACCCTGTATACAAAACTTTATTTCAGAAACACACTCTGTACCTTCATTGGATCAAATACCTGTAACCCACCTCCTCTACCCATGCGATGTGAGGGATAAATGAATAGAAGCTTTCAAAAAGCACGGAAAGTACGAATCCAAGTTTAGTTTCGACCATAGACAAAAGGTTTCAACCCTAGACAAAAGCTTCGTGTTTTTGTGTAATGTTTCGGAGTGAATTTATATTTCAAGGGCCGATTCTTATGAGATGAAAAGTATTTTTTGTATTGGTTTCTGGGGTAACTTGATTCTAACTGAGAATTGGGCTGGACCCAAAGAAAGGTGTTAGTTCGGTTTTTATGATAATAAATAAATAAAGTCACATTTATCCACGTAGTAAACCCGTTGCATCTTACAGGGCAAGATATGTCTCTCTGATACAGTTGCGATATTCAAGACGAGTGACAGCTATTTCTCATATTACATTCATCTGCGAAACTTATGAACTGCATTGGGGCAGAATTTAGAATGTCATTTTGTTGGCTTTAATTACCTCTTAAGTATCATATAAAATATATCAATAGTCAGAATAAAGCCACTGAATAAAACTAGTACCTACTCAAGAGACTCTTATTCTGTGTTAGTACTGTGCAGATTTTTTTTTCAGGTTTAATCTGGACACTAACTTTATAGTACCTAGATATCAATCGTAACCTAGATAATAAAATCACTCACTTCGGAAAATATTACATTTTTTATGTTTGCGCGAATTTGATCATGATTGTCGTCGATTGGCAGCATTATATATTTTGGGTACTGACTAAACCGCCACTCTGTCAAATTTCTCTTCAGGGCTTGGGTTTCACCTTCCATTTTCATTTTGGTAATTAATAAGGTACTAAGTATTTATCTTTATCGTATCTAAGGAAATGGAAAATAATTACATAGTCAAAATCAAACAGTGAAAAGCCGCCATTTTTTACAGAATTCAGTCCCATTATTTTTCTCTATGATTCTGTCCATACCATGGTACACATTACAAGGATATCCTATGTTTCAGTATATACAAAGTTACTTTAAGAGGCCTTTTACATTTTGCAGCCCTCTCACTCACACCTTTAAAGATAATTTCAAATAACAACAATATGGTTTATATTTTTATAAATGTGGTCAATCATTATTTCGCTGCATGCAACTATAGATGTTCTCAACATATTTTTACTTTGTTACATGTTGAGTCCAAATAGAATTAGAGGCCCAAAATTTAAAATAACTAAATTACGCGTTTTGGATCCCCCATTACAGATATCAAAATGGAAATTAGTAGAGAACATCTATAGTTGCATGCAGCGAAATAATGATTGACCACATTGTAAATAAATATAAACCATATTGTTGCTATTTGAAATTATCTTAAAAAGTGCGAGTGAGAGGGCTGCAAAATGTAAAAGGCCTCTTAAGCTCCTATGTACTATACTTGCAATTATGCACTGGATACAACACTACAGCTATTGCTATATACTATATACTACAAACTATATACAACACTACAATAAAAGCATTTGGACTCATAGGCAGTCCAAATGCTCTAGCCCACTATCAGTTGGCAGCGTGCCCTGGATTGAATTTGCTGTCAGAAAAGTATGCTTAGCAAAATGCTGTAATTGACTGCATTTTCTCTTTCTGACAAGGGTGACAATAAAATGCATTTTTTAAGGTAAGTATATATTCTAAATAATATCCCTGAAACCTTTGAATTTGTAACAACAATATTAGTATTGTTTCTGTTCTTAACATGAGTGGAACCTTCAGCGTCATTGTCCAATTTTGTACCCTTTATTCTTCTCATTGACGATGATTGCATATGACGTCTTCTAATTCAGATTTTTTTCAATTTAATATCAGTAAGTTAGTTGGAAATGTGGAGATCACATAAAAAACATTTTTTCACGCACATCCTAGAGTGTATCTTAATTTTTTATGATAACGATATTTTTAAATCCAAACGCATATTTACAATGTGTATTACTGTAGGCTTTTTAAAAGCAACTTAAATAATTAACGATGTACGTAACATCCGGTCGCGTTCCACTAGCAATATATAACAGCTCCAATCAAATTTCTATCGTAAAAGCCATTAGCGTTTCATATATCTTCGAACCTTTTATTTTATAGTATTCTGCTAAACTTTCACACTGACCCAGTCATCATCTTAAATTCTGGCTTTTAGTCAATTTCTATTCCTAAGTATTGTTTTACTTTTCTCAAATACTTCATATTTGTGTAAATTATTCAATCGTATTCTCATACACACCAACATTTGTACAATCTTTCACCATTATATTACACCCTGTGTACAAAAAATAATCATATTTTGATCTTTGAAAATGAATGCTTGACATATATTCGTTAAAGCATTTGTGAGATTTGTCAAGAAAGAGCATTGATTTAACCTGTAATATAGGCTCATTAACTTATAAGATGTTTGTCAGGCCGTTTTGCCATAATCTAGTCCTAGCTTAAGGTAAAATAAATGAGTACTGCTAGTTCAGTACTTACTATCTAACTTCCTAGGTTTTCTACGCAAAAGGGAATCATAAGGAAACCTCAAAAGACAATACTTTTAGGAACACATAGAACACTTTAATAAGAATAATACATCATTAGGGGCACATGGATTACTTCAAAGGTAATATTGTATAGTCACATTCCACAACGATTATATAATAAAAAGGGCAAACCATTTTGGAAACCAACAAACATAGACCTACACACAACACGTGAGTATCAGTTATGTTACATTAAATAAAATAGTACAGCACTTAACTCAACAAGTCTCGATGCGGCAGTCACTAATGAAGAATAAAGAGAGCTCAGTCAGTTGAGACCTTGGTTTTATTGCAATGACTGGCGCTAAGTGTATGTCGCATATCCATTAAACTTCCCGCCATATTTACCACAACTAATCAGAGAGATGAGAGTTCCCGCCACAACTTATCAGCCAACCCGAAATAAGACAGGATGGTTCGTCATTGGCTAGTCCAGAATGAATACAGATTAAAAAGGATTTCAGTGTGGTGGTTATTAAAAATATAAAATATCAACAAGTTAAGTCAAAAGTAAGAGTAACATCTCGTAACTTATTTACTTAAGTTAATCTAAACTTAACAAAGACATGATTCCAACACATTCATGCTAATATCTTGGACACTCTCTTAGTCCGTATAAAGCTTTCCTGGTATACCCTGGGTAAGTAAGGTGCGACACTACCCTCCACGACTAGTCGCCTAATGCGGCTGAACGATGTGTTTCTTATTCAGGCTACTTGGAATGCTACTTTTCTGATCCAACTTTCATACGGCGTCACTGGACATCGCGCCGGAACACGACTGCGCAGCGTGGCTTTGTCCAGTGGGTGGTATGTGTTCAGGGACCACGTGTAGGGATTCACTCTAGGGTACTCTCCTACCGACGGGGATAACTCAGCCCCCAGATGATTGGTGGAGATTCAGCTTAACTATTATCCTAACAAACATTAATGTATCCATTGTTAGAAATGTTGCGTTAGGATATCTGTTTCTGACTTGAACGAAACATACGCTACTGTCTAAGTTAGAAATAGACACTATTGACGGATTTAACTGTTTGATGAATATAATATGAAATCTGTATTTACTACATTCTTCAATAAAATCAGAATGCAGTTTGATTTAAATCTATTCGTCTATTTTCACAATATCTTAACATGTGTTGACATAAAACACGGAATAACCGATTTTGTTTATGTAAGTTGCTACAGTTTAATCGCATCACTAGCAAACTCGAACTCGAAGTGATAAAATAGTCCGCTTTTCTGTCTTTCTTGAAACATTGGTTGTTCCGGTCAAGGTCACGGTAGCGCGTCAAAATTAAAAAGACCACGGTATTCATGGAAGTTTGTAGTCGAATGTAGGTAAATAATTTGGCTGGATATCAATCAACCAGCAACAGCGGAACTCATCCGGTGTGAAATTCGTCAGTTCGGCGACCGCAATTTCACTTTCGTGAGCCGCTTTCTCATTTTCCCACTTTCGAAAAAATCCAATTCTTGCGTAGAACGAGGAAACCAGTTTGTAGTAAATTCTAGTGAGAGGTGTAGTTTATTTTGTGGACAGTGCACGAGTTACTTTTCACAATAAATGGATTTTTGTCATCAATTATGGTGTATACGGAGGAATATTTGAAGGAAAAGCTGACCAAGGAACTGGACGCCGTTCACGTCGTAAGTAATCTGTCAAAATTTCTATCGACTAACCTGCCGCGTTGTTATTTTTATTGTGAATGAAAACCACGTAAACCGGTGTTGGAACTTGTGTAGGTGGTAATATGACGAAGAAATTAGACCCAGAAAGGTTTACTTTGACAAAAGATGCGTTATTGCCCGGGGTATTCTTAGCACTTCTTGTGCGATGGTGTGTTGCTCAATATCCATATTCGGGACACAAATCACCTCCTATGTATGGTGATTTCGAGGCTCAGAGACACTGGCAAGAGATAACCGTGCAAACGCCGCTCGTTTCGTGGTATCATAACACGACACAAAATGATTTGATGTACTGGGGGTTGGATTACCCTCCATTGACGGCCTATCACAGCTACTTGATGGGCTTAGTCGCGGAATGGATAGATCCCGAATCGATACGTCTTTTCGCATCGCGGGGTTACGAAAACGAAAACCATAAAAGTTTTATGCGATGGACTGTTTTTCTTAGTGATGTGTATTTTTATGTAACTGCAGTGTTGTGTATCTGCATTGATGCAGAACGTGTGAAAATCAAAGAAAAAGGACAAGTACGAATCAAGGTCCACAGGAACATATTTAAAAGAGTTGATATTGCAACTACTTTGTTTTTATTATACCCTGGTATCATATTAATTGACCATGGCCATTTTCAGTACAATTGTGTGTCACTAGGTCTCTTTCTGTGGGCTACTTTCTTTGTAATTGCTATAGAAAACGACATACTTTGTACATTATTTTTTGTTCTTGCACTTAATTATAAGCAAATGGAATTGTATCATGCTCTACCTTTCTTCTTTTATTTGCTAAGAAAGTGTTTTACTAATGTACCACCAAAGAGTAGGTATAAGTATATTATTACCCGCTTTAATAGGCTAGCTATAGCTGTAATATGTAGCTTCATAATAATTTGGTATCCATTTATGACTTCAATCAAGGATATTCAACAAGTTATACATAGACTGTTTCCAATAAAAAGAGGAATCTTTGAAGATAAAGTTTCAAACCTGTGGTGCTTTGTCAATGTCTTCATTAAACTCAAATATCATTATACTGATGAAACTATGGCTTGGACATGTCTTACAGTGACTGGATTAGCCGCATTACCATCTTGCCTAGATCTGTTCTTCCGTATAAATAAGAAGAAGTTTGTCCTGTCCCTAATCAATGTATCGCTGGCATTTTTCTTGTTTTCGTTCCAAGTTCATGAGAAAACAATACTTCTTGTAGCCATTCCAGTTCTGATACACTTCCCGGATGACCCCTTCATGTGCTTCTGGTTCCTAATAATATCGAACTTCAGCATGCTTCCCTTACTTCTTAAAGATGGACTAGCATTGCCATTTTTTCTTACTACTAGTATCTATGTTACCGTGTACAGTTACTGCATTACCATGGCGCAACCTATGGCAGGTTACTTTTCATTTTTCAATGCCAACCGAATTGACAAGATCATTGAACCTAATCATATTGAAAATTCTATGTTATTAAAACTGCTTAGCGTCAATTTCTTCTTTTCAATGATTGGTGTCATTTGGATAACTGTTATAAGTATATCTCTAGAGCCCCCTGCGAAGTACCCAGATGTGTTTCCTCTTTTTACATCAGTTTTTTCTTTTATACATTTTGCATTCTTTTTCATGTATTTCTATTATCAGCAATTGTCTATGCCAATGTGTTTGCCTACTCCTAAAAGTAAGAAAAAGTGATGTACCATATCAAATTTAACATTTAAGTGAAACATTCCAGTCAATAAATGAGTACTTAGATCATGTTGATGTTTCTATTGATTTGTGTAGCCAATTTTGTTAAACCTAAACAGTTTTAGTCAACAACATTCTTTGAAAATTTGCGTTTCTAAAATTTACTTTGTGATGTATTGTGTGCATTCTTTATTTGCATGCAGGTGCTTCAAATTTTGTAACCATATAAGTACATAGGTTCTGACAGTTTTATTTGTAAATAAACACAACAAAAAAAATTTGTTATAAAACAGATATAATAAGTATATCTATACTATCTGTATAAAACATAAAAAAATATACTTTTAGAGTTGAACAAGAGTAGAAATATTCAAAACTTTTTTGCAAGTTTTTTACATGCATTATTGTTGTAGACTAAAATATTTTGTTGTATGATACAAAATATTATTTGTTTATAACAAGAATACACGAAAACTGAGTTTTTAAGCCAATCATAGAGCAATTATTTTTATCGTCATGGTTTTCAAAGGTTAATTTGTTTCAATATTAAAAAACACCAACCATATTCTTAGTTAAGGTAAAACTCCATGTGACATTATTTGTAACTAGCAAAACGGACATTGGCAGTCAGTATGGTGACCGTAAGCCACAGGTGCAGTTGTTTCTACGACTAAATATTGCATTTACAATTTTTTTTCTTATTTTAGTCTATTCACTTCGATGGACTTGGTATATATAATATATATATGCTCCATGTTACTGTTTGTAGATGTTAGGAATACGTAGTTGCTGGGGACCATACATCCCTAAAATAAATGCTGCTTAACATAGCAATATTACTAACTATTTAAGGAAAAAACATATACATACCTCTGTATTGCAATATTAATCTATATATTTCATAATAAGAATTACAAGTCCACTTGGTAAACAGTAAACTTCTCTTGTTCGTGTCATGCTGCATCTGATTATGTTATAAATTATAATATGTGTCATTCATATTCCAATCTCGCTGGCTATCACCCACAAGTAAAAAATCTGCCAACAAGGATCTAATCAAGTATTCTGGTACTTGTTCTGAGACAGAGTTCCCATTATGGGTTAAGCTTATGTACCACCTTTGATCACAAGTATCACTAACACACATGCTGACATTGTGATCCAAGGTTAGCCTAGTAATCACAAAAAAAAAATAATTAATGGCATGCTTTTGCTGGTCTAATGCTAGTAAGATATGGAATGAGAGTGCCACGCTCCTCTCTACCTGCACAAGAGGAATATTTGTTTGATAAATTAATGTTTTTGACTGGAAAGCAAAAACAACTTTGTTTTATAGTTATAATGATTTAACAGGATTTAATTGCGAAAACAAATAATTTGTTTCATCGTGATTAAGTTTATTAAATACTTATTACTGTGTTCAAGTCTTAAAGTTACTCTTACTTTGTTTTATGTCAAAATATGAACTAAAATGAAGTTTAAAACTATGTTTTGTTTACAAGTAGTTGCGCAGTGTATAAAGAAACACAAGCAATGTGGGCGGCCTAGTTCAACCCATGATAGTATATCACATTTATTCACTTTGTTTGGCAATATGTCCGATAAAAATGTATGGAATGTCACCAACTTAATTTATGTAAGTAAGCAAGTGATTTTCTAATAGATATACAGGGTCACAACATTGGGAGAATATTGAAACACGTCTACACTACTCTACACTACTTGGAATTAATATCTTTTAGAGGAATCAGATCTATACCTACCTGTTATTTGGCATTCATCTTAATAGGTTGGCATCGTCCAGACCACTACGTTTTAGTTATGAATTAAATTCTATATTTATCATTATCGCCGATGCCAATGGGTTAATATTAGACGAGCTAATTGCTTATTTGCCTCCCTTCTTAAATTATGACAAAAAATGAAATCTCTGGATGCAATATCTGAATTAGCCTTCAAAACAAACAATATTTTAATTTTATATAATTGAGGATTGTATTTTTCTATTCACTTAAGTAAAGACAACAATTAATTTATGAGTAAATAATATCAAATATTTTGTATTGAAATAGTCTTGTGGCAGTTTGGCAAATGTCTTATATATACAAATATAAAGTATAGTATCAACGATTGTGGAAACTTAGTAGAATTAGGTTTAACAGTTGGCCACCCAGAGGTTTTTTTTTTATACAGCTGATAAGCTAGCCTTTGACCTCGATATCACCTGATGGAAAGTGATGATGTGGTTGAAGATGTTATTTAGGCTAACCTAGAATTACTGGCTCTGAAGGACAGTTGCCGGAACACTTCTTTAGGTGCTTGGTGACAGTTATTTTTATTTTAAGGCACCACCATGCAAAAAAGCAGGTAGTTAAAGTGCCTAAATTCAGCCTTGATAAGCCCAAAACTTAATATAGATCTTCAACATTTTAAGAGAAATAATAACTTATAAGACTTACACAACTGACAAGTATGAAACAGATATTTATTTTTTCCAGTAGTTTTGATTAAAAACACGAAAATAAATAGAAGAAATTTTCATAAAAATATTATAATATGGTACTAGTTACCACCTCTCAAGTATTAAGTCTGGGGCGAACTATTACATAATTAGCTTAGTGCTATCGTGTTCTGTTGACGCATTAGTTCGTTAGAACGGCGCGCATTAACGGATGTAATGTAGGCCATGGCATGCAGACTGCAGTTGCAGAATAATCTTGATATTAGCTAAATGGCAATATACTTTCAGTGCATTTAAAAAAAATAGTCCATTCTTTTCCCTCTGTAGCACCTGTTATCTCTCAAGAACAGTGGCCAGAACACGCCGATACTACTTGACGATAGGATATTCTTCTTGAGGGTGGTGCTAGCCGGGCAAGAATTAAAATACCATGCAACTGGTACCATTCGCCTTAAGGCGAATGGTACGTAAAATTCGCCTTTCGAAGCGCTCGTAGCGAAGTTTACTTAGCTGTTCTCAACCGATCAGCAAAGTTAAGCAACGTCGCGCGCGGTCATGAGTTGGATAGGTGACCGCTAGTGACATTACTACTGAGCGTTTCCGTGCTTCGGAGGGCACTTTAAGCCGTCGGTCCCGGTTGTTGTCTTAGGATGGCAGTCGTTATAGCATGGTGGTAGGGCATTTTGCGAATGCCCGCCTGGCTAGCTACCACCCTCAAGTAGAAAATCTGTCGCCAAGCACCTAACGGTGTGTTCCGGCAGCTGTCCTTGAGAGCCAGTACTTCTAGGTTAGCCTGAACAACATCTACGACCACATCATCACTTACCATCAGGTGAGATAGTGGACAAAGACTAACCTATCAGGCATAAAAAAAAAAAAAAAAAAAAAGGCGCAATTATGGTAACGAGCTCTGTTGTGTGCTTGCGGCAACACTACAATAAACTATACGTCATGACGCATACTATATACCTACTCAAAACGTTCAATATACAAATGTTTAACTACGAACGAAATTCAATAGGCGTAATGTTAGCAGTTTTGAGCTGGTCAATTTGCGCATAATTTTTTCCTTTTTACTCGGCTTTTACGAAATTTTTTGGAAGGTGATCTGTTACTATGGACTGTCGTACTGCAAGCCCACGGTTCGATCCCCACTGCCAGCTTGAGCTTCACATGGTGCAAGGGCATTTTGCGAATGCTCGCCTGGCTAGCTACTAACCTCAAGTAGAAAATCTGCCGCCAAGTACCTAACAGTTTGTTTCGACAGCAGTAACTGAAATTATATACTGGCGTAAATACGCAATTATAGGCACATTAGAATTAACACTTTTATGTGTCAGGGTGACGGATGCAGTGCATTTAGTCACTTGTGAAGAAATGCGTCTTTCAGATGTTACCACTTAACATCAGGTGGGCCTGAGTGGGTTCCGTCACAATCCATATAAATAAGTTCCTGGCCCCACATTCACAGTACACATATTTAGCCCTATATATCTGCTGTACGGTACTGCTGTTTACTGTAGCTTGGCTTGTCAGGTTGGTGGTCTATCAAGCAAGCCCGTGGTCTCCGGTCCGTGACGGGACAAGTCTCCTTACCGGCGGCGGCATGCGGCCCGCGTGCCGTTTTCACCCACGTTGCATAATTACACGCATGGCTTTGAGCGATACGGTTGTGCATGCGTGATGCCAATTGCCTAGCCAGCATTAGCTTAGGGTTGTCTCTGTTAGAACTTTTAGACTGATTGAAAAATGTACGAGGATCTCAATAATAAATATTGTTTTTTAATTATGAAACAGATAAGTAGCTCCAGCATCACTCTTGTTCATTACAGGTGCAGTGTCACCATTCTCGATCTACATATCACTGCACTCGCACCCCGTGAAGTTACTTCTAATGTCTCGTTCACACAGTACAATTTAGATCGCTACAATGCCATTCACGCCTAAACTTAGCAGTAAAAAATTTGCCTAAAGTAACCAATCTTGAATGGCCCAGTAGTAATAACTGCCGCAGGAAGTTTGGGTACTACCGCAGTGTCAGAAATTTAAAACAGCCCCGAAAGCAGTAGTGTGCATCTTTGCACACTCTGTCATTAGCATTACAACTGGGCCATTCAAGATTGGTACGCTCTAGGTTAACCTAGGTTAAATAATATAGTTTATGGTCAGAGGCTAGCCTATCTCGAAGTAAAAAAAAAGGATTACGTAGCGTTACAATCGTAGAAATGCTGCTCGTATTCGTATTTCACTCGAACCACGATTTTCAACGGCCCAAAGTAGGGATGCAGACGTGCTCGCTACTGAGTGGTTGCTAAAAAAATATATATGCCTAAATTTTGGCATTTGGCATGTCCTTGTCTTTTGGAAGGTGTTCAAATAATTCTAGTAAACTACGTAGATTTAAAATATATGTTTAGTTTAATCTTGACAAGAAGCTCTTAGTCGGGAAATCTTATAAGACAGTTATATGAAATGTCGCGACAATCCAGATAAACCCGACTATCTGGCAACCCTAGCTGGAGACTTCCAACTGTTTTTTTAATTTGTCATACCCTTATTTCCTCCGTTTTGAAAAATAATCGACGAAATAATTTTATGTAATTTATCGAACTTGCTCACTAAATTTCACGAGAATCGGTTGAGAAATACGACCTTAGAGGAGAACAACCGGACATACATACGAAAGCATTTTTTAATAAGAGTGTCATGCCTTGGTTATTTGATTAGAATACCTATAAAAATACGTTAGATATAATTTGGTGGTTTATCGTTTAGTAGGCTAAGGTCACGTAGATTGTCACACACATATATGTAGATTGTGACATGTATAATTAAAAAAAAAACATTTCTAATTTTTTTTTTCGTTTCATATCAGTCTCATATCTACTTGTGACACAATTTGATGGTATATAATTTTAATTATTTAACTCTACAAATTTCACTTATAATTGCCAAGTGTCATGTATTTACATGTCTTTTGTTTACATTTCTTAGTGGGTCCCATCTCCGGGTCAACCCAAGGTACTTGCAATTATGTACCCAAATGGGTTCTTGCAAGAACTAATATTGCTAAGGACTTAGGCGTTCAATTTGATGACAAACTTTCATTTCGTGCACATTACCAACATATTACAACGAAAGCCAATCAGCTTCTTGGATTCATCTTCAGATCCACTAAAGGTTTTAAAAACCCTAGTTCTCTTCTCTATTTGTTTTTTACTCTTGCCAGAAGCATCTTAGATTACGCTAGCCCTGTTTGGTCACCACACTACAAAGTGCACGAATTAGAAAAGGTACAGAAAAAATGTTTAAGGATGTTATGCTATCGTCAGCTGATCGGTCGTCCTAAACTAAGCTATGTAACAAGATTGGCAAGATATAAAATGCAAAAGTTAGAAACACGTCGAAAATATTTCGATTTCATTTATCTTTATAAAATAATTCACTCCATTTCGGATACCCCAGAGCTACTATCTCAAATAAACTTTAATATTAAATATAGAGCACGAAGGTCCAATCAAACAAATCTTTTTGCTCTACAGACTTACAAAAATAACACTTCCTTCTATAATCCGCTAGTAAGAATGGCTCGTCAGTATAATGAATTTATTGGTGATAACATAGAGATTGATATATTTACTCCAAAATTGTCATTATATATTAGAACGGTCAAAGATATTCTCTTTACTAAACCCCTTAAATCAGCCTCAACGTCTGGGTTGAGTCTGGTTGCTCCAAGTCCAAACACAGATTCAGGATTGCCTATGCATGCCGCGCGTGCATTTTAGCGGCGAAATTCATCGCGGTTGTGCATAGTCTGCAAGGTTTTAATTTTTTTTTTGTGTTATACAACTATTATAATATTTACCTCAACGTCCCCACAAATCGGTTTTCCTTGTGTACACATGTTTTTGATTATAATCTAGTTCTGAACCTTAAGTATTTATTTATGTACTTTGTTATGATTGTAGTTTGTGTTGTGTACGAAATAAATAAATAAAATAAAATAAATAAATATTCATTCAAAGGTGCAACCCATACTACATGAGACTAAAACTTTTGTGGCAAAACTTGGGTGTCAGACACCTTATTTTTTTTTAAAGTTCCTGCGGAACGCTTTAATGCCTGGGCTGCGGGAACGCTGGCGCACTCTACCGCAGCCCAGACACCGTTGAGGAGTGGCGTAGGAGTTAGTCCATTCCTTCAATTTTTAGTGGCGCACGGAAACACCGCACGTGACCTTCCGAGGTACTTATGTGGTGTTTGGTTGGCAAAGGACACCCCCATGTCCATCGCCAAGACCTCTGTTATGGGGGTTGGAGGAGGGCATGATATACCCTCCTCCTATGCCCGGGTCTCCCGGTGCGGATTGGGAGTGTGGAGCTGACCTCTCTCCCGCTCCGCAAGCTCCTTCCGCGACATAACATTGTCGCAGAAGGTTAGCCCTGCGTTCCACGGCCTGTCACTTTCCACCATTGCCTTAACCAATGATGGAAGCGAGAGGTCGTCCCCCACTGGTGTTAGACTCCTCGGCTTACCCCCACTGGGACGTAAAAGCGTAAAGTTATGATGATGATGAAATGCTTACCTTGTCAAGGCATACTACATTCTTTACTCTTGGGTATTATTTTTTAATTTTCTTTCTGATGGTAATCACTTGATATTTAATTGTTCTTGCCGATGATAAAATGGACAAATTATACGGAAGACTACATGTACATAATTATACATGAATCATGAGGAAGTAGATAAGACAATAATTTCCCTGACTTTACACCAGAAAGGGAATTAAAACTTATGAATTATTGACACTGCCAATGAAGCATTTAGTCTGTTTTTTAGCATATTTTTTTATTGCTTATAGTTAAGCCTTTGACCACAATCTCACCTGATGGTAAGTGATGATGTGGTCGAAGTTGTTAACAGGATTAACCTGGAATTACTGGCTCTCAAGGACAACTGCCAGAACACACCGTTAGGTGCTTGGCGACGGGTGTTATACTTGAAAGTGGTCGTTAGCCAGGCGGACATTCGCAAAATGCCCCGCCACCATGCGGTGAAGCTCAAGCCCGCGGCAGTATTCGGACCATGGACTGTTGCGTGGCAGTCTATAGCCAATGCGACTGAGCCATCACTGCTTCAAAATCAGTATACAATATATCGGATTAAATACAAAAACTATTTGCGGTTTATTAGGATTTAGGGTTAATAAATCATTTAATTGTTTTCTTTTTAGTTCTACTTCTGATATAGGAGTACTATCTGGTATAAGATTCAAAATATAATATAGTGCAAGTTTATTTTTCTTTAAACGTGGCCTCTGTTGCTTGCACCTCTTGGAAGGTGAACGACTTCCAAGAGGTGCAAGCAACAGAGGCCACGTTTAAAGAAAAATAAACTTGCACTATATTATATTTTGAATCTTATACCAGATAGTACCTTGTCTACATACTGTTTTTACTCGTACAAATGTAGAAAAAATGTTTACATTATCTTAAGGTCATTGATCTTAGTCATAGAATCCTTTTTATTCTGTGTCTTAGTTAGGATTTAAAAGGAAACCGTGGGATTTGTGTTAAATATAATCTTAAATAAAATAAAACTAGTACTCCTAGTAGGTGGTACGTCTCTTTAGCTGTCTTGGTTGGTATCACCGCAGTGTTAGATATTCGGCCACCGAGCAGTAGTGCGCAAATAATGTGTTAATGTGTGAAGGGCACTGTAGCAACTAATATTACAGAACGATACATAAAAACTAACATGACACTGGAACTGTAATGTACAGGCGTGCCGCTTATCATCAGGTGGACGACGAGTCCGTTTCAACTTAATAACATAAACACCTTAAAACCAATAGAAGTACTTAGCTCTAGGTAACCTTATTTAGTAATAATAATCAAAAAGCAACATTTGCTTAGAATTTGAAAAAAAAGTCAAAGACTAGCCTTTGACTACAATCTCACATAATGTGATCTAAGATGTTGTTCAGGCTATTCTAGAATTGTGGGCTCTCAAAGACAGTCTGAATACACCTTTAGGTACTTGGCGACACATTTTCTACTTCAGAGTAGTAGCTAGCCAGGCGGGCATTCTCTAAATGCACTACCAACATGCTATAACGACTGCTATCCTAACAACCGGGACCGAAGGCTTACGTGCCCTCCGAAGTACGTGCACGCTCAATAGTAATGCCTCTAGCTGTCACCCATCTGTGTCATGACCGCAGTGGACGTTGCTTAGCTTAGGTGATCGGTTGAGAACGGCTAAGTAAGCTACGAGTGCTTCAAAACTCAACGTTCGATTGACCCTTGACCCTTTTCATAAAGAAGATACAATACCGTTCTCCAAGGACTTACTTTCGCAGACAGTAGACTTTCTCGTGCGACAACCCTAGCTGACCCGCAACTCGTGCTGCCAACATATGAGTGACGACCGGACCACAAAATGGTAGAGAAATTGGTGAACATACATAAAAAAACATACGGTCGAACATAAAGCCGCCTCCTTTTTTGGATATAGGAGTATTTTCGTTCAGGTAATCTGCTTGCTTTATCTCTCGTTCTTTTGTTAGAGATTTTAACTGACTGCCAAATGCAATTATGGCTGTTATTATTTTAATTACTGTTCTATTTTATATGCCACTGTTTTGTAGTCGCCGCGTATTGCTTGCATGGCAATCCTCTTTGGGAATGTACGTTGTTGCTACACGTCGAGGTAACTATAAATAATTAATGTTATAAAATAATATTTTAATAATTATTTGCTACATTAAACGAATAAAACATTTATAACTTGTTTTAAATTGCTGATAGGTTATTTTAATATTGTTGTGTTTGCAATAACGCTTGCCCGACGGATTACATTACAAATTTACGATAGAAAAAAATATAGTCAAGTGTTTGTAGTACAACGTAAGTTGAACTATAGGTGTCGCTCTTTCCCAATACGATGTTTAAATAAAGAACGAGAGGAAAAATTTGAGTTATGAGTCATTGTCATATTAGCTTAGTCGGTCAGAGCATACCCTGGCTATAGGGGTGGATGACGCGGGTTTGAATCCCGCATATGACTATAATTTCTTCTCTCGAAAATTTGTAATTTTGTAATGCTGATAGGTTAGTCTGTGACCACAATATCACTTGATGGTACGTGATGAATGTGTTGTTCTCAACTCTCGAGGACAGCTGCGAGCTACCGAAACACCGTTAGGTGCTTGACGACAGATTTTATACTTCATCTTGTACCGTATCTATCACGGGGAGTGTTCTGAGGAACCGTTCGCTTAATTTCACCATCGGATGTCCAGATGTTTCACCAATTTCATGTCGACGTCTGTAACTCCACAATTAGCTCCACAACCGTGCGATTCCTTGACCTTTTTATTGACTCACACTGACACTAGGAACCAGCTGCCATCTGAAGTATTCCCGAACCGATACGACCTTAGTATCGGTTCGGGAATGAGGAATTGAAACCTTCAAGAGAAGAGCATTTCCTCATCAATGGCAATGGATTCTTGATACATCTGATGTGGCGGATGTCCGTGGGCGACGGCAACCCAGACCATTCCACTCAAGAAGGCGCGCCCCTCCGTGTATTTTGAGTGTAGTAGGAACTACTACTGGCTACCCAAGCAATCATATTTTACATATTCTATTAGTATTTACACCCATACTAAGACATAGTCTACAAAAGTGGCCCGTCCTAATACACATCAGTATTCTACTGTGGAAGCACGCGCCTTTGTCAGTAAACACGTCTGTATCACCAGGTGAGCCGTATTCTTGTTTGTCCTGATCACATCAACCGTAACGTCCACCGTTGAACGAAGTCTCCCCCTATGGAGGAGATTTGCCATAATCCCACGCTTGGCAGGAGTCTTGGGGATCGCAGTAAAGTTGTCAGTTCTTCAGAAGGCGCTGCTTCCCACCTTCTGGTTTTATCCCTTAGTCGCCTCTTACGACACCCACGGGTTTTTTATGGGTTTGTCCTGCAATCCCATAAAATAAACGTATCAGAACGAACCATATGTTCGTTCCAAAACGTAGTTTCCCACGTCGACTCACACATTTGTAAATTTCCTGCAATACACTTCAGCGTCTGGAGCTATACCACATACGGTTAACTTAAATACATTGTTCATACCCGCCAGCAGACATAATATGAACTAAATACATACCGAATTCATTAGATCATAATCATACAACCCAACTATTGTCTAAAACAGTCACGATTTGCAAATGTGGAAAACCCAAAAGTTTCTTTGAACTGTTTGATACATTTGTTCATGGCTCACTGCTTCCTTGGAAGTCATTGAAGGGTTTTATTGTTCCATTCAGGAGAGCTGACTCAACCGCTATATTTAGTGTAGTGGGAATAAACAACATTCGGGCAACTCAGTGCTGAAACTACTTCCAAATTCTGCTATCGTCGTTACGGAGAAACTAAGTTTCCCCATGTGACAATGTGACTAACACAAGATTAAGGTCCTAAGAGTTGCAAATTCAGTATTTTCAACTTAAAATACTGAAATAAGTATACAGGGTTATTGGTAAAATGCTATAACCTATATAGGTTATTGGTATAACCTCTTAGGGTTGACTTCTGCTAGTCCTAAGAAATATTTGAGATGTTTTTTTTAAACATCTTTAAACGGTTTAAAGTTGTTTCATTACTATGTGTAATAATCGCGAAAACCTAAGACAACATTATGTTTTTTTTTTGTTTTGAAAAAAACTTTATTCTTATATATTTTTTTGTGTTTTAATGCCTACTCCGAGCCAAGAGCGCCAACCGCGGCAATACTGGACTGGATGCGCCGTGGTCCCTTTGAATAGAGTTTTAATATTTACATCGAGCAAAATAATAAAAAATATGAAATAATACATTTTATACTTGACTTTTGACATCAGGTGGTCTCGTGCTTTTTTGACTGAATCAAAAACATTTAAAATATCACAAAAAAATAAAATATAAAAAAAATATTTTTTTCGTAACAAAAAAAAAATAATTGAAATGTTTCTTAGTTCTAGCAGAAGTGAACCCTAAGAGGTTGTTAGCATATTACCAATAACCCTGTATAGTATTAAATCGACATTATTAAATCGTACTTAAACTTATAAAATTATTTTGAAGCGCTCGTAGCGAAGTTTACTTAGCTGTTCTCAACCGATCAGCAAAGTTAAGCAACGTCGCGCGCGGTCATGAGTTGGATGGGTGACCGCTAGTGACATTACTACTGAGCGTTTCCGTGCTTCGGAGGGCACGTTAAGCCGTCGGTCCCGGTTGTTGTCTTAGGATGGCAGTCATGGTGGTAGGGCATTTTGTGAATGCCCGCCTGGCTAGCTACCACCCTCAAGTAGAAAATCTGTCGCCAAGCACCTAACGGTGTGTTCCGGCAGCTGTCCTTGAGAGCCAGTACTTCTAGGTTAGCCTGAACAACACCTTCGACCACATCATCACTTACCATCAGGTGAGATAGTGGTCAAAGGCATAAAAAAAATATCAGGGATAAAAAAAAAAAATTAGAAATATAGGAAAAAATTTATAAATGATAACAATATACCTATTACAAAATTACAAATTTACGAGAGTAAAAAAAATGTCATCTGCGGGATTCGCACCATCCACCCCTATAGGGGTTATGCTCTGACCGACTGAGCTAACATGACAGTATGTCTCATAACTCTAATTTATCCTCTCGTTCTTCAACCATCGTATGGGGATGGAGCGACACCTATAGTTAACTAACGTTGTACTACAAACAAGACTATATTTTTTTCTCTCGTAAATTTGTAATTTTGTATTGTAATCCGCAGAGCAGGCGTTATTGCAAACATAACAATAATAAAAAAATTATATACCTATGTTTAAAAAAATAATTTTGTTTGAGAGTATGAGAATAATAATTTTATTAATAATCTACCCTGATTAATTACATTTGAACGAATTCATTTCTTTTGAGTTATTGCGCATTTCGGAAAAAAAAATCAATGTCGCCATGTCGGTACGCACACTGATATGAACTTAAAAAAAAAATTAAAAAAATATATAAATAGAATTCCTGGCTCTCACGGACAGCCGCCGGAACAAATTGTTAGGTGCTTGGCGACAGATTTTCTACTTGAGGCTGGTAGCTAGCCAGGCGGACATTCGCAAAATGCCCTACCACCATGCTATAAGTGTGGCAGTCGACCTAAGACGACAACCGGGACCGACTTAACGTGCCCTCCGAAGCACGGAAGCGTTCGGTAGTAGTGTCACTAGCGGTCGCCCACCCAACTCATGACCGCGGCGGACGTTGCTTAACTTTGCTGATCTGTTAAGAACAGCGAAGCGAGCTTCGCTACGAGCGCTTCACCGACCTTTTACCGACCCAAAATACGTGAGACACGGGTAGGTAGATGATTTTAGTAGAACATTTTTGGTTTGCACAAACCTAAAACGAAATTACAGGCACATGAGACTTAACATCTATGTCTCAAAGTGACGGGCGCAGTACATTCATGACTTGAGATGAAATGCATCTGTTATAGGCAGAGGTACGCTTAACATCAGGTGGGCCTCGAGCTTGTTCCGTCACAATAACAAAAAAAAACATATAGATGATCACACACACATTTATATATTTTTAACTATATGTTGAGTCAACAAACTGAATTGGTTTACCAGTCCATGACAAAGGAATTTGCATCGCTGGAAGCTAACCATACGTGCTCCGGTTCCGAAATAACCTTCCCCATATGGCCGGTGTGGCCCGATTTATAACATGGATTCCGATATCCTGACTAAGTATCCGATTTGAGGTCATCTAAGGTCATACATCTCTGGTATTCTGATGTAAAATTCAGATTTTTAGGTTAATCCTTTATTGAATTAAGCGGGCGACATGTGTGCGGATAAAATGTCATTCTGTATCAATGACTGCTGAATGACCAAGGACGGTTAATTACACGGCTGTCCAAAAAATTCGAAGCAGTGATGGCTCAGTGGCTTTGGCCATGGACTGCCGCGCAGCAGGTCCATGGATCGAATCCCGCCGCGGGCTTGGGCTTCACAGCATGGCGGAGGGGCATTTTGCGAATGCCCGCCTGGCTAGCGACCACCCTCAAGTAGAAAATCTGTCTCCAAGTACCTAACGGTTTGTTCCGACGGCAGTCCTTGAGAGCCAGTGAAATTACAGGCACATGAGACTTAACAACTATGTCTCAAGGTAACGGGAGCAGTGCAATTCGCGACTTGTGATGAAATGCATCATCTGTTATAGGCAGAGGATAGTCCGCTTAACATCAGGTGGGCCTCGAGCTTGTTCCGTACACTTACATAAAAATAAAACGCTTCATTATGTTAGTGAATAGCCTTCATAGTAATCGTGAACTCATAGTGAACTCAATAAAAATCAAAATTTAACTCACTATTACTAGCAGTACTAATAAAAAAAACTGACCAGCAGTAATAGCTATTATTGTCGTGTAGGAAATTGCTGGCATGTTAGTTCTTTGCACACCAAAAAGATTCTAAATTGTCAGTTTTTGTGGTTTTAATGTTCAGGCAATTTCCTTGGTAGTTAGGGAAATTGTTATTTATCATGCAAGGCTGCAAAATTGTTATTTGGCGCTAGTCGTAGTAACCTCTAGGTTACTGGTTTCTACTTCTCACTAGGTTTCTGTACAAGTGACAGAAACCTGAGGAGATGAAGATTTTTTTGGAATTTAAAAAAAGAACCAATATCGAAACCTGAGCGTACCGAAGGTTTCAAAGTTGCGAAACGCAAATAATTTTTCAAAAATTTTTCACTTCACTCGAGCGAGGAGTATGCTATATTAATAGTGCGAGGAGTATGCTATATTACTACAAATTTGTGTTTATTAAATATTATAAATTTCCTCTCGTTCTTAAGCATCGGAGCGACACCTATAGTTCAACTTACGTTGTACTACAAACAAGACCAATTTTTGCATAAATCTTTAAACTTGTTAACGGTGAGGCAACGTCCTAAGACCCTTCAGAAGCTCAACCAGAAGTGAAAATTTTAAAAACCTTATCTACGATAGCGATAATTTTATCTCTCAGATTTCGAATGACAAGCATAATCTTTCCGAGCCGGTTCCGTTATCATCCTATTAGGTATAATATAGCTTAAGAGGTGAAAATAATATTATTGCTTTTCGAGCCAATCTCCACCACTGGCTTAGCACAATATTAAGGCATCAAGAACTTCTTGTCCAAGTTACAAAATCACAAATATACGATAAGAAGAATTTGAGTCATGTGCGGGATTAAATTTTCTATTGTGTTTTTTTATGTGTTTTTGACAGAATAAGCCACCACCATTAATCAGGACCACCTGATGTCAAAAGTCTCTTGTGCCTGTAATGTCGTTCATATTTTTTATTACTTTGCTCGGCGTAAATATTCAAAACTCTATTCAAAGGGACCACGGCGCGGTCCAATGGTGCCGCACATGACTTAATTTTTTCCTCTCGTATATTTGTGATTTTGTAATGTAATCCGTATAGCACGCGTTATTGCAAACCTAACAATATTAAAATTCTTGTCTAAGTTTTTAGATGACATACTTTTGACTACACAATTTTCGTTTTGCAATATCTTCGCATTGAATGTTTATAAACCCTTATCTTAATGGGACCGTCGCCCTTGCCCTTTATTGAATTACGTAATTATAACTTAATAACCTACTATTGATATCAATAGTAGGTTAATAAGCTTTGTCTTTAACCACTTCTTTTATCACGTTTATGTGATAAGACATAGGAAGTGTTTCACATGAAATAAAGATAAAGGAATAACGCCACTTGTAGTGACAAAGTATTCTAGTTTTTAATCGACATGAGAGAAGGAGGAGGTTCTCAAGTCGACTGTTGTTTTTTGTTTCTTGCCTCATAACTTTTTACAGGGTGTACCGATTTTGATGTTTTTTTTATATTCGTAAGCTGGTGCTTGTAATGTGGTCCCACTTAAATTTGAGTGAGATCTGACGAGTAGTATTTAAGTTATCCCTAGGAATGCGTATTTAGTTGTAGTAATATTATTACTACCCTCAAGTAGAAAATGTGTCTCCATGCACCTAATGGTGTGTTCCGGCAGCTGTCCTTGTGAGCCAGTGCTTCTAGGATAGCCTGAACAACATCTTCGACCACATCATCACTTACCATCAGGTGAGAAAGTGGTCAAAGGCTAACCTATCAGAAAAAAAAACTTTTAAGTGTATTTTTTGTTTTAGATTAATTTCTGTTTGAAGCTGTTTTTATTTATTTACTAAATATACCGGCTAGCACTCACGGTGTTTGGTCGTAATCTCCGACGGTGTTCGAGCAGTAAGGATGCTCATTCTCAAGGAATGCGGACAGCTTCGAGAGCCGATAGACGCGCACTGTTTTTATTTGTTAAAATTTTAAAGTAATCATTCATAATGTAGGTATGTATAGTATTCCACACCCAGAGGGCAACACGGAGCGATTAATGAGACTCCAATGTCTGTCTGACGGTATGTCACGTGTCTCTAGCTCTTAAACTGAAAGAGTTACAAACTTGACATTTAAATGTTTTATTTAAAATATTGACCTGAAAACTAATATTTGACTAGAAATTCGATTCGTTAATTTGGTCTGGGGGGCACCAATAGGTACTGGCGTGATAAGGAAGATAATAGCAATATATTTTTGCACCTTAGCATGTGGGTTATCTTCTATAAACTCAAGGTTGAGAACAAATAAAGTGTTTTTTTATCTCAATTAATTAAGAAGTAGCTTTCCGGCCGCGGCACCGCCCGCGTTTATTTCGGTTAACGAGCAAAACCATTAACCTCTTTTTGCGCAGTTGGATAAAAAGTATCGTATGTCCTTCCTCGGGTCTCAAACTATTTCCATACCACATTCCATCCAAATCGGTCCAGTAGTTTTTAAGTTAATTCGTTTCATACAAAAATACAAATCTTTCCTCTTTATAATATTATATTAAGGGCCTGTTTCAGAATGTTCGAGTAAGTTCCGGTTAGTATAACCAGAACATAAAATAACTGAATGATACTAATGACAGTTAACATGCAGCGCGTTTCAAGCTTTAACCGGTGGATAGGCTAAATCGCCTGTCAAACGCAAATATAGTGTTTTATATATTAAATATGTTCTGGGTAGTATAACCGGAACTTCTCGAACGTTCTGAAACAGACCCTTAATCATATTATATTAGGAATTGGCAGGCCGTCAGTTGTAAATTCTTGATCAGTTTTGTTACGTATTCATTCTCAAAATTTAACTGGTTATTAGGATTCTGAAATTGTTTCGGGCCCCGTTTGTAGTTGCAAATGACACTGTGGCCTGTAGCTGGGAACGTTTTGGCGAAAAAAAATCAGTGTTCACGCTGGGTTGGAAAGTCTAAAGTGAAATCCACTAGGTTGAAAAACATTGCAGTGATACTATGGTATCGTGTTAGAACAAGCACGCACCGCTTAACCAGGTTGGCCTAACCTGGTGTTAAGCGGTAACCTCTGCCTATAATATACGCAGAACTGCACTGCGTCCACCACCCTGAGACATACAGTTGTTGAGTCTCATGTGCCTGTAATATCACCTGTAATATCCTTCAAACCTGAACAGAATGATGTGATCATTGCTGCTTTTTATTTAAAATTGCGCAGAGCCGATATTAATTGTATCGCTTTTGGGTGTGTTTTTAAAAACATGTACCTACATGTATAATAAACAAACATCATAAAATTCAAAATCAAACAAATTAACCAAACCAATTGAATTTTGAAGATTATACGTGTTTTGTTAATTTTGAACTTGATGACTCTGAAATCAAAGCGGTAACTGTATCAGAATTACACATATTTATTTGTAGACTAAACACTTCAAGTGTTCGTATCGAAATACGATCTTGACCAGGATTCCGTGCCGCTGAATATAGCATAATTATATATCATATAAATCTTATTACTTAGGAGTTGAATTTCGTGGAGGCAGTGTGTGTAGCCAGTGATGACTTATGGTACTAAGAGGTGACCCTTAACTGTGGCCCTTATTAACAAGCTCAGAGTCGCTCAACGAGCTATGGAGAGAGCTATGCTCGATGTTTATTTGCGCGATAAAATCCTGAACGAGGATATTCGCCGAAGAAGTCATGGTGTGCATGCTGTGTGTGGGTGTGCACTGTGCACACATACAAGCCGCATTTGTAGATTTAGCAATGCAAATTACGTTAATTGATTAAAAAAAAATACCCTGACTGAAAGTGATCATATATTAAACGTGCAATTTAAGATCAGATAGTATAATTTCCCCACAAAGCTTGTTATGGACACATCCGTGTTATTCAGGAAGCCCTTGGAACCCGTTTACCCAAGGCTGCTCACTCCTGGACCTCTGACCTTTGAGCCAGCTTTCCTAGCGGCTTCTTTTGTGACAGACGCTCGTCAGGTGACTTCACCTCACCTTGTCGCTTTTTAAAATGTTAATTGGTTTGTGACGCATGTGTCTTGAGAAATGTGATATAAAATTTAATTGGTAGTTACTCAAAATGGAGAGTCATTTTTGGTATAAGATTGATTACTCATTGTAGTATTGGAGCTCAGAGCAATTAGTTTGTCAGAGTATTGGAGTAGTTATAAAGCCGAGTTGATGCGGTCATAATCTAAACTAATATAATAAAGAGGAAATATTTGATTGTTTGTTGGCATTGAATATGATCTGAAACTACTCGACCGATTTGGATGAAATTTGGTATGGAAATAGTTTGAGACACGGGAAAGGACAAAGGATAGTTTTTATCCAACTGCGCAAAAAGAGGTTAATGGTTTTGCGCGATAACCGATATATACTCAGGCGGAGGCACTGCCGGAAAGCTAGTAGCTTATATTTACTAAGTCAAATTATGCTTTAATATGTATTAATTTGACAAAGTAACTTTGTTAATAAGTTCAACGTTCGCGTCCTGGCGTTCAAGTAATTTGATTAGTGTTGACACTATCAAAGTGGCGTTCAAGTGGCCTTGCAAAGTGCCCTTTGTCATAGCTACATTGATAGTGTCAAAGTAGTTTAGTGCTCAACATGTGGAAGCAAGCGGAGTAAAAGCGTGGAACATTCTTGTCCTGCTATTTTTCTTAATCGAAATCAATTAAAAATATAAAAACCCGACTGAAAATTATATTGTCATTAAGCGTTTTATCGTTCCATTGAAATGAAAACTGCAATATATATCCGACAGTTTGATTTTTCTTACATAGGTATATGGAATCTTTTCTTAAATACCTTCATTTTGATATCTAACTCCACGGATTTGGGAGTTTTTTTTTTCTCTGGCGTCTAAAGTACGACAGTTTGTTTCTTTTTCATTCTTATGTGTATCTAGTGTCAACTCGCTATCAAGACGAATCTCACGATATATCATACATCAAAATCGATTAAGCCGTTTAGAAGTTATGGTGGAATAAAGAAACTCACAAACATACATGAACCTTGAAAACATAACGCTTCTTTTTTTGTGCCGGTATGTAGTGTGAAAAATAAGGTAGGCTAAAGTTAACAGACCGTCTCTAATTGTCTGATGCAACATGAGTTTCATAATCTCTATCATACAACTAATATTGCTATCTGCGAGTACCTTAAAAGCATTATTGTTTCGGATTATTCAAAATCTTAACGACTGTTGTGACCCAAATCTTCTGGTGCAACTGAAAAATGTCGAAGGTTATGCTGTTTGTTGTTGTTGTTCTCTTTCATTATCCAAGGTAACGCCAGTACAGTAATTTTATATTTCCACTTTAATGAATTAAAAAGTAATGTTTTTTATGCCCGTCGGTAACAGAGGGACGATTTTGTTTTGTGTGTGAGTGTCTTGTCTCGTGTATAAAAATGTGTGGTGAGGAATACGTCTGAGGAGCTACCACCGCCTTGTCCGTTAGTTTAATAGGCGTTGCTACACATAAAGCGCAAAACGCTCCTTAGTATTGTAAAGCCCTCATTATGCCTTAAGAGAGTATTCCCAAGGAATTAGCTTCAGGCTGACGACCAGCTAAAAAACCGAAGCCAAAAAAAAAAGCTTGTGTCGTTCTTTGTGTTTATACGATGGAAACAGTACTTTTCTTCCCTGAGAAACTATTATCAAAATATTAATAAACTATACAAGCCATAATGAAACTTTTTAAACAGACATGCATTCTAAATCGTGTAGTAAAAATGTAATAAAATTAATACTATCCACGATTTTATAACACGAATACCTATAATACATAAAAATATCGTCAAAAACAATCTAGGCATCTTCAAGGCTAGAGTGAATAGATTACTTTTATATCGACGTGCTCCAATCTCGGCTACAGGGTCGCTTACCAACAGGCCAGTTGTTGTCCAAACGAAGGTAATAATAATAATATTTCATATAAAAATTCACTAAATGATTATTAATTTACGAAATATTGTTTGCACTAATTAGGTTATCGTTTACTTTCTTCATATTCGAAATGAAAAGTATAGTGTTTTCGTCGGGTGAAATACATATTAGGCACTTGAACTATTGGCGCCCACGCTACACTCGGGGTCGAAGCATCTCGTGCCTAAATAGGTCTATTTCGTACCTTGTATAACAAACAATCTATTATATTTCTTTACAAATATGTAATTACTTCTATTATAAATAATCTTTATTGAATTTTTTTTAAGTTATAATGCTTTTGCTAAACTTTTTTTAGTCTGGCAGTAGTCAATATAATGTTATGGGCATACGGCAGCAATGTGTTTAATTATTTCTTCAAGTAATTTATTATTTAATTAGAACACTAATAGGAAAAGCTCAGTTATTCAAACTACCATTTTAATAAAACTAAACCAATCCTTTAAATAACGGTCTTATGGTTCATAATACTAATTGATTAATAGGCCAAATAAAATAGGCCAGAAACACAATTATTGACGAAGTAGGTTTCTAATATCAATTTCAATTGAGACGGGCGATGATATCAATCCTAATTGGCAATATCTGTCATGGGAATTGTCAACAAACATGATGTATGCTCTCGTTCCAATGCCGATACTTTTAAGGCGATCCTGGCCAGAAAACGCCTTATAAGAATTAACTTTTCTCAAAGAAAAAACTAAATTATTGAATTGAAAAAAATATATGTTATTTTTAAGCATATTCTTGAGTGTAATCATAAATCTGATACACACAATAAGTAACTTCACTCGGTCGAAAAAAATCCCAAAGTCACGTCTTTTTTTAATTTAAAACCGATTTTAGTCGACCTTATTACCAATCTTTAATTTTAAATTAATTTTTAATGCATTACTTAGTAATTAAATCAATTAAATCATAAATAAAAATGTTAGAAAGTTATCATGTTAATTTTATATGATTTTTTAACATGAATTCATGGTATCAGAGCTTGCTCACTTGAAATGTTCCGGAGTCTCGAGCCGATGTCGGCTTGGAACAATCGTAGAAAGTTCTAGAATGTGGATTCTAGACTAGTTAGGATTTAGGCTATCTTTCTAGACTCTAGAACTATCTAGATACTCACTGAACCGTTGTTTAATTCTAATATTGTAGTTATTGGTTCTCGCCCGAGGCTTTTCTAACCCAGCAACCCACATGGACGATGGTAATTAACGCATATATGTACTCTCAAGTAGAAAAGTTAACATTACCATATAAAACCAGACAATTGCTGAAGTTTTCGTATAATACTGTACTGTATCAGCCGGATTGTCCACTGCTGAACCACACCCCACTGTATTTTACCTTTAGTCACCTCTTACGACACCCAGAGGTAGCAATTTGCGATATTCTGCCCGGCACTCAACGTAAACGTTTCGTACATCATGTCCCATAAATCCTTAATTTAAGGAACACATGCTGAAAATGACGATGCTGGTTTATAAAGTGCTTTTGAAGCTTTGATCAAAAACAACAATCATTTTTTTTTATGTTTTTGTGACGGAACAAGCTCGAGGCCCACCTGATGTTAAACGGACTAACCTCTGCCTATAACAGCTGCATTTCGTCAGAAGTCACGAATTGCACTGCGCCCGTCACCTTGAGACATAGCCGTTAAGTCTCATGTGCCTGTAATTTCACTGGTTCTCAAGGACTCTTGCCGGAACACACCGTTAGATGCTTGGCAAAAGATTTTCTGCTTGAGGGTGGTCGCTAGCTAGGCGGGCATTCGCAAAATGCCCTTTCACCATGCGGTGAAGCTCAAGCCCGCGGCGGGATTCGAACCATGGACCTGCTGCGCGGCAGTCCACAGTCAATGCCACTGAGCCATCACTGCTTCGAAAATTTTACTTTCACAGGCCGTTGCTATGCGGAAACTTAAATAAGCGATCCGCAACTCGCACATGGCCAGTTCTTTTATTAATTATATATATTTAGTAACCGGTACAAATTTTAAAATAAACATTGACTCTGTAACTAACTATACACCTGCTAACTACTAAGTAGTAATTACCTAACTATATGTTTTCGAAGTTTGCTCACCACCGCGCGCCTTGCATACTAAATCGTGTACCAATGTGGCTGGGAAGTGACTTTACCTATTCTGTGAATAAGATGGATAGCTCTCATCTTCCTGCCCTTTTCCTCCCATGTCGGTCTAATATGTCCTTCTCTTACAACATAAGAACATATAATTATATATAAAGAGAAACAGTGCAAAACAGTAAACTTTTATAGTATTAGCTTCGGTTTTGTACCTGGCGACTTCCTGACGCACTATTGTACATGCTCTGATTGATAGCATATTCTATTGTATATGCTATCAATCATTCTATTGTATCGCTATTTGTTATTTTGCGCTCGTAGCGAAGTTTGCTTAGCCGTTCTGAACCGATCAGCAAAGTTAAGCAACGTCCAACGCGGTCATGACTTGGATGGGTGACTGCTACTGACATCACTACTGAGGGCTTCCGTGCTTCGAAGGGCACGTTAAGACGTCGGGCTCATTTGTTGTCTTAGTATGGCAGTCGTTATAGGGAGGGCATTTTGCGAATGCCCGCCTGTCTAGCTACCACCCTCAAGTAGAAAATCTGTCGCCAAGCGCCTAACGGTGTGTTCCGGCAGCTGTCCTTGATAGCCAGTAATTCTAGGTTAGCCTGAAGAACATCTTCGATCACATCATGACTTACCATCAGGTGAGATAGTGGTCAAACTATCTCACCACACATATAATTATTAATGCCAGAAAGGCTAACCTTTCTGGCATAAATAAAAATCTTTCGGCAAATCAAGGCGTTAAGGTGGTTATTATGATTCCTATTATGATCCCAATACGATTGGTGTAAAGTGGCCTTTTTAGGGCTGCGCCCAATGTTCAGTAACACCCCACTTTATTTAGAAAGCGACGCTTACGTCACTGATGTCACGTCGCGTCGTTGTACCTTATCAGGAAATATTGGCGGAATTATCACCAAGTGTTTTTATTTACCGCCGTGGGGTGCCGGGTCAGAATTGCACCTCCCCATATCGTCCCGTGGGTGTCGTAAGAGGCGACTAAGGAAAAATGCTGGAAGGTGGGCAGCAGCACCTTCTAAAGAACTGTCATCTTACACTGCGATCCCCAAGCCGCCTGCCAAGCGTGGCGATTATGGCAAATACCCCCTTAATAGGGGAGGCTGTGTTCAGCAGTGGACGAGTCGGCTGTTACGAATTTTTAATTACTCCGTATCTCGTACTTTTGCCTTTTTTTTGCTACTACTACTTTTTTTTGGGAACGTACGGCATACGGATGTAGTTATGGTGTAATATGATATAAATAATATCACAATGTTGGACATTCTGTGGTCGATGGTTAGGTATATGTAGGGTGTTTAGGTACTGTGCGGTATGCTTGTTCATACGTTTCCAAGAAGGTACTCCTGTATTAATGTCGTGTTCCTGTTTAAGAATCAATGTGGTTTTATATTGGGTTATGTCATCACAACAATTGTTGTGTCATGTTATGCAGCTGTTCTTGGAACTGGCTTCGGAGTAGTATTGCTTCGTTGTGTATAGTCTATGAGTTTAGGTGTTTTCTCCACAGGCTAATTTTAATCGAGGTAAATTCACTGTATATTGCTAATCAGCCATTTCTTATCCTGTATCGCAATTTATTCTGCTAAAGCCGCCTGGGGGCTATAACGAACCCTTGGCTCCTAAATGATATAGGAACTACGAACTCATGGACAGCAATGAGACTTAAAGTTATTCCAATCCTAATATAACAAGTAGAAATAATATATAGTATTTTATCAATTTTTTTTACGCCTGATAGGTTAGCCGATGATTGAAGATGTGGTTCACGCTAACCTAGAATTACTGGCTCTCAAAGAAAGCTGTCGAAACACACTGTTAGGTGCTTGGCGACGGATTTTCTTCTTGAGGGTGGTAGCTAGTCAGGCGAGCATTGCGTAAAATGCCTTGCCATCATGCTATAACGACTGCCATCCGAAGCATGTGCACGCTCAGTAGTAGTGGCACTAACGGTCACTCATGACCGCGGCGGATGTTGCTTAATTTTGCTGATCGGTTAAGAACAGCTTAGCAAACTTCGCTACGAGCGCTTCAAAAGCTACTACAATAACTTAGTTGGGGAGTTTAAGACTGTAGGGAAGTCTCGAATTCTCATACAAAAAGAGAAAACGTTTCTACCCCCCTAAACAATCCGCGGTTTTGATGATTTTCAGAAATGTTAGATATATATTATCAATATCCAGGTTTATAGGTTTTGATTTTTATCATTATATTTAAGGAATTTGAATTAATGGGTATTTAAATACCGATATTTTCTCAAAACTTGTATCTCTAGTTTGGAAAAATAATGATAAATTAAGAAAAAGGAAACCTATATAGTTTATTCTGTCAGTTATAAAATAAGAACAAAATTATTAGATTTGATTAATGTTTACTATAGGAAAAAAGTTTTCTCCCAGAACGCAAACTATGCTCAAATTCTAAGTCAAAACTTGAAGAAGCTGCAATTGTCCTTATCGTACTATTCTGTTCGGGCGTTTAGCGGCGAGACAGCAGCACATTGTTAAAATACCTTTTTTTCTGTAGGATCTTCTCTTCCCGTTCCTCTTAAGTTACTGTAGTAGCTAGGGCACCTGAATAATGAAGATGTGAGGTACTGCTTGATGGTCAAGCTCTGGAACTGGTAGGTACTATTATTAAATACGCGGTAACAAACACAGTAATGTTGAAATTACGTAGCCGATATCATGGTTTGCTTATACCGCGATAACAGGTTTCAATAATATCAGCATAGTGTGTGCTGTGGCACCACCACGTCCAATTGGTATAGGTAATATTACGGTTGTTAATATTAATTATATTGTACGCCGACAGCGGTTCTGTGTTCAATGTAAAACTTTGATTCGTCGCTCTTCGTCGGCGGTTGTGACCGATCAATTGTTTTGTAAAGCTTTTCTTACATTAAGAGGCCTTTTACATTATGCAGCCCTCTCACTCGCACTTTTAAAGATAATTTCAAATAGCAACAATATGGTTTATATTTTTTTAAATGTAGTCAATCCTTATTTCGCTGCATGTAACTTTAGTTACGACTATATATATACTTTGTTACATCTTGAGTCCAATTAGAATTAGAGGCCCAAAATTTAAAATAACTAAATTACGCGTTTTGGATCCCCCATTACAGAAATCAAAATGAAAATTAGTAGAGAACATGTATAGTTGCATGCAGCGAAACAATGATTGACCACATTTAAAAAAATATAAACCATATTGTTGCTCATAGTAATTAAACAACTTTAAACGGTTTAAATCGCGTATATTTATCATTATTTTTGACTTTGCAGTGATCGTGGTCACCCAGTGACTATTGTGTAAGTGTTTGAAACGTCGGGACAAAAATAATGATAAATATACGCGATTTAAACCGTTTAAAGTTGTTTAATTACTATGTGTAATAATCGCGAACACCTAAGACAACATCATATTGTTGCTATTTGAAATTATCTTTAAAAGTGCGAGTGAGGGCTGCATAATGTAAAAGGCCTCCTAAGATACTCAAAGGTGACCAGTATCCTAATCGAGTCTCGGAGACATTCGGCATCGAGTATTCCACATACATTTGTAGTGTTAATAATAACAAATATTTTTAAAATATTTTAAGAAAACATCAAATTCATATTTTGATAAAACACTAAAATAATATAAAAATATATCTAGTGACAATTCCGCCTAATTTTCCTGTTAATCTGACGTGACGTCACAAACGCCACGCAGCCAAACCAGAAGAATTTTCGACGCGTTTCGATTCTACACGAAGCATCCTCAGGAGGTCTTGATTCTACGAGCCTCTCGATCGTAAAATTAGGCGCAATTGACACTAGATATATTTTTATATTTTTTAAGTGTTTTATTAAAATATTAATTTGATGTTTTTTTTTAAATATTTAAAAAATACTTGTTATTATTAAATATGGATTTCCGCAAAGTAACGCCTGAATCTATTCATTATTTGTAGTGTTACTTGCACACCACGCTACCGGTATTGTGCGTGATTGCATCTCTTATCACGATCCCCGTCCTGCTGGTCGTCCGGGTATCTCCTCATCGACGAGTTTCTTAAAAATGGTGGAGGAGAAGGGAAAGAATTCAAATTCAAATTATTTATTTGTCAGAACACGGTGAGTATATATCATACAATAGCGTACTAGGTGGTACAGTAACTTAAATTTCGTAACCCATGTCCTTGCCACATGTGGCGTACAAATTTTTTAAAAAAGAATCTAAGTCTATTAATATTGAATACTATTAATAATTACAAACAAATGAAGTAATTAAAATTGATATATCAAAATATTGATGTCAGTGCGTTCAAATTAAGTCAAGATATAGAATTATGTGTGGTTGTTGTTAGTAATTTTATCTTTCATCGTCTCATTTCGTTTATATTTATACCGATTATTTCAAAATTAAGTACATGTCAGAAAAGCAATGTCAAAATTTACAATTACTCATTTTATTATAGTCATTATTAACACAAATTGATACATTCTTGTCAATCAGGAATTCATTAATTGTATAGTAACATTTTTGGGCTAATATTCTTTTAAGTTTTCGTTTAAACACTGCAAGATCAAGATCTCTTATTTGTTTAGGAGTTTTAGTATATAATAAGGGAACCATATAAAACAGAATATACTCTTTAACATAAGTGTCGTGTTAGCGTCACGTGGGCAAAGTTTCATCTTGTCTTGCGTACGAGTTCGAACGCCAGCATCGGTCCACTCTCCGAACAGATGTTGATTTGATTTAACACAACTTGCTACTTCTAAATTAGCTAGAAATATGAAGAAAGGTGCAGCATTTCTTGTGCAGTAAAAAAGTTCTACAATTCATGTTTCTATAAATGTATGTGATCCAGTAATTTCTCTTTTTCCTTAAACGTATGTCATTTCTTTAAAGAGAAAGACTGCCAGCGCTTCTTCGTAACTGGAATCACTTTATATACTTGTAACGTTAACCTCCTAACGCATCCGCTAAGAAATGCTGAAATTTTGTTTATTTTGAGTATCTTAACCCATTGGCATCGGCGATAATGATACAATAGTATTTCATTCATTAGTTATGAATGAAGGACATAGTGGTCCAGTACGATGCCAATTGTCGTAATGTAGAGCTTTACATTGAAAGCTGATAATTCGTAAAGGGGTCCCGTAATTCTACTTCCTGGGTAGCAAGTCTCTGGCCTGAATAGAGCCTTTCCCTCTTCAATGCGGTGGACTTGGCATCCGACACCCGCACGGTGAATCCATGGAATGCTAAGTAATTTGTATTATAAGTAATCTGTACAAAATTTTGATGTAATTTGAACAATACATATATTTTTTTTACCTAAATATGGAACCGAATTGAACATTTAAAAGTGCGAAATAACTTGTTGAAGTCGGTACCATGATAGTTAAAATGACAATATTGTGTGCATGGTATCGACTTCGACAATTTATTTCACACTTTTGAGTGTAGAAGTCGGTTCCTTTATAGGAAATAAATTTCATACTTGTGTATATATGTGTGTCCCTTGCTACTTACGGGATCGATTGTCATTCACTGGCAATGACTATTTCAGGTAGGAAAAACATTTTCAGATATTGTAGTGTAGTTCAAAAACGGCTTGACCGATTATGATGAAGTTTAAATAGGACCACACGACAAGCATCAGCTTTCAAATAAAAAAAGAGTCATCAAAATCAGTTCACTCAGTAAAAAGTTCTGAGGTAAAAAAACTTAAAAAGAAAAATGATATTAAATGACAAATATCTAATTTCTACATTTTATTTTTATTTTTTAGTACCTGATATGTTAGCCTTTGACCACAAGTTTACGTTTAAGTTTACGTACGTACCTCTAAAACCAAGATGTTAATTATATATTTCGTGTAGGAACTGTGTGTAAAATAGGTTCAATTTACTTTTGTATGGAACACATAAAGGGGAAAGTGACAAACATTACGGAAGATACTTAAACCCAGGATGACATAATGACATTTATCACCAGCATTTCTCTACCTCATTACTAAGGAATGACGTCAAAGGCAGACATCGTTATCCATTAAAAGTTCACGCTCGGGAGTAACGATCTCTTCCGGTTCAGTAATGATATTCCATTAACCTAGTCTGAAGATATGAATACATGAAGAGAAAGACATTAGTTCAACTCATTTCCCTTATCAATTGGTATTCAGGGACTGAAGCCATACCTAACCTTAGTACCTACCTACTATATGCATTCTGTCCTGATGTTTTAAATTTGTCTGGTATATGGTATGAGTATGCCTGTGTACCCCCCGTGGGGTGCTGGATAAGTAGTGAATCCCCTACATCTTCCTGCGAGAGTTGTAAAAGTGGATAAAAGTACCATAAGGTGGACAGCATCATCTTCTGAAGAACTGCCATTTTACACTGCGATCCCCAAGACGCCTGCCAAGCGTGGGGATTATGATAAACCCTTTCCTGATGGGGAAGGCGTTTGTTCAACAGTGAAAGTTATGGCTGTTAGTGATGATGATGAGAAGAAGCTTGCCCCCTATCAAAAGGTACCAAAATATATCGTTAGCGTATTTTGATTTTTGTAACTGATTGGCAAGCATTTGGCCGTACTCTCACCTGATGGAAACCAAGGACATAGTCTATACTGGAATAATCCTGTGCCTATTACTCTGTTCAGACTCCTAGATTACATATATCGGGAAATAGAGGCACCGGTAGGGTGTTAAATAACATCTGTTACAAAGCGATATAGGAATAACGTTGTTTATATCGATCGCACAGTCTTAGAAATGAAGCCTGTAAAATTCCGATAAGCTGGCAGTTTTGCGCTGACATTCGCAACTTTGGAATCTAGTCTATCCCTATTAGAGCATAGTCACCAATGAGCTTCTTTGCGCGATTATATGTTACTTTTAGTGTTTGAAGCTGCCCCCATGGGAAATACCGCTGCACTTTCCGAAAGACTCCCAATGTCTTCGCAGCTAACTGAGCCTCGGGACTCAATGTGTTATCCATAATTTTGTTCGATTGTACCCGTTCTACGGCAGTAGCTCGATGTTAGCTCTCGTAACATGCACATACTGGTCGTAGGAGTAAATGATTCTTGAGACAAGTTTATTCGCTAGCCCTTGCATCAGATTATTAAGTATAACTTTCTACTGCAGTGCTGTATTTTTTCCTACCCAGTGACACCGGTCTTGGGCAGGTCGTGCAAATGCAGAAAGAAAATTCGTTTTGATCTGTTCTCATACCTCAGAAATCAGAATTCTAAGTGAGGAATCAAAAAAGCACAAGCCAAAATTTAACGCTTACAAAGTATTCTTATCAGCAAGATTGTCAGACGCCTCTGAAATATCAAGAGGGACGGTTAGCGTTTCTTCATAGTTTTCAATGGCCTCGCTCTGGATACGTGGTATATACAAGAAGATCGCCAGTTGGCCAGTTTTGAGAAAACCCGTACTGTCGGTCAATGGGGATGTTATTTATATCCTATTCTTGGAGCGTATTCTTCAATACACTTTTCATATATTTACAAAGACTTGACGTGTTTGTAAAGGTCTATAATTGGCTGAGTCAGCACTTCTGACATTATTGATCGTTGCTACACATTCGCAAGCTTTTTGATGTTGGCGCTTGTCCAATTTCGAGAGAAAGGCGGAAGACGCGTGTCAACTGTCAACGTCTATTCAAGGTACATACGTTTCAGGACATGGTTTAAATTTCTCGGAGCTTTTAGCCTTGTTCACGGTCAGATTGAGCAGTGACCTAGGCACTATGTCCGTCTGGCTAGCTTTTCTCACTTCTCTTTAGTCAGTCCGACCAATTATGGCAATCGTGAGTGAACCATGTGCGCGAAGCCTTAGTGAATTTGTTGCACAATAACACGCTAGTGATGCCATTCGTAGTGTAACCGCATTTTATGAATATTCGCGCATGTAAATCCCTAACCTAAATGGTCACTGTGTAAGGTTAACAGCTTAAATCCTTGCGATATGATGGAAATTAATTGCCACACCATTTATTTTGCCATCGATTTTGCAAAAATATTTCGCAAAATTTTCATTATTATTTGGCACTGTTTAATGGCTTATGCTATTGTTAATTCAAATGGGTTTTTTCTTTCTATTAGTCTTTTTAATGGAAGGTAGTCAAGACTTCATGTTGCTCAAGGGCAGCTGCCAGAACACAGTTGCTTGGCGGCGGCTGCTAGACAGACGAGCGTGCTAGTTGCTCTTCACCTAAGTTGTGATGCTCCATCCTTTGGTAATCCCGTGGGACCTGTTTGATTGTGAAATCGCCAAGCGACACCATTGCCTCCATCTGTATACGCTATACAAGAAAATCTCTGTCGCCATTGACGTTCTGTATATTTGCCTTATAAGGTGTAATGTCGATTACTTGCATAGTCTATTTAAGCTCAAGTGGTACTGAAACTAAAAATTTAAGTTCTCTCCATTATAATTTTTGTAAATTTCATAGGGCGTATAAGCAGGAACTTAGTAGATCTTTAGCATGAACTTTTACCCAACTTAAAGTGTGAAGAAGAAAAAGAATGGTCCTTGCTTTCGTGTATTAGACAGTCCAAAGAAAATAATGTAGTTCGGAACGTAAGGGAGCGCGTGTATGAGATGTCTAGATATGAGAAAGGTAGGTAAGAAAAAGAAAAGTAACAAATCCAAACTGAAACGAAAGTCCTCGTTACTATACAATCCTGGCATAGGTACTATAAACAATCACAAAGTAACTGATGGAGCTTCACTCTTCATCTCATGAATGTCATTGTGATCAATGTCAATGTCCAATATAACGAATCGCTCACCAACAGTGCAGTAGATATACAGGGTTATTAGTAAAATGCTAACAACCCCTAAGGGTTGACTTCTGCTAGTCCTATGAAACATTTTGAGATAATTTTTTTTTGTTTCGAAAAAAAAAATGTATTTTAAATATTTTATTGGCATTAACACACATATTTTTTTTTGTGTTTTAATGCTTACCCCGAACCAAGAGCGCCCGCCGCGGCAAAACTGGACCGCGCCGTGGTCCCTTTGAATAGAGTTTTGAATATTTACATCGAGCAATGTAATAAAAATAATACATTACAGGCACAAGAGACTTTTGACATCAGGTGGTCCTCGTGCTTATTCAGTCAAAAACATATAAAAAATTAAAAAAGACAATTCCAAAAAAAAAAACTCTATATGTTTGTTAGGATTAGCAGAAGTCAACCCTAAGAGGTTCTTAGCATTTTACCAATAACCCTGTATAAAACTATTAGGAGAACACGAGGCAAACCACAATAAAATTAACACTTCTAAATACGTAAGTGTTACAACATACTTATATGCATCACAGAATTACTTGCTTGCTTAGTTGCGGTTTGTACTTTGTTTGGTTTCTGCACGGTGGGATACAATAATTACATTGAACTTGAGATTATAGTTTATATTTTAAACGCTTCTGCTCATGACTTAATATCGCGGGATTTTATATAACGCTTCTTCGGGAAGGACTTGTGAATCAAAATAAACAGTATCCTATCTAATCCTATGTCTTATTCTAGGATCACAAACGAGTGCTGTTGCACTGAATATGTCACCCAAAGCGTGCCTTAGCGTAGGTTAGCCTTTGACCACTATCTCACCTGATGGTAAATGATAATGTGGTCGAAGCTAACCTAGAATTACAGGCTCTCGCGGACAGCTGCCGGAACACACCGTTAGGTGTTTGGCGACAAATTTTCTTAAGTGGTAGCTAGTCAGGCGGGCATTCGCAAAATGCCCTACCACAATGCTATAACGAATGCCATCCTAAGACAATAACCGGGACCGACGGCTGTGAATCCGTCGTCGGTCCGGAGTCCAGAGGGGCGCGTCTTCGCGAGTAGAAAGGTCTGTACTAGACAGAATTTTAAATTTGGCGGCTTATCTGGATATATCTTACAGCAAGATCGTCGTCGGTCCGGAGTCCAGAGGGGCGCGTCTTCGCGAGTAGAAAGGTCTTTACTAGACAGAATTTTAAATTTGGCGGCTTATCTGGATATATCTTACAGCAAGTTTGGCCGATTCCGTGTTATTCTTCGTAATAAGTCAAGACACGGCTTTTTTTAAAGAACATCGGCCACGGATCCTTACTGATTGTAAATATATAAGCAAAAGGCATAAGTTTGTTCGATAATTTTAATATTCACCTGGACACACTTATAACATTTTCCAGGCTCTATATGGTATCAAATACATAGCTAAAATGCTAACTTACTCGAATTTATTGCAATGCCCTCTGAACTGTCAAATTGACTATGAAATATGCATGGTCGATGAGAAATTACCGAAATATGCAGTAAAGCTATAAATATCACGTAATATGATTAACATATTATGCAAGCATGCAAATACATATAATCCATATCGCAGTAGACATATAGTGTGTGTATGTGTGTGTGCTGTGCCGATGTCTAATAGTTATGTTTCTACGATTGTTTTTTTATCGTGGATAATCTAGCTTTAGATTATAATCTGGACCTGTTGCTCTAGCATTAAATATGTTATTTTGCTCCCTAGTGAATATAATGCTCAATTTATGCGTGTCTAGGACATACTTAAAGAATATGATTGAGAATTCTAGGTTAGCCTGAACAAAATTTTCGACCACCTCATCACTTACCATCAGGTGCCATACAAATATAATCCCCACATTTCTTCTTGGATAATGACTCAATAACAATATTTTTTGGCCTGCTGAAGGCATGTTCCTGTTTTTAAGCGACTTCAGGAGGTTCTAAATTTGTCTGCATTTTTGTTGTTGTCCTAAAACTTAGGCTATACCGATTTTGATGTTTTTTTTTATATTCAAAAGCTGGTGCTTGTCGTTTATACCCTATTAAAATTTGAGTGAGATCTGACGGGAAGTATTTGAGTTATCCCTAATAATGTGTATTTTATTTAATATTGAAATCGGTGGTGTTTTTGTTAAAAAGTTTCAGCAACGAATTATTGCAATCGACCTCTGACACTGAAAATCACATGTAATGCCCCGTTTTACCGCCATGATATGAGGACCACCAGACATTTTTAATTTTAATAACAATAAAATAATAATATGGGCCTGGATACACCTACTCTTTCTTTAAATTTTAATTTTAAAAGATAATTGAATCAGTTCAGTTTGGGGGGAGAAAACAGGGGTATACTAAACATATTATCTAATTTTCTTTATATTCTTCGCACCCACCCATCTCTCTTAATTGCCCTTTTTGTTTTGTTATAATAATTAACGTGGTTTTCTCTCATATTTAAAGAAAAATTCTAATATTCACGAAAGTAAATTGACTTCAAACATTAAACACGCATTATTTTTTCTTTAAAGTCTGTCAAATACTACGTAAGATCTCACTAAAATTTAAATGGGACCACATGACAAACAAGAGTTTTAGCTTTCGAATTAAAAACCCATTAAAATCGGTACACCCTGTAAGGTTATGAAGTAACACACACACACACATACAAAATACAGTTGAATCGAGAACCTCTTTTCTTTTAAATCGGTTAAAATACGGGATTTCTCCCGTAGACTATCGTTCATACCTCATCCGCTGGTCTTTTTTAAGGAGAGCTCGGGACGCTTGTTATACCCCTTATCTATAATATATAAAAGCAATTGGTCATTGAACTTATTCGCACAGTCCTAAAACCATATCCGGGCCCGGTTATCGACACAATACTTCCCAACTTGGCCACAGTTGCTCGATGCAGTATGTAACGTTGTTACCAATAAACCTGATAGTTATAGTTTAAGGTCAGAAGTGAGATTCGAACAACTTTCTTTTACTGACTAGTTAGACGAGCGGGTACGTTTACCAAGGAAGTTGTTTGCCCTTGAATGTATTAAGGGCAAGAAACTTTTTATTTTATTTTTTATAGCTAAGCCTAGACTATACCTGAAAAGGCCACCTGGTACTCCATGTTTATTTTTGTAATTTATAGCTGACAGGTTAGTGTTTCTTAATATTGTTAGGTTTGCAATAACGCCTGCTATGCGGATTACATTACAAAATCACAAATATACTACTACTACTACTACTAATAATATATAGGAAAATTTTTTAAGTCCCGCACATGACTTAAATTTTTCGTCGAGTCTATGCATCGTGGTAGGGCATTGCGAATGCGCGCCTATCTATTAACTTCCCTGAAGTTGAAAATCGGTCGCCAAGCACCTAATGGTGTGTTACGGCAGACCAATAATGAGAGTCACTCATTCTAGGTTAGCCTGAACAACATCTTCGACCACATCATTACTTACCATCAGGTGAATTAATGGTCAACGGCTAACTATCAGCATTAAATTAAAAAATAAACGTAAAATACAAGTTGTCTCTTTTAGCTTAAGACTTTTTAGAATCTTTAATGATCACCACCTACCAACAACTAAGCTTAGATTATTGATGGGGTCTCCGCTCGTGCTCCGACCGAGCGGAGACCCATCAATAATCTAAGCAGCTAAGATGGTGATCATAGTAACTTACCAGCCGTAAAAAACCTGGGGTTCCGTACTTAAAGGGCAATACAAACCCCTTTCTATTAATAATGCTCCACTGTCTGTCCGTCCGAGTATTTTACAGGTCTCTAGGTCGTTTACAGAATGACTCATAAACTTGAGATTTTTATATTGTGTAAGACGTTGACCCAATGATGAATAGACTAGGAATTTAACTATATTTAGGAGGGGCTAGTGCTTTTTATATGATTGTGACGGAAATAGCACGAGGTTACCTGATATTAAGCGGTAACCTTTGCCTATAACAGATGCATTTCGACAAGTGACGAACTGCACTGCGCCCGTCTGCGAAACGTATAGTTGTTGAGTCTTATGCGCCTGTAATTATACTGGCGCCCAAAGACTACTTGTACACTGCTAGAGGTGCTTGGTGACAGATTGTTTTATTTGAGGGTGGTAGCTAGCCAGGCTAGCATTCGCAAAATGCCTTCCCACCATGCGGTGAACCTCAAGCCGGTGGGGATCGAACCTTGGAGCTGCGGCACCGCAGTCCATAGCTATAACCGCACGGCTATTATTGTTTCTTGCATTGCCTAAAACTGTATTCAATTTTATTTTACAAATGATTGGGGCACAAAATTTTGTGCCTCGGGCGGATGCCTAAACCGCTCGGCCACCTGGGCACGCTATTTCTAGCCGAAATTTAGTGCTCCAATTATATTTCTTTAACCATCATAGGGGACGGTGAGCGGCCATCAACCAGACTGTAGTGTAGTGCTGTAATCATATTTAGAAATACTGTATACAAATTCTTTATAATGTGTGAAAGTTTATGTGTTAGCGAAAGGCGTATTTTACCGACCCCACCTCGTATGGAATAATGGCAGGAAGATGTTTAAGATTATGAGAATCCTCTGTTATCTGCATAATTAATTTGAAGAGCAAAAAGAAGAAGTGGTGTCATGGCTTATCAATTTACATGTTATCGTTTCTTAGCATTCACTTAGAGAATGCTTGAGCAAAAAATGACAGTATGTAGATAAAAGGCAGGAGATAGTCTGTCGCTAGACAGTTTACTGAGTAACCAAATCTTCTTTTATGTCTTTGTCACTTTTTTTTAATTTTTATTGCGGATAGCCTTTGACCACAATTTCACCTGATTTTATTTTATTTTTATTAAACTAAATCCACAGCCATTGAATAATGTTTTTCTTAAAAAACGTAACTTACTGCCAATTAAGGATTTATATTATATAGGTTTTCTATTAAAAACAAACAGTGTATTGTGATTTGTGTGAGTTATTTAGACATAATTATGAATGTGAGCGTCTCTCTACCTTTCTCTTGCCGTGTGTGTGAGGGTGTGTGTGCGTGTGTGAGAGAGATTGTATGAAGGTGTGTGAGGTTTTGTGTGTGTGAGTGGGTATATCTGTGTATATGTATATATACAGGGTTACTGGTAAAATGCTAACAACGTCTCAGGATTGACCCCTGCCAGTCCAAGTGATGATGTGGTCGAAAGTGTTAACAGGCTTAACCTAGAACTGCTGAACATGCACAAGGGTCACCTAGTGTAGAGCGGCATCCTCTGTCCATAACAGATGCATTTATTTGTCGGTGGAGATGGTAGAAAAAAGTTGCTACATTATTTTTCCGACTTATTAGCCAAAAATCTTTTTTTTCTATCGTGATGGAACACGAGGCCGAACTGGTGTTAAGCGGTTACATATGCCTATTTATTTCGTAATAATTGGCGAACTGCATATTTTTACGTTATAAAAATCTGATTAAAAATCTTAATGGTAACGTAGAGCTTTTCAATTACTCACGCAGCTGCGTAGGTTGGTATGATAAAATTGTTTGACGACTGGTTTGCCCACTGCCACACCTTGTCACTGCATACCTCTGTACACCGAACAGAAGATACCGGGAGTACCTGTGCCTTATCAGCCGGATCGTCCACTGCTTAACGCTACCTTCCCTATTTAAGGGGTATTTGCCTTAATCCCCACGCTTGGCAGGCTTGGGGATCGCAGTGTGAGATATCAGTTCCTCAAAAAGTATGCCGCCCACCTTGTGGTGTGTTACCCTTAGCCGCTTCTTACGATACCCACGGGTTTAGATGGGGTGGTGACATTCTAGCGCGGCACCCCACGGGCACGGTGGTTACCCACATCTAGCGATTTCATATAGTACACTCTACAGGTGCATAACCAATGGTACTTTGGTAACCAACTACTGAAAAATAACCATATCTAATTTCATTCATTCGTCTTTAAACTCTACAAAGTGTGTGCGTGAGTAGGCAGCTTTGATTTTTACTACACACATAAAAAAAGTCAAAGCAATATGCAACATGTCACAAATTTTACCAATTATATTAATCAATTTTTAAGTCTTAACTCACTCAAGGTGCGTAGTTATGTAAACTTTTTTGTTTTTGATGACATACTGGCTTTAACAGTCATATAAAGGCGGATTGAAACTATTAAAATATCGACTACCTATAAAGGAAGAAAATATGTTTATTTTACATGACATGAATGGCTGATGGTGTCAAAGTAAGATGGTCTAGCTAATCTAATATTAAATTTACATTAATGACTTACCAAAATGTATAAAATCAACTTGCGTACTATTTGCAGACGACATTTCGCTTCTATTCAAAACACCAGTAAATATCAACTATGCAGAAATTGACAAAGTTCTATTAGAAACAAAACGATGGCTTAACGAACATAATCTAGAAATTAATTACAATAAAACCAAAATAGTCCAATTTAGAACATATCAACGTCCGCCGCTAAACCTTGGACCTTTCTGTACAAAAAACAAAATTGAAGAAATAGATAATTTTAAACTCTTAGGACTAACGCTTGATACACATTTGAACTGGAAAAAAACACATAGAACAGTTAAAATCCAAACTAAGTCAATTTAGTTATGCGCTAGGTATCTTAAAAAGAAACACTAATTTTGAAACTGCACAACAGCTTACTACGCGTTCGTGTATTCGAGATTTAATTATGGTATAATCCTATGGGGAGAGAGTGTAGAATTTGACAGTTTGTTCATCTTACAAAAGAAATGTATAAGAATATTAGCAAACATAAAACAGCCAGAAAGTTGCAAGCCCCACTTTATAGAACGGAAAATTCTTACATTACCATCAATTTATATTCTACAGATTGCTTTATTTGTGCGTAATAATAGAACCTTGTACAAGTCAAATCTTGAAATTAACCCAAACTATCACCTAAGAAACAAGGACAGATTAGTTTCATCAGCAAACAATAAATTAAAAATTACAAGAAATAGTCCGTATTGTAGGTCATTAGATATTTATAATAGAATACCGAAAATTATTAAGCAAGAAGAAGATACCCACATATTTCATAAAAAATTAAAATCATTCTTAATAGAAAAGGCGTACTATTCTGTAAAAGAATTTGAAAAAGACGTCAAAAATATTTAATGTACAATTTTATACACATAGTTAATTAATGACCTTGACATATATATTTTAATACCAATTTTGAATCATAATTTATTAATGAATAATGGAATGTTAATTCGTTTATTATATAATTTATTTATTTTGAGATTAGATTGTTTAAAATTAATAATGGATTGTAAATTTGAAGATAAATTATTTATGTTTATGACATTATATATATATTACTTACCTTAATTATCTACCTGTTAGTTAGTAAGTGATTAATTTGTGACACCCTTACAGGGTAAAAAAAAAAAAAAAAAAAATGCAGGATTACACACAAGTTGACCAATCCCCAAGGTTAAGGTGACTAATACTTGCTCTGCACAAAATATTGCGTTAAGTTTCATAGTCCAATTCTCAGTCACGACCGAGGCGTGACAATGTATGTCGTTATTTTGTACTCTATTGCAGACTAACCAGTCTAAATAACTTAATTATTGCGTCATTCCCCAGATTTCAGTTCCTCTAAGGTATACTGTGTCCATTATTTCTTTATTTTTATTGTTATTCTTCTGTCTGTCCATATCCTGAGCTAAACGGGGTCGCCCCATCGTGTATTCTTCTTCAACTAGTATTCTTAGCCTGAATAACATCTTCGACCACATCATCATTTACCATCAGGTGAGATAGTGGTCAAAGGCTAAACTATTAGACAAAAAAAAAACTATACTGGTCTGCAAAAATAAGTATACTATTTTTTTCTATACTGTAGAAGTTAGATTTAAAATAAAAAAATGTTTTATGGCAATTTTTATAGAAAATTATATATCAAATGACTTGTCCAAATTAATTATAATCGCTTTACCCACACCTTTTGTATAAATAATTTGAAATTACTGGCACATCAGGGTGATGGGCGCAATGCATTTCGTAATGCTTCTGTTATAGGCTCAGTTTACCGCTTAACACCAGGATGCCTCGTGCTTGTTCTGTCATAATCCCATTCCTTCTTCAGTCCATCCACACTTTCTTCTCTGCATATATGTTAGTCCATAGTATGTACTAGATCCTTTTTGATGACATTCCTACTTTTAAGCTGACTCTGTGATATCAGATGATACTCATTCTACTGGGAGAATGCACTGGACTATTTGTGCCAGCATCCATCTTTCTCCAGGATATTCATCCAGGATGGATAGGGTAGCTGGTGGGTGAAATGCACAATACACCCGATGTGGGACGATAGTGCAGAACAGGTCGCCTCCACACAGAATAGGAATAAGACTCATTCTTCTTGTCACTTCCTGGTTCATCATATATCAATTTCAATTCTTTCTCGTGATGTACATGCATATCTTAAATACATTTTTGCAAAGTTTTACATATCGACATATACATTTTGGGTATAGCAACAGAAATAATAGTGCGACCGATCTTTTTCATAATCATTTACAGATTGTACAGGTAAGGAGTCGAATGACACGTGTCAAAAATTCAAAATGACGGAATTCAAGATGGCCGCCATACAAAGTGCTTCGATTTTGCTGAAGCGAGGCCGTGAAACTAATATGGATATGGGTTTTGCATTATATTTTTTCTTTGTAAAAGGAACAGATTAGGTAGGTACGTTAAAGTTGCTATATGTAGCTGTGGTATGAAACCAAAAAAATAACAATTTCTTTTTCGATGGTGTGAAAACGGAAGTAGGTACTTTAATTTAACGTCAAGTTTAACATTCCCATCTCTACATGCATGTCCATTATTTTGACACTCGCATCTTTTCTTGCCACTCGCTTATCAGAGCCAGACTGTAACTACTCCTCATTGTTCCTCGCGCATATCTGTCGCCAAGTACCTAACGGTGTGTTCCGGCAGCAGTCCTTGAGAGCCAGTGAAATTACAGGCAGATGAGACTTAATAACTGTGTCTCAAGGTGACGGGCGCAGTGCAATTCGTGACTTGTGACGAAATGCATCTGTTATAGGCAGAGGTTAATCCGCTTAACATCAGGTGGGCTTTGAGATTGTTCAGTCACAATATCATAAATAAAAAAAAATGTTTTTCAATACGACGTCAAATCTGAGAAGTTTTCCTTGTTTCATTGATACACGAATAGTCACGGCATACACACGCACAAAATATAAACCAATTGACTCCGCCCGGCCGTAAAACGTGCCCTTTCCCTTATGCAATTCGGCATTACGTGTTATGTAATATGTGTAATCGAAAACGTCTGATGGGTGTCGGCTCGGCAGTCGGCACGTCTCGGGGGTGACGTCAGAGGCAGTTGCCTCAGTCCGGACTCGCGCCAAGTACGAGGGCTGGGCAGCGACATCAGTCACTTTGATGCTCGTTATGCGTTACATTGACCTGTCGATTAGTATATAAACGAATCACCACACCTCATTCCACTATACTTAGGGGTCAATACAATATTTTTTTTATTTTGAAGCGCTCGTATCGAAGTGTGCTTAGCTGTTCTTAACAGATCATCAAAGTTAAGCAACTTCCGCCGCGGTCATGAGTTGGATGGGTGACTGCTAGTGACATTACTACTGAGTGCTTCCGTGCTTCGGAGGGCACGTAAAGCCGTCGTTCCCAAAATGCCCGCCTGGCTAGCTACCACCCTCAAGTAGAAAATCAGTCGCCAAGCATCTCACGGTGTGTTCCGGCAGCTGTCCTTGAGAGCCAGTAATTCTAGGTTAGCCTGAACAACATCTTCGACCACATCATCATTAACCATCGGGTGAGATTGTGGTCAAAGGCTAACCTATCAAGGATAAAAAAAAGAATTAAAAAAAGTTTTGGCTTCCGTTTTACATCAAGCAGTTTTATTGACTTGGGAATGCTTTGATAATACACGCTACCGCTGTTTCCGGACATATTCTTCTGGCGGGACGATTGTCATCAGATGGAGGATACTTTGTTATTGCTGAACGGCTAGTCTTTAACTATCTCACTTGATGGTAAGTTGTCAAGTGAAGCTCCCGGAGCGCACCGTTAAGTGTTTGCCGACAGATTATCTGTTTGAGGGTGGTAGCTATCATCAAGTTAAAAATGAAAGTTATATTAGCCTTTAACCACTATCTCACCTGATGGTAAGTTGTCAAGTGATGCTCCCGAAACGCACCGTTAAGTGCTTGTCGACAGATTATCTATTTGAGGGTGGTAGCATCAAGTTAAAAATGAAAGTTATATTAGCCTTTAACCACTATCTCACCTGATGGTAAGTTGTCAAGTGATGCTCCCGAAACGCACCGTTAAGTGCTTGTCGACAGATTATCTATTTGAGGGTGGTAGCATCAAGTTAAAAATGAAAGTTATATTAGCCTTTAACCACTATCTCGCCTGATGGTAAGTTGTCAAGTACACCTCCCGGAACGCACCGTTAAGTGCTTGGTTACAGATTTTTTATAAGAGGGTGGTAGCTATCATCAAGTTAAAAATGTAAGATATATCAACCTGCTCATCCACTGCATTATATCTTATCTCGCGGTTGCCACATACTATATGCATGCCAAAAATATAAGGTTCCGTCTGGTTACATAGTGCATCGGCACATCGATGGGTCATTTGATACCGCTTGGCATTGGGTCATATCTCCTCATACGACATTATGGTCCTTCTATGGCGAGGCGTTCAAGTCTTTAGGAATCTGGTACCAGTTGTCATAAGTCCTCGTTAAGTTGAAATTTAATATTAAAAAGTATGATATATAAACGTAAAAAGCCATGTTAATAGTTTTGACTCTAATAATATACACTAAGCAAGACTTATTTCATTCAAAGATCTAACGATAGTAAATGTTACCATACTGAATTGGCCTATCTATCAGATCAGCATACAAAAAAAAATCAAGCATCTACCGCAATAATTCACGTCACCATAAATAAAAATCTCATCGTTCTCGGCGATAGGTGAAAAATTAAAAAAAAAAGTCATAACTCCGAAAATACGAAAAATCGCGGAACATACATGGGGGTGATTCAGATAGCCCTCTAGATGCTCTACCTCCCAGCTTCAGTATATCACTACTTCTTGGGACAACCTGTATAAATGCGAAACAATTTTTTTTTTTATATATCAATAGCTTGATTTATTTGATGACTTTTAATAATTTTCATTTAACCACCAATAGGTCCTCTTAGCTAGAGTAGCATCAGCGTCATGAGAAGCACTGTTGCAAGGTGTGCAGTGTCTCGAAGAACTGTTTAGTGGTTATTATTTGTTTTTTTTTTAGTTTCTCTGCGACTGTCACGGTCAGCAGGCAACGACTTGACTGTCTCTTCACTTGCAAAATTATACGTAAAATTATATTTAAAAAAATCCACCTGCTTTAGCAAGTTTATTTTATCCTTGACAATATCCACTAAGTGTAAGTTTAAGGCTACTCCGAAAACATGTTTAAGTGTGCCTTTCAAGACCTAACGACAAGAAAAACCTGTACAGGCGGGACCTTGAAAATTTCCTTTATTTCTGCAACAGATGCTCAAATTGGCGTCCAAGTTGCAATCTGACCTTCACCCCGATAGAACGAAATCGCGTTCAGCTGTACTATTGAGTATTCTGTTCATTGGAACTGTTATTGTATGCTGTGGTGCCTGTTGTTCAGCGTAGTTCTGGTCTGCCATCGCGTGACTTTCGCCGTTGGATGTACTATTATTGCGGCTTTTCCATGCGTGCTTAGCATTCACTCGGATTGCATTTCATGAATTTGTTGCGTTTATAATTAATTTGCATTGTTCAATCAATTTCAATGGTTCTCTATTTATTGTTGGCACCAAGTGGCATTGAGGAAATGTATTAAAGTTTGTAGTTAGCTAATAAGTGATAGAGGAAGGCCGTGCTCCTGAAGGAAGGTAGTAAAGGATTTATTACTGATTATCTAGCCCCTGCCTAGAATCTGGCTAAATTTGAAGCAGTGATGGTAGCAGGTCCATGGTTCGAATCCCGCCGCGGGCTTGAGCTTCACCGCATGGTGGAAGGGCATTTTGCGAATGCCGGCCTGCCTAGCGACCACCCTCAAGTAGAAAATCTGTCGCCAAGCACCTAACAGTGTGTTCCGGCAGCAGTCCTTGAGAGCCAGTGAAATTACAGGCAAAATGAGACTTAACAAGTATGTCTCAGGTGATGGGCGCAGTGCAGTCACTTGTGATGAAATGCATCTGTTATAGGCAGAGGATACCGCTTAACGTCAGGTGGGCCTCGTGCTTGTTCCGTCACAATAACTTAAAAAATTTCACCTGCTCACAAAGTGATGATTTTGATGTGGGCCGCATACGGCCCTCAGAAAGTAACAATGCGGACCGCGACCTTATATTAAAATTTAAACTGAAAAGTGGACAAATACGAGTAAATGTTTTGATGTGTGACATCATTATTTTATAAATATTAATTTAATTAGTTTCGAAGAACCAATTGTAGAAATGTATATATTTTAGTTAATTAGGTGTCCGTCAATATTTGTAACAATGAACAACATTATCAATAATAAATAATTGTCCTCGTACGGATTTACCGCAAACAAATAAATTTAATATTTCAAATAGTCTAAATAATACAATAATAAAATCAAGCAGTAATTTTCACATTAATGTGTCCGGAACACATTAGATTGGTGCCGGTTACATTACAGACATTTATTTTTTATTTTTATAGCTGATAGGCTAGCCTTTGACCACTATCTCACTATCTCACCTGATGGTAAGTGATGATGTGATCGAAGACGTTGTACAGGCTCACCTAGAATATGAGACAGATGGCTATGAGCATATGAGACTTGACAACTACATCAGGGTGACGGGCGCAGTGCAGTTTGCCGTCGCTTGTGACGAAATGCATCTGTTATAGGCGGAGCTTACGTTTAACATCAGATGGGCCTTGGGCTTGTTCCGTCAAAATTCAAAAAAATATATATACGCGTCGACTTGTTTACTCTTTTGGAAGTCGGTTAAAAATAAAACATAAATGCCCTTAGCTGAAAATCTAATTCAACAAACTGCTGTTTAAGTACTTTAATGACATCCTCCGGAAACACAAGATAGCTCGTTGTTAACCACGGTCGGAAAATTGTAATTAATTATCGTTACTCGCGGTCGGCAAAGTTGCGGTGAACTCACGAACACGACAAAGTACACAAAGTACAATCAACAATGTATAACTTCGTTACTGAAAAGTTGCGTATATAATTTTTTCTTACAAAATACAAACGATTTCAAACACAAAATACACCTTATAAGGGATAAAGCCTTGCTCTAGACACGCCCCTATAATTTCAATTTTTTCAGAAACTAATTCTTACCAAAGAAAATATTACCCTGAAATTCACAAAAAACGCTCCATCTTAACGCAATGACAGAGCGACCAGAACAATTTGAAAAGTTTTAGACGTAAAAGAAAATGAGCTCAGATAATACGCTTTATTAAAATTAAAATGCAAAAAAATATTGAATCGGCTCAGTTTTGTAAAGGAATACGAAAGATCTGTCTCGTGAAAATTCTTCAGATTCTTCGCAAGCCTCGCTGGAATTTTTCCTTAAACCGTTTTTATTTTATAATGTCTTATATTTTCTCTGTTACTGTATCATCAAATGTTAGTTATAGACCTAATACTACAGGACAAGTTATTGATGACAGTTCAGCCAATGGTTTAGACTTTATGAATCCATTGGCATACCACTCACGTAGAAGTTAATTACCTGTGAAAATCACGAGAATTTCATTGAGCCAGCAAGTGCGAAGCATCTCCGTTTCAGCTTGGGCAAAAATGCTTTCGTATGTTTGTCCGGCTGTTCAACTCCATCTGTATGTAGTCCATCTGTAGTTTTCTTCAACCGACTCTCGTGAAATTTTGTGAACAGGTTCGATAGTAACTTATGTGGTTCTTTTTGTTAATTCAGTTATTGTTTCTTTTTAAAACGTTCTAGATTGGAAACGTAAAAAAAAAAATTCAGTCGTGAGGCCTTCACTCACAGAACCATTAGTGAAATAAAATGCTATAAAAATATATTGCATTGTTTAAATATAACACAGTCATGAACGACAAGTAATACTGACAAACGTCCCGGGGGTGCCGGGCTGTAATGACAACCCCCCATTCCTACCTGTGAGTGTCGTAAGAGGCGACTAAAGGTTAAATACCGGGAGGTGGGCAGCAATGCCTTCTGAGGAATTGATATCGTAAACTGCGATCCCTAAGACGACTGCCAAGCGTGGGGATTATGGCAAACCGCCCCTTAATGGGGGAAACTGTGTTCAGCAGTGGACAATCCAACTGATACAGTACAATACAGACAAATCGTTAACCATTTCATTTTTTTCAGTACATTTAGAGGGAACTTTATGTATAATCTAACTCAACTCTATTTGAAGTGAACAAAAGAAGATAGATTTTAACGATACAATATTGGTTCAAGAGGTTTGCTTAAATCTTTCCAAAATACTTTAAAATTCAACACTTGCTTAATTTTTGGCATTATGTTATCGACTGGCGTCATCGTAATTGAACAATTTAGATGCAATTATAATACTATTTTGTTTATCCGTTTACGACATCAATAAACCAAATGGGTGTCTGCAATATTGGAATGGGCCTGTGTGTTTAGGTAGACTATTATCATCTTTGCTGTTTACATACTTACTTCTCAATCATATTGTTAATGCTTAATAACGATGATTTATGAATAGTATATGTATAATATAATATATATACATAACAATTGTACGTTACAGAAAGTTTGCAGCTTCTTAGGCCGCGTTCAGAAGTCACTAAGGGAATGTAAAAGTTATCTGTAGTTCTTGGAAGTACTCATAGACTGGCTTAATTAGTCGTTCTTAACAGATCAACTAAGTTAAGCAACGTCCACCGCGGTTATGTCTTACATGGGTGACCTCTAGTGGCATTACTACTGAGCGTGCACCGGAGGGCATGTTAGTCGTCCGTCCGGTTGTTGTCTTAGGATGACAGTCGTTATAGCATGGTGATTGGGCATTTTACGAATGCTACCCTGGCCAGCTGCTACCGTCAAGTAGGCATATCGTCAATCTGTCGCACAAGAACCTAACAGTGTGTCCCGGTAGCAGTCCTTGAGAGCCACTAAAATAACAGGCACATGATATTAAACAACGGTATGTCTCAGTGAGACGGGCGCAATGCAATTATTATAATAGACATGCGTCTATTATAGGCAGAGATTAGTCCACTTAACATCAGGTGGGCCTTGCGCTTGTTCCGCTACAATTACATAATAAAAAAATCAGTTTTTTGGTGTTTCGTTATTGAAAATTTTCGGTAAGTAGCGGAATTAAATGTTTCCAAAAGCATCTCTATAATGCCCTACAAAAGGGAACGTATACAAAGCAAAAATATACGCAATCTACTCAATACGCAAAAACTATAACTATTTCTAATAACATACAATGAAGATGGTATTTTTATCTCAATTAGGATCTCAAATCGGTTAGTAAATTAAGTTATTACGAGTAGACAAAGAAAAGAAGAGAGGAAGTAATGCTTCACCTATGACTTCGGTCAACTGAAAATCTGGACTTGATGCAATGACCTCATCCTGGTTATTATCCTAATAAGTATGCATTTAATGCTCGCTGTTTACCTGTACATAATGTTCATAATATTCTATTTTAAACCATGGAGGAAGGAAGTGCGGTACTGTTTACTAATTAAATAAATTCAAAGCAGTTGTACAATACTAAAATACTCCTATGACCTTCATTGTTATCTGCTGTCTGTTAATAGCCAGAAAAATCTTTGACAACGACATAAGATTTCACTAACACATGTGCCACTACGTGTAAGTATAGATCTGTGGCAGAAATCCCAAGACTTCCCATTCCAGTCGATTATAGATAATGTATGCTTAACACTTCCCAAAAAAACTTCTGTCGTTGTCTCATAATGAATAATTAGAATAATAATTCGGAAAAACGAGAACATTTCCCGTCATAAAAATGATTCCCAGAACCATATTGAACTACAAAGAGATTTTTCTCGAAATAACCGAGCATCATATGAATAGCGTGTGACAAATTTAGATCAGTCCTACGACAACAAAGAGTGTCTGAATAGTCACGGCTGAGTGACATGTGACCATTAGAGTCTACAGCTCATCCAACACCGCTGTTACTGGCAGGCCAGACACCATTTTTACACGACTGCCCAAAAAAAGGAGAGTTATGTTTATAGGGTTCATGTATGTTTGTGAGTTTATTTATTCCACCATAACTTCTCAACGGCTCAACCGACTTTAATGTATAATATATCTTTTGATTCGTCTTGATAGCTCAGGTGACACTAGGTACATAAAAGAGTAACAAAAATAAACGGGCGGATTCTAGAAGACATATTTTAAGAAAAAGAAAATATTTTTTATTTGGGAGAAAAAATATTTTCTTTAATATAAGATATTTTTTCTTTGGGTGAAAATATATTTTCTTTTCTGTAAAATATTTTTTCTTTGGGAGAAAAAATATTTTCTTTACTCTAAAATATTTTTTTTTGGGAGAAAAAATATTTTCTTTACCCACCGAGTGGGGTTTCAAAATGAAAGGCTTTAAGAAACGATTCTATGTATGTATAACTTGCAGTTTTCATTTCAATGGAACGATAAAACGCTTAAAGAAAATAAATAATATGCAGTCGGTTTTTTTAATTTTCAATTACTTACTTGTGTTCTAAACGGAAAGTACAGACTTCATCACTCACGAAGTCGCGCCCCTCCACAGTAAATTATTAATGCGCAATTGTACGTGTAGACCTCGTTTGTACACGACGACGTCTTAGTGTGGGTGTAAATACTAATGGTACCTTCTTATAACAATGTTTTATACAAAAAAGGCAATTGACTTTACACTCAAAAGTGTGAAATACTTAACTTGTTGAAGTCGGTCCCATGCGCACAATATTGTGATAAAAGGTACTTTTGAACTATCATCTTCAACAAGTTGTTTCACACTTTGGAGTGTCGAAGTCGGTTTCATTATTTTGTAAAACAAAAAAAAACTCCGTTTTATGTGACCCTTACTACTTACGGGATCTATTGTCATTCACTGTCAATGACTATATCATCAATATAGTAAAACACTATTTTTGTGTGTCAAATTTAAATGGGACCACACGGGAAGCATCAGCTTTCAAATAAAAAAGAATAATAAGAAATATTTTTTAAATATTTTAATAAAACATTAAATTAATATGTTAATAAAGCACTTAAAAAATATATCTAGTGACAATTCCGCCTAATTTTCCTGTTCGTGCGCTCGTCGAGTCAATACCACCCGAGGTTTCTTCGTGTAGAAGCGACACGCGTCGAAAATTCTTCCGGTTTGGCTACGTGACGTCACAAACGCCAACAGGTAAATTAGGCAGAATTGTCACTAGATATATTTTTAATATTTTTAAGTGTTTTATTAAAATATTTTAAGAATATTTATTATTATTAAATATGGATTTCCGCAAAGTAACGCCTGAATCTATTCATTATAAAAAAAGAATCATCAAAGTCGGTTCACCCAGTAGAAAGTGATGTGATAAAAAAACTTAAAAAAAAGAAAAAAATACACTCGAATTCAGAATTTCCTCCTTTTTTGAAGTAGGTTAAAACACAGAGTAACTCCAAACCAATTATGCAAAATAAGAAATGACTGCAACTCACATGTATATATTGGACTGCCGCCAGCATTTCCCAAAACAATTTGGAACTTCTTCGAAACCGTTTGGGAATCACGCGAAGACATATGAAGGCCCGCTTCAGCGGATAATTCAAAATGTTAATAGTATTTTTTAGCTTGTAGCTTAATATCATAGCAATTGTACAAGATCATGATATTCGAAAGTTCAAAACAATATTGGTCGTATTATCTTGAACAGTTATTGGCTATTATTAACTTACTAAAACCGTCAAATATATTAAAAACTAGTAATAACAAATATTGTTAAAGTATTTTAAAAAAACTTCGTTTAGAAGCGGAACGCGTCGAATACTCTTCCGGTTTGGATGCGTGGCGTTTGTGACGTCACGTTGGCTTAACAGGAAATTAGGCGGAATTGTCACTAGATATATATCATTTTTATAAAGATTTTTTAAGTGTTTTATTAAATAATTAATTTAATGTTTTCTTAAAATACTTTTAAAATATTTGGTATTATTAAAAATGGATTTCCGCAAAGTAACGTCTGAATCTATTCATTATATTATTAAAAACTAGCTTTCCGGCCACCCGCGGGTACATCGGTTATTACGCAAAACCATTAACATCTTTTTGCGCAGTTGGATAAAAACTATTCTGTGTCCTTCTCCGGGTCTCAAACTATTTCTATACCAAATTTCATCCAAATCGATCCCGTACTTTCAGAGCCTATTCAATGCAAACAAACAAACAATCAAATCTTTCCTCTTTATTATATTAGTTTAGACTAACAGAGCCCCGCGTTTACACTCGCTTGGTGATGGATGATGATGATTAAAAGTATCATATGTGTTAATCATGGCACGCATGGTGGAAGGGAATTTTGCGAATGCCCGCCTGGCTATCGACCACCCTCAAGTAGAAAGTCTGTCGCCAAGCACCGAAAGGTGTGTTCCGGCAGTAGTCCTTGAGAGCCAGTGAAATTACAGGACAATGAGACTTAACAACTATGTCTCAATGTTACGGGCGCAGTGCAATTCGTGAGTTGTCATGAATTGCAACTGTTATAGGCAGAGGTTAGTCCAATTAACATCAGGTGGGGCTCGAGCTTGTTACGTCCCAATAACATTAAAAAAAAAAAAAAAACCAGCGCCTCATCTACCTCCATGCCATATGTCATCAAAATTGGTCTAGCCGTTTGAGCGTGAAGATGTAATAAACATACAAACACGCTCACAAACGTTCGCCTTTATAATATTAGTATGATAAGGATCGATTTGTTACTACCAAATATTCATTAGAAATAAATTATAAATTTTTATCCATTTATTTCACATAGATATATCCAATTGTATTATTGTCACATATAATGTACCTACATAATAAAAATCTATTTTAAACATAGCATCGACGTAAAGTCTAAATTTTTTATAGTATTTATGGTTCACTATTTTGCCGATAATGGCTTACACATAAAGAGGCTGTCGTGAGATTTTTTGTAGGACAATACAATGATAAACATTTCCGTTATACTATTATGTACGTCTGATACTAAAGGTTTTTGCAGCGCACGCGAGAATATGTCGCATATGGCAGATTATTTTCCTAGATTTATATTTTTGGACAATTCACACATCTTTATAAATTACTAGGTTTTCGGCCGCGGCTCATCCCGCGTTTATTTAGGTTATCACGCAAAACCTCCTTTTGCGCATTTGGTAAAAAAGTATTCTTTGTCCTTCCCTGGGTCTCAAACTATTTCCTGACATCGACATCTTCGTGAACCCAATGCCACTTTATTCATATAAAAAAAAATGAAGATAATATAAGACCTCTGAGGCCATTCTTTCGCTCGATATGTGAGATGTACGACAATCTTAATCGATTGTCACGTCGGTGATTCAAGAATCGAGGCACCGTTGGATTTGCTCCAATTAACTACAATATAGCTTGGCATAGTTAGAGAATTCTTTAGAACACGTTAGCAATTTATTTTACTTTCTACAGGACGCCAACATACAATAATAAATTTCAGCAATGATGGCTGAGCGGTAATAGCTTGGACTGCCGTGCCGCAGGTCCCTGGTTCGATCCTCACCGCCGGCTTGAGCTTCAACGCATGGTGGTAGGGCATTTTAATCATCCAAATGCCCGCCCGGCTAGCTACCACTCTCAAGTAGAAAATCTGTCGCCAAGCACCTAACGGTGTGTTCCGGCAGCTGTCCTTGAGAGCCAGTAATTCTAGTTTAGCCTGAACAACATCTTCGACCACATCATCACTTACTATCAGGTGAGATAGTGGTCAAAGGCTAGTATATCAGGAATAAAAAAATAATATTAGGTCCTTACATATGAAATTGGCGTTTTTCGTACTGGCCACTTTAATCACGAATTTCTCCTCTTTGGTAAGGAATTCCAAATTCAAATTTGTACAGCTATAGACTCATGTATTTGTCGATGATCGTCATTCATTTGATTTTTTTCTTCTGTTTTTTTCTGTTTGCGTCACTCATTTTACAAAATGGAAAACCTTAAATATCGCATTATTTACGAGTACGAGTTCCGCCGTGGCACTAGTGCTGCGGAAACAACTCGAAGGGTGAATGATGTGTATGGCGGTCGTGTTGCAAAAGAAAACACAGTTCGTTTTTGGTTCCAACGTTTTCGTTCTGGAAATTTCGACCTGCAGAACAAGACCCGTGGACGGCCTGAGACTCAAGTTGATAATGAAGAGTTGAAGGCTATTGTGGAAGCGGATCCATCGCAAACCACGTCCGAGTTAGCTGCAGGCTGCAATGTTAGTGATAAAACTGTTTTAATTCACTTGAAGCAAATTGGGAAGATTAAAAAGCTTGAAAGGTGGGTACCTCACGAATTGACTGAAACAAACCGGCAAACGCGCGTCGACTGCTGCGTTACATTACTAAACCGGCACAATAATGAAGGTATTTTAAACCGAATCATTACCTGTGATGAAAAATGGGTTCTTTACGATAATCGGAAGCGCTCAGCGCAATGGTTAGATCCTGGCCAGCCAGCCAAATCCTGCCCCAAGCGAAAATTAACCCCAAAAAAGTTACTTGTAAGCGTTTGGTGGACTAGTGCCGGTATTGTTCATTACAGTTTTTTCAAATCTGGCCAGACTATTACGGCTGATGTCTATTGTCAGGAATTGCAAACCATGATGGAAAAGCTAGCGGCTAAACAACCTAGGCTGGTCAATCGCTCCACGCCACTGCTGCTTCACGACAACGCTAGACCACACACTGCGCTACAGACGGCTACTAAATTAGAAGAGCTTCAATTGGAAAGTCTAAGACATCCTCCGTACTCCCCGGACCTTGCTCCAACAGATTACCATTTTTTTCGAAATTTGGATAACTTCTTGCAAGGGAAAAAATTCAACTCCGATGGGGCAGTCCAAATCGCCTTCAAAGATTTTATTGATTCCCGTCCGACTGGTTTTTTTAGTAAAGGGATCAATGAACTACCTATGAGATGGCAAAAGTGCATAGAAAATAATGGTTCATACCTTGATTAATTAAATATATTATATTAAAAAATATTCGACTTTTTGTTCCTCCCATACAAAACGCCAATTTCATATGTAAGGACCTAATATATTATAACAATAAAGTAGCTTATTTTTTCTGCCTAATCCATTTTACTGTTTGAACGAATTTATGATTTTTGAGTCGCCATTCTTAAAATAATGTTGTGGGATCGTTTTGGCAAGGTCCACCGTTGAATACAATGACGAAATCTTAACGATGAGCATTCAAATTCATTAAATGTATGTAATTTCCTGGTCTTTACGGTTCATATACGGTCACAATGATTTGCGGCTTGCTTACAATAGGTGTGAAGCCTTGCAAGGTCTGCCATGTTAACACATTGGACATATTTCGTAATATGACAATACAAGATATTTACCTGAAATATTATGAACCCCTGAAGGACCAAGGTACGGACAGTGCTTGAAAAGGCATAAGAGTAATTTTATTTGAAATAGTTTACAGAGGTTCAGTTTGTAATATAGTTCACGTAGAAAAAATTTCGGGGTTGTTAATAACATCAGGTGTATTATTAATGACCCAGACATAAACTTTGTCAACAATTACTATCAGACTACAACATTAAAATATCATTGTTTCATTTCCTCGCTCTTACAGTGAAAAACTGAGTGTATAACTCGAACATAAAACCCATTTTAGCCTTGGTTTACATATTAGCCGTCGCCATTGCCTTGAGCTGTTAAAAATCTCGGCTAAACTGACTTGTTTTATGCACTCGTTGTAATACCAGCAGCAGGGAAGGAGACCGTCTTCATGCCCTGTAACATAAATATTAATCACTATCATTTCATTCGTACATTTCTTTGAAAAATCTCTTTATCTGTCATTTTCTGTCAGCTTCCCACGCTTCGGAGAAGTGAACTTGGCACGTTATCTGCGCTTATCATCACGTCAGCGACCTTGAGCGGGTGCGTGCGAATATGTGTTTATGTAACCGGTCGAATGAACTGCATTACATAAACGTACGTTGGAAGACTGTTCAGGTAGTTTACCTACAGCTGTTTTGAAGCGTTTTTTATAGGTTTCGGAACAAGCACGATGCCAATCTGATGTTAAGTGGTATCCTCTGCCCATAACAGATGCATTTCGTCACAAGTTACGAAATGCTCTGCGCCCCTCACGAGATAAAGTTTTTAAGTCTCATGTCATGTGCCTCTTGCAATCTTTGATATTGGGTAAAGGCATATTTTTCTCCTTGATTACCATGAAGGTTTGGTGTAAAGGAGAGCAGCAGCTTTTACCATGTTTATATATTCTTCTTCTTTATTCTTCTATTGAATGTTTGATGGTGTATATATTAGTCATAAGAGCTCAATAAATAAAGATAATTCCTTCACATACAGAAACACTTTAAAACAAAATACACACATTCAAACATGCATTATAATATGTAGTATAGATCTTAGAATGCTCACTCCTTATTGTACTTTCCGTTATCTATTTCCATAAATGCACTTTTCACATTTTCACCTATAATCTGCGGATTGGGGGCCCTGGTGACTTGTAAACCTAACCTAACTCACCCACCAGTCTCTCACAACACAGGTATACGTGTAGTGGAATACAAGTATCACATAATCTTTAATAAGTTAAGATGTGGAGAGAAGAATAAAGAATATTTTTTTTATTTTTTTTACCGGCGGTATGCCTTTATTAACCAAATACTACAAACTATATACAACACTAAAGCTACTACAATAAAAGCATTTGGACTCATAGGCAGTCCAAATGCTCTAGCCCACTATCAGTTGGCAGCGTGCCCAGCATTCTGGCAGCATTGCCCCGTTGAATTGCAATGCTTATTCTTTGAGCCAAAAAGGTGCCAGCATTTTGATCACGAAAGAATATTGTATTGTATATACCTACTTAGTTATAGTAATAAGGTTTGGCAACAGAAACCTTATGACCACCCTTAGCTACAATAATCTTGTACAACTTAGAAAGCGTGAGAAATGTAAGGACTGATGTACCGTTAGCACTGCTTTAAGGATTATTTGACTTGTAAAAGCATTAGGTTTATTGCTGGGTCCTTTGGCTTACAACAGATTGTAAAGTTAAGGACTAGCGGGAATATTTGTGTAGCTAACGGTGCACTGAAAAAAAAGGACTTTAAGGCTTAAATCAAATTTGATCTTTTACCGTTGAATTGTACCTACGTAAGATGAATTCACAACTCTTAAGATGATTTTCACCAATCAATAAAAATGTACCATGTTTTATAATAAACACAACCGTCAAAATCGCCTTCCGTAAAGTATTTTCAGAATTGAACTTGTTATACGATAATAATTGCAGTATTGACCATAAAATATACCTTACTTTGACGGCGGTTTATATACGGTGATTATCACTATAACGTACGACTTAATCAGCCTCATCGAAAAGTCAATATTTAAGAAAGACCACAAAATACACCTTAAATGAAGACGAAAAGAAACATTCGCCTTCACTGACCTCGTTTAACGCCTTCTAGTTGGAAGGCGTTTTTGTACGTTTTTACGTTTGGTCGGTTTTTTGCCTTATACCATATAAATTGACCGTCATTAGGGCGCTTTTGACTTAAGATTTTTCTCAGTGTGGGAACTGTCCGACACGGACGTTGTTATGTTGCCATTCCTTTAACTCTCACGGGAGAGCCCACAGATATCGAGGAGAGCCCTAGAAAAGAGTTTATAAGGCTTGTTATTAGGACGACCCAGTTAGTAGACGGAGGTAGAAACGAACCAGTTAGTCTCACTAGTCGAAATGCGTATATTATTTTTTATTTTTAATATTTATGGCTGATAGTTTAGCCTTTGACCACTATCTCACCTGATGGTAAGTGATGATGTTGTCGAAGATGTTGTTCAGACTAACCTAGAAGTACTGGCTCTCAAGGACTGCTGCCGGAACACACCGTTAGGTGCTTGGCGACAGATTTTCTACTTGAGGGTGGTAGCTAGCCAGGCGGGCATTCGCAAAATGCCCTACCACCGTGCTATAACGACTGCCATCCTAAGACAACAACCGGGACCGACGGCTTAACGTGCCCTCCGAAGCATGGAAACGCTCAGTAATGTCACTAGCGGTCACCCATCCAACTCATGACCGCGCGCGACGTTGCTTAACTTTGCTGATCGGTTGAGAACAGCTAAGTAACTTACTAACGTACCGTACTAACTTCGCTACGAGCGCTTCAGAAAATATCTCTTAGAAGCTAAGTTATTTTGCCCTCTCTCTATGGTATAAATATATTCTCTATACTATACAATATATACACAAATACAATACAATAAACATATACAACGATCAAAATAATCTGAATGATTCAATGAACGATCACTTTTTATCATGATTCATATAAACATTAATGTTTCTATGTTCGTCTTGTACGCATTCGATCGTCGTTCATCCTATTTAAATGTATTGTTGATGTAGCGAACAATGTTGCGAGCGTGAAAGCTAGTTTGACATAAAACAGATGTGTCTAAAAGTTTTCCATATGGTATCTAATTTTCAAATTCTAACTGTTCTCTGCCTGCGTAACTAATTATGAAAAGTATATTATGTGCTGATACAGGAGGTAAACTATCTATATTTGTTTGGCGGAGGTACATATGAACAGGGTGCTGGCTTGTAAGTAGGTCAAAAAATTGTTTTAACATACAGAGAAGTACTTAATGCTGCCAGCATTCTGGTCACTTTTCCCTCCACCAGAGATTTTATTAGATTTTTACTGCAATATGTCTACCCTAAGTCATCCTAAGAATTGTAAATGAAAATAATAAAAAAACATACAAATAAATCTATATCCCAACTTTGATCTAAATCCATTCAGCCGTTTCAGCTTTCAACTTTTTGATTCACTCATCAAAAAGTACTTACCAAACACTCACAAACTTTCGCATGTAGTATACTAGTAAACAGACTTAAATTTTAATAACAATAAACTACTGAAATATCCCTCAAGCATTATTGTGTCATTGTTAAAGAAATTGATCAAACCTCAATAGCTCTGTCAATGCATACGCTTTATTTGTATTATACTGCTATAACTCATTTCAAAAGTCATAAACATAAACTGTTTATAAAGAACCCACATTCGGCACATCACTTTTATGTCGGGATCTTTTAAACAAACTCCTGGCAATAGTAACAAGTGGAGGTGAAACGTGATGATTACGTCATTGCTACGGCTAAACACGTGTGTGTTCAAGTCTCGTGAAAGAAAGTAAATAACTGGCTAATTTATTACTTTTCGGGTACAAATAGAAAGGTAGACGATGAAACAGCGAATGTATTTAATTTAAGATGGTTCAGTACTTACATATGTTTGTGTTGTTCTAAATCTGAATCACAAACAATGCTTTTGAAACTGAACGCAATGTTGATGGAGACGCCGCATCGCGGCCCATCTTCTTATTTAAATCTGACGTCATCAATGATTCATCAAATGTATATTACATGATATGTACTTATTCAAAGATTCAGTTATTGATAATTATCATTCCTTCAAGACCTATCAGAATCCCATTCAGTAATGAACTGACACTTAAACTTAATATCAAGATAAACCGAGCATAAACTTGATATGTCTATTTTTAGTATCCATTAAATTAATTAAGATATTGTTAATGTTGTTTTCATTCTAGGCGGAGAAAATAAAGGATATACAACATAAAATGCAGGACATAGTAACCTTGCAGGAGTTTCTCTCCTCTATTATTCTCAACCACTGAAATAAAATTAGTTACCGGATGAAATACAATTTCCCATTTATAAACATAAATCATTCTCATATGAGTTTATTGGTTTAGGGATTTGCAAAGACTTATAACGTAAAGCGACGACTGATGCTCTATTATAAATTAAACTTCGGAATATTAAATGCGGTTACTGCCTTTGGAATTTAAGAAAATGTATGCCGTGTGTTAAAAATAGATCTCTGTTATATGTATTAGCTGACTTTAAGTCATTGTGATTAACTGAATGCTAAAATGTTCTCCTGATTTTCTACGATCGATGCGTAGCTGAATTACTTGTGATTGTATTGATTTTTTGATGGAATGAAACATAAATATGAGAATCTTGGGATCGATTGCAATAGCTGTTAGGATCCCTAAAAACCTGTCCGTCCGGTCACATGCTATCAACTTCGATTTATGGAAAGAACTTGTCGAACAAGTGATTGCATAAAACGAACCTGATTAAAACCTGTTTCACTATCGTTTCAAGACCCTATTAAATTCGTGTGCATTACTATTCAGGTCTTGTATCAGTCGTGATTACGTATAATGTCGCTCCGCTAGGCGTGTCGTGTGTGTGCTCATCGCAATCTTTAGCAAGTCCTATGACAATGGCGGTTTGTCTTCAGTGTTCATCGTTGCCGGTGAACCTTGAGCAGAGATTTAAGATTGCCATTGTTATTCGTCCTTTATTACTGGGACCTGTGCCTTGAGCTAGTTAAGCGCAAATATATATGGCAAGAATACCATTGTATACATTTTTCTTTTTATCAGTTTGAGAACCATGGGGTGTACTGAATTCCAGGCCTTATCTAAAGTCCATATTTATATAATGCCCGTTGAACATAACGCGAGCATGTACTAAAATAATGGCTTTATTGAAAAACAGTCAAGAACTCGTCGACATTATCGGCATAACTGAACGTAACCGGCCCTGTCTATTTGAAATAAAAACTGTTTATTTGATTATTCTTCTAAAGAGTTCTCACAGGTGACAATTTTCACTCTGATGCTAATATGTCAACAAACTTTCTCATAAATGGACTTTCACTAAAACACTTTATCGGTCTAAATTGTGTGGGAGAATTGATTAACATTACTTTTCATGTTGATACAAGTTCTTCGGATTTACGACGGGAATCGTAGTCCTTAAACTGAGATCTACACCAAGATGTTGTTGTTTGTTGTCTTATTTTTATAATATCTAGGTATCTAATATCTATTTATGTTTTCTTTTCTCATGATTTTGATAAAACCCGACCTTTGAAGTAAGTATTTAGTATATATTATGTAATCACGACTCGGATTGATTTACGCTATTACTTTCGTGGCTATTTCATGTTAACAAAGCTGCTTTACTCGGAGGTTGTCAGCCTTCATCTACATAGATGTCAAAACTTCATTAACAGAACCGGAGATGTCGCATTATTTCAACATTTACCATAATTTGTTTAGACCTTGTCTTGACCTGACCCTCATCCGCGTATTTTGAACTCTATTATTACAAAATAAGAGTCGAATCCAATGCCAACTCTTCGAGAGTGGTTCACCCAATGTCTTTATTGATTCTATGTGTGTGTTCAGTATTCCTTTGTATTATTATTTTAAATCAGAAATTTGAAATTATCTGGCTTGATAATTTATTATTAATTGATATTATTCGTATAATATGACTGTTTTTGGATAAAAAAGATTTACTATCGAGCGATATTGATTGAGTTTATTGTTAATTCACAAAATTATTGTATAAAGGTTTGAGGGTAATAAATTTGTAGGTAGATTGCACATGTGCACCAAAAATCGGGTTATTCCCAAACTGTCATTGTAGACAAGAAACATCAAAATCAATTCTATGAATGACCATTATCCAAAAATATATCATACACATCTGTTGTGAAACCATTGCTTGGATATCACAAACTTATAATTATAAAATGATGTGGTTCAATTAACAAAACACTTTCATAATAATTTTCCTCCTTGCAGTGCTCAATCATACGTCGCGAATAAGATTTACGAGTTACCGCTAAATGTCTCACAAAGTAAACGCAGCTTCGGGAAGTCCGAACTTCTATCTACATCTTGCTATAATCATCATTATCGTACGAGGATGGCCAATGCGTGCGATTCAGCCAGTATTCATTCGGCCGCGTCCGCGAGCTAGCACTCGCGTTGCGCGGTAGTATTTTGGCGCGTGCTGGCCGTTGCATTCCACTAAAAGAAATAAAACTTCCCGCGCCGCGTTGCCGGTCGTTTGTAGGTCTTCGCGCGTTTTTTGTGACGTTTAGGCGCGTTCATTTCATTTCAGTGTTCAGTGTTTTGTTTGAACAAGTGATTTGTTTTGTTAAAGGTATGTTAATGTCAGATTAGTTGACCGTGACCCGATTATCTTATGTTTGTTTAATGTTTAGCCTTTGTCTAGGACGTGTAGCATGTTAAATCAAATGATAACTTATTAGTTTTCTTGGATTGTCTAAATTCATAGTTTGATCCATAGATATTTAGACTCTATGATGGTGTGCAAATTTAAAGTTGCTCACGGATTTAAGTTTAAGTTTTCTTGTCTCAATCAATCGCTTGTATTGCATATCATCGGCATTTGTCGTTCCTAATAAAATAAAGTCCCTAACTATGGTCTTTACATTAAATTCATTTTTAAAATGATCTGTTAAATAATAACGAAGCTAGGTTGTGATATTAACTATCATGATATATATATCTAACCGTGGCAAAGGCAAAAAATGCCTAAAACTTTCGATTGTACTAAATTTCACTTCAATGATCTCGGAGAAATCTTCATCTGACACAAATATTTGTGCGTTAGAGATTTAGATAATTATTAATTTCATTTACGATAGCGGATACGTTCCATTCAACATACTATTAGTCAAAGTAAAACCCGTAACCGATGTGTCTGATATGCACTCAACCTCACCGAGCCATAATTACTGCGTATAATGTTATAACATTTTGTTGAAATGTTAGATTAATTAAATTAAATAGTAAGTATCAAATTTTTGTAGATCTCTCCACGAAAAAAACGTAAGCAAAGACTGGTAGGTTAGCGCTTCTGACGAGTGGAGAAAAAATGCGCGAAATATTGCCTAACATTAAAATTCTGATGTAAAGTTATGTATGTATAGTGCTTCTAATTGTATTTTATATGTTATTCGAAACGTGTTATTGGGGCATGTTTATTAAAAAATAAATACATTATTGGATTCATTTTTGTTTTGTTTTTGTGATGGAACAAGCTCGGGGCCCACCTGATGTTGAGCGTACTAACCTTTGCCTATAACGGATGCATTTCGTCACAAGTCACGAATTGCACTGCGCCCGTCGACTTGAGACATAGTTCTTTTTTTTTTTTATGCCTTATAGGTTAGCCTTTGACCACTATCTCACCTGATGGTAAGTGATGATGTGGTCGAAGATGTTGTTCAGGCTAACCTAGAATTACTGGCTCTTAAGGACAGCTGCCGGAACACACCGCTAGGTGCTTGGCGACAGATTTTCTACTTGAGGGTGGTAGCTAGCCAGGCGGGCATTCGCAAAATGCCCTACCACCATGCTATAACGACTGCCATCCTAAGACGACAACCGGGACCGACGGCTTAACGTGCCCTCCTAAGCACGGAAACGCTCAGTAGTAATGTCACTAGCGGTCACCCATCCAACTCATGACCGCGCGCGACGTTGCTTAACCTTGCTGATCGGTTGAGAACAGCTAAGTAAACTTCGCTACGAGCGCATCTAAATTGTTATCATATTATTTAGAGCTTATAGTGCAATTCAACAAAGTCATTCGTTCCTACCATAGTAATGAATTAGGGATGTAATCGAATCAGTATAAATCTACAATATATATTCACGTTTTGATATTTTTATCGTCCCACTGACTGGTTTGCTATAAAGTGCCAAATGAATATCTTGCTATATACATTTATATTTTATTCATCTTAAATCTATCACGTATACTATCAAGGTTTTATGTAAAGGCATATTTAAAGCAGTTTATGCATACGAATGTTCTTAATACATCGCAGTCCTTGTATGTTTGTATGTAATTATGCTCATTGCCTACTTCTCGTGTTTATATGAGTTATTGAGGCGTTTCTTTGTCTGATATCCGCCTGTTATTTTGTTAAAAATATGCCCATAACCGTTAACAATTTTTTAAATTTAACTGCTGGCCTTGAAGGTTTATTTATGTTAGTAAAGAATTTTATTTTGCCCTTTTGTTTCATTCTTCTTTTTTATTTTCTTTGCTTCATTATTAAGCTTGTTTTATTTATTTATTTTTAATTTTATCTAATTGTATATTTTTTAATTAATATGTAACATATATCTTATTACAATATAATTTAATAGCTTATTTTATTATATTGTACTATGTATGTAAATAGCAGATTGCTCTTATTGATATTTACACAAATATTTGGTAAACTGAAATAGAATCACTCACATCACTGTAGTTTCAACCACATGCGGTGGTAATTTGCTCTTGTGTGACCTGTATGTAGTTTTGTATTGCTATTGTAGCGACTTATATATACCAGCTTCTTTTAACTAAGTTTGGTAGTCTCGTTTTTTTTACTACCGATGCAAAAAGAGTGTTATAAGGTTTACTGTGTCTGTCTGTGGCATCGTTGCTCCTAAACGAATGGACCGATTTTAGTGTGGTTTGTTTTGTTTGAAAGGAGATTTGATCAAGATGGTTCTTGCTACAATTTATAAAGTTTTATTTGATTGTTGACCGTTGTGGCGGGGATTATTTAAATACACTCGAGAGCAATGAATCCGGGTCACTTAAAGAATGTTAAAAATCTCGGAAACTAAAAATGATAGGTTAATGCAATAAATTGTATTTAATAGACAATGTAATACTCCTTAAATGAAAGTAAAAAAAATATGAGTCACCATACATTTTATTAACACAAAATTACATAAAGAAAAAAACTGCTGATCTCTCCTTAAAACAAAAATAGGAAACATGAAATTTTTGAACTTTATTACGATTTTCTTGAATTTTAATACTTCGTATTGCCTCCTCGTGCTTCCATTACTGCGTTTACGCGGTTTGGCATGCTGTACACCAAGTTCCTTATACGATTTTGGGGAATATTCTCCCATTCCTCTGTGAGAGCAATTTTGAGCTCACGAAGCGTGATTGGGGGAGGGTTTCGTTGTTTTACGCATCTGCCTAGCTCGTCCCAAGCATGCTCGATCGGGTTGATATCCGGGCTGCGCGCTGGCCACTCCATACGAGTAATGTTCATCTCTTGAAGGTAGTCATTCACAATCCTACCTGTATGAGGTCGGGCATTGTCATGCATAAATATAGCATCCTCACCTAAATTGACCATAAATGGACCAACGTGATCATTGAGGATTTCTTCCACATATCTTACGCTAGTTAAAGAGCCATTTTCTATGATCACCAGCTCTGTGCGACTTTCAGAAGAAATTCCGGCCCACACAAGTACAGACCCACCACCGTAGGCTACTTTTTCTTCGATGCATGCTTGCTTGAATCTTTCCCCTGGTCTTCGATACACTCTGTGTCTTCCATCGTGCTTGTAGAGCATAAATTTTGATTCGTCGGAGAACATAACTTTTGACCAATCTTCAATACTCCAATTTACGTGGCTCTGGGCATATCTTAGTCTCGAAATACGATGCCCACGCTCCAGTTTAGGGCCGTTTGCAGGTCTAAGGGGTTTTAAGTTAGATTCAGCAAGCCGACGTCTTACTGTCCATGCACTTGGGTTACTTCCTCCGAGGCGTCGAAACTGATTGGTGAGTTCAGTTCCTGTGAGAAAGCGATTTCGAAGCATGGTGTTCACCAAGTATCGGTCTTCTCGTGCTGTGGTACACCTGGTTCTGCCCGTTCCTGGTCTGCGTAGGTTAGAACCAGTTTCTTCGTAACGTCGGAGAACTCTTTGTACTGTTGACAGCGACACACCGACAGTCCTGGCTGTATCGCGCTGACTCCGGCTGGTTTCCAGCATTGTAAGTATTCTGGTGCATTCTTCAGGCGTAAGCGACATAATTTCAGCTTGAATAATGAATATAGAGGACTATCAACATGGTTTATGTACCCACATAAATGACAGATTACAAACAAAAGCAAAACCAAATGCTGTAATTTCGTAGTTCCATCTTCGAAAGTGGCCCTTTTTCAAATTTGATTTTTTTATGATATAACTTTACAATAACTAAGAAGTTTTAATACCTTCATTTAAGGAGTATTACATTGTCTATTAAATACAATTTATTGCATTAACCTAGCATTTTTAGTTTCCGAGATTTTTAGGATTCTTTAAGTGACCCGGATTCATTGCTCTCGAGTGTATTTTAAAAATATTGTACCGACTGACTACACATACCATGAATGTTGATGATAAGTTGCTTCTCTTTCCTCTTCTATTTAATATTACATTAGTGTAAGAGTAGTAGTGTATCTTCGCTCAACATGAACAGTACTTCATATTGAACTGTTCTTCCACCCTTCTAACTTAATGTTTACCGTCTTCATTCTCTTCTAAAAATTACTATGCTTATTTTAAAATTGTTTTAACGACCAATGATGTTGTATAGTAGCTATACACTAAGGCTTAATTGCACCATATCTGGTTAACGTTGATCGAGTCAACTATACTGTTGGAATAAAGTTGAAATTAAAACATTTATTACAAATTTAATGATAGTATAATTTGGATCAATCTAGGCTAATACTAACATCAAAGTGGTTTTGACGAAAACAAGGTTTTGAACATGTAGATTTTTATGTCACTGATAGGCTATAGACCACTATCCCACCTGTCGTTGTTAACCCATTGGCATCGGCGATAATGATAACAATAGAATTTGATTCATAACTAGGACATAGTGGTCCTGACGATGCCAACTTAATAAGTGATAATGTGAACGAAAATGGTTAACAGGAACAACCATGAATAGAAGTTGACTGTGAAGGACAGCTACTGTAACATCGACGGGTGCTCGGCAACGGATTTTCTTCAAAATGTCTTCCCTATACCTCCGTGCAAAGTGAAAGTTTCCAGGGTGTCCGAAGGCCACTGACATAACCTATTGACTCCCATTATAATATAAGACAACAACCAGAACTGACAAATTTAAAGTACCTACCCTCTGAAGCACAGAAACGCTCAGTAGTAGATGCTTCTACTGAACATTGCTTAGCCGAGTTAATCGTTTAAAATCTGCTAGGCCAATACCACACCGCGCAATTCATAAAATGTATTCTTACACGGGAAATAAAATTAAAAAAAAAAACCTAAAAATTAAATCGACTTCAACACTCAAAGTGTGAAAGAACTTGTTGAAGTCGGTACCACGATATCAAAAGTACCTATTATCACAATATTATGCGTCTGGTACCGACACCGACCCCGAAAAGTTATTTCGGTTTAGGAGAAAAAAAAATCACACTTTTTAGTGACTCTTGCTACTTACGGGATCGATTCACGATTGTCATTCACTGTCAATGAGTATATCATCAAATAGGAGAATACTTTTCAGTTATTGATAGGCGAATACTTTTCAGTTATTGGAGTGTAACTCAAAAACGGCTTGACTGATTTTGATGAAATTCAAATGCAAGCATCAACGGCAAGCTGCAGCTTTCAAATAATATAAAAATCATCAAAATCGGTTCCCCCAGTCCCAAGTTCTGAGTTAACAAATTGAGTACCTCCGACTTAAAAAAAGGTTTTTAAGTCGGTTAAAAAACTCATTTTCCAGTATTGGCCAGTAAAACCAGTGATTAAAAATTAACCTTGGCTTTAGATATTTCGTTGAATATTGCGTGTTTAATCCGCTATCAGGTCAAGATCTTTGCTCGTTTTGAATACCAAGGCGTAGCCGAGTTTTGTTCACTTCTGTCAAAAATGCTGCATGAGAATCAAGTTGCGTCAATGACAAGGTGAAAATTAATCGAGTATTTTACGCGATACAGAACGAAAAATAATTGATAATGTTGTTTGAAGTTAAATAACAAGATATCTATGTAATACATATGTATATGCATAATTTATGATGTTGACTTAGAATTTTCGAGTAAGTTCCGGTTATACTACCCAGAACATATTTAATAAATAAAACACTATCGTTGCGTTTCACAGTCATCGATTTAGCCTATCCATCGGGTAAAGCTTAATTGAATCGTGCTGCATGTTAACTTCCACTTTTATCATTCAGTTATTTTATGTGTTGGTTAGCAACCCGAAACTTTATTAGGACATTCTGAAACGGCCAATTTAACCAACTTATGGTTTTACTATTTTTTTTTTATGTTATTGTGACGGAACAAGCTCGAGGCCCACCTGATGTTAAGTGGACTAACCTCTGCCTATGACAGTATATATATAAATGCGGATAACTTTATACTATTCAGTATACACAATTAAAATATGATATATATAATAGCTTGTGCTATTATAAGTACTTCGAACCTAGACTTTGAATTTGTTGAAATTCTATCGTTAAAAAAGGACTTTGGTTTGACTATTATGACATGGTGACAGCCGCTGTCGTCCTACGCTGAAATACGGTTGTATTACCAGCTGTTGCAAGGAGGTCATATTTGTTTTTCACCGACTGTATTTTTATTCTATGTTTAACACACGCTTACTTCGCGAATTCAGATTTTGATAATTCCTTTTTTGCGAGTTAGAGTACCTTCAAGTTGGTTCATTTTCATACGACATCGGTCGAGTAGTTTTTAAATTGCAGTCGTTATAGCATGGTGATAGGGCGTTTTGCGAATGCCCGCCTGGCTAGCTACCACCCTCAAATAGAAAATCTGTCGCCAAGAACCTAACGGTGTGTTCCGGCAGCTCCTCCTTGAGAGCCAGTAATTCTAGGCTAGCCTGAAGAACATCTTCGACTTACCATCAGGTGAGATAGTGGTCAAATGCTAGCTTATCAGAAAAAAAAAAGACGCAACGTTACATATTTTCTAGTTGAGCTAGCTATGCGGGCAAAATGCCCTACCACCATGCTATAAGGACTGCCATTCTAAGACAACAACCGACACCCGACGGTTTAAAGTGCCCTCCGCAGCACGTGCACGCTCAGTACTTAGTACCTAATGTCACTAGCGGTCACCCATCCAACTTCTAGCGGCGGACGTTGCTAACTTAGCTGATCGATTAAGAACGGCTTAGCAAACTTCGTTACGAGCGGTTCATGACAGATGTTCCATACATTAAACGTCAAAACTGCATCTTAAGATCGATTTTAACTTTGAGATGCATTTATTAATACGTGCCTTAAATAATTTGAAGCTTCAAGTTGCATAAAATTATATTAAGTTTTTAATCAGCCAATTTTGATGATACTTTTCTTACAGTTAAAGTCTCATTAAAATTATGCAGTTATTATTATAAAATACCCCCTTAATAGGGGAGTCTGTGTTCAGCAGTGGACGAGTCGGCTGTTACAGTATTATTATAAAAACTAACGTGGTTTTCACTAATTTTAGTAAACAATACGGGATAACTCACGTGAATAAGTCAGATAGCTCCGACCATAGTTTCAACCACATTCAGTGGTATTTTTCTAGGAGAGCCCAGGACGCCCAGGTTGAAAAAGACAACCGAATGTGGTTGAAACGATAGTCGGAGCTATCTGACTTATTCACGTGAGTTATCCCGTATTATTTAGTAAAACTATGTAGGTACATACACAAATTCATTTCAGATATTTCAAATAACCTTATTAGTTTAAAAAAATACAGACCATAAATAACATTTAAATATAAATGTACTGATAATATGCCTGCAATAAACCACAACTACGCGGCTACTTGTTGTCGAAATATATATTGAAGTCATTCTCGAATTAATCAAAGCGTCCCCATTATCCTGTTTGCAATGTGAGTATAACTTTTATGCTACGTTGATACATAAACACTTTAAATAGACGCAAACTAAAATATAATTTTTACACACAATACTTATTTCAAGTCATTTTTAACACATAACAATTGACATTTCAAAAATCTTTCCAACTTTTACCGTTACTTACTTAGTTTTCTTCATAGTTAGCAACGTAAAACATTAAGTAATAATAGGTTAATTAAAAAAAAGTATATAATTACCTTAAATAGTTATTTCATTTATTAGATAGAAAAATGTTATTTGTAAGCATAGTTTAAACATTTAATTATTAAACGTCAATTTTATTTCATACTTCAAACATTATTAATAATAATTAAGTCAAACTTAAAACTAGCCTAATCAAACAACCCACCCCTGATCGCTCCCGGTGCAAAGGTGCCCATAACACTTTTACAGCGTTTCCGCGTTGGATGGCAATGGCCGTCCTCTGTACCAGGGACGAGAATATTTAATTTATTTTAATTATAATACATAAAGGCAATTATTAAAATACCAAAAAGTATCTAGTTAAACTTGTGACATTAATGAAATATTGTTCTTATTGGTACTTACAACATTAACACACTCTCGTAAGTAACACTGAAAATATTTACATGATTTTTAATTCGAATTTAATAATTAATGCAGTAGTAGTAAAATAGAAACATACGAGGTATTAGGTAGTTACTCGATATGTCCCAATATTATGCATTACCTGCAAATACTTATATGTAGTGTATTTCTTTACATTAAATTATTGATGGGCATTTGTATGTTCCTGTTAAACGCTCGAAAGGTTCAACGCTTCAAAATACTGACGTGTGGAATTGAACCTACTCATTATATATTAACTGATTATGGAATTAAAGTAGATCGAACATCCATCGCCACTGTGTTCGCTATTCCCAGGGTTGCTGTCGATGAGATTGATTTAAATTGGCGCAAATATGCACCGCAAGGATAGTTATCACAAAGATTGACTTTTACGATGCAAGCTGTGCTACACAGGACAGTATGAACAAAATATTAAACCATACATTAAAGTTATTTGAGCATCCAATGTCATTGTGCCACTAGTGACATTGATTGCCACTATAGCCAGGGTTGTTGCCGATGAAATTGATTTAAATTGGCACCCATATGCACTGCTCTCTTTAGGGTTGGCATTTTGTTGCTCAGGTGGGACAATGCAAGTATATTATTCAAATACTCATATACTACAGGACTGTAGCATCAATTGAAGTATTAGATAAAGTTGTTCCATATCTATTGTCACTCTGACACTGAAGAGAAATTGATTGAAATAATTGGCTGTCAGGGGTCATTATAATTTAAAGATTATTTTATCATTTATACGTGTTTGTTGCTCAAATATAGAAATATAGTTATATCATATTGAACAAATCGTATTAACGGCCCGACTAGCATGTCGCCAAATTGACGAATACATAAACATCAATGAAATCTCGAAAGTCCTTGTTTTTCTAACGGAAATTATGTATTGTATGACAAGGACATAGTATAATTTTCATATTATTTTTTTTCGTTGGAGTAAGCAATTGGAGAGGTAAAGTAGATTTAGGAGGTCGACATCCTGGTCATTATGACATTGACTGCAATTTTATTAAGTGATGTTCAGATTCAAAATAAAGCTATATTATGCGATTCCATTAGTGTGAGGTTCTCAAATTTGCAAAACTATTACCATACCATTTTTGGGATCGTATCAACGAGGTTATAATATTTATTGAAGTGGTCTTAGAATCCATATTCACTGTGACATTGATCGCCACTATTCCCAGGGCTGCTGTTGATGAAATTGATTTAAATTGGCGTCAATATGCACCGCGCTGTCATCTTTATTTTAAAGCTTGGTTTAGACGATGCATTACATTATTATATAGCCATATTAATGAGACCTCGCTGTCTGTTTGTATAACTCTAGCTCGAAAACGGACTGAGGTATTAAGTTAAATTTTGTTATTCTATGTAGATCTTTGACCCAAAAACTAATATTTGACTAGATATTCAGCTAAATTATTTCTCAGCTCCAATACAAGGGGATGTAAAAAAAACATTTTGCACCACAGTGTGTGTGTGTTATCGTCTAGAGCTCATTGAATAGCGTTTAAATACATTTTCATATTTTTATAGGCCGTGAAAGTTGTACATTTTTCGGTTCGTTTGTCGGTCTAAAAAACTAAACTGGATCCGAAATAAACGGAATCTGTAATTCGCGATGTTATGCACCTTATCCTGTACTTAATCAACAAATACATACTGAAAACGCTAGATCATAATTTAGTTTTTGAACTTCTACTTCTTTAAACTGAACTCTAATATAGTGACGCTCGCACTTGACTGTTCTTTTTTTAAATTGGACTATTAAATTGCTCCCTTCTTAACACCGATTGACCATATTTGGTATGTTGTATTAAACTACCCTAAGATAATATTGTAAAAATAAAGTCATTGAGGACCATTACCTCTTCTGAGGTCACGGGCAGCTTTTCAGCACAATCTATCCATCATCCTCCACGTCTCACAATCTCTCCTATGTAAATAAACCCTAAGTTCGTAGCCTCCAGACTCGGGTCAGAATTGTGTCACTGTGTAAACGTGATCTATAAAGTTTATTGGTTGTTATGATTCGAACGTGACCCATCTATTGAGGAAATATTAGAAGACATGAATATATACACTTATATTGTGGATGTACTATTTGTAGACAGTGCAATAAAGGAGGTAGTAGGAAACAGATGGAGTGTAAAAAATAAATTGCGAACTTTGCTATATACTGTAATACGGTCCTATGTCCAAGCGCAAAACATCATTTGTGTCTAAGGAGACATTATTTTGTACCGATAGTTCGATTGTCGGTGATGGTAAATTAACAGTCCTTTTGTTATATGTAAAAAAAACACGTTGATCCGTTGATATGTGTGAGGACTCTGTTGAAATCGGTACCGTGCTGATTCAATCAAACTCTCTGCGTTCACACTTTCAAAACTCAGGTCCCGAATTTCAGGGGTTATTTTTTTTTTAATTATACACATATGCCTGTAATTTCACTGGCTCTTTCAATTTCAATTTCTCAAGGACTGCTGCCGGAACACACCGTTAGGTGCCTGGCGACAGATTTTCTACTTGAAATTTTCTACTTAGTTGCTAGCCAGGCGGGCAATCGCAAAATGCCCTTCCACCATGCGGTGAAGCTCAAGCCGGCGGTGAGGATCGAACCATGGACCTGCAACACCGCAGTCTATAGCGGCCATCATTGCTTCAAAACTGTACAGTTTGCGTTTTTTTAGGGTACCTACCGTAAAATCTGTCTATCTGATGTCCGTCGGTATGTTACGGGTCTCTATATAGTAAACGAAATGAGTTACAACGCTTTTGTATTTTATGCTTCACACGTTGATCCCAAAGTTTGCATGGTGGTAGGGAATTTTGCGAATGCCCGCCTGCCTAGCTACCACCCTCAAGTAGAAAATTTGTCGCCAAGAACCTAACGGTGTGTTCCTGAGGGCCAGTAATGCTAGGTTAGCCTGAACAACATCTTCGACGACATCATCACTTATCAGGTGAGATAGTGGACAAAGGCCTATCAGCTTCAAAACCTTGAAAATTACCTCCGAATTTGGTTGAAACTATATTCGGAGCTATCTGACTTATTCACGTGAGTTATCTCGTATTGTTTGCTATCATGAGTGTAAACTATGTTAGTTTTTTATAATAAAAAGAATATTTTAGTGATCGCTTGTAAGTGACAGAATGTGATGTTGTTTTCTGTTGTCCCCAGGATGTGAAAGACGAGAGCGACGGATGCGGCGCCAAGTTCTCGGTCATTGTAGTCTCTGACAAGTTTCAGGGGAAGCCCCTGTTGGCACGGCACAGGTAACTCATTTCTTACTTTTCTCAATGAATGGATTTAGGCGTTATTTTGCGGAATTGAATATAACAAATATTGTAAAAATATTTTGAAGAAAACATTAAATTAATATTTTAACAAACCACAAAAAAAAAATCTAGTGACAATTTTTTTTTTTTTCTCGTGCGCTCGGAGAATCAAGGCCTCATGAGGATGCTCCGTGTAGACGCGAACCGCGTCAAATATTCTGCTGGTTTGGCTGCGTGGCGTTTTTGACTTCACGTCGGCTCAACAGGAAAATTAGGCGGTATTGTCACTAGATATATATAAATTTATATATTTTTAAGTGTTTTAATAAAATATCAATTTTATGTTTTGTGAAAATATTTTAAAAATATTTGTTATTCATATTTTTCTCGTTGGTCGAGTGGTGTTAAGCGTCGTGTAATACGGTTCTGGGTTCGATTCCCGGGTCGATAAGTTTGGGGTCGATAAGATCGGAACTCGAAATCAGTTACTAAAGTGGACTTTATTGTACGTAATAGTAACTGATATTTAATTTTTTGTTTTTTTTTTGCATAAATACGTACTACGTTAAGATGGACATTTATTTTTTTGTGCATAAATACGTATTACGAAGGATATATATATCATCTTTTTCTTTTCCCTCTATGTTAGTTACGAATTATTTTTAAGTTTTTCTTGTGTATTGGTTGTCATTGTTATTTCTATCTATATATATTTTTTTGTGTGGCAATAAACTAATTTTGATTTGATTTGAATATAAACTGGACATATTATATATTTTTTGTACATAAGTACGTAATAATAATAATATAATAATAACTACAATTTAACCCAATTTTTTTCATAATTAAGTAACGAATAGAATAATAAAAAAAAAAATTAAAAAAAAAAAAAATAGACATAATAATTAAACGGAATTAACAAAATTGTGCATGACATAAAGTATTAAAACCGTAATTATGTTTTATACTTAGCATTTATTGACAGAAAGTGTATATATTTAGATGTTGTTATTATTAATTACTATATTATTTATCTTTCCTGTTCATGTTTATGTACAAATAAACGGGAACATATTACTACGCCGTTCGTCCGTCCTTCTTACCTATAAAGAACTTTTGATGGACCTCTCGGACTGTGATGGGTGTTTTAAGTTTCAGATTTTTTATTTTTTGCTGTTAGGCTAACCTCTGACTTTAATCTGTTAGTTTGTACCTAATATTAAGAGGTGATTAAGTTTAATTTAGAATGGGTCGGATCTCAGAGACAACTGTCGGAAACAAGATTAGGTTTTAATATTGTTAGGTTTGCAATAACGCCTGCTATGCGGATTACATTACAAAATCACAAATATGCGATAGGAAAAATTTAAGTCAAGTGCGGGATTCGAACCCGCGTCCATCCACCCCTTGAGCCGGGGTATGCTCTAACCAATTGAGCTAACATGACGTCATAACTCAAATCTTTCCTATCGTTCTTTAACCATCGTATTGGGATGGAGCGACATCTATAGTACCACTTGCGTAGTACTACAAACAGGACCAGTTTTGAAATTGGTTTTATACTTGTAAATGATGACGCAAAGTTAAATATTTACTATTGTTAGGTTTTCAATAACGCCTGCTATGCGGATTACATTACAAAACGTACGATAGGACACAAAACACACAAATCTACGATAGGATTGAGTTATGACGTCATGTCATGTTAGCTCAATAGGTTAGAGCATACCCGAGCTCCAGGGGTGGATGGACGCAGGTTCGAATCCCGCACATGACTTTAATTTTTCCTATCGTATATTTGTGATTTTGTAATACAAGATTAGGTGCTTTGATTGAAACAAAATTTTATTTTTTGTCATTCAAGTCGGTATTCCGTGCATTCGATTTACTCTTAGCTTGTTTTTATCCTTTGATAGTTGGCTTTGCCACCTATGGTTAGGTATAATCAGTTAAGGCTAGAGTGCTCGTGGCGCATTCCATACAAACATAGTTTCGGCATATTTTAAATACTAAGATACTATGAAGCAGGGATGGCTCAGTGGCATTGGCTATGGACTGCCGTGCAGCAGGTCCATGGTTCGAATCCCGCCGCGGGCTTGAGCTTCACCGCATGGTGGAAGGGCATTTTGCGAACGCTCGCCTTTAAAATAGAATCGACTATAACAAAGTCCTCGCCGGAGGCGTGGGTAGGTAGAGATCACAAACATGCGCGTTCTAAATAAGTAAAATACTCTCGTTTGTATTTATAATAGAAGAAGGTGACGAATATACGCAATAAGATCTAACAAAGGCAGCCCTCACGGGTGCCCTTTTGTACAGTATCCATAGACTCGGTTATATATTTTGTCTGTAAAAGTGTTTGTTATTGTTTATTATTAACATAAAGACATGTATTGTTGTATTAGTTAAGAGCTACGAGGCTTTTCACACGTACGCATTGCCAATGATCTTCTCTTATTCTGTTATGGTTGTTAAATGGTATGTTGGTAAATCGTAAGGTTCACTAGACTTATCGCATTGTAATTAAACAACTTTAAACAGTTTAAATCGCGTATATTTATCATTATTTTGGTATTTTGTCAATCACCCCGTAACTACGATCACTGCAAAGTGTTTGAAACGTCGGGACAAAAACGATGATAAATATACGCGATTTAAACCGTTTAAAGTTGTTTAAATACTATGTGTAAAAATCGGGAAAACCCAAGACAACTTATCGCATTTTTGTTATTGGTTGCTAAATTAATTGATACGATTCAAATTATTTTGTAAATTATATCATAAAATGTCAGTCAATACCATAATAACAAAAAAAAAACGTTTCTTTTCACAATATTTGAAGCAATGATAGTCGAGCGGTAATAGCTATCGACTGCTGTGCCGCAGTATATCGTTCGATCCCCACCGCCGGTAATCCAATAACATGCGCATATTATACGCGCACTTACAGCTATACATTATATATATATATATTATAGTTAAGAAGGATAGACGGACACTTAAGCTAAGCGTATTAATAGGGCCCTGTTTATTCGTACGGACCTCTAAAAAGGGATAAAAAATAGAACGAATAACACCTAAAAATAACAACTTTCTATTAATTAATGTAAGGAGTGTTATGAATAAAATATAGATAATTTCACTGTTATAAAACGTTTCTTTTGCATGTACAATTTTGTTTGATAACGTTATCATATTTACATCACGCTTAGACAGGGTTCGGTTTTCTCTTACAGAACCCAAAAAAAAGGAATACAATGGATAACAATAACAACTTTCTATCAATAAATGTGCTAAGAAATAAAAACTTTCTTTATTTCGTGCACAATTTCGACAATTACAACTAACTCTACTAATAATTGCATCACGCTTTCTAAATTATATTTTTACATGTCTGTGTGATAATGATTTGCTAAATTCTTGTCGTCTACCATGAGTATTATATTTTTGGCAACTATGAATCTACACAATTTGAAGTCTCTTAATTTTGGACGTGGTGATTTTGTTCTTTTATGCTTTCGTGGCGGAACAAGCACGAGGATCTTAATATTGTTATGTTATATATCGATAACGCCTGCTCGAATGCGAGAAAACGAAACTGTATAACAATTCAACAAAAAAATTGTATATATTTTATTTTTATAATTCAATAGAATCTGTTTTTAAGCATTCCAAAACCTTTCTTAAAACACGTGAAACCAACATTATTTGCCAGATACTCTAGAATCATCTCTTTAAAAATCGTGGCGTAAGGAATTATGTAATACTTGTAATATGAATAAGATTTTATTTATGGAAACGTATATATATTGTCATTAACGGTCACCCATCCAACTCATGACTGCGGCGGACGTTGCTTAACTTTGCTGATTAGTTCAGAACGGCTAAGGAAACTTTGCTACGAGCGCTTCGTTAATTCGAGTTGAAAACAGCTAATAGCACTTACCTATCTACATGTGGCTACAGTCACCCCCAGTTTCTGAAACCTTTGTCAGAACCTTTATTAGTTGACAGATGAAATACTGTACGCTGATTGGTTAATGGTACTTACTCTATGACGCGATAGGTGACCAATGATCGTTCAGTATTCAGTCTGGTAACTGATCAAGGCATTGACAAACATTCCAAATACTGGGTGTTAGTGTATCCAATGATTTATGGTGTAAAATCTGTATTCAGTCTATTCCTCACCGATCTTCGCCAATGAATGACAAATACTGAAAAGGTATCGTTACGCATGTCAATGCGCTGAATACAAATTCAAAATTCAAAGAAGTAAGGCTCCAAAGAATCTTAACTAAGCGATTTTAATCAATGCAAGCGCTATGAGGCTATGAGGTAAATCATTTACATACAGGTATTTTGAAGTGTAACACTTTATTTTCAATGAGTACACCAGCCTAGATTCCTGTAGATAAAGCAACGTTTCTCAACCTTTCTAGTGTTGAGACCCACCCTATAAATTAAATGAAAAATGTTACTGTACGGATTGTCTACTGCTGAATACAGACCCACATTTAGGGGGGTTTGCCATAAATACCACGCTTGACAGGCGTCTTCAGGATCGCAGTTTAAGATATTAGTTCCTCAGAAGGCGCTGACCTTCCGGTATTTTACCATTGGTCGCCTCTTACGACACCCACAGGTAGCAATGGGGGTGGTGACATTCTAACTCAGCACCCCACGGGGCAAAAAGTTAAATATATAATTAACAGTAATAAAAAATAGTTAAAATGTACAAATTTTTACAAAGATAATCGCGTATATAAAGATACTAACTTGAAGGCATACACCAATCTGTCGCGTAACAAACATGCAAAACAACAAAGACATTGAACGGTGACCAGCCGCCTTTCTTAAGTAACAAAGCCTATTGTTAAAAGTTATTGTTTAAAAATAATTAAAGTTAAAATGACTAAACTTTACGTTTGTTTTATCTCATCATTATTATCAGCTGGAATACGCCCACTGTTGAACTGAGGCCTCCTGGCGTCCTCCATAGCACACCACAATGAATGACTTTGTAACCACTGGCTGCCGTGGAGTGAGTATAGAATTGCAACCCACTTCTATACCGGCACTCCACCGGCTCCACTTCTATACCTTCCTCTTCCTGTGGGGGTCGTGAGAGGCGACGAAGGGAAAAATACCAGAAGGTGGGCCAGCAGCACCTTCTAAAGATCTGCCATCCTACACAGCGATCCCCAACCGTGGGGATTATTAATGTAGAAGGTTTTAGTTAGTCTTAGAACTTCATAGCTGTAATAGTAACCATTGGCTACCCGTGACTTTACGATGTCGTAAATCCACCGGTGGGCCTATCAATCATTATTTAATACAAAACAATTGTTTATTTAATAAATGATGGCTTTGTTTACAAATCTTATTTTTTGGATCTATTGAGACCCCCTTTTAAGGCCTACGTGGCCCCCAGGTTGAGAAACGATGCTGTAGATATTGATTGGTGAAAATAAAAACTTATTATCTTTAAAAAATATCCCCTTACTACGAATTATACCTAACGAGAAAAATATGCATTACAAAAAGAAAAATTGAAAATGACCACCTACAAAAGTATCCATCTAAGGAACCTAATTCATAGTTGAATTGTATGTTGTGTTCATTTTTGTTGAATTGTGCTGCTTTGTTGTTCGACCTATTCATTGGGACATAAATTACGGGAAGAGGCGATTTGTACATTGTACAATGCGTTGAAAAATTATGTGGTTGTAAAACTTTTTCAAGTGACCTCACACATCAGCTATGTCCTGTCCCCATAATTTATTATATTGCGCCCCCTTGGGAACTAATTCCTCTTCATCACACGTGTACGTGTTACAATTGTCCCCTTTCCTGGTTAGCTCATCATGTCTTTTCTGTGCTCATTTTTGTCACAAAAGATATTCAAAGGAGGGTCTAATGTCACCCATACTTAGGATCCGAAGATTAACAACGTATTTTTAAACATAATTTTATCGTATCAGGACATCGGAAGATATTTTAATCTTTCATTGTTTGTCATATAATGTATCTTTGAAATATATCTAACTATATAACTTTTCACTCCGGTTTTGGTTGCGTTATCGTAAAAAGCAAGTCACTGAGGAAAGCTACTCGTACTATTATGCAACCAATGCCTTATTTGATAATATATATAATACATATCATAGACATGAGTCGTGTTCTTCCACAATATATAATCCCCTATAAAGTCTTTGGAAAAAAAGGAGTTGTCAATGTTTTGTTATAATTAAAATCTGTCTCTGTCATCTACGGCAAAAAAATTAAAGATTTTAGTCGTAAAACGCTAACAACACGTTTATGAATGAGGGTCTTTTAGAATCTTTACCTTCTGCAATGAAATTATTCTAAAATGTTGAATTTAGGCACGGTTTTCCAATCGCCAGGTAGTATTTATTTGAAAGATATAGGTCGACTAAATTCGACCAAATTTTCTTATGACATTTCTATGTCCAGAATTTATGTGTGTTTTATTTTTCTACATTAAACTTTATTTTATTATTAAGTTGTTATTTGACGATTGATCAACTCTCCTTTAATTGAATAAATATAATTAATTATCTTAGTAATTAATATCTATAAATATAATTTAAATCATTAACATTCATACCACATTACAGTCCCACCAACTTATCTGTTCAGGCGGCAAAAAAAAGAACTACAACATTCCTTCAAATTGTGGCAGTTTGTAGTTGATTTCTTTGACCAGTAGCGCCCTCGAAAACTGCACAGTTAAGTTGGTGGTACTATACCACGGAAAACGTAAAGTTGGTAGGCTCCGCACTAGGTAGACTGACAATATTGTAAAAGTCGCGATTAGCCAATGGTTACAAGTGGCTAAAAGCCGTATATTGTGTCGTTCTATGGGGGAGGATTTGTTCAAATGGGGGCAAGACAAACTCGCATCGCATACATGTCATGAAAGCTCACAAATTTGTGATGGTTTGCTTTTGCCTCTACGAATAAAAATGTAAAGAAGTGTAACTCTACACATACACATACCGCTTTGACTTCGTACTCATCGAATTCACAATGAACAAACTAATAGATAATTGATTTGGAGCCTAGAATAATCTCATCCGATGGCTCACGTCAATGTTTTTGGCGGTACACTTTTTAAACCACGCCCGCTGCTGTAAGGTTTGCGTTTTGCCGTTTTTGATTCACATGGTTAACTTACATTCCTTTACATACTTACTCGTAGTTTTGCTTCAAGAAAAAACTCCGAAACTCATTAAGCTACTTAAGCTACCTCAGATAGATGACAAGTTATATAAATTAATCCAATTTCATTATAATCGGTAGTTTTAATGGTTAAAGACTGAAAAAGTAAAATAATGAATATACAGACCAACTTACTTTCGCATTTAAAATAGGGATCGACCTGTATCGACCAACGTCAATCTCTAACAAATAAATAAAAAAAACATATAGTAAGCTGATCTGATCATCATTGTTGTATATACAAAGCACAGAAACGTGCATAATTTATACATACAATTACCATAACAAATACATTCACAAATATATATATTTCTTTTTCAGGCTGGTGAATTCAATACTTCAAGAAGAGCTGAAAGAAATCCACGCGTTCACCCAGAAGACCTTAACAGTGGAACAGTGGAAATCGCTATAATGAATTGAATATAGAAGGATAAAATTTAGTATAATTAGTTTGTTTTCTGCTCCTTTACAATGTTGACGGCTGTGGATAACGTGTACACTGTGAGCGTGTCGGCTCCCGGGAAGGTTATCCTACACGGGGAGCATTCCGTGGTTTATGGGAAGCTCGCGATTGCTTGCAGTCTTGGATTGAGAAGTTCAATTGTTATTAAGGTAATATTTTTGTATGGTTACTAACTTTCGGGGGCGGGATATAATAGGTTAACGCTAACTTTTGTGTGATTGAAATGATGAAGGAAAGTTGTTTGAATCAGTTAAGTTGTTACCTCCAATGACAAGAATTGGTATCTGCGGTACTCCGCCGCGCTGGTTCAGTTTCTATGGCGCTTCAGTACTCTCGTAAATCTCTTTGGAGCTGTACCAGTTTGTTTTGAATAGTGTCTTGTTAGATATTACGTCAACTTTTCTCGAGTTGAAAGAAAAATATCTCGAGAGTTTTCACAGCTTCGCTAATGTTGAGGCTCCATACCTAACATACACACAGTCGGTACAGGAATTCGGCAATGGGTAATTTTCTGCTCTGTACAACAATGTTCTATCCTAATAGCTTTAATTGAACAGATTTTTTGTAAAATATATTTGGTTTGTAGCAGTAAAAAAAATAAATGTTAATCTTGATTATATTTTCTAAAACCAAGTCGATTCCTAAACACAATTTCGCATTTTTTTCTGGATAGAATAAAACTGCGAAGTTGACTCTAAATTACGCTTATAACGTAAATATCTTAATTGTTTAGGTATGTATGTGGATAAAAATACAACAATACAATATAAAATCCTTATCAAGAGAGATAAGTTGAGTTATATTTTCGATTTAAGTAACTAGTTTTGTGCTATTAAGCATTCTTTAGTTTTTCACCTAAGTGAAACTTTAGTGCTGCCTCTCTCTCCTTCTTCCTAAGTAGTCCGATAGTGATAGAAATTTAGTAGTTGACAGCGACTTAAAAAAAAATTGTTTTGAAATGGTTTCGATTGTACAACAATCGTGTAAAAAATATTTACCCACATATTTTTCATAGTATTTTTAACTCAATTTTGGGTAAGAAACCTTGGATCTTGGTTAAATTATTTAATTATATGTCGATCTATAGCGCTATAAATTATTATATGAATTCTAAATTGTTTCATTGATTAAAATGCTCATAAAATATACTAAAATATATTATTATATTTACATCTGACGATGAGCTCTTCAATTAATAGAAACAACCTTGTATATTTGAAATTTCTATGACATTATAAAAATGTTGTTATTAAAAAACTTCTTTCATAATATGTGGTATTTTAACATCAACAATTTAGATTAATTTTACGAACATAAAAGTTGAACTTAATATGTGATTGTAATTAGATACTTTCGTATTTGTGGATAGGTTATATGTAAAAGAAATACCTGTTTTAATTCACAGTGAAATATTGAGATATATGTGTGAATTAAATTCCTAATCAATAAATAATCCTTTATATAAATATAAAAAATTATATAAGTGATGGAGACGTTATGAAACAAGTTGAAGGAAGAGCTAAAATTAACTAATTATTATAAAGTAAGTGTATGATCAAATTATATTGGCAATGAAATTAATCATTGATATTTGAGAGCATGGTGTGTGCGTCGGCTTTATTTATGTTATAATTAAAAATTGGCTTAGAACTAACAGTTCTTTAACAGGTTAGGTTACCTAGCTTTGTAGCAATGATAGTCAAGCGGTAATAGCTATGGACTGCCGCAGATGCCGTCTATGGTTCGATCCCCACCGCCGGTTTGAGCTTCACCGCATGGTGGAAGAGTATTTTGCGTTACTAGCTACCACCCTCAAGTAGAAAATCTGTCCCGAAGCACACAACAGTGTGTTCGGGCAGCAGTTTTGAGAGCCAGTAAAATAACAGGCATATGAGGCTCAACAACTGTATTACTCAGGGTGATGGACGCAGTGCAGTTCGTAACTTGTAAAATGCATATATTATAGGAAGAGGTTACCGCTCAAAATCAGTGTCACAGCAGTAAAGATAAGAATGTTAAACACGTTTTAAAAAATATTTACTTTTACTTTAAAATCAACGGCTAACATTCTTATCATCCAGTTCATATACAACGGCTTACCAAATTGAACAAACAATATACAAAAGTACTTTATATAGCTTCCTACCTATATAATCATGTAAAGTAAAAACTTGAAGAAACAGATGCCTGCAGTTCCTCAAATGGTATTCCGTCTAACTTAAGAGCATTAGGGAAAAATCGCTGAGCGATAATGTACCAGTGATAGTTCTTTTTTAGCTTGTAAGAATACAACTGGGTACAATACTTACAAATACTTTATAAGTATTGTACCCAGTTCCAAAGACTTAATGCGACGTCCTAATATGGAGACGATTAGAGGCTAGATACGGAACCGCCAAAATCTTATTTCTATGGGAAATCACTAGATGCTTTATTGTGTGAACAAATGTTCAGTAAATTTGTTTTAGTGGACATATAAATCTGTTGCTATTTGGGTGACTTGAAGTTCAGTTTTAGAGCGGGAATAAAGAAATCGCATTTGATGTTAATTGTGATCAATTACAAACAACCAATCTGTTCTTCCAGGAAGTACATACACACTCGGAGCCGGCGGTACGGATCCATCTACCTTGCGTGGACTTGCAAGACACAATACCCTTAGAGCCTATCCTAAAGGCCTTATTTAACCCAAAACTAGCGCCGGGAATCACAGGGAAATTCAGCTGGAGAATGCCTGACAAGCTAGACCATGAGTTCCACCTCAGACGAGTCAATGAATTCCTGGAAATCATGAAACCTAACTTCAAAAGTTTACCGACAAATCAGCAGAATTCCTTGCGCAGCTTCTTGTATGTTTTCTCTGGGATTTTCGGTAGTACAAGTCTGCCTGTCAAAGCCATGGAGATTTCAATGGGGTCTGAGCTGACGATTGGAGCGGGCACTGGCAGTTCGGCCTCCTTCGCCGTGTGTCTGGCTGGGGCTTTGATACAACTCCTCAAATTGAAGAGTTCTTCTGGGAACTTTGATGCGTTCTATGATCACGGGAGTGAGGAGTTCACCATGACGGAGAAGGAGATCATATCCGAGTGGGCGTTCAATTGCGAGAGGATCATGCATGGAACACCTTCTGGTGAGTAAAAAAAAATTTCTTATACTTCTGTCTGCATTGTTGGTCTGGTAGCGTTAAGCGTCATTCTCGTATGGAAGGTCTTGGGTCAGCTTCTGCTTTCTGACGATGATATTATCCGTAGCTATCCGAAGTCAAAATCTGTGCCCAGGTAACTGGCAATAGGCTCGCTCCCTACTACGTTTGATAAAAAAAACTGGTGTAATGTGTGTATTTAGACACCTCTTTGATTTGACCTACCCCTTCAGGTACGTGAGAAAAAATCTGTCGCCAATCACCTGCAGTTCTTGAGAGCCAGTAAAATTACAAGCACACATGAGACTCAACAAGTGTATGTCTCAGGGTGCAGTGCAATTGTCACTTGTGACGAAATGGATCTGTTGTAGGCAGACGTTACCGCTTAACATCGTGTGGGCCTCGTGCTTGTTCCGTCACAATAACATAAAAAATAATATATTTATTCGTAAGAAATATCTATCAGCGACTCAATTACGTTGCTCCGGCCTCAGAGTGTTTGACATCCGGTTTCCGACGGAGGTCCTCTAATATCTAATGCCGACTTGACCTTCCTTCTGTGTAAACAAACCTTACGTAAAATATATTGACCATGAACTATACGATTTGTGAATACATTCGTGTATGTATGGAACTCACTTGAACTGCTATTAGTGCAAAGCTTTCGTTTAATCAAACGTAGGGTGGCCATAAACAAGTTGATTTTCAAAGACTTTGTATTAATATTTGCGTCTTCGTTCATCATACGAACCGCCAGGGAATGGAACACTGCCTGAGTCTGTGTTTCCGGTTAAGTACAATATGGGGGTCTTTAAAACGCGAGTGAATAGATGCCGTCTGGGTAAGCGCGCTCCATCATCGATCACATTATCACTTAACATCAGATGAGATTGTACTCAAGTGATACCCAGTTCAGTTCAAAAAAAAAAGTATCAGGGTGTTCTAATTAAATATAAAAAATATGTGATATCTTTTTATTTTTGATACAAAAATGGGTCTTTTTTATTTATTTTTGTTTATAGCTGATAGGGTAGCCTTTGAGCACAACCTCGCCTGACGGTAAGTGATGATGTTGTCGAAGATGTTGTTCAGGCTAACGAGAATTATTGGATCTCAAGGACATTTGTCGAAACACACCGTTAGGTGCTTGGCGACAGATTTTCTACTTGAGGGTGGAACATGCTATAATTACTGTCATGAAATAAAAGAACAAATTGATGAAATGACTAATTGATCTTTTCTTTTACATAGTTTACTTTTAAATTTCACCGGTTCGTTTCAACCAAGATATTTAATAAAAAGTTTAGTCTTTCACTGCAATTTTCTCCATTTATTAAAATAAAACTTTGTTTTATATTTCTATGAATATTTTTTTTATAAAATATTAAATTACTTTTCTTGCGTGTTACATTGTTTTGGAACATTCTGTTATTGTCCGGAAACTAGAATACAAGTCGAATATGTAGTAATAATAAACTGTGGTGTATTTATTACTAACTATTTAATTTTTTTATAACATTCTGAATATGTTTGCTTATGTGCCATTGTTATTATAATCCCAAGCAAACTTATAATTGAATCTTTGTCAATTATCGAATAATAATAACACAAGATTGAGGTACGTATAAAAGTAGTCTTGTTCAAAGTGATAATACTATTTTTAAAATATAGTGTAAATGCTGACATTGTAAATTTTGCACTAACGCTCGCTAAACGAATAAGCTTACAAAAAAACATGCTCTACCTGAACTATCGTAGTGAGTGAGTCATAGTTCAAATTTATCCCTTGGGTCCTATCATTTAACTGTCTTAAGGAGACGAAGCGACATCTACAGCAAATTTTTCCTTCCGTTGTAATTTTGTATGGTTCAAATGATTGTAATTGCTGTATTAGTAACGGATCAACTAGATTAAACAATGTTCGTTGCAGTCATTACTGGGATGGGTGACGCTAGTGGCATTACTACTGAGTGTGCACGTGCTTCGGAGGGTACATTAAGCCGTCGCGTGTCCGTTGTTATCCTAGGATGGCAGTCGTTATAGCATGGTGGTAGGGCATTTTGAGAAGCGCGCCTGGTTAGCTACCATCCTCAAGTAGATAATCTATCGCCAAGCACCTAATGGTGGTTCCGGGAGCTGTCTTTGAGAGACAGTACCTAATTCAAGGTTAGCCTGAACAACGTCGTCGACCACATCATCACTTACTATCAGGTGAGATAGTGGTCAAAGGCTAACCGATCAGCTTTAAAAAAAGTTGTAATATAAAACTCCAATAAGTAACGTGCACAAACTGGACAGAACAGCAATTGATAAATCTTAAACAAATTCGGACATCCGCAGACCTTACAATCGGGTCTGGGTCACTCCCGGACGTTGGAGAACGACCTCGACATTGTCCTCAGCGACCAATCTTTGACGTCCGGAACTGTCCGAGGTAATAGACAAGGCGTGGCAACCCCACTCGTCCACCCGTGACCTTAGATTGAAACATTCGAACCTCGACACGTATGGACTGACGGACATCACTATTACTGTTATTATTATAGTTATCTTATAAACAGTCATCAACGGACCTCTGAATGTGTGTTATACGGATGTTGGTTATGGATATATTCTGGATTGGGATTTAATACCTACAGTTCCTAGGAATACGGGCTTACTGTATCATCCAGATTGTCTACTGCTGAATATAGCGCCGTACTTAAAAAAGGGTTTGCAATAATCTCTACGCTTGGCAGGCGTCTTGGGGATTGCAGTGTTACATAGCAGTGCCTCAGAAGGTGCTGCTGCCAACCTTCCGGTATGATACCCTTAGTCGCCGCTTACGACACCCAAGGGATGATATGGGGTGGGGGTGACATTCTAGCCCGGCACCGCGCGTCGATATTTTAATGGCTTAAATGTGCACCGTGTTGCCGTATGAAAATCTAACAAACTGTAGTTAAAATAAGGATCAATACAGCGCGCGTGAGCGCGTGACTTGACTAATAGGTTGAAATTTTCGCCCGAAAATCATAAAAAACATAAAAACACAAACTACGGGTCTAAATAAAGTTATTAGGATAGATCTTATATATTTTAATTTCATAATGAGGATCCGTTGTAAAGGAAAATGGAATTTGTTGTTATCCCGCAATGGGCTAAAGAGACGAGTCAAATGCAAATAATCGGGATGAAACATTATTTATTGCCATAATGTTTAAAATTGACGATGTCTATTGGTTATGATGACTAACTAAAACATACTTCAATCTACCACACTGGCTTGGAGCGGTTTGGTTTACGGATATCCTTTCACTAAGCTATCATCAACTCCGTGAGTGTCTCAAATTAAAAAAAATATTTTGGATGATATTGTTACGCAACTCACACGAAACCCACCTAACGTCCGCCTATAGCAGATGCATTTTGTCAGAAGTCTCAACTGCACTGCGCATATCACCCTGAGACATACTCTTGTCTTTGAAGCAGTGATAGCTCAGTGGCATCGGCTATGGACTGCCGCGCAGCAGGTCCATGATTCGAATCCCACCGCGGGCTTGAGCATCACCGCATGGTGGAAGGGCGTTTGGCGAATGTCCGCCTAGCTAGCGACCACCCTCAAGTAGAAAATCTGTCGCCAAGCACCTAACGGTATGTTCCGGCAGCTGTCCTTGAGAGCCAGTAATCCTAGGTTAAGCCTGTTAACACCTTCTACCACATCATTACATACCATCAGGTGAGATTGTGGGCAAAGGCTTTCCTATTAGCAATAAAAAAAAAAGTCTCTTTGTGCGTGTAATTTCATTATTACTTACTGACTCTCAAGGCCTGTTGCTGGAACTAACAGTGTGTTTTATTCGAGGGTTGGAGATAGCTAGGAAAGCATTCGCAAAATACCCCTCCACCATACGCTTAAGCTTAAGCCAGCGGCGAGGAACGAACCAAGGACCTGCAGCACGTCATTCATGGCTATCACCGCTCTGCTATAATCCTTCATAACATTCTATAGTAAGGGCTTATTCCATTTGACGCTAATAACGTTATTTTCGATAATTTTGACCACATTCTGCGTCTATGGTTGTGATCACTGTGATCGTTTGTAACTGTTCTCCCTTGTTCCATTTAGGATAAGAACGCTAAGAATGCCACTTCTGTCACTTTTGACATTAGATGTAATTAATTCAAACTGTTCCAGTAGCTTCATAGCGTTTATGAAAAATAATGCCATGCCCCAAATGGAACGACTTTTAGGAGTGTGATCGTTTTTTGCATTTTTGGCGAATTTAACTTCAAATGGTACGCACTCAACTCTATGTGTTACACAACGACCTTATCTCACTCCGTACGTATTATAGGTATATCTAACTTTGTACTGTTTGCTTTAACAATTGGTAAAATGTATATAAAAAGTTTAGTGACAAAAGAACGCATAACAGACTTGCGATAACAAAGTTGCTATGTAGACACGTGCGACTTGGTACGAAGGTCGTAAGTAAAGTAGGTAGAGTACTCCAAACGTAATGAATAAAACCTGCTTCATCTATACAGGGTTATTGGAAAAATGTTTACAACCTCTTAGATTTGACTACTGTTAGTGCTGACAAATAATTTAAGTAGAATGTGTTTATTTTGTGATTGTGATTGTGCTTATTAAAGCACGAGGACCACCTGATGTTAAAAGTCTCTTGTGCCTGTAATTTATTATTTTATATTTTTTCCTAGCTCGGAGTAGGTATTTTCTACTACTAGATCAAAACCATCTGTCGCCAAGCACCTAACCGTGTGATCCGGCAGCCGTCCTTGAGAGCTAGTGATATTACAGGCACATGAGACTTAACAACTATGTCTCAAGGTGACGGGCGCAGTGCAATTCGTGACTTGTGACAAAATGCATCTGTTATAGGCAGAGGTTAGTCCGCTTAACATCAGGTGGGCCTCATGCTTGATCCGTCACAATTACATTAAAAAAAAACCTAAAGCATTAAGTTTTTCTAGTACTATCTGACACTTAAATTCTGTGTCTCGTATTAAAAGACAATCTCTACTCCGAGGTAAGAGCGCCTGCCGCGACAACACTGGACCGCACCGCGCTCTCTTTGAATAGAGTTTTTTATGTTATATCCTCTACAATATTATATAATTTATTTATATCTGTAAAGACATAAAATTTGCCAAGTGGGTCGGATACGCGACTACAATGCCATACTGATTGTATACATTACATATATATATTTACATTTTAGTAAATATATATGTATACAACATATATATATATATATTGTATATATTATGTGTACGGAATAAATATAGGTACAGGGTTATTGGAAAAAATGCTAACAAGCTCTTAGGGTTGACTCTTAGGCTGCTTGTCCTAAGAAACTCTTTGAGATGTTTTTTTACTCAAACCTTAATACAATAAGTTTTTCTAGTATTGTCTGACACTTTTAAGTTCTATGTCTCGTAATAAAAGACAATGCCTACTCCGAGCTAAGAGCGCTCGCCGCGGCAACACTGTACCGCGCCGCGCTCACTTTGGACACATTTTTTAATATTTGCATCGAGTAAAGTAATTAAAAATATGAAATGTAAAAAACACAAAAATAATAAAAAGAAAAAAACACATCTCAAAATGTTTGTTAGGACTAGCAGAAGTCAACCCTAAGGGGTTGTTAGCATGTTTCCAATAACCCTGTATAGGTACGGAGCCTTCGGTGTGCAAGACCGACAAGCACTCGGCTGGCGTTTTTTTTTATTTTTTATAATATGTATTGAACTGTACATTATGTAAGTTTATTCTTATGTACAATCTTTAAGATGTGCATTATTTATAGCATATGTGTTACGATACGTGGCGAGTGTTTCTTACTCAACATTATGAATGATAAAACGTAAGTACTACACACTACACGTGCGTACTTGATAATGCTAAATTTAAATTGTGTACAAGAACAGTAGACCTTTGTTTATGACCTTACTTATAGCTGATAGGCTCGCCTTTGAACACTATCTCACCTGATGGTAAGTGATGATGTGGTCGAAAATGTTGTTCAGGTCAACCTAGAATTACTGTCTCTCAAGGACAGATGCCGGAACATACCGTTAGGTGCTTGGCAACTGATTTTGTTCTTGAGGGTGGTACTAAAATGCCCTACCACCGCTGCTGTAACGACTGTCTTCCTAAGACAATAACCGGGACCGACGGCTTAACGTCCCTACGAAGCACGTGCAAGCTCAGTATAGTAATGCCACTAGCGGTTACCCATCCAATTCAGTAGCCTTGCTTAATTCAGTGTCCTTCTGCAGGCATAGACAACGCGACTTGCACATTCGGCTCGTTAGTGTCGTTCAAGAAGGGCAGCAAGCCGCGGCACCTCGACATCCGCATGGACCTGCGCGTGTTGCTCGTCGACTCGCGCGTCACGCGGGAGACGAGGGAGCTCATCTGCCGAGTGGCAGCCCTGAGGAGGCGGAACGCGCTCGCGGTCGACCACATCATGGACGCGTGTGATCACATAGCGCAAACTGCCACGCAGGTACGTGACAACCCTAATGTTACCTGAGTACCAGGCCTGGTCAATTTTGACAGTTTTGGTACCTTATAACCTTTGGTAACCTTCATATCGTTAATATTGAGTCAATATTGATGCAATCTAGGTTTCATATGAAAACGAAACGATATAATCAAATAATAACAAAATTGTTTCCTCTTTATATTTTTTGTTGGCAATATTGTCAAACCAGCCTAGATTCATCATAGATGAATAATAATCATAAGGGATCAGCAGAGTACCGATTCTGTCTAGTATAAATCTTGAATGAATCTATGCTGAATATGTACATGTAATTAGCAGACTTGGCCCCCTGGCTGGACAACCCTTGTCAACTCTGCGAAGACTATCAAAGCTAATTGTTTTTCGGATGTTTTTATTCAGTTCAGGATTTTTTATAGCATATAGGCTAGCCTTTGACCACTATCTCACCTGATAGTAAGTTATTATGTGTTTGAAGATGCTGTTCAGGCTAACCTAGAATTACTTACTGGCTTGCAAGGACAGCTGCCGGAACATACCGTTAGTTGCTTGGCGAGAAATTTTCTTGTATACTATATTTCTATAACAACTTCTCGATCTGAGAGGGCTGGAACAGTCATTTCGACTTTGTTCCATATTTTTATACAATTCGGTACAGTAGTTTTGACATAAAAAAGTAGAAACGAACAAAATTTGAGGCAGTGATGGCTTAGTGGCATTGGCTATGGACTGCCGCGCAGCAGGTGCATGGTTCGAATCCCGCCGCGGGCTTGAGGTTCACGGCATAGTGAAAGGGCATTTTACGAATGCCAGGCTAGCGACCGCCCTCAAGTAGAAAATCTGTCGCCAAGCACCTAACGGTGTGTTCCGGCAGCAGTCCTTGAGAGCCAGTGAAATTACAGGCACATGAGACATAACAAGTATGTCTCAAGGTGACGGGCGCAGTGCAATTAGTGACTTGTGACGAAATTCATCTGTTATAGGCAGAGGTTTGTCCGCTTAACATCAGGTGGGCCTCGTGCTTGTTCCGATACAATAACATAAAAAAAGAAATTACACTTTCGCATAGAGATGTATGATGACGAGGTGATGTCATAATGCTGTAACAAAGTGACGTGAAACACGTAAATTGTGTGCCAATACAGTTTTTATGGCCAATTCTAATATATGATCGTATTTGATTAGCGAATAAATAATGTAATATACACTTTACGTCTGTCGAGTTACATAATCGTAGGACTTGAATTAAATTTTGCATGGTGGTAGGACATCTTACAAATGCCCGCCTGGCTAGCTACCACCCTCAAGTAGAAAATTACATGGTGGTAGGGCATTTTTCTGAATGCCCGCCTGGCTAGCTACCACCCTGAAGTAGAAAATTGTATGGTGGTAGGGCATTTTACGAATGCCCGCCTGGCTAGCGACCACCCTCAATTAGAAAATCTGTCGCCAAGCACCTAATGGTGTGTTCCGGCAGCTGTCATTGAGAGCCAGTACTTCAAGGTTAGCCTGAACAACATCTTCGATAACATCATCACGATACAATCAGATGAGATAGTGATCAAAAGCTAAACCTATCATGCATAAAAAAAATACTTTAATCGATACGAGTAACATTTAATTTATTGCCTAATGATTATTTTATGTTTTATTTGGTGTGCACGAAATGCTACGTTCCATAGTATTTTACTTTAAATATATTTAAAATTAATAATGTTTTCAATTGCAAAATGTACCTATACCCCGAGACTTAGTAATTCTAGATTAGCCTGAACAACATGTTCGACTAGATCATCACTTACTTAGTGATCAAAGGCATGGCATATCAGGCATAAAAAAAGAGAAAAAAGTAAGTAAGTACCTATAGATGCTCGTAAATTTGCGCAATGGTGTCGATTTGTTATCGAACCGGAACTGTTTTGTGTACAAAGCATGCACACCGTCCATTTACATTATTTACCATACAAAGACGTGTTTGACATTGTCAAGATATTTGTATAGATTGGTATGATGTGCTGTGAAAACAGGAGAGGAGTAGGTACTTACAACCCGGTCAAAACATCAGTGGACCTGAATTTGTGACGTTATATCTTAAGAATTAACAACAAATAAAAACAAACAGACAAATCTATATAAGTAAGGATGAGCGCGGGAAAGTCACTTCATGCCTTTAAAAATACTTTAGCCGAATACATCACAGAAGATGTATCGTTAGGTATAGTTATAGGTAAAAGAAAAGAAGTGTGAAGTAAGTCTGTATTATTCATTGTATTGTTGTTATGTTCAATTAGTTAATTTATTTTGATAATTAAATATCATAAATAGGTACGACTTAAATTGTAAAATATTTTGTAATTATGTTATCATGTAAGTGACAAACTGTTCGTCTCTATGATAATAAATATCTTTAAACTTAAAACCTAAAGTCGAGTATCGCATTAGACTAGTTCCACAGATATTTTGAATGGGTTGGAAACAAGACAATCGTAAAATAATACGGATATATAATATATTATTTGTATAACAGCTTATAACAATCAAAATAAAATAAAAATATCTGCATGGATATGCATATGCGTTGAACTGTTAAACACAACTTTTGAGCGAGAAATGCACTGTAATAATAATAGTATTTAATTTATAATAAATTCATGAATAGATTCAGGCGTTGCTTGGCCGAAATCAATATTTAATAATAACAAATATTTTAAAATATTTTAAGATAACATCAAATTAATATTTTTATAAAACACTTAAAATATATAAAAATATTTCTAGTGACAATTCCGCTTAATATTCCTGTTAAGCCGACGTTACGTCACAAGCGCCACGCAGCCAAACCGGAATATTTATTTTCTTTTCGTGATATTTTCTTATTCTTTTTGCAGGTTTTGGAAAAACTCGCCAGTGGCAAGTGCGAATCGGACACGGACACTGATTATCAACATTTAGCGGTGAGTAAAGAAGTTCATTTACTCTTACTTTATTTTACTTAGGTACAGTTTTACCAATGCAAGGTTTAAGTAATTGTCGGATAACTTTATACCATAAACCAGTAACATGTGATAGTTTTTGTAAATATAATAGATATCCAATGATAATGCAGTGTTTAACCTACTTCCAAAAAAGGAAGAGGTTCTCAATTGGAATGTATGTTTTTTTATGTTAGTTACGCGATTACTCCGCCCATTATGTTAGTATGAACTGATCTTGATGATAATTTTTTTGTTGGGTAGAATATAAGACTACTTCCAAGTTGGTCCCATTTACATTTCGTCTATATTGTTTGAGTAGATTTTAAGTCATAGTCTATTAACTTAATTTTTTTTTTAACGGCGGTATGTCTTTATTAACCAAATACTACGAACTATATACAACACTACAGCTACTACAATAAAAGCATTTGGACTCAAAGGCAGTCCAAATGCTCTAGCCCACTATTTTAATTAAGTAAACTATGTTGTATGGTAGTTAATTTGCTCTTGCATTGACCAATATGACGTCAATCAGACAGCTGTTGCAAAGCTAATAATCTAATCCGAGATTAAAAATATATACCTTTGCAGTTCTCGGTATAGCTCCATAAACTATGAACAAATATGGCCACTTTTTCTTAACTTCTACAGCAGATAAGACATACAAATTGTATATCAAATGCTACAATCACATGTCATAATAGGTAAACCAAGAAGTTCTGTGTCTTTGCAACAAAGTATAACCAAAAAACATTGAAATTAGTAAGGAATATATTAGGACTGTTCTTTTAGTTTTTAGCATTTATCCACAATCTCAACTGATGATGAGTTCGAAGGTGTACAGGTTTAATCTAAAATGGAAACTGACTATCAAGGACAGTTACGTAAATACGCCATTAGGTGCTTGGTGACAGATTTTCTACTTGAGCGTGGTAGCTAGCACAGCCACTAAGCACTCTGAAAATGGTTTACTTTACGTAGCAGACTACTAGATTTGATGAATGAAGTATATACAGAACCATAAAACTGAAAATAGTAAGGAATATATTAGGATTGTCCTTTTAGTTTTTAGCGTTTATCCAAAATCTCACCTGATGATAAGTGATGATAAGTTCGAAGGTGGTATACAGGTTTAATTTAGAATGGAAACTGTCTATCAAGGACAGTTACGTGAATACCATTAGTTGCTTGGTGACAGATTTTCTACTTGAGCGTGGTAGCTAGCACAGCCACTAAGCTCTCTCCAAATGTTTTACTACCGGTGATATGTGGTGATGCCAGAACACTTTTTCTGAATACTAATCACAAACTGGGCTACCAAATATTAACAAAATTGCACAAATTTTATTTTTGTTTACATGTTATCGATTGATAATTATCCGATTCGTGACCATTGACCGATATATACTAGACGCGACATTTCAAACTAGGATAATCGCCAGTGCAGGTAAGCCGGCCGGCATACTCTCCCCCACACGCAGCTGGGCACTCGTATCGTAGGGATTACACGTGCTTTACGTTCGAAAATTGTGTATTATCAATTGTGTATATTATTGAATACACAATTTTCGAACGTAAAGCGCGTGTAATCTGTACGAGTGCCCAGCTGCGTGTGGGGGAGAGTATGCCGGCCGGCATACCTGCACTGGTCGACTATCCTCGTATGTTCGTGACGCATATTGAAATGGGTGTTTATATTCGTGACTATACAGGAACTATGGGACATGAACCACTGCCTGCTGAGCGCGCTGGGCGTGTCGCACCCCGCGCTGGAGAGTATCCGTCAGGCCGCCAACGCGAAGGGACTCGCGTGCAAGCTCACCGGCGCGGGCGGGGGAGGGTGAGTTATACAACATACACTATTTACCTTTCTTTTTATTGCTCATAGGTAAGCCTTTGCCCACAATCTCACCTGATGATACGATGATGTGGTCGAAGGTGTTAACGGGCTTAACCTAGAATTATTCTCAGCTCTCAAGGACAGCTGCCGGAACACACCGTTAGGTGCTTGGCGACAGTTTTTCTACTTGAGGATGGTAGCTAGCCAGGAGGGCATTCGCAAAACGAATGTTCTTTAGCAAAAATTAGAGTTATGAGTCATAATGTCATGTTAGCTCAGTCGGTCAGAACATACCCCGGCTATATGGGTGGATGGTCACGGGTTCGAATCCCGCAAATGACTATAATTTTTCCCTCGTAAATTTGTAATTTTGTTAAACTATTAAATGTTTTAACAAAATGTTATACACTAACCGGCAAAAACACCCACGTTGAGGATCGAATACGTCTCGCGAGTTTCGAGCATATCAGATGCTCATCATCAGTGCGAATACTGCGTTCGCGAGCTGCCAGCGGGCACTGCTCGCTCCAAACCCGCGAGACGTATTCGATCCCTACAAGAGTATTTTTCCTGCTTATTAAATATGTGTGCAACTCACGAAAATTTCATTTCAAAAAGTTTAACTAATCTTTTACATTTAATTAATGTTTCACGTTCACGAGTAGACTGGTGTATGATTTAGTAATTAAACAACTTTAAACGGTTTAAATCGCGTATATTTATCATTATTTTTGTCCCGACGTTTCAAACACTTTGCAGTGATCGTGGTCACGGGGTGACTTTTAAACCGATTTAAAAGTCAGTCAGTGCGATTTAAACCGTTTAAAGTTATTTAATTACTATGTGTAATAATCGCGAAAACCTAAGACAACATGGTGTATGATTTTTGAATCACACACCAGTTTGTGGCCACGGTCAATGCAACTTGATCGATACGTCGAGGTTAATCAAAAGTTTTATTTTTATTTACACAATTTGAATCATGAGTGGGATTCGGGGCCGGGGCATTGTCTGCCAAGTTGAGTTACCGTGGTGAAGTGAAATTTAAACCTTTGTTAAATGGAACTCATATGTTTTAGTATTCTGTGTTTTTAAATAATTATAGTGGTCTATGTTGATCCTTACACTCGACGCTGAATTTGATTTGAAGGCGAAGGCGTATTAGATACTCATTACTCATATATACTCATACGTTTGTTTCGACGTTTTTGACAATTTTTTTACGGCAAACAGCGTATCCCCTACTTCTTAATCCAGGACTTATACTACGTACATTTCAAGTTTCATCCTAATCAGGCGATTTCAGCGTATGGAGTCACAAATACATACACACTAACATCCGCACAAACGCTCATAAACTTTCGCATTTACATTATTAGTGTGATGTAAGCTAATGAAATGACTTGTTTTACAGATACGCTATGGTCCTGATACCGCCGTCAACCCCTCGCAACGTCATCGACTCCCTCTGCAGCAATCTGCTGGAGAATGGCTTCCGAGTGAAGGAGACGAGGCTCGGCGGTACGGGGGTCGCTGTCGAGATGTGACGAACCGGGATACTTGTGCGATGTGTACCGAACTATTTGTGACGAATCGGGAAACGTGTGCTGTTTCATTTGAGATGCACGGACAGATTGAGACATATTAAATGTGCTTTAATTACGTACTGAATTAAGGTATCGAGTATCACTTAGATATTCGTTAAATAAAATCAACGCTAAACAAATTTTAACCTATTGACAGGTTTGACATATAGGCTTCAAACTGTCTTGGTTACATTTACATTATATGAATAATGTTGGAAATGGGATATGTATGATAAAATTATTGTATGGTGAATTAAAGTTTAAATTTGCCATACAAGAATACAATTTACAATATTCGTAGTCGTTAATATAATGTTCCCAATCAATATGTTTAGCGTTAATTTCATTGCAATATTAGAGTGTCCTCGTAGTGGATTTTTAAACGGTATAATTCGGGTTTAATATAAATTTAGTGAATTGGTGTACGTGACGAAATGGAACATTTGTGGAAACGGCTCGTTTTCAGAGCTGTTATGTAAGATAAGTGATGAAAAAGGACGTTTGTGTGTTGCAGTTTTAATAGCTGAAATATATATCAAGATTGTTTGAAGTAAACAGAACATGAGTGAATATAAATTATTGTGACGTAATGGAACTTTTCTTATACGATAAAGAAAATATCGACTTAGTAAGGTAAGAGAGAAGATAGTCATGAGTAAAGAGAATTTAAACACCAAAATGTTTTTTATGTACAGTACATGCTTAATGCGAAGAAAATCTATTATGCGATGTTAAAGTTTATAAATGTATCTAGATATTTGTGTGCTGAAACAAAAGTATATCATGTGTGCGATCAGGAAATCTGAGATTATGCTCAGTGTGACGAAACAGGATTAATCACTTACTGTAAGAGACGAGTCCTGATTTGGAACTAAGAATTTCTTAACTAAAATTAACTGAATGCATGTTACTTGCTTACCTACCGTGCAAGTAGTTCTCGATGCAAGTTACAAATGTAACAATACATATAATTTATAAAGTATTTCCTTTTGAACACTGTCGTTATGATGGAAGATTATTTTTAATGTCGGCATAGAAACTCACTAGAATATTAGGTCGGTAAATACTCCGACCTGGATATTATTGAAGATAATGTTTTGCTGTCTATGATGTTTGCTATCTCGTTTATATTTATTATATGAAGTTTTGTATTACTTATTTCACGCAAAGTCACGGCGTACGCTAGTATGATTGGAGCATTCTACGACGTAATATTTAAGTGAGTTTTATTGTCGGATTTATGACGCTATTATGTACTTATTGATTATACGCCATATTTGGTAATTTAGAGGAAATATATATTTTTTTCCTTAAATCAATATGTACAAATCTTAATGGGAAATAAGTTGTTTTAAAATTACGCAACACATAAAATTATCTACTGGCGTATGGTCAGGTTTCGTTTTTGTGTGTAGTTCAGTTTTTGTAGTTTAACAGAAACTTTATTCGGTCATAACATTCCAGTTACAACGCTAAACGGGCGCTATTGACTATATATATATATATATATATATATATATATATATATATATATATGTTATAGCAATCGCTACAAGAGGTCTTTGTCAATAATAATATCTTAATAAATCCGTTCCTGACTCCAACCAAAGCAATTCTAGTACTATTTTGCGAACTTTGTGAGCTAATCTACCACCACTATTTCAGCTGTTACTAAGTGATGATGTGAGTGAGTAATGGTATAATGCTTACGTCATCATTGTCGCACAAAACCAATATGTACAATACCTTATATAGACAAGTCATAATGAGAGCTAATGGCTTCCCAAACTTGACATATACATGTTTGACAAATATAAATACAAGTTAATTATGTACATACGGACGTAATACCATACTACACTACTGTAAATATTTGAATTTGTGGCGAAACGAAGCCTTCGTAATGTTTATCCAGCCATCACCAAAAGTATACCCCGCTCTGAAAATGAAACTGATGAAACGCGCATAGTTTGATATTCAATTTAAAATCCTATGAGTCTGTGACAGCTTGTATCTATCGGAACATAATAAAAACAGTACTACTTTGGTGGTTGAATTGTGGATGTATCTAGATTATTTGGCTTTGGGAATAAACAACTGAATTCAGACTGGTTGGAGTAAAAGCCTTTTTAAGGAAAGTTGTATCGCATTTTAGAGGTTTATACAATTGCTTTATCACTGGCATAGCCCAGCTAGCCTTAGACCATTATATCACCACTTATTTACTCACTAGATTTACTACCTGTTGGTTTGATATGTGCTGATCTGCCGTGGACGAACTTGTTACTGAGGTGTCGCTTACAATTTATTTTTGATAACTACACCACCGCCGAAGAACAGCAGAGAAACGCGAATATTTACTTAAACGGAGAAGACTCGTGCACTGTACAAAATGAATTCAAAATAAAAATTAGAAATATTTTGTACTTGAAATTGTACGAATAAAATATGTCATTATAAATCTGAAAACGGAATGAATGACCAAAGCTCACATTAAAAATATAAAAGTATTGTTAAATGAGAATTAAATGAAATAAAGTAATTTTATACTAAAATATTACGGTACAATAAATTCATATAAGAAATGTTTATATTATTGGATTACAATAGTTACAGTAGAAGTTTTTATGCTATTTATTATAGAACGAATATCACAAGCGAAGTTCGATCGTTATTATATGAGTTGGTTTATTCTAAAATTTATGCAACTAACTTATAATATAAAAATTGTAATGAATAGCTTTTATTTTCATTATAATATTTATACAGTTGATTGTAGATCATATCTAAAACACTTAACACGCTCAAAATTTTAGCTTCTAACGAATTCTGAAGCGTTTTAAGATTTGATTTTGTAGAATGAACGAACCAATTTGTAATTGAACATAATATGTACGTTTCCGTCGTATGTATAAATTTAATTTTAATATAAATATATATTAATTTATGTTTAGTTTTTATTATTTAGTTAGTGCGCCCACCTTTTCTTTCTGCTTTTAGTTACGGGTTGTTCTCGGATATTAAATTAAATAATACTTGTTTGTAGTATTTTTATGTTATTTCTTAAGCCTGACTCAGATGCGTCTTACGGAAGATGAGGTTATTTTGAGAAATATCAATAATTATTAATCTAATGTAGTTTTTTTAGCTTGCTATGCGTTATGTAAGCTTATTACAAAATAACTACATAGCATATGAAATATACGTGATAGTACGTAGTATAATTTCGCTTTAAATGGAGAAGAGAATTAATAAATATATTATCGCGTAAATCACCTTTGAGTCAGGCTACCGTAGTAGAAATATCTCTTGTTGTATTAGTTCAATATTAACGTAGTAGATGCTATAAATACCACTGAGTTGCGCAGCTGATTCGTTTTTACTTTGAATATTTCAAAGATATTCATTGCATTGGGTTAACGCATTTTTATAAAGACAGTTTAACCTCAAACTGGTGTTGTGTAGAGTTATATAAACAGTATGGATGATTAGCGCTTTTAACGTAAAATAACTAATAAATAATATTATAATAACATTTTAATACATTCGAGGAACTCAAGGTGCTTGGTTGGCAGATGGTATTTAGCAATTTTGATAATTGGTGTGTAAATAAATCGATGAAGGTTATCATTCTGCCGCCATTTCGAAACTGAACAACGTATATGCCGACCATTAATATGATATAATTATATAAATTCGTTTTTGCACTTGTGGTGTATCCTGTCTTATTTATATTTAATTTATAAAGGTACATACTTTATAATGTTTGCTTATATAAACATAAATAAACACGTGGATAAATATATCTTATAATCAGCGTTCGCCATTGCAAATTGTTCACGCCACTCTACTGCAACACTGGTCTAGTGTAAAACGGCCTTTGATAGTTGCATCGACGACCTTGCATTTCGTCGTTATAACTATATTGTTTTGTATGCGCTAATGCATTGTCTGATCATATATATATATATATATTACTTGTAAAATTACTACTTAAAATGAATATGTAAATATAATAATTATTTATATACCTACTTAGTATATTTGGCCTGTTTGAATTAGAGGAATTGAGTATCAAATAAATGTTTATTGATTCTCAATTTTAAATAGTATCATATAAAATAAAAAAAATGTGTCTATGTAAATCTGTCTTCCAAAATGGGTTTGTCTCCTATTGATAGTAAAAAATATCATTACAAATCTTACTGTTTTCCCAACGAGTCACAATGTGACGAGATGGGAACCCACCTCACGAGCGCTATTGCATTTGAAGGCTAAAATATGAAATGTAAATGTACCCTGTTTTTTTTATCTGGGAATTAGATATTGATAATATAGTTGTATTGATGTGTTTTTGTCATATTCCAATGTTTAAAATTATGTTGTTGTTTTATATAATTGAGTAATAAATCTCCATTTTCTATGTACAAATATGTATCTAATTCAAATATGTTGATCTAAACATTTGTAGTGATTTTGTAAAGGCTCGTTCATATAAGCGACTTTTCCAACGACATGAGGAATTATGTTATTTGTTGCTTCTGTTCACAAACGGCAACCGTTCTGTAACTTTATGAAGTTTCGAAGATATACGTAAATATATTGTTATATTATTTCAAAACGAAATATGTTAGATGACTTTGCTGAAATTTATCAAGTTTCTGTTTAGCAAAATTAAAATGTTTTTCAATATCATAGGTATTTTAAGTGGTCGTCAGAGTTATTACAAGCGCGAATTTTCCTGAGAGTTTTTCCAAAAGTGGCTGTCGTCTGTAGGTATTCTCTTTTCGGTAGTTTACCTTTCGAAAATAATATCATTTTAGCAGATAAAATACTACAGGGGAACAACTACCATCTCTTTATCCAGTCTTATTTCAACCTTATATTTTATTTCGTACTACCAAATGTCATTAAAGTAAACTTATTAGAACTTCAATATGCACGTATTGATTTATTGAATATACCGGCTAGCACTCACGGTGTTTGGTCGTAATCTCCGACCGGTGTTCGAGCAGTAAAGATGCTCATTATCAAGGAATGCGGGTATATTCAGTAAATAATTATGTCAACTCACGTTAGTTTTTATGCACGCATTGAATCAAGTAGATTTGTGCGATAGAGATAGCATACGAACTTTATTGTTTCATTTTAAGCCTGAGCTTGTGTAATGACGTCTATTTTCCATTATAGTTTTTTGGAGGTGTTACTCTTGCCCCCCGGGTACTGGGTAGTAGGTACTATAACGAAACAAGTTGAGCAAACTTCAGCTACTGCTGCCAAACACTGCTAACAACCATTTTATAGTATATAGCGTGTTGGCTGTATATGCCGTTGATTTGTTTTTTTCCGAATCGGGAGAACTACATATTGGTTTGGTCACGCATCGATCAGACGCTCTCCGTTTTAATATAAATAATTATTTCTGATGTCGTTGGCAAAGTGTAACTGAATCGTGAAAGACTTAACAACTTAACTGCTATTTCCCTTCTATTTTCACTCTGAAGGTTCTTATTCAAGGTCAAACAACCTAGATTTATTGGAATCAGACCAACCAGTTAAAGTATTAATCATCCTGAAGAAGATTTGAGTTTCATCTAAAATATAACATAGCATTAATAAACAAAATACCTTGTATCGATTGGACAGTCGGAGGAAATGTGTCTACCTCATACAAACTACAATCTTTTTATTTTAATTCGTATAATTACAAAAATTTTATGTTATTTTGGCCAGGGGCGTTCTGGGACTACTTTTATATGGTGTATAGTGTCGATTGAAATCTGGTTTTACAGAATTTTGAATGTTCTAGTAACAGAATGGACCCCCCCCCCCTTCCCTCTTTTCCCCGCGCTGCCTGTCTGATCATAGATTTAGGCTTGATTCACAGAATTATGACAGGATTGATCTTGAAATACCCCATCCTGAGTACGGACCATCTGCTCGCGCCTGAATATTAAGTATTTTTTTTGGAAATGGTGTTTCCTGCTTATCTCGCCCTTGCAACACAGTGGCTCTTTGTTAAATTATATCAGTAAGTTCCTCTCGTATATTTGTGATTTTGTGATGTAATCCGCATAGCAGGCGTTATTGCAAACCTAACAATATTAAAATTATAAAGTGGCGTCATCATTTACAAGTATAAAACCAATTGCAAAATTGGTCTTGTTTGTAGTACAACGCAAGTGGTACTACAGATGTCGCTCCATCCCAATACGATGGTTAAAGAACGATAGGAAAGATTTGAGTTATGACGTCATGTCATGTTAGCTCAATTGGTTAGAGCATACCCCGGCTCAAGGGGTGGATGGACGCGGGTTCGAATCCCGCACATGACCAAAATTTTTCCTATAGTATATTTGTGATTTTGTGATGTAATCCGCATAGCAGGCGTTATTGCAAACCTAACAATATTAAAAATGGGTACTGTATGATTAAAAAATAAGCAGGCGTTATCTTTAACATTATTCTTTGAACCACAACCAACAAAATTACTTCTTTGCCGCAAAATAAAAGTAAATACTATTTATGTTGCGACCAATTTTATGGTCCTCATATTTGTAGTGTTGTTTCGGTTGAATGATCGCATTTCTATACAAAAAGTTCTCGTTGTTGCCGACGCACTCACAAATATATAGGAATATAAAGGACAGCATTCATTAGATGGCATTCGGGATTCAATAATAATAAGCTATTATAAAATTACAAATTTACGAGAGGAAAAATTATAGTCATGTTCAGATTCCAAAATGACATCTCGCTTAGCGCTATTCCGTGATATTTACTAAAATAAGTAAATACCAAGTTAGTTTTTATAATAAAACAGTTTAGTTTTGTCGTTTTACTGTGAATCGAGCGAAATAATTCCATTTTTCCTTTGAGTGCGAGACTAAATGCATACACACGGAGCGTAAACTAAGAATTATAAGCCGATTCTATCAAATACAGATATTAAGGATCAATTCGAATTGTAAAACGTATTATATTTAAAAAATATTTTAATATCTTATTTAAAACTTATTTATTGAATGACAGTTATTACAATAATAATTTTATAATTCAAATAAATTGCAATCAAATACAATTTTGTTACTTACATCATTATTAAGTATGTCTAGTATTTGAATTCCAATTAGTATTGTATTTTAATATCCAATTATTTGATTGTAATAAGTAATGTCGCGTTTCTTACGTTACGCTTAGTGTGAGCATGCCCTAAAGCATATACTTTATTTATGCAATGTATTTAAGGACATTCCTTGTAAAGCTAATAATTTTAAACGAAACCTTTGTTGTAGTATTTAAATTATGTTAAGTTCGTGCTAAAGCGCTCAATTTAGTGTAAATCGGTGCTAAAAGAATGTATTGTAAATCGTTAGTGAATTATAGGTTTATCTGGATGGAATAAATGTTTGATTTATTATATAACTATTTTTTATTTAGCTAGAACTCCCCTCCTCAGTGGCCTGCTCCAGGCCATGATAAAATATCAACTGCTGTTATCAAAGCTGGCTCAGAGTCTCTAGCAGAACTTATAACACATCTATGCAACCTGAGTTTTACTGTTGGAGTATTTGCAACTTCTTTGATCAATAATTTGACGTGTCTGCGAAATCAAATTTCTTAGGTGAGTACGCTAGGATGAGGGACACACATATACAGATGACGCAGTTTTGTCACTGTCAAGACTAATTAGTAAATATTTAGATCAAGGTCAAAAATGTATTGGGGTATTTTTAGATTTTCAAAAGGCAATTTACACGGTCACAATACGTATACTTTTGGCACGTTTAAACAGTTTTGGTATACGAGGAGTTACCCACAATTGGTTCAAGGATTCTTTATCAAATCGAAGTCGATTAGTCAAAGTAAGAAAATCACGTAAGCGAGAGTTCTGGCTGTAACTATGGGGTACCACAGGGTTCCACGCTCGGACCTACCCTATTTTTAATCTATATTAATGAATTTTGTAAAATTAACTCCATATCTGCAGACACAATCATGTTTGCCGATGACACTGTAGGTACTTCTTTTCCACCACTCCAGTTATCCAAATTTTTACAAACTTGCAGAAACAGGGCTATCTAAAACCATCGCATGGCTAGAAGATAACTACCATCGCTTATACTTCAAAAACGAAATATGTTTCGTTTAGTAAAACTACACAACCACCATCTTTTATGAAAATTCATGATCATACATACCCAACTAACCGTATTCACAGCCTGGACACTTGACTCATTCTCTATACAAAAGCCGCGTTCTAACAACCTATTACACAGACACTACACAAATGTTGTTTTTGTACACGCATAAATGTGTGCGTGAAGTGTAGAGTTGTCATCGTAAGAATAATTATTGTTGTACTTGCCTACCTAACAATCTTTTGATGCTGTTAATATGACTTATTAGATTTCGTTGGTGACCTTACCTACCTACCTTCAGAAACATTTACAAGCACAACAATCCAACTCCATGTACGGCGCAATATGCAACACACAACCGAGTAGGTAACATTACTTCACATTTCACTCGCATTACTTATACAATAATAGATAAGTACTTTGACTATACAAAAAGTATCATTTCAATTTTATACAAGTAAGTACCTAATGATATTAATTACGTAATAATAATTTATGTTCTTCTTGTATAATAAACAACCATGAAGTGTCAACCGTGGCGAAGGTCGGTAGGTACCTATGTGTATTGCTTTTTCTCTATGGTAGGTATAGCTCTAGGTATAGGTTACAAAGACACTTGTTTCGCTGCAAACGAAGTCGATATCCACGGATATTTTTTGCAAAAGAAAATCTTCTAAAATATTAATTATTTGAATAACAGTTTGAATAATATACAAAGATAAAGTTTTTTTTTCAATACCTACTGTAAATTACCGGTTTTTATAAGTTACCTACTGTATAACTGAAGCATGACAAATAGCTAGGTACTTAGTGTAGGTTTACAAGAATGACTTACCTTGTTTTATCCTTAGGGAATCTATTAAATTTCCTATCCTTTTCTCGTTTAGTTGATAAGCAATCGTAAAAATCATAAGAGTACCCCATTCTCAACTTTTAAAATACTCGTACAATCGTCTCATCATGCGCGAGATGCGCGTCCCGTACTCAAGTCAGCTCAGCCACAGCTCAGAATCAGTGGCGGGTTTTGGTGGGGGGTGAGGAGTGTCCATTCTATACGTAGTATTATTATATTTTCTATGGTTTAACATCTTATTTAAGCTCTTCATACCTACTACACAAGTTATGGACCTATGAATAAATGTCTTATGAAATATAAGTCAAGCTCAAAAGCAGCAGAATACAAAGCTTACCGTGGTGGGCGTGGCTTAGCAAGTGTACCGCGGAACTACGTAACCTTTTTTTATGTTATCGTTACGCATCACCCACGAGGCCCACCTGATGTTAAGCGGTATCCTCTGCCTATATAAGATATGCATTTCGTCACAAGCGACAAAACGCACTGCGCCCGTCACCCTGAGATACACAGTTATTAAGTCTCATCATGTGCCTGTAATATTACTGGCCCTCAAGGACTGCTGATGGTACACACTGTTAGGTGCTTGGCGACAGATTTTCAACTTGAGCGTGGTAGCTAGCCAGGCAGGCAATCGCAAAATGCCCTTCCACCATCCATTGAAACTCAAGCCGGCGGCGGGGAGCGAACCATGGAACTGCGGCACCGCAGTCCATAGCTATAACTGCTCGGTTATCGTTGCTTCAATATACGCGACCAATCGGATGCGATCATTTCTAAGCGCCAATCTAATAAAATTGTATTTGGAAATGCATGTTTTGTTAATTGTGGACTTGATGAATCCGAAATTAAAGTGGTGACTGTATGAGGGTTACACTTTTTCACATATTTATTCGTACTAACATATGGTACCTCTACGCTATTCCTGGACTCCTAGTACTTAGACAGATCTCATTTAAGCTTTTCATAGTACCCAAGGTATGCACGTATACTAAGTATACCTATTTATGTGTGCGAAGAGACATAGGAAATACTATTTTCTCAAAAATGTTATGTAATGTTGGCATAACATCTCTAAAACGTATCCAGAAAGTGAACTCTACAGGAGACTTATTCACAACTATTCAGTAATAAGCGAGATTTTAAATTTGGAATCTCCTATTCTCTCATCATATCTAATAAAAAACTGTCCAGTAATGAATTTACATACTTACTTACTGTAAGCATGTAAATTCATTAACTATTTTATTTTTGGAGCCTTTAACAGCCATTTTATACTCTGTGACACTTAACGCGACGCAGAAAAAGTATGCACGTTGCGTTTTGTACTCAATAATGTTAAAGAAGTATAGTATGGGATTTTATTTTTGTATTAAGTAATTTCAGTTTATAAATCATGTTGGATTAAAACTTTCCATTCTTAAATTAACATGGAGTTTCAAAAACGTTTTTTTTTTACTTAAATATTCATGTTATGTAAAAATAGAACAATGTTCAAAACCAAACTTTTTAGTAAAAAAAATAACTACTGGCGGGATTTCATATTCAATTGCGACCGTGAACATAAATAATCCCAAAAAATGAGTTCAAGCGAATCTGATTCGGAAATAGATGGTACTCCTCCTGATTTAAAATCTGAAGCATTCATTTTTGAGAAAAGTATTATACAAGCCTCAACCAGTAATATAAGCCTAACCGGACCTCACATGCGGTTCGGTCCGGTTAACTCATACTTGGCCAGGAAGGCTCACTTACTGGGTTCTGCAGTAAGGTACTATTTCTTACGTCTAGACATGATCCAGGGATAGAACACAGGCCCTGAAAATTCACAATCGATGCTTTTCAAGACAACTAAAGAGTAACGATGCGGTCAAATTATGGGTAGGTAAATAAAAAACCAAGAATAGTTTGTATCTAAAAGTGCATTTTATTATTTATAAATTAACGTCATTATTATCTACGGATTGCATGTCAACAACGTGTAACGGCATGCTTCAGCAACCAAAATAATACTGTTAACTAATGATCACATAGCATATTAAATTAAATTAGATTGCAACTGAATATTAATTATCTAAATAATATAATTATATATAGATAAGGATCGAGACATACTCATTGATCGACGCTAAGTCGTTCGTTCATAAAAAATATTTGGGTAACTACTTAGTTAGGGATAATGCAGCTCTACCGTATTTCGAAGCTTTTTTATCTAAACTGTATTTGGTGTCTATACCTAGTTCTTATTTTGTTTTGGGCAAGTTAAATAAAATCCTGATCCATAACATAAACAGGTTTTCCACTTGGTTACAATTTAATTATTGCGGTTTACTGATTTGGTTGTTATGGTTGTGTTTGGTTGCCATGTGGTATTTATGGTATGGCACCTATATCTAATATAGCGTCGATAAAAAGGTATGTCTCAAACCTTAGAATAAAATATTTTTATACAAGTTTGGTGACTTGTCACGTTAATTTTGGTTTTTATTTTAACTGACGTTGAACCTAATTAGTGACAAATACCTAATCTTTATTTCTAGTTCATTTAGAAAATTGGAAGACCACGCCGTAATGTTACCAGCCCCACGGTTCAAGTCACGAAAATATGCGCTTTTTACACGAAAACGTTCGGTTCATAACGTGATAAACCTACACCGCGATAGCAATATGATGTCATCTATGACGTCAACTCCGGCTGTATATAACTCTCACAGAAAACAGGTAGAGCAGCGTGTGCACAAACGTCAAATTCAAATTTTGACAGATAAATAAGGACATTTTTGATGTGTGGTTAGAATTTTATACGTAAAGCAATCTTGTTCACAATATAATGCCTTGAAATGAAATATGTTTCATGTAGATTGAATTGAAGGGGTTGTTATGGGCTATTTGCGAGGAAGCAAATTGACAGTTAACAGATGTTATAAGCGTTGCTGCTGATCGGTTTGCATCGTTTTCATGCAAACAGTGCATATTCTCGTATTTCCGTTATGAACCGAGCGTTTGCAATGTATTCAGCGACAGCAGTGTTTGCGTGATTTATACCGTAGTGCAGGAAAGAAGTCCCGCGCTGTTATGAACTAATGTTACCTCTCAAGAAAATTACCTTTCCACATAGAAGCTAGCGCTACATCAGAAGGACTTATTTTGTGACAAATTCCTCCACAAAACAGGTTTTATCTGATTTGGAAAATACATAAAAATAATATGCTGGTATCGAATACAAAGCTAAATGGAATGAATAAGGAATATGCCCACTATACCCCGCTAAACTAGACTGACCAAAGTAAGCTTACAATAAGTACCAATTACCTACAAGTAATGTCATATTTTTAGAAACACGAGTACTCGTATATTTGTATTATAATACTGTCAAAACGCCAATAAATTAATTTGACATATTATGTACGTAGGTATATTTTAAAACTTATTTCAAAATGCGTGCCTGCATTTTCAAATGTCACTAAAACTGAAAAGTAAAAGAATACTCGTTAATAAAAAAAATATGAGCAGTACTTTGATAGGTCCGTTTGACATTTCTTAAGAAAATGAATAGTGACGATGAGTTCGCGATGAGTACCGTACTACGTTCTCGTGTACGGTATCTGTACCACAATATTCATACCTATTAAAAGCACACATTTCATTTACACACCCTGACTATCCTAAATTCGGTATTATAACATTTACGCTTATTGTTTTAATTTAAAATATTAATCAAATGATTTGAGAATCAATTCAAGCTATAAAATAGAGGAGCTCAAAAATATTATATTAAAAAACTCGTAGACAACATATTTATTTTTCATCTGTTATGAATTCCTTTCTACAAATTTAATTTTAATTAAATGTTAAGACGCTAAGTAACAATGAGTATTTTTTGATACATAAATTTGCTAAGTATATTCAGATTGATCGTGACGAGTTTATAAAATTGATTTAATTTCATGACCAAAATTGAAAAATTCGTTCAAAAAACTATAAATGACAATAATTGTGTCTGCAAATGAAATATATTATTAATTTCTGCTAAATTTGTGTTATCTTTTACCGTATAATATAATGGTAAGATTACATATCTTTTACTATGATGTTCGTTGAGTGATTTGCGAGAGTGTAACATATTACTTTAAATTAAAAGAATAACAATAAGGCCATAAAAAATAAATAAATACTGAGCTCACATTAGAACCCTTAAAGAAACCGATTATAAAATATGGCCCATATGTACTTAATTTAATTATTTAAAAAATAACTGTTCGTATAATTATAATGTAAGATATGTACTTAAATAAAATATTTTAGTAAAAATAAAAAGAGTTATAAATAGTACAGTCACTCAGCTGAGAAATTCTATTGACGAAGACCTTTTTAAAACCAATTGTACAAACAAAAATGTTGTCTAAGTATTTTATAATTATTCTAGTCTCTTTCCAGAATGCATATTTACAAGTTCTAGAAATTATGGTCCACCTATTCCGCATTTATAATCTCTACCACACGAGTACAGTATAATTACTAATTATTTATAAAAGCACGACATATGCAGCGCTAATTTTATTTCATGTCAAATTTCTAATAAAGCGTTATCAAGGATCTCAACTTACACCTACGAAGGCATTTTCTCAACGTTTGTATTTACTACTAAAACATTCATGAGTATTTTCTTCGCATAAACTTGGGTAGGTACCTTTCTTATTTTATATCCATTAGGCGAATTTAAAACAGTTAAGAGTATATTTTTTAACCTGCACCAGTTTTACAATTCTGTATGATGCTTGAATTTAAAATGGGAATTTATCTATACGTAATTCAATGATTATAATATTTTACTCATTAAATTTCTGACTATAACAGCATGACTTCAATCACATCGTTTCAAATAATTACAATTAGTGGAGTATAATATAACACTAATTACTTATTCTACCATTTTAGTAGCTGTCTTATACATTAAGTTTCATTGTTATATAAATAAATTACAAAACCAACATAAAATAATTTCACTTTGGCATGAAATACAACCGATAAGATCAATAAAATTAATAGCTAGGTAATAAATAGAACATAATTGAATATTCGTCAGCAGCACTTGCGTATGCATGGCATTAAGCGAGTAAAATATAAAACAAAATTATTTTACAATATATTAATGCTACCAAGCACTTCTATCACAGATGTTACAATTAACTATCATTCATAAAATCTATGCATAAATTCTGACAGCGCGATAAATTAAGCGAATATCACATTTACAATTTTTTTGGTGTTATTTGTCAGTTCGCCTCCGCAACGCAGGTTCAATCGCCTCCATAGACGAATATTTAGTTCACTAAGAAAATTATAAATATAGTATTGCTTCATTGTAGATTTTATTAAAATACTAAGTCAAATGGGACTATGAAAGAAACTTTCCTAATGTTTACTTGTAAACCAGCCGCCGGAATAAAGTAATATGGTTTATGACGAATCTTTAACAATACATCTTGTTAAAGTATTTGATTCACCACATTCACATATAAATTAGGAAAACCAAAACCTTTACAAAACAGTTTACAGATCAGTGATGTTACATCTCATCTCTTCAGTCATCGCGTTCGAAAAAGAGACATGGCGACGATGAAAGGCCACGTGTAATTATTATCCATTTCAGGTAAGGTTGCCATTTGCAGCATGCTCTACATGTGGAACATGCTAACGTTACCTTTTGCAACATGTTCGGCTAGGAATCGTTGCCATTCTCAGAATGTTCTAATGGAAAGATTACAATTTGCAACAGTATGGTTCAATTACGAAACAGTAAAGACAAATATACTAGTACTTTAAACCAAATACCTACAAATAAAACGACTCTACCAGTTTATCCATCAACGTTAAAATCTGTAGCAATTTTAAGAGTATTTGCGTTAGATTACTATTTTTTTTACAAAATGTACATGTCATTTTCATCGTTTCCGATTTAAAACCTCTTATGTCGCTGGGATGAAATTGACTTTTCTTGTAAAAATAACAGAAAACTGTTCCTATGACAATATGCAAAAGCTCAGCTCATACCAAGTATATTTTGGTAAATAAAAAACGCATAATGACTTATGCGTTTTCAGTCAAATAATTAAATTATTCATTGCGTATACTATCTGAAGTTCATAGTAGTATGGACATAAGAGGTTTTGAATTATTGAATATGGCTAAATTATTAGTCGTTAGTTCTCTATGGATAGCAGTAGTCATCAGGTCCTAAGAGGATAAATACATATTTATATATCATAAATTATATTTGAAAGTTTTATGACTAACTTTCGCACACAGCATTAATGCAAAAGTAACACTAGCATTGTAACTTTTAAGCGAATAAGCTTACAAAATTACAACGAAAAGAAAACTACGAGAGGGCTTCAATATGGCTACCACCCGTCCCTCGGGCTACGACGTGCTCTGCCAATTGAGGTATCGTAGAGAGTCAGTCATAGCTTAAATGTATCCTTTCGTTTCTATTGTTTAACCGTCTTAAGGGCCACAATGTTTATTTTTCATTGAGTAAATTGGTAGTAGACCCAATTTTCTATCGTAGATAATATCTAGCCATAACTCATTATGGGTGACAGAAGACCCAATATTAGCCATTAATTTGAGGACTAGTAAACGTTTTAAAATAAGTAATAAGTTTACCACAGTTGACTCAATTATTTATCCTCTTTCAACATGATGATTTGCAAAAGATAAGAAAGTTAGTCATTAGTTCAATATGATTAACATTAGATCTAATTACTGTATCCTTTTTAAAACCAAAAATTTAAAAAGTAAGTGGTAAGTCAGCGTGGTCCACACAGTAATCACATATCGCTGGCTGCATCCCAGAGAGAGGCGAGGCGGCGGCGGAGCGCCCCGTGCAGCAAGCCCTACAACTGGCGATGCGCCCCCGCCCCCGGCCCAGCCCCCCTTACTCCATCGCCGTCACCGCCTGCTATCAGGGGCGCAGGCGCCGCCAACGGGTCTTCACTCGACGTCACTGTTGTGGACGGGGGTAGACCTGGAGAGATATTGTTTTGCCATAAATAAACTTAGAGACTACGATGCCTACACTCTGTCTAAAATAATTACTTATTATCAGGAATAAGTATATGTTTATTTACATTTAATTACAACTCCATAAGTGGATAAATGCTTGCTTAGGTTTTCGATACGTAATTTCAAATAGTACAAAGATAAAGGTTTTTGTGCTAATACATTTTGTAAATGATACTGGTAAACATTACACTGGTAAATGGCGACGGTCGAGATTTTAGAAGATTAGGTTATTCTAGAATGGACTCTAACAAGCCAAACACAGGAAATCTGAGAAGATGCAGTTAAATTCTTGGTAATAGAAGTAGGAATACTTGGGTATCGTGTTTGTGCTGGCTAATATTCGCAAAATGCCTTTCTGCCTTCGAATGTCACCATAACATATTTATTTACCAACATAATGTCCACTATAGCATATTTGAATTGATCACAGAACTTAATGCAATATAATAATTGGTAGTGAGTACACAATTAATGTGAATATTGAATTCAAAAAATATAAATAAATGTGGGTGTCGTAAGACCCGACTGAGGGTAAAATACATGAAGGTGGGCAGCAGCGCCTTCTAAGGAAATCTATTACACTGCGATCCACAAGACGCCAGCCAAGCGTGGGAATTTGGCGAAATAGGGGGTATTTGCTATAATAAGTTAATAGGGAGGGCTGTGTTCCGCAGTCGACAATCTGGTTGATACAGTACAGTACGAATAACCTTTGATTAATAATTGAAAAAAAAACAAAATCTATATCATAAAATTACAGCACTGGAAAGAAACAATTAAAACAAAGAGCAGTTATATCGAAATATCTTGCACAAATATATAACATAACCAGTAAACAAGGGAGTATACCGACCTTCATTCTCGTCCTCCTCCGCGAGCCACTTGACTATATCCTGGTGGTACATGCGCCTCTGCAGCACTTCCTTCGTGCGGGGACGGGAACCGATGAACGTCACCTCAACCTGGCCAAGTGGAAAACAAGACATTCATGTTACGCGCACACTCATCCCCTAGAATGCACATTGTACAGCGCCATAGCGGCATCGCCTGGACTCGGGAATAGCCTGTGAGCGGTCGTGCGTGAGAGTCAGAAGTTAAAATCATATATTCAACATTGGCGTCTAAGACGCTCTTATGAAGTCTATTACAAAATTTTACTTAAAAATATTCTACTGCCCCATTCAGCAAAAAGGTTTATTATAAAATGATTAAAATATTTATTGATAATATTATATTGGTGACTGAAGGTGGCCTGGCAGAGGTTAGGAGGTATAGGATCTCCTGTCTTCTAATTATCACCAATTGTATAAATCACTTTTGTAAATATTTTTTACATGCAGCTTGAATTTTCCTTCTGAACTGAAACATTTGTAGGAACTTTATTATAAATTCGTACATATAAAAAGGCACTAAAAGTATCTGAACCAAAAATTTTAGAAAGGAGCGAGTTTGAGGAATTGTTTGTAGTTGTGTACATACGGTGCCGTAACGATAAAGTGCTGTCCTTAATGAAAAAAAAACTTTCACTTTATCATATATAATATTTATCATTTCTTATTATTATTATTTTATTATATATGTATACAACAATACTGAACATCAGTGGTATTAACAGAAAGATACCTAAGTAGTGTAAAGTAATACTAGGAATCTATTAGTATCGATATTTTTACAATTTAAAGTTAGTAATACTTTATTCATCAGCACCAAAATATTAAGAGTCTACTTGGATGAGATCGCATTGTGATAGCAGATAGAAATAGCATAAGGGCACATTGTAACACTTTCATATGATATATATATTCTTATTACGCGTTTTTCTTTTCTGAGGTATGAAAGTAAATAATGATCAATCTATCTTTACAAAGTCGGCGCGTGGCGGTCTACACCTTGCTACATCCACTCTTGTGACATTCTTCATACATAGGTACTATCCGGTCTCTTGACTTGGCTGTCACAGATACAGTATAAAAAGATTAGGAATGAGTAGTTACCCCGGGTGGCAGGTACGGCCTCAGCTCGTCTGCGAGGTCTCCGCTGGCGCCGAGGCGCTGAGCTTCCTCCCAGCTCGTGTGCACCTCCTCGTGCAGTAGCTTCTCCTCTAAACAACAACAAACAACACATTTATTGTAAATTTTCAACTCAGACGGGAAATTTTTAACATAGAGCTTGACGCTCACACACAACTTCATACTTGCGACTTGAACGTTTCGTCATTTTACGACACAATTTTTTTTACGTATTACAGTTTCTACAGGTTATGAGCTCGGAAAGGTTTTATATCATTCGAAATCTGCGTGTACCACGAGTACACTTTTAGTTTGGTAGCGTAGAAAATTTTCAAGAACATTCAACATTAATAGAATTAAAAAAAATACATTTAATATTACTAACTGTATTAATTTTACTGTATTTTTTTAGTTCTAACTTTAAAGTTTTAAGTACAAATCGTCCGTACGACTTGCACTTAAAGTGGAAAAAAATACTATATATACAATTATTTTATTCATCTCGTATTTTTCTCACTGTAGTCAGGTTAAAAGTTGCATTGTGCTCGGCAGCAAAGTTTTCGACGTTCTATTTTTTTTAACGTGGTTATGGAACGTTTTATTATTATTTTAGGTAAAATTTCTAATGATACCTTCGCTGGACTGATTTAACTGTATGGTTGATTTATTATATATAAGTAATTTTTTTATATTATGTTTCAATAAAGCAAACAAATAAGGATATTATTTATATATTGAAGTTATAAGTAAGTAATTACACTAAATACAAGCTCATTCTTGAAATTATAACGTTGTATCGTTTTGTTTGGTTTTCATTGTCTTTGGTGGGCAGTGGTACGTAGGGTATGTTATTCCTAAGTAGGTATTTAGTTTAAATGTTGAGAACCGTCGTCGTTAGCGATACTAATGACGACAATGGTGATATATTCTGTAAGGGGTAATTATGTAGGTAAGGAAAATAATTGTAAGCCTTCGGCAGCAAGGGTGCGATAAAGTCATCTTTTCGTTAATGTAATAAGTATTTGAAATGCTCAATTTACAAAATCCAATTACATATTTGATAGTTTAATATATATTTAGAATTAAATCTTTTAGTAGTAAGTAGAGGTAAAACAAATTATGGAAGTAAGTATAAAACTTCTTTGAATAATTAAAAAATAAAAAAAGAATATAGACCTCTAGTCATATCATAGATTCCTATATGAATTGGGGAATGCATTGGGGAATGCACCTTAGGCCTGCTTGGCTGTTTTGCTTAGTAAGTAGACGTTTCAAGACATTTTACGACTTGGATAATCTACCATTTGGATGCTTTACATACCTACTACTACTTTGCCTACTTGATCGTTTTGCTTCGCAGTAATTCCTAAACGGACAGTTGTATTCTAATTCGCTCGTAGTTATATTTAAAAAAAAACAATGTTTAAGTAATACATTTTCAGTAATTTACTTACCGTCTCTCTTGGTGGTACTTCGCTTGTATTGTATCCTGAAGCGGAAGGCCTCCAGCACACTCGCCACCACGATCGTCAGCACCACCATTGTGAATAGATAGAACACCTGGAACGATGTATAGAGTCAATAAGTGTATTAACTAGACTAAACGGTAACTAGCTAGACAGAATGGACCATTATGTAAGTACTTAGTATATTGTTACGAAAATGTAGTACTAAAAACTAGTACTAAAAGCTAGTACTGACAGGCCTATTATCGGCAAATGTAAGAACGTTGTGATGCGGTATAAAATATAAATTTTATAATATTAAAATAAATTAATTTAATAATATTTCTAAATGACTGCCCAAAAAAAGAGTGTTATGTTTTCAGGGTTGATGTATGTTTGTGAGTTTCTATATTTCACCATAACTTTTAGACGGCTTAAGCGATTTTAATGCATGAGATATCATTAGATTTGTATTGATAGCACAAGTGAAACTAGGCAAATAAAATTCTAGGCTAGCCTGAACAACATCTTCGACTACATCATCACTTACCATCAGGTGATATAGTGGTCAAAGGCTAGTATATCAGCTATAAAAAAACTGGTGGATTTTAGACGCCATATTGTGAGAAAAAATAAATTCTTCCCTATACGGCCCTATTCCCTATATTCCGGTATCAAAATAAAGGGCTTTAAAAACGATTCCATAAATATTATATATAGGGTATAAGTTGCTGTTTTAATTACAATGGAACGATAAATCGCTTAATAAATAAAATGCAGTCGGGTTTATTACTTTTTAAATAAATTTTTACTTGTAACTAAACCAGCATAAATCTTCAATTCCAATTTACAGCTACTGAATTAACCTTTATGTAAGACTTGCTTTCCTTCAACCACGACGTTGTCGGTCGAGTTTGGGTACGGATGAACATTGCGTTGTATGCACAGATTACCTCCTATTACCTTGGGGGCAATTTGTGGTTGTATGACAAACCCTACTGTTGTTGCTGATGGTACGCGCGTCCGACCTCAGCGTAGGAGAAAGCAAACAGGTAAACCGTATAAAATGTCCTTTGAAAATGTGATCCCTTGATTCTAAGTATCTACATTGGTCTCAGACCAAGCATACCTAATTAATTTGTAATGTAATCCGCACAGCATGCGTTATTAATAAAATATTAAAATTATAGGTTTGCGTCAACATTAACAAGTATAAAGCTAATTGCAATATTAGTCTTGTTTGTAGTACAACGTAAGTTGAACTATAGGTGTCGCTCCATCCCCATACGATGGTTGAAGAACGAGAGCAAGAATTAGAGTTATGGCAGAGCATGCCCTGGCTTTAGGTGTGGATGGCGCGGGCTCGAATCCCGCACATGACTATATTTTTCTCTCTCGTAAATATGTAATCATCAAAGAATATAAGTACCTACTCTCTCTCTACCTCTAGCATAACATTTATTTACTATGCCTCTACCGACTAAATCACTATATTATTCTGAATTCAACCACAACGAATCATTTTATTATGATATCAAAATTAATTAAAATCGTAGTTTTATTTACTGCTTTTTTTATGCCTGATCGGTTAGCCTTTTGACTACCATCATGGTAAGTGATGATGTGGTCGAAGATGTTGTTCAGACTAACCTAGAATTACTGGCTCTCAAGGACAGCTGCCGGAACACACCGTTAAATTGTTATTTTATTATCATTGTTTTGTTATTATCTTATCTCCACATCTAATCTTCATAATGTACTCGTATAATTAATTTTCACTTAATATTATAATAACATTACGCTACGCTTTTATTACCAACTTATTTTATTTTAATGTAGATATATTATGTAATAATATATAAATTTCATTTGTCTAGCCATTTATCATTGATGAAAATATATACCAAGATTACTAAGTTATTTTAATATGATGAATATATTACATTATAAACGATACGCGCGTCAGAGCTATCGCAAAGACACATCGTTATAAAAACAGAACATATTGTAAAAGTTTTAGCAAGGAGGCAGACTCAATTATCCTCTGCTACAATGGTGCGAAAGAAACGGTTCCGCGAGCTAAAATTTCCACTAACGCCATCTATAAGGTTGTTGAAAACCTTTGGTGCCAAATTTCAGATGTACCCACTAGAGGGCATTAATAATATTAAAATAGCTATAATATTCTTTTTAAATCAAGAATATATTTTTATCACATATTTTCCAAATAATATCAACGTAATCACAATCAAGTCGAAGTTGTGTCCATATGAATCAGTGGTGTTTAGTTAAAAACTGTAGGTAGTGATAAAATCCTTAAAACAAAATTGTAAATGAACTTTTTCCATAATATATAAAGGTTGTAGAACCGGCTTATATTAATTACTAGCTTTCCGGCCGCGGCACGAGCCGCGGGTATACCGGTTATCGCATTAATCCAATATTAGGCATACTGTACATCTTTTTATACATGCAGCCTGTGGGCAAATTATACACAATAATCTTAGAATGCCCTACGTATTCAATACAACAACGGCTTCAGAATGCTGTTGAGGCTACCGAGATACTGTAGTGCATAAGGCATGTTTGCGAACGCGCACACTAACGATTTCCACGCCATTATGCGCAAAAGAACTGTTGACATTGTCGTCCCTGATGAGCCGCTTGCCCGGGAGCACCAACAGCTTTCTGACAGTTGTAGCAAAAGATTTGTACTCATGTTACATGAGACACTGGATGGCTGTGCTCAGCCCGGTTTCCCACCTAGTCGCGAAATAGCTTATGTTACTATTCTATTAGCCAATTTGAATTTAATTTTATACATGTGACTAACAATTCATATGGATGTTAAACGTCTGAAATAAATATATTTTGATTTGAAGTAGTAACAATTAACAATATTGGGATTTATTAACGATTTTTTTTTAAACCAAATGTACTATAACTAATAACGTCGAACATGAACTATACTCTGGTTTTTAATTCGAGATCAAAAATGTAAACAAAGGTGTTAACCGTGCAAAAAAATTAAAAGTACTTGGTAATTTTTCTAATTTTGGGAACGGATGGAGCATTTAATGTAAAAAATATATTTAATGCTATAATTTATTGCATCATTATGAAACAATAAAACACTTTTATATGCGCGTACATATTTACGCAAATATTCAAGCCTGAAAAAATTAGTGTAAGATTTTTTTGTTTTTAATAGCCACACTTGTGAGAATATTTTTGAAGAAAAACTATTGAACACCCTGACCTATTAGTTTGACAATGACATATATTGACATTTCTTTGTTTACATTTTTGATCTCGAATTAAAAACCAGACTATAGGTATCATTACGGATAACTCAAATACTTTTCGTCAGATCTCATTCAAATTGAAATGGTACCACATGACTACATACGATACCAACTTAGGAAATTAAAAATCAGTACAACCTGTAGAGAGTTATGAGCCTATGAGGATAATAAAATGAAAAAAAAAATCTAAAATAAATGCAGTTGAATTGGGAACCTCCTCCATTTTCTTAAGTCATTATAAATTTACGAGAGGAAATTAATCCGCAGAGCATGCGTTATTGCATAAATAAATATATTAAAATGTTCTTTTTTAATTTCTAGCATATACATTTTCACTTAATTCATAAATACTTCACTTATTTAATTAGTTATATGTAACTAAGTATCACCAGATATGAGATCGCGAGATCTTAGTTATATGATAAAAACACCTTTAAGTATACTTGAATTTACTATTTCGCTCACCACCAACACCAAGTCATAATTGTTTCAATTATTCAAAATGATCAATTTCTTACACCAACTATTTCAATTATGTCTTAAAGTATGTACATTAAATACAATTAAAATTCCTTGTGTAAAATTTATATTGTAAACTAATTAAAATCATTACAAAATCACAAATATACTATAGGATTTTTTTAAAGTCATGTGCGGGATTCGAGTCCTCGTCTATCCACCCCTTGAGCCGGGGTATGCTCTAACCAATTGAGCTAACATGACATGACGTCATAGCTCAAATCTTTCCTATCGTTATTTAACCATCGTATTGGGATGGTAATGTAATCCGCATAGCAGGCGTTATTGCAAACCTAACAATATTAAAAAAAATATAATTAAAATAAGTTTGGTTTTTAAATCAATATAACTGGAAAAATATGTCATCCAAGTAAACGGAATTGCGTATTTCATACTTTTCAGTTAGTTTAACTTTCAGTTAAGAAAGTAAGAAAACTTATTTTGTATTATGTGGAAAAAAATAATTAAATACTTTTCTATAAAATATTAAATATATATACTGACCATAAAGTATATTCTAGTGAACTGTCCAGCGACGCTTGCGTACGCGTTCATGAGAATGAACCAGTTGTTGACCACCGTCAACTCGAACAGCGTCACTCCGCTCGTGATCAGATTCTCGAAGTTGTTCAAATAGTAGTACCCCAGGGCGGTCGAACCATTCAAAGAGTATTTGTAGAAGTCTTCTACTGTTGTGTTGCTGTAGAACAAGACATACTTCAGTGTTAATAACATGTACACATTTGAGATTTGAGGTAGAAGGATGTCAAGAAGTAAGGACGTTCGTTTAATTTAATGACAAAAACCAGCAACTACGCGGAGCACTTCGTATGGCGGCCATCTTGAATCGGCCATATTGGACATTTAAACGAAACCCTGTTCTTTTTCTGAATGATCTACCGAACCGACGTAATGTTTAGCGTTAATATCTTTAAAAATTATCTGTTTAGGTAGTTAAGATATTAAAGTAGGTTAAGGTTTGGCATGATGTCAGAAATGCTAATATATATTGTATTGAAAATACCCAGCGCCCAACTGAAATTGCTTTCGACGTATGTATGCGAAGCGTTATCAGGAAGTGTTGAACATCGTTTCAATTGGTCTCTATCAATATTACTTATGGGCCCTTTTACAGCTGTTTCAATCGCACATTTACAATTACAATTTCCATAAAATAAAAATGCTTTTAATAATTGGATATATTCTCAACAAAATTTTATGTTGACGTATAAGTTACTTAGAAAAAGACGAGTGACATCAAGATAATCAAAATTTAATTTAGTTTTTCTCCGACTCATAAAAAATAATTCAGAATTAAAAGATGTACTCTAACCCAATGACTTTTAGAACATTGGACGCGCTAGGGTGCATGAAAGTTTTTGTTAGCTTGTTTCTCACGTACTGGAGCTCCCTGGAAATAATTTAATTGGATTTCTACATAGTCTAATATTTATTTTAGTGTCAACGTTTTACCAAATGTAAAAGCTTCAGGTTTGTGACTCCGATTACGAGCCAGGATCCCGTGACATACAGACAGAAAGACGGAGTCTCGTTAATCTAATAAAGTTTAGCTCATTAAATACAGAACCCAAAAAGATAAAGATTAAGCATTTCTTTTTCTAACTAGAATTAGAGAATTAACTAGAAATAATAATGTGTATTATTAACAATTATTGAGCTGTATTATCCTCGAGTTTTTATGCTTTTTCTTAGTCTTTTAATAATATAGTTTTATAATATTTTCTGAAGTTTTCAAACAATTAATTAATTAAATAATAAAATAGCTTAATATTTATTAAATGCGTTCAGACTTCAGATAGATAGCACTTACGCGCAGCAATTCTTGAGCTCGTAGGTGGCGAACAGCTCCATGCCGACGATCGCGAAGAAGTAGTACATGACGAGCATCACGCACCCCGCCGACGACATGAGCGGCGACAGCAGCACCAGCGTCCCGAACACGTCGCGGTAACGCTTCTTCAGCTTGTACAGCCGCATCAGTCTGGAACGTCACACAGAAGCAATGATGGCCGAGCGGTAATAGCTACGGACTGTCGTACCGCAGGACCCTGGTTCGATCCCAACCACCAGCTCGAGCTTGACCACATGGTGGAAAGGCATTTTGTGATTGCCCGCCTGGCTGCTACCACCCTCAACTAGAAAATCTGTCGCCAAGCACCTAACGGTGTGTTCCCGCAGCAGTCCTTGAGAGCCAGTGGAATTACAGCCACATGAGACTTAACAACTACGTCTCAAGGTGACGAGCGCAGTGCTATTCATCACTTGTGATGAAATGCATCTGTTCTCAGGGGTTATTTATTTATTTATTATTGCATCATGTACATACATAACAAACAAGTACATAGTACATACCCTGTTAGGGTGTAGCAAATATATAATAATGAGGCTATACAATAATAATTGTTAATATAAGGAGAGTAGTTTGATTTGTCATATAACACATTTCTTAATTATGTCAAAAAAGTAATTACATAAACGACAAAAATGCCTGGACAATTCCGCCTCCGACAAGCTATTGCCTGTCACCTACATAATTTAAACAAATATTGTAATAACTCTATTATATAGTATGTATGTAACACATTGTTAAAAGATGATTAAAAGAATGGCCCCGAGTTTCTTGCACGTTCTTCTCGCAGTGGCTCTATACAATTTATTTGCTGAACGTGGCAGTACAATGTAGAATATTTCAATACTAAAATTTGTAATTGACCTTCATAAGAGCGTCGTAGACGCCTAAATTGAATAAATGATTTTGATTTTGACTTTGACTTTATCTTCAATATATTCATTGATAGTGTAATAACATTTTTTTGTCAGTAAATCCTTAAGTTTTATTCTAAATTTCTTTTCATTTGTTTCATTTCTTATTTCTAAAGGTAATTTATTAAATATTTTTATAATCGTATATTGAGGTCCTTTTTTGACTAATTCTAATTTTGGTTCTGGTGCTAGGAGTTGATTTTGATGCCGAGGGTTTGGGTTAAAGGTTAGTCCGCTTAACATTAATTAATTAGGTCTCGAGCTTGTTCCGACACATTAACATAAAAAAATAAAAACACTGCGGTTCAAATCAAGCAAATGTGCGCTATTTGCACTGTATTCGTGCAAACGGCCGGTTCACAATATGCATAACTGATACCACGGTAGCAATATGACGTCATCTCCGGTGACCTCAGACTTCTTGTAACGCTCACAGAAAAGAGGTAATGTAGCCTGTGCATAAACGTTACAATCAAATTTCGACAGATAGATGAGGAGATTTTTGTTGTTGTGGTTAGAATTTTATACGTTCGTTAATAGTTATGAAAGGCCACAAAGTTGTTATTTGGCGCGAGTACTGTTATTGAAAGTATGCAAACCTGAGGAAACGAAGGATACCATAGTATCATATCATGAGCGTAACGATGGTTCAAATATAGAATCATATGCGTAACGAGGGTTTTAAAGGTACGATACTAAAAATATCGTTACTTCCGAGCGAAACACACAATATTTCATCTCACTACAGCGAGAAAAATGCTAAAATAGTTATAGTAAATTACCATTATATTACATTAAAAATGAAAAGTTAAGTTACTAATTGTAGTAATTTGAAAAATTAGGTCAAGCTGTCTGCATAAACAAATCTATTATTATTAATACTTAAAGTCAAATAATTTTTTTGAAACTGTTACGAAGGTTCGTATTTCAAGAACCTTTTACACGCTAGGGGATAAAAGCTCTTTTCCTCGCAGATTTCGATGAATAAACAATATCTTTCCGAGCTTTTTAAAGTGATATAAGTCATAAAAGAACATCATTTTGGAAAACTGTTGTCAAGCTTAAGAGTTTTATTTCGGAAACTATTGATCCTAGACTACTAGTCTTTTTTTTACAAAAGTGAAATATCTTTGAGAGATCGGATGACCGATACCAAACTTATAAGCTTTATATCAGAAACCATTGTTCCTAGACTATTTTTTTTAAGTGATAGAATTTAGACAGATCTTATTTTCGGTTGACAGCTGTCAAACTTAAAAGAGCTTTATCTCGGAAACTATTGTTTGGCATCATCGAACACAATCAGATATACACATACGGGATGGCGGTGAAAGGGAGTCAGCTGAACAAAAATACTTTTGAACGGAAAGAAAGAGTGCATATCCACTTGAGCCACGTGTAAATTGACGTGTGACATAAGTCGTAACTAACCTGAGCGGCCTGAATATGACGACAATGAAGAGCGATGGCGCCAACGTGAGCAGCACGGCGCCAAGCAGCGCCAGCAGCGTCACGCTCACGTCGAACACGTTCCAGCCGCTCTCCAGGTACGCCGTCAGTCCTGACGCCATCATGCGCATGCCCGCCTCTAACAGGAACACTGGGGAATATATTATCTAAACTAATTATCTCCTCATCAATACACAACTCTTTTTGGTTTACTGATAGCTGGAAGGCTAGCCTTTGGCTACATCTTACCTGATGGTAAGTGATGATATGGCCCATGATATTGTTCAGGCTAGCCTAGAATTACTGACTCTCAAGTACAGCTGCCGGAACCCAATTAAGTGCTTGGCGATTTTCTCCGAGAGGGTGGTAGCTAGCAAGGTGAGCCAATGCCCTACCATGCAATAACTACTGCCATCGTAGGTCAACAACCGGAACCAACGCGTAAAGTACCCTCCGAATCACGTGCGTGCTAAGTAGATAGTAATGCCACTAAGCGGTCACCCATCCAAATCATGACTGCAGCGGGCGTTACTTTACAGTCGATCGGTTAAAAACGAATAGTAAGTCAGGCTACGAGCTCTTTATGAAAGTTTAACGATACCCGTCTTAGAGTGAAGACATTATATTCAATTTACTCTTAATTATATTGACTATAGCTAAGTACATAATAAAAGCATTTGATTCAACTTCTTTCTACATTCAAGAAATAAACTATACGTACCATGTTGAATATGTATTTCTGACATATTCAACATGGTACGTGATGACAGATGTAACAAAATGTCAATAATTCTAGATTAGCTTGAACAACATCTTCGACCGCATCATCACTTAACATCAAGTTAAATAGTTGTCAAAGGCTAGCCTATCAGCTATAAAAAATGGGGTGTGTCTGTGTTATGGACACGACCGTTAATAGTTGTACGTGAATACGTCTCAAAAAGTCGGACACCCCACTCCGCCGCACGCGATGTGTTACAGTCCTTACTTAGCATAATAAATTCTTTGATTCTTTAGCCATCCAGTGGTGTAATTGAAACTTGGATGGGGAAGATAGATATGTAGCTACAACACTAACACTAACACTGTATCCCCCGATTTTGTTATCATTATTTTATTTTGAATTGAATTCCCTATGGGCGTCAAAAAGTAGTTGTATAAGTATTATACGTACAAGTGAGGAAGAGCCAGGTGTCCCAGGAGGCGCACAGCAGCCGCGCGCTGTCCTGCAGGTCTCCGGCCGCCTCGCACACGCGCGCCACCATCGCCACGCCGTTACCCACTATCAGCGCATCTGGGGATCAAACACCAACGGTCAATACCTACCCCTCACATCGCTGTTCTAGTAAGGTATTATGGGGAAGACATTAGGTGATTTTATAATAAAGGAATCGGTCGTCCCATGTTTGAGCCGGAAGTGTTAAAGCAATTCTTGGCGCCCAACGTGGGGCAATACAATTTTCTGTAAACCAGAAAGAATATTATAAAAGTGCTATCAATATATTAATATTTATAAAACAGGGTGGTGTAAAAGAGCAGATGCACGTGGCTATAAAAAAGAAAAACCGCGTATCTCCGAATTCGCGTAGAACGGGGTAGTGTAAAGATTAATTATTGATACATACATTTGGATACATACAGAATTCAATTACAGAATAAATTAGGGTTTGAAGGTATTGAGAACCTTGGACAGTCTCAGCAACTAGTGGCTAGTTCATCGTAGCTTTCTATGGGGTAGGCCTATGTTCATCAATGGAGCTCTTTCAGCTGATGATGATATATCAATAATTAATTTAACTGTAGTACCAATTCTACAGTTACTAATAAATTAGTTTGTGAGCATTCATTAGTAAAGTAGGTCATCACAGATTAGTATCATAGTGAGTACTCACTATCCTGTGTTAGAGAGGAATCATATCACAGATTAGTTGAATAGTGAGTACTCAGGTTTCAACTAATCGGTGATGCTTGAGTATGCGATGATATGTAAGAGAAGCGATAGTCGGAATGGCTCACATATAAGATACTCGAAGTAAGGCCACCGCAGCGCGGCGGCGGCGGCGCGGCCGAGCGGCTCGAGGGCGGAGCGCGAGTACCAGGGCGCGCGGTCCTGCTGCGGCACCCAGCGCAGCGCGAACACCTCGTACAGGTTACTGAACTCCGCTCGGGACACGCCGCCAGACAGCGACTGGTTCAGCTGCTTGAACATCAGGTACACGTCCAAACCGCCTGCAACAAGCATTTTATATGCAAGCCTCAATTTTTTATCTCTCTTTCTTTCTTTTGTACAACTCACAGAAATGAAACAGAGATAAAAACCGCTGAATAGGGACTCGGACTCATACACCGCGGGTTCTGTAAAAACACGCATTTATTAAATATATATATTTACTGTATCAGCCGGATCGTCCACTGCTGAACACAGCCTCCCCTATTAAAGGGGTATTTGCCAAAATCCCCACGCTTGGCAGGCGGCTTGGGGATCGCAGTATAAGATGGTAGTTATTTAGAAGGCGCTGTTGCCCACCTGCCAGTATTTTTCCCTTAGTCGCCTCTTACGACACCCACGGGATGATATGAGGAGGTGCAATTCTAACCCGGCACCCCACGGGGAAAATAGATATATTTAGGATATGTAAATACTGTCAATACTTATTTTAAAGCTAAAAAATCTAACAAATTAAATATCTGTCAAATTATCTAAAATGTCATAACTCAGAGATAAATTAAAGTAAACGTACATATTTATAACCAATAAGAGTAATGTTAGTCAGTTTAAGAGAATTTAAAAGGACATAAAATAAAAGAGACACAAAATCAACCGCCAATTGCGCGTTAGACTTTTACACGTGTCGTAAAGTGACAGCTACAGCGGAAAATTATTTTCCATTTTTAAAAAGCTAATATGAATTTATTTTAAAAATCGCTCACTAACAAATTTAAATATTACATAGTTCTGTTTCAGTTGGGCATTTTTCAATGACGATATAATATATAATATGCTTTCTCGCACGGAACTCTAATAAGAAAGACAAAATCCATTTACTTATAGTAGTATTTATTACCTATATAGGTTACTTTTATACGTGCCTTTTTGGACTTTCCAATGCCCTTTCCACATTCATTCTTAATCCTCTTCTCACTATATTTCTCTCATCTCCTCCATCACGATATGTGTCCACCACGCTAATAAATAAACTTCCATCGTTATAAAAGTAAACTCTGATAAAACTAGCGCAGCCTGATCGCCCTGGATGAGTGAAGGCCGGGTCTTAGCCCTCATTATATCGACACCCTCAGCACCGTGAAATGGTGCTAAATGTCAGATAATCTATGGAAATCCTTAATTGTGTGTAGTATACCTTAAATATATATTTTATATGATAATACTCTAATTTCTGGTTCGTTCCTTCTCTTCCTTGGAACACTTTGTAATGGCCGGACGCTGTATTCTAACAATAAGATATTTAACAATAAGTATATCCTTGTAATGAGTTTATTTTGATGAATAAACGTTCATGCAAGTGGTTGTTGTGTTTTGCTGTATGTTTATTTATTTATTTATTTATTTATTTATTAGACACAATAATAGTATGCTAACAGTTGTGCTCATCTTCGCTCCCTCCACGATACTCTGCCAATTATAACACTAAAGAGCTTCATTAAGGAATGGGAATAGCTTGGGTCAAAGTCGTAACCGTGGAACCCACTTCCCACATGAACACTCATTGATGTGAGATGAAGACGGTAATGAATAGAAAGTAAACATACTGTAATGCGGCGCATAATGCCGCATGAGGCCCGCGAAGTGGCGGAGCTTGACGGCGAGTGGCGCGCGGCGCGACACGAGCAGCCGGAAGGCGTGCCGCGTGGCGTGGCGCCGGTGCAGCAGCAGCGCGCGGCACTTCTCGCGCTCGATGCGCGTGAACGTCTCGTATACCACCGCCAACATCTGGAACATCACAGTATTTAGATAGACTATACTCTAGTACTTATGTAACTGAATCATCAAATGTCGAAGCATGATACAAATAAACTTAGATTAATTTCTCATATAAGTGAAATGTAAATTTCTTGTTGAGAAAATAAATTCTATAACCGATTTACTATATTCCATATACTTAAACCTTTACTTGAGAAAGTGACGTGGCAAAAAAAAGTCACAAAATAGGAGGTAGTATAAAAATTTATGATTTTTCTTCGATAATAATGATATAGATAACATCAAGAAAAAAAAGCACATCCCCCATTGCACAAATTCCAACATACTCGAAGTAAAAGTACAATGATACCTTACAACGATTACTGCATTATTCTGATTGGTGTATGATACCTTACATCGATTACTGCATTATCCTGATTGGTGTATGATACCTTACATCGATTACTGCATTATCCTGATTGGTGTATGATACCTTACATCGATTACTGCATTATCCTGATTGGTGTATGATACCTTACATCGATTACTGCATTATCCTGATTGGTGTATGATACCTTACATCGATTACTGCATTATCCTGATTGGTGTATGATACCTTACATCGATTACTGCATTATCCTGATCGGTGTATGATACCTTACATCGATTACTGAATTATCCTGATTGGTATATGATACCTTACATCGATAACTGCATTATCCTGATTGGTGTATGATACCTTACATCGATTACTGCATTATCCTGATTGGTGTATGATACCTTACATCGATTACTGCATTATCCTGATTGGTGTTTTCAACTCAACATGCAAATGAATTAATATGAAAGAAAATATCACCCACAAGGAAACTCTAACGTGGCGTACCGCAGACTGAAATGGGAGTTCTCTTTTGATGTTATGTTAAGTTTAGCCACCTTTTCCATAATACACCTCATGGTAAGTGATGATGTTGTCTATGATATTGAACAGGCTTAAGAGGGATGTCGCCCTGCGATTTTTCATACAAATGTATTCCACCATATTCTTCATAAATAATGTCTCTAGAGCAATATTTTTTTCCATAAAATTTAGGCCTGCTATAGACACACCCCTGTTTCCTTTTTATCAATAACTGATTATTACGAAAGAAAATGATCTAAAAAAGAACTAGAAAAGAAAATCACTTAAAATGCCCCACCAACAAATCAAAATTGGACCACCGAATAAATAGAAAAAGTTTTCGACAAAAAAATATAATAGGATGCTCAATATATCCTTAATTATTGAATCAGCACTGATTTGGAGGAGAAACATAGGAATACGAAACGTCGTGAAAGTTCTTCAAATTCCTCGCAGCCCTCATTTTCTATTAACCTAGAATGGGAGCTGGATATCAACGACAGCGGCCCGAACCATACAGTACGGTGTTTGGCGATAGATTTTCTACTTGATTGTAACAATAGCCTGGTGAGCATTCGCAAAATGCCCAATCATCATGCAAAAGAATCTCCTAACGGAAACCATATGCATTCATTCATACCGCGCCGCATCGTTGCTCTGTCGTGAGGCGCATAATGACTCAATGTAAGTTTACAGGACCTCAATAATGGTTTGACTGGGTACTTCTTTGACTGGGTCCATAACCTAATAAATTTAAAAATACTGACAAGCAATGCTTAAAACTATTAAGAGGACTATAACTTACCAAATTCATAAGAACGTATAGAACAGTGATGATGTAAAGAATGAAGAACACTGCATACCATTTGGACTTGGCATATGAGGGCATCATCACGTCTGGGAAACTGAAAAATAATATCACCCAAATGTTACATCGTTGTTAGCGATAGCTATCATATTTTTCTGCAGTTATTGTTGGTGTTGTTGGAGAAGAACATGCCGTACTATAGTTACTGTACTGCATCAGCCGGATAATCCACTGCTGAACACAGCCTCCCTCAATATGGGAGAGGGGGTTGCCATAATCTCCACGCTTGGCAAGGGGCTTGGGTATCGTAGTGTGAGATATGTTCCTCAGAAAGTGCTGCTGCCCACCTTCTGGTGTGCTACCCTTAGTCGCCTCTTACTACACGCACGGGTAGAGATGGGGGGTGACATTCTAACCCGGCACCCCACGGGCAACACCAAAATGCTGGGCTCTAATTTGCTCCCAAATTGAAAACGACCTTCAACGTGACAATGTTCTCAACATTTCGGGAAAGTTACCCACTTTATTATTATTCAATGTATATTAGTAGGTACATGTATAAAATAGCACTCACTTAGCGGTGGTCAGCAAAACAAACATGCTGACAAAAGAGTCACTGATCGTCTTAAAGTGCCCATTGTCCACGTGCTCCGAGAACAGGTAATATCCCAACAGCGAATATGTCGCTACGAAGAACATCAGTAAACCTGTAATTCATATGCAAGGTTTGTTCAATACACATTAAGAATTTTTATCGCACTCCATTAGTAGATTGTAAAACGAAAGCATGCAACAAGTTATTTTAGCCGAGAAGTTTAATAGTCGAGCCAAAGGTGAAGCCTGATATAAGGCGAGGTTAAAAAGGGTTTTATGCACGAGTTTTTTGAGATAATTTGTGTGGAAAAAATATCTAGGTGTGTATAATAATCTATGAGTATTATTAAAGACAAAACTTCTAACACAAAATATATAAAAAAATTTGGACCTCCTTGAACAATTTAAAAAAAAAAGTTATACGCTCGTGCTTAAAAAGCAAGCTTTTATATATTAGGACTTAAAAAGCCGTTTTAGTCCGCAAACATCGAGCGTATGAACTTTACGAGCATGAGAAGTGAAAATTGTTTAAACTGAAAACAATATATAAAAATACCATAGTTTTCCTGTTTTAGATAACACCATTAATACAATACAATGCTTATAGAGATCCCTCAAACTATCATGGCTATAAGTAAAAAAATATAGTCATTTTTTTAGTTTAGCTTAGATATAGCGGGGGCCTCAAAAAGATTTGTATATAGAAACTGCATGTCGCAGTTTCCAACTCAAGCCTGCGGCGGACGTTGCTTAGCTTTGCTGATCGGTTAAGGACAGCTAAGTAAAGTTCGCTGCGAGCGCTTCGAATTCCGTAAGGAAAATGTATCGTCACGGGACAGAGGACATCTCAAGTCAACTATTAATATATATGCACAGAAACTGACGTGCTTTTCACTCATTTTAGTAAATAGTACGGGATAACTCAATTGAATAAGTCATAGATCCGAAAACAAATCCGAAAGTTCTCCCTGAAAAAGACTACCGGATGTGGTCGAAACTATAGTTGGAGCTGATTCTATCTGACTTATTTACTAGAATGAATATACATATTTGGTGTTAAAAGGCCTCCGTTGGAACAATGACAATACGTTAGATGATCCTCTTACCTAACATGTCAATGATCGGTGGCAGACTCTGCAGTATCTGCCGAATGAACCTGCGGACTCCCCCGCAATGCCGCGTGTCCACGAGGAAGATGGGACGCAAGGCCCGCGTCACTCGGAAGTGGCTGGATTGTCTGCAGAGAACTACCACAGCTTCTAGCACCATTATTAGAAGTGTTATACCCTGAAAAAGTCAATTGTAGTTTTGTAGGTAAAAATTATTGTTCAGGTTAGGTAATTCCTGTAAGTATACTTTTATAGTTAAAGAGATAAAAGATTATAGACGTTTTCCAGGAAATACAAAATGATAACAATAATAACTAATAGGATTTAATTCATATCAAAAAGACATTTCACGTGGGGAGGCCTCACCTCTCTGAACTAAGAAATATACTTGTATGGCAGGGTACAGAGATCCCCCTTATTGCCTAATGGCAATAACCTTGAGGCAAAAAGTATTCCTATCGCTTCAATTATTATTATTAGTCATAAAGTACAATTTACAATAATTCGAGTAACCACAGAAAAATTTTACGTTCTTGTAATAAGGTGAAACATTATATGGAAAATGTTAACACTTGAAAATTTACGTATTATTTATATATTTCAATGCGTTTACATGGAACTTTACATAATAAACCAACACGTAATTATCACATTTATCACCATATAGGTTATTGTTACGTCTTACATTGTGCAGTTCCTTATGGACTGCTGCGCAGAGCGTGGTTTAAATCAAACCACAGGCTTGAGATTTCATCTCATGGTAGTAGGGCATTTTGCGAATGTCCACCTAGCTATCTTCTCAAGCTACAACTACCGCCAAGCATATTACGGTGTGTTATGGTCTTTAACACATTTTCTAATTGATTTACTCGTATATAGCCGTTCTGATTACCCGGTAGATATGACGATTTGAATAACACGAATTAAATATATTCGTTCCGAGAAAAAGTGCATTGTAAATATAAGTAACTTCTGGTTGAGTAAATAACGGGCACTGTACAGAAAACTAAGAACCCATATTTTGATCTTTCCATCCTAGAAACTTTTTGAAGCAATGATGGCCGAGCGGTAATAGCCATGGACTGCCGTGCCGCAGTACCCTGGTTCGATCCCCACCGCCGGCTAGAGCTTCACCGCATGATGGAAGGGCCATTTGCAAGTGCCCGCCTGGCCTACCACCCTCAAGTAGAAAATCTGTCGCCAAGCACCTAACGGTGTGTTCTCGCAGCAGTCCTTGAGAGTCAGTGAAAGTACAGGCACATGAGAATTAACATCTACGTCTCAAAGTAACGGGCGCAGTGCAATTCTTGAATTGTGATGAAATGCATCTATTATAGGCCGAGGTTAGTCCGCTTAACATTAGGTGGGCCTCGAACTTGTTCCGTTACAATAACACACAAAAAACTTAATGCTCATGCGATCACACAAAAGTCACGTTCTTTGCGCGAGTAGTCAAGTTGTTTGCAAAATACATACAAAAATGGATGAGAGGAGAATTTAGTACATTGACTTCTTGAATTCTTTATGCTGCGCTACTACGTACCTAATAAAAGTTTATTACCTTGATCATGGTCCGTTTATGTTTGAGTATGGTGCTCCAGCCGATCCACTTCAGCTTTAGATGTAGCTCTACTCCAATGATGGCCAGCGCCAGGAGTTCTATCGTGCCGTGTGCCCATACTGGAAGCTGAAAATATATTTATTACTTAAAAAATATAGTACGTATATTTAGGTCGGGTTTAGGAGAGGTATTGAAGCACCTACCTGACATGTTTTAGTCCACTGAAGGTACCATAGTTCTAGACTCTGGTTTGCTATTGAGAATTTTTGACAGAATAATCCAAATTGTGTCCCAATTGGCATCACCATATTCTTACCCGTATCCCAATTATGTATAGTTTCATACACCTATACATAAGAAGGAATGTGGTATTTTTTGTTTCTTTAAGCCTGTGTAAAGCGTATTTTTACACCGACTCCTAAGAAAGGACGAATTTCTTATTTGTGAATGAAGAATTATGTATTCCTATCTGACTATTAATTTAGGTTATTATGTTGCAAGGCAGATAACATTAAGATCATGATAAACAATGACAATTACTTACTTATTATCGCTATCAAAATAAATGATGACAATATCTGCTATATCAGGCTTCACAAAGTACCTGCAGGTATTTTCTTTGCTTTTCTAAATATGGTTTTAATTAGGACAATATTTTTTTATTATCTTCGTATTTCATATAGGTACTTAATTTTGCAAAATTCGTATTTGAACTCACCTCAAATGTAGGCACAGCGGGGTCTTCAGAAAAGGCGAGGAGAATCAGCACCAATGACGCAAGGAGGTCCAAGCCATGGTACCAAGGATTATGTACCCTCAAGTAAGCAGGTAGCTCCTCAGGGCTGGAAGGGTGCGAGTCAAACTTCTCGTTATTCAGACCTTCCTGGAATTAGTGAAGCGTTTAGTTAATTGATCACACAAACATTTTTGGAAATTAACTTTGGGTTTAGCTAACACAATGAATAGATTCAGGCGTTACTTTGCGGAAATCCATATTTATAATAACAAATATTTTTAAAATATTTGAGGAAAACATTAAATTAATATTTTAATAAAACACTTAAAAATATATCTAGTGACAATTCCGCCTAATATTCCTGTCAACCCGGCGTAAAGTCACAAACGCCACGCAGCCAAACCAGAAGAATTTTCGACGCGTTTCGGTTCTACACGAAGCATCCTCAGGAAGTCTTGACTCTACGAGTGCACGATCGAGATCGGCGTTTGTGACGTCACGTCGGCTTAACAGGCAAACTAGGTGGAAATGTCAAAAGAATTTGTTTTTTATTTTTAAGTGTTTTATTAAAATATTAATTTAATGTTTTCTTAAAAAAGAAAAAAAAATCTTAAAATATTTAAATAAATATTTGTTATTATTATTTAGCTAACACTTTGCAAATATTGAGTTGATCTCAAACTCAAGCGCAGCGGCGAGTTAAATAAAAATAAGTATTTCTCTACTAATTGTCCTTGTTTGACAAAATTGGAAATAATCAAATAGAGAATTGAACATGGACGTAAAATTAAGAATTTTTAAATGTTACTTAATATAACTGACCTTCAAAAGAGTGTTGTCTACGGCTAAATTTAATAAATTATTTTCATTTTTACTTTGAGACCACACTTAAACACATTTCCCGTAATCATCATCACACATCATCACACGGCAATATAAACACGATGCAACCCAATACAGATGTGTTGCTACTAGCCCAATGTGATGCATAGCAACAATAGTTTTGCAACGAGTCACTCGGGTCACCCGATGTTGGGCAGGTTTTCCTCACAAGGTAAAACTGACAACTTTGGAAGTTTTTATCCATTGAGTAACAGTGTTACCCATTGGACACTGTTACTCAATGGAACGTGTGACACTTGAATAAGCTGTTTATAACGATGTACAGCGCTTGAGCTTGTATTATAAATGGTGGTAAGGAATACCTCTAAATATATTGCAGCTTCATGGTAGTTCATCTCCCAATGCTCGTCCTCCGACATGTGCAGCCCCGTGTGCAGTGAGGAGCGGCTGCCCATGTCCAAGGTGCCAGTGTCGCCGCCGCCATCCGTGCCTGTCCGCGTGTCTGTTGACAAGTAGCTACTGATATATTTTAGGTCGTAAGATAGTTTATTAGCAACACCTGTTTGGAATATTATACACAAGTACCTAAACGCAAATTTCATTTCTTTCCAATATTTAGACACAGGTTTCGCATCAAGACTCTTCCTGAATATAGCTTTTCCAAACCATCGCGATACCGCACCATTCCACTATTGACACTTTTAACGTGATTGCGTAGCCTTATGCACGAATTTCAGGCCAGGAAAGACAAAATGTCCATAGTGTATTTATCTATAGCGTTTGTATGATTGTTTGAAAATAACATTCCAGCTTTACTCGTACATTTCAAAACTAGTGCATAAGTTAATAAATAGATTCAGGCGTTACTTTGCGGAAATCCATATTTAATAATAACAAATATTTTTAAAATATTTGTTACTAGAGAATAATTCTCGATCGTGCGCTCGTAGAGTCAAGACCTCCTGAGGATACTTCGTGTAGAAGTGAAACGCGTCGAAAATTCTTCCGGTTTGGCTGCGTGGCGTTTGTGACGTCACGTCGGCTTAATAGGAAAATTAGGCGGAATTGTCACTAGATCTATTTTTGTATTTTTTAAGTGTTTTATTAAAATATTAATTTGATGTTTTCATAAAATATTTTTAAAATATTTGTTATTATTAGTGCATAAGTTGTGCTTTACTTGTACATTTCAAAACTAGTGCATAAGTTGTGCTTTACTTGTATATTTCAAATTTAGTGCATAAGTTGTGCTTTCCTTGTACATTTCAAAACTAGTGCATAGGTAGGTTGTTGTTGCGCAACAGGGCTCACACCTTCAGTAACCCAAAGAAACTGGATATAGCTTCTACCATCAAGAGCATTTCTAAGAATAGATAGCATCATGCAGGTAGCCGGCCATATAAGTAGATTTAAAAATAACATACACATACCAACCCTACGTACGTGGGATCGGGGGAGGGAGATGATGACGACATCTACAATCCTGTCCTGTTACCCTATCATTTTTATTTTAATCAAATGGCAGAAGGTGTTGCTCTTCATGAAGTCTCAGTTTTGGGCTAACCTATATACCAACATAGTTTAATGTTTTCTTAGTAACTATAGCTCAAGAGCCTTGACTAGCAAGCAACCCAAGTTCTATTTATCTTATTAGTAAGTTGGCATATCATTCTTCGTAAGATACCCCTGCTATTCATCTGGTTATACTGCGCTGTAGAAGTATAGACACGGTGTAAATGCAATGCGTGACGAACACTTCTAATAAAGTACTTAGCTGCTTTTGTACCACAACCAAGGTGATTTAATAAAATATATGCAAACCTTCCAAACAAATCTTCTCCATGAAAACAATAGACCGCTTTATAACAATACAGAAATCGTACTGTTACAGTCTAATACCCGCAACCACGCGTACATGCCTACATAAACACACACATGTGCATAATGTACGTGTGGCCTCAAATATGTGAATTTTCCCTGGTGGGTTACCGTGGAATATATCAAGCAATTGAAAGGGCCGAGTGCACGAGGCCGGGAATGCCCTAAATATGGTAAACATTTGCCAGAAGATATCAGACAATGCTTTAAGGCAGATTAGTACCTACTGAAATGAATAACTGTTTAAGACCTACTCTAGGATGGAAATGATATTGTTATTAAATATTCCGTAAAATCATTTAGATCGAGATCCGTAGCGAGATTCCAACCTGCAGATGGCCGGTTTTGGTATTTGCCGTTTTAAGTTAGATATCGTACTATAACTAAACCAAGTTTGACTCTGGTATGTATTACCGTTTTAACGACTGAGAAAAAGAAAAGCCTGGATTAAAACTTATTTGTGGTACGGGGACCACTTTTATATTTCAAAATTTTTTATTGCCATTTTTTTAAATATTATTGTGACGAAACAAGCTCGGGCCTCGAGCCTGTTTTGTCCTGATGTTAAGCTGAGTAACTATAACAAATGCATTTCATCACAAGTCACGAATCGCACGACGCCCGTCACTTTGAAATATAGTTATTAAGTCTCATATGCCTGTAATTTCACTGGTTCTCAAGGACTGCTGCCGGAACACACCGTTAGGTGCTTGCAGATTTTCTACTTGAGGGTGGTAGATAGCCAGGCGGGCAATCGCAAAATACCCTTCCACCATGCGTTGAAACTCAAACCGGCTGTGGGGATCGAACCAGGGACCTGCGGCACGGCAGTTCAAAGCTATTACCGCTCGGCCATCATTGCTTCAAATATTGAAGTATATAACCATACCAAGTTTCACACTGGTAGTATTTACGACAGAGAAAAACTTGGACTAAAGCCTATTTCTTGTATGGGGACCCCGTTTATTTTTTTACCTTTTGATATTGTGAAAAAGCGCCTATAACCGGCCCCTTGGGCGGATGGACAGACAAAGCCTAGCAATTTACCCCCAATTTGTATGGGGACCACTTATATTTTTTACTTTTTGTTACTATATGTTAGACAATGCTTCAGCTTAGCAACAGATGCGCATTTTCTAGTACGCAACCCTAACAAAAGGCCATTCCACGGTTTTACTAATCAACGAATTACTGAGAAAGGAAATGAATGATTCATTAATAACGTGTTTAATAATTCACCTTCATTATAATTATTTATGAGTTGGCTTTGGTAGTTATACTGTTATCTACATTTCAATAGAGATACGTTGCTCATTAAGAATTACCTTATCATAACATAATAAATATACTTCTCATAATATTCCCTAGAAAATACATATTATGTAGTTTCTAGTTTCTACATAATATATTATGAAGTTTCTAGGGAATATTGTTAGAAGTATTTACAAAATTACAAATTTACGGAAGAAAAAATTTAAGTCAGGTGCGGGTTTTTTTTTCTCTCGTAAATTTGTAATTTTGTAATGTAATCCACAGAGCATGCGTTATCGCAAACATAAATATATTAAAAAATAAAAATTATAGTCATGTGCGGGATTCGAACCCGCGTCCGTCCACCCCTTTAGACGGGGTATGCTCCAACCAATTGGGCTAGCATGACACGCGGACGCTAACATGGACGCGGGTTCGAATCCCCCACATGACTATATTTTTTTCCCCCGTAAATTTGTAATTTTGTAATGTAATTCGGCAAACAGGTGCAAACATTTTGAAGCAGTGATGGCTCAGTGGCTTTGGCTATGGACTGCCGCCATGGTTCGAATCCCGCCGCGGGCTTGAGCTTCACCGCATGGTGGAAGGACATTTTGCGAATGCCCGCCTGGCTAGCGACCACCCTCAAGTAGAAAATCTGTCGCCAAGCACCTAAAGGTGTGTTCCGGCAGCAGTCCTTGAGAGCCAGAGAAATTACAGGCACATGAGACTTAACTACTAGGTACTTTACTACTCAAAGTGACGGGCGCAGTGCTATTCGTGACTTGTGACGAAATGCATCTGTTATAGGCAAAGGTTAGTCCGCTTAACATCAGGTGGGCTTGGCAGCTTGTTCCGTCACAATAACAATATTAAGATTATAAGAAGTATATTTCTAAATATGATTACAAACACTATCGAGTGCTAAGCGAAAATCACATTAATGAATTTTGAGTTCAGTGTTTGATAAAGCACTTCTTTCGATCAGATGAAGTCTTAGTAGGTAGTTGATGACCGCACACCGTCCCCTATTAATCAGACAACAAAACTCGATCCTGGATGGCCTAGTGGTTAAGGCACTTGATGCGTAAAATCGGGGACGCGGGTTTGATTCCCACTGCAAGCGGAATTATCACAAAACTTAAATCGCTGCTGCTCGCCAAAGCCAAAAGTGAAAGAATTTCTGACAGACAAATCAATCATTGATTCATAAAAATTATAAAATTTGACTTATTAAAATTATATTACTATTACTTTCATTTTATTATATGATGTGACTTGTAATAAAATAAATAACTCTAATTCCAATTAATGTTTAATAGCCGCGTTAGTGAAGTGGCGAAAGCTTTAATTAGCATAAAGAGGTCTTGGGTTCGATTGATACGCGGGTCAATCAATTATTGCGATTTTGAAAAATGTAAGTATACTATGGATACACTCCGGAGCATGGTGATGCCGTCTAGCGTGCTAGCGTAGCATTGCTCCGTTGACTTGCAATGATTATTCTTTGAGCCGAATATGTGCCATATCGATCAATCTAATAAGTTTTGGGAATACTTATGAAGAGCTCCTGGCCCTAACAAAGCAAATTTATCTACAACAAACGGCTCACATATGTATGTATGTATGTATGTAACACAACGTAAATACATGTTGGATCGCCGAAGAAGCCGCGCGGTAGCATCTATGACGCGGGGCCATTATTCTACTGCCTGCCTAGGTAAGCAGGCAGTAGAATACTACACACACGAGCAAGTCTGTAACTATTTTATGGCAAAATACGTACCTATGATGCTAATCACAGCCCGCACTTTACTTCGTACATTCCTCACAGAAGTCCACCATTTATTCAACTGCATAACTCAAGTTAACATACACTAAACAACACTTTCAAAATTACCAGTAAGTTATTAAACAGTTTAGACTTTTTTTCCACCCAACTAAACTTATTAATTTTTTTATTCAATAAAATAATGTTTTGTATATGTAGTTGGAGTTTTAGTTAAAACGTTAATTTTTTACTGTATATTTAGGTATAAAATTTGATAAAATTAATAGTACTTTGATTTTTCTTATCATTTCGTTGTAAGTGGCATATAATACGTATTATACGAATCTGTAAATAAATATATTTTTCTATTAAAAACACCTAGCAATCGAACTTCACCGCATCGATACCCGGACACATTTTTTTCTAAAACCTGACAATTGCACAAATATCTGCACAAGTTGACAAATCTTTGATATAAAACTAAACCAAAAACACGCTTAATAATAAAATAATGCCTATGTATAGCAATTTAAGAGAACCTTTCAAAAACGTGTCAAATTGCGATATGAAATGATACACCGCCTGCGCTAATGTTTGGTTAGTAAACATTGTTTGGCTACCGTCAAGATAAAATGTTGGTAACGCGATAACATGGTTATTTAGGCTAATTTTACATTACAGACCCACCAACTTATCTGTTCAGGCGGCAGAATAAAGAACTACAACATTCCTTCAAATTGTGACAGTTTGTAGTTGATTTCCATGACTAGTAGCGCCCTGGAAAACTGCACAGTTAAGTTGGTGGTACTATACAATATACCTAGACCTAAACGATAATGAGTCTATCACTATGTTTTACCTCCTAAACAAATCAGAACAAAATAAAAATTTCGGACGGTACTCTGCGAATAGCGAAGTGAAGCGGGTTTTTTAATATCGTGTTGGTGGAGAATGGAAACAACTGTAGTGACAGATCTACCTCAAAGCAGTTGTGTGCAAATACTACTGTGTCTAGGCTTGAAGGGTAAAGTCATCAAGGTTATCAGTCGGTACTCAGCGAAGTGAGGCGAGTTTTTTAAATATCAAGGATCGTGTTTATGGAGAATGGTGACCACTCCAGTGACAGATCTCTCTCAAAGCAGTTGTGTTCAAACAATACTGTGTTTTAGGCTTGAAGGGTAAAGTCGTCAAGGGTAAATCAGTCGGTACTCAGCGAAGTGAGGCGGGTTTTTTAAATATCAAGGGTCGTGTTGATGGAGAATGGAGACCACTGCAGTGACAGATCTCTCTCAAAGCAGTTGTGTTCAAACAATACTGTGTTTTAGGCTTGAAGGGTAAAGTCGTCAAGGGTAAATCAGTCGGTAGTCAGCGAAGTGAGGCGGGTTTTTTAAATATCAAGGGTCGTGTTGATGGAGAATGGAGACCACTGCAGTGACAGATCTCTCTCAAAGCAGTCGTGTTCAAACAATACTGTGTTTAGGCTTGAAGGGTAAAGTCATAAAGGTTATCAGTCGGTACTCAGCGAAGTGATGCGGGTTTTTTAAATATCAAGGGTCGTGTTGATGGAGAATGGTGACCACTACAGTGACAGATCTACATCAAAGCAGTTGTGTTCAAACAATACTGTGTTTAGGCTTAAAGGGTAAAGTCATCAAGGGTAAATCAGTCGGTACTCAGCGAAGTGAGGCGGGTTTTTTAAGTATCAAGGGTCGTGTTGATGGAGGCTGGAGGCTACTGCAGTGACAGGTATTCTGCCTCAATGCAGTGCAAACACTACTATTTTCTAGGCTTGAAGGGTAAAGTCATCAAGAGTAAATCAGTCGGTACTCAGCGAAGTGAGGCGGGTTTTTTAAATATCAAGGTCCGTGTTGATGGACATTGGAGACCACTGCAGTGACAGATATTCTGCTTCAAAGCAGCTATGCGCAGACACTACTGTGTTTAGGCTTGAAGGGTAAAGTCATCAAGGGTAAATCAGTCGGTAGTCAGCGGGTTTTTTAAATATCAAGGGTCGTGTAGATGGAGAATGGAGACCACTACAGTGACAGATATTCTACCTCAAAACAGCTATGCGCAGACACTACTGTGTTTTTAGGCTTGAAGGTAGTCGCTAGTGAGATTACTGGGCGAAACAAGAACTCGGACTGACGAGCGCAGAGCAGTAGTGCCAAGCAGAGCGTGAACGCACTACTATTTACTACAATGGAGGCGAGAGAACTTCAGGCGAATGACTTATCCGTCCATTGATTCATCACATAAAAAAAGTTCCCATAGTTAGGTTCACACATTTAGTTTCCTTCTGAGATAATATTATTTATTTTATCAATATGTACATACCTACACTAACTGAATGATTCATCTCGACGATGAGAATACGCATCGGGTAGGCGGCTATCGACTAAATGATACCATAAAGTTCCACTAAAGATCACGCAAAATCGACTCACAATATCTATTACCATCTGAACTATTGCTTTCAATGGGCAAGCAATGAAGGTTTAGTTTGTGATATATTTGAGCTTCGGGATAGAACTTTTGATGGTCGAAGACCAAATCAAAATCATTTATACAATTTTGGCGTCTACAACCACCTGTAAAACTGGTTTTTATATGCTACGACACTCTTTTGAAGGAATAACAATATTTGATCTCACGCAAAACCTAAAACAGACACACCTGTTTATAAACTAATACCTATAATAAGTCTCATGTTAATAAGTATACATTTTTTTTTTAATATTGTTAGGTTTGCAATAACGCCTGCTATGCGGATTACATTACAAAATCACAAATATACGATAGGAAAAATTTAAGCACATGACTTAAATTTTTCCTTTTTTTAAGTCATGTGCTTAAATTTTTCCTATCGTATATTTGTGATTTTGTAATAAGTATACATATTATATATATATATATATATATACTAAGTATGCCAATCTCGGCAGTGGATACATATTTGGGCCGTTTGGTGTGGAGATATTGGATCCGTGGGAGCCGGGAGTCATCGAATTTTTCCAAACTTATCAGAGCACGCTGCTAACTGGTAGTGGGCTGGAGCATTTGGACTGGTCTGCAATGTCTTGTAGGTTGTCCAAATGCTTTCATTGAAGTAGCTGTGGTACCTTAGTTAATAAAGGCATATCGCCGGTAAAAAAGTAACACCCATAATATCACGGCTTATAATAAAATATTGCTATTAGAGACATTATACATTAAGGATAATATTATAGCCTACCCGTTACTTGGTCCTCATGTCTCATGAGACTAACAAACCTATGTCATATCTACTCGCACATATCTGTTCAACAAATAAATGATTGAGGTCATTTAGTTTGGTTAAGTTGTTTAATTGAAATGACACAATTGCAGAATAACTGTGTAAACAAAACGTCATTGCTAAATAATAATTTATTTATCTTTTACTCCTCGCTTCACTCATGTATCAGACTCCATTGAGAAACACTATTAAGTAGGTATATGTCTTAAATACTTAGTACATTAGGTCCACTGCAAGTCTCGGGGAGATCATGTAACATACCTCGACCATGAGGCGCTCGTAGCGAAGTTTACTTAGCTATTCTCAACCGATCAGCAAAGGTAAGCAATGTCGCGCGCGGTCATGAGTTGGATGGGTGACCGCTAGTGACATTACTAATGAGCGTTTCCGCCGTCGGTCGCGGTTGGCGGTCAGTCCTATAGCATGGTGGTAGGGCATTTTGCGAATGCCCGCCTGGCTAGCTACCACCCTAAAGTAGAAAATCTGTCGCCAAACACCTAACGGTGTGTTCCGGCATTTGTCCTTGAGAGCCAGTCATTCTAGGTTAGCCTGAACCACATCTTCGACGACATCATCACTGACCATCTGGTGAGATAGCGTTCAAAGGCTAACCTATCAAGAATAAAAAAACATAGGGTTCTTTTTTGCATGATAGCGATGACAATGGAGTACCTAATCAGTAAGGTCATTTTACTATAACCGCGAAATCAAGGTTATTAAATAAACAATCAACCACCTCTAGATAAGGCAGAAGAAACGGAGACACAATCATATTGGTATTAATATAAAACTCCGATTACATAATCGCACTTTATGAATGATACTTTTAAATACATGATACCTATTTATAGACTATAAGGTACAGTGACCAATGAAGTTGAGTCACGCGTCCATTATTCCACGTTCACGCCTCAATGATATCGCACGTGTGTTAATATGGCTGGAAAAGTAGCTATCGTCACCGGCTCGAACAAAGGTCTCGGATTCGCTGTAGTGAAAGCACTGTGCCAAAGGCTCCACGGAACCGTCTACCTTACAGCGAGAAACGAAGAACTTGGACTAAAAGCTGTGAAAGAACTCAACGAGATTGATTTGCATCCTGATTTCCATCAACTCGACGTAACAGACAGTGAAAGCATCAAGAAATTGGCTGATTTTGTCAAGACTAAACATGGAGGCTTCGATGTCCTAGTAAATAATGCTGCTATTTTAGAATGGCAGCAAGTCTACCCATCCTATGAAGCAGCTAAAAGAAACATAGACACAAACTACAGAAGTCTTCTCACTATCGAAAAGTATCTCTACCCTTTGCTAAGAGATGGCGCTAGAGTCGTGAATGTAACAAGTGCTTGCGGCCATCTATCAAACTTGAAGAACAAAGCATGGCTGAAAATTCTCCAAAGTCCAGATTTAAACACGGAACAGTTAAATCAATTCGTTGACCAATATCTGGAGAGTGTACGCAACGGGACTTTTGACAAGAATGATTTCGCTGATGACGGAAAGCACGCAGAGCATAGAGTTTCGAAAATTGCTGTGACAGCTTTAACAAAGATTCAACAAAAGAAATACCCTAATATATCTATAAACGCTGTACATCCTGGACATATCAAAACTGACATGGCTAACAATACTGGATTGATTGAGCCAGATGAAGCTGCTAAAGTTATATTGTACGCGATTTTGGATGCATCTCCAAAGCTGAAGGGAGTTTACATGTGGCATGATGGAAAACTGATGGATTGGTATGATGCTGAATCAGATTTTTCCTTTAAATGTCCGTGGTGATAACTTTCAGTATCACTAATACATGGAGATTAAATTTAACATTATGGAAATAAACGGTTAGAGTGTATAAAATATTGTAATTTTTTTAATGTCCCCGAGTTTATTGCCCGTTCTTCTCGCAGTGGCTCTATACATTTTATTTACTGAACGTGGCAGTACAATGTTGAATATTTCAATATTAAAATTTGTAATTGACCTTCAGAGCGTCGTAGACGCCTAAATTGAATAATTGATTTTGACTTTGATTTTATTGAGAATCAGTCCGCTTCCGCTTATATTCTACCCCAAACCAATGCCTATCAATACCGGATATGCTAAATCGCTGGATTTAACATATCCAGTTCAAGTCTGAATCACCTAGAGGAATCCGCACTATAAATAAATGCAATAATCTACTATTTTATGTTTTATTGGACCTTTTTTTCTTTATTTATTGCCTAAATAACAATTATATAATATTTTTTTGAATTTCGAATGTTATATTTTATTAACTTGGCGGGAAGTATGGTGACAATTGTATTTACCAAGTTAAAGTTCAAAACCGGAAGCAAAAAGAAAATAACGCGAAAAAATTAGGGCTTATTTTGTATGATTTTATAAGTTCACTCGTATTGCAAGAGTTTTCTGCTCGTCTTTAAAATGCTTTTAGGAGAGAAGCATTTCATTTGAGCACTGTATGGTGTTGGTACGTAGAAGTTGATCGTAGCCGTGCTACTAAAAAATAATTATTCGTAGTAGCCGTGTTTCCCTCAATGATGAAATTCGTGAAGGCCGGCCCGCAACTGCGATAACTGAGGAAAATGTAGCTACTAGGCAACCAACTAAAGACAATCAGCTTATGACCTATGAAGAGATTTGAAGACATTAGGTCATTGGTATGGATGTAACTTTTTCAAATTGAAAAAGTTAGGTATAAACGACCAATATGTCGCATCTTTTTGCATCATGTCAATGCTTCGGGGCACACAGCAAACAAGATATCTTTATTTACCCAAAAATCAAAAACTTGCTAACAGGTTTGATGTTTATGGGGTCAGGAGGCTATAGCTTAGAAGCAGCACGTGAATAACATGGGATCTCACCAATGGTCCTCATGTTTTTAAAAATCGTTTGATGGAATAAAAAAGACATTTATTATAGTTCTGAATAAAATACAGTATATAGTAAAATAAATAATATAGTAATCTCAATAGTTCTTACATGTTTGTGCCTTTGGGGTCGAAACGCTGGGACCGTGGGAACCGAGCGCCAAACTATTATTCAAAGACGTCTCAAAACGTCTGGTCGACGCTACTTGTGACCAAAATGCTGGCATATACTTTGCACAGAGGATAATCATTGCCATACAACGTGGCAATGCGGCCAGCATTTTGGGAACACTGCCTAATGGTAGCAGTATATTGGAGTAGTTTTGTAATAATTTTAAGATTTTTAGTTAAATACACTCGAGAGCAATGGATCCGGGTCACTTAAAGAATCCTAAAAATCTCGGAAACTAAAAATGCTAGGTTAATGCAATAAATTGTATTTAATAGACAATGTAATACTCCTTAAATGAAGGTATTAAAACTTCTTAGTTATTGTAAAGTTATATCATAAAAAAATCAAATTTGAAAAAGGGCCACTTTCGAAGATGGAACTACGAAATTACAGCATTTGGTTTTGCTTTTGTTTGTAATCTGTCATTTATGTGGGTACATAAACCATGTTGATAGTGCTCTACATTCATTATTCAAGCTGAAATTATGTCGCTTACGCCTGAAGAATGCACCAGAATACTTACAATGCTGGAAACCGGCCGGAGTCAGCGCGATACAGCCAGGACTGTCGGTGTGTCGCTGTCAACAGTACAAAGAGTTCTCCGACGTTACGAAGAAACTGGTTCTAACCTACGCAGACCAGGAACGGGCAGAACCAGGTGTACCACAGCACGAGAAGACCGATACTTGGTGAACACCATGCTTCGAAATCGCTTTCTCACAGGAACTGAACTCACCAATCAGTTTCGACGCCTCGGAGGAAGTAACCCAAGTGCATGGACAGTAAGACGTCGGCTTGCTGAATCTAACTTAAAACCCCTTAGACCTGCAAACGGCCCTAAACTGGAGCGTGGGCATCGTATTTCGAGACTAAGATATGCCCAGAGCCACGTAAATTGGAGTATTGAAGATTGGTCAAAAGTTATGTTCTCCGACGAATCAAAATTTATGCTCTACAAGCACGATGGAAGACACAGAGTGTATCGAAGACCAGGGGAAAGATTCAAGCAAGCATGCATCGAAGAAAAAGTAGCCTACGGTGGTGGGTCTGTACTTGTGTGGGCCGGAATTTCTTCTGAAAGTCGCACAGAGCTGGTGATCATAGAAAACGGCTCTTTAACTAGCGTAAGATATGTGGAAGAAATCCTCAATGATCACGTTGGTCCATTTATGGTCAATTTAGGTGAGGATGCTATATTTATGCATGACAATGCCCGACCTCATACAGGTAGGATTGTGAATGACTACCTTCAAGAGATGAACATTACTCGTATGGAGTGGCCAGCGCGCAGCCCGGATATCAACCCGATCGAGCATGCTTGGGACGAGCTAGGCAGATGCGTAAAACAACGAAACCCTCCCCCAATCACGCTTCGTGAGCTCAAAATTGCTCTCACAGAGGAATGGGAGAATATTCCCCAAAATCGTATAAGGAACTTGGTGTACAGCATGCCAAACCGCGTAAACGCAGTAATGGAAGCACGAGGAGGCAATACGAAGTATTAAAATTCAAGAAAATCGTAATAAAGTTCAAAAATTTCATGTTTCCTATTTTTGTTTTAAGGAGAGATCAGCAGTTTTTTTCTTTATGTAATTTTGTGTTAATAAAATGTATGGTGACTCATATTTTTTTTACTTTCATTTAAGGAGTATTACATTGTCTATTAAATACAATTTATTGCATTAACCTATCATTTTTAGTTTCCGAGATTTTTAACATTCTTTAAGTGACCCGGATTCATTGCTCTCGAGTGTATGTTAATTTGTGTCATAGAAAAGTGTTAAAAATGTAATGGAGAATACTTTGAAAAGTAGTAAACTTAACATCTATATTATATGTTTTATTTCTGAGTGTCGCATAATTTTCAATGTACCCCACGTATAATAGAAAACTATACGAAAAATTCTATATTATACATTATTTCAGTTCTTAGAAGTAATATGAAAGTAATGAGGATAACCAGATCCCCGGGACCTACTTTGTATATGTGCTTGCCCAAATCCCTGGCTCCCAATACTGAGTTGGATTCTGGATGTGCTAGCATGCTAGGTATTTCTAATAATGTATTTATGTAGCGTTATGACTTGTAGGTATTCTTTTTTATATCCCATGCGAACAAATTTACCAATTCTTTGAAAATGTTCAAGCATAACCTTTAGACTAATACGAGTATATAGGCTTATCTATAACTAATCCATACCGTAAAATTAGGCCCGTGGGGTGCCGGGCTAGAATGTCACCCCCCCATCTCAACCCGTGGGTATCTTATTAGGCGACGCCTAAAAGTAAAATGGTGTGTTACCCGCCTTAACTAGTAAAAGGCAGGTAAAAACCAGTGAGGGCAGCAGCACTTTCTTAAGGAACTGAGATCTTACACTGCGATCCCCGAGCCGCCGGCCAAGCGTGGGGATTATGGCGACCATATTAGGGGAGGCTGTGTTCACCAGTGGACTTTCCGGCTGATACAGTACAGTGCCATCAGTACTAGGCACTTGTTCCTAACCTAAGACGATTTTTGTATATGCATGCGGTAAAATATTCTGGTCTAACATGGAACGCGCTCCTTATTCACTATAATTGTATAGTTATTATTTTCCATTTGCACCCTTATCATGTTATAACTCAAACTTAGGTCAAACAAATCAATGTCAACTCCGGGACATCATTTCAACCACAGTACGAGTCCCTCGATGTACCTACTGTATTTGAACTCTGGCTTTAGATTACAAGACTTACTAGCTCAAGGTTGTTACTAGGTACTTAATAAAATAAATACAATGTTGTTGACTAGACATTCAAGGACTGATTATACGGTATACATCCCAATGGAGGACAAATTCTCAATATCAACCACTTGTTCAATGCATTGCTAAAGATAGTACACATTTCAATGTATAACTATATAAAATAGTCAAGACCTTAAATCATAACTATAAAGTTTAATAAATAAACATAATTACTATATAACGAACGTTCCGAAATCAGATTGAAGACGTTCTGAAAAAAGGCCAGGTCAGGAGTACCCTAAACCGACGCTTATGTATGAAAGGATTGATGAGTGTAGATGAAGCGAAATAGATATGTAACGATCGTAGTTAGTGGAAATCCGTGGTCTCTGCCTACCCCTACGGGAAAAGGGCGTAATTTTATGTATATATCTATATACAATGTAGAGTCAATCAGATAGACCCGCGCCTTAGCATTCCAGGTGCAAAAATGCCCATAATACTGGCTGCATTGCCGCGTTGGATATTGTTATCCATCTACCTACACCAGGCCATCCTTTCAAATGGGGTGTCGGCCGTGGGGACAGCCGGCACCCCCCATCAGGGTTAGGTCCTCATGAGGTGTGGATGCCCTCGTTTTCGGGTATCCCACGAAGCGGCATGGGGGGGGGGGGAGTAATTCCCAGAGGCTGGGCCCGTTCAAGCGGGCAGCGACGTCGACGGGGGCTGCGGATGAGAGCGCGAGTGACCCCGCGGCACCTGTCACTAGTCGAAGATGGCGGAACACCATGAGGTTTTTAGCCGATAGTGGGGTCCCTATTGACCTTGAGCCCGACATAACCACCTGCTCCCCGGAGGGTGTGTATGCGTAAATGCATTTTCCTCATGACAATAAAAAAAAAGGCCATCCTTTCAAATCAAATCAATCATTAGTGATTACACTGTTTTTATTTTAAATTAACGCAAATTTTCTACATTATTTTCTTTTTCTTTTTTTTACGTGTTTCGTTCGGCAATAAAGTCATTTTGCGTTTCGTACCTATAAAACCTACGGTACAGGATTCTATATTTTGAACACGAGACAATTTCGGTCTTTTGCTTCCTCAAAAAAGACCTTCGCTTCCTCCGGTTTCAATAAAAGTACTCGCACCATATAACATGAAGCAGTGATGGCTCAGTGGCATTGGCTATGGACTGCCGTGCAGCAGGTCCATGTTTCCAATCCCGCCGCGGCCTTGAGCTTCACCGCATGGTGGAAGGGCTTTTCGCGAATGCCCGCCTGGCTAGCGACCACCCTCAAGTAGAAAATCTGTCGCCAAGCACCTAACAGTGTGTTCCGGCAGCAGTCCTTGAAAGCCAGAAAAATTACAGGCACATGAGACCTAAAAACTGTACGTCTCAGTGTGCCGGGCACAGTGCAATTCGTCGTTGACGAAATGCGTCTGTTATAGGCAGAGGTTAGTCCACTTAACATCAGGTGGGCCTCGGGCTTGTTCCGTCACAATCACATAAAAAAAAAACATATAACAACTTAGGAGCCCTCCATAACAAATAACCATAACATAGTTAACAAGTACTTAGGCCCTTTCTTCTCGTCGGTAAACAACAAAACGTTTTAGTAGGCTTCCCTGACGTAGCAATGGCCTTGCACTTCAACTGTCACGACTGGTATCCATTAATTATGTGGTCAAGGTAACCCGCTTATTCACACTTCGGACACAGTACAATCGTAACAGAAGAAAATGTCATGCGGAATCGAAAATTACAGTATTTATTTAAACTTTTGGGCATATTTTGAAACGAGCGGTTATAGCTATGGACTGCGGTGGCGCAGGTCCATGGTTTGTTCCCAACGTCGCGTCGTCGGTTTAAGCTTCACCGCATTGTAGGAGGGCACTTTGCGAATGTTCGCCTGGCTAGCTACCACCCTCAAATAGAAAATCTGACTCCAAGCACCTAGCAGTGTATTCCGGAAGTATTCCTTGAGAGGCAGAAAAAATATTGACTTGAGACTCAGCTACTGTATGTCTCACTGTGCCAGGCGCAGTGCAGTTCATCTGTTATAGGTAGATGTTAGCTGTACCGCATAACTTTAGGTGGGCCACGTGTATATTCCGTCACAATCACATAAAAAACAAAAACATTTAAGATAACTGAAGAGGTAGGTAGGCCAATAATTGATATGAAGCTATAAAAATAAATTTCGATAGTTATTTAATGATCGAAGGTGTAGTATTGCTTCTAAGTTGCATCCGAGCTCGTTTTTTGCGTTCACTGTATCTACTTCAAACGTTTTTTGGTGACACTAATCCTGTAGCTACTAGATAAAAATTACTTTTTCTTATCCATTAAAATAAAGAAAAGAAAAATAACTCATATATACACACATACAAAAGTTTAGAAAATCCCGCCAATCGAAGATTTATTTCATTATGACATTTTTTAACAATGTTCATGATATCATGATATAAATTATTGGGAAATATATAGAGAGTTGTAAAATAGCTCCATCTAGTATCACCTTATTTAACTACTTAACGGACAGATAACTAACGAAACTTTTTTAAATACTCAGAAACGCATGAAAAATAAACTTAATTTATGCTACAGATATATTATAATTGAGGAAGCAATAGCTAATGAGTAGTTAACTAGGAACCACAGAAATTGGACATTGATCGTGTATTATACGAGTTGTAGCGTCGGTCTTATAATATGTTAGAAACAAAAATATATATTATTATATGCCATGTTAATTTAGCATCGACTCGTAGCGCCTCCCAAATGAATTGGGCGTCAAGTCGTAGCACAATACTTGCGATATCAATTATTGGGTATCGAGTCGTAGTGTAGAAGCTATCAAAACAATTTAACTATAAGCCATAGCGTATGAGATTGAAAATTAACTGGGCTGCGAATCGTAGAGTAAGAGCTACCACATCAATTATTATGCATCGAATCGTAGCGTAAGAACTACCAATTTAACTGGGCTACGTTTGGTAGCGCAAGGGCTAAAAAATTAACTGGGCTACGAATCGTAGCGCAACAGCTACAAAATTAATAGGGCTACGAGGCGTAGCTCAAAAGCTACAAAATTAAAAGGGCTACCAGTCGTAGGGCAAGAGCTACCAAATTAATAGGGCTACGTGTCGTAGCACAAGAGCTACTAAATTAATAAGGCTACGAGTACGAGTGTAGTATTTAAGTTACGTAGAGTTCAACATGTGACAGGAGTAAAAAAAGTAAAATGCTAAACTAAATCCAAAACATCAACTACTTCCTCATCCAATACTTCTTCATCAACCAAAACATCACTAGGCGATCATGAAATAGAAAAGCTTTGTATACATAAGTTTTGAAAAAGGATTGAAAATGTCTAAGTGACGAAAGAGCCTAAGAAGCGTGTTATGTGCAAGAAGTTTACTTTAACATCTCAAAACTTTTGTCTGTTTTAAACCTCATGAAATGAGGTCACAAGCTTCTTGGACTCTTTAGTCACATTAAATTTTATAACCCTCGTTTGGAAACTTTTTACACTAATATCTTTAATTTCATGATCGCCTAGTTGCACTAATATTGTAAATACGAAAGTTGTACGTATGTTTATAACTCTTTCAAACTGAAACAGGTGAACCAATTTTAAAAACAAAAAGGGGGGAAAACATAGAACCTTGCAATATGCATAGTTTAGATACTGGATTAATACATAGGAAACTTTCACCATCATCACATTTCATTTAATGTCAACGTGTTAGAATCTATAGGGTCTAGTCTACTTTAAAACTTGGAATATTAATTCCTTCATTGGTATTTCGACATAAACATGGCGAATGTCATCGAGGCAATGAATAAATAAAATGCAAATGTATTTAATACAAAAACCTTTTTCCATGAGAGTATCGGCAAATAAATTCGTAAGGTGCGACGTATTTGGAAAGAGGCAAAGACGAACGCGGCGTAGTGAGAATCGTCGTAATGGCAATAATTAAAAGAAACTGAAACTCTTGCAAGCTATATTACAGCGCAAAGAAACTCCAAGCTTAGCTTGCTCTGCGGCTTAGCAATAAAAACCGGTTGAATACTAATTTATCTAGACTCTTTGTTACGATGAGAATAAAATTAATCACATAAACTTAGAATGCTACCCATCCATGTAGGATTCTTTGGGTGAGATTCTGGCATTGTGCGGCGTTGGCTCATTTCTTTTTCTCAGACAACTTTTGCGACATCCCTTTGGAATATATTGAATCCCAAATAACAATAGGAATTGTTATAGAGGAATTATACAAAACCGCATATACAAAAAGTTTCTATACTGCGCCTTAATTTTTTTTCTGTGATTCAGCGGAACTAGGTTATTGTGGTATGTCATGCATCATGTATGAATGAACAGATTACATAAAGCCTATACTACCTTTAAAATTAATAGTTCCTATACACGCCTAATATAACACTATGTTGTTTAAACGTATGATGGTGTTTTTTTTTATATTGCCTAAGTATGTTTAAACAGCATTAACGCATGCTGCAAAGACTTTTTATACAGGAAATATATGATTTTCAGCGGTACTTGAACCCGCTACTCTAAAATATCGTTCTATACACATAAAAACACGTAAAAAAATCTATGATTTGTTTTCTTGCGTTTCTACTTAAATACTTACAATATATAAATTGAATAATTTCAATACAAAACAAATGTCATTATTGACAAGGATCAAATCCAAAATTATTTATTCAATTGAAGCGTCTAATATACAAATACGTTAATTTGCTTAAACATGTGTGTACGCCTACCTACACTTTACTCTCTCCTACTACATGGCCTTCACCATAGAACTTGTACTTCAAGTGAAGATCTTAAACATTAGTTTCGTATCAACACATTTTTACTACAGTGGGTGTACAAATTAGAGAGGAGATTTGATTGCTCCATTACATTGGCTTATTATATATAGACTTAAGTCAGTATATAGTATCAGTATATACTATATTGTTACTTAATTAAGTATATAATTGCAAAAAAATTACATGTCATAAAATTATAAAGATGTCAGAAAATCATAAAATATAAATAAAAACCAAGTATGTCAAAAGTTATCATGTAGATTTCAGAAGTGCACTTTATTGCTTCGTAGTCGCTTATTTGAATGGCTTTGCGGAGTGATCCTTCTGATCCTTTTTATTCTGTGCCTACGTCTAGTTTGTCGATGCGGCAGTTCAACATTACGCCTTCCACATTTCCGGTTAACAAAAAATCTAAATTGCGATCAGAAAACATTTTAGAGTAATTAATTAAAGCTACAATATTATTATTTTTTTATGTTATTGTGACGGAACAAGCACGAGGCCCACCTGATGTTAAGCGGTATCCTCTGCCTATAATAGATGTATTTCATCACAAGTGACGAACTGCACTGGGCCCATCACCTTGAGACATACCTGTTATGTCTCATTTTGCCTGTAATTTCACTGGGTCTCAAGGACTGCTGCCAACAACACCGGAACACACCGTTAGGTGCTTGGCGACAAATTAAAAAAACCTAAAACCATAAAAATATTGAGATGGCAATTTATGTGGCGCCAAAAATGTCTGGTGAGTGAGATTACTAGGTATAGGTATAAGTTATCACCATAACGTTCACTCTGTCATTATCTATCAGCTCCCAGTGTGACCATTATTCGATTTTCTTTAGACGGCTTCCTTCAATGGGCAAATGACGTAAGCGATATCTCAGAAGACCTGTTTACATGTATCCAGTATGTTTTCCATGCGACCGTTCTCTGTTCTGTATATTTTTAAGTAGTATAATAAGTATAATTTGTAAGTTGACAAAGTTTGAAGCAGTGATGGCTCAGTGGCATTGGCTATGGACTGCCGCGCAGCAGGTTCATGGTGCGAGTCCCGACGCGGGCTTGAGCTTCACCGCATGGTGAAAGGGCATTTTGCGAATGCCCGCCTGGCTAGCGACCCTCGTCAAGTAGAAAATCTGCCGCCAAGCACCTAACGATGTGTTTCGGCAGCAGTCCTTGAGAGCCAGTGAAATTACAGGCTAATAGACTTAATAACTATGTCTCAAAGGTGATGGGCGCTGTGCAATTCGTGACTTGTGACGAAATGCATCTGTTATAGGTAGAGCTTAGTCCGCTTAACACCAGGTGGGCCTCGAGCTTGTTCCGTCACAATTACATAAAAAAAAGTGTGCGGTTGGTAAAATAGTGTGCAACCTATGCTTGAGCTTCCCCGCACGGTAGAAGGGCATTTTGGGAATGCTCGCCTGGCTACCTACCACCCTCATGAAAATCCGTCGCTATGTGCGTAACAGTGTGTTCCAGCAGCAGTCCTTGAGAGTCAGTAAATAATTATTAAATTCGGTACAAGTTGACTTTGAGCGAGTTCGGTCAGAAATCCATTAAAATATATAAATATGTACTACTAATATATATATATATATATATGTATGTACTATGTACTCGTTTGTTATGTATGTACATGATGCAATAATAAATAAATAAATTAAATTAAATAAACTACGGCTTCCACATCACAAAAGGCACCTAGTAGTAGATACACGTTCGGAAAACAGCTGGATGCAAAAATTACCGTATTTGTAGCGCTCCTAGCGAAGTTTACTTAGCTGTTCTCAACCGATCAGCAAAGTTAAGCAACGTCGCGCGCGGTCATGAGTTGGATGGGTGACCGCTAGTGACATTACTACTGAGCGTTTCCGTGCCTCGGAGGGCACGTTAAGCCGTCGGTCCCGGTAACAGTCTTAGGAAGGCAGTCGTTATAGCGTGGTGGTAGGGCATTTTGCGAATGCCCGCCTGGCTAGCTACCACCCTCAGGTAGAAAATCTGTCGCCAAGCACCTAACGGTGTGTTCCGGCAGCTGTCCTTGAGAGCCAGTACTTCTAGGTTAGTCTGAACAACATCTTCGACCACATCATCACTTACCATCAGAAGAGATAGTGGTCAAAGGCTAACCTATAAGGAATAAATAAAAAAATAAAAAAAACTACCAAGTTCTGTCCAGAAATCACATCAGTGAATATTCGACATCATTCATCAACGCAGAAAAATAAATATTTAACTTAAAAGTCAAATAACTTATAGTAAACAACTTTAAACGGTTTAAATCGCGTATATTTATCATTATTTTTGTCCCGACGTTTCAAACACTTTGCAGTGATCAGTCACCCCGTGACCACGATCACTGCAAAGTGTTTGAAACGTCGATTACTATGTGTAATAATCGCGAAAACCTAAGACAACATCAAATAACTTAGTAAAAATTTTGATCACTTTTCTGTTGAATTTGTTACCCAATGCAAAATAGGGCACAAAATATACCTAAAAAGGGACGTGAGGATTCTCATCTGTGTCAAGTTTATTCAAGACATTCTTTCATAGTTGGGTTATTGCTGGTAAAAAAGAACTATGCGTTGATTTTAAAAAAAAACTAGAAATTATGTATAAAAAGTATACGTTGAAAATTTCTTCTATGTATATTTTTTCACATTTTTTAAAATACATTCTGTCAGTGTACCACTTAAAATCGGGTCTAGCTTGTATTTGGTTCTTATATACCAGGTTCAATTTTCACATGACGTTTTACCTTGAATAACTGACAATGTGTTGGTGAGAAATCACCCATTTCCGACGCTAGCTAGTAACCACACGAACAACATATATACATAGGTAGGTATTTTCTATTCTCTATTCACACAGCTGGGGTGCGTTCAGGAACTACGTTAGTGCGCAAGAGTGCAACATTTCACACTATCGATCGAAACCTTAGAATTCCTTACAACTCGATCCTTATCAAAAGGTTCGCACCTTTGAGGATTGCAGCTTTTTAACTAGCTTTATCGTTAGTTAAAAATTTCTACTGCACCTGTCATGACTTTGACATTTGTTGGTGACAGTAGCACTAATTTCAATTTTGCAGGTAAACACTTTAAAAACGTGTATGTAATTAAATTGACGCGAGTTTTGTACATAAATATTATTATTTAGTAACAGGCCAGGAACCGCGTAATATTTACTGGATAATGAATAGATTCAGGCGTTACTTTGCGGAAATCCATCAACTCCATCAACGATCCACAACGATCGAGAAATTTGCCAAGACCTCCGAGGTCTTGGCTCTACGAGCGCACAATCGAGAAATTTCTCGATCGTTGTGGATCGTTGATGGAGTAAACGCGTCGAAAATTCTTCCGGTTTGACTGCGTGGCGTTTGTGACGTCACGTCGGCTTAGCAGGAAAATTAGGCGGAATTGTCACTAGATATAATTTTTAAGTGTTTTATTATAATATTTCAAAAATAATTGTTGTTATTATTTACTGGATATTATTCAGAATAATTTCGAACTTATTAGAGTTTTCGACTGGGTGTCACGATTTTGGACAGCGTCGAGCGCTGCCTAAGTGTAGATATACGTATCCGGTAAATATTACGTAAGGAATGGTATAATAATTATGGTATATATTTTGCTACTACCACGCAAAAAAAAAGAAAACCCAACGAACACCATAAATGGATCAGAATAACTTTATGCAGTAATTATAATGTTATTTTGTTATCTGAAAATAACCAATTACGAATAGAATAAGAATAATTTATTATTAAAAACACAATTAATGACAGTTACACTTAATTATGAAATGCTTACAGTTAAAAGTTGATCAGGTATGTCAAGCGTTGGCAGTGGGTCCCAAACTAGGCAAAGCCTGTATCTTGGGCACCCTTGAGGACGTTACAATTAGATTTTAATCACACAGAGTTGTACATGTTCACAAATCAAGGATGTTTCCTGAGCTGAATATATCGTTATGAGGAGGATTACTTGAGTGCATAATGTTTATTTGAGTAAGTCATTTGCGTGGGGGTATGGGTACGTGTATGTGTGTAAGGGGGAAGCGATGTATGTGTGAGGGAATAAGTGTGAATAAGTATGGAAATGAGCAGGGATCTTTAAACAGGTGGACCAAAATTATTTATTCATTATGTTTAAAATAGATAGATGTGTCAATATCAGTGATGGTATTTGAGGTTATCAGACAACCGTGTCGAGCTGTATCTATACGAGTAAGAAAATACAACCAAGCAACTACACTCTGAGGTTCAGAACGTAGCCTAGCGTAGCGAATTAATGGCACGCTCTTGGCGCCATTGTATTTGGAAAGGGGGGAGCCCGAGGTCATCCGTTTATTGGAAAGGGAAGGTCGTTTAATTCGACAAAGTACCTTTTGTGTTTACGTGCCCGTAACCGTGCCTCATTTGGTTTCGGGGGATTCGTAGACCTTTGCATATTACGTGGGGTTCGGTTGGCTTGCGAAAACAAATGTCATCCGATGTTCATTATGGTTATACAGTTTATAAGACGAATATATGTACAGGGTTATTAGTAAAATGCTAACAACCTCTTAGGGTAGACTTCTAGTCCTAACTAACAATTTGAAAACAAAGATGTTATAAAAAAAAAATTGTTTGTGTTTTGATGCCTACTCCGAGCTAAGAGCGCCCGCCGCGGCAACACTGGAATGCGCCGTGGTCCCTTTGAATAGAGTTTTGAATATTTACATCGAGGAAACTAAATAAAAACTATGAAGTAATACATTACAGAGACTTTTGAAATCAGGTAGTCCTCGTGCTTATTCAGCCAAAAACATAATAAAAAAGTCACACAATAAAAAAAAATTTTCGAAGCTAATTAAAAATCATCTCAAAATGTTTCTTAGGACTAGCAGAAGTCAACCCTAAGAGTTCGTTAGCTTTTTTACCAATAACCCTGTATATTTTTTACACTATCTCACCTGATGGTAAGTAATGATGTGGTCGAAGGTGTTGCTCAGGCTAACCTAGAATCACTGGCTCTCAAGGACAGCTGTCGAAACACACCATTAGGTGCTTGGCGGCAGATTTTATACTTGAGGGTGGCCAGGCGGGCATTCGCAAAATGCCCTACCACCATGCATTAACAACTGACGTACCACCATAAAATGTGTCAGTTTTCAGGTCTTGCCACTGCCATCCTAAGATAACTGGCACTGATGGCCCTACCAGGCTCGGAAGTGCTTCGTAGTTAATGCGACTATCAGTCACCCGTCCAAGTAATGACCGCAGAGAACATCGTTAAACCGATCTGATCAGTTAAGAACGGCTATACACAAACTTCGCTGCGAGCGCTTCAAACTTATGCCATAGTAGAACTACTATGCTTATGCTAACCTGAGGGAGGCATATGATGATGATGACGTAGTCCTGACCGATTTCGGCCACAGTGACTGTTAATTCTGGAGAGGCATGTGTTAGAATCATATATTTGTTAAGCTTAGATTCTCTTAAGTAAATAAGTTACGAGAAGTTACTCATTATGTAATTGTAGAATATTCTAAAACTTGTTGATATTTGTCATTTTTAATAACCGCCACACTGAAACCCTTTATGATCTGTATTCATTCTAGACTAGCCAATGACGAACCATCCTGTCTTATTTCGGGTTGGCTGATACGTTGTGGCGGGAACTTTCATGTCTCTTATTGGTTGTGGTAAATATGGCGGGAACTTTAATGTATATGCGACAGACACTTGGCGCCAGTCATGGCTATAAAACCAAGGTCTCAACTTGCTGAGCTCTCTTTATTCTTCACAAGTGACTGCTGCATCGAGACTTATTGAGTTAAGTACTGTATTATATTATTTAATGTAACGTAACTGATATTCATGTGTTGTGTGTGGGTCTATGTTTGTTGGCTTCCAAATTCGCCCTTTTTATTGTATTATCGTTGTGAAATGTGACTATACAATATTACCTTTGAAGTAATCCATGTGACCCTAATGATGTATTATTCTTATTAAAGTGTTCTATGTGTTCCTATAAACGTTGTGTTTTTGAAGTATCCTTATGAACCCCTTTTGTGTAGAAAACCTAGTAAGTGGGATAGTTAAGTACTGAACTAGTAGTACCTACTCATTTACTTTACCTTAAGCTAGGACTAGATTATGGCATCACCGCCTGAAAACATCTTATAATTTAATGAGCCTACATTACAGATTAAATAAATGCTCTCTATCTTGACAAATCTCACATCAGAAGTGGGATCACTCAGATTGCCTACCTTCATTTTTTTAATCACTCTTATTGATTTCAGAAATGATGCAACTACTCTCAAAGACTTGGACGCCGCGGGTTGCGAAGCCGTGGCTGCAACCTGGCGACAAGATGACAACACCGTGTTCCCAGTTTTCGTATCTGCTACTAGCGGCAGTGGAACGCCGCGGTTTGCGAAGCCGTCGCTGCAACCTGGCAACAGGATGACGACACCGTGTTGCGAGTTATCGAATACTAGCGGCAGTGGCACCGAGTTTTTATTCACTGACATCGGTATATTGGCGAAATAATTCATCTGGACAAGTACTATAACAGTGGCAAAAGCAGGTAAAGCCCTCCAAAGGGTCTGTTTTATAATGATTACAATCCTGTAACCGTGTAGTGGCAATGTGAAGAATAACCTCGACGAAAATTTTCTCAATGTTATAACGTTTAAATCTGAAACTGACGGTTCTTGCTGCATATATCCCTCAAGATAAAGGTGCTTTCACTGAACCTTATTGAATTAGTGTTTGCTAGCATATGTAATGGAAGTTTATGAAACTTGTTATGTCATCGTGTATTTTTTTTATATTATTTACACTAATAAGTACATATTATAACGACGAACGTAATTAGATTTCTTCAAAGTCAAACTATGTTCTCATTTTATATAGTGACTATTGGTATTAATTGAGAATACATTTCTATAAACCTAGAAACCTAAATGTGGAAACGCATATCGAACAATAAATAGCAAAGTTACAACCATATCTGAACTAATGTCGCTATTACCTTGTGCTTAAAATTTTCTTAATTTTATTTAAAAGCGATCCTTAAAACTTAGTGACATATGAAATGTTTTTGAACATCTGAGAATATCTTATGTAATATTGCTTGCTCAGTGATCTTATGGGCATTAAATAAATTCACTACAGATTGCTAATTCTATAAAAGTAGTCATGACAAAGTATATAGTATATTTACTTATGCTTTTGCTTGATATTTGTAAAAGCAGTTTGGGTCCTAAGCAAGGGTTATTTTATCCTATAAAGAAAACTCCTTAACTGTTTCACACTAATCAACTCGATTGTATAATATAGGATTTTGAATCGATTGTATAATATAGTAACTGGCGATGGGTAGAAATGTTTTAATTGTTGGTTTCGCAAAGTATTGTTTATTAAATCCACTTTAAACTTTGAATTCTTATACATAGGTTGTCTTATCCTACATATATACGAAGATAACCTATGACAAATGTTAGCACTTGGCATCCCTTCAGAAGTCATTACTGACTGTCACGCAAACTTTGGCTCAAACCTTAATCGATCCCTTTTTGGAAATTAGTAATTGACAAACATATGATTGTTACTGGAACACTTTGAAGTGACGGTTAGATGGAACGGTATGTCTATATTAGGTAGAATGTTCTATAAATTGTCAGATTGACCGAACGCATTCTGGAATGTTCAACAAACAATCTATGCGACAATACAGAGGTTTACAGGGGTTTTACCTCTGCGTTTATTGATTGGTGTAGACTATAGATGGTTTATCATGAAATATTGTAATTCACAAGGATATATTGATACTGGCCACGAGAGTGGGTGTTTGAACAAAATTTATTTAATTATTGTACCTATTGTTTTGGAACAAGAAATACGATAATTATGTACGTTTCAGTTAAGAATATTAATATGACATGCTACCCTACATATTGTAGAAATAAACTACTTGTGTTATATTATCAGTTATCATCACATAAAATGATAATATCAAATTACTCATATCTACATGTACTTATGCTCTAGATTAAATATTAAATAGAAAGACACTGCTTACCTATTTGATTGGTGCTGGTTGATCTCACGAGCAGTGTGTGAATGCAACCAGCATGTCTATTCAAATGGCAACTACTGTTTAAATTGATTACACTGCATACCCATTTGATTGGTGCTTGTTGATCTCACGAGCAGTAAGTGAATGCGACCTGCACGTCTATTCAAATGGCAAACTGTTTGATAAAAGCCGGTCGACCCTTTACTTGGCGATGGTTGTCTCACATGGCGGCTTGTGAATGTAATCATCGTGTCTAGGTAAATGGTAATTATTAAAATGAGTAGGGTTTTTCATGAGAATTTAAAGTGTTATTTTTACTGCTACATAAGTACATGTAGGTAGACTGCCTGTTGTTATCAGAAAAGTTATTTTACGTGTACAAATGATGATCCTATTATTCTGGATAAAATACTTAAGCCCTGACGTCAAAACGTCCAAATCATAAAAGGAAAACCCAATTCTGTCCTTATAGATAATACTTATGTCGTGAAGTCAAAAGGTCCAGACGTTTTTTGTCAAATGGAATATGTCCAAGGTTTAATGGTACATTTTGTTATTGTCTAAATAATGCGTGGACGATAAAACGTCAACTTGATAACTAAGCAAGTTAAAGTTGCATTGCAGAAATTTACCACAGTCGTTTTAATCAAATTTTAAACTCCCTATTGCTTAATATGTTATCAAATATGTAGTTGAAACTGGATACTATCTATGAAACTTAGTATCAGTATTTACTTCATATATATACCTGGTATACTTTACAAATTATGTACTTGCACATAATATTTATTCGTGACACTTATATAACAACGTAAATGGGAATGTTGGTTTGTACAACATTTTTTTTCACATGTATTGAATGTATTTTGATTCCATTCCAATGATATTATTTTCCTTTCCTGAGATAGCAAATCACAACAGTCAACGCGTAGAGGGATAATCTACCCTCCACGCCCAATACATATACATTGTAGTCCACAAATATGTACTATGAACATTTTATAATGATTTTACAGATACTCGATAGCGGTTTTTCTTTTTGGTGACTTCGAACCAAATACTGTTTATGTGTTCTATTTATTACTTATTACATAAATTCTTTATCAAGCAAGCTTTGTGCAAATAATTGTGGGTTGCCATACACTGTAACAATATTTCCTACATATATACTATTATCACTAAGTTATACATAATTATTTTAAAGTGAAGTTTGCCTGGTGTTATTTTGTACTTCGTGGACGAAGTACTGTCAGTATGGCCGTGTTAGAATCATATATTTGTTAAGCTTAGATTCTCTTAAGTAAATAAGTTACGAGAAGTTACTCATTATGTAATTGTAGAATATTCTAAAACTTGTTGATATTTGTCATTTTTAATAACCGCCACACTGAAACCCTTTATGATCTGTATTCATTCTAGACTAGCCAATGACGAACCATCCTGTCTTATTTCGGGTTGGCTGATACGTTGTGGCGGGAACTTTCATGTCTCTTATTGGTTGTGGTAAATATGGCGGGAACTTTAATGTATATGCGACAGACACTTGGCGCCAGTCATGGCTATAAAACCAAGGTCTCAACTTGCTGAGCTCTCTTTATTCTTCACAAGTGACTGCTGCATCGAGACTTATTGAGTTAAGTACTGTATTATATTATTTAATGTAACGTAACTGATATTCATGTGTTGTGTGTGGGTCTATGTTTGTTGGCTTCCAAATTCGCCCTTTTTATTGTATTATCGTTGTGAAATGTGACTATACAATATTACCTTTGAAGTAATCCATGTGACCCTAATGATGTATTATTCTTATTAAAGTGTTCTATGTGTTCCTATAAACGTTGTGTTTTTGAAGTATCCTTATGAACCCCTTTTGTGTAGAAAACCTAGTAAGTGGGATAGTTAAGTACTGAACTAGTAGTACCTACTCATTTACTTTACCTTAAGCTAGGACTAGATTATGGCATCACCGCCTGAAAACATCTTATAATTTAATGAGCCTACATTACAGATTAAATAAATGCTCTCTATCTTGACAAATCTCACACATGCTTAATTTACACATTAAGGACTAGGTTCTGCTGTTCAACACTTTATAGGAGGCATAGATGGTGAGCGACCCCCACTATAGGTGGACCGATGACATACTGAGAGTCGCGGGGAGCCGATAGATACGCTGCGCGCCTTCTAGTTGATTGGGGAACAACCCAGCACTGTACAGATATCCCAAGCAACACAAAAAGTCTGATTTAATTATATAATTTTGAGAAATTTAAGCTGCCATAGTTAACTGAGTAATAAAATTGTAAGAGCATACTCAGATATTACTGCTCCAACTTGAGCACAGTTTCAGATGCTTAGGGCTGTGAAATAGCAAGAAAACAGCATTATAGTAGCATTTTAATGTCGCACTAGAATTAATACACCTGTCTGAATAGAAGCAATCGTTGTTTCATTCAGTTGATAAACAGATCGTAGAATAACTGTGTACCTACTGTTAGAGAACCGATATCTAGTCTAAATATTTGAAATGGAATTATGAAAGAAAATTCTAATATAAAAAAATAAAATAACGACAACTGATGAAGATCTTAAATTAATTCTTTTACGTCTGTATAGTAACTTTAACTTTATCAAAGCCTTGATAAAGTTAATTAAACATGTTGATGCGCTTTATATAACAAATTTAAATTATGGTAACAATTGTTTGTGCTGTGTATTGAAAAAAAATTAGAATTTACGTAAACTGCGTTGTTTTTTTTATTGCTGGTAGGTAAGCCTTTGATTGCCACCTGATGGTAAGTGGTGATGAATGGGCAAATGGGCGGAAGAAGGCTAGCAAATGTTACTAATGCAGCTAACACTTCTTCACTTTATAATATATTATATATTTTTATGTTACTGTGACGGAACAAGCACGGAGCCTACCTGATGTTAAGCGGTATCCTCTACCTGTAACAGATGCATTTCGTCACAAGTAACGAACTGCACTGCGCCCTGAGACATACAGTTATGTGCCTGTAATTTTGGACTGCTGCCGGAACACACTGTTAGGTGCTTGGCGCAAATATCCGCCTGGCTAGCTGCCACCCTCAAGTAGAAAATCTGTCGCCAAGCACCTAACGGTGTGTTCCGGCAGCTGTCCTTGAGAGCCAGTACTTCTAGGTTAGCTTGAACAATATCTTCGACCACATCATCACTTACCATCAGGTGAGATAGTGGTCAGCAGCTAACCTATCAGGAATAAATAAAAAATAAATTCACGCACGCCGCGGTCAACGAGGATCAATGAATCCTAACCATTTTAAACCATCGAAAATCGGAGCATACTAGTAAGGACGAGTACACCATTCCAGGCTATTACTGTATGAGATAAACTAGATGTACCTAGATAGGTTGCCTGAGTAGGTTACCTACCTAAGTCGCAGACAATGCTTAGTTTTCGATGGGTTGTTTACGAAGGTAAATTTGGCCCAAATTCTTGCTGTGACAATATGGCCAATAGCTTCTTGTAAATCTTGACACGGTGGCCGAAATCATTTTTTATTAGAAATGTGGATGTTGGAAGTAGGTAGTAGGACAGTCGTGAACTTTAGGTACAGACCCAACCAACTTATCTGTTCAGGTGGCAGAAAAAAGAACTACAAAATTCCTTCAAATTGTGACAGTTTGTAGTTGATTTCCTTGATCAGCAGCGCCCTCGCCAACTGCACAGTTAAGTTGGTGGTACTATACTTATAAGAACTGGTATTGACAAACTTCAGTGTTTTAATTATATACTTTTAAAAGAACCGACGCGACTTCCAGAACTGTAAAGTATGAAACGCAATTTGGTTTTATTTACTCGAAATATAGTAATTTTGATTTAAAAAAAAAACTACTGTAAGTACCGATTTTGATAAATAACAATTATGTCTAAAGTAAGATCGACCAAACAAAAAATAAAAATTAAAATAAATTCATAATGAAAATGCCGGAATAATCGTAAATTTGTGACAATAAACACATACAAGTAAATAATCCCAATAAGGGGGGATCCCCTTATTCACCAACTTCCAAAGAGGAGTTTCTATATTCGACTATATGTATTGAGTTTGCATGGTGGAAGGGCATTTTGCGATTGCCCGCCTGGCTAGCTACCACCCTCAAGTAGAAAGTCTGTCGCCAAGCACCGAAAGGTGTGTTCCGGCAGTAGTCCTTGAGAGCCAGTGAAATTACAGGCACAATGAGACTTAACAACTATGTCTCAATGTGACGGGCGCAGTGCAATTCGTGAGTTTTCATGAATTGCAACTCTGTTATAGCCCACTTAATCCACTTAACATCAGGTGGGCCTCGAGCTTGTTCCGTCACAATAACATAAAAAAAAAACTATATATTCTTTTTGTATGTTCACGGACTTCTCGCTCATTTTGTGGATCGATTGTCAGAGTTACTTTTATTGGAAACGAAAAAAACCTTCGAAGTGGTCCCCTGTAAATTTTATCAAAATCGGTTGAGTAATTTATAAGTCAATTTACTAAAAAACGTATTCGCACATCTGGATGATTTAATGATATTAGCTGTTGTCAACGATGAACACTATTTTAGGCGAGTGTATGATCTTGTAAGTTGTATAGTTGTAAGCATTCTTTATGAATAAAAAGAGTTAAAAAAAAACTGAACCGACTTCCAGCACTGAAAAATATGAAATAACTTGTGGAAGTCGAACCATGATAATGCGAGGTCAGTGTTTTCGGGCATTCGTCACTTGTGCCATAGGTACGTTTTTTTTCACCAACGGACCAATCAGTTGTGTAGAAGGGAATCAAAAGTACCCATGGCACAACCAGTTGAGCATTGTAGTTGTGTCATGGGTCCGGAAGGGTTTTAAATCAGTATTGTATCGACTTCCACATGTGTTTCAGTGTTGGGAGTCAGTTACGTTTATTTTAATATTTTTTGTGTTCGTTTAAAAATAGCCACGAATAGCACATCTAAGTCTGGATGTCCGCCAGAGATAAGAAAAGAAGAACAGTGTAAGATGAAAAAATGCACCAATAAGAGAGCACTCGGCGAGGGGAGGAAAATTCAGCGTTCTTATAAGTGCATTTTTTCATCTTACACTGCTCCTCTTCCACGTACATTTGTTGTGGATACGCAGCATAATCTTAATATTGTTATGTTTGCAATAACGCCTGCTATGCTGATCACATCACAAAATTACAAATACCTGATTGATACGACAGGAAAAATTCAAGTCATGTGCGGGATTCGAACCCACGTCCATCCACCACTTTAGCCGGGGTATGCTCTAACCAATTGAGCTAACATGACATAACGTCACAACTCAAATCTTTCCTATCGTTATTTAACCATCGTATTGGGATGGAGCGACATCTATAGTACCACTTGCGTTGTACTACAAATAAAACCAATTTTGAAATTTGGTTTGAAAGTGGGTTCGAATCCCGCACATGACTTAAATTGTTCCTATCGTATATTTGTAATTTTGTGATACGCAGCATGTTAACAGTTAATCAATTCTACAATCAGTTAGAAATGAACAAAAATTCACACCAATTCGTGATACTTTCGCGGATAGATACCCTACGAAGCGACGACCGACGGTGACCAGACGACCTCGTAATGCCGTGCTTTCTCAGTAGGTTACTTAACCTAATAAAGAACCTAACCTATAGAAGATGCTGACGCAAGCAGGTAGGTAGGTACTTACCTACCTACCTGCTTGCGTCAGCATCTTTATTCAGTGCTCATTTAGGTTTTGCAATAATATTTCGAAGTTACTAACGCAAGTATTGCTTATTTAAGGCTATGCTAACCTTTGAACATGCATTTCTAACCAAAGAACACAAAAAGTAGCTAAGTAACAAAAACAAGCTTATCAAAAATTTGTTGTTGAGAACGTGAATATATAAGAAGGACGCAAAAATTAAATAAATGCTAAATTAAAATAGGTTTAGAGAATGTTTACTTGTAGGATGTATTAATTAAAATAACAAAATAAGTAGATAAATAATTTAAAAAGCAAAATTTACTGTTACTTTAAGTGGTGGGTGTATTATATATTTGAATCTATAATATCTGAAATAAACAATTTTGAATTGAATTTTGAAAATCAAAGCATATTTATTTGAAAATTGACGACGAAATTGAAAAAATTACCTAAAAGAATTTAAAGAAATAATTGTGTTGAGAATTGCCTGAAAATTAGAGACGAATTTACTTAGCATTCCACGTATTCACCGTGCGGGTGCCGGGTCCATAGCGTTGCAGAGGAAGAGGCTAGATGGCCCTGGGACTTGCAACCCAGCGAGTAAGGTTAATGGGCCCTTTTATGATGCATCAATGCTCCCTTTCACCGCTCGAGCCTCCTCCCCTGCCCAACCAAATTTAGTAAGATCCTACTAATGCCGCCTTGGATACACGTTCTAGGATGGAAGTTACGGTTGTTCTTGACAGGCCAAGGTCTTTAAGTAGGTTGTATAGGGATTTCGCTGGTATACCCCTTGCTCCGACTTCTACAGCATATAAATTAACCACATAACCGTTTTTGATTAATTAATTTATCACTATGTTATTACGTTTTATTTGTTTGTAAAAAGTGTCAGATGTAATATTATGGGAGATTGAAGTTTTTTTTTATAAAATATACTGTTTCTGTAAGTGACTTTAAGTAATAAAATCACATTGATATACCTGGCAGGTATACTAACCCATGCCATACCTATCTATTTTAAACGGGCAAAGACGTGAGCTGAAGTGAAATAGGTACATGTTGTCAATTGATGAGGTCAAGTTCAAGTTTCTCTACCTAGATAACCTAGACAGAGATCATGCGCATTGATAGTAAAGTGACCACAGACAAGTTAATCGGTAATCCATATCGTTTCACAACAATAAAAAAAACAACACTAGTAAATGCAAGAAGATGATGTGGCGTTATCCAAAACTAATATTTTTGTCATATAGACTAAAATTGGCATTTTGGAACGTAAACATAGTTCATAGTTATTTATTCATATATAAAATACACGTCAACAATACATAATTTTACAAAAAGTAAAAAATACAATTGTTATTTTGTGCTTATATAGCATGAAATACACATAATAAATAAAATCAAAGAAATAACAATGATAATAATAACAAAATAATAATATTATACAAATCATAAAACATGTCATTAAATGAGTTATTTGAATGTGTGTGTTTATAAGTAACAAATTAGATAGGTACTAGAATTTTTATTTTTAAATGTCAAGAATTCATTATAGCTATAGAACGATTGGCTGACCAGCCAGCGTTTGAGCCTCATTTTGAAAACATTCAGGCTTACCGCCTGTTTGACATCATTTGGGATTTGATTATACACTGACGGACCAGACGAAACTATAGTATAAAACTAAAGATAGTTTTTTTTTATGATATTGTGACGGAACAAGCTCGAGGCTCACCTGATGATAAGCGGGCTAACCTCTGCCTTTGACAGATTCCTTTCATCACAAGTCACGAATTGCACTCGAACGTCACTTTGAGACATGCCTGTTAAGTCTCATCTCATGTGCCTGTAGGTAATGTCACTGGCTATCAAGGACTGCTGCCGGAACACACCGTTAGGTGCTTGGCGACAGATTTTCTACTTGGGGTGGTAGCTAGCCAGGCAGGCATTTGCAAAATGTCCTTTCACCATGCGATGAAACTCAAGCCTGCGGTGGGGAACGAACCAGGGTACTGCGGCACGGCAGTCCATAGCTATTACCGCTCGGCCATCATTGCTTCAAAAGTATAGGTACCAAGGTCTATAAATTTCAATATAATCATATTATGATTTATAAGATCTACACCTACCTATATTTTTAGTGCAAAATAATATTGAAAAGGAGGTATCCTTTTCAAGCAATAGAGATATGATTCATAACAATTTATTTCCATACTACCTTTTTCTCGTATAACGTAATGCAAAAACCCATTGTCTTCCTTACAAAAGTGTAACGTAAATATACTTATCTATTGAATTAAATTTAAAAGTTCATTCAACTCACATGCTTTGAACTTGTGCCATTGATCTCTGATTGAATAATATACTTTGTCAGTCACTTCCAGCATTTTAGCCATTTTAAACAGAATATTTAACTAATTTTTGACGTTTTTGTTCACATTTTACACACTTTCAATGATACAATGTGTGACAAGGTAGGTTGAAAGAGGTTTTCAGATGTGATCAACATTTTTAGGATTTTGCAAGAGGAATTGAACATTATTGTAAAGCTCACGTGTTGCTTGTTTGTTCCACATAGGGCCTTGCCTTTTAAACTGTGTAATAAGAAGCCGATCTGATTATGTTTATCATATATTTATAGAATAAGTACGTACCTGTTTGTTACTATAATGGCGAACATCCTATCATTCCTATATAATATTAAACAGCAAAAGCTAAAGTTTATTTACGACCGCCAAGAATTAAAAAAAAATCACCTTTATTATATTTAATTAATAAACGGTACTAACCAATATTCAAAACCGGCTAAGCGCGAATCGCTAAGAATCCCGAATTGAATTAACAAATATAGCATGTTTGGTAATTACATTAAAAAAAAAACTATTAAGTGTTGGCGGAATCTTGGGTGTGCGCAATTGAACTTTTTTTATTGATAAAAAAAATATTGTACCACCGCAGTAGGGCATCAAATGTCTTCCCGTTTTGTTCTTAATGGTTCTTTCCTTAGCGAAAATTTAGGTTTAGGTTTAAGGAACTTTCTTCCCAGTTTGTTCTTAAAGGTTCTTTTCATAGCAAAAATTTAGGTTTAGGTTTAAGGAACTTCATTATCAAAAAGTCTACATAGTCAATTACATGAGAACATAAACAACCAGTACTACTCGTATTATAAACGAACGAGCGCTGTCACAGCTGCCGCCTCTGCGTCCGTCAGAATAGATACGCAAAAAGCTGTTTGATAGAGTTATAATGTCTTCGCATAGAGTTCCTACATGTGTGAATGGGTTGTCGCTATCAATAGTTAGTCTTGTTAGTAATAGTATCGTATCGTAATAGTTAGCGCCTTTAATAGTTAGTACTGATTTTGTGTATATGAAAATTAAACATGGAACACATTCCACACCACACCCCGCAGTACTGTTGATATATTAATATCCACCAAATAATATAAAATCAGAACAAATATAATATCACAAGTTACCATTTAGCTTCTCATCTTATGAAATTAGGGAACTCTCATATCCCGCAATGTATTTAATTTGACTGGCCGAGCAAAGCGGAGATCTCAGTGAACAGTTGGAGATTTAGGCTTTTTAATGTTTATTTGACGGTGAGTGGGCTCCGGCAGCGGTCCTTTTTTTTATTGCTCATAGTTAAGCCTTTGACCACAATATCACCTGATGGTAAGTGATGATGTGGTCGAAGGTGTTAACAGACTAAACCTAGATGACTGGCTCTCAAGGACAGCTGCCGGAACACACCGTCAGGTACTTGGCGACAAATTTTCTACTTGAAGGTGGTCTCTAGACAGGCGGGCATTCACAAAATGGCCTTCCACCATGCGGTGAAGCTCAAGCCCGTGGCGGAATTCAAACCATGGACCTGCTGCCCGGCAGTCCATAGCCAATGCCACTGAGGCATCACTGCTTCAGAGGCAGAGCCATCTCCCATTCTAGGTACAGCCTGTTTACAATTCTCGAGCACATTGTCACTAACCAATAGGTCAATAGGTGGGTAATCAACAACTAAAAAATATATGACGTGTATTAAAAAAATGTTTAGCACCTCTTGCTGATATAGAACCTGTCATATGATAAGATAGATAACAAACGTAGATAGACGTGCAAGACGAGACTCATTGCAATCTATTTATATCTAACAGATACACATATTCAAAAAATCACAAAAAAAACACACAAAGAAATTCAATAAACAATACAGTTTTTTTTTATTGCTGGGTAATCCTTTGACCACAATCTCACCTGATGGGTAGTGATGATGTGGTCGAAAGTATTAACTGGCTTAACCTAATATTACTGGCTCTCAAGGGCAGCTCCCGGAACACACCGCAAGGTGCTTGGCGGCATATTTTCTACTTGAGGGTGGTAGCTAGCCAGGCGGGCATTCGCAAAATGCCCTTCCATCATGCGGTGAAACTCAAGCCCGCGGCGGAATTCGAACCATGGACCAGCTGTGCGGCAGTCCATAGCGTATCCGTCCGGGCGGGATTATAGTACGGTGCGTGCCGCATCAGAAGAGATTAGAGCTATGCCTAGCTATGCGATAGAAAGAGAGACGCCGTAGATTAATATAAATATTAGGTACTCCGTGCTTCGCGAGCTGAAGTGCACCTTATTGCGTCGTTGCTAAAGTCGCTTATTTATTGGTATGGCTTTTCAAAGTGATCCTTCTGGTCCTTTTTATTCAGTGACAAGGCTGACCTGATGTTAAATTGGTAACCAATGCCCATAACAGATGTATTTCATCACGAGTGACGAACTGCACTGCACCTACCACTCTGAGACATACAAATATTAAGTCTCATGGGCCTGCATTGTCATAATTACTTACTGACTCTCTGCTGCCGGACCAGACTGTTATGTGCTTGGCGACAGATTTTCTACTTTTTCTAGCTAGACAGGCGAGAATTCGCAAAATGACCTACCAACATGCGGTGAACCTCAAGCCGGGGCAACGGGGATTGAACCATGGACCTACCTGCAGCACGACAGTGCATTGCTATTACCGCTGGGCAATGCATCTAACCTTCAACTTATTACTATATTATTATTACTTCTATTCAATTAAATTGTGTTTGTCTAACTGTACACCAAAATGCTACTACTTATTGATAGTCACGGAATCGTACGAGTAAAGAATACTCATGTGATACAATTCGAATATAAAGCCAAATATTTTCTATTGGTTGAGTTAGTAAAAATATTTTTCAGGTTGTAACAATATAGGATGAATATGAAACAACTAAAGGAAGAGGCATTTAGTTGTTTGTTGATAGCAATCTAGGAACTATTAGTTTGATTGCCTATATTTTGACACCTTATAACCATATTCATTTTGCATGGTGGAAGGGCATTTTGCGAATACCCGCCTGGCTAGCGACCACCCTCAAGTAGAAAATCTGTCGCCCAGCACCTAACGGTGTGTTCCGGCTGCAGTCCTTGAGAGCCAGTGAAATTACAGGCACATGAGACTTAACAACAATGTCTCAAGGTGACCGGCGAAGTGCAATTTGTGACTTGTGACGAAATGCATCTGTTATAGGCAGAGGTCAGTCCGCTTAACATCAGGTGGGCCTCGAGCTTGTTCCGTCACAATAACATAAAAAAAAACAATGTTTTGTATGTACCTATCAATTTGTTGGTGTCAGCTATCAGTATTACTTAACCATATACCCCATGGGATCACTGTGTACTCATCAGTATCCCTTATCAGAAATTAAATAATGACACTATAATATTAAAAAATTTCAATAGTAAGTACATTTATCGAGTTGTTCTTTAAGGCTCATGCGATTTAATGGAAGTTTTCATAGTAAAGTATTTATATAGTTATAATAATTAGATACATCCTGTTTACAAAGATATATAGGAGTTGTAATTGCATAAGTTGAAGCTTCAATTTCGAAAAATATATCCATTCTACTACAGTTTAACCAGATTAATAAGCTCAGCAAATAAGAGCTGCAGCAGTATAGAAAATGTTTCCAAGATTCACTAGCGCAAGTTTAAAAAACAATTTATTACTAATAGATGGCACAAAAAAAAAACAGAGATTTTCATACTGCTGTCATCTAATGGTGAATATGTTAACTTCATATCATAATTACAATACTCAGATATTTCACCTATTTTTATTAGAGTTCATATATTCAAATAATAATTTCATTCTACTCCACGTGATATTGTAATGTGTGATCATTCTATATAGTAGTTTGTTTGTCAGAATCAGCCACCCAGACCTTAGCTAGATAGACTCCGGTTTGCACCGGGTGCCATATAGCCTGCATGTTACAATTGATTTATATTGAATAAGTGAATCAACTTTTTAGATATAATAAATGGATATTTTTAGTAAAAGATACAATAATATTCAGAATTATACTAAGTAATGTTTATCAATTGAGGCAACACCTCTACAGTTTCTATCTTAATGTGAAACTCAGTGTGTTTATTACTACTAAACCTGTCATACTGTTCATCCCTTTTTTACCGAGTAATTCCTGATGGCTATCATAGTTTAAACGCAGGCAAAGACACAGACGGAATCTAGACATAATAACCTATAAGACAACATTTTATGAAAATTAAATAATCCAAAAGATGCAAAACAGTCTTCACCATGTATATCATCAATTAATATGCCATGAAAATGGTAATAAGTGGCATTAGAAAACAAGGTAGGTAGGTAATTGGAATAATAACAAATGGTATGTAACCAAGGCAAGGCTACAGAGATAAATCTGTGCAAAGATGAGGGCTATGTGTACAATAGATACAGTAAAATATAAGTAATGTTATTAATTAATTTAAACTAATGTGCAGTTTCTAAGTGTTTCAGTAGGTTACCATGCAACAACAAGCTGCTAAGTACATGCTTAAGAATGTAGCACTCATATACTGAAGCTCTAGAAGCTTTTTATGCTCTCTACGTAAAATAAGGACGGGCATTTAGGCATCTTGTTTATTTTATATGTAGGTTAGTTTACGACGACCTACGATGACTCATAGTCTGCGTCATTTCACAAAATAATAGCAAATCAAAAATGTACCGCTCGGTAGGCAGATGAGAACGGGGTTAATGCATTTAACAGGTGAAAAATTAAAACAATTAAGTTATATGAAACACAAAATGTATTGTTATTACAACAAAAGCGTACATAAATTCTTGCGGCTACTGTGCATAAAAAAATCATAGCTGCTGGTTTACTTGTGACGTTTGAGCCGTAATTGTTGATGCTGGTATTCGCGAAATCATCACTAAACCTTTTGTAACCATCGGACGGCGAAGACGGGCTCCTCAAAGAAGCCATTTTTCAACACTGAATTTTTATGTTTGATTTGAGTTCAGGGCTGTCAGATACAAAAAAAAGATAATAGTATACCACCTGTAAAAAAGTAGTACATCTGGGAGTTTTTTATAAAAACAATAGTACACATTAATAATATTGATTTATTTAAAATAACGTTTGCTTTTTATACAATATACATTCCATGTAATTTCAAGCATCATTTCGTTATTTGGTTTAAAATTTGCACAACTACCGGCTTCATTTAAAATACATACCTATATGTTATTTGGTCAGTCTGGTAAATCGATACTTTCATTGGATTAACTATTTCTAATTGTAGTCTTGATCAAATTAAGTTTTAATTGCTTGCACGTAGATAGATATAAAGTTAGTCACATTTACAATTGTAAAAACACACACGTCATACACCTTTGAAGAGACGAGGCTACGTAACCTGAACAAAGTGCGATTACTAAAAACCTAACTTGAGAATACCTTGATAACAAGTAAGTTATCTTTAATAATGACTTTACAAAATATGCCGTATAACCAACGCAACGATCTAATAAGCTTAGGAAACCCGGTGATAGGTACCTAGATAATAAACGGAATTGGTCTATCGGTTCATCGAGACCTACAATCAATTGATGTATTTGACTAAAAGACAGTTAGGTTTTAAAAAGTAGTACATTAGCCGTACGACTTTCGTAATGCGGTAGTACGGAGAAGAAATTCTAAAAAAGTCGTACAAATACTATTTAAATAGTACATCTGACAGCGCTGTTTGAGTTTGACATGAAAACATGACGTCGATTCGTGCCTAATTTGACAACTGACAGTTCGCGACTTCGCGTTTGTCGTACTTTATTTCTTTTTAGTCCTAAATTGGATTCGCTTTATTTGTAGATTCACCATTCGTCATGAATTATTATGATGAATACACATTCAAACAGGACTATGAAAATATATTTAAAAAATCGGAAAACCTTATCAAGAAGGACAAGAAAAGTTACATTTTTCATTTACGTTAGTAGTTTTGTGTTAGTATGCTAGCTTTTTTAAAAATTGGTGGATAATATCCATGGAAGTAATAAGTACTACGTACAACAGTACTTATTATTGATAAAGTAGTAAATATTGTAATGTGAGGTACTATATAAAGTAAACTAGGAAATAAAATTCATTTTATAAAGTAAAAATAATCAAAGATTTTTTCAATATTAATTCAAATCAAAGACATATTTGAGAGACCAGAATAAAATAAAATAGTTTCTTCTTTTTGAACAGTATTAAACAAAGAAGTTTTCTAACAATTATTTCCATAATAATATCATATTAAATAATATTACCATTCTCACTAGAGCTAGAGAGATTTGTGTATTGTTTCGAGAAAAACACTCGCAATGAACAAATTATTTTCGTAAGCAATCACATACAACCTCTGAGAAGGCTTTTTTTTTCTGATTCCCACACTCCTTACTAAATCGAATCCAATCTGAACGATACATTCGTACATTGGCCACACAGACAAGACATTGGCAGTATATCGTCAAAGCAAGGTTAAGAGCCACAGAATTGTGGTAACATTAAACCGCAGAAGCCATTAACAAAGAAATAATAATAATAAGGTTAAGAGCCATTTATGAAGAAGAAGAAAAAGAAGAACGATACATTCTCTCCGATACGGTCTCTCCGGTAGGAGTAGTATTATTCTATAGTCTCTCCGTCGAAGCCATCGTATAAGAACTACGAATAAATATGAAAAGAAATGTAATTCAAGCTCAAAACTAACAGAACGCAAACTATACCGCAGCGGGCGTGGCTTAAAAAGTGTACCGCGCGGCCCTGTCAGTTCGCCGCGTGGGCTCGAGTCAGGCGGTTGTACCGTGGGAATTTTCAACTGAACTTATCAATGTTCTTCTGCGTTGTTTAATTCTGAAAAAATACCATAACGTGTAGTGAAATGGTAAAGAAGCCATACGGATATAAAAAAATCGGGAATAACTTGTATAAACGAGTAAATAACAATATTTTGGAAACCCATAATTGACTACCCTGGATAGTTTGATGCAACATGAATTTTACATTAAGTCAAAAATAACTTCGGAACATTGCTAGTCTGAGAACATTTTATATGAAAACAATACCCAATAATTGATAATTGATTTCATTTTTGGGATACAAAGGATATATAAAAATAGAAATAAATTGCTCTTAGGTCTTTTAGCTGTCATACGTAAGAGTAATTTTTGGGTACTTTTTATGTCATTTTAATGATGACAGAAACGGAACATTATGATATAAACTGTCATTTTGACAGCTGTCATGCGATTTTAATCTATATAACTATTATATCATCTGTAACCAAATGTAAAATAAAAACAGATAAATACTACATCAACTGTCACGTTGATAGTGTCACCTATGGCTGCGGTATTGTTAGTTCCAATAGGTATATATAATCCATCTACTTAATTTGGCACAATGGAATACTAGAATAATAGTTCTGGGCATGCTGGGCACGCTGCCAACTGGTAGAGTGCTGGAGTATTTAGACTGCCTGCAAGCCTGCAATGGCAACTATGTAGACTAAATGCTTTCGTTGTAGTAGCCGTAGTAGTATTTATTATAGTTTGCAGCATTTTGTTAAAATACATACCGCTAAAAACATATGATGTACCTACTTATTAATCGAACACACGTAATAAGATTTTTTGTAAATTTAAATTTAATTCTAAATTATATCCTACTATCAATATTAACTTGAATAAAAAAGTTTACTCGAAATCCATTTCTTATTTTCAGCGCATTATATATACGGACTTATAAATTATAGAAAACTATTTATAAGAAAGTAATTCTAATGGACTAAAATAAATTGCATGAAAAACCTAAAATATTTTATTGAAAAAACCTGTAATAGAAAATGATTACGTAAACAACCTATATTGTGGCATGCCGCCATCCACCCGTATCTAAAGCTGGGAACGCACTACAGAGATGCGTCGCGACGCGGTATCTTAGCGACTGTCACTACCTAATGCATTTACGGAGGTGCAAAGCAGTGCTGCAGCGAAGTGGCGTGACTTTGTCGTTCATAATAGCAATGCGGCGTAGCAGAACGGTTCTTCCAACTAATGGCAAAAAATTTAAATGGATGGAGTAGTCGAAGTACTACTTTACTTTAAATAATCGTGGTGTCTTGCAAAGAGGCAGGTAGAGCTGAAAAAATAATAAATGTTATATTTGGGTGAAAGTCATTACAAATTCTCGTTTGAAAAAAAACTCTTTTCCATGACTCTTCAGAGATAATGATCGATTTTACACATATTTTAGAAAGTAAAATAAGGTCTTATGAATTTTTGAAACGAGGGTGGAACGTGAAATGATTGGATAATTTACTGCACCGCGTCTCTCCGGTGCCGCAAGGTAAGCACTTGCGGCAGTGGCACGGTGCGGCACAGCCGTGACCTTCGGAGACATCCTTGTAGCACTGCGCCGTGTCTCTCCGAAGTCACAACACTATAGTGCCGTTTACGCCATTTATAATTATAATTATAAATCCATACAAATTAATATTTCTCGAGCTGCGCCGTTTCGCTGCCGCGCTGTGCCGTAGTAGTGCGGTTTGGCCTTAGGCAATGACAGCGGTGACAACATCACCTTGACACGACCAATCAGATGCGATCATTTCTAAGCGCCAAATCAGTTAACCAATCCAATTGAATTTGGAAAATTGTGCGTGTTTTGTTAATAGTGAACTCGATAAGGCCGAAATCAAAGCGGTCACTGTATCAGAGTTATACTTCTTTACTTTATTTATTCGTAGTATAAGAAATAATCGTTCTCGACCTGTCGTATTGTGTCGAGTGGACGGAAACCAGTACTTTTTTATGTTATAGTTGATCGTATTTTTTTTTTTTTTTTTTTTATGGCGGTGTGCCTTTATTAAACAAATACTACAAACTATATACAACACTACAGCTACTACAATACTACAGCTACTACAGTAAAAGCATTTGGACTCATAGGGAGTCCAAATGCTCTAGCCCACTATCAGTTGGCAGCGTGCCCAGCATGCTGGCAGCATTGCCCCGTTGAATTGCAATGCTTATTCTTTGAGCCAAATAGGTGCCAGCATTTTGATCACGCGTCGCATCGACCAAGCGCTCTGATAAATTTTGGAAAATACGATGAGCTCCCGGTCCCCACGGACCCAACGTCTCTACACCAAACGGCTCAAATATGTAACCCATACCGAGGTTAGCATATTTGCGCCGCTTGAGTTGCTCTGCCGAAGTAGCCGCGGCGCCAGCCCTCACGTGGGTTTCAGAAAGGTGTGACGGCGCTAAAGTGTCTACGCATGTAGCGTCCCACACTAAGGGCCGTCCTAACTTCCATGGAACCAGAGTCATGCCGTCAGGTCTTTTACCATCGTCACGCATCAGACCGTTCGGTTCGAGAACAGCTGGAACATTGGCGCTGGTAAAAGCCCGGCGAATGATATCGTTAAGGCTGGCGTGGCGGAAAATTCGACCAGCACTTCGAGAGCAGGAGAGGCCATGGTGACCGAGTTGGTCAACTGCAGTACCACACTGGCAGTGATGTGCAACACAACACCTTGCACCCAAGCGTAAGCTAATAGCGAGACGAAAAGCGGAAGGATCTATAAGGCTACCAGTTTTGTAAGAAGGAATGGCTTGTAACCAAAGACCTGATTCCCACATAGAAACAGCGAGAATACGAGCACGATCTGCGATACTAGGGCACGTATTTAAAAGATCTTTCCGTGCTAGCTCGCATAGGGGCCGATCCCACTGTTTCTGAGATGACAAAATTTTTGGGAACTCAGTATTTGGACAAGCCAGTCCCCATGTGGTTTTGGCCTCAGCCAGATATGCTACATCAAAAGAGCCTAAAGATGGTGCAAGATTTTTTTCTACTAATTTGTGTGTACTGTGTACAGAAGACAAAAAAGCTGGTAATGCCACACTAGAAATTTTGCGTATCCCTATGGCCCCCAACCTCACAGGGAGGGAAGCTTGCACCCAAGCCCTATCATCCATCTCAACATTCAAAACCGATATTAACGTATCTTTTAATAAATTGTCTAAGCTTAAAAGAAGCTCACTGTGTTTCCACAGCTGACAACGTCTCAAAAAGTATGTAAATTTAGGAACGAAAAGGCAAAATCTAATAATAGTAAAAGCCATATGGGCGTTAATTTTGAATAATCTGCTAGAAGCATTTCTAAACTTTTGAATTTGTTCTTCGACAAATGGTGACAAAGATTCGTCAAAAATCGGTGAACCCAAAAGACGGAGCGAACGTTTTTCTACTAATTTTATATTAGGCGCAAGTAAGTTGAATTTTTCAATTATCGAAATTTTATCCGGACAAGTATCACAAACAAAAAGTTCACATATGGAAAAATTTAGTTCAAGACCAATAAGACGAAAATCGTCTATAAGTACTCGCAAGTCATTCAATACCGTGTTCGCATCGCCTCCTAAGGTTCCGTCATCCAAATACCAAACGTTAAGTTTTGATTGGAGACGTTGAATTATTGAGTGGATGGCAAGGCTAAAGATGGCTGGTCCCAGAAGATCACCCTGTTGACATCCTACGGAAGATAATATAACGTTGTTTTGGTATGTTAATTTTGATGGTTTGCCGTAACATTGCCAAAGAAAAGGGTATAATTCCGGAATTTTATCTTTCACTTCGGTCAAAAGGGTGCCTCTATCTAATGAGTTGAATGCATTTTTGACATCCACCTTCAAAAGCACATCTCCACAATTTTGATCAAAAAATGTGCGAAGTGAATGTACAGCAGCCTCACAACCACCCTGAGAGCCAAAACCGAGTTGTAGTGGTTGAAAAAGATTACTTAAAAAAGCAACCTTTTTCCTACAACCACATTTGGCTGTGAGGCGACGATAAGTGGTGCCTACTGCTATAGGCCTAATACCACCATCTTTTTTATTAAGGGCACATAAATTCGCACCGTACAGAATTTCGGTAATTTCATTGTTGACCTGACCCGACAACATCAAGTTAACCAAAGCCGTCACATCCCTTAGAAGTGTCTCGCCTACCTCACCAGAACTAAAAGATAAAATATCTTTTAAGTGCTGAGGCGTCAGGCCATCTAGACCACCGGCTGAGCCACTTCGAAAAGATGCCACGGCTGCAGAAACATCCTGTGGGGTCACCTCAACAATGTCATTATTTTGTTCAGGAGAGTCGGGAAGGTGGAGACCTGCAGTTGCAGGCGGATGCTTTTCTATTAGGGAATTCAACGTGTCAGATGTGAAAGGGGCGATTGTATCACTCGAAAACAAGATGCGTGCCGCGTTTTTGATGTCACCATCATTAATTTTGTTTTCTACTATTTTAATAGTAGCTGAATCGACATTATTTGTTTTTGTATTCCGCCGCAGTGGCGGAATTATTAAAGTTGATTGCTCTTCCCGTGCCTTGTATTTCACGCAGTTTTCCTTTACTCTAGTTGTAAGGGATTTTTTGTTAGAAGGATCAAAATTTACGTGAAAAACGTGGTACGGGAATGCTAGAAGATGCTCCCAGGCTTGCCTAGTATTAGTAGCCAAAACTTTTTTAATCGAAGAAGATAACGATTGGGCAACAGAAATTCTCGCACCCCGAGGTATGCGTTTTATAACAGGAATATTATTTTTGTACGAGCTTAAAACCTCCCAAAATGGTTTGGCAGGGGTAGCAGGGCTCGCAACACTGCTACCACTTACTGTTAGATTATTTATTGGCGCCGAAAGGGGAATTTCCGAACTTTTATGACACCTTTTTTGGTGAATTTTGAGGCCTTTTTGACCTTTAAAATATCGAGCCTGGGGGCACTGCGGACACAACATCTGGCTGTCTTGCGATACAAAGGTCCCAACTACTGCATTCATTGTTTTTGTTTGTTTTGTTGATCGTATTAGATTTCGTAATTCAAAAGGTTTTTCGGACCCATAATATTTATATCACTGCTGCACTGAACAGAAATAAATTATATCCTCTAAGGCTTCTAAGCTTGAAGTGTTTTCGCCATGGAAGTAATAAGTACTACGCACATAGACGTACTTATTACTTCCATGGTTTTCGCATCGAGACCATAGAGAAAAGTAATGAGACCGTAGACAGAGTATGAGGCATAGTTTTTCGTAGAATAAATAATTCTCGTGAGTTTCACACATATATTATATTATAGATTAATTTAGGAGCTCGCAGACAGAGCTGCGAACTCACACAAAAATATTACTTGCTCAGTGCTCACCCTGATAATGAGCAGCTGATATGCTTGAAACCCGGGACGCCATTGCATGAGTGTTTTGCTGATAATTTTATAATATTTAAATAAATCATAATGATATCTTATATAGAAAATAGTGAATAACAGATTTGATTCTAAGTCATCGCGTCAGACCTATTAAACTATACAAAAAATGGAAAATAAACTGAAAAATATTTTTGTTTCATTTTACCGGTTTTCGAGGTGGATGGGATGGACGGTTGTCAATGACATCATATTCACATCACTACAGAGTTAAACCATAGACGAAATTCCTCTGATAATTTCTTTTTCTCGATCCCGATAGGAATGTGAGTGGCTGATGTTTTTGTTGAAAATAAATCCTATTTCATTGTAGTTATTTCCCAAAGTTTCTACAATATAATGTATGAATAATGAACGGCGCCCTTCTAACAAGTGACTACGTGCCATATTTTTAGGCAATCCGTGTGAAAAATATTATTTTGTTGGGAAGTGTCGGGATAAAAGTTTGACGTTAGGCTCTGTTGTTGTGTATTTCATGTGATAAATACGGAGTATAAAGTGATGTATGTCCCAGTGGACTGTTAATTTAACTTGAAAAACGCTGTTAGAGTTATTTGAGTCACTTGTTGGAAGGAGTTGCGTCAAATCAAAACGGTCTAACCTAACCTCATAATCAGGTGGGGTAGTGTTTTTGAGGTTGTGCTTTGCTTCTTCAGATCGTGATGGCTCCCCCACAACCCAAGGCGGCGGCAAAGCCCGCTGCGGCTCCCGCCGGTGGAGTCAAGAAAGCCAAAGTAGGCAAACCAAGGAATTATGATTTGGGAAATGGTGTTGTCCGTTTCTCCAAGACTAGGATGTTCCACAAAACAGTAAGTGTTAAAAAATAACCCTTCAAGTGAGAAACTTTCCTCACGAAGATTTTAATTGTTTATTCTTCTGTTATTATTTACATTGTTTTAATATTATTAAATATTGTAACTAAAATGTATAAAACAAAAAATATATTTAATAATATTGTAATTTTGGATCACTGTATACTTCACTAGCTTAAGGAGGCGGGCGTTGCTATCTGCGACACAGTCTTGTACTATAGCAGGTAGCATCGTTTCACTGTTTATTGTTTCCTATGTTATTTTTGTTCCGAAATAAAGATTATTATTATTATTATTATTATTATTGCTCATGCCTTTGACAATTATTTCACTATGATAGATCTCACTAGGCCTATAAATTTTATTTATTTCAAATATCTACATAACACAAATATCAATTTATAAATGTAACATTAGATATTATATGATAAGATTACTGAACAACATTTAGTAGTTAGTAGAGTCTACTGTTAACAAAAATATTACCCTCATATGCTAAAAATAATATTTTTATTATGAGCTTTCAAAAAAGGCTATAAATTAAATGGTTCATTCTATTTTGAACCTATGTCTGAAGATACATCTTAAGTGCTAGTTTTTTGAATACTGAGTTTGACAGTTTAACTTCTAATAATAAAAGATAGATATCACTTATACTAACTACATTAAATGTATTGAAAACCTAGTTTTGTTAGTAGCATAGTATGTATATTCATATTGTTTGAAAAGACATTATCACGTCATAAATAAAATCAAACCATGCATGCGCATTATCCTTTGATAATAACAGTTATCATCAAGAAGTTTAATTTAGGATGAATCATTGGTGAGCGAAAGTAGCAAAATTATCAAAAATTGCTTTAAGAACACTCAGATACTAATGCCAATTTAGAAACTGCAACAAAAGCATAATAATAACAAATATTTTAAAAGCATTTTAAGAAAACATCAATTTAATAAAACACTTAAAAACCTTTCCGCCTAATTTCCTGTTAAGACAACGTGCCGTCACAAATGCCACACAGCCAAACCGGAAGAGTATTCTACGCGTTTCTCTTCTAAACGAAGCATCCTCAGGAGGTCTCGACTACGAGTGCACAATCGAGACCAAAAAAAGCTATCATCTTTTAATGAATGCTCTAATCGTTTTTTTAATGTACTCATTGTGGTATTATTGATCAGTTATGAAATTTTTCTTTTCTGTCAGTAAAATTTTGTCTCTAAAATTTAATTTCAGGCTAAATACAAGTTCGTGGGAAAAAAGAACCCTAAAGTAGAAAAGCCCAAAAAGCCAACAGTGGTGGTAAAGCAGATTGGTGGTGAGAAGAATGGAGGAACCCGTAAGGTGCTGCTTCACCGCAGAAGATCCTTTTACCCTACCCAAGACAAGTGAGTTGATGTGATTATTAACCTCTATAGATTAGTTAATTCAAACAGATATTTTATTCACAGCTGATGTTTAAGGATTAAGTTATATATATCCTCTTGAAGCTAACCGGCCTGTTAGTTCAGCTAGCTATATGACATAAACATGCTTTCTTTTGTTCTAAAAATATACATGAAAATCAAAGTTAAATCTTAAGTAGTGTTTCTTTTGTCTTATCACTGCAATCATCCATTTCATTTGTCCAATTGATCCTTGGGCATCATACACAATACTAAATAACAATAGAATATCATTAATAAATGCTTGCATTAGGTGCATGTAATCTTAACAGGTTAAAAACTAAAAGTTACTTTTATTTAATAACCTACAAATGGTATTAAGACTTAACTTATTTGTTGGTTGCATGTATTATCTCACATATATTTTCACTAGCTGAAGTGATATTGAGCATGAAAATTTACACATGTACCATGCACCAACTGATTTACTTTGGTATAACATTAATATAACCATTCCAGAATAATGAAGTGTCAATGTCACATTTTGAAGATAAAACCCACTTTTAATAAATTGGCATCGTCAGGACTACTACATCCTAGTTATGAATGAAATTCTTTTGTTATCATTATCGCCGATGCCAATGGGTTAATGCAGGGCTATTATGGAGCATGCTAGTACCATAATGCAGTGCATTTATGATGATTATTAGAAAAATCATAAAAAAAATACTATTAAAGCTTTCAATTTATTTCATTGGTTGGTAAAAATTTGTATTTGTACTTTTTATTATGTAAATAATACAATGCAGTACATATAGTAGAGTTTCTTTAATAGCAAACCAATCAGCCATTTTGGGTAATAAAAATCATAACAATATAATATGTGAATTGTGTTGAGGACCTAATTTGGCATATATGTCACATTATATTATATATTATACAGTTATGTCATATTCTAATAAGTGAAGTGTTTCCTGATGATATATGGGTTGTTGTATTTTCTGAAGCACTTTGGGCATACAATCATCACAATGCTTCACCACTTTACAAGAAATATTGCGCCACCACGCGCGGGTACCACCTTGACTTGAGAGCTCAAATATCCATGCACACAAATAAATTTGTGCCGTTGAGATTTACTTGGATTTAGTATTAATATTAGGTCTTGCTGAAGATGAGAAACAAATACAAACTACTAGGAAGTATATAAACTACTCCTCGTGTCATAACACAATGTGAAAAATTATGAAACCCATATATAACTAGCTTTTCTTCATATTCCAGGATTCGCACTGTTTCCCACCACAAGACATTCAGCAAGCATGTCCGCAGAACTAGGCCTAACCTTACCGTTGGTACCGTGTGCATCCTGCTGGCAGGTCGCCATGCTGGCAAGCGTGTCCTGCTTGTTGGAGTCCTGCCTAGCGGTCTACTGCTTGTCACCGGACCCTTTGCAGTCAGTATAAACATTTAATCAACTGAACTTGGTTAGAGTTAACATAAGTGATAGCATATTTCTCGATGATACATTTATAGTGTGTTCTGGCAGCTGCTCTGAGAGCCTATTTCTATTCTAGGTTAGCCTGGAAATAATATAGCCACAAAGGCTAGCCTATTGGCAATAATAGTAGTCATTTGACAAGTCATTAAGGTGAGAATCTTTGAGTAAAGTTTTTTACAATTCAAATAATGCCACACCATTGTATGGCATTATCTCTACCATGCTTCACCACCAACCTACTAGATTTTATACTATCTGACCACCAGCATCAGTCACCTAACTGGATGGTGGTGCAGAAATTGCTTGTATAAGAATATGTTAGGTACCTCACCAGTTGGTGACCGGCAGTATCATAAATAAACTGATAGTGACCTAGGCTCTTCATTCTACAAAAAATTGAATTAAACTAGATATATTATGGACTCCAATTATATATAACCAAATAGATAATTTATTCATTTAAATTTCCAGTTCAATTCATGTCCTCTGAGACGCATCCCCCAGCGCTATGTGATTGGCACAACCACCAAGGTGGATTTGGGAGACTTCAAACTGCCGGAGCACCTTGATGATGCTTACTTCAAGAAGAACAAGAAGAGCACCAAGCGCAGTGTCAAGAGGAAACAGGGTGAAGATATCTTTGCCAGTAAGAAAGAGGTGGGCTTCTTTTTCAATATTATGTGGTCCATGTTATAATGTACTAAAACTAAACAACCTCAATCTAAATCAACATAAACTATGCCAAAAGATGGGTCTAGTAGTCTCAGGGGCTTTGGCTATGGACTGCAGCGCAGCAGATCCAGTGTTCGAATCCCGCCGTGGGCCTGAGCTTCACCGCATGGTGAAAGGGCTTTTTGCGAATGCTCGCTTGGTTAGCTACCACCCTCAAGTAGAAAATCTGTCACCAAGCACCTAACAGTGTGTTCCGACAGCAGTCCTTAAGAGCCAGTAAAATTATGGGCACATAAGACTTAACGACTGTATGTCTCAGTGTGACGGGCGCTATGCATTTCGTCACTTAAGACGACATGCATCTGGTATAGGCAGAGGTTAGTCCACTAAACATCAGGTGGTCCTCGAGCTTGTTCTGCCACAATTACAAAAAAAATACTACTGACTGCTTTTGTGCTTTGGAATGCATGTTAATTTGTACGTCCCTGTTGTTGTCTTAGCATGGCAGTTGTTATACAGTGGTTAGGGCACATTGCGAATGCCTGGCAGACTGGCTACCACCATCAAACGGCAAAACGAGAGCCCTATTATTAAGACTCCACTGTCTAACTGTCCATATTTCAGGCATACTCATGTCCGCTGAATGTCTACTGAATATCTTGATTTATGCGGTTAAATAATTTGCTGAATATTCTCATAGCTTAACGCATAACAAAGCCCTTTTAATGATAGTTTCTGTCTGTAAATTCAATAAAATTATTTTTTGAAATTTTTTGGCTCTAGTTTGTGGGGTAGTCTAGAACTAATTATTAGGTTAGTAAAAATATATATATGCATAAAAAAAGTGATTTTTTAGTGTTAACTTTTTGTCAATAATAAAAAGAAGTTATCACAAATAATCACTTTTTTACGGACATTGGCAGACTTGTGACAATATGCCACAGAAGCCATTAATATAAGAAGTCAAGTCATCTATAATAAAGTGTGCATAACTAAATCTTGTTTATTTCACGATTTTCTAGAAATACGTGCCCTCAGAACAGCGCAAGTCTGACCAGAAGACTGTCGATGAGGCGGTGATCAAGGCTATCGGTAAGCGCGCCGACAAGAAGACGTTGCGCGGATACCTCAGGTCTGCCTTCGGGCTGAGGTCCAGCCAGTTCCCCCACAGGATGGTATTTTAGGTCAATAAACATCTATGACTAATGTGATGTATTTCATTTATTATTAGGTTTAATAAGACTATTAAGATAGTAAAGAGTTCTGTTGTGCACCTAACTAATGTGCAGGTAGATTTACTAGTAAGTAGTCTACCACTACTTCACACAATATGATAATCACATATCATATTATGTGTCTGTGGACATACATTCTGTTTGCGCAGTCTCTTAATCCTATTAGCATCAACTAGATTCTATGAAAGGGTCTTTAATATTCTTAACGTTAATGATTCTGAATGATTCTCGTAAATGATTAAGGCCCAGCCTATTTCTGGACTTGCTGCCAATAATTTGACATAGATCTTTGATTAGTTTGTCTCATAAATAGGGCGTTCGGATAGCCTATCGGTGCCAAAAATAACACTCACAAACGCTAAAAATGATCACACGGGCCGTTCGTTTTGGGACTTCGTGAGCAAAAATATCGTTTTCGCTCACCGTTCGGATAGCTTTGAAAACGCTACAAATGACAGAGAAAAGTGATATTTTTGACCCATGTCTTACCGTGGGATCGTTGTGATCGTTTTTTGACAACTGCTGTTTTGACAGTTGTATTTGGCGCGATTGAAGAATTCACAAGTTTTTTATATAGTATTTATATTATATATAAATATATAATATAAATACTATATTATATAGTAGGTACCTACTTGTTTTGTTAATTTTAGAGATTGATTCCATGTTTCGTACTGAGCAAAATTGTTAAAATATTGTCGGTTGTCAAAGTATGTTTTAAGCCGTTCGGATAGCATGCAGTAATTGGTGGTCAAAAATAGCAAAAGCTTCTATCCGAACGCTAAAACACTAATGCCACTTTTGAAACTGCTACACAGAAAAAAAGGAATACTTGAGCCAACGCAGTGTGTTTTTATTCAAGAATATTTGTGATTCATATATATTGAAAACAATATATTCTTGAAAACAGAACACAATATTCTCAGGAATATATTCTTGAATCAAAGTATATATTGCATTCTTCTTTGGAGAAATCGTTTAAGTGTTTAAATACGAATATGGTTAGTTTTGAATCCATGAATCTTACCATAAATATTCGTAAGTGAAGCGCCTTAATTACATTCAACAAGAATAATTAAAAATATTTCAAGAAAGAATATAAAAATTTTATTTAGAGAATAAAATGTTAACAGAAGAATTCCTATTTTATTGTTAGAAGAATATTTTCGTTATCTTGAAATAATAATTTGAATACTTTATGTGAAGAAATATTTCTTGGGTCAAAACAATATTCCTAAGAATATTCGAGTGTAATATTAAGACTCGATTATTTTTCAGTTCAGAATATATTCTTGTTGTAATACAGCATTGTCTTGAATTTATTAAGACAATGTATATTCTTGACTAAAGAAGTCTTTTTTTTCTGTGTACAAACGCAATCGAGCCAAAACGAACGCCCTATAATACTAGGGGACAAGTCTATTGTTATCTACCGGGCACAGATCCACACTCCAGATTTATAAAATATGATTTCTTTGTGACAAAAACCCCAATTGTTAAGTCTGGGGTAGAACCCTGAACTTCCAGATTTCAAATCCGTGCATTTACACTCACACACCAATGTATGTTGCTACTTCTAAATAGATATCCAAATTTTTTATTTGACCACTTTCATTGACTTAGATAGTGTCAAGAGTTAAGGGAAAAGGAATAACCCGTCATGAAGGTGTAGTACATTACCTACGTTATTACGTGCGGCGGCTATAAAAATGTGTACTTAGTACTATAGCAGATGCCCAGGACTTAAAAAAATGCCTAATTGGTCAGTGGAAGTCTGCGAAATCAGGATGACCACAACAAACTTTAAAACAAGATATTTTTTGCATATTGTCGCTTACCAAACAACACCGCTCAAGTCATTTTGACTTGTTTTAGAGGAGAGTGAAAAAACTATCATACGGAATTGATAATGGTTTACTAATAAATGATGAGTGATCCTTAAGCGGCTAACAATATATTATGATTTTATTTTGTGTTGTATCCGATCGATTGGTTGTATGTGCAAACTGAAGCTCAAGGCAATGCCATTAAAATGTCGCCAAAATTCGACTTGAGCGGTGTTTGCTAAGTGACGATATATAGTCTCGGATGTCTTTTTTTTATGTTATTGTGATAGATGTGATGGAACAAGCTTGAGGCCCACCTGACGTTAAGTGGACTAACCTCTGCCTATAACAGTTGCAATTCATCACAAGTCCGAATTGCACTGCGCCCGTCACATTGAGACGTAGTTGTTAAGTCTCATTGTGCCTGTAATTTCACTGGCTTTCAAGGACTACTGCCGGAACACACCTTTCGGTGCTTGACGACAGACTTTCTACTTGAGGATGGTAGCTAGCCAGGCGGGCAATCGCAAAATGCCCTTCCACCATGCGGTGAAGCTCAAGCCGGCGGTGGGGATCGAACCAGGGTACTGCGGCACGGCAGTCCATAGCTATTACCGCTCGGCCATCATTGCTTCAAAAAATGTCTGATACCGATTTACGGAGGATGTGGGAAGTAGGAATGTAAATGAGAGCATAATGTTTAGTTCGGTAAGTAAGTAGATATATTGTTTGTATGCGTTCACTTATACTTGTGTGTGGGCGCGTTGCGAGGCTTGGTCGCGGCGGCCGAGCGCGCGCGCTGCCCGTGCCGCTCGCGCCACTCGCCCTCCAGCCGGGCGTACACGCCGCCTGGAACGTTAACAATATAATTACTTATATAACAACACAGCATTATTATATCTCTCTAGATACACGCGAATCAATTAAAAAAAAAACTGAAACAGCGGAAGTGCGCTAAAGCGCTGAATGTTTTAGTGAAGTAAAAATTAATACCATGATATTTCTGTGGGTACTGAAGCATTAAATAACACTAAATTTCTTTGAAATCTATTCAGCCGGGAACAACACTTTTGCTTTTAATATACAAAAATTTATTGAAATATACTTATTATTTTATCTCGAGGGTGAATCAAAGCAACACCTCCCCAGCCATCGAGACTGATGTGAGGAGACGTGAATTTGAACTGAATTTTGTCATAATTATGATGCTCATTGAAGCGCTCGTAGCATAGCTAACTTAGTCGTTCTTATCCGATCAACTCAGCTAAACAACGTCTACCGCGGTCATGCACATGCATTGGTTAGGTGACCGCCAGTGACATTACTACTGAGCGTGCGCGTGCTTCGGAAGGCACGTTAAGCCGTCGGTCCCGGTTGTTGTCCTAGATGGCAGTCGTTATAGCATGGTGGTAGGGCATTTTGCGAATGTCCGCTTGAGCTAGCTACCACCCTCAAGTAGAAAAATCTGTCGGAACTAACTGTGTGTTTCGGGCGCTGTCATTGAGAGCCAGTAATTCTAAGTTAGCCTGAACATCTTCGAACACATCATCACTTACCATCTGATGAGATAGTGGTCAAAGGCTAGCCTTCCAGTTACATGTAATTTAATAAAAAACTACTTTTTTTGTAACCGGAACGTCCAGAGGCCCGATTCTCTTAGTTATAGAACGGCGTTAACGCAACTTAGATGCATGAAATTTGTACATTTTGACAGTATCCGTAGTCTTCACGCTATTTAGGTTCGATCGCAAGTCAGTGGCTTGCTATCAATAGTTTTTGACATATTTGGTATTCTGTAAGCTATTTTGTTGCGATTGCGTTGCTACAGTGGCATACAATATTTTGGAGGATTTTAGATCGAAAAATAGCTAAATGATTTAAATATTATGTAATGTATTGTTTGCTATAAAACCACAGTATTGATGTTTTAACTGATGCTTGATTGAAAGAAGTTTTCATTATTATTTCAGTGGCAACATTTGCATAGCCATACGATAGCGACGCGATTGCTATACAGCTGCGATTAGGAACTAGAATTAGCAGACTACCGAATTTGACATAAACAGCAGTTCGATCGCAGAAGCATCGCAGTAGTGTGGCGTTTGGTCAATAGCTAATTGGGGCCCAGATTATATACACAACATTATAGAGCTTGGCGGTAGACATAGTAGTATGATGGCTGTACTTCCACGGACGAACTGGCAGAGTTCTACTGGTAGTGGAAGTAGTTTTTTTTTAATTATTGCTAGCTCTAAAAGCATTACTACCGATTCTAGACAAAAAGGCCCCAGTTGGGATTAGGGTCATTAGTTAGCTTATCAGCTACAAGTGTAAGTATGAGTTACCTGGCGGTTGTTTCGGCTTGGCGCCATGCACACTGGCAGCGGCCCGCCTCGCGAGCGCGTTGCGCATCTGCCTCGCGGCGCGCTCCTCGAACCGACGCTGCTGGTCCTGGTTACTGCGCGCAGACACGCACGCTACCCACTGCCGACCCGCCAGCCTCACTCCTCTACAACACGTATTTACAGCTTATTAGAGACCATCTTACGGTGTGCTCCGGCAGTTGTTCTTGAGAGCCAGTTATTCTAGGTTAGCCTGAACAACGTCTTAGACCCCATCATCACTTGCCATCAGTTGAGATAGTGGTCAAAGGCTAACATATCAGGCATAAAAAAAAACTTTCATCGAGCGGGTATCTAATCCGCTTCCCCTCGTTTTACGCATCGGGTGCCTTAACAACCACTGGGATATCGAGTGGTTCGCCTGAGCCGAAACTTTGTGCTATTACTGGAAGTCTTTGAGTACAGGGTATAGGGATTTGCTAGGCAAGCATGTTTCACCGTTGACCGCGTCGTCACTTTCCATCAGGGAAGACTGTGGTCAAATGCTTGCTTATCTTATTTAAATAATAATAATAACTTCAACCGTCATAGAGGACGGTGCGCGGCCATCAACCTGACTACTAGACTTCATCTGATCGAAAGAAGTGCTTTTACAAACACTTAACTCTCGGAATATGCCGCTACCAAACTATATTTATAAGTATGATTACAAGCACTATCGCATGCAAGTAAATGTCACATTTGACAATTGTTAACGTAAAAATTCTTTCATTTAGAGAGAAAAAATGTGCTTCAATAATTTGTATATTTACAATAGCTGTAAAATAAATTAAGAAATTATTAATATACAAAAATGTTCCTTTCGGGATGAAAAATAAAATCGGCAAAGTGCGAGTTGGACTCGCCCACGAAGGGTTCAATACATAGAGAAAAGTAATATACTGGGTTCAATACCATTATCTATACAACATTAGACACTGATTATAACTTTTTTTTAGTTTTCACGAAGAGTAGGCAACCCTACATGCGCGAGCCTGCGATTTTTAGTATTTGTTGTTATAGAGGCATAAGAAATACATCATCTGTGAAAATTTCAACTGTCTGGCTATCACGGTCATAGAACATAGAGTCATAGAACACAGGTCATAGATCTATGGTGTCAATGGCACCATAGAACAGAGAAATATCCACTGTTTGCATACCAACAATTTGAACCGATTAGCAGCCGCGCTTATGACATCTTTCAACTGTCAATTTGCTTCTTCGCAATAAACTCAAAATATCCTTCACTTCAGTTATCAATATTACATAGTTTGTATTACATAGGTTAGAATTTTATACAAAAGAACAAATGCCTTGAACTGAATTTTTTTGTATAAAATTGTAATCACAACAACAAAAATCTCCTCATTACCTCTGAATATTTGAGTGGGACGTTTGTGCACACGCTGCACTACCTACGTGTTTTTTTGTGAGCTTTATATGCAGCAGGAGGTGACGTCATAGATGACATCATATTTGTATCGTGGTGTTTTAGCACCTTATGAACCGACCGTATGCGTGCAAACAGTGGAAAAAACGCACATTAGCATGACTTGAACCGCAGGGTATATCGGTCGGTAGATGTAGTTGTAGATGCACACAAACATTATTATGAACGGTTTGACATTTATGAACTAGAAATACAGAAGGTAAAATACAACAAAAATGAGCCCACTTCAAGATGCTCTTGGTTTTTAACTTACTTGTTTCCCTGACAATGTTGGCGCACCACCCTGTTCACCTTCCTGCGGGGCGCTGTGTCTTCGTCACTCTTCGCGCTCGCCGAACTCTGCTCGCTATCAGACGAGCTGGACTGCTCGCCGCAGTCGTCGGCAGAGTCGTCGTCGCCGGCGCCGGCGCCGCCCGGGGCGCCTTTCTTTGTTATATCAGGGGTTGTGATTAAAACTTATCGTTATTAGGTACAAGTATCTCGGCAGTTCATTTATTGTGACGTAACGGGGAAGCTTATATTACATGAAAAAAACAATTTTAAAATAGCATCTATTATAATAATACGGTAATAAAATAAATACCCAGTGAAATCAATACTACATTGCTTTATTTGCAGTTTTTTAGGTGTTCCTAATTCCCCCACACTTTCATAAGACATCTGTAATCGTGTTTTGTCGAAGTGGAGGGTAGTTTTGAGAAATTTCAATTTTAAAATACCTGTTGCGTGTGTTGTCCCAGCTTGTCCTGGAGTAGTTAGACAACACAATCTAATAAAAAAACTATTTCTATGTAAAAACTCAAAAAAATATACTTTGTTGATATATGGATAAACAACACTTATTACAGCATTCGTTTGTCACGGCTAAAGATACCATCAAACTAATCAAGATATGGCATAAAAACCATAATGTGTGTAGAGTTAAAAAGAATCCTTAATTGCTTGAGTAATCACAAATTATTTCAAGTTGAACTGGCCGGTCACTTGTCCAAAGATCGATGGAAGATCACTCCTTGGAACACCAATACACCGACTCGCCTGCGACGTTTTCATAGAGAAATGACCGCCCAGTTTTTTTTTCTTATAGGGAAGACTTTGTCGCAATCTCACTTGCGGGTAAGTGATGAAGTGGTCGAAAGTGTTAACAGGCTTAACCTTGAATTACTGGCTCTCAAGAACAGCTGCCGGAACGAACCGTTAGGGTGCTTGGCGACAGATTTTCTACTTGACTATTTTTGCGAATATACACAAAGTATTCGCAAAGTGCCCTACCACCATTTGGTGAAGCTCAAGCACGCGGCGGGATTGAAACATGGACCTGCTGCGCGGCAGTCCATAGCCAATGGCACTGAGCCATCACTGCTTCAGTTCAGTTCAACCGAACAAGCCCAGATGATGACTGCAATTTATGTCAGTTTGATTATGCTGTAGTAGTAACTAATGTGATTGCCCCATGAATTACCCAATGAACGTTCTTCTCGCAGTGGATCTATACATTTCTTTTTGCTGAACCTGGCAGCACTATATAGAATATATCAATATTAAAACTTGTAATTGACCAATAAATGAGTTTGGCACTGAATTAAATTATTGAATGTAGGTTCATTGTCTCTATTTCAATGTTCCTATTTACTGTAAAATTGTTAGTTGTTAGTGGAATTCTTGGAAACGAAAATAATATTAAATAACAAAATGTATTGATTCGTAGAAGTCTTGAGAATAAATGTATGAAGCTATGAACTTTTATTTTCTGATAACAAAGGCTAAAGATAAGTAAGTCTGTTGCTGCCTCCAGTCTCTCCCCGAGAAGTCCCGAGACACCTGAGAAACATGAATGTGAATAGTTTTTGCCTTTTCGTTCACGCGCTTGCCTGTTCTCCGTTAGGATTCGATTTAAGTTGTTTCTCAAAAAAATATTTTAATTACAAAAAGTTTTATTGGGTATTTTTATTTAAAGAATCTGGGAGCACTAATTAGAATATTTGAGAGTTTTAATTTGTTCACGTGTTCGACAAAAGTCGAAAACGAGACTTTACTGGTCTGGAGTCTTCAGTCTGGAGGCTGCATGGCAGTAAGCCTTTGAGACTGTAGGCTATAACTCCGCCCACGGTATTTCAGTTTAAAGTTTTTCTTCTGTAATTGTTTATTATCGCATAAATCATACATGCCTACCTAGGTAAAACATTTATTGTACTAGCGCTACTGGCAATTGTAAGTACTTAAGAAATTTGGGTTTAAGCATAATATTTTCTCCGTGGTCTAAACATTAATGTGTAAACTAGATACTTATATAGCTAGCGGAAGTGTGTAGGCACCTATAGCACATAATTTTGCTACAGTAAAGATTCAATTCCGTTGCTGTTCCGATCAAATCCTGTATTATTGCTTACTGCTATAAAATCCGGCATTATTTACTACGCATTGCAAATCTATATGGCAGATATTATCAACAATAGGTAATACTACTAATCCTACTTAAATTAACATATCGGTCTAACAAATACTACTTATTTTGCAAAAGAAAACTTCAGTAAAGCCAGCTTTATTTGTTAGGGTTTGCCCCTTATAACAACAACATTTGCAATGGCTGCTTCACTGCCTCCACTTCATCTTTGAATTTTAACAAATTTAATAAATAAGTAGGTTTATTTTGCAATGACTTTTATACTCTAGTTGCAATAGAAGTTTTCGGGAGAACCATATACTTACATATCCTTTATACTTTAAAGAGTTTAAAGCATCAATACCGAGAACAAAGTGCTTGTGACTAGAAACTACATTTAATCTACAACACGATTAGTAAAAAACACCACACGAGAGAGCAGTTCTTCACAAGTGTATACCCTTACCTTGAGCTTGGGCATTCGTTCCTTTGTCTCCTTGTGTTTTCTCTCCCTATCTGGTGAGGTTCCAGTGCCGGCGGTGCAGTTCCCGGCTAAAGACTGCATAGAGGTGTGCGCGGCGCCGGCGGGGGACCCGGGCCGGATCGAAGCTGTGTGCGTGTCATGTAAGGAGGGCTGGCCTTGTGATTGGGTGGGAGATTCGGTTACATATGTCAGGACTGATCTAGTATATTCTGGACTTCACATATAATTTCTGAAGATTTAAAGGTAGATGTGAGTTAGATTTTCAGATTTATGGGAGAGATAATGGGTTTTAGTTTGTGAGAGTTTTTGAAAGGTCTGTAGTACAGTGAGGTATTGCGGTTTGGCAAGATTACTTTAATGAAGGTATCAGACTTGTTCTTGTGTTGCTTAGTATCTTATGTGTAGTTTAGTTTAGTTTCCTTATGACCAATGGAATGTTTATACCATTTCTTTTACCTATGCTAAAATGATTGCTTAATTCGATTGCCTAAATAGATTTCTTAACTAAATATTAGGTACCTAAATACCTAATGTATTTGATCTCATTTTAATTTGAAGTCGTTTCTGGAAACTGCACTTTTGTTATGGGTAGAAGTGCTAGTCTTATGCAGTTTCATACTGGTCTAAGTGAATTTTCCTGCACTCCGCCCTTGGAAAACCCCTTAACTGGCACAACTTTTTTCTGACCAAATTTATACACTTCTGGACACATCTATTGGCCCACCTTAGAGTTTAGGTTTCGATGGCCCCTACCGAAATATGATTGCTAGATTGAACAAAAACTGTTGATGCAGTTTTAAACCTGATACATTTTACCATCTTTTTCGATCGTATTGTTTTAAATTTGAATTCAGAATACCATACGACATGGAGCTACGCCTAACAAGTCGGATATGCGCCTTGTTAAAGGCAATTGATTTTTGAATAAAAAACATGTTTTATCAAATAAAGGTTTAATTTAATAACGCGTGTTGCCTCCATGGGCATCTACCACAGCTCTCATACGATTAGGCATAGAGTTTATCAACCGCTCTATGAAATTTTGAGGGATCATCTCCCATTCCTCTTCTATGGCAGTTTTCAACTCCTGCATCGTCTGGGCAACTGGCTGACGAGCCCTAACACGTCTTTTAGCTCGTCCCACATGTGCTCAATAGGGTTCATGTCTGGGCTTCTGGCTGGCCAGTCCATAACTGTGATGTTCACATCCCGAAGATATTCCCTGACGATGCCGGCCGCATGGGCTCTTGCATTATCATGCATAAAAAGGAAATTTGGGCCCACATAGTCCGCGTATGGTATCACGTGAGGTTCTAAGCACTCACGAATGTACCTTTCAGCATTTAATGTTGGCAGCCGTGGTCCTGTAACAACCTCAAGTTGAGTTTTGCCGCTCGCGGATATACCGCCCCAGACAGTCCATGAGCCACCGCCATAAGCAACCCTCTCTTCAAAGCAGCATTGTGCGAAACGCTCTCCCTTACGTCGGTAGACCTTCTTCCTTCCATCATTGCCATGTAACACAATTTTAGACTCATCAGAAAAGAGTACACGGCTCCAATCTTGCTGTGTCCAATTTAAATGACTGCGTGCGAAATGAAGGCGCGCTGTTCGGTGGGCTCGCGTTAGTTTGGGCCCATTAGCTGGCTTGTGTGGTACCATATCGCGTTCTTTTAACCTTCTCCGAACAGTTCGAGCGCTCACAGATACTCCGTGGAAGTCGCGAAGTTGGTTTTGTATCTCAATGGAGGTAAGGTGACGATTTCTCAAGCTGGTCGTCACGATGAATCGATCCTGCCTTTCAGTTGTGACCCGAGATCGTGGCCTTCCTTGGCGACGAACAAAGCCGCCAGTCTCTAGGTACCTCCGATAAACATTTCGGACCGCAGATCGACTTAAACTAAGTTGAGCACTCACGTTTCTTTGGCTGTGTCCGGCCTGAATAAGTGCCACAGCTTGGGCGGCGACTTCAGGTGAAGTATCCATAGATTATTGATAGAACCTCACCTTAATGTTAAGAATAAGTAATGTTTGTTGCAAAACCAAAGATATCAATCACTTTTTCAAGAATTAAATCCAAGTAAACCAATAAAACCAAGTTTTCTTAGTATTCGATTGTTTGATATCAACAAACAGGCTCCAAATTGTCTTTTGTTTCTTTAAATTCTGTGTTCGAAGTTCAAAAAAAGACTATTGAATGAAATTGTGAATGTGCCAGGTTCAAAACTGCATAAAAACTTTTTGCTCGACCTAATATAAAATTTTAGCTAGGACCAAACGAAACTGAAAATACAAGGTGGGCCAATAGATGTGTCCAGAAGTGTAATATTTTTCACGCCAGTGGAATGCACGAGCATTAATGATAGTGACTGATGACATTGAAAAGTTTTTGCAGTGTTTTCTAGTTTGAAATGTCAGATTAGTATAAGGTTTCTGGTTATTTATGCCTACCTACATATACAGAACAAGTTATGATTTGTAGTTGGTAACATGGAAGGTGGGTAATGGACTGTTGTTAGCGCAGCACTCCTAAGTCTCGATTTGGTGTTCGAGTTCAGATCGTTATAATGTACTTAGATAATAGACATTGTTTGAATTTTGGCAATGATGTGTGTCAGTCACTTGCCTTTTTCTTCCAGTTGATAGAAAAGGTAGCCTTTCCCTAATGGATAAAGAAGTACAATAGAAGAATGCGCTGTAAAAAGTCACAGCTGGAATCGGTGTTCTGTACAAAGAGTTTCAGGTCATCCTATAGTGAAATTTTGTGTATATACATTGCCAATTGCTGATTTGCAGTTCTAATTTGGAAGCATCATGACATGACATGGCTGCTACATGTATTGCCAATTCTGTAGCTATGTACAGCAGCTAAAGTTTTGTTTTTATTTTATAATATCTAATAATTTCAGGTCCATGGTGTGGTGATATCAGAAGCAAGCAAATTGCATCAGGTCTTTTTTTAAACTGAAAAACGTACTTAAATTAGTCTGATATATAAACCCAAATTACGTGTAAAACTGTTATATTTGTTAACGCAGTAATTTTCAGATTTTAAAGGTATAGTAAAGGGCAGCATTAACAAAGAAGGGTTGTCTAGAATTCTTAAAGCAACACGGAATTCCGGGACGATGGAAGACCATGTTGCTCTAAGTATTAGACGGCAAAACTGCATTTGTGTGCACATATCCAATATATTTTTTATTAAGAATAATTAACGTAAAATAGGCAACCATAAAATGTGCGATAAACTGCACATTTTTGAAAAAATAAAAAGTGTATATGGATGGCACAAAAATTCCATTCTAGAAGGCCTATTCTAAAGATATAAACAACATACTAATCAGTTATACCAAACTCGAGAAATTATTTTTTTAATATTCTGAAGTTATATACCGGGAGTAACTTCCGGTTTACAGAACAGACGTGTGTGTTCTGGCGCATTCCGTAACTGTTGACGAAGAGTTTCTGGGCTAGGGGAATAAAAAAGAAAAAAGCATAAAAGTGAAACAAATAGTATCATTATTGACCATCGCTTCTCTTATCAACGCACCATGATATCTAGACTTCTATGACCCATTTCTCTACTTTTAAACCTAGAGTCCCCTATGTCCCTATGTCTACGGTGCCAGCAGGTGTGGTACTCACGGTTAAACTTGCTGTTACTGGTGTACAATTTGCCCAGAAGGCCCAGTGGTGGGCGCGGTGGTGCTAACTGAATGCCTTCCCACCAGAAAACTTCCTTGCATTGGAGGCGTCCTGTGTCTTCTCCAGTTTCTGATAACGTAGGAAGAGAGATAAGCTTAACGATGCTGTAGTCTCTCTTCTCAATCATATATTCCACCTAAGAGTTTAGTTCATTTTGATTCAAGACCCTAATTTGTCTATTTCATGAGATCCCAGTAATATAATACCTAAAGGAACCAACAACACCACATTCTCTTCTCGTGGTTGCGTTAAGAATCGACATATGTTTTTTTTAAGAAGGTACAATCTCCTGGTGGTGAGCTTCACGCCCGCGCCTATCCATTACAGTTGCAGTGTCATCGTTCTCGTTCTGCTTGACACTACACTGCGCTTGTCACTCCGAAACATTAGTTATGGCACAGATGACAGAATACGTTCTGATGTCTCGTTCACCGAGTAGTTTTACGCCTAAACACAGTACTCTTTCAAAGCAAAATATCTAACACTGCGTTGGTACCAACCAAGATGGACTCGTGTAATAGAGACCTACCACCTGATGAATGATTGTGCACAGGCTTAACTTAGATGGTAACAGCTTTCATTTGAAGTGCTTCATCATCATCACATCAATCGTAGTGTCCACCGTAGGACAAGGTCTTTGCCATTGAGGAAAATTTTCCATAATCCCCACGTTTGGAAATTGTCTCGGAGATCGCAGTAGAAGTTGTCAGTTCTTCAGAAGGTGATGCTTCTCTTAGTCGCCTGTTACGACACCCATGGGAAGAAATGGGAGTGACATTCCAACCCGGCACCCCACGGGTGCTTGGCGACAGATATTGTACTTGAGTGACCACACTCGATAGCTCCCCTGGCTACCAAGCTAGCCAGGGGAGCATTATCAAAATGGCTTATGCCTATGTGAAGATTTTGATGTACTCCTCTAAAATTAGACTTTCGAAATGCACTAACCTCTCGGCACGAGCCTTGTCACTCGCTCAGGAAACATGAGCTGCGGCGGTCGCATGGCAATGATGTCGCGGTACTTGTTGTATATCTCCAGGACCGACGCGTCTGACGCCAACCGCTCGTCCGGGACGTGCTCGCGGAACTGACAACCCTACGGTGACAACTTGGTCAATATCTGAATTTGGCTACAGAAATGGACAAGTACAGCCTGAACCTGAAGAACATTATAGAAATCATTGATTCTACATAAAGTAGTGAGTGAACAAAAAAAAATTCAGTCTTTGACAGATAGCCAGATGACTAGTCACAAACGATTCACGATTCAATAATGAAAAAAAAGGATTCTGTTACAAGAAATGGAGATGTATTTACTTACCTAAAAGACTACCTAAATGAAGATTATTGAGCTATCTCAATAATCTTCATTTAGGTAGTCTTTTGGAAGATATATCTACTTTGGTCCTATGACCAAAGTAGATATATCTTCCATGAGAGGTGGGAACAGATTACCTTTACAGGCTTTATCGAAACTAGAAGCTGAATACCAAGATGAATTTAAAAATGTTGTTGGGGTTAGGGGTACGAATAGACATGGTATTAAAATTGTGTTTGTGTGCAAATTCCTGACACAAGTGGAATTCCGCCGCATTCTGGACAAAGGCCTAAATTTCCGGACAGATCCACAAAACTCCGTACGTATGGCAACCCGATCTTTAGCCGATGTCAACTTTTGATACGCTTTGAAAAGGCACCTAAGATACAAAACTAACCAATTAATACCTACCTCGCTATCAGTCTGTACCCCAAACCAATATCAGAGAGGTCTTGATATGGGTCTTCAGACAAGAAATATTCACCACATTCGTGACACAGACATGATTATAGCCCAAAATTATGGCAAAATTTCATTGTGGTCGTATCAAAATTCGTGGATAGTTCCTTAAACATGTATAGATAGACTATAGACGAATACTCCCTCAAACAGTTTTAATTGACTCGCTTTTCTACGTTTGAATAGAAAAGTGACAGGCCAGTTCAACCTTAAGATTTGGGAACAAGCCCAGTTAACTATGATTAGGTACTTATTATTCAAATTTTTTCGACCAACTTAATCTTGGCTTACGAACTGACGGATGCGTGGATAATTCCTTAATTTGAAGTATTTAATAAGTATTTAATGCCTTCAGGAATAATAATGATTTTACAACTACAAGTTCAGCCTATAGCGTTACTATATCATAAAAATAAAACACATATTCCGGACAATTGTCCTATATTTATAACAAAATCGCAACATGGATAAAAAACACATTACAATTATAAATTACTACTATATAATATTATAGTAATAATTTGTATAAAAGCAAGCTGAAATCTTTGTCGACAGATAAGAGTTATTATAGTGTTAAGGATTTCATAACTGATACGTTTTAATCAATTCACAATAGCATTTTGACATTTAAATTCTGACCTTATCCCTTTGGCATCCGCGTAGACGATATCGTCCATATGAATGAAATTCTATTGTTCTTATTATCTACGATGCGCATTGATTAAACAAATAAAATGGTTTTCATCTTTATCTTCACTAGCGTGAAAATTCCGGGCACATTATAATTCCCGCCGCATCCCGGACAAAGAACCAAACTTCCGGATATGTTCGGGAAGTTCCGGACGTATGCCAACCCTAAGCGTACCGGAAATTATTTTTGAACTTTTATTGAGTCTTCAGACCAACTGAGGTCGGTCTCGAGGTACGACTGCGATCAATTTATTTAAACGTTACTGCTACTACAACTGTGAACGCCAGAGGCCCGATTCTCTTAGCTATTGAACGGCGGCGTTAACGCAACTTAATTGCATGAAAATTGTAGTTTTTGACAGTATCCGTAGTCTGCCCGCTATTTAGGTTCGATCGCAAGTCAGTCGCTTGCTATCAATAGTTTTTGACATATTTGGTATGCTGTACCTAAGCTATTTTGTTGCGATTGCGTTGCTACAGTGGCATAAAATACTTTGGAGGATTTTAGATAGAAAATTTGCATAATGATTTAAAAATATTTATTTAATGTATTGTTTGATAGAAAACCACTGTATTGATGTTTCGAATGATGCGTGATTGATGTAAGTTTTCATTATTATTTCAGTAACAAAATTTGCAAGCCATACGATAGCGACGCGATTGCTGTACAACTGCGATTAGAAGCTAGAATTAGTAGACTACCGAATTTGACATTAACAGCAGTTCGATCGCAGAAGCATCGCAGTAGTGTGGCGTTTGGTCAATAGCTAAGAGAATTGATGCCCAGGTCTGTAAGTGTACTCGGCTACTCACAGTGTTCCGTGTGATGGTCTCAAATCTGTAGGCCCTCTCTCCGCAGCACGGGTACCGGCCCGCCGCCAGCGGCGCGCGGCCCTCCACGCACAGCATGTGGGGGCTTTGCTCGTGGTGAGAACACCATTCCATCTGTAATAACGCAAGCGACCTTTTTTATGCCTGATAGGACCACTATCTCACCTGATGGTAAGTGATGATGTGGTCGAAGATGTTGTTCAGGCTAACCAAGAATTACTAGCTCTCAAGGAGCTGCCGGAACGCACCATTAGGTGCTTGGCGACAGATTTTCTACTTGAGGGTGGTAGCAAGCTAGGCGGGCATTCGCAAAATGCTCTACCACCATGCTATAACGACTGCCATCCTAAGACAACAACCGGGACCGACGGCTTAACGTGCCTTCCGAAGCACGGAAACGCTCAGTAGTAATGTCACTAGCGGTCACCCATCTAAGTCCGCATAATAACCGCGGGCGACGTTGCTTAACTTTGCTGATCGGTTGAGAACAGCTAAGTAAACTTCGCTGCGAGCGCTTCCTTTGTGGAAGGATATAAGTATCTCACCTGTTGATAAGTAATGTTCGTATGCTTCACTGGCTTTTAAGAAAAACATTAGGTTTTATACCTTAAGAGTAATAGCTGGAAAAGTGAGAACTCATAAAAAGATCTACATACTAGGGGCTCTCGGATCTGTAAATTTCGCGAGTCTGCACTTGCATAGCTTACAATTGTATAAGGGTTCACTGTGCATGCTTATGGGGGAATGGGTTATATGAAAACTGAAACATACGTAGTTATATTCCAAAAACTAGTGAAATTAATTTGATGAGACACAGGTCATTTGCGTTTCTTCCTACTGATATGATTGCTCGCTGCGCCCCTCTGTCGCACACCTCCCCGCTCCAAACGTAATTATTACGGTCATATTTTTTTATCTATTTTATTTAATCGTATTCGTTATAAGTTTATTAGTAATAAATTTTAATGCTCATTATATTATGGACCTAACGCTTTAAAGAGAAAAAAGAAACGAACGAAAGCTACACGGGTATCGGTTGATAATGGGCATAGTAGGTATAGCCAATAATATTGGTTATTGGTTTACGTCTTATATAGTATAGGTCGACAAAAACCGTTAGTTTTTTACATTTATTCCAAAAGCCGATGAAATTCCCTTCTGATTTTATATGGCACAGGAACCCAAGGTTTTTATTTCATTCTTTTCCACCCTAGCCCATTTTAAGTTTATCGGATGAATAAGTTGTGACAAAAAAGCTTCTTGATAAAGTTACTAAAAAAACATTTTAGAAATAAAATGGTATGGCAGGTACATATACGTGTTTTTAAGTTTTTAAACGCCATATCTCCGTTACTTATGGTTTTCTTATGGTAAGTGGAGATGTGATCAAAGATTTTTGTAGCCTAGATTTACTGGCTCTTAAGGACATGTGCCTGAAAACACCGGTAGGTGCATGACGACAGATTTTCTACTTGAACCTACCCAGGTGGACGTTTGCTAAATGCCCTACCACGATGTTATAACGACTGTCATCCTAAGATTAGAACCGGGACCGACGAATCCAAAGCATGTGCACACTCAGTAGTAACGCAACTAGCGGTCACCCAAACAAGTAATGACCGCAGCGGACGTTGCCTAACTTAGAATGACCAAGCGAGTTTCGCTACGAGCTTCAAGCTTCAAGAGTTCTCCGTAATTGTTTTTTAACTGACTTCAAAAAAGGAGGAGGCTATCAATATTTTTTCAGTTATAATTTTATTATTAATATGAATTTTTCTTCAATGCATGAAATTTTGATTATTATGAAAATGTTACAGTCTCTAGAGAGTATTTAGATTAATCTAAGCTTATATTTATTTTGTCTATATTGCATATTTAGTTTCGAAGCAAATATGTACAGTTTATCGCAATAAAATAATTATAATTATTTATAATTGTAAATCTAGGTAACTCGTGAAATAGGTGCGCCCAAGATACAGGTTATGCCTAGTTTGGGACACATTTTAAACGCTACTTAGGTTTATATATAATGTTAAGAACATGAAATAATAAAAAAATAAAATTGTCTGTTTTTTTGCGTGTGTGACCTCAAAACTCTTTGCCCCTGTACCGATTTTGATATTCTTTTTACATTCAAAACCTGGTGCTTGTCCTGTGGTCCCATTTCAATCTGTGTGAGATCTGACGAGTAGTATCTGAGTTATCCCTAATAATGCATATTTTAGAAACCCACTGCAGACAGTGGGTTTCTTTTTGTTAAGAGAGACGAATTACTGAGCATTCCATGGATTCACCATAGTGACCGGGTGCCGGGTCAATAGCGTTATAGAGGAGGCTTGAGGTGTCTGGGACTTGCAACCCAGGAGTAAGCGCTCGTAGCGAAGTTTACTTAGCTGTTCTCAACTGATCAGCAAAGTTAAGCAACGTCGCCCGCGGTCATGAGTTGGATGGGTGACCGCTAGTGACATTACTACTGAGCGTGCAGGTGCTTCGGAGGGCACGTTAAGCCGTCGGTCCCGGTTGTTGTCTTAGGATGGCAGTCGTTATAGCATGGTGGTAGGGTATTTTGCGAATGCCCGCGTGGCTAGCTACCACCCTCAAGTAGAAAATCTGTCGCCAAGCACCTAACGGTGTGTTCCGGCAGCTGTCCTTGAGAGCCAGTACTTCTAGGTTAGCCTGAACAACATCTTCGACCACATCATCACTTACCATCAGGTGAGATTGTGGTCAAAGGCTAACCTATCAGGCATAAAAAAAAAAAGTTTAAGGGGCTCCATTATGATGCATCAATGCGCCCCTTCACCGCTCGAGCCTCCTCCCCTACCTAACCAAACTTGTTAAGATCATACTAATGCCGCCTTGGATACACGTTCTAGGATGGAAGTTACGGTTGTTCTTGACAGGCCAAAGTTTTTTAGTAGGTTGTATAGGAATTTTGCTGGTATACCCCTTGCTCCAACTTCTACAGTATATAAATGAACCACATAACGGTTTTTGGTTAATATATTTGTTAGGTCATAATATTTGTTTGTTTTTATTGTGTGGTATTTAGGTATAATAATAATAATAAGCATTTATTTTTCTTCCACAAAGGTTATCTTACAGTTTTGACAAAAGGTATATCAACTAACTAGTAGTAACCATAACAGTTACGTAGCTGTATATGCAAAGATCAAAAAAACGTTTTCAAGCATGCTTAGTGGAACACTGTTGCCTGAGGTAGGTTTTGAATAAAAACCCGTATTACAAGTCACCAACAATCCACTCCACGGATTCGAAAAAGTTACGGCATAAATTATTATAAGTTATATTACAACACATTTTCTGCCAAAATATTGTGGGTAGGCTTATGCTATGTTCAATATAAAAATAATTATATATAGATATATCCAATTATGCACTCCTTAAATTATATTTATGTATGTTTGTTTCCCACTGCACAGTAAGTTCTATTAGTACTATGCGTTTTAGATTTTTTGAATATAGAAATATGTCGGGTCTGGTAGACGAAACACCAACATCCTCAGGAATTTTGTAGTAATATTTTTTTAATTATTTATTTATTCCGATATTTACTTCAGTTGATATTGTAGTAATAGGTACCTGATAAGCCGGGAAGTACGTGTCACAGAGCTGACAACGCAGGAAGTGGCAGTCTGCCCACAGCCGCCAGTAGACGCGCCGCCACGAGCGCAGCTCCCCGTACAGCCACGTTATGTACTCGTTCAGGCTCCACGATGGATCCCTGGAAGTGCTCGCTCAACTACACTTAGGGCCTGTTTCAGAATGTTCGAGTAACTTCCGGTTATACTACCCAGAACATAAAATAACTGTATGATAAAAATGAGAGCTAACATGCAGCGCGTTTCAAGCTTTAACCGATGGATAGACTAAATCGATGACAGTGAAACGCAAAGATAGTGTTTTATTTATTAAATATGTTCTGGGTAGTATAACCGGAACTTACTCGAACATTCTGAAACAGATCCTTAACAAAACAAACTTCGCGTCTGTTCAGCTTCAAACTCGGGTGATACATTATAAGTTACATTTGAAACTTTAATAAAACCTTATCCTTAGAAGCCTTTTGAAATTATTAATCCTATTTATAGCTTAGCTCGCGTATACTGAAATTCTGTTAGATGTTTTTTTTTTCCAAAGTTTATCAGAGCGCTTGGTCGATGCGGCGCAAGATCAAAATGCTGGCACCTATTTGGCTCAACGAATAAGCATTGTAATTCAACGGGGAAATGCTTTTGGACGACCTGTGAGTGTTCAATGATTTGTGGGTTATCTAAATGCTTTCATTGTAGTAGCTGTAGTGTTGTATATAGTTCATAATATTTTAATAAAGGTAAAAAAAATTGCTTGAAATATATGTGTTCCGGTAGCTGTCCTTGAGAGCCAGTAATTCTAGGCTAGCCTGAACAACATCTTCGACCACACCATCACTTACAATCAGGTGAGATTGTGGTCAAAGGCTACCCTAACAGGCATAAAGTTAATAATGTTATATCGTGTAAATCAGAATGCCTTAACTGCACTATGTTGCTTAATGCGCAAGTTTGTCTGGAAACGCTTTTGTTGTAAAGGGTTGTAATTCGATAGTGGCACTTGCAAATGTAGCCTATTTTATCCTTATGCGCAGTGAATATTACTATTTTATTTTCAGGGAATAGAGGATTTATTTATTTAAAAAAAAATGAGTATTTGAAGAATACAGTTTTTTCTTAATTTTAAGATTTCAAATTGTCGGTTGACAGCAAACATTATACATACCATACATTGTAGGCAATCTGCTTCTTAATCTATTAGCGTTTTAGGTATTATAGCAGTAGTAGCATCTTATTTACTGAATATACCGGCTAGCACTCACGGTGTTATGGTCGTAATCTCCGACCGGTGTTCGAGCAGTAAAGATCCACAAACCAGGATGGCCACTAAGACCTATAGTAAGCCAGATTGATGCCCCTACCTATAAGATCTCCAAGCATATGGCTACTATCTTGCAGCCTCTCACTGGTAGAACTAATAGCTATGTCAAAGACTCGAGACATTTTGTCCAGCTGTTAACAAAAGTGCGAATGGAGCCATTAGAATTAATGGTCAGCTTTGACGTCAACTCTTTGTTTACCAATGTACCAGTAGAGGACACGATCACGATCATATCTAAAATGATACAGGAAATAAATTTACCTACTGTTTACATTGATTTGGTGAAGTTTTGTCTGAAAAGTGGCTATTTCCTGTGGCGTGGAGACCATTACCTGCAAGTTGATGGAGTAGCGATGGGGTCACCAATTGCCCCAGTAGCGGCAAACATTTTTATGGAATGGTTCGAGAATACAGCATTATCAACAGCTGTTGCTAAACCACGATTCTGGTGGCGGTATGTTGACGACGTATTTGCTGTAATTTCTGGAGAAGTTCTTCGTCAGTTCACGTCGCATTTAAACACTGTACACCCGAAGATATCGTTTACCATTGAGGAAGAGAAAGAGGGAGTGCTACCGTTTCTGGACGTCAAAGTGATACGGGGACCTGACGGTATGTTGACTCACACTGTGCATAGAAAACCGACACACACAGACCAGTACCTACGAGCTGACTCCCATCATCACCCATGCCATTTATCTTCGGTACCAAGAGCGCTAATTAACCGTGCGTTAAGCTTATGTGACCCTCAGTTTGTTGATGCCGAACTGGAACACGTCCGAAGGGTGCTTGAGCGTAACGGTTATAATTGGCGCCAATGTTCTCGACTTGTGACTGGAACTGAACGCATGCGACCTACCACTGTCAACAGATCGCCGGTGTATCTACCGTACATCAAAGGAATAACGGATAAAATCGGATACCTGATGAAACGGAGGTACTCAATTAAGGCGATTTTCAGATCACAAACTCAACTCCGACAGATGCTGCGTTCACCGAAGGACAGTGAACCACTTGCCGCGCCTGGGGTATATAAAGTACCGTGTGATTGTGGTAAGTCCTATATCGGAGAAACACGACGAAATATCGCTACGAGGTTGACGGAGCACGTCAGGTGCATTAAGAACCTAGAAATTGAGAAATCCGCAATAGCCGAGCACGCCCTCATTAAAGATACGAATCATTTCATACGGTTTGATAAGGCATCCGTACTAGCGAGAGAAAAGTATTTTGTGCCGCGGAAAGTACGTGAGGCTATTGAAATAAATCGTCATCCAAATTTTAATAGGGACGGTGGCTGGACTTTACCATCTGCGTGGAAACCGGTGCTTAATTGTGCCTCGACCAGTGCCAAACTGTTTACCCGCGAATTAGACGTAATTGCTATAGTATGCGAAGACCCTACACATAGTTTTGACGAGTGCAGTGAAGACAGCGACAGTGACGCACGCGCCCCTACCCTGCCTGCGATGCCATTGCTGCCCGCCGTTCCTCAAGTTTCGCAGAGGGCGTTGCGAGCAGCCGCCCGCAGTGCGCGTCTAGCAGCCCTCGAAGCTGCCCGCATTCCTTGAGAATGAGCATCTTTACTGCTCGAACACCGGTCGGAGATTACGACCATAACACCGTGAGTGCTAGCCGGTATATTCAGTAAATAATTATGTCAACTCACGTTAGTTTTTATGAAAATATAGTAGCATCTTATATTTTAGGCAATATGCCTTTTAGTATACGGGCGTGTTAGGCAATTTTGCAGCAGCGGCATCTTGCATTTTAGGCACTGTGATCAGAAAAAGTTAGACATTGATAAGCTAACCAACTATTCATCATAGGAGTATTCAAGAACTCACCGAACAATAAGAAGTAAACTTACTTGGTGTGCGCTGATATGACATTGCCTCTCCTATCAATCCGCATAGACGCCGGCTGACACGGTACTTGCTCCGCTATGTGTCTGCCGAGAAGCTTATTGCACCTAGGACAGTGAATTGGTCAAAATGGTTTACTGGATTCGGGTCTACAGAGATGATGTTGAGATACAGACTAGACGAGTATCTACTAGTATAATCTATTACTGCACTTGAATAGTGTCGCTATAAAGTGGAGAAGTGTTAGCGCAGTGCATTAGATAGATTTATGCTCGACTAGAGAGCAGCATATTGAGGTACTTCTAGGTGAGAATTTCACTTGCTGCACTTTTAAAATTTTCAATTTTCAAAACTCAAGGATGCTTCGTGTAGAATCGAAACGCATCGAAAACTTCTCCGGCTTGACCACGTCTCGTTTATGACGTCACATCGGCTTATCAGAAAAACACTATTTTCTATATAATAGGTACCTACTACTGTCGCTAGATATATTTTTATATATATTCAGCGTTTTTTTTACATTAATTTAATGTTTTATTAGAATATTTTAAAACTGAATCTGATTCTATTATGTATCCTAAGTCTCATGTGCCCGTAATTTACCTGGCTCTCAGGGACTGTTGCCATAACATACCGTTAGGTGCTTGGTTACAGATTCTCTACTTGAAGTTGTTAGCTACGCAGGCGAGAATCTGCAAAATGCTCTTCCAGCATTCGGCGACGCTCAGGCCGGTGGTGGGAATCGAAACATGGACCTACATTAAGACAGTTCATAGCCATTACCGCTTGGCTAACATGCTTCAAGGTACAGGTTCACCTAGGGAGAGAATTATTTTGCAATACAGATTCGAAGATTCAGAACGTCTTGCAGTGTATACAGACTGGACATGCGTCTCACTTGCTGCACTTGAAGAGTGTCGCCAGAGTGGAGTAGTGTCCGCGCAGTGTCTCAGGTACAGGTTCGGCTAGAGACAGAATCATCTTGCAGTACAAACGAGACTGGATCTTGTCCTTGCGATCTTTGATCGCCTCCAGCTCAGCGTTGGTGTACATCGCTGCTAATCTGAAATAAAAGACAAATCTTTATCAATTAGCTGCACTTAAAATAATGGAGGCAAGGAAAGGAATCCAAGAGGGATATCTTTGCCAGAGAATAAAAAGGACCAGAAGGTTCACTCCGCAAAGCCATTCCAATTAATAAGCGACTCTAGCAACGCAGTAATAAAGTGCACTTCAGCTCGCATAGCACGAAGTACCTACCTAATATTTATATCCACCTACAAGGCGTATCTCTTTCTATCGCATAGTAGGCATAGCTCTGATCTCTTCTAACGCGGCATGCACCGTACTATAATCCCGTCCGGACGGATACGCCTATGTACTTGTAGCTTTGTACCTAAAGTGCAGAACGAGGTTTGCTTTTGCTTTTAAAGCGCATGGCTGGTGCTGTGATAGTTTCCTTTCAAATCGTAGCCAAACGGGCAACTGCTTCTGCAATTATCTGAGCAGCAGAAAACGCTCTTAATAGCCCCCGAGAGTGATTGACTTTGTTATAGGAACTATCGTCAAGGATACTTCGCACCACATCTATTGGGAAGCTGTAAGATTTGTTTATCACCTCGTAAGCAAAGCGTCGCTGAGGCAGGCCAGGTTGGTGGAGGTCTTCACGATATCGTTCATGTGGGCGTGGCAGTAGATCAGGCAGTCGTGGAGGAGGGGTTCCATCTGCAAGTGGTTCAGAAAATACCTTAGCGACAATATTTTAATTAAATAATTTGTTGATAGTTTGTGAATATTGTGACATCTTATCCTCTCCACTAGCATTAGTTTCATTTTTGATTTTTTGACGCGCACGTGTCCATTTTTGAACTTACTCTGCTGTATATTCATGATAAATATTATATTTTGAATTGGTAATAAAAATAATTGACTGGACTGGAAAATCAATTGTTATATTTTAACGGAATTGCCACCAGACAGTTATGCAACATAAAATAACTCGATGAATTCGTTACCATGCTTGTTCGAAAACTCTGAACAAATTAAAACACATGAGACTTCCGATTTCAGTGGTATAAATCGATTCCATCCATATCTTTTTTTTCCCTGTTTTCAATGATGCTCGTTGTGTACAGAATTGATTATGTCACTTGCCTACAGTAATGATAAGTATATATAGGTATTTCCCCGCACGAACTCGGAGTCTTCGTGCGGGGAAATACTTTACTTCTACTGTTACTAATTAAAACTGTATAGGTATAACTATATGATCTATACTTACTATTTTAAAATGGTAAGATGGTTTATTACTTGGTATCAGCTCACCTGCAAAAAAGAAGCTGATACAAGAATAGGCACCACGTTGTGGGGGTCGAGGAGGGGCCACTCCGCGACCAGGATGCTGTCGCGTTTCACCCACCGCATCAGCCAGTCGAAGATCTAAGGAAACCAAAACACTATACACTACAGCTCCACAGATAAGAACAGCCGAGGATCATATCTTCAGGAGGCGTATATATTATACCATTCAACTATAACCTTGTTTTTATCCTTTTGTATGTGACTGTACTTTATAAGTGCGCGCGAGTTGACGACAAAAAAAATAGGTAAACTCGGAAGGTGCCAACTCGCGTGCACTCGCGAGTTTCACGCTCGCGAGTTGACGAATAAGTCAATATCAGACAAATAAAATTTTCTCCGTTGAAATATAAAATATTAGTAAATTGTACAACTTGTGCAAATAAAACCAGTAATTCTAGCCGAAATGATTAACAGGCCTAGCTATAGGCGAGGGCTGATGTTTAAGTCGGGGATCGGGGCTAAAATGAGTTGTATGCACGAGTTTATACACTCAGATTTTCACTTTTAATGTGAGGAAATGAAACAAATAAAACGTAAATAACATATATAAAAACCACGGAGAGGTAGAAACAGTTCTTTTTGTGAGTTTCTCGGGTAGGTATTACTTAGCAATTTTTTTAGTTTTTTGGGTCTGCCAACGTTGCAGGTTTGGCTATATAGACCTGACTTCCGCAAAAAAAACGATAAGGCAAGTTTGACATCACCGTGACGTAAAATAATGCAAACTCGGAACTATTCACAAAAAACATAGAATGTTGCTCGCGTTGTTGCGCCGTCGTGTTGAAAGGCTGAAACCATTTTTTGTCTTTCGCATTACTATATCGTAAATATTATGTTTTGTATAAACTATCATTCGGTTGAATGAAACAGGCAAATAAATAAAACTTTTTATTGACCCAAGTGAGCCGTAGTGCGTATACTGGCGTCCGTTTCAACTAAAATGCTTTCGTATGTCTTTCTGGCGGATGTACAGCTTTCATCCTCTAAATAGGAAGCATTTCCTAAATGATTCACGTGTAATTTTATGAGCAGGTTCGATAATTACATGTAGATTTTCACTGATCACTTTTTTAGTTTTTTTCATAACATCTTTAAGTGCCTTTGAAAACGTAAAAAACATATTGCAGAGTTCTTCAGCTCACGGAGCTAGTTTAAACTAAAGTATTTTTTTATTGGATTGTGATGTAACAAGCGCGAGGCCCACCTGATGTTAGGCGGACTAACCTCTGCCTATAATAGACGCATTTCGTCACACGAGGAATTGCAATGCGCTCGTAACACTGAGACATACAATTATTAAGTTATTGCACTGGCTCTCAAGGACAGCTATCGGAACACACTGTTGAGTGTTTAATGACAGATTTTCTACTTGAGGGTGGTAGCCAAAATGCTCTTCCACCATGCGGCGAAGCCAGTAAATCTGATAATGCTGATATAGGTAGTCGTTAGCAATCAATCAAACGCCCGATAAATTTTGAATAGCAAATACGTACATACGTAAGTAAGTACCTATAAAATTCTGTTTATCTACGTAAGTCAGAGGTAGTATCCCCATACGATTATAGATAGGATACAGATATAATCACAATTTATATCTTTACTGAATAAAATCAATATCCACGGTAATATGAGGGTTATTTTTCAGCCCAGGTATAACATCATTATGTTATGTATTATTATATGTTCTATGCCTGGGCTGAAAAATAACCCTCAAGAACGTCAGTTGCCGTTACGGCTTGGCGACATAATTTCTATTGAATCGGGCGAGCATTCGCAAAATGCTTTGGTGAGGTTATTTGCCTTTCCATGTAGCTCAAGCCCCGAGATGTGGGATTCGAACCATGAAATTCCTCCTGAGCACGTGGCAGTTTTTTTTAATTATAACTACTCTACATGTAGGTAGATAATCATAATCAGTTTCTTTATATAAGTAGTTGATAAGTAAATGCATAATTTATATTATGTTACCTACACATATTTATTCAAGTTTTTCATGTATTGTCAAGAAATATCTTACCTGAATATCGCAATGCACAGATATATCCATGTCTTCTAGCCGCTGACCGGCAGTTACGTCTGCAAAGTACCCCATTTTGGACACGAGCAACTTTTGAGGACATCTGAAGTCTTTCTTCATTCCCTTAACTTCGTCACATACGTGAATTTCTACATCGCCACTGAAATAAAAAAAAACACTTTGCAAAAAGATTATTCCGATACCGGGAATCGAACCCGAGCCTCCTGGGTGAGAGCCAGGTATCCTAGCCACTAGACCATATCGGATGTTAATATGGAGCCTGAAATTAAGCTTTAATTAATAGAAATAACTGGTAAACATCTAATAAATGAAAAAAAAAAACATGGGATGATTGCAATTATTTTATATTAACAAATTTATTATATTTTATTTAAAGAACTTACTCTTGCTTTTGATTATTCTTATCTTGCGCTGCAACTATTGACGACTTACGCCTTCCTAGTTTGTCTCGTGAATCTTTCTCATTTATAAACCCTAGAATACAAAGTAATTCGCTTGTTATCTAGCTACATGTCGTAAAAAAAATTAAATAAGTTAGAATATGCTAGAAATAGCAAGACTACCAGGAGTAACTGTTTTATAAAAAAAATGATTTACCTCCAAAACTGGCCGGTTTCTTTACGTCTGTTGATGAATTTGATGCCACTTTCTTGATTATAGGTGCATATACACTTGTTGTTTTTGTAGGTTTCTTGTATCCAACGAGATAAGGTAGAATTGAATCTAAAATTCCTTCATTTATAACCTGAAATATAAGGGTGGTGCTTAACCGCGTCATCTGTCGAGATATTTTTGCAACTTTAAATCCTAGTTTTAAAATATACCTACAGGGGTGTGAAATTATTGAAACGTCATTTACAAGGTATACGTACATCATTTAACTTGCAATTTAGATTAGCTTCCGTCCACACTCCAAGCATTTCAACCCTTGCTTCAGGTGGCAACGATTTTCTGCGACCCTTTCCTGAAATAAACATAGTTCACTATATTTCTCTTAGATGGCGCTTGCACAAATGAAGTTCTTCACGTACCTTCTAATTCACTACAACTGTATCTTTTCACAATACTTTCTTCTGGATGCTTCTTTTCCAAGGATAACGTCGTATCACTTTTACTAGTTATCGGCTTTAAATCTGCAAAACTAGTTTGGTACAAAAGATCCCTTTCTTGTTGTTCTATTACATGATTAATTACTGTCAGCTTAGTAAGTTCTTCCCAGTTTATCTTAGAACCTTCGTCTTCATCTCCTTCTAGATGTTCATAAACTTGATAGGCTGTCTTCATAAAATCAAAGAAGTCTTTTACAGTAATAATTTCAGCAGGCGCATTGGCCTTTACAACAGAGTTTCTCCTTGAGGATGGTTCTGATTTTATAGGGCTCTTGATCCTCTTTCCGTCACCTTTTTGCATGAACATGGATGAAGACTCTGGTTCTGCATTAGGACTTGCCATTTTGTCTGATAAAGTCACATAAATTTTGTCACCATTGCCCTCCTATCGATTTAACAAGCCACCTAGATACAAACGTAACCAATTGATACCGATTTATGTATCATTTGGTGTGTACACTGTTGGATGTGGATGAAGTAAATTAAAGCCAGTATATACAAAGTTACTTTATGATTAAAGCCTCTTATAATGTAGGTATACACAGATAATTAAAGCTGAAGGGAATTATAAAGAACAGTTTATTACAATAGAAACAAAATGTTTGAGTTTTGATTTGAATTGACATTAAAATCCACTGAGTTTCCGGTGTATTACTTTTCTCTATGCCACTGAGCAGTAACATTTTAATCAAAATGAAATTGTTTACAAACTTTGATTGATAAGGCCATGAACACATCATTTAAATCACGATAGGGTCGTAGGTTTAAAAATCTGAGAATATAAAATATAATAATATATAAAATTAAATAATATTATATAAAATAAAATAAATAACAACTCTAAAACAAACATAGATCGTTGGTTTAGTTTAAACTTTATATGCGTAAGTGATAAATAAAAGTGTTTACAAATCCAAATTATTATCATACTTTATTATAATTAGGACTAATGAGGGATTTTCATTGAAAAAAAAATTTTTAAACTACTTATAGGTACCTATAGAGGCCAGTATAGTACCACCAACTTAACTGTGCAGTTCTCGAGGACGCTACTGGTCAAGGAAATCAACTACAAACTGTCACAATTTGAAGGAATGTTGTAGTTCTTTTTTCTGCCACCTGAACAGATAAGTTGGTGGGACTGTAACAGTTTATCAATATTCTGCCATCTTCCTATAAGTTTTTTTATTGATGTTAATATTTAATATGATAAGTATTTGGGTCTACCCTCCATAATTATAAGCTAGCGTTTGATATGGACCATATGATATATAGTTAGAAATGATATTGAGTTTCGGCAATAGCATCCTATAGTACTAATAGTACCTACCTACTAAAAGTAAGTAAGTACCTACTAACGATTGGACCGATTTGCATATGCACGTTTCGGACCATGCGAAAGCGAGCATATGACATCATCCATCTATCTAAACAAATACAAAACCTTTTTACCTGCTCAAAAAGTTAACGGATTTTAACTATCATGAATTACTTGGGAGAGAGAAGTATGAACCGTAAAACAAACTATAAAAGGGTTCAGATTTTTAACTGTTAGCGCTGAGTGGTGACGTCAGCGATGTCATCACACCTATCAGCCATGCAAACGTTTGATGCCCTTCGAACAAATCGGACCAGCGTGTTATTGGTAACAATTGCGCAAATCGGACAGCACCGATAGACTGACTGCGATCCAATATTAATTTTCTCTATGCTGCGATCTCAGCTGACGGTGTCGAATCTAAACAAATTCTCGAATTTTTAAACTTCTCTAGACTGTGGTAGCTCTTATTCTATTCACACTAACATCCTCATTAATGTAACACCATAAAGTAACTTTGTATATACTGAAATGTAACACTTGAAATGCAATAAAGATATAACATAATTCCGATTTTCTAGCTGATAGTATCACTAATGAGTACTTTTTCATATAAAGTATTTTTTCACTCAACAAGTAACATTCACCAACACTGAGCAAGTAATATTTTAGAGTAACACTTGTAATATTTTAAAGTAACACTTTTTTATTTTTCTTGTCGAACAGCAAATTCAGACTTTCCATATTAATTTGGATTGCCTATTTTTACGTTTCATTTTGCAACATTTGGATGCTTTTTACTTGCTTTCGCAACAAATCAAACAAAAGGAACGTAATCAGCTGAGCAAAAAAAGTTCTTTGACAATTACTATAGTCTATGAATGGTGATATGTCATATCATTTTTCTGTAATATTTTGTTGTCCAACAAAGTTATTTAGAATGTTCTTAGCTGTATTTTATTATGGAAAGTTATCAGCCCGAACATGACAAGGGCGTTTTGTTGTCTGACACGTTTTGGAGGACTTCGAAGCGCGCTCTCCCCGGCAGACCTCTTCAAAGAGTTGGCACAAACGAGGTTATGTCCGGGTCTTCGTATCAGCAATTCCAGGCGTCAGTAAACGATGCCTGGGACCTTAGTGACGATGACATTGTATCTGGGATAGCAGATACTAAGATATCCAAGGCTATATCACAAACAGCAGCTTTGAACGTTATAAATTCTCACAGGAACAGTAGTAAGAGTGTAAACAAAAGTGACGTAAAACTTGAGCATGAACGTATAAAAAAAGAGGATGGTGGTAAGAAGAGTGACGTTAAAAAGGTCGGGAGTGTTGCTGTCAGTGGTTCACCAGGCGCAGTGCCTAAAAGGCACTATCCTGGGCGTCCTCGGCCCGTCAGGCTTTCAGCTTTAGCTTCGAAAGAGGAAAGCAGCGAATCGAAGCTTGAACGTTTTCAACAGCTACATGAAAGCGTTGTTATTGACTTGGATGAGCTGAAACAACTAAGTTGGTCAGGAATTCCTGTAAAGGTGAGTTCATACAAGTAACATAGAATTAATTTGTATATTCTAATTAATTTATAAGCTGCTTAAGCCTTTATTTTGAATTGTAAAGATTGCGTTTTTATGGTATGTTATAGTTTGGAGTGTCCAAAACAATGTGTAAAGAGTCGTCAACCTGCTATTCACTGCCACTATAAGTGATTATGACATAAAACACATCAGATATGATTGATTAAGAAGCTCTACTATGTCATATCTATCATTTCTATGTTATGAATCAGCTATGGCATACATTTCATACTCTAATTATGGCTTGTTGTATGGACTTTCCATGGGGGAAATTATAAAACAAGTTATTGAACTATGTAACTACATCACCACACTCAGTATAATGATGCATATCGAGCCCTGACCGCCTACTTATCATAAGCAACAAAAATGTTATTTACAGCAGAAGGTTTTTTTAGATAGAATTATCATTTTATGTGCTACTAGTCTGAAACTTAGTACTGAAGTTTTATTTTCTGTGATGTAACTATGGCAATGACTATTAATGACAAAAAATATGGTTTTGAGCCTTTTGTGGCGGTTGCAATACTTTTGCTGTCACAAATAAGCAGTTTATATAGTGTTAAGTGGCAGTTACAATAAAAGTTTTTGTATCATAATCGCCTCATACTGATTTTTTATGGCACTTACTAAAATAAAATTTAATTTCTACTGGGCGAAAATACACAAAACAAGCAATAAAAAATAACATTTTTTTTTATTTTTACATTGGTAGAGAGCACATAGATCAACAACTAGTTTTTACGCTTTAAGGATGCACTTGCCCACGGCTCGAACTTATCAGCGGGCGAGGCAACAAAGCATGCTATTTCACCTATACCTTTGTGGGAAAGGGTAAGACTCCGTGATGAGTAGTACGAAGATAGTGATCGCGCATCACACACCCGTATTGCATCTACGCTAATTACGCACACTTGTTTGCGATATATCAATGAAAGCCAAACCATGCCGAACGAATTACGATGTTTGACGACGGACGGAGATAGTGTCTCAAGCTACGTCACGACGTGTGTAGGTATTTCTTATAAAATAATATTATATATTCACAGAGGAATACATTTTGGTTCGGACAGTAGGTACCTGTTGTTATAATTTTCGTTCGTTTTATAAATAACATACTGATGTTATTTCACCTATAGTAGGTAAATATTTAGTAAGTAGGGACAATGATTTGTAGGTACATAGTAAATGTATTAGTTTGTTCTTTTCATATTGATGTAGTAAATATTTACCTACAATACTTATTTATTACATAATTAGCAAGTTACTGCTTTTACTACAACATATTTTTTAAAGCAGTGACGGCTCAGTGGCATAGGTTATGGACTTCCGCGCAGCAGGTCCATGGTTCGAATCCCGTCGCGGGCTTAATCTTCACCGCGTGGTAGAAGAGCATTTTACGAATGCCCGCCTGAATAGCTACCACCCTCAAGAAGAAAATCTGTCGCCAAGCACCTAACGGTGTGTTCCGGCAGCTGTCCTTGAGAGCCAGTACTTCTAGGTTAGCCTGAACAACATCTTCGACCACATCATCACTTACCATCAGGTGAGATAGTGGTCAAAGGCTAACCTATCAGGCATTAAAAAAGAGCATTTTGCGAATGCTCGCCGGGATAGCTACCCAAGTAGAAAATCTGTCACCATGCAACTAACGTGAACTCAGTGGCATTAGCTATGGACTGCCTCGCAGCATGTTTATGGTTCGAATCCCGCTGCGGGCTCGAGCTTCACCGCTTGGTGGAAGGGCATAGGGCATTTTGCAAATGTTCGCCTGGCTAGCCACCATCCTCAAGCAGAAAATCTGTCAGTAAGCGCCTAACGGGAAGCAGTGATGGGCCAGTGGCATTAGCTAGTGACTGCCGCGCAGCAGGTCCATGGTTCGAATCCAGCCGCGATATTGAGCTTCCCCGCGTTGGTGAAGAGCATTTTGCGAATGCTCGCCTGGATAGCTACCACCCTCAAGTAGAAAATCTGTTAGAAAGCACCTAACGGGAAGCAGTGATGGCTCAGTGGCATTAGGTTTGGACTGCCACGCAGCAGGTCTATGGTTCGAATCCCGCCGCGGGCTTGAAATTCACCGCTTGGTAGAAGGGCATTTTGCGAATGCTCGCTTGGCTAGCTACCACCCTCAAGTAGAAATTCTGTCACTAAACACTTAACGGGAAGCAGTGATGGCTCTTAGCAATGGACTGCCGCGCAACAGGTCTATGGGTCGAATCCCGCCGCGGGCATGAACTTCACCGCATGGTGGAAGGTTGTTTTGCGAATGCTCGCCCGGCTAGCGAGCTTTGAGATGAGAGTGTGTCGTACCGATTTCAAAATCTGTCTCTAAGCGGTAACACATTTGGAATAAAAATTCTCTAATCCTGGTAGAACACTTTTGGAATAAAAATTCTCTACCTACCCGTAACTGATTAAAATTATTTCCAATAAAAAACAATAACTAATCATAGGTTATTTTTGATTAGGTAAGTGCCTACAATCATCGCTAAGTTTACCATACTTGGTACTTGGTACTTGGTGTGCGGGCTCTTTTCCGCAATTTTGCCGCTCTTGTGCGGCCTATTTTGCGTGGAGTTTGGAGGCTGTCGTTAATCCAGCCATCCAATATCGGCCAGGAAGGCCAGCAGCTCGCTGATGCCGGCGCAGGCCTCCCGGACGGTCCCTGGCGTACCAAGGTGCTCTGCTCTTTGGGACGCCACACTGCTGCACTCGACGAGCACATGTGCGGCTGTCTCCTCTGCTTCCATACAGCCTCTGCACAGGGGGCTGTCTGTGACACCTATAGTAAACAGGTGTTTGTTTAGATGACAGTGACCAGTGACAATTCCAACTACCCGTCGTAATTTGTCTCTTTTAAGCTTGAGGAGCCTTCTAGAGTACCTTAAGTTTAACTCTGGGAAAGCTTCTTTCGCCTGTCTACAGTCTATTGTACCTGCCCAGTAATTTTGATGTAAGTTTTTAGTTCTTTGGCGGATCCAAGCCCGGACTTGGCTGAATGGAAGTGGCATCAGAGGCTCTGGTCCTGCAGGGTGAAGACCCGAACCTCTCCGCGCCAACTCGTCTGCTTCATCGTTGCCTCTAGACCCACTATGCCCTTTTATCCACTGAAGAGTAACTTTGTTATTGTGACTACTTACTTCTTCCAGTAGCTGATGGCACTGTATGATCAGCCCCGATGATAGATCATGTCGTTTCAGGGCTCGTAGAACTGCAGTACTGTCCGAGAGGATTTTGATAAAATGACCATTTACCTTTCTACTCAGTAGCGCAGTCAAAGCCTGGATAATACCCACACATTCGGCTTGAAATATGGAGTTGTGTGCACCCAGGCCTGTTGCTATGTGTATGTTAAATTCTTCGGAGAAACTACCTGCTCCTGTACCTGTAGTCATTTTAGAGCCATCTGTATAAATTCTATATTCGTGAGTACCTGAACTGTCACTAGGCTCTTCGTGTGTTTGTATAGTGTAGCTCTTAAAGAAGTGGTACTGCTTGTTAACTTTGTCATAGAGAGATAAGATCAAACCATTATTGTTATCAGTGTAGTTCTCTATGATGTTTGTGTGTGGTGCTTGTCTACTTAGATTCCAGAGATTTAATGCTTTAAGTCGATATGCGGATGCCGCTGCTTCTTGCTGTATGTACAGCTGTAGCGGTATCATGCCGAGGAGAGCTTCAATCGCGACAGTAGGCGTGGTTTTCATACACCCAGTGATAGCGACGCAGGCTAGTCTCTGGAATTGTTTTAGTTTGGCAATAGCAGTTTGTAGTTTGGTTCTGGGCCACCATACCACTGCTCCGTGTGTGAGGGATGGTCGGATAACCGTTGCATACAGCCATAGGGTGATCTTAGGGCTAAGCCCCCATGTTTTTCCGATCATTCTTTTGCATTGCCAGAAAGTAACACTGGCCTTGTTCAACTTATTCTCTAGGTGACTTGCCCAGTTCAGTTTGCTGTCTAGTATGATGCCCAGATATTTCACCTCCTTTGACAGTTTTAGTTCCTTATTGAACAGACTGGGTAGGGTAAACCTGCCCAGTGCTCTTTTGTTTGTGAAAAACAACAGTTCTGTTTTTCCTGGATTCACGGTGAGCTCTTGTTCTGTGCACCATGCTTCAATGATCCTCAGGGCTTTCTGCATCAGTTCACATGCGACGCTAGCACATAGTCCCGATATTAGAATGGCCAGGTCATCAGCATAGCCCACCGTGTAGAATCGATTGGAGTTGAGCCTGGTGATCAGGTCATTGACTACCATGTTCCAGAGAAGTGGAGACAGGACTCCCCCTTGTGGGCAGCCCCGTGATACCACCCCCCTGGTTTCGCCATTTAAGACTATGCGTACCGCCCTTAGCCTAAGCATGTTAATGATCCAATCGGTTAGAGTGGGATCAACTCCATGTCGACACATAGCAGTTCTTATGCTGGTGAAATTTGTTTTGTCAAAGGCGCCCTCTATGTCAATGAATGCACCTAGGCATAAGTTTTTATTTTGTAAATCTCTTTCTATTCTGTGTACCACGTTGTGCAAGGCAGATTCAGTACATTTGCCTGCACTGTAGGCATGTTGTTCAGGATGAAGAGGTGTTATAGTGAGTATGCTATCTCTGATATACCTGTCACACAGCCTTTCCAGGGTTTTTAAGAGGAAGGACGTGAGGCTTATCGGTCTGTACGCTTTCGCTTCTGTGTAATCACTCTTGCCTGGTTTGGGTATGAAGATAACCTTGACCTCCCTCCATTGCACGGGTACATATCTATATGCTAGACATGCCCTAAAAATGGGGTTGAGTACTCCGGCTATATCAGGCAAGCCCCATTGTAGGAGTGCCGGGAAAATCCCGTCCAAGCCCGGTGTTTTGAATGGAAGGAATGTGTTAATTGCCCACCTGATTTTTTCCTCCGTGACCACAGTCTGTGCTACTAGCCAGTCTGTCGGTGTGGGTGTGGTTACTACATCTGGACTCCAGCGTATGGTATCCTCGATATTGCAGCCTGGGAAGTGTGTTTCTAATAATAGTGTGTTTGTCTCTGTGTCTGTTTTTGTGTAGGTGTTGTCACTTTTCTTCAGAGTACCGATATCTTTACTCGGATTGGTTGCCATTATTTTTCGTACTCTGTTTGCCTGCGCGTTGGATGCTATGTTTGTGCTGTAGTTTCGCCAAGACCTACGAGATTTAGACCTGATAAGTTTCGTGTAGGCTGATCTAGCTTCAGTGTACCTGTCCCAGTCCTCGTCCCTGTAGGTGTTCATGGCTCTGTTAAACAGTTTGCGTACTTTTCCTCTCTTTCTTTCTAAGTCTTTTGACCAAACTATTTTCTTGCCCTTGTCGTCACTCGGCAGTGACAGAGGGCAGGCATTTTCGAAACTATTTGTGAGGTCAGTTGCAAGCTGTTTAACGTTCTGCTCAATGTTTATGGTACTGTTTAGTTGTGTTGTGTTTGCTGTTTTGAGGTACTGAGTCAGAGATTTCTTAAAGATTTCTCTGTCAGTTCTTCGAGGGTTTCTTGTGGGCACTGGTGTAGTTTTTGTTACCTGTAGTTCAAACCTTATCCACCTATGGTCGGAGGCTGAGAGTTCATCCGAAACTCTCCAGTTCGTGATTAGACTCGAGTTACCTGATACCAAGGTGAGGTCTATGATGGTGCGGCTCTGATTTCTCACGAAGGTTGGTTTCGCACCCGTGTTAGCTATTGAAAGATTGGTAGAGAATAAGAAATTTACCAGATCGTTTCCTCTGCTGTTTGATGTTGGCATGCCCCAGATTGGATGATGGGCATTCGTGTCAGCTGATATTATTAGATTAAAATTATTTAGTTCACAGTATCTTACCAGGTCATCAACGTCTTTCGGAGGAACCTCCTCATCGCCGGGCATGTAGGCTGACGCGACAATGACATCCCCTGTCTCCTCCCCAATTACGCTCGGGAGCCTGGCTGTTACCAAGTCTCTGGAACAGAACTGGGTTAGAGGCACTGCTATTATATTTTTTGGTACATAAATGCAAGCTCGATGCTGGTCACAAGTGTTGTCAAGGATCAACTTACCTCGTAGATTAGTGAGACCACACACACGCCCTGCCCTGATCCACGGCTCCTGGATCAGGGCGATGGTCTCCTCGTTGTCTGCCTCCAGCACTCTGCGCAGGTTAGCCGTTGCAGTGAGGCTGTGCTGGAGGTTGCTTTGGATGACACTACAGGTTAAACGGGTTTGGGTCGCTGTCATTCGAGCTTCCCTCCCCATCTGACTCCGTTTGGCTCCTTCTTGGCCTCCGCCATACCTCCTTTTTAGGGTGGTCGGAATCCACACTCATGCCTTCCGTCGCCTTTGAGGTTGATGGTCTAGGCGATGAGTGAGACGGTGCATCCGGAGTGACTTCCATCGTCCCGTCTGTTGGAGCTGGTTGGTCTGCTGTCGGCACCATAGGTTGAGACTCACTCGCACTGGATGCCTCCAGTGCGGTCTTCGTCGTCATTGCCTCTGGTGGTTCATCTTGGAGCGATCCATTGGCCGCATAGAAGCGCACGTATATGTTCCCCAGGTTATACCAGAGTCGTCTTCCATGGTCCAGGAGAGTCGGTATGACGGTTTCTGGTATCCCCAATGTAAGGAACATTGTGTCTTTTTCCGGTCCGTGCAGAGAATGGGAGAACAACTTCCACGTGTGGACAAGTGCCCACTGGTTCTGATCTGCCAGGACTAGGCTTGTATCTTCCACTGTGCCCACGCATTCCGGAACGAAAAGAGCTGCTCTAACCAGTCTGGTTAGGTCCGCCTGCTTCTTCACGACCAGCTTTGCGCCTGCTTCAGTGGGTATGCTATTTATGGCGTTTTTGAGCCACTCAAGTGAAGCCTCATTCTCACACCACAACTTCAGTGCTCCATCTGCTATGATGGGTTTGCCTCTGAAGAGGGGGGAGAAGGAGATGTTGGGGTCCTTAACGTCCGCCAGAATCCGCGCTGTCAGGAACTTCTTCACCTTCGTGGCTTGCTCGGCTGTCAGTTCATAATTTGCGCCAGTCACAGCTACGCAGAGGTCGTTCTGGACGATCTCGGCATAGCTGGTCTGGGCCCTGCGTGAGCTGTCAAGCTTTGTTTTTTTGTGGTCACCTCTGGGTGACACTGTGTCGTCTAACCGCGTCCTTTTGTAAGGTTCGGCACGAACTGGGGCCTGTGCCGATTTGGCAATGGCCATCGCTGCTCGTTTCTGCCGGTTGTAGCGGTTGCCGTGTTTGGTGTGCATCCATTTGCCTTTGGATCCGGAAGGTATGGGTTCTACCACTGGTAGGCCAGCAACGATCTTAGGCTGTGATGCTCTGCTCAGTTGAGAGGTTTTGGGGGCATTCTGGGCTCGGACTCCAGTCGTCGGCTTTTGTCCCGTCGGACAGTCTCCCGCTTTAGGGTCTCCGGCTTGAGGCCTTTGTCCCGTCAAGCATGAAGCCGAACTAGGGTCTCTGGCTTCCGGCTTTTGTCCTACCCGTGTTGCCTCAAGTTGCAGTCTTTTCCTCTCTTTCTGTCTAAGTTTCTGCTTTTGTTTTTTCGTCAAGCGCTCCGGGACTTGCGCCACCTCGAGTCTTGACGAACCTGCTGAAGGGTCTCCGACTTGTGGTCGTTGTCCCTTCCTCTCCTTCGACGGTCTTACAACCGTCCACGTCGAGGTACAAGGCTCCGGGGCCGATAAGGCCGCCACGAGATCCTGCACCACCTCCCCCATACCCGAGGGAGTAGGGTTATTTTTTTTAAGTGATTCGTATGCTGGTGTAATTTTATGGTTGTCCATACTTGTTTATTGAAATTTTCACCTTTCTGACTCCCCACCCTCCACGGAGCCCGCACCTGGGGATGTTATACATAACACCAGGGATATCAGTTAGGTATAGAGGGGGAGATCACGTTATCCACGAGTCCGCACGGCACAAAGGAGCCACATCAACCAGCTTGATGGACGCCCGTGCACCGCCGACTGTAGACCCCATTGATCTCCCCCTCTCGCCATGACGGAAGCAGAAGGCTGCCCGTCTGTGCTGAATGACCAAGAGTGGCTAGCTCCTGGCCTCCCGTTTAGGGTGAAATCCACACCAAAGAGGAGTGTTGTGTTTCTGCACTCAGCCTCCAGGTTTGTTTCATCCACCCGTACGGGCCCCCCACGTGCAGCACCAAGACACGTGGGTGGTCCTTACCCTCTTGCTATCACTCTTTTGTGGGATAGCAAGACCACAGTTACCGGACCACCTACCTATTCACTGTAGCGGTGACGGGAAAGATTAGAGTGGGGATAGGATTTATAGCTACTGGATGGGAAGGGAAATTTATGGTTTACTATTGATGGGTTGGGATGGGAAAGGTGGGATGGGAATTATAACAGAGTTGCGTCTAGTGTTTTCGTTACATCTGTTCCTGATGGGACCAGACCAATAACAGGCGGCACCACGTGAAGGTAACATATTAGACTTGTTATGGATGTCTACACGACCTGCGCTCCTTTCCATAACCCTACGCCGAACCTGCCCACCGGACAGGTGGCCAGGTTAGGTTAGCCCCATAGTTAGCGTATCAATACAGCGCTACTTGGAAACTACCCCCCTAAGTTTACCATATAAACTTTCGTACTACCTTAGTGTTCACGCAAGAACGATGAAGATGCTTGTAACCGGAATTGTTCTCGTTTGGGAGCGCCTTATTGTCTGTGGTAAGATGGGTTCACTCGCAAGTGTGGTACACGCCAGGCAGAGCTGTCACTCATCCCTCGGCTTTAAAGGGTGCTAACGGTGTCGGTGACGGTCGAAACAGCTTAACGGAGCTCCGGAACCAAGGCAGTCGGCATCTTAATGTAAGTACAAAGAGGATAACTATCCCCCCTTGCAATGGAAACGTGGGAGAATTGTTAGACTTTTACCCGGTCGAGACTCTATCATTCGCGTTGCTGAAGTTCGTACAAAGACTGGCACTCTACTCCGACCCGTATCCAAGTTATGTAAATTACCCATATAAATCCTTCTTATCTTGTTCTTTCTGGAGGGGGGGGAAGGTATGTTCACGCAAGAACGATGAAGATGCTTGTAACCGGAATTGTTCTCGTTTGGGAGCGCCTTATTGTCTGTGGTAAGATGGGTTCACTCGCAAGTGTGGTACACGCCAGGCAGAGCTGTCACTCATCCCTCGGCTTTAAAGGGTGCTAACGGTGTCGGTGACGGTCGAAACAGCTTAACGGAGCTCCGGAACCAAGGCAGTCGGCATCTTAATGTAAGTACAATTTCGATTATATGTATTTTTATCGGTTTTGCGTGTACTATTATATTTGGGGATTTGAACAAGGTAATACAGTCCATTTGCCACTGGCGATGCCAGCGTGAACACTTAGGTATAAGTACCTACTACAAATATACATACTTATTCTACTAATTTACGCAGGTAGATACATAGTACTAACTTTATTATTTGTTGTGATCTTATAGCTATGTAGATAGGTATGCAATGTAATGCGCGCCCGCGAATGTCGATTTGACATCGCTGACAGTTGCGTGCCTAGGCAGGCCTATATGATACATGATAATTATATCGTAGATAGGTAGGTATCTTCCATTGAGCTTCTAATTCTAACCCTTTACTACTTTGTGTTAGGTAGGTACTTTCTCGAAGCTATATTACTGCTTAGACTATATTCTAAAAAGAATGCGGACTACCTACGTCCATACCATATCTAACCAAATGCAGCTTTTTATATTGTCTAAGTGTTGCTAAAATGATTATATAGGTACTCACCATAGCTATCATGACCTGCGTATTGACTAACTAGGTACTAACTTAGGTGAGAGTAGGTGAGTACCTAGACATAGTTACGTATTTATATTACCCAAGTACCTATCTATATGGATTATGGCGTCCGACACTTACTATCACGAACAAACTAATCAAATGCGAAAGAAAATCCGGTCCCCAACTCACAACATATGTAAATATATATATATATATATATATATATATATATAAGTACGTAAGTAGGCATAGGCACTACATATTGGTAGTGTATACATACGTGCACACCAAAAAGCAACAGGGCATTCCTTCAATATAATATTATGTTCTAAGATCGCGGCGCGATGCACGTGACTTTTGGTAGTGTGCGTTTTGTTAATTATATATTAGTGTGCTGCGCATGAGACCCGCCCGCCCGCTTCCCTCACCGCGGAATGGAAGTATTGACATGAGATGCCCAATATTTTGAACGATAAACTAGCGCGCAAAACTATGTGTGCCGACCTTTGGCTCTAGGATGTTTATGATTATACTACTGGATGTATTTGTTTTCCAAAATGTTATCTAAAATGATCATGAACTGAGCTATGCTTCTATGTAAATAATTTTAGGGATTTCATGCTCTATAAGTCGTTTATTTACGACTAAACATGCGCTAAAATTCGTGATATTACAGGGATGTTTCGAGGCTTATAACTATCATGTGAAGATTTTTTTTACAAATCGGTGCCAAGACAAGCCTAGATAATGAAGAGATAAATCGATATCATGCTTAGTTCTGGACCTAAAACCTCAAATAAGGGAGTGATCATCCTACGGCGTTTGTATGGAAAAGTTACCGGCCAGTTCAACCTTAAGGTTAAATAATGATGTGCAAAATACCTAAATACAGTACGGATACAAAAAATTCAATTCTCCCTGTCTGAATCATCTTCATCTGTTTCAGCCAACACATCCGGAACTGCTCCGTCAGGCTTCATATTTATATATTCTTCATGATTCCTGACTGGAATGATATTTTTTGGCATAGCTCAACCAGATTTTTTTGATTCCTTGTGTTAAAGTCTAATGGGCCCATCAATGACACTTGGAGTATTGGCTCTAGACCTCACTATAAAGTGAAAATTCAATTCTTTTTTTTGCTATCTTGGAAAAACCCTTGCTGGAACGTAATTATTAAGGTGTTTTTTATTCGAAATGCACAATCCTTAAAGAAACAAAGCTAGTGAGAAAGACTTCCAGTACATAAATTCAAAGTGTTTCAAAACAATCATGGTGTAACCTGTAGGATTAGTTCTAGCGTTTTTAATAATAGTTGGCCACTCAGATGGAGCTAAAACTGTTTTGTTACAGATAAAACTATCAATTGGTCTATGGATGGAGTCTATAGGGATCATTGTGTGTCCAAGTAACAAATTAGTTATGTACTTTGATTTTAGCAATGGTGGTTGTATGAAAAATAATGGACTACCATGGATATCAGTGCTCGATTTCTATTATGTCCAGCACAACTATCAGCATTTATTTCAGTATGTGGACCTTTAGTTTCTGACAAAATCAAATATTTAAAGAAGTAACATTTTCGTTACAATCTCTCCTTCCATGACATTCACCTCACTAGAAACAATATCAACTTGTGTGCTACTTTCGTAGTTATTTTCGTTATAGAACAATTTATGATAATCAATTCCACAAACAATTTATGATAGGTGCACAGACCAGCAAAGCGGGGTTTGGGTCGGAAAAGAAAATGGAGGATAAAGACGTTTTAAAATCTTTTCTACAGCAAGACGAAAATGATAGCTATAAAGTGCATGCAATGAGCTTGAAAATGCAGAGCGAATGGCTAACTATAGGTGAATTTTGTATCCCTCTGGCGTTAAAGTGGCGCACCTTGATATACGACTGGTCTCCTGCCTTATTAAAATTCTATCTAAACGCCTTTCAGATGACCCTCCCAGACCAAAGTAACTTAGTAACATGGGGGAAAGCCACCGAAAAGTCTTGCGGTATTTGTCGGGAGGCGATCGGTACAGCTAGGCACTTGCTGGTAGGATGCAAGGTGCTCCTTGATAGGGGTCATTATTCACGTCGCCATGATAGAGTCCTCGAAATCATACGTGAAGCCGCGAGTCTCTCGGTAGCTAGAGCAAAAAAAAGTCAGACCACGAATAAACGACACGTCGATTTTGTAAAAGAAGGGTCATCTACAAAATCTAAATCCAAGCCTTACTCCATCTTAGGCGCAGCTCCCGATTGGACTCTTTTCATGGACACGTATGAAAAACATTACAAAATTCCTGAGGATGTTGGTATTTCGTCGTCCAGACCAGACATATTTTTATACTCAAAAAATCTAAAACGCATAGTACTTATAGAACTTACTGTGCCGTGGGAAACAAACATACCTAAAGACCACACAATAAAAACAAACAAATATTATGACCTAACAAATGAATTAACCAAAAACGGTTATGTGTATAGTTTATATGCTGTAGAGGTTGGAGCAAGGGGTATACCAGCGAAATCCCTATATAACCTACTTAAAGACCTTGGCCTACCAAGAACAACCATAACTTCCATCCTAGAACGTGTATCTAAGGCGGCATTAGTAGGATCTTATCAAATTTGGTTAGGTAGGGGAGGAGGCTCGAGTGGTGAAGGAGAGCATTGATATATCATAAAGGGGCCCCTTAATCCTACTCCTGGGTTGCAAGTCCCAGGCCCCTCTAGCCTCTTCCTCTGCAACGCGATGGACCCGGCACCCGCACGGTGAATCCATGGAATGCTAAGTAATTCGTCTCTGTGTGGATTCTGGTGTAGTATAAAGTAACGCTCTTAGCATATAAGCGTGTTAAAGACTTTTTGTAAGTTAAAATTTAGGACTACGGAAGAAGAATTAGCATTCTTGCTCTTATTTTCGTCTTCTAAAAATAGCTGCTTGGACTTGTCTTTCTCCTTGATGTGATTTTTGATGAAAAATATTTGTGCTTTCTTCAAAACATACAAATAATAACATATTCGAATTGAAAACCGTGCTCCTTATTTTGAAGTTGGTTTAAAAGTAAAAAATAACGTGCTGAAGTCGGTGCCATGAACACAATATCGAGCCCTGTCTTCTAAATTAGGAAAATAATTATTCCCTTAATTTTATTTGAAAAAAATATATTTATTTACTTTATTTCGCGATATAAACTTCAATATACGTACCAACTGTATTAAATCTGGTAAATAAATATTAGTACCTATCTTTTAAAGCACTTCAGTAATGTACGTTAATTGTGTCTGTGTGACTATCTTCGATCTTCTGTCTATCAGATAACCAAAAGTGACTTAATAATTTAATTATAAGGTATAAATAGGTGCCTGCTTACAAGTTTTGTAACGAAAACACATAGTACATACCTACCAGCTAAATGAAAGTTTGTAATCAGTGACTTCTAAATTACAATAAGTTTTTAAAAAGCACTACATACAAGTAAGCATGTGCTATCGTGGACCACATCGTTGTTTGACATGAGGGAAGATAGTGGCCAAACACAAATCTATACAATAATAAATCAATCAATAGGGACCTATTTGAATTATTGTTATCATTACAAAAGTAATGCGTTTTGGTGCAGTATGTCCTTGAAAACAGGAGGAGTTATTTTATCGTCCTCTGGTGCAAGTTTTAGTGATAACTGCATGATATTTTTAATCCTGGACTGTAAAACAAAATAACTTTTGTATAAAAGGTTGACCACAGCATCAACTTAGGTTAAAACATTAGTTTCGTTACATTTTGCTGCTGAAGTTGACATTATTCAAAAGATGCTGTTTGGAATGTGCTCAATACAATTCAAAGCTAAATGTACTCTTAAACTAATGAAAACTAATTTAAATTTTTTTAAGCTATTTATATAGAGAGCGATGATTATTGCATCGGAATTGTTACCATAACGAACTTGTCACAAGCAAAACACGTTTATTGCTACTTTTTTGTCGCAAACGATCTAATTATTGCTGTATTCTGTCGTTTGCGATAAAATTTGGTTTGGGTAACGATACTGTTTTTGGAGATTTACGTAGCTTACATAAATTTTGCCAATGTCGCTTACTTTAAAAATGTATACTGTATTACTAACGATAAATTAGCATTTTCATATAACTCTTTGATTGGTCCATTTTAGCTGGAAAAGTGCACCTATCTGTTATAGTTCAAAATGTCGCTTACCATATAAATCGCAATTTCGGAAAAAATGTCGCTTACGGTAAGTAGGCGGTCAGGGCTCGATATTGTCACTTTATGCACATAGCCACGCGAGTTACTTAAAATGCGACTAACATGACTAAGTACCTCTAAACATTGAGCTTACTTTGAGGTAGATACGGTATTAGATGAATGTGCAACAGGTGTGCGAATTTGAACGCTTAATATTATGCATTTAAAATTACAATTGTCAGCACAGTGCCATTGGAGCAACTATTCCTGTGATCTCTCCCTATTCTGCTACATCAAGGAGTTGTTGATAATAACTGATAAGTATACTGTTGGTATGTTGAGATTCTGCATGGAGTGAATGCCATGAAGATTTTTAGTGCTTATTTTTCAGCATAGATAAAACATTTTTTTTTAATGTTGCCAATTTCCATCATTAAAAATTACGAAATAACTTATTAAAATTTTTACCTTGCAAATTTTAAACTTTAAAACTTAAATTAACTATTACACATTTATAAATGTTACACATTTATAAAAAAAAATATTACTCGTTTTAGTTATGCATCTATCACCTCAAATACTGAGCTGATTCACCAACAAGAGTTGCCATTACAATTAAATAACCCACATCTGCAAATATTTTTTTCAGTTCATGGACTACAATTTAAAATAACAAAAAACAATGCAGTTGAATTTTGAAAATTTTCCTTTTTTGGCACTCTGTTAAATATAGAAGATTTTCCTATGTCACTTGGGTCCATTGTGAACAACAAAAGTTAAAAACATAAATATAACAAATAGTGAAAAATTTTACATCATTTTATGATTTGGTAAAATGATGTACGCACACCATCTTTAGATGCAGTTGTCGATAGCTTTCTAATAGAGCTTAGTATGGTAGACCAACAACCAATAAGTAACATTAAAAAAAGCTTGGATATACGACAACTAGGTACCTAAAATCACGTCTTACTTGGTCTTTTCTAGTATACAACATTACTAAATCCCTTTTAACAAAATTGGATGTAAACGTCATAAGCACATTGAAGTCATGGTTGGGGCTTGCACTTTCGGCTGACCCATCTACATTATTTAGGGATAAAACTAATTTTGGGATGAAATTAAAGAAACCATCGGAGCTCTATAAACACCTCAGAGTTACCAAATGCATGTCTTATTAAAATCTCAAGACAATGTAGTCGCATCTATCCCAAAAGACAAAAGTGCCTCCGACCTTGATTCGAGGCTTCAATTCCACAAATAATTTATGATAGGTGCACAGTCCAGCAAAGCGGGTTTAGGGTCCAAAAAGAAAGTTCAGGATAAAGACATTGTAAAATCTTGTCTTCACTCCATGCAGAATGTCAACATACCAACAGTATACTTATCAGTTATTATCAACAACTCCTTAATTTAGTAGAATAGGTAGAGATCACAAGAATAGTTGCTCCAATGGCACTGTGTTGAGAATGGTAATTTTAAATGCATAATATTGAGCGTTCAAATTCGCACACGATCCTCTCGGCTCGCCGCTTCTCGTTTGATTTCGAGTACTCTATCGTGCCGACGGGAATAATGACCCCTATCAAGGAGCACCTTGCATCCTATCTATAAGTGCCTTGCTGTACCTATGGCCTCCCGACAAATGCCGCAAGACTTTTCGGTGGCTTTCCCCCATCTTACTACAAGTCATGAAAGGCGTTTTCAGTGTTGGAAGAATATTTCCAAAAAAGTTTTATGTTTTTAATATTTGTTAAATACACGTGCGGGGCGAGTCTGCTAGTCAGCTAATGCATAAAATCTTCCTTCCGTAACCTACACAAATTTGGCCACACAACAGTCAAAAGTAAAATCATAAAATTTATGGGGAACTAGCAATCTGTCTAATGTCCATGGTTCTTCAGTTAAAAAAAGCACATTGTACAATTTAATATTGATTCTACTTTGAGCCAGTTACAAAAGTCGTTTCAAGAACAATGCTACAGGCTTGCCGGTAATTTGTTTCCATAATTACACTAGTGACATTGGTATGTGTGTATATATGTATGTACATACTCATAAGTTACTCATATCACTGATAAGTGGATGACCATGAAGTGCAATCGCTTATTAGAGTATAGCCTTTTTCTGCAAACAATTTCATTTCATCAAATTAATTTCATAAGCTGCGATGTCCAAACTAGGCTAATCAATGTCTGCTGCAGTCATTACTTGGATTGTTGACGTTGGTAGTGGCATTTACTACTAAGTGCATTGGTGCTTTAGAAGGCATGTTGATCCGTTGGCCCAACTTGTTGTCTTAGGACGGCATTCTTTCTTCGGTTTAGCCCATATCGGCTCTGAATTCCTTTTGTTTCAATTGATTACCATTGCATAGAGATTAAATGGTGGAAGAGCATTATGCGAATGCTCACCTGGCTAGCTATCACCCTGAAGTAGAAAATCTGTCGCCAAGCATCTAACAGTTTGTTCCGGCAGTCCTTGAGAGCCAGTAAAATTATGGGCACATGAGACTTAACAATTGTATACCTCAGGGTGACGGGCCAATTTTTCCTCTCGTTATTTAGGAGAGAGGAGGTGAACAATTTTGCTGTAAGATTAATTTATTATTACTACAAGATGTGAGAATTGGCTTGGCCCCAGGTCTAGCCGGCAGGTCCTAGAAAGCTACTGTTCTTTCTTTCTTCTACTTACGTCAGCAAATGATAAAAAATATCTTGAACAATGGAACCGAAAAAAATCTGGTGGTAGGCTTCGGCCGCGGCTTGTCACCACCCATCAGTCGCCAAACGGCCTAGTCGTTTTCCGGCATGATCTCTGATGAAGCTACATCGAAGGGCGGGTCGAAACAGTTGCGTCATCGAAAACGACTGAATTTACACACAAAGCATGTTTGTAGCATCCCGATGGGTAGTTCCGGAGAGCAGCGGGATCCGAGGCACGGTTCTCCGCTGGCCGACCGCAGATAGTAGGGGGCCCAAGTAATGTGCTAGCCACACACGAAAGGCTGCCCCGCCATCTTGCGAAAAATCCCGGGAATGCGCCATCGTGCCGGTTGGCGACCGGAAGAGAGGACCCGACCCGATGGACATTCTTGGGGGAGCTCGGGCGTCCCTGCGGTCTCCGAGCTAGCTATTCTTTGATGTAGCATCTTGCGTGTGTGTGTCTGAGTTAGTAGGTGACGCCTCGTTTCACTGCCGCCCTTCTCATACCTCACTCTTAAATGTATGAAAGCAAGAATCAAGAAAACGGTTTCACAGCGGATGCACGTCCTCTCACTTAAAGTGCATCTCCCTAACATCCGAGGCCTGCACTCAAATCTCAGCCCAGTCCATCATCACCTCGAGACTGCGAAACCGCACCTCTTGTTTCTAACGGAGACGCAGATCAGATGTCCGGATGACACGTCATATTTGACATACCGTGGCTACGTCCTGGAGCATTGTTTTAACCCACGTGCTGGGGCGTGCGTATGTTATTCGTGATGACATCTGTTTTCGGCGTCTCCGTAATCTTGAAGATTCCAGATTCTCTGTTCTGTGGATATTGGTAGAAACCGGTGTAGAGAACATTCTTTACGCTGGAGTATATCGATCGCACACTTGTAACCAGGAGATTACCGATTTTAAGGACTATCTAAGTGTGACGGCGGATATAGCTCAACAACGGTACCCTTCTGCCCAACTTGTGTTACTGGGGGACTTTAATGCTCACCATCACGAATGGCTATTCCCATACCAGGACACCAATCACGCTGGGAAAGAGGCGCATAAGTTAGCCCTGACCTTAAACCTCACCCAGCTTGTCAATGAGGCTATAAGGGTACCTGACGTTGCTGAGCATACAGCCTACTGCCTCGACCTTCTGATGCCCACAGATCCAGACCGCTACTCTGTGTCAGTTTCTTCACCGTTCAGGTAGCTCTGACCACTGTCTGGTGAAATCTGTATCTCTATACTCTCCGCCCGACCGCTGCCAGAAAGGCACCCGGCGGATATGGAGATACAAGTCAGCAGATTGGGATGGGATGCGGTCTTTTTTTGCATCCTATCCCTGGCCGTCTCTTTGCTTCTCTTCTTGTGATCCTTCTACTTGCGCGGATGCCGTGACTGATGTGCTGCGTCAAGCAATGGAGTATTTTATTCCATTTTGTGATGCACCGCAGACCAGCAAAGCAATTCCTTGGTTTAGTGTTGATTGCGGACGCGCTGAAGCGCTGAAACATGAAGCGTACTTAGCCTGAGTCGAGGCTTGAACCCGCAAAACTAAGGATATTCGTAACAAGAAGAAAGGCTTTAACAAGGCTGCCAAGGCATGCAAAAAGGCTGTAAAAAGGCCACGATTCGATCACATAAGCCGTGTTGGGTCCAAATTAGCTTCTCACCCTGCGGGTAGCAAAGCATTCTGGTCCCTGGCGAATTCGATCGAATCCAATTTCAGCCGCCCTAATCTACCTCCACTATTAAGGCCTGACGGATCATTGGCTCACACTGCCGAAGAGAAAGCGAACTTGTTCGCTTCTCTGTTTGCGGAGTCTTCACGTTTGGATGCAGCGGGCAAAACACCTCCATGTCTACCTCGATGCGAGGCATCAATGCCGGAAATTCGCATTCGTCAGACCGAAGTGCGTAAGACGCTTCGCAATCTAAACGTGAACAAGGCTAGTGGTCCGGACGGAATTCCCGCCATAGTCCTAAAATCGTGTGCACCTGAATTGACTCCTGTTTTGACACGTCTCTTTCGCCTCTCTCTACAGACTGGTAAAGTGCCGAAATCTTGGAAGCTCGCAAATGTGCAGCCTGTGCCCAAGAAGGGCAGTCGTGCAGACCCTGCTAACTACAGACCCATTTCAATCACTTCCATACTTTGTAAAAGTATGGAACGTGTATTGAATAGCAGGCTCCTGGCATACCTGGAAGCAAATGATATCTTCAGTGATCGACAGTACGGGTTTCGCCGAAACCGGTCAACTGGGGACCTTCTTGCGTATGTCACTCATATCTGGAGCGAGGCCATTGATATGCATGGAGAAGCGCTCGCCGTCTCTCTAGACATTTCAAAGGCCTTCGACAGGGTATGGCACGACAGTCTTGTGAATAAGCTTCCATCGTATGGCTTACCCGCTGGCCTGTGCTCTTGGATTTCCGACTTCTTGAGGGAAAGATCGTTACGAGTTGTCCTTGATGGATGTTCGTCCGATCAATTGGCAATAAATGCCGGGGTACCTCAAGGGGCGGTTCTCTCTGCTACTCTCTTCTTGCTGCACATAAATGATCTGCTTAAACCCGGTATCGTTGGGTATGCAGATGACAGCACAGTTGTAGAGAGGTATATATCCGATGCGTGGGCCGGCGATGTACAAATCCAGTCTCATAGAGAGGCGATGGTCGAGCGAATGAATTTGGCCCTAGAGGCAGTCTGCGAATGGGGTGACGCTAATTTAGTCAAATTCAATGCTACAAAAACCCAGGCGTGTCTCTTTAGTGCTAAACAGAGTCTTTTCTCTCTCACTCCTCTCTTCCGAGGTGTGCCTGTGCCGATAACGAACCAACTCGAGCTACTAGGTGTAACTCTTACACCAAAACTCAATTTCTGGTCATACATTGAGTCCAAGGCTAAATTAGCTGCGAAAAAGCTGGGTGTTCTCTGGAAAGTGCGGCGGTATTTCACATCGGGACAGCTCCTAAACCTATATCAAGCTCAAGTCCGGTCTTGTATGGAATACTGCAGCCATCTCTGGGACGGTTCGGCAAAGCACCAGCTCGAAGCCTTGGACTCGATATATAACCGAGCTAAGAAGCTCATTGGTGACGTTGCGTTGGTGGAGGCTAGACTCCAAAGCGTCGAGCATAGACGCAAAGTTGCTAGTTTATCGGTTTTTTACAGGCTACACTTCGGAGAATGTGCGATCGATTTACACAACCTTATTCCCTCCTCTCCTTTTTTTCATCGGACAACAAGACGCACAGGAACACGGCATCCATACATGGTCGATATCCCGAAAACACGCACAAAGCGTTTTAAATCTAGCTTTATAATGCGTACGGCCGAATTATGGAACACCCTACCAGCGTCACTATTTCCCGATATATATAATCTGGCAGTCTTCAAGTACAGAGTAAACAGGTATTTGCTAGGCAAGCATGCTCCACCGTCGATCGCGTCGTCACTTTCCATCAGGTGAGACTGCGGTCAAATGCTTACTTATTATGAATTTAAGTAACTTTTTTTTTTAAATATTTAAAAAAAAAAAGTTACTTAAATTGTAATTTTTATTTATTAATATTGTCTGACATGTATTTAATAATCTCTACATTTTGGTACACAGGTTTTGTTCATAAGTGTGAAGAGACACTAAAATAAAATTAATAATTTAAAAAATAGCAATAGCCGACTGCATAAAAGACTATTTAAAAGTAATGCATTAAGGGTGAACTGGCCGGCCCGTTTTCCATACAAATGTCGTAGGGTGATCACTCCTTTATTTGAGGATTTAGGTCCAAAACAAAGCATAATACCTTGAGAGTTATCGAGCCTCATAACTTTCAAATTAATTATCTTTTTAAAATTTCGGCATCATACAAGCCTAGATAATGACGAGATCAATCGGTATTAAGCTTAATTCTGGACCTAAAATCTCAAATAAGGGAGTGATCACCCTACGGCGTTTGTATGGAGAAGAGACCGGCAAGTTCAACCTTAAAAGTCCGAAACAAGATTGAGAATAGAAAACAAGACTATACATCGATTTTTGGCTTTACATTGTAATTTTGGCAGTCAAATGTGGGAAGAGTTTATAGACTAGGTAATAAATTTTAATATGAGGACTGATTTGACTACCGATTCGAAAATTGTACATTAAAAACAACAGAAAATAAATCAAAACGTTTATGTCTATTTTGTTGTGGAAATGCCCGTTTAAATATTAATAGACCTTCTTATATCTTTTATCCTGGTTTTATAACCCTTCTAACCATCTTTTTAAAACATATTTTTACGGTATATATGCTAGAAATTTTCATTTTCCTTGTTCCCCAGGCCCGTGCCATAACCTGGCGTTTGCTCGCCGGGTACCTCCCCGCTAACTCTGAGCGTCGCGCCGAAACCCTCGAGCGGAAGCGAGCGGACTACAAACACCTTGTGAAACAATACTACGACGCAGAACGAGATGATGACACATATCGACAGATACATATTGACATACCAAGAATGAGCCCGTTGGTGGCCTTGTTTCAACAGCTCACTGTGCAGGTGAGTCACTCATTGTATACGTAACTACTCTGTATTCTGAGGTAAGTCACTACAAGCACCATGTGAAACAATGTATGTATCAGCCGGATCGTCCACTGCTGAACACAGCCTTCCCTTAAGGGGGTATTTGCCATAATCCCCACGCTTGGCTTGGGGATCGCAGTGTAAGATAGCAGTTCTTTAGAAGGCGCTGCTGCCCACCTTCCAGTATTTTTCCCTTAGTCGCCTCTTACGACACCCACGGGATGATATGGGGAGGTGCAATCCTAACCTGGCACCCCACAGGGATCTGTGAAACAATACTACAAGCATATTCTGAACCAATACAATTTAAATTATTGTGACTTACATATTATGTAAGTCACTGTCCGAAACAATACTTTGATGCAGAATGAGACGCCTGCACAAATCGGCAGATATAAATAGTTATATCTACACTAATATTATAAAGAGGAATGATTTCATTTGTATTTGTACTCAAAGAATAAACATAAAAACTGCTGGGCCGATTTGGATGGAATTTCATAATAGTTTGAGACCCGGGGAAGCACATTGGATATTTTTTTATTCAACTGCGCAAAGAGGCTAATTGTATTGCGCGATAACAGAGTCGCGGCCGGAAAGCTAATCGAGGCTAATCCTGTTGGCTTTGTTACAACGGCTCACTGTACAGATGAGACTACTCATTGTATATGTGACTACTCTGTACTCTGAGGTAAGTCACTACAAGCAGACATATACATCAACAGATACGTGTGTATTTACTCTGGTAAGTCACAACAAGCTCCTTATGAAACAATACAATAAGTCACAGTCTAAAACATTATAAAATAAAATAAAAAATAAAAATAGCCTTTATTTCTACTACCATTACATAAAATTTAACAAAATTTAACTTTATACATATAATAAATATTTTAAGTAATAGTCGCCTCTCTGGCGTAGGCCTCCCCTAAATCTCTCCAACGTTCTCGATCCCGCGCCATCTGCACCCATGCGGGACCACATCTTTCTGAAAAGATGTCTCTCCATCTTTTCTTTTGTCTCCCTTTTTTCCGCTTACCATCACGTGGGGTCCACTCGGTTACTTTCTTGGTCCATCTGTTATTTTCTTGCCGACAAATATGTCCCGCCCAATTCCATTTCAAGATTCTTGTTCTTTCTTTTACATCAATTAATTTTGTTTTATTTCTAATATCTTTGTTACTTATTTTTTTTTTTTTTTTTTAATTAATAAAAATTGTCTAAAACATTACTTTGATGACAAATATAAATAGTTTTACTCCCCTTGCATAATCACCAAGTAAATAAAAATTTTGCACTTACCACATTTAGATTTAAATTTTTTGATTGATAATAAAATGAAATTTTCGGGGTACCTGATAGATCGAGCAAGTTTTTAAACGAATATTTTTAATGTGATTTTTATTAAAGGGCCTTTGAAGTTTTGAACATACTGGGTAATTTTATCCTTCTTAGCATTTAATTTATTTTTTTATTCCATGCAAAGATCTAATTATAGTAAATGTTACCATACTGAATTGGCCTATCTATCAACTTAGCACACAAAAAATCAAGCATCTACCGCAATAATTCACGTCACCATAAATAAAAATCTCATCGTACTCGGCGATATGAGAAAAATTAAAAATAAAAGTCATAACTCCGAAAATATGAAAAATCGCGGAACATACATGGGGGTGATTTATGAAATGAAATGAAATTTATTCACTTAAAATAGGGTGTTACATTGGTATTAGGTTTTTATATTAGTGCTCCTATTTTGCCGTTACTCGGCATGTGAATTTGCAACAAAAAAAATTATTTTAAATGGTATTTATACAATTTATGAGTTATATAAAAAAAGCATATAATTCAATATCAAATGTTAATTATTTAAAGATACAAAAACGAATGATGTCAGTGTATAAAATTAAAAAGTATGGAAGCAATGCAATATATCATTTCAATATATATATTAAAAAAACGAAATATGAAGGTATATTTTTTTTAAATACTAAGTATATAAATCAATGTCAAATGCGTGGTCACCATTAATAATAATTAGGTATGACAAAAAAAATAAAAAAAAAAAACTGTATAAAACTTGGTATGTCAAAAGAATTGTGTATAGAATATAAAATTTAAATGTCAATTATTATTAGATTAAATGTTTTATTACCTTAAAAATATGTTATTTACATCTTAGGAAAACTCAAAAATTATTTTATACAATAAAAACGTTTTTCATTAAGCCAAGTTTTAAGTTCTTTTCGAAATATTCTATAAGGAGGCTCTTTTAGAGATGTTGGTAGTTTATTGTAAACAGTGATACACATAGCATAGCGGTTCTTCGGAAACAGTTTCAATTTCGTGGTAGCCGAGAACAAGTCTCTGTCCATCTCTTGTATTTAGTGGATAAACATCTTTAGCTGTCGTAAATAGATCAGAATGATTACGTACAAATACTGCCTTTTTAGATGCCTAATTTAGATAGCCCTCTTCGTATATCACTACTTCTTAGGACACCTTGTATAAAATATTCAATTTTATGTATATTTGTAATGATTGATAACACATGTAAAATTAGATTGTTCTTTGATATACATAATCACAATACTAATCATGTATATGTGGGCAAACTGATTATTTATCTATTGTCGTAAGATCAGGCAGGCCTGTATTATTTTATCAGTTGACAATAATTATTTTCTGATTCTGATTCTGAACGGTGAATGCTGTGCAGTACCATTCAGAACATATGAAGTGTTCTAAACAATGGAAGCAGTGGTGTTGGGCCATTGTTAGAATTCCGCCTCGAGCTGAAGCCTCACTGCATGGGGGAAGGTAATTTGCTAATGTTCGCCTGGCTAGCTACTACGATTAAGTAAAAAATCTGTCGTCAAGCTCCTAACAATATTCGGACAGCTGTTCTTGAAATCCAGCATTTCTAGGTAACCACATCATCACTGACCAACAGATGAGATACTGGTCAATGGCTTACCTATCAGCAGTATGTTATGGGTTGGGACAGAAGCAATAAGGACAGACAGTATCGGCAGTCTATATATAACATATACAAAATATTGTCTTCAGGTGATGTTCGAGCGAATCCTGTACATCTGGGCGATCAGACACCCAGCCTCAGGGTACGTCCAGGGCATCAACGACTTGGTGACGCCCTTCTTCATGGTGTTCCTCCATGAGGCGGCGCCGGGGCAGGAGCTGGACAACTTCCCCCTGGACAAGCTGACCGAGGAACAGAGGGATATCATAGAGGCTGACTCCTTCTGGTGCTTGTCCAAATTCCTCGATAGCATTCAGGATAATTACATATTTGCTCAACTCGGGATTCAGTACAAGGTAACAAATACGATTTTTAAATTTTTTAAAGAAGAATTGCAAAATGTGTACTTTACTTACTGTATTGTACTGTACGATATCAGCTGGATTATCCACTGCTGAACAAAAGCCTCTTCCATTAGGGGGAAGGTTGCCATAATCCCCACGCTTAGCAGGCGTCTTGGGGATTGCAGTGTAAGGAGGGCAGTTTTTCAGCAGGCGCTGCAACTCAACTGGTGTTTTCCTATCGTGGTCTACTGTGACTCTCACAGATAGATAATATATATGCAACAAACGTAGATTAGATAAATGCCTTATAAATAAATAAATATTCCTTCGGGTGGTAGGGCACCGGTAATATTTTTTTTTGCAGTGCACCTGATGTCTAGTAAAGCGTCGGAACATTAATTCAAATGCGTATATTATTGTTTCCTACGGCAAGTAAATTTTATTCTAGGTGCTATAGTCAGTTTTTTTTTAACAAACAAGTACTGAGTATGTCTCTCGCACATTTCCGATATAGACAGAGTGAGATGGGTCATTGCCGTCATTGGTCAATGCCTTTGTTCTTGTTTTGAAATTGTTTAGGCTCGTTCATATTGAATTCTTCTAAAATGTACTGTAGAGATAATAATGTATTATTTTAAGATTTAAATTTGCATATTCCTAATTCTTAGTGTATTCGTAACAAATTTTTTTGTTCGCGTTATGTTAAAGGATGAACTTTAATTGAGAGGAAGCTTTGGGATTTCAAATAAAACCGGCAATTCTGCTTGTACTTGACTCTGTATTATGTTATCATATTATAATAAACAAACAAGAGTGCTATATAGTACAAAAAAAAATTACGGTAACTGACGTACGGTACAAGAGGTTAGATATATGCCATGTCCCTAGGTGCAAGAGTATTTTTCTCTGGAGACAATATAGCCAATAAGTATTTATCTCCAAAAATATGTAATATACTTAGTAAGGAAAACATTAATTCACTCAGTCTCTACAGAATTAAATCAATAATAACACATGATGGAATGGCTTAAAGAATATGATTATGACAATACTGAAAAACTACTAGAAAGAGTGGAATAAAAACACATTGGAACTCTAATCCACATCACCTACAAAAAATAGTACATTGTACATCGAGGGGAGAAATAGAACTTTCTCCCGAGTGATACATGGGTGCTTTATACTACACCTACGAGGAAAATAAAATCATTCTACGTTTTCTCGTACTTACCTTAAGACTTCTCAGGCAGTAAGTTCTTTATGACTTCTTGAGCTTAATTTCTTATTTCTGGTGGCGTCATCATTATAAAATCGTCACTTTCACTATCAAATGACATTTTGGAAAATTATTAAGAATAATTAAAAGCGTACTTTTAAAATTTCAATTTAATAAAAAACTAAATTTAACCAAACATAACAAATTGCCGCGCTTTTTTTCTCGTAGTGCAAAAAAAGGTTGCCAACCTCCTTTCATTGAAAATCGAGTACAAATAAAAATCACACCTCTTTTTTCTAATTATACGTGATATAAAACCTTTTTGAGATTGAATTTTTTTATGTAAACAGCTAAAAACAAAAGAACGCTACCAGGGCAGGTATGGATTTTCATACAACATTCCTTCACCGCTACGGAGTGAAGGAATGAAAATCCATATAACTTTCCACGCTGTACATTTATAAGGGAAAAATGACAAACTTTATAACATGTTTTTGAACGAGTAATGAGACGTTTTATGAGTGGGTGTGTTATAAGAAAATATTTCATAAACCTAATCCTTTTATTTTGCTTGTATCTCCGATGCTGATACATATTTCAAATTAAATGTCTGTATTGTTTAAATAATTATGGGAATGAAACTGCCTTCTGCAACACAATGAAAACTCCATCGCGGGCAGGGATTTCGCCATTAAATTGTACGTTATTCTTATACAATAAAGGTATTTGTATATGATGCGACAAACGTTTGTATGTTTTAGCCATAAGCTTAGGATGTACCAACAGTGAAGGATGAACGGTGTTACAAAAAAATATATGTTAATGTGTGAGTGACATAGTGTTGTCATGACTCAGGCGTAATATTATCGATATCGACAGATTTACTGGTTGAATCATAGGGCACCTTAGTATGAAATTATGCCCTATATACCTAGTTCATTGAGACCATTGTATTGACCGTAAACAACACTGAAATCACAGAGATGCAAAATGTGCAATTTTATTCACTTGGGTATCTTATTTTTCCAGTCATTATGATTTAAAAACTAAACTACTTAACTGATTATGATGAAATTTCAATGAGATCAATCTAATAGTATATCCTATCAGACAAAATAAGATATTTCAAATAAAAACCAAACCAAATTCCAAAACATGAATATATAGAACCTCCTATTTTTTTTGAGTCTGTTAAAAATAAAACTCATTCAAATTTTAAGTCAAACGCATTTATTGTAGGTGAAAAATTGTACAGCTCTTTTAAAAGTCAAACTACTATAACTCTCATCGTAAAAAGATGAAAATAAAACTTACCATAGCTAAGTATTATGATAACCATTAACAAAATCATTAAGCTGCAATATACAGATTCTGTAATCAGTATATATATCTATATTTATCTGAATATCATTTGTGTAATGAAATGATATCCGGCAGCAAATTAGTGCACTCATCAACCCTTTTATCACATAATATAAAATTGTTAGAAATCTGTAAGAACACAAACATTATTATGCGCGAACATTTATTTATTTTAAATTCCACTCTGTAAAATAACCATATGTATAAAGATACCCATATTTTATGACAGAAGGTATATGTCCAATTGTTTATTGAGGAATAGGGAACTTTTCACAGAAACCATCAAATAAAAAATTTTGAATAATATATCTTGTGAAAATATTTGCTCCCTCATTCATAAACGCTCAATAAGCTATAAACTGATCTGTCAACGTCTCGCCAATTATTATATAATTATATTATTTATTTAACTAATTTATGATGAAGCTAACTACCGATTATTTTTGAGGTTCAAATATGTACCCAAACAGACATGTCGAACCTACAGGACGGCGATTCTCGTGCAGTGATATGAATATCATGGTAGATAAATATCGAGAAAACATGGCGAATATCGAGTCGTGTAGTTTTGTGTTATTCTCGCAATATCCCTGAATAAATATCAAGCCGACACAAAACATTGCGATATCGGGATTATCATTATACTTTCTATACACATGAACACAAGTTCATCTGTGCACATATTTTAATATCTACCACTCGCGAGTATAGCATTTTTGTGAAAAGTCGATATTTTTGGGATATTAATAGTCTATAGGTGACACGGAATAAATATTGAGAAGCGATAAATTTATCCCAATTTTGAGAATTGCCCCCCAGGTCAGACACGAAGTATCGACTTAATCGATACTTGTGACGTCAGAACTTTGTCAAGCCCTATCGTAAACAAATAATTTATAGTTTTTCGCAAAATACCAGCCAACTCTACATTTAGCAATGTAATTTGATGATAAGTATCAAGAGAAACCTATTATCTAATATTTCCTTAGTTCTTATGACTCATTTTAAAACAAAATGACGAAATAATGATTATCAAAAAAGCAGTAAACATAAACATAAATTACCTGTGAAACGTGTATTTATTCGGGTTATTAAGTCTTGTAGCCTCACATTCACTCACTGAACAACACACCATGTTTGCAGAATACATATTTTATACTTTAATCGTAAGATATTTGAGCAAATTCACAAAATTCGCGCCGACTTGGAAGCGGCCGTGACGCTATGGCCTCTTACTCGCGTAAAAAATGACATACCGTCTTCTTGTTTCGCTATCTCTTTTTCTCTCGCGACGGTCTGTACCTGCTTAGAACCTTTCACCATAGAACATATAATAATACTACGTATAGAATGGACACTCCTCACCCCCCACCAAAACGAGCTGTCTTCACCCCGCCACCGATTCTGAGCTGTCGCTGAGCTGACTTGAGTACGAGACGCGCAACTCGCGCACGATGACGTGACGACGAAGCGTGACGATTGTACGAGTATTTTAAAAGTTGAGAATTGGGTACTCTTGTGCTGTTTACGGTTGCTTATCAACTAAATGAGAAAAGGATAAGAGTTTTTGTAGATTCCCTGAGGATAAAACGAGGTAAGTCATTCTTCGTAACCTATTACGAAGTAACTATTCGTAACTTCATAACCTATTTGTCGTTCCTCAGTTATATAGTAGGTAACTTATTAAAACCGGTAATTTACAGTAGGTATTGAAAAAATACAAACATTATACTTTATCTTTGTATTTTATTCAAACTGCTATTCAAATAATGTATATTTTAGAAGATTTTCGTTTGCAAAAAATATCCGTGGATATCGACTTCGTTTGCAGCGAAACAAGTATCTTTGTTACCTATACATAGACCTATACCTACCATAGAGAAAAGCAATCCACATACCGACCTTCGCTACGGTTGACAAGCGGCACACTTCATGATTGTTTATTATACGAGAATAACATAAGTTATTGTTTTGATTGTAATGATTATCATTACTTGTATAAAAATGTGAACTTGGAATGATACATTTTGTATAGTGTAGGTATCTATTATTGTATAAGTAATGGAGTGTAATGTGAAGTAATGTTATACCTACTCGGTTGTGTGTTCCTGCGTCGTACATGGAGTTGAATTGTTATGCTTGTAATTAATGTTTCTGAAGGTAGGTAAGGTACACATAACCTACGAAATCTAATAAGTCATAATAACAGCATCAAAAGATTGTTGGGTAAGTAAATACAACAATATTCATACGATGACAACCTTAGACTACATGCACACATTTACGCGTGTACATTTGTGTAGTGTCTGTGTAATAGGTAGTTAGAACGCGGCTTTTGTATAGAGAATGAGTCGAGTGTCCAGGCTGAGCTTTCACTCCCACACTTCGTAGGTCTTTTGAGCGTAGCGAAAAAATCCTATGTCTATGGTTTTAGAAAGGGTCAGCGACACCTAGTTGATTATTAGTGAACTAACTGACTAGGTTTACTTTCCATTGAACTGTTAGATGTCGCTTTACCTCAATTATTGGGTCGTCATTAAACACGTTATATGATATAAAACAATATTGCAATAGTATATATATATATTCTTTTTTTTCCATTTATTTTCATGTATCAACAAACAGTACACACAATAAAAAAAATGCAAAAAAGTTTAAAGACAAAACATATAACTAATTGCGATACCAACGACGTATTATTTTATATTTTACAAATTGTTTGTTAAGTTGCTTAATATATGCTTCACTAAAATTATAAAAATTTAAAGGAAAATTTATTATTTGAATTACAAAACGGTCTCAGCTGCTTAAGGAGAAACTATGATAACAAGATCAACGTAACCTGTTGTACTTACTTTGAGAAATCAATTTGATGACATTTGGCATGGAGGTACATAGGATACTTTTTATCATCCTCATCCATCTCCACGCTGGTGTAACTCTGGGGCGCAGCTTGTAATAGCTCGCTTCGGTTAACCATATTCAGATAATGACCCGTAAACTCTAGTTAAGTATAAGAGTTTATTGGCTTCGTGACATTTTCGCGATTTGACTTGAAATTAACAGAATGACCGCGTTGTTAGGTAGGTACAACACCTTCCTTACGTTGAGACAGTAGTGTACACTACTGTAAGCTTTGATTCAGAATATCTGACACTGCGGGTGGTATCCATCAAGACGGGACTCATGCTAAAGAGACCTACCACCTAATGCTACCAACCAATATCGCCCCTGAAGTCTCTAATATATGATAGTTAAACCTTTGGCCACTATCTCTACTGTTGAAAAGTGATGATGCCTCTAATAAGATCGCTGCGCGCAACGGGCTTAGGACAAGGGAGCAAGGCTATTGGTGATCTTTTTCTACGCACATCTCTAGTGGATATGCACCTTTACCTAGAAATAGTGGCACTCAAGAATAACTTTTTTTTCTATATTATTGGGATGGAACAAGCCCGAGGCCCACCTGATGTTAAGTGGACTAACCTCTGCCTATAACAGACGCATTTCGTCAACGACGAATTGCACTGTGCCCGTCACACTGAGACGTCCAGTTGTTAGGTCTCATTTGCCTGTAATTTTTCTGGCTCTCAAGGACTGCTGCTGAAACACACCGTTAGGTGTATGGCAATATAAATTCTACTAGAGGGAGGCGGTTAGCCCTAGCATTCGCAAAATGCCCTACCACCATGCTGTGCAGCTCAAGCTGTTAGCGGGAGTCGATCCAGTGTTCCCCTGCATGATGGTCCATGGCTATTCCTTCTGGGCCATCACTGCATTGAAGAACGCTCAACACAAAGCGTTCCTCTAAAATACTAATTTAAAACACTATACTTATATTAATTTAAAACAAAACCAATATGTCTTATATACCCCATATTGACCGCAAAAATGCTATTAACAAACACTTGCTTGTACCTATAGTTTATTAATTTAATTAACGATAGGTACGTAATCAATTTTCCACACAGTTGGCATTTAATACAGGAAAATAATTATTTACAATTTAATACAAATGTTGCAACAACAGGAAATTGTGAGGAAAATAACAATTCTATTTAGGTACCTGTTTGTGATACATATAATTGGATAACGTAATTATTTAAAATAGAATATTAGTAATATCGTTAGCAATTTGAAAAGTTTATTAAAATTACGTATTGGTTGTGAAATATTACTAGAATATCTGTCCATCCGTGCCCCGTGCATGCATCTTATTGCCCCGTGGGGTGCCGGGCTAGAATATCACCCCCACCCATTGCTATCTGTGGGTGTCGTAGGAAGCAACTAAAGGTAAAATACCGGAAGGTGGGCAGAAGTACCTTTTGAAGAATTGCTATCTTACGACGCCTGCCAAGCGTGAGGATTATGGCAAATAACAGGGGGAGGCTTTTGTCCAACTGTGAACGTTATTGCTGTTGATGCGATGTGTGTTGTGAATAGTAGATTATAAAAACAAGATAGGTAAGCTATCAATGCTGCCCGTGGGGTGCCGGGCTAGAATGTGACCCCCCATCTCAACCCGTGGATGGCTGAGGCGTCTAAGGGTGATCCCCAAGCCGCCTGCCAAGCGTGGGGATTATGGTGTATATAACCCCCCCTTTATATGGAGCTGTGTTCAGCAGTGGACTATCCGGCTGATATAATAAGCTTTAAATTATACACAAGATATATAAATAAAAGAGTGAGTGCGTGTGCTAATAGTTTGACGATGTAGTTGGCAACTTATACCCGATTTGAGCACTCCACTTTTCATCAGTAATGCGTGTAAAAAACTATAGGTCTTACTATAGATTACAACAACGTTTTCGACCTAGAATTGTAACGAAAACTTTTTTGGTTGACGGTACAAGCTCGTAACCCATCTGGTGTTAAGCGGTACCCTCTGCTTATAATCTATAATAGATGCACTTTGTCACATGTGACGAACTGCACTGCGCCCTACGACATAAAGTTGTTAAATATTATGTGCCTGTAAACACTGGCATCCATTAAACTGGAACAGAGTATTGCAATTAGAGAGTATTACTGCTTGGCGGTAGAAGTAGGTATGGTGGCGGTACTACCCAGACGATCTCGCACAAAGAGTGAAACACATAAACACTTGTTTTTTTTGTGTTTGATAGGTTAGCCTTTGACCACTATCTCACCTGATAGTAAGCGATAATGTGGTCGAAGATGTTCAGGCTAACATAGAATTACTGACTCTCAAGGACGGCTGCCGGAACACACCGATAGGTGCTTGGCGACAGATTTTCTACTTGAGGGTGGTAGCTAGCCAGGCGGGCATTCGCAAAATTCCCTACCAACATGCTATAACGACTACCATTCTAAGACGTGGACGCCTGCTAACTTGCCCTACGAAGCACAGAAGCGCTCAGCAGTAATGTCACTAGCAGTCACCCATCCAAGTCACAACCGTGGCGGAAGTTGCTTAACTTTTCTAAACGGTTAAGAACAGCTAAGCAAACTTAACTACGAGGGCTTCGTAAATTGCTAATTAAAAAAAAATCTATCCAGGTGAACCAACTCAAAGAACTAATCCGCCGCATCGACCTTCCACTCCACGAGCATCTCCAGTCGCATGGAGTGGACTATCTCCAGTTCTCCTTCCGTTGGATGAACAACCTCCTGACGAGGGAGATCCCCCTGCCTTGCACTATACGGCTTTGGGACACGTACCTCGCGGAGTCAGATGGTTTCGCCACGTTTCAACTGTACGTCTGCGCCGCGTTCCTACTCCACTGGCGGGAGAGACTCATGCAGGAGAGGGACTTCCAAGGTATGACTTTCAGTTATGGGTTCTGGAAGAGGTGACCGCTAGTGGCTTTACTAATGAGCGGGCACGTGCTTCGGAGGGCATGTTAATGATAAAATAAAATGATCCCGGTTGATGTCTTAGGAGAGCATTTTGCGAGTGCCCACCTACGTACCACCTATCTACCACCCTCGAGTAGAAAATCTGTCGCCAAGCGCCTAACGGCGTGTTGCTATACAGAATCACAAATATACGATAGGAAAATTTTAAGTCATGTACGGGATTCGAACCCACGTCCATCCAGCCGGGGTATGCTCTAACCAATTGAGCTAACATGACACGACGTTATAACTCAAATCTTTCCCATCGTTCTTTAACCATGGTATTGGGATGGAGCGACATCCATAGTACAACTTGCGTTGTACTACAAACAAGATCAATTTTGCAATTGGTTTTATACTTGTAAATGATGACGCAACCTTATAATTTTATTATTGTTATGTTTACAATAACGCCTGCTATGCAGATTACATTACAAAATCACAAATATACGATAGGTTTTTTTTTTTTTATTATTGCGTCCTTGAGATCTAGTTCCCAGTCCAGGCTAAGCATGTTTTACCACCTTCGACCACATCATCACTTATCATCAGGTAAAATCATGGTTAAACGCTTGGCTATCAGCAGTCTAACAGTATAAAACTACCTGTTTCTTAAATATGCAGGTATGTTGTAATGTATTTGGTGTTAAATCAAATTTTCTTTCTTTCAAGGTCTAATGATTCTACTTCAGAATGTACCGACGCACCTCTGGACGGATTCGAACATCAGTGTGTTGGTTGCGGAAGCTTACAGGCTTAAGTTCGCATTTGCAGATGCTCCGAACCATCTCCATAATGCTGGGAAGTCTGATAGATGACCTGGGTTCTCAGATAATGGGTAATGGTGTTCACGTTCTTGCTTCAGTGGGGTCGATCGAAGCGGTTTCTATGGCGGCCATCTTGAATCGGCCATCTTTAATCAGCCATCTTGAATCAGCCATCTTGAATCGGCCATCTTGGATTTTACGTCGACCCCGTTGAAGCTTGGTCTATGGACAATATCGGATTGGTTTTGTTTTTAAGGATCCGTTGTTTTTGAACGCAATCGCAAAGCCAGTTATGGTTTATGAATTTTACAGCTATTTAAATGGTCGGCATTAGAATTTGTCATGTTGAAATTGGTTTTGTTATGGCTTGGATTTTGTTTGTTCCTTATACTTAAGGCCTGATTCAGAATGTTCGAGTAAGTTCCGGTTATACTACCCAGAACATAAAATAACTGTATGATAAAAATTACAGTTAACATGCAGCGCGTTTCAAGCTTTAATCGATGGATAGGCTAAATCGATGACTGAAACGCAAAGATAGTGTTTTATTTATTAAATATGTTCTGGGTAGTATAACCGGAACTTACTCGAACATTCTGAAACAGGCACTTACTGAGATAAGTTTCTTATATGCAAATTTTTAATAACCTTTTTTTTATTATTATCGTGTATCGGAACGTTTTTTTTGTATATAATATTGAGTGATGTTTTGGGGAATCAGCAAGTTATTATTATTGGAATGTTATGCATATTCAGTTGGGAAAATCAATTAAAAATAAAATAACCCTTTTGTTTAACATTGTACAATATTATAGATTAGGTACAGAGGTCTTCACCTAGGGAAATACATTGCGACCAATACATTTTAGTGAATTTGGGAGTTTTTAATTTACCTGTTTATGATTTACTTTTTATTTATGATAATTTGTATATCATTTTGACAAAATATTTCCGCAACGACTACTTTTGTGACTACTCGCGCGCAAAGATATCAGTGCGTAGACGACCGTAGGCTTACTGAGAAATATATATTAAATACAAATATGTAAATATTATAATTTGTGTCAATGGGGGTAGTGAAGGGGGGGTTGGAGGGGTTGTTTAACCCTCCTTTTTCAACATTACGTATTCACAACCAATATGAGTTTGAGTGATATTAAATTGGATAGAATGTTTTATTATTTATGTAATATCTACGATTAAATCATTTGTGAGAAATTAAGTATACTGTATCAGCCGGATTATCCACTGCTGAACACAGTCTACCCCATTATGGGGAAATTTGCCATAATCCCCACGCTTGGCAGGCGTCGTGGGGATTGCAGTGTGAGATATGAGTTTCTCAGAAAGCGCTGCTGCCTTCCCTCTGGTGAGTTACCCTTAGTCGTCTCTTACGACATTCACGGGTAGAGACACGGGGTGACATTCTAGCCCAGCACCCCACGGTGAGGTGAATTAAGTATACATTTTTTTATTTAACTGTAAAACATGATTATTCATTATCTGCATGTACATAATTGTTTTTTTCCAATAATAATATTAGTTAAAATTAAAAAATTCGTAAACCATAACTTGCAATGCAGTTTCGTTTCGTTGTGCATAAATATACTTGTCGATGTTAATAAAAAATATGGCTTATGAATATATATGTAAGGTTAGTTTTACATTGCACTTTAATTTATATCACAACACAAATAACGTATATATGTAAGTACAGCCCTACACGCACAAAGGCACGCCCCTCCAGATTTTTTGATATAACTACTACTGCCTTTTCAAGTGATTATATATTATAATGTATTGTTTTACTGTATGTAACATTAGTATATACACTTACACTAACACATCGTGTACAAACGAGGCCTACAACATTGACCTATATATACTAGACGCGACATCTCAAACGAGGATAGTCGACCAGTGCAGGTGAGCCGGTCGGCATACTCTCCCCCACACGCAGCTGGGCACTCGTAGAGATTACACGCGCTTTACGTTCGAAAATTGTGTATTCAAAATAAACAATTGATAATACACAATTTTCGAACGTAAAGCGCGTGTAATCTCTACGAGTGCGCAGCTGCGTGTGGGGGAGAGTATGCCGGCCGGCATACCTGCACTGGTCGACTATTCTAGTTTAAGATTTCGTGTCTAGTATATATAGGTCAATAGCCTACAATTACAAAATATGTAAATCAATAATTTACAGCAGTGGGGCGCGCCTTGTGAATAAACAGGTCTGCACCAAGTTTATGTTATAAGGTAATTTTTTAAAGTGGTTATTGCGTGAGAATCGTATCGCCCGATGCATACGATGGACTTAAGTGAGCCACAGGGGTGGGGGTGAATCTATGGAAATTAATTGAAATAAGAACATGGTTTCCCAGATATGAAACACTATTTCATGCCTTAATGTATCAGCAGGATCGTCCACTGTTGGACACAGCCTCCCCCTTTTTGGGGGATTTGCCATAAGACCCACGCTTGGGAAACGCAGTGTGAGATATCAGTTTCTCAGAAAGCGCTGCTGCTCACCTTCTGGTGCATTACTCCTAGTGGCCTTTTACGGCACTCACGGGTAGATATCAAGAGGTGACATTCTAGACCGGCACCCCACGGGTCTAGCTATAGTATAAAATCATATACAACATGTTCGCAAAATCAATTCATTTATTCAAACGAATTCTAGTTGCTAATTATCCCGGTAGCCAAAACAGAACCGCGTCCGGCACGTAGCTGGAAAATGTAAAAGTACGCCGCGAAAAGTCTCTCGTTTGCGTCGGCCTCGGTGTTTAAATTTCTATCAATACGTTAAACAATACAATACCAACTGAATACTCAAAATAAGCAAATTTATGTAAAAAAGAACAACTGCCCATAATAAATATTATAGCAATTGCACTCAAGATTATGTAAGGATTTTAACGATACCTTATACATACGAATCTGTTCAGTTATTTAAAGTTATGGTGGAATAAGAAAATCACAAACATACCAACAGGAACCCGCAAACATTACACTCTTTTTGGGCAGTAGTGTAATAAAGAACCCTTACAAAGACACAGGAAACTAAACACAGCTACGATGCACTGACTAGAATTAACTGAGCAGGGAGAAATTCGGACAATGACCCCAATATTCATGTCTCTAAATCAGTTCACTCAGTCAATGTTTACTGTGCGAATGAAAGGGCAATATGTTGGTAAGAAAATGACAGAGACGTGCTATTGGGTTCAATGACCAATATTCTTCCTGCTCACCGACCGCGCTATTTAAACTAGACTTATAAAAATATCACAATATTAATGTTACTAAGACCAAATAAAATAAACTTGTTGAACATATTGTAATACACAATTTGGCTATATCATTACAAAGCCAATTTTACCCGCCAGCGAGACGGGGTAATGTTTTTTACGTCGCTGACTGTACGAGGGTAGCAGGGTAAAGAGGTATCCCGATAAATGTAAATAATGTTTATATATTGGCAAAAAGCACTGCAGTGACCTAGAGAGGTTTATCTCTATGCTAATTATATAATTTGTTGAAATTTCATAATGATGAAGAACGACTTGTCTGGTTTCTGCTTCGGAAATCTAAATCAGATGCCAAGCATGTCATCAACATTATTGCATTCCGTATTGTGTGACAAGCAAGTTCAGAGGCACTTCTATTTCTTACGATAGTTTAAAAAAATATTTACAGATTAAAGTAATTAAAAAACTTTAAACGGTATAAATCGCGTATATTTATCATTATTTTTGTCCCGACGTTTCAAACACTTAGCAGTGATCGTGGTCACGGGGTGACTGAACGCGAGTTACGTGCTAAGGCCTGCGCTCGACGCTGTGCTCAATCGTGACTCTCAGAAGAAGAACTTCAAATAATATTTTACAAATGATTGGAGCACAAAATATTATGGCCCAGGCGGGAATCGAACCCGCTTCCTCCGATTTCGTGCCGGATGCCTAAACCGCTCGGCCACCTGGGCACGCTACTTCTAGCCGAAATTTCGTGCTCCAATTTTTTTTTTCCAAACTGTTCGGAGCAATATCGGTAAATATTACGCGAATCCTAGCCGGTTACTAAATAATAATTATGGACAAAACTCGCGAAAGTTTTTGAGCTCAAAATAATCCATGTACATAATAAATACAATTTATATAATATTGTTATTTGAAAAATAAATAATCAGCGCCATCTGTGAATAACTAAATGTGGCAGATTCCTCATTTTTTATAGTATCATCGACGCATACAAAGGCCTAATAAATAAGTATGGTATATCGATATTATTGTTGTTTAGTTATGAAATGGCAGCTTATTGCCTGTTACTGATTGCACTTTGTTTATTTAAAACCTTTTCTCTGACTGAATCGGTCGTACAATCGGAATCCGCTTTTTTATAACATGTGCTTCATTGGCTGAGAGGCGTAAACGTATTAAACGCTAGGTCAGAGATCGATTCCCGAGTCGGACCAAACGTACGTAAAAACTCGGTAGTTTATTATTTCCTACGTAGGTTTCCTTCGTATATATATTTTGATTGGTGATATTTTAGCATTTGTGTATAATCTGATGATGTGCTGGAAGGTGTTAGCATTCCAATCCTAGAGGTGACCTCTGTAGGGTGACGGTACAGTTGTTTTTAAAGTTCCATGTAGTATGGAGCGTGGCTATTGCCACTCACTGGACTCCATAATCCGCTCTGTTACTGATGATTTCTTGTAACCAATACCAGTAATACCTTGTCCGACCCGGGAGTAAAAATAAAAAGTACTTCCCGCGAAGCCGACGTGACATTATAAATGCCACAAAGTCCAATCTACTAGCGCTTCGCTTCTACACGAAGCATCATCAGGAGGTCCTGATTCTACGATCGTTAAAATGTTTTTCAGTCTGGTAAAAAAAACATCTGTGTACATATTTATAACAGTGCAATCTTGTAAAATATTTTAGATTATTTATATAGATTTTTTGTGACCTATAATGTACTATTTAATTTAATTTGTATAACTAATGGATAAATATAGCATTAAACATTGTATATTTATGGAATTGGTGTGTTTTTTATTTGAAATCTTTATTAGTCAAAATCATTTTGTTGTAATCGGAAGAACACTATGTGAGCATTAGATAACTTTTCCTGTATCTTCTACGGATAATCCCCACCAGCATTTCTTCCACTGATATTACTGGTAAGGATTACGAGAGAGAAAAATGTTCTCCTTTTGTTCAAAAGTCCACAGATCTTAACTTAATTTACAATACAAAATTATAAATTTATAAAAGGAAAAATTTGTCATGTGCGGGATTCGAACCCGCGCGATCCACCCTTATAGCCGAAGTATGCTCTGACCGACTGAGATAACATGACTCATAACTCTAATTTTTCCTCTCATTCTTCAACGATGGTTGTATGTTGGATGGATGGAGATGGAGCCTATAGTTCAACTAACGTTGTACTACAAACAATACGAATTTTGTAATTAGCTTTAAACTAGTTAATGATGACGCAACCCTATAATTTTAATATTTATATTTTTGCTTATATGCATGCTCGGCGGAATACATTACAAAGTTACAAACTATCGAGGGGAAAATATAATTTTCGAGTATAATTTTTCCTCTCGTAAATTTGTAATGAAATGCGCAGAGCAAGCGTTATTGCAAAAATAAAAACATCAAAATTACTTCACTTAGAAAACTATCGCGAGTTTTATCCATATTAACTTATTAGGAACCGGCTAGGACCCGCGTTATATTTACCGGAAAGATTCCGACCAGTTTCGGACTGTTTTGAAGTCCTTCGTCTGGGAGTAACGATTGCCCGAAGCGACGAGCACGGGCCTCAGCGCGTAACTGAACACAACAAAACAGTTCACTACTTACTTCAAAACAGTCCGAAACTGTTTGGAATCTTTCCGGTAAATATAACGCGGGTCCTAGCCGGTTCCTAATAAGTTAACATCAAAATTAATTTACTAATACTAATAAATAGTTTAAATAAATATAAGTTCTTACATACAATGATGGATATATTATATAATTTTATAACAAAGAGAGCAGAAGCAGAAAATAAGCAATATTCTTAAAAGTAACCAACACTTTTTTATTATTCATCATAGGTTAGCCTTTGACTACTATCTCACCTGATGGTAAGTGATGTTGTGGTCGAAGATGTTTTTCAGGCTAACCTAGAAATACTGGCTCTCAAGGACAGCTGCCGGATCACATCGTTTGGTGCTTGGCGACAGATTTTATAGCGTGGTAGTAGAGCATTTTGCGATTGCCCGCCTGGCTAGCTACCACCCTCAAGTAGAAAATCTGTCACGAAGCACCTAACTGTGTGTTCTGCCCTTGAGTGCCAGTTATTCTAGATTAGCCTGAACAACATCTTCGACCACATCATCACTTACCATCAGGTAAGAAAGTGGTCAAAGGATAAACTATCAAGAATAAATAAAAGCTGAATTAGCCCAGTAATTAGTATATGAGCGCGGGCTGTGGAACAAGCTGGTGTGTCTGGTACGGAACATGGACTTGAAGCAGCTGTTGAATTGAGCACACTTTTGCTCCCTACAGAAACACGGCAGCGAGGGCATCCACTTTTATGCACAGGGGTCCAGATAGAGATTGTCCAGGGCATCATTGTAAACATCAGGCATGCAGATATGTATAATATATAGCTTTCATACCGACTTCAAAAAAGGAAGTGGTTCTCAATTCGACTGTACTTTTTAGTGTGGTAGGTACCTCATAACTCTCAAGGTGTTTTTTTTTAAGAAGATTTAGATATTTTTTTTATATATTTTAGCTATAGTACCAAGAGATATTACCTACCTACTCCAGGAATATACGTGCTATCTTCCTGGAGCAGGTAGATAATATCTCTTGGTACTATTCTGACATATTTCTTTGAGGAGGGATTCCTAGGCCGAATTTGGACCCTAGAGGTCCAAAGCGAGGCACTACCATTGCGAAAAGCTAACAAAACTAAAACCAACTCAAGTATAAAATCTGTCGCCAAACACCTAACGGTGTGTTCCGGCAGTTGTCCTTGAGAGCCAGTTCCTTATTCTAGGACAGATCATTCACCACCTTTGAGTAAATTTTAACTTACCATCAGATAAGATCAAAAGCTATCCAATCGGCTATAAATAAAAAATGGAAAGACTTCAACAAGTTATTACCATTTGAGTGTTGAAGTCGGTTCTATTTTTTGGTAATAATTTTTTTTATCATCCGTTTTAGAACTCTTGCTACTCATGGGATCTATTGTCATTCACTGTCAATGACTATCATCAAGATAAGAAAATACTTTTCAGTTATTGGAATGTATTTTTCTAACGGCTTGAACAATTTTGATGCAATTTAAATGGGACCACACGGTAAGCATCAGCTTTCAAATAAAATATATATTAACAAAATCTGTTCACCCAGTCATAAGTTCTGAGGTAACATACTTTAAAAAAAAACATCCGAATTGAGTACCACCTACTTTTTTTGATGTCGGTACAAAATAAGCAAAGCTCGCGTGGCTGACTATATACCACCTTGAACACTTCTAGGTTAAGCCTGTCGTTATATTACCCTTGCCTGTGGGCCCGTGGGGTGCCGCGCTAGAATACAACCCCCCTATTCCTTCCTATGGGAGTCGTAATAGGCGACCAAGGGTTAAACCTAAAGGTGAGCAGCAGCGCCTTCTGAGAAATCGCTATCTTATACTGCGATCACGAAGACGCCTGTCAAGCGTGGGGATTATGGTAAAACCCCCACGATAGGCGCCTGTGTTCAGCAGTGGGCATTCCGGCTGATACAGTAATATTATAACTTCACAACAGATCAGACTGCGGGCAGACTCAGTTTGGCAGAAAATGGATATGCATTTTCTAAGCAGTAAGGTCCTTTGAACAAATGCCTCCCCCATTAACCTGAAGATTTGCCATAATCATTCACATATTTAGTAGCTGTGTACTTTGTGGGTGTCCGTCCGGGGAAGTACTGCCATCACACCTATTTCCACCGCCATGCAGTAATGTTCCCATTACTGTGTTCTGGTTTGAATGTTATGTGTGCCGGAGAAATTGCAGACACATGAGACATAATAACTTTTTGTCTCAGGGTGACGGGCGCAGTACACTTCGCCACTTCTGACGAGCTCCGTATGTTATAGGCAGAAGTTACCACTTTTTTATGCTTTATATGTTAGCCTTTGACCACTATCTCACCTGATGGTAAGTGATGATGTGGTCGAAGATGTTGTTCAGGCTAACCGAGAATTACTGGCTCACAAGGACTGCTGCCGGAACACACCGTTAGGTGCTTGGTGACAGATTTTCTACTTGAGGGTGATAGCTAGCCAGGCGGGCATTCGCAAAATGCCCTACCACCATGCTTTAACGACTTCCATCCTAAGATAACAACCGGGACCGACGGCTTAACGTGCCCTCCGAAGTACGGAAGCGCTCAGTAGTAATGTCACTACCGGTCACCCATCTAACTCATGACCGCGGCGGACGTTGCTTAACTCCAGATAGGTGTTGTGCTTGTTTCACGATAGGATAAAAAAAGAATCACCTCGCTAAGCAGATGTCTTGGGGATCGCAATGTAAGATGGGCGGTCTCGGAAGGCAATGACATCTCGGTATTGTTTTCGTCGTCTCTATAATATGCTAACTAATGGCATTTAAGATATGGGTATTATAGCTCGTTTAACCTTATGAGAAAATTGTATTATAATTGTTGTATAGTACACTGAGAAAAATCTAAGGTCAAAAGCGCCCTAATGACGGCCAATTTATATGGTTATGAAGGCAAAAAACCGACCAAACGTAAATACGTACAAAAACGCCTTCCAACTAGAAGGCGTTAAACGAGGTTAGTGAAGGCGAATGTTTCTTTTCGTCTTCATTTAAGGTGTTTTTTGTGGTCTTTCTTAAATATTGACTTTTCGATGAGGCTGATTAAATCGTACGTCATAGTGATAATCTCCGTATATAAACCGCCGTAAAAGTAAGGTAAGTATATTTTATGGTCAATACTGCAATTATTATCGTATAACAAGTCCAATTTTGAAAATACTTTACGGAAGGCGTTTTTTGACGGTTGTGTTTATTATAAAATATGGTAAATTTTTATCGATTGGTGAAAATCATCTTAAGATTTGTGAATTCACCTTGCGTAGTTACAATTCAACGGTAAAAGGTCAAATTTGATTTAAGCTCCAGTCGTTTTTCTCAGTGTACATATACCGCTTGTAATAATAATAATTAGTAGTCATATAAACCCGGAGATATACCAACAAAAATGGCGTTGGCCGGGCCATATGATTTGAAACAAGTATGAAAAATGGAGCAAACTAAAAACTGATTGGTATCCAAAAGACGGAAAAAGAAGCAAGGGAAGGCAGATCAAAAGGTGGGAGGATTAAATCAGGATGACAGCTGGTCCATACTGGAAGAGAGCAGCTATGGACAGAAAACATTGGAGAGAGCTAGAGGAGGCCTTTTCCGAAAGGCACTCTGAATTGAGGGATATTATTTAGCATCTAACATAGACTAAGATTTTAAACTGTTATTTAAGAATATTCTGAAATAAAGGTTTATTATTATTATTCGTCATATAAATCATCTCATATATATCTTTATTCCTAGGTACATAATATAGGTACCTATCAACCGTGATGGAAAAATGTTCCAGGCAATGTTAAGACATTTCAATATTATAAAGTCGTGTCTCGTATATAGTGTAGAGCCAACTGTTTAGCAAGCTGTAAATCGAATCGTAACAATTTTGTAAGTATAATAACATATTGCGCCGTCCTGTCTGTGAATTTTGCATCTTTGAATCTAGATAAGTCTGAAAAAATCGTGGAACACCGAACTGCTGATGTAGAAAGGCTTAATGATTGTAGTATATTGGTAATAGCAGTAGTGCCATTGGAAATTATTTTCTCCCTCGACACTACTATGCTACTATGTTTTCCGGCAGCAGTCCTTCAGAGCCAGTAAAATTTTAAGCTCTTGAGACTCAACAACAGTATGTCTTGGGGTGAAGGGCGTAGTGCAATTCGCCACAGGTGACGCATCATGCAGGAAATGCACTGTTATAGGCGAGAGGTTAGTCCGCTCAATATCAGGGCGTCGTGCTTATTCAGTCAAAATCACATAAAATTAAAAAAGGTGGTGATAATAATACAGAGAGGCACAACTATTAAAAAAATCATAACCTGTTGCACTACTACCACATGAATAAAGATTATTTATTCATGTGCTACTACTCGTACGTCGACCACGCGAAGACGACGGCTGGTCTTCAGCTGCCTCTCATCCTGTGTCGATTTTGCTGCATGTAAGTTTAGGATAGAAGACTTGTGTTATGTAACTACAATCGGACGACTAGACGTCAAAACACGTTCGGGTGAAAACCTAAAGCAGGTAAGTAATATTTCTATCACCATTTCGAGGTCGACGACGTTTGTTTTTCGTCGGCTCCAATTATGTTTTGCTTCATCTCGCTCGATATAGATGTTGGAAAGACGGGTCTTGTTATGAGTAAATTTGGAAGGGGAATGCTGACGTGTATGGCCGGAAATACTACTTTGTTTTTGGTCGTCTTCTTATTGTATTTGAATATTAATAATAATTAATATTCAAATACAATAATAATAATAATTGCGTAATCGTGATTCTAAGAAAAACACTCGTTTATAGTTTAAACGATATTTCCACACATTGTTTTTAATACTTATTGACAACCATCTGTTACGGGTAGGTTCAGGTTCATTAATATTTGTTATGGTTTTAGGGGTAAATTGCGAGCAATGATGTTCAATATCTTTTCAAGATAATACGATCAAGAAGAAGAATATTGTAAACTGGTGAATACCATGTACATGGAAAATATTTACCAAACCCTTCTAATAGTACCTTACTACTAGTTATCGCGAGAATGCGACGTCAGTTTTCTTTTGACCTTTCCTACCTTTTCTATAATCCGTGTGCGACATTTCTCTACAGCGCATGTCTGGATTTTCAGGGTCGGCTGTCGACCTTGACCTAGAACTTGACATTGGTTGTTACTGACCCAGAAACCACAGCTTCAAAACACTTTAGTATACCGACACTCCTGCAACTAACTTTACCATAATCTGTGTCAACGGTAGTACGAGTTGTGGAGAAAATCGATGGAGCTATCGCGATCGGTCGCGATTTCCGCTGCGGATTACTGTTTCCCTTTGAGATAAATAGATTAAATATTGTTATAAGTACATTCTGAAAGGTATTTTTAACGGCAGAAAATGCTTTTGTTCTTGCAGAGTTGAATTTGGTAATGTGATTAGGTATGTGCACTAGAAGCTGTTATGAATTGAAAACTGTCCTTGCTACAGTCAGCTGCTTAAACTTATAGGTAAGGTAATTAAACCTAGAAATACATTTAAGAATTATTATTATTGTGTAGAAATAAGTAAAGAGAATTTTGTTTACAAATCTATTGGGTTTTCTAAGACCCCTATGATTGTTGCAAACTAAAATTATTGTAAGTATAAGTACACGATTATCCCAATGTTATAGTAATGTAGTAGTTATGTCTCATACTCACGGGGACTTTCAAAGAAAAATTTTATGGTATAAAAAAGTTATCATTGTGTAACGTATCAGACAAAAACAAGATAAATGTCTAGAAAGTACCCGTATAGAACACACAGAATAAAAACACTTCAAAACTGCTCAATCTTTGCCCTTATGCTGTTTACTTTTAATTTCATTGCGTCTATATAAAAAGTATTATTTTCACGCATTTCAGACGCAGCAATTGGTGTTATAATTAGCAGCAAGCACCACGCAGCAGTGCTTGCTGCTGATATCTATCTTATTTCAACGGTATAGTTTGTTTGATTTTCGTAATCGCCAAAAGCGAAATGGTAATTTAGCTATTAGCAAAGGTGCATAATCAGTATTATTTACGCGTCGTCACTCTATGCACTGCTGCACGGTGCAACCAGCAGTCCAGCAGGTCGTGGCTTTGCATCTGAAGTTTTGAGGTCCAAGGACCAAGGCCCAGTTGAGCGGAGTTAATATTTTTATGATTTTTATGAGAGAAAGAAAATGTCACATTTCTAAATCTGATCATATAAATATCTCCATATTATCAGGTCTTGCGGGCCTAACACAGACTGGAGATATATATCTCTCCGGGGAGAGAATACATAACGAAAGCAGCAAAATATTTCACTTTTTCGTGTTTTTTTATCCTCAAGTCTCACTAACACGGGCATGTATCTGCGGTCGATAAATGCTTTCTGTTTTGTACGTTCATTATATATAACAATTTACAGTTAATTTATACAGCATTTATCAATAACGTCGTCTTTTGCTCCTTGCGCTAGTCTTTGACAGATATATCACCGACGAAGGTGTTGCACAGTATTTAATTGTAGCACAAATTAAAATACGGACGCGATATTATATTATTCAATTAATAACTATAGGTATACCCACGTCTTGAAACAAGGAATACTTCTTTAATATGTCCATACGAAAAAAAAATATCCACGTAATTCTTTTAAACGAAGATAAATTTTCACGGAAATGTCCTGAACTCTAAAAAAATCATTAGGATTCCGAAGTCTGGAACTGACAGCTAGAAGGCAATGGGCTCGAGTCCTATAACATACGATCAAAACGTAACATCTAAAGAATTGTGGATGAATTTTTGCTCTATTATTAGGCAGATAATAAAGTTTTTTTTTTACTATGGTAATTAGAGACAGGCAAGTCGTTTGCCTGATGGTAAGCGTCACGCATGTCCATTAGAGTTGCAGTTTCACCATCCTCGTTCTGCTTGACAATCCACTGCGCTTGTCACTCCGATACCTACGTTAATTTTTGTCTCGTATGACCAGTGATTTCACTTGCTACAGTGCCCTGCACGCCAATACACACACAGTAGTGTTTGAGATTGCGGTGTTACCCACCAAGATAGGTTCTTGCGAAAGAGGCCTATTGTACTACATTACATGCGCAATATTAATAATTTTAACAAAGCAGTCAAGAAACAATCGGTTTTTTCCTTCGTAGGTATTTTAAAAACTTATCAGAGCGGTCTGCATGATATAGTGCAGATTTGAGCATTAGTGGTGCTTGCCTAGTCGTTCAGTTAGACGTAAAACAATAGATGAATAACAATAACTTATTGGCATTGATTACAATTATTACACAGCGCCCAACGTGATGCGGAGGGCACGTAAGGTGGTTAAATTGTAACATTATATCTAATGAATTACAAAATTGTTAATGTAATTTTTTTTAATGGTTATATAATTTTTTTTGACAGATAACACATCTAGGTATGAAGTGAAATTACTATGTTAAATCACGAATCTATAGGCGTGATAGTGTTTCAGTAAAATGTACCACAAACTGTTCAAGTTGAGATATAGTGATGGCCTTGCTTAGCTCGCCCTAATTACGGACAAGCACAGACATTAGGCAAAACTCAAGTGGTGCTTACACAAAATTTTACAATGTATTTATAAACATTTTATATATGACATTTGTTTGGAAATCGTTACGGTATACCCCGGATGGCTTGGGTAAAAGCTAGCAGGGGGATATGCACAATCACCAAAAGCATACGTCGCGTCGTCGTGTCGGTGCAAGACATATCATATAGGACATTGGAATATTGACTTTCAACATCTTCTTAGATATTGAATGATAAAAATACGTATGTTCATAAAAAATGAGTAAATTTAAACAGGGGCAATCACGATTACAACGCTAGGAATAAAGACAAAATAGCGGTGCCATGTTTTTAATTAACAAGATAAATATAAGGTTCTTCTTAGGTCATTGTGTGCGGTTTTATTATAAAGTTCTTAAGGATATTACAACGCTCACAGAAGGAAAATTCAAGTTGCACGTGAAAAACATCCTACTACACAGTTTGTGGTTAATTTATGACAAATATGCTTGGACAATTCCGCCTCTGTAAACTATCGCCTGTCACCTACGTAATATTATGTTCTAATATAATAATTTTATAATATAGTTTGTAATACATTGTTAAAAGACGTTTAAAAAGAATAGCCCCGAGTTTCTTGCCCGTTCTTCTCGCAGTCGCTCTATACATTTTTTCGCTGAAATAGTACAATGTGGAATATTTCAATATTCAAATTTGTAATTGTCCTTCACAAGAGTGTTGTACACGCCTTAATTGCTTTGATAATTATTAACCTATAGTTTCATTATAAACTTGTTACTAGCCGAGCAAGCAATTGGCCAGCTAGCATTTTTCTCAAGCCTTGCATTAAATTACTGACAGGCTAACCGTTTATTTAATTCGACTGATGCTTAATGACAGATTTTATTTAAGCATAGACAAATTTGTTTATGATATAAACAAGGAATCTTTCTCTTAATATTAATACCTAGTCTAAATACTCTAATCCTATTCAAGGAGTCGGTACCGTCTTGTTAAGGTATCCTAATAAGGTAATGTCTTTTTAACAAGGAATTAACGTACAACAAGAACATATCAAACGTTTTTATTGCTTGATATATTCGTGTGTGAACTTGTTGATTTTTATTTCTAAATGAACACAATCGCGTAGGTACTAAGTGAAAATTAATTATACAAATTAGATGAAGTCTTGTAGTCTGGATGATGACCACGCACCGTCTTATATCACGGTTCAAGTAATACAATTAGAGCACAACATTTCGGCTCAGTCAAACGATTCTCGATAGCCCATAAACGACCAGGAATAATCGGGGAAGTGGGTTCGACTCCCAATCGAGGTTAGAAATTTAATATCTACTCTAAAAATTCGTAAATGCGATCTTTCTTTTCAAGCAACGAAAGGACATGATTTAAGTTTATTTTCTAATTACAAATTATTAAAATAAGTAATTTTAGGTAAAGAACAAAACAATAGGAGGAAAATGAAGATTTTTGGAACAAAACCCATATATTTTCGATGTAAAGGGTGATACATCTTACCTCGTGCACCAATCAACTCGCTGTCGGAAAAACCTGGTAATGCCTATGTCTATTTTAGGAAACAATGTAATGTTATGAGAATCAGGGGTATTTATTATTTCACAAATTACGAGGCGTATCCTATTTCTCACCTTACCGGGGACGATGGCACTTGATTTGTGTCATTTGGCCCGGTAAACATATCACCGGGCCAGTTAAAACTTTTTTACCCATGTGGCCCGGCGCCGGGCCAAGTCACCGGGCCAGATGGGATACACTCAACAATTCATATTGTATGGCGATAAAAATATATAACAAAACCCCAATTAACGTAAGAAATTTGCCCTTTAATAAATTTATATGGAATAATTGGCTATCGCAAAATTCATTTTATTGCCTACACGATTATTTTAAATGTAAAACTAAAGTCATTAATTTTTATGTTCTGACATCTAATGACATACTTTTTAATACTATTGTAATAAAAATATGTAATATTGTTTATTGTAACATGATATTTTTTGACATTGTATTTTATTATTTATTTATTTTTTGTTAATTGTGAGCACCCGAGGCGATCCGCTAGTATTTCATAATTTTTACGCCGCGATTTTTACGAACATTTTTTTTTATGTTATTGTGACGGAACAAGCTCGTGGCCCACCTGATGTTAAGCGGACTAACCTCTGCCTAGAACAGATGCATTCATCACAAGTGATAAGAATTGCACTGCGCCCGTCACCTTGAGACTTAGCTGTAAATTCACTGGCTCTCAAGGACTCCTGCCGGAACTCACCGTTAGGTGCTTGGCGACAGATTTTCTACTTGAGGGTGGTAGCTAGCCAGGCGGGCATTCGCAAAATGCCCTACCACCATGCCATATATGCATATCCTAAGACGACAACCGGTACCGACGGCTTAACGTGCCCTCCGAAGCACGGACGCGCTCAGCAGTAATGTCACTAGCGGTCACCCATCCAACTCATGACCGCGCGCGACATTGCTTAACTTTGCTGATCGGTTGAGAACAGCTAAGTAAACTTCGCTACGAGCGCTTCAAAATAATAGTATAGATTCTGTTCGAGATCCTTCATCTTCGGGAACTGGCAAAAGTAAATTACTTTAAACAATAGTTTTATAGGTAGTAAGTATAAGTAAATACTTAGTAGTACGCAGTAATTTTCCTGGATTTGATTTATGTTTCCTGCTTACAAAAACACGTGCAGGATAAAGTGTGGATGAGTTCATTGTGCGGTTTTCCTGGCTCGGATAAAACCAAAATAAAAGGACATATTTAATTTGCTTATTAAAATAACTTTACAATATACCTACGCACTCCTTAAAATATGTGCGTATATATTTCATTAAAATGAAATGATAGTTAATTTGTCAAAAACATGGGTACACAATATATAAGATTTTATAAAGTGGTTTTAAAGTTTCCAGCATGTTTTGAAGAAACGAGGGCCGAGCGGTAATAGCTATGGACTGCCGTGCCGCAGGTCCCTGGTTCGATCCCTACCGCCGGCTTGAGCTTCACCGCATGGTGGAAGGGCATTTTGCTATTGCCCGCCTGGCCAGTTACCACCCTTAAGTAGTAAATCTGTGTCGTCAAGCACCTAACGGTGTGTTCCGGCAGCAGTCCTTGAGAGCCAGTGAAATTACAGGCACATGGGACTTAAAAACTACGTCTCAAGGTGACGGGCGCAGTGCAATTCGTGACTTGTGGCGAAAGGCATCTGTCATAGGCAGAGGTTAGTCCGCTTAACATCAGGTGGGCCTCGTGCTCGATCCGTCACAATAACATAAAAAAATTAAATCATATTTAGAAGTACTTATTTATCATGTTTTTATTCCGAAAAGGGAATCTCTTAAATACTTTATACTAAAAACTGCTCTATCTTTTCGTTTCGTGACCTGTATAGCTTTTTAACCATTTAACCGAATTCAAAAAAGGAGGCATTGTTGCCACAAACTCTTTGCAGGGTGTATCGATTTTGATGATTTTTATACCGACATATCTTTTTTTTTTTAATGCTATTGTGATGGAACAAGCTCGAGGCCCACCTGATGTTAAGTGGGCTAACCTCTGCCTATAACAGTTGCAATTCATCACAAGTAACGAATTGCACTGCGCCCGTCACATTGAGACAAAGTTGTTAAGTCTCATTGTGCCTGTAATTTCACTGGCTCTCAAGGACTACTGCCGGAACACACCTTTCGGTGCTTGGCGACAGACTTTCTACTTTAGGGTGGTAGCTAGCCAGGCGGGCAATCGCAAAATGCCCTTCCACCATGCGGTGAAGCTCAAGCCAGCGGTGGGGATCGAACCAGGGTACTGCGGCACGGCAGTCCATAGCTATTACCGCTCGGCCATCATTGCATCATTGTTTATTTTATTGTGACGGAACAAGCCTGAGGCCCATCTGATGTTAAGTGGACTAACCTCTGCCTATAACCGATGTAGGTATATTATGTCAACGATGAATTGCACTGTGCCCGTCAAACTGCCCAAGCTCAAGCCCGTGGCGGGATTTAAACCATGGACTTGTTGCACAGCAGTCCATAGCCAATGCCACTGAGCCATCACTGCTTCGAAAACTGGTGCTTGTCATATGGTCCCATTTAAATTTCAGTGAGATCTGACAAGTAGTATTTAAGTTATACCTTATAATACGTATTTTATGATTGAAGGCGGTTTTATTGGTAACGTTTTGTATAGGTATTTTAAATACAAAGATAATACAAAACTGTTTTGTGTTAACAAGAACACCAGGACTGTTTTATCTAACGAGGAAATAAATTAATAAATACATATTTTAAGTAAGAATTAAGTACCTACCTATATTTTAAGTCAGGCTTCTCTCTTCTAGGGTCAGAGTTGTAACAGCCCTAAAAATAAAAATAAAATATTATGATCACAATATCTAAACTATAGTATAAATTAGGCATTCTCAGTATTACGAGTAATTGGTAAAATAGAGGATAATATGTTGCAAAATTGCGAAATTTGAGACACTACGCTACCTACTTCAGTTTTTGAGATAAACCCCGTAACAAAAATGTTCTAAAATTTACTGTATAACTAAAAAAACGCTCTAATAATTTGTAAATGTGATTCTTTCAATATTTAGAAACATAGAAGGGTAGCTACATTATAGCAATAGTTAAGTGTTTAAAAAAAGCACTTCTATTGATCAGATGAAGTCTAGTATAGTTCCACCAACTTGTCTGTTCAGGCGGCAAAAAAAGAACTGCAACATTCCTTCAAATTGTGACAGTTTGTAGTTGATTTCCTTGACCAGTAGCGCCCTCGAGAACTGCACAGTTACGTTGGTGGTACTATAGTATGGTTTTTATTTTTTTTCCTCTAAATTGTGAGGAATTGGCATCGCACATTGTGCATTTGCAAAGTAGTCTGGTTGATGACGGCTCACCATCCACTATGAATGACGTTTAGCACTCACGGTGTTTAGTCGAAATCTCCGACCGGCGTTGGAGCAGTAAAGGTGCTCTTATGCATACAATCATGAAGATACATACTACTCATACACACGCTATGATGACAGTAAAATTGTCCAAATTTTTGCTCAAACGAGTACATTCCGGCGGCCAAGTGGTTTAGGCACCCGGCGCGAAATTTTGAAAGCAAGGGTTTGATTAACGCCATGGACAAAAATTTTGTGCAATAATTTTAGATGACAATAATTTTCTTTTTTAAGATATTAAATTCAAAATTTTATTTGCCCTCCATTCAGAGAGGACGATAACACCCCGGATGTTAGAGTTTAAAAAAGTTTTATTATTCAGCGCCTTCAAAAAAATATACAATTTCATCTCCCATACGTTTTTGGATCAACGTTTTATACAAAAAATCTCAGTTCTAAGTTTGTCCCTCATTTAGAGCTAAAGAACCGTGACAAACAGACGGATTGACAGACAGACAGTCTCAACAAAAAGTTTTGTGTTGCCCGTTAGTTACGGAACTATAAAAACTATCATTTTTTCTATAATGCTCTCTCATGTTTCATTGCAAAAATATATATAGCAAAAATATAAATATATATAAGCTAATTGCAAAAAAATGTCTTGATTTAGTACAACGTAAATTGCACAATAGATGTCTATCCATCCCAATACGTTAGTATAAGGACAAGTTAGAGTAATACGTCATGTCATGTTGGCTTAGCAGTTAGAGCATACCCCAAGTGAGGATGGCCCGGGTTGGAATCCCGTCATCACTATAATTTTTCCTCTCGTTGTATGTTTGTAATATTATCCGCGGAGCATGCGTCATGAAAATATATAAAAAGCTTTCACTACATATACGTTTAGTAAATAACGCAGGCACAGATCAGAATAACACGTGATTACTCTCGTTAATATCTCCAACTCAGATATATCAGCCAATAGATAGCTCGGACTATAGTGTCGATCATATCCGGTGATCCTTTCCACATACCCTGTTACTTTTTTTATTGCTGATAGGCTAGCCTTTGATGGTATCACCTGATGGTAAGTGATGATGTGGTCGAAGATATTGTTCAGGCTAGCCTAGAATCACTGGCTCTCAAGGACAGCTGCCGGAACACACCGTTAGGTGCTTGGCGACAGATTGTCTACTTGAGGGTGGTAGCTAGCCAGGCGGGCATTTGCAAAATTCCGTACCACCATGCAAAACTTTAAGTAACTAAAAATACTAAAATTATTGAGTATTGTTTGACCTACAAAAACACTGAATAGAATAAAAATATGAGTGGGATTAAAAACTACGACCACCCGCTCCTGGGCCATGCATTGAATTTCGGTGCGGTTTCAGTCAGGTTATACCAAGCCAGAGTACGAGAGCTCATTGGAGTAAACTACTAGATGTGAATCTTTGTGCTCTGATATATCATCGAGCTTTTTAATGTTTGGGTTACAATTTACTCACAAATTGTTGAACTCATGACGTGATAGCTGCCAAAGAGATAGGTGATGTCAGATTTTAGTAGTTTATCGGGTTATTTTCGACCCATAAGCCCGTGGGGTGCCGGGCTAGAATGTCAAACTTCTCTCCCACCCCCCATCACAACCCGACGATGTCGTAAAATATGACTAAGGGTAACACACCAGAGGATGGTCAGCAGCACTTTCTGAAGAAATTATATCTCACACTGTGGTCCCCAGCCGCCTGCCAAGCGTGGGGCTTGTGGCAAACCCCCCCATATTGGGGGAGGCTGTTTTCAGCAGCGGTCTTTCCGGCTGATACAATACAGTACAGTTCCACCCCACAAAAGAATCTTCTAAGGTTCGATTAAAATATTATCCAAAATCAACAGCCATATTACATATATACTTAATTATTTATCTTATTCTAAAGGTAATGAAAACTGTATTCTTATTTCGAAATTCAAACTCCGTAATGGATTCAAACATCGTTATAGGAAAAAGTCAAAGTTATGTCAAAATTAGGTAGTTCATCTCATAGATGCAGGAAGCTGGCATAGATCCATGAGTTCATGTTGAGCGTACACCGAAAAAATCCTTAGTCTATGATACATCTCCATTATCATCCTAGCTCATTCTAATTCCACTATGGTCCCTATCTTAGATGTGTGAGCCAGTGAAATTACAGACACATGAGACTTAACAACTATGTCTCAAGGTGACGGGCGCAGTGTAATTCGTGATTGACTTGTGACGAAATGTATCTGTTATAGGCAGATGTTTGTCCGCTTAACATCAGGTGGGCCTCGAGCTTGTTCCGTCATAAAAACATTTAAAAAAAATGTGACAGCTGTTGACAGCTTACAATTTTTTTAGTACTGCGACCAAAAATCGTACTAACATCTACTAAAACATAAACGTAATGTACAAAGGCGTGACTACTGTTTTTATGGCCAGCACTTTACACCAACCCTCCTGCTCTTCATGACCCTTGCTAGATTATTATCGAACAGTATATAATCACTTAAGCAATAGCAGAACCACAGTTTTTCTTAAATCAGCATTTGCAAGATTTTTAAAGGCAACAAAGCACAAAAGTAGGCTTCGTGCGCCGAAATCGCCCTAAATAAAGGTGGATAGTGGGAACGAAACTAGTTAGTAACACCAGCTGCATTTGAAGATATGTTGTTAATAGGTATATTGTATTTTGTTGTTGGTCAATGTGTTTAAATTTTAAAACATTAAACAGTAAGTACATGCCGATATCATGCAGTCTTGCGCTTCCTGTGCAGTTTCCTGTACCCTCGATAACGTACTGTACTGTATATGAATAGGGATGGGATGGTGTGCGAGCGGGATTTTATACGAGAATTTCTTACATAAGCCTTTTTACAAAACCATAGACAACTATTTTTTTTCTTTTTTTTTTTTTTTTCTAATGATGTACTTAGTACGTCATTATATTACAATCTAGTCAACAATACGGACTAATGAGTAACTTTAGCTTGACTTAAACTGCTAAATAGAGTAAAATTAAGAATGTGTCCATTAACACCTATCTTATTGTCTCTATTAAGGGGAAGACACTATGTGTTCTTGTGTTCCTTATATGTAGCACTCACTTCACTACTTATCACTGACACTCAACTACACTAACTCAAAAGGTTTTGTCCTTTTTAGCCTTCTCACTATGTCTGTGTTGTCAAGGAGCTGGATTGCCTCAACATTCACGTGGCGGTGAAGTCTATGTTCGTGAGCTTCTGCATGTTGTTTTATTATATCGACAACGACATCCATTTTCAGGTCACGATGGAGGTCGACAGTTCTAATGTACCATGGTGCATTGACTATACCTTTGAGTACTTTATTCTGGAATCGTTGGATTATCTGGATGTTGCTTTGTTTGGTACAGCCCCATAGCTGAGCTCCATAAGTCCATACTGGCATAAGGACTTGCTTGTACAAGAGAATTTTATTTTGTACAGACAACGAGGAATGCTTCCCAAGTAGCCAGTACATCTTCTTGTAACGAAGTTCTAACTCTTCGCGTTTCTTTTTCACATGAGCTTTCCAGCGAAGCTTTGCATCAAGTGTTATACCAAGGTATTTGGCAGTATTTTCGTATGGTATCACGTGGCCATTTATGTATACCGGGTTGTATTTGGCATTTTTATTAGTGAAATCGACATGAACTGACTTAGATTCATTGAGCTTTATTCTCCATTTTTTTTTTCATAGACAACTATGAAAAAATATTTTTTGAACTCCTTGTAAAGGGGCAAATCTAGGAGTCTCACTTAAATTGTATAGGCTATATAGGTATGTTTTATGTGTTGAAAACAATCGAATTCTGGTCGCTTCCTCGTCGGCGGCGCGGCGGCGGTGGTACAAGTGCTATTTCCAATCTCTATTAAAGTTATCCTCAAAGCAGTAGTGGGCTAAATGTGTTTAGGCATGGAGGGCACTGTAGCAAGTGATATAACAGGGCAAACGAGACATAAGCACTAAGGTCTCCAAGTGACGAGCCCATTGCAGTTTCAAGCAAGACGCGGACAGATGTTAATAATAATAATGATACAGGCGTGAGCGTGACGCCTACACTGGCGGGCGACTTGTTCACTTCTCAACATAAAAATAATAAATTTCATTATTTTATAAAATGTTCTCAAAATAATTACAATACTATGAAGAGCATAACAAACAAAGGTATGGAAGTAAAGCATGTAAAAAATGTAGAGCCACTTCGAGAAGAACGGACCAGAAACTCAGGGCCATTCCTTTTATAAATACGTCTTCACTGTATTATAAAATTATTGTAATATGTAATATGGCCCTAATAGGTACATGAACAAATTTGCGGGCTAAAATTGTACGTTCTACACGAGCTTGGATCGAATCAGAGACCGGCAGTGCCGCGAATTTTATTCATTTTGTTACTAATAAAACGAAAGTACTTCTTCTTTCCCCGTGTGGTGCCGGGTTAGAATTGCACCTCCCCATATCATCCCGTGGGTGTCGTAAGAGGCGACTAAGGGAAAAATACTGGAAGGTGGGCAGCAGCACCTTCTAAAGAACTGCCATCTTACACTGCGATCCCCAAGCCGCCTGCCAAGCGTGGGGATTATGGCAAATACCCCCTTAATAGGGGAGGCTGTGTTCAGCAGTGGGCGATTCGACTGATACAGTACAGTACTTCTCTTAAATAATAAAATTGTTATACTAGGTACATAGAAAAATCCTTTTTCTACATTCCCATTAAACAAAGGCAGTCGGCTGCACCTAAGATAACTCACACAATTGTATATATTTCAAAAATCCCGCAACATCCATTTTGAAGCGCTCGTAGCGAAGTTTACTTAGCTGTTCTTAACCGATCAGCAAAGTTAAGCAACGTCGCGCGCGGTCATGAGTTGGATGGGTGACCGCTAGTGACATTACTAATGAGCGTTTCCGTGCTTCGGAGGGCACGTTAAGCCGTCGGTCCCGGCTGTTGTCTTAAGATGGCAGTCGTTATAGCATGGTGGTAGGGCATTTTGCGAATGCCCGCCTGGCTAGCTACCACCCTCAAGTAGAAAATCTGTCGCCAAGCACCTAACGGTGTGTTCCGGCAGCTGTCCTTGAGAGCCAGTACTTCTAGGTTAGCCTGAACAACATCTTCGACCACATCATCACTTACCATCAGGTGAGATAGTGGTCAAAGGCTAACCTATAAAGCATATAAAAAAATAAAAAAATAAAAAAAAAACATTCCGCGGGATTCCGCCATCGCACCGAACATCCCTAAGCCCTATCGGCCCGTTTTACACAGTTTTAAACCATTATCCCTGTTCAACACCCAGTCGGACCTAATTAGTCTCATAGAATAAACTCGCGGCTTTCCCTGTAGATAAAGAATTGGTTTATTAGCGCCCAACCGTGGCCGTTAGCTATAGTACATCGCAGACGGGCAGCCACTACGGACTGGGTATGTGTTTTTATTTGTATTATTTTTAATCCCCGATGCAAAAAGAGGGGTGATTTAAGTTTCATGTGTCTGTGTGTTTAAGGCATCGTAGCTCCTAAACGAGGGGACCGATTTTGATGCGGTTTGTTTTGTATGAAAGCTGACGTGATTGAAATGGTTCTTAGCAATTTATGAAGATCTGTGTCGGGCGGGAGGTTACTTAAAATTTTCAATTTTATTATTGTGTAGTTACTATATAGTTTAGGAAATATAACTTAAGTATATGTCAGTATGGCCGAAGGGTTGTGTAATTAAACAAAATTGATCTTATTGAAGAACTTCGATAGCTAGATCATCCGCCGCGTAACACGAAGAACGTAAAATATGTCGCGTTTGAACAGAAGTGCCCGCAGTGGCGCTTGTCTAGTTATTCTTACCCACGGCATGGTGGAAGTCCGTATTGTTCTAAGTTCTTGCCCGATCAACTTTTGCTGCGGTCATTACTTGAATGTGTAATTGCTATATTGAGTGGTCCCAAACTTCGAAGGGCAAGATAAGCCGTGTTGTTTTCGGATGACAGTCGTTATAGCATAATGAAAGGGTATTTAGCGAATGCCCGCCTAGCTAGCTACCACTTTCAAGTAAGAAATGTATCGCCAAGCATCTAAGGGTGTGTTGCGGCAGCTGTCCGTAAGGGACAGTTCCAGTTCTAGGTTATGTCTCCTTACTACCTCCGCTCATTATTACTTAAGTAGATAGCTACTTGTGCCAAATGGTGAGATTGTGGTCACAGGCTAGCCCATCAGCAGAATCGGCAAAAACAAAACATTTTCACGCGAATCACGCGGATAAGTTTTCTGTTCCTTATTTGTGAAGGTTGTTTGTATATTACACGAACACGTGAAGCGTTCGTAGTGGAGCTTGCCTAGGGGTTATTAACCGATCAACTAGCAATACGTAATGTCTACAGAGTGTTTCGGAGGGATACGTTAAGCCGTGCGTTCCTATTGTTGTCTTACGATGGCAGTCGTTAAAGCATGGTTACCACCATGCATTTTGCGAATGACCGCCTGGCTAGTTACTATTCTGCACGTGCACGTGGCCCGTACGGGCTAAAGGGTCAAGCGACGCAAATATGCTGATCTCGGTTGTGGTTACATGTTTGAGCCGTTTGGTGTGGAGACTGCGTGGGGGACATCGTATTTTCTAAAACTTATCAGAGCACTTTGTCGAAGTGACGCGTAAAAACCTGTCACCTATTTAGCTCAACGAATACGCATTGCAAACGGGGCAATGCTGCACTGTAGTATTGTCAGCTTGTAGTATTGTAGATATACAGGTTTATTGCTAAAATGCTAACAACCTCTTAGGGTTGACTTCTGCTAGTCCTAACAAACATTTTGAGATGTATGTTTTTAAATGATTTTTTTATTATATTTTATTTAAAAACATACATCTTTAAATAATATACCACCGATGTTATTATCATCACAAGAAGTAAGAAGAAACAAAGAAGAATATAAAATAAAGAACAAAGAAGAGTACTCTTGTCGGTTGCGGCTCATCGTATGGCAGTTTGCTGTGTTGTATTTGCCAGCTGCCTAGCGAAGGGCAACAAATGACTGAGTTATTCATCGGTTAAGAAGAAACAAGAAGAATGAAGAAGATATCAGTTCACTCTGCTAAAGAAACATTAAGAAAAAAATTATAATAAAATGTAATTTAGTGTACCACATTAGTGTTTAGACTAATTTAGCTTAGCAGGCATGGAAACACGAGAACATAAGAACTATTGATTTGCAACAAGTTTGAAGCTCATTCATAAATTCAGACTACATATTTATATTCAACGGCCATCACGTATAACTACATAAGAGGGGTATTAACATGCCCCAAGTGCGCTCATACCTTCTCCAACAAAATCGGGTACTCAAGCCACCAGAGAGCGCACCAAAGGGTTGAACAAAACAGAACCTAGTTTCGAAGCGCTCGTAGTGAAGTTTGCTTAGCTGTTCTCAACCGATCAGCAAAGTTAAGCAACGTCGCGCGCGGTCATGAGTTGGATGGGTGACCGCTAGTCACATTACTACTGAACGTGCGCGTGCTTCGGAGAGCACGTTAAGCCGTCGGTCCCGGTTGTCGTCTTAGGATGGCAGTCGTTATAGCATGGTGGTAGGGCATTTTGCGAATGCCCGCCTGGCCAGCTAACACCCTCAAGTCTGTCGCCAAAATCTGTCGCCAAGCACCTAACGGTGTGTTCCGGCAGCTGTCCTTGAGAGCCAGTACTTCTAGGTTAGCCTGAACAACATCTTCGACCACATCATCACTTGCCATCAGGTGAGATAGTGGTCAAAGGCTAACCTAACAAGCATAATAGTCCTAAATGCGTAAATTAAGCATGCCTGTCCAGAATTAACAGTCGCTGTGGCTGAAATCTGTCAGGACTACATCATCATCATCATCATTTAACGGACTTAAAACTATTTTTACGTTAGAGGAGGTTCAAAGTCAAAAGTCAAAGTCAATATGATTTATTCAATTTAGAGCGTCTACGACGCTCTTATGATGGTGAATTACACATTTTAATATTGATATATTCAACATTGTACTGAAATGTTCAGCAAAAAAAAATGTATTGAGCCACTGCGAGAAGAACGGGCAAGAAACTCGGGGCCATTCTATTAAACGTCTTGTAACAATATTTTAGATAATAACAATTCTTTTAACAATGTACGTACTATATAATACAATATTACAGTATTTGTTTAAATTACGTAGGTGACAGGCGATAGCTTGGCAGAGGCGGTATTGTCCAGGCATTTTTGTCGTTATCACAAACTTAATCAATATGTTTTTCAGTTGCATCTTGAATTTCCCTTCTCTGAGCGTTGTAATATGTTTATGATAAAACCGTACACAATTCGATTGTATTTTTTTTCCAAATCAAATCAAATAATTTATTTCGAATTATGTAGTAACTATTTACATATCACTACATAATGACCCAGGATTGGGTATGGCAACTTAGTGTGGAGCGGCCCGATTTATTAATATTTGTCACATAGGTATTGTCCTAAGGTATAATAACATTTTTCGATGAATAATTTTTCAGTTTTTTAGTAAGTTTATATTCATTATCAACATTCTTTAACTCGCCGGTAACTTATTGTATATTTTTATGGCCATTGCATGGGAACCACTACTTTTCATTAATAATCTACACTTAGGTACTTCTAAGGTATGTCTAAACCTGAGCGGGTATTTCGTGGTTTATCTGCAAGCTTTGTGAAATATTCAGGGTATTTTTTTTAACGAAATTACACGTTTCAAAGATAGAGATGGACGCAACAGTTAGGATTTTATATTTTATAAAATATGGTTTATGAAATTCTATTTTTGTGATGTCTGGAGCTTTGATATTTGCAAGAATGCGGATTATTTTCTTCTGTGCGACAAAGAGTTCATCTACATTTACACTATTACCCCAAAGTGTGATACCGTAACGGAGCCATTTTATTTTGTGTGTGTGTTACCTCATAAAATTTTATACGGTGTACCTTTTTGTTAAAATTATTTGTATGCCAATTCACATTGACTGAGATTTCGTTCGATGGAACGAAATCCCTTATAAATATATCTCTTATAATAATCTTATAATAATAAGAATGACAGGCCATATTCGAAACTATGTCGCATTACCACGTACGGTAGCTCAGACTGGAAAATTCCCGGCCCAGAGGATGCACGATAGGTGCTTGTAGTAAAATTATTCATTTCGTTGTGTTTGTAATGATTCTCTATAATGTAAGTAATGCTTGTAAATAGTTCTGGCCTTGAACCACCTTGAACTTGAGTTTTTAAGCTAGCCCTATTTTATTTTTAAGGTAGCCCTATTAGATTTTTGTAACGAAATTTATTAATATGAATTAACATCAAGACAGATAGACTATATTACATAGGTATAGGGTGAACGTTTATTGCAACATCCAAAAGTCTCTCAAAAAGTCTCAATTCAGCTGAAATTTTTCTCTCACCAAAAGTATCAAAATTTTATTAAAAAAATTTACTGCAAACTTTTTTTTTTTTTTTTTATTTTATTACTCTGTCTATTATGCATCGATTTTGATGATATTTATTTATGGATTTAGTCTATTTCTTAGAGTATACATCTAAGTTGGTCCCATTTAATTTTCATCAACATCAGTTGTGTAGTTTTTATGTTACAGTCATTGTTGTATATTTGGATGAATTAATGGTATGGCCGATTTTGAACAGTATTTTAGGCGAGTAGCAATAATTTTAATGTTCATATATTTATTTAATGCACTATAAGCATCACCATAAACAGTGAAAAAAAAACTGACTTTAGTAAAGGAAAAGTATGAAATAACGTGCGGAAATCGAACCAGTATCTGGTCCGACTTCAACTAGTGGGTCAGAATTTTGAATCAGCATGGTACCGACTTCCACAAGTTAATACATACATTCAATGTTAAAATAAAACGCCTGTTTAAAATATTATAGCATTCTTTCCGATAGATCAAACTATTAATTCATTTCGCGGCGTACTTACAGGTTTACAATTGTGTCTCGGGCCGGCGCCCTAGAAATACGGTCATATGATACCAGGTAGAGATAGGCACGAAAATTATACCATCAACAATATGGTGTTTTAGACATATATTGAAATAGAATGCATTTATTATTTAAGAAAAACAGGAAATTATAGTACATTATCTTCGTGGTCAGTAATGCAGCGATGATAATGTCCGAAAGCGTATTGTAGGTCCAGTCTGGGTCCAATATGTATAACTAGTTGCACTCCCCCGGTTTCACGCTCGTGGACAATAGTTTATGAAAAGTTGTAGCGATGACGATGACTGTATCCTTAATTAATACACAAGGGATAAAGGACCTAAACTATCTATATTCCAAGTTTCGTCCAAATCGGTTCACCTGTTTCAGTGTGAAGGAGTAACAAACACACACACACACACACACACATTCTTAATCGCATTCGCTCACAATCTTTCGTATTAATAATTTTAGCGATAAGTGTCACGCATGAAATGTAATACAATTTTTAATCACATATATTCGAAAAAATCTAGTTTTCCTCGTAAACAGGGACTACAATCGCTTTTTAATCCCTGAGGGACCAAAAGTGATTTGAATTTAGAATGTGGATATTTTTAGTAAAAGTTCCAATTACCAAAGAGATCAATCAGAATCATTGTATGAACAAGTTACAGGCTGTTTCTTTTTTACAATAATAAAGTATCTCAAAAACTTCATCTTGAGACGACGTTTTCTGAGACTATTTCTAATTCTCAAGCAAAATAAAAAAAAACTTACTTATAAATCGATAACTGTAAAGGTTGGTAGTGGTAATATAGTTATGATGCACTTCCATAATTGTTCAAATATAAACATTAGCCTCTAACTATTTCAATGCTATGTCTTATTTTTCCTAATTATATCTAATAAATATACCTATTAGGTCCACTTGTACGTTCCAGAGTTAACATTATTAACGCGGAGTTAACTGCTAACACAGGTTTAAATAAATAATAAAATTTATTTTGCGCCATCAAAAGTTAAGAATAAACCTAGGGTTAAAATGTTAAAACTTTAACCCACCGATGTGGGAGGGTTAAGTCGCTAACACTGGGTTAGAGAAGTTTTATATAAAAGTTGAATATAATTAGTACAAGCTTCTATGACAGAAGGATCGCAGAAAGGTCAGATTATTATAATTCCCAGAGACTTTCATAGAAGATTTCGACTTAAAAAAGAAAGCAAGTTCTAGAACAACTAGCTCGAATTGTACATTTTGACCACCTCGAGCCATATGTTTTTGTTGGAGGTAAGCTCCGTCAGTTTTATTATTGTTTGAATTTCTTTACTAGGTATATCACATAGAAGCCTTCGATCATAGACATATTTATGATCGAAGATAGAAGAATATTATCACCAGCTGTGAAATTAGGAGCACGTAAACGCATTTTTTAACCATATTTCTTCAAAACAAGTTATTTCCACAAAATATGTATAATCAAACCAAAAGATCACAAAATCACAGATAGAAGTAAATAAATGACACGAGACAATGGATAAAATAAAACCACATCAAATGTCAAACAATGAAGTACTCGCAAGAAAGCGTTTAGATATTCTACTGTAATGTAAAAGGGATAGACGTATGAGTTTTATTTTTTTCTGTTTTTCATCTTCGGCGGGGTTACCATAGAAGCGCATAGAAATTTCAATGTCCCAGCTAAAAAACAAGAAATGTCAGATTAGCTAACCCGGTGTAAGGCACAATGAGAGTTAAAATTTGAAGTACCTAACTCGGAGTTTACTAACTCTATACTTATTTATTTAACCCTTAGGAGACTACTATACTTATTCATAAGTTGCACTTAATTATTTTCTCATAGAGGGTGATAAAAAGTAGAATGTCCACCTGGGAGCCAACAACTATTTTAAGCTCGAGTAACTTTGAATCCAGAGCAGAACGAAGGATTCTACGATCCTGATTCTAAAGTAGAATCCTGAGAGTAACGACTCTCGCCTTTAAAATGTTTGTTTGCTCCCTTGTTAAACAATCTACTATTTCAGTTAGGTATGTCTACTATTTTACTTATACTTTTATGACCAAATTATGAAATGAAATGAAATCTTTCTTTTTAGTTTTAACTACAATTTTACCCAAATGACCAAATTAAAGAAATTTCTGTTTTAATTTTAACTAAAATTTTACCCAAATCTACTACATAATATGAGCTGTTTTTGTTGCACCTAGCATTTTCCTTGCTGGATTGGGGTGACAAATTGTGTGTTGCGCTTGGCAGAGAAAATATTTTGCGTCTCGTACATTCTAAGACGTTCATTTTAAGCCTTCGGTACGCTCAGGATTCTATATTTTGAACTACTCGCTTCACTCCTGGTCCTAGAGCCCTTCGCTCCCTCAGGTTTCAATAAAAGTACTCGCGCCAAATAACAACTTTGAAGCCTTGCATACAAAATAACTTTTTTAATACCGACGGTATGCCTTTAATAACAAAATACTACAAACTATATACAATATTACTACTGCTACTACAATAAAAGCATTTAATTTTAGGCAACTTATAAGTCGTTGCAGTCTCACAGGCAGTCCAAATGTTCCAGCCCACTACCAGTTGAAAGCGCGCCCAGCATGCTGGCAGCATTGCCTCGTTGAATTGAAATGCTTATTCTTTGAGCCAAATAGGTGCCAGCATCACGAGTCGCATCGAACAAGCGCACCGATAAATTTTGGAAAATACGATGAGCTCCCGGTCTCCACGGACCCCATGTCTCTAGACCAAACGGCTCAAATATGTTACACTGAGGTTACGATACTTGCACCGCTTGAGTTGCTCCTAATAAGAAATAATTAATGTGACTACTCGATGAGTTCTAGACAATGACACTCGACACGATAGGCTTAGATTATTGATGGGTCTCCGCGCGCGCGAGCGGAGACCCATCAATAATCTAAGACGATAGGGTACAAAATAGTTTTTGTCTTAGATTCCTCAATTGAAAATAATATATTAAATATACATATTATTATACACAAAATATGTAAACTGTAGGTTTGTAACTCATTAACGTTTATAAGCTAGATACCCGTTACATACGGCCAGCAATTTATTGTTTTATTGCCAACATGTCTTACAAAATTGTATGCTGTTTATTATAATTGTATAAATGGAGTTGTTTCATATTATTTACATTCACTACAATGCTGAGTAATATTTCGATGAATAAGATTGCTTTCATGTACTTAGTTATAAGTTATTTTATTTTAATTGAAAGTATTATGTAACCAATGCATTATTTATTATAGACTAATGATATTTGAACAATGATATAAAAAAACATATTACATTGTTATTATTATGGTCAATAAATGATTCTGATTCTGATTCAATCGGACAATAAATAGGGAACTCTAAAAAGGTTTCTTCACTGGTTTACTGTCATCGTTTTATTTTAAACTTACAACGATTCAATATGTAATTATGCGAAATAAAGGTAAGTACTCGTAGCGTAGGTACCTAATTGTTATCGGAACTTGCGGGTTCGACGCCTGACTCGGCACAAGGTCGTCTACTGAAGATTCACTTGAAGTCTGGACGTATATAAACTTGTACATATAATATAATTAAACAATAGTTGTCCAAGCAAAATCAAGCTCAGTGATCACAGTACCACTAGGTAATAAGGCGTTCGTATGATTGTTCAAAGATGTTAAGTAATTTGGCATAAGTATAGAGTCCTAACATTGTAATTTTTGCCAAGCGCATAAGCTTGCAAAACTACAACGAAAGATAAGATTTGGGCCACGATGCACGAGCGGGATTCGAACCCGGGACCAACAGTCCCTTAAGCCCAGGTAAGACGTTCTTTGCCAATTGAGGTATTGTGGTGAGTGAGTCATAGCTCAAATTTACCGTTTCGTAGCTATGTTCACTTACCACGATATCTCAAATTAATTATTCAAAATTATTTTATTACCTATAGGAAAAGGTATTCAAATTAAATATGTAGATATAAGTATTACTTTTAAATTAGCTAATGATACCTATGTAAACAGATGTCGAGTAGATGTAAATTTCGCTTACGAAATTCGACTCTCATAGAAAGATCCAATTCTACCCAGACCACACGGAAAATTTTTGAAATTAGTCCGGTTTATTGGCATCCCGTGGACGATATCGTTCATTTTATAAATGAAATTATATTGTTCTCCTTATATATGGATACGGAAGGACATACGTAAAAAGTGACAAAATAATTGCATGGAGTCGCTCTATCTGTTCTCGGTAAAAAACTATAACACACTTTTCCTAAATAAGTGACACTAAGCCCTCAGTTTCTGGAATGTTTTTAAAAGCCTTGATCGGTTATTACTGAACGCTCATTGGTCACCTATCTCGTCATAAGAGTACCATTAACCAATCAGCGCAGCGTACAGTATTTAATCTCTCAACTAATCAAACCTTTGACAAACATATCTGAAGGGGTGGGGGTAAGCCTAAGAATGTAATACCTTACCATGAATACAGATTAATGGTGAGATTATGTAACTAACAAGTATTGTAATATATACGAGTTATTTATTAATAAATACACTATAAAATGAAATGAATGAATATACAGGGCGTCCCCCGGCGATGCCACATGGAGGGAAAGTACCTTATTGTATGTTGTAGATGGAACATTTTACTGAAAGAAGACATTATTTAAATTTAAAAAACAATTTAAACTGCATTCATAGATATTTAAATATTTACATGGTTGAACCGGGAATCGAACAAGAGAAAAAAAATCACCTGTATAGTTTTATCATACAGATCGAAAGATTTCATCATAAGGATTATTTTTTGCCAAATAACATAGTGTCAGAAATAAAAGGAAAACCTTGAATTTTAACATTTGATGTGAAATTTGAATTATTTCTTTATAATCAGACTGCCGCATTGCGATGAACAAAATAATTTACGCGGCTTTCGGCTCAGAATACGGCTCGATTTGTTGCATGCTACCAGGTTCCTACTAATTACGTATCTCTTTATAATAGGGAAATGATTTTATAGTGCTTTCATTTATTAGTAATATGTACCTATGATGAATGTCAGTTGTATGTCCTTACGGCAATGTCAGCTTTTCATTTATCTGAATAAAATTTCACATCAAATGTTAAAATTCATGGTCTTCCTTTTATTTCTGACACTATGTTATTTAGCAAAATATAATCGTTGTGATGAAATATTTCGATCGGTATGATAAAACTATAAGGTGATTTTTCTTGTCGTGTAACGGGTTCGATTCCCGGTTCAACCTTGTAATTATTTTAATATCTATGAATGCAGTTTGAATTGATTTTAAATTTAAATAATGTCTTCTGTCAGTAAAATATTCCATCTACAATATTCAAGGTACTTTCCCTCTATGTGGCATCGCCGTGGGACGCCCTGTATACGAGTACCTACCTATTCATTTATTTGAATAATATATGTACATACTTAGAAACGTTCGGTTTAAAATAAATCCTTTTTTGTGTTGTGACCTGTTTTTATTTTATATGATCTACAACACCGGTCATATTACGAATGTTCGCCTGACTAGCTACCACGCCTAAGTAGAAAATCTATCACCAAGCGCAGTGTGTTCCGGCAGATGTCCTTGAGAGCCAGTTCAACCTGTTTACCAGCTTAGACTACATCATCACTTACTATCACGTGAGATTACGGTCTAATGCTAGCCCATCGACAAATAAAAGCAGGTCGGAACAATATTAAACTTATAAGGTTGCGTCATCATTTACAAGTATAAAACCAATTGCAAAATTGTTGTACTATTGGATGTCGCTCCATCCCAATACGATGGTTAAAGAACGATAGGAAAGATTTGAGTTATGACGTCATGTCATGTTTGCTCAAATGGTTAGAGCATGCCCGGGTAAAGGGGTGGATGGACGCGGGTTCGAATCCCGCACATGACTTAAATTTTCCTATCGTATATTTGTAAGTTTGTAATGTAATCCGCATAGCAGGCGTTATTGCAAACACTATTAAAATTGTATGATTTATCTCTAGGTACCCTTTGAGTTTTAGTCCTGTTTGGGGAAGCAGGGCTCGGTCTATGGACCTCAACCAGTTTTCAAAAACATCTTTATACGAGCAAACCGTCTATTTATAGCAGACGTCGCGTCGTAGCCTAGCCCGAGGCTATAAATATAAGATATTGGAACTATTTTTCAGAACATCCAGTCTGGAAGTCATACCGGTTTTTTCTTTTATTATACTAGATGATGCACAAGCACAAGGCCGACACGTGCATAAAATATATGTGGTCAATGGCCGGAAATTATAGTCGTGCGGGCTTGTATGTGAGTTTGTGAGGGACATAGTTACCTATACCTAGGTTTACCATACGTTTGGTTTGAACTCCTTGTCCTTGTGGAAGTGTGGAATGTTTATTTAAGTGTAGGTACTATATGCACTTTCACTCTTTTTAGGGTTCCGTACCCAAAGGGTAAAAATGGGACCCTATTACTGAGACTTCGCTGTCCTTCCGTCTGTCACCAGGCTGTATCTCAAGAACGGTGATAGCTAGACAGTTGAAATTTTCACAGATGATGTATTTCTATTGCCGCTATAACAACAAACACAATAAATCTAATTAATTAAATATTTAAATCGATACAACAAAATTGATTTTTTTACCGTTTCATGCTCGATACTAATAAAGGTGACAGATAGACGCTTTAACTATTCACTGAATATTTAGTTATATGTTCTCTTTAAATATAATAGGGATAGGGGGGATAGGGAGCCCCTTAATTATTTATTTTATTTTAATTAATTATAATTAAAATAAAATAAATAATTAAGGGGCTCCCATACAATAAAAGAGGTTTTCGCTTTTTATTTGCTACAAATAATAATAATGAAAACGAGATAATGGTACGGAACCCTTCGTGCGCGAGTCCCGCTCGCACTTGGCCGGGTATTTGTAAATAAAATGAACATGTATTCTATTCACATATTTTTTTTTGTTGTGTCTTAGTTTTTCATAAGTTATATTATCGACTCAATAAAAATGAATAAAAACCATGCAAAAAGGTAAACAGGCCAAATGAGCCTTTTGCTGTTCTACATCCCGGTTTGGCTCTTCATAATTATAGTAAGCCTATCTATGCCCTACAAATTAATATGTGAAGTAGTATAACTCTCATACAGTTACCGTTTTAATTTCGGAATCATCAAGTTCACAAAACACATACTACCAAATTCAGTTTGATTTGACGCTTAGAAAAATGATCGCATCCGATTGATCAGGTCTAGGTAATGTTATGCGCCGCACAGTACACTATTTAAACCATACAATATTAACCATATACATATTTTTGGGGTACCGGCCTAAAATGTCACCCCAGTCTCTTCGTGGCTGTCGTAAGAGGCAACTAAGTGTAAAATACCGGAAGGTGGGCAGCAGCGCCTTCTGAGGAACTGTTATCTTACACGGCGATTCCCAAGACGCCTGCCAAGAGTGGAGATTATGGCAACCCCCCTCCCCCCCCATAACGGGGGAGGCTGTGTTCAGCAGTGGATAATCCGGCTGATACACTACATAGTTTTCAAAATTACAACGAGATGTAAAGTTATTTATAGTCATGTGCGAGATTTGTGCGATTCGAACCCGCGCCTTTGACCCCTATGGCCAGGGTATGCTCTAACCACTAAGCCAACATGAACCTACTTTGTTTTTTCATTCTTAGCCATCGTATGGGGATATACACATAAATACTGTATTTATTCCTAGCTTATACTATAAATTTATTATTTTCTAATACCATTGTAAAAAGTTTGCTCAGATTATATCGAAAAGTCCATGAACACTAAGCATACAATAATAATATATCATATAATAGGGATACCTATGGTACCTCTACGGATATATGACATCGGAGCGTGGCACGATTCGCCAGCATGCGGTCAAATGACCATATACATGAGTGGCGGCTATTGCGCTTTGCGTATTTTCTATCAGATGTCGAATGCATTACATATAGGATAGTTCGGGCTATAAGAGGGACTTCCTTCGCCCAAAATCTGGTGGAGCTGTACGACCGACAGCGGTAGAAAAAATCAAAGTCATCCCTACAAAAAAAGCGTTACATGTTTCGTATAAGTTACTAAAATGGCCATTTGTTGAGTAGAAATCTGCAAAATAAGAATCACTACAAGAGATTTTTGCATGGGTGTGGCGACAACGAAACACGGAAGTTATTATTTATTTGGCTTAGTGTACATATAGCTATTATATCATTACCGTAGCAGCAATGATAGACTGCCGTGCCGCAGGTCTATGGATCGATCCCCATCGCGCGAATTGAGCTTCACCGCATGGTGGAAGGGCATTTTGAGAATGCATGCCTGGCTAGCTACAAACCTTAAATATAAAATCTGTCACCAAGCACCTAAAAGTGTTTTTCGGCAGCAGTCCTTGAGAGCCAGTAAGTTATGAAACTACATACTTATTCGACTTAACAACAATATGTCTCATGGTGATGGGCGCTGTGCAGTTTGTCACTTATGATGAAATGCATCTGTTATAGGTAGAGGTTGCTGCTTGAAATCAGGTGGGCCTGGTGTGAGTTCTGTCATAGTACATTAATAAATACCGCGTAAATAAAGGTGCCCTAAGAATCGTGCCTCTAAATGCTGTTCTAGTACGCGCATCAAAGTATCTGGGTTAGGCCGTTAGGTATCTAGGAATTTAAATCTAAGTACTATGTACCCGTTATCTGGCTGATACCCAATATAGCGGGTAAATACTGTTTCTATTTTAAAATTTTCCATAGAGGAGTTTAAGTGCCAACATTAATGTATGGCAGAAGGATCTAGGTCGAATATATTCAGTGGAGATGAGGTATCCCTGAAACAGGTGGACCAAAATATATAGAAGAACAAAATACCCTGTTAAAAATACAACTTGATCTAAGGTGGACCCATGCACGGGAAGCAAAAACAACGATGGTATACCCAGTATATCTGAGGAGCACCACGGGAAGAAAAAAATACCCCTGCATGTAAACTATGTAGGTAGAATGCGGACAATGACTGATAAGTGTGCATAATAAGCCGTACATGTTCGATGGAAAACCACGTTTCGTCGCATTCATATAATGCTCCACCTGTCTCTTAACTTAACGCGTAAATTCGTAAAACGTTAAGATATTAATACGCCACGTTTAAACGTGTCAATTTACTAACGGCATTACTATTTGGTTCAACAAATAAGCATTGCAATTCAACGGGGCGATGCTGCCAGCATACTGGGCACGCTGCCAACTGGTATAGTGGGGTTTAGTTTTCTTTTTTTTGTTTTTTTTTATTCATTTGGACTGCATGTGAGTCTGCTGTCTGCAATGACTTAAACGTTGTCTAAATGCTTTTATTGTAGTAGCTGTAGTGTAGCTTTGTATATATTTCGTAGTATTTTGTAAATAATGGCATTACTAATGGTGTTAAACGCTACGCGATTGTTCGGGTGTCGGTTTCTTTGACACATCAGTTGGTTTTAGCGCGTAGTTTAGCGCACTAAGCGATATTAGCGATAATTAACGCCGTCTCATGGCACGCGTTGCGCATGCGCAGTTCAAAGATCATACGTACAAAACTTTACCTAATATTATAGGGAAGGAACTACCAATCGAGATACGGGTGTTTACATACCCAGTTTGGTAGGAGAGCCACACATTTGAACGATGTACTTTAAATTAATAAATACAATTTAATTTTGAATATGAAGGGAGACTCATATTCAAAATTTAATCTACTTTTTGTTGGGTTGTTACGACTATGGATTTAAATTATTTTTCTTACCCATTTAAACAAATACAATAAAACTCAATAATCAGAAGTGAGGTAATTTTTATTAAATTCCATTATAGTATTTTTTCCCAGTCATTGCTGCCACCAGTGTAGCTGCTTTAACCTTATGTGAACGCGTTACTTCACTAAAATTTATCTTTTAAGGCGAGGTTGTACCTACTTAAGACATTTTTTAAAATCTGTAACTCGAATAGAATTGAAAATTTAGAATATATAAAATCATTTATATAAAGTTGAACATACTCTCCAGGAACGTACAAAGTCAAAAACGTGATTATGAACAATTTCTTCGATAAAAAAAAATGTCAAACATGACACCATATCGCTACTTAAATCAGGCAGAACTAAAAGATACTATCATGAAACTATGTGGAAGTTTTACCAATGGATAGAGCTTGTTATTTATTAGTAACGTTTGAAGGCACATTTTCAAATTTAGCTATAGTTTTTTAACAAGAAAAAAAAAACTAGAAATCTAAACATTCAAGCTCTCGCGCACGTCATTCAGTACCCGCCTAGGCGTCATCGAGGTAGGACGCGTGTCGTTTTCTCCAGCAAAATTCTCTCCGGCGATTAAGAGCTAGAAATATTTATAAACAGAATTATTATTAGCAGAATGGTGACACTGCAACATTTATGGTTATTCGCTGGTGTGAATCTTCCATCAGGCGAGTGTCTTGTACGTCATTTGAAACCATGCCAAATAAAAAAAATACTTTCTCGATGGCATTGTTTTCCCGCGCCACAGTATAAAAAGTACAGTATGGTTTTCTAAACTATTCACTTATTTTAGTTCAGTGAGCTTTAAATAGTGTAGCCGAGCCCGTGGGGTGACGGGGTGCCGGGCTATGTCACGCCCCAATTACTAACTGTGGGTGTCGTAAGAGGCAACTAAGGGAAAATACCGGAAAGTGAGCAGCAGTGCCCTGTAAGAAGCTACCTCCCTCCAGTAAAAAATCTGTCGCCAAGCACTTAAAGGTATGTGCCGCTATGAGTCCTCCAGAACCAGTAATTTTGCATGGTGGTAGGGCATTTTGCGAATGCCCCCCTGGCTAGCTACTACCCTCAATCCGCTATGTATCCTTGAGAACCAGTAATTTTGCATGGTGGTAGGGCATTTTATAAATACCCGCCTGGCTTGCTACCACTATGTGTCAAGTAGAAAATCTGTCGCCAAGCACTTAACAGTATGTGCCGCTATGAGTCCTCTAGAACCAATAATTTTGCATGGTGGTAGGGCATTTTATAAATACCCGCCTGGCTTGCTACCACTATGTGTCAAGTAGAAAATCTGTCGCCGAGCACTTAACAGTATGTGCCGCTATGAGTCCTCTAGAACCAATAATTTTGCATGGTGGTAGGGCATTTTATAAATACCCGCCTGGCTTGCTACCACTATGTGTCAAGTAGAAAATCTGTCGCCAAGCACTTAACGGTATGTGCTGTTATGAGTCCTCTAGAACTAGTAGTTGTGCATGGTGGTAGGGCAATTTGCGATTACCAGCCTGGCTAGCTACCTCCCTCAAGTAAAAAATCTGTCGCCAAGCACTTAACGGTACGTGCCGCTATGTATCCTTGAGAACCAGTAATTTTGCATGGTGGTAGGGCATTTTATAAATACCCGCCTGGCTTGCTACCACTATGTGTCAAGTAGAAAATCTGTCGCCAAGCACTTAACAGTATGTGCCGCTATGAGTCCTCTATAACCAATTATTTTGCATGGTGGTAGGGCATTTTATAAATACCCGCCTGGCTTGCTACCACTATGTGTCAAGTAGAAAATCTGTCGCCAAGCACTTAACGGTATGTACTGCTATGAGTCCTCTAGAACCAATAATTTTGCATGGTGGTAGGGCATTTTGCAAATACCCGCCTGGCTTCCTACCACTATGTGTCAAGTAGAAAATCTGTCGCCAAGCACTTAACGGTATGTGCCGCTATGAGTCCTCTAGAACCAATAATTTTGCATGGTGGTAGGGCATTTTGCAAATACCCGCCTGGCTTCCTACCACTATGTGTCAAGTAAAAAATCTGTCGCCAAGCACTTAACGGTACGTGCCGCTATGTATCCTTGAGAACCAGTAATTTTGCATGGTGGTAGGGCATTTTATAAATACCCGCCTGGCTTGCTACCACTATGTGTCAAGTAGAAAATCTGTCGCCAAGCACTTAACGGTATGTGCCGCTATGAGTCCTCTAGAACCAATAATTTTGCATGGTGGTAGGGCATTTTATAAATACCCGCCTGGCTTGCTACCACTATGTGTCAAGTAGAAAATCTGTCGCCAAGCACTTAACGGTATGTGCTGCTATGAGTCCTCTAGAACCAATAATTTTGCATGGTGGTAGGGCATTTTGCAAATACCCGCCTGGCTTCCTACCACTATGTGTCAAGTAAAAAATCTGTCGCCAAGCACTTAACGGTACGTGCCGCTATGTATCCTTGAGAACCAGTAATTTTGCATGGTGGTAGGGCATTTTATAAATACCCGCCTGGCTTGCTACCACTATGTGTCAAGTAGAAAATCTGTCGCCAAGCACTTAACAGTATGTGCCGCTATGAGTCCTCTAGAACCAATAATTTTGCATGGTGGTAGGGCATTTTATAAATACCCGCCTGGCTTGCTACCACTATGTGTCAAGTAGAAAATCTGTCGCCAAGCACTTAACGGTATGTGCTGCTATGAGTCCTCTAGAACCAATAATTTTGCATGGTGGTAGGGCATTTTGCAAATACCCGCCTGGCTTCCTACCACTATGTGTCAAGTAGAAAATCTGTCGCCAAGCACTTAACGGTATGTACCGCTATGAGTCCTCTAGAACCAATAATTTTGCATGGTGGTAGGGCATTTTGCAAATACCCGCCTGGCTTCCTACCACTATGTGTCAAGTAGAAAATCTGTCGCCAAGCACTTAAAGGTATTGTGTAAATGTAACGCCTTGAGTAAATATAGGTCGTTTACGTTTTTATATTAAAACAAAGTAATCTCTAAAACTTTTGTAAATATACTACTTGTATATACAAATGAAATTAAGTCCCACTGTCTAGTCTACTTTATCTAGTATTATGTAAATAATTACGTTCGGATGTCTCCGTTTGGAGCCGATAATAAGGCTGGTTATTTTCGTACGATCTTAGCCATAGTTTGGCCCTGCCCGTGATCCTGAAAAACTGCTTGATATTAGTTATATTATGTACCTAATACCTACTTTGATAATCTTATAAGCGGTACAAGTAATTAGTGAGTATGTAGGTACTTAAATACATTTAAATAAATTTTAATTGGGTGTTCAATCCTTATCAATGAACAACATATTTGTAGGTAGTCGATTACTTACCTACAATAACTTGACTATTTTTTCCTTAAATTTACAGAAAAAATTACAATACTTGAATTACCGGGAACAAGGGTTATATATATTTTAAGAGATTTCGTTTTTATATTTCTATTATACCTTAGAACACAGTCTCACCTGTAACTTATTTTTGACTGAAGATGGTAGTAGACTACAGACCTAGTTAAGTGCTTGGTGGCAGATTTTATAAACAAGCCAGACGAGTAGGTAAAACAACCTACCCCCGCGGTTGTACCCGCATAGGCAATGATGAAACGTCATGTTGAGAAAAGTCATATTATCCTATGTATTAATCCAGGGCATAATTTAATATCACGACAATATAATGTGGACAATTCAACACAAGCATATTATGCCCACAGCTACACTTGTATTATACTTATATTGTATGGTTATAATTCTAGGTTAGCCTGATGAGCAACATCTTCGACCACATCATCACTTACCATCAGGTGAGATAGTGGTCAAAGACTAACCTATCAAGCATAAAAAATAAATATATATACGTTTTAATGAATGACAAAGAGAAGAAGACAAGCATGCAGAAGACGCACATGCGCACAATACTAAGACTCAATCAGGAGACGTCGCCTGATTTTTATAAGCGCTCGTAGCGAAGTTTGCTTATCTGTTCTTGTTCTTAACCGATCAGCAAAGTTAAGCAACGTCCGCTGCGGTCATAAGTTGGATGGGTGACCGCTAGTGACACTTCTACTGAGCGCTTCCGTGCCTCGGAAGTCATTTCAAGCCGTAGGTACCGGTGTCTTAAGATGGAAGTCGTTATAGCACGGTGGTAGGGCATTTTACGAATGGCCGCCTGGCTAGCTACCACCCTCAAGTAGAAAATCTGTCGCCAAACAATTAACGGTGTGTTCCGACTTCCGGCAGCTATCCTTGAGAGCCAGTAGTTCTAGGTTAGCCTGAACAACATCTTCGACCACATCATCACTTATCACCTATTAGGCATAAAAAAAACATGGCCATGTTCGAAGTTCGGGTGCCGTTTCATCTGTTTTCTATAAATTCAATGATTTATACTATTGGTAAGGTACGTAGTAATGCACGCTGGAAATATGAAGGCCGTGGTGGAATTCAAGCTTAATATTATGCTATATAATAGCAACCGTACAGCATAAAGACTTTTTAATAGGATTGTAAAGGAGTAAGCACCAGGCTCACCTGATGTTGAGCGGATTTACCTCTGCCTACAACAGATGCATTTTGACACAAGTGATGAATTCCATCATACTCATATCAAAGAGGTGTATGGGGTTGGTACGCGGCAAAGAGAACGTGAAAGGTTGCCTGTACATCTACTACCATTGCACAGAGAATTGAAGTGAGACAGTCTGCCAGCCATAAGTCTAAATAACTAATTAATATGTCCAGGTTCCAGGTTTAATATTACCAGGTACAGGTTTATAGGTAAATGGCTAACAACCTCTTAGGGTTGACTTCTGCTATAGTCCTAACAAACATTTAGAGATTTTTTATATTTTATTTATATGTTTGTTTATGTGTATTTGACGGAATAAGCAAGAGGACCAACTGATGTTGAAAGCTTCTTGTGCCTGTATTTTAAAATTTCATATTTTTTATTACTTAGCTCGATGTAAATATTCACAACTCTATTTTAAGGAAGCGCGGCGCGGTCCAGTTTTGCCGCGGTGGGCACGCTTAGCTCGGAGTAGGCATTGTCTTTTACTACGAGACACAGAACTTCAAAGTGTCAGACAGTACAAGAAATACTTATTATTTTAAGTTCTGAATATCCCCGAGCCAAGAACGCCCGCCGCGGCAACACTGGACCGTTTGAATAGAGTTTTGAATATTTAACTAAATTACAGGCACAAGAGACTTTTAACATCAGATGGTCCTCATGCTTATTCCGTCAAATACACATAAACAAAAACAAAAAAAAAAAAACATTTTCTTATCTCAAAATTTTGTTAGGACTAGCAGAAGTCAACCCTAAGAGGTTGTTAGCATTTTAACAATAACCCTGTATATGTTTGTTTTTAACAGACTTCAAAAAAAGGATGAAGTTCTAAATTTTCCTGTTTCTTTTTTTTCTTATAGTGATGGAACAAGCTCGAGGTCCACGCTTAACATCAAGCGGATTAACCTCTCCCTATAATAGATGCATTTCGTCACAAGTCACGAATCGCACTGCGCCCTGACGGGCGTCACCTTAAGACACAGTTATTAAGTCTCATCTGCCTGTAATTTCAATGGCTCTCAAGGACTGCTGCCGGAACACACCGTTAGGTGCTTGGCGACAGATTTTCTACTTGAGGGTGGTCGCTAGCCAGGTGGGCATTCGCAAAATGCCCTTCCACCATGCAGTGAAGCTTAAGCCGTGGCGGGATTCGAACCATGGACCTGCTGCGCGGCAGTCCAAAGCCAATGCCACTGAGCCATCACTGCTTCAAAAAACTTCTTTTGTTTGTTACCTTCTTAATTTTACAGTGTGATTATTTTGATAATATTTTTTTGATTCGAAAGCTGTTCTTGACATGTCATTCCCATTTAAATTTGAGTGAGATCTGTCGAGTAGTATTTGAGTTATCCCTCATAATTCGTATTTAATTGGCTTCGTTTTCATTGATGATGTTCGGGTGATTCGCCAAAATCATGACTTTTTGATGTCCGAATGGACGAAAATTATATTTTTGATGTTTATAGTTATTATTTATTTTTTATTCAAATAATGTATCCTTATATACACCTGTTTTTGCTAATCAAACATTAATATCTATATGAAATATATAAAAAAATAATAACGAAATGTTAAAATCCTAATTTCCTTGTCATGTCCGTTATGTATTTTATTTTATATTATCATCCATATTGCATAAAGTTGTATTCGTAACATTATATAAATTTTATCAAAATGTATAATAAGCCCCACTTCATCAAAAATAAGTGTTTAGTGTATTAAAATGGATATAGTTTTAAAGTTACATTCAGTTTCATCCTTGTCCGTGGGAAAAATATAATTTCCTTGGTTAGTTAATTCAACAGTTGTAATAACGAAACGCAAAAGTTTGAAATAAATTGAGTTACACTGTTTCACTCGGCCATTTTGCCGCGAGAAACCATCGGAGAAGGACGTGCACACCGTTGCTAAGTTTCGTGCTATTCGCGTAAGTACACCCCTCCTTGGCTTTTGGTTTATAGATTTTTCAATTTCCATGGTCGTTATTTGTCAACAGTATGATGGACTTCTAATTAATAGTTTCAATTAACAATAATGTTTGTGGTACAGTTAGTCTCAATTTGACTTACGAGTATTGTTAGGTAATGTTTTAAGATCTATGATTTTTTGAAGACTTGAATCTAATTTCCTTGGTTCTAATTTCCATGTTTTCCTTGGCTCAAAAGTAGACATGGAAATTATGGTATACCAGGGAAATTATAAAAATACGCTTTAATTGTTTTATTGTCTTACCATTGGTGAAGAGAATTATGTTAATACCAGATTTGATCCCCTTTTTTTAAGTCTTACATAAATCTATAATATTAACATTATAATTACATTTTTGTTTCAAAATAAATATTGATTTAATGTCTTTCACAACATTTAAGTAATATATTAAAGGAAATTACTATATTTAACGATTTTTTTATTTATTTTTTTTCTCTAACGCAGAGAACACAATATGGGGAAAACAAAAAAAAAACAAACAAGAGCAGAAAAATTGGAAAAAAAAAGATTAGCAGAAAAAAAAAGATTGGAAAAAATAAAGAGTGATCCGCAACTATATGAAGAATTTAAAGCTAAAGATAGGGCAAGATACTATAAGAAAAAAGAACAAAAGAAAGTTCTCCCTATAATTGAAATGACACCTCGCAGACAGAGGATACAGCGAAAACGAAACCGAGATAATTTTAAAGCATACTACACTAGACAAAAGAATAAAAATATTTTAGAAAATATACTACGCGAAGACAGCCCCCCCGAATCAGACAATGAAGCACCACCTCCACAACCAGTGCCTGAATGTACCTTACCTCAGACCAGAAGTACGACTCAAAATGATCTATTTTCTCCCCGTTCTCCTTGTCCTAGCAATTCTTCAAATGCATCTTCGACAGTATCTAAATCAACTTTTAGAAAATACCAATACAAAAAAAATAAAATCATTAATTCTTTGCAGAGAAAAATTCTTGAATTACAAAGACAAAAAGATACAATAAGAAAGCAAGCACATAGACTGAAAAATACTAAAGGTTTACCTAATATCAAGTATACTAATGAAAGAAGAAATATAAAAAAAAATACTGACAACATTGTGATAAGTAAAGTTAAATCATTGAGATTAGATGTTCAAAGGTTTCTTTCAGACGATGAAAATAGTAGACTTTGTCCTGGAAAAAAAGACTTTGTTTCCAAAAACATGATCAAGCATCAAAAACGCTATTTGACTGACTCACTCTACAACCTTCATCAAAAGTTTGTAGCGACTCACCATTATAAAATACACTACGGTACATTTTGCAAGTTAAGACCATTTTGGATTTTAATTCCTAGCGTGAATATTCGGGACACTTGTGTATGTAAGCTACACGAAAATATGGCGTTATTGATCAAGTCACTAAAGTCTAACAAGATTATAAGTGAAAACAATCCCACTGAAGTGATACAGAATCTCACTTGTGACCGAAGCAATACTGATTGCCTGCAACGAATGTGTAATAATTGTAAAAACAGAGTAATAAACTATCAGGAATTTGATAACTCGGCAAAAATATCTTATAGCTCATGGGAGAAAAATAAACATACCTTCTCGAAACGAGGTGTAGAAAAGGATACATTTATTCATGAAAAAGCAAGGATTGATGATAGTCCATTGAATATAATAAATAAATTTGAACGCAATCTTCAACCATTTCTGGATCACTGTGCCAGAATAGTAAACCAAAGCTTAGCTCTAAGAAATACCAAAGAAAACTTGAAAATCGATGAATGCGTACTACACATAGACTTTAGTGAAAATTACAATACTAAATTAGGTACGGAGATTCAATCAATGCATTTTGGAGGAAGCAGAAAGCAAATAACACTACATACGGCAGTTCTTTATTATCACGACGAGAATAGCGGAAATAAAGAAACGAGATCAATTTGCACGGTAAGCAAATGTTTACGGCATGATGCTGCTGCTGTTTGGGCGCATATACTTAGTACCACTTTTAAAGTTTATTGAAGAAAAGTGTCCACAGGTACGTTCAATTCACATTTTTTCGGATTCACCATCTTCTCAATATCGTAATAAAAAGATATTTTATATTATTTCTAAACTCTCCTGGTACCTACCGGAACTGCTGTCTGTGACCTGGAACTACAGTGAGAGTGGACATGGTAAAGGTGCTCCAGACGGCGTTGGCGGAGTTCTAAAACAAACAGCTGACAAGCATGTTGCTTATGGAAATGACATTACTGACTTAGAAGGCCTAGTTCAATTTTTAAAAGGTAAAGTTAAAGGTGTCTTAGTAGAAGTTGTCGATGAGTACAATGTTTTAGAAAAACACCTGTTGTTGCCACAAAAGTTACCAGCGTTTTCAGGATCTATGAGAGTACATCAAGTGATTTGGAACTCGCGTAGCAGGAATAGTGTAACATTGCGTTCTATGACATGCGTTCGTCAAAACTGTTTTTCTAATGCTATTGCATGTAATCATGGGTATCACTTAGGAATTTATAAAATTGAAGATCAAGCAACTAAGACCAAAGATAATCAAGGCAAGAAAATAAAAGTGTTGTCTCAGATAATCCTTAAGCCTGCATCTACTCGATCTCATATTGGTAGTACGCCTGTCATATTAAATAAAAACGAAGTCCAATCCTCGAACGAGTATAATATTGACAATTTCAGTCCGAATAATTTTGATGACAAGGAAAACTATATAGTTACAACTGGATCTTGGGTTTTAGTGGAGCTAAAGAGAAACATGCAAATCATCGAGCACTTTGTTGCATCGGTGGAAGATGTAAGACTTGGTGATTATCATGTTATTTTTTTAGATCATATCGACGGTTTGCTGTATAGTTGGCCTAATCATGGCGATACTGACATAATTTCTTTAGGTTCAATTAAAAAAGTCCTTGCAAAACCAAAAATAACAGATGATGGCAAGCTTTTGTTTGAAACATAAATGTAAGGCATCACAATACATATTGCTAACAAATTCATTTGAATAAGATTACTATAAGGCTGATTATTAATAATGATAAATCATAACACTGTTATTTTTTTAGTTTTTTTTGTAACTTTTACGTTTATAATTTCAAGGTAGTATTTATCATACATTTATCATGTGAAATATTGTATTTTGTAAAAGGTTTCAAAAATTTTGGGATCGTTTAAGCTCTCATTATTATTACGTGTCGAAATAATTTTTAAAGTGTACTATTATTTCTAGGGTTTATGTTAATTATTTCTAAATATAACGTTTATACTCGTAATTCCCTAAATTTTGGTACATTTATTTAATTACTCAAATAATTTTGATATTATTTTAATCCCAAATATTATTAAAAAGAATAGAAGTATTTTAGTATCTACTTTTAATTATATCATAACTTGGGCTATAAAAAGAACTGTGATTTCAGGTATAATTAACAATTAATGTGAAGTAGGTAATTTATTTAAATTTGCACTTACCTATTATTTTAATAAAAAAATAATAACGCAATTATTTTGTTTCCTACTTAACATGTCTTTAAGTAAAAATAAATGGTATAATATATTACTGATCTTTCCGTAACCACCTTTAATTTCTTTGCAAACCTAATTTCCTTGGAATCTTCCTAATTTCCTTGACTGTTCAAAACTTCACGACCTTATAACTTTTTTCCAGGAATGTTTTATGATACCCCTTTTACAGAAATGAGTACTGCTCTAGTTCCCCTATATAATCAACAACCTTACTGATACGTAATTAGCAAAAAAAATTATGCCAAGGAAATTAGGCAAAATATTAAAATTTTGGCGAATTACCCGTTCTCATTTGCATTTGTCGGTGTAAAATGAACAAAAAAAACTGTATACGATGTGTATATTATATGAGGTTCATTTACTTTTCAGTGCATTTTATGTTTAAAAATATTTTCTGCATGATTGAAGTCGGTAGTTTATTGTTAATATTGTTTATTTATTTACTGATGTGTTTTTCTAAAAGACATTGTATTGACTCCACATTAAGTCAAAGTCGAAATCATTTATTCTCTTGTGAAGGTCTATTACAAAGTTTAATATTGAAATGTTCTACATTGTACTGCCATGTTCAGCAGAATAAAATGTATTGAGCCACTTCGAAAAGAACGGGCACGAAAATCGGGGTCATTCTTTTAAACGTCTTTTAACAATGTGTTACAAACTATATTATAATATAGCTATACGCAGAGGCGGAATTGTCCAAGCATTTTTGTCTGTTTTAAACGGGTATGTTGATAGCTACTAAAACATACAAATAAACTGATATATAGGTAAATAGAAGTCCACAGCATCATTGCTTAAGTATTCCTTTTAATTACAAGCTAAGTTAATTACGCAACAGAAAAATCAGATACCTACACGACTTGTGTAATCATTAATCACCTATATTAACATACAGAAGTACTTGAAATTATGCTCAGTAGGATAATTACTGGGTGTTTGGAATAATAATAAAATAATTTAAAAATATAGTCCATAAAAACACATCACAATAATGACCCAGGAAATTCTACAAGAGCGTGAGATAACTGAAGAATTGTTTACATGCCTGTAGTGCCTGCATAACAGTATAATATTATGATAACTAAGTAGATACACAAATAATGATGTCGATTCCACACAAAAAAAATGTGTAGAATCTAAACTTAAAATTCTTTAAAATTCCTAATTTATCGTAGTCATTTTTCCTCTTGATACTAAAACCCAAATTTGTACAACGCCTGCGAATATAATTGTGGTATTTCTTAGTCTGTTAAAAGTAAAATCTAAATTAGTATACCGGTTCCGAACGAAATTATTGTAGTGTAATGAATACATTCATGCGTTACTTTGCGGAAATCCATATATAATTTTTTTTTCTTTCCAATTATAAATATTTTAAGATAACATTAAATTTAGTCAATAAATACCATTAAATTATATAATATTTTAAATTATAAGTCAATTAAATTAACAATGCAATATTATATACGTCAGTAAATGTCAACTACATCTATCAAAAAAGACCGCCCTCGGTCTCACCCGGTCCAAAGGTGCCCATCACGCTGGATGCATTACCACGCTGTATGGCGATGGCCAGCCTTTGCACGAGGTACGACCCATAGCGTTGGTCATGACCCCTCTCTCTTAGACGACGCCCAATTTGCCGCACAAAGGTCTTCGCCTCCGCTCCCCAACTACCCGCCGTCTCTACCGCCAGAGGGACAAACTCGTACCTGTGGGCGAGGTCAGCATATTTCGATTTCTTTTTAAGAGCTGCAGATTCTGCGGCGCCCCCAGCTGCGCGGACTGTCTGGCCCAGGTGACAGGAGGCAAAGGTGCTGACGCAGGTCGCGTCCCATAGCAACCACCTACCATTCTGCCAAGGGACAAGCGTCAGACCGTCTGGTCTTTTGCCATCCGCACGGCTCAGTCCTGGAGGCTCCAAAACGCAGGGAACATTTGCCGAAACAAGTGCTCTACGGACAATATCATTAAGAGCGTGGTGCCGTGGAAACCTACCTGCGCAACGACGGCAGCTAAGAGCGTGGTGACCATTGGCTTCCACCGTGGTACCGCAGATGCAGCGATGAGGCTCGCATACATCACAGCCTAGCCGAAGAGCTGCCGCCACACGCAAAGAGTCGCTGTCTAAGTGCGTGCCAAGACTAGGTGACGGAATTGCCTGCAGCCGCGCTCCGGATTCAGGTTGCGACACCGCCCGCAATCTTGCTACATCCACACCCTCCGCTGTGCTCAAAAGTTTAGCAGCAATGGCTTTCGAACCAACCTCGTCCCATACACGCTGGTACTGGGAAGAGGGACCTGAGGGAGCAGACTCGCCAGGATTGAGAGCCGACCATGCTGCTAGAGCACCGGACACATGAGGAATACTAACCCTGTCACCGTTGGGGAGAATAGTAGTGACAAGACTTGCAACCCCATGCACCGACGCCAAAAAAGCCGGCAAACTCAAATCTACAGCGCGCCGCACCCCCAAGCCACCCTGTCTAATAGGCAAGGTAACCTGGTCCCATTGGGAATCATTCAGACACACATTCAAAATGAACTCCACAGACTGCTTGATCACCTCATCAAGAGATGCCAAGCTAGCGGGGTAGAGCCAAGTTGGGGTGGTTCTGAGCAAATATATTAATTTTGGGACCGCCAAGCATGTCCGCAGCAGAACCAAAGCAACGTGGGGTGATAAGCATTGAAGACGCTTCTGGGCGTTAAGAAGGAGCTTTTTTCTCGCCAGAATAGCTTCCGGGATGGCAGAAGGAAATATAGGGGAGCCGAGAAGGGAAAAATTACTAGTTTTCAACTTCTTTATTCCCGGTACGAGCTTTTCAAAACGAGGAAATGCCAGGCAGGCCTCCGGGCCACAAGGGAAGAACTCGCACTTGGCCGTGTTTACCTGCAGTCCCAGCTCCTTCAAGCGTGGAAGAAGAACCCGCAAATCGTGCTCTAAGACGTCTAGTGTACCCCCTATAGTACCGTCATCTAAGTACCAGACGTTCAAAGGGGACCGCAAATCGTCAACCACTTTCTGAATGCCGAGGCTGAAAATAAGAGGGCCAAGAGGATCCTCCTGCTGGACACCAACTTGAGAAAGGATAAGTTCTTGATTGTAGAATAGGTTAGAGGGAGAGTGATAGACTTGATAAAGAAAAGGGTAGAGGGATGGTATCTGCGCGGAGACTTCGCTCAGTGACACATCCCTTTCCAGAGAGTTGAATGCGTTCTGGATGTCCAATTTCAATACTACACACCCAGCGTTATCCGGGTCCACAGCGAACGTTCTGACTGCATGAATTGCCCCTTCACACCCCAGAACAGTACCAAACCCCAGCTGGTCAAATTATCAATTTATTGGAAATCAATGGTCTCTTCATACCCCTACGGGAAAGAGGAGTGATTTTAGTTATGTAATTATATTTTAAAAGTATTCTAAGAAAAAAGTTAATCAATGTCTTAAAACACATAAAAATATATCTAGTGACAATTCTGCCTAATTTTCCTGTTAAGCCAACGTGATGTCTCAAATGCCACGCAGCCAAACCGGAAGAATGTTCGCCTCGCTTCTACATGAAGCATCCTCAGGTCTTGACTCTACGAGCGCAAGATCGATACCCACAGTCTCGGAATTGTCACTAGATATATTTTTAAAGTGTTTTATTAAAATATTGAATTAGTTTTTTCTTAGAATACTTTTAAAATATTTGTTACTATGAAACTGTAGTAGTTGATATTTTATTCATAATAAAATTTTAATTCTTTATTTTATTTTTATTTTTTTATGCCTGATAGGTTAGCCTTTGACCACTATCTCACCTGATGGTAAGTGATGATGTGGCCGAAGATGTTGTTCAGGCTAACCTAGAAGTACTGGCTCTCAAGGACAGCTGCCGGAATACACCGTTAGGTGCTTGGCGACAGATTTTCTACTTGAGGGTGGTAGCTAGCCAGGCGGGCATTCGCAAAATGCCCTACCACCATGCTATAACGACTGCCATCCTAAGACGACAACCGGGACCGACGGCTTAACGTGCCCTCCGAAGCACGGAAACGCTCAGTAGTAATGTCACTAGCGGTCACCCATCCAACTCATGACCGCGCGCGATGTTGCTTAACTTTGCTGATCGGTTGAGAACAGCTAAGTAAACTTCGCGACGAGCGCTTCAAAAATTCGTGTAATACTTGCGAGTAACAAGTTGACTTTTATGTTCTGTGATGTTTTACCCAAATTTAGTCGCCATGTAAATGTGCTCTCTAAACTGATACAAAAATTCTACAATTTAATAGAATAATCCAAATTTTTTAAAGGCTATATATTGTTACAAAAATGTGGACTATTTATTTTATTTTTCATATTTCACAAATTCTCTAAATTTAAAACACTTTATACGATGGTAGTTCTGATTATATCATAGAATAAATGACAATAGGAACTAGGTAGATATCTAAACTTAAATTTAAAGATATTTAACTTTATTGTAAGTAGTAATACAATCCTACTAAAGAAATACAATCCTAGGCATGATTGTATTTTTCTTTAGTAGGATTGTATTTCTTAATGGGGTGTTATTCTTTAGAGCTCATTGAGTAGAGTACGAATTTTCTTTTTAATTTATCTAAAAACGTAGATAAAAATAAAAGGGCGGTCAAAGTTATATTGTTTTTTCGAGATATGAAACTTTTAGACAATTTATGTTACGAGGTCTGCCAAAAAACTAATATTATTGGGAATCTGACATTTGATAAGTTATATGTACCCTGTATATATCTTTAACCGTAGATACTAAACAAGTACGTCTATCTATAATCAGTTTTGAAGCTATGCGATCAAAAGAAAAGTTTTAGGCAGTGTGTTACTCAAAAATAGTCCGGTCCGACTCGCATTTGGCCTGTTTTATTAGTCGGGCCGTTTACATACTTTGTAATAAGTATTTAAGTAGTAGTGTATGCTACTCATATTACTTAATAATTAATTACTACCTGTATAAGTCTTATATTATAGGTTAGCCTGAACAACATCTTCGACCACATCATCACTTACCATCAGGTGAGATAGTGGTCAAAGGCTAACCTATCAGGCATATAAAAAAAAAAAAAAAAGATATATATAACAGATGCATTTCGTCGTCAAGCAATTGACGAAGTGCACTGCGCCTATTACCCTGAGACATCTCATGTACCTATAATTTCATGAATAATTTCACAATTACTATCAAGGACTGCTGCTGGAACACACAGTGAGGTGCTTAGCGACAAATTATCTATCGGTGGTAGGCAGCAAGGCGAGCATTCGCAAAATGCCCCTTCACTACGCGGTGATACTCAAGCTGGCGATGGGGATCGATGATGAACGTGCGGCACAGCAGTCCATGTAGCTATCACCGTTTAGCCATCACTGCTTCTAAAATACAATGTACTAAAGGTTCCCCACATTTTCCAAAGCTACGGCCTATTAGTTGACCAGTCTCATTAATTTTCCCTGTTATCTTCAGCGTTGCATATCTTAACCCATGCAAATAATATCTCAATTACACTTCCTGTATGTCTATTCATCCCGTCCAAACAAAACCGCTGGGAAATATTTGGCCAAGTTCACCGAAAACTCGTAAACTTGATAAACAACACGAAGACAATGAAAATCCCACGCCCCTCCATTTTGGCGGGCGGCAGCTCGCATGTGCCGGCTTCAGTCGTTTACCGTTTGGCGCGAAAAAAGATACACCGAGTAAAGATAAAAAATTAATGAATATTAAATTTTCTTCAAGGAAATCTGTCGCATAATATCTTACCAGAAATATTTTAAAATCGTATAGAAATTCTTTGCATTGTATTATTGCTACATAGCAATAAAATACCGTTATCCCTAGTGCATCGTAGTCGGTAGATGTTTTATAGTATCGTTTTGTATAAATAGGTTGTTTATAAGTGGCCGGCGAAGCATCCTCGCGACTGTCTCCGGAGGAACGTGTGAGAGCGAACATCAGACATGTACCGGTTAGTGCGCATTATAAAAAACCTTTTTTAACCGCGAGTTCAAGTTCATGGCTGAATGGATGTGCCTCTGTGAAGTTTTTGAACGATTGGTGAAATTATAAATAATTTCTTCATCATAATTTTTAATATATTTTACGGTTTGTTTATTTATGTGGTGCTTGGGATTTTTTCATATATTTTTTATGAGAGTGGTATGTTTTACAATAGGTGGTTGTCATGTCGAAGGCGCATATATATACATATATATATATATATACCTGCTGTCTCTAGCTGTCTGTCTGTCACGGGTAGTTCAGTTCGTATACGAAATGATTTACAAAATAATATATTTAGTTTTGGGTCAATGTCTACTAATGTACCTACACAAAATATCATAAAAGCTCCTGTCGTAATCACGATGGAAAATAAAAAAAAATGGTTCAGCAGTTTAGGAGGAGAAGTACCTATGTAACCTTTTTTTTAAATCAATAAAATCTTTTTTGTTAGAAATAAAATAAATTCGACTTTATTAAAACGACTTATACAAAAAATTTAAGAAGAGTCCTACCAAAAAAATTAAATTAGCTTAGGTACAAAAACATGGTCAATATTAGAAAATACTGATGAATAATAAATTACAAAAAAGCTTGACCACATTCAAATATAATTTGGTCAAAGTTAAACCTAGGCATTTTATTGAAAAGCAATTTTTATACACTTAAAAAGAATATAAGTATGTCAATGAAGCTTCTGGAATCTTTGTTAATAGTACAAGTGCAAGCGCGATAACTGTAAATTCTATTTATTTAAATCTATGGGTTGTAAATATATATAAAAATGATTAAATTTTAATCAATTATTTACATACATATAATAAGAATAAGTTTTTTTTTACAAAAAGGGTAATATTACGTCTTTTTATCTTATCGTTTTAATTTTGACATCTGACAGGTAAGCTTATGTCTACCATCGCATCCTTTGATAAATGTTTTTATTCCTGTTGGAAAGTAAAGTACATAGCGAATGCCCGCCTGGCTAGCCACCACCTATGGGTGGTAGCTAGAATATCTATAACTACAAGCTCTTAACGATGTGTTCCGGTAGGAATCCAATTCTCAGTATAAGTTAAACCTGTTTAGTGTGTACCACCTTCGAACACATCATCATTTATCAACGGGTGAGATAGTGGTCAAACGATAAACTGTTAGCTGTAAATAAACCTTCGATCATTAAAGTAATGATCGAAGAAATAAACATAATATGTAATTTTGCATTAGTGCCTGCTTCACTAAAAGCTAATATTAAACCATAGATAATGAAAAGAAGAATAGAACCACGAGAGGGACTGTGCAACTCGAACTATCTTATTAACCGACTTCAAAAAATAATGTCGGTCACTTTCTATACTGATGTGGACCTGACAGGAAAAATCTTTGTAGTCTTTGCATTGTTATCAGTCCGTTTGTTGTGTTAAATTATATAAAAATCCATCCCATATATTTTTGACCAAGGGCCACATTATTTAATAATAAAGAAATGTGATTTAAAAATTATATAGAATATGCAAAAAGGAACGTATTTAAAAATAAAAAGTGCGTTCGGAATGTTTGTGTAGTTTTAATCGGTGTACGAAATCAATTTGCATGAAAAGGAATATCATTTTTACTAGGGCGTGTCTTGGGATGACGTTTGTTCTATCTGATAGAGAAAAAAGCGTCATATTTTTTCAAGTCTTTCATTTTTAGACACCAACTGGATCTAGCGAGGTACGTTCTGGCCATCCATCTTTAGGAGGTTCCAATCGACTGTTTTTTTTGTGTGTCACAACTCTTTACAGGGTGTACAACATTTTTTTTGTTTTTTTTTTGTACCAACATTGATGTTTTTTTTACATTCGAAAGCTGAATGTTGCTTGTCATGCGGTTCCATTTAAATTTGAGTGAGATCTGACGAGTAGTTTTATGAGTTATCTCTTATAATGCGTATTTCATGTTCGAAGATTTTTTTCTGTTATTATATTTATAATTATCTTATAAGTATCGAGTCATAGAATCAAGTTTGATTTTTCCATTATTATTCCGTGAAGTAAATAATGCCCTGTTTATTTTTAAACGTAATGGCACAGTAATCGACTTCGGAACCGGAAGTTTTTTGTATTAAATAATACCGTAAGACTTGTGTAACAGTGTTACCAGTAAATCCCACCAACGTCCATTCAAATCACCTCTAGCTAGGCAAACTACCTAATCAAGACAATGTAATTCACAAAAACCGGTCATTCATTGTCTCAAACAATGCATTAAGCTCGGGAACCTAATTATTTACAATTAGACATACATACCTACTGGTAATTAAATATCTAATTGTAGATGCGATCTCTTCGCTTCTGGTTACCAAAAAGTACATGCAAATCTGACATAAATAAGCTGTTTTTGTGGTAGATTTTGCTACCAAATAAAACCAAATGTTAGCAAAACTAACAATTGCCACAGATAGATTACTTCTTTATCTGCCAAAGGTATAAAAAATGATTTTTAATAGTATAAAAAAGATTTCCCATCGCCTCTTCACACAAATCTTACGAAAAGTGGGCGTGTTTTGGATAATTTTTCTGCTTTTATGTACTTGATTTTGTTTTGTTGAAAAATACCGCTGTATAACTAATATAATCACCTCAAATTTGGTTTAAAAAGCAGTTTGTTTCGGTTGTATAAGTGGAAAGTAGTCATAACTTCAAAACAATTGCTTACTTTCTTCTTATCTATTGGCTCTTAATTTTTCAATAAAGACACAGAATAATTACCACCTCTAGAAGTATTCTACGTTAGTATAGGTGTAATATAGAAAACGTGTTCTGGTAACATTAGATACATATGAACGTACCTACTATACAAATTCTCTAAACTTAAAAATTCCCTACATAATGGTAGTTCTTATTGTTTTTACCGTTAAATACAAATTCATATAACGTTTGCGTATTAAATTATGATAGTTCGATAGTTCTTACTGTTTAAACTAATCGCGTGAGTTTACGGCAAGAAATTATGGTAGGTAGTTAGCTCTTAACCTTTTCAATTCAAATTTGTATAATGCTTGCGAATGACAGACCTTATTATAAAGAGTTCAGTTTTGTTTTCAATTGTGGTATATTTTACACAAATTTAGTCGAGTGCTCTCTAAACTAATGCATAATACCATACAAATGAATATAACTAGTGGCTCTCGGATCTGTAATTCTCGCGAGTCTGCGCTTGCATAGAAATAAAAGTTCACTATGCACGCTGATGTGGGAATGGGTCACAAAACCAAAAATAAGAGTTATATTCTGAAAACTAATGAATTTAATTTGATGTGACACAAAATTCCGTTTCATGAGTGCGCGCCGCGCTCCTTTGTCGCACCCCTCCCTGCTCCGATCGCAATTATTACGGTAAACGACAAAGGAGCGGATAATATTTATTTGTTTACCTATTTTTACTTAGGTTTAGATTATTGCTTAATATATTAGGTACCTACCTAACACTTTAAAGAGGATAAAAAGTAGCGAACAAAAGCTGTAACAGGTATTGGTTCGTAATGGGTATAGTTGGTACAGTCAATAATATTAGTCATTGGTTTACGTCTTCTATAGTATGGGTCAACAAAAACCATTATGGTATTTATATTTATTCGGTATTTATTCCAAAAGCTGGTAAAATTCCCTTGTCATTTGATATGATACAGGAAATTAGCGGGTTAATCATTCTTTTTCACCCCGGCCCTTTTAAGTTTATCGGATGAATAAGTAGTTCTCACAAAAAAGTTGCTTCTTGATAAGGGTAACAAAAAAGTTCTGAAATATATATTTTTATTTTTTATATTGCAGATTTGCGATTTTTTTTAAGTTTTCAACAAATTATTATTAATTATTACTATTCCACATCAGATATATAATATATAAATATTTTTCTGTGGTACTATGTCAGCACGATGCAAGTATTGTGTTGAACACTGAAAAATTAATAGTTTCTTCTTTTATTTTCAACGTAACTAAAACTAAACTTATCTGAAATATATATAGAATTAGGTGACATTTTCAAAACTTTAGTTTACACGGCTCTAAATCTAAGCAATTTATTTATATTTATTTATTATGGAACTAGAAACAGTACTAACCATAGACGTAGGATTTTTTCGCTACGATCTTAGGAGCGTATCTTAAGCCTATGGTACTAACAAAACAGTTTAGTATATCTAAGTAATACATAATGCCTATAGTATAAAAATAATATAGCTTATGCAATAAGTTTACAATTGTTAGACTCACACCGTAGTTCACGTGTTAAATAAAAGTGCATTACTGGAATTGAAGTTTTATGTTACGAATCTGTTATTTTAAGATAAGTCATAAGTTTAGTTGCCAAATAAATTTATAAGCGATTAAATAGATGCAGTTAGTGTGTATGCTGCTCGTTGCAACATAAGCTTATTAAACATATATATGTGCCTAATTAGTACTAGTGTTTATTGTAATTACACTAACGCGTAGTAATTATTACAACATTAATAACTTCAACCTTAAATAATTACATTCTTAAAAATTTAACTAATGATTGCCCTTCATAATAGTAAAAAAACACGCTTAAATTTAGATAAGTTAGTGTAGTGTAGTAGTAAGGTAGTGTATTTAGTGCTGAATATATCTAAATTAACAATCTAAAAATAATCTAAATAACTGTTATATATATCAACTGGTCGGCGTAGCGGTGCGCAAATGCCGGGATTACTTTTACATTTCCGAGTGTAAAAAACTTTACGCTTACATACTTTGCGTATTTGAAATGATTTTGGCACAATATAGCACAGTTTAGCAATGATAGCCTAGCGGTAAAATCTACGGACTGCCGTGCTGCAGGTCCACGGTTTGATCCCCACCCCCGGCTTGAGCTTCTTCGCATGGGATGATTTTTGAATACGGGTCTAGGTACCACCCTCAAGTAGAAAATCTGTCGCCAAGTTCCAACAGCAGTCCTTGAGAACCAATAATTCCAGACCTAATCCGTTAGTATCGCGTCTATGTTAGTAGTATATAGGAGTACCTATATATGTCTCGTTTCTTTTTATTTTATTTTTTAAATATTGTTAGGTTTTCAATAACGCCTGCTATGCGGATTACATTACAAAATCACAAATATACGATAGGAAAAATTTTAGTCATGTGCGGGATTCGAACCCGCGTCCATCCACACCTTGAGCCGGGGTAATCTACCAAGTGCTCTAAACAATTGATTGAATTGATGTCATGTTAGCTCAATTGGTTAGAGCATACCCCGGCTCAAGGGGTGGATGGACGCGGGTTCGAATCCCGCACATGACTTAAATTTTTCTTATCGTACATTTGTGATTTTGTAATGTCTCGTTTCTGTTACACCATCTCGCCATACACGCACTATTTACACGACATAAAATACCGTAACGGAGGTTTAATACAGCATTATCTCCAAATCTACACGAGACAATGCAAGGAGCATATCATTTTGTCACGTAGAACAATTATACACTTATTTCGTAAAGCTATGCCATTGTGTCTTTATGGTTGTTAACAAGCGGTGACACATAGATCCCTAGTAGATTTTATCCGTTCTGTTAAAGTGTTTTTGTAACCTATTTACTAGTATTACTTATTCTGTGCCAGTGGAATCCGTTTATAATGACATTGCAGGGAAATAACAAACACGTCCATGCTAAGCGGACGCATTCAAAGCATTTTGTAGAAAATGCTTTGTATGACAGTGAAATTTTGAAGCAGTGATGGCTCACCGTTATTAGTATTAAGCAAGAAACGGAAAAAAATGCAAGTTTATTGTATGGGAGCCCGCCTTCAATATTTATTTTGTTTTATTTTTAGTATTTGTTGTTATAGCGTCAATAGAAATACATCATCTGTGAAAATTTCAACTGTCTAGCTATCACCGTTCTTGAGATACAGCCTGGTGACAGACGGACGGACGGACAGCGAAGTCTCAGTAATAGGGTCCCGTTTTTACCCTTTGGGGCACGGAACCCTAAAAAGAATAGCTTAGCGAACATTTTTTTGTTCTTGTGGGTCAGGCAGGCATGCAAATCGCGGAAACATTTTAAGTGAACTAAACTGTCTTGCATTTTATGGCCAGTGGCGTGTCTTCTTGCGTTTCGTAAAAATACAACGAATGAAACGAAATATCTGTTCAAAACATCGCACTTCTTGTTCTAAATAACCGGAAGACCTCACCGCAATAATTTAGAGTCTAAAGAATACATTTGTAATTTAGCATTTTCTTAATGCGGTAATTAGGAGCGCTAAAGTGCATGTCATGTTGGTGCATATAAGATATCTGCTTATGTAACTTGCACACGAATTTTGTTCTCTCACTTTTGCTCTGTCTCAGTGAATCGTATCTTATATTAAATTTACCAATGTACATCGTATTATCGTCATCAGCCATAACATCACGGTTGAATAAAACCTATTTAGCCTATTTAAAGAGGTTTTTTTTAATGTTATTGCGACGGTACACTACAGAACGGGCATTGTTAGCAAAAACATATCTTTGAAGCAGTGATGGCTCAGTGGCATTGGCTATGGACTGACGCGCAGCAGGTCCATGGTTCGAATCCCGCCCAGAGCTTGAGCTTCACCGCATGGTGGAAGGGCATTTTGCGAATGCCCGCCTGGCTAGCGACCACCCTCATGTAGAAAATCTGTCGCCAAGCACCTAACGGTGTGTTCCGGCAGCAGTCCTTGAGAGCCAGTGAAATAACAAGCAAAAATGAGACTTAACAGGTATGTCTAAAGGTGATGGGCGCAGTGCAGTTCGTCACTTGTGATACCGCTTAACCATCAGGTGGGCCCTCGCGCTTGTTCCTTCACAATAACATTAAAAATAATGTTCTTGTGTTGCCCTTGAAGTTAATATAGAAGAAATTATTATTGTACCCACTCCCCCATGATAAGGGCGGAAAGATAACAATCTTAAGAATTTACTGTTAATTTTAAAATGTGATTGCGACGGAATAAGCTCGAGGCCCACCTGATGTTAAACGGACTAACCTCTGCCTATCACAGATGCATTTCATCACAAGTCACGAATTGCACTGCGCCCGTCACCTTGAGACATAGTTCTTAAGTCTTGTGTGCCTGTAATTTCACTGGCTCTCAAGGACTCTCAAGGAAACTCACCGTTAGGTGCTTGGCGACACACTTTCTACTTTAGGGTGGTAGCTAGCTAGGCGGGCAATCGCAAAATGCCCTTCCACCTTGCGGCGAAGCTCAAGCCCGCGGCGGGATTCGAACCATGGACCTGCTGCGCGGTAGTCCATAGCCAATGCCACTGAGCCATCACTGCTTCATTTTGTTTTGCTGTAATCGTCACACTTGGGAGGCATCTTGGGGATCGCAGTAGATGGCAGTTCTTCCAAAGACGCTGCTGCTCACCTTCATTTTCCCTTACGTATATAGTCTTACGACTCCCACAGAAAAAACAATAAGGGGTGCATTTCGAGCCTGGCACCCCGGCGTGATATCATCGTAATGTAAGTTATCATATATGCTTTGTGGTATCAGTTGACAGCGAAGTCTTAAATGTTTTTTTTAATGTCATTGTGACGGAACTCGAACTAGACCCACCTGATGTTAAGCGTTAACCTCTGAATGTAACATACATTTTGTCCCAACGTTACGAACTGCACTGCACTCGTAACCCGAGAAATTCCAGTTTAGTAGGTAATCTGTGATACAGTTGCTAAGACTTATGCGCCTGTAATTTACTGGCTCTTAAGCACTGCTGCCGGAACACTGTTAGGTGTTTGGCGACAGATTTTCTATATGAGGGTGGTAGCTAGGCGAGCTGGTTCGATGGAAGATGCGTTAAAGCTCGAGCCGGTGGTGGGGATCGAGCTCCATAGATATTGCCGTTCGGCTATCAATTGACTGGTTTTAAAAATGTACCTACTTGTAACTCTTGTAAGCATATTACAAAGTTGAGATGAAGCAGTGATGGCTCAGTGGCATTGGCTCTGGAATGCCACGCAGGTCCATGGTTCGAATCTCGCCGCGGGCTTGAGCTTCACCGCATGGTGGAAGGGCATTTTGCGAATGCCCGCCTGGCTAGCGACCATACTCAAGTAGAAAATCGGTTGCCAAGCTCCTAACGGTGTGTTCCGACAGCTGTCCTTGAGAGATATAAATTCTAGGTTAAGCCTGTTAACACCTTCGATTAAATCATCACTTACCACCAGGTGAGATTGTGGTCAAAGGCTTACCTATCAGCAATAAAACAAACAAACAAACCTTAGTCCGTTGTCTGAGGATACCGAGGATGTTGAAATCACACAACGTATCTGTAAACCTATTATATACTGATTCTTCTGCTTTATTTGGCCCACTCGTTTTTTGTATGTATAAGCGAGACTGGAAATGTTATAGTCATCACCTAAACAATTATCAGCTTTTCCTTTGTTATTTTGTTTTTGGTAAAAACCGATGTTACTAAATCTACATCATCTGTTTTTAACAGACATGTATGAGATGGATATTTTGGGATTTAATTACCGATCTATAGAGGTTGTTTTTTGAATGCTGTCTTGCTAGCCTTTGACCACTATCTCACCTAATGGTAAGTGATATTGTGGTCCAAAATGGTGAAATGACTTATTGACTATACCTGGGAATTAGCTCTCGAGGATAGGTGTTTGGAGACAGGATTAGCAGAAGTGAGGATAGTAGCTAGTTACACAGGTGTTCGTAATGCTAAAATTGTCCTACCACCATAGAATGGTGCAAGCCCATGATGAGTGAAACAAACCATTGGCTTTCTAAGTGTCTACCCGATTATCCAATCGTCCACCATTTACTAAAGCAAAGAAATAAATGCATACCAACCAGAAATAGCATTCAAATGTAGACGTGCTAACTACAATGATTTTTGTGTTACGTTCATTGCCGCATTCATTAGATATTGATGCGCTGTTCCGTTACAAACACGCTCAATGTAACTGCACTCACGAAAACTGGAAGCTGCCGTTTAACATTATTATTTAGCTATTTACTTTGCAATTTACTTGAAACTTCATTATTTTTTGGAAGGACTCATGCTAAGGCATTATGCAGATTCTCGTCTGGCTAGCTACCTCACTCAAATATTTATACTGTATCAGCCGGATTGTCCAAACACAGCCTCCCCCATTATGGGGGGAGGGGGCTGCCATAATCCCCACTGCGATCCCCAAGACGCTTCGCAAGCGTCTTGGGAATCGCAGTGTAAGATATCAGTTCCTCAGAAAGCCCTGCTGCCAACGTTGTAGTGTGTTACCCTTAGTCGCCTCTTACAACACCCACGGGAACATACACAAATATCAGGTCTTGATATAGGAGCTAGAGCCTCGAGAGAACAGAAGGACTGATAGAGACCTAATGTCTTCACTAAGGAGATCATTAGAGGAGATACGTGTCCTTCATTCCTACTCTAAATCCTAATTCATCGTCTTCGATAACATCGTCACACAATGTTACAGGATGAAATATTAGTTTAAGGCCAACAGGTATAAAAAATTGTCTATTTTATGTTATTTTTATTGCCGAAGCCTTGACCACAATTTCATCCGATTGTAAGTGATGTTGAAGTGAAGTCGAAGGTGTTAAATAGGCTAGCATGGAAACTAGATCTCAAGAACAGCTGCTGCACACCATTCGGTGCTTAGCGACCACTTTTCTTCTTGAGCTACCGCAATGCAATATCTCGGGAGACGTGCCAGATAGATTACATCCATAGTAGAATCACTAGCTAGGTATAGGAGGGGCCATTTCTTCTCTTTCTTTATTAACAAAATACTACGAGCTATATACAACACTTCAGCTACTACAATAAAAGCATTTAGATTTATATAAGCAGACTCATAGGCAGTCCAAATGCTTTTTTCGCAGCATTGCCCTTTTGAATTGCAATGCTTATTCTTTGAGCCAAATAGGTACCAGCATTTTGATCACGCGTTGCATCGAACATGCGCTCTCATATATTTTGGAAAAACGTTGTTTTTTCTCTTCCTTGTATTGTCTTTATCGGTTTAAATAATTTCATTCATTACACACGAGTTAATAATATAAACAAGATATTACATATTTGTAGGATTGACTGCCATGGAAGGTATATAACCTACATAAACGAAGACCGAATACAAACGCTTCCGTTACTTAACAAATTGAATCCATAAGTACACAACACATAAGTTTCTGCTTGCTTTACCGCAAAAATCTTCATAACAGGTAAGTCATGAAAGGAAAATCATTACATAACATCAAACCGCAAGCCTGCGTCCCAGCTCGTAGCATGTAAACAAGCCGGGTCAGGGCTCTATTTGTTCTTTACGTAAGTTTGTCCGTTTGCCGCGTGTTTGCTGAGGCCTGGCTATGGTAATTATCCACTGACACCAATTATGGTAATCATTACCTTGAAATTTGTTGAATATTTGGAATCGGCAGATGTTGTTTGTTAAATATAGAACGGGGAAATACTTTGGCGTTATTGCCAAGGATTTAAGAATTAATAGATTTTTCTCTATATTTCAATGGTGACAGATCAGAGTACACGCATACAGACGCGAGTACCGCTGAAGCTAAGAAAAATAATCAACAGTCCAGTATCCGTTTCCGAAGCTTAATTAGAAATACACGAGAAAGTTATTCTAGGGTTGCAATTTTATTTCCCGCTGGATGTCATCTTTTTACTCCCGACGATACTAATATAGTACCACCAACTTAACTGTGTAGTTGGCGAGGGCGCTGCTGATCAAGGAAATCAACTACAAATTGTGCCAATTTGAAGGAATGTTGTAGTTCTTTTTTCTGCCACCTGAACAGATAAGTTGTGGGTCTGTACTTAAACAAATAAGTACCTATTTTATTCAACTATTTTATTTCAACTGGCAAGAATAGAAATTGTCTCTAGATTCGTAAATTGAGAAAATGACAAACAAAAAGAAACATACACGTGAAGAAAACCATAGATTTGAACAACCGATTATAATCTTGAAGAAAACACTGACATTGACAAGTTTAGTGAAGAGAAGTCAGGAACCTGACTGCTCCATGAAATTAAAACAATAGGATATTGCATAAGGACAAGTATCCAAAGCCATGTTAAATAAAAAAAAACTAGATTCAAGTGCCATTACAGACCCACCAACTTATCTGTTCAGGTGGCAGAAAAAAGAACTAAACGTTCCCTCAAATTGTGAGAGTTTGTAGTTGATTTCCATGACCAGTAGCGCCCTCGAAAACTGCACAGTTAAGTTGGTGGTACTATAGATGAAACTGATGGCTAGATCTGCCTAGTCATTTTAATATATTTAATATAATCGTCCAAAAACCTAAAACTTCAATTTAAACTTATTTGTTACGTAAGATAAAATAAAGAACTGATTTGTATAAAAAAAAAAATATTTTTAACCGTTTCATTTCTAGATATTCTGGAAATCTTATATATAGTGTTAACAACCTCTCTCTGCAATATAGGTCATTCCTCTCGACACTTCAGAGTTGTCTATTTAACAGACATAAATTCAGAGTTATAAAAAAGCGTTTGATTGGTGATTTTTAAAACAAACCAGTGTGTATTAAATTTAGCATAAGCATATTTTTGAAGATAGGTCATTCATCTTGAAGAGCCGATGGTGAGGCACCCATTAGGAGAGATAAGTCGAAATTGCTACATTTCCATATTATGATTATGTGAACACATAAATACTTGGCAAAAAAGTTGTAAAGACAAGTTTTAGAATACATTAACTGGTCACGCAGGTTCCTCTTTCTGATTTAATACGGAATAGATAATTTGTAAGTAACAAAATTGTACAAGGATTTTTAATTTTTGCCATCTCAAGCGGCAATGACAACTTAAAAACTGGTCAAGTGAGAGTCGAAATCGTCGAACAAGCGCCGGGATGAGTTCACCCTGTGTACTTTTCTTATTAAAATTTTCCCGTTAACTACAACTTACCGTAAAAAAATTTAATAATAATCTCAGATCGTCAACGCCATAGATAACTTAGTTTTATGACTAGGTAGGTACTAAAAATCTAATGTAGAAATTAGGGATAAAAATGAGCAACAACGAAAAGACAATGAGGGAGAAGAAAGAGAGATAATTGATGAAGATTCCTATGTGGTTAGAAATTACAGAAATGTGGACATCGGAGATAATAATTCTAGCCAGGATATCATTGAAATCAGTTAAGAGAAATGGGCTGATATGTTTGGCATACCTGCTAATGATGGGCCTAGTAGTTCAGGAGGCAAGATAAAAATAAATTAATAGCTCAGAGACATCACAAATGTCCATATGAAAGGCCTAATGAATTATTTGTAGCATATAGTAATTAATGTTGTAAATCAATAAATCAAAGTAATATTGAATAGGTATTGATTTAGCTGCGATTGGAATATGTATAGACTTATGTATCTAGTGTTATATACTTACATTACTGTAGTAAATGTGAGATATATTAAGTTTAGCTCTACTCCACTTTTCTGTGGTCAATTTATAGTTTTTCTATGATATTTTTTTTACATAATGAAGCATTCTAAATGCTGATTAATCATAGTAATTAAACAACTTTAAACGGTTTAAATCGCGTATATTTATCATTATTTTTGTCCCGACGTTTCAAACACTTTGCAGTGATCGTGGTCACGGGGTGACTGTAACTGTAAATATACGCGATTTAAACCGTTTAAAGTTGTTTAATTACTATGTGTATTAATCGCGAAAACCTAAGACAACATGGTGATTAATCACACTAATAGGTGCGAATGTTTGTAAGTTTGAGTGTGTATATTCTTTTTATATTTTTTTATTACTTTGCTCAATTTAAATATTCAAAACTCTATTCAAAGGAAGCGCAGCGCGGGTCAGTGTTGCCGCGGCGGGCGCTCTTGTCTCAGAGTAGGCAATGTCTTTTACTATGAGACACGGAACTTAAAAGTTGACACTTTTAAGACTGTAGTAGAAAAACTTTATTGCGTTTGTATATAGCGCAGATCCAATATTTATGGAGAATAAATTGGTAATCTATTCAATTGCCTTGCCTGGTGTGCCTTGTCTCCGGGACATCATCGCGTTATGTATGTGGCAAGATAGGCCACGAATCTGCCAAACTTGACATAGAAACTATTTTAAGTATTATAACCAATGTGTGAAGTTTGATTCGGCACCCAGTTCAAGTATAATTTACATAACAAGTGTGCTGAAATATACTAAAGTTTTACCCTTATATTTCCAGATTAATCCTCGTTATCGTGCTTTGCCTGAGGGCTGCGTCATCAGCGCCCCAGACCAAGGATAGTGACGTTACCTACGTCAAGATCCAACCAGTGGTAGAAGACGCCCCAGTGGAAGCCGCCAGCAACATCCGGGAATCCAGAATCGAAAAACTACCCCTAACCATTCCTGGTAACATCTCTAAAACTGACAATAAAGAACCTGACAAGAATCTTACAGAAATATCCGATGGCAAAGTAGACTTGTCCGAAAATAAACCAGAATTCTCACAAGTCAATGCGACCTCGTCAGATAACAATTCAGACTTATCAGAAAACTTGAACTTGTCAGAGAGTAAACAAGCGGATATTCTAACAGACGCCATCGGCACAGACGAATCAAACACCGATACAACTGAAGATCTATCAGAAATTAAACCTACTGACGATTTGTCAGAATCCGACAGTGAAAACGTGTCAGACACTGTTCCATCAGAAGCGAACCAAACTGACAGAAGAGCTAGAAACTTCGATGCTGTCGAAACCACGGAAACGACCGATGACGTGACGGGTTTTTACGAAGACGAGCTTTTGGAGCACACTGCGATAGAAGCGCCAAGAACTAGGGCACCTCCAAAATTCGTCCCAAAAGCGCCGAAGCTGAGCTACTTCCAAAAACCACGAGCTTTTCAGAGCTACTCGTCAGCAAATCTTCTAGAGAATTCGACTAAAAAGAGATTCATATCAAGATGCAGCTGCCAAAAAATATGGAACTGCCCTAAATTACAGATAACGGTGCCCAGATGCCCTAATGAATACTTTCTGTGCTGTTTCTGAAGATTCTTAGGCAAATAGAAGGGATGAACCACAGTATCATTATGTTTGATCATCTGAAAACAACAACGCAGCTCAAGAAAAACAAAATACAACAATAACAACATATTCAACTTAAGTAACACATTATAAATATGTCACAGTCAAACAACTTCTACACTAAAAAAAATATAATTATACTGACTTCTAAGAATAAAGAAGTCAGAAAAATTTACTAAAACCCTGCCAGCTAATGTTCTACTATTTAATTGTCAAATAACCGTAAAAATATTTTTTTTAAATCATCAGATTCAAAATATCTGATGATTTAAAATAGACATTCGTTCTTTTTAAATATGTTGCATTATTTTTTCTCAGGAATTGTACTGTCTGATGATTGAATAACCAGGCCTTAGTAACCCTAAACCCACCGAAATTGCTAAGGGACATTGGGTTCGCATTTTATTGAATAAAAAATCGGCGAAGTGCGATTCGGACTCTCGCACGAAGGGTTCCATACCCTTTTGGTAAGGAACCCTAAAATGATATCTATATATGTAGTTTTGACAATTATTAATAAATTATATAGGTATTACATAATGTAAGATCATTGAGTTATATCAATTCTGCCTTCGTATAACTATGTGCTCATCATTGTGCACGTCACCTTTGGTTCTAAGGTTAGATTTGTTTAGATAGGTCTACTTATGTAATTTTAAGGACAAGGTCCCAGTTTTTGTACTAAAATGTAAAAAAAGACTGTACCATATGTAGGGTAAGTAAATTATTAGGAATAATTATTAAATTATTTGAAACTTTAGAGCTGTTTTACTAACCCCAGAAATAATAACATTTCTTCGTTAACGACTTATGTTTTTCAGACAGACAGACAGACTTCTAAAAAAAGTCACTTGAACTTATGTTTAACAGGCTTCTAAGAAAGGAGAAATATCACTTTTTTTCCCCCTTCGGCCGCGTAAGCCTAGAGTAGTCTATATAGTAGGGCCTAGAAAATCCCCTGTAAAATTTTTTGTACTTTTGGTCCAGAAATCCCCTTTGTTATTTACAAATTTATAATTTGAAAATTATAAAGTCAGCTTGAAATGACTTGATCAATGTAGCTTGACACTAACAGCTTTCACCACTGGTAGCGTAAAGGGTATTGTCATACCCATTGGCATCGGCAATAATGATAACAATAGAATTTCATTCATAACTAGGACATAGTGGTCCAGTACGATGCCAACTTATTACCCGTTACACTACGTGCAAATAGTGTTGTCACTTATTCCATCAATTAGTATTTGCTTAGTACTAACCAATTCTTTGTAAATAATGTAATGATAATTAGGTAATATTGTAATTGTTTGTCATAAACAGTTACCGCGAATTAAAATTCTCAATTAAAGAAAGTAAAAGAAAGACTATAATTAATAACGCAATCTATCCAATGCATGGTCCATAGTGATCTCATCGTTCAGTAACTGCATTTGTATGTATTGTATAAGCCAGATCGTCCACTGCTGAACACAGCCTCCCCTATAAAGGGGGTATTTGCCATAATCTCCACGTTTGGCAGGCGGCTTGGGGATCGCAGTTTTAGATGGCAGTTCTTTAGAAGGCGCTGCCGCCCACTTTCCAGTATTTTTCCCTTTGTCGCCTCTTACGACACCCACGGGATGATATGGGGAGGTGCAATTCTAACCTGGCACCCCACGGGGCATTTGTATGAGCATGATAAAATCTTCATTTGTCGATTTGTTTACAGTTTTGTAAGATTGAAATGATATACTATGTAAAACGTTAAATAAACGCATAACTGTTACCGAGTTTTTGTTTCATATTTTGTATAATTTAATTTTTTTTATTCTTGTGCGTTATTAATTATAGTCTTTCTTTTACTTTCTTTAATTGAGAGCATAGGCTTAGGCGAAAAAATCCTAGGTCTGTGATTGAGAGTTTTAATTCCCGTTAACTGTGTAAGACAAACAATTAAAAACTCCTTTTAAGACTTTGGTGGTACGATGCCGTTCAGAGAAAACTTTAAATAAGGTGTGAGTATGCACTTTCAACCAATAGTTATATATATAGTTTAGAAGCATACAAAGGATTTTCGGGGGTCCAATACTAGTAACATCCTCCGATATCAATCTCTGTTAATTTTTATAATAACTATGGATTTTCGTGACGTAAACCGTGTTATTTGTGACTTTATTACGTTGAAGTAGCACATGATAACTACCTAACTATAATAATATAACCTATGATTAATTTCAATCATACATGATTGAAATTAATTATTAAGAACTCATTTAATTGTAACTAATCAAAATATTTTAAAATACCTTTGTGATAGTTTGACTACAGAGACATTTCATGATTCTGTATTTCGAACACACCCATCTCTATATAATATACTAGTAGCCAAGCCCGGCTGCGAACTGATATTAAAAAATAAATAAAAAATCAATCATTTTAAATTATTTTTAGTCTTTTATAATTATAATAATAATTAGAGGTAATGTAGGATACTAATCGTTATAAAAATTTTCAAATCGGTCCAGTAGTTTTCAGTGTAGATTATGTATATGACATGTATAAGGCAGTCACTCCGTGAATATTAATGAAAATAAACTCTTCCTGATTTTGATCTATTATGCATGAAGGTAATGTACATATATGCACATAACGTAAGAACATCGTGTCACAATAATTGATATGTAATAATTTTATGAGTGGTAACTAATATGACTCATACATCGAAGCAGTGATGGCTCAGTGGCATTGGCTATGGACTGCCGCGCAGCAGGTCCATGGTTCGAATCCCGCCGCGGGCTTGAGCTTCACCGCATGGTGGAAGGGTATTTTGCGAATGTCCGCCTGGCTAGCGACCACCCTCATGTAGACAATCTGTCGCCAAGGTGTGTTCCGGCAGCAGTCCTTGAGAGCCAGAGAAATTACAGGCACATGAGACTTAATAACTATGTCTCAAGGTGACGGGCGCAGTGCAATTCGTGACTTGTGACGAAATGCATCTGTTATGGTGGGATAAGTGACAACACTAGCAGGTAGTGTAACTGGTATAAAAAATACCCTTTACACTACCAGTGGTGCAAGCCGGTGGTGTCAAGGGTACGAAATTAAATGTGTCAGGTATCAAGTTACTTAATTAGGAAAAGTCCGCTTAGAACTGTGAAGGAACCAGGGGACCCAGGGTTCGTAACCCGCACGGGCTTCTACATAACCGCGCACTTAAATAAAGGTGGTATGTAATTAGCGAAGGTTCGCTTGGCAAGCTACTACCCTCTAGTAGAAAATCTGTCGCCAAGCACCTAATAAGCCTGCCTGCAACTGTCTTCCCTTCGAAAATGTTGAATTTTTTTTTATTTCGGACCTGTATTAAGGTTATTTAGGTCAATGACCCCAAAGTTAAGGTCATTGACACCTAGGACGTTTGTTGACCACCGAGGAGGTCATGAAAGTAGAAAAAAAATTTTTTTTAAGGATCAACGCGCCCCCACGGGTACACCAACTCTTGCTGAGTCAGCAATCCTTAGTCATTATTTATCCTAAAGCCATTAATTTTCTATACAGCAATGCGGCTACACACGCAGTTATTTGCAAACTCAACGCTCGTGCGGATTAAAATAACGTCCGCAACGTCCGCCGCGGTCATGAGTTTGATGGGTGACAGCTAATGACATTACTACTGAGCGCTTCCGTTCTTCGGAGGGCACGTTAAGCGGTCGGTTCGGTTGTTCTTAGTATGGCAGTAGTTTTATAAAGGTATAAGGCATTTTGCGAATGCCCGCCTGGCTAGCTACCCTCAAGTAGAAAATCTGTCGCCAAGAACCTAACGGTGTGTTCCAGCAGCTGTTTTTGTGAGCCAGTAATTCTGGTTAGCCTGGACAACCTCTTCGACCACATCATCACATACCATCAGGTGATATAGCGGTCAAAAGCTAGCATAGTCCTTCTTAGGTAATTGTGTGCGGTTTTATAATAAAGTTCCCAAACATATTACAACGCTCACAGAAGGGAAATTCAAGTTGCATGTGAAAAACATATTGATTAAAAAATCCTACTACACAGTTTCTGATTACATAAACGACAAAAATGCCTGGACCTCACCTCCGCCAAGCTATTGCCTGTCACCTACATAATTTAAACAAATATTGTAATAACTCTATTATATAGTATGTATGTAACACATTGTTAAAAGATGTTTAAAAGAATGGCCCCGAGTTTCTTGCCCGTTCTTCTCGCAGTGGCTCTATACAATTTATTTGCTGAACGTGGCAGTACAATGTAGAATATTTCAATACTAAAATTTGTAATTGACCTTCATAAGAGCGTCGTAGACGCCTAAATTGAATAAATGATTTTGACTTTGACTTTGACTATAGGTACTATTAATAAAAATAAATCTTACTAAAATTCTAAGATTAAAATAAAACACACTTGTACATAAAATGGTTATAATGGTCACGTAGAAACATCAATTATCACAAAATAACATGAACATCGAGACAAGCAGTCATATTCCTATTTCTAAGGTCTCTAACTCACCAAGGAACAATAATTACAACGATAATTTAAAAAAAAAACAAATACGTCCCTATCAGAGAAAAAGCGCTGTGCGTTGTTTGTAGTGAACTTAATATAAAAATTCAACTAATATTACAAAGTGAATAAAAAAAATACGATATGTTAACACATTTATCACCTTACAATAACATGAGTATATACACAATTAACACTCCGTTACACCCGGCCCTATTCTCAAACAATATAACGCGCGGGCACCAGTGCCCCATTTCGGAATAAGGAGTATTAAAAGAAAAAAATATTGAAGCATTGAAAATCTGCGTTTAATTGCACTTACTCGTACCGCAACAAACAAAATATATATACAATAATTTACACGTTATCTTATGTCATTCTCGGAGTGCTGTTTTTACTTTATGATAATTTTTCCATACAAAAAACTCATAACTTATTTGTTGACAAAATACTATAACCAGTTTGTCACTACCGTGTCACTGAAAAACACATACGGATATCAGGAATAATTAAGATAGCTATCAGAGTATCAGAGTTTACAAAAAAATATATTCATTCCTGGAGTACAACTTATTCCTGGGACACACATGTGCCCCGCGCTGTAACAGAGTGTTACAAGTTTAAATATAATTGCTGAAACAGCATCCACTATTACCAAGATACATATTTATAATACATTTACGACAAGCCTATTCAGTTCCAATACAATATCATCTAAAATGGATTAGAAACTACTATGAGATTTTTTTAGCTATTATAATATTGAATTGATTTATAGTGTCAACTTCAAATGTTCGATATAAGCAAGTAAGTGATATCGGTTATTAACTACAGATAGTCCCATATCTCACAGGCACATAAGAACCTCGACGAACATTAAATACAGACTTTTCCATGCATAATGGCGCGCTCATATTGTTTTACTGCTACCCACATATTTTATTATATTACTGTATGTAAAATTAGCTTATGCACCCACACTGAGAGGTCGTGTACAAATGAGAACTACCCACACATTAATAATTCACTATGGAGGGGCGCGCCTTCTATATAATTTTTTTTACGTCTGTTATAATTTTAATTCTAATGACCATAACATAAAAATGCTTTATTTTAATTTAATGTGAATGGTCAAAAAGGTTTGAAAGGAACCGTGATTACGAATGGAGCTTGCGATGCCCTTAAATAGGGCTGCCACATATTTTGACCTCATACTTTTAAGAAATATATTTTTTTCCTATAATTAGTTCGAACAGTGGAGTAAAAGAAAATATGCATCTATATAATGCAAATAGGGTGTTACTTCACAACAGCGCTGGTTAAATAGCTTAATCGTTATGACCTTATATTCAGAAAAAAATCTTAGTGTTAGGAAGAGGACCAGCCATAAAATTCAAAGCTAAAACTTATGACAATTATGTTTCTGTGTTGTCCTTTTTACGGTTAGAGAAATATACTGTACCAACCCTAGGTAAATGGGACGACTGCAGAAAGAGTTAATAATCAAACACAAAATAATACTATTAGAGAGTCATAAAACAGTGACACTATAGGAGCCTCTTAATAAGAAATCTTTTATATCAAAACCAGCAAGTCAACTTTAATCTAAATTAATGCTACGACAGAAAATAAATACTGTGTGTTTTACACGCGATGTGATTTATATTTTTGATGATTTTTTTTCATTTTGTGAATCACGGAACTATTGCTAGCCAAATATTTAATATGTTAGAAACAAAATCTCATTTATATTATACAAAGTTAGTGGTTTGTGGCGAACCCATTCCTTACTAAAAAACGCGGTATTCACTGATTATACTATTACTATTGACAGCATGCATTATTTACAAATGTCAATTCAGAATCAAAAATCCGATTATTTTTAGGGTTTCGATCAGATTTTATTTATAACTAATTATTGTTATAAATTGGCCACCACGGTTCAACCCTACTATTCTGAACCTACATATCTCATCAATGTGTCTCAATTTTCCTTACAGCATCAAAATATATAATTTGAAATGACGCAGCAGGTTTAACGAACGTGTGTATGTCAGACTATACGAGTGTAACTACAGATGATGGGAAGTATATATTCTTACAAAGTTTTTTTGTTTTAATAAGCAAATCAGAAATTTCAAAACTATTTAATAAATTCTTATACTACCTCTGTCTACTTTAAATATATTCTCAACATAAATAACCAAAGTAAATAGTGGGATTGAGTAAATAAAGCATTTAAATAATATACTTAACGATACCTCTACATTTATAGTAGAAAACGTAGATAGTTTGAGCGTCGAAGACAACTTATTGTCGAAAGTGAGTTAACACCCGAAGCCAATACACAATTTAATCCAAATATTAATGTCTTAAACAATTTATTTTCAATGAATATAAATATTAATTATGATCACAGATGTGAAATTAAACAAATAAAATTGAGAGTTAGTGATGTTACATTTACAAAGTTAGATGTAGAATCGAACAACTCAAATCTAAATTATACATTATTAAGATGTATTCTCTAATGTAAATTACCCACATCAAAACTGATTTAGATGTACGCTTGACAATTTCAAAACAAATTCGGATGTAAAGTTGATTGAATTAAATCTAATTTAGATATATTATTGATTATTTATTATCAAGTGCGGATTAAATTCGAATATCTAATTTACGTATGAAAATTAATACATCAAATTAAAATGGAAAATTTATCAATTCATGTATATGTAAATTTATCAAATATCTAATTTATTTTATAACAATGATATTCGACGTTATAGTTTAGTTAAATAATTTATTATTGACATTAGTTTATGTACTTTTAGTGACTTAAGTGTTATTATTGAGTCTTTAATTTAAAATTGTGGTCAGTCAATCAAATGTTATTAGATTTAGATGTAAATTTGTTCAATTAAAATTTTATAATTATTTAGAAAGTAATTCTTCAGTTTTCATATATTTATCATCCGGAATTAAATTGTTTATTGCTTTCGGGATAGAGCTACAATATAATTTTAGAAGTCTATGATTAACTAATGACGTAATACAATAGTGACTCGCCTGACATTAAAACACGGAAATCAATTACCTATACCATAGAGAAAGGATTAGTCCTTTCTCTATGCCTATACATACCTACATTTAATAAATAACACATATATTTTCGTAAATGCTTAATATCTAATTAAATTCTCAGAATATCAGTAAAAGTTTAGAGGTACCTACTCACTAGACAAGCGCAACTTGGTCGAGCTGCATCAATCCGATAACAGCCCTTATTCAGTCATGCACCACAAACAAACTAAAATCAAGATAAATATTAAAGTTCTTATTCTGCTACCTCTTAAACCAAAATTGGTATAACACTTTACAAAGGCAATTCTGACATTAAAATGTATCTGTTTAATTATGTTGCCGTCAAGGTGTAGTTAGTGCTTAGAAGCACCAATTTAAAACTACCCACAATTTAATAGAAAAATATTAATATTCGATAATCGCTCTTAACTACATAATATCAAGTATAATAATCTACTATTATCCTGCGAGAATTCTAACAGCCGATCCATAGAGGTTAAGTGTTACAGCAATTTGGATTTTAGAGTAAACAAAATAAGGACTTTCTTATTATATTTAGTTTATATGTGGTGCATAACAGAGTTGGGACCAATGATTAACATACAAATTTATAACAATCACATTTAGATTAAATAAATCGATTCCCTTACAATTTTAAGCTCAATATCAATTTCTCGAACAAAATAAATCAAATCATTACTCAAAGAATCATATTCCAAGTGATATTATAATATAAATTAATTATTTTTGGCCTCGATTATACGTATTTATAACAGAAATCGATTCACTTAAATTCGATTAGATCCAATAGCATTATAGTGACGTAGAGTATAATAGTAAATAAATATTTCTTTATGGAAGACAGGATCAGTCAGCTGATAGAATGTCCACTTCTCTCGCACAACGTTCCTGTAACCAAGTTGTTTTTTTACATATACCCTCTCCTTAATAATCGTATCGTAACTTTTTGTTATAGATATTTGTACAAATATTTCGTGCTAAAACCTCTTTAAAGTGAGATCTCACGTCTGTGGCGGTATATTAAAAAAATAAAAGTTTGTCGCACTTGTAGCAAGGTTCGGTAACTATTCTACAAGATCGCGGTACTCGCGAGTTTAAATCGTTATCTTGACAATTATTAAAAACAAATGCACATAGCTCCATTAATAAGAGGTCAAAACTGTCAAAAATATTAAAAATTACGTTGGTTGGCTAAGTAGTTTAGGCATCCGGCGCGAAATCGGAAGACGCGGGTACTATTCCCGCCTGGGGCATAACATTTTGTGCCCCAATAATTTGTAAAATAAATGTAGGAACGTTAAGTTGGCAATGAGTCCCATGAGGGACGTCAATGCAGGACTTATCGCCCCAACACAGAATAAGAAGGGTACTTTGCAATTAGTTCGCCCCCCAATACATAGGGTCAAAGCATATTTGCCGAAAAGGAGTGCTCAGAGATCTATGCCTACAATGTAGGAGTGTGTTATCTCTTGTTCCTGACCTGGTGTTCATCGATGAGGTAGATGGGCAGCGGCTCTGCGCAGAACTCGCACGGGATGAGAGCCACCCCCATCCCGTCCCTCGCCCCCGGCCCTCGCTCCGCCCCAGCCCCTCCCCCCGGCCGGGACCCCGCCCCTGCCCTCGCTCCGCCTGGAGACGGAGGGGCGCCACCATCGGCCCCGCCCAAGAATTGCGCTAGGTCCGGTCGGCACCCAGTCTGTGTACAAAAAAAGAGCGTTTCACTTATACGATACTCCGTGTGGGTTTCACACTTTTTTTATGTTATTGTAGCGGAACAAGCTCGAGGCCCACCTCATGTTAAGCGGACTAACCTCTGCCTATAATGCATGTCATCACAATTCACGAATTGCACTGCGTCCGTCACTTTGAGACATAGTTGTTAAGTCTCATGTGCCTGTAATTTCACTGGCTCTCAAGAACTGCTGCCGGAACACACCGTTAGGTGCTTGGTGACAGATTTTCTACTTGAGGGTGGCCGCTAGCCAGTCAGGTATTCGTAAAATACCCTTCAACCATGCGTTGATGCTCAAGCGCGCGGCGGGATTCGAGCCATTGACCTGCTGCGCGGCAGTCCATAGCCAATTCCACTGAGCCATCACTGCTTCCTAAAACGGTACGTGGCATCGTTTGGGCTTAATCAGTATTCTACAGGATTCAGTTTGGAGAGTGCTCGACGAAGTTGGACGACCTTTCCAAGACCGGATAACAAGACGTACGGAAACTCGACTTACGTTCATCGTCGACATTTCTTGCTATCGAACATCACCATCACAGGGTTTGAAGAGTAATGGAACCATTTGCCAGCGTCGTAACCTGGGAGTCTTTAAGTCTAGAAGTAACGGGTATCTCTTAGACAAGCATGCTCTATCTTCGACCGCATCGTCACTTTCCATCAGGTATGATAATAGTCAATACTCTGCTTTGGATCAAAAAAATGTTAGACTTTTTTTATACGAAACGATAGTGCATTGAATGATATATGCACAGCCGCATTCAAACAACAATTTTTCAAACAGTACTCTTCACAAAAAATAATTAGGTACCGACTTATGTACCGATTTGGTGTTTGTATATTTTTACTGTATCAGCTGGATCGTCCAATGCTGAACACAGCCTTTCCTATTAAGGGGGTATTCGTCATAATCCCCACGCTTGGCAGGCGGCTTTGGGATTGCAGTTTAGGATGGTAGTTCTTTAGAAGGCGCTGTTGCCAATCTTCCAGTATTTTTCCGTTAGTCGCCTCTTACGACACCCACGGGATGATATGGGGATGTGCAATACTAACCCAGCACCCCACGGGGGATTTTATTACCGAATATATACTATACAGATTGTTAACACGAAGTGAAATTGAAGGGATCCCCACTCCACAAGCGAAATATGTTTTATCTCTGGTTTTGCTACTAATAGGCCGGTGATTAACCACTGTCTCACCTGATGCTAAGTGATGATGCGGTGGATGGTGATAATTATGTTGTTCCGTTTGCGAGCTATTGTAATTGCCAGAATGTGAAATTACCGGTACAAGTTCAGATTATAAGCATGTGCTATGTAGATTAAAATTCACTTCTATATTTATTACCCGTATAATATTATAAATGCAAAAGTTTGCGAGTGACTATGATTAACAATATGTAGCGAATGAGGATATGAGTATATTTGTTACTCCTTTACGCCGAAACGGCTGAACAGTTTTGGATGACATTTTGGATTAACATAGATTTACAGTTTACATAGGATACTTTTCATCATTGAAACACGAAAAAAAGGAAAGGTGAAGAAGGAAGGAAGAAATGAAAGGGGCTCTACTGGTATATAAAATGAATGCAATTTAGAAAATGGTAGGTAATAATTAAACAACTTTAAACGATTTAAAGTTGTTTAATTACTATGTATAATAATCGCGATAACCTAAGACGACAAAATGGTAGGTAGTCTTGCATTTTTTATGAAACATTGTGAAGTACCCTAGTATAAAAGAACAGTAAAGTGACCTGATGCTGCACGAGATCGTCTGCCGGCACCAGCAGGCTGCAGAACTCGCACGGCAGCCGCACCTCCCCCGCGTCGCCATCGGCGCCTCGCTCGCTGCAACAAACACGGGGGACTCACTCTTTCATATTTTTTTTTTTATACCTGATAGGTTAGCCTTTTTACCACTATCTCACCTGATGGTAAGTGATGATGTGGTCGAAGATGTTGTTCAGGCTAACCTAGAAGTGCTGGCTCTCAAGGACAGCTGCCGGAACACACTGTTAAGTGCTTGGCGACAGATTTTCTACTTGAGGGTGGTAGCTAGCTAGGCGGGCATTCGCAAAATGCCCTACCACCATGCTATAACGACTGCCATCCTAAGACGACAACCGGGACCGACGGCTTAACGTGCCCTCCGAAGCACGGAAGCGCTCAGCAGTAATGTCACTAGCGGTCACCCATCCAACTCATGACCGCGGCGGACGTTGCTTAACTTTGCTGATCGGCTAAGAACAGTCAAGTAAACTTCGCTTCGCTACGAGCGCTTCTAAATAGTACTTCCTTTACCTTCTACCTATGAAGCAGTGATGGCTCAGTGGCATTGGCTATGGACTGCCGCGCAGCAGGTCCATGGCTAGCATCCCACCGCGGGCTTGAGCTTCACCGCATTGTGGACCGGCATTTTGCGAATGTCCGCCAGGCTAGCGACCACCCTCAAGTAGAAAGTCTGTCGCCAAGCACCTAACGGTGTGTTCCGGCAGCTGTCCTTGAGTGCCAGTAATTCTAGGTTAAGCCTGTTAACACCTTCAAACATATCATCACTTACCACCAGGTGAGATTGTGGTCAAAGGGTAACGTATCGGAAATAATAAAAAATAACCTTTATACTCCTACTTCCTGCCACTTCGGTGTTAATTAAACCTTATGGGAGAAATAAAAAAACGTAAGCGACTTCCAACACTAAAATGTAGAAACTATTTTTATTTTTATTTTGCTATAACTAATTGGCTATGCCAGTCAAGACATACGAATTTAAAAACGCGCTCAGTCGAAAACTTGTTTGCTTCTATGGCATCGTACACGCAAAATACACCTACTGTCTATATGTTATCTATGTATTTTAACTAAAACCAATAAATGATGTTGTTTTTTTATTGCTGATAGGTAAGCTTTTGACCACAATCTCACCTGAGGGTACGTGATAATGTGGTCGAAGGTGTTAACAGGCTTGACCTAGAATTACTGGCTCTCAAGGACTGCTGCCAGAATACACCGTTAGGTGCTTGGCGACAGATTTTCTACTTGATGGTGGTCGCTAGCCAAGCATTCGCAAAATGCTCTTCCACCATCCGGTGAAGCCCAAACCCGCGGCGGGATTACAACCATGGACCTGCTGCGCTGCAGTCTATAGACAATGCCACTGAGCCATCACTGCTTCAATATATCAAAGAACTGAACATAGGGATTACTCTGACTAGCTATTAGAGCTAGTAAGCTGGCTCGTGAGAGGCGCATTCTCTAAACATTCAGTTCAGGCCGAGTTTATGGCCCAAAAACCCAAGAGGCTCTATAAAGTTCTTCAGTGTTACTGAAGGAGGCCATCGATATGCTTATTTATAGCCAATAGACTAGCCTATGACCACTATCTCACCTGATAAGTGATGTTGGGATCCAAGATTTTGTTCAGACTCACCTAGAATTACTGGCTCTGACCTTTAGATGCTTGGCGACAGATTTTCTACTTCAAGGTGATAGCTAGCCAGGCGGGCATCCGCCAAATGCCCTACCACCATGTAAATATAAATAAGGCAAGAAGAATAGGGAGAAGATAATACGAGTAAATAGGTAAAGTCCAGCCGCCGAGAGAATGCGTTTGACAGTTCGTGTTCGTATTGTATTTTTGGCTTTTAAATGAAGTAATATATACAAAATTTCCCATTCTCAGATACTTAAATGCCTGACTAATACAATATTATGCAGTCAGACTGTCTATATTACTTTGAACTGAGGAAAAAATATTCACAAAACGAACTGTCAAACGCATTCTCTCAGCGGTCGGACTTTAGTAAAACTTACTTGTTATTCACATTGATATTGTTGTTATTGTACGGCGCAGTCACCTGAAATAAAAAGAAAACATTCGTAAGATTATAAATATACATTGTGGCATCACTTTGCAGTAAGTAATCTATATTTAATAATAAGAAATATTTTTAAAATATTTAGAGAAAACATAAATGAATATTTTTTTTTTAATAATGTTAGGTTAGGTTAGATAGAGGAAAAATTTAAGTCATGTGCGGGATTTTTCCTATCGTATATTTGTGATTTTGTGATGTAATCCGCATAGCAGGCGTTATTGCAAACCTAACAATATTAAAATTATAAGGTTGCGTCATCATTTACAAGTATAAAAACCAATTGCAAAATTGGTCTTGTTTGTAGTACAACGCAAGTGGTACTATGGATGTCGCTCCATCCCAATACGATGGTTAAAGAACGATAGGAAATATTCGAGTTATGACGTCATGTCATGTTAGCTCAATAAATTAATGATACAACTTATACTATTTACGTTTCTTTATTTTCTCGATCGAGTTTTACCGACTCTGTAGCCCAAGCACGAATAACTTGCGAAATCGTAACCGTTTCGTAAACGTATCGAAATGTCATTATTTTGTATGGGATTTGATCAGCGCCTCTACAGTGCGTAAAAGGAACTAAATTTTGACAGAAAAAAAGGTTTTGACAACTAATGTGTCGAGATTTTAACGTGAATGTTTTGTCACGTAAAAAGTTTTGTATGAAATCGCGAGCACGAACCTAATTCTAACGTAAGCTCGAAGGCTGGCTATCGAGGATCTGTCAAAAATCTACGAATGTCATGTCACTGAGAAATTTTCAGTCAGATGGCTGACGTAACGTATTCAATTGTGGTAAAACTTCGAAAATTCATGTTATTATTGTGTTTGTTCATTCATAATTTACCTATGAAAAGAGTTACAAACATTGCAGCAAGATTAGAAGTAGTATTGTACCATGTCGTTTACCAGGCGCAAAGTAGGTATTTATTAATTTATGGCACTGGGGGGAAGTGATGCTAATATACGATGAACCCAATTCAGGACATTTTTCAAAACTCTTCATCAAACAGCGTCCATATTCCACCGTTCCAGCCCACATTTACACCAATTTCGCTCGTTGGATATGTCTTGCGGCGCAATAATGTTGCTATGAAATTCTTCATTGTGCATGGTCAAATTGAAAACAATAAGGCTCAAAGAAGATCACCTATCCATTCAAGATTTCAAGATCAACCAAAGCTGTCAACAAATGCACCAGAAGAACACAGGCAGCGACACGAAAGGAATACCAACGGATTGTCAGACTAACTACCTACGAACTCTGAGGTGATGACCATGCTCACGCCAACATTCTAACCACTACGAAGAAGAAGATTTTAATGTGAAACGTAGAAGCTGTGTTATTGGACTTTTGGTTCTTAATAAAAATAAACGAAGTGCAATTGTGCGTTTCATTTATTGGTACCTATATACAGAACAGTTCGTGGGTTAGGGATAATAGGATATCTCGTTGGATGTTGTGAAACGCGACTAAGACAAAATTCGTGGCAGCATGCCACTACTAAGGTCGGTGTGAGTGGGATGTTGCCACGCATTGAGCATACAACAGTGATGATGAGATGGATCAGTGTGTGCTTCTATTGGTGGCGCATAAAAGACTATTGGGTGGCGAACTCATAGCAGGGCCGTGAGAAGCATTTTTCTTCCCCCTCTGATCTTATAGGCTAGGTAAGTTCGATATCATGCTCGTTTGCCACACTATTCCTTAAAAATAAAGGAAAGTAGATGAATAAAAAAACAAAACTACACCAACAGTTAAGTAATTTCTTTATTTTTTGTAATGTAATAACAGACACAATCATAATCCAAAAAAAAAACCAACCATAAGCTGACTAGTACAAAATAAACACTTTAATTATCCTAAAATTAATATGAACTTAAAACAACACTAAGCCTAGACGGTTACAAGTCACAGCACTCCCGATTTGTAGTAACGGCGCATTCATGAAATGCTACGTGGTTTGTCTTTGCAAAACTGTTAGGTAGGTACATTACTACCGTATACGTAGTATATATTCTACTTCATCTATGATTACTACGCACTCCAGGTTTTCACAGCATTCTTCTTTCCCAGAACAGACGGTAAAATACCGCTGGAGACGAAAGTTCTGTCGGGAATCACCTTGAGTGAACAAATTAGAACTTATAGAATGCACTGCTTGAACTCAATAGCCTATTTTTCTGCTGAAACACCATAAAATTAAGCGCAAAATACACTTCACGCCGGCTGGCGGCCCTTCAGGGTTTCTTGAAACTCCTCCCTCTGTTTAAAGGTGTAATAGTAGCTGTTTGTAATTCATATAGTAAATTATCAGTGGCGTAGATTCTTGGCTTGAGAATTTATAGCTCATAATTTATATATAATGTTTTATTTTAATACCTCTAATGATGTTACAATAAAATTTGGTTCACTGAGCAAGTAACGCATAGAGAAAAGTAACATACCGGAAAAAAATATGTTTGGTTTTCACCAAATAAAAAGCTAAATTTGACGAATATCAATCATAGAGGAACCAGTCCAGCGTCACCAACCTTAAAATAAGGTAAAGTATTGCAGGTGTACCGATTTCTGTCCAAAATTACCAAATACGATACGAGTCATTGTCACCTTGACAACTCAACTGGACTGTCATGGCTATAGACTAATCATATTGTTTCCGGTATATTACATTTCTCTATGTCATAATGTATGTCATGGCACTTAGTAAATATATCACCTCAAATACATTTTATTCAAAAATTTTAAAATTTAATAGTGAACATCAATACAATACGGAAATCGCAAAGAAAATGCGAAGTCTGTGGTGTCAAAACACAAATAAAAATGTTTAAGCAATAGATTTCCATGAGATCCAGAACCGGTGAGTTGATGAAAATATGTCATTGAAATTACATTATTGTTTCAGAGCTAATGATCGCTTGGTTTTTATTGTAATTTAAGTAGGTATGTGTTATCATGCGAATTGCTGTACTTACATATATTTGTATATAAATTACAAATATTTACGTAACGTAAAGTAAGTTTAGTGTTGCTCAGAGAAAGTATCGATACCTTTGTAGTATCGATTTTTTATAATGTCAGTGGTATGGGTACATATACTTTTTCATAGTGTCAATAAGTTAGGAAATATCATATTCGATGCTGGTGATCATAAACCATCACGCGGAATGTTTTATTATGCCACGAAACTTAACATGTGTATTTTAGGGACTGTTATTTACATCTTTAGCTCAAAAGCATTTTGAAACACCAGGTATTATCAATTTTTATCTACATAACTGGCACAGTACTAGCTAACTGAACGGCTAGAGCAATATTTATTATCTAACATATGTAAATCGACCTAAATATTATACAATTAATAATAAATAGTGTAAATAACGTCATATCTATGCTTGTGATAATAATCTGAGATGTTTTTTTTTCAGTTCATTTAAACAAAACTCCGTCGCTTATATACTTTCAAAGTAAACGCTGAATCGATAAAGCTATTGCATGGAATTTAAGGTACTATGTCACCTCAATACTATAACAAAATCAACATGTGTATCAACATACAATCCCAATTATTTAAATACTTATAATACCATACTCTAAATTGTTTGATTTTAAAATTAACTAACTTTCGAGTGCAGTTAAATAAACTTTTTTTGTAATTTCAGATATGCTTAAGTTACGAAGAAAATATTAATTGAATCAATAAATAAAACAAAACAGTGCAGAAGAAGCTTCTTGCAATACAAATGAAAAAGATCAGCTGCATGATTAAATTAATTTAAATTAATTATCTAAATAATTCAACTACCTACACCAAAAAAGTTTTTAATAGTCTACAGTCTATATATAATTAAAAAAGGTGCGTTAAAAATACTACATTTTGTGATTGAACTACAAATAATAATAATTGTTAACAGTTGATGACAAGTTTACTAGTGCAACTTACGTGCAGTATTTTTTACTTTTACATATACGACAATTAGAAAATAAGTATTATATATTGAAAACTGTTATGTACAATGAAAATATAAAAAAATATGTATTGTAAAGATGTTCTAGTACACAAATTACTTTGGAACTATGTATACATACCCCAATAATACGGATTTCGTTACTAGCGAAGATATATCGCACGATAAAATATTTTGATGATTTTGAATAAATTAATAAATCTGTGTGAAATATTTGTTTTATTTTATATTTCGTTAACATATATTTTATAAACCTAACCTTCTTAACCATTTTTTCCTATATCGATTATAATGGAATCGATTTCATTGTAACTAATCGATTTTAGGGAATCAGTAGTACAACACTCACAAATGTCACTTTTATTGTGTTGGAAATATAGTTTTCATTTGTAATGGTTGGTATAAAATAACTTCAAATCTGAGTTTCAAAGCAACAAGGTCCGTGACAACTCTTAATATTACTTGCTCAGTGAGAGGAACTTTTATAGGCAAAATAAGACTTAAAACCTCTTTTCGAATGAGTTGTTAGGTCTTAGAAAAAAGGTATAATTGTTGTGATTTACGCTGGATGACGTCACTTTTGTAATCCTATCGAGTTCACGTTAGCCAGCAAACGATGCGGCGTACTGTCAGCCATTTCCTCCTGCGTAAACGGGCGGTGAACTCGATACGATAACGTTACGGACTATCGAAATGTTTGTGCTTGGGCTACTGGTATAACCTTGTACGTGCGTAAACGTCATATTTGTATAAAATAATGCATATATAATGTAAAAAAGAACGCTCGTTCAAGTTTTCACAGGAGCTGTCATTGAGAAAATGAAGAAATGGAAATAGTAAGCCAAACAGAAGCGAAAAAGGAGCCAGACCAAAGCTAGCCTTAGATAAAAACAAGCACAGCACAAATAGGACGAACTTCGTTGAGCCCCCTCCTGAGCTCCCTGAGCGAGGACTTGATCTCCCGGAACCGATCGGCCGGCGCCGCCTCCTCGCCGCGCAGCTGCAGCTCGTTGAACCGCGCCATGAACTGCTCCGGCGTCATCGGTTTCAGGTTCTACAAACATTTGATACATTTTTCTTTATGTTATTATGACGGAACAAGCTCAAGGCCCACCTGATGTTAAGTGGACTAACCTCTGCCTATAACAGTTGCAATTTATCACAAGTCACGAATTGCACTGCACCCGTCACATTGAGACATAGTTGTTAAGTCTCATTGTGCCTGTCATTTCACTGGCTCTCAAGGACTACTGCCGGAACACACCGTTCGGTGCTTGGCGACAGACTTTCTTTTGAGTTCTTTTTTCTTTTGACTTGAGGGTGGTAGCTAGCCAGGCGGGCAATCGCAAAATGCCCTTCCACGATGCGTGAAGCTCAAGCTCTGGGCGGGATTCGAACCATGGACCTGCTGCGCGGCAGTCCATAGCCAAAGCCACTGAGCTATAAAAACATTACGGATATTATACTTACATACATACATATAATCACGCCTGTATTTCTGTATTTTGAAGCAGTGATGGCTCAGTGGAATTGGCTATGGTTCGAATCCCACCGCGGGCTTGAGCTTCACCGCATGTTGGAAGGGCATTTTGCGAATGCCCGCCTGGCCAGCGACCACGCTCAAGTAGAAAATCTGTCGCCAAGCACCTAACGGTGTGTTTTGGAAGCAGTCCTTAAGAGCCAGTGAAATTACAGGCACATGAGGCTTACTAACTATGTCTCAAGGTGACGGGCGCAGTGCAATTCGTGACTTGTGACTAAATGAATCTGTCATAGGCAGAGGTAAGTCCGCTTAACCATCAGGTGGGCCTCGAGCTTGTTCCGTCAAAATATAATTTAAAAAACCCCGGAGGGGTAGGCAGAGGTGTGTAAACACCCACGTTTCGCCAATTGGATTTATGGTCCCATTTAATATGGGGCGAGCCTATTGCCATTCACAGGGCACAGTTTCAGGGTCGTACTAAAATGTTTTCTCTAACACACTGGACGAAAGACAAGAATATATTACGAATAATATTTTTACTCTAACAACATAATAATTATAAGACTAAACTACTACTCTAACAGCATATTGAATGAAACCCTCACAGGGCCCTAAGAGAGTGGACAGCCCTGTTGTGCGTCTAATGCACACAACACCTTACTCACATTCACGTGAAAAGTGGCATGCTGCTCATTTGACGCACTTTTCCTTGAATCGCATCTTACGACACCCACGGGTTGAAATGCCCCCATTAATATCAAATATGTCTTCGCTAACCACATATAGGGCAAGTTATGTTTTCAACATACTTCTTGAATTAGACTCATTGACATATTACCCCACAACTTATTTTGAAATATAGAAGGGTAGCGACATCATTCCGAGAGTTAAGTGTTTGATAAAGCACTTCTTTCGATCAGATGAAGTCTGGTAGTCTGGTTGATGGCCGCGCACCGTCCCCTATGCCGGTTAAAGTAATACAAATGGAGCACAAGGTTTGTCCAAGTGGCCGAGTAGTTTAGGCATCCGGCGCAAAATCGAAGGACGCGGGTTCAATTTCCGCCCGGAACATAAAATCTTGCGCTCCAATAATTTGTAATATATGATTTTAGCTTAGCACGCGATATAGCTTTTAATCATATTTAAATGTACGTGTTTTATCAAAATCAACAATTTCTTTTTCTTTAGCGGACTTGTTCAGTATACATACTTAATCGACGTCAGGTTAGTCGCAACCCTCTGCTTCAAAGCAGAGGCTGCAATTTGGTTGTCTAACAACACTTACTTGTTCGGTAAACTTGAAGCCTTATCTCTGGGCGTATAGGCTTCACATTCGTGCGGACAGGGATATGTTAACACTTAGTTTCAAGAACGTTCTGACGTCACGGCGGTGGGCGATATATTTTGTTTCTATCAGTACGCTCTTGATCTACTTGACGCAAGGTCGCGTCATGCTTCCCAATTCAAGAGATTTATGCGCGCGGACGTGCCTGTTGTTCCTGTTCCGTCATACTATGTGCGTGTTCGATTATCAGTGATTTGAATTTTGAATGTGATATAATTAACGTGAGGTCATATAGTGGGACTTCGTTCGTGTTGTTATTGCTGTTTTGGATGCCGGGCATCAAGACTTGTATAGTGGATTTTTTGTTTGAGTTGCCGGCGGCGTCGGCCTTTTGGATACAGGGAGGTGTTAGTTAAATATAATTCCAACTTAAAAGAATTCAATTCCTATAGGTTCGGTGTTTTAGCCTAACAATTCTTTGGCGGAACTACCAGTAAGCCGCTAGTCGGAGAGTGGATTATAATTGTTCCCCCGTATTTACATACATAAATAGTCTAGTTTCTTCCTGTGACTTCCAGGAATCCGGCCGAATACGCCACGACGCACGTGGTAAAGTTTGAGACCAAGGGGATTCTGGAAAAACCCAACTGCTTACACGTTTCTAGTAGCAGTTAACGGCTTTATCATATATTTTTGATCGTAGAGCGTTGGTTTCTAAAACAGAGCTCTTGCAATTTGCAATGTGGAAGCTAAAAGAGCCCGACTCGCACTTGTAATTTTTTTTAAAGGTAAGTATAAAAATAAAGACAAAAAATTATATGTATCTCATGCAGAGAGAAGGAGATAGAAGATCCATACATACCTTGAACTGGTCGTGTCTCCTCTCGTCGTCTCCCTCTTCAGTCGACCTCCTCCGCTGGTTGGGTTGGCTTCGGTACACTTCCGCTGTTTCTCTGTTCTGTAGCGCGTCCATTTTGCGGAGTTTTTCTATCTTCTCTGCAGGGTTCAGCACTGGTGGTAAACCTGGGAATAGATAAAGATAATTTTATTGTTGAAACATGAGTAATTTTACACTTTCATGACATTTGTTGGTACATAATAAATAAGAGTTCATCATGTTTTGCCTATGAAGACGTACAATATGGAGAGATTAAGCCATGTCTTAATTACAAACATAGAATACAATACAATTTTCATTAAAATAAAAACATAACAAATATTACAGTGGTTTTTAAAAATAATCATTATTGAATATATTTGTCACGCAAAATGATTCATAATTAATTAGAAATAAATTATAGATTATAGAATTAGTCAATCGTTATCATTAAAGATCATAATTATAAAATAAAAGGTAGTCATTTAAAATATCCCAAATATCATAATAACCTTTTTCAAACTAATAGAGCTTTGAGCCTAGATTTCAATAAATTAATTATTTGTAATACTTTGGAAGTTTGTTAAAAATTAGGGGTGCCATGTTAACTACGCTTTTGCGCATTAGCGCTGTATTGTAATGACCCCAAGTTTCTTGCCCATTTTACTCGCAGTGCCTTTATAATATTTTTTGCTGAACGTGGCAGTACAATGTAGAATATTTCAATATTAACATTTGTAACTGATCTAGTTGACGCCTAAATTAAATAAATGAATTTTGACTTTGACCTCGTTTCGAAGAAGTCCATGAAATCGGTAGGCGATTTTTATATCTTATAGCAGACAATTTAGATTTTTAAACCTACCTCACCTGTTCATAAGTGGTAAATAGACTTAGGCTAGGATTTCTATTTTGTGGTTCCAGCTAGCCAGGCAGCTCCTACATACTGACTCTTCTTATTAACGTGTACGTATATTCTGAACAATTACAGTTATAACAAGTGAGTGTTACTATTTTAAGATTTTAGGTTACTACTGGGTTAGGAATTTAAGTCTTATGTGTTATTTCTTTTTATCTTTCAAATAAGTATATGATTTTTTTAATATGTATTAGTTTTGACGTGGGTAACTTTAATTCTATAAGTATTATGTATGTATCACTAACTTTAACTCGAGTAACACCTATGTAAAGGCAAAGGTGTATGCTGAAAACCAGCCCTGCGTGACCCATCCGGCTTACGCAGCACAGTGCTGAGCCTACCCCTATTGCCAGTTATATTAGTCTGTATTCTTTTTTTTATTTGTTCCCTGTTAAATTGTGTTTTACTGGCAATAAACGTTATTCCATTCTATTTATTTCGTGTATAATTAAGCTGGTAACTCGCAAGACTATTATCTCGCGGAGGGAGGCGGGGGATCGTTAAATGGAGAGAGATTCTCTCTTTTTTCCAACCCTTACGACACGGGCAGTAGTGCTTGCATTCCATCTCCGCTAGGATGACCTAAGGCGTCGGTAATGAGGAAAGCCGGCGCACTCCATCAGGGTCCTCACGAGGTCCCACGAGGCGGGAGAGGGGAGGATTCCCTAATGCTTGAACTTACTTTTGCTGGCAGTTACATCGGTGGGGGTTGCAGCAGAAAGCGCTAGCATTCCCGCGCTCCCTAACATTGGCCGACCGCGACGGAACACCATAGGCTTTTAGTCAGTTTTGGGGATTATTGACCCTTAGCTCGACAAAAATCACCTGCTCCCCGGATGAGTAAGCATAAAGGCATTTAATTTTTCATTCATGTCTATTTAACACTAGACTCTGAGTGGGCTGATTTATATTTGGCAACACTGACCGTCATTCTGGCAATATCAATATATATAATAATAATAGGGGTAACGTTTTGTAAAAACATTCGGAGTTCTGACGACTTTATCAAAGAAATTTCGGAACAAAAACCTGTTTTTTTTGTGTTACTGAACTGGGAGACTCAATCTCAATTCTACTTACTTATCACAACTCTTTTCTCACATAGTTTTTTTTATATTGCTGATAGATAAGCCTTTGAACACAATCTCACCTGATCGTAAGTGGTGATGTGGTCGAAGGTGTTAACAGGCTTAAACTAGAATTACTGGCTCTCAAGGACAACTGCTGGAACACACCGTTAAGTTTTTGGCGACAGATTTTCTACTTGAGGGTGGTCGCTAGCCAGGCGAGCATTCGCAAAATGCCCTTCCACCTCAAGAAGCTCAAGCACGTGGCGTGATTCGAACCACGGACTTGCTGGACGGCAACGCCAATGCCACTGAGCCAACACTGCTTCAAGCATTCTGAACGTTACAGTAGGCTATAGTAGTATGGTGTAGTAACCATGTGCGAGATTGTACTCGTTCTGTTCTCTCCTGTCCCTCTCCTCCCGTTGCTGGCGCTGCATGGCGCTGTAGTAGGGCATGTCCCGCCGCGGGTCGGGCGCCGCGGGGGCGGGCCCGGGGGCGGGGGCGGAGCGCGGGGGCTTCGGCGCCGGACGCTTCTTCACGGCACCGCGGGACATCACTCTGACGAACAACAATTTAAATCGTTGAATTCAATCTTAAATTATGCATTGAGGCAAGATAGACCAACAATCTAAAACAAAGTATTATCATAATAATATGACAAAATTCCATTATTAAATAAAGTATTAGTACAATGCAAAACCAATTTTAAATGAAGCGTTGGCACAAGACATCAAACTAATTTTATAAAAAGTATGAGCGAAAACCACCAATATTAAATAAATCAAACCACAAGATACCACAATGATCTTAAATTAAGCAGAACAAAAAACTTAAACAAAGTATTAGCAGAAGACATATTAAATTAAGCATTAGCGCAAGACTGAAAACCAAAATCTAGTTTTAGCAAAAAAATCACAATGTTATATAAAGCATAATGCAAGACCGAACAAAAATTTTAAACAAAGTTATACACAAGACAAACAGAACAACCTTAAACTTTAGGAGTATACCAAAAAATATTAACACAAGATAAAAAAACCAATATTAAATGAAGTATTAGCACAAGGTAGGAAAGTAATTTTAAATAAAGCAATTATTAGCAAAAGACCACCAATATCCAATAATTTTGCAACTGGCATGTAAAATGTATCACTGAAACAAGCATTAACTATGATATTGATGATGCGGTCGAAGATGTTAGCTAACCTAGAATTACCTATGGGGTAAATAGAAACACCAACATTTTACCAGATGTTTTTAGTTATGTATGATGCAAATGCATTTACATACAGTATCAGCTGGATTGTCCACTGCTGAACACAGCCTCCCCCATTTAGGGGGGGTTTGCTATAATCCCCACGCTTGGCAGGTGTCTTCGGGACCGCCGTTTACGATATCAGTTCCTCAGAAGTACACCTACCTTCCGGTATTTTACCTTTAGTCGCCTCTTACGACAACCTTGGCACATTTCCATGCTCTGGACTAGTAATGAAAATTGAATCACAGAAAGTCTATAAATAGATATACTTGTTTTTTTTATTTATTTTTTTATGCCTGATAAGGTTAGCCTTTGACCACTATCTCACCTGATGGTAAGTGATGATGTGGTCGAAGACGTTGTTCAGGCTAACCTAGAAGCTTGTGCTAGGAACTTCGATCAAGAAATGGTATTGCTATCCGACCAATGAGACACTGTCTTACAACTCGAAGTACATATACTTACAAGTCCTTGTCAACTTTGTTAGCGACCTCCTTGTTGGTGTTTATCTGTGGTTGATCATTGGTCCTTTTCTTTACTCCATTGATGGGTCTGATAGCGCTGGTCGCTCCCTCTTGCGGACTGACACTGGACGAGGAGGTGGAGGTGCCATTGTTGCTTGATCCCAGGTATGGGTTTTGTGTTCTAAAAAATTAACAATATTTAAAAATATGTACACGTCGTCATAACGTATAAAAAGATAAAATATAATTGAATTCGACTTATCTTTTGCATGTTATGTATGTATTATGTAGTGATCGCTCAGTACCTCTAACTACTCTTACCCAGTGATAACCAGTGTTAAAAGGCAGCAGTCCTTGAAAGCCAGTAAAGACTTATGAGATGAATTGAAGCGCTCGTAGCGAAGTTTGCTTAGCTGTTCTTAACCGATCAGCATAGTTAAGCAACGTCCGCCGCGATCAGGAGATGGATGTGTGACCGCTAGTGACATTACTACTGAGCGTGTATCGTAGGACACGTAAAACCGTCGGTCCCGGTTGTTGTCTTAGGATGGCAGTCGTTATAGCATGGTATGGCATTTTGCTGCTAACACCCTTAAGTAGAAAATCTGTCGCCAAACACCTAACAGTGTGTTCTGGCAGTTGTCATTGAGAGCCAGTAAATTTAAGTTAGCTTGAACAACATCTTCGACCACATCATCACTTACCATCAGGTGAGATGAGTGAGAGAAAGTGAGAAAGAAAAACTAACATATCTGGCATAAAAAAAAACAGGCTCATGAGGCTTAACAACTGTATATCTTGTGGTGGTGGGCGCAGTGCAGTTCATCACTTGTGACCTACCAAAAAATATATAAAGAAATGTAAGTCAATCTCAAAAATAGCAGAACACAAATCTTACTTCGTGGTGGCGTGGTTTTAAAAGTGTACCGTGCACTGCATCAAAATTAACTTGACGCGTCGCGATAATTTCTAACCACCCAATCAATTAACCAAGCCAATTGAATTTGGAAGTATTTTTATGTTGTTTTGACGGAACAAGCTCGAGGCCCACCTGATGTTAAGCGGACTAACCTCTGTCTAGAACAGATGCTTTTCATCATAAGTGACGAATTGCACTGCGCCCGTCAGTTTGAGACATAGTTGTTAAGTCTCATGTGCCTGTAATTTCACTGGCTCTCAAGGACTGCTGCCGGAACACACCGTTAGGTGCTTGGCGACAGATTTTCTACTTGAGGGTGGTAGCTAGCCAGGCGTGCAATCGCAAAATGCCCTTCCTCCATGCAAAATTACTGATTCTCAAGAACACATAGCAGCACAAGCCGTTAAGTGCTTGGCGACAGATTTTCTTCATGAGGGTGGTAGCTAGCCAGGCGGGCATTCGGTGATGCTCAAGTCGGCGGTGGGGATAGAACCAGGGTACTGCGGCACGGCAGTCCATAGCTATTACCGCTCGGCCATCATTACTTCAAAAGTTTGTGCGTATTATGTTAATCGTGAACTTGATGAGTCCGAAATCGCATCGTTACCTATATGAGAGTTACACTTCTTTACGTATTTATAAAAAAGCAGATGGCGAAGCCAAAAGAATGGTTTGCTGCAAGGCAGTGTATTAGCTCCCATCCTGTTTAACATATTTACCAATGATCAGCCCAGCCCAGCAGACACAGAAAGATTTCTCTATGCCGATGACTTAGCATTGACCACTGATGCTGAAGTTAACTCGCAGGAGCTCTGGAAACGATCGGGAAATACTACGATGAAAAAAGCCTTAGGCCAAATCCGTCCAAAACCCAATCTTGTGCTTTCCATCTCCGAAACCGTCAAGCCGAACGTTTACTCAGTATATCCTGGCGAAGTGTTGACATCGAGCCCTGCAAAAACCCAACCTATCTAGGAGTTACACTAGATAGGTCTCTTACATATAAAACCCACTGCACCAAGACGAAACTTAAAGTAAGCTCCAGGAACAACCTAATTTCCCGTTTAACCTCAACCACCTGGGGTGCATGATCCGAAGTTGTACGGACATCTGGCCTAGCACTCTGCTTCTCAGCTGGAGAATATGCGTGCCCAGTGTGGCACCGATCCTCCCATGCTAAAGAAGTAGATGTTGCTCTCAATGAAACATGTAGGAAAATAACCGGCTGCCTAAAACCCACACCTCTAAACATGCTATACCCCATTGCAGGAATAGCACCCCCTATAGTGCGCCGTAACATAATTTGCTCAACGGAGAAGCTAAAGCAAGAACAAGATTTTAGACACCCTCTTTACAACTCACAGCTAACCACAGGCCGTCTTAACAGCCGCAAAAGTTTTCTTGGCTTCACCAGGGCCTTGACAGGTCACCCAAAGGATGCCCGCATGGAACTGTGGCAGAACACCTGCTCTCCCCCACCCAACTACATTGAGCCGGCTGAAGAACTCCCCCCGGGCAAAGATCTGGCGTGGCCCACATGGAAGTCGCTAAATCGACTTGGACTCAAGTGGGTCGTTGCCGGTTTAATATGGCCAAATGGGGTTACTCTGACGTAGGAACCCAATGTAGTTGTGGCGCTACGCAGGACATGCGTCACTTGCTGTCCTGCCCTCAGTGTACCAATGCTTGCACTTTGGGTGACCTGTACGAGGCGTCTACCCTTGGGGTGGCTACAGCCCAGTACTGACAGTCATCTATCTAATAATAATGAGTCGTCGACACGAATAAGAAGAAGACGTATTTATTCTCAGCTTGTGGCCAAAATGCATTTTTATAGGCATAAACAACAGGTGGGGCTCGTGCGAGTTACATCACAATATCATAAAAGGGTATCGAGCTGAAAGAGCTAAATAAATTGCCCTTAAGGATATGTGTGCGGGTTTATAATTACTTACCTAGAAAAATCGTTACGCTTGCTCGATCCGACGTCATCGAAAATAGAATTTGGTCGGGGCGGAGCGTTCGAATGAGCTGCATTTGGCTTGGGACCTGTTCAAATCAGAAAATTGCAACAAATAAAATAAAATTTATAATCTCGTTTTAATTTTGTAATTTAATTTGCAGAGCATGCGTCATTGCAAAAATAAACGTATTAAAATTATAGGTTTGCGTCATAGTTAACAAGTTTAAAGGAAATTGCAATATTAGTCTTGTTTGTAGTACAACGTAAGTTGAACTATAGGTGTCGCTCCATCCCCATACTATAGTTAAAGAGGACAAATTAGAGTCATGAGTCATCATATCACATGTCATGTTGGCTTAGCGGTCAAAGCATAGGTACCCCGGCTATAAAGGTGGATAGCGCGTGTTCAAATCCCGCACATGACATGATAATTTTTTCTCTCGTTGTTATTTTGTAATTAGGATAATCTTCTTTTTTTAAACTGATTACAAGCATTATATTTACAAATATTATTATTACAGCACAAAATTCCACTCGAACAAGTATGGTCGAATGGAACAGGCATCCGCCGCGAAAACGGAGGACGCGGATTTGATTCCCGTTGACATAAATTCGATTTCAGCGGACCAACATTTTGTGCTCCAATATTTTGAAAACTTGATTTCTGTAGTTTCAGTCTGATAGTGCTTGTAATCATATTTAGAAATACAGAATGGTAGTGACCTCATTGCGAGACTAAAGTGTTTGATAAAGCACTTCTTTCAATGTAATACACTTCTGGACACATCTATTGGCCCACCTTAGAGTTTAGGTTTCGATGGCCCCTACCGAAATATGATTGCTAGATTGAACAAAAACTGTGGATGCAGTTTTAAACCTGATACATTTTACCATCTTTTTCGATCGTATTGTTTTAAAATTTGAATTCAGAATACCATACGACATGGAGCTACGCCTAACAAGTCGGATATGCGCCTTGTTAAAGGCAATTGATTTTTGAATAAAAAACATGTTTTATCAAATAAAGGTTTAATTTAATAACGCGTGTTGCCTCCATGGGCATCTACCACAGCTCTCATACGATTAGGCATAGAGTTTATCAACCGCTCTATGAAATTTTGAGGGATCATCTCCCATTCCTCTTCTATGGCAGTTTTCAACTCCTGCATCGTCTGGGCAACTGGCTGACGAGCCCTAACACGTCTTTTTAGCTCGTCCCACATGTGCTCAATAGGGTTCATGTCTGGGCTTCTGGCTGGCCAGTCCATAACTGTGATGTTCACATCCCGAAGATATTCCCTGACGATGCCGGCCGCATGGGCTCTTGCATTATCATGCATAAAAAGGAAATTTGGGCCCACATGGTCCGCGTATGGTATCACGTGAGGTTCTAAGCACTCACGAATGTACCTTTCAGCATTTAATGTTGGCAGCCGTGGTCCTGTAACAACCTCAAGTTGAGTTTTGCCGCTCGCGGATATACCGCCCCAGACAGTCCATGAGCCACCACCATAAGCAACCCTCTCTTCAAAGCAGCATTGTGCGAAACGCTCTCCCTTACGTCGGTAGACCTTCTTCCTTCCATCATTGCCATGTAACACAATTTTAGACTCATCAGAAAAGAGTACACGGCTCCAATCTTGCTGTGTCCAATTTAAATAACTGCGTGCGAAATGAAGGCGCGCTGTTCGGTGGGCTCGCGTTAGTTTGGGCCCATTAGCTGGCTTGTGTGGTACTATATCGCGTTCTTTTAATCTTCTCCGAACAGTTCGAGCGCTCACAGATACTCCGTGGAAGTCGCGAAGTTGGTTTTGTATCTCAATGGAGGTAAGGTGACGATTTCTCAAGCTGGTCGTCACGATGAATCGATCCTGCCTTTCAGTTGTGACCCGAGATCGTGGCCTTCCTTGGCGACGAACAAAGCCGCCAGTCTCTAGGTACCTCCGATAAACATTTCGGACCGCAGATCGACTTAAATTAAGTTGAGCACTCACGTTTCTTTGGCTGTGTCCGGCCTGAATAAGTGCCACAGCTTGGGCGGCGACTTCAGGTGAAGTATCCATAGATTATTGATAGAACCTCACCTTAATGTTAAGAATAAGTAATGTTTGTTGCAAAACCAAAGATATCAATCACTTTTTCAAGAATTAAATCCAAGTAAACCAATAAAACCAAGTTTTCTTAGTATTCGATTGTTTGATATCAACAAACAGGCTCCAAATTGTCTTTTGTTTCTTTAAATTCTGTGTTCGAAATTCAAAAAAAGGCTATTGAATGAAATTGTGAATGTGCCAGGTTCAAAACTGCATAAAAACTTTTTGCTCGACCTAATATAAAATTTTAGCTAGGACCAAACGAAACTGAAAATACAAGGTGGGCCAATAGATGAGTCCAGAAGTGTACTACTTCATCTGAACGAAAGAAGGTTGAATAAGGTTGAAGACGCCTCCCCTATGACGGTTAATGTAATACAATTGGTGCACAAAGTTTCCGCTCTAATGAGTATGTTCTGTTGGCCGAGTGGCAAGGCATCCAGCGCGAAATCGAAGGACGCGTGTTGAATACCCTAATTGAATAACTAATAATAGTGTTGAATATATATAATATAGGCAAAAATGTTATGATTCAATAATTTGTTACTGTAAAGATTATCTCTATCTCAGCAGCAGCTCCCAACAGCAATACACCATACGACATAATACTGTGGAAGTACGCGAAATAAACTAGGCGAGCAGTAGCTACGTCTGTTAACTGTCTTATCTTACGAACTGCATATGCAGCAGAACTAAGTCTTCCGAATAGATCATGTATATGAGGATCCCACTAAACAAGAAGTCCACGGGAACGTCCTATATTCGTATGTATAACCTTGTTGGATCTGTTTCGTACATACGTGAGTAAATCGCGAATTTCAGGAAAATTTGTGAAGAACACGTTAGTTTTTACATTTTGTAACTAGTTATTTCGTTTTAAATTTTATGAATTTAATATCCCGGCTTTTGGCCTTTGGTCGAGTAATATGGTATAGAAGCTTCTTTTATATATAGATACCGTTAGTCCTAGGCATGATCAAGTTTTGTCAATAAGTAATAGTTACACAAAGGTGGTGGATGTATCGCTAAAACTAGAGCAATAATAGTTAATAGTTTCGAAGCAGTGATGGCTCAGTGGCATTAACTATGGACTGCCGCGCAGCAGGACCATGGTTCGAATCCCGCCGCGGGCTTCAGCTTCACCGCATGGTGGAATGCCCGCCTGGCTAGCGAGTAGAAAATCTGTCGCCAAGCACCTATCGGTGTGTTCCGGCATTTGTCCTTGAGAGCCAGTAATTCTCGGTTAAACCTGTTCACACCTTCGATCACATCGTCACTTACCATCAGGTGAGAATGTGGTCAAAGGCTTACCTTATCTGCATAAAAAAGTTATTTATCATACAAGGCTGCAAAGTTGTTATTTGGAGCTGACTTGTATTAAATACTGAGGAACCGAACATTTATATAAGATTGGATTTCAAAATAGGATCCTGAGCGTGGCAAAGGTTTCAAAGGTACCAGAAACAATATAGTTTGCTGACGAGCGAAACACATGATTTTTCAACTTTCATCTAGGGAAATTTCAAGTGCAAGAAACACATCTAATATGCTTTAGCTGTATTAGCCAGATTGTCCACTGATGAACACAGGCTCCCCCAATAAGGGAGGATTTGCCGTAATCTCCAAGCTTGGCACACACATCAGGTCCTCCTACCAGCTTCCGGTAATTTACCTTTACCTCTTAAGACACCCACAGATAGGAACGAGGCGGGGGGTGACATTCTAGCCCAGCTCTCTATGGGGCAAACATTTTATATAATTTAGTACATTTGTTTTTGATTACATTAAAAATAAAAGTATTACAAACGATAATATTTAATAATGTTTTTTAATCTTTGCAATGCTGGGAAAAAAAAGCACTTTTGTATTGAAGATTTGAATGATATACAAAATCTTTCCGATCTTGTAATGTAAAAACCACATTCTGCTATATGGTTTTTACATTACATCTTATTCGCTTTTGTTACAAAATAGTGTTATTTTGAGAAATAATTGTATAAACAAACCTGAATTTTCAAAACTGTTCGCTAGTCCAGCACTTGTTTTTGGTCGAGCGTTAGCCACAGAGTTTGGTCTAGGGTTGCTGGTTACCCCCGAGTGGGCAGTACTTGTTCCGGCACTGGTCGATCCTGGATTTGTTCGGGCCGGTCGGATGTTAGCTAGGCTCGCTGAGGCCGGTCGGATGTTTAATTTTGAAGGGTCTTTCTTGGGCGGTGGAGGATCTGAAAGATTGTACATGAGTTTATTTAGTGTAATACAATTAGTTTGATATGTTTCTACGGCAATAACTTTCAAAACTCTCAAATGTTCATTAGAAAGACTAAATTCAAAGAAAATATGTAGTATTTTAATATTGTTAGGTTTGCAATAACGACTGCTATGCGGATTACATTACAAAATCACAAATATGCGATAGGAAAAATTTAAGTCATGTGCGGGATTCGAACCCGCGTCCATCCACCCCTTGAGGCGGGGTATGCTCTAACCAATTGAGCTAACATGACATGACGTCATAACTCAAATCTTACCTATCGTTCTTTTAACCATCATAAATCATAATCATTTTAATCATCATATAGGAAAAATTTAATAAAAATTTAATTTATCGATATTTGTGATTTTGTAAAATATGTAGTATATTTATGTAGGTAGTCACAATAATTGTGAGAAGAATAAGTTGGTATAATAAATCAGTGTTCAACCAACTAACGTGTGTTTCACTACATACAACATAATACTGTGGAAGTACGCGAAATAAACTAGGCGTGCAGTAGCTACGTCTTTTAACTGCCTTATCCTAAGAACTGCATATGCAGCAGAACTAAGTCTACCGGAGAGATCATGTATATGTGGATCCCACTGTAAAGTTGATCCATTTTGATTCCCAGGAAGAATGTCGCATTGTCAATGGAGAGTTTATTTTTATATTAAATTTTTTTATATTATTCCTATACAATTTTATTGAATATGGGTGCAGTAAAGCAAAATTAGGCTGGGATCGAGAAGAAAAATTGCGGTCAGATAAAATATAATCTTTTCTACAATATAAAACCTACTGCACAGCTAATCCGTGGACCACGGATTAGCTGTGTGCAGTAATACATCTCATAACATGAATTGGTCTTACTCGGTCTGGCGGTTATAATAAGCGTTTGTTCGCATGCATCAAACTTTCGTAGGATTCATACTTTTTGAACAGCCATATAACACATAAATCGTTTGTGTAGTTACAGGTTTAAAATGATTGATAGGAGCAACGGAAATATTTCTTCTCAATACTTAGATTGACTATTTTGGTAAGAGGACCATGAACACTTATTCCCATACCTCTGATTGAGCACTTTTGGTAGAAGGGCGTTAATGTTTTCAATTGCCTCCGAATGTACATAATCAATCTGGAATTTCATAAAATTACCTAACTTTTGGTACAAAGGAAATCATACTGTCTTCATAACCATGAAATGAAATCAATGAAAGTTTCATCGGGAATTCGCAACCTCCTAACAATCGGAGGGCTAGGAATATACTGCCTGCCTCAGTCTGTGTAAGTACAACATGGGGGTCTTCAAGACGCGAGTGAATAGGTATCTTCTGAGTAAGCGCGCTCCATCATCGATCGCATCATCACTTAACATCAGGTGAGATAGTGGTCAAGTGTTTTTTTTTTTTTTTTTTTTATGCCTGATAGGTTAGCCTTTGACCATTATCTCACCTGATGGTAAGTGATGATGTGGTCGAAGATGTTGTTCAGGCTAACCTAGAAGTACTGGCTCTCAAGGACAGCTGCCGGAACACACCGTTAGGTGCTTGGCGACAGATTTTCCACTTGAGGGTGGTAGCTAGCCAGGCGGGCATTCGCAAAATGCCCTACCACCATGCTATAACGACTGCCATCCTAAGACAACAACCGGGACCGACCGCTTAACGTGCCCTCCGAAGCACGGAAGCGCTCAGTAGTAATGTCACTAGCGGTCACCCATCCAACTCATGACCGCGCGCGACGTTGCTTAACTTTTCTGATCGTTTGAGAACAGCTAAGTAAACTTCGCTACGAGCGCTTCAAAAGTGTTACTCAGTTCAATATTAAAAAAGTATGCTCAAAAGAAGGGTGACATATTTGAGTCGTCGTGTTCTTTCGTACCACCACGAAGGAGGTCTACACGCCATTGTCGATGCTTTTAAGTGTGCGTTCCGGCGTGGAAATGAAAATGTAGGTAGTATTTAAAATATTTTTAAGGCATCAAGACTTTGTTTCACATACACATTTTGTTATAAGAGGATGCTCGGGACTCGTGTAATTTATTTTAAATAAATCTAAACTCAATGGCAAATATTTATAATTTTATATTTAAATACTTTGTATATTTGTGAGGGTATTAAGGGCATGGTTACACAGTGGTGTAGAGAGAGGTATAGAGTAGATAGTTACCGTCGTCGAGCCGTATGAACCCGTGGTTGGAGTCTGCGTGCAGCTGCTTGTACTTGAGCATGACCCACTCTTGGCACTCGGGGCACTGCTCGGTGCGCACGCCGCAGTACGTCTCGTGCGCCGGCAGCGAGCGCCGCGGCAGCTCCAGCTCGCAGTATCTATACATTCACAAGGGAATACACATGCCTGTAGCTGACATACTTGCATACAAGCTCCTTGCACATGCAGCCTACTTTCATAAAGATATAAAGAAGTTTTATTAGCCCTACAGTAATTTTTTTTAAAGGCAAGTCCAAATTACATTTAACACATATAACTACTTAAATAATTCTAATTAGGTCTATGTAAATAATTGATAAACAATTTATAATCGTAATTTCTTTACACTTAATATAGTGAAATAATTTACAGTTATCACGTTTGCACTTGTCCTAAAAACAAAGATACTACAAGCTGCATTGACATATATTCTTTTAATGTGTAGAAGGGATTGTTTTATGCATACGCTGACTGGCATGCCTGTATCTGCCACGCAAGTAGATGGCATAACATTTGATTTACTGGCATGCAACGTGAGAGAGGGTCTCGTGAACTGGTGTGTGTATCTGGTCTTGCAAATACAGGCATGCAAGGACGCAAATTATATGCAAATCTATCCACGTTGCGCCAGTAACTTCTATTTGCCGTTAACAAGCGTGCAAGCTACTGTTCCATTCTACAAGCATGTGTATCCTCGGCGTTACATCACATAACATACCGCTACCAACAACCCCCGTGGGGTGCCGGGTTACAATTGCACATCCCTATAACTTCCCATGGATGTCGTATAAGGCGACTGAGGGAAAAAAAACTGGAAGGTAGGCAGCAGCGCCTACTAGAGAACTGCCATCTTACACTGCGATCCAAGACGTCTGCCAAGCGTGGGGATTATGGCAAATACCCCATTAATAGGCGAGGCTGTGTTCAGTAATGGACGATCTGGCTGATACAGTACCGGGTCCTTCTACTCTTTTTACATGGGAAGTAGCCCTACACTTGGGATTGGATTCGAAGTGATCGTAGTTGAGCTTGCGTAGTCCTCGTTAACTGATCAACTAAGCCAAGCAACGTCTGCTAACATCATCACATTATAGATTTGCTACTGAGCGCACCAGGTTTTTCGAAAGGACCGCTAAGCTAACTTAAATCGACTCCGGTTGTTGTCTTATGATGTCAGTCTTTACTCTGCGTCGAATGTCTTCGGGCGGCTTGAAAAGTCTAACACTGCAGCAGTGTTAGGGCATTTTGGGAATACCCGCCTGACTAGTTTATAGCTACCACACTCAAGTCAGTACAGTGTGTGAAAATATATGTAGAAAATTTCATCTCGACCCATCAAACCCACGAACCATAAACGCATGGCCATCATTTGTAAATGTGATGTTCGCTTAACATTCGATAGTACTTAAAACCATAATTGGAAATATATAAATGTGTGGTGTCACAGATTGCATCATTGCATACAAAGCGGAGCGACTTTAGTCATCCCCTCGCCTCGCCGGCGAATCCACGTATCGGTGGTAGTTCTTTACCATAACATACATACCTAGATATAATATACGCCGTTGCACGATAACATATTATATACAGTTTGTGAACAGACATTATAAGTGAATACCGAACTTGTTATCTTTCTATTACATCCCCCTAATGCACTCTCTAAAGCTAGTTAGAAGAACACCAACTAAAAATGTATAAATTATTGTGTATATTCCTTTTACTACCGTAGGTAACAATATCAACCACAGCCATTTCGAAGCAATGATGGCCGAGCGGTAATAGCTTTGGACTGCCATGTCACAGGTCTCTGTTTCGATCCCCACCGCCGGCTTGAGCTTCAGCACGCGTGAAGGAAGGGCATTTTGCGAGTGCCCGCCTGGCTAGCTACCACCCTCAAGTAGAAAATCTGTCGCCAAGCACCTAACGGTGTGTTCCGGCAGCAGTCCTTGAGAGCCAGTGAAATTACAGACACATGAGACTAAATAACTCAATGTGACGGACGCAGTGCAATTCGTGACTTGTGATGAAATGCATCTGTTACATGCAGAGGTTAGTCCGCTAAACATCAGGTGGGCCTCGAACTTGCACAATAACATAAGATAAAACAGGCCTCAGAAAAACTATTGTCAAAGATTTGTAGGGAAATCTTATTACCGGCATGTTTTGACTGTGTTGGCACAAGAGTCACGTATGTGGTCCTCTAGGTCCGTCCCGCAGACGCTCTCGCCGCATTGCTTGCACGGCACTACAACAATCAATGTACAACATTTAAAACTTTACCCAATAGAAGTTCATGTCAGTGACATTATTTTATTGGCCATAAGATATGCTAAGTAAGAATTTGTTAGTTAATGTTAAGGACTGTGGATTTTGTGTGATAAATAAATTAATAAATAGACACTACTCACAGAGATGTTGTTGGTGGGTCGATGTTTAATAATTAAAAATAACCAGGTATATAATAGTGCTCCGTGGGGTGCCGGGTTAGAATGTCATTCTCCCATTGCTACCTGTGGATGTCGTAAGAGGCGACTAAACGTAAAATACCGGAAGGTGGGCAGCAGCGCCTTCTGAGGAATTGATATCTTAAACTGCGATCTTCAAAACGCCTGTCCAGTGTGGGGATTATGGCAAGCCCCCCCCTCAACGGGGGAGGCCGTGTTAAGCAGTAGATAATCCGGTTGATACAGTATATAATAGTCGGACTCTTGATCCCCTGGACAGATAAGATAAGACATTTTCGACCGCATCGTCACATACCATCAGGTGAGACTGCGGTTTAAGACTAATACACCTCTAATTTTTGTCGTTATCGCCAAAGTTACATTGTGTGGTTTTTTATGGAGGATTAGGATGTTTTGTGCCGCTGTCAACAAAATAACTCCACCGGAGCCATAGCAGGCGTAGAGGGCGAAAAGCGCCTTCTACATTCGTCTCCTGCGGGCGCCGAACACGCACCTTTATGAAAAAAAAGAAGAATTGGGAACGAGCCTAAGGGCACCACAGTGGTACGGACCTCGGCTTGAGTCGTTACTGAGAGAAGTTAGGGAGACCGGAACTAATTGCCCCGGTACAACTACAGTGATGTACAGTCGAGAGTGGGCCCTAGCGATATTTACTCTGTGACTATTTGAAGAGACACTTATCCAGTCTTTATTTTTGCCTCGAGCTTGCGTCGAGCTCGGTGTTTGATCGTGTAACCTCTAATTACCTCACACCTGTGGATATTACTGAGACGACTTGCAAATGACGCTAAAGCTGCAACGTAATGGCTGTGATGGGGTTATCCAGGTCATCCAATACTTGGATGACCTACGGTTTGAACGGCGACTGGGAGGTCCGAAGTGGGGATCGGGGGGGAGGATATAAAAATATATAAATATAATAATTTTGAAGCACTCGTAGCGAAGTTTACTTAGCTGTTCTCAACCGATCAGCAAAGTCAAGCAACATCGCGCGCGGTCATGAGTTGGATGGGTGACCGCTAGTGACATTACTACTGATTACGTTTCCGTGCTTCGCAGGGCACGTTAAGCCGTCGGTCCCGGTTGTCGTCTTAGGATGGCAGTCGTTATAGCATGGCGGTAGGGCATTTTGCGAATGCCCGCCTGGCTAGCTACCACCCTCAAGTAGAAAATCTGTCGCCAAGCACCAGAGCCAGTACTTCTAGGTTAACCTGAACAACATCTTTGACCACATCATCACTTACCATCAGGTGAGATAATGGTCGAGGGCTAACCTATGAGGCATAAAAAAATATAAAAAAAATAGGAATCCTTACACAATTTATGGAACTTCTTGTGATGTTGATCGAGCTCAGCACTTGGCACGGGCTCCTTGCACACCGGACACACCCGGATGTTCCTGGCGCAGTGCACCGAGTGAATCGTGAAGTTCACTGCGGGGATCTCACGCTTACTGAAACGACATTATTAATACAATATTACTTTTTTAAACAGCACTGACGCATGCTAAGAAAAATCATAGAAGTATTTGAATTTGAAATACACCAAAAGGAAAAATTTTAACAGCGAACGGGGTTCAAACCCGTGGCCATAAATCCCGATACGGCTATCGGGATGGACCTCCCGGCAGATATGCACTGCCAATTGAGCTATCGTGGTAAGTGAGTCATAGCACAAAGTTATCATTCGTTCCTATTGTTTAACTGTCGGGGAGGGATCGATATCTTCATTCAATTGAATTGAACTACAAACAAGACTATTCACACTTTCCATTTAAAATATGAAGTAAGTACGTTTGTATCGTTTATTTGCGGCGGTACCATTGTTCCTTTAATGGTACCACATAATTTATTTTAACGTAGTTCTATTAATATGCAAAGCATTGTACGTACATATACGAACCTTAATTGACCGTAAAAATACTCAGGTCAGGGATCCAATACGTCAACTCGGATTTCGTACATATAAAGTGGGCAGCGGCGATCTATGCGAGCACTGTGCTACATACCATTCTACTACAGATTTAAATTTATGCTTTACTACAGGGAAAAAGAGAAAAAATATGTATTCCATAGATTTAGTGCCAATGACGGGCCTACCATGTTGCAGGATTTGCAGGGGAAGAAGCAGGATATACCAGGAAGATAAAAATTGGCACTACGACGCTTTTGAAAATATATGTACGAATATCTTTTTTTAGATTAAATTTCAATGGTAATTCCATAGACATCTAAAAAAAGATATTTCATGTTACACATAGTTACAAGATTTTAAGATAAATATGATAGGATAAATGGACATCGGCAGAGCGTTCCCCAATTCAATTACACGACAGATGTAGGAACTGCCACATTCTTTGGTTCGTGGTAAGTGATTCCGAACAGTATATGGACGACCTGTCATCCTGGAACGAGTTGTTCGGGATATACTTTAATAAGGTAGAAGCTCAAAGGGATAATCAACTGATATATTATAGGTGCGATGACATCTAACAAAGGAGTTTGTGTACTATCAATAGCTATGCCGGATAATTTATCATTCTTTATAGGATCGAAGTAGGTTGAAATCGAGTGTACTTGATAACAAATATTACACTTGACAGGTAGAATACAGTCCCGGCATCCCGATTACCGGCAATTTTGTAAAAGCACCCAGTATCGTACTTGGCTAATCTTGAGATTTTAATTACACAAGTTAGAGAATAAAAACAAAGAATTAATATATATTACACAGGACTTACACATTAATAGACACAGTTGATAGCTTCCTAAATGACCTAAGTACCTCATCGGCATGGCTGTCTACTTAAGACAGCCATGCCGATGAGGTACCGACTACAAATAAAAATGTTAAGAAATGTAAGTCAAGCTCAAAAACAGCAGATTGCAAACCTTACCTCCGCGGACGTGGTTTAAAAAGTGACCATGCAGAGCAACAGCATTACCTCCACGCGACCAATCGGATACGATCATTTCAAAGCGCCAAATCAGTTAACCAAGCTAATTGAATTTGGAAGATTTTGCGAATTTTGTTAATTGTGAACTTGATGAGCCCAAAATCAAAGCAGCAACTATATGATAGTTACACTTCTTTACATACGAGTATTTATTCATAGGGTGCAGGGTTTGAATTGCACCCGTGGGGTACCTACGGGGCTACAATTCTACCGGGAGGATCACCAAAAAAACAAGTTGGTGTTCCTCATCCGGAAGGCCCTTGTTAAAAACGATTAAACCGTTACGAAAGTTAAAAAAGAATCCACTTAGATGGGCAGCCATCGGAAAATGATTTGACACCTTCTCATTGAACATCCTGCAGAGCCTGAACACCAGTATTCAACCAAGTATTCTGCAGTTCTGCCAGTAATGACTTTTGGCACTGAGACATGATCCTTAACTATTGCTCCTCAGAGTCGCTCAAAATGCTACTGAGAATTATGCTCGAGGTTCTTTGTGTGATGAAATCTAGAAAGAGGAAATTTGCTGAACATACAAAATCACCAACAGAGCTTTCAATTATTGCAAGTTGAAGTGGCAATGTGTAGGTTACATTGCCTAACTATCCGATAACCCATGAATGAGAAAGGTTCTTGAGTGGTTACCATATTACGCCTGAGGACATCGAGTTGGCAGGTTTGCGAGGTTGTTTTTTACTTAGCAGACTGATGACATTGTAAGCGACATGGGTAAGCTTAGGCAATGGTTACAAGTGGCTTAAAGCTGTTCATTGTGGCATTCTATGGAGGAGGCGTTTGTTTAACTATGTACATCTTCCGGCTGATGATGATGTTGATGAAGGTAGACCAACAGTCAATAACTAACAATAAAAAACTTGGATATACAACAATTACTTAAAATCACGTCAGACTTCTACTTCCTAGTAGATATTCCTTTAAATAACATCAATAAAACCCTTTGTTACATGTGTTTCAAATTAAAAATGTCAATGAATGATGTCATATTGTTTCAATAGATAATATAAAAAAGTAGTATTAAAATTTCATATTTTTTCACAAAATTTCTCTAGCGATGCAAGAATACAATGCCATTGGTCACAAAATAAATCATATACGGTGTTAGCGATAAGGGATTCATTGAGGACGTTCAGAGAGCGACACAGAGGGGACTGGGTTCGCGCCACTGTGCAACTACGGGGAGTGCCGAAGAGCTTGAGTGTATGGCTCCCCCTGTGATTTACGTATTTGTCAGGCACATACAATGAGCACAAAACATTATGGAGGCTAGGACAGTCTATTTTTCCTCGTATATTTTGCAGCAGATAAAGAGCTGATCCACGGGTCTTCTAACTTCCAGCGAGTGAAAACTATGCTGTCCCAAGAGAAATTTGGTGGGATAAAGAAACCGGTAATACCCATACAACTACAAAATTACAAATATATTTGTAATGTAATCCGCACAGCAGGCGTTCTTATTCTTATTCTAATTGGGGGCGATATGTCCTGCACTGACGTCCCGCTTGGGGTGTATTGTGCATTTCCCCCGCCAGCTTCTACCCAAGCCATCCCAACTCCTTAACGTAGCGGAGAAGGACTCTGGGTCGCTGGCATAGCTGCTCCAGTGACGTGTGTGGTGGTGGAAAGGATTTTGATGGTGAGAATGGCTCACATAGACCCGTTTCAACTCTTATTTGTTACAGCAGGCGTTATTGCAAACATAACAATATTAAAACCCATACAACTGCTTGTACAGATACTGCAAAAAAAGCCAAGTATATAGTCACATCACTCCAAAAACCAAAAGTGCCTCCGGCATTAAATTAAAAATTCAATTCCATAAACAATTTATGACAGGTGCATAGTCAAGCAGGGAGAGATAGAGGAACAAAATTGAGGATAATGACATTACATCTTTTCTATAATAAGAAGAAAATGATATCTATAACATGAACACAATAATTTTAAGAAAGGCAAGATATGCAAGGCTAATTATAGGTGAATACCGATTACACTAAAGTGACACAGCTAGAAATATTATGTGTTGCCTGTCCTGTTAAAATTCTATCTCAATACCTTCCACATACCCTTCAAGACCAGAGTAAGGTAGTAATATCAGGAAAGGCCACTTTCTTACTTTATATAGTGTAAGTGCACATAGAAGAATTGTTTCTATTCATGAACAGAGTGCCAAATAGCAGATAAGCAAAAGTTTGGGATTGTAGCGATAGTCTAGCCTAGTAGCGAGAAGACTAAGCGCTGAATACTCATAGTGCCAGAGCTCTCATAGAATTACTTGACAATGACTTCTAAAAAGACATTTCTTTGTGAAACCAAATCATGTGCTTAATTGTATAATCTGCATTGTTCACACTGCTCTGATCTAAATTAAGTTAACATATTTTACTAATAACAAATATAAAAAAATCCGTAACACCCCCAACCCTCAGGGGGGGTGCTCTCCACCCTCTCCCCATCCCCCCCTTCCCTCAGTACATAAGTAATTATACCGGTTCTAAAGACTCAAAAATAATAGGTGCCAAACAAAATGTTTGTGAAAGAAGTGTGTTGAAAATGCTAACATTACAAGAGCAGTTCATTAATTATTTATTTTGTATTGTAAACAACGGAGAAGAGTGCAAACAGCTGTGAAATGGGTTCACAGCGTTCTAGTCTATAAATAGCGCTAACGTGTAGTAGCGAAATTAGCACAAAATATTGATACAGCTATCCGTTTGTTAGCAGGACTTACCAATTCGGACAATTCTTCGTTTCCTCTTCATCCATTATTTCTTATAATATAAACTTATTTTTTAAGTCTAACAAGCAGTTATAGGTACACTAATCTTTAACCTAATTTCTTTTGCTCCGCTAATGTGTAATAATTTGAATCTGCAACGCCGCGCGCGGGTTGAATAGTGCGAATCAATAGAAAATGGTTATCAACAAAACTGTTCTACCGTCTCATTTAACAACAAAAACAAAATACTGCAAATATTTTTCGGTGAATCCTAAACCACAGACAAATAAATTAATGAATATCATTTCAATGATTATGTTCAGCAGACGTGGCAACACTCAAAAGTTACCCTAAAACCCGCTCTACACATGGCTGTATTTAGTGCACTAAACTACGAATAAAATCACTAAATGAAAAAGACTCTGAATTTAGACAAGTGGCATGACATTCCTTCGGACTGCTATTTAGAGGAAGATCTAATTTTTTTACTCCCTAATGTGGGGATATGGTCTCGCACGTCTTGTGCATTTGCCAGTGTCATGTTTAGTCCTCGTTAGTGCTTCTTTGAGACGACTTTGACCATCGATGAGATATAAAAACGGGGAAACCTTATTAAATCTATAAATGGGAGTACAAAAGATGGATCACGAGAAATTTGGAATAGGTAATCGGATCAGGGAAGTATAACATGGAAAAGGAAAAGAAGAGGATAATAGAGAAAGGAATAAATCTAATGACAGAAAATATAAAATCTAAATCTAAAGTTGTTTTCAAGTCTTTTGACTATTAATAGAGGTTGAAGAAGATTAATTATCTTTTAAGTAAACTTGAGGACATGCCAACCAGTTTGGGCTGCGGGTATAACTATTCAACATAAACAAGCTTTTCGGCATTGGAGGCCAGTCATTTTCACTGACGAATCGCGCTTCCATCTCACACGTTGTGACAATCGTCTCTGTGTTTACAGACGCCCAGATGAGCGATACAGTGCCGCGGCAGTCCAGGAATATGAGAAGTTTGGATGTAGAGATAACTTACTGCATCATGAAAATCATGTATTTGCCTTCCACGAGCCCTAACCTATCCGAATTGGGTCTTGACAGATGCATCCGGAAGCGTCCTAATACACCTCAAACTCTACAGCAGCTCACTCAAGTGTTGATTGAAGATTGGGAGCGATTACACAAGAAGATAATGGGAGGATCATACGAAGCTGGCTGCGTCGTTGTCAAGCTGTAATTAGGGCTCAAGTGGCCCACAGACGTTACAAAAAAACACTGCAGACTTAGAATATTTAATCGATATCTATTTAGTATTTCGCCAACAATGTATTTTTTTTTAAAGTAGGTATGTTCCTACAAGGATTTTTTTGTAGTAAAGATAAAAGTTACATAAAATATATTTCAAACCTGTTGTAATCAAAATGTATGTAGTTCAAATAATAAATTAGGATATGGCCTGTATCTTGTTCCCCTAATTGTTGTTTTCCGCGGTGCGAAATCGGAGGACGCGGGTTGGATTCCCACCGGGACAAGGAATTATTAGTAAAGTGTTGGCTTTGCGCTTATGCCCAGCCGCCTGCCTGACCCCGGCCATATAAATGCTCTAGAATATCCGCTACTATTTCGGATAATCTGCGCGTTAAGGTGGTACAAGTAGGCCCGTTATGCGCCTAATTACCTCACTCACATCGACGTGAGTGGTGGCATGTTGCTCATTAGTCACCTCACTTCCCGGTTCAGGTAAGATTTTCGAGAAATCAGTTAATGCAGCTATCTTTATAACATAAAGGAATGATTCGTAGTAAAATAATCTCTTTTATGGATTTAACGTGGTTTCTCTTCAGGGCCTACTGATTTATGGCACGTTGTATAATAAGATTGAGTATTTTAGAGCCTGAACTGATGCTGTTGTTTTACATGTGGACATTATGCAAAGTGGATTCAAGAAATAAAAAGGAACTTTGTAGTAATTATCATTTATTTAATGTTACTTGTATAATACAATAAAACAAACGTCCACATTAAGACGAAATAAACAATAAGTATGCACTTAAACCTATGCTTAGGAACAAACACGCGAAACAAAACATAGAATTAAGCTCAATTCACACTGACATGGCATGGCGCAGAATCAACTGTCAAATATCACGTCCGCTCCCAGGTTGAATAAGCTCTATTCTCACCGGAAAACTTCCCCTCAAGGACTCCACAAAATTTTTAAATTTAGGCAAAAAAAAAAACAATTTTATTTACATTAATATTTTTACAATTTATATGATTTTTGATACAAGTCTCACACAAAAGAAGACAGAAAACGCAGTAAAAGATGTTCAAACAAAAAACCTAGAGAGAGTATGCCAACTGGCATACCTGCACTGGTCGACTCAGAAAATTTTTAAATTTAGGCAAAAAAAAACAATTTTATTTACATTAATATTTTTACAATTTATATGATTTTTGATACAAGTCTCACACAAAAGAAGACAGAAAACGCAGTAAAAGATGTTCAAACAAAAAACCTAGAGAGAGTATGCCAACTGGCATACCTGCACTGGTCGACTATCCTCGTTTGAGATGTCGCGTATTTATAGGTCAATGATGTTAGTATCCTAAACGAGCTTTGAGAAAAGCTAAACATATTAAAATTTTTATAATATGGGGGAAGCTATGTGCATCCTGTCCTTGTCATGGATAATTTGACATTTCAATGCGATGCCAGTGTGAATTGTGCCTTTAGCTTTCACGACTATTCAGGTGTGTTGATTTTGATGGCTAATTAACACATCAGAGGTAAATTTATTAGGCTAGCAGTGCTCTTCTTCTGTGATAACAGAAATAAAAGCTATGCCAAATTTTACATAGCAAAATATGAAGAAATTTACAGTATTACCATTGCTTCGTGATGGGCCTTCATTGCATAGAGAGAATTATCAGCAATAATCCACCACGCAGGGACCGTGGTGGTGGATGGATCATTGGTCAGCCATCATATCAGTTTTCACATTACAGAAGGTCACCAACATTGTCTAACATGCCTAAACACAACCGGGACCGACGGCTTCCTCTGCTCTCCGAAACATGGAAGCGCTGTTATAAATGCCACTATGAGCTAAGTTCTGAAGAGATTTACAACCTCTCAAACAAAAATATACATACTATGTAAGTGGAAAGCTGTTAACCTAAAATTGGTTTAACTTTTAAATAATATTAAATTAAATAATGATTAGTTATCTATATCACAAAGCAAATAATGACAAGTGATTGTTGAGTAAGCTGACTCACATTAAACAAAACCTGTCCATTGACTGAGAGGTACCCCTAATACTAATAAAATAGGTATATACATTATCGAAGGCATACAGCCATGGAGGAATGGGTGGGGAGAGGAGGTGCCGATCACAAATTATCCCTTGACGAAACGTGTCGCCGGTTTGCGGGATGAGTGAGGGTAGAAGCTGGCGTGGCCCCACCTTATTCCTAAAACCTTCGGTTTTACCTTTCTGAAAACTGACGGTGAACAGCAAAAGCTCGATAATAGTACATCTGTCCTCAACCGCGATGAATAGGGCCCTGCTTTGCTGCAAATAGTAGTCAGTCAGTAGCGAGATGGCGCACTTTTAAAATATTGATAAAATATAAAAATTACTAGTCTTGTCATCAGAAAACCACAAAATTATCTAATAAAAGAATCGAAGAAGAGAAGACTTAAGCTGAACCACGCCCCTAACCTTGACGGCACGGCCGACTTGATGGCGACAAGGCCAACTTACATTTTTCTACACCTATTCCTCCATGGATACAGCCAAGTTTGCTAAAAATATATCACTAACAGATTTACTCAATGCCTAAATTTAATAACTTTTAGTAATAAACATGAGTCAAGGCAAAGTTTACAAATTAGCCTGTACATACATAGTGCCTTTATAATATAAATGTTATATTTATCATACAAAATATTATATTCAGTTTCTATCCTATCATAGAAAAGTATTTGAAAGGCTACGCTTATTTTATGTGATTCTTTTATGTTATCATATAGTAAAATTTATTGAAATGCCCAATCTTATAACATACATTTATAATTTAGATTTAATTGTTTGCGGCGAAAAATCAACAAGGTAAATTTTTTTGTAAATCAATATACTCACTATACATTAAAGATTAAGAAACATTTCTAGTTCATTACTCACATTTTTCTATATTTCTTTACACTACCTACCTAAATTATCACTAGCATTATAGTTTTCACAGTTCTTCAAACTTATCTTCACTTTTCCTCTACAGTCTTCTACATATCATTACTATTCCTGCACTTGTCCTCACAACACGACTAATAGGACAATATTAAAATTTGGCATTCCTTGCATTTGTCTATACAAACTCATCAGAAACATCCTCCAATCTAAGTTTCATCCATGAATGACGCTCTTCATTACACCCTTGACTGTTCGAGACTTGAATAATGTTCATGCACATCCCCGTCATTGCTCGCTATGAAACCCCCAATTTGCTGTTCACTAATAGTCCTTTGCTCGGCTCACTGATCTATAATATTGTTAGTGCTAGAACTGCCCTCGCTGGAAGCCAAGGCCGACGCCTCGCATGGTATGCGTGGTGGCGCGCGCCACCTCGTACTGAGCTTGCATCGCTTGGAACAGCTCCTCTTGCTTCTTTATGGGGTCCACTTGCTTATCCGGCTCTGGTTTTACAGCCGCTGTAAAACGAAAATATAGAATGATTATCTAAGGAAAATATAGCCATTGAAATACAGATCTATAAATAAAAACTTATGTATCATGACAATACTAAAATGTATTGTCATGCAAACACTTGTTCCAATGTTCTCAATGGCCTGCACTTCTTCTAAACAGATGCTTAGCCACTTGGTAGTTTCCCCACTCAACAAAATAATAACAAAATATGGTTCATTATAACCCACATAAAACAATAATTTGGATTTTAAAAATTTTATACATTATTTTTTTGGACTTTAGACAATTATTGTATATAAGTTCAAATATTTTTTTCAGTTTTGTCGTCTAGGACGCAATTATGAAGGGCAAATACAAAATTTACTATAAAAATATATTACTGCCGCGTTCAGTAAAAAGTCTACAGTGCCACTTTGATAAGAAACTTGGGGCCATTCTTAAATCATAGTAAAATTATTACAATATTTATTACATAGGTGATTGGCGGTCGCGTGGCCAATGTGGAATATTTCAAGTGTTTTAGTTTACTAAATAATTTTATAATACTGTTTTTAAATTAAAATATTTTTATAATGCACCTATAATTTTCCTTGTGTGAGAACTGTAATAACCGTAGGAAATTTATTCCCAAGAATTTTATTTGTGTCTGCAAATCTAAAACCTGGCACAGCTATTTTATTTTTATACATTTAATTTAAATTTACCTTTATTTTTTAGAGCATGCAATATATTTTCAATAATATAATGACTTGGTAAAGTTGATATGTTGATTGATTGAAACTCCAATTGAATAAGTAATCTTGAATCTGAGTCATGATTGAGAAAAATCTTTTCAATCTTGATGTGTCTTTAAACTAACATCTAGCAGGTTGGAAGAGATGAAGCGATTGATTATATTATACCTAGGATTCTATTATGTGTCTATAGTAGTTGCCATATTAAAGAGCTCATTGGCATATTTCCGAATTATGGTTATCCAGGCGAGCATTCACAAAACACACTGTGTTTTTTTTTTTATGCCTAATAGGTTAGCCATTGACCACTATTTCACCTTATTGTAAGTGATGATGTGATCGAAGATGTTGTTCAGGCTAACCTAGAAGTACTGGCTTTCAAGGACAACTGCCGGAACACCCCGTTAGGTGCTTGGTGACAGATTTTCTACTTGAGGGTGGTAGCTAGCCAGGCTAGTAGGGTATTTTGCGAATGTCCGCAAAATGCCCTACCACCATGATATAACGACTTCCATATCCTACGACGACAACCGGGACCGACGGCTTAACGTGCCCTCCGAAGCACGGAAACGCTCATTAGTAATGTCACTAGCGGTAACCCATCCAACTCATGACCACGGACGACGTTGCTTAACTTTTCGGACTGGTTGAGAACTGCTAAGTAAACATCGCTACGAACGCTTCAAAACTAAGCCGTAGCAGGATTTAGACATAAACTGACCAATATAGGTATGAAATAAAGTAACATGTTGAACTGACCAGGGTCCTTGATCCCCATGAGCCTCATAAACTTGGAGACTTGTTTCCCATCGTTGTCCTGCGCGAACCGCGTGCCGCTCCATTTGGCCGCCTCTTCTTGCTCATTCTTAGCCTTGTTCGCCCACAGGAGCTTGCGTTTGTTTACCTAAACAAAAGTTTAATATATTATTTGTCTAATAGACTTGCAACACTAATAACTTGTGCCGGATACTCGTTGCTTTACAATAGTTTACGTGAGTTAGGGTAACAATTTATTTTATATGAAATCTATTTAATAGGATACATATTATGAGACTTCCTTACATACTTAGGAGTCATTATCTAAAATATAGGATACTTTATTAATTTCACTAGATATTTAAGGTCCAATGGAAAGAAGAGCTTATTGCCATTAACTAAGCACAATTCCGTAGTTTACGATGAAAAAAATGTTTTACATGTAAATGGAACTGACTTCAACTGAGTTGACTACCCAAGTGTGAAATATCTTGTCGAAGTCCATATACAGGTACCATGCTCAAAATACTGGGATAATAGGTAATTTTGAAGTATCATGGTACTGACTTCAACAAGTTATTTCACACTTTTGGGTGTTGAAGTTGGTTCCATTTTAAAAAAAAATATTTTTTTCACTCTTTTCAGTGACCCTTGCGCTACTTACGGGATCGATTGTCTTTCACTGTCAATGATTATATCATCAAATATGAGAATACTTTTTAGTTCTTGGAGTGTAACTCAAAAACGGCTTGACCGATTTCGACGAATTTAAATGACACACGAGAAGCATCAGCTTTCAAATAAAATAATAATAATCAAAATCGGTTCAACCAGTCAAAAGTTCTGAGGTATAAACTAAAAATACAGACGATTTGAGTACCTACTCCTTTTTTGAAGGCGGTTAGTGAATTTTGAAGATAATATTGAATTACCTGATCCAATATCTTGGCGCTATTCATCGCGCCGGGATTGTAATATACTGGCAGTTGCGAGGAGGTTCTAGGGGTGGGGTCTGCAGCGGCGGCTCGGAGCTGCTGCGCCGTCGCCATGGAGCCCGACGGGGTTTTGATCTGGAGCCCCATCTTCTCCATCACCTCCAATTTTTTATTCACTTTGTACGAGGATGGCCGGTATTCGCCAGGGGGTGTGGGCCGTCGCTCGCTCGAACTGCTGTGGGGTATAATACAATTGTTTATATTATTCCTTATTCCCCCGTAATAGAGACAATAAGAAAGGTGTTAATGGACACATTCTTAACTTTACTCTATTTAAGTAAAGCTAAAATTACTTATTAGTCCGTATTGTTGGCTAGATTGTAATATAATGACGGACTAAGTATATCATTAGAAAAAAAATATATATTCCTTATTCGATGCTGACAAATATAGTAATAATAATATATGATAATCAACACCTTCCTGCCATAACACCACACATGGTGTGGGGGTCGGTACAATGTCTTATTTACAACAAAAGGACAACACATATAAATTAAAATTATTTGGTTTTGATTTTATGTCCACCTACCTTCCTGACGCAACACCTTGTTGGGAATTCTCTTGTTGGCATTGCATTCGGGTAATCAATGTTTGAATTAAGATGAGCCGTGGTGTGCGCCCAATGTGCAGTAACATGGCATTCACAGCGTGAGTGGTGGCATGTAATGCTGCTCATTTGGCAAGTTCTTTCAGCAGGATGTTATGAAATTGTAAACGTTGTTATATTCGAACTAGAATATTGATAATATGATGGTAATAGTGTATGTACAAAATACAGAATTTATACATGATTTACGAGGGCACACCTTTTTTCCACAGTAAATAATTCATTTTAGTAAATAATACGGGATAACTGACGTGAATAAGTCAGATAGCTCCGACTATAGTTTCAACCACATTCGGTGGTATTTTTCAAGGAAAGCTCGGGACGCCCGCGTTGACGTCTTGATGAGCCCTGCTCAGTCCCAAGCTCTCCTTGTAAAAGACCACCGGATGTGGTTGAAACTATAGTCGGAGTTATCTAACTATAGTTTCAACCACATCGATATCTAACTAAAATAATTATGCACTTTTGTACGTGTAGGCCTCGTTTTTACACTATGTCTTAGTGTGGGTGTCAATTCTAATATCAAAAAATATGGAGACGCGCTTTCGTAATTGGAAAGGTCTGTTTTTGACATGATTTTATGTTTATTGTTATTCAGGAGACGGTTTGGTGACGTCAGGTCTGGCTTAAAGCGCACTTTATGTACAAAGCTACAGGGGCCCGGTTTTCTTAGCTATTGAACGGCGTTAACGCAACTTAGTTGCATGAAAATGTTAGTTTTTGACAGTATCCGTGGTCTGCCCGCTATTTAGGTTCGATCGCAAGTCAGTGGCTTGCTATCAATAGTTTTTGACATATTTGGTATGCTGTAAGCTATTTTGTTGCGATTGCGTTACTACAGTGGCATAGATAGCATAGCATAGATTTTAGATACAAAAATAGCTGAATAATTTAAATATTTTCATTTAATATAATTGGTTGCTAGAAAACCAATGTATTGATGTTTTGACTGATGCTTGATTGATAGAAGTTTTCATTATTATTCAGTGGCAACATTTGCAAGCCATAGCACAGCCATACGATAGCGACGCGATTGCTATACAACTGCGATTCGGAGCTAGAATTAGCAGACTACGGAATTTGACATTAACAGCAGTTCGATCGCAGAAGTATCGCAGTAGTGTGGCGTTTGGTCAATAGCTAAGAGAATTGGGGCCCAGGTACATCGGCGTATCTGTCCGGACAGTATTATTCTACGGTACGTGTCGAGTCAGAAGAGATCAGAGCTATGCGTGGCTATGCGATAGAAAGAGAGACGTCTTGTAGGTGAATATAAATATTAGGTACTCCGTGCTTTGCGAGCTGAAGTGCACTTTATTGCTTCGTAGCTAGAGTCGCTTATTTATTGGAGTGGCTTTGCGGAGTTATTCTTCTGGTCCTTTGTACTATATGGTGACGTAGTATACTTAGTATTATGGAGTCAAGTTATGTAATTGTACCTAATATTATAAATACACATATTTTATAGTTTACCTTGACGATTGTGAGGAAGGTGGAGGATAGTTGGTGGCTCCACGCGACCGCGACCTCTCGCGGCGATCTGAATGCTTGTGTCTGTAATGTAATAAATAATATTTTTAATTTTTATTTTTGCAATGACACATTCTCCTTGGTTAACATTACAAAATTTCAACGAAAGGAACCATAGTTATGGGCGTTATGCGAACTCGCTTCTTCTACCCCTATAGCTGGAGTATGCTCTAATCTTGTCTTAGGTTTTCGAGATTATCACATATAGTAATTAAACAACTTAAAACGGTTTAAATCGCGTATATTTAACGTCGGGAACGTTTCAAACACTTAGCAGTGATCGTGGTCACGGGGTGACTGCAAAGTGTTTGAAACGTCGGGACAATAATAATGATAAATATACGCGATTTAAACGGTTTTAAGTTGTTTAATTACTATATGCTCTAATCGTTCTTGGCCATCGTATGGGGATGGAGTTATATTTATAGTTGTTATAATTAATTCTAATAAATAATACTTCCATCTTTTACATTTTAAACTATTTTTTTTACATTTGTAAAATGTTCATAAACAACTATATAAAACTAAATAAATATTTACATAAATTAGTATTATTCATATTAAATATTGGTAGTGCCAGTGAGGTGTCAACCAGAAAATAGGCCTCTTAAACCTAAACATAGCAGTGTGCAAAACCTGCATTGATGGGTATTGTAGCAAGTCAAATTTCCGGGCAATCGATACTTAAAAACGTATGCCTCGGAGTGTCGAGTGCATTGTCACACACCGGCACTGGATCGTCAGTCTCAGTACTTATTCAAATATTTTTTTTTAAAGAATATGTCCTTATATATTACTGTATCAGCCGGATCGTCCACTGCTGAACACAGCCACCCCTATTAAGGGGGCATTTGCCATAATCCCCACGCTTGGCAGGCGGCTTGGGGATTGCAGTGTAAGACGTCAGATCTTTAGAAGGCGCTGCTGCCTACCTTCCAGTATTTGTCCCTTAGTCGCCTGGGGATATGGGGATGTGCAATTCTAACCCGGTACCCCACGGGCCATCTATATTGTACGTATGAAATTGTGATCAGAACTAACAAATGTTTATTTTATATAGTACCTCCTCTCTTCGGAGCGCCTGGAGTGCCTGTGGTCCCGGTCTCTGTCCCGCTCCTTATCCTTGTCGCGACGGTCACGATCTACGAATCTAAATCATAAACAAAAAAAACTAAATTCACCAAGATCACACTTGCTTCCGCCCATGGCTTCACACGAAAAAGACAAAAGGTTCAAAATATTATAAAGCACATATTGGATGAATTACAAATCAATCAACAATAGGTGTAAAAGAAAAGTAATTATCAATGGTCTACAAAAAAATACTGTCTAGAGGTTTCCTGAACAAAAACAGATACTTTTACACAAAATTGCGATCCATCGCTTGTTTTAATTATTATGAACAGATATGGTATACAGTAATTAAACAACTTTCAACGGTTTAAATCGCGATATTTATGTAAATTATTGATGGCGGACATGGTGATCTTTGACCAGAATCTCACTTGATGGTATTGATGTGCCGAAGAAAGTAAACAGACATAGCATAAAATGGGAGCAACCTCTCAAAGACCGCTATCAGAACACACAAGGTACTTGGCTACAGATTTTCATCTAGAGGGAGGTAGCTAGCCAGGCGGGCATGCGGCACATGTCCTACTAGCATGGAAATTGTCTACAGGCGGCCTAACGTTCCCTCTGCTCGATAGTGAAAGCCACTAGCAGTCACCCATACATGTAATGACTGCAGCGGACATTCCTTAAAATAAATCCTTAATAATGACTAGGTAGGCTTTACTTTGAGCTATCCCAACAGCTAAAACTTTTCTAAATGGAAGTGTTTATCTGTACACGAATTTTCCACAGTACCGTAAATTACATTATTACAGACCATTAAGGTACTATAAGGTCTCTGATAATGGTTCAATTGTGCAAGCTTATATCCATAACAATGAAATAGTATGGCATTTAAGGAACATACCTGGGCGAGACTGCATCCCTCGCGTCCTGAGACTTGGAGCGTTCGAAGCTCGGCGGGGCCTCTCCGCCGAACGGCTTCAAGTCCATCAGCGCGGGCACCTGACCGGAGAGAGACGAATTAGCATTTATGGATCATGATCATCATACCATGAGGTGCCAGTTCCAACCATGTTGTTTCTACTGCTGACCTATATTTGACCACCATATCACCTGTTCTGAGGTAGTCAAGGATGGTAATCCTTGTAATCAGGCTCCTAGAAGGTGCTGGCTCTCATGGTCAGATGCTGGAACACACCGTTTGGCGACGGATTTTCCAATTGACCATGGTAACTAGTTAGACTCATTCGCAATGTACCCTACTACCATACGATGAACCTCAAGCCCGGTACTTTCCAAAGACGACATTCAATCCCTAAGCGCCCTCCCAGCTTTTGATTAAATTCTTCCTATGACGCTTTGGATACTCTTTGTTATACAGAACTTACATTCCTTTATGAAGTACACAAGGTGTATGAATGTATATATAGGTCATTGGTAGGCTATAGATAATGACAATTACCAGTGTATGAACAGACATGCAGAAACAGGGTCAGCAAAATGCTGTAGTATGTACTACATATGTGAGCCTTCTATTATAAAGAGGGTTTTTAATACCATAACTACTGAAGGACTAATGTTTCTCATGTGATTTGTGAATGTTCTGTGACCACTTTGTAGCAAGAAGCAAGTGGCGGGCTGTATATATTGCCCTGCGTCAAATGTACATTTTTTAAATGCTTCATCGAGAGGACGGAAAATAGGATCAAGATTTAAGTAAAATTTTTATTTTTAAAAACATGTTATATTTTAATATGATAGTTCTTGTGAGTGGAGACATTTTTAATGTGTTGTTTCCTGGGTTGCTCTCTTTCATATACTCCACATCTCCACTCTGAGATACCATGTTAATCAGCATCATGAACAGCCAGAAAATATCCAACATTCAACAAATGGCTATTAGCAGTTAACATCCATCTCCATGATAATGGTTTTATACGCTTACTGGCTTAGCCGGTGGGGTGCCGGGCTAGAATGTCACCCCCCATCTCTACCCGTGGGTGTCGTAAGAGGCGACTAAGAGTAACACACCAGAAGGTGGGCAGCAGCGCTTTCTGAGGAACTGATATCTCGCACTGCGATCCCCAAGACGCCTCCCAAGCGTGGGGATTATGGCAAAACCTCCCATAATGGGGGAGGCTGTGTTCAGCAGTGGACATACGGATGATACAGTACTGGCTTAGTAAGCATTAATGCAAATGGTCAAAATACAAGAGTTGTTTATGTACCTTAGATTCAGAGGCCTTGTCATCAGGCCTGTCCCCCAGCAAGCCGCGCCTGGAGCTGCCTTCGTACCCACGGCCACGGTCCTTCTCACGGTCAGACCTGTACAGAAAAAAAAATACTTTCATTCATAGACAAATAGTAACATAACGCCTGTCGTAGATGGGCAAAGTTAATACAGAGGTTACATTCATTACTCATTATTAAACTAATTACAAATGTAACTTTTGAAAATGGTTAAATGGAGACGAATTACTTAGCATTCCATGAATTCACCGTGCGGATGCCGGGTCCATAGCGTGGTAGAGGAAGAGGCCCAAATCCCAGGTGCCTGGGACTTGAAACCCAGGGAGTAAGGTAAGGGAGGTAGCTAAGCCCCTTTACGATGTCATCAATGCTTCCCTTCACCACTCGAGCGAGCCTTCTCCCATACCTAACCAAATTTGGTAAGATCCTACTAATACCGCCTTGGATACACGATCTTAATTTACAAACAACTTACGTAAGTAAAAGTTCACCAACAAAAAGTACTGTTTCCAACGGGACTTGACATAACCTCAGAATATCATTCTGGTACATTTCCATTTAGGCTATAGAAGACGGGTTGATGTCCCGATGGAAGTTATCATTTTTCGTCTGAATTAATTTCTATGTGTTCGCCAATTTGCCAATGCCCTTTAAAATAATACTAGTCGAAAAGTAGTGCTGTTTTAACATGCCCTAAACAATATTTATGAATATTAACGATATATCCCCTCTCACGTATATCTAACATGATCGATGATGGCTTTTATACACTTATATGAATATATAACTTGTTGAAGTACATTACATTTCGGATAATTTTGGTAAGTAAACACATGAGATATCATGTTGCAACATGATATCTCTGCACCACTACACCATGTAAAAAAAATCCCTCTAATGTTTCATGTCATAAATTAAAATATAATAATATTATAATTTGTCAGATGTATCAAACAGTGTAATCGTTTTGTTCATATAGGATATGACATCCTGTAAAGAAAGAAAGAAAAGAAATTTATTCAATACTACAACAAAAATATTATAAACCATGTTAAGCTTAATCCTATAAAGTTATACAATGTTAACAATTTTCTTAAATATATATTCGGTAGTGAGATGTCCAGTAGTATTGAATGAGCCTTGTCTCAGCATAATGCTTATTGTCTAAGACAAAAATGCCCAAACAACAACAACAAAAAAGACGATCTTCTGCAGCACTAGGTACAATAGAGTTGTATACATTTTAATGAACAGTTTTTTACTCAGTTTTGGCTCAAACTTGTTCATATAGAATTTCCAGTCCAGGCAAGTTCTAGCCAAACTCTGAAGATTATTTTGCAGAGATTTGTGACCTCTGGTACTTTATTCAAACTGAGTAACAGTGTTTGTATTTGAGTATTTTTTTATTTTATTTTAATTGTACCAAAATCACACCAACTAAATAATGGGCTAAGTTAAGACGAAGTTCTTTTTGAAAAAATGACAGACTGAGGGCGTAGGACGGAGAGAACTCGTTTCGCATGTGAGTGAAACAGAACTACTAATATTATAAATGCGAGAGTATCTACTCTGTCTGCCTGTCTCGCCTTCACGCCAAAACTACTGAACTGATTTAAATGAAGTCACCCCGTGACCACGATCACTGCAAAGTGTTTGAAACGTCGGGACAAAAATAATGATAAATATACGCGATTTAAACCGTTTAAAGTTGTTTAATTACTATGATTTAAATGAAATTTGGTACACTGATAGTCTAGAGCCTGAGAAAGGATATAGGTTACTTTTTAATTGAAAAAGAATGTTGTAAAGGGTTGAAATGGGAATGAAAGGTTGTGCTGTCATTTTCAGAACTAAAAGCATAAAACTTATATTTTATAGTACATATACCTGTATTTATCATCACGGCGCCTGTCGGGACGGTCCTTTTCACGCTGCGGACTTTCGCGTCTCCCGCGTCTGTCGCTCTCTCGGTCGCGCTCACGACTGTCGCCTGAACAGAACAAGTACAAGAATACAAATATGCATCGCCTGACGCCTTCCGCAATTCCGAGCAGGCAGAGGTATATTAACACCCATTTGTTCACTGCGTGCCTAAAACGCAATGTGCCTAATCGCGTTTTGTCTAAAACCAAAGGGGTTTTAAGTCCTTTGAGTTTTATATAAAAAATATACGAAATTTTAAAAAGATAATTAAGTTATGAGCCTTGTAAACTTTATATGAAAATGTTTCGAGGCTCGTAACTCTCAACTTAATTATCATTTCAAAATTTCGTTACGATACAAACCTAGATAATGACGAGTTCAATCGATATCATGCTTTGTTTTGAACCTAAATTCTCAAACAAGGGAGTGATCACCCTACGACGTTTGTATGGAGAACTGACCGGTCAGTTCACCCTTAATAGCAAAACAGATCTAGTAAGATTTAGTTCCATTGTATTGAAAAACTAAATCCGGTGGTTTCACATGCATGATGTTAATCAAAGAGATAAATAATATGATAAAAAATGAATAACTTAAAAACCGACTGCGCTTTAAAGACCCATTTATCACAATCCGGAATTCTTAATCTTCTTTCGATCTTTTTTGTGTATTCGGGTTTTTCGTTTTTTAATTATTCATTTTATTATAAACTTTTTGCAGTCCCATTAGATTTAAATATTTTTTGATGCCCTACTCGATAGTTTGTTTTTTAAAAATAACAATTTGTGGCGCAAAATCCGCCATTGCTGTTTTAGTCATACGCAGCGAACAAACATTAACATCCACATCCGCCAGGAATGTTTAAGTCCTATATAATAGGGGGCTATCAACCACGCTAGGATCGAAGCCCTGAGATACAAAAGCGGCATTACGCCACTCGACTATCGAGGCTCCAGTTGCCTAAGGATCGCAATCGTTATAGCATGGTGGTGGGACATTTTGCGAATGCGCACCTGGCTAGCTACCAGCCTCAAGTAGAATACCTGTCGCCAAGCACATAACAGTTGAGGGCCAGTAGTTCTAGGTTAGACTGAACAACATTTTCGACCACATCATCACTAACCATCAGGTGAGGTATTGATCAAAGGCTAGCCTATCAGCTATAAAAAATATAAAAAAGGTAATTGTTAGATGAGAAATTCCGCTCACCAAGATAGCTCAGAGTGCAATGACTCAAAAACATTAAGTGCTTATTGCGCCAACGTTAATTCGAGAGTTAAAGTCGGGTTAACTTGGTTTTTGTCTAGTAATTTAAGCTTAACACGCGTTTTCTCGTTGGTGCAAGTGGGCCTAAGAGAGGTAAGAATGTTATGCCGCGGTTATTTTAAATTTGAATCACATAATTGTAATAATAATAATATAATAATGTTATAATAATGGTCAGTAACCAATTACAAATACTAATTAACCGACCAGAGATTCCTTTAAACCAAAGGGATTCCCAGCTCTTTCATAACATAGATTTTTTAACTTGGAGTTTCTGTTGATTGTGGAAAATAAATATGCATGAGGGTGTGTTTGTTTTTATGTTAGTTTGTGTGCGAGGAGGTGTGGTGGTATGCCTGTGTATGTGCGCTGAGTTGTTGAACCATTGAACCTGAAGTAGCATTTCAGTTTCTTCATATGTAAGCGGTGCTACCCACTTGATTATATTTTTTTACATTCATATACCCTTTTCGTATATAAATAATAATAGCATAAACCATGAAGAAAAGTGATGACTGAGGGAAAAATGAAGTGTTAATGAGATAAAAGAGGATGACTTCATAACAATACCAAGCCTGGTTCACTCTGCACTTTATGTACAAAGCTACATCGGCGTATCCGCCCGGACGGGGTTATAGTACGGTGCGTGCCGCATCAGAAGAGATCAGAGCTATGCCTAGCTATGCTTATTTATTGGATTGGCTTTGCCAAGTGATCCTTCTGGTCATTTTAATCGTTATTATTTTTTATTCATTTTTATTCCTGATAGGTTAGCCTTTGACCACTATCTCACCTAATGGTAAGTGATGATGTGGTCGAAAATGTTGTTCAGGCTAACCTAGAAGTGCTGGCTCTCAAGGACAGCTGCCGAAACACACCGTTAGGTGCTTGGCGACAGATTTTTTACTTGAGGGTGGTAGCTAGCCAGGCGGGCATTCGCAAAATGCCCTCTCACCATGCTATAACGACTGCCATCCTTAGACAACAACCGGGACCGACGGCTTAACGTGCCCTCCGAAGCACGGAAGCGCTCAGTAGTAAAATCACCAGCGGTCACCCATCCAAGTCATGATCCCGGGCGACATTGCTTAAATTTGCTGATCGGTTAAGAACAGCTAAGTAAACTTCGCTACGAGCGCTTCAAAAATTCTGCAACAATACTATGAAAACTCTCGGTTTTTTTCCGAAGATGATAGAGTCCACTTACCATGTTTCTTCCTGTCATCACGGTAACTGTATTTGGAAGGCGCGGGCTCCGCCTGTGGCAGCTCTGGCTCCGACTCAGCCTGCGAGTCCTGCGGCAAAACATGTCCCTCCTACATAAAGAACATACATACATGTTTCAATGGGTGTTGAGAAAAATACTTTTATTCTGTCCTTTTAAAGTTTTGTAATGTAACTTACACTTTTCTTTACTCAGAATATGCTGTACAATAACCATAGTGTAGAAAATCAAGATTTTGACAATGCCTATCAAGTCAGATTTTTGATTCAATCATAAATTTTTGGTTAAGCATCGGGTTCGGGTACAAATACAGAGGGTAGGTAAAATAATACAAAATTACTTATAGTCATTCGCAAACTCAAAAAATTCCAATGTTTTCTTTCACCAGTACATATTAATATATAATTTTGTAAACCATATAGGTTCTCTGTTGCTGATGAGATCTATCACCAGGTGAACTCTTCAGCACTTAGCAGCTTCAGCATTTTTTATAAGATTCAGTTTTTTGTAAATTCTAAATGTGATGTAGGATTTTGCACAGAACCTAAATTAATGGGATAAAAGGAATATCCTTGATGATTCAGCTGGTATAATTTTATGTGATCTTTTTAACACAACATAAGCACCATTTTATAGAAATTAAGTTTTGTCATACATCTTGTTCTGTAGTTCTATTTCCATCTTTGTCAATATTACGATTTTTGAGGTTTTACCCATTTATTACGTTATATGTCGTATGTGTTATTTTCTGATAACACTCAGATGCAAATTGATGATCCTGACTGAAAACACCGATCATCCTACCTGCCACAAAACAATCTCCATCTTTATTTTGTATTCAACTATGTGACATTGGCAAAACTGCGGCAAATATGCAGAGGCCATTAAATAATAAAAAAAAACTAAAGTTACTAAACCTAATATATGCCTGTTTTGTGACACATATTCAAAGATATTTTCTTTAACAAATGGAAAAATAATTAATTATACATAAAGTTAATTAAATAGAGTATGATATTTATGTGTCCACTGAAAAGTGATAATTTCATTGTATGTGTTGATTTAAAATCACATTATCCAATTGTCTTCTTGATAACTAATGCCCCATTACTATATTCAACCATCCGCTATTTGTCATAGCTATTTCGTTCGTAGTTGCCATAGCAATACCATAGCAACAGCTGGTACTGTTATCTCAGTTACCAGTAACAATTTATATAAACACTTCCGACATATGCCTGGTTAAATATATATCTGATTGTAGGTAACACAATCCGTTTTGACGTTATAGGTACTGGGCATTAGTAATTGAGGGTTTTAATCATAATTATGTAGCATTAAGTCAGAAAACAGTAAAATTCTCATGTGCCTTAGTGTTTCGATACACATAATAAATATATTGATAATTATTAAGAAGCCGTTACTATAAGGTGAATAATTGAAAGTATTTCTTCATCATCAAGTTAAAAGGTCACAAGTTTTGTAAATGGTCTAGAAATAACAATGTCATATTACAATAGAAAAAAAAAATATAACATATTTTTATCTGACCTCTCAATACCAACAAGCGAGGATGACCAAAGCCAATCACATTGTTTTTAAGTGAAATATGTCACCTATGGTTATGACTAAATTACTCTGATATAATCCCTATTCGTTTGCTGACATAGAAACCTAACATTTGGTCAATTTTATTACGATTTTTAAAACCGTATCTGCACATGAATGGGTCAGCTAGAATCATGCATTTGATGGTATTAATAATATTGTATTAATTGTTCCAACCTGGACCTTAAACGAGACATTTATTGTGTTTTTCTGATAAAAAAAACCTTCTTGGTAAGAATATGCCCCTATGAATGGCAATAAACCACATGTGACCAAAACATGGCTGACAATAGGTGGGTTTTTTACATCTCTGCCTAACCCTTTCGGCCAATCATTCATGACAGTTATTTAATGTTACATTTACATTCAATGAAGACCCGTGACAACTTAAAAAAAAAAACAGGGTAATACAAGTATAGGCTTAATTGAAGACCCATGACAACTTAACAAAAAAAGAGGGTAATACAAGTAAAGGCTTCAATGAAAACCCATGATAACTAAAAAAAAAAAGGGTAATACAAGTAAAGGCTTATGCAGTGCAAGCAATAATCTGGTAAAGACTGCACCATGCTTCTTTACTTCTGTAATTCTTTACCCTGCTGCAAACTTGAGCTTTTACTCTTTGTGGTATGGTATTGAAAATTTTCTGTGTGGATAGCAACTTGCTCAAGTAGAAAATCAAAGATGACACTAAACGCCTAAATTTCCTTTCCAGCAGCTTTCCTTGAGAGCCAGTCTCCATTCTAGGTTAATCCTGTTCTTGTTAAGAATCTTCAGTCATAAATTCAAGTGAGATTGTATTGAATGGTCTGATACCTTCAATAAAAATAAATATCCACTTATAAAATCACTCAACAGTGTAGATTTGTTATACCTCTGAGTATACATGGATAGCAATAATATAAGGTCATTCTTCATATTACTAAATAATGATGTAAGGTTTGCTAATATATACCTATAATATTTGCCTAAACTGTAGGGATAATGATAATAATTAACTATATTTAAAAAATACTCATCTGTACGAGCATGAAAAGGACATTTACATTGAAACCTAATTTATATTAGGAGCTAATTAAGTCACATGTTCTACAACATGTTCAATGGTGTACTTTCATTCAGCCCTTTTGACACAGCTGGGTAATCTGTCATCTTGACATTGTTACATATACTTTATTTATATAATGGTTTGCTTTTGAATGTTGGAAAATTCTAAATTATCATAGGATACGTTCAGTAACAATTTCTTACTGGTGTAACACTTGTCAGTTGATCAAGGTTAAATGTCATGTCGGGTCAGGCAGGAAAGTGAACTCGCTGACCCGATCCGAAGGAGGAGACCAGGGCGGAGAAGGCGCCCATATGCAGACCTACTTCCGCCCCTTTAGAGGAAATGCCCTCCTGGTGAATCGGGGTACCCATCACTAATGAAGGGCAAGCATAAAGAATGCCCCTCAGAGAGGGGTGCCAAAGGCAGAAGGCTCCAGGGAGCATAGCGTCGGGGTGATTGAGGTAGAATGTGCAAGCGACCCCGCTTCGCCCCACATAAGATGTAGAGGAGAAAAAAAATAGGTTAAATGTCATGTAATATGTTAACTTAATTGTTTCCCATGGAGCAGTGAGTAACTTACAGGCAACTACAGGCTGCTTTAATGAGTCCTCACCCATGGGGTATGGGGATGTGGGGGTAGGACAACAGAGGGAACCGCGAGAGGTGCGGGCGGCGGGCACGCGTACCGTGGTACATTAAATAGTTCTTTAGACATCTGACATCTTAGTGGTCAACATGGTACTTTTTATTAGAAATTGATGACAATGTTTAATGAATAAGAAGGAGCTACAAACTATGTAGGTGACAAATTAAAATATCATGCAATCGACTTGTTATAATTAGATTTGTTCAAGATACATATATGAAAATTATAAATCCATCATTTATGTCCATATCAATATCTCTGGATCTCGATTATTCCAAAGCAGCCATCTTCAGAATCATCATCTTGCAAATTAATAAAAAAATCAACAACATCATTATAACTATAAAATTCTGTTGTTTTTTGCAGTGATTGTCCTTATTTTTAATTACTTGGTTAACAAAGTTCTCCCACTTCTCTATGTAATATTCAGCAAATAATTCCTCTAGTATTATGTCTACCAATATGTGAAAGCAGGCCTTGTCCTTCATTTGATTCCAATATTTTGAAAACAATTAATCATTTATACTTATGCAAAAGTATGTACCTAGGCATGTATGTACTGAGTGTTTTTTTTTTGTTTAGGGAATATATTTAAATTTAAATTTTGACCTATTCAATTCTTTCTTTCATTCAAGTTGCATGTGAAAAACATATTGATTAAAAAATCCTACTACACAGTTTCTGATTACATAAACGACAAAAATGCCTGGACATTTCTACCTCTGCCAAGCTATTGCCTGTCACCTACATAATTTAAACAAATATTGTAATAACTCTATTATATAGTAGTATGTAACACATTGTTAATAGATGTTCAAAAGAATGGCCCCGAGTTTCTTGCCCGTTCTTTTCGCAGTGGCTCTATACAATTTATTTGCTGAACGTGGCAGTACAATGTAGAATATTTCGATACTAAAATTTGTAATTGAGCCTTCATAAGAGCGTCGTAGACGCCTAAATTGAATAAATGATTTTGACTTTGACTTTAATACAATGTCACATTATATAATATCAATGAAACATTATGAGATGCATTTAAATTTGTTTAGTCAAGATATAAAATATGTTTTTCATCTCTACAATATTTTTTAATAGCATTTAGGTATTTACACCACCACATTGTTATATTTGGTTGTTCAAAGGACAACATTCGGTTTTCAGTAGATACTTTATAATAAATTATGTAATACTGGATGACTTTTCTTCTATCCACTCCCAAATCATCTATTTCCACTCTTTTTCTATGGATCTGTTTAGATTGTTTCAGTGATTTAAATCTTTCGTTCTCTTGAAAGAGATACTTTCACAATTCTACATAGTCTTTTTTCGAAACCAAACTTTTATGCTGTAGGTATGTACCTAGACTACCTCTAAGTAATAAATAGATTCAGGCGTTACTTTGCGGAAATCCATATTTAATATTAACAAATATTATTAAAATATTTTATAAAAAACATCAAATTAATATTTTAATAAAACACTTAAAAAATACTAAAATATATCTAGTGACAATTCCGCCTAATTTTCCTGTTAAGCCGACGTGACGTCACAAACGCCACGCAGCCAAACCGAAAGAATTTTCGACGCGTTTCGCTTCTACACGAAGCATCCTCAGGAGGTCTTGACTCACGAGCGCACGATCGAGAATCATTCTCGATCGAGATCGCGATGTGCGCGATTCGTGGCGTTTGTGACGTCACGTCGGCTTAACAGGAAAATTAGGCAGAATTGTCACCAGATATATTTTTGTATTTTTTAAGTGTTTTATTAAAATATTAATTTGATGTTTTAATAAAATATTTTAAAAATTTTTGTTATTATTACCTCTAGGTATATTCATGACTAAGGATAGCATTCATATGTAACTGTGGATGGAGTGAACCATGGGCATTATCATCGTTGTCGTCGTTATCATGCTCAAAGCCAAGGCATAACAGCTTAGATAATAGTAAGGGCTGATTTTGGTTGGTAAAAATTAAACATTCACATATCGATTCCATACCACACCCCGTAGTATTGTCAATCTATTTATATCCTTATTTCAATGAAAAAACCAATCACCAAAAAATATATCACTACATAGTATACAACAATTTCGCTTCCCTCTGTCTATCCCTATGTATGCTACGCAACGGATTTTGGTGTGGTGTTTTTTATTAGACAGAGTGATGCAAGAGGAGGGTTTATATGTATAATACATGCATAATATAGTAGATAAACACTGATAATTTTAGAGTGTTCTAATGTGATGTCGTAAATAAACTCATTTTTTTGCGCTTACTTTGCAAATGCTGGCTGAACCGTACGAGAAAGGCCAAAATTATGTGCTACAGTATTGTACACCTTAAAAAGGCCCGCAATTATATTTGTATATGTCTTAGGGATAACCCACAACAACAATTTTTTATCCTTCACTATTAACGAGAAATAATGGCTTATTTAAGAAGCGATTTCAAGTAGTACAACATTCATTCTTATCCAATTATGTACCTTAAATACATTGTGCATTTAATATAGATGGATATGGCCCTTAACAGCATATCATATAAATTAATATTTTCAAAGTTATTACAGATTATTTAGTATAATCATTGCACCCGTGCCAAGCCAGGGCAGATCACTAGTGTAATATAAAATAAACACATGTTTGCATTTTTAATTAATACAATGTTATATATAATAAATGTATTTTCTTACATGGAATAAAAAAATGCAATAAAGGGACTCTAAACTGACAATTGACTACCCTTTGACCTACCTGACAGGTAGAAATCCTCACCCTATTTTGCTTTGGGAAACAAATCAACTGTCATGAAACCTTTTACTTATTTTTGAACAGAAATCACATGATTTCTAAACAGCACTTGAGTAACTTTTACATTCACCCAGTGATTTCAAATGTGCCTTTAATAGTATTGCTGTCCATAATCATTATTCTTTAAACCATAAATGTTTCATGTTGAACCATATGTTTCTGGGTAAAACTTATCTATATGAAATAAGGTATAAAATTTTGGTCAATTGCCTTAACTTTAGTTACAAGAACTTTTACTTTATGTTAAGATATTGTATGCTTCCATGCTATTTCTTTAATTATGATATACTTACCCATTATGTATAAATAAATTGTTTATTAGTAAAAATATGAATTTGTAACCATTTTCCATAATAATGTAGTTCTTACATCTATGTACTTACATGCAAGCTCTATGAACGCAGTGTGCAGAAACCTCATCTTGGGGAGCCCTCAGGTTGGTCGCGGGGGGTATTTGACTTTTGTTTTGTGTCAATTTATAAATGGGTAACATATAAAATAATAAAAGTGTTAATATCATCGTTGAAAACAGCTGATATGGGCTTTTAATTAAAGTGGATAATTTGTTTATATACCAGTCAATATATAAAGAAATACATTTATTTAGATCTTGGATGGAAATCTATTATTGAATGCAACAGGATTTCTAATTATAGAATTATTTCATCTTTTGCTTGGAGTCATATATTACTTATATTGCAGACTTTTGTAATTACATACATCTAAACACAGCTTGACGTGACAGTTCAAGATTGATCAGTACAAATAGATACAAAATAGAGGCTAAGAGGTGAACAGATAGGTAGAGTCAGATGGTAGTTACCTCGCTCATGTCCATGTTGACGTCATCGTAGTTTGTGTCATCCTCGCGACGCCGAGACCCTCCGGATGCACCGCCATGGTCCACCTATAATATTATTCTATTGTCAAGCAGAGAACACAGATTAATATCCGTAACTCACAGTAATTTACATCTAAAACAATGTATTGATGAACGGCAAGGTATTTTTAACATCTGGAGGACGCCAAGCTTACCGTTGATTGCTGGACCCCATAATGCTCATTATCAACTTCATCGTCGCTACCATATCCAACAAGAGAATCCATAGTTTGATTTTATTTAAGATGAATAGAATTTAAATTATTTTGCTGGAAAAGATATTTCTCACAAAAATTTCACACACCACCACACACAAGATGGCGCACAATTTTTTTTGTTTGACATTTTTGACTTAACTTTAGAATTTTTGTCAAATTATTTTAAAGCGAAAGCTACATGTGCAACCCCCATCATGATCCGAAACATGACGGAGGGCTGTCTGTGTTTACGGTGTATTACTTTTCTCTATGGTCGAGGCTCTCAGCCCAACACTGCTCCTCCACGTACACCACTGCTACTACATGAGCTCCACCTCATCCTCTTCCTCGTGCGGAACTGTATTGTTCCACACGGACGTCTTCGGGCACGGGTGGCCTCTCTACGCGGCAGTCCTTCGCCATCTGTAACTCACAGTCGGGTCGCGGGGTGAGAGTCATCATTTGATGACGCCTTCTTCATAATCAGGGTAATGGTCAAGTCCGGTGATCTGCAGTCTCCCTAGTCAACGTTAACCCACCAGGGTAAGCCAGTGGGCGAGTCGTTCGGGAGACGAGATGTGAGCGCGCTCTGGCCGGCCCTTGGGTCCAGGGGCGCGCGGCGTCAGGTCTTCATCCGAGATTGGGCCTCTAGCGGCAGGAGAGAAGTTTACCCACACCCGCTAGTACTAGCGGGATGGGGTCCAATCCCTCCCTGAGTGCCTGGACCACGTCTTGGAGGGTACTAAGTGCGGTCTCGAGAATTTTGAGTACCGCGGGTGTTCTTGCTTTCTTGCCTTTCTCACTCGCACGTGGGAGCGCGACACGGATGGTGTCCTTATTCTGTCGCACGGCTTGTGCACGGGGTGCATGGAGAGGGGTGCAGTAGGCGGGGTTGTGTCTTTCTGCAATGCCTGTGCTTTGGTTTTATTTTTCTTCTTTTTTTCCCGTCTGGCTTGCGCTATATGGTGGCGGGTTGTTAGCAGTTGGATTTCCAACTTCAGGCTACGCTCCTTGGGGAGAGTGAGTAGGAGAACCAACCAGTGAGTAGGAGTCATCTTTTGCGTATCGTCCAGGCTTGCGAGATACGCTTGGATGACCCGGTACTCATCCTCGTCTGCCGGCGTGAAGCGCACCCTTTTGTTAAAAGGGCGTATGGATGGCGTGCCACCGAGCTTTTCCTTAACCGCGCGGAGGTGCTTCGTGCTGTTCGGGAAGTTTTCTATTACAATCGGCGGATACCGTTCCTTCGGTTGTTGAGGGGTCGGTGCCGATTGTGTGAATGGTGGAAGTCTTGGCCGTGGTGGTTCTCCAAGAGGTAGATGCTACTACCTCCGGGCCTGCAGTTGATGCGATTTTGTCCTTTTTTGTCTATGGAGCACCGGAACTCCATGTAGCGCCGAGCGTCGTCGTCTTCTTCGTCAACTGGAACCCGCCGCGTAGACAGTAGTCTGTCTCGAGCGGGGGTTCTGAGTTGTCCGCTTGGTTTTCTGGGGGCATCAGGGCATCTTTGGGCTGGTTCGGTAGGGGCATTGCCCGACGAACTCATGGCCACGTGGTTGCTTTGAACCGCGCGATTTCTTTAAACCAACGGCTGCGGCATCTGCGTTTGCAGTTCCGGGCCAGCTGCGGTTTAGGCTATTAATGTGGGCGGCTGTCTTCGCCCTCCAGGAGGGGTAGAAATCGGAGGGTGTTTTCAATAAAACACCCCCGAGTTCTGTTGGTAGTACAAGTTGGAATACGTGCGCGGTTAAAAGGGCTTATTGCAAGCAAAACTTTCCATTCTCCACCGTGCTCGAGGTTTACTTCTTGAGCAACACACTGAGTCAAAACTTGCCATTGCCAGGTTCCGCGTAATCGTGGTTCTTGACCAAACGCTGAGCCTCGCACGGCGCCTGCTATCCGAGCTCAAGGACTTGGTTCACAACTAAGTACAGTGCTAGTAGCTTACCTGAGAACCAAGGAAGAAAAAGAAAAACCGATCTCGGTAAATAACCGCTGACGCTGGCCACCACGCAATATAACGCTGACGGGCAATACCGTGTTGGCTGTTGTGTGCTATATTTTAGAACATTTTATTCAATATATTATTATTTTAAATGCTATTTCATACATGGTCTGTGATTTATCATTGCAAACATCAATGCAAATTATAAACGTCGGAAAGCTTTAATTTTAATGTCTTGTGAAAAATAAAATAATTAATATTTATTATTATATACACACATAACATAAACCCTTCTATTTGAGTCAGGTTACTTAGAAAAGAAAATAATAAAGATTGTTCGAATATAATTATTTAATTATATATTTTTTTGTTGTAACGTTTTTTTTAATACATTTTTAATTTTTTGTTTTATTTAAGTAATAAGCTATCCTATTTCTTTGCCCGTGTCTCAAACCATTTCCATACCAAATTTAATTTTAATCGGTCCATTAGATCGGTAATCGCGCAAAACCATTAACCTCTTTTTGCGCAGTTGGATAAAAACTAGCCCATGTATGTCCTTTCCCATGTCTCAAACTATTTCCATACCAAATTTCATCCTAATCGGTTGAGTAGATCGGTTATCGTGCAAAACCATCAACTTATTTTTGCGCAGTGGGATAAAAACTATCCTATGTCCATACCCGTGTCTCAAACCATTTCCACACCAAATTTCATTCTAATCGGTCCAGTAGATCGGTTATCGCTCAAAACCATTAACCTCTTTTTGCGCAGTTCGATGAAAACTATCCCATGACCATGCCCGTGTCTCAAACTATTTTCATACCAAATTTCATCCTAATCAGTCCAGTAGTTTCAGAGCCTATTCAAAGCAAACAAACATAAAATCAAATCTTTCCTCTTTATTGTATTAGTTCAGATTAAGCAGGTAGAGTAATCTTCGACATACTTCAGATAGATATGTGCTTTGTTATTTTGAATGAAATCACCTTATATCCTGATACTGAACCTAGGCATTCGAGATTGCGAATTGACCTGTTGAAGCTGCGTTCTGCCAAGCAACGTTTCAAAATCATTATTATTCGACTTTAGCACAGGATTCGAAAGTAAACAAAGTTCCATAGATAAAAAACATGTATCAAAGACTAAAAAATTTTTACAAAACAACTTGAATCGTGCGCCATCTTTCGTAGAGTAGCGGCAAAGTAAATTATATATAGTGTTTTACAAAAACACATATTATATACGATGGGAAAAAATTAAGTCATGTGCGGGATTCGAACCCACGTCCATCCACCCCTTGAGCGGGGTATGCTCTAACCAATTGAGCTAACATGACATGACATCGTCATTTTCAAGTATAAAACCAATTGCAAAATTGGTCTTGTTTGTAGTACAACGCAAGTGGTACTATAGATGTCGTTCCATCCCAATACGATGGTTGAGGAACGACAGGAAAGATTTGAGTTATGACGTCATGTCATGTTAGCTCAATTGGTTAAAGCATACCCCGGCTCAAGGGGTGGATGGACGCGGGTTCGAATCCCGCACTTGACTTATAAAATTTTTTCCTATCGTATATTTGTGTTTTTGTAATGTAATCCGCATAGCAGGCGTTATTGCAAACCTAAAAATATTAAAAATATATTTAGTGTTGTTTTACTGTTTTCAATTTAATTCCAGAAGAATGACTTTTAGCAATCCTAAAACTAAAATTAGGATTTTTAATTAGTATGTATATTTAGTGAGCGTACAACAGTATTGCTGCCATTATCAATTTTTTACATACTCTTTGTCTATGAAAAATTTACCTATAGTCGAATTTTTAATCAGACGGAGTAAACTGACAGATCGAAATGTCAAATTTCAAAATAAAGTTACCATCTTCAAATCATAGTGATGTTTCTAGTTCAGTTTTATGAGCGGAACTATGAGTGTGTTGGACATTTAATAAAACAATTGTTAGAACTTTGTAACTAATGTATCAAAAGTTAAAGCATTTAATTGTTTAACAAGTATAAATTCATTAAAAAAATTGCAAAGTTTTTGTTTTTGTTAAATTGTGAATTATGTAAAATTATACAGCTCACTGAAGTCACGAAGATAAAGAACTAAATCGTTTTACCACAGCACTATTTTGTATCGAAAAAAGTAGCAACCCTCGTAATGTCACTTTACTCCGTCTGATAAAAAATCCGACTTTAGCTACACGCCTATTTTTTTATTTCAATTATACGTAATACATTCAAACGTCAATGTTTTGTATTGCGATAATGTAAATTTTAAGTGATTTTTAACGTAAATTATGATACCGCCTCCTTTTCTGTTATGACGTAATCGTGAGTACATGTTATAGCCAGGTTAGTTATATAAATAGACAATATTTTCTGAAATATTAGCTTCGGTAATCACTATTATATCTAATAGAAAAGTACAGGTATGAATTATTAGCAGAAGCTTAGTAAAATGTTTGATCAAAGATCTAATTTTAATGTGTAAAGATGTTACACTTAATAAAGCTGTTTTTCGTAGAAGTACAATTAAAAAGTTCTGTAATTTTCGTATCAATTTTTTTTTACTTAATATAACAGGAGAGTAGATATTTTACAGGGGGTGGAAAAGATTATAGTTGAGCCCTTTGTTTGCTTTTCAATTTGGGTTATGTCATGCATTTTTTGACCATAATATATTTTACTATTATTCGTTTTTCTGACACATATTCTACCATCTTTGCACCATATGAACTGAAAAGATTTTTTTTAGCATTAAATAAAAGTGTTATTATATTTTTTGTTAAAGCTTCTCGAACGAAGATACGATCATTTGCCTTCTCCTTGGGGATGGCTGGCAGTATCAATCCAACGGTGAGGCTTTATCCTTGGCAGCATCTATCCATTGCCGGCGAGACACTTTGGTCTTCATCTCCACAAGGATGGATCCTGGTTTTTCTTTGGTCCCGGGCAAGCATTGTGAGGATTGTATGTCACATTCGTTCATATTTAGATTTGAGGCAACTGTTTGAAGTACATTGCTAACGTCACTATGGGCGATTTCAGGTAAACCAGCTATTTCTAGAGAGGTTGAAAGAGTTTTTTGCTCAATTCATATCTTGTTCTAAAATAGACATTCGGAGTTCTAAATTCTTGTTTTTGTTTTAAAGGTCTTGGTTTTTGTGTTTTAATTTTTTTTTAATAGTGTCTTGTTTTTATAAAGACTGTTCCATCGTAGTGATTTGATCACTAAAGTACTCAAGCGAAGACTCGAGATGGCTAATCTCTTTTCTAAAAGCTTGTTTCCCATTGATATCTGCGAAAATGATAACAATAGAATTTCATTCATAAATTGACCATAGTGGGTCAGCCGATGCCAAAGGATTAAGCTCACGACTGATATCTTGAACCAGTTTTCGTGTATCAAAAGTTTGAGCATTCACTACGGTACCTGATTCGGACTCATCGTCTTCACCGTCGTCATCTGGGACAAGAAACGACGACCTGCGAGAGAGATTTTTAAGCGTTCTTCACAACTCCATTCGATGCCAGAGGAATTTCGGAGAGTGTTAAGCTGCTTGTTAGAAAGCTTAGAACACACTGGATTGGTATGGACTACCTTTTCACATCTACTGCATTCTAAACCAGGCACTTTTTTGGTTATATTTTTCTTGCACTTTACACATTTTTTAAGAACTATTGCGGGTAGGATTGTTGGATATTTTAACGTTACGGTACTACGCACAACCTGTCACGATAGCGTGTCGACGCCATGGAAGTAATAAGTACTACGTACAAAGTTGTTGTACATGGTACTTAATACTTCCATGGTCAACGCAGACTTATCAGGTACTCCTGTCGATTTTTATTGTTACAGCTGTTGTATTCTCTGTAGTTGCGTTATTGATAGTCTAGAATTCTTCAAGCACAGATGTAGAGCGCGATTGACCGTGTCCGTGGCGCGTTACAATTCTTTCTCTCTGATTTTTTTTAACATGGCGGAATCAATGACCGCTGTTCAGACGTCTGCTATTTTCTCGATCCCATATTTTATTAATTCGTGAGATTAATTAAATGATTATTATAAGAAAGTAATAACAGAAGTGTGTGCATCAAATTGTGTTGAAATTTATATCGTGTAAAGGCCTGATTTCCTGATTATCAGCAGAAAAAAATGGTAATGATAGTTTTTTGTTTTGATACTTTTTACAAACTTTACTTCGTTCATGTTTGTGTTTTTCGTAATTTTCTATTAATTTTCGTGTATCTTTAGATAGGAGAATGCTGATTATGGGTTCCTTTCAAAGAAAAGGTCATAAAAACGTGTTTTTTTCGTTTTTTTTCTATTGTTTTTAAGTTTTCTAACCCAAAAAAAGTTGTCATGATGTGGTGTCGATCTCACATGTGATATTAAATCAATGTTATTTACCAAATTGCACTATGTCTTCGTAGCAGTGATGAGTTAATTATGCAAGCTGGGTGTGGCTGTATTGATTTTCTTGGAAGGTTCTAGGCATAGGCTTAGAATACGTCTTGAAAATGGTGCAGTATGTTTCAGTACCACACTCAATTACAATGCGGTTTTCACATCTTAGTTCATTTTTATTTATATTTAGTGGCTTTGATTAAACAATAAGATCCAATTTCATGATTGAACGAGTATTGGCTGTTATTAGGAGTACCTTTAATTTGTTAAAAATGCATGTGTTCGTCTGTAGTAATCTAACAATGCCAGTTAACGAAATGAATGTAAAATTGCAATAAAAGTGCATTATAAAAAGCATGTTATCGGTTATATAAGTTTATGTGCATAGAGGTTTACTACCCAAGTGAAAGAATATTGTTTTCAGGGGAGTTTTTTTATTTCTGTACAGATTTTAATATATATACTGAAACAGAAAAATAATTGATACAATTTATTTGGTATTACATTTATTTGATCTTTAGCTTTTTCTTGCCATAGTACACAGGCAAATGGTAACCTCACAAAAAAAGTAATCATGCTTTTACCATACATATTATTCGGTGTATACATATTAGCTACACAAGTTTATAGCATGTGATGCTAGAGCAACAGCAATATAATGTTATTATTGATTTCACACATTAGCTATCAAACACATAGCTGCTAAGGTGTTCAGGATAAACTATAAAGTAAATGACAGGTTCTTGTAAAACAAACAAAGTCTCAGATGTGGCAGAATCTCAGTGTTATTGGCACCTTGGATGAAACAAAGTAATAGGTAATATGGCTAGTAGACATCTAGAAGCAGTTTGGGGCTTATACAATTTTATTTCATTTTCATACTTTAGTCTTCTATTATCTTTTGACCAGACCGGTGTTGTGTTTTACTTGCTACTTGGTGTTCAGGCTCTTTGATGTTTTGTGTGGGGTAGGGTTTAGGATAAAACTATTACCTATCTAAGAATGCCAGTTAACAAAATGAATTGTGTAGTCCAATCATCCAATATTGCCCAGATTTTTGTGTTTCTTTATATACACTTGTGAGGAATCACTGTTTTTTTTCCCGACCTCATTATTTCATTATTTTTAGGGTTCGCCTCTTCAAACTATGAAGTTGATGTCCATATAACCATGAATTCATTGATATTCTACCAAAATTAAACCATTTTGGCCTACATTCACATTATGAAATTGGTAACTTCAATGTTACCACAATGTTGCAAAATTACAAATTTACTAGAGAAAAAAATATAGTCATGTGTGGGATTCGAACCCGCGCCCATACGCCCCTATAGCCGGGGTATGTTCTGACTGCTTGGGCTAACATGACAATGACTCATAACTACAATTTTTCCTCTCGCTCTTTTCTATTATTTCTTTCGTAAATTTGTTATTTTATAATGTAATCTGATGAGCAGGCATTATTGCAAACATAACAATATTAAAACTACCACAAGGTTGTCTCTTGATACTATATCAACATTGCCTCAACTCAAGCCATTGACCATTCTTTGTATGTCATTTGGTTATGCATTATAAATTAAAATAATCATATTGTATATATTTTTCCTATAAATATCCTCCCTACAAGAGGTTGACTTAATAAGTTTGGTAGCGTTTTTCATAGTATTCAGGATGTAATTTCCCAAAAAGGCACTTTATCTAATGTAGATGCAAGGTAGTGGAAGGATTTTATTTTCAAAGATTTAAATAGCAGCTTGCAGCTGTCCAAGAACCAGGCCCTCAAACAACGTTTCTGCACCCTGGAAACTATCCATGTCCACGGAATTGCCCCATAGTATTAGGCCATTGCTAAGCAGAGACACTACATGGCCATAGTATGCTGCTAATGCTGCTTTCTCAGACATGGTCTGTCTGAGATTTTTTTAGTGCAAATACATAGCGCTTTAGTTTTTTAAACAAACATGTAACATGCATTTTCCAATTGAGGCGTTTGTCTATATAAATTCCTAAAAAAATTAAATCTTCAATCTTATTGACTTGCTTGTAATTGTATTTATTGTAAATGCATGGCAGATTATTTTAATGCAAGAATGAAATTGAACAAACTTAGTTTTCTTTACATTCATATTTAAGTTATTTTTCTCGAACCAATTCATGATATCAGCAAGTGTTCACCTTTGTTGCATAATGCTTCTTTTTGTCACATTGTATACCTAATGTGGTATTGTCTATGAACAAAATACACATGTTTGTGGTCGCTTCAAGAGAATAAGAATGAGAAAATCATTAGGATCATTTATCAACAAGAAATAGCAAAGGACTGAGAATACAATCTTGTGGGATGCTGTATTATTTAATAGCGTATTAGATTTAAGTTTCACTTAAGACATATATGCTGATAATTTGTTAATGTTTTTGTCAGTTCCATGTATTGTAATCTACCTTTTAGGTCACAAGATAGCCACTCATATGATTTACTTCATATTCTATAGCAGTCTAATTTATGCAATAGTTTTTTTGTGATTCACATAGTCAAAAGTCTTTGTCATATCCAAGAATATGCTTAATATTGGTGCACCACTATCCAAGCTTTCTGTAATCATCTTAGCTAAATTAAAACAAGCTAATGTGTACATCAATTAGTCCTTGAGCATTGTACATAATGACAACAATTGAATTTTATTCAAAGTGCTTAAAGTCAGGCACGCACCCAAATTCAGGCATTTTTTTAATGATTTGTGATGCTAACAAGTTAGTATTGTATCATCTTATCCTGGATACTTTGGTAAGTTGTCATTAGAATGAAGCACTGCACTTGATTTAGTGTTGTGGCATTATGTCCGCATTGTCCTTTTGGTAAGATTCTAGTAAGTACGCTATAAGCGACTGTTCTTCCTCTCCAAAATCTATTAAACATCTAAGGATAAAAGTCTATATTATTATAACTTAAGATTTAAACTCTTGTCGGTGCAGCTGATGAAATGTTCTCCATTTTTTTCTATTTAACGCAACCTGTTTGACTTCTTTGTACGTTGTAAGTCTGAGGTATATTATTTGATTTTGATTTCTTACTGACTATTTTTATTGTTCTTTGTTAGTCTAAACGGGCAGCGTTCGGTGATGACGAAGATAACCCACCGACACCCTCCGACGATTCTGACTTCGATGATGATGAGGACCCTGACAACTTGGAAGTACCAGGTATACATATTTCTTTTATTAGTCACAAGGCAAGCTCGGTATCCATGGATTGCTTAATTAGCGATACAAGTGTTCCCTGCTTTAGAATCAGAACTTCAAGAAATTTTTTATTTATTTATAATGGACCATCTAGACTTCTAGAGAGTTGGTTATCACTGGAAGTATGTAACATATAAATTAAACAACATTAACATATTTTTCGGGTTCCGTACTTCGTGAAAACTAAAAGAAGAGATAATAGTGTTTAATGTTGCATTAATAATGCTACGAAACCCTTCCTGGGCGAATCGCACTTGGCCGATTTCAGATCTCTATCACAGTACTTGGGGCGTATTCCATCTGACGCCAATTTCGTTAGTTTGACCACATTCTGCGTCTATGGTTGTGATCACTGTGATCGTTTGTAACTGTTTTCCCCTGTTCCATTTAGGATAAGAACGCTAAGAATGCCACTGAAATTTGCCACTTTTGTCCATCCCACGTTGATGGGGAAAAGTTTGTAGCTGTCAGTTTTGACAGTTCTCACCATATTACAAAATAAAACGAAATTTTCAGCAGCTTTTCTGCTACCATTTTTCATACATTTCATAATTTTTATTACGTGGAAATAAAAAGCTGTAACTTTTAGAAGAGTATGTATTGTTGTGTGCTAAGTAATTGCAGCTTTAGAATTTGTATTCATTTTCTCTAGACGTGAGTCGTATTCGTAATATGCAAAAGTAACTCCACAACTTAAAAAAATTATCCACAATACTCATTGACATTTGTTTGACATTGACATTAGATGTAGGTACTACAAACTGTTCCAGTAGCTTCATAATGTTTATGGCGAAAATAATTCCAAGACCCAAGTGGAACAACTTTTTAGGAGTGTGATCGTTTGAATAATTTTTGGCGAATTTAACTCGAAGTAGTATGCACCCTTGGTAAGCAATGATGTGTTTGAAGATGTAAAATAGGCTCTACCTAGAAAGAGAACTAACCCTCGAAGACAGCTGCTAGGTGATGTTGGGTACCCCAATCAAGTAGAAAATAGTTAGTCTCAAAATGCCGGATATTTTAATACTATGTATTAATATATAAAAAAAATTACATAAATATTAAAAGATACTGCTACAGCCATCAGCAAATATTTCTTAGCCTTCGCGATTAATCTGCCTGCCTGCCGCTAATCCACCTTAGGAATTATCATTGGTAGTGTGCTCTCTACCACTCGGCTAATACCTCTATGACTACATCATAAGGATGGTAATGAGCCTTAGACTGCTCATCCACGAGAAGTGTGCGGGGAAGATGAAAAATTAAAAGAATTACCAATAGAATGCTACATCTTCTGACCCTAGCATCAATCCTAATGGTGAATATTGCCACGGCACACAGGTCATCTTCAGATACGCAGCCTGGTGCGACTAATATGCATCAACACTCTACTTAACGAAGGCATGTATTGTGGCTCATTCAACATATTATTTTCAATAAACATTAATTATTGATTCATACAAACAGTAAATGGGAGGATATAAAACATAATTTCTTAACTTAGGAACTGGGCCCCAATTCTCTTAGCTATTGACCAAACGCTAAACTACTACGATGCTTCTGCGATCGAACTGCTGTTAATCTAAAATTCGGTAGTCTTCTAATTCTAGCTCCTAATCGCAGTTGTATAGCAATCGCGTCGCTATCGTATGGCTGTGCTATGGCTTGCAAATATTGGCACTGAAATAATAATGAAAACTTCTATCAATCAAGCATCAGTCAAAACATCAATACAGTGGTTTTCTAGCAAACAATACATTAAATAAATATATCTAAATTATTTAGCTATTTTTCTATCTAAAATACTCCAAAATATTGTATGCCACTGTAGCAACGGAATCGCAACAAAATAGCTTACAGAATACCAAATATGTCAAAAACTATTGATTGAAAGTAAGCTGACTTGCGATCGAACCTAAATAGCGGGCAGACTACGGATACTGTCAAAAACTACAATTTTCATGCAATTAAGTTGCGTTAACGCCATTCAATAGATAAGAGAATCGGGCCCCTGAATCCGTGTCCATTATAGGATAGTAATTGATATGAGAAATGGTAATTGGTACCAGTATAATATTTCAAAATGGTAAACAGGTGGAGGCAAGACCCTGGCGGCGGCAGTCAAAAAGCCAACATCGATGCCACAAGTGGTCGTCAAAGCCACCACCAACCCACTGGCTGGTAAGTACTACAATGTGTTAGACGCTGAACTATTCTATCATACAGAATCTATTCTATCATATCTGAAGCAGTGATGTCTCAGTGGCGTTGGCTATGGATTGCCGTGCAGCAGGTCCATGGTTCGAATCCCGCCGCAGGCATGAGCTTCACCGCATGGTGGAAGGGCAGTTTGCGAATTTGCAGACCACTCTCAAGTAGAAAATCTGTCGCCAAGCACCTAACAGTGTGTTCCGGCAGCATTCCTTGAGAGCCAGTAAAATTACAGGCACATGAGACCTAACAACTGTACGTCTCAGTGTGACGGGCACAGTGCAATTAGAGAACGAAATGCATCTGTTATAGGTAGAGGTTAGTCCACTTAACATCAGGTGGGCCTCGGATTTGTTCCGACACAACAACATTAAAAAAAAATACGGACCATTTTTATAGTTATCAAATTCTCGTAGCATTTTTGCTGCTGCAATTACATTTTGGAAGTTTCCTTATGGTCAGTTAAGCAATCAAAGTAATTTTTGGGGTCAAGGACCGAAATTCTTTCTGGTCGTACCTTACTTGAGAGCGGGTGGTTGTGAAACCATGTATTTTAATAAATAATGACTTGTCACCTTTGTATTTTGTGTCAATTACTAAATTTGACTTGTTCTCGTGTAATTTGGATCATGCTCTTTCGGAAAATACTTTATTACATAGTACCCTAATAGTAATAAAGTAATAGTCTCTTTACAAAAATATAAATGTGATCCATTAATTCGTGAAATAAAAAAAAGACAAATCAATGAACAGTTTCAGATATATGTGTGCTATATAAATATCATGATTTTATTAAATATTCATAAAATATGACCTAATTCTATCTTCCGCAGCTCCATCAGGCACAGCATTCGGCCAAGCTAGCAATATGAAACCCATTAAGATACCTGCGAGCTCTCTCACCAAGTCCATCAACTTGGGCAACATCGCCAATCTTGGCAACATTGCCAACTTGGGCAATCTGAGTAACCTGGGCAACTTGAGCTCACTTGCCAATCTCGGTAACCTGGGTATTGGCAACTTGGGCGGCGGCGGTATGGTCCGCGGAGGACCTATGGGAGTTGTGGGTGGCCCCAAAAAAGGTAACTAAACATTTTTAATTAATTTACACCGGACGGCATGACTTTGATTCCGTGGAGGATGGGAAGGCCTCTGGTATGGGATGCTACCTGTGTCGATACCTTAGCACCTTCCCATCTTCCCGCAACCCAAAAAGTGAACTGAACTAACAGAAGGCCTCAAAAGACGCAAATATAGTAATCTCAGTAGTTGTTACATGTTTGTGCCTTTTGGGGTCGAAACGCTGGGACCGTGGGGACCGAGCGCCAAATTATTATTCAAAGATGTCTCAAAACGTCTGGTCGACGCTACTTGTGACCAAAATGCTGGCATATACTTTGCACAGAGGATAAGCATTGCCATACAACGTGGCAATGGGACCAGCAATTTGGGGACACTGCCTAATGGTAGCGGAACATTGGATTAGTTTCTTTTTTTTTTAGCTAATTTTAAGTTTTTTAAGTTAAATATGTTAATTTATACATAATAAAGTATGAAGTACACACTTATTGTAAATATTTTTATTCAACATTAGTCTAAAATAGTGCCCGTGGGGTGCCGGGCTAGAATGTCACCCCCCCATATTTACCCGTTGGTGTCGTAAAAGGCGACTAAGGTTAACACATCAGAAGGTGGGCAGCAGCACTTTCTGAGGAACTGATATCTCACACTGCGATCTCCAAGCCGCCTGCCAAGCGTGGGGATTATGGCAAAAGCCCCTTAATTGGAGAGGCTGTGTTCAGCAGTGGACTATCCAGCTGATCAGTACAGATACAGTAGTCTAAAATAAATTAGAAATATAATTAGTCAAAGTAATAGATATATTGGTAATGGTAAAATTTTCTCAGTTGTTTGTGTAAAAAACCATGGAAAACCTTAAATAAAGCATTTCTATAGTTTATTATCATTAAAATATATTATCGTGTCTGTATATTCTGAAAGGGGATTGGTGTCTAAACTACCACATTTTGGCAAGTTTATCCCTTAGTTCAGAGAACACTATATACATTTTTTTCAACACACTCGCTCGTAACGGGCCTTTAAATGCACCGATTTTAGTGTCATAATATAATCTATTACGCACTCGTGCTTTTTTTTACTTTACCGCACTAGTGTTTTAAATAGAAAAAAAAAACAACGTTTCCACACTTTTCACCAAGGAGATTGTAGTTTGTTTCGTCCGTTTTTCATATAAAACAAACTAAAGAGTTATTTACCTACTGAAGTATAACTTTAGAAGATTTAGTTATAAACCTTCTTAATCAGATTATTATTGCTATCAAAAAGACCAAGAAAATATTTTCGTAGAAATTTTCGAATTCGTTCCTCGCAAGTGTGTTGAAAAACGTCGTATGAAACTCGTTTGCGTTGTTTATTACAATCTCTACTCATTTAAAACCCGTCTCGATTGTAATAAACAACTTCGCGCACTTGTTGCATAATGTACTACATATTACCAACTTCCAAAAACGAGGAAGATTCTCATTCTGACGAGTTTATTTGTTATATTATATACACATAAAATTTTACTGGATCATACAATCTTGATGATTCTTTTGTATAGGGTAAACCTCCAAATTGCTCCCAATTAAATTTCATCGACTTCTGTTTACAGACCCACCAACGTATCTGTTCAGGTGGCAGAAAGTAGAACTAAAACTTTCCCTCAAATTGTGACAGTCTGTAGTTGATTTCCATGACCAGTAGCGCCCTCGAAAACTGCACAGTTAAGTTAGTGGTACTATAGTAATTTTTAACTCAACTGAAAAAAGTATTTGCTAACATGCGTATACCTGTATCAGTTAATGGTAATTACAATTGTTGTCGATGGTGAGTTGGCGGCCATTATTGTAGGTGAGTTACAATAGATCTATTCTAGTTAGGCTGTATGCATCAAGAAAAAAGTGAAATAAAAAAAAATACTGAGCTGACTTTTAACCACTTAATAGTATGAACTAACTTGTAGAAGTCAGATCATGAGTCTGTTTTTTTGAATCAGCGTGGTATTGACTACAATTATTTATTTCATACTTATAAGTGTTGGATTAGAGGTTGGTTTAAAAAAAAAGTTAGAAAAAAAAATTTGGTATTTCTACATATGATAACAAGCACTATGGTGTGCTAAGCGAAAATCACATATACAAATTATTAAACACAAAAATGTTTGTCCCGGGTGGGAGTTGAACCTGCGTCCTCCGATTTCGCGCCAGATGCCTTAACATTGTGGAATTGTAATGTTACCAATATATAACAGTACAAACATTCTTTATTGAACAGCAATTTATAACAATTTCAATATATCATAAAGACACAAAAAAAATAATGTACAATGAGCGATTTTATTCCTAAGTGTAATTTCTTACAGGCAAACATTGAATAGACACGGAATTAAATGCATATTACGGATAGTGGAGTACAAGATAATAAAAATCTTAAATTGAAACACAATCTAACAACATATCAAGTAATAAATAGATTCAGGCGTTACTTTGCAGAAATCCATATTTAATAATAACAAGATATTTTTTTAATATTTTAAGAAAACTGTAAATTAATATTTTAATAAAGCACTTAAGAAATATAAATATCTGTCTGGTGACAGTTCCGCCTAATTTTCCTGTTAAGCCGACGTGACGTCACAATTAGAGGTCATGACTCTACGAGCGCACGGTAGATGATCATTCTCGATCGTGCGCTCATAGAGTCAAGACCTCCTGAGGATGCTTCGTGTAGAATCGAAATGCGTCGAAGATTCTTCCGCTTTGGCTGCGTGGCGTTTGTGACGTCACGTCGGCTTAGCAGGAAAATAAGGCGGAATTGTCACTAGATATATTTTTAAGTGTTTTATTAAAATATTAATTTGATGTTTTCTTAAAATATTTTAAAAATATTTGTTATTATCAAATATCAAGTACTTCTTTAATAAATAACATGTTGTAATATTTAAGTGCCACGGTGCTTGATTGGCTTAAGATTTATTTTGCGGTCTTGGATTATTTATAAATTACAGAGTGTAGTTGTAGTTAGAATTTTCCGACCAAGCAATTTTCAATAGCTGTCAGCGCGTCTAGGCTGTACTTGGTAGATGTTCATGTGCTCGCCCCATATAACATGGCCCTTAAATATATCTGGGACAATGTCGACAGACACCTCTGCCTACCACTTTGGGTATATACAGGGGTGATTATATGTTGTTAATGATTGTAAAATAATAAATCCCCAAGGAAGTAAAAGCAAGATAGAACTAAGGGTGGTATTTTAAATTTAAAAATGTGAGAAATCTCTATGTTCTTGATATGTATAATAAAAATAAGTTATGATGTATGCTTACTTCTTATTATAGTGGACCTCAGCATGTTCGGTAAGTAAATGCGCCAATAGACATCATTGATTATTCTTAAACCTTTTTTTTTATGTTATTGTGATGGAGCAAGATCGAGGCCCACCTGATGTTAAGTGGACTAACCTCTGCCTATAACAGTTGCAATTCATCACAAGTCACGAATTGCACTGCGCCCGTCACATTGAGACATAGTTGTTAAGTCTCATTGTGCCTGTCATTTCACTGGCTCTCAAGGTCTACTGCCGGAACACACCTTTCGGTGCTTGGCGACAGACTTTCTACTTGAGGGTGGTAGCTAGCCAGGCGGGCAATCGCAAAATGCCCTTCCACCATGCGGTGAAGCTCAAGCCGGCGGTGGGGATCGAACCAGGGTACTGCGGCACGGCAGTCCATAGCTATTACCGCTCGGCCATCATTGCTTCACCTGTAGGTATATAAGTAAAAGTTATGTTTTTTTATTGCTAAATGGAATCATAATATTTCAAAATTATTTTTATTAGATGATGTAACTAAAAATGTATGCTTTTCGCAATATTTCCTTTGTCTGTGCTATAAGACGTTGCTTCACGGGAAGTACCTTGTAGGTTTTGATTCCCTTGCGAGTGTCGAAAATTTGTGGTATCAACGGATGTATCTTTTGATTGCGTTGGCTTAGAAGACAGTAGATCTGTGTATTTGATATTAATTTCAGCTCCACGCGTTCCTGAGAAAAAGGGCATTGACAGACAGACAGACGGACAACAAAGTGATCCTATAAGGGTTCCGTTTTTTCCTTTTGAGTTACGTAACCCTAAAGCATATATTTTATTTTGAAGCAGTGATGGCTCAGTGGCTTTGGCTATGTACTGCCGCGCAGCAGGTCCATGGTTCGAATCCCGCCGCGGGCTTGAGCTTCTCCGCATGGTGGAAGGGCATTTTGCGAATGCCCGCCTGGCTAGCGACCACCCTCAAGTAGAAAATCTGTCGCCAAGCACCTAACGGTGTGTTTCGGCAGCAGTCCTTGAGAGCCAGTGATATTACCGGCACATGAGACTTAAAAACTATGTCTCAAAGTGACGGGCGCAGTGCAATTCGTGACTTGTGATGAAATGCATCTGTTATAGGCAGATGATACCGCTTAACATCAAATGGGCCTCGAGCTTGTTCCGTCAAAATAAAATATATTTTTTTTGCTTAAAACCACATTTAAGGTTGAACTGGCCGGCCCGTTCTCCATACAAACGTCGTAGGGTGATCACTCCCTTATTTGAGGATTTAGGTCCAAAATAAAGCATAATACCGATTGATATAGTCATTATCTACACAGAAAAAAAGGAATACTTGAGCCAACGCAGTGTGTTTTTATTCAAGAAAATTTGTGATTCACATATATTGAAAACAATATATTCTTGAAAACAGAACACAATATTCTCAGGAATATATTCTTGAATCAAAGTATATATTGCATTCTTCTTTGGAGAAATCGTTAAAGTGTTTAAATACGAATATGGTTAGTTTTGAATCCAAGAATCTTACCATAAATTCGTAAGTGAAGCACCTTAATTACATGCGAACAATAATATTTAAAAATATTTCAAGAAAGAATATAGAAATTTTATTTAGAGAATAAAATGTTAACAGAAGAATTCCTATTTTATTGTTAGAAGAATATTTTCATTATCTTGAAATAATAATTTGAATACTTTATGTGAAGAAATATTTTTTGGGTCAAAACAATATTCCTAAGAATATTCGAGTGTAATATCAAGACTCGATTATTTTTCAGATCAGAATATATTCTTGTTGTAATACAGCATTGTCTTGAATTTATTAAGACAATGTATATTCTTGGCTAAAGAAGTCTTTTTTTTCTGTGTAGGCTTGTATGATGCTCAAATATTCAATAAATAATTAACTTGATAATTATGACCCTCAAAACATTTTCATATAAAGTTTTCGAGGCTCATAAGTTACAACTATATTATCTTTTTAGAATTTTGCCATCATACAAGCCTAGATAATGACGATATCAATCGGTATTATGCTTAACTCTGGACTTAAAATCTCAAATAAGGAAGTGATCACCCTACGACGTTTGTATGGAGAAGTGACCGGCCAGTTCTACCTTAAATGTCTCCACTAGAAAAAAAACAAAAAACCTCCACTAGCACTGTGTAGAACTCCCAGTGGGGTAAAAAAAATATATCCACCTGTTGATACAGAGATGGGAGGCGATATTAGAAAAAAATCGTAGCACTACCACCATTGGGGATACCTTGATTGGGATTTCCGGGATAAACTTATATACCTATCTAAACCCTATCAGTTATAAACACACCCTCACTGTCTCACATATACATCACACAAACTATTAGGCACTTTAGTTATTTTATCCCGTTAATATATTTTAAAATTTATATCATTACTTTTAAACGTATATAATATATCTGTCAGTACTTATATCTTTCCGGTAAAATTGATATTGTAATCAATAATATTGTAATGCAGTATGGAATATTTTTAAAACAGAACTACCTACTTAAGATTTTATAGTCAAATAGTTTTATCATTATTATATACATATTTTAGATTGTTATTCAATTTTGCTTATCCAGATCGTTTGATCCTCGGTCAGTACTTTTGTCCTGTATAACAATTTTATTGTATACCGTATAACTCAGTTTTTGATATTAATTTTCAAATGTTTTTTTTATTGTTAAACTTTGATATTATTATATGGGAGAGACTGCCTTTTGCAACACAGTTTTTCCTAACGCAAAAGTGCAGCAGAGTTTCAACAATTTCTGTGCTATGTAAGTTTATCAATAAAGATATTATTATTATTGTTAAACCCTATAGGAAACATACATCCCAAACTTCAAGTTTGGAAGCTTATACAGCATTTCTGTGAGTTTTTGCTTTTCAGTTACATGGTATATTTATTAACAACTGGACCTTAACAGAATTATTGAAAACCATATACATTATTTTATTTAAATTACAGGCACATTAGAAAAAAACTATTATTGAAAACCATAGACATTATTTTATTGAAATTACAGGCACAATAGAAAAAAACAATTATTGAAAACCATATACATGATTTTATTTAAATTACAGGCTTATTAGACTTTAACAACTGTATGTCTTAGGGTGACGGGCACAGTGCAATTAATCACTTGTGACGTAATCTATTATATGCAGAGGCTACTGTTTAACATCAGGTGGCTTCTAGGTCAGCCTGAACTACATCTTCGACCACATCATCACTTACCGTCAGGTGAGATAGTGGTCAAAGGCCAACCTATCAGGAATAAAAAAAAAGGTGGACCTAACAACCTAATTAAAAAAAAAAGTGGTTTAAATAACAAACATGCATACAAAGTCGCGGAATGTCAACTAGTAACGAAATACTAAGATCTTGATAAACTGGGATATATTAATATTCGGCGACCTTACGCCATAGAACAAAGTTAACGGTTTGGTATATTATTAATTTATTATACGATACATTCTTGATTAGTATATCGATTGTAGTTCTTTGATGTGCTTGAATTTGCATGATATTAAGAATGTATTTATGCTTCGAAAATGATATCTCGTCGCAACGCAGGACTTATTGCCTGTGGTCAAGATTTTGAAATTGCATTGATTTAGCCTTGATGAAGTAAACATAAACACATGCTAATTGTCGCTTATTTTAAGAACGTGCAATTTTGCTGCAAAACCTTTAGTACTGCTCACAATTCTTTTGTTTTTTATTTCTGATAGTTTCCCCCTTTGACCACTGTCTCACCTGATGGTAAGTGATGATGTGGCCGAAGATGTTATTCAGGCTAACCTAGAATTATTTAGAGGTATGACCCGTTAGAAGCCACAGAAATAATTACTTTAAAAAACTTACTTTCACAACTAAAACGTTTCCAAAAAAGTATGAAACGCAATTTGGTTTTATTTACTTAGATAGCACCTATTTAGGCTAGTTATTTGGATGTAATAAACACCTAACGACTGAACCGATTTTGATAAAATTTATATGGCTCCACTTCTAAAGTATGACCTACGAAGCAAAAATAAAACTGGCTGAACGAGATTTGTGAACTGAGGTCTCGGAGTGTAGAGCGCAGTTCAGTGTCGTGCAGGACAAAAACAGTTATTCTGCAACTAATGAACAGGCGTGACCCTTAGCATCAATCATCGGGTGACATGTCCGTCTCATCACATCATAACATAAAAAAAGATAATTTTGTTGTTAATTGCTGTTGATTATAATATCATCACGTTTGTATATCCCGGGAGGGGTAGGCATAGAGGTGTCTAAAAACGAGTTTCGCTAGATAAATTTGGTCACTAGCTTAGCAGGGGGCTAGCATATAGCCATTTATTGGGCATAGTTCCAGACTTAATGATACTGAAAAAATCTCAGAAAATCTCATCCGACCGCAGAAATAGTACTCGAACCCAGGAACTGTAGATTCCAAAGCGACGAATAACGCCACTTGACCAACGGAGCACAATTTTAAAGAAGGTCATTGTAAAGCAATTAAGAACCAATTCAAGTTTAAGAACTGACCTTACTTAATTTTTAACGTGAATTTATTATGAGGGGAGGTGTGTCGAAGCATTAGTTGTTTACTTTTTTTTTTTTTATGTTATTGTGACGGAACAAACCCGAGGCCCACCTGATGTTAAGTGGACTAACCTCTGCCTATAACAGACGCATTTCGTCAACGACGAATTGCACTGTGCCCGTCACACTGAGACGTCCAGTTGTTAGGTCTCATTAGCCTGTAATTTCTTTGTAAAACTTAATAATTATCTGAACAAGAAAAGTTTATACGCGACTGCCAAGGAAAGGCTATGTTTGTCGCGCGTATCTTGTCTTAAAATATGTTTGATTGTAAATTTATTTATTATCTCGTATATTCCAAACGGCTGGTTGGAATGACAATTAAGGGGTGTATATTAAAAAACAAAATACATTTAATTAGCTGTTTGAACGTTTATTAAAAAACCGGCCAAGTGCGAGTCGATTTTTATTGCTAAATGAAATCCACAATATTTTAATATTATTACTAGCTGCACATGCGACTTCGTTCGCGATTGCCGTACCTGCAGACTAATTATTCACATTTGAGCGCTGTTTAACGCTGTGGTCTTTTTAATATGTAAATTTCTGTATATATAAGGTGAATAAGCTATCTTATATGCATAAGACAGCTCTTCTTACTATTATATATTGTTGGGCCGCTTTTTTGTCACCATTCAAACTTCAAGGTTTTTTAATTTATCTCTTTATTAATTATTTGTATTGTGCAAAAACAATATCATTGTTTAATTTCCTCGCAATCGAAGCGAAAATATATGTGTATAAGTCGTGCATAAAACCCATTTTAGCCTCAACCTAATATCAGTTAAAGCCTCGGCAAAAATTGCTTGTTTTATGCACTCGTTGTATAAACTATTGTCTGTGCACATCAGAGGTTTGAGTTTAATTATAAAAAATATACCGAATCTTCCATTGACCTATATTTACTAGGTCAATGGAATCTTCCAATATCCCAATTTTAGTACTTTTACCATTTTAGTAATAGAATATTTTATATTTTTCATTGCATTAAATATTAAAATGCAAGCCCTACTGGTGGCCCAAAGACTAAAAGTGGTTTCAAACCATTTTAGAAACTTAGATCAATTAGAAAGTTAAGACGGAACTCTGCAAATAGCGTTATGATATCCTATCGTATATTTGTAATTTTGTAATACACGCATTAAACATAACTAAGCCTTCGCGTGGAGCAAACATGAGCAATCATAAATTATATTTACTTACATGAAAATGCTGAGTTTTGTTGTAAAAGTTTGTAAGAAACAATCTAAATCAGAATGGAGATAAAAATCAGAATGGAGTCACATTTATATTTTTTATAATTATATCACATTTTATATATGGTCTGCGGTGAAGCGCTCTTAGTAAAGCATAGCTCAGAAAGGAGATTTTTACTTTGGGTTTGAAAACCGGGTTGTATTTTCCAGAAGACAGTAGTTAAGTTACTCAGAGAGTTCCTTCGCGGTTCGCACAATAAATGTTGAACTTACTTTGTGCGTTTCTTTGGAATTTCGATTTTAAAACGGCGTCCTTTTGCCGAGGTTCTCCTTGTTTGGCGGTAGAACGAATATATCCCGGCGAGCATGACCCAGGGTATCTCATACCCTGTAACTTTTTAAAAGTTGTGTAATTTCTAAGATTCTCGCTTGGCAACTCTAGCGCGCTCAGTAGCTGGAGGGAGGGGCGTGCGGGGCGGGATAGTGGCGTGATCGCAGTGCTGCGCGGGACACCGGCGGAGATATACGTGCGCAAACGTGTCGAGGGTATGTCACACCCTGCCTCATGCTAGACGTATTTTTTTTACGTAAAAATTTTAGAGTGAATTATTATCGTTTTATTAGTTTTGGTTTATTGTTTTTTGAGTTTTGTTGTGATTTTAGATTGCGGTATAGTAGTTTGTTTATTTTTTTGAGTTTTTCTTTATTGTTTTTAGTTTTTGCCTCGAAATGGATCTCGACAGGGAAGAAGAACGGATCCGTGCCATGCTAGAGGAGACAACGACGGATTTTTCAGGCGATGAATCCAGTTCAGAGCAGGAAACGGATCATTGCAGTGAACACGAAGTGGGTTCTTGGACGGAGCAAGAAGGTGACGATTCAGATAATATTTTATCTAACTCCAGACAGGAAGAAGCTGTAGGAAATGAATCCGGTAACGACATGGAGGACGATTTACCGTTGTCACTAATCAGGCAGAGAGCCACAGCTTCTCGGCAAGTAAATGGCCCTTTTTATAAATCTAAAGATGGTACTAAGTGGTACAAAAGTGGTCCGCGTCCAAACGTGAGGCTTCGATCAGAAAACATTGTAACCGACCATGCTCGAGTGAAGAATACTGCAAGGGATGCTGCTACAGAATATGAATGCTTCAATATTTTTGTGACTCCAGACATGCTTCAAGAAATCTTGATTCACACTAATTATAAAATTCGCCAAAGACAGGCAGATAATAAAAATGAGAAAACTCCTTCTTACATTCAGGAAACCACTTTATGCGAGTTGAAAGCTTTTATTGGTTTACTGTATTTAGCTGGCGTCATCAAGTCTAATCGACAAAGTTTGAAAGATCTTTGGCGAACTGATGGAACTGGTGTAGATATCTTTCGCACCACAATGTCATTGCAAAGATTTCAATTCCTTCAAAATGCCGTTCGTTTTGATGACAAATTAACAAGAGAGGAGCGTAAAAAAATTGATAACATGGCAGCCTTCAAAAACATTTTCGACCGGTTTGTTCAATGCTGCCAGAATGCGTACTCTCCGAGTGAGTATCTAACTATTGACGAGATGTTGATGCAACTTTTTTACACCTCATGCTCGCCGGGATATATTAGATTGGGCACTTCCATTGCGCAGTCTCCAAAATGTAACACAAATGTAATGTAAATGACAAAAGTTAAAAAAACTGATTGTACTGAATGTTTTGCAAGCAAGCTTGCAAACTAATTAAGGGTGCCGGGCTGCCCGTGGGGTGCCCGGATGCCCATGGGGTGTCGGGATGCCCGTGGGGTGCCAGGCTGCCCGTGGGGTGCTAATAAAAAGTATACAATAAACTTCTTCTCTTTACCATGTACAGAATTGGATCTGTTACAGTTTTATTATAAGTATAGATATTTTTATTGTATGATGTTACTAAATAGTATGCTTTTCGCAAGACGTTGCTTCGTACCAAATTTTAAGATTCTGAGTTCACGGGAAGTACCCTGTAAGTTTTGATTCTCTCGCGAGTGTAGAAAATTTGTGGCATAAACGGCTGTATCTTTTGATTGCGTTTGCTTAGAACTTCTTTTTTTACAGCTCGCAAATGACAGTAGACATAAGTATTTGATATGAATTTCAGCTTGATAAAAAAGACCGAAATAAGATTGAGAACCCCGGTTTTAATTCAGCTTAGAAGGTGGGACCTAATAATTACAAACCGAAAGAAAATTTTGGGGTTCCGTTTGCAACTAAACTTAATACGGAATTCTCCAATCTAAAAAAGATTGGAGAATTCCGTATTAAGCGTAATAACATGTCCCCAACATGCCTGCAACTTAATAAAACCCTATATATACACCTATATAAGCATATATACGAGCGGTGACTCGGTGGAGTTGTGTTGTCGACAGCGGCAAACAACATCCTTGTCATCCAAAAAAAAACAATGCGCTTAGAGAATAACAAAATTTGTTCGTCGTGAAAAGAGGTCACGTGTGGGTACCGACGTTGATTTCGTGAACACAGGCCTTATTATTCTTTGTAGAAACCCTAATTGTTTCACAATGAGCTCTAGAGAACAATACCCACTTTAAAAAGTTCCAAAAGAGTCCTTAGAAGGGTTAATTTTACTCAACTACGTCACGTGTCCTGGCTTTATTAAACGTGTACACAAATTTGCAATGATTAATTAAGACAGAAGGTTCACGGAGTTCAGGTGAATGCTCGGCTGGCTATGTACCACCCTCAAGTACAAAACCTGTCGTCAAGAACCTAACAGTGTGTTCCGGCAGAAGTCCTTGAGAGAGCCAGTAAATTACTGGCACATGAGACCTAACAACTGTATGTCTCAGAATGACGGGCGCAGTGCAATTCGTTACTTGACGAAATTTCGAATAATAGAGGATATAATCAGAGGTTACAGCTTAAGATCAGGTACGCGTCGTCAAAAAAAAAACTACACCTGTCGCTCTTGGTATAGAAGAAAACCTTAGGCATTTAGCACCAACCATTACCAAAAAAAATGCGTTTATCGGTGATATCGTTCTAATATATATATATATATATATATATATATATATATACACATTTTATTTCTCAACTAGTTACAATTATGTTTCGTATATCATAAATCATAATATATTACTACCATAAATCTATTTCATAATTACATGTAAGTATCCAAATCCCTGTACCCTTAACTGTGTTACAGGGTTACAGTTCCTTCCCATAAACTATTAAAAACTAATTAAATTCATTATTAATTTTTTAATTATTCATTATGGTGATGGGCGCAGTGCAGTTCGTCACTTGTGATGAAATGCATCTGTTATAGGCAGAGGATACCGCTTAACATCAGGTGGGCCTCGCGCTTGTTCCATCACAAGAACATAAAAAAAAATAAAAAATATTATACAAAAGGTGCGAAAGATGTGTGTTTGATTGTGTGTGTGTGAAGAAGTATGTATATGTGTGCGTGTGTGTGTGTATGTGAACGTACCGTGAAGTTGAGAGTTTGTGTAGGGTGAAAGTTCGTGAAGACTATTTCTGTGTGTGGTTATGAATCTGATGGTCGACGAATATAACAATCAATAACAATCATAAACAAACATATACAAACGGCCCAGCGTATATGGGGTGCATCACTTTAGTTACGAGCACGGTGATCCTGCTTTATCTTAGTTTGTGAATAAAACTTGTTTAGTTATGAACCAGTTATGGCTCAGTGGCATTGGCTATGGACTGCCGCGCAGCAGGTCCATGGTTCGAATCCGGCCGCGGTATTGAGTTTCACCGCATGGTGGAAGGGCATTTTGCGAATGCCAGCCTGGCTAGCGACCAGCCTCAAGTAGAAAATCTATCACCAAGCACCTAACGGTGTGTTCCGGCAGCTGTCCATGAGAGCCAGTGAAATTACATGCATATGAGACTAACAACTATGTCTCAAGGTGACGGGTGCAGTGCAATACGTGACAGACGAAATGCATCTGTTATAGGCAGAGGTTAGTCCGCTTAACATTAGGTGGGCCTCGAGCTTGTACCAACACAACATAAAAATAAATCTAATTTGAAATTAAAACGAAACCGTTTTAGTAAACATTGCGAGATGACTTACTTGAATAAGCCGAACAACCTATGACGCTAAGTGCTGACAGTGCCCGCAGTACGAAACGAGCCGTCAACGCGGGCATCCTGAGCTATCATTGTAAAATACCACCGGATATGGTCGAAACTACTATCATTGGGCCTACTACATCTGACTTAGGCCCGATTTCATCAATGTAGGGCTAACATTACGGCTAACGCGGATAACCTTATACTAAGAATAATTAAAATGTGTAAGACCTTTGGTATCGTAGAACGTCAAACGTAGTAGCAGATTTTAAATTTGTAGGATTTGCTTCGTAAAAAAAAATTAATTCCTTGTTTTGACTTTTATGACATGTGACAGCAGCTGTAGATACAGAAGTGGTATGTTTTATCAGCTGTAGCAAGGTGGCCATATTTATTTTTAGTTTATGGAGATATCCGTCAAGTTTAACGGTATACATTTTTAATCTTGGATTATATTTTTACCTTTGCAACGGCTGTCTGCCTGACGTCACTTTTCATCAAAGTCAATATCATGACAAATTTAAAATCTTGCAACATCATTGGACGTATTTGCTGACAAAGGCTATCACATTTTAATGGTTATTAGTATAAAGTTATCCGTGTATTCTTTAATTTAATCCTAGATTTGTGAAATTCGGCCTAACTCTTTAATCATTATTATTTTAATACCCAATTCTCAAACCAATCTAGTTAGACAATAAGATCTAATATCTTGGAATTAAATTAAAGCAGGATGACTTAATTATAAACTGGTCTAATCTAATTGACTGGTCGGCCGGAGGTTCACTTTACAAATATTGTTTATTACATGCTTGGTTGGTTTATGTTCGGGCAACAGTTTCCATCGTAGGCCTCGCCTGCTACCAATTTCAGCAACATCACGATGTAGTTGAAAGGTACTATTTGTATGATAAAGCAGTAATGATCGCCTGATGTAGTTGGTGGTCCGCCGGGTGCCGCTCCCCCGCCCGGGCCCCCGCCCCCGCCCCCTGCGCCTCGGGCGGGGAGCATGCCGTCTCCGTACGCGGCTGGCTCTTCCGCCGCCTTCAACGCAGCCTCGCTCCTCGCACAGAGTGAGTCTACCATGTATCCACTACCTATCTACAGTACCTGGCCAATGTCGTTAATTATAATATATCGCTTTTCATTAAATTGACACCAATTTTTTTATACCTAAATCTTAGCATTATACTTATTTTGACGTTATGAAGTCGTATATACGTATCTAGAAATTCTGATATTACGCATTATCGCTTCGCAGGCGTTAAGACGTAGCTGTGGTGCAATGTAAGCGCTTCTGTTACCTTATCGTATAGGCTTGCATTCAGCGATGCAAAAATAGGTCATGCGTGTCGATTGATGTTTTTCTCAAAAACTTTAAAAGTAAGAAGAACGAATCTCTGGTTTGAAGACTACATTTTCCTTCTGCGAGTATTCATTTCGCATATGTAACTGAGGTTGATTCCAAATAACACAAAACATTACGGAGTCATTATTGTAAAAAAAGTACATTTATGTAGTTTTCTTAGAATAATTTGGCAATGATTTAGTTAGGCAGAGCTCTTCTTGATTCAAAATTACAATAGTATTGTTTTACAATTCCGACATTAGTCTGAAAACAATGATTTTCTGTCATCAAACATTTTACGAAGTGCGAGTCAATAAGGATTATCTGACAATTAGTAGTACCTCTTTCTATTTCTAAGTGCATAATACCTTAGTTCACTGAAGAGAAATGTCGGGCCAATTACTACTACATATTACAACAATATCGACTAGTTATAATTATCCCACAACTTCAACATTTTGTGGCCCTTTTTACTGAAAAACTATCACGCCTATAGATTTGTGCTTTAACATAGTAATTTAACTTCATATCTAGTTGTGTTATCTGTCAAGAAATATATAATCTAGACGTGGTTTCTGTCAAAAAATATATAATCTTATTAGCATTATAAAAATGAAAAACAATTTTATATTCATCGGATATAATATTATTGAACTACTAACGCCATCTGTTAGAAAACCAAAAAGTTAACATCGCTGCACTCAATATCAACCCAAATACATCGTAGTTAATCCATTTAATATTAGATGACACCACTAGAATCAGGTTGTAAAATAAACGCTTGCCCTCACGAAGCTTAGCTTTTTGCTAGCTCAAATAAATTACATTAAAATTATAATAACATTAAAAACGTACACTTTGTGAACGAAGTACGTGTCAAAGCGTAATGTTCAAAACATAGATACAATAAAAAATACAAAAAAACACAATTTTGGCCAGGTACTGCAGCCTTTAGAAGTAGTGCTCACAGATGTAGATGCTACCACAGTATTTATTTGCATATCCTTAGATACTTTTAAGCCTCTTTTTAACCTAGATATTTGTTTTGTTTGCATTTTTTGATATATTAGGAGTACTCCACATGGGCAGTTGGTCCCTATTTCTGGGAATATAATTATTTGGTTAAATTTGTTATATCATCGGTTACTTTTGAATATAAGGGATGTCTGTGTAATAAGATAAATAAATTGCAAAGCAAGTCAAACATTGGCGGTAGATTCTGTTAAAACGTACATTCAATTTAAGGTGCCGTAATGTCTGTTCAAAGTGACACATTTATGGCGAAGACTGACGTTGCATCGATGATTTATATTTGACGAGAAGTGACGTAGTTTACTTCACGGACAGAAAATATAGCGCCCATGTGTGGAAACTCTTAAAAACCTGTTAACATAAGCCTTTTAACCTGATCTTTGCTTTTGTTTGCATTTTCCTATTTATGAGTAGTACTCCACATGGGCATTTGTCCTTAATTTTGGGAATAAAATATTTAATTGGTTAAATTCGTCTTTTTCTTGGTTTCTCTTGAATGTAAGAGATATTTGTTATTAAAAAAAAATAAGTTAAAAAATAAGCCCCTGGATGGCGGCAGATTACGTACATTTGATTAGAGGTACGGTAAGCTCTACACGAAGTGACCTACTATTGGCGAATTCTGACGTTACTTTGATGAAAAGTGATATTTGGACGAGCAGTGACGTAATTTATCCCCATGGATAATGGAAGCTGAGACAAGGGAAGCGCCCAAGTGTGGTAACTCGTAAATAATGTTAAGCTAAGCTAAGACTGATATCTTCTTTAATAACTTATTTGGCTTGCTAACCAACTCATATTTGTAGAGACATTTAGTTGTAGAATTTTAGACAGACCTTGCCTATCTGGGTTTAAATTTACTTATTACATATACTAGGGGATCCCTAGTTTTAAAGTAATTGTCAAGTAACGATTGGAAAACCATAAAGAATAATTGCGGACGGTACGTATCAACAAGAATTATGATAAGAGTGGTCCGTAGGTATAATTGGAGATTTCACAGAAAACTACTTTATTTCTTTATTCAGATCGTCTAAAATGTTGTAAAATTTTGATAGTACACACATAGAACTTAGCTCTTCAACTACGGAAAAAAAAAAAAAATAATTAAAAATGGATTAGATAGTAATTTCACTGGGGAAAGTGAAATTACCTATTGGTTCTGTCAACTAAAGTCTCATTGTGACGAGGGCAGTGCAGTGTCAAAGAGAACGAGGATGGTGACAATGCAACTGTACTGAACACAGAACAGGCGTGACCACGTCAGGCGAGTGACCTGTCGGTCTCAGCGCATCCTGACTTTCAGTATACATACTCCATTTCATCCCTGCGTTCTCCGCAATTATTTATATACGTCTATAAGTCATGAAGTTTCCAAGAAAAAATATATCCTGAAGATGTTATTCAAAATCGATTGGGACAAGTCTAGAAACATTTCCATAAGGATATGTAATCTGGAAATGTAACATCTTCAAATAATTCTTTAAGTCAGTTTGGAGAGGGTCTGTTACACAGCTAGATAGAAACAGCAAGCAAATATAGTTTATGCAATGCAAATCACTCATATTGTCGTCACAAATATTGGTTAGGTCGATTGGGAGAGTTATTGACTCTGAGCTGAGAGCGGCTGATAGTAAAATTATTGTTTTCTGTCGAAAATATTTTGATATCGAAAGAAAACTCAGTTATTTATACAAAAATAATATTTCATAACGCTCATCATTTGTTTTACTGAAACAGTTCAGCAATATCATTATTGAAATAAAATGTTTTTTTTTTTGTGTGAAGTGAATTATAATTTTTGTAAGAACAGCACCTTGTTCACGTATGTTTGGCAAATAAAGGGTCATTCATATATGATGGCTTATGCCGTGGGTATTGGCTTATGTGAGGCTTATGTTATGGAAGCCCATAAGAACTTGCCGAGCAATCGAACAAAGAATGAATAACAGTACTCTGTGCCTAATAATATGAGCTGCGATAATGAAGCCGCCTATCAACCAAGCTATTTAGCGCGGGTATTATACTTGAAACTATATAATAATTTGTTATTTTGGAAAGCTTGTTTATAAGCGGAAGTTTGGCGGAAACTATGATGATAAACGTAATGTAATTTATAGTGTTTTAGAAAGATATATTTTGCTGTTTCGATAAGGATCAATTTTAGGTGTAGATGCGTTGTCCAAAGTTTGATGACATGTTTCGCATTTTTATTGTTCTTCATTAATAATAATTACTCTAGATAGCTGCATTGTTTGTCAACAACTGTCGCTGAAATGAGTGTTCCGAGAAATTGACCCGAAGAGTTGGCCTACTAATATACTTTTCGGAACCTATTAATTTTCTGTTTGCTACATTATGTTATCTGTTGCTTACTGAATTTCGGGATCTAATTTGGGTATGCATATAGTTCCCGTCTTAGGAATATAAAGGACTGTTTCATATCCTCGTTAAATGCAATTAAGTGAAATAATGAGGTGATTTAGCGGCATGCCACTCACGTCGATGTGGGTCGGGTGTTGCTGTACATTAGGCGTACATCTGGGTTCTTATACTACCAACAAGAGGATTCCTTTATTAGTTGGTCATAAAGCCGAAGTTTAAATTTTCTACAATAAATATGTTCTAGTACAGTCGTTTGTGTGGTACAAAAAAAAATGGTCACTGTGTGTTAGGGAAAACATAGTACCAACCCCTCATTAGTGTGATAAGGGTGGGTAAAAGATGATGCCTTCATTTTGGAAATATTCTTAATCCTACAAAACATGTAACCCTTCTTTGCATGTGCCAGACAATATGAATTATGTAGTAGCTGTATTTTAACCTTGATCCCGTCTCCTTGATCCTTTGCATTGTGTTCTGAATGTGTACTGCCTATTACAGACTATAGTGATATACTTCTCAAATATTAACCAAAGAAAAGATCTATCGAAGGAAAATAAATGCTAATAATATAATATGTAGGTTAACACACAAGTAAGAGATGATACTAAAGATTTTATATTTACAAATACTTAGAGTGCAAAATTTTCGACGGGAATCGTAGAACACTGTTTTAAGTTTTAACAAAAGAGTTTGCTAATAACCTATAAATTTTCTTTGCTTTGAGAGGTCTGTTTGGTTTTTAGTATTTTACCTAGTGTTTTTTTGTAGTGTATTTAATGAGGGCTTACAACTTATATGAAATATTTTTTAATAGTTCGTGTTTGATTTTGAGAGTCTTAAATTTGGAACCTGTATAGTAGTTTTAGGAATATCTGCAGGAAGATATATTAAACTTAGGCATACGTTGCTGTTCTATAGGAAGAAGATAACGGAATAGTACAGCATAAAATTTATAAAACAGTAGGTAGGCATGATTCAGAGTAGACAATATCGTTGATTTCCCCCAAGTGAGATAACAAAAGTGTTTGCTTGTCTTTTTGTTGACTTTCTGTTTGTTTTTTATCGGTGTAATTATTGTCACTAATTCATTATTTGTAGATATATACTTGTGCTAGCCCTCATTAGATTTTTGTAGTATTTTAGCAGAAAAATGTATGCCATGCATTTGACCATTTCTCTTGGTAACAATTCTTTCTACGCACTACCAAGCACTTATTACACATATTACCTGTTATTTCTTTTCCTATTAAAAGACGTTATACAATAATTTTGATGAGATGTCTTCCGATCCGCAGTGGAAATGGCCGGCATGCCGGGCATGAACTCGTACCTTCTGCAGAACTTGAACCATATCCTTGCGTCCGGCATGGGCGGCCCGCTTGCTGGTATGTTGGGCCAGTTCGGGCAGCTACCGGCCTGGGGTCAGGCTAAGCCTGGCATGTGGCAACAAGACAAGGTACCCTTCTTTATTACTGTCTGTAGGATAATACATTTTGTGTATAAATGAATATGTTATTGTTTTTGAAACGTTATAGAATATTTTTTTTCTATTTCAATAGTATTACAAGCACCAAATTACATTATTTATGTATTTTGGGGCCATAATATTTTCGGTATTTTATATGTTTGTATTTTAGTAGCAGTAGAATTTATTATACGAGTTCGTCCGGGGAGTTAGTGGCACTATATCTATTTATACTGCTAAAGAGTCCGCATTACTGTGTACGAGTTTGAATGATACCATTCAGAAGTAACCATACGGTTACTTCTGAAATTACAGGCACATTTTTTTTACTGCCTGTAATTTGAAAATAATTAAATTGTATTTCTATTGCATCATTCGAGTTTGGGTGAACGTTTTATATAAAATATCAAAATTTAATTTAATGAACTCATTCGGCCTACGTGCTACCCTTGACATACAGCTTCTACAGACAGACAGACAGACAGCAGAGTCTTATTAATACGGTTATTTCTGACGTATCTTATGTAAATATTCGTTTACAGATGCCTGGAGATGAAGAAGAGGTAGACGACGAAGAGATGGGCGTGGCAGAAACGTATGCAGACTACATGCCTCCAAAACGTACGTCAGCCATAGTAACTGCACGGTCTACTATTGTCTTAACAAGACTACTTTGTAGGACCTATTTCACCGATCTAGGATTTAATTAATATCTAGATAACTTTTTTTTTATTGCTGATAGGTAAGCCTTTGACCACAAGCTAACCTGATGGTAAGTGATGATGCGGTCGAAGGTTATAACAGGCTTAACCTAGAATTAATGGCTTTCAAGGACAGCCGACGGAACACACCGTTAAGATGCTTGGTGACAAATTTTCTTAAGATGATTGATTTTCAGGAGTAGCTAAAGCGGATAGACAAAAATGGTCGTCATGTATCAATCATGTGATAACCAAGATAGAAACAAAAACGTATGGAGTCGACAATCATGTACAAATTATGTTAGAGCAATTTATTATTGATGTATCTGTAGAAAGCTCATCAGAAGGAAGCGATGACGATAATTTTTAAAATTACAAGAATTGTATAAAAACTGTTTCATTTATATGTTTTAGTCCATAATATACATACAGGAAATTGGGATATGCTAAGTATGCAAATTTTATTCATAAAATAATAATATAGTATTCTCTACAGTTAATTTTGGAAGTATTCGATTTGAACGGGCCTTAACAATTTCAAAACAATAACAAAGGCATTGGCCTCACCCCGATCCTTGGTCTCAATATAAGAAATGTGCGAGAGACATACTCAGTACTCGTTTGTTAAAAAAAACAGACTATAGAGTTCATCTGATCGAAAGAAGTGTTTTATCAAACACTTAACTCTCGCAGTGATGTCGCTACCAAACTATATTTATAAATATGATGACAAGCACTATCGCGTGCTGAGCGAAAATCACATTTACAAATTATTTGAGCACAAAATTGTTTTTTCCCGGGCGGAAACCGAACCCGTGTCCTCCGATTACACGATGGATTACACCACTCGGCTACAAATACTCGATCGAGCCGAAACAAACTGTCATAATGTTACATTAAAATATATAAAAAAACTTGTTTATTTTTTCAGTGAAACTTGGTCGTAAGCACCCTGACCCGGTCGTGGAGACAGCTTCTCTATCTTCAGTGGAGCCGGTAGATGTGACGTACAAGCTGAGCCTCCCCGACGAGACCATTAGGAACGGTCTACTGTCTGCGCTGCAGCTGGAAGCCGTCGTGTACGCCTCCCAGGCGCATGAGCACGTACTGCCCGATGGAACTAGAGCGGGCTTTCTTATTGGTAAGACTTACGAGATTCCGCGTTCAGGAGCAGTTGTTTTTAATATGATTGTGATGGAACAAGCACTAGGCCAACCTGATGTTAAGCAGTATCCTCTGCCTATAACAGATGCATTTCATGACAAGTGACGAACTGCACTGCGCCCGTCACCTAGAGACAAACTTGTTAAGTCTCATTTGCCTGTAATTTCACTGGCTCTCAAGGACTGCTGCCGGAACACACCGTTAGGTGCTTGGCGACAGGTTTTCTACTTGAGGATCGTCGCTAGCCAGGCGGGCATTCGCAAAATGTCCTTCCACCATGCGGTGAAGCTGAATCCAGCGGCGGCATTCGAACCATGGACCTGCTGCGCGGCAGTCCATAGCCAATGCCACTGAGCCATCACTGCTTCAAAACCGAAAAAAACTTATGTAAAACTGACTTTTATTGATTGTTGTTGTTCTTTAGATAATGGACTAATAATGCCAAGTTTGACGCTTGTATGTAATACCGTTTGTACAATAGAACAAAACTAAAATATATCGACTGTGAACTGGCAAATCTTTTATCACACAATTTATGAAAAACTATGTGACGAAAAAATCAGATAGGCGTTATGCCAGTTGACAGTCGATATTCTTAAAACATATTACGGTCCCTTTCAACGTCGGGCAGACAAAAAGCCAAAGCTTAGTAATAGAGTCTCGTCTTCCAGTACGGATCCCGGAAAAGGCGAGGTCTTGAATGACTTAACATACTGAAAATGATAATCTGATGATGATAAAGACTGAAAAAAGTAAAGTCAGTAGGAGGGATATCGTTGTTGCGACGTTAAGATCTCATATGTGTCACTTTTGTCAAAATCTATGTTTGACCCCAGTCCGTTCTATATTTAGAAGCTATATCGAATGCAAAAACTCTCATATATATACTCTATCAGCCGAATCGTCCACTGCTGAACACAGCGTCCCCTATTAAGGGGGTATTTGCCATAATCCCCACGCTTGGCAGGCGGTTTGGGGATCGCAAAGTAAGATGGAAGTTCCTTAGAAGGCGCTGCTGCCCCACCTTCCAGTATTTTTCTCTTACGACACCCACGGGATGATATGGGGAGGTGCAATACTAACCCGGCACCCCACGGGGTTTCATGTGCTCATATGTATACGACGTTTTAATCGTTATTTGTTTACGATATTAAATATCTCCAGTGTGATACTATGCAAGTGAAAATCCGTGTTATCTGCCTCCAGGAAAAACGTGTTACTTAAGTGTGTTTGATTTGTTTGCAGGTGACGGCGCTGGTGTTGGTAAAGGCCGTACGATAGCCGGCATTATCTTCGAGAACTATCTGAAAGGCAGGAAGCGCGCCGTCTGGGTGTCCGTCTCTAATGACTTGAAGTACGACGCAGAGAGGGACCTCAGGGACATTGGAGCGGGGAAGATTGAGGTCCATCCTTTGAATAAGGTGAGTGATTATTTGAAAGATTGACGCGTGGTAAACGATACACAGAAATTGTTTAGGATGTAAAAATATATCTGCCAGCGGGACTTTCACCCGCAACCTCAGAAAACCATCCTGGTGCATTTCCAATTATGCTTTGGAAGCAGGTTCCTGGACAGTAAAATTCTGCCAGGACTTTTTAGCGTTGACGATTGGCTAGTAAATATCTTAAAGCACATTTTACTTAACATTAGGGCTGTCGACAAAGGTCTAACCTATCAGTTATAAAACGTTTTTACCGTTGTAGGTCTCTTCAGCAAGAGTCCGTCTGGTAGGGTACCACACAGTGTTTAGATACTGGTCGTAATTCTGCTATCCACCAGAAAATAACTAAAATTAAGCTTAATATATATATATAAAATTCTATTCAAGCTAAAATCCAAGTTGGTATAACACATAATAACTATAATTCTGAAAACATAAATTGAATTGTGCCTATTATATGTTAAACCGACTTAAAAAAAATTTTTAATTTTGACTGTATTTATTATTTATTTTTTGCCTCAAAACTCCTAACAGAGTACCGTTTTTATGTTTTTTTTTTATATTCGAGATTGCTTGTCATAAGGTCTCATTTAAATTTGGTGGGATTTGATAGTAGTATTTGAGTTATCCCTAATAATGCGTATTTTATGTTTAAAGTACATTTTAATGGGTTACCAACAATTTAGATGACGACTAAATTTACTTAAATCACACGCAATTTCACAGAATAAATATAATTTACATACAAATTATATTATTTTAACGGGGCTCCCTTTTGCCCTATGGTAGTTGAATTCCATTAAAGGGGCTTCGTTCTGCCCTATGATAGTTGAATGGCATTAACGGGCCTCTGTTTTGCCTTATGATAGTTGAATCTCACTAACGGGGCTCCGTTATGCCCTATGGTAGTTGAATCCCATTACCGGGCCTCCGTTTTTCACTATGATAGTTGAATCTCAGTAACGGGGCTTTGTTCTGCCCTATGGTAGTTGAATCACATTAACGGGCCTCCGTTTTGCCCTATGGTAGTCGAATCCCATTTACGGGCTTCCGTTTTGCCCTATGGTAGTTGAATCACATTAACGGGCCTCCGTTTTGCCCTATGGTAGTCGAATCCCATTTACGGGCTTCCGTTTTGCCCTATGGTAGTTGAATCACATTAACGGGCCTCCGTTTTGCCCTATGGTAGTCGAATCCCATTTACGGGCTTCCGTTTTGCCCTATGGTAGTTGAATCACATTAACGGGCCTCGGTTTTGCCCTATGGTAGTCGAATCCCATTTACGGGCTTCCGTTTTGCCCTATGTTAGTTGAATCACATTAACGGAGCTTCGTTTTGCCCTACGGTAGTTTGATATGAATTTGTGCGCGACCAAACCCTAAAGCGTTTTTGATTTAAACATGAATTTAGTTTGGGATACTTTAAAAATTAGGTTGTTTACGTGTTTGGAACAGTTCAAATATGCGAAGATATCGTCCGCGATAAATGGCAACGTGAAGAAGGGCGTCATCTTCAGCACGTACTCGGCGCTGATCGGCGAGACGTCCTCGACCGCCACCAAGTACCGGACGAGGTTCAAGCAGCTGCTGCAGTGGTGCGGGGAGGACTTCGACGGATGTGTATCCTTTACATATTACATATATACAAAGATATTACATTGTACTTTTGCATTGCTACACAAAAGGACTCCTATAGACCTAAATTTTGTAGTGATCGTTTATTGACGCAATTACTTTGACTATGTCCAAGGTTTGTATGGTCTATTCTGACTGATGTCACTATATCGGCATATCTACGAAAGGGTTTCGTGTGTGTAAATTGACTTTTATTTGTTACTTAATTACAAGCATGAAATGACTTAACGCACGTGATGATTAGGGCCGCTTTTGTGTGACAACTTCAAACCGAAGCGTGACGGCATACGACTAGCTTGCCTTTCCACTGTACGAAAAAAATGGTGCGTCTACACAGGAAATTTTATTGTAGTGCCAGCTTCCCATGCTCAGAAAAATCATGCTTGAATACTGATACGGACTTTCTATCCAATGATTGGAGAAACAATAGCTCCTAATGGGTATTTGTAAATAAGCTAATCTGATATTGAAAAAGCTTTTTTGAAGCAGTGATGGCTCAATGACATTGGCTATGGACTGCCGCGCAGCAGGTCCATGGTTTGAATCCCGCCGCGGGCTTGGGCTTCACCGCATGGTGGGAGGGCATTTACCAAATGCCGGCCTGGCTAGCGACCGCCCTTAAGTAGAAAATCAGTCGACAAGCACCTAACGGTGTGTTCCGGCAGTTGTCCTTGAGAGTCAGTAATTCTGGATTAAGCCTGTTAACATCTCGACCACGCCATCACTTACCATGAGGTGAGATTGAGGTCAAAAGCTTTCCTATCAGCAACAAAAACAAAAAAAAATGCTTTATGGTGTTACGTTAGTTTTGTTTTAGTTTTGTAAGGTTTTATGCATTATTTAATTCCTAAGTCTCTCTACAAGTACGTAAATATCACGGTATAAAACACAATTTTTACAATGATTGTCCGTTAACTAACGCCGTGTACAGATCGTGTTCGACGAGTGTCACAAAGCAAAGAACCTCTGTCCCGTGGGTTCGGGCAAGGCTACAAAGACCGGACTAACGGCGTTGGAGTTGCAGAACAAGCTGCCCAAAGCGCGCGTAGTGTACGCCTCCGCCACCGGCGCCTCCGAGCCCAGGAACATGGCCTACATGGTCCGTCTGGGCATATGGGGAGAAGGCACACCGTTCCCCACATTTATGGACTTCATTAACGCCGTAGAGAAGAGGTTGGTTCTTTTTCATCATACTCGCACGTAAACAGTATCTAAACATACAGGTTAACTTGGCCGTAATGCCCTATATGAAACCATCGAGCTTTCTTTTTGTGATAAAACCCAAGGTCGGTAAGTATTTTTTTAAAATTTATAGCAGAGCACACGGGTCGTGCAAGTTCAAGCAAGGAGCTTACACGCAATTGAAAAATTGTGTAAATGTTATCTAAACAGGAATTTTATTCCAATCTCGCTACATGTTACTTAAATACTCAAATAATGTTATTAATAATCGATTCCAATAGTTTTTTGTATCAAAACAGGGAATTTTTTTTTACACCGTCATTGCTGTTTACCTACGTAAGTATTTGTTCCCTTAACGTTTTTGAACGAAACATTTGCAAAAAGCCCGCCATAAATAGCACAGTTCCTCACTTTTCTGTCCTTACTGTTTTTTTTTGCTGATGTATTTGCCCTTGTTGAAGTCATTACATTTTTAAGATTTATAACTTAAACGGTGTTTGGTGAAAATTGAATATATAATATAAATATGTATCGACAGAGGCGTGGGTGCCATGGAGATAGTGGCGATGGACATGAAGCTGCGAGGCATGTACATCGCGCGGCAGCTCTCCTTCCACGGCGTCACCTTCAAGATAGAGGAGGTGCCTCTCAGCGAATCCTTCAGGGAGACTTACGACAAATCAGTCGCACTGGTAAGTTAATATTTCTTGTCTTTGCTCTTATCCCAGATTAAAATCCCCCGTTATATGTTACAATGTTTCTATGAGTCATTAAAAAATACATGATAATAAGTATATGATCATTTTGAAGCGCTCGTAGCGAAATTTACTTAGCTGTTCTCAACCGATCAGCAAAGTTAAGCAACGTCGCCCGCGGTCATGAGTTGGATGGGTGACCGCTAGTGACATTACTACTGAGTGTTTCCGTGCTTCGGAGGGCACGTTAAGCCGTGGTTCCCGATTGTTGTCTTAGGATGGCAGTCGTTATAGCATGGTGGTAGGGCATTTTGCGAATGCCCGCCTGGCTAGCTACCACCCTCAAGTTGAAGGATCTGTCGTCAAGCACCTAACGGTGTGTTCCAGCAGCTATCCTTGAAAGTCAAAGTATATTTATTGCTGAATTACATGTGTAAAATGATATTATAAACTATAATTGTTTCAATGTAATCTGCCTTTTAAGGGCGTGCAATATTTATTTTAGGTACATATAATAACAAATAATTGAATTATATAATTAAATTACACAATAAAATACGAAATAAAAATGTCAAATTAGAATTCAAATTAAATTACAGCGAAATATAAAAATTGGTCAATATGAGGATATATTAAAATTACCATTACCTACCTAATTATAATCTATGACATATATAAATTGAAAGTTTGCCTAAAAATATATAATAATTAATTAAATTTACTTATCTACAGAATTATCGTTCATAAATTCATTAATTTTGTAATAACTTTTGTTTAATAATATCGTTCGTAGCTTTCTCTGGAACAATGAGGTTGGCAATTCTCTCAATGAAAGAGGTCTTTTATTGTAAATAAATGGAGCCATGCTGAAGATGCTCTTGCGCATCAATGTTGTCTTAGGGTTACGAACGCAAACTTTATATTGATCTCGTCTATTACGACTGACGACATCAGACAGCCGACAGAATAGATCAGGATTGTATCTGACAAACATAGCCGTTTCTAAAATATCCAGCGAGGGTAGAGTTAAAATGTTATATTTATAGAATAAAGGTTTACAAGTATCGGTCATACGAAGGTGAAACCAGTACTTCTAGGTTAGCCTGAACAACATCTTCGACCACATCATCACCTACCATCAAGTGAGATAGTGGTCAAAGGCTAACCTATCTAGCATAAAAAACAATATAAAAAAAATAACAAAAAATATATTAACAACCTCTTTGGGTTGCCTTCTGCTAGTCCAAAGAAACATTTTGAGAATATTCTATTTTGTTTTGAATAAAAACATATTTTTGTTAATATATTTTATATATTTATTTTATGTTTTAATGCCTACTCCAAGCCAACAGCACACGCCGGTGCAACACTGGACCGCGCCGCGCTCCCTTTGAATAGAGTTTTGAATATTTACATCTAGCTAAGTAATAAAAAATATGAAATAATACATTACAGGCACTAGTGACTTTTGACATATTTATCATTTGTGCTTATTCCAGTGGTTCCGAACCTGGGGGTAAAACAGATTTTCTATGGGGGTAACAGAGGTAGTCCCTAAAATATATGAATAGACAGAAAGATAATATGATTTTATTTTACAATAAAATTATACCGCCGGCGCGGACTCCGTCCGTCAACGAGCACTGAGCAATGCAGTGGCTCATTTATACGAACGCGCGTTTTATTTGTTTCGCACCGCACACCTACATAATTATTTGGATTGTTTGAAGGTATGTAAACAGAAATATGATTGATCTATCAGTAATTATTTATTAATTGTTTGTTACAGTAATGTTCAAGTTTTATTCTATTGTTGATACATTTGAAACAATTTTTCACTATTGTTGTAGGTGACATTATATGACATGGCTTCTACATCCAGCAAAAAACGCTCCTTTAAAGAAGTATTTCTGCAGTGGAGTTTCACAAGTATTGTAGACAGGAATATGAAAAACCTCAGTGTGTTATATGCAATAAAGTACTTAATCAAGAGAGCATAAAACCGAGCAAATTAAAATAACATCCCAAGAAAGTTTACAAGGAGTTCGCAGATAAGGATTACATATTTAATATTTTAAAGGGAAAGAAAACATTCTTAAATTTTCGCGACTTGATTCTACCGGAAATATACAAACGGCGAATGAATCGTGTGTCTTCAAACTTCATATTAAATAGCTATTTAACCTCACACTATAGGAGAGGATCTCATCAACCCATGTTTGTGTGATGCAGTATCCCTAGTTATTGGCGAGCAACATGTAACCAAAGTTAAACAAATATCACGGTTCAAAGTCGCATTTCAGAGATGAGTTCGACCATTTTGGCGACTGTTATTTCTGAAATTAATGAAAGTCCCATGTACGCGCTACAGTTAGACGAGTCTACTGATATTGCTTCGTGTTCACAATTCTTGGTTTTTACTTGGTAAGATACACCGCTGTGCTTTGGCTGTTCCCCTTTACCCTTCCATCAGAGGCAGCGCTACGAACACCAGTTTATTCAAAATTTTGTGCGATGATGTTGGTGCCAAATTTATTGCTCTTTTCTACCACACAGAGGTATGTTGGTTATCAAGAGGGAAGGTTCTAGGAAGGGTATAACGAACTCCATGGAAAATAGCATTATTTTTAGAAAGTCAGGCAACATCGAAAGAAAAAGAGATTTTCATAAAAATAAAAGAAAAAGCATTTGTCGAAAAGCTGGCATATCTGGATGATTTTTTCCAGTGAAATTAATAATCCAGGGGTCGAAAATGGTCAGTAAAGTCAGTAAAAGTCAGTTTTTTTAACGTCGCACAGAGGGGTATTTCAGACATCTAGCTGGCCAAAATTATTTATCGCTCTTAATCAATTAGAAATGGTTCAGTATCTCATAAAACCTTAAATACAAGTGTATAAATACTCTTAACCTTCAGTTACAGGACAAATTCATACATTAAATTTGAATAAAGAGACAAAAAGATGCGGTAGAAAAAAAAGCGTAGTTTTGTATAAGAAAATATATTTTATAACACAAAATATTGTATAAATATAATTATAATAAACAACTATCGCAAAACAAATTTAAAAACTTAAAATATAAATAATAATTAGGCATGACTTTCTTCACATATTAACATTTCTAATGTTTCCTTCATAAAATGATTTTGTTTTATTTTTTAACAATTCTTCTTGATGCAAGGATCTGATGTTAACAACTATCTATTCAAAACATCTGTATTACATTCTAATCTGCTGAATTTTCTTGCAAAGTTTTGCCTGTATAAACGAAAATGTTTATTTCTTGCTTCTGCTGCTTCCTCAGATAATTGTCCTATTGGTAAAAGTGCATGTTCTATTACAGTAGCCCCATGCATTAAGATTTTATGCATAGTAGGCGTCATATTATGTCTACCATATAAACTAACATAAAGTGCGGCAGTCTCTGTAGTAATTTTTTTGAATTTTTCTGCGTCTATTTTGTACCCACATGAAATGCACTCAAGAATCACTTTGATTTTTTTGATAAAATTTATATCTAGACCTGTAATTTCAGCTGCCAACTCTGGATTTTCAAAAAATCTTCGACTGGTATTTCCGTCATTTGTATTGCCAAATCCAGCTTTAGGAAAATCTACCCGAAGACCTAGTTTATTTTTAAATTCGTTTTGAATTTTTTCTTTGTTTTTTTTTGTATTAGCAGTTTGTCTGCTTCAGATTTTGGTGGCAAATCTTGCACACCGAGCTTGTAGGCAATATGTAATAAATTTTCAAATAGCCGAATTCTGGCATGTAAAGTACATAAGCCGAACTTCAATGTATCTGTATTAACTATAACTACATTTGTTTTATTCAAATCGTTAAAATCTTTTGATGTTGCTCCACATATGTAACATCTCATTGTAGATTTTGTCCAAGTTGCCGCGTTGCACACTTTTGCATCTATCATTGTTAGCATCATTTTGGTTTTAACAACATATGATCTTCCACCGATTGTTACTGATATAGGTTCTAATTTTTTAGCTGCGGCTTCCACATTGTTGATTTCGTCGTTCGTTATATCAACTGTTTCCTTTAAAAATCGTATACGGATAGGTCTACAGTAGCGGGGCGATGATGGAGTTGTGTTATGCCATAATGTTTTATTTTTTTCCCCATACACTAAGCGTAGAGGCACAAATGAACTTTGAAAAATGTGCGAGTCGCATCCGCTATCATTTTCAAACTTTTGTTTGAACTGAGCCTGTTGTGAGCCATCACAACCCCATTTACAGATCATTTGAAGATCTCTCTCATTATCGCTAAGGGTTTTCAAAACGTCTTCTAAGTGAATAAGTAATCTTTCGGCAGTATGATTCATTATTCCTTGTAAATTCACTTCGGCACAGGTTTCGGTTACGCTAAAAAATTCATTGGAAGGATAACATTGTTTCTTATACAGCTGCAAAACTGAATAGCATGGAAGATTTCCTGTGGTTTGTCTGATCCTTTCATATTGGGACCTTGAAAGATTCGCATCTACAAACATTGCCAGCGCTTCTTCTGGATTGATATGCTTAACATGTGCCATGTCACGGTCTACTGACTTCCGGTATTCCTTAGCGCGGTCCCTATTTTCCGAAATCTCTTTCAAAATATTTGAAGCACTTCTATTGCCCTGGGCTCGCAATTCCATTTGAGCTGCATAAATTATTTTCTCAGGGCTATCCGACAAACGTATTGTCTCAGTTTTACGTCTTTTGCCTCGTTCACTAGTCTCTTCAAACGGTTTAGCGGGTCTACCTGCTCTTGTGGGTATTAGAGGTAATTCAAAAGTCCCATTCAGCCATTTTTCGTTGGTTTTTTTCAAATAGATCACTTCTATATTTTGCTGCTACCCATCGATGCTTCATTTCTGATTTCATGCGTGCAAAATTACGCTTTATGTCCTTTATTTGTTCTTCCGAGTACGACTTATGTGAAATCAAATAATTTTCAACATATTCTAATTGGTCGTTAAAATTGAGATCATTTTGTGATCTCATTAGACCAAATATCTCCTTGCGAGTCATTAAAGTACTTCCAGATGGCCCTGAAATAATAAAAACTAAATTAAATCAAAATTTCATTTTTTTTACATTTTTAAGTACGATATCTAAAATCGCTCCAGATGACGGAGTAGGAATTAGTAGGAACCAATTTTTTCCTTTTTTAAATGTAGAAAGTCTATATATTACGAATATATAAAAATTATAGCCGGGTAATGCCGGGCACTAAAACAAAAAGCCTCGTAAAACTAAATTTTCTTGAAAAAATTAGGGAATTAAACCGGTATTTATTCAAATGACGAAAAATAATATAATCCCGTCACAAAATTAAATATTTTAAATATGTAAAATAAGTCACTTACCAGCAGTTTCAGAATCCATAGCCAATTTTGGATTATTCACAACACAACATAAAATAAAAAATAGTTAAAATTGAGTTTTAAAGCACGAATATTGAAAATAAACAACCGCTTCGAGCAATGTCTCAGTTTCAACTGACTATATCTTGTTCAATTTGGGGTGGGTAAAAAAAATAACAATAGGGTTGGGTCGCCCAACTACCTGGCTCTTCTAGGAATGCGTTTTTTTTTACCTGAGCGTAATTCTGAGAAATGTAATTTTGGCCGGCTAGATCATGTAAAAACTCCTATGTGTTTTTAGAAAAAAACTGATTTTTACTGACCGACGCGTCGGTCAGTTTTTTCTAAAAATGGTCAGTAAAGTCAGTTTTTTAAAACAGCGCTTTACTACTGGAACCTGTCACAAAAAAGTGCCCACGTTATTTTCGCCATTTTTTCTCGCGTAATGTAACGTAAAGATTCAGTGATGTGATTTTATCCAGGGGGTTCTCAATTCAATTGCATGTCCGGTAATTGCTATTTGAGGACACAGGTTACGCGTTATTGCCACGAACCTATTCTTTCCTGTAGCAACAGCTACCCTTCCCTGAAGAGCGGTACTCCCGTACACCGCTACCCCAGCACCGCCGTTTGAAATAAATAATTATTGAACTGGTTAAAAAAAATTACAGGTAGAACCTTCGTTTATCTAACATTTTTTACGACGTCATTGATTTCTTCTAACCTCATTTTATTAAAAGAAATAATTCAGTGTATTTTAGACCAGTGCAGTTTGAAAATGGTGAAAAGTGAAAAAAATAAAAGTAGCATGAAACTCGTAGAAAGAGGAAGTGAATGTAACATTAGTGAAAGGAGCGATAATTCACGGGCGATCTGAGGTCGGGAAGGGGATGGTAAAAAATGGTTTATCTCGATTTCCGTCAAAACTAAAAGTCCTATGGAAAAAATATACGACATAGTTGTAGGTAATATAAAGAGCTACATCTTTTGTATTAACCCTTTTTTCCCTTAACATCAAAATTTATGAGAAAAATTCAAGCAACAAAGTTTTGGTTTTTTATTTTTATCTTATACAAACAAAAATACTTTTTTTACTAAATTGGTGAAAACTTACCTTTTTATGCCACAAAGAAACAGTAACTTTTTGATTTAAAAAAAATATTTTTTCACTTATTTTGACATAATATCGAAAAGGCGCACCCTAATTTTCAATCGAAAATTCTCGCGACAAAATATCGCCTTTTTTGTAAAGTAGGTGGGATTTTTGTTCGTTGAAATCTCTTCTTTCTGATAATGTTAAAAAATATATACATTAATATGATAAATGTTCCCAGAAAATTAAAAGAAAAAACCTCGAATCCGATTTTATCTTTATGTACAATTACAAAACGTAAGATTGGAATCTTCTTTAAATTATTTGCAGATTTTTGCGACAGAGACACTTTATTGCGATTTTAGGATAACTTGTATACTTCAGGCCTACGGATAATTTATTAATTTTTAATTTAGATGGTTTTGAAACAACGTAAATCACCCGAGTGTAGTGTGTGTAAGTGAGCAATTTGCTCACGAGATTCATACGGACTTTTTCAACACCCTTGCGAGGAAAAAAAAATATATTGCACAAATGCGATACAAAAAACATACGAAAATTATGGAAAATAGCGTGCAATTTTTTTTTTTGCGCGCGGCTAATGTATGATCGTTGATTACATATAAACCCCTTTGATGTTACAAATCTGTATTACCCGGTTATATTGAAAATGCTCTGTTTATTCGCATATAATTTGCAGTTAGGTACTAACTTAACTTTGTGGGGATAATCGCATATAATTTGCAGTTAGGTACTAACTTAACTTTGTGGGGATAAATTACCCGATTAAATTGAAAATTCTCTGTTTACTCGCATATAATTTGCAGTTAGGTACTAGCTTAACTTTGTAGGGATAATTCTGTTACGCACGAGGGTGTTATAGTTCGGTTTATGGCCCTAAAAACGATATAACAAAGCTCACTTTACGAGCAAGGGTGTTGAAAATATTTTTTGAAATTATTAGAAAGAATCAGATTTTAACGAAAAAAAGCCTACCTACTTTTAAAAAAAGACTGAGATTTTGACGCGAGAATTTTCGATTGAAAATTAGGGTGCTTTTTCTAAATTATGTGAAAATGTTTTAGACAAAAAACATATCTTTATATTTATTAAAAAATAAATGTTCTTTAAATAAACAAAAAACATAAAAAGATAAGTTTTCACCAAATTTAGTAAAAAAAGATGTTTTGTATAGAATAAAAATTAAAAAACCCAAAATTTTGTTATCTGATTTTTCCCATACATTTTGAGGTGTAGGGAAAAAAGTGTTAATTTAGTTCGTAGATCTTTTTATTACCTACAACTTTTTCATTTTTTTTTCCATAGGATTTGTATTTTTGCCGGAAATCGAGATAAACCGTTTTTTACCCTAAAAACTCGACCCCTTCCATTTCCCGACATCAGATTGCCCGTTAATAATTTTTTATTTCATTTTTGTTACATTTCTTCCTTTTTCAACGGCTCAATTCAGGTCAATTCTTTTTCAATCCTACTATTAATTTTTTTGGTTTCAGAAATTATCTACCCTGGTCTATTTTTGTTTTATGCTGATTAAAAATAACAAAAACTATGTATGCTTGTCTGCTGTAGTAGTGTTTTATGGGATTGTTCTTTATTGCATGTTTAAACTAATATCATGTTCTTTTTATATTTCTTTTTGCAATAATACTAGAGGAAAAGTTATGGTCATGTGCGAGATTCGAACCCGCGTCATCCACCCCTATAGCTCACGATCTATGCGGTCAGAGCATACCTCGGTTATAGGGGTGGATGACACAGGATCGAATCCCGTACAAGACTATAACTTTTCCTAATATTCAATTTGGTAATAAGATTTGATTTCTTGTGCCCTGCTTATAAATAAATATGGTAGTACGGGTTTGCTATGGGGATGGTGGAGGCCAAACAGAAAATAAAATATTATTTTACCTAATTTACAACCCGCAAGCGTTAACTTTAGGCTTCTTAAAGTCGACTTTTACATTCGAAGTCACAAGTTATCTTTGGCGAGTATTACTCTGTTACAAACCCCCTTATCCTTATCCATTAATCCTTATCCATTAATGTTAAGACAGTAAAAGGTCAGTATTTTATAGTCTTACAGTCAGTAAAATCAGTATATTTGACTCTACAATCAGTTTCGACCCCTGATAATCTGAATATCTCACTGCAAGGAAATAATGTTAATATATTGACAGCACAAGATAAAATTGCCAGTTTTTTGCGAAAATTAGAACTTTACGAACGCAGAGTCCAGGCTGGCGATGTGGCGATGTGTCACAACTAGGTAAGCAATTGTTATACATATTTTCAAAGACGAAGATGTGTCGGCAAAAGTGAAATTTCTCGGATAGTGCGAAGCACTTTCAAAGGGGATTTTTTAAATTATGAACTCAGCACATTTTGGCGAAAAACAGCTTCAAAATACCCTATCATTGCTGACAGAGCACTGAAAATATTGGTACCGTTTGTTACCAATTATAGATGTGAAAGTGGCTTCTCAACTCTGGTAACATTATTAAAAACAAAGGACCGAAACTGTTTGAACGTGGAGCATGATATAAGATGCGCGTTGTGTGTAACTAAACGTAATATTATAAAACTTGCGAATTTAAAACAATATCAACCTTCACACTAACTAAAAGTGTAAATATTATTAACAAAGTGCATTTTTTTGAATAAAGACATTTTTACTTGCTTGTATAATTGTTTGCTTAAAATAGTTTTAAATTAGGGCCAAAATCAGTTTCTCGAATAGGCCGTAGGGGTAACAATCCCGAAAAGGTTAGGAACCAATGGCTTATTCACTCATAAACACATAAAAAACACAAAAAATAGTTAAAATACTAAAACATAAAAAAATTCTAAATGTTTGTTAGGACTAGCAGAAGTCAACCGTAAGAGGTTTTAAGCCATTTACCAATAACCCTGTATAGATAGTTCTGAGTTAGTAGTATGTGTAAAGGTTTTAGACAAGACATATAAAAGGTCCTATTTAGGTAATAGTGTACGGTTTTATAATAAAGTTCCCGAACATATTACAACGCTGACAGAAGGGATATTCAAGTTGCACGTGAAAAACATATTGATTTAAAAATCCTACTACACAGTTTGTGACTTACTTAAACGACAAATATGCTTGGACAATTCTGCCTCTGCCAAGCTATCGCCTGTCACCTACGTAATTTAAACAAATATTGTAATACTCTTATTATATAGTAAGTATGTAACACATTGTTAAAAGATGTTTAAAAGAATGGCCCCGAGTTTCTTGCTTGTTCTTCTCGCAGTGACTCTATACATTTTTTGCTGAACGTGGCAGTACAATATACAATATTTAAATATTAAAATTTGTAATTAACCTTCATAAAATCGTAAGAGATGCCTAAATTGAATAAATTTTGAAGCAGTGATGGCTCAGTGGCATTGGCTATGGACTGCCGTGCAGCAGGTCCATGGTTCGAATCCCGCCCAGAGCTTGAGCTTCACCGCATGGTGGAAGGGCATTTTGTGAATGCCCGCCTGGCTAGCGACCACCCTCAAGTAGAAAATCTGCCGCCAAGCACCTAAGTGTGTTCCGGCAGCAGTCCTTGAGAGCCAGAAAAATTATAAAATTACAGGCTAATGAGACCTAACAACTGGACGTCTCAGTGTGACGGGCACAGTGCAATTCGTCGCTGACGAAATGCGTCTGTTATAGGCAGAGGTTAGTCCACTTAACATCAGGTGGGCCTCGAGCTTGTTCCGTCACAATAACATAAAAAAAAAAAAAAAAAAAAAAAAATGATTTTGACTTTGAAATTGGCTTTCCACCATACGGTGAAGCTCAAGCCGGTGATAGGTATTCTTACCATGGAGCTGCTTCACAGCAGTCCTTAGCTATTACTACCGGTCGGCTATCATTGTTCCAAATTTAGTTAAGCGTGTTGGAATATAACCCAGTGTAAAATTGTAATGTGTTTCATTTACGTACATTTATAGAATAAGTAATTATTGTATTGTATACAACAGTGGGTGGAGGCGATGCAGCGGTTCACGGAGGCGGCCGAGCTGATAGACGCGGAGTCGCGCATGCGCAAGACGATGTGGGGACAGTTCTGGTCGGCACATCAGAGGTTCTTCAAGTATCTCTGCATCGCTGCCAAGGTAACCTACCTAGACGAGCTTATTGCAACCTACGCAGCACAGTTCTTGATTTTTAAATGAAAATATAAAAAATAACAACGTTTATAAAATATGTTTTTTGGTAGGTGAACCACGCAGTGGTGACAGCGCGCGAAGCAGTGAAATGCGGCAAGTGTGTGGTGATCGGTCTGCAGTCCACCGGCGAGGCTCGAACCTTGGACCAGCTGGAGAGGGACGACGGGGAGCTCTCCGACTTCGTATCTACCGCCAAGTGAGTACACCACCCCACTTACTCACGCCGCAAGATGTACAGGAGACCTCATCTTTTTGGTGTGGTAGGGCATTTTTGCCCGCGGAGTGCCGGGCTGCAAATCATCTCCTCCTGTGGGTGTCGTATGAAGCAACTAAGTGTAAAATACCGGAAGGTGGGCAGCAACGCCTTCCGAGGAACTGATGATATCTTAAACTGCGATCCCCAAGATGCCTGCCAAGCGTGGGGATTATGGCAAACTCACTTTTATGTGGCTCTCTCATTAAGAGATGCATGGTGGAAGGGCATTTTGCTATTGCCCCCCTAGCTACCACTCTCAAGTAGAAAATCTGACGCCAAGCACCTAACGGTGTGTTCCGGGAGCAGTCCTTGAGAGCCAATGAAATTACAGGCACATACTACTAGATACTTGGTCCGTCACAATAACATTTAAAGAAGCTGTGTTCAGTAGTGAATAATCTGATTGATACAGTACAGTACATATATGTGTATTGTTTTATTTAGTTGGTATGGTCTGAGCTTCGATTATGATTAAGTAACTTTTGTGAACAGAGGCGTGTTCCAATCGCTGGTGGAGAAGCACTTCCCGGCGCCGGACAGAGACCGCATCAACCGTCTGCTGGGACTCGAAGCCGCGCACACCAACAACCACAAGGCGAAGGCAGCGCCGCCACTACTGCCTCTGCACAATGGGAACGGGGTACAGGAGTCCAACGCTACCAAACGGAAATGTCAGTATCAAGTTTTTATTACTCAATATTATTAAGATGGAAAGATTAGTTTTTTTTTATTCCGATGTTGTGATGATGTGGTCGAAGATGTTGTTCAGGCTAACCTAGAAGTACTGGCTCCTAAGGACAGCTGCCGGAACACACCGCTAGGTGCTTTGCGACAGATTTTTACTACTATTTGAGGGTGGTAGCTAGCCAGACGGGCATTCGCAAAATGCCCTACCACCATGCTATAACGACTGCCATCCTTAAACAACAACCGGGACCGACGGCTTAACGTGCCCTCCGAAGCACGTGCACGCTCAGTAGTAATGTCACAAGCGGTCACCCATCCAACTCATGATCGCGGGCAACCTTGCTAAACTTTGTTGATCGGTTAAGAACAGCTAAGTAAACTTCGCTACGAGCGCTTCATTCATTATACATCATTTATTTTTTGGTTTCAATTTTATTGTTATTATCAACGAACAAAATTATGGATCAGATTTTGAAACATACACGTAGATAGCGACAATGCTGTTTTGTTAGTACCAGTGTCTGATTGAAAGCGTCATCTTGACAACGCTAGGTAGCAACCAAGCCCCACTGCGATCGAAACATTGACCTCCATATTATATTTGTGCACTGGACATGGATGTGCTAGGAGTAGAGTAAATGATGTATGCCAAAAATGTTCGGGGGGTTTTGGTGAATATGGGTAAAATAAAAAAATCATCAAAGTGACGCCTGCCAAGTAAAGATGGATGACGTATCTCGAGAACGGTAAGAGATAGCGAGGGGATGTTTGAACAAATGTCATAGGGAATCGGGAGAGCAGTCGAATGACATCTGTCAAAAATCCAAAATGGCCGATTTCAAGATGGCCGCCATACAAAGTGCTCCTGCTGAAGCGAGGCTGCCAAAGAGCCAGAAAAGATTCTTAAACCTAAGAATAAGAAATTTAAATCATATAAAACTGTCTTGATATATTTTTTTAATCTTGTCGTTTTTGTGTTTAGTAATGTGTTGTGTGATTCTCGCGCATTTGGTCGCAGATATTAACGTAATTGCCACGTCGAGGTGCGCTCTTAAATGAAGCTACAACGGTAGTTTGTTTCATTTTTGTGTACTCGCTGACAGGGAGCTACTAATGTAGCAGCTGTTAAGTTCTTAAACTTAGTGTAATCAAAAACAAAATTATGATGACTAACAAAAAAGAAGTCGGCCATACATACAACAAAATATATTGTATGTTGTAGTAGAACACAATGCAAACACAAAACAAATGAACCGATGTCTTTTCACGGCAAAAGAGAATAAAATTCACCCACTTTTTGTATCAACCTCCTTTTTATGTTTGACTATCCCACAACTTGAACATTTTGTGGCACACTTTACTTAAAAACTATCACGTCTATAGATTTGTGCTTTAACATAGTAATTTAACTTCTTATCTAGATGTGTTATATGGCAAAAAAATGTCTACAATAATTGTATTTACGTATATAACAGGATTCCTAATGAAATAAAAAATCTAAATGGTAATTTATTCAAAATACGATTATGTGACTGGCTTTTATCTAAATGTTTTTGTAGCTTAAGAGAATTCTTTAATAATAATAATTAAGTGACAAATATATTTAATAAAATTTGCAAGTCTGCTTGCAGGCAGAATACACAGAACTTAGGTGTAAGTTCTGTTTATTCTGCCTGCAAGCATTTAAGAGCTTTTATGGCTGTATTCTTGCAAATAAACAAACACTTGGTGGGTTTCGTTAGATACGATCTATTTGCTAGTCACACTCGCACTTGCCGGTGATTTATTTCTTATACCATTTAGTTTTGTGTAGGTGTAGTAATGTATATATATGTTGTATTGTATTGTCCCCAGTGACAGCGCGACAAGAAGCCAACGTGGCGGCGAAGCGCGCGCGCGGCGGCTCCTCCTCCGACGAGTTCGTGCGCGGCTCTGAGGACGAACTCGAACTCGACTCCGACGAGGAGCGCGCCAGGAGGGCCTCCGACTCGGACCTCAGCGACTTCAACCCATTCAAGGCGGGCAGCGACAGCGATGACGGTCAGATATCACTATCTTACAGCTTATTTCACATTTTAGTATTATTTACCTCCCAGCCATAAAGAAATAGTCAACATGTTCATTATTTTTTTAAATATTGTGTGTTAGGTTTGCAATAACGCCTGCTATGCGGATTTCATTTGTGATTTTGTTATGAAATCCGCATAGCAGGCGTTATTGTAAACCTTACAATATTAAAATTATAAGGTTGCGTCATCATTTACAAGTATAAAACCAATTGCAAAATTGGTCTTGTTTGTAGTACAACGCAAGTGGTACTATAGATGTCGCTCCATCCCAATACGATGGTTAAAGAACGATAGGAAATATTTGAGTTTTGACGTCATGTCATGTTAGTTCAATTGGTTAGAGCATACCCCGGCTCAAGGGGTGGATGGACGCGGTTCGAATCCCGCACATGACTTACATTTTTCCTAGCGTATATTTGTGATTTTGTAATGTTCATTATTTCCTCAGACCCGTGGGTCGGCCGGCAGAAGAAGAAGCCCCTCAAAAAGAAGAAGACAACCGCCGCGGCGGCTGCGGCCGCCGGAGGCCCCGCGACACCCAAAAAGAAACCTACCACCACTCAGGATAAGATCGAAAATATGTTTGAACGAAAAAACAGTGCCACGACCAGTGCAGTGACGGTCACCACGAATTCTGGACAAAATCTGACGGGCACGCCTGTTGGGACCAATGGATTATATTTAGGTGAGGTTTTGGATACAGGAACATACCTTTAGGTGCTTTGCGACAGGTTTTCTACTAGAGGGTGGTAGCTAGCCAGGAGGGCATTCACAAAATGACCTACCATCATTCTATAACGACTGCCACCCTAAGACAAAAGCCGACACACAATAGCTTAACGTGCCCTCCGAAGCACGTGCACGCTCAGTAGTAATGTCACTAGAGGTCACCCATCCAAGTGATGACCGCGGCGGACGTTGCTTACCTTAGCTAATCGGTTAAAAACGGCTAAGCGAACTTCGCAACTTAACAACTTATGGTGAATTTTTCCTCTTACATTGTTCATTTCCCACGCACATCTCTGATGCATACGCAGCCTAAATATCAGAAGTAAAGGGTTACCAATAATAATTGTTCCAGGACCGACGAGAAATCAACCACCTCCCCGATCAGCGATCGAGCGAGCTTGTAGCATGAAGGAGGAACTGCTGGCTGCCATCGAGAGGCTCGGCAAGCGTCTCCCGCCGAACACGCTCGACCAGCTTGTCGATGAACTGGGCGGCACTGAGAATGTAGCTGAGGTGAGGCTCTTGTGATACTGGACGTATAAATCATTTGAGGGGACAACTTGTGATAAATTATGTGTGATCGTCTTGATTCATGTGGGGTCGCTACAAAATGTGTACTGCCTCCTCCGTTATTAGGGATTCATTGACGTAGAGAACGTAGATATTATCTCTAAAGCTGCCTCCCGCGGTATCTCGCTCCAGAGTGCCAGAAGGACGGAGGCTCTAGCCAATTCCTGATATTTTACAATCCCACCTGACCTGAGCATTTTGTGGCACACTTTACTGAAAAACTATCACGCCTATATATTTGTGCTTTAATATAGTAATTTTAACTTCTTATCTAGATGTGTTACAAGCCAAAAAAAATTATAACCATTAAAAAAAATAACATTAAAAATTTTGTATTCATTGGATAGAATGATATTGTACTACTAACGCAGGTTGTAAAATAAACGCGAGCACACACAAAGCTCAGCTTTTTGCTAGTATAATAAATTGATATAAAATATACATAATAAATGTATTTTCTCACACGCACACACTCAGGACGACACAGGGACATTATTCTACAAAGTATTCATTTCGGTTTTATTGCCCAACACCTACCTAAAGCCGATCCTCGTTGGGAATGCTCTGGTTGTGGTATCTTTCTAGGATCCACACCCCACACACATCAACATGAGCAGTGCCAAGCTATTAGCCGCAATTTTGCCTATTTATAGTATAATTATGAAGCAATGATGGTCGAGCGGTAATAGCTATGGACGGCCGTGCTGCAGGTCCATGGTTTGATCCCCACCGCCGGCTTGAGCTTCACCGCGTGGTGGAAGGGCATTTTGCGATTGCCCGCCTGGCTAGCTACCACCCTCAAGTAGGAAATCTGTCGCCAAGCGCCTAACGGTGTGTTCCGGCAGCTGTCCTTGAGAGCCAGTACTCCTAGGTTGAGCCTGTTAACACTTTCGACCACATCATCACTTACCATCAAGTGAGATAGTAGTCAAAGGCTTATGCAATAAAAAAAAACTACTTGTGATGAAATGCATCTGTTATAGGCAGAGGTTAGCCCGCTTAACATCAGGTGGGCCTCGAGCTTGCTCCGTCACAATAACACACAAAAAAAAACTTACTGTAAAGTTATTTAAGGCGATCCTGGCCAGAAAACGCCTTACAAGAATTAACTTTTCACAAAGAAAAAACTCAAATATTGAATTGAAAAAAAATATGTTATTTTTAAGCGTATGCTTTAGTTTAATCATAAATCGGATACACATAATAAGTAACTTCACTCGATCGAAAAAAATCCCAAAGTCACCTCTATTTGGAATTTAAAACCGATTTTTTTCTTCTTTATTACCAATATTTAATTTTAAATTATTTTTTAATGCATTATGTAGAAATTAAATTAATTAATTCATAAATAAAAGTATTAGAAAGTTATCATGTTAATTTTATATGTTTTTTTAACATGAATTCATGGTATCAGAGCTCGCTCACTTGACCGCCAGTGCGCTCGCAGAGCTCGTCGACGTAGGACGTGTGCCAATTTTTGCGATCTACGCTATTCCACACAGAACAGGACCAAAATGCAACAAAATAAAAATGCTCTGGTCTGGCTTTTAGAAATCGTACGAGTCCAGGAGCAAACGGCGGTAAGTATGTGGATACTTACCGCCCGCGCCGTTTGCTTTCTTTACGCTCAACTCGTTACGCCTATCTTGATGAATTACTGATTGACGGTGAATGACAATCGATTTCGTAAGTAGCAATGGTCACTGATAAGGGTGTTATTCTTACAAATAAATGGAACAGATGTCAACACTGAAAACTGTGAAATAACTTGTTGAAGTCGGTACCGTGCGCACAATATTGTGACATGTGACAATAACATATTCTACTATTTATTCCGATTTTCCGAACAGTTCCTGATGGATCGGGTAATCAAAATTAATTGCAGGCAAAGCCACGGGCTGAATCTAGTTATTATGTAATTGATTGTTCAAAACTATTTATCTAACTCGTGTAGTTTTTCAACTTGTGGCATTTTACGAACCATATAATATTAATACGTACATAATTGTAAATAAGGGTAGTTAAAATTCTTATCACTATTGTTATATGTCCAATGCCAATTATACCAAAAAATATTAATACAATTAATTCTGTTGTATATCTTTGTATTTGTTATCTGATAATTCTCAACACTCGTGTAAAAAAAATAGATTACCATATTTTTTTATGTATATTAGTATCACACATAAAAGCAATAATTACTTTCCATTTTAGCAAGCCTTATGAACCTAAGAGGTTATAAAAAAAAAAAAAAAAAATCGCGGGTGTGACATCGAGTAACATGGTTGTGACGTGGCATGAGTTTCCATACAGCCGGATCTATGTATTTTACTTATAATTTAATTTATATATAACAGTTTCAGTAATCTACCAGTCTTATAAAGTAATAGGACCCGTCTATTTGTATTCTTAAGTTTAAATGTAGTCCATTTGCCAAGCATATAATATTTTGATTTCGATAATCGATAACAACAAGAAGTCCATCTAGCATTAACGATCACTTAAGGTTACTTAATATTTCTATAATAATAATAATATTAAAAGCTAATCAAATTAAGCTACTAACCAATCCATACTAATGTAATGTCTCAATATAAAAAAGCGTTGCCATTATGTACTTAAATAATTAGAAATATGTTAAAGAACATACCTTGCAATTATTATAAACTACTTAAAATTAATTTATCAATTTTTAATTCCAAATATTGAAATGAAAAATGAAATTAACAACCATTTAACAAAAATAACGTCCATGTTAGTCAAACTAACATTTTCATTTTTAATAATGCGGGTATAGACTCATTGTTTAGGCAAAACAACAGAAATCCATCGAGCATTAACGATCACTTAATGTTATTTAATATTTCTATAATAATAATAATAAAAGCTAATCAAATTAACCTTCTAACCAATCCAATACTAATGTAATGTCTCAACATAAAAAAGCGTTGCCATTATGTACTTAAATAAATAAAAATATGTTAAAGTACACAGTTAGATTATGTACAGTTACATACCTTGCAATTATTATAAACTACTTAAAATTAATTTATCCATATTTAATTCCAAATATTGAAATGAAAAATGAAATTAACAACCATTTAACAAAAATAACGTCCATGTTAGTCAAACTAACATTTTGATAAATGTGAATAGTACAAATTGTTAGGTCCTTATATGATTAGGTAATCGCCAAAGCCAAATAAACTTCAAAATTTTGTTCACCTCTTCTAGTTTGTGTCAGTTAATCATATAAATAATTAAATCGAATGTAATTTTTTTTATTAATATATGACACTTCTTCTGGCTCTTTCCAAGCAAATATTACATTTGATGCTATTGGACTTAAATTTTGTTAATTGTACGAGATATGGTTCTACTGTATCTTCAATAATAGACACCATCTGGCAAATTTCATTTATATTTCTGGCCAATTTTTCTAGATCTCGCACACCTGCCTGAAAATATTTGCCTTGATCAGAGATTGCTGCATTGTCAATAACTACGTCATCGACTGATTACTGTCTACCTTGGCAAAATTGGATTCTTTGATGGAAGGATATGTACCCCCCACCCATATGTAACCATTGACTTTGAATTAATCGCTCTGTGCAGGACAGCTTTATGAAATTTATTACAATGTAGCTCTTGTCAAAACCAAGACTATTGATACATATTTTTAGTTTCAAAAATATCTCACTCTAGGCTAGCTCTCTCTAGGCGCTCAACTTAACAAGTTATCGGCTTGGATATCGTGGCTTCTTTCTTTAACTTGCACAACAATACATTGAAATGAGATTATATTATGTCAAAAATGTTGTGAAATTTGTTTTCTATTTTTAGGTGGCATACTTACTGAACTCACGATATAATTCTATGAGATTTGTAACACTTGGTCTGCAAATAATAATCTAAAAAACCTAAACTACTACTTAACCATTCTGAAAGTCACGATCATGGACCACTTGTCACAACCGTGGATATATGACAACCACGGTTATGATGACCATGGACTTGAAATTTTCCCACCATGTCAGCTATAACCACAAAGAATAAACAAAAATAGCGGGCTAAAACAATCACTAGATTAATTGTTATTCAACACACTATATTAGGGGTTAAGGTATGAAATTGCCGATTTGTACTGAAAAATAAATTGAAATTAGTTTTTTTTTTATATTACCATATTTATTTAATCAAAATAATTACCATTTTTATCTATAAATTGCTGCCATCTAATAGGAAGGTCATTTATGCCTTTGCGATAGAACTCTGGTGATCTAGATTCGACAAACTGCGTGAAAGCATTTTGTACTGCCTCCTGGGAAGAAAACTATTTATCACGTAGGAAATTGTCCATATCACGAAAAATATGGTAGTTCGTTGGAGCAAGGTCTGGCGAATACCGAAGGTGATGAATGGTTTCTAATTGCAGTTCCTGTAGAGTTAAAACGGTTTCTCGGGCTGTATGAGGTCTCGCTTTATCATGGAGCAATAATGGTGAAGATCGATTTATGAGTCGGGGCTGTTTCACTGCTAGTTTTTCTATGAAGGTTCGGAATCCGACACAGTAGACATTTACCGTTATTGCTTGACCAGATCGGAGAAAGCTATAGTGAATAACACCATGCTGAGACCACCGTTACCATTACCTTTTTATTGGTAAGCTTTGCTTTAGGACACTGTTGCGGCGTTTGACTTGGGGTCAGCCATTGCATTTGTCACTCACGGTTATCGTAAAGATTCCACTTTTCATCACATGACAATTTAATCCAATAATATTTTATTTCTGTATCGATTCAACGAGGCAACACAAGTTTCAACACGCGTTTCTTTCTGCAGATCAGTCAAATCATAAGGCACCCATTTTTCATTATATTTTATTTTATTGATTTGACGCAAATGAGTTAATACTGTTGGTAAGGTAACTTTAAACCATGCCGCCAATTTTTGGGTAGTTTAGCTTGGATCGGCTTTCACCGTCTCTTTCAGTTCATTCTTATTCACCTGTGTCTTCCACGTGGTTCGTTCTTCAGATAATAGTTTCCATCACGAAAGCGTTTAGACCAAAATCGCACGGTGCGTTCATTAGCAGTCCCCTTTTCAAACGCAATATTGATATTGTGAATTGTTTCTGCCGCGTCAGTTCCGCGTCGGAACTCGTATTCAAAAATCCCTCGAAATTTCTAAGTATTCATCTTTCTTGCCTAAGTTGAGATAAAAATACAACTGTAAGTTGATAATCGAATGATGTACCTACATTTTTTAAAAGAGGAACCTCATAGGTATCATGTGAAAAAAGTTTCACTCAAAGATCTCAAACCATGAAGGTTTTGTGTGTGAATGCATGAATGTCAATTCGAATTACCTAATACAATTATATTATAATTATATAGAATATAACACGGCAATTTCATTCACTTTATCCCTTTTATATATAAAAATATGGGAAGACATATTCATATATATCTATTCTAAGTGCCACGGTCTTGAAAGCTAAATGTTGCGCGTTTTACAAAATAAAAAATAGAAAAGTAATTTTACGCAGCTACACCACTCCACGCCATTAGTTCATAGGACAACTGTGTCGATTGGCTCTTACAAATGAGTCACCAGTGATCAGAAGGCTTATTTAAAATTGTACTGTTTCGGGTAAAAATATACAAATAAGATATCACAAAAGTTTATTTTAGGAGATTAGGTGAAAGATTATATATTACTATATAAAACTTGTACATCTGTGGAACATAACTATTCTAGATTTATGTCGCCATAGGAAAAGAAATCATACTAAGAGCATTTTCTTTTTCCAGTAGGCTTGTTACTGAATTCTGGGAATCTCAAATGACATGGTTGTGACATTTAGTGTTTTTTTATAAATGTAAAATAAAATATTTTTTAAATATTAAATAACAATTTGTGTATAGGTGCATTACATATCTTTCCCTATGATAAAAATATAATAGAGCTTTAATATATTAATTGAATATAGTTCTCTCAAATAAACACATTTTTCTTAAGAATGAGAATTAGATGGCTAATAAAATAACGGTAGGTACACACACTAACGTAAATGTTTTAATATAAACTACTGACTGAACCCCAACAGGACCCGATTATTTTTCCGGCGTATGTACCAATACACGACAAAAGCTAATTCCATTATAAAATTTCATACTGACTTGATCTCCGTTACAGATGTAGGTAGGTACACAACCTGGCTGCGAGCGACAGACGTGCGCGCGGCGCATCGCACAGAACTTTGTGTCGCGTAAATGAATACGTCGAGCTCCCAAATAGTGCGGCCTGAGGTAGCGTAAAATACCTAAAGTCCAGGGAAAGCCTCGCCTTAAACGCTGTTTGCAATCCTCACAAAAAATATGTCGAAAAAGTCGCCTTTTAAGAATGACCTCTTATTATGGAATTTTGAGCCACCATAGCACAGATTAACGCTAGCACCAAAGTCATATAGCCACCACCAAAAACCCCACTTTTGCTGTCGTATAATAAAAGTCTTAATATTTTCTGTAATTCTCAGATGACGGGCCGCAAAGGTCGAGTGGTACAGACGGAAGACGGACAGATCCTGTACGAGAGCCGCTCGGAGGCTGACGTTCCTCTGGAGACCCTCAACCTGACGGAGAAGCAACGGTTCATGGACGGAGAGAAGGACGTGGCCATCATCTCTGAAGCTGCCTCCAGTGGTATCTCGCTGCAGAGTGACAGAAGGTGCGAGGTTCTAGCTAATGCCCGATATTCTTATTCTAATTGGGGGCGATATGTCCTGCACTGACGTCCCGCTTGGGGTGTTTTGTGCATTTCCCCCGCCAGCTTCTACCCAAGCCATCCCAACTCCTTAATAGAGCGGGGAAAGACTCTGGGTCGCTGGCATAGCTGCTCCAGTGACGTATGTAGTGGTGGTCAGGGTTTTGTAGGTGAGAATGGCTCACATAGTCCCGTTTCAATTCTTATTTGTTCCGTGGCTTCACAGTGCAATAGGACGTGCTCCACGGTCTCTTCTTCACCCATACAGCCTCTACATAGAGGACTGTCTGTTGCTCAAGTTTTATGCAGAAAGTAGTTCAGGTTACAGTGACCCGTAAAGAGGCCTACGACAAGGCGCAATTCCTCCCGCTGTAGCTTCAGCAGGTTATTTGTCAAATTCTTGTTTAGAGTTGGAAACATGGACTTTGCATGTTTACAGTCTACTGACTTATCCCACAGATTTTGTTGTTCACTCTCGGTGTGACGACGCAATAATTATATCTCCATATCACCCTTTCATTTTCTTACTACATTTTTGATAATGGGAGATTTTAACAAGACGGAGAAGTAGCGATTTATGGATGGAGAGAAGGACTTCGCTATCATCTCGGATGATGCTATCTCTCTCACTGCACCCTCCATGCAGATAAGGCTGCAGCGAGACACCGCGTTTAAAAGAGTGGCTCTGGGTGTTTATCCTCCTCTATTGCGTTCCTTTATATGTCCCTTATAACTCTATCCTTACTATATTTTCTTATTGTCACTGGTAACTTGATGGAGTCTGAAGCTGCCTCCAATGGTATCTCGCTGTACTGACTTGGGTTGGAGGTTCTACATCTAGGTGTCTCTTGTTGCAGAGTGACAGGAGGTAGGAGGCTAGTGCTTCTTAGCTCGCTCTACCTCTTTTTCTAGTTCTTTTTACTGTTGCTTGGATAATATGTGACTTTTGGCATGACGGAGAAGCAGATCATAATGCGGGTGGCAGGCATCTGTAGCGGATACCTACTCTTTCAGTAAATAGTTTAATTTGGGCATCTACGAAGCTATAGTGAAGGTCAATTACAAATTTTAATATTGAAATATTCTGTTGCCACATTCAACAAAAAAGTGTTACAGAGCTATTGCGAGAAGAACGATCAAAGAAACTCGGGGTCAATAATTTTAAATAGATTTAAACTAGATATAATAATGAAAAATATTCAAATATATATTCAGGGTGAATTGGTGTTAAAAAAGATTTACCTTTGTTCACAGAGCGAGAAATCAAAGGAGAAGAGTGCATATAACATTAGAGCTGCCGTGGTCGGCAGACAGGGCTATACAGCAATTTGGTAAGCCACCTGCTGATATTATCTTATTTAATTGCTTTCAGCATTAAGACCGCCCTTTGTGTACGTGTATTTGTTGTAATATTATTTTCAGGTACGCAGAAAATTCTTTATTTTCTGTTTATTTATTAATCTACAGAGTTATCACACTCATAATTATTTTTGTCTAGTAATATAGATAATACATACACAATAATACTACACAATTAATTATTACATATTGAAACCATCTCTTTTTAAAAATACGTAAAAGGTTGTAAATTCTTGTTTTGTTTTTCTGTATTCCAATGTGGTGGCTTTTCCCTCATCAGGTACTGTTAATTACTTGGATAGAGGTCGCTTGTTTGACCCTCTGCTGGTCTTGTATGGAGCGGGACAATCCCGCGTATATGTTGGTGGGGGCCATTATCTGCTGCATTGGAAAATATACGGATATTTTTTTAAATGGAAATATGTATAAGAAAGCGCACAGTTGTAAAACGGTAATGATTCATTGGACAAAGACAGGCCAGTCTCTTAGTGTTTTGGCCTCAGTCTGATATGCTACATCAAAAGAGTAAAATAAGCTTAAAGTAGGCGACACCACGAAAGCTACACATCTACTGCTTTCATTTGTTACAAAAGTACATATATATATAAAAACAGTACAAAAGTATATATATATATAATATATGTACTTTTCTAGACCAACAAATTGTTCAAACTGTTCACAAATGCGTTGGAGGACGTTTTTAAGCTCTTGGTCTGGAAAGAATTCGGCATCAACATCTATGGCGAATACATCAATCACCTTCGTTTTGCCGATGACATAGTCATAATGGCAGAGTCGTTTGAGGAACTCCGTACAATGCTCAGCGACATCAGTAGAGTTTCCCAGCAGGTGGGTCTTAACATGAACATGGACAAGACGAAAATTATGTCTAATGTCTATGTTGCACCCCTACCAGGGGTTGTTGGGACCAACCTTGGACGGAGGTGGTTAGGAGGGGGAAGGGCAAGGCCAAGACGAAGGCGGCCGCTCCCCCTGTTATCCCCACAACCACCGTTCCCTGCCCGTCCCAGGTGACTGGCAAGGGGAAAGGGAAGGGGAAAGGAAAGAAGTCGGCCCCGAAGCCCTCCTCCGCTGTTCCGGCAGCCAAAAGGGCCCCCGCCGGTGTAGGGAAACCTAAGCCCTTGGTTCCCCCTAAAACCGCAGCCGTTGTGGTGACGCTCACCGTGGAAGCTACGGCCCGGGGCGAGACTTATGAGTCCGTCCTCAAGCGGGCCCGTGCCAGCGCTGACCCGACCCAACTGGGGATCGGAGCAGTCACATGCCGTCGGACCCAAGCCGGGGCTCGAATTTTTGAGTTCCCGGGGGCTCAGGGCGGTGCCAACGCGGACCGTTTTGCCTCCAAACTTAAGGAGGTAATCGCAGACGCTGCCAAGGTGGTCAGGCCCGTGAAGTCAGTGACCTTGGAGGTGACCGATCTGGATGATTCGGTCACCAAAGAGGAGGTAGTGACGGCGGTCGCAGCAATAGGGGGCTGCGACGTCGCAGCGGTCCAAGGCAGGGGTATCCGACCTGGCCGGGGCGGCATGGGCACCATCCGCCTCGAGTGCCCAGTCACAGCGGCTAAAACCGTCCTCGCGAAAGGACGGATTTCAGTGGGCTTCAGCTCCTGTGGAGTCCGAGCACTTGAAGATCAGCCTCTGCGCTGCTTCAAGTGCTTCGGAATCGGGCACACCCGGGCCTTGTGCCCGTCCGAGGTAGATAGAGCCGGCAGTTGCTACCGCTGCGGCAAAGAAGGGCACAAATCCGCTTCCTGCACGGCCACCACGCCACGCTGTGCAGTGTGTGCTGCCAGTGGCTGACCGGCGGACCATGTAATGAAGGGGAGGAACTGTAATCCTCCCCCTAAGAAGGGCAAAGTGCAGGCGCCGACCCGGCCTGCCGTAGCTGCCGCCGTCCCTGAAACGGGTACTCTGGCAGCCGTAGAGGGGGGTGCGATGTCCGAATGATGGATGGGGCCGAGCATCGCATCCTCCAGGCGAACATCAACCACTGCAAAGCAGCCCAGGACCTGCTGATGCAGTCCATTGCTGAGTGGTTGGTGGACGTGGCGGTGGTTGCCGAGCCATACTCGATCCCAAGCCGTTGGCTGGGTGATCGGGATGGCCTGGTGGCAGTTGTGTCGCGGTCTTCCACAGACTCCCCTCCCCTCTCGCTCTTAGAGAGGGGACCGGGATATGTGGCCGCCGCGTGGGGAGATATAGCCTTTGTGGGCGTCTATTTCTCCCCAAACCGCCCTCTTTCGGATTTCGAGGACTTTCTCGAAATCCTCACCGCCGTTGTCGGTAGGGCGGCGCCGCGTCAGGTCACCGTTCTAGGTGACCTTAACGCCAAGTCGGTGGCCTGGGGTAACCCGGCCGCCTCTTGCAACGTCCGGGGTCGCGCCGTTGAGTTTTGGGCGGCCTCCTCCGGTGTGTCCCTCCTCAACAGAGGAACGGTCCAGACGTGTGTGCGGCAACGGGGAGGGTCAGTGGTCGACGTCTCGTTCGCCACCCCCGTGCTGGCCGCCCGCGTCTCGAACTGGCGGGTGGAGATGGTGGAGACCCTGTCGGACCACCGGTATGTGCGGTTCGACATCTCCACCCAGAGCCCCCGGAGGACGGTCCCCTCGGGCCGCTCTCCCTTTCCACGGTGGGCTCTCACCCGCCTGGACCGTGCAGCGGCAATGGAGACGGCGTTCGTCCAAGACTGGCTCGCTCCTCCTCTCGAGGTCTTGGACGTGGACTCCGCAGCGGTCCAACTCAGAGAGTCCTTGACCGAGGTGTGCAACGCCAGCATGCCTCGGTCTCGCCGTCCTCCTCCCCGTCGCACCGTTTATTGGTGGACGGAGGAACAAGCGGAGCTTCGGGTCGCTTGTGTGGCAGCAAGAAGGGCGTATACGCGGAGTAGACGGCGCAGTCAACGTGATGAGGCCAACGAGGACCTTCTGTACGCTTCTTACGTGGAGGCGAAGAGGGTCCTCAAGTCAGCAATGGGAGCCGCCGATGACGCGGCGAGGGCTGAGATGCTGGAGGGTCTCAACAGGGACCCATACGGGAGACCATATAAGGCGGCGCAGAACAAACTGCGCCCCTTTGGTCCCCCGCTAACGGAGACCCTCGAGCCGGCATTGCTGGATGGGGTAGTGCGGTCTCTGTTTCCGTCCAGGTCTAACCACGCCCCACCAGCAATGGATGGACCCCCGCAAGGGGTGGCTCCACCGGCGCATGAGGAGGTTCCTCCAGCCACGCTGGCGGAATTTGAAGGGGAGCTTCTTCGCCTCCACGTGAAGAGAACGGCCCCGGGGCCGGACGGCGTCCCCGCGCGGGTGGTTGCCATCGCCGCACTCCAAATGGAGGCGAGGTTTCGGGACCTATTCAGCGCATGTTTCACGTCTGGTAGGTTCCCGAAACCATGGAAGGAGGGGCAGTTGTGCCTCCTCCGAAAGGAGGGACGCCCGGCGGACTCCCCCTCGGCATACCGGCCCATCGTACTGCTCGATGAGGTCGGTAAAATGTTCGAGGGGATCGTCGCCAACCGGCTCAACGAGCACCTGCGGAGGGTCGGGCCGGACCTGTCGGACGCCCAATTCGGCTTTCGAAGGGGGCGTTCGACTGTGGACGCGCTGGCCCGACTCAAGGGCCAGGTGCAGGAGGCTACGGATGCAGGGGACGGGGTTTTGGCTGTGTCATTTGACATAGCCAACGCCTTCAACTCCGTCCCCCACTCGACAATCTTGGAGGCACTCCACTACCACGGAGTGCCTCGGTATCTGCAGTGTCTCCTGGCCGACTACCTGGAGGACCGAGCGGTCCTCCTTGTAGATCGCACGGGACAGCTCCGCCGGTACGTTGCGGGTTCCGGTGTTCCACAGGGATCTGTCCTGGGACCACTCCTGTGGAACATCGGTTTTGACTGGCTCCTGCGGGGAAGTCTCCTCCGTGGCACGAGTGTCATCTGCTATGCGGATGACACTCTCCTCACCGCCCGGGGGAGAGACTATAGAGAGGCGGCCAGTCTAGCCTCGGCCAGCGGATCCCTGGTTGCGGGTAGGATCCGCCGCCTAGGATTAAAAGTGGCGCTGCATAAGACCGAGGCCATGTTCTTCCACGGGCCTCGGCAGCGCATTCTCCCTGACGCCCATATTGTCGTAGAGGGCGTCAGGATCGAGGTGAAGGCCCAGATGAAGTATCTGGGCCTAGTTATCGACAGCCGGTGGCGCTTTGGCCCGCACTTCAGCGGGCTGTCAACACGCCTGCTGAAGGTTGCGGGTGCCCTCTCGTGGCTCCTTCCAAATATGGGGGGGCCCAGGGCACGATGCCGGCGTTTGTACGCCGGCATCTTGAAGAGTATGGCCCTTTACGGGGCCCCTATCTGGGCTGACTCCCTCCAAAGGAGGGAAAACGCCACCGCACTCCGCAGGCCCCAAAGGGCCATTGCACTGCGGGTGGCGAGGGGCTACCGCTCGGTGAGCTTCGCGGCGGCGTGTGCCCTGGCGGGTACCCCTCCTTGGGAGCTCGAGGCAGGGGTGCTCGCCAGAGTGTACGAATGGACGGCAGGGCGTAAGGCGCTCGGAGAGCACCTCGCCCCGGAGGTGCGGCAGGAGATTAGGCGTGAAGTGAGGGACGCAGTCGTCCAACATTGGACGGAGGACCTCGCCGCTGCTACTTTTGGCCGCCGAACGTTGGACGCCCTCGGGCCTGTCCTGCAAGACTGGCTCGGGCGGTCCCACGGTTTCCTTTCGTTCCGTCTGGTGCAGGTGTTATCCGGACACGGATGCTTCGGATCATACCTGCACCGGATCGGAAGGGAGGAGACACCGGCGTGCCACCACTGTGCAGCGGCGGAAGACACGGCGCAGCACACCCTCGAGGTGTGTCCGTCGTGGACCGAGCTGCGCCGCAGCTTGGTCGCAGTAATCGGTCCAGACCTCTCGCTTCCCAGCGTGGTCAACGCCATGTTGGAGAGCGAGGGGGCCTGGGCAGCGGTCGCCTCCTTTTGCGAGGAAGTGATTTCGCAAAAGGAGGTGGCAGAGCGCGCAAGGGAGGAAGACCCCCTTGCGGCGCCACTGCGCAGACGAAGAAGGGGTGGGAGAAGGCGATTGAATAATCGTCATCTTCTCCCACCCGGTGGTGAATAGCGAGAGAAAGGCGCGGGGCGCCTTCTCTCGCATTGAACCTGTTCACCACCTCCGTCGGGCGGGAATGGCCAAGCATTCCTGGTCATTCCCGGACCCCTCCTGCTGGGAGGGACGTGTAGGCCCCGCTGTAAAAGCGGGCGGTCGTCGAAGGGGGACTGGACGCAAAGGCTCTGCCGGTCTCCCAGTCCTCCTCCACACAAACGATGCCGGAATGCCGCTGGGTTGTTTAGTGGGTATACCGGTTTCTACCGGGGAGTCCCACATACCCCCTCCATCCCCCGATGGGGGGGCATGCGTAACGCATTTTTCCCAGCGTCAAAAAAAAAAAAAAAAGGGGTTGTTGGGAACGATACGCTCGAAGTTGTTGAACATTACTTACCTGAGACAGACTGCCCAGTTAGGTACGTCCAACTTCAACAAAGAGGTCGCCCGAAGAATCCAACTCGGATGGGCAGCGTTCGGGAAGTTACGCGACATCTTTTCGTCGAACATCCCGAAGAGCCTTAAGACCAAAGTCTTCAACCAGTGTGTGTTGCCAGTGATGACATATGGCACTGAAACGTGGTCCTTAACTGTGGCTTTTATGGATAAGCTCAGCTCTATGGAGATAGCTATGCTCGGAGCTTCTTTGCGTGTTAAAATCCGGAACGTGGATATTCGGCAAAGAACCAAAGTCACCGACATAGCTCTCAGAATTTGCAAGTTGAAGTGGCAATGGGTGGTCTACATTGCTCGACGAACTGATAACCTATGGAGAAGAAAGGTTCTCGAGTGTTTGCCACACTACACCGGAAGACGTAGAATTAGTAAGTCCCCCAATAGGTGGATTGACGACATCGTGAAAGTCGCGGGTAGTCGCGGGTTACAAGCGGCTAATAGCCATTCTTTGTGGCGCTTTATGGGGGAGGCATTTGTTCAACAGTGGATGTCTTCCGGCTGATGATGATAATGACGATACGATTCCAATTCAGTTACTTTATTTTTTTATATAATACATAGCTGCGAATATCGACTTTTGTGCATATATATGTATACGTTTGCTTATGATAACTCAATTCAATTACTTCTTTTGCTGCTTTGGTAAATAACCCGTCGTCCATACTCTTGGAATGTCATTGACAATTGCTTTCTGTGTTATACAGGACGCACGCACCGTTCGAATCAGGTGAACGCGCCGGAGTACATCTTCCTGATCTCCGACCTGGCGGGCGAGCGGCGGTTCGCGTCCACTGTCGCCAAGCGGCTCGAGTCGCTAGGCGCCCTCACGCACGGGGACCGCCGCGCCACCGAGACCAGGGACCTCAGCCAGTTCAACATAGACAACAAGTATGGTACGGCACAACTACTCACCTAGGTTCGCCTCCACTGTGACCTTGTATCATATTCAAATCAAATCAAAATTCGTTTATTGCCACACAGAAAATACAAAAAATGAAACAGCAATAGCAAACAATACACAAGAACAAAATAGGCAACTTAAACATATTTCCTAACACAAACGTAAAAGAAAAGATCATTTCAAATAAATAAATTATGTGGGCAAAAGGAGAAAAACTCAGCATAAAGTCCGTACACATATTAATACACATGTGCACAGACGCATATTATAAATATTACGTTATATAATCAATTATACTTCAGTTTATAATCAATAAATTTAGGATAAAAAACTTTCAAAGATGCTCTTTGTGCAGTCTGCATTGTGACTGGATATCAGTACAGTTCATTCGAACAAAATGTGCGTTCGGATCGCTCAATCTAGTACTTAGTTCAATTTTTTATCTATAATGTTGTCTTAGGTTTTCGCGATTATTACACATAGTAATTAAACAACTTAAAACGGTTTAAATCGCGTATATTTATCATTATTTTTGTCCCGACGTTTCAAACACTTTGCAGTGATCGTGGTCACGGGGTGACTAATTGGTTGGAATTTTTTGTATTAATCATAACGTTCCCTATTCACGCAGCAGTATTCTCTCGCAGTGTCCAGAGGTCTTGCAAACTTGTGTCACCCATGGGATTTAATTAATTTGATAATAAGATCCCAAGCAGGTGGTACTTGCCAGCCAACATCTCTATTGAATGTTTTATCTATGTTATCTAGATGCGACCCTATTCGTTATATTTAAACCTAATGATCGAGCGACAGTGATAACAAAATAGCTCTCACCCTACCACGGCTCCGTCACATGAGGTGTTTAAGCGTGGACTTACATTTCCAGGGCCGATTCTGATTCTTGAGCATGTCCCGACATGAGAGACGGATATTCGTGGGTTCGAATCCGGCTCGTAGTTATTTTTGTTATACTGTTGTTGAAGGCTTATTACTAACAATGTATTTTTTGTTAATCCCCAGGTCGAACAGCTTTAGAAGCAGTAATGCGCGCCATAATGAAGTACGAGCCGCCGCTAGTGCCGCCCCCGCGGGACTACGCGGGGGATTTCTTCCAAGACGTCGCCTCAGCGTTAGTTGGGGTCGGACTCATCGTCAACAGCGAGTCGGCGCCAGGCGTTTTATCTTTAGATAAGGTTAGCTGATCTACTAAAATAATAGATTGTTGGGTGGGAATATTTATTTATTTAATAACCGAAATACTAAAAGTATTGTGGTGGCAGATTGATGTATTCCGGTTGTTAAGGTTGAACTGGCCGGTCACTTCACCATACAAACGTCGTAGGGTGATCACTCCCTTATTTGAAATTGTAGGTCCAGACTTAAGCATAATACCGATTGATATCGTCATTACCTAGGCTTGTATGATGCCAAAATTTTAAAAAGATGATTAAGTTGTAAGTTTTGAACCTTGAAAACTTTATATGAAAATGTTTCGAGGCTCATAATTGAATTATCAAGTAAATTATTTTATTAAAATTGCGGCATCATACAAGCCTAGATAATAACGAGATCAATCGGTATTATGCTTTATTTTGGACCTAAATCCTCAAATAAGGGAGTGATCACCCTACAACGTTTGTATGGAGAACTGACCGGCCATTTCACCCTTAATTAATCACTCTAATAACCGTGAAGGAAAGATATAACTTTCAAGTTGATTTACATTGTGTGAAGACTGATAGACTTGTTTTGAAAACATTTCCGTCTCATGTTAAAAGTGGTTGTGATAAAAGATGGATTACCCAAATGGTAGCTAGCCAGACGGGCATTCGCAAAATGCCCTACCACCATGCAAATGCAGAATGGTACCTATTTTACAAGTACTGCAAGAGTTTCTGATGAATCCAGAAGCACTTCCTCCAATTGTGTGTGATGAATGTGGGCTTCAGTTTTAGTTTTAGAATTTTCTTCACCACATTTTGTCATAAACCGCCATGAGCGGTAATTAATTATTATATTGCTTCTATATAAATGAACACTAAAAGAGTTCTATAGGGAATACATGAAAATTTACATTCTCTTTGTTGATGCACAATGTGGTCAAATTAAATTACTTCACCAATTTTAATAGATACATATGTGATTGGCTCACTTTTGCTAAACTAGATTATAAACTAATTTCATAAATGCTATTTCGGTACTTATTTTGCTTCCTACCTATCCATTTTTGGGGATTTTGGATACAATACATTCTTGCATGCAGTTGCTCCTTGTGTATGAAATGCTCCTCCTGAAATCAAAATGGTCGAGCCCTTATCCTAAATAACTCAAGTTCTAAAGCCTGTGGCATGTAATAAATAACAGTAACTGCATTAACTAAATAATTAAAAATTAACAACTCAACTAATTTCAGAACAAACTTCATGTTTAATTTCCACAGCCACAATTTCTGCATTTTGTTTTGCTGCATTATACTGTATTCTGCAAAATAACTCACGGATATACCCTTTACCGGAGTAAGTTTTTTAAGCGACGTAATTTGTTTTTTTTTCCAGGACTACAACAATATGTCAAAGTTCCTGAATAGGATACTGGGCATGCCAGTTGAACTACAAAATAGGCTTTTCAAATACTTCACCGACACTCTGGCTGCGGTTATGGAACAAGGTAAGAACATACATTTTATAGAATTATTCTCTAAAATCTGTGTTATATTAAATAACACCCTCCGTCAGATCTTTTAATGATATTTGAGATCTTGTTTGTTTGTGGATACACTAATTACATACGAGTGGCTATAGATTATAGGTTTTTTATAGCTATGACTATGAACCGAAGGCGTTGGTAGGCACTTTACTAAGTGCACAATTCACATATCCTGGAAGCTAACGGATGTAAACGACCTATCTCAGATGGTCCAGTGATTCGAAGTAGGTGGAACTATAAGTGAATTCGGACATGGATTATGCATTTGAATTTTTCCAAAATAAAGCCTATTTGTACAAAATGTTTTATTTATTTACATTTTAAATAAGATAAAAAGAAGATATAATTTTTTTTATGTCAAGCGTGTGAGAATTCATAATATTATCTCTGTCCACCTTTATGAATAGGTTTTATCAAAGCAGTATTGAAATCTTTCGGAAAATCACCGTATGTATAACTTAAATTAACAATGTCGGCAGACTAGAAATGGCTCAATTTCATTTTAACAACGCCTAATTCGGACCGCTGTCGCAGTGGCTTGTAATTTTACTGTCAAATCATTTTCTAATTTGACTACATCATTATAATGTACGGTATAGGATCAAATAGCCCTCTGTCTACATTGAGTAAACTACCGTAACATAGAATAAAAAGGACCAGAAGGATTACTCTGCAAAGACATTCCAATAAATAAGCGATTCTAGCTACTAAGCAATAAGTGTACTTCAGCTCGGAAAGCACGGAGGTTCTAATATTTATATTCACCTACAAGGCGTCTCTCTCTTTCTATCGCATAGCTACACATAGCTCTGATCTCTTCTGACGCGGCACGTACCGTACGTATAATCGTATAATCGTAATCCAGTCTTGATACGCCGTTGTACCTAAAGTGCCGAGTGCGCCGGGTGAACTGGCCGGCCCGTTCTCCATACAAACGTCGTAGGGTGATCACTCCCTTATTTGAAGATTTAAGTCTAAAATAAAGCATAATACCGATTGATCACGTCATTATCTAGGCTCGTATGATGCCGAAATTTTAATAAAATAATTAACTTTAGAATTATGAGCCTCAAAACATTTTCATATAAACTTTTCAAGGCTCATAACTTACAACTTAATTATATTATTTAAATTTTGGCATCATACAAGCCTAGATAATGACGATATCAATCAGTATTATGCTTAAGTCTGGACTTAAAATCTCAAATAAGGAAGTGATCACCCTACGACATTTGTATGGAGAAGTGACCGGCCAGTTCAACCTTAAAAGTCAGAGTAGTTAAGTATGCATATTGCGCCAATAGTACAATACGTAAGTGTATCGCAGTGTAAAGTAACGTGTATACTGTAATTGTAGCGAAGCGCAGCGGTAGGTTCGACCTGGGCATCCTGGACCTGGGCGGCGCGGGCGACTGCGTGCGGCGCGTGGCCTGCGTGCGCTTCCTGAGGAGGCACGCGACCGGACAAGCGCCCGTCGAGCTGCACACGGTGCATTGTGAGGTATATACACCCTACTCTACCCTAACTACTTCCAAAACAAAATGTTTAAGTACTTGTTGTTATGCATTTAGTTTTAAAGAGTAGTTACATAATTTATCAAGTGACATAACTATTATATTTCGTCCCATTAAACCTAAATGGAAATTGATCGACGAATTCCCAATTTTTTGACTTTTCGTCCACAACATGACGTACCAATAGTTTTATGATAGGTTAGCCTTTGACCACTATCTCACCTGATGATAAGTGATGATGTGATCGAAGATGTTGTTCAGGCTAACCTAGAATTACTGACTCTCTAAGACAGCTGCCGGAATACACCGTTTGGTGCTTGGCGACTGATTATCTACTTGAGGGTGGTAGCAGGCGGGCATTCGCAAAATACCCTGCCACCATGCTATAAAGACTGCCATCCTAAGACAACAACCGAGACCGAAGGCTTAACGTGTTCTCCGAAGCACGTGCACGCTCAGTAGTAATGTCACTAGCGGTCACCCATCTAAGTGATGAAAGCGGCGGACGTTGCTTAACTTAGCTAATCGATTAAGAACGGCTAAGCAAACTTCGCTACGAGCGCTTTGAACTATTTATATTAGGTTTTTTTTGTAATGCATTAGCGTGGCATGGAGTGGATGAAAGCCCTCGAGAAGTGGTCGGAGCTGTCCGGCCCTAAGGAAGGATTCTACCTCTCGCTCCAACCGCGCAACAACAAGTACACTGCAGTGCTCTGCGTCGCAGTGCATACCAACAACAACAAGAATAAGCTCACCAAGAAGGAGACCATGTTCCAAATCTACAGGTATGTAATAAATATATGTTTTCACCTCACAATCACGGAAAGATGTAGTTTAGTATTCGAAATCTACGTGGAAAAATGCTTTTTATCCGCTAGCGTGGGAAAGGCTATTTAATTTCGAACCATAAAAGTTCGAGTTTTTTTTTTGTTATTACTAATTATAGTAATTTTATTTGTAATATTTACTATAAATTGACTTAAATTTATTGCATTATTCAAGCTGTTTTATTTCGCCTAGCATTTTCCTACACTGTTATGAGGTGAAAAATTATGTGGTTTCGCTCGGCAGTAAAGTTATTTTGTGTCTCGTACCTATGAATTCTTCGATACGCTCACTATTCTATTCTTTGTTTAATCCTCAAACTCTTCGCTTCCTAAGGTTTCAATAAAAGTACTTGCACCAAATAACAACTTAGCACCCTTGCATACTGATAACTATTGTAGTCCTATTGAAGTGCAAATCCAAATTAGAGGTTACCCATGTGTCATTTTATAGAAATACTGACAGTGTTCTCTCGGTAAAAGTACTAAACATTTACCTTGAACATCCATAAAATATTTAATAATAATAAATAGTCTCGATAGTAATAATATATAGTCGAATGCGCTCGAACAGTCAAGACCTTGTGTAGATGATGCTTCGTGTAGAAGTGAAACGCGTCGAAAATTCTTCCGGTTTGGATGCGTGGCGTTTGTGACGTCACGTCGGCTTAACAAGAAAATTAGGCAGAATTGTGACTTGATAAATTTGATATTTTTAAATGTTTTATTAAAATATTTGTTAAATATGGATTTGCGCAAAGTAACGACTGAATCTGTTCATTATCGTAAAATATTTGTAGATATAGTAGAAAATCTGTCCAAAAATCGGTGTGTTCCGGCAGATATCCTTGAGAGCCAGTAATTCTAGGTTACCCTGAACAACACCTTCGACCACATCATCACTTACGATCAGGTGAGATAGAGGTCAAAGGTTAACCTATTAAGGCATTAAAAAAAATCCTTTTACATTTACCGGTGTGGAGTAAATTGGCCCTGATTAAATAAAACATAAATTGTGTTGGTTGTCAGACCGAACACAGGTCTGCAGATGCGGCAGGAGTCCCTCGCGGAGATCGAGAAGAAGTACAAGAAGGTAGAGAGCAGCGAGGCGGAGTTGTCGTGGAAGGCGCAGTACTCGGCCTCGCTGCGGGTCTGCAGCCACGCCTACTGGCGGAGCGTCTGCAGGAACGCCGCAGAATGTGAGGTAAGGACCTCCTTCCTTACTGAACTTCACAGCTGGAGGATCATTGTCCAACTACACTGGAATGGGGCTGCGTTTCACTTTGAAATTAGAAATAGAAATTGTTTATATGTATTACCAAAAATAATACAAACTTAACCTTAATAAATAAACCAAATAAATTGTGACAAAAGTCTTAAAGCTACAAAAAGAGTGTTAGAAAAATACCTATTTAGGAAGGTTAACAGAGAGTCCTGCACTATCGCAGGACCCGCGATGGTTGCGATTAATATGCGCTAGCATCGATATAATTAAAATCGTGTTTAAAGAAGGAAGTTCGAAATGTATACATTTTTATACTTACATTCGGAGACTTTTACATTTAATAGGTTTTTTTCATACATATTAAATTGATGTAATTTGTTATTATTAAAGGTATTTTCTTTATACATATGACGATTTTATTGGTGTTCAATAACATAACAAGATAATACGTGCAATTTTATTTTAAACTCAAGAATTAAGTGATATAGTAGATAAAGTAGGAAAAAAAACCAAGTACCTATGTATGGCGTTTCGGCCTGTTCTGGGTGTGAACGTTCTGGGGTCATTTGATCGTTAACATGTTGATATTCTTAAAATAGGATGAAGCCATACCAAGCCGAAACTTAGCTACAAACGCAATACACTGCGTGTTATATAGCTATTGGGGTTAGCACTGCTGGATAGGACATGAGTAGACTCTGACAGAGTGTACTCAGGGGGCCCTTCTTATAGTAATAATTACTTAATCTTACTGCAAAATTTTATACTTCCGCGGCAATTAAACAAGCTTACAAACGGTAATGGAATCGCTCGGTGCTTTAATGACGCCACAACAAATTGTTCACTCTTTTCACGAACTTTGACGTGACATTTGATACGATGTATTACTGTTCCAACGACAAATCCCTTCATATTTATCGATCTTAAAAAGTTTCATTCTGGTAGTGGATTTCAACTTGATTTTGACTATTTTAAGATAAAAATGGGTTTAATTAATGTGTAAATTAAATACAATGGTTTTATTCCTTTCTTTAAAATAAATGCAGCAAAATGACACTAAAAAAAGTTACAGACAGCAGCTGTTGTGCAGTATACAATAAAATGTCGGAAAACGATGGTAAAACCGTTCCTTAAACCATTGTAGTACGGAACAGTGCGAGCGGGATAACGCTACATTATAAACATCTTGTATCTTGCTTGCCCATCCATACATACTTAATTCGTTCTTTAAGTAGGACCAAACCAATATTGCTTGACGCGGTTTTGTGTCGTAATGGTTCGTGTCTACGAAGGATTATTTTAGGTATGAAACAAAACGCTTTCTATGACGGTTTGGTAAAATGTGGTAGTTGGCCCCTAGAACGTTTCAATGCAGATTTAAATCCATGCACATCATAGATAATTATAACAATTGAATTTCATTCATAAATGGACGTTATCGAGTCTGCGAGATACGTAATGGGATAACTCATAGGTTTTACTAAAAAAAAAAAGGGGCCTTTGTATTGAATTTGTGATATATGTGTTATGTTCTGACAGGTGGGCCTGCGCGTGCGCACGTGGCACGTGTTGTCGGGCTCCGTGCTGGCGGTGTGGGCGCGCGTCGAGTCCGTGCTGGCGGCGCGGTCGATGCTCAACAAGATGCAGGTGGTACGCATCAAGACGGACCTGGGGCTCAAGATTGTTGGTAAGTACTCCGTGAGCAATATATTGTATCCTGCACACCATAAGATTTCGATTACGATCAATGATTTCGTTCAACGATGACTTCGACGGACGACGCATCGATTGGCTATCGCCTTAGTGGCTTGCCTTAAAAAAATGACACGAAAAACAGAAATACATTTTACAAAAGAAAATTATAATGAGAGGTAAAATTATAGTCGTGTGAGAGTTTTTCCTCTCGTTGTAATTTTGTAATTCATTCCGCGGAGCAAGCGTCATTGCAAATATAAAAATATTAAAACTAAGAAATTTCTTAAAAATTTTCAGTCGGTCGTAGTCGATTTTGTATGGTATGTAGGATCCATGTCTCATTCGACAATTTTTATTGTCTTCGATCTTTCGCGTTGTGCTTAAGTCAAGTGATCTTGATCAGCCGAAAGATAACTGTTTATGTACCTAGAAGTAAATAGAGTAACATATTTTTATTCGTAAAATTTTCGTTTAACTATACCATTTTCCTTTTTTGTATGCCATTTTACTGACGCATTTCAGTAATACTTTATTTTCCAAGTTTTAAAATGGATTCTAGTTTAAATAACTTTTCTATGGTTGGAAGTAAAGAAACGGACATGTCGCCTGCATGATAGAAAGCGTTATGCTTTTCTATCGCAGCCGCAGTGTCACCATTCCGCTTGATTCTTCTGCGCTCGTCACTCTGAGACGTCGGCTCTTGTCTCGTTCGCTCAGTAATTTCTTTTGCTAAAGTGCCCATGACGCTTCAACACGTTTTTGTACATTAATGCTTCCAAGGCAGCACCAAGCAGCTAAAGAGCCCTTCCACTTGATATAATATTTTGTAATATATAAAATGATGAGTTATTTTAAAGAAAGAGCAGAGTGTAATACACAAATATAAATAATTAAATAAACTTCAGTTTTTATCATCTTGACTCTTTCGCACGCAGTCAAATATGAGCAGGACAGAAAGATTGTAATTTGAAATGATTGTTCACAGGTAAAGTGATTCCAAAGAACTGCGTGGAGCCTTTAAAAGAGGCTCTATCCTACGACGCGGTCTCAGTCAGCGAGCAAAAGTTCGACGAACAGACGGACACGCTGAAATGAACCCAACTTACATAGAAATAAAGCATAGATTAGCGCGGACCCCACTATAGTTCCTCTATCTCTCTTTATTTTTGTTCGGGACCATTGCTGATGGCAGCAGAGGGTAATGTTCGAATACGGACGAGGACAGGTCTCGGACTTAGTCAATTATGGATATGGATTGTGACAACCCTAGCGATGGTTGCCAATGACAACCTAACAGTAGGTTACGGGCAACAATGCTAGGTAAGATTGTAAGCAGGGCTAGCCGTTGAGCGAAGGTCTCTGATAATAAACTTAGATTTTTAGTGTTCGAACTGACTATGGCAAGGTTGCAAGTGACAACCTTACAATAAATCTAGCCTGCAAAAACTGTTGTGTCAGCAACTTAACTGTATAATTTATGAGGGTGTTGCTGGCAACTCCCATATCGCAATGGGATTTTGTCATTCCGTTTTCTTCACCGATAAAGCAAATCTGTAAGTTTTGCTGATAAAGGATTGACACTGTAAGACTCAAATCAAGGTTGCAACAGACTTCGATAGTCACCCAGTCAAGGTTGCTGCTGACAACCTAAGCTTTCAAAGAAGGTCGCAAAGGAGTTATGATATTAGATTAAAAACCACCGATGGTGTGGTAACGTATGTAAGCCACTGAGTGATCTTGTATGCGAGTGCATTAATCGATATTATTATGTGCTGTTTGGTTGTCTATTTGATGTGGACTTTATGTGCTTTTTTGTTAATTTTTGTTTATGTTATTTGTTAGGGACAGTAAACCTCAAAGCGGAGTGCTGACCAGTCAAATGTACAGTTCTGTAATTGACAACCATAATCATTTGATGGTTGTGTCAGAAAAACAAGTCTTAGTAATCTGACATAATATCTAAACCTATTTACTTATTATAATTCAACTTTAATAGGATTAACCTACCTTTGGTAGGATGAGATCCAACGTTTTTTAAATAACGTGCCCGGATCGTTACTAGGCCATCGGGGTCCGAGTCATATAAGTTTCTTATTTAATAAAGAAACATCTATTTTGTTCTCATTGCTTCTCCGCTTTATTGTTTACTGGTTCTTAGAATCGAAACTCACTGCGTTCATTATAAAATTATTGTTTTCCTCAGTTAGAAATATTCATATGATGGAATCTTTGACAGTCAAACAATATGTTATTTAAATAAGACGACTGCACCACCTGCTTTTCTTTGTAAGTATAAGCTATAATATCAGACATTAACCAAACATTTATGTGATCATTATTATTGGCCAAAATTTATATTAAGATTCTTAATTCCAAAGTACCTATACCGAGGCGGAGGGCAGATACTGTGTTCGACATTCTACTGCTGTGCGCCGTTCGTTTAGGGCCATTTTAGGACATTTGTAGCTTGGGTCAGGTCAAGTGCCCCGTCCATTTGCTTATGTCATTTTTAAATACGATTATTTATTAATGTGTTTGTTAGAAATACCCGTTTTAATTGTTTGTACCGCGGTGGGTTTCGAGTCGCGTTCACCTTATGATAGAAGTGGTATACGAACTGTCGAATTTTAATTTTTTTGTACAAAATATCTAGTTTATTATTTAAATTTATATTTTTTTGTGATGCGAATGAAAGTGGTGAAAAATCTGAAATATACTGTAATATAGCATTATTTAACTAATAATTATATATTTGTAACGAATATTATATGCATGATCGTGCAATAGATGTGTAGCATTAATACTGTTAAATTAAAACATTGTGATACCTTGTCGTAATAAGCTCGTATATGTTCTAACAAGAAATTGTTAAAAAGGTGCGTTTGGATTATTGCGACAATGTATTTGGTGTATATTATTGGGACTTTCTGCGTGGAAAGTGTAAGATCAATTTGACGTTATGTTGGTAAAATGTTGATTAATTAAAAAATAAACTTTATAACATTGGTTTATGACATGGATTGTACTTAGTATTTGGAGCGCCTCGTTCATTTTGCTGATAATAAGGTGTAATTATTGATTGAAGAAAATCATTTTTTGTTGATGAAATTGGCAACACATCGGTATTGTCTATGTGCAGGCTCAAAAAAAGACTATGAATTATATAAACTTACGTATGTTACAGTATAATTGTTACAAGATGAACGATGCGCTCGAAAATCAATTTGTACATTTTAAATTATATGAAATTTTTGTGCGTAGTTAGATGAAACGCCGAGAACTAAATAAAAACTTGCCAACGCATCTGGATATTTTAATTATTATCATGCCGCCGGCCTCTTGATATTTAGATACGTAATGAAAAATATTACTAATTAACTACTTCTTCATACCGAGCGCCGCTGTCGGTGTTACCCTTGAATTTATCAAGTTGTCTAAAGTAATAACTTTGTTACAATATAATATTTATACATCTTTATAGTCGATATGCCCCGTGGGGTGCCGGGCTAGAATGTCACACCCCTCCCCCCCAATGTTACCTGTGGGTGTCATAAGATACGAATAAAGATAGAATACCGGAAGGTGGGCAGCAGCGCCCTCTGAAGAGTTGATACCTTAAAATGCGATCCCCAAGCTGCCTGCCAAGCGTGGGGATTATGGCTAACCCCCCCCCCTCCCCTTAATGGGGTAGGCTTCAGCAGAGGACAATCCGGCTGATACTGTACAGTCGATTAGATAGAGGGTTGTCCGTGCATGTTTTTTGCCACCATAGCATGCCGATTATTAGATTATCGCAACGTCTATAATATAATACTAATCTTAAGAAAAAAAGTGAATAATAATATATCAGTACAAAATTTAATAAATTTCAATGAAATGTTATTGAGGTTATGTTGCAATATTTTTATAAAAAAAGAATTCGTTAATAACATATATTTATAAATATTGTAAGAAAACATTAAATTGATATTGAAAAAAAACACTTAAAACTATATCTAGTGATAAATCCACCTAATTTACCTGCTAAGCCGACGTCACAAACACCACACAGCGAAACCGGAAGAATTTTCGAGGCGTATCGTTTCTACGCAAAGTAACCTCAGGAGATCTCGACTCTTCGATCGAGAATATAATGTAATCATTTGAGAATGTAATATTTTGCGTATATAATGTTTGCGAATGTAATATATTGAAAACAAAGGATCATTTCTCAATCGTGCGCTCGAAGAGTCGAGAGAGCATAATATCGATCGTGCGTAATAGGAAAATTAGGCGAAATTGTCACTAAATACTTTTTTTATATTTCTAGTGTTATTTTTTATATTAATTTACTGTTTTCTGAAAATATTTGTTATTATTAAACACTAGCTTTCCGGTCGCGGCTCCGTTCGCGGTTATTTCAGTTACCGCGCTAAACCATTAACCTCTTTCTGCGCAGTTAGATAAAAACTATCCCATGTCCTTCTCTGGGTCCATATGTTTTTAAGATTTTTCGTTCCATACAAAAATACTATTTAAAATATTAGGATGGATTTCCGCCAAGTAACGCCTTCATCTATTATCTTAATGAATTCGTTCACTGAATAAATACACATTTCGATCAACTATTTATGGAATCCAACTCTAAGCATGTTATCACACACACACAGTCTCATGGATTGCGGACCTTCCTTACCTTGAAGCAATGATGGCCGAGCGGTAATAGCTATGGACTGCCGCGTGGTTCGATCCCCACCGCCGGCTTGAGCTTCACCGCATGGTGGAAGGGCATTTTGCGATTGCCCAACTGGCTAGCTACCACCCTCAAGTAGAAAATCTGTCGCCTAGCACCTAACGGTGTGTTCCGGCAGTAGTCCTTGAGAGCCAGTGAAATTACAGGCACATGAGACTTAACAACTATGTCTCAAGGTGACGGACGCAGTGCAATTCGTGACTTGTGATGAAATGCATCTGTTATAGGCATAGGTTAGTCCGCTCCGTGGGCCTCGAAACTTGTTCCGTTACAATAACAAAAATAAAAAAAAAAACCTTCGAGTGCGTACTGTGTAATCATACCCCTTTGGCTACGACTTACGAGGGCCGCCATACGAGAGGACATAAATTCGAGGGTAGCTTGCAACGCCCTGATATTGCATTAACTTCATTTTGGATATACTGACTTTTAAATTATTTTTAACCAATCTCTGGAAACGGAGGAGGTTCTCATTAGACTGTATGATTATACTGCTCTTCTGATTTTGATTTTTTTGTTGTACCTTGTACTTATGCTACTAATACTACCTCCGATTTGGTTTAATTTAAGTTTCAAAATCGATTGAGTAGATAGTCAAAAAAACAACAGACTTCCAATCCAACACAAAAAGTACGAAACTACTCATGGAAGTCCGACAATGACAATGTGGTGCGGTATACTTAATTCACCTGGGGTAATTCACCCAGGTGCACTAAGTACACTTTTGGTAGACTTGATTCACCCTGATTATTTCGGGTGCATTAAGTACACTTTTTAGTAGATTTAAATCACTCAGGTGATACCTAGGTGAATTAAGTGCACTACATGGTATACTTAATTCACCCTTGTGCTTACAAACTATCGTGTAATGCAACCTACGTGGACAGCGTCACAAGTAACCAATTACATGCAATTGAACGTGAATGTATGAGAGCATATTTTTACTTAAGTTTTTATTTATTTATATATTTATACTTATTTTATAAAAATTACGTCATTTACTGTAAGCAGCAAGTGGGGCTAGATAAAAGAGAAACATCACGTCCATTGCTGCAAAAAAAAAAGAAATAGATGGAAATATATGTATAGAAAATATCATAAATTAACAAATTACCTACATACCTATTGATTACAGCTGCCACACATAAACCGCTCAATGAAAGGTGTCACCGAAATCTAAATATTGCGTGATGGCTGTCAAACTTAAAACTGTCTTATGACTTTAACAAAAATAAATGTATAAAGGGATCCATTCCTACTACTACTACATTATCATTAAGCTTGCAGCACTTTCTTACATCTCGATTTAGTTGCTATGGGTTTTCTGACAAAATTCCAAATAAATGGAGATTTAAGAAAGTGCTTCAAGTGACCGTTAATGTTTTATGTTTTCTTTATGAATTAAGTATAAATATATATATAGTATATGTGTGTATATACATAGTTACTAATTATAATTTACGCCAAATTACTAAATGGAGTAAAGCCTTTGGATTACAAGTGAATCCAAGTAAAACTCAGGTCATGATTGTCGGGAGCTCTCGAACGTTAGCTAAAGTCGAATGGGCAATGTTACCTGGGGTAGAATTTAATGGAGTCACTATCCCCTACAGCAAAAGTGTTAAAAACTTGGGCATTACTATGGATGAATGCCTTCAGTGGGGTCCTCAGATTGAAGCCGTCAGCTGCAAGTTATTTTCGTCTGGTGGTTCTCTTAAAAGACTGCGTAATTTTCTGCCCACTGCTACTAAAGTTGCGCTTGCGCAATCTCTTTTGCTTCCTGTTTTAGATTACGCCGATGCCTGCTATCTTGACCTCGCGGAGGACCAGCTAGATAAACTTGAGCGACTTCAAAACTTTTGTATACGATTCATATTTGGTCTTCGCAAATATGATCACGTCTCTGAATTTCGTACTAAACTCAAGTGGCTTCCTATACGTCTTCGCCGAAATACTCACATACTTTCTCTTTTGTACACCATTTTATTTAACCCCAACAGTCCTCACTATCTTAAAGAACGGTTTAAATTCTCTGAACATTCTGGGACGCTTACACTTAGGTCATCAGAAAATCTCTGCCTGCAGATGCCTCAGCATAGCAGCTCTTTTTATGATAAATCGTTTACAGTCCAAGCCATTCGCTTATGGAATGCATTGCCAGTTTCCATAAGACGGGCACAGTCACTCCCTATTTTTAAAAATCAAGAAAGAGAATTGTACTTCTCGCTTAATAATCCGTCCTAAAGTTGATTTGTTGATACTAATTTTTTGTTTCACATTTATTATTAGAATATATAATCTAATAATATATATATAAGTATATATAAATAAATATAAATATTCATTTATTTATTAAGTTTGTTATTATTTAAGTATATAGATTTATGTATCATATTATGTAAGTATATTGTATGTGTGATTAATTTATATGTTATGTTATTATTATATAAAGTGTAGGTTACATAAAGTACCTATTATAACATTATTACTTTTTATCTTATTATTATACACCACCGTCATCTATCATGTCTGAATTTCTCTCCATCCAAAGGTTGTCTGGAAGAGATCGCTTTCTAGCGATAAGACCGCCAATTGTACAACATTACTTAAGTTTGTGATATTGTTTATAATGATTTTTATTTTGGTGTACAATAAAGAGTTATCTATCTATCTATCTATCTATCTATCTATATAAATAAAAACTTAAGTAAAAATATGCTCTCAAACATTCACGTTCAATTGCATGTAATTGGTTACTTGTGACGCTGTCCACGTAGGTTGCATTACACGATAGTTTGTAAGCAAAAGGGTGAATTAAGTATACCATGTAGTGCACTTAATTCACCTAGGTATCACCTGAGTGATTTAAATCTACTAAATAGTGTACTTAATGCACCCGAAATAACCAGGGTGAATCAAGTCTACCAAAAGTGTACTTAGTGCACCTGGGTGAATTACCCCAGGTGAATTAAGTATACCGCACCGATAATGTGAAGTCCGTGTTTAAAATCTGCATGCTACCTACTTCAACAAGTTATTTCATACATTAAATCGGTTACGTTTTTTTATTTGACAAATTAATATCATTTTAATGGTAGGTATTGTTAATGTCATCATCAAGTTTGTTTTTGTTTTTATTTAATAATAATAGTAATATCATCTGCAAATAAAACCGTACTATTTGGTGCAAGAAGGTTAACCGTTAATATACCTATAACAAAAATAGCACAAGGCCCAAAATACTTCCTTGCGGAACTCTGGATTGATTAAACTTCAAATCAGATATAATTGTCTTATTCTTCTGAGACATACTCGAAATCTCTGTACAGTATCTATCTTTTAGGTACCTAATTTGACAACTAAACATACGTTTATTTATGTAATGGCGACTCGCGACAATTTAGTTCTCTAAAAGTACCTGGACTGTAATTTAACTGATCATGTATCCACCAATGCTGGACATTAATTTTTACATCCTGCGTTCAGAAGAAGAAAAAGGGGACGAATGGGGCCATTCCCAGATGTGATTAGTGAATGTGTGAAAGAGATAAGTAGAGTGGAAGAAGGATACGTATGTGCCGACCCCACCTATCGGTGGATAAAACAGGAAGAAGATTTCTTATTTTAGGTATATACCTTCTCTTGTTGGTTTCGTAACAAATCTTTTTTATGTAGTAGCAGCAGTAGGAGCAGCTATACAGTCTAGACTGTACGAATTACTGTGCAAGATTTGGGATACTGAAACACAACCTGAAGAATGGAACATGGGCGTCATCTGTCCGGTACATAAAAAAGGATGCAGGAAAACATGCTCCAATTATAGAGGGATTACTCTACTTCCAACTGCCTATAAGGTTTTATCCTATGTGCTACTGGATAGAATTGAACCTTACGCGGAAAAAGTTGTTGGCGACTATCAGTGTGGGTTCCGACGCAACCGCAGCACCGTGGATCAAATCTTCCTCCTGAGACAGCTTATAGAGAAAAAATGGGAGTACGCTCAGAGCATGCACTCACTGTTTGTGGACTTCAGTAAGGCCTACGATAGCATCGACCGAGACTCACTATACGCCATACTCAACAACTTTGGCATCCCACAAAAACTCATTACCATGATAAAAGTGGCTACAAAAGTGAGCAAAATGCGCGTGAAAGTAGGAGGCGAATTGACCGAGATATTCGAAGTTGTTACTGTCCTCAAGCAAGGAGATGCCCTGTCCCCTATGTTGTTAAATTTGGCACTAGAGCATGTCATCGGGAAAGTCATGACACTTGATTGCGGAGTACGGCTAAATGGACAACATAAGGTTATAGGATACGCTGACGTCCTGGCTTTGTTAGGGCAAACAAGAAAAGAGGTGGAGAAATCAATGCGATTTCTAACATTCGAAGCTGCAAGGGTTGGGCTCAAAATCAACCAGGAAAAAACGGAATATCTCCACATTAAACGCTATAAAAACACCAGGCAAAAACGCGAAGACCTGCTCGTGGAGGATATTCCGTATAAAGGGGCTGCACAATTTATATACCTTGGATACACTATAACAGACAAACACCAGGGAGGAGGAAATTGACACCCGGATTCACAATGCCCTCCGTTGTAGTGCAGCGCTTCACAAGGTGTTGGTGTCTAGGCTACTAAGCAGGAAAACCAAGATCCGCATTTACAAAACTGTCATAAGACCGATACTCATGTACGGATGCGAGGCCTGGAAACTGACCCTCAAAGAAGAGAACAAACTTCTAGTGGCGGAGAGGAAGATTATGCGCAAGATTCTGGGCCCGGTCCAACGTGATGATGGCAGCTGGCGTTGGCGAAAGAACCAGGAGATCGAAGACCTGATTGCCGAGCCCAATATCATGGGAGAGACCAAAGCCCAAAGACTCCGCTGGGTGGGCCACGTACAGAGAATGGGGGAGGATCGCAATGTCAAGAAAGCATATCTTGGAGTTCCAAGTGGCCGCCGACCCGTCGGCAGGCCCAGATATCGCTGGATTGACGCTGTGGAGTCGGACCTGCGCGAGCTACAAGCTGCCGATTGGCAAGAGGCAGCGCGGGACCGAGACCGATGGCGTTCTCTTGTATCGGAGGCCAAGACCCACTTTGGGTCGCTGCGCCAGAGGAGTAAGTAAGTAAGTTAGGTTTTTTTTTTTTTTTTATACTGAACTGGGTAGCACTTGACCACTATCTCACCTGATGTTAAGTGATGATGCGATCGATGATGGAGCGCGCTTACCCAGAAGATACCTATTCACTCGCGTTTTGAAGACCCCATATCGTACTTAACCGGAAACACAGACTCAGGCAGGGTGTTCCATTCCCTGGCGGTTCGTATGATAAACGAAGAAGTAAATCGCTTCGTTCGGGTAAATGGAATATCTACCATAAAGCGATGGCGTTTCTGAGTATCCCTGGAAGTCCGATTAAGTCCGATTAAAGAATGGGGATGGCGGAATCAAATTGTGAAGTTCCATTGCACACTCACCGAAATGTATCCGATAAACAAGCGACTTTGCGGCGATGTTCGAGACTCTGGAGTCTCTTGCGTACTAGGTGGTCGTCGTTAATGAGTTTCTTGGCTCTCCTCTCAATAGCTTCCAGTGTCTCCAGCTGGTATTTGGCAGAACCATCCCAAAGGTGAGAACAGTACTCCATACACGACCGGACTTGGGCTTGATAAAGATTAAGCAACTGTCCCGGTGTGAAGTATTGTCTCACCTTAGCCAAAACACCAAGCTTTTTTGAGGCAAGCTGGGCTTTGGAATCAATATAGGAGCTGAAATTGAGAGTTGGTGTTAATGAGATGCCAAGAAGCTCGAAACGGTTACTTATCGGCACGGACACATCCCTGAGAGTAGGAGCCAGGTGAAAAGGGCTCCGTTTGGCGGAGAAAAGACACGCCTGGGTTTTAGTAGCATTGAACTTAACTAGATTGGCATCGCCCCAATCGGAGACTGCCTGCAAAGAAAAGTTCAAGCGCTGAACCATCGCTTCCCTATGAGACTGGATTTGTAATGCACTGGTTCGTGCGTTAGATGTGTAACTCTCTACAACGGTGCTGTCATCTGCGTACCCAAAAATACCGGGTTTCAGCAGGTCATTAATATGCAGCAGAAAAAGTGTTGCAGAGAGTACTGATCCTTGGGGGACTCCGGCATTTATAGCCAATTGGGCGGAAGAACAGCCATCGATGACCACTCGAATCGACCGATCCCTCAAGAAATCTGAAATCCAAACACACAAACCAGTGGGAAGGCCGTATGAAGGAAGCTTGCTAATGAGGCTATCGTGCCAGACCCTGTCGAAAGCCTTCGAGATATCGAGAGAGACAGCAAGCGCCTCTCCGTGGTTCTCGATGACCGAGCTCCAGATGTGAGTGGCATACGCTAGAAGATCCCTAGTAGACCGGTTTCGACGAAATCCGTATTGTCGGTCACTGAGGAGATCGTTCACTTCTAGGTATGCCAGGAGCCTGTGGTTCAGTACACGTTCCAACGTCTTACATAGTATGGAAGTGACTGAAATAGGCCTGTAATTGGCAGGGTCTGCGCGACTACCTTTTTTGGGCACGGGCTGCATGTTTGCAAGCTTCCAGGACTTCGGCACTTGACCAGTCGTCATAGACAAGCAAAAGAGGCGAGTCAATACAGGAGTCAACTCTGGCGCACACATCCTCAAGACTACAGCTGGTATACCGTCTGGACCACTAGCTTTGTTCACGTCTAGATTGCGCAACGCTTTGCGTACTTCAGACTGCCGAATGCGGATTTCTGACATGAACGTCCCGCAATTTGGCAGACTAGAAGGTACAGCATTACCAGCATCTAGACGTGAAGACTCTGCAAACAGAGTGGCAAATAAATTTGCTTTCTCTTCAGCAGTATGCGCTAGTGAGCCGTCGGGTTTCAGCAGTGGAGGCAGTGAGGGACGGCAGAAGTTCTCTTCGATCGACCCCGCCAGGGACCAGAACGCTTTGCTACCCGAAGGGTAAGAAGCAAGTTTGTTCCCTGTTCGGCGTATGTGGTCGAAGCGAGCCTTCTTGAGAGCCTTTTTGCAGGACTTGGCGGCAAGGTTAAATGCTTTCTTCTTCTCACGTACATCTCTAGACTTGCGGGTTCGAGCATCAGCCCAGGCTAAGTAGGCCTCATGTTTTGACGCTTCTGCATCTCCACATTTGGCATTAAACCATGGACGAGCTTTGCTGGACAGCGGGATGTCAGAAAATGGAATGAAATATTCCATACCCTGAAGTAACACTTCTGTCACAGCATCCGCGCAAGCTGAGGAATCGCTCGAAGAAAAACAAACCCTCCACCAAGGATAAGACGAGAAAAATTTACGCATCTCATCCCAATCTGCTGACTTGTATCGCCACACCCGCCGGGTGCCTTTTGGGCTAGGATCGGGCGGGGAGTAGACTGATACAGATTTCACCAGACAGTGGTCGGAGCTACCCAAGGGTGATGAAACCGACACCGAGTAGCGGTCTGGATCTGTTGTCAGCAGAAGGTCCAAGCAGTTGGCTGTGTGGCCATCAACATCTGGTATCCTTGTAGCTCCTTGGACCAGCTGAGTGAGGTCTAGCGTCAAGGCAAGCTTACGCATCTCTCGACCAGCGTGGTCTGTGCTCTGGTATGGGTATAGCCAGTCTTGATGGTGGGCGTTGAAATCCCCCAGAAGCACTAATTGAGCAGAAGGATACCTCTGTTGGGCTACGTCAGCTGCCTCACTGAGGTAGTTTGTGAGCCTTGTTGTCTCCTCATCTCCGCTGTGCGAACGGTAGACACTAGCATAAAGTATCTTCTCCATGCCGTTGTCCACCAGAACCCACATGATGGAAAATTTGGGGTCTTCAAGGTTACGGAGACGTCGATAAAAAATGTCATCGCGAGCATACATACAAACTCCTGCTCTGGCCCTAAATCTATGTTCAAGAACGTAGCCCGGGTAGGCAAGGTATGCAGCGTCAGCTGGACATTTGATCTGCGTCTCCGTGAGGAACAGAATATGCGGTCTTGCGGTCTCAAGATGGTGGTGGACTGAGTCGATATTGGAGTGCAAGCCTCGAATGTTTGAGAGGTGCACTTGAAGAGAGAGGACGTGCTTCCGCTGTTGGACCTTTATTCTGTTTTTGTTGCCTTTCATTTTATGGGGAGTGAAGATAGGTGAGGTAACCCGTGACACAAATTAGGCTTTTTCACCTAATGGAAATCAATCCTGGAGACCGCGGGGACGCCCGAGCCCCCCCATGATTGATAAGGTATATACCTTATCAATCATATGACCTACGATATTTATTCGTAGCCTATGTCCCTATGTGCCAAGTACATTAGGCCTGTTTCAGAATGTTCGAGTAAGTTCCGGTTATAATAACCAGAATATAAAATAAATGAATGATAGAAATGACAGTTAACATGCAGCGCGTTTCAAGCTTTAACCGATGGATAGGCTAAATGGATGACTGTGAAACGCAAAGATAGTGTTTTATTTATTAAATATGTTCTGGGTAGTATAACCGGAACTTCCTCGAACATTCTGAAACAGGCCCTAAATAGTTCTAGCTTACAGTTTTATTTATTTGTTCATTATAGGCAATTATTTGGCCCCTATCTCACCTGATGGAAAGTGATGATGCGGCCGAAGATGTAGCATGCTTGCCTAGAAGATACCTATTCACTCTAGACTTGAAGACTCCCAAATTATACTGTTCGGGAAACAAAGACGCGGGTAATGAGTTCCACTCCTTCGCTGTACGGATGATAAATGTGGAAGCGAAACGCTTCGAGCGAACTGGAGGAATGTCAACCATGAAAGGATGACGGCCATGAGAGCGTGTTGTTGTCCGATGATAAAAGGGGCATGGAGGAATCAGCTCATGTAATTCCTGCGCACATTAACCGACATGTATGCGATAGAATACCGATAGGCAAGCGACCCTGCGACGATGACCGAGACTCTGTAGTTTAGACTCAACCAGCTTATCATCGCCTATAAGTCTTTTGGCTCGTCGGTACATGGAGTCGAGAGCCTCCAGTTGGTATTTCGCGAATCCATCCCAGAGGTGGCTGCAGTAGGTACTCCATACACAACTTGTGCTTCACGGACAGTGATCAAAACATACAGCTCTTACAGGGCACTTCATTTCATTAGATCATCGATTAAGGTAAGTTCGTCGTTAATTTCGGCTTTCGGTTCGGCGTCGCCTTTCGGCTCGGTCTTCCCTTTAATTCGGTTACGATCGGTCAGCGGTCGGACTAGCTACTGGGTCCAGTGTTGCCGCTTTAGCGCATTTGGCGCTAGATCTAGTGCAATTTTAGGGCCCCTGACGCTTATTTTCTCATAACTAAGCGCTAAAAATATCTAGTGGAATCGGGCGCAAAACTTGATATTAGTTAGCAACCCAAGATTGATAAAATATTATATTAACACAGTAGTGGCAAGAAATTGAACTTATGAAATGGGAAGATAAAGGTAATGATACAGTAAAGTTTTGCTTTATAGTAGGTACCTATCTCGATATAAAAATGCGGCTGAAATGAAGGCCTTTTAGGAATTAGTGGACTTAGCTCTCACTGTGTCGTTGCTTCCACATTCAAATACTCCAGTAGAATTTTCAGCGTTATGAACATTGAGAAATGTAACCGCATGACTGCTGAAACAATGAACTCCTTGGTAATGATACATCATCAATTGAAAATCGTACAGCAAAGCTTCAACACACACTTATGACTTTCCTGAAAACGTTTTCGAAAAAGACCGAAACATTAAAAAAGGATTTTTTTGATTTTGGTACCTAATACAAGTGAAATATATAAAAAAATATTTATTTTAAAGTTTTTTTATCCCAGTATATTACTTTTCTCTATGTTTTTTATGTAACCTTATTTTTATATTCACAAATTGTTTGGAATCTAGTGCGATTTTCATTAGGGCATAGTGCATTTTATTTTCGTTAAACCACGTTATACGGCAACACCATGGCAACACTGACTACGGTCAGTTCAGTCCTGTCAGTCGGTCGGCTTTTTTCGTTTCAGGTCAGGAAGTAAATTTAGAAATTCGTTGACAGCAGATAGTCATTTGATTCTATTTTTATTAAATTTCTTCATATTTTAGTAATATTTTGTGCAATTATGACTCAAAAAGAAGTCACTATGGAAGAACTGGAAGAGACGGTAAATAACGTAGTATTTTTATTGTACAGTTATGTGCGGCTCACAAAATGTAGGTCAGCTTGCCGCTTCCAAGCCCTACCTTCCCGCTACTCTAAATTAAAGTGTTCAATACATACCATGTACTGGGAATGGCATATACTCCTGCTTTTTAGCGTAAATGGCAGCATCGCTTTTATGAGGAATTGGGGATAGCTTCAGTCAGGGTTTACTTCTTATCTTACCATGTAAGTATGAAGTAGGATATCGTGAATTAATTAAATATTTACTTTGGCAAAATACAAACGAGGGTCGCATAATTAAAGCTAGTAGTTAAATGATTGAACAAACATTGTTTCCTCATTGTTAAAATTTAAAGATGAATAAACTATTATTGGCCTGGGTATTTAGACCCAACAATATTAAACTACATAATATACCTAGTATAATTTTGTACATGAAAAAGTACATATTGTTTTATCTTCTGTAATCATAACAAAACCAGTGAAAAGTAATTTTATTAGTTTTAACAATTGATAAAACATTGTGTAAAGGTATGTAAGTACCACAATTGGCAAGATTATTCTCTTGCTATCACATAAAGTATTTTTCTGACTGGAAATAGCTGTAATTGCAACTAGAAAGGAGGTTGATGAATATAATAAATCAGCTTATGCCATTTAATCCTTTGCCATCGGCTGACCCACTATGGCCAATTTATGAATGAAATTCTATTGTTATCATTATCTTAGATATCAATGGGTTAAATTGCTGTAATTCTAGGTCAAGCATACTGATGAACAGCTAGACCTGATGGAGTGGAAGATGGACAATGTGGAGAAAGAGCTGGTAGAGCCCATGGACCCTCAGGACATGTGTGTCATGAACTTGCTCAAATCTGTCTCTGAGGTATGTCTACCTAACTGATTTGAAGAGTTGTGAAGTTAAGAAGTGAGAAAAAAAAGTTGAGAAATGCTTAATGTAAACTAAATATTCCCTGTGGCTGGGCTTGATGCATCATACTCATTTGAAGATACTTCCAAGTTGTTATGGTGGTGTGAAATTGTATTGTCTACTAAACATACATGTAATCCTTGAATTTTTATATTTGTAAATATGTAGGGGTAAATTTAGAAGTAGTATTGGCAGCACCTAAAATACATCAATGAAATTCTTAACCTCTATAGATTGAGCGTGCCAATTAGATGTATAGGTAACAAGTGGGAAAAATTGAATGCTCGATCTTTAGAGGTTTAGCTTCGATAATAGGCTTGAACCTTCAAATTGTTGTAGTACAGTTTCAAAATGGCTTGATTCTGCCAATGCACTGACGGGTCATAACAAAGGCTAGATTGCATACTGATCAATTACATTAATTAAACTCAATTTTCAACAAGATCATTGTGGGTTCTTTAATCAAGCAATCTTTCATCATAGAGAAGGAAAAACATATCTAATCTACATATTAAAAAAAATAAGCTAAGGTTTCTAGAACAAAACAAACAATCTTCTTAATGTGTTAGCATCCATTCACACCAAAGTGGCAGCTGCTGGCAGTGCAGCAGTTTACAACTGCACAGTCTGTTTTACAGTCAAACCATTGTCCTTATCATTACAATATATAGTATAGGATGAAAGGGTTGACGGTGTTGGGATATGGGCTGCCTCGTGACTTATGCAAATCTTTCTAGGGATACTATGAGACGAATTACTTAGCATTCCATGGATATGCGGCCTGCCACTATGCGGGTGCCAGGTCCATAGCGTTGCAGATGAAGATGCCAGAGGGGCCTGGGACTTGCAACCCAAGGAGTACGGTTAAGGGGCCCCTTTACAATGTCATCAATGCTCCTCTTCACTGTTGGAATGTCCTCCCCTGCCTTACCAAATTTGGTAGAATACTACTAATGCCAACTATACACTTTCTAGGATAGAGATTACTGTTGTTCTTGACAGACCAAGGTCTTTTAGTTAGTCGTATAGGGATTTCGCTGTTATACCCCTTGCTCTGACTTACACAGCATATAAATTAACCACATAACCGTTTTTGGTTAATTCATGTGTTAGGTCATAATATTTGTTTGTTTTTATTGTGTGGTCTTTAGTTATGTTTGTTTCCCACGGCACAGCAAGTTCTATAAATACTATGCATTTTAGATTTTTTGTGTACAGAAATGTCTGGTCTGGAAGACGAAACACCAACATCCTCAGGAATTTTGTAGTGTTTATCATATGTGTCCAACAAAAGAGTCCAATCGGGAGCTGCGCCTAAGATAAGAGTAAGGCTTGGATTTAGATATTGTGGATGACCCTTCTTTTACAAAATAAATGTGTTGGTTGTTGTAGTGATACAAAGTCGAAAATGGTTTGACAGTAAAACTGTCGGCCGCTGCCACTTTGGTGGGAATTCGAGCCTTCATACAACATGAACTTCCTAGAAATTTTGAAGTAGGAAATGACAAAGAAATATTCTGATGAAAACAAACTAGGTAATTGAACACAATATGTAGAACAGAGTCTATGCAGTGACTCAGATGTAAACTATCTATTGTATGATGTCATTGAACAATCACACCATGTGTTGGCATTCAATGAACTCACTTATCATAACAATTACATTGTATGGTAACCAGAAACAAATCGCCTTAGTATGTCTTACCATTGTCTGACATAATCAGTAATCTTGTATAGTATATTAAATTCCAATAATATGTATTACTTTGAAGTGTATTGTGCAAATATATTTTTTGTATGAGGTATGTACAGCTGTAGAGGACATACTACTTGTAATAGGAATAACAGACAATAATATATATATCACAAAAATATATAAATTATCTTTTTTTATATTGAATACATAAAGTTTATCAAATTATAAATGTAGTGAAAACTTGCATATAAGCTTTCTTTCAAAACTTGTTCCACAGTTCTCAAGCATTTCAAATACCCAAAATTATGATATAGATATTGTAGTATATTGTCAGATTTATTTTGAATATACATAAAAAAATATATTTATGTTTTCAGCCTGTTGCGTTGTAGTGTTGATATAACAGGTCAGAATATTAATATTTTGTAATAACTATACTAATCAACTACTAAAGTCCGTGTCCGTTATAGCTTGTCATTATTCTAATATATTATAGTGGGTAGTATTAGATTGTAAGTACATATATATATATTATGATACTATTGGCTACTGATGATATGTCATTCACATGTGATTTATAAACTTGATCCCACTGGTACAATTGAGATTGAGCCTACCCTATCCAGTTTCTTTCTAAGTTTTATTGTGAAGGAATAAAAAAAAACTCAGCTTTGCGTTTATTAAATTTGTAGCGATAGGTACTGATAATGTAACTACTAAATCAACTGAAAATCTTAATATCATAAAATGCTTTTAAAGACAAATAAGCAAGATAAATCTTACAAGTGCTTTTGGTGTAAGTTTGCATTTCATTTATTGCCAATTATAGTTTACATTTAGTTCTTGGTTAAAAGTGATTACTAAAGCAAACAGAAAAATGACAAGCTATAATTATCATGCTTCTTGATATAATTAGTTAAAAACTAATGTGGCTTAAATGTGGTACTGATTTTAAGCCGCCTATCCAAAGCCCTACAAACAGGGCCCAGTGTGTATAACGCTTCATAGGGCTTCGAATCTATACTTTGCCGAAGTAACCAGTGTCAAAAACAACATTATTATATTTAATAACACATTTATACATTATAATGCTTCCTTTCCTCTGTATTTGATTTCCAATTCATTTGAATCTTTCCTCTGAATTGTGTCCATTCGCCATATGAATACTTCAATGGGCTTACCATGTTCATGATCATGTTAGAACGTCTTTTTCTCATGTGGCAGTGTGTTGATGGAGCCGAAAATGTTATATGGATTGGAAAATTCAGCTTTTGTCTTTTTATCCTTTTTATTTTGTTAGACTAGCCACCTGAAAGAGAGTTTTGTTTTATCTTTCCTCACCTTAAGCTGAAATAAGTCATTATATGATATATATGATGTAAGTAATTAATCTTAGCTCTACTTACATCGTAAGTAGAGCTAAGATTAATTTCGGCTCCATCAGATAAATTACTATTAAATATTGACAACTCTGAAAACTTTTGAGCGGTGCACACTCTAAAAAAAGCTCTGCTCAGATAGTTCAGGGTTGATTTGGTGACATAATTGAGTGAGCATTGTGTATGGTACAGGTACGCTCCGACTACCAGCAGTTGCGGCAGGAGTTAGTGGAGGTGCAAGCGCTGCAGCGGGAGCTCTCCACCAAGCTGAGGGCTCAGCTTAGGCTGGTTCACGGCAAATTCGCGCGCCTCCGGCAACGTATCGTGGCCGCCTCACCACCGCCGCGCTAAACCAGTCTTGTATAAACCTCTCATGCCTTATGAACCAGTTCGAAAAATCGTTCCATCCCTGAATTCTGGATCGACAGTTTTATTTACGCTCAAATGAACAGTCTCAAAATCACTTGAATGGACCATGAATAAAGGACGAATTAGTTGTAGGATTCCGGGATTGTATTGTACTTACAAATTTTATCGACATTTTCCAAGCACATTGCGTATATACACGGGTGAAATACTTTCTGAAAGAATCTGGTTATCAAACGTCACGCGTCTTTAGTACTTTTTACATTAACCCCACGTAATTAGTTTCCTGCCAGTAGCGAGCTATTGAACCCAAATATCAAGAATATTTGTTTTAACAATGGGTTGATAGCTGTATTTATATAAATCTGCAATAAGTATGGTCATGGGTTTTGTTTTCATGTTCCAATGGATATTCCTAGGGGATCGGACTAAAATAGTAAGACTCTTATATGGTTCGCTTGGAAATGTTGATAATATAATAAACCTTGGAGGCCTAATGAAGAATGATTCTGTATGTTTGTTATTTAACTTAAGGCGTGAGAGAAATACAGCAAATTTTAGATCGCTCTGTATCAAACCAAAATGGTTTGTTTACATCGATCTAGTGGGTCGATCCAGTAAGAAAAATGTTTCAATACCGATTTGTATGTGATTTGTTACACATATCCAGTCAGTATGGTTGTATATTTCTAGAGTTGTGCTAGTGTGTCGGTGTTGATGTGACTGGATTGGAAATATTTGTGAATAACTTTTTTTGTTATACATTTAACCGAATATGTCAACATGCCCCAAATCGACATGTTATCGAATATAAATGTGCCAAATGATCTAGGTAATGAACTTAGAACTACTTAGACAAATATACTCGAAATAATCTAGCACTACACGTGGCACGTTTAAACTATGATATAATAGGTACATTTAGTGTTAGTTTTAATAGATTTTGATCTCATATAATGGGAGTGTGGGGGTTGGGAAACATTTTCTCTTGATATTTATATTGAAAATTGTAACCATTAATGCAGTCTCAATTAATAAATATATTATGGTTGTGTTATTTAAGTTTGTTTGTAAATTGAAATGATGTTTTCATATAGTGACAATATTACTATGAACATAATATTATTTTTTAATTTATAAAATGACCCAGCACGCCCCAGTGTCTAGTCTATTGTAAAGCGACCGTTTAGATGTTGTTTACGAGTTAATAAATGTCGTCATAAATAGTTTCGATGGATAATCGTAAGATGGTGCTATATGGGACATGGGTAATGTCTGAATAATGAATCTGTTCCCTTAAATGTTTGATATTATTGAAAATTTACCGCGCCCGTTATTGATATCGACGTTCTATTTATAATAAAACTATGTAAATTGAAATTATATTATTAGATCTTCATATAGCATGGAACACACCTATGTATTTTCTATACTTATTTGGGTTTATCCTATATATACTATAATTGATTTGTATTGTATTCATGAAACTTAAGCGGTGTTATTTCAGCATAATTTAACATTGGAATCGAATTTACAAACGGAAAATTGATAATAATTTAGGGATTCTTGTAATGTACATTTTGTTTTCGCATCTTAGACTGAACTTAGATAGAATTTGTTAACTAACTTTTGTAGTTACTAGTTTAATTTTATATTTGCGCTTGAGTACAAACATTTAAAAATTAGAATGCTCGTTTTGGAATGAATCGAATGCCTTATTCATTTTGTAGTACGTCGGCTACAGATGTTTTTAGCGCTGCATTTATTATTTCATTTACAACGTAGATCCTATAATAATATATTATGATCGTATAGTATAATATAGTGAGGCTTGGATTAAGTTCGGTATTACGTCTGTATTTGAGTATAACTGCGCAATTTTCGATTATTCTTGAAAACATCATTATTTTTGAGTACAGTCCAAAATATATTTTGAGTACTTTTTAATATTTTTAGTTTTTGCAATGACGGATGCTACTTGGAGTACTCTTCGTTGTAATTTTGTAATACTTTGAGTACTGTTTTAAATAAGTACTTACGTTATACTTTGACTACATATTGAATTACACCTAACATCCTAGAAGGACTTGTAATGCCTAAATAAACTAATTGCGTAGTCCAAGCCTTGTTGATTCATCGATATAGTTACATATTTCAATATAATTACCGCACATATCACGCACATGCACGTTTGAATGTAATATTTTAATCGTAATATTAGTAATGTAGAATATATGGTTAAATTTTCAGGATTTTAAAGCAAGATTTGATAAATTTATCCGAATGAGTAGTGTGCAAACACTACTGTGCTTAGGCGTGAGGGTACTGTAGCAAATTAAACTACTGGGTGAACGAGACAAGAGCTAACGTCTCGGAGTGACGAGCGCAATGCAGGGTCGCAGAACGTGGATGGTGACACTGCACCTTTAACGGAGAGACGTGCGCTTCCCATCAGGCGAGCGCCATGTGTGCCGTCTCGTCACTTCATAAAATAAAGTAAAAAATAAAACAATAACTTGCTTTTAAATGTGCATTACTATGTAAAAGATAGGACTTTATCGCGGAAAAAATGTCTTAAATCAAATTGTTGCAATTCTTTTGCAAACATAACCCTTTGAAGTTCCTAATAGAAATGTGTTGTTTTGCACCACAGCATCGGAAGCTATACACTAGTTCCGTGGCTAAAAACAGACATGTTCGAGCATAAAATATGAAATCTTGATTTAAAATACAGAATATAAACTTTAACCACTGCCTGTATCCTCGTCGATTAGTTACTCTAGAAGTAGTCGTAAGGAAAATACATGTCTGATACTATGTCTAAGTCTTATGTCTAAATTGTCGTATACCTGATCCCTAGGCTAGGTCGTCGTTAGGTCCCAAGATGTTTTTGATATAATTTTTACATAATTTTTGTCTTAAGAAATGTGTAATATCACACTGCACTTTAATATTATGTACAATTAAATTTCAAATTATAATTGCCCCAAGTATTGACGATGAATATACATTATACTAGGCTAGTTAAAAAGGATCTCTAGAAGAATTCTGGTCTTGTTAAAGCTCAAACATAGTTTAAATCGTATTAAACATTATAGATTATTCGGTTTGATCACGTTGGAATTTGGTAAATAAATCAACTGGAACGAGTGACTGTCCCCATGTGAACAGAGCATTAGTGAATATTTTCGCTAAACGCTTATTTTTTTTAAGTTAAATTATGGTTAACTACAAATTATGGTCTCGAATAATTCAAACCAAAACGTAAGCACACAATTATAAAATAATAAATCTGGATAACGGATGTGGAATACGGCAATACATTTATGTTTTTCATATTGTGTTAGATTCGTTTTTTTATTACTTTTATTCTAGATTTTCTAGATTTCTATTCTAGTCTGCTAGTATGCTTTTTTATGTTAAACGAGTTTTAATGCATTTAAAAGGTCAATGGTAGTTGATTTCATTGGCTCCATATGTATTTTAGCTTCATCCGGCACATTATTTCGAAGTTATATTAGTTTTTGTATAAAATATAATGAACTGAATGGTTTGACTTTGAAAGCAGCTTTGTTTTCAAAGCAGTTTACGTAAATTAAACAACTTTAAACGGTTTAAATTGCGTTTATTTATCATTATTTTTGTCCCTACGTTTCAAACACTTTGCAGTGATCGTGGTCACGAGGTTAGTTTCTCGATGTGTGACAACCGTTAAAAGTTGTTTAATTATAATCGCGAAAATCTAAGACAACATCATTTACGTAAATTTGAATAGTGATTATAATATGTAGGTACGATTAACGAAATCAAATTTTAGGCATTATAATAAACACACAGCACGTCCACTTTTCTAAATAAGCACATGTACGTACTCGTATTTATTCGTTATTATACATTCAGTGTTGTGATTTTTATATGAAAGTTAAAATATTCAATTTTTTTTATTAACGTATGCCCATTTCAGCAATGAGAATGTATGTTATCTATTATATCTAATTCCTCTAGTATCAAATACGTTTGGCTTCCAATACGCGTGTTGTCCAAATTTTAAAAAATACTTATTTATCCATACGCTTTAAATCAAACACGTCCAAAACGATTTAAAATAAACCCGGGTTGTCCAATACTTGACAAAAACTAGTTTTACTTTGTTTTTTTTGATAACAATACTTAAAAAAAAATATCTTGCGAAACACAGTCGGTTGCCTCTCAGAATTCATAATATTAGAACTAGAATTGCATACTTCTCCACGTTTATTTTCTTTATATTCTAGCTAAAGAAATGGATATATGTGGGAACGAATTATTTGCAATTATGTGCGTTCTGAATGTAATATCTTGAATTACAACAGGAATTCCTGCTGTTAACTTAACACTAGCTTTAAGTATAGTTATTGTATTGGATATATGTGGGAACAAATATTTTGCCATTGGGCGTTAAATAAGTTGAAATCGGACTGGACCACTATGGCCAATTTATGAATGAAATTCTTATCGCCGATGCCAATGGGTTAATGTAATATTATGAATTGTGAAAGGAATTCCGGCCGTGACACAAGCTTGAAGTATATTTATTGTATTATAAAATAACATATTTTATAATACAATACATTACAGTCATGTGCGGTATCGAACCCGCGTCATCCACCCCTATAGTCGGAATATGCTTTGACCTCATTTTAGTAAATAATACGGGATAACTCACGTAAATAAGTCAGATAGCTCCGACTATAGTTTCAACCACATCCGGTGGTCTTTTTCAAGGAGAGCTCGGGACGCCCGCGTTGACGTCTCGCTGAGCACTGCGGGCGGCAGCTCGTAGCGCGCGTGACGTCATAGGTTGGTGCGAGGGGTGGGTTGCTGTTGGTCGTGTCGGCAAGTCGTCTTCATCGCTGGAGTCCCGGCTGGCGTGGGACACGTCCAAGCAATAGGAGCTCACTATATCTCCACTAGACCCGTCATTAGCCTCCAAATGAGTTCCATGAAGACACGGCTTCCAAGTAGGTGACAAGAACCAACCTCTGTCTCTATTAAAATTTGGACGCCTACTAATTTCAATAGATTCTCGAATCTTGCGAGGCACGAAGAACTTTTCTCTCGACAAGACCCGAGCTTTGTCGAAGCGGATGTAGTGTCCTGCACTAGATAGCAGAGAATGTTCTGTCACGGCTGAGCTGTTGATGTCCTGATTCTTCATGGAACGTATGTGCTCTGTGAGTCTAGTGGAAACGTTCCTGCGTGTTTCTCCGACGTAACATTTACCACAGTCGCAGGGAATCATGTAGACACCGGGGACTCCCAATGGGTCTCTATCTTTTGGAGAGCGAAGCAGCTGTCTGAGTTGCTTTGACCTACTGAGCTAACTGTGTTAGAAATGTATATTGAACATAATGGCACTGGCCATCGCGGTTTCAATATTTGAGTTGTTTAAATGGGGGTACATTACAGTAACTTGTATACAAATTAATACATTTTTGAACATTTTCATTAAAATTGACTATTCTTCGATCATTAAACGCTCACAACAATTTGACTTGTGTAACTTGTATGTCCAAATGTATGACAATATGTAACGCACTATGTCTATTCCTATTTACTATGTAGTTCCATTCTTTAAAATGTTTTATTAGCACAGATTTTATTGGTATGATATTTAAAGAAAGTCCTGCAGTTAATGTATAGGTATGCTATCAATTATATATAATTACCAAACGATATACACGGTAGCGATGCTAACTGCGGGGTTTCGTCATATTTTAAATATCAAGTGTTCTAATGAAATTTTGCACGAATGTCAACTTGGTTTTGTTATGCCGATAAACTCTGTGCAATAATATTTTAGGTAACTGTTTCTGTTTTGTGTGAGTTTATTTATTTTTATGTGTAGAATACAACTGAGATACCTTTTATCGGTACACTGTTTCGATTGTTTTTAATAAATCATATTTTACGGTTTTTACTTGTTTCATTTAATAAGCTAAAAGTTTTAAGAAATGCTGTAGTTGGGTGTAGTCTGGTGACCATAAAACGGTCGCCAGACTGACGAGGAATTCACTAATCAATTTTCGTTGGTAGTATGGCTGGCCAATGGGCCAAAAACGGCGCGTGCTCCCGTTGTGCCCAAAAACTAGAATTTGTGCTTACTTATTTCGATCAAAAGGTGGCACTGCCAGGGTGACGTATAGTTCAGAAAATTACACTGTTTTTCCCATATGCACTTAGATAAGATAATTTGTGCCAAAATATCAGACTTCTACAACAAGTATTTTTTGATAAAAGTACTACCTATTACTTTTTATAACAAACGGTGTAAACCTATTCTATCCTTATCACTAATGTGAAGGTGGGGAATTTTTGTTCCTAACGATCACACCAGTGCAGTGTGACAGAGCAGAGTGAAGGTTAGTAAAGAACTAACTATAAAGAAGAATAGTTATTAAAATAAAATGTACCACATATTTAATATAAGTAATCTTTTTATTTGTACTTAAAAACATACAGAAACCAACGCATGGAATGCAGGAGACGGAATTGTCGTTGTTACTGAGGTTAACTTGTTATCTTACAACTAGCGCATAACCAAAGTAAATTGCAGCGTTACCAACTTAATGTATCACAGATAATAAAAAATTGTTTGTTAGCGGAAGTTGCAGACTGATAATTGCTATATATATTACACAATTCAGGTAAAACAAAGAAATTATCTCATTAGATATTTACAGCCTTACTTATAAACGCTACTTAAATTTTAAACATTACTTAGCCGCTGATTAGCAAAATTTGTTACTCATAAACGCTACATAACTTTATCCAGTACCTAAGTACTGCTTAAATCAGCTGTCAATTTAAACACCGTCCCACCCTTGTTTAAATTTTAAGTAACAAGATGGCGCCCATATTTCTGATCAGCTGACTTAGTTACAGACCCACCAACTTATCTGTTCAGGTGGCAGAAAAAAGAACTACAACATTCCTTCAAATTGTGACAGTTCGTAGTTCATTTACTTGACCAGTAGCGCCCTCGAAAACTGCACAGTTAAGTTGGTGGTACTATACAAAGAAAAGTATTATATTTACTTTTTAATTTCAAGATATTTAGCACTAGATACATGCTATTTGGCCATTTAGGTCATTCATAATACTTTTTAGTACAATGTTGTCAGTTTAAAATACGTTCGACCTCATTATCCATTGCTTAGCTAAACTGGTGCTATGTAGCGTTTATAAGTAAGAAATATTTAAGCATTACTTAAACACTGTTTAGTTATCCATTATTTAGCAACTACATAGCGATGTTTTTATAAGTAAGGGGGTTAAAGTATAAAATTTTAGAACAAGATTTAAATAAAATTAAATTTAAACGAGATTCATTGAAAAATCACATATCCACGAAATTCTATCAAACCACAATACAATTAAAAAAGTAAGTAAAAATGGCACCCTGTGTAAATCAAAATATCAGACTTTATAAAACCGCAACGTTTCAAAAACTAAGCACTAGTGGAACTAAAAATTTAATCGTTAATAAATTAATATTTGTTATGTTTTAAAAACTAAATGTAATCTAAAAATTTCATATGAAATCATGCATATAATATTTTAATAGAGAGCAAAAAACAAAAAAGACTGACTGATATAGTTTTCAGATCAAGTTCATCGATAATATTATCATAGATATATACTATAACCGCGGAACAGTTAAGTTTACGCTCACTTTTATTTTCACTAAGAAACAATCTACATTCAACATGTTCGACAACGTTTTTTGACGCCAAATGACATTCGTTTCGTTATTTGTCACCATTCCGGGTTGCTGTGTACATTGCTAATATAAACACAAGTCCCTCATCGTCGCCGGGTTATTATACTACGAAATATATATACGAATACAAACGGGCAAGCCCGGGTGGCAAGTTTACAATCGTTCAAAAAAATATGCGACGAATTAACTTCATAAAAATAGAACTGTGACGAGTCTACACATTTTTTGTCGTGGCGAATAAACAATAACCCGCCGATGTGTTGTTATATGATGATACATTTGTTACAACACAATAATTATTAAATGATTTTACAAACATTTTCATTACAAAATTACACATGCGGTTTACATTACAAAATTACAAATATACAAAAGGAAAAATTTAAGTCATGTGCGGGATTCGAACCCGCGAGAGGTGGATCCTGTGGTATCCGCACAGGCGTTATTGCAAACATAACAATATTTAAAAAACATTTTCATGTTTCATGCTTTCTATATGGACTATACATTACTATCAAATGGCACAGAATATAACACTACATTTATACTATAAACTTTAATAAATGTCTTTAAAATTGCCTAAAATGGATATATTTTAATCTATGAATAGTTTATAATTGAATTAATAAAGTGTTAACAGTTTCAACTTGTGTATATTTCTTACGTGAACAATTTTCACACTTGTTCCTCTAAAGCAATTTCGTATATAAGCAAGTTCGAGGAAAAGCTATTCGAAAAAAATCGATCGAATATCATTTGGATTTTAATAATTAAATGAAATTTTACCAAAGAATAATACATAATTAATAAAAGCATGTGTTAAGGCCCTATACACATTGGCGCATACTACGTTACATTCAAATATAACAAGGCGTACATATGTCTCGCATCATTGTACTATACCTCAAGGTACACAACTAGAGAAGGGATCACTTTTTGGAAATGAGTATAATGTTGACTCTTTCTTATCTCGCTGGTGTTTCAATGCGCTTAGTGAGAATTGAGCCTTAACAACTGGGCTGTACTGAATCTATATTTGACTATAGTCCGACCGCAGAGTGCGTTAGACAGTTCGTGTTCATATTGTTGTGGCTTTTAAATACCTCTCGACGCATAATGTCAAATACATTTTACGTCCAATACGCGTGTATTGGACGTAAAATGGAATTCGCATTTTGTCCAATAAGAAATTCATGAGGATAGGGATATTCCAAAAAAACAGGAAAAAGTTTTGCCTTAAAATCTGCGTAATAATGAAAAGCGAATTATAAAACAATGAAGTTCGGGTTGTACCAAAAATCAGATTAGCTAAGGTACAGAAACAAGGCCGTTATTCGAAAATACTGATGTATAATAAATTACCAAAAAGTGTGACCACCTTAAAATATAGTTTCACCTCCATACCTCTGAACCTCGCCTCCATATTTAGAACCTCGCCTCCATATTTAGAACCTCGCCTCCATATTTAGTTATTGCTTATCATCCGCTGTGCACTGCTTTCGCTTACAGCACAATATCTAGGTATGGGGCCGGTCCCAAGCCCGGATAAAGAGGGAGGGCACTGAGGGGGGTAGTGTGGTCCGGTATGCTGTCTCATCCGATGTCATACCGAGCTACACTTCCCCTCCTGGCAGCCTGTGGCCAGCGTGTTGTTGGGGAATGAGCCAGCGTCTGTGTTTCTTTCGGGTGGCTGGTTCCACACCAACACGCGAAACATCAGGGGGAGGCAACTTGGGCAACTGTCTTCACCATCGCTTTGCGCCCACTAACCAACTCTCTGCTCCACAGATTTATTATTTTAAAAAAAATGAAAGGTTCACAAAAAGATATTGAGATGCCATGTGACCCGGCCAGCACCCGGCGCCCTTTGGTTCCCGGGCCGGAGGGTGTGAAGTTGGCTACCGAAGGCGACGGCGGGGTGGTGTCCCAGGCTCCGCTGGTTGCGGCTACTACTGGACCGAGGATGGCGGAGACGAAGACGACGGTACCTCCAGGGCCTGGACCAGTGCTCGGAGACCACGTAGCGCGCCATAACTTCAACAAGAGAGAGCAGCTGAGAAGAAAGGGCGAGTACACAGCAGGACCGCACGCTGTGTTGGCAGGTACCGGGCGAGGTATCAGAAAGCCGTACAAGCCTACTGATACCTCCCAAAGCTCAAAAAGCGGCAAAGCCCGCAAAGCGGAACAACGGGAACGTAGGAAGCGTGACGCTGAGTTGATGGACTCGATCTTCCGGCAGCAACAGCGGGAAGGAGTCGTGCACCGCCCCGGCACGTCGGCGCTTGCGCCTTCTGTCGTGGCGTGCATGGCCCGTGTCGACCCGTGCGCTGCCGCGGAGAGTCGGGCACATCACGAAGCTCACGCCAACGCGTTCCCTGATCTCGCGACGCGAAACAACGCGGTGTCTGCGGATGCGGTAACGTATTCGACCCGCCCCCCTTCCGTACTCAACCCGAACTCAGGCCGGTTTACTGGCAAGGGCAAGGGAAAGGGAAAGAAGGGGCGCGCAGTGGCCGATGGATGTAGAGGAGATGCGACCGGTACCGATGACACCGTGGACGAAAACCCTCAGGGGGAGGACGTGACTCGGGGCGCGAAGAGGCAGCGTAGCACAGACTTTGTGTCCCCTACCCAAGCCGTGGTGGACAAAAAGCTGTGCTTGGAGGGTGGAACCGCCGCTGTCGCTCTCGCGCCCCAAGCCACCAACCCTTCCTCAACAGACGTTAGGCCGACCTATTCAGAAGCGGCCAAATCTGCTTTTAGTGTTGTGGTCCTAGACCGCAACCAAGTTAAAATGAGCGACCTTCACGTTGTTCACGTTAGGAAGGCCGTTGATGAGGCGATTCTCGGCAAACTACTAGAAAGCGGATTTAGCCGAGACACAACGCTGCCCCGATTCACGTCGCTGCCGAGACCATTTCGCGGTGGCGTTAGATACACAGCCCGGGACGATTATTCACTCGCCTGGCTGACCTCTACAGTGGAGCAGCTGCCACCTCTGTGGGAGGGGTCGGGCGGGTGCATAGTCGTCCCGGAAAGCAAGGTGCCTAAGTACCACACGGGCGTCATTTTTATCCCGGACTTTGGGCGGGGACGACAGGAGCTTGTCAACAGGCCAGACCTGATCATTAATACCCTTATCGCTCAAAATCCGGGAGTTGGTGTGGAGAGGTGGCAACTCTTCACCCACGAAGCACGCCCAATGGGCGATACCTTCAATCACATACTTGTGATGGGGGTTCCTCCCGAGGATTTAAAAATTCTACAAGACGAGGGCTGTCGTCTGCATTACATGTCGGCGACAGTCTTCGTCAAAGTTAGAAGATACAGACTTGGGGGCTCCGTGGCGGCGCCGGTGGTGTCGTGTGGGGTTGGTGCTGGCGACGCTGTTGACGCGGCCGTCAATGGCGAGCCGGGACCGTCATCGCCCGCCATCGTCGGCGCGGACGTGGAGCTCACCAAGGAGAAGGGTTGGTCGAAGGAGGAGGTGGACCGTCTGCTGGAAGTGGGGGACGACGACGACGACGGAATCTTGGGGGACATAATGGGCCTCAATATTCTCTCGCCGGCGTCGTCTACTATGGAAGCGGAACGTGCTCAGACTCCGTCGACTAACCCAAATAAAATTTAAAGTGAGCGAATCGCTTCTCGATCGCCAACACTAATACTATAAAATATTGCGTAGCATGTAGGTTTTCTTTTCTTAATTAAAAATGGATTCGCAAAAAATAAATAACCAAAGCTGTAATTCTCATAACTCAACCGCAAATGCGGCTGGCATTTATAATAGCCGGGATTCTAATTCTAAAATTAATATTATCCAAGCTAACCTCCAACACAGCGTCTCAGGTTTCGCCGCTCTGCGAAGAACCCTAGAAGAACAGCCAAACACCATAGCACTGGTCCAGGAACCCTACCTAAGTCGTGGAAAGGTAAGCGGCTTCAACGCTCTACGGGGCAATTTGTTCACTCCCCCTGTGTATGTCAAAACGCGGACATTTGTCTACGTACCTAATTTATACAAAGCGTCAATGATAACACATTTATGCAACGATGACCTTACTGTAGTAAAACTGGAGACGGGACTGCAAGGGCCACAAAGCACTATCGTAGTGGCCTCGGTGTACATGGATATCGAGGCAGAAGCACCACCTCCAGAGGTTGAAGAATTGCTGCACTTCTGTGCAGCAAACAAACTAGAATGTGTGATTAGCTGCGATGGTAATGCCCATTGCTTTCTTTGGGGAAGCCCAGACACAAACGATAGAGGTAAGGATTTATTAGAGTTTATCCTAAGAAACAATCTTCAAGTTCTGAATAGAGGCACTGAACCCACTTACGTTAGGTCCAATGCCAGAACTATAGTTGATATCACTCTAGCTACCAGCGGAATTGCAGAGACAATAAACGACTGGCGGGTAGCAACAAATGAGGTTTCGGGATCGGACCATAGAAGGATAAGGTTCAGCTTACAAGTAAGTAAGCATGAACCACGCACCTACAGAAACCCCAAGAATACTGATAGAGCACTCTTCAGAGAAACATTAGAGAAGACACTAGAGACAGTGCCTCAAGTCGAAGCGACTTCAGAGTTGGCGCCACAAAATATTGAAGAGACTTTGGATCTCGTGAACCACTCCTTAAAGGAAAGCTACGAAAAATCTAGTCCCTTAAAAAGGGAAAGTACTAAAATACTGAACAAAAAGGACAAATGGTGGAACAAAGAACTCCGCAAAGTAAGGAAAAATATGAGACACCATTTCAACCGAGCAATGAACACCAATCTTGATGAAGATTGGCAAGAATATAGAAAAACACGGCATCGATTCAAAATTACAGTTGAAGAGAGTCGGAAGAAGTCGTGGAAAAAATACAGTAACTCTATACAATCGGAAAGTGAGACTGGTAGACTTAGAAAAGTACTATCAAGCGACAAGCATGCAAAACTAGGAACGCTGAAGAAGTCTGACGGCTCTTACACAATATCAGACCAGGAACAGTTTGAACTTCTCCTACAAACCCACTTACCAGATTGTCGGATAGACAATGAAGGGGAATGGGAAACTGAAACTATGCAGAGGCCGGGTAATGAAGACTGGGCCTTTGCGGACAAAATTGTAACGGAAGAAGCTCTGTTATGGGCAGTTAGTACCTTCCAGCCATTTAAAGCTCCAGGAACTGATGGAATCTTCCCAGCGCTGCTGCAGTGGAGCATGAACAAGATAAAAACTCACCTCTTGGCAATTTTTAGGTCATGTCTAGCATGGAAGTACATACCTAAATCATGGCGGGAAATCAGAGTTGTGTTTATACCAAAACCAGGTAAAACAGATTACACTAATCCAAAGTCATACAGGCCGATAAGCCTAAGCTCATTTATGTTGAAAACTCTAGAGCGACTCTGTGACAAATATTTAAGAAGTGGACCTCTAGCGGAAAATCCCATCCACAAAAATCAACACGCCTACCCATCGGGCAAGTCTACAGAGACTGCTCTCCACCATGTGGTATATAAGATCGAATCGGCACTAGAGAACAAGCAGTCCTGCTTATCTACTTTTATTGACATTGAAGGGGCCTTTGATAAAACCACCTTTTCCAGTATCAATCACGCACTGAGAAACAGGGGTGTTGATGATAGGGTGAACACTTTCGTCACCAACATGCTCTCTAAGAGAGCAGCAAGTATAGAAACCTCGGGGACAACTCGAGTAACACGTACACGTCGTCGTGTAACACGAGGATGCCCACAGGGGGGGGTTTTGTCACCTCTGCTATGGGTAGTAGTGGTGAATGAACTGGTTGAACTCCTGAACAAAGATGGCATGGTCACAATAGGATACGCTGATGACCTAGTTATAATGGTATCTGGACTATTTGAGGCAACTCTATGCGAAAAAATGCAGAATGCATTTCGCGTAGTCGAGATGTGGTGTAAACGCCACAGTCTATCTGTAAACCCACAAAAGACAGAGTTAGTTATGTTTACACGAAAAACAAAGTTAGGGAATCTCAAACTTCCCACACTGTTTGGGACAAAATTGACCTTAAGTAAGGAGGTCAAATATCTAGGGATTTGGCTAGACAGTAAGCTTTTGTGGGGAAAACACGTAGAACATATCACAACAAAAGCTACAAAAATTTTGATGCAAAGCACTAGAGCAGTAGGGAAAGACTGGGGTCTTAAACCAAAGCTCTGTCGATGGATCTACACAGTCATAGTACGACCTGTCCTCACCTACGGCTGCGTAGTGTGGTGGCCACGAACAAGACTGGTGACTACAATAAAGAAACTGCAGCAAACCCAAAGACTGGCTTGCTCGCTGATCAGCAGCTGTATAAAATCAACACCATCAGTTGCCCTTGATGCTATCCTGGGCTTGACGCCATTGCATCTTCATATACAGCAAGAGGCGATGGCGGCAGCCCTAAGGATAAAGTCAACCGACCAGTGGATAGGCACGGGTCAAATCACAAACCATTGTCGAATACTAGACAGGGCCACAAAAATAATACCCGAATCAAGGCAAGGCACGGACAAAATAGCTAGCACCTACCTTGACAACAAGAAGTACAAGCTGGTTACTGAAAATAGCGCTACGGCAGACATATCACCGTCATATAATATTTACACAGATGGCGCGAAAAGCAAAACAGGTGTAGGCTGTGGCTACTACTCACCGGAACTTGAAATCTTGGACTCAAAAGGACTTTATAAGACGACAACAGTAATGCAATCAGAGGCTATGGGCCTACTGCTAGCTGCGAGGGCATTATTACGTCTAGAATTAACACCCAATTTAGAAAGTGAGCAAGAGGGTAAGCTCCTACTTTTCACTACGGATAGTGCGGCAGTAATATATGCACTCAGAAAACCAGTAACCAGGTCTAGAGTTATTGCTGAGTGCCATGCTGCCCTACAAAAATTATCAAACAATTATAAAGTAATAATAACATGGACGAAGGGACATAACATGTGCCCGGGTAACACCATGGCAGATACTCTAGCCAAAGACGGGGCAAAAAAACAGGTATGTGATGACGCAAAGAGCCTTTGCAAACCATCAGTAATGGAAATACGAGAACTATTGCGTCGTCACACCGAGAGAGAACAACAAAACCTGTGGGATAAGTTAGAAGACTGTAAACATGCTAAGGCCATGTTTCCAACTCTAAACAAGAAGCTGACAAATAACCTGCTAAAGCTACAGCGGGATGAATTGCGCCTTGTTATAGGCCTCTTTACGGGTCACTGCAACCTGAACTACTTCATGCACAAAACAGGAGCAACAGACAGTCCTCTATGTAGAGGCTGTATGCGTGAAGAAGAGACCGTGGAGCACGTCCTATTTCACTGTGAAGCCACGGAACAAATAAGAGTTGAAACGGGTCTATGTGAGCCATTCTCACCATCGAAATCCTTTCCACCACCACAAACGTCACTGGAGCAGCTATGCCAGCGACCCAGAGTCCTTCTCCGCTACGTTAAGGAGTTGGGATGGCTTGGGTAAAAGCTGGCGGGGGAAATGCACAATACACCCCAAGCGGGACGTCAGTGCAGGACATATCGCCCCCAATTAGAATAAGAATAGAATAAGAAATATAGTTTGTTCAAACTAAAACTTAAGAACTTTTTTGAAAACAATCCCTTCTACACATTCAAAGAATGTATGTCAATGCAGCTTCGAATCTTTGTTCTTAGGACAAGTGCAAACGTGATAACTGTAAATTTTATTTAACTGTATTATTTATAAAAAAATATGATAATTAAATTCTAATCAATTATTTATATAAACTTAATTAGGATTTAATATGATTAAGTAGTATAAATATGTATTCAATGTACCTTGACTTGCCTGTAAATAATTTACAAAAGGGCTAATAAAACTTTTTTATATCTTTAAGCAGATTATCCAAAATGCCCGGGTAATGTAGGGGTCACGCAATTTTGTATGTCAGCATTTTTATATTAACGTGGTTTGTAATTATAGTTAATTCGCGATGGAAACTGTCCGTTTACCGTTAAACAAATTACATCCAGCAGACATCTTTTATTTGTACATCTGGTACAAAAAAGGCAGATTGTTCAATTCGCTTTATGTCCAATATGTGTCATGTTTTTAAAGAAAGTCGGGTTATTGAACCTAATTATTTATATGCTATTGATACTCAAGTGGCTCAATATTCGTCACTGCCGGAATGTTCACATGGTCATCTTGTTATATAATATTATATTATACAGTAAGGTGACCTGTTGGAACCAATATCTAAAAGTTACAACAAGTGATTATATTTTTAATATTGTTAGGTTTGCATTAACGCCAACAACCTTATAATTTAACAATATTAAAATTATAAGGTTGCGTCATCATTTACAAGTATAAAACCCAATTGCAAAATTGGTCTTGTTTGTAGTACAACGTAAGTGGTACTACAGATGTAGCTCCATCCCAATACGATGGTTAAAGAACGATAGGAAAGATTTGAGTTATGACGTCATGTCATGTTAGCTCAATTGGTTAGAGCATACACCGGCTCAAGGGGTGGATGGACGCGGGTTCGAATCCCGCACATGACTTAATTTTTTCCTATCGTATATTTGTGGTTTTGTAATGATTATATTTTGTTACATTAATTACCGACAGACTAATGTAAATACAATAACTATACGTTAACCTGGTCTCTCACAGCCGTAACTTCTTTCTCAATTCATAATACATATTAAATTTAGATCACCCAATTGCTTGTGGGAAAGAACAATTTGTTCCCACATACAATTTAATTTTATATGAAAATAACAAGTGTTATCAATTCCAGGACTTCTTAATTTGAGATTATGAATTCTAAGGGACCGAGTGTGTGACGCCAGGTCTTTTATTATATTGTTAATGTAAAATAAAAACATACTAAAATTAGTTTTTGTAAAGTATTGGACAAAACGCGTATTTGAACAATAACTATTAAAAAAAAAAACTATTTTAGTATAGTTTTTGTAAAAAAAAAACACAATTAAAAGTCGTTAATGTCAAGTATTGGACAAAACGCGTATTTGACTTAAAGCGTATTGATCTTGACTCGTATTTGAATTAAACCGTATTGGACTTGACACGTATTTGACGTAAAGCGTTGGACATAATGAGAATTGTTTAAATTTTGGACAGCACGCGTTTAATTTTTCTTTGACACTATGCGTCTAGAGGTATAAATATAGTAAAATATACAACAAAAATATCTTAAAGACATTTTAATGCCCCCTGACTCAATATCATCTAATCAGACTGTATGTAATTTTGAACTGAAATAACAAACGAACTGTCAAACGCATTCTCCCAGCGTGCGCACAATAATTGACTTTAACGTGAATAACGTGCAGTCTTATCGAAAAGGCACACTACAACGAATAATGGAATGTTACTGTGGCAACTTACAGCGCCTTAACACTAAGCATCACAATTTATATATAAAGTCTATTAAAATATAGTAAATAAACAACTTTAAACTGTTTAAATCGCGTATATTTATCATTATTTTTGTCCCGACGTTTCAAACACTTTGCAGTGATCGTGGTCACGGGGTGACTGCAGTGTTTGACTGCAGTCATTTAAGTATATTTATCACAAAAATAATGATAAATATACGCGATTTAAACAGTTAAAAGTTGTTTAATTACTATGTGTAATAATCGCGAAAACCTAAGACAACATTCTATTAAAATATCTTATAAAAGCAAAGTATAAGTGTCTGAAATATGCTAGCATCCTGAGTGATTTCTCATCATATCCTGTTATATAAACATATTAAACATATTCGTAATGTGAGCACTTAAAAAAACTGTTTAATGTTAATCTTAAACTTCAAACAATATTTGTAAGTTTCATGAAAACCTGAGGGGAAAATAATGACATTAAGCATATTTTCGCCCCTCCCCCTTTAACCTTAATCCGTCCCTGAATACACACAAACAACAATTCAACAACAGTATAAGTACATGTTCAACATGGCAAGAGTATACTTCAATATAACAATATATACTTAATACAACTAGGAAAGTGGAGACTTTAGTTTTGTACATATTTTTCAGAATTATTTTAGCAAGATACCGTCACACACGGTTTTTATATATCACCCGTTTATTATATCCAACGAATAAATATGTAAAGAAATGGAAAAAGAAAAGGTCAAGCTCAAAAACACCAAAATGCAAACATTACCGCGGCGGGCGTGGTTTAATAAGTGTACCGCGCGGCGAAAGAACATTTCCTTGACTTCAATAATTTCTAAGCGCCAAATCAATTAACCGATCCAATTGCATTCGGAAAATTATGCGTGTTTATTATTGAAATTTGCGCGATATATTTATAAGCTAATGTATGGATACTATCCGTTTATGTATCCATCCTTATTTGTATTAGGTATGGTTAGCTTAGACACGCTGGAACTCAGAAGGCATATGCGTATTGTCATTCACTACTGTATGATACTGCACGGTAAGATAGTCGATCCAACTGTATTAAGCGCTATTAAATTATTCGTTCCCTAAACCTATATCCGCTCTGGTGAACGTCGTAGGCATAATTTGTTTCTTTGTCCTGTCTCAAGAACGAGTTATGCCAGGAATGCTCCCACACAACGCGCGCTGGCCCTTCTTAACGCTACCACGCAGAACAAGGATGTGGATGTGTTTTTTGACACAATACGGACCATCGCAAATGTGTTTAAAGTTCATGTTTATGAATCTAAAATAGTTAGCACTATGGTATAGTACTGTAAGTTAGCTATTGTTATTAACAAATAAATAAATTGAGTCCGAAATCAAAGCGATAACTGCATGATAGTTACACTTCTTTATATATTTATTCGTATATTATACCTCAAAATTTCTGTCAGTGAGAATCCAGTATCCATGTTTCAGAAAACATTTGACTGAGCAAGCTGAATGCAGCTTCACACGGTCCGTGATACTAAAGAAACAAGTGATGTCTACGTAGGCATCTGAGGAAGGGCCCTATTGTCTAACAAAATGATAATGAAGATGAACTTAATCTTGGGATACCCATTATGGAGTTCCAACTTCAAAATGCAGATCATATTAATTACCATTCCAGTTAGACAATTAGGCCCCTCGTTGCTAAACTCCAATCGAACAGCCTTTAAGGCCAAAGCTATGAATTCAAACAACTCCACTTTTTTACCTCCGTGGTAAGCGAGGACAACCTTCGACCGTGCTTGTGTTGTACAACTGCCAAACAATTTATATAACTCGTTCAACGGGCGAAATGTCCCCATCTTCCCTAGGTTTATCCACGTCGAATTCTTTATTACTATTTATCTTCAAATTGGCCAGACTGACATAGTTGCTTCTCGAGATCCCCGGTTCTCGCTTCTTGGGTTTATTAGTATCTGCATTTGGGAATGGCGACAACGGCGGAATGTTTTGTGCACTGCGTATTTTCTTCTCGACGCACGATATAGGCGTTTTTATCCTGTTACGACCGACTTCGATGAACTTCGGTTCTTGACTCTTCGGCTCGTATTTGTTTCTTCGGTCTCTGTAACTGAATCTGCCATCTGCAAACTCCGGCTTCTCGGACGGCAAGTGTCTTCGGAAGGTCGGCGTCATCGGCTTCCCCATGCTGGCCAGCTTTAAGTCACTTTTAAGCACATTGCTGTCGTCTTTCTTACCCAAATACCTCTTCTTGTCTATTTCGTCGACCGGCCGCACTCTGTACGAAGACCTGGTATGGTTTGGAGACGCAGGCCTCTGTATGAAGAATTTGCTTCTGGACTTTTCTTCTTTGTCGTCACTTTCCACTTTATTTCTCACAACTTCAGTTGTATTAGGTTTAAATAATCTGGTTAATTTGGGCGAAAGCAACTTCTTCGCGAAGAACCCTGACTTTTCCACCTTATCAGTCTTCTGAGAGTCCAAAGTCTTGGGAATGTTTTTAACTCCCTCCGCCATAATCGGGCTCCGGGTCAAGTAGTCTATATTGAATCGCCTGCGGTCTTCCTCGGGTATCTTCCTCTCGCTCTTCAAACAATCAGGGTTTCTCAGCATCACATCGGACACGTCGTAGCTGGTTTTCTTCCCTGCTAAGAGGCTCTCGCCTTTCTTGATGAGATTTTTGGTTCCAGTGATGATGTTTTTGTCCAGGTCCATCTTCTTAGAGTTGGTGACGTTCCTGTACCAGGCGCAGTCGATGTCCTCATCCGAGGAGTCGGAGTCCTGGCAGTTGTCGCAGTTGGGAGTACTGGCGTGCCTGCAGAAGGAGCACTCTACCCTACCCCGTTGGTCGGCGTCCAGTTGTTCATCGGACTGGTTGCGGAGGAAGGGCTGGTGCTGGTGGTGGTGGTGCTGCTGCACGCGACGCGCCTTGTCGGGGAGCTTGTCTAGGTGCGCGTCGGGGGAGGTCCGCTTGAGGGGGGGAGGGGAGTCCAGCCATTTCGTTATGTCGTCCACCTGGAAGTACAACATTCCACATTACAGCTTTATTTATATTTATATAGGGGTAAGAAAGTATACCCGAATGTTCTTAGTTAGGATCTAAATAAGAAAAATAAAGCCTAGAAAATACCTTTTCCTTATCCATTCTATGTACAGTCAGACAGAGCAAGTATCAAGTCTGAGGCCGGAGTTTTCAATACAATCAATGTGTTGATGTAGGCTTACATCAGGGAACAGCTTATAGTTAAGCCATAATTTGTAAAAAAAATGCAGATAAATATGTTTGCCAGGTCCAGATGTTGCCTTACCATTGCGATACCATAAAAACAGATTATTGGCCACGCCCATAATGAAACTGATGTTGGAAATGGGTAAATAACCCACCATTATAACACCAAAACACTATAAGAAACACAGTTGTAACAAAATAACACTGTGCTTATGCTACTAAATCAAAGGAACGTTTTTAACTAAAGTTGGGGTTCGAACCCACGGCCAATCAAATCCTAGGATCGGGACATTAACTTTTATGTCGCGGTAATGTTTTTATGGTTAAAACGTGATTAAAAATTACGGTTGGTCACGCTCAAGAAAACTTCTTTAGCAATGCCAAGGTCCACATCAAAAAGCGTCTACTCCAATTCCTTCAACTGGTTGAAAGAGAATATATTGTTGAATAGGCTCAGAAATTGTAACTTTCTGTGGTATTTTATGACGTTGTTTTAGGTAATATGATAAAATATATTTTAATACATAAATTTTAATTAGATTTTGAAGTAGAATTTAATAGTTGTTTCATCGTATTATGATATCTCTATTTATGGATTCTTATAAAAACGATACTGGAGTAAAAGTTATTTTCCGTGGTTCCATTAGCCGATGGGTCCATGGTTACATGATTTTTGTCCAGCGTCCCATCCATCCATCGTCAAAGGAACTACGGAAAAGAACTGTATGATGCAAACCTCGTACTGTAAGTTTTCTATAAATGATATCCTTTTATGATTTTGGAAGCTGAATCCCTTAGCAATTATTTATATATTAATAGTATTTTTAGGTTTTTGCTCTGTTTGAAAGGGGTCGTTTAATTTTGGTTACATTAATTTGAACTCATGGTAATGATTATTTTAAAAGATTTAATTTCTTATAAGAAATAATGATATTTTTTTTACTTTTATTACTCATAAGAAATTGCCACAAGAGTTAATGCAAAAAATACAATATTAGGACACTTGTAAAACTCAAACAACAAAGGTCTCAAACCCGTTTGAACAGACATATTGGGAACTTTATATAAATAGAAGTAAATAGATGTAGTTTACCTCTGTAATGTCGATGCTCTTCCCGACGGCCCTCAGGATGAACCCCTGCGTGGTGAGCGAGTGTGTGTGTGAGTGCGTGTGTGAGTGTGAGTGCGGCAGTGCGTTGTGGCTGCGGCTGAGTGACGTCACGCGCACGAACCGCGGCAACGCTCCGATGTGCGACGCCGACACGCACTTGCCTAGCGCCGCCCCGGGACTAGTGAGGGACCATTCCGTCCCACCGCCGCCGCCGCCGCCGGGGACTATACCCACGTTCGACTTCGACTGGAAAGCAATATTTGGTCTTACACAAATGAGCGAGATACTCCAAGGTTTCTCATCCACCATTTTGCAAATAAATATCACATTTACAAATTTTTAGAGCGCATCATTTATTACCTCAACTTGGAATTGTACGCGCGTTAGCCGGGGTTCAGGCACCCGGTGCATTTTACGCTAAATATTATGGTAGTATATACATTCTGGTGCGTAAAACTAGAGGACCCGAATTCCATTACCAGTATATACTTAGTTATATTGATACCTACTCGGTTGTGTGTTGCATATTCCTACGTTGTACATGGAGTTGGATTACTGTGGTTGTAAATGTTTCTGTACGGTAGCTAAGGTACGCATAACCTACGAAATCTAATAAGTCATAATAACAGCATCAACAGATTGTTAGGTAGGTAAGTACAAGTATTATTCATACGATGACAACCTTAGACTTCACGCACACATTTACACGTGTACAAAAACAACATTTGTGTAGTGTCTGTGTAATAGGTAGTTAGAACGCGGCTTTTGTATAGAGAATGAGTCGTCCACTGCTGAACACAGCCTACCCTATTAAGGGGGTATTTGCCACAATTTGACGCTTAGCAGGCATCTTGGGGATCGCAGTGTAAGATACTGCCATCTTTGGAAGGTGCTGCTGCCCACCTTCCAGTATTTTACCCGTAGTCGCCTCTTACGACACCCGCGGGATGTTATGGGGAGGTGCAATACTAACCCGGCACCCCATGGGAATTAAATATCGCACTCAAATATTAACTATCACTAAATTGCTTTCTTATCGCTATAGTAGGTACTAAAAGTTTAACACGGTGGGTTTTCATACAGTTTAAAGCGCTTCTGTCATCTACTTAGTGATAAGTCTGTAAGAAGAAAGGTGACGATACCTTGACAATCCCCGGTACTGCGAGAGGTCCGCCCTCGCTGCCCGCGTCACTAGGCTGCCTCCTGAGACCGCACATACACCTCCCCCCGGGCTCCGCCCCCCCGCAGCCCCCGCCGCCCTCACACTCCCCCCACGGCTCGTGATACGACGACCGCCCGTCTTCCAATGCGCGGTAACTTTGATTGCTCTCCTGTACAGACACATTTATTGGTTAAAAACACGACATTATGTAAAAAAAATTCTTAGTCTAAACAAAAATATACAGTTATGGTAACTAAGGTTTTTTAATATAGTTAGGTTAGCCGCTAGAGGGTGCCTGATGCAAGAGTAACAATAGATTTAATTATTTTAATCGATCTGCAGAGGTTAACCTACAATGTGTACCGGCACTCAAGGACCGATGTCGAAACACAATGTTAGGTGCATGGCGACATTTTTTTTTTTACTTAAGGCTACTTATATATGAAAGTCTAGCCAATTTGGCATTTGAAAAATGCCCTAGCATTCCTGAAAAGTGTGAGTTATCAAGCCACGGATATCTAGAAAAAAAAAATAGCGAACATAGAGGCGGGTAAATGTGAAAATGAAATAAACATTATTGTAAAACATGTCTGATACTTCCGAAGGAAGGAAAAAAAACATTTTGTATGGTAAATTATTGGCGTCAAGACCTGTGACAGCAGACAACGTCGTGTTGGAATTGTTTGTACAAACAAACTTCTGAAGATGGTTCAGATCGCACAAACAAACAAACGCGCGTGTGGCGACGCTGGTTGTGACAGCCCTTTGTGAGTATCCCGTTTAACGTGTATGCTAATATCCGGACCTTGCTTTAGCTCGTCGACAAAATATTATATGCATGGTTTTCTCGATTTTTTTCTGACTTAACTGATTGTCATACTCACTTTTTTTTCATAAGCAGTACTAACTTTTTTGCTAACTGTCCCGTTATCTTGGGTAAACAAGTGTCGCATACTTTCGCCGCGACATACATATAGATTTAATGTTTTTATAGGTTTTTTTTATATACACACACATCCTTGATGATAGTTCCATTATAAGAATATAGTACCTGGCTGCAGGTCCTCCTGTAGAGGCAGCAGTCCCCGCGACACGTGGTGTGTCCGCAGCCCGAGAGCGCGGAGGGCGAAGCCCCGGAGGCGGCGCCCCCCGCTCGGTAACGCAACACGTCGCCAAGCAACGACGGCGGCAAGGGGCCCCCGCTGCTCAGGTGCATCACCAGGCTCTCCAGCCAGATCTCCATTACTTCGAACGGGGGCCTGTTACACGGAATTATCACATATTATTTTTATTGCTGATAGGCTATAAATAAAAAAATATAATATATTCATGGTAGAAACACTTTAAGAAATAATTTCTTTGTATGCTTGTAAGATTTTAACAGTGTGTAAGTTGACACACATACCCTATTTTTTTATTATGACTGCTTGTTCACTTGAGTTATTTGACTATGCCAAAAATACTTAACTAACGAAACTCATAATTTTTAATATTATCAATTTATATTAACTTAATAAATGTAGCAGATAGAAAGGAAAAGTAAATAAGTATATTTTATGTAGCAGAAAGTTAGCATGGAAGTGCGAGTTCAACTCTCACTTGGCCGGTTCTATTTTTACATAACATTTTTTTTTAACAAGTGTTTGATACGTCGGGACAAATAATAAGTATACGCGATTTAAACCGTTTAAAGTTGTTTAATTACTATGGGTAATAATCACGAAAACCTAAGACAACATAAATAAATAGGTATATCAGTTATATTGTTGCGTAAAGACTACAAAGTGCACATATCGTATTTTCGATTGCAGTAACATTTTTAATCTTTATTGTTAATTCAAATAATAAACTTTAGACTTAGTTATGTGATTGTTATTGTTACCTGGCGTCCGGGTCGAGTTGGCACGCCCGGAAGGCGACACGGTAGAAGGGCTCCGGGCACGGCTGGGGAGGCTGCGGGGCGGGGGCTGGGGGCTGCGAGGCGAGCGGGGAAGATGAGGGTGACGGTGGGGAAGGGGGGAGGCGGCAGAACTTCTCAATGAAGAGGGGCTCGTTGAGGCCGAAGTCCATGCGCCGCGGGAGGAAGTCCGGATCCGCCGACACTCGACCGATTATCTGAGACAAAAGAATATAATATCTCAGCTGTGCAGATCATTAACACAGGTGTACAATTTAATAATGGATTTTTTTAACTTTGGCCTTTGGCAGTCATCTCAAATCGGAATACGGTAAATGAGTTCAATTTAGAAAGCTCTCTAGAACAAGAGCCAGTTCCAAAAATGCTCGGCGACAGATTTTCTACTTGATGGTAAAAGTCATGCATTCATATACAACTACCACCATGTAACTTTCTGTTTTGGAAATCATATATTATCCGGCTCAAAGGACCAATTTTGTATTCATTGGATAGAATGTTATTGTATTATAATCTGTTTTTTTTTAACGAGTACCAAGATTTTGACTGCGTTGCTATTGGTCCACGTAATCAACATAAAGTCCGTTCCACACAAACGCTGTAGTTACATGTGGGTCATTCACTTGAGTCTGACTACCCGCACATCGAAAAATGTTGCTTTTACGACGAATCAATACTAAAGTTGCAACTTTTGGATTATATTGGGCAAAACAATGATCATTTTGAAAAATTAGTTGTAGATGAGATGGCTAAGTCAACAAATCGTCGCCATACGGTTGCCGCCGTATCACTGTGAGCTCAACCCAATTGAACTCGTTTGGTTTCAAGTGCAGGGCTACGTGCCAGGATATAACAAAATTTATGAAGTACGAACTCTTTGGTTACAAGGAGTAGCTAAAGTGAATAGATAAAAATGGTGGTCGGTCATGTTTTGGTTATCACATACCAAGATAGAAACAAAAACGTACGGAGTCGTCAATCAAGTACAAATTATGTTAGAGCAATTTATTATTGATGTATCTGCAGAAATTTGATCAGAAGGAAGTAACGACGAAATTTTTTAAGATTACAAGAAATGTAGTAGAATTATTTTATTTATATGTTCTAGTGCATAATATACTATTTTGTATAAATAGTATTACAATATTGTTTTATATCATATAACGCGATCAGAAAATTTTGTTTCGAATATACTAAGTATACAAATTTAATTAAATGTTCTCTACAGAACATTTTAGAAGTATTCAATATGAACGCGCCTAAACAATTTCAAAACAAGAACCAATGAAGGCATCACCCATCTCACTCTGTCAATATCGGAAATGTGCGAGACACATACTCAGTACTTGTTTGTTAAAAAAACAGACTATACTAACTCATTCCGTTAGAAAACCAAAGAGTGCAACAGAACTAAACTCAATACTGAAATACATCGTAGTTAATCTACTTAATACTAGATGACACCACTAGAATGAGGTTGTAAAATAAACGCGACCCCTCAAAAAGTTCAGCTAGTGGCTAGTGATATAGGCATAAGTGAGAGGCATTCAGCTCAGTTTAACATAAGGCATTGGCACTCACCTCGCAGAGTATGATCCCAAAAGAGAAGACATCGACCTTCTCATCGTACACGTTCCCGTTCATCATCTCCGGCGCCATCCAGTAAGGGTTCCCGACCACCTGGGGGTCATATTGTACCACTTTATTACACATCTCTCGCCAATAGCCTAACCTTTGAGCTACACATCGTATGTGACAACACACATCACAAAAACACTTTACGAGTAACTAGTTAATTCTCAATCCATATAAGCTCCCGTAAATACATTCATACAAACAGATCTTTGTTTTGCTTTTTTTTCAATGCTTTTAAATAAAACATTGTATTACTGTGAGTCAGCCAAATTGTCCACTGCTGAACACAGCCTATTAAGGGGGTATTTGCCATAATCTCCACGCTTGGCAGGCGGCTTGGGGATCGCAGTGTAAGACAGTTTTTAGTTAAGGTAGTTATTTAGAAGGCGCTGCTGCCCACCTTCCAGTATAATTATTCCCTTAGCCGCCTCTTACGACACCCACGGGATGATATGGGGAGGTGCAATTCTAACCCGGCACCCCACGGGGGAAGAGTATATATAGTATAGTATTATGTTCAAAACATTGTATACGAAATGTATAAATTAAATAAATGTAAAAAAAAAGAAAAAGAACCCTTTATGAATAGTTTAAACAGCTATGGCTTTACTAATAATCTTATCCTAAGGCCCTTATTAATCTATCATATGAGTACATCATAGGAATTTATAGGATCATATCCAAAGACAACATAAAACAGTGTAGACCACAAATTGAGTCATATATACATGTAAACTGCATAAAATATTTGCAAGTTTCAATACTCAATCATTTATTGCAATCAAATGTGGGTTTTTTTTAATTTATCTCTTTATTTAATAAGTCTATTGAACAAAAACTTTACAGGTAGATGATTGTATAAATGCACTAATTGTTATAACCTTTTGATTTGCCAACCCTTATAGAACCCGTGAAATCCAATGGCGGATCCAATCCGTGAAAGAAACGGGCGTCATTTAGATTTTTTTTTAACACACTTATTAACTAATAATAGTATACAAATGAGACTTGGCCGGACATTTTAAGCTATTACAGGGCACATATTGACGTAAAAAGCTAGTCTCTAGGACCTCTATTTGAATAACTAGAACCTAAGAACCTTATTTTAGGTATATATTTTTTTCGTCTTATTTGTAATGTATTTTTGAATTCTGTTTTCACAAACATTACACACAAATTCATAGAGACATGTGTAAAAAAATCATAACTGTGCGCTTAACCGTTTAGGATATCCAGCAAACAGCAAAACGTTCCCCCAGTGGCATCTTGCATATCTTAAGAGTCTTACGACACACAAATTTCATTCAAACACACACATTTACCTCTCGTTATACTCTAATTATTGATATTGTATAAGGATTTGTTGACAGCGTCTCGGGGCTTACCATCATTTGAATGATCTGTTTGAATAGTCGATTATGTAATGCAATCTATTCTAACTATTATATTGTCGTGTCAACTTGCATTGTTTAGTTCACAACGAATTGCAAGAGATGGCGCTGGCATCGCCTAGGTATGGCTGATTAGGAAGGTAATCAGTTTTAATTGTGGCGTAGAGTATACCTTACTTAAGTTCAAACAAATAGCAAGAGATGTCGCTAGCGTCGCCACTATCAATTCCTGAATCACGGTGACGAGATTTTCGAGAATGTGCGGGAATAATTTTATGTTTAAATTTTAAAACGAGAATTGTTAGGTGTATATTGTTCATATTGTATAGTGTTGCCTTTACAATAAAACAGTTTTCCACTCGTACTTGACCGACTTTTAATTTGTTCCGTAAACATTTTTTGGTCATTCGAGTCGGAATTTTTTTGTGCTCTTCGCACCTATGGGCAGTGGATCGCTGTTCGGGGCGATCAACGGTGGGAAAAACCACTGTGAGGAGTAGGTTAGCAGCGTGACGAAGCAACGCCACCAACGGAAAAATTTGCAGACCGAACCGGAAGCCAGTCAGAAGACTCAGCAGCAACCAGGAAGGGCAGCTGCCCACGAACCCCGTGGAGGGAATTGGAATTTTCCAGTGACGTCAGGATTTCGGTGAAGTGTGAGTGAAAATAAATTGTGAGTACTGAGATTTATATCTTAATTCGTGCAAGTTTGAACTTTATTTATGAGAAGAATTTAACTTTGGTGAATTTGGAAGATCTAATAGTGTTTAAGTAATTAATAGGAACTTAGAATAATTTTGTTAATTTGGTTAAGACGGGGAATCCACGCTCAAATTTTGTTATAGTTCATATTTCTCAAAGACTTGTAAAATTTTCAAAATTGTATCAGAACATAGAAAAATTCGATCGAAAAAACACTTGTAAAATTTATTGGCATTTTTAGGACTTAGAAAAATTCTATCGAAAAAACACTTGTAAAATTTATTGGCATTTTTAGGACTTAGAAAAATTTTAGGCAAAAATAACACTTGTAATTTTTTGTAGATTTGAGTGAGTACTAGTAGAAGAATTTGTCAGTTTGTTAGATATATCTTAGTAATATGGCGACTAAATTAGTAAACTCTCAGCGAGATTCATATGATAAAATTGTAAAGTCATATATTAATTTCAAAAAGTCTCCTAAAGATCGTCTTACCGAACCTTACGTACAAACAAGGATAACACTGTTAGATAATTTATGGAATCATTTCACAAAGGTACATCAAGATATTGTAGATAATTGCGAGGATTGGGAAAAATTACAAAACAGTTCCTACATAAAGGAAGAGTTATATGATAAAACCGAAGAGGCGTTTATAAACTATAAAGCAGAATTAATGAACATGCTCAGTTCAGTTTCAAAGAGTTTAGGTGAACCGCAATTAGCTAAAAATTGTGTAACAAATATAAAATTACCTAAGATTACAATTCCCCAATTTTCGGGCAAATATACAGAGTGGGTCACGTTTAGAGACTTGTTCGTTTCACTAGTTCATTCGAATACTTCTTTGGACGATGTACAACGACTCCATTATTTAAAGAGTCATTTATCTGGAGAAGCAGAACAGCTCATAAGGCAATTGCCAATTACTGCAGCAAATTATTCGGAGTGTTGGCAGCAACTGGAAGCGAGGTACAATAATAAAAATTTCTTAGCTAATTGTCTCTTAAAGCGTTTACTTGGTCAAAGGAACATTAGTGTAGAGTCCGCTGATGCTTTAAAAGAACTAACTGATACTACTGTAGACTGTTTGCACGGCTTGAAAAACATAGGGGTTAACGTAGATAGCTGGGATATAATTGTAATTCATATAATATCGAACAAGCTGGATATGGAAACACGGAAGCAGTGGGAGTTGAGAGTTTCGGCAAATGGTTCTACAGAACTGCCTAAATTTGCAGACTTTCGAGAATTTTTACAATCGCGATTTAGAGCTCTCGAATCTATTGAGCCGGTTACTAAATCACGAGCTTCTCATTCTATTCATGGCCAACCAGCAAGGTATAATGTTTTTGCAGGTATTAATGTTATATGCGAATATTGTAATGAAGACCACAAACTTTATACATGTAAAAAATTCGTTCAAGAAGATGTTAGTAAGCGACGTGAATTTGTATTTAATAAGCGTTTATGCTACAACTGTTTGGGTAGTAACCACTCGGCAAGGTTTTGCCCTTGTAAGTTCACTTGTAGGATTTGCAAAGGCAAGCATCATTCGTTGCTTCATCCAAATGGTTCAGATGGAGTTGGTAATTCTCATGGGTCGAACGCTGATGTTTCAACGTCTGGAGATGGTATGGGTGGCTCACTCCCTGGAAAATCAGGGGAATACTCCAGTTCTGTTGACACAACTCCAGTGGTCTCGTGTTTTGGTCAAATGCCTGTCACGCGTCAGGTATTGTTAGCGACGGCCATAGTATGGGCAGAATCGTCAAAGGGTAGGAATTACTACATCAGGGCACTTTTAGATCAAGGTTCACAAGCATCATTCGTCTCGGAAGGAACTGCTCAATACTTGGGTCTTAAGAAGTATCCCGTAAAGGGAATTATATCGGGCCTAGATGGCAACGAAACAACAATTTCTAAACATATGGTAGAGTTCAAGATTCGTTCGCGAATTGATGATAAGGTCGTCATCACGGTACAAGCATACGTTATCAAAACGGTAACTACTTGTCTTCCAAATTGCAAGCTAGAGCAATTGGAATGGTTGGATAATGGCTTACGAGAATGTTTGGCTGATCCTCAGTACCATACCCCGAACAAAATTGACATATTGTTAGGTGCAGATGTTTATGGGCAGGTGGTACAAGAGGGAATTAAAAAGGGTCCACAAGGGTATCCTATGGCTCAGGCTACTACACTGGGATGGATTTTATCAGGCACTTGTGAAAAAACTCATTCTTCCTCTGCGAATGTGGTTTCTATGCACTTAAGCGTTAAGGATAACGAATTGCTGAAAAGGTTCTGGGAAATTGAAGCGGAAACTAAACCACACGTAAAAATACTGACTGAAGAAGAAATTTCTTGTGAGCGATTGTTTGAGAAAACTACAAAACGAGATGGCGACGGACGATACATCGTCAAACTTCCATTTAAAGCAAATAGGCCGGAATGTGTGGATGGTGACTCCAGACTGATCGCTGAAAGAAGATTAAATACATTACAATCGCGATTTAAAAGAGATGAAGACCTTAGACAACAATATAAAATGGTAATGGATGAGTACTTAAAATTAGGATTCATGGAAAGGATTCCTAAAATAGAAATTTATAATGCTGAATCGGTATATATACCTCACCATCCAGTTGTAAGAAATGATAAAGACACCACGAAAGTCAGGGTTGTGTACGATGCCTCCTGCAAGTATAAACATGGTATTTCATTAAATGATACACTTATGATAGGCCCCACATTGCAACCTGAACTACAGCACTTGCTCATGCGTTGGAGACAATACTCTATATGTCTAGTTGCAGATGTGATCAAAATGTATTGCCAAGTTAAGATATCAAAAGAAGATGTAAATTTTCAGCGGTTGTTATGGAAAGATGATTTGGAAGGAAACGCTGAAGATTATAGGCTGTTGAGAGTTACCTTTGGGACAGCGTGTGCACCATATCTAGCGGTGAAGAGTCTGCAACAAGTAGCATGTGATGAAGGGAAACGGTATCCTATAGCAGCTGAAAAGGTAAAAACCGATTTCTACATGGATGATTTGTTGACGGGTTGTAGTTCTGTAAAGGAAGGAATTACTATTTATCAAGAAATGAACGACTTGCTGAAAAAAGGAGGTTTTGAATTGCAAAAGTGGATGAGTAACAGCGAAGATTTATTAGAAGCAATCAAGGCAGGGCCAGAAACAAAACAGGAAGATCTTCAAGATGAACTGAAGCTGAAAATGGATGAAGTAGTTAAATTACTGGGACTTACCTGGAATCGAAGAACTGATGAGTTCCACTACTCGGTGACACTTCCTCTAGAAACGGGACCTGTAACAAAAAGAAAAATTATTTCTCATATAGCAAAATTATATGATCCACTAGGTTGGGTAGCACCTTGTGTAGTCGTAGCAAAAATGTTAATACAGAAGCTGTGGATAGCAGGATTGGATTGGGATGATGAAGTGACCGGTCAAATATTAGGTGAATGGAATACTTACCGTCAAAATTTGTCTCTGTTAACCGAAATAAACATACCTAGATGGCTAGGCACCAATGCAAACGATTCACTCGTGGAACTCCACGGATTTTGTGATGCGTCGCGTTTGGCGTTTTCAGCAGCGGTTTATCTTCGTAGGGTTGATTCAGCAGGAAAAATTCATGTCACGTTAGTTACGGCAAAAACGAAGGTCGCACCTATTAAACAAGTATCCATACCTAGGCTGGAATTATGTGGAGCTGTTCTTGTAACAAGGCTCCTAGTAGAAGTATCAGATATATTAGCGATACCAAAGTCGAATATTCGGGCATGGACAGATTCTACTGTTGTTCTAGCCTGGATCAACAGTCACCCTAGTCGTTGGCAAACGTTTGTTGCGAATCGGGTATCTGAAATATTGACCACACTAGATGCAAGTCAATGGGCCCATGTTTCATCAGAGCAAAATTCAGCGGACTGCGCATCTAGAGGTATAACACCGGCAGAACTTCTCAACAATACCTTGTGGTTTAGCGGACCAGACTTTTTGCGGAGCGAAGTCATCAAATACAGCAAACCACAGAATATTGAGACTCTGCTAGAGAAAGTCAAGGTTCATGTTGCTGTTGCGGAAATTTCTGTTTGGAGCAAATACTCATCGCTTACGAAATTAATTAGAGTTGTAGCGTATTGCAGGCGTTTTTTAAATTTAAGAAAACCAGTCGGTGAAAGACACGGTTCGGGTCATCTTACATGTCTAGAATTGATGCAATCTTTGGAAGTTTGTGTCAAGCAATGTCAAAGGGAACATTTCGGGAAAGAGTTAGAGCTCCTGGAAAAAGAAGGCACGCAGGCAAGAATAAAGGGCCCACTTAAATCTCTAAATCCATATATTGACGGACGAAGTGTGTTACGTGTTGGAGGGCGTTTAGAGAAATCATCGCTAGATGAAGATGTCAAACATCCAATACTACTTCCAAAGAAATCAACTTTGACAGATTTGATAGTAGCTGATGCCCATGCAAAGACGCTACATGGAGGTATACAGCTCATGATGACTTATTTAAGTACAAAATATTACATTTTGGGGTCCAAACTATTAGTTAAGTCATACATACGTAAATGCATCAAATGTATTAGAAACAATGCGGGGAATTCGACACAACTTATGGGACAACTGCCGGCAGCTCGAGTTACCCCAACTAGAGCCTTTAAATGCAGTGGTGTAGATTTCGCTGGACCAATTAATGTTAAAACATCAAAAGGCCGTGGTCATCATGCCTATAAGGGGTACATATGCCTATTCGTCTGTATGGTTACACGAGGGGTACACATTGAAGCGGTAAGTGATTTAACCACTGAGGGATTTCTTGCTGCCTTCAAAAGGTTTGTTGCCCGTCGAGGTCATTGTAGTGACATCTGGAGCGACAACGGAACTAACTTTGTCGGAGCGTCCCGAGAATTGCGGATTTTACTCGCTTCGGAAAATTCAACGATGGCGGAAGAAGTATCTAAAGCCTTAGCAATAAATGGAACAACATGGCACTTTATTCCCCCTCATTCGCCAAATTTCGGTGGTCTATGGGAGGCTGGAATTAAAAGCACAAAATATCATTTAAAAAGAATTTTGGGAGACTCTACGTTAACTTATGAAGAATTATCAACTGTTCTGGCTCAGGTAGAGGCCTGCCTAAACTCAAGACCTCTTTCTCGAATCGATACAGAGTCTGATGCAGTTAATGTCTTAACACCCGGTCATTTTCTGGTAGGTGAGCCACTCATCACAGCACCAGATCACAACTTTGAAACCTCAAATGTTTCAAGTTTGCGTAGATTTCAGTTAACACAGAAAATGTTTCAAGGGTTTTGGCGACGATGGTCGCAGGAATATTTAACGCAATTTCTGCATAGGTATAAATGGGCTTACCAAAATCCTGAACCAGAAACTGGGGACGTAGTATTAGTAAAGGAGGACAACCTACCTCCTTGCAAATGGCTTCTTGGTCGGGTGGTTGCTAAACATCCAGGAAATGATAATGTAACACGTGTAGTGACGCTACGTACAAAAAATACAATTATCAAACGGCCTACGTCAAAACTATGTGTGCTCCCGCTAGCGGTTTGATTTGTTTGTATTGGTGTTAGTATTTATATTGGTAGTAGTTAAAGATATTAGTTCGTTAAGTTTATATTATACAGTCCACTTAAGTTAACTTGTATGATTCAGGAATTAGGAATCAACTCACAAAAGACAAATGTTTATGTATCCGCCTCAACTATGTTAGTATTGGTTCACGGTGGGCGGAATTCATAAAAGGACAAAGTTCAAATTTGTCCTTGGTGGGCGGAATGTATAAGGATTTGTTGACAGCGTCTCGGGGCTTACCATCATTTGAATGATCTGTTTGAATAGTCGATTATGTAATGCAATCTATTCTAACTATTATATTGTCGTGTCAACTTGCATTGTTTAGTTCACAACGAATTGCAAGAGATGGCGCTGGCATCGCCTAGGTATGGCTGATTAGGAAGGTAATCAGTTTTAATTGTGGCGTAGAGTATACCTTACTTAAGTTCAAACAAATAGCAAGAGATGTCGCTAGCGTCGCCACTATCAATTCCTGAATCACGGTGACGAGATTTTCGAGAATGTGCGGGAATAATTTTATGTTTAAATTTTAAAACGAGAATTGTTAGGTGTATATTGTTCATATTGTATAGTGTTGCCTTTACAATAAAACAGTTTTCCACTCGTACTTGACCGACTTTTAATTTGTTCCGTAAACAGATATATTTATAGTTTTCGTGCGGCCTTTTCGAAAAAAAAGTACCGCTGGGAGAACGTTCTCCCAGCGGAAAGTGTATTTCGCAAACATCTCAAGAATGGCTGGGCACACAAATTTAAAACTACCAAACACATTTACACCGCATAACACTAAATATCTGCTAAACTCAAATCATATAATTCGACATTATGCCGCTGGGAGTAAGCACATGATATATTTTGTAGGCCTCTGAGGAATTTGTGAACATTATCTATACTTTTGATTTGAACCGGTAATGTATTATATATATTTTAGCGGGCATTGCGTCTGATCCTGCACTATGCATTTCTAGTCTAGATGTGGACACAGTTAGATCATGCTTATAATTAGACCGTGTTGGGTAGTTTCGCTGCAGACCTAGTAACCTTTGAATTATAAGGGGCATTAGTTTAATGGTTCCTCTTTGCATTGCTATAGCTTTAGATTCTAAAATTGTTTCAGTTTCTGAATAACTGTATGCGGGACACTACCATGGGTACAGTAAGTTATAAGTAAGTTATTCTGCATCACAGCAGTAGTGCGCAAACACTATCGTAAAGGGCACTGAAGCAAGTGAACTACTGGGCGAACGAGACATAAGAACGTCTCGGAGTGATGAGCGCAGTGCAGTGCCAAACAAGACGAGAACAGTGACACTGCAACTATAATGGTTATTTACTGACCGTGTATCTCTTCCTCCTTAGCGTGGCGCTGTGGTCGCGTCGCCGCTCGAGCGTGCTGCTGGCGGTCTTCTGTACGATCCGAGCCAACCCGAAGTCTGCCACTATCACTGTCTTGTCCTGAAAAACATTATATATACCTATATTGTTTTTGTATATACAATGGACCTGGACTGGTTTTTTTTCGAAGATTTTTCACAAATTAACTCCTGAATTTATTCATTAATATTTTCTTATAAAAGGCAATCATGGAAATAATGAAAATGTCTTATTGTAGGCTTCCGTAGTAGGGCATGGAAGCTTAACTAAGCCTCCGCTGTCTGGCTGATGGACCTTTAAAGGAATGTGTATCTTTGAAACTGTAAAATGCATTCAGATAACAATTTGACAGAATGTTTTAATATGGCGGATTGCGTAACAAATAATTTTGTACATATTGAATATTTTTCAGCAGATAGGGTAATTTTAATTGCTGATAGGCTACCGGATGGTAAGTGATTATGTGGTCGAAGGTATTACAGACCTAACCTAGAATTATTGGCTCTCAAGGAAAGCTGCCGGAATACACCGTTAGGTGCTTGGCGACAGATATTCTACTTGAGAGCGGAATCTAGCCAGGAGAGCATTCGCAAAATGCCCTTCCAACATGCACATAAGCTCAAGCCCACGGCGGGATTAAAACTATGGACCTACTCAGTACAGTCCATAGCTATTACCACAGTGTCATATCAGCTCGAAATCACTGTTATATCTCAGATATTGCTATGTAGTCGAAGATTTAATTCAATCTACCCTCATCACTAGCTCTCAAGGATATGTTGCTGAATCGCACCGTGAGTTGCTTGGCGACAGATTTTCCACTTGAGGGTAATTAGCCAGGCAAGCATTCACCTGCCGCACCATGCTTTTATTCCTAGAGTAACGTTTCGTGAGTTACTTACCTCCCTGACTAGACAGTTATGCGAGTTGAGGTCCCGATGTATGACGTTCATGCGATGCAGATACCCGACGCCGGCCGCCACGTCCCGTGCCAGCCGAGCGCGGCAACTCCACGACAAAGGGACCGACGGGTCCTGTACAACAACAATATTTATTATATACTATAATCGGTGCCAAATAGCATGGCAATAGAGACCATTCTCTGGCCTTCACCACGATGTCACAAAATACATTGCGTCTATGGCTTATTCTATCGTTTACCACACAAACTATTGCTAAACTCGTATCGCTAGAATTTCGTGGTACAGGGCCTACAAGGACGCAACGGTACAAATAAACAACTCTAAAATATACGAAATCTATTGCCATGCTATTTGGCACCGAGTATATCTTCATACTTTGGCCAAATATTTTAATGTTGTTTTGAGACAATGCAAAAGAGTTATTTTTAAGCTTGATAGGTTATCTTTTGACCACTATCTCTTCTGATGGTAAGCGATGATGTGGTCGAAGATGTTATTCAGGCTAACCTAAAATTACTGGCTCTCAAGGACAGCTGCCGGAACACACCGTTAGGTGCTTAGCGGCAGATGTTCTACTTGAGATGGTAGCTAGCCAGGCGGGCATTCGCAAAATCCCTACCACCATGCTACAAGGACTGCCATCCTTGTAGCATGGTGGACAACCGGGACTGACGGCTTAACGTGCCCTCCGAAGCACGGAAGCGCTCAATAGTAATGCCACTAGCGGCCACCCATCCAACTCATGACCGCGACGGACGTTGCTTAACTTAGCTAATCGGTTAAGAACGGCTACGCAAACTTCGCTACGAGCGAAAAGATTTTTAGAAGAGAGATTATGGCTAGCTTCAGTGGCGTGATTTTGGATTTTGATAGGTGTCATAAGAATGCTCTTCCAATTCCTTACGACATTGGTGTCAGCACTTCCTACCTAACTATAACCGTTTGCGAGATACTTCTTGGCACTTCACTTGGCAGACGACATTTTTTATTTTCGGAAGGTGTCACCCTAAACTGCACACGTACTATTATACCATATTTATAATTAATTTAATATTAGTAATAAGTCTATTTTCTTATAATTTCTTGACGATGCTTACACTGGTTATTTTGGACCAGTCAGCAAAGATCAACCCAAGAGGTATAGGTTCTATATAGATATCGTTCCAGGAACAGATTTATTATAGCTGGGCTAAAACTTTAAACACTGGTTAGGGATGTAGTGGTCGAAGATATTGTTCAAGCTAACCTAGAATTACTAGCTCTAATGAACAGCCGTCGGAACATACCGTTAGGTGCTATGCGACAGATTTTATATTTGAGAGTAGTAGAGAGACTTTTAAAAACAATATTGTTGTTTTATTTTAATTGGTTGTGAGCCCAACTTTTGTACTAGTTTAACCGTCAAACTGGTTTATGATTCGGTGACAGAGAAATCGCGACGTACTATACATACTAGGTAGGTAAGCTAACCCTGTTTACCTGTATAAGTTGGTAGAGCGTCCCCCCCGCTACGTACTCAGTGACGAGATGTAGCCGCTTGTCCTTGTATAGAACGCCGCGAAGTACTATACATACTAGGTAGGTAAGCTAACCCTGTTTACCTGTATAAGTTGGTAGAGCGTCCCCCCCGCTACGTACTCAGTGACGAGATGTAGCCGCTTGTCCTTGTATAGAACGCCGCGAAGTACTATACATACTAGGTAGGTAAGCTAACCCTGTTTACCTGTATAAGTTGGTAGAGCGTCCCCCCCGCTACGTACTCAGTGACGAGATGTAGCCGCTTGTCCTTGTATAGAACGCCGCGAAGTACTATACATACTAGGTAGGTAAGCTAACCCTGTTTACCTGTATAAGTTGGTAGAGCGTCCCCCCCGCTAAGTACTCAGTGACGAGATGTAGCCGCTTGTCCTTGTATAGAACGCCGCGAAGTACTATACATACTAGGTAGGTAAGCTAACCCTGTTTACCTGTATAAGTTGGTAGAGCGTCCCCCCCGCTACGTACTCAGTGACGAGATGTAGCCGCTTGTCCTTGTATTGAACGCCGCGAAGTACTATACATACTAGGTAGGTAAGCTAACCCTGTTTACCTGTATAAGTTGGTAGAGCGTCCCCCCCGCTACGTACTCAGTGACGAGATGTAGCCGCTTGTCCTTGTATAGAACGCCGCGAAGTACTATACATACTAGGTAGGTAAGCTAACCCTGTTTACCTGTATAAGTTGGTAGAGCGTCCCCCCCGCTACGTACTCAGTGACGAGATGTAGCCGCTTGTCCTTGTATAGAACGCCGCGAAGTACTATACATACTAGGTAGGTAAGCTAACCCTGTTTACCTGTATAAGTTGGTAGAGCGTCCCCCCCGCTACGTACTCAGTGACGAGATGTAGCCGCTTGTCCTTGTATAGAACGCCGCGAAGTACTATACATACTAGGTAGGTAAGCTAACCCTGTTTACCTGTATAAGTTGGTAGAGCGTCCCCCCCGCTACGTACTCAGTGACGAGATGTAGCCGCTTGTCCTTGTATAGAACGCCGCGAAGTACTATACATACTAGGTAGGTAAGCTAACCCTGTTTACCTGTATAAGTTGGTAGAGCGTCCCCCCCGCTACGTACTCAGTGACGAGATGTAGCCGCTTGTCCTTGTATAGAACGCCGCGAAGTACTATACATACTAGGTAGGTAAGCTAACCCTGTTTACCTGTATAAGTTGGTAGAGCGTCCCCCCCGCTACGTACTCAGTGACGAGATGTAGCCGCTTGTCCTTGTATAGAACGCCGCGAAGTACTATACATACTAGGTAGGTAAGCTAACCCTGTTTACCTGTATAAGTTGGTAGAGCGTCCCCCCCGCTACGTACTCAGTGACGAGATGTAGCCGCTTGTCCTTGTATAGAACGCCGCGAAGTACTATACATACTAGGTAGGTAAGCTAACCCTGTTTACCTGTATAAGTTGGTAGAGCGTCCCCCCCGCTACGTACTCAGTGACGAGATGTAGCCGCTTGTCCTTGTATAGAACGCCGCGAAGTACTATACATACTAGGTAGGTAAGCTAACCCTGTTTACCTGTATAAGTTGGTAGAGCGTCCCCCCCGCTACGTACTCAGTGACGAGATGTAGCCGCTTGTCCTTGTATAGAACGCCGCGAAGTACTATACATACTAGGTAGGTAAGCTAACCCTGTTTACCTGTATAAGTTGGTAGAGCGTCCCCCCCGCTACGTACTCAGTGACGAGATGTAGCCGCTTGTCCTTGTATAGAACGCCGCGAAGTACTATACATACTAGGTAGGTAAGCTAACCCTGTTTACCTGTATAAGTTGGTAGAGCGTCCCCCCCGCTACGTACTCAGTGACGAGATGTAGCCGCTTGTCCTTGTATAGAACGCCGCGAAGTACTATACATACTAGGTAGGTAAGCTAACCCTGTTTACCTGTATAAGTTGGTAGAGCGTCCCCCCCGCTACGTACTCAGTGACGAGATGTAGCCGCTTGTCCTTGTATAGAACGCCGCGAAGTACTATACATACTAGGTAGGTAAGCTAACCCTGTTTACCTGTATAAGTTGGTAGAGCGTCCCCCCCGCTACGTACTCAGTGACGAGATGTAGCCGCTTGTCCTTGTATAGAACGCCGCGAAGTACTATACATACTAGGTAGGTAAGCTAACCCTGTTTACCTGTATAAGTTGGTAGAGCGTCCCCCCCGCTACGTACTCAGTGACGAGATGTAGCCGCTTGTCCTTGTATAGAACGCCGCGAAGTACTATACATACTAGGTAGGTAAGCTAACCCTGTTTACCTGTATAAGTTGGTAGAGCGTCCCCCCCGCTACGTACTCAGTGACGAGATGTAGCCGCTTGTCCTTGTATAGAACGCCGCGAAGTACTATACATACTAGGTAGGTAAGCTAACCCTGTTTACCTGTATAAGTTGGTAGAGCGTCCCCCCCGCTACGTACTCAGTGACGAGATGTAGCCGCTTGTCCTTGTATAGAACGCCCGCGAAGCGCAGCACGTGCGGGTGGGACAGCGACCGCAGCACTGCCACCTACGATACAACACAAAAAAAACCATTACATACTAACACAGCACTAACGTACTATACCTTCTATACTGGCATTACTGGCAACATGACACATTTACGAAACTTTTTAATCTATATTAGCAATAGTAGATAAATTCTTCGAGCACACGATCGAGAATCGAATACAACTCATGATGATGCTTCGTGTAGAAACGAAACGCGCTGAAAATTCTTTCGGTTGGGATGTGGCGTTTATGACGTCACGTTGGCTTAGCTGAAACACTAAATGGAATTTTGACTAGATTTTTTTGTATTTTGTAACTCTTTTTCTTATTAATTAATTTAAATGTTTTCTTGTTTTTTTTTTCCAAATACTGTTATTATTTATTATTGATTTTCGCATAGTAGCGCCTGAATATATTCATTAATAACCTACTTAAATGTAATTTCCACACAATCGGGTACCATTTTGTAAAAATTCATGACGCGAGTTGTGAGTATGCGAGTATTATTTTTAATTTTTGTCAGTTTCATGGGATACTTGTTTAATCATGTTCATGTGTGTTTAATAACTTTTCAAGATACAATTAACAGTATCATATTGGATGCGCGAATTCCACGACCCACAATACAATAATTACCAGACGAAGATACAAAAGCAAAAGCTGTTTAATTTTTGAATTTCCCTCCACACATACTTATGTGTTTAGCAACGATTATAATAACTTTGGGGATTAACGCAATGACAAGTGCTACTAGTACCAGTATGTTGATTTGTACAGATTTTTAGAAAAATATTGAGTTTGTAGAGGAACGAAAATTACATTTTAACCCTAGAGTGCTCGTGGCGCTTTCCATTCAAAGGTAGTTTCGTCATATTTTAAATACTAAGTGTTCAAACTCGGTGAAACTTTAATGTTATTGTGACTGAACAAGCCCCAAGCGCACCTTGTGTTAAGTGGACTAACCTCTACCTATAACAGATGCAATTCGTCAACGACGAATTATACTGTGCCCGTCACATGAGACGTACAGTTGCTAGGTCTCATGTGCCTGTAATTTTACTGGCCCTCAAGGACTGCTGCGGAACACACTGTTTTAGGTGCTTGGCGACAGATTTTCTACTTGAGGGTGGTCGGTAGCCAGGCGGGCATTCGCAAAATGCCCTTCCACCATGCGGGGAAGCTCGAGCCCGCGGCGGGATTCGAACCATGGACCTGCTGCATGGCAGTCCATAGCCAATGCCACTGAGCCATCACTGCTTCAAACTGGTTTGCCAGATTTCGGTAAAATTTAATATTTCAAAAATAAATCGAAAAATCGTATTGTATGGGAATTGTTATTTATGATGAAACTACGTATGTAAAGCGCTCCGTCCACTCTACTCTTATCATATTCTCTAACGCCAATTTATTTCTAAAACACGTTTCTTTAAAATTCTCTCGATACAATAAAATTGCAAAGTTGACTCTATCGCTATGGTTTAAGTCATGCAAACACTGATGTCGCTGAATAAATTGCCGACGCTCGGTTCATAATTGAAATACGGGAATATGAACCATAGATCAGAGAGATATTCACTGTTTGCAAGCAAACAATTTGAACCGATTGGCAGCCGCGCTTATAAGACCTGTTTACCATCAATTTGCTTCTTCGCAATCAAAAATAACGTTCACTTCAATTATCGGCATTACAAGTATTCCATTTCAAGGCATTCTTTTGTGAATCAGATGGGTTTCACGAGAACATTATGACACACGTTCGAGCACACAACAACGCTATCTACTTCCGTTTCCAGGAAAGATGTAGTACAGATGCCACCCTACTGCAAATAACCTGACATGTGATAACATTTTCTTATCGTCTCCGTGGAATTTAACCTCATATTCTGGATTTTTTCCAGAATACCTCTATCATTAACTTGTATTTGATGACTTTCTGGAAAATTGTCTTTTAGATATTATAATACGGTATATGCTTGTGTGTGCCTTAGTCTTTTTATTAATGACTAGCGGCCCGCCCCGGCTTAGCACGGGTATTTAACAAAAAAACATATTTTGTGAGAATATTCTATAGCCTATGTTCATCAGGGATAATGTAGGATTCTAATGGTGAAAGATTTTTTCAAATGATCCAGTAGTTTTTATGTTTAAGTTTATACATACAAAAATACAAATCTCTCCTCTTTATAATATAAGTATAGATAGTATAGATTTTAATCTATGGCTGGGTGTAGCAGAACCTATGCTGCGTTTGTCTGTGTCAGTGCTTTTAGTAATATCTGGTACTATGCCCAATAGATGGCAAAAGGCTCGCTCCTTATAATAAGATATGTAATTAAGATAAGATATTTTAATTGCCAAAAAGGTTAAAGTAAATTTATTTATTACACAAAATCCACAGCCCTTAACATAAAACAACAAAATCTTACTTAGCATATCTTATAGCAAATAAAGGATTTACATTTCAAACAATAGATTTCATAAAACAGTCATAGATACTATTACGTTTACTTTACACCATCCTTCTCCAATAATTTAAATATTAAAGTAAATATATGACATGAGTCGAATTCCTTGTTATATGTTTTTTGTAATCTATTTACAATAGAACACTGCGCGTAATTCGCGGAAGAGTGCCAGATAGGAAACAATTTTGGGTGTCTTGTTCGAGACTTTGGTGTACAGAATCGCAAATCAGTAAGTTCAGTACAATCTATATATGCATTGCATACCATGAAAGGAATTTATCTATGAATTTACGGCGATTTTGAAGGCTAGTGATGTTATGATGATCTTTGTATGATTCGTTATAGTTATCAGAATTTATAATTTAAATATTTGACAAAGAACAATGGCGAAACATTTTTTTTTTTTTTTTTTTTTTTTTATTTATTTGATTATAGGCGAGCAGCGTAATGCTGATGTGCCTATATCATTCTGTGTCGAAATATATATTATGTATTTTTTGTAGTGTCCACACATTTTTTTGTTTTATTTAGCAGTTTACAAATGGGCAAGAGATTTTTTGCTTTTATGCAACCAGCCATCCAGCTGGTTTTTAAATGCATTTACAGATGTAGCAGAAACAACCTCCTCAGGCAACCTGTTCCAGTTATGAACAACTCTGTTGCTGAGAATATGGTGTGCTGTGTTTGTGTTAGCATGTACACGCTGAATTTGCTGGTTATGCCCTCTGACTTCTTTGTCGCGGATGACTTCCACAAACAGATTATGTATTTCGGGGAGGTTGTATAATCCGTTGAGGATTTTAAAAGTTTCTATGAGGTCCCCACGTAACCTCCTTTCTTCAAGAGTAGTGAGACGCAGGATTTCCATTCTCTGCTCGTAAGATTTGCGGCGTAAGGCTTGCGGTATCTTTGTGGCTTTCCTTTGCGCACTTTCAAGCAGATCTATATCTTTTCGAAAGTGCGGGCTCCAGACTTGAAATCCATACTCCAGCAATGGTCTTATGTATGTCTTGTAGATCTTGAGAAATACTTCAACTGTCATAGCGTGGAAAGCTTTGCGAATCACATATATAAAGGAATTTGCCTTCTTGACTATCGTTCCTATATGTTCTGCCCATTTGAGGTCAGTGGTGATAATAATGCCAAGATCTTTTTGATGACCGACAGATGATATGATTTGGCCATCCAATGTATATGTCACTTGTGGATTATTTCTTCCGAGATGTAGGACTCTACACTTGGTAGAATTCAGCTTAATAATCCAATCACTGGTCCACTGTTGTATTCGCTCAATATCTTCTTGGAGCTGGCCAGATTTGATGAGCGGGTTGGCAAAGAATTTACCGTGGTCTGCAAAAAAGGCGGTTTGACATTCTATCAGCTCTACCAAATCGGTGACAAAGAGCCCGAAAAGGTGGGAAGCTAACACTGAGCCTTGCGGTACGCCACTGAGGACTTGTTTTTGATGGGATAAGGTATTTCCAACGCGGACTTGAAAAGTTCTACATGTCAGGTAACTTTCTATCCATTTGTGCAGTCTTCCCCGTATGCCAAAGTGATCCAACTTCATCAGGAGGCGTTGATGAGGAACTTTGTCAAAAGCGCGTTCAAAATCTAGATAAATTATATCTATAGGATTTCTACTGTCGACCTCTTTGTACCAAGTCTGAATACAAGTGAGTAGATTTGTAACAGTGGATCTCTTCTCTACAAAACCATGCTGCTTTACAGATAATAGACAGAGATAATGCACTCCCTATTCAAGAAGCGGGTTAGTTGGCAATTCCTTGAGCGAATTGAAATATCTTAGTAGCTTATGTTATTTGAATGTATTTTGTGTATTTTTTTCAATAAATGTATTTGTTGGTAAAAGCCTACGAAAATTGATGATTTTAAGAGGAGTTTTCCTTATTTCCGATAGTTACATACTTCAACAATGGCTGATACACCTTTAGGCCGTATTCCACTTGAGTTATTTTCTATTATTTTGACTACATTTTGCGTCTATGGTTCCACATTTAATATGAACCATAGACACAAAATGTGATCAAAATTATCGAAAATAACGAAATTGGCGTCAAGTGGAAGACGCCCTAAAGCTGTCCTTTGCAAGCAAGTAAGTATCGATATTTATTTAGTTTTTTTGTGTTAAGTTTGACTACAACTAAAATGTGACAAGAATTACTGTTATGAAGACTTGGTTTTTTAGAAAGCATTCATGTAGTCTGTCTCTTTATACCATTTGAATTGAATACCAAGAAAGTATCGCTAGTATTAATCGCTGATTACAATACTCGATATTGATTTACGTGTAGTTATTTACATGTTGTTAATACCAAGTTTAGGGTATATATATATTAACAATAACTTCATTTTCAACGAATGAACGGCGCAGACGTCGCACATTAACGAGACTGATACAGCAGTCCACAGATCAAAACGAACGAGACAAAGTATTATGATTATCTGAATTTTGATTGTGTGTGCGTGACATCGATGTTAAACGATGTTTTGTAAATGCAACATCGATGTTAACACATCGATGATTCTAACATCGATCATCAGCGATCATCCCTACAGACATGCATATCAAATCACATGACAAAAACAAACAACAATGCTTCCGCATTTCTGTGATATGATGTTTTTTTTGCGGTTTCATTCGTTTTCCGACTTTTACCTTCTTTTTTACTTGACGCAGACTGCCTCTTGACGATATTACTAGTATTTCATTTGTGAGCCGTGCTTGCCCTTGAATTCTTTATTTTTGCTTAACGTGTTAATGTACATCGCCTTTTGCATTCCGACTTTGCCTCTTTAGCACCAGCAGAGTTTTGAGATGATATCGTTATACGAGAAGATGATAAAGAATAAATCGAAATTAATATTAGTATCACTTATTGTTATTTTATTAGACCTTGGAGTTATATTCTCTTATTTAATTGTACAAAATGGCCTTTTTAACAATTACTCAGGTAAACATAGTTTAGTATGTCGGTCAGTTACTTAGCAAATGTATGCCTGCCTGGAGTAGATAATATCTCGCCAAGCACCTACATTGTATTCTAGAGAACCAGTTCCTGTTCTGTGCTTAGCCTGATAACAATATTATCACTTACCCACAGGTCAAATAGTGGTCGAAGGTGGTGTGAGCAACAAAAAAACAATGTTTAAAGAATATTTAGTTTCTTTTACATAACTACTATTAAGATAAGATACTTAGATTAAACATAATATTATACACATAATATTATAATAGATATGTATCGTCTAAATTACTCTTAGGGTTAGTTAAGCAACTGCAATGTAACATACATTTATACTTTCTGTGAAATAAATTTACTTTACTTTACTTTACTTTACTATAACCTAGGTTATGTGTAATCGTTTTATCTTAGAGTAGATATACATAACCTAGGTATCTACCTACATAATCTATAATCTCTAAGCTAAGACAATTACCTAAACGAATTTTAAACAGAAATACGATGAGAACGTAATAAAATGAAGCAATGAATGTATCACTTTTATATGTTCACAGTAACAATTATTGTTTTCGTTTTGTATGTAACATAAACTTATCTAGGTAAATAACACTAGCAGAATTACATCCTATGCATAAATAACAAAATAAAACGAAATATCTAAGACTACTTTTCGAAAAAGATACATAACCTACAAACATTCAAATCATAATATCTTAAAACGTAGGCTTTCTCTCACAAAAATTCTATTACCAATGGAATCGGCAATTTACAGCTATAATATTTATATTTTTTTTATCTTAATTTGCAACTTTTTTTTATGAACTAAAGCCATGTATGGGAGTTCGCCATTGTTCTTTATGTTGAATGCATTCTAAGTTATAATATATGTTATTTATTGGGGGTTCCAAATAGTACAACAGTATTCTAGGATACTTCTGACGTACGAAAAATAGAGCAATTTTATACAAGCAGTATCATGAAATGGTTTACTAACGCTTTTGATAAATCCAAGCCTTTTAAACGATTTATTGATAATCTTGTCAATATGTTCGGAGAAAGTTAGTTTCGCATCTAATAATAACCCAAAATATCTGACTACTACGGCCTTTTTAAAATTGACTTTACTTATTTGATAATTGAATGTAATAGGGTTTCGCTCTCTAGTAAAGGAGATTGAGTAACACTTTAATACATTTACACCTATATGGTTTAAATCATAATACTCTCCAAGCCCATCAAGATCAGATTCAAAGCATCGGAATAATTGTTAATTTTTAGAAAAAAAATATCTCCATACATAATGAACCTTGAGTTATGAAAACATTTTTTAACGTCACACAAATAGTATGCATACAAAAGCAGACCAAGGATGGATCCCTGTGGAATGCCTGATGTTATTTCTACGTAGCCAGAACGATAGCCTCCCTGGGATCGTTTCCACAAATAGGATCCCATCCATCTCAATAGATTACCCCTAATACCTAGTTCGTATAACTTACGCAACAGTATGATGTGTTCTACGCAATCAAACGCCTTCTCAAAATAAGTGTAAATCGCATCCTCCATCCATAATAAATTAAGATAGTTAGATAGTTAGTAGCAACATAATACATAAAGACACCTAAATTTGTTACAGTGGAGCGCCCTTTCATAAAGCCGTGTTGTTCTTGGGGTACCAAAGAAGAAACTATAGGATAAATATTAATGTGGATGACTTTACCTATTAATTTACTTTGAACATTAAGAATAGAAATTGGTCTATATTTTTCTATACAAGTCTTGAGACCTTTTTTTATAAATTGGGACAATGTGGGCTTCTTTCCAACGTTTTAGGAAGTAACCATCCTGAAATGATCTGTTAAAAACTAGAGCTATAGGAACAGAGCACAACTTAGGATAAATATAGGGGGAACATTATCAATACCTGTACTTCTGGTTACGTCTAGATTATTCATAAGTTTTAGGACATCTTCCGGAGTTATTCTAATGTTGTGTATTAACTTAAACACAATTGTTAACATAGATTCTAGTATAATGACAATTCTTATTGTGTAATAGATTGACAGCCAGCCCCAAACTGAGCACTGAGCCTGTATCTTGGGGATCGAGTGCTATTTTCTAAAAGTATGTTGTTCATGACAAAAAATACATACAGTGATAATGTAAAGTTAAGTTTAAATTTAAGTAACAATGCATTGCTAAACCAACGTTGAAGAAATATTGTTATTTAAAAATGGGACTGACAATATAAGATATCTTTAAACATCTGGCAAGAAATGGATGTATAAGTAGGTATATTACGTTGTACATCCTAAGTTTATAGTTCCGACTTTTAAAAATAAGCCCGACCAGGAATAAACTTGCTAGCGCCATCTAGTCGCATCGTCTGGAAACTGAATATCGTTAAACCAAGCTGTGGTTAAACTACCATGAGGTGCCGCATGCCGCGGGAGCGCGCTACCAGGTGCCGGGGGACCGGGGGCAAGGGCGGCCCTTGCCATGGTGGTCCAGCAAGACATAATGTTGTTTTTATTACAAATAGTGTATCCTTCCTTGTCTGGCTCCTGCAGGAAAACTGAAGATGCAGTGGAAAGAAACCTTCTCATCTACACGAGATCAATCTCGCAAAAAGGACCAAAACTGACCGAGGTGCGAGGCGCAAAAAAACAACTTATAAACTAGAATAATCCACAGGATGGGGTACTCACAGATGAACCCCTAGTGACTGCGCTGTAATGAGTTTGCACATAACAACTATCATCAATAAACTGGCCACGTTATAGTCAAAGTCAGGTTGTACAAACCCACGCAAAGTGTTCTTGCTTCTGTCCTTGCACCTCACAATATCACCAAATGTCTTGTATCACAAATTGCAAAAGGCACAGACACTCTATTACAAGGCGATTTAAGCCTGATTAAAAAACAAGCAGATTTATATTTTTATAACGAAAGCATAGAACATATAATAATAGTACGTATAGAATGGACACTCCTCACCCCCCACCAAAACGAACCTTCCTCACCCCGCCACTGATTCTGAGCTGTCGCTGAGCCAACTTGAGTACGGGACTCGCAAATCCCGCACGATGAAGTGACGACGAAGCGTGACGATTGTACGAGTATTTTAAAAGGGTGATCTTGTGCTGTTTACGGTTGCTTATCAACTAAACGAGAAAAGGATAGGAGTTTTTATAGATAAACCAACTAAACCTACCTTACCTACCTATTGGTCGTTCTTCAGTTATCCAGTAGGTAACTTATAAAAACCGGTAATTAAAGTAGGTATTGAAACAAATACAAACATAATACTTTATATTTATATTTTATTCAAATTGCTATTCAGATAATGATATTTTTGGAAGATTTTCGTTTGCAAAAAATATCCGTGGATATCGACTTCGTTTGCAGCAAAACAAGTGTCTTTGTAACCTAGACCTATACCTACCATAGAGAATAGCAATACACATACCGACCTTCGCCACGGTTGACACGCGGCACACTTCATGGTTGTTTATTATACGAGAAGAAGAAGAACATAAATTATTATTGTGATTGTATTTATTACCATTACTTGTATAAAATGTGAACTTGGAATGATACTTTTTGTATACTTATAGGTATGTGAGTGAAATGTGAAGTAATGTTACCTACTAGGTTGTGTGTTGCATATTCCTACGTCGTACATGGAGTCGAAATGTTTCTGAAGGTAGGTAAGGTACGCATATCCTACGAAATCTAATAAGTCATATTAACACCATCAAAAGATTGTTAGGTAGGTAAGTACAACAATTATTCATACGTTGACAACCTCAGACTTCACGCACACATTTACGAGTGTACAAAAACAACATTTGTGTAGTGTCTGTGTAATAGGTAGTTAGAACGCGGCTTTTGTATAGAGAATAAGTGGAGTGTCCAGGCTGTGACGAAAGAGGAAACTACCAACAAAACAAGATTAATTTGACAAATCTATTCAAAGCAAGAGAGAATACTACTCTCTCGCAAAACCACAGACAAGATGGCAGGTGCGTTCGAAAACAGGTTCACAATCGGTTCGCAACAGATAGTCTAGCTTTTGACCACAATCTTACCGAATGGTGTGTGATGATGTGATCGAAGACAGCAAAAAGATTTAACCTAGAATGGGAACTGCATAAGATAATTCAAGATAAGCTTCCGAGATACATCGTCAGGTGCTTGGCGATTAATATTCTACTTGTAGGCGGTAGCTGTTTAGGAACCTTTCGAGTCTTGCAGTGCGTCACCTTGTATTGTAGACTCTCCCCAACAAGCCGACATACCTCCTTAAGGAAGTTCCTCTGCGCCTCCTCGTCCAGCCGGTAGAGCTGCTTCAGCACCATCACCTCTCGAGTCTCGCGGTGCGTCACCTTGTACACCTCTCCGAAGAACCCCGAACCCAACAGCTCGCCCTAAGTACAAACAATTGCACTCCTTACATTTTATACTAAATATGTTGTAAGTTGTAAGCAAATAGTAGAGATTTAGACAATACTTCAGGATTCGAGTATACCTACCCGGAGCTCTTGACAATTTAATAAATATAATCTTTTTGTTTTCTGTAATCTATTATTGTACCAAGAAATTTAACTGGCACAGCTGCAGCAATTGTGGAAACACATTATCCTCCTATCAGAAGTCCCGGATCGTAAGAGGTTAATTTGGTATAATGTCTGCCGAGACACAAACAATGACATTTCCTTGTCTTTGTTCTCAATCCGTCAGTCCATACAAAGAATTCATCCACTTCCAGCCAGTACTTCTAGGTTAGCCTGAACGACATCTTCGACCACATCATCACTTACCATCAGGTGAGATAGTGGTCAAATGCTAACCTATCAAGCATAAAAAAAAACTCGTAAAAAAAGGATTGTATTATTTGTAGTATAAATATTCCAAAATTTTTGTTTCTTCCAGCGTTATAGTGTAATGATGGTGAATTAATAACAGTGAAGCATGCGTTAAGGTGGTGTAATTCAGCAAATAATAACATAAATACTTTTCCTGTTTTTATCCAATATCCCTATGACGTTTTAGCAATGTATTTATACCAACCACCTTAATAAAACATGAGTTACACTACTGTGACTTATTGACACATCTACTATATATTCGGGACTTTCCTGTAGCAACTTTTTATACTAAGAGTTACGTAATATTTTCTTGATGAAAGGCAAACGAAAATTTAAAACTGAAATAAATACTGAGGTGTTGGTTACCTGTATGAGATCAGCAGCGCGGAACACCTTGGCTGCAGGCTCGGGCTGCGCCCTGAAGGAGCGCGCGCGGCTCAGGTCGCACAGTACTCCAGTCTGTTCGGGGCCCTCCACGCTGCAATATGTCACAAAAATAACAATTTGACATGAACATTTTGAATTACTCGTATATTTACGATGCTGCGTAGATGCGGATAAGATAACATTAAATTTTGACGTGATTAACGTGGCAAGGCAACAAGTCTATGGTGCGAATCCGTCCTGGGGCTTGGGCAAAGGAATGCGTGGTGCTATTATCAACTCAGGCCACAACCCGTTGAGCCCGCAGGCTCTGAGCGGCAGCAATTGCGACCAGGCGAAGAGCCGACCTGCGGAAGGTGACAGGAGCAATCTGTATTGTTGAAGACCTACTCTGTGCTGTGGCTTACATCAAAGGAACAACTTTCAGTGTGTCAAACATGTGATCTCATGTGTATATTAATGATGTCTTCCGGCAGCTGTCCTGTCCCATTTCCATTACAGGCCAAACCTGATTATCATCTTTGACACGGCATCAATGTCCAAAAAAATAATTAAATAACTTGTTGAAGTAGGTGCCACACTGATTCACAACACTGACCTCACATTATCATGCTTCGACTTCCACAAGTTACTTAATACTTTTTAGTGTTTAGTGTAAGACCACTGTCACTCGCCTAAATTTCTGTTTACTATCGACGAAAGTTGCAATTCCATTACTACATCCGGGTATGCAAATATATTTTTCAGTTAACTGGCTGTAACATAAATAGTACTCAACCGATATTGATGAAATTTAAATGGTACCAACTTGCAAGTATACTCTACTCAATAAAAAAAGAATCATCATACTAATTATGATCGGAATTATCGCGTAATAAATATAAAAATAAATTACGAATGAAACTGTCGAATTCAGAACCTCCTCCTTTTTTGGCTGTCGGTTATACATAATATATATAAAAAGGGAGTGAATTTTTGATGAGTTTTCCCCAGTTTCACTCATACAAAAATATTATAAACACTGTCGGAATCGAATATATCTCGAGGGTTTCAAACATATTTGGTTGGTGGTCGGGCATTTTGCGAATACCCGCCTGACTAGCTACCACCCTCAAGTAGGAAATCTGTCGCCAAGCACCTAACAGTGAGAGAGCCAGTAATTCTAGGTTAGCCTGAACAACATTTTCGACCACAATACACTTACCATCACGTGAGATAGTGGTCAAAGGCTAGTCGACCAGCAATAAAAAAAAGAAACAGACGCTCATTATCAGGGCGAGTGCGCAGCTGCGTCTGCGAGCTATAGGTGGGCGCACAGTGCCAGCAAAACATACGTGCTTTGCTGCAATGTCGGGTATGACAGCTGATATAAGTGAATGGAGTATCAAAAATATAAAAGACGGTTTACTTACACGTCTAGTAATTTGGACATACTGCTACTCCTCTCTTTCTCCCCTAGAAGTGGTGACGTCGGCGTTTGTCTTCTTTTCATCATTCTCCCTCTCGCATCTTCTCCTTTCCTCTTGAACAGCCTTTCTTTTCTACCCTCTTTTTCTAAAATACCCTCCTCTCTGTCATTATTTATTTCTATTCTCAAAACCTCTGTACGTACTACGTCACACTCTTTGTTATGGAATGTATCTTCTTCTATTTTTAGCCTGTCAGTCTCTCTTTCTTTCTTTACTGTATCGTCCTTTGTTCGTCCACTTTCTCTTTTCAATCCGTTTTCATCTCTTTCTATTCTGTCGCCGTCTCGCTTCAGTCTGACGTCATCAATTTTGCGATCAACATGCGATTTGTCGTGTTTCTGGAGGGTAGGTTCGTTTTTGTCGGAGATTATGTTGCACATAATTCTGTTGTTGTTGTTGTTTGTTGTCTCTGGGTTGTGCTCTATTGTTAACTACAAATAAATGTTATGATTGCACTTTAAATAAATAAATGTAGTAATTTTTTACTATAATATACTTTTTACTTGGTGGTAAGGCATTTGCGCTCTTGTGGTGCTAGCTGTGGCTAGAATGTCACCCAAGAGTAAAATACCGGAAGGTTTTACCCTTTTTTATAGCACTTTCTTACGAACTGATATCTTACACTGCGATTCTCAAGACGCCTGCCGAGCGTGGGTATTTCGCCAAACCCTACATAATAGTCCGGCTGATACAGTACAAGGCATTTATGTCTATTTTAATATCTATAAATACATAAATTATTTAGTCATAACTCATGAGCATGACACAAGTAAAAAAACCGCCATCTGAAGTTGGACACGCAAGCAAGCGACACCAGTAGTAAAGTAATGAAATGGACAAGTCGACGTCCTGATGGAAAGCGACACTCCTGTCAATTACTGATGCAGTGTCACTGTCACCGTATAGCTTGACACGCCTAAGTACTGTAGTGTTCACTCAGTACAGCTTCGATGCAGAACCCGCCAAGATGGACTCTAGCTGTAGAGACCAACCACCTAGTATCTCGTGTCCGGCAAAACTGACGAATTTACTTTAGCTTGAACTTTAAATAACTAAGATTTCTATATGAAGGGTCCTCTGCAATAATGCTGAATGTCACTACACTCTACATTTGAGATATTTTCGTTTAAAGGTTTTTAATTGGATAATGCAAAACTCCAGTATTAAGAATTAAAAAAATGTATTTATGAACTTTTAGTATGTGTATCAGGGAATAATTTTTAACACTTAAAATTATGTATTTTTATAATTATGTGAAATCTAGGTAATTAGCAGTTAAGTCCTAAAAATTCTGCACTATAACGATAAATGTCCACACTCTTACACAGTCTAGAGCGATAGTAGTCCAAAATCATACTTTATATTGACCCCTGCTCAGTTTGTCGCTTGAAAACAATTATGACGCGTACACTCAGTCTCGTGACTTTGGAAAATATTTTTTTTCAAAACGTCGCTCGTTCTTTCCGTAATTTTTCTCTTTTTCGTATTTTGTTGTTCCAATGCAATCTTTATAAATCTCTGTCGAGATTTTAACAACAAAAAACACTTATTAACCTATACGCATGTAATTCAACTACTAACCAAAACCTAACTGAAAAACAAATGACAGGATGATGCTATAAACATTGCGGTTGGAATTGTCTATGGACATTCATCATAGTTCTGAACGCATGTGACAGCCACCATTACAGTCGTGTAGCTGTTTTTTAAAAAGATTTATCTCGAGACTGTCAGCGTTATTGCAGTTTGTAAAAGCGAAAACTAAATTTTCAGTCAAGTAATCGAATGGTTACTTGGTTTGCATTGGTAAAATTTTGGACATTCAGCATTATTGCAATGGACCCATATATAATTTTATTTTCATACACAAGGTGTCCCAAGAAGTAATGATATAGTGAAGCTGGGAGGGAGAGGACCTAGAGGGCTATCTGAATCACCCCCATATTAATACCCCCATGAGTAATTTTATCTTTCTTGGCATTTTTTTTATTCCATTCAAAGATCTAGCGATAGTAAATGTTACCATACTGAATTGGCCAATCTATCAGCTTAGCACACAAAAAAAATCAAGCATCTACCGCAATAATTCACGTCACCATAAATAAAAATCTCATCGTACTCGGCGATAGGTGAAAAATTCAAAAAAGTTATAAATACGAAAAATTGCGGAACATACATGGGGGTGATTCAGATAGCTCTCTAGGTCCTCTACCTCCCAGCTTCAGTATATCACTACTTCTTGGGACACCTTGTATAAAACTGAAGTGGTTTTTACCTATTTTTAAATAGGTATGGGATAATTCAAACTATGTCAGATATATCCAGCTATAGTTTCGTGAAGGACAGCTCGGGACCACTGGATATGGTCGAATCTTTCGACCGGGCGAGCCAGCATTATATTTACCTGTACAAGTGCAGAAGGATGCGAGTCCTCCAAGAGGCGCCCCCTGCCGGCGGGCGGCGCGCCGTTTATTTCCAAGATCCTGTCGCCGATATGTAGGGTCACCACTCCGCACATAGAATCGATCCTGCATCAAAACATTCTCATATTGTACATGGCTTGCGTAGTACATGCTTATACAGGGTTATTGGAAAAATGCTAACAACCTCTTAGGGTTGTCTTCTGCTAGTCCTAACAAACATTTTGAGAAATGTTATAAGTTTTGAGTCTCGTAGTATATGGCAATGCCCACTCTTAGCTAAGAGCGACCGCCGCGGCAACACTGGACCGCGCTGCGCTCCCTTTGAATATTTACATGGAGCAAAGTAATAAAAAATTTGAAATAATAAATTACAGGCACTAGAGACTTTTATGATCGGTTGGTCCTAGTGCTTATTCCGTCAAAAACACATAAGAAAAACATGTCAAAATGTTTGTTAAGAGTAGTAGAAGTCAACCCTAAGAGGTTGTTAGCATTTTTCCAATAACCATGTATACGGTTATACTATCCACTATGCAGTGCGAGGGAACACGCAAGGTGCGGGGTTCAACGCAGTTCAACGTATGCCAAAATATCCAGATATCATATATATAACGTGCATAGCAATAGAGAGATCACACAACTAAAATAATTATGCACACATGCATTGTAACTATTGTGAAAATAACGGTGGAGTTGGATCACGTCGCCCTTAAATTCATGAAAAATACAGCAGGTTAGAATAGTATTTATTGAACATTGGCGGCAATTAAATTAGAGGTTTTTTTAAAATAGGATCGCATAAATTTTGAGTTCGTTTAATTTTGCCGTATAACTTTTGCATATTCATAATTTGTTATAATATTTTAGGATATAGTGTTTTTATTTTCCATAACTATTACTTGTCCTAGTGTTTAGATTATGTTTGTAAAGTATATATTTATATAAGTATGTATATATTTGCAGCTGCTCTACTACAAGATTCCTAGAGGGTGAAACGGCAGAGGCTTGGTAACATACAATTCATGTGTATATTTGTACACCCTTAATGACTCTATAGATTTTTGACAAAATAACTAATTTAATTTAAGGGTTTGAAACCCGTAACAGACCGACAGACGGACAGACCGATCGCAGTGACATTATTAGGACTAAAAGACAAGGCCTACTCCGAGCCAAGAGCGCCTGCCGAGGCAACACTGGACCGCGCCGCGCTCCCTTTAAATAGTTTTTAATATTTACATCAAGTTAAGTAATATAAAATATGAAATAATAATTTACAGGCCCAAAATACTTTTTTAACATCAGATGCTCCTCGTGTTTTTTCCGTCAAATACAAATAAACAAAAAAAACCATTACGAAATAAAAAAAAACATCTCAAAATGTTTGTTGAGACTAGCAGATGTCATGACCCTAAGATTTTATTAGCATTTTTCCAATAATACCACTCATAGATATAATAACTAAAAATAATTGAACACTATCCGCATAAACAACAATAACATCTGTTACGAACATATACCTCAGAAATTCCATTGTAATAACTAAATCACAACTCACTCTAAAACAATCACGAAGCCACAAAACCACAAGTCTAAAGCAATCACAATACAGCCACTAATTAAAATCACTGAAGCGTCTGCACACCTCTACATCTAATTTATAACTGACTTATGGATGCACCAAAAGCTTCATAGTTCCAAATACAAAAGCTTGAAACACATTTGTATAATGTAATAGTCACTTTGAGGCAAAGCAAAATCAACCTTAACAGCTCCGCATAGAGTAGAGCTCTGTTAAACAAACCAGACACTGACCGCGGTCTACGTAGTAACTATTACCTAATCTGCGCCAGAGTTAGGTGCCCATTATCAACAGAAATGACGTAGGTAATTAAAATGTATCAGAAGTCGCGTAATATTGACGTACTGATGACGTGTCATCGAATAATTAACCTAACATTTTTAAATGTTTCATTTTAAAAATGTTAGGTTTTTTTATGTTTTTTCTATGCCTGACAGGTTAGCCTTTGACCACTATCTCACCTGGTGGTAAGTGATGGTGTGGTTGAAGATGTTGTTCAGGCTAACCTAGAATTACTGGCTCTCAAGAACAGCTGCAGGAACACACCGTTAGGTGCTTGGCGACAGATTTTCTACTTGAGGGTGGTAGCTAGCCAGGCATTCGCAAAATGCCCTACCACCGTGCAAAAATTAATTATCACAATGACTACAAGAATATCATTAGGTGGAGCACGGGGCCTAAACCGAAGCAAGAGCGGATAGTTTTTTATTTTTAATTTCATGGAACATTCACGGGGTGTTAAGCGGTAACCTCTTACGCCTGTCGCCTTGAGGCATAAAGTGGTTAAGTCTCATGTGCCTGTAATTCCACCGGCACCAATAACAACAATTGGAACCGACTTCAACACTCAAACGTGTGAAATAACTTGTTAAAGTCGGAACCACGATAGTTCAAACGTACCTATTATCACAATATTGTGCGCATGGTACCGACTTCGACAAGTTATTTCACACGTTTGAGTGTAGAAATCGGTTCCATTTTTGGTTAAAAAAAAAATTTTCATCCTTTTTAGTTACCTTTGCTATTTATGGGATCGATTGTCATTCATTTTCAATGACTATGTCATCAAGATAAGAAAATACTTTTCAGTTATTGGAGTGTATGTCAAAAACGGCTCGACTGATTTTGATAAAATTTAAATGGGACCACACGGCAATAATCAGCTTTCAAATAAAAACATCATCAAATCTGTTTACCCAGTCAAACGTCCTGAGGTATCAAACAGAAAAAGGAAACCCGACGAATTGAGGACCTCCTCCATTTTTTAAGTCGGTAAAAAGGGGGCAGCAGCAGCTTCTGAACAACTGCCATCTGCACTGCGATCCTCAAAACGGCTACGTGCCGACGTGGGGATTTTGGCAAAAGACAAGAGGAAAGTTCTTTGTTCAACGGTGAACTTTATGGCTGTCGATGATGATGGTGATATCAAAGCATATGAAATACCCTTATTGAAATGTTACCTGAATTGACTCATATTTAAGCGCTCGTTGCGAAATTTGCTTAGCTGTTCTTAACCGACCAGTAAAGTTAAACAACGTCCGTCACGGTCATAACTTGGACGGTTGACCGCTACTGACATTACTATTGAGCGCTTCCGTGCTTCGGAGGGCACGTTAAGCCGTCGGTCCCGGTTGTTGTCTTAGTATAGCAGTCGTTACAGCATACTGGTAGGGCATTTTGCGAATGTCCGCCTGGCTAGCGACCACCCTCAAGTAGAAAATCTGTCGCCTAACCGTAAACCTAAACCTATAAAAAAGAAAATTGTAAATGTAGTTAGGCGCTTGGCGACTTGTCTGGGTAGGTCCCCACAAAAACCACACACAGCTGCAGTGGCTAATATTAATGATGGCGACACAAGGTGTTATCAGAAATACCCATGTGCCCGATACAATAGGCAGTACATAAAATGAGCTGAACATTCGGAATTAGGGCAAACACAATAGGCGTTACGTCACACGCTAGGAACACAAGGAAAACTGCCGCTACTTCACACAATCAATAGTTTCTGTCTGGGCATATTTTTATAAACAGCTAGCGGTGTCCCGCGGTCTTGTCCGTGTAGACAATGAAATTAGTATTACAGTATATGTAACAATAATGGCCTAGAAGGTCATGAAAGAGGCCATGTCAAGTGTCAATTATTTACTTCCTAGTTTTAAAGTTACAATTATGGTTTTTAGGGTTCCGTACACGAAGGGTAAAAACGGCACCCTATTACTGCGACTTTGCTGTCCGTCCGTCTGTCACCGGGCTGTATCTCAAGAACGGCGATAGCTAGACAGTTGAAATTTTCACAGATTATGTATTTCTATTGCCGCTATAACAACAAATACTAAAAATAAAATAAATATTTAAGGGGGGCTCCCATACAACAAACTTGTTTTTTTACGGTTTCTTGCTCGTTACTAATAACGGTGACAGGTAGAGGCTTTAACTATTCACATAATATTTAGTTACGGAACCCTTCGACCGCGAGTCCCACTCGCACTTGGCAAGTTTATTTTAGTTTCAAAATAGAAAACAGACTTCTGATAAACAACTCAAAGGTTCTCGTCTTCGAAGTCAATTCAAATCAAATATCCGTTCATTATCTGTCAACAACGTCAATCCTTCATACGTCGAAAATAATTTTAATCATGATGTTTTACCCAATGTAGTTTAACATTACCCTAGTTTAACATTTACTGTATCAGCCGGATTGTATCCTGCTAAACAGCGACCACCATTACGGAGGAGGTGAGAGTTGAGTTGCATAATCCCCACGCTCCCATGCTTGGCAGGCGTTCTGGGGATCGCAGTGCCTGATAGCAGTTGCAACACTGCTGCCCTTTCGGTATTATACCTCGCCTCTTACGACACCCACGGGAAGAGATGGAGGGGTGAGATCTAGCCCGGCACCCCACGGGTAACACCAATTCACACTTGACCGGTTTTCAAGTTCAAGAAATTTTCAAAATTAGTTCAGTCTAAAGAACACTCCTGCCTGCCTGCCAAGTAATTGAAAAAAAAAAGTATTTTTTGAATGATAATAATAATTCCAGACAGTTATCGAACCGGAGCGACGTTGTGGCGCGCCGACCGCACCACGCCACCGCTGAGTCATCGACATGCGTGATTAACCGATTGTTCACATAGCTTGGCTGGCCTGACTGAGTTGGTCACGTAGGTACACATCTCTATATGTCACCAGCTACATCCCGCGGCTTTTGAGTTTTTTTTTTATTCCTGATAGGTTAGCCTTTGACCACTATCTCACCTGATGATAAGTGATGATGTGGTCGAAGATGTTGTTCGGACTAACCTGGAAGTACTGGCTCTCAAGGACAGCTGCCGGAACACACCGTCAGGTGCTTGGCGACAGATTTTCTACTTGAGGGTGGTAGCTAGCCAGGCGGGCATTCGCAAAATGCCCTACCACCATGCTATCGACTGCCATCGTTAAACAACAACCGGGACCGACGGCTTAACGTGCCCTGCGAAGCACGGGAGCGCTCAGTAGTAATGTCACTAACGGTCACCCATCCAACTCATGACCGCGGGCAACGTTGCTTAACTTTGCTGATCGGTTAAGAACAGCCAAGTAAGCTTCGCTACGAGCGCTTCAAAGAATTGATCGAGCTCCCACGGAACTACTCCTTAAGACGCTGTCAAATGCTGAAGTTTTGTCACTATCGGACTGCGTAGGAGTGAAAGAGAGGCAGGGATGGTGTTATCGCGATCAGTTTACGTAAAATTGGAAAGTAAGCTTAATAACACAAAACTAGTAACGAAAATCGAAAATTTAACTTTTCTTGCCCCCTTGATAAGGCTTTGCTATTTTATTAATATATTTTCATATACATTCATGCGTATATAATTAAGATATTTACGTTACAAACGTAATTTAGAGTCAACTTTGCAATTTTAATCCATCGAGAAATTTTAAGGAAACGTGTTTTGGACTTTTCTTGGCCTTAGGTAATGTGATCAAGATTGACATATAATTTTCTTACTGCTACAAACTAAATACATTTTGCTAAAAATCTGTTCAAGTAAAGCTATTTATATTTAGCACTTATCAGCGTCTTAAGTTGGGATTAAAAGTATCCAATGTGTAAGCCCCAGGGAGGGCCGGTTAGATTCATTTGTATATCATATCTTTTATTCTTATCGTTACTATTGGAACAGCTAAAGATTTTATTATACTTAAATTAGATCGTGACTTGGCCGATATCGGTGGCCAAGCACCGAATCTTCAGCAGGGTTACTGGGCTAGAAATAGTTAAACTGCCCCATATCGGAAGGTAGGCAACAGCGCTTCCTAAAGAACTGACATCCTACACTGCAATCCCCAAGACGCCTGCTAAGCGCGGGGATTATAGTAAACCCTCCCTGATGATGGAGGTCTATGTTTAACTGTAGACTTTAGGGTTAATGTTGATGATTCTTTTTATATTACATCAAAAACCATAGAACATTTATACATGCTGTGCTGCGCACAGCGTAGGGATAAGGGCAGGAAATCAACAAAAAATCATCTTCTATACGCTCATAAAACCGAAACCACAAAATTTAAATAAACGTTCAAAGTGCTAATCATAAATTATCATAAATCCAAATACTTATAATAATATATATATAGAAGAAAGTGTGTCTGTTTGTTGCTACTCAATGACCTCTATTGCCCGTCATCTAAGAACTGGCTGGATGAATTTAGATAAAACTTGGGTACATAATGCTTGTTAGGTCTTGAATTAGAACATAGAATACTTTTTGAATTTACTGAACAGTTCCCATGGTACCCCGATATAACCGATTTATATTTATTATTTATATACAGGGTCATTGGTAAATGGCTGGCAACCTCTTAGGGTTTACTTCTGCTAGTCCTAACAAACTTTTTTTTTTAATAGAACAAATTTTTTGTTAATTTTTTTTTTTTTTTTTTTTTAAGTTTTTTTTGACGGAATAAACCTGAGGATCACCTGATGTTAAAGTCTCTTGAGCCTGTAATTTATTAATTGATTTGTTGTATTACTTAGCTCGATGTAAATATTCAAAACTCTATTCAAAGGTAGCACGGAGCGGTTCAGTGTTGTCGCGGCGGGCGCTCTTGTCTTGGAGTAGGCATTAAAATAAAAATAAAAATGCAAAACAATACAAACATCCTCTCGTTTGTTAGGACTAGCAAAAGTCAACCTTAAGAGATTGATAGCCATTTAACACTGTATAGCTCACAGGCTGTTTTTTTTTGTGCCTCATAGGATAGCCTTAGACCACTATCTCACCTGATGGCAAGTGATGATGTGGCCGAAGATGTTGTTCAGGCTAACCTAGAATTACTGGCTCTCAAGAACAGCTACCGGAACACACCGTTAGGTGCAAGACAACAGATGTTCTACTTGAGGGTGGTAGTAAATGCCAAACAAATTACGACAGCAGCGGACGTTGCTTCAGGTTGAACTGGCCGGTCCCTTCTCCATACAAACATCGAAGGGTGATCACTCCCTTATTAGAGATTTTAGGTCCAGAACTAAGCATAATATCGATTAATTTATTCATTATTTAGGCTTGTATCAGGCCGAAATTAAAAAAAAAATTTGTTTATATTTTTGTGACAGTACAAGCTCGAGGCCCACCTGATGTTAAGCGGACTAACCTCTGCCTATAACAGATGCATTTCGTCGCAAGCCACGAATTGCACTGAGCCTGGAGACATAGATGTTAAGTCTCATGTGCCTGTAATTTCTCTGGCTCCCAAGGACTGCTGCCGGAACACAGGGTTAGGTGCTTGGCGACAGATTTTCTACTTGAGGGTGGTCGCTAGCCAGGCGGGCATTCGCAAAATGCCCTTCCACCATGCGGTGAAGCTCAAGCCCGTGGCGGGATTCGAACCATGGACCTGTTGCGCGGCTGTCCATAGCCAATGCCACTGAGCCATCACTGCTTCAAAAGATAATATATAAATACTTTAGATTGAAAGTTATTGGTTTCGAAAAATTTATATGAAATGTTTCAAGGCTCATATCTCTTAAGTTATGTATCTTTTTAAAAATGTGATACGATATAAGCCTAGAAAATAAAAAGACCCATGGATATCAATCTTAGTTCAAGACCAAATAAGGGGGCAATCACTCTTGTATGGACCGGCCAGTTCACCCTTAACTTAGTTTTTTTTTTTTTTTTATTTATTCTTGATAGGCTTGCCATTGACCACTATCTCACCTGATGGTAAGTGATGATGTGGTTGAAGATGCTGTTCAGGCTAACCAAGATATACTGGCTCTCAAGGACAGCTGCCGGAACACACCGTTGGGTGCTTGGCGACAGATTTTCTAATTGAGGGTGGTAGCTAGCCAGGCGGGCATTCGCAGAGCCCTACCACCATTCAAAAGTTGATCGGTTAAAATCGACTAAGCAACCTACGCTACGTGCACGGGTGAAGTCGCGTGCGGAATCAACCATTTCATAAAATAGTTAAGATTTTATCATCTGTATTTTAATGAGCATTCGTTCGTTAAAATAACATCGCGTTGGATTCCTTAAACTTTTGCCCAAATATGGTATTAAGTCTAATGGTAATTAATGTATTGGAACGAGATTCTCATTCGGCGAGGTCAATACAATTCTTGGCTTCTTTGGAATATTTTCTTCTGTTGAGGAATAAAATGTTCCTACATAAAAAAATACTATCTTGTGTAGGTATTAAAACTGTTTAACCTACTGGAATAATATAAATTCAATATTGCAATCATTGCTTTACATTATTTGTAACCGACGTTAAAAAAGGAGGAGGTTCTCAATTTAACTATTTTTTTATGTTTATTTTCTCGGAACTACTAACTGCGTGAACCGATTTTCATGATTCTTTTTTTTTATATGAAAGCTGATGCTTCCCGTGTTTTTGGAACCAGTTAAATTTAATCAAAATCGGTCTAGCCGATTGTGACTTACACTCCAATAACTGAAAAGTGTTTTCCTATCTCGATGACATAGTCATTGACAGTGAATGACAATCAATCCCGTAAGAAGCAAGTTACTAAAAAGGGTGAAATATCGTATCTTGTCGAAGTCGGTACCATGCGCACAATGATAATAAAGGTACTTTTGAACTATCATAGTATCGACTTCAACAAGTTATTTCACACATTTGAGTGTCAAAACCATTTCCTTTTTAAAAAAAATATATATTTTTATTGCTGATAGACTAGCCTTTGACCACTAGCTCACCCAGAGCCGTATTTTAAGATTAAGCGCTTTGGGCCTGTAAGGTTTGACGCCCCGTAAATAAACGAAAAGAAGCAAATATTTATAATTATACAATAAAGTGTGAGAATGATGATAATGAATGAAAAAACTAATATGGCCATACAATAGATATTTGTTCAAAAAGCGATCAAAGTTCAATCGCGAACTATCGAAGTTTAAAGAAAAAATCTAGCAGCTACGTTTTACGAAATTTAAGACCTAAATCTATAAACCAAACCTAAACTTCTTCTATTCTATCCTAGCCTTAGCTTAAAACATCCGCAACGGCTAAAGCAATCGGGGCATATTTTTATTTATACCATCAAGAGGGCGTTCATTCTTTTAGGTGCATCTAACAGAATATAAACAATAACATAAAAAAAATTACATATTAATAGGCGCGACCTTTTGTTTGTCTGAAATATTTTGCGCATTAGATAAAATAATAATTGCATGGATGCCACTGTCCAATATTAAAATTTTCAACTTTTTAGTGACAGTAAGTTGCATTTGAGATTCGTTATAGTTAAGAAGGAGTTCCAAAAAATTTTATGTGAAAATAGATCCAGTTAATTTTTTTCAAATACCATTTCATATTTTATTTATTGACCTTATAACACTGTCAGTTATATTGGATAAGTAAAATTTACAGTTTTACAAATCTAGCTTTTATGAAAAAATCTTTAACAGGGCTTTGTTGTCGAAATAATGATCTTCAGAGTGCAGTTAAAATCAGGGACTCACCCTACGAATAAATATTATTATTTATTCGTAGGAATCACCCCCTATATTGTGGATTTTAACTGTCAAACTTGAACAGGCCATTACTCGTAAACTGTTGACAGTAGACTACTAGTTTCTTTGCAGAAGTGATAGCTCTCGCTGTGGTCTTTGTTTCAAGTGACGGCTGTCATACTTAAATTGATCCATCTTTCACAAGCTAAACATCAACTTTACAAAAACGGTCGACATTTGCCATTGCTATCTTATTTTTTTACTTTTATTACTGGTATAAAGCTGTGGTACAGAGAGCTAAAATAAAATCCTGGTTTCGGAAAATTCTCTCCACAAAACTTGCTATGATTTTGAATTGTGTCCCCACAAGCATTGCCGTAAAATTGTCCCCACAAGCGTAGCTCAATCTACGAGTATATATAATGCTATTATAAATTCTGTGGAATATCGTGTAAATAAAACCAGCGGTGCTAAAAGACTATAAGAGTGTGTATGTCTGCAAGCGGCACAGAGGAGCAGATAGAGCGAGTAGTGTAGAGTAGAGTAGAGAGGGTAGAGAGGGTGGTGGTACCTATGGCAGGTGAGGTGTATGCAGAGCGCGAGCGCGGCCCGCACCAGCGCCCGCGCAGCGCCCGACACCGCTGTCGCACACGAACTGTCACCAGTTCCCCACCAATACACATTATTCACTTTGTTTACGTATCAATATAGCGCAACGCTTTCCATATAAACATAGTTTAGTCATATTTTAAATACGACGTACGTGAGATTTTTTTTTGCCTAATTGGTTAGCCTTTGACCACTATCTCACCTGATGGTAAGTGATGATGTGGTCGAAGATCTTGTTCAGGCTAACCTAGAAGTACTGGCTCTCAAGGACTCAAAAGTTAAAAGTCAAAAAATGCCCTACCACCATGCTATAAAGACTGCCATCCTAAGACAACAACCGGGACCGACGGCTTAACGTGCCCTCCGAAGCACGTGCACGCTCAGTAGTAATGTCACTAGCGGTCACCCATCCAACTCATGACCGCGCGCGACGTTGCTTAATTTTGCTGATCGGTTGAGAACAGCTAAGTAAACTTCGCTACGAGCGCTTCAGATTGCCTAGTCTTTCTTAATATGAGTTAAGCAGCGTCCGTTCAAGCACAAATATTAACGTTTGTTTTTTGGATGATGGACCGCTATTGGCATTAATACTGACTGGGCCATTTGATTCGGAGGGCAAGTTGGGACGTCGATCCCGGTTGCTGTCTTAGGATGGCTTTCGGTTTAGCATGGTGGTAGGGCAGGTTGCGTGTGCCCCTGGCTAGCTACCACGCTCAAGAAGAAGATCTGTCTAACGATGCTTTCCGGCAGCAGTCCTTGAGTACCAGTAATTCTAGGTAAACCTGAACGGTGAAATTTGTTGAAAAGCCAGAAATATTACCAGATTTTCGTTCAGTTCAGTTCGATTTCAGATAAGTATTTTGTTTTCTTTAAGAATACTCATTTTGACGTTACACAATTATTAGATAAGACATTCAAATATATAATAAAAAAGAAAACTGACAAATCAGATGTTTACAAATTAGGCTTAATCCATGCGCATCAGAGATAATGATAACAATTGAATTTCATTCATAAATGGACGTTATCGGTTTAGCGTGATACGTAAGGATCAAAATGATGAGCAAAATGTCAGGGATGTTAAACATTTGGTATTTAAAATATGACGTAATTACGTTTGTATTGAAAGCGCTGCGAGTACACTAAACTTACACTTTACATTAAAGATATTCTACCAAATTCATACATACACAAATCTGTTTTATTTTTAACGGTATGAATCCCTGACGAATTACTTGGAATGTTATTTTTTTTATATTTTATTTTCGCTATTATGCATGCTCTGCGGATTACATTACAAAATTACAAATGCACGAGAGGAAACATTATAGTCACGCTTGGGATTCGAATCCGCATCATCCACCCCTATAGCCGGGATATGCACTGACAGACTGAGCTAACATGACAATGACTCATAACTCTAAATTTGCGAAAGTAAACTTATAGGTTATAGGTTTGTGTCACCATTGAATAAATTTAAAGCTAATTAATATATATATAAAATAAAATAATCTTGTTTGTAGTACAGTGTAAGTATATAGGTGTCGCTCCATCCCCAAACGATGGGTGAAGAACGAGATGAAAAATTAGAGTTATGAGTCATGTTAGCTCAGTGGTATAGAGCATACCTCGGCTATAGGGGTGGATGACGCGGGTTCGAATCCCGCACTTGACTATCATTTTTCCTCTCGTGAATTTGTAATTTTGTAATACGTGGAATCTATATAGTTTTCGGTTTCAATTGGAAGCATTTACAAATTTAATTACAACAGCAATATGAACTTGTATCAATTAACATACTAATGGATAGGAGATACTACTCCTATGTTCATGGTCAGCATAAAAGATTCAATAACTTTTGTCACAACATACTAGAAAGGGGGTAAGACTGACTCAATTCACACCAAAGTGGCAGTGCATTTCTACTGCCAAACAATTTTGGACTTTGTCTCTATGAGTACAATGTATAATATCGGTTGAAAAACTTGCATTAGTCCTCACGCGCGACCACAAATGCCACACCGCCGTTTGCCGAACTATAGGCGCTGCCAGTCGCTGTCACTTCAGTGTGAATGAGCCTTAAAGTATGCTCATATCTCGCTTGATATTAATTACTACGTGTCTTTAATATAACATAATTTTCCTTTATTTTAATATTGCACTGGATGATCAACTTTTGTCACAAATCACAGAATATTAAACTTATTTCCTTCCTCAATATTTATCTGTTAACAAGGTGTTGCCATTTGTGCGTGTGTGTGTATTAGATATGAAAGCAGTACTCACTCAGTGACGGTAAGCGCGACGGGCTCGCCGGGCACGGGGCCCACTTTGACAGCGGCTGGGGGCACGTTCACCACTCGGATAGAATGTGTGGCGGCACTGTATTCCGGACTGCTGTTGTAGCAGCCACCACTGGAATGGAAACAAAAGATCTCAGTAATTCCTTAATCATGAATCGGCAAGGTTCCTGGTTAAGCCGGGTAGCCATTGGTCTTAGGAAACTCTCAGTAACGTGATGACTATAGACTCTTCTTTTTACAGGATACCCGCAAACTCACTCAGTAGTAATGTCACTAGCGGTCACCTAGCGACATTACATGACTGCGACGGGCGTTGCTTAACTTAGCTGATCGGTAAAAAAAGGCTAAGTAAAATTCGTTGCGAGCGCTTTAAAATTAGTTATAGTTATTATATTATACCCATTATGACACTTAGGCTGAAATTCAGAGACATTTGTGTAAGACGGGCAAAGACCAGTCTTAGCCAAGCGTCCGCTAAGCCAATCTGCAAATTTCGTATTCAGAGATATAGTCCTAGTCCTACTTACCTCGCTCTTAGCTTAGATCACACTCTATTGTCTATGGCACATTTTTCACTTATGGAACGTTTACCGGTTCTTGTTTATCTGTGCATCCTGACATAAAACGAAAACGACAAGAACAACAATATATAAAATGTGATTCGAGTGAGTGAAACAAAATACGTGTTATGTCTACCTAACTACAAGTTGACAAGACGTCATGTCGAAGATATAAAGCGGGAATATTTTTGAACTGAAAATTTCAATTCAATGTCAATAAAATCTTCAATTTTGCTCACTTGGCGGCGCCACTTCTGCTTTGAGACAGGCTAAAGTAGTCGATTTCCACTACTTGGCTTAGCATAGCACACGCTAAGTTTAAGCGCTGTATCAGATGTCTCTGAATATAATTATGAGGCTAAGCGCTACATTTTGACAGATTAAAGCATTAGTTCACGCTTAGATTTGTCTCTGAATCTCAGCCTAAGTCTCAGTTATTATAAGAATCAAATTTGTACTTTTGTGGTATAACAATAAATAATTATCTCTCTATCTAATAACATAGGGTTCTTTTTTCACTAGTGTCGTTTTATTATCGGATGTAGCAAGCGTTTTTCGAAAATGTTTGAATCCAGTTTTGCTTTCTGGTATGGTTTGAAAATTCCACCCTATGTCTCTGTCTGGTCGGTAAATGACCAGACATTTCAAGTAGGCACTGTCTCGGATACTGAACTAGGTCTGTTAACACCTGCCATTAAAGTTACGTACGGTCCCTAATGGTCTCTAGGTGACCAGTAAGGGTAGCACTTCTAAAGAGGCGCGTAGGTGGACCTTGCTTCCTAGAGGTACATATGATTATATAGCAGACAACTACTGGCAAGGCAAATACAGTCCCCGTGCGAGCACTGACCAGTATAGGTTGGACCGCTCGAGCAGCGCGTAGGGCTCCCCGTCCTCGATGTGCGTGCGGCACGCGGCGCACGCGAAGCACTCCGGGTGGAAGCGGTGCGCGCCCGCTGACATCACCGGGCCTGTGATCACCTGCCAAGTAAACAACCTTCACTAAACACTTTATAATTACAGGCACATAAGACCTAACAACTGTACGTCTCAGTGTGACGGGCACAGTGCAATTCGTCATTGACGAAATGCGTCTGTTATAGGCAGAGGTTAGTCCACTTAACATCAGATGGGCCTCGGGCTTGTTCCGTAACAATAACATAAAAAAAAATAGAACTACTTACTACAAAATATCAATGACAGACGAAATTCTATAAGAATTGAATGTTTTTAATTTGCTGTATCACATTGTATAGCGGTAGCCAGCCAAGATTAGGTCTCATATCTCACAGCGCCTATAATTTTATATTACTAGTTTGGTAGCCTTATCACATAGTTGGACTAAACTCGTAATATAAATTTCACCCGCGTAGACAATAATGAATATAGAATAGAATAGAATATAATTTATTTGTAACAGAAAACTAAAACTAAGCACGTACAAAAATAACAGTTAAAAATGAAAAATAGAAATCTAAAGCAATAGTTTCCCGCCACAAACTGGCCCCAACTCAGCATAATGCTGGCTGTTAACAACCAGCGCTGATCTTCCGTAGGGACCGGCAGGTGACGTCACGCACGTCTTAATCTGAACAGTGCACACAGATCAGCATACTAAAAATGTAAAAATAAAAATAATTCTTACAAAACCAAACAAAAACAAACGATAAAAATAAAATAAAATACATCTTACGGTTACAAATTCTACTAAAGAAAACAGACAACAAATACATTATGAATAATAGATAAAAGTGCAAAGAAAAAATATACATCTATAATAATTATTTTTAGGAGCAGATATAAGGAGGAGAAGTCAGCATATATTATTTAATAACAACTAAATTGCGCTAGTGTCATTTCTCATAGGTTCTTCACCCTTCTGATGCTCATAAATAAATGTTTTCAACTTAGCTCTAAATGTATGAATACTTTGCAGGTTCCTTATCGGCGGCGGAAAGTTATTCCAACACTTGGTCGCAGCATAGCGGAAGCTGCCCCTGAAGGCGGCTGAGCTGTGTTGCTCTGTAACCAGCTGCATCGAGCATTGGCGGGACAAGTGGGGCCTCAACTTCCAAGACAGCTTCTCATATAGATAACTTGGCTGTTTGTATTTTACGACACCAAAAAGAAGACACGCTAAGTGCAGTTTACGGCTATGCTGCATTTTTAAGAGCGAATGCCTATTCAGGAATGGTGTCACATGTGACCTGAACGGTATCTCGAAGCAAAACCTAGCACAGGCATTCTGGACTCGTTGCACAATCTTTACTGTTTTGCTCCGTAGCCGTGGGCCAATAACCGTGACCATATAATTTAATTTTGACAATATCAGAGATTCAGTAAGTTGTATACGCAGCTCTACTCCTAAAAACTGTCTCATCCTGTATAAAACCTTCAGCCTATAAAAACAATCTCGCACACAATGAAGTACATATGATGATGGTCTGTTAATCCAGGACCAAAGCAACCTATATTCCAAGCTTCATTCAAATCGGTTTAATCGTTTCAACTTGACAAACACATGTTATCACAAGATTTCGCATTTTTAATGTTAATGGGATTGAGACAATACTACAGATTCACTTGCATAACTATTTAGAATATAAAACTTTGTGGTTATGAAGGCAGACCGCATAAATAGGATCTTGCCCGCGACGCTAGGGGGGTGCGAGCGAGACAACGAGGGGAATGCGCTGAGAGCGGACGGCAGTACGTGCCCCATATTGCACCCCAGTAGTGTCGCGGGCGACAACTGGATAATGCTGACGCTAGCTGATGAGAGCTGAGAGAGAGAGTTGTGCCAACCTCATTTAACGTGGGATAAGAGGAGTGAAGAAGATTACCTGAGCACATTGCTGGCAGCTCTCGCCGTACCGCGCCCAGTAGTCGTTCTGGCAGAACAGCAAGCCGCACTTCTCGAAATACCACGTTGAAAGCAACGCGTCGCACACTGAACACCTGATGAATATTCTCTTTATTAATGTCAATAAAGTACGCGTGTGGAGCAGGGAGAAATTAGGTCATTGACCTTTAACATGATCGTTCTTTTCCATCTCTTGAGTACAATACAAAACAATAAAAAAACAAATTTGGTTAGATCATACTAATGCCGCCTTGGTTGGATACCGTTCTAGGGTAGAAGCTACGGTTGTTCTTGACAGGCCAAGGTCTTTTAGTTAGTTATATAGGGACTTCACTGGTATACCCCTTGCTCCGACTTCAACAGCATATACATTAACTACATAACCGTTTCTGGTTAATTTATTTATTAAGTCATATGATTTGTTTGTTTTTATTGTGTGGTATTTAGGCATGTTTGTCTCCCACGGTACAGTAAGGTCTATAAGTACTATGCGTTTTAGATATTTTGAGTATAGAAATATATCTGGTCTGGATGACGAAACACCTATATCCTGAGGAATTTTATAGTGTTTTTCATCGACGTATCTTTTGTTCGTGGTCAAACCTTTTTATGCTCTAGCTACCGAGAGACTCGCCGCTTCTCGTATGAATTCAAAGGTAATGATAGAGATCATTGCTACGTGAATAATGACCCCTATCAAAGAGCAACTTGCTTCATACCGATAAGTGCCTTGCTGAACCTATGGCCTCCCGACAAATACGGTAAGATTTTTCGGTGGCTTTCCCCCATCTTAATATGTTGCTTTGGTCTGGGAGGGCCGTCTGAAAAGCGTTTAGATATAATTGTAATAAGACAGGTGACCAATCGTATACTAAGGTGCGCCACTTTAACGCCAGAGGAATACAAAATTCACCTATGTTGTACCAAACATTTTATCCTCAATGCTCGACTCAAAACCCGGTTTGTTGGACTGTGCACCTATCATAAATTGTTTATGGGATTGAAGCCTTGAATCAAGGTCGGAGGCACTTTTGTCTTTCAGGAGATATGCAACTATTTCGTCTTGAGATTTTAATAAGACATTATTTTTGGTAACTCAGAGGTGTTATAGATCTCCGAAAGATTTTACATATGGAATATGTAGATACTATAACAAATATATACATAGCTACCTCCTATCATTGTTAATAATTATAGATTCTCTAAATAAAGCAATTATAATATTTTTATTTATGCATAACACATGATCTGCTCATTGCATTGCAAAATGACAAGAGAGGAAAAAATATATATTTATTATGCCGCACATGACTATAATATTTCCTCTCATTGTAATGTTGTAATAAATAAAGCAATATTTACAGCGATTTTTGCTACAAACTGATATATTATCTCGGCTTTTCCTACACTACAAAATAAAAACCCAGGTAACTATTAAATTAAATAAACACTATAGTAAGACATTTCGATCAACACTATTTGAAGATATATTTTCTTAATCTTGGTTTTTTTTTTCTTTTCGTCCTACCAGTGATGATACATTACATAAAAGTTAATACCATGGCAAATTTAAAATACTGCAACCTTATCGGATGTCTATGGCGAGACTGATATTTTGATATCCATTATGATATTTTGTTGGTTACAGAAAATATATTTAAATAATGAATATTATAAGGCGTTACATTGCGGAAATCCATATTTAATAAAAGCAAATATTTAAAAAATGTTTTAAGAAAACATTGAAATGATATTTTAATATAACGCTTATAAAATAGTAGTGAAAATTCCGTCTAATTTTCCTGCTAAGTCGACGTGACGTCACAAACGCCACGCAGCCAAAACGGAAGAATTTACGACGCGTTTCGCTTCGACACAAAGCGTCTTCAGAAGGTCTTCACTATCGAGAAACCTTTCTCGATCGAGCACTCGTAGATTTAAGATACTATTACCGCTCAGCAATCATTGCTTCTAGATTTTTGTAGCTTCATGTATTTTTAATCACCTTTTTTAAACTTTTGTCTCTAACAGAAGCTAATTTTGAAATGAGACGAATTACTTAGCATTCCATGGATTCACCATGCTGGGTTCATAGTGTTGCAGAGGAAGAGACCAGAGGGGCTGCAACCCAGGGAGTAGGGTTAAGGGGCTCCTTTCCCCTGGTGGCCAACTCCCACCTTTTACGAAACCATCATAAAAAGGAGCGTTTTGTTTCATGGTTAAAATAATAATTCGTAGACACAAACTATCACCGACCCACAATCGCGTCAAGCAATATTGGTTTGATACTACTTGATGAACGAATGAAATATGTATTACGGATGTGCAAGCGACATAAAAGATGTTTATAATATAGCGTTATTCCGCTCACACTGGTCCGTACTAATCCGATGTTACGGAACGGTTTTACCATAGTTTTACGACATTTTATTGTATGCTGCACAACAGCTGTCTGTAACTCTTTATAGTTAATATATCAGTCATCAAATAATTTTGCTGAATTTATTTTAAAGACTAATAGAAATAAGAACATTGTACGTAATTTACACATTAATTAAACCCATTTTTATCATAAAATTGTCAAAATCAAGGTTAAGTCCACTGCTAGAAAGTAACTTTTTAAGATGGATAAACATGACGAATTTGTCGTTGGAACAGTAATACTTCGTGAGACGAATTACTTAGCATTCCATGGATTCACCGTGCGGGTGCCGGGTCCATCGCGTTGCAGAGGAAGAGGCTAGAGTGGCCTGGGACTTGCAACCCAGGAGTAGGATTAAGGGGCCCCTTTATGATATATCAATGCTCTCCTTCACCACTCGAGCCTCCTCCCCTACCTAACCAAATTTGATAAGATCCTACTAATGCCGCCTTAGATACACGTTCTAGGATAGAAGTTACGGTTGTTCTTGGTAGGCCAAGGTCTTTAAGCAAGGTTGTATAGGGATTTCGCTGGTATACCCCTTGCTCCAACTTCTACAGCATATAAACTAACCACATAACCGTTTTTGGTTAATTCATTTGTTAGGTCATAATATTTGTTTGTTTTTATTGTGTGGTCTTTAGGTATGTTTGTTTCCCACGGCACAGTAAGTTCTATAAGTACTATGCGTTTTAGATTTTTTGAGTATAAAAATATGTCTGGTCTGGATGACGAAACACCAACATCCTCAGGAATTTTGTAATGTTTTTCATACGTGTCCATCAAGAGAGTCCAATCGGGAGCTGCGCCTAAGATGGAGTAAGGCTTGGATTTCGATTTGGTAGATGACCCTTCTTTTACAAAAGCAACCTGTCGTTTGTTCGTGGTCAAACCTTTTTTTGCTCTAGCTACCGAGAGACTCGCTGCTTCTCGTATGATTTCGAGGACTCTATCATGATGGCGTGAATAATGACCCCTATCAAGGAGCACCTTGCATCCTACCAATAAGTGCCTTGCTGTACCTATGCCCTCCCGACAAATACCGCAAGACTTTTCGGTGGCTTTCCCCCGTCTTACTAAATTACTTTGGTCTGGGAGGGTCATCTGAAAGGCGTTTAGATAAAATTTTAATAAGGCAGGTGACCAATAGTAATTAGTTTTAACAAATTCCATCTACCGATTGCACTTCTGCAACCACGATTCTTCTCTCACAATAATATAAAACCTGGAAGTTACTTACCGACTTCACATAGACCACGAAAACAAATATCACAAATAAATGTCGAATTATAACGTTACGCACAAAATTGATCACACTGAGTGAAAGAACAAAGTGGCCGAATCCACAGTCACGCCATCTACTTGTCAGTGTTTGTTATGTAATATTGCCCCTAAATAATGTTATTTTCAATTAGAAAATAATGTTGTAACACTGTTACCGAGATGAAAAACAGAGATGAATAGAATATTGGTCATCCATTTAAATATGTAAATATTATGTATTCATTAATGTTTGTTTTATTTATTTTAAAGAATAATGTATTTTAATGGATAAACATACTAAAAAAGTACTAGGTTTTATACAAACATAATTCAATATATTTTTAATGTTGTTATAGCAAAAATGGACACGCTAATTTCCTTATCAAATATTTGTGGACCCAAATTTTAAAATTTGAAATATTAGTATATCTTCTACTTTCGATTACTTTACTGAGTATTACAAACTGTAGTTCTATAATAGCATTAGGATTTATAAAATTGAGCTGATATTGAAGTGGCAAATAAAAAATAATTGTGCTGGACGCGGAAAGGGAAGCAAATGTACAATTTTCGTGAATAACACCCATTTATTATTGAACAGTCAGGACATTCTCTTATACAGGGTGTTGAGTGGTTGGGTGCACAAATTTGAAGTGATACACTAGACCATTTAGAACATATTCATGCAAAAAAAAAATGTTCTAGCGCGATTTCTATTTTTAAGGGTGAACTGGCCGGTGAGTTCTCCATTATTAAGCATACTATCAATTGAACTCGTCATAATCTAGGTTTGTATCGTAACGAAATTTAAAAATAAATTTTAACTTGTGAATTATGAGCCTTGAAACATTTTCATATAAAGATTTCAAGGATCATAACTTACAATATAATTAAATTTTTTTAATTTTGTTACATTACAAACCTAGATTATGACGAGTTAAGTCGATACTATGCTTAATTATGGACCTCTCCATACAAACGCCGTAGTGTGATCACTGCCTTATTTGCGGATTTAGGTCCAAAAGAAAGCATAATACCGATTGATCACGTCATTACCTAGGCTTGTATGATGCCGAAATTTTAATAAGATAATTAACTTGAGAGTTATGAGCTTCGAAACATTTTCATATAACATTTTCAAGGCTCATAACTTTCAACTTAATTATCTTTTTAAAATTTCGGCATCATACAAGCCTAGATAATGACGAGATCAATCGGTATTATGCTTAATTTTGGACCTAAAGTCTCAAATACGGGAGTGATCACCCTACGGCGTTAGTATGGAGAAGCGACCGGCCAGTTCAACCTTAAGGGGACTTTTACCATTTTAGCACTAGCACAATTAAATGCTAATAACTTCTAACCTAAAAAACCAACATTTCTGTCGGTTCTTTTTATTATTCTAGTAGTCCAATGTGGCCCCGATCGTACCAATGACCAATTTTGGTCAATTAAAGTGCACTAGATTTTTTTTTCTTATGGATAAGTTCTTAATGGTCTAGTGTATCACCCCTTCAAATTTGTGCACCCGTCCACCAAACACCCTGTATATATATATTTTAATATCTATAACTGAAATTTTACTAATATAGCATACACATATACAGCAGAAACAGAGATGCCATGAACAGCATAGAAACCTTAAATTTAATATTGCAGTGTTATTTACTATGAACTACGGAACATAATGTTTTTGGTTTTAATGCCACCATGTCGGTTTAAACTACACGACACAGTGATACGGCATTTTGTCAATGTTTGCCTGGCTAGTCCAACCAATACCACCATATTTCTCTCTCAGTGTGAAGTAAATACTGTCCTTACCTAAAGCAGTCTTTATGCCAGTCTTGTTGTAGGGCAGTTACATAGTCATCATCTCCAATATCATTCAGGCAACCAGCGCAACTGAGTGATTCTAAAAACAAATTAGAATGTACATGAAACATATGTAAGTAAAAATGTATTCTTATATCTAGGATCTTCTCATTAAATCTGAGGTCCAAAAAAGTATTTTTTCTTTATAGCTATCTTAGGGACTTTTTATCTCTTGATATGTCAGTCCCATCGTAACCTTAATATTTATGTTATCATACACATTTTATATATTTTTAATGCTTTCGCTGATGCAGGTTCTGTGAAGATATTCATGTATACACCTATGTCTAAAATATTTAAATTTAAGGATCTTTAAGAGCATGCCTTTGATTTGCTTTCTGGACATGCTCCATAAGGACATGATATATGTCCTCTACCACTCCACATGACTCACAGTTAGGTGGTATTTAGATTTTCATTGAATATCCAAATTTCTTTTATGGAAAGTGTCCAGAACGTATTCTGAGAGCAATGATAACAAATTGTTTATTTAACTTATATTTAACACACCAAGGTATTGCAGGATACCTTAAGAGGTTTGCTTTCCAAGCAGAAAAGTGTTGAGTAAGTAACACTTTACAGTCATTTACATCATTAAAAGATGAAATGCAATTGTTATCATTAAGTATATATGATGCGCATGGATTAAGGCACAAACTTAATAGAAAATACAATGATACATTATTTAATGAATGGGTTTATAATTTACTTACATTAAATCATACATAATATGAGAGCCGGAGGTAATTAAAATATATCCTTCAACTTAGATTTGTATTAGATGCGGAAGTTAGATATATCTCTCAACTGCGATGGGCCTGTATTTGTTTTAGAAATATTATATCATGACCTTATGTACTAATGTACTGTGGTGTTAATTCGAATATGCGATCCACTATCGCCAAAAAACCTTTTAAGTTTTATTGAACAATAGGCGAGGCACGGTCAAACAAAAGATAATTCACATGTGAAACATGTATCGCCCACACAAATTATCAATGACAAATATGCACTCAAAACATTAAACTTGAAGTCCTAAAATTTAAAATCTTTTCAATATTAATAGTATAGGTTACGTACCACTACATTTAGATTCCTCCATTTCATTTCAGCAATATTTCTTTATTATAAACAAGGAAAATAATCGAAACTTACGATTTAACTTCTCACTTTGAAATTGAATACCTCTTTTTACATGAGGTGCGTTCGTTTTGGCTCGATTGCGTTTGTAGCGGTTTCAAAAGTGGCATTTGTGTTTTAGCGTTCGGATAGAAGCTTTTGCTATTTTTGACCACCAATTACTGCATGCTATCCGAACGGCTTAAAACATACTTTGACAACCGACAATATTTTAACAATTTTGTAACACAGTACGAAACATGGAATCAATTTCTAAAATTAACAAAACAAGTAGGTACCTACTATATAATATAGTATTTATATTATATATTTATATATAATATAAATACTATATAAAAAACTTGTGAAACTCTTCAATCGCGCCAAATACAACTGTCAAAACAGCAGTTGTCAAAAAACGATCACAACGATCCCACGGTATGACATGGGTCAAAAATATCACTTTTCTCTGTCATTTGTAGCGTTTTCAAAGCTATCCGAACGGTGAGCGAAAACGATGTTTTTGCTCACGAAGTCCCAAAACGAACGGCCCGTGTGATCATTTTTAGCGTTTGTGAGTGTTATTTTTGGCACCGATAGGCTATCCGAACGCCCTAATGTTGTTGCAAACTGGCAGTGTTGCCAATCCAATATTGATTCAGCGGAGATCTAAATGAGCCGTAAAAACTTAGTAATCTTTGCTTAGTAGAGAAAAATTATGCAATCAAAATAGGAGCTAACTAAACATTAATTAAGTGAATTTAAGTTCTAATTAATGAAATTTAGATAATTTTGGTATAATTGTAAGTTATAATGTGTTTTTTTTTCTTATTTGCAGTTATCAGAATATTTTTAATGGTTTTTAAAACCTAACAAAATGTTTGTACCGAACCGAGTGTAACGAATATTTTAATACCTAATGAGTCCCTAATACAGTTTTGTAGTGTTATTGAGTAACCTTCGATCATTAATATGTCATTAATGATCGAAGTGAGTAAGTTTATACGATGATATTGAAATTTTGGTATTTTATAGCTCTACTGGGTATCAAACTTAAACCGGTGAATTCTCTTTCGTAGAGCATTACCTAGTTCATAGCCAATTGGAAAACATGTCTACAATATTAGCTTTGGCATCGGCGATAATTATAACAATAGAATTTCATTCATAAATTGGCCATAGTGGTCCAGTCCGATGCCAACTTAACGTCAAGTCAATGTACAAGTCCTTCGATTTTCAATTAGATTTTGTTAGTAATATAGTATGTCAGAAAAACGCGGGAAACTTTTAAATAGGCGGGCGTGATTTTCTTTCGTAATTATTGAAAATTTGTATTGTAAATAGTGATTAGGGAAGTACAGTGATATTTTTATAATACTTATTTAATTGTATATATTTATTAGTGTACAGTTTTTTCTTTTCTTTTAGTTATTAATTATGGAGGAGCCCCCTGACCCGGGGGGTACAGTTCCCTTGGCCGCTTGTTATGTCACAACAATGAATCAGTTATGGAAATTGACACGACCTTAACATCTATAACATCATCTCCTACTAAAAAAAGTAAGCCAATGCGTGTTTTGCAGATACCTTTCTTTCGGAACCGAAGTTCGATACTTCGACGAATTAGAGTAGTGCCAGTGCCACAACTACATTGGGTTCCTAAGTCAGAGAAACCCCATTTATGTCATATTTAACCGGCAGTAACCCACTTGAGCCCGGCGACTAACTGTGGGCCACGCCACATCTTTGCCAGGGGGAAGTTCTTCAGCTTGCTCAATGTAGTTGGGCGGGGAGGGAATGTGTTCTGAAACAGTTCCATGAGAGTTTCTTTTGGGTGACCTGTTAAGGCCTTGGTGATATTAAGAAAACTTTTGCGGCTGATGATGAACACTGATGCACCCCAGCTGGTTGAGGTTAAACAAGAAATTAGGTTGCTCCTAGAGCTTACTTTGAGTTTTATATGTAAGGGACCTATCTAAGGTAACTTCTTATTTTTTATTCCAGACAGGTTAGCCTTTGACCATTATCTTACCTGATGGTAACTGATGATGTGGTGGGAGATGTTGTTCAGGCTAACCTACAATCACTGGCTCTCATGGACAGCTGCCGGAACACACCGTTAGATGCTTAGCGACAGATTTTCTACTTGAGGGTGGTAGCTAGCCAGGCGGGCATTTGCAAAATGCCCTACCACCATGCTGTAACGACTGCCACCGTAAGACAACAACCGGGACCGACGCTTTTCATGCCCTCCGAAGCACGGAAGCGTTCTGTAGTAATGTCACTAGCGGTCACCCATCCAACTCATGACCGCGGCGGACGTTGCTTTACTTTTCTGATCAGTTTAGAACAGCTAAGCAAACATCGCTACGAGCGCTTCAACACAGACAATAGAACAGACAGAAAACAACTACAAACCTCTAGATATGTTCGGTTTTTGCATGGTTCGACCTCGCCAGGATATATTGAGTGAACATTCCTTGCATTACATTGAACGCTTGACGGTTTCGGAGATGGAAAGCACAAGATTGGGTTTGGCACGGATTTGACCTAAGGCTATTTTCATCGTAGTATTTCCCGATCGTTTCCAGAGCTCCTGCGAGTTTCACTTCAGCATCTTCAAACGAGGTGGTCTGGGTGGTCAATATATGGTTGCCGGCATAGAGAAATCGTTCTGTCTGCTGGGCTGGACTGATCAGTTGTGAATATATTAAACAGTATGGGAGCTATCACCAACGTGAATGGAAAGATAGAATAGTAAGCACAAGAACCTATGACTGCATTAAAAAAATTTCATGTGGCATTTTTTCAGCCTAGCATAGGGATCTTAAAACCGAAGATAAACCAACCCCAATTAATAAAGTGCATTGTCACGATTCCACAGTAAATTATCTTTTAATTTTATGCCAAATTTGTAAGTAGAGTGAGTATGTAATACTAAAATTATAGTCGATAGAATCCTTCTAACTAATATAGTGAAAGGGGACTAAGGTAGAGGGGAAGCTTGCTTCAAATAAAGAACGTAGAAGGAGGCAGAGTACTAGTGTATTTATTTATTATATTAAGTTAATTGATATCTGTAATTGACTTCAGCAACACGATATTCTACTAGCTATTATAACGAATCCAACGATATCTCATACTCATGCAGTTTGCAGTAGGAGAGAACATAGGTACTATTATCTTCCTCGCTGTTTTCCATCATATTTATCAACACGCTGTCTACAAACCTAAATTGTAATTAGCAATTTTATGCGAATGACGTAAAATTTTACTATCATTCTTATATAATTAAAATATTTTTCTGCTATATATACCTTGCACAGTTACATTTGGTCTAAAAGGTACGGAATTCTTGTCAATCCTGTTAATTGTAAGGCAATTATTAACGGTAATAGCAGACAACTCTCTTAAATTGATCACAGCAATTTTACCACCCCTGTTGTAAGTAGGATTAATGCATTATTCTTAACTCTCTTCAACGGACAAAAACCTTGGTATTTCTATGGATTCGGCCCGATGTGTCACAATTGTACGACGCTCTCCATTTCTTAATACAGCTAAAAAAAAAACCTATGGGTAAATTCGCTCCTACTGCCAATTTTGGACTGCACCGATGTTTATTGTCTTAACAAGAGTGAAGCTCTACTTAACGAACTTGACCGCATCCTTAATATTAATTCCCTTCCTCCGATGGAGGACTGGTTAAGAATGGTTAAGAATCATTACGTCCTTCTTTTGTACATCCTTTTATTTTTGTCTAATAAATATTTCTTTGCCAAGTCATCAGATATTTTTGACCTATGTTAAAAATATTGAAAATAGCACACAAGCTCTTTAGTGCGATAAATGCTTTAATCGTTTGATTAGATAGCTATTGATAATATTAATTATTTAGATTCAAATAATGGCTAATTCTTATTATTAAATATCTTTATAGTTAAGATATATATTAGCCATCAGTATGTAGGTACCCAAGAGAATGAAAATTGTAAGAAAAATAAAAAAATAGTGTAATTTGTGAAGGATTTAATAATAACTCGTGTATTCAGCTCAAATGAAATATTACCAAAGTTTGTATTATTAATAATATGCAGGTTCACGTATTAAATCAGAATTTATCAACGCACTTGACCTTGATTTTCCTCTTTACTTTGTTGTTAATTTTGACCTTGACTTTGACTTTCACTATAAGCTTTTTGAGAAGCTCAGCAATATCTGGGTCCTCTTCAGAATCTGACTCATCTTCGTCGCTTTCTTCACTCTCCTCTGGTTCAGTTGGAGGTTGAGTCGGGGGCACGGTGGCTTCAGTTGTAGGTTGAGTCGGGGGCACGGTGGCTTCAGTTGTAGGTTGAGTCGGGGGCACAGTGGCTTCAGTTGTAGGTTGAGTTGGGGGCACGGTGGCTTCAGTTGTAGGTTGAGTCGGGGGTACAGTGGCTTCAGTCACCTCATCTTCTTCGTTCAGATTTTCAAAGTCGACGCCAGTCACTTCCTTCATCCAGCCATGGAAAGGTCCAGGACGGACAAAGCCTGCAATCAATAATTTTGTTTATAAAATTACGTTAGGCACCGCAGACAGGTCCTTACATATGAAATTGGCGTTTAGTCAAACTGGCCACTTTGATCTCAAATATCTGGCGTTTGGTTAAGATTTCCAAATTCAAATTTATTTTAAATTTAATCTTGTATTGATGTGCACGTCAGAGTTAGCGGCAGGCTTCTGTTTGAGTGATAAGACAATTTTAATTTCCTTGAAACAAAATGGAGAGTGAAAAAGCGCTAAAAATGGGTACCGAATGAACTGCAAGCCAACAAAAACGAGTCGAGTTCGTTATATTATTCTAACGTCACAATAACGCGGAGATTTTTCAATCGTATCGTTACTTGTCGTGATGAAAAATGGATCCTATACGATAACCAGAAACGCTCATAACAATTTTTTAACCCAGGAGAACCAGCCAAATTCTGCCCCAAGCGAAATTTGACTCAGAAAAAGGTACTGACAAGTAATGTATGGTAGACCAGTGCTGGTGTCATCCACTACAGCTTCCTAAGACCTGGCCAGACTATCACGGCATATCTGTATTGTCAATAATTGTAAACCATGATGGAAAAGCTAGACGTCAAACAACCGAGACTGGGCAATTCTTCCAGCCCACTGCTGTTCAGGACAACGCTAGACCACACACTGCAAAACAGACGGTCGCTTAATTAGAGGAGCTGCGATTGGAATGTCTCCGAAACCCACCGTAGTCCCCGGACAACAGATTACTAACTTTTTCGGAATTTGGAAAACTTCTTGCAAACAAGCTTTTTGCAACGCTTGTAGCAAAGTTTGCTCAGCCGTTCTTAACCGATCAGCTAAGTTTAGCACCGTCCACCGCGGTCTGAGGAGGCGGTGGTTCGCCCGCCTCCTCCCATCTCCATAATGGGTTTACTATAGTGGAGAGTAGGAGGCCGGTTTGCAAGGCCCCACATGATCGAGGGGCGGTCTTTGTGAGCAAGCTAGCCCTCCCGTATGCGCAGAGGCCCGACTAAGTTCGGGTCTACCACGGGGGCAAGATGGTGAATGCTAACAGGACCCATCCTGCCTGCCCTACTTAGGTGGAGGATTATACTCTCGGGGGATAAAAGTCGAAAGAGAAGGCATTTCTCACATCTAAAAATTATTTAACGCAGATCAACTAGGTTCACCAACACCTGCCATACACGATTCATCATTTAGAGTAGTTTGTGAGAGAAAAAGTGAGGTTAAATAGAAAAAAAATATTACTAAAAAGCTATATGCATGCTGCAAAGGGGGGTGGGAGAGGAAGCTTCCCCACCCCTGCCAATAACCATTTTACTGACCCCAAGAGCAGCTGCCGGAACTTAAGGGTTATAATGTAATTAGGTAAACATACTTTCAGGAAATGCCCTACCAAATACCGCTATGCTTTGAAGCTCCAGCCCACGATAGGATTTAAAACACGACCACGCTCACCGCTGTCAACGTCACGACTACTTCCTATAATGTTTAAAATGGTCTCACCGCCAGGATGCCAAGAGTGGCAGCCAAAGTCGCCACCAGCGACGAAAGACGCGACGCCCACGAGAATCGGCTCACCCTCATTGCTCACGTGCACCAGAGGACCACCGCTATCTCCCTGGAAATACCATCGAAGACAAGTCATTACATGTGCAAGATAAACAATAAAAGATTACAGAAAAGGCTTTTTTATCAGTAACCGCTGTGATTTCTGTCCATAAACCCGTATCATCCATCACGCATCCCAACGGGGTATAGACAGAGGTGAAACACTACGGTTCATATTCATGTAATAAGGGCTATCGCCTTCCACCATTCCGGTCAGGCTAAGGATTTTTATGTATCTTTCTGGGACTCCAACTTGCCCATTAAGTATATGAATTTCACTAATAAAGTAATAATTAATTCGTAGATTTCATGTTGATGGCGATAGAATTGCCTGATATATAGGCTGTATGACATTATTTGGACGCACAGCAAAGTCGTCATTCAAGATGTTCCTCGAAAATCAGACCCTGACATTTAGCCCGATGAGAGAAAAAGTAGGTATAATAAAAAGAAAAATAAAGACAAATCGGAACCGACTTCCAATAACGAAAGGTTTGAAATAACTGACTGAAGTCGGTTTCACGGAGATTTATTACACTCACCTCACATTGTCTTCGCCCTACTTCTACAAGTTATCTCATACTTTTCAGTGTTAGAAGTCAGCTCTTTTTTTTTCAAATATATCACTCACTCTTTGTGTCATGCATAATCATACAGGTATGCAAACACATTTTTCGGTTAATTGACTGTAACCTGTAACTTAAAAACAACTCGACTGCTGTTGATGAAACTTTAATGGGACCAACTTGGCAAAACATCGACTGTATATTTTTTTTGTTCGATTGTTACGCTTGATTTGAAAATGAGAAGCTCCTCCTTTTCCTGGAACTCGTTTAAAAAGAGCATTGACATTAAATCTGACCTGGCAAACAGACTGCGAGGTGACGTTGTACCAGCCAGCGCAAATGGCGGCTTCATTGATGAGCTGAGTGCCATATATCAACTGGCAGTTCTGGTTCGATGATGCTCGGAGGTACACCCAGTTCAGGACCTCGGGCTGGGGACCTGGATCACATTACACAAGACAAATTAAATTCAGGTGTTACTTTGCCGAAATCCATATAATAATAATATAATTTTCTCCCGATCGTGCGCTCGTTGAGACCTCCTGAGGATGCTTTGTGTAGAATCCAAACGACTAGAACATTTTTTTAACATTCTTCACTGTTTGGCTAGGTGGCGTTTATGACGTCACGACGACGGTTTAACAGGAAAATAGGCAGAATTGTCACTAAATTTCATATGTGTTTTTTAAAATGTTATTTTTTTGTTTTCTTAAAATTTTTGTTATTTTAGGCGTAGAAATTTGTAATAGAAAGAAGCAATATAATACAATGTACCATCCATATGGTATAATATAATATCACATCTGTAAATCGCTTGTCTAGTCTAATTACTCTGATAATATTTCCTGAGGGAGTCGTAAGTGGCAACAAAAGGGCAAACACCAGAAGATGGGAAGCAACGCCTTCTGTAAAACTGCCACCTTACACCCATAAGACACTGGACGTAGACCTGATAGGGAATAAGGCAAATTCTTTTTTTGGAGGCCTTTGTTCAACGGTAGACATCAAGGCTTCTTGATGAGGATGATATACGTAGGTACAGAATATTTTTTTACTAAGCGGGCCACGAATATTATTAAGGTACGGCTTGTGTAATGTCAAAGAAAATCGCTATCACAACATCGTTCTATGAATTCATATTAATTATATATATTAATTTATTTATGGTCATTGCAAAAAAATATAACATCCACTTAAAGTTGACTTCTGTTTAATCCGAATAAACAGCTTTCATAGCAGTAGTAGTAAAAAAATGAAAAATTTATAATGTTTAGATTATTGTTTTTTTTTCATATAATAATTAATTTGTTCGACAGGCATTATTACTATTTTCGATTACTGCTTGACCCAGAACTTAAGTTTCATACTAGTAGTTTTTCTGACACGTTTTAGGTGCCGTAGAACTTAAGTTTTTTATTGTGTTAACAACAATCTTTTGTAGACCATTCCGGTCTAAAAAAGGTTTTTAGCATTTTCCAATAACCCTGTATATGAAATGGTTCTGCGACTAATCAATGCAGCATCTCGATATACGAATGCAACTTGTTACTTTTTCAGAACTTACCTACTGTCATAGAACATATAATAATACTACGCTACTGTGACCAATTAGTACTGACAGTACCTAAGGCTGTAAACCAGAGATGTGTAAGAGGAAAAAATCGGACCAATAAAATCGCTTCATATTCCTAGTCTCGCCAAGCGCAACGAGCCTATTGGTGGCGCTCATCATACTCACACACCTGTGGTGGTTACGCTGCGTTAGTAGGCAGCGTAACCACAAAATCAGCGTCACGCGCAAGACTAAAGATTTAAATATGGAACATTTCTGTAAATTAAAATCGTAGTTTATTAGTAGTTACCATCAGTCCAGATTCTGCCCCATCCGCTGGCGTAGACAACCTCTCCGTCGTAGTTTCTGAAAGCCTCAGCAGACGGCTGGATGCGAATGGGCTGCAGCAGTCCTATTAAACAAAAACATTGATTGATTTAGCGAGACTTCATGGTATTGAATGCCTGCTGGAGATCATACAACCAGTGGTTAAATCCTACCGCGGTCTTGAGCTTTACAGCAGGTGTCATGGGGTTTTGCGAATGTTCATGTGGCTAGCTACTACTGCACTGTCAAGTATATAATCTGTCAAACCACCTAACGATGTATTTGGCAGCTGTTCTGAGAGCCAGGATTCAATCTAGGTCTAGCTTTGTCTGCCGTTATGGCATGGAGGTAGGGCATTTTTGGAAGTGCCCGCCGCCCTCAAGTAGATAATCAAGAACATAACGGTGCGATCCGGCAGCAGTCCATAAGAGCCAGTAATTCTAGGTTAGCCTGAAGAACATTTACAACCACTGTGATAGAGGTCAAAGGCTAGATGTAAAAAAACAAATTATACAATATTTATTTTCTAATATTTGTATTATCATATTAGCATATTTATCGTCTCAATGATCATCTATAATATACTCGTAGTATGTTTTTTTAGCGGTGGTAAAGCTAAAAACCAAATACTACGAACTATACAACACTACAGCTACTACAATAACAGCATATTTTCTGACCACGTCCCCACTCTACAAGTAGAGTAGGTAACGCTGCTCATAGACCTGTCTATCTGCGATAAAAAAACGCTTAGCTGCCAAAGTGGCTTTGGCTTACAAAATTACAACAAAAGGAAAAAATTGAACTATGAACGGGATTCGAACCCGCAAGCATCGGTCTCTATAGCCGGAACATACAAATCTTGATACTCCAAATGACCTATCATAATTTATAAGCTTATAATGATAGAAAGTGGCTGTTGCTTTAGAGATAGAGAAAGTTTGGTAGATGAATTGATGACCTGAGAGAATATAATTATGGGGAGTATACAGGGTTATTGGTAAATGGCTAACCAACTCTTAAGGTTGACTTCTGCTAGTCCTAAATTTTTCATGTTTTTTTAATGTGTTTTTGACGGAATAAGCGCGTGGACCACCTGATGTTAAAAGCCACTTGTGCCTGTAATGTATTATTTCCATTTTTTTATTACTTCCTCGATGTAAATATTCAAAACTATATTCAAGAGCAGCACAGCGATGTCCAGGGTTTGCCGCGGCGGGCGCTCTAGGCTCGGAGGATGCATTAAATCACAAAAAAATATAGGTATATAAAGAAAATTTAATAAAAAAATATCTCAAAATGTTTGTTAGCACTAGCAGAAGTCAACCCTAAGAGGTTGTTAGCCATTTACCAATAACCCTGTATATAGATACTATTACGTAATATACAAATAATTTGTGATAAGAAACCAATATAATATATAAGATGTGTCGAGAAGTGACGAAGGAACTTACTGGAGTAGGTAACTGGCCGTTGTAGTTTCACCACGCTGATGTCGTTTGGCTGCACGATACCCGGCCAATTGTTGTTATAGCTGGGGTAGTTGTAATATTCCCCTGTTTCGAATATGTACTCAGGAGTGGTCAGGCTCGTGACGCCAGCACGGACTACTAGTGTGATGCGTCTGTACAAATTATTAATGTTAGGTATACTATAGTGCTTTAGTGATTTCTTGCGGTTCATACATCACTGGTTTGAATTTTTGACCGACTTTAAAAAATGAGGAGGTACTCAATTCGACTTTTAACCCTCTTTAGTGACCCTTGCTACTCATAGTATTGATTGTCATTCACTGTCAATGACTATCATCAAGATAGGGAAATACTTTTCAGTTATTGGAGTGTAACTCAAAAACGACTTGTCCGATTTTGATGAAATTTAAATGGTTGTGTGTATATTTAATGGGATCCAACACGGCAAGCATCAGCTTTCAAAGAAAAACACACAAACATATAAGTAAACTTTGCTACGAGCGCTGATAAAACTAATAACTGAAAAGTGTTTTCCTATCTTGATGATATAGTCATTGACATTCGATTTCGTAATTAGCAAGGGTCACTAAAAAGGGTGAAACATTTTTTTGTACTAGAAATGGAACCGACTTCAACTCTCAAAGTGGTAAGTAACTTGTAGAAGTCGGTACCATGCGCACAATATTTATAATATTAGTACTTATGAACTGTCATGGTACCGTATTCAACAAGTTATTTCACACCTTTGAGTGTTGAACGTAGTTCAATTTTAAGGTAAAAAAATAATGTATAATGCCTTAGGTCCATTTTCATATAATTAAGGATCATAGTTAATACGTGTCTCCACCAAACAAAAGTAGCTAACTTCAAAAATCTCCACTAAATAAATATTGGCAGTTCACCTTCCAGGTCAAGCCTGGTTACTAGCTTCGCCACATCATCAGGTAAGATATCGGTCAAAGGCTAGCCTCTCGGAAATAAATAAAAATAGGTAGGTACTTTGTGTTACTTTGCGATCCCCAAGACGCCAGCCAAGCGTGGGGAATATGGCAAACCCCCCATAATGGGGGACAATCCAGCTGATACAGTACTTTGTGTGATATTTAGTATTGTAACGTACTGTGCGGTACAGTGAGCTGCAGTGACCACCCAGTCACGGCTGACGATGGACCCCCCGCAGCCGGAGACACCACCGCCTACGTCCACCATACGCAGTGACACCTGGTGCGGGTGCTGCCCGGGTACTGCCTCCCATCCCGACACTATCCGAGAGTCACCTCGGGATACAAAGGCTGCTGGGGAATAAAAAAAATCAGTACTTACTACAGTACAAGTCAAAAGCAAAATCATTTATTCAGTTTTGGAGGTTATGATGATCTTGAAGTCGCAATTAAAGCAATTATTACTGGATTATACTGCCTCGTGCAGCAAAAAGGGGTAGGAAGCCGCGGTTACTGTACATTATCTTACAGCGCTCGTAGCGAAGTTTGCTTAGCTGTTCTTAACCGATCAGCAAAGTTAAGCAATGTCCGCCGCGGTCATGACTAGGATGGGTGAACGCTATAGTGACGTTACAACTGAGTGCTTCCGTGCTTCGGGGGGCACGTTAAGCCGTCGGTCCCAGTTGTTGTCTTAGGATGGCAGTCGTTAAAGTATGGGCATTTTCGGAATGACCTATACCCTGACTGGCTTCAAGTAGAATATCTGTCGCCTAGCATCGAACGGTGTGTTCCGGCAGCTGTCCTTAAGAGCCACTAATTCTAGGTTAACCTGAACAAACCTTTGACCACATAATCACTTACCATCAGGTGATATTGAGATCAACAACCAGGAACAAAAAAAAAACCTACTAAAGTACCCTTACTGTATTACGTAGTACCTACTACTAAGATATCTTTTTCCGATTGCAGCTAAGTATATTGGATTGATTGCGGTGCGTACAAGGTATACGTAAAACCAGAATATAAGCACAATAAATCAGCAAAAAAAAATATACCTCGAGCTTACAAAACTACGGTTAAGAGTACACTGAGAAAAACTACTTTGGAGCTTAAATCAAATTTGACCTTTTACCGTTGAATTGTAACTACGCAAGATGAATTCACAACTCTTAAGATGATTTTCACCACGCAAAGCGAAATCAATAAAAATGTATTATGTTTTATAATAAACACAACCGTCAAAAAACGCCTTCCGTAGAGTATTTTTAGAATTGAACTTGTTATTCGATAATAATTGCAGTATTGACCATAAAATATACCTTACTTTTACGGCGGTTTATATACGGCGATTATCACTATAACGTACGAATTAATCAGCCTCATCTAAAAGTCAATATTTAAGAAAGACCACAAAATACACCTTAAATGAAGACGAAAAGAAACATTCGCCTTCAATGACCTCGTTTAACGCCTTCTAGTTGGAAGGCGTTTTTACACGTATTTACGTTTGGTCGGTTTTTTGCCTTCATACAATATAAATTGGCCGTCATTAGGGCGCTTTTGACTTTAGATTTTTCTCAGTGTACAAGTCCACACTAAGGGAGTAAAAATGAATGAGTAAAGATATCCATATAAGCAATTACTTAAATAATAGCTAATTATTTTAGATATTAGCATTAGTAGATAAAATTATCTGCGAAATACATAGTGTCAATGGTAAATACATGTTAATATGACTTTGTATGTATACCATTGAAAATAAAGATTTTTTCATTTTTCATTTTCATTTTCAATTACCAAAGCAGAGTCAAATCATTATAAATTACCTCCATTAGATGCATCTTCAATGTAGGTTGGCTTCACGAGCTCTGCGGGCACCTGAAAGGAATAAGACTTTCATTCATTATGACGTCATGGTCACACGATCTTGATAATTACTTCCTCTGATTACGTGCAACGTGATAAAGATCACAATATGATAAACTCACTTCACCTTCAACGTATGAGGAATTTATCAGCATTTGCAAATTTATTTTGAGCACAAAATATTTGTCTCAGTGGGATTCGATCCCGCATCGGGTAGATTTACCATCAAGACTGGTTGGACAGACGCGAATTTTAGGGTTTACACAACATTTTTTCGAAGCCGGGTTCAAATCCCGGCCCAGAAAAAAATTGTGTTGTAATAAAATGTATATATGACGTTCGCTTAGCGTGCGTTTATGTTCGAAGTCATATTTTGAAATTCATTGCCACTCTGTATTTCAGTGACTTTATGCAAAATACATCCAACAAATAGTGAGGCAGAACGGCTTCGAATGCCCTCAGGCCAATTTCCACGGTCGACAAGTTTTCTAGTGTTTACATAGTAAATTAACATGTAGTAGTCCTTGAATAAGGATACATACGAAACCATACCAAAAATGAAATCTTGATTAGCATGTTGGGCATTTATATAGGTTTGCAATTGATCTCTATATATTTTTTTTGCAATATGCCTTTATGAAGAAAATACTATGAACTATATCCAACACCACAGCTACTACAATAAAAGCATTTAGACAACCTATAAGCCATTGCAGACTCACAGGCAGTCCAAATGCTCCAGCCCACTACCAGTTGGAGGCATGCCCAGCATGCTGGCAGCATTTCGCCAAATAGGTGCCATAGGTATGAGATACCTATATGCCAAGTGCATATAGGTATCTTATCACCATAAAATTGGTCAATGACACCTTGAATCTTAAGGTTAAAAAAATCTAGATGCATGGATTGGATTGCCTCTTCTGTCTATTGGATTTGATAACTGATTTAGGGTAAAATAACGTACAATTAAAACCCTGCATACAAGTAAACATGGCAGAGGTAAGGTTACCTTTCGAAATAATAATAAATATATGAACTCCATTACAAAATTACAACGAGAGAAACAAGTATGGTCATGTGCGGGATATAATTCACCCTCAAATTGTGTAATGCGGAACATAGGTCATTGCAAAAATAAAAATACTGGAGTTCATGACCACCAATGTTGATGTTGTTTAGCATGTTGGGTAAAGTCGAGCTTAGAGAATGGAAGAATTAATTTAATAGGTTTTCTTTTGCCCACTTTCTGACTGCGACGAAAGAAGACTTACCCATCAAACATAAAAGAAAATTAAAGAAATATAGGATAAATAAAATGAAATCCCTTACCTGACCAAAAGCCAGGGCCACAAGTAATATGCCCGCTGTCCAAACCATCTTTGTTTCCACTGAGAGCCGGACATGTTATCGTTTATAGGTATACTATCAATTATCTGGGTTTGGCGGTGCGGTAGCAAAGGGAAATCACCGTAATCGCTGATAAATATTAATTAAATGACGATGATAAGGGCTGTGATTTATTAGTTGACTAGTGATTACTCCTGACTGCACTGCAGCTAATGTGTACCAGAGCCTCTTTTTAAATCGTACAAGCGGACCATATCCAGGGCTCCAAAAACTTATAAAGTAAATGGGTATTCAGTACATTCATTTCCAAAGCTCCTAAGCAATATTTTTGACTTAAACCTTGTCTGCTGTTGATTTGCTAGTATAGAAATGCTTATCAGTCAACTTTTTTTTATTGTTAGGTATATCGTAATACTCACAAAAAATAATCTTTTCCACAGTAGGTAGGTATGCAATGGTACTACACTTACTGATATCCATAGGTCACAATCATCTTTTCCTTCTTCGCCTCTTGGAATCAAAGCAGTCTCATTACTCTCGGTCTCTCTACCTCTGCAGCATCTCTGGAGACCACCGTCCCCAGGTTCCTATTCACCGCGCAAGCAACTATAAATTGTTTCGCTCTGCACGGGTGCACGGAGTAGGTTTAATTTGCACTCTTTATGCATTTTTCACTATGGGTCTCCATGGATGATTCCTCAAAATCTCTAGCGTGTCCTCTGGTTCTGTCTGTGTTATCACGTCAGTTACTCTCATATGGTCTGTTGTCCGCCTTCTCGTTGGTACTTGAATTTTCGTAGCCATACAGACCACGATCTCTCAGTGTCTCACGAGCTCTATTGACATTACTACTGAGCGCTTACGTGCTTCGGTTTGCACGTTAGGCCGTAATTACTTATAGTATGCTGGTAGGACATTTTGCGAATGCCGGCCTGGCTAGCTACCACCTCAAGTAGAAAATCTGTCGCCAAGCACCTAACAGTGTTTACCGGCAGCTGTACTTGAGAGCCAGTAATTCTAGGTTAGCCTGAACAACATCTTCAACCACATAATCAGGTGAGATAGTGGTCAAAGGGTAACCTATCTTGAATAAAAAAAAAACATTTGGGTATGTGGGGGTTTCAACCCAATAAAATAATATCCAAGAATAAGCAACTGACTATGACTGATAATACAGATTGATCATGGTATAGTGTTAATGACATTTAACGAAAGTTAACCCAAAAAAAACATATCGGTAAATACTTAGAGACAAACAGAATAACCTTCGAAATAAGTATTTAGAATATCAACGTTATTATCAAGATTTTCGACAGGAAAATAACGTGACAAAGAAGGCTTTATCAGTAAGTTTTAGGTAAGTAGGTATGCAAAAAATCATTTTCAATTAATCTGATTGACGGTATGCAGGTACGTAAATATTATCGCACTATCGTTTACACTTGGTAGGCATCATAATTATCATAGGTAGGTAAACCTAACTATTACCTGTAAGAAAAATATCGTCAATATAAGCAATGATGGCCGAGCGGTAATAGCTATGGACTGCCGCGCTGCAGTACCCTGGTTCGATCCCCACCATCGGCTTGAGCTTCACCGCATGGTGGAAGGGCTTTTTGCGATTTCTCGCCTGGCTAGCTACCACCCTCAAGTAGAAAATCTGTCGCCAAGCACCTAACGGTGTGTTCCGGCAATATTCCTTGAGAGCCAGTGAAATTGCAAACACATGAGACTTTACAACTATGTCTCAAGGTGACGGGTGCAGTTCGTGACTTATGACGAAATGCATCTGTTATAGGCAGAGGTAAGTCCGCTTAACATTAAGCGGGCCTCGAGCTTGTTCCGCCACAATTGTATAAATATATATATATATATATATATATCGAACACGAACAACATTTTGAAGCACTCGTAGCGTAGTTTACTTAGCTGTTCACAACCGATAAGCAAAGTTAGGCAACGTCGCGCGCGGTCATGAGTTGGATGGGTGACCGCTAGTGACATTACTACTGAGCGTTTCCGTGCTTCGGAGGGCACGTTAAGCCGTCGGTCCCGGTTGTCGTCTTAGGATGGCAGTCGTTATAGCATGGTGGTAGCTAGCTACCACCCTCAAGTAGAAAATAGCTGGCCTTGAGAGCCAGTACATCTAGGTTAGCCTGAACAAGATCTTCGACCACATCATCACTTACCATGAGATAGTGGTCAAAGGTTAAAACTATAAGGCATAAAAAAAAAAATTAAAAAAAAAAAAAAAACCACAGAAGAAGGCGCCCCCTTTCGAATAGTTAGTAACGACTACTTAGTAGTAGTCGCTACTAACTATTGCTTGGCCCAGTGGCATAGAACATATAATAATACTACCCCGTGGGGTGCCGGCTAGAATGTCACCCCATCATTGCTACCCGTGGGTGTCTCAAAAGACAGCTAAATGTAAAATACCGGAAGGTGGGCAGCGCCTTCACAGGAACTGTTATTTTAAACTGTGATCCCCAAGACGCCTGCCAAGCGCAGGGATTATGGCAAAACCCCAATTTTTGTGGAGTCTGTATTCAGCAGTGGACAATCCGTCTGATACAGTACAGTAGAGAGCTATTACCCTTGTAAGTGTCGAAAATTTGCGGCATAAACGGTTGTATCTTTTGATTGCGTTGGCTTAGAAGTTTGATTTTTTCACAGCTGTAAGGGACAGAAAACTTGAGTATTTGGTATGAATTTGATACTTCCACGCGTTCCAGATAAAATAGCTCTTGACACTCGGACAACAAAGTGATCCTATAAGGTTCCGTTTTTTCCTTTAGAGGTACGGAACCCTGAAAACTGCCATACTCACGATCAACCCAAGACGATTCCAATAGATAGTACCACTTGGCCAACGAGGCAGTTAGTTAACCCTGTTTGGTATCTCTGTATCAGCCGGATCGGACCACTGCTAAACACAGCCTCCCCTATAAAGGGGGTATTTGCCATAATCCCCACGCTTGGCAGGCGTCTTGGGGATCGCAGTTTCAGATGACAGTTCTTTAGAAGGCGCCGCTGCCCACCTTCCAGTATTTTTCCCTTAGTCGCCTTATACGACACCCAAGGGATGATATGGGAAGGTGCAATTCTAACCCGGCACCTCAGGGGGCGTTTTATATAACTGTTTGGTAAAACTACAGATAATTATTACCTACCTACTTAGGTACCTAGGTAGTGTGAGGTGTTAGGTAGAAATGTATAACTAAGTGTAGCTCTTTAGTTTATCGGCGAAGCGACGCTGAGGTCTTGGTAAGTAAGGCATCTTGGGAACCCACGGCGACGCGACGCTAAGATGTTGGTAAGTAAGGCATCTTGGGAACCCACGGCGACGCGACGCTAAGATGTTGGTAAGTAAGGCATCTTGGGAACCCACGGCGACGCAACGCTAAGATGTTGGTAAGTAAGGCATCTTGGGAACCCACGGCGACGCGACGCTAAGATGTTGGTAAGTAAGGCATCTTGGGAACCCTTCTTAACCCACCAAAGAGTTTTTGACTCTAGATATGGAAATTTCATTTTTATAGCTCTAAAAATTGCAGACAACGGTTGTCGTGTTTTTTTTAATGTTATTACGACGTAACAAGCACGAGGCCCACCTGATGTTAACCACGGTAACCACGGCCTATAACAGATGCATTTCATTACAAGTGACAAACTGCACTGCGCCCGTCACACAGAGACATGCAGTTATTGCGTCTCATGTGCCTGTAATTTTAATGGTTCTCAAAAACTCCTGCTGGAACACTGTTATGTGCTTGGCAACAGATTTTCTACTTCAGGGTGGTAGCTAATCAGGCGAGCATTCGCAAAATGCCCTTCCACCATGCGGTGAAGCTCAATCCGGGGGCGGGAGAGAGAGAGAGGGTAGACGCTGTACGCCCGTGTTTACATTTTGCTCCGCGTATAAATTTCAAGAAAATATATTTAATGCAGTTTTTTCAATCATAACTTATGATGAAATTGTTTGAAGCCTTGTTGGGGCCCAGTTAAACGTGAAGACCTTTCAGGAATCATCAAGATTTAAACCAAAATTTCAAAAATAGTATTTACAACGGACTTTAAGAAAACGACCAAATTAAAGGTGAAATACAGGAAATTAGCGCGTACCTGGAGAGAAAAAGGTCAGTTTGTGAAAATTAATTGTATTAAAAGTGTTAAATAGGGGTTTTTCCTTTAAAAACTCGTGTTTTGGGAGTTTATTTCGGGAAATATTTGAACCAAAACCCACAACATAAAGAAAGTAACGACATCTCTTAGAAACGGCTGAACTACATCATATGATCAATAAATATTTGCCACCCACCAGAGGTTTGGTACGACTACTCCTCACGAGAGGTCGCATATAGTATCTTCGCAACGTAATTTTTAATTACTATTAGTTCCGCTTCCCACCACTGCATTGCCACTAGTCGATAAAATATTAATACAATCACCTTTTACAACACGATGGCACCAATATGTGCGGGATGTCACCAAGAAACCCTAGACAGACAATACCTAACTTGCCACTTGTGCAAACATCAATATTGTTTAGAATGTGCCAATGTATCTAGTACGCGCTTTTATAGCACAATGACAGCTGAACATAAGAAAAACTGGAAATGCCCTGCTTGCTATTCCAAAAAGCCAAAAACTGGTAATTTAAACACACCCGTTCGATCGAGAGATTCGCATGAGATTCAAAACATAATAAAATCATCTGAAAATGAAAATGTCACGACGCGGAAACAAAAGTCAAATATAACACGGTACGATACCTCTTCTGATTCCGACGAACTCAGAATATTGGGTGATACTATCCCAGATCCACTCTCACCTGACCTTAAAACTAAACTGACTCTACAAAATTTAAATGACCTTATAGTAGCACGTTTGCAAGAGAATAATAAATCTATAATTCGAGACCTACAAAATACAATTCAAGCGGAAATAAATAAAGCAATATCCAAATTAAAACAAGAACTCAATAAGGATACCTGTACATTATTAAAACAAAATGAGGAGAGAAAATTCGACATAGAAAAATTGAATAGCAAAATCATACTTTTGACCAGTGAAACTGATAAGTTAAAAAACGAAATAAATGATTTAAAAAAACATAAAATAAGCAACCTTGGGCTTGAAAATAAAAACCACTCCCTCGACATTGATAGCAAAAAAATAGTTATATATGGCCTAGAGGAATATTATCAAGAACCAGACCACTACCTTTACACCAGAATAACTCAAATATTCGGACAAGCATTAAATGTGAATTTAACAGGCTACATTGAAGATACATATAGAATTGGAAAATACACAGATAGAACACGCCCACTTGTAGTTGAACTAATAAGTAAACGCATGACGAAATATATTTTAGACAATAGTTCATGTTTCGATGGATCTAATCTGCGTATCTCAAAATATTTAAATGCACAAGCACGAAGGGACAGACAATTGATGAGGGAAAAAATGTTTAACTCTCGAAAACAAGGCTTTCATGCCATAATACGTGATAATAAACTATTTATTAATGGAAAATTATTTCAATTAAATGATAACATCAATGACGCATCATTAATTCGTAACACAGCCAGGAGTACTCAAAATGAATATGAAAACCAACTTGACTACGGTAGAGACACCGAAGCACAGAATTCTTCGTTTCGTCAAAATAGCTCCTTTCGTCGATACTGAACGAGATTTTAAAATTATCTTTTATAATTTCCAAAGTTTGTGGAATAAAATTCATCTTCTGGAAGCATATTTGGACGAACATCTAACCTATCAAGCGATATGCATATCTGAGACCTGGCTTACAAAAGCAAAATTAGACATGATTCACTTTAACGGATACAAGACAGCTGCATACTTCTGCAGGAAAAATCGGAGCGGCGGAGGAGTTTATATAGCTCTACAAGAGCATATAAATTATATCGAAAAAACTGACATTATGAATTTATCTGAGGAATATCTTTTAGAAACATGTGCAATCGAACTTACAAATTTTAACACTATGATTATAATTATTTATTGGAATGGAAGAGATGAGGAAGCTTTCTATGTAAAACTAAACTTTCTTTTAGAATATTTGGCTAAAAACTACAAAAACTATAAAATAGTTTTAGGTGGTGATTTTAATATAAATGTGTTGCGAAATTGCCCGAAAACCGATGAGTTGCTAGAGCTCATGGCTAATCATAACTTTACGCAACGCATTAAAAATTTTACACGAGTAACTGATAAGACCGCAACATGTATTGACTTAATTTTTGCTAATTTCTATGACAAAAGTTCACGTGCAACAGTTGTAGACTTAGGTTTCTCTGACCATTTAGGAACAAGCTACAGTTTATCTTTACCTCATACAGGAAAACGTAATGCCTGGTATGTTGAGAAGAGGCTTTTTAACTCTAGTAACATGGCTAGCTTTAAAAACAAATTGACAAAAATAAACTGGAATAATCTTATTGACTTAAACAAAAGTGTTAATTTAAACTATGATAATTTTCTAAACATACTAACAAATATTCAAAACGAGAGCATACCAAAGCGCAAAATTAAAATTAAAATGAACGGTAAAAAACACTGGCTAACTGTAGGCATAAAAAAATCTTGTAAAAACAAAAGGTTACTTAAAATATTTACCTTAAGAAATAATGTTCCTGTACTCACACAATTTTACAAAAAATATGAAAAACTATTAAAAAAAACTGTTATTACGGCTAAAAAACTTGATTACATAAAACTGATGAAAAACTCTACCAATAGGTCAAGAACTATGTGGAAAGTGATTAACGAACGCACTAATAAAAATCCTACAAAAATGAAGCAAAACCTAAAATTACAAATTAATAATACAGATATCACAGACCCAAAAGAAATCGCAAACATTTTTAATAACTTTTTCTCATCGATAGGAACAAGTAATCCGCGCTCCGATATGCATCAACTTCACGTACAAAACCAACCGCTAGGGCTTCCAGTTGCCAATATTACCGAAAATAGTATGTATTTGTCCCCGGTTACGCTGCCCGAAACTTACAAGATCTTGAAAAGTCTTAAAAGTAAAAACAGTCACGGAATTGACGAAATCCCACCTAATCTGATTAAATATTGTACGGATGAACTAACTCTTCCGTTTCAATTATTATTAAACCAATCTTTCGAGCAAGGCATTTTCCCCGAAAAACTCAAAACAGCTTTGATAAAACCAATCCACAAAAAAGACGCTAAAACTGACCCAAACAATTATCGCCCGATAGCATTATTGCCTTCTGCATCAAAAATATTTGAAAAAGCAATGAGCAACCGAGTATATTCATTTTGTGAAAAGTATAATGTTTTTAATGAATGTCAGAACGCATTTCGTAAAGGGAGGTCTACCACTTTGGCAGTCTTTAAGTATATGCAGGAAGTTTACAAGGTGTTAGACAAAAAGCAGTACGCAGTCGGCATATTATTAGATATGTCCAAAGCATACGATAAGGTTCTTTTTGAAATATTGCTAAATAAATTGTATGGAGTAGGCATACGTGGTATGGCATACGATTGGTTTAAATCCTATCTAAAAAATCGAAAACAACTTGTAGAAATTGCACATGTTAATCATAAAAGCGGGACTATGCAGAATATACGCTCGGATACAATTACAATAAACAACTCTATCCCCCAGGGAAGTGTTATAAGCTGCTTAATATTTCTAATTTATATAAATGACCTTCCAAAAATCGTCAATGACCCTTGTGTTTGTTTTGCCGATGATATTTCGTTTCTTACTTCTACAAAAAACAACCACAATTTACACGGAAAACTTTTCACAATACTAGATAAAGTAACCACTTGGATGCATCAAAATAATCTTGAGCTCAACTTATCAAAAACTAAAATAATAACATTTCATCCCTTCCAAAAATCGCCGTTACAATTTAATTTCTCATTCCAAGGCACAAAATTAGATATTGTCAAAGATGCTACTTTGTTAGGAATAAAAATTGATAGGAATATAAACTGGCAGTCGCACGTATTGAAAATTAAATCTAAGTTATCGTCTCTCATTTATGCCCTTAGGGAAATAAAAAAGACTACAGATTTCAAAACAGCAATTGCTACTTATCACGCAAACGTCCAATCTAGATTATCCTATGGAATTGTACTATGGGGTTACAGCCCTGCCGCGAGGGATCTCTTTATAATGCAAAAAAAATGCATACGAATCCTAGCCAACACAGAACAAACAGACAGTTGTAAACTGTATTTTATTCAATTTAAAATATTGACTATGCCATGCATTTATATTCTGGAAATTTGCAAGTTTGTTCGGTCCAATTTCTATTTATATAAAACTCGTAATGAACATCAACTAAACCTCCGCCACGGAAATCGGCTACTGGTTCATAAATGCAGTCTGGAAATGCACTCTTCCAGCACTCTACCTATGTCAATAGTAGTCTATAATAAATTACCAACAGAATTAAAGAATGAAAGTGACGACATTAAATTTAATAAAAAATTAAAACAACACCTTATCTCCAAGGCATATTACTCAATAGATGAATATCTTAATGAAAATAGTAGATTTAATTTTGACATGTAAAATGATTTGGTAAATTATTATTGAATATTGCGTCCTCCTCTCTTCTAATGTTGCCGTGCCTGACAAGGTCCATCGGACTATGTACCTATACGTTTATAACATCTTGTACTGTATGGAAGCAATAAAGAATCTTGAATCTTGAATCTTGAATCTTGATTCGAATCTCCTTCTTTCAAGAAACCAGGAGAGCCAAGTCCACGAAGCTGTACCTATATTCGCTTGACGTTCGAAGTTTACTTTCATACTGTTGATTCTTTCTTCATTCAATGTAAGTAGGTATAGATACTAATAGTTCTTAGTATTCTAAGTGAGTTGTAGGAGCGGCGCTCTTCAGATGGACGGCCAGCTCGTTTCGTTACGCTATGTGATATCATAATCAATAAATAATATTTTTGTCATGCTTAATCAATTTCTGGTATCGACATTAGATACCTAGGTTTCCGATAATTCGTATTGTAGGTATACTTACTTATGTGGGTTTATACCAATTACCTAAGCATTGTTATTTCCAGGTTTTTGTGAAATCAAATCTTAGATTATTATCGCTGTGATTAGATTCTACTTCTAGTTTTAGTTGATAGTAAAGTGCTAGTTGTGACGTGGCAGAAAATAATCAGCTTGTAGGAAATTCACTGGAAGAACTACCTATTGACATAGGTAGTTTCAAGTAGTTTTGAAAAATCTAATAAACTAATCTCTTTCTATTTTTTTTTCAATTATTAGAGTATTTTTTTGTTTTAATATTGTTATGTTTGCAATAACGCCTGCTATGTGGATTACATTACAAAATTACACCCAATACGATGGTTAGAGAACGATAGGAAAGATTTGAGTTATGACGTCATGTCATGTTAGCTGAATTGGTTAAAGCATACCCCAGCTAAAGGGGTGGATGGACGTGGGTTCGAATCCCGCGCATGACTTTAATTTTTTCTATCGTATATTTATAATTTTGTAATAAAAGAGTAATTAATACCCATATACGTATATCTGTGCTATTCATTCACAATGCTGATGATATAAATAATAGGGGTTAAAGCTTTTCTCTTCGGGTTAAAGTATGAAATTGCCGTTTTATTGTAATAGGTAAGTACTTACTTCGAATTGACATAGAACCTTCATGGTTTGAGATTTTTGAATGAAAGATTTTCACGTGGTATGTAGGAGGTTCTTCTTTTAAAAAATGTGCAACATTCGATTATCGACTTTCAGTTTTTTTTTTTTAGTCAGCTTAGACAAGAATACTTCAAAAATTCGAGTGATATATGAATACGAGTTCCGACGCGGATCTAACGCGGCAGAAACAGCTCGCAATATCAATGTTTTTGGTTTAAACGCTTCCGTGATGGAAACTTTGATTTGAAGAACGAACAACGTGGAAGACAACACAAACAGGTGAATAACAACGAATTGAAAGAGATGGTAGAAGCCGATCCGAGCCAAACTACCCAGGAATTAGCGGCATGGTTTAACTTTACCTTACCAACAATATTGTAGGTATAATTTGCGTCAAATCAATAAAATAAAAATATGAAAAGTGGGTGCCTCATGATTTGACTGATCTGCAGAAAGAAACGCGGGTTGAAACTTGTGTTGCCTTGTTGAATCGATACAGAAATGAAGGACTATAATTAGATCGAATTGTGACATGTGATGAAAATTGGATTCTTTACGATAACCGTAAGCGATAAATGCAATGGCTGACCCCAGGTTAAACGTCGCAACAGTGTAAAGTAAATGTTACCAATATAAAAGGTAATGGTAACTGTTTGGTGGTCTCAGGTGTTGGTATGGTGTTATTCACTAGGTATAGCTTTCTCCGATATGGTCTAGCAATAACGGCAGATGTCAACTGTGCCGAACTCCGAACAATGATAGCAAAACTAGCAGTGGAACAGCCCCGACTCATGAATCGATCTTCACCATTATTGCTCCATGATAACACGAGACCTTATACAGCACGAGAAACCGTTTTAACTCTACAGGAACTGCAATTAGATTAGATAACCATTCCCCACCCTCCGTATTCGCCAGACCTTGCTCCAACGGACTACCATTTTTTCGTGATTTAAAAAATTTCTACGTGATAAAAAGTTTTCTTCCCAGGCGGCAGTACAAAAATGCTTTCACACAGTTTGGCGAATCTAGATCACCACAGTTCTATCACAAAGGTATAAATGACCTCCCTATTATAGGAGCAATGTATGTGTCACCGGATAATTGTACGATACGTTAGTTTATAAAAAATCTAGTGAGATTATAAACTGTCGATAGATTGTGAACGAACATTAAAATGTACAATCTAACGCTTACATTTTCGTCAGATTATAAACTGACCATGTCTAGCTGGCAGTTTATAATCTAACGATCTATAATCGCCCGCGAAATTGTGAACCGTCCTCTGATTGGTCGGCGTTATAGTTGCCATGAGTTCATTTCATAGAGTTAAGAACAAAAAGAATAGTCAGCCAAAAAAAACATATTCATTTCGAGTTTGTGCAGTAAAAAACTAAGGGATTTAAAATAATGACCACCATAAAATGCTTTTATACCCTTAGTTATTTTACCAAAAAATTTAATCGGACACCAAATGTAGTAAATGGTCACTATATTTTAGCGAGGGGTTAAATATAATTTAGTCTAGGGCAAAGTCATATTTCACGGCGCTCCACACGCTGGAGGAGTGCGCCGCGTGGAGTCCCATGCGGCGCGCCCTCACAGCGGTCATAGGCGCAGATCTGTCGCTGCCGAGCGTGGTTAACGCTATGCTCGGCAGCGACGGATCGTGGCAGGCGGTGGTCTCTTTCTGCGAAGAGGTGATGGCGCAGAAAGAGGCCGCGGAGCGGGCGAGGGAGGACGACGTCCTCTCAGACCCGCTCCGGCGTAGACGAACTGGGGGAAGGAGAAGGCGATTCGGGCGCCTTCTCGCTCTTACCTAGTGCTGTGCGGATCATCGGTGGAGAGTCGGGGGATTCTCCACTGGCTTGCACGATCCCACACGTCTGGGGGATGGCCCTAATGAGCTGGGTCATCCCTCCATTGGCCGGGGCCCGTCACCGGTGACGGGCCAACCGTCGGGGCGAGATGGTGAATGCTAACGTTACCCCATCTCGCCCCGACTAGGCGGCAGACTGCTCATCCCGGGTTTTTAGTGGGTAACCTCACTTACTACCCCCCCGTGGGGGTAGTAAGGCCCCTCAGGCGAGGCTCCCACATAACCACCCTGCTCCCCCCGGAGCCGGGTGGTATCCATAAAGGATTTTCCCGGGACAAAAAAAAAAAAGGGCACAGTCATATTTAGGTGCGACGACGAGCGAAGCGAGGAGGAGCGTTAGGTTACTTGTGACTACAACAACGCGCGAGCCGAGCGAGCGAAGAGAGCGTGCCGCGGCAGCGGCCGGCGATGCGCCACATAAATTTAATTTCATATACTACTAAAACCTGTACCTACGTATTTTGCTTATAGCCACTGTAATACTTTCGTAGATCTATGGTAAATTGTTGTTGATCCACATAATTACAATTTGACGGCTGGACATGGTCAGTTTATAATCTAACGAAAATTTAAGCGTTAGATTGTAAATTTTAGTTTCCATTCACAATCTATCGACAGTTTATAATCTAATTAGATTTATTATAAACTAACGGTTAGTACAATAAAACGGTGACATTTAAGTAATAAGGGAAAATAAGTAATTTATTTTATTAATAAGATAAATAAATTATTTTATTTAATTAATAAGATAAATAAAAAAAATCGGTTTTTAAGTACAAATCGGCAATTTCATACTTTAACCCCTAATATTTCATGAAATTCATCATTCCTAAAACAGCTGTACCTACAACTTAAAATGGTTTTATCTCGGAATCGATTGATCCTAGAATACCGATTTCTGTGCATAAGCGATAGATTTAATAGAGATCTTCTTTTCTAATAACAGCTGTCAAACTAAACTAAAACATAAGCCTTGCCTAGTGGACAGGCTAAATCTCTATGGGTTGGAAAGAACACATAGACGTTACCGTAGTCCGCACCAGGCAGTTAGTGTACCTATGTATTTAAAAACCTACGGGATTCAGCGAACATAAAATGCTTAAAACTGTTTACTTTGGTACATTCAGTCCTTGCTTATTGCATAGCTTCCTGGGGCGGGTCTTATAAAACACGTATGCTAAAACTTGAAATGAAAGAGCACATAGATCAGTTCTCAAAGTTCTTTCACATTTATTTGCCTGACAGGTACTAAGTTTACGAATTTCTTCTGTGCGTTCGCCCAGCAAAAAATATCGCCCTTTCAAGAATTGAATAATGCAGATAATTAGTACCTTATGTGTGCCCGAAATTTTATATTTGTGCGTCCAACGGCTTCAGAGTTATTTAAAAAAAACAGATTCTGCTGCACAAACGTTCGCCCAGCAATTATTTTTTTTAATTGATGGATCTAGCTGTATATTAAATATGCAAAAAGATAGCTTATATAGGTACGAGCATAAATGTGCCGTGAAAGCAAAATTTTTTGCCTCCTAAGATTTCAGACATATTTCGTTTTTTGATGGGCGAACGTTTTGGCGATTGCTATATATCGGAAACGGTTGAACGCACAGTCATGATTTTTTGTTACCTACAGTAAATTTGTGCATATCTGTGCCGGGATTTTCATTAACATGACTAGCGTGGTTCAGGAGCTTTTGTTTTATTTCCTACAAAATGGAAAAATGTTCTGGCTCTCGAACGAACAAGACTAAGTACTTCGCTCGAGTGCCGACTGGTACCGTTATATATTCACACGATCCTGTAGTTTCGCCGGCCTACTACATATCATTGGCGACTTCTTAACGATTTTGTCTTTTTTTTTGAGGTTATCTTAAGTGACATTACCTAGAATACGAAAACACTAGTTTTCTGTGAGCTGGCTTAGTACACGCTTCTACAAATAAAATGAGCGCTATTTTAAGAATGCTTTTTCAAAAAATCAGTAGGTATATCCATTACTTTAGACAATAATAATAAAAATCCACTCGAAATATTTTTGGTAGATTATCAGACCAAATTCGAGTGAACATTAAAAAGCGGCCGCACGATACCTGTAATAATAGGTAATATAATTAATTAATTAAACAACTCATATATTGTTAACGTCCGTACCCATATCTTTTAATTTTGATCGCAATCGCTGCATGCTTCATTAAAGATTACTAAAATATCATCATTAAACACGTTACCTACTGATAAACCTTTCTTGTATTCTTCGAAATAATACGCATTGTTCCATCAGGGTAGTTTACGTCACAACTGTAGACGTATTATCTATTCCTGTATGTTTACCTAATACTATGTGGGGTATCGGGCTAGGATTGCACCCCTCCACATTCTTCCTTGGGAGTACCTACTAAGAGGCGATAAAAGGAAGAAATGGAGCAGTGATGGCTCAGTGGCGTAGGCTATGGACTGCTGCGCAGCAGGACCATGGTTCGAATCCCGCGGCGGGCTTGAGCTTGATCGCATAATGGTACGTCATTGCGAATGCCCACCTGGCTAGCGATCACGATAGAGTAGAAAATCTGTCGCCAAGCACCTAACGGTGTGTTCCGGTAGCTGTCTTTGAGAGCCAGTAATTCTAGGTTAAGCCTGTTAACACCTTTGATCATATTATTACTTACCATCAGGCGAGATTGTGGCTTACTTAACTATTAGCAATAAAAAAAAAAGAACACCAAGTGGGCAGCTGCGCTTTTTGAAAATTACACCGCGATTTCCAAGATACCTGCCAAGCGTGGGGATTAAGACAAATCCCTTTGGATTGAGGCTTTGTTCAATGAACGGATGCCATGGCTGTGGAAGATTATATAAATATCCATCGTGTAGAATTTAAAGCTTATCAGATCGGGTACCAACAGCACATGCACCTACTAATTATCGAAATTGTACAGAATTTTTTGATTCTCTTTCGGCTTGTCAGGTGAAATTAGTAGGTTAGACTTGTCCATCTTACTTGTTGATATCGACCTTACAACTGGATTATTCCGAAAATTCGCCATGGCCGTCTCCTACTTCATATTATTCCCACTACGTCGCTTCACATGACACCGTTCATAGCGTACCTACACCTCGTTCCACTCACGAAAGCGCTCCACTCCATAGGTACTTCTTGAGTTTACCACTGCCTATTATACATTTTATTGTTGTACCTACTATGTATATGAACATTTTTAGCATTTACACACTCACACTATGTGTACCTACAAAAGGGGAATCATTCCAACGACGACGCCCCTCGGCTGAATGCCACTCCGCATAACTACTGTTCCCACAACGTCGCTTTGCTAGCATTCCCGTCGCTCCGCATTGTTGAGGCATTCCCACTACATCTCTCGGTACATATGCTTACAAAATAGTACAGGCAATAAGCAAGTCTACAAGTTTAATATTGTTATGTTTTGCAATAACGCCTGCTTGGCGAAAGGAGTTATGCCACGAGGAAATACCCAGGTTTTATCGTTCAATTGAACATAAAACTGCAAGTTATATATATTTATGGAATCATGTTTTAAAGCCCTTCATTTTGATAATACAAGCGATAGGATTGAAATAAATAAAATATTTATCTCACAATATGGTGTCTAAAATCCACAAGTTATTTTACATTTATTTTGGTGTACTTAGTGTCACTTGCGCTGTCAATACAAATCTAACGATATATCTTAGATTAAAATCAGTTACGCCGTTTAGAAGTTATGTTGGAAAAACGAAACACACAAACATACATGAACTCTGAAACATAACTCTCGTTTTTTGGCAGCCGTGTAAAACGGAACTGTACTGGCTCTCAACAACCGCTGACGTAACACCACGTTAAGTAGGAGGTGCTGGACAGATTATCTGCTTGAGCGTGGCAGCTAGCCAGGTTAGCGTTGGTGAAATGCACTGACACCGTGAATTCACTAAATCAAATCACTATTCCTACGAGTTATAGTTTTCCGTTCTCCTATACCTAAATGTTTTTAGTTCATTCAGGTTTCCGCTAAGGGCGCTAGTATAATATGAGGAAATACTTTATTGGTACTTAAAATTTGTTTAAAATTTAAAAAATCTCATACCACAATCAAGGGTACAAATATCTTTTATTTCTTACACCTAAAACGAGAAGGGGCGTGGATTTTTTCAGTGTTAACTTTTTATGAGAATCTAAGATACTCGTTGTATGCATACTTTAATCATAGAAAAACAATATTTATTCATTTATTTATATTTTTTATCTTATTTAAGGTTTGTAGCAATGAAACAAGATTACATCATTAAGATACATTTATAAAACACTCGGTGCAACAGACCTAGTCAATGAGTTAACACATATCACATCTATTCTGCAATCACTGCAGGGCTTGTCCGTTAAGGTAAGGCAAATACAGGGTTCACATCTTTTTTCTTCTGTCTATGACAGATAGAAAGGGCAACTTTGAAACTAACAACATTATAAAAAAAAAAGAAAATCTGGCCCAAAATTAAATTATTTCCCTACAGTTGCCAAACAAACACCCAACAGACAAGCCATTTTAATAAATTAACTACACAATAATTACATTTAACACTGGTAACACCACTCCGTAAATACAAATCAGCACACCCGTCACTCTAGCTACTTAGACCTGAGAAACAAGAAGATAAACTTTGTTATGAACTGGAAAATCATTATATAAATTGATTTAACGGTAGGTACGACAAAGTAGTGTCTTTTGCTAGTCATATAAAAACATTCTTGTTTCTTCAATCTTAAGTTTTTATACGATAAAACACCAAAAGAAATGCCTCATTTTAATAAGTTTTGGTATGGATACATACGCATAAGAGCGATTACCAAAGCTATAATATTATTTTATCGTCATGAAACCGACATGTCGCAGAACCTATATTTCCGACTATAAAGACATAATGTTTCAATAAAAACGAGTTTATATAAATGCTTTACAGAATGTTCCTTGCTTTTTTTTATTAGTCTTAATGCAAATAAATTAGATAGGTATTATTATATGCATATTAAACTGAAAAAGTATTAGTTTGTAATGAATAAACGGCCTATTCACGCAATAATAAAGGTTAAAATAAGACTTACGTGAGATTATTTCCGCTACGTTCACTAAGATCCATAATCAAGATCCACATGTGGATTCGTGGATACTTTTTGCCTCTTAGATCCCTTAATGGAAATATTCAAATATGATAAAATTATTTTGTGTCGCCTTAACCGACCCATTTAGAGATTCATAAATAACAATTGATTACTATGCCACTTCGATCCACACATGTCTCAAGATGGAAATTATTCGCGCCGTTCACAAGGATCCATAATGAAGCTCCACATTCCGTCAGGATCCATAGGCTCCACATATGAATTAAAGTTGCGAAAAATTTATCACGGATCCACATATATAGATCCATATCTAAGAGGCGGAAAACGTATACACACGAGGAGACTCCTTGTATATCTTAGTGAACGGAGCGATTACATCTACGCTATCTCCCAGAAACTAAAAATTAAATAAGCATGAAAGTATCCTACGTCCCTTTTTGGGCTATTTAGTTAATTGATCAATAAAAAGATAAACAAAAATACTATTTTAACATATTTACAGCGTTAAAAACTTGACATATATATATTTTTTTTAATTGTCCTTTTTAAAGTTTTTTGTGTAAAGACATCATTCGGTAAGTACCTATCTAAACTCCATCTAGAAAACACTAAAATCACAATAAACTGACTACACACATATATCTAGATAAGTAATAAATATTAGGCCACTTGTAGGCAGGTTACATCCATACAAATATAGATTAGGAACAAAACTCCATAAGATTTATTTAACGCCTGTTCATATCACTCGTTGATTGATCTCAGTTAGTGTATAGGTTTATTGTTAATTAAGAACATGTATGTATTCACTAGAAACAACGCGCAACATGTTATTCAACATGTATAGGAACGATATGGAATGGAACAAAATGTTTAGCAATGTAAAACACAGAACAAAGACAAACTCCAAGACGCGCATCTCGTTGCGCGTTACTGGACGTTCATACAAAACTTTATTTAATAACGCAGCTGTACGAATAAAATCATAATTCGTAGTTTCTACGAAGTATGAAATTAGTCAACAATAAATACTATGTATATATAGGTATCTGGTAACACTACATTTTGTGCTTTCGGTAAAACTACTATCTTAGTAAAACTGGTTTTCACTTTGCTAGTATTGTATTAATTAGATGAAGCTCTTCCACGAAGGCATGCTTATTGTTTTCTTATTGACATTTGGAAACAATTGAGTTTTACTGAGATCGCGCTAGAAAACATTAACATGTATAGATTATATTTGTCGCGTAAAACAAGACATTGTTTTCATTTGACACAAGGTATTTCTCTCTAGAGAAAAAAAATCATAATTACCGCTTTAAATTTTTGCTTTATCGAGGATTTGTATCTTTAAAATAAATCGTATCAATACAAATTTTATTTCTAATATTTATGTAGCATCCATGTCATAGTGAAATTGAAAGTATTTTTTTTCCGTTTCAGAAAATTCGTTCAAGTATTTAAATATTGTCTTGTTCTGTTTGGCTCAATCGCATGCGAAACAAGGTCTCACTGTCCTACGCCCTCAGTCTAATATTTATCAAAGACGACTTCACTTTAAATATCAACATAATAAATACGGACGCTTTGCAAGTTAAGTTTCCAAATGTCAAATTAAAACATTTACCATAACAAGTTTCGATTGGCACCTTGATTGAAGCGAGGGGTGTGTTATATCAGTAGCATGAGCTTAAATTGCAATTTCTCTTTAAGGCCATTATTAATCACAATGTCATTCGATTTATTTGAACTATTAAACTAAACGCGTAAAATCACGTACCTATACTTACCAGGAGAGTTAATGACCTGCAAGCTGCAGCTTCATTAACTCTCCTGGCGAAAGCGAAGCCAAATGCGGGATTTTTAATGCCCCCAACTTTGAAACATCTTACCCTTGGCCCGCTTGGCTGACACCTAATGACCGATTGTACATGGTTAACAAGTTTTTATTTTTAATTAACATCTTTGAATTATAAAACGTATTGTTCTCCCGCTGTTTCTAAAGCCACGTCTGCTGTGAGTGTTATCCTTGAAACACTACACAAAAACACGAAACTTTTGCCTGTTAGTCGCCGTCGTCATATAAATACTGACAAAAATACCCATTGCTATAATCACAAGTTTCTGTATTTGATCAAAATGGCGATAATCCTCAATTCTCATGACACAGGCACAATTTATAACAACTATATTAAAATATGCTACCGTAAATCGAATACAATATTTTTTAGCATAGATGCGTTCACACATTACTTATTGTAACATTATACAATATTTATCTCCTACCACACATTAAAAATCAATCACATAGAGATATTTTTAGTTAGCATAATTTTTATTTTACACCATGGGGCCTTGGCGAAATATATAGTATTAGTAGTAAATGTTAAATGAAAACGTAACCCTGAAAAATCCGGAAGCGCAGAAAACAACATAGTATACTAACAAACGAATAATCTTACAAAATTACAAGGAAAGGAAAAACTAGACGCGGGATTCAAAGAAATATTTCTTTTCGTTGTAATTTTGTAAGACTTAGTATACTAAGTATTTGACATAAATCAAAAGTAGAAATATAGCACCCACAACATTGACCAGTTGCCCAAAACAATGCCTTGTTGAAAAATCAAAAAAATAATTTTATAAACAATCTTAACATTGATTCTGTATGTTTTTATTAATTTAAAGGTAAGGTGCTCGATCTAGTAGTACATATTTGTGCGAGTCAAAATATTTAAACCCAATGATGGTATTCGTGGATTTTATTTATAGTTTTTCAATACCTCGTTACTTTTTGCGGCGATACACAAAAAAACCTGTTGCGGAATATTTTGGAATCTTTTGTAGATAGGTAATGTTTGTAAAATATTTTATAAAATAGACTCAATAAACCCGCGACATTTCGGCAGGGTATGTAAAAGTCAGTATAGTCTAGAGCTGTCTAAAGTGGAACAAAGTGGAAGAATTGATCCGGAAGTTTGACCACCATGTGGGAATAGTAGCTAGGAAGATAAAGATGAAAAAATATGTAATGTATAAAGTAAATAAGTAGTTAAACAATAGCATATATTACCACAGATGACAGATTGGTGTACATTATAAAAGAATTCTCAAAATTTAAAGTTCTCTAAACTATGGTAATTTCATACAGAAATTATTGTGTTCATACTACAATCCACATTCGCGTAAAACTTATAATGGCATTTCTAAAAATAGGATTATTCTATTCAATTGTAGGTCATTTTACATCAGTTTAGAGTGCACCAAGTTACATGGCAACTAGCTCTGCGTAAAATGTACACGCAATGGAACAGGAATGTCGAATTCAAGGATCGGATGATCCTCTTAAGCAAGCTTTATTACGTTACTAATTTGGATTTGAGTGTGAGTGTGAACAGAATAAGAACTACATTGTTTGAATAATTTTAAATTTATGGAATTCTTTTTAATTGACACCATTACTTACTACTATACGAAAACTGCACCATTTTTGTGCACATTTCATAGTACAATATATTTATAAACCAGTTACTTTTCAGTACAAAACAATATGACCGAAATATAAAAATATATGCTCACAGATAAATGTTTATACTTCAACAAGATAAAAATTTTATTTAATTTTTTGAACGAGATTCCTAAATAGTTCTAGTAGGATATTACATGAATACAATGAATGAAATTATCATTCGAAACAAAATGATAGACCAGATGGAAGCATTTAGAAAAGTCTAAAAGATAAATAACTATTACATTTTTATTAGTTAGGCATCAGCGTAAGATTGGAAAAATTGTTGCAAAGATTTCAAAATAAAATGAATGATCACTCCCAGGTTTATGAGTTATTTTTATCATTCAACAGACTAACTGTACCTACTTTAAACTATTATGTGCAGATTAAAAACAGATCCGGAGAAAAAAATCTACATTCGAGGGAGTGTTAAGTAGATCAAATAAGATAATTAAAATATTACAACAACTCAGAATATGAAAGTAAAACGTAATAAGCCAAATAATAAAATTAACATTATTTATACGAACAATAGTCACAAATTGAAAATGTCAAACGCTGTGAAGAAATGTGTATTATATAAATATATTTTTATAGATACATAGTAATGATATAAACATAAAAAAAATAAGATGAACATAAAATACATTACAAAATGCAAATTGGCCAACGTAACAAGCAAAAATCTATATTCGAATAAGCTGCTCCATGAGAACGTTATTAGTACCGTACAACAAGTATAGAAAAACGCAATGCTTAAAGAAAAAGAGACTTTACATCGTAGTTACAAAACTATAAACAATATAATGCCTCTACAATACGACTGACCGTTCTTTTAATCTTGGCCGACCCGAACCTATGTTCATGGTATACTCTCCAAAATCCGAGCACAACATACGCTAGGAATCGTCTCAACGCGCTCCCTGTTGCCACAGTATTACAATGTACTCCCTAGTAAAACTTTGCTGTTGCTTTCTACATACAACACGCATTACGTACGAACTTCGTCCTATATGCTCCCCAATACATGAAAATATTGCAGACCGTGGGGCATCCTCCATGGGAATGCTTTCTAGGTATTACTTAATAGAATGTTCAATAACATTAACTTTAATAAAACACACCTATATAACCGACCTCTACCAACCCTGATCACCATCTACTCGTATCGATAATCTTTTCATTGAAACCATTCTAATAAGCCTAAACAAGATACAGACCTTTCCACTCACAAAGGCCTCCCATATTTTGAGTGTAGTTGCAAGTACTGCTGCCTACCCGAGCGATCATATTTTCTTGTTTTACTCTATGTAGCATGAGAGTTTGCACCCACACTAAGACGTAGTGTTCACGAGGCCTACTCTTATAAATGCGCATCAATAATTTAATGTGGAGGGAGGGTGCGCCTTCGTGAGTGAACTGGTCTGTACCTCAACTCTAAATTCGTGAAGAGTTAGGTATCCTACTGATTCCGAGTGTCGCAGCAGCATCAGGGTAAAGTGACCATGTACTTGCAGCGTTAATGAGGTGACAGGATACTACATTTCGAATCGATCCGACCTGTGTAATTTGCTCATATCCTTTTATTAGAAAATACCTGATCGTCTCCAAGAGTCTGAACAGATATTCCTGATTCATAGTTATTAATGTTCTTAACTATCAATTAATTTCAAACAAAATAAACGTCATCAAAATCGGTCTACTTTTTTGAGAGCTACAATGCTACAGACAATAATCGATACACTAAACGTATACATTACACATCAGTTTGAATCGGGGGTAAGAACATATTTTATACATCGGCACAATACCTTATAGCGAAGTTCACCTATAGCAATGACAGCAGAGGGGCTCCAGCCACTCTTATAAGTCAGTTGTACTGTCAAACCATTTTCGACTCTGTCTCTATCACTAAGTTAAGAGGCATTTTACATTTTAATGCGGTATACGAAGATTTTAAGCGCTTAATTTACTATCATAGGAAATATCTACAAGTTGTTTAATAATTGATAAAAATAGAATAATCTGTTCTCTTTTCAGTTAATGTACCAGATTTACAAACATAACATTAATTATTTTGTAGTGACCAATCTCCCGCACCTTGTTTTACGAATTAATGTACACATAGCCAACTTCAGAGTTCTATCTCTTGTATAAAGATTCATCAAATTAACTATAAAAAAAAAACTGTGCATCAGGCATATAATCCTGTTGACACATAGTGTACTAGAATATCGATAATTAATCGTCATTGTAGAAATAAAATAAAGATCTTGCGCCAATTTCCACGAATTATATCAGCAGTTTACCACGATATATTGCGTTTAATAAAGTGTAATTCCAAACAGATATTATATGAAAAGAAAGTTCATTCTTTAATTAATCTGATCTTTAATAAATTGTGCTATTAACTCCGTTTTGTTAGACAAGAAAATATATTTAACATAACTCGAAATGCTCATAAATTGAAATGTACAAGCGCGAGGCGATCAGTACCGCGCGAGCGCTCATCGAGGTAGGACCTGCGTTCGTTTTGCCTTGCTCTGACGTCTCGTACGCGGAACGCTTAGACGCAAGTTTATAGTGCGACCACAGAGTTTTGATCATGTCTTTATTTTTTTAAGTAACAAACTATACCTTATTTTTGTTGTCCATAATATAATTATTGTTGTCTTGTTAAGTAACTACATCTTTAGTTTCTGTTCATCCATTGTGTTAAAACAAGGTAACGTCACAATTATGCAGCCTTATACAGCGTTATTGGAAAAATGCTAACAACCTCAGAGGGTTGACTTCTTCTTTTTGGTCTGCTAGTTTTTATATAATTCTAGTTTAAATTAGTAACTCACTATAACTTTTGTTTTACAAGGATAAGATGACAGGCGAATAATCGATTTCCAATATTTTTGGATTCAGTTAATGTCTATAAGTGAACACAGCGACAACTTCAGCAGGAAATTAAACTACCTTCCTAATTTGTACAAAACGGCCTCGCGGCTTTTCCATCATTTGTACAAACCGGGATACCAGTTAACGGTCGATAGTCGTATTTACAAGTTTACCATAAAATCTGCGTAAGTGTTTTCTGCGTAAGTTTAAGTTTTGAAGCAATGATGGCTCAGTGGCATTGGCTATGGACTGCCGCGCAGCAGGTCCATGGTTCGAATCCCGCCCAGAGCTTGAGCTTCACAGCATGGTGGAAGGGCATTTTGCGAATGCCCGCCTGGCTATCGACCACCCTCTAGTAGAAAATCTGTCGCCAAGCACCTAACGGTGAGTTCCGGCAGCAGCTGTCCTTGAGAGCCAGTGAAATAACAGGCAAAAATGAGAATTAACAGGTATGTCTCAAGGTGATGGGCGCAGTGCAGTTCGTCACTTGTGATGAAATGCATCTGTTATAGGCAGAGGATACCGCTTAACATCAGGTGGGCCTCGCGCTTGTTCCATCACATTGACATAATAATATAAATAAATAAAAAGTCCGACTTTCATAATCCAAATGGTTTTCAAAAGGATGCATCCTTGCCCATACAAGAAAGAATCCATACTTTTCTGAGATAACGGAAGTATTTTGAATAATTTGATGAAATCTGAAACCAGCACAAATTACATTTTGGCCCCAAAATATTACGTCATTTCATATTAATCTCGTTACTACGTCAACAGTTATAAACCTAGAAAAACGCAATTTTGCATATGTATAAGTAATTTTTCGCTCGATACATTTTGCAACGCAAACACTTACCGATGCAAATTTGCGTATTAAATAATCTCGTAACTAATTTTAAACTTCTAAACCAAAATATCTGAAATAATACATGTGTATAAATTATATGTAAATAATAATATCAAAGAAGGACCAAAGCCCTTACACTATAAACACCGAGCTCGCCGGCGAGCTCGAGGCAAAAATAAAATCCCGATTAGTGTCTCTCCAAATAGTCACAGAGTAATATTCAATAGGGCCCATTTTCAACGGTACAACACTGCAGTTGTACCGGGGCATTTAGTTCCGATTCCCCCAATGTCTCTCGGCAGCGAGACAAGCCGAGGTCCGAACCACAGTGGTGCCCTTGAGCTCGCTGTCACCCCTCCCGATAATAGCGTAGCGTTTTCGGCGCTCGCAGGAGACGGAGGTATAAGGCGCTTTTCGCCTTATGCGCCCGTCTCAGGAGAAGTGCCTTCGGCACTTCTCCCTCCCGGGCTATAAGAGGGCCTCCCCTCGCCCAAACCCCGGTGGAACTGAACGTCCGTATAGCGGTAGTCAGCATCTATGTCCTCCATAAAAAAAAAAAGAAAAAAGGACCAAAGCCGTAGGTGGTATAGTTTTTCAGAAAAATATATTGCTCTCCAATACAGTTTTCCCGCCAAAGTTCTTAAAACAATTGGGTTGTTTTAATCTTGTTATTTTAAAATATTTGGCGTAAAAATCTGTAACAATTCATGGCTAAAGAACAATAGTAAATTATCATATTAAAAGAAGAATCGAAGTTCTAGGTGAGTCTAGTTACGAAAAAATAAAAATAGCAATTAAATTACTATTTCCCACCCTTTTTGTCGTGTGTTCAAACCCCATTTCCAGTATTTTTTTCTATAAAAAGGTGTATTATCATTTATTTTCCATAAAGGAAATAGTGAGCATAAGAGTATATAGTGAGGATTGCATTGGTATCAAGAAGTATTTATGTTGATTATAGATTGCATCAAAGATATTCGATTTAAAACAAAAAAACCTCAAAATTTGTAAATATATATTTACATATCGCTGTTTGGTCTACTCAAACTAAATGGATGAAATGTTATTTTTTTAAAGGTATAGGTGATATATTGTGGTGTGGGAATATGAGGGTGACATGTTTAAGTAATGGAAAACCAAAAACGTCATGGGACGTTTGTGGTTGGTACTGAGTTGTTTTCCGGATGCCCAGAAAAATAAACCTCAATCCTATGCATGGTCATTATGGCAGACAGTGTTAACGACTGGATATAGACTGTGTAGAGTGTGAACGAGGAAAATAGCAATTTTTGGAAAATTTAAAAGTAAGAGCTTTTAGTCCGCAGCTTTTAATCAATGCCGTTACGTCAAATATTTATATAATTTTAAGCCGTATAATTATTTAATTATTTAAGTTTATTGTTACAATAAATGAGTCAAACATATCTATTTTTTATTCATCGAGGATGAAATGTAAATATACGATTCACGATGTAGGTTGACTATTTAATGTACATGCCTACTTCTTTTCTATAACATTAGCAAGTAATCGACTAGAAATTGATTATTTACTCATGCCAATCACACAATTTTTAAATTCGCAACTTACATTTCTTTATTAATGAGTGCTAGTATCAAAATATGTTACTCACAGTCACGCTATTCCGTCGTCACTTCTTTCGCTTGTGTATGCGATGCGCTGGCATTTACCTAAACTTCAGTACCGTGATTTTGTGAAATGGCTCTTAAGTAATAATTGCCGATGATGGGCCGAGGGCGGCCGCGTAACTTATGCTAGTCAATCAAGGGATACTATGCATTGTAGTGATAGAGATAAAGTAGATATTGGTTCGACAACAAAGCCCATAACGGTGGTGTCATCCGTTGCCACTTCGATGTTAAATGAAACATTCCCACTACGTCGATGTCCCACGACACCGCTCTTCGCCTCTCAGTTCCACTACGCCGCGCGCGTTTATCGTTTGTACCACTACGTCGCTTTAATGCCAAGACACTATAGCCGCATGGTACCCGATTGGTTTTTGTATACGGCATTACGCACGAATTTCAGTCCGGCCAAGACAAAACGTAGGTATATATTTAACGACCATACCTCACACATACATAAATATAATATAAATATAATAAATAAGTATAGAAACATTTTATGTTATTTCATAAACAGTTATAATATGAGTACACCAATCCGCGACTTCAGCACAGCGTTCTTGCTCATACATTTCTATCAAAATGGACTTTTAACACGTATAATCGTAATAGCAATATAATTCACTTACATTCATGGAACAAACTGGCGTCCATGGATATAATAGTAGTATACCTACTACTATTATATATATGGACGCCATTTAGATTAATGATATTCCTATACGCAGTTTGACAAACTTTGTGAAAGTTTGTCAAACTACACGATCGCTGAGTAGAAAGCATTTCGGAAATCAACCCAAATCCTTAAAGTTTAACCAAACCAAAACAAACTTTACGTGTTTATCCATTTATTTGAACGTCTGCAGCTTGTTTTGATAAGTTTATTAAACAATATACGAGTTTGAAACGGTTGATCTTAATGATGAAAATTCAAAGCGTTTGTCAAACAAGTTTGAAGGCATTTTTTTTTTTATGGAAAGCCATTATCTTGTTTTTTTTTTTTTACTCTATTTTGATAAAAATGTGAAGACTGACAAAAGTTTGTTTAACATGATTGAACATTTACAGGGCACTTTATCTCTGTCTTTAAACATAATATAACTCCTATTTATAAGTATTTAACGGGACTTAATCGCGACAAAAACATTTATAAATTTATTTACCTCGTTGCGATTTACTAATAAATATGTGTTCAAGTAGCGAAAGTCTTAAAGTTACTATAATATAACTCCATTCGCACAACAGTTTTAATCGTTATAATATAACGTTTAAATCGTCTTTGTGTGAGCGAGAGTACTGTATATTTTTTTATTTGTACATACTATAACTATAAACATAAATATGTTTGTAATTTTCGTCTACAAAGACAGCTACGAGTAATGATCGAGGTCAATGACCGAATTTCTTTCAGCTCAACGTACGTGCTTTCATTGAATTCCCCATAACATTTTACTCACTATATTTTTATAGTTATGTCACATGTATCTAAATAACAATTGAGTTAAATATAATATCATACAATAACTAAGAAACGCCACATAGCCCAGCCGGAACGAGTTTCGACGCGTTTCGTTTCTACACAAAGCATCATCAGGATGTATTGACTAGAAGTCGCTAAACGTGAATATAACTGGTTATCTAATTCGAACACCTAACACGATTCCTTTAATTCAGATATTTATTAAAGGGATAAGCAAAAATAACTACCAGCGATTTTGAATTATATAGATGTTCAAATAAGATACTTATTTCCACAGTAAATGTGAGATAGCTTAATGATCAGAATCGTTTGTAACGTTCCCTCGGGGCATGTCTGAAGCGACTAGCCAACACTGGATAAATAACAATCATAATTTAAACCTTTTCCCTAACATTCAGAACTATATATTAACAATAGCGGTAGGTAACTTGGAACCTGTTTCTTTCGCATAAGCACCGTGTACGCACCGACCGCTCCAAACTAGAGGATCACCAACACTTCGTCGACAGAAGAACGACGTAACTACCAAATCGTCGTTTCGTAGGGATCGCCGCCTATACAATAACATAACCGAAATATTTAGTATTAGTTCTGCCAAAATGCTTCCTCTATGTATATCCTTCTCTTTCACGCAGAAGCATCATTCGTTAGAGCGAGAAACATTGATTGATGTGACTCGTCCCACCCCATGTAGAAAGAAGAGTGAGGAAGTTTACAAGCAATATATCTCGCTCTAGCAAATGGTGCTTCTGAGCAACAGATAAGGATAGAGATATGATGAAATTACGCTGTGTGCTGATTTAGTTGGCTGGGCTCTAAGGTCCGTATAACATTATCATATTTAAATATTTATAGACATATAAATAATTAATAGATTCGTGCGTTACTTTGCGGAAATCCATGTTTAACAATAAAAAATATTTAAAGAAGATATTAAATCAATATTTTAGACAAATATATAAGCATAAAATATGTAATTTTAGATATATATCTAATGGCAATTCCACCTTATTTTCCGTTTAGCCGACGTAACGCCATAAACGCCACGTAGCCAAACCTAAAGAATTTTCGACGCGTTTCGCTTCAACACTAAGAGTCAAGAGCTGGTGCTTAATTTAAATGTCAATGAAATGTTTATAGTGAAAAATGAAATTAAAAAACATTTAATATTAACTTATTTTTTTCTTATTTTTTTTTTGTATTATGACATCATATCTTGTTGGCTGAATGACCACAGACAAACTTGATCATACATAAATATTACATTATCATGTCTAGAATCACATAAATATATATGATTGTGTAATACGGACCAAAGAAGTTTGTGTAAAAAACAATACTATGTCGGGTATTTCCTCGAATTGGTGGTCGTTCCATAATCGTTTCGATAATTTCAACTGTCAAAACAGTTATTGACAATAATTATCAAAACAATCATAACTCTAAGGGCCTCTTTCATGACCTTCAAGTGTCAATTATTAACTTCCTGGTTAAAGTTACTCGGCGAATAAAAGTTACAATTATGGTTTTTCAGTTTCACACTACGAATAATAATGGAAAGAAATGTAATTCAAGCTCAAAAACAACAGAACGCAAACTATACCGCAGCGGGCGTGGCTTAAAAAGTGTACCGCGCGGCCCTGTCAGTTCGCCGCGTGGGCTCGAGTCATGCGGTTGTACCGCGGGAATTTTTGAACTGTATTTATAAATGTTCTTCTGCGTTGTTTAATTCTGCAAAAATACCATAGTTTAAAATAAAATGGTTGAAAAGCCATACGGATATAAAAAAACAGGAATACCTTTTATAAACGAGTAAAAAACACAACATTTTCGAAACCCATACTTGACTACCCTGGATAGTTTTATGCAACATGAGTTTTACATTACATCAAAAAATTACTTTGGAACATTGTTAGTCGTAGAACATTTTATATGAAAAGAATTCCCAATTTTTTTTTATGTTCTTAATTTTGTATGTCAAACATGTGCTAGAAATGTCATAAAATACTTTGAAAAAGGTCCTCAATTCTAATTTACTATTTGTGCTACTAATGACATTATAATATCCTAGAAGTAGGGCTTAGGTCTAACAAATGTAACACAGTGTCAATTGATGTCGCGTTTTTCAGTATTGATTTCATTTTGGGGATACAAACGACATAAAAATTACAAATAAGTTGATCTTAGGTCTTATAACTGTCATTCTAAAGATCTGTTTCTAGTTAACTATTTTATCATTTGTAGCCAAAATATAAAATTATAACAGATAAATACGACATCAACTGTCACATTGATAGTTGTCACACCTATGGCTGCGGTATTGTTAGTTCCAATAGGTATATATAATCCAACTACTTCATTTGGTACAATGGAATACTAGAATAATAGATCTGAGCATGCTGGGCACGCTGACAACTGGTAGAGGGCTGGAGTGTTTACACTGCCTGCAAGCCTGCAATGACAGCTAGGTTGACTAAATGCTTTCGTTGTGGTAGCTAAAACTATTTATTATAGATTGCAGCATTTTGATAAAATACATAACGCCAAAAAAAACTTGATGTACTTATTAATGTAATACACGCAATAAGATTATTTTAATTCAAATTTAATTGTAAATTATATCCAGATCAATATCAACTTGACTAAAAAAATGTACTTGAAATCCATTTCTACTCTTTTAGCGCATTATATATACCGACTTTTAAATTATAGAATATTATTTTCAAGAAAGTATTTTAGTAGTATTCCAATCTACTGAAATAAATTGCATGAAAAACCATAAATCAATTTTATTGAAAAAAGATGTAATAGGAAATGAATACGTAAACAAGCTAATATATTGTGGCATAACGCCATCCACGCGACTTTAAAGCTGGGACCGCACTACAGAGGTGCGGCGCGACGTGGTATCTGAGCGACCATCACTACCTAAAGCATTTACGGAGGTGCAGAGCAGTGCTGCAGCGAAGAATAAGTACTGCGTTCGTCCAAGTAGCGAAGAATAAGTAAGCGAAGTATTACTTATACTTCTTCGTACAAAACGTAAAAAAGTTCAATTAAATATACTTCTCGAACAATAATACTTCCGAACAGAAATCCATCTTCTATAAGTCATTCTAAATTCACCAGAAGCATAAAAATAAAAAACTAGGTACTTGTACCTAGAGACAATAACGTTTACGGCAAAAGAATCTCTCAATTCATTATTTCTCACCTCATTAATAATCTGCCGTGTACAATTAAAGATAAAATCACAGAAAAAAATATTAAATACATTCTAAAAAAATATTTAGTAACATAATTTTATAGCTATATAAAATGGAACATTCTTTGTAGTGCGTAAGCGCAAACAAAATCAATTTCACTGATACACGTCAAACAGCCGTCACACAACTGGGCCGCTACTACGACAAAGTTTCGTTTTTTGTGTTTAGAACGACACTTTACACAACGAATATGCGTTACGAAGTTTGTTGCTTGATATAGTCAATGGTGGACTGCAACGTTCTATACAAACCTTGCCCGCTATGGGATCTCTCATAATACTCTGAAAACGCTGGTATGCATGCCTCAATAAATTTTAAGTCTTAAAACAGAGAAGTTAAGGAACATTTTCACAAGGTAAGAGTCTGAGAGTCCTAGTTATGGATCAGCGAGAGGTGTCTCTACTGTTCTAGGAAATACAGGTTAGATATTTAGGATTTAAGTTTATGTTCTAGAAACGGCGTGGCTTCGGCTGCACTAGGTTCTCCATAGGTGTTTATATCCTCATTATTAATTGTGTTCTTTCTGCATATTTAGAACTCGACTTATAGGCAAACAAATAAATTATATTTATATTATTTCATATTTGGGAAATGTACAAACCATACGAAAGCAATCAAAAAAAGGATATTCAAAATCTACACAGGTAAATGCTTGCAAGTCTATGCTACGAACGAGTTTAAACATAAGTAAGCCAATACGTGTTTTGCGGATACCTTCCTTTCGGACCCGAAGTTCGATACTTCGACGAATTAGAGTACTGGTTCGTATTAGTTGTATGCTCAGTGGGTAGCTGCTTACTGCACATACAATAAAATAACTCATTGAGCGCCTGAGATAATAGCTATTTGTGTGTGCAAAAGTCATGCTTGACTCTAAAATCTAGGTCTATATAAAATCTATCTTTTTACTGTTTTGTTTAGTTTTGTTATTTTGTTCGTTATTTGGCTGTGTACGTAACACATTGTAAGATATAGTGTGATAATATATACCTATTTTTATCGAGACTTCAATGTCTAGACAAACCTAACATAAGTTTTACGACATTACTGACAGAAAGCATCATGTTATTATAATTTTTTTGATAATAAATTACAAAATAATGCGCCTTTTTCGTTCACTATAGCAATGCAGCGTAGAAGGACGGTTCTTTCAACTAATTGCAAAAATTCCAAGTGGATGAAGTCGTCGAAGGAGAAAGAATCGTGGTGTTTTTCATAAAGGCAAATAGAGCTGAAAAATTAAAAATACTTCTATTTGGGTGAAAGAAACCTAATTCTCGTTTGTAAAAAAACTATTTTCCACGACTCTTCAGAGATAATAATCGATTTCACACAAATGTTTGAACGTAAAATAAGGTCTTATGAATTTCAAAATTACAAATAAATAATCTTTTGAATTGTTGAAACGTGGGCGGATCGTGAAATAATGATAATTTATTACACCGCGTCTCTCTGGTGGTACCGCAAGATATAGTGCGGTTTACGCCATTAATAAATCCATACAAATTAATATTTTTCGAGCCGCGCCGCTTCGCTGCAATGCTGTGCCGCAGTAGTGGGGTTTGGCCCTAGGCAATGACGGCAGTGACAACATCACCTTGACGCGACCAATCAGATGCGATCATTTCTAAGCGCCAAATCAATTAACCAATCAAATTGAATTTGGAAAATAGTGCGTGTTTTGTTACTTGTGAAGTTGATGAGTCCGAAATCAAAGCGGTCACTGTATCAGAGTTATACTTCTTTACATTATTTATTCGTAGGTTTCACAATAGAAAACAGACTTCTGATTAACAACTCGATGGTTACTTGAAGGATCTTCGAAGTCAATTCAAATATTCATACAAAATCAGTCAACAACGTCACTCATTCATTCGGTAAAAATTCGTCGTTTTTAATCAATATGGATATTTAAAATATTTAATCAATATTTGCAATACCAACCTTTTTTTAAACCTAGCCAGATGAACCAAGAAGTAAGTTAGTGGTCACTTTAACTGTGGGTTAGCACTACGGTTACTTGAGACTTAGGACCTGTTTTAGAATGTTCGAGTAAGTTCCAGTTGTACTACCCAGAACATAAAATAATTGAATGATAAAAATGACAGTTAACATTTATTTATTTATTTATTAATAATAACAATAGCTAACTTACAGTATTAAACCAAAGTGCTAACTATTTTAGATTCATAAACATGCAGCGCGTTTCAAGCTTTAACCGATGGATAGGCTAAATCGATGACTGTGAAACGCAAATATAGTGTTTTATTTATTAAATATGTCCTGGGTAGTATAACCGGAACTTACTCGAACATTCTGAAACAGGTCCTAAAAATGACAATTAGCCTACTCGAGACTTTACTTGAAGGTCGTGAAAGAGGCCCTATGAGTCAGTAGCCTAAATGAATATTTTGTTTACTATTTCAGTTATAAATAACGCCCATAGCTTGTGCTCTAAGTCCGTCATTGGCCGCCATTTTGACAGAACGATCACTAAATATTCGGTTTAAACTACTACATATATCCATTACATATATTTAGCGAGAACCTATCAGACTCGTCAAGGGTGAACTGGCCGACCCGTTCTCCATACAAACATCGTAGGGTGATCACTCCCTTACTTGAGGATTTAGGTCAAAAATAAAGTATTATACCGATTGATATCGTCATTATCTAGGATATGATGCCGCAATTTTAATAAAATAATTAACTTGAGAATTATGAGCCTAGAAACATTTTCATATAAAGTTTTGTCTCACAACTTACAACTTAATTATCTTTTCAAAATTTTGGCATCATACAAGCGTAGATAATGACGATATCAATCGAAATTGTGCTTTATTTTGGACCTAAATCCTCAAGTAAGGGAGTGATCACCCTACGACGTTTGTATGGAGAAGTGACCGGCCAGTTCAACTTTAATAGTGAGGTGAGTAGGTATCACCGCGGGGAGTATGTCGCCTAAGTGTTTGGTATCGAGTGCAGCGCCCGGCGTCGTGTCGCGCGGCGCGCCCTCCGCCGGCATCAACTGCGCTTGTCTGCGTCGCCGGCCGACATGCTCGCGAGCTTGTTGGCCGACTCGCTCGCCGGCGCGCTCCGCAGGAACAGCTTGAGCGCGCCCGCAGACATCAGGTAGAACCAGTACAGCTGAGGGAGCAGCAGGACGCAGATGGATATCTTGCAGCCGGTTGGTAGAGATTGTACGGCCTGGAAGCGGTGGTCAAAATAAGTCATCTTATTTTCCATTACTCAAAATAAATAGGTAATAATTATAACATGTTGACAATTATGAAAACTATGGCATTTTTTTTCTTGGGAATATTTATTATTTTATAAGAGACGATTTAATAGAGATCGGCCGAACATAGGTTTCGCCGAATACGAACATTCGGCCGAATGTTCGGTAAAGCTTTTACCGAACAGAAAAGCCGAATGTACGACATAATCGATTACCTTACGTAAACAATACAGATCTGAACTTGTTCACGCAAAGCGCGTGTATGGGCTTCGGACCCTGCCGCCCGCTCCACGTTGTACCTTCGATGTTGTTATTGCATCATCTGTACTGTATCAGCCGGATTGTCCACTGCTGAACACAGCCTCCCCAATTCAGGGGGGATTTGGCATAATCCCCATGCTTGGTAGGCGTTCGGTATTTTGCCTTTAGTCGCCTCTTACGATACCCACAGGTAGCAATGGGCCTCCCATTGACATTCTAGCCGGACACCCCACGATTCTATGTATCATCTAGTAAGAAGTAAATCTTAACCGCGTGCGTTTATTTTGGTTATTTTTATTTATAAAGTACATTTGAATAGTTTAGTTTTGTTACTGAGTGATTTAAAATTAGTGAAAGAAGGAGATCGAGTATATGTGTATCGAGTATAGACTTATTTTCGGGAATGTAAAGGAAATTGTAGTAAAGCCAAATGTACGATTTGCGGAAAAATACTTTCAAGGGGAAGCAGCGGCGAAAGGTTTCATCTTCAGCTTCGAGCAATCACATAAAATTTAAGTATACTACGGAATTTACTTTTTCTATACATATATGAGGTAAGTTTGTTTACATATGTAAATAGGAATTTGTTTGAGGCTTTTAAAAGCGATCGCTATAAAAACAAAGTCGCCGAGTTCCCACATACGTCTGCATTGTTTGGTAAAAGCTTATTTGGTATGGCTCCAAAGTTATTCAACCACATACCAAAATCGATATTAGATTCTGATTGCGTTACTACCTTTAAGAAAAGACTTCATACTTTTCTAGTTAATAAAAGTTATTACACAGTTAACGAATATTTGGATGACCGTTATAATTAGTGTTCATGTTTTTAATCTTGTTAGAACTGATAAAAGTGAAGTTCAAATTGACATAATATATTTTTTAATCTATGCTTATTGCTGTGATAAAATATCTATCATTGACACTGTGAATTGACATTTATATGTAATGAAATGACTAATGTAACTTAATATAGTAATTTAATTTATCTGGGTCATATTTTAATGTATAATAAATAATGTATGTTAATATTGTAATAATAATCTGATATAACTTCAATTTTACTAACTTTTGCATACCATAAAGGTGGAATATGGAGAACTTTGTATAATTAAGAACTTGTTTACTACCCATGTTCATGCAATAAATATATTTGAATTTGATTTTGAATTACTAGACTCGTAAGACCAGTTCCAAAATTCTCTAAATGACGAGACGATGATGCCGCCTGGGGCTGCACATGACATTCAACCTTCTACCAGTGGTGCTCAACCTGCAAATCCTAAAACTTTCTCAACCACTCTAGAAGACAATTACCACATAAAAATAAAATATAGGACACATTTAACACCATGATATAATATAACTAATGAGCAATCATATACGGCCGTAAAAACTTTGAGTACCCTTTGTCGAATACGAATTTTCGGCAAACCTGCCGAATGCCGAATAAACTAATATTCGGCTCAACCCTACATTTTTATGTGTTATTAATTAAAATTGCTTTCATTATTAAATAAATCTCATACACGATGTCGGGAAATCATTCGGTAACATTAAGTCATGCCTCTGACTACCTGACTCCATCATTAAACTAATATTATTACTCTCGTTAGTAGAAGGCATATACAAAATGAAAGTAGAGTCGAGTGAGGTGGTCACCCTTGGAAGACCGTTGACGTTGATTGGTCAGCTGCTCACCTGCCAGTAGGAGAGACGAAGTTCCCGACTGTACAAGAGACAGACGTAGGGCAGCGAGGCGACCCTGCAGAAGAAGAAGGTGACCAGCATGAGCAGCCCGTTGAGCAGGTACAGCCTGGAGGCCTTCAGCCGCAGCCGCGCGAGGATCCCGCGGAGAGAGACGAACGGCGTCGACAGTTCCATCAGGTATACGAACCCGAACGTGCAGTCGCCCAGCTCGCCGCGGAGGTACTGGGGACAGACAAATGATAAACTTTAACCTGTTAGACAAATCGATCAAGTAGCATTATGTCAAACATGAAAATGTCAAGTTGCCAGAATAGTGTAATGTCAAAGACATCAAAGCAAAACGGCCAAGCAGGCAGTTCACCATAATGTCAAGGATGCATACTTATGTATAATCATACTTATGACAAAAATCATAATAAAATAATATGACATACCTGCTTAGTCTCAAAATGCCTTTTATTGCTAGTCAATAGCGAAAGTCAATATTCATTTATGCGTGCAGGGAACAGGAAGAAATTTCATAAACAAATTTCGTATGCTCCAAACCTATGTCGACTCAATGATATTTTTTGCACAAAATCTAGTTCAACTATACACACGCCCCTGTCATTTCTTTTTAGGGTACCGTACCCCCAAGGGTAAAGACGGGACCCTATTACTAAGACTTCACTGTCTGTCTTTCTGTCTGTCACGAGGCTGTATCTCATGAGCTACCATTTAACTAAATTTTCACACATGATGTATTTCTGTTGCCGCTATAACAACAAATACTAAAAATAACCAAGTGAAGGTCGGACTCCCTTATGGTTCTCGATCTCTGTAAAAAATATTATTATTATATATTTTTCTGTATTGATGCGGAACGTGAATCAGTTGCCAATCAGGCAGAATAACTTGGGATCCTATATATCTCGTACTTCGCCTTCACAAGTTCATTTTAGGTTATGGAGGTAGCCAATCTATAGTCAAGACAATAGACAACTAACAGTGTGTTCTAGCAGCTGTGCTTATTCTAGCTTGTTAATATATTCGACCAACGCAACGTCTGGCGCTCACCCCTGCCCGTGTTTCGAAGAACACGCTGCGAGTTTTATGATCATAACGAGAGTATAGTACCACCAACTTAACTGTGCAGTTCGCGAGGGCGCGGCTGATCAAGGAAATCAAATACAAACTGTAACAATTTGAAGGAATGTTGTAGTTCTTTTTTCTGCCACCTGAACAGATAAGTTGGTGGGTCTGTAAGCGTGTGGCGCCATCTAGTTTTATACGACGACAACTTACCACAATAACAAGGAAGCCGAATCCCCCAATGAACAGGTGATGGAACAGGATGACCGGCTCGTGTCTGCAGTAGTCCAAGAAGGAAGTGCCCACTGGTTTCTTCCCGTTGGTTCCGTCGCCTGAGGACAGCGCTGGAGTGCCGTTCTTGGCGCGTTGAATCTTACTTTTGATGTAGTTAATGTTATCTTTGGCGTTCATTTCGATGTGAACCTGGAAAGGGAAAACATTAACTTTTACTCTTTTTTTAATTCTTTGTAAAAATCAGTAGTTTGACTATATTACACTTGTTGAAGCGCTCGTAGTGAAGTTTGCTAAGTTATTCTTAATAAGTTGGCATCGTCAGGACCACTATGTCCTAATTATGAATGAAATTCTATTGTTATCAATATCGCCGATGCCAATGGGTTCACCGATCAGCAAAGTTAAGCAACGCCCGCTGCGGTCATGACTTGGATGGGTGATCGCTAGTGACATTACTACTGAGCGTGCACGTGCTTCGGAGGGTACGTTAAGCTGTCGGTCTCGGTTGTTGTCTTAGGATGGCAGTCGCTATAGCATGGTGGTTAGCATTTAGCGAATACCCGCCTGGCTAGCTACTATACCCTCAAGTAGAAAATCTGTCGCCAAACACTTAACGGTGTATTCTATGTAGCTGTCCGTGAGAGCCAGTAAATCTAGGTTAGCTTGAACAACATCTTCGACCACATCATCACTTACAATCAGGTGAGATTGTAGCAAAAGGCTAACCAACAGGCAATACAAAAAAAATATTAAAAATATATTCAGAGGCAGTTTATTTTTTATTTAATTGTGAATGTTTAAGCTTGTTTGCTAATGGCGTAAAGCAAAAAATACAGGACTCTAAAAAGCATGTTTACCACCTCCGACAATTTCATTACGAATTCATTTAGTGGAAGTCTATCTAAAATTTATGAAACAAAAAATGGGAATATATTTTACATCTACGCATTTCACGTTACGAGTATCATTAGTAATCACAGTATAAAACTGGCAAATTGCGAGTTGGGTTCGTTCTTTAAGATTGAACTGACCGGTCACTTCTCCATACAAACGTCGTAGGGTGATCACTCCCTTATTTGAGGATTTAGGTTCAAAATAAAGCATAATACCGATTGATCACGTCATTATTTAGGCTTGTATGATGCCAAAATTTTTAAAAAATAGTTAAGTTGTAAGTTATGAGCCTCGAAAACTTTATATGAAAATGTTTCGAGGCTCATAATTCTCAAGTTATAATATATAATATTTTATTAATATTTCCGCATCATACAAGCCTAGATATTGACGAGATCTATTGGTATTGTGCTTTGTTTTGGACCTAAATCCTCAAAAAAGGGAGTGATCACCCTACGACGTTTGTATGGAGAACGGGCCGGCCAGTTCACCCTTAATTTTTTTATTGAATGCCTGTTGCAATACGTTACCCTATTGCAACAGGCATTCAATAAAAAAATATTGTTGGTTTTGATCTCAACTTCAAAACTACATTACAAATCGGCGTTTTCAGCACTTGTTGACTAAATTGAGGATATGGTACACAATTCACTAAAATTAGAGATTTCTTACTACTTTAGATGTTTATACGACTGCCCAAAAAAGGAGTGTTATGTTTTCAGGGTTCGTGCAAATATGTAAAACTGCTTAAGCAATATTAATGTATGAGATATCGTTAGATTTGTCTTGATAGCGCAAGTGACACTACATTCTAAGTACATAATACATAAAAGAAACTGGCGGATTTGAATGCTATATTGGGAGATTTTTTTTTCCATACCCATAGATTGGGGTATCAAATGAAGGGCTTTTAAAAACGATTACATAAATATATATATACCTTGCAGTATTAATTTCAATTTAACGATAAAACGCTTAACAATAATAAATAATTTGCAGTCGGGTTTTTGATTTTTTTTTATTAATTTATTTGCTATATCTAATATTTAAAAAAAAATATGAAGGCCCTAATATATAAATTTCTTTATCTACATCTACACTAATATTATGAAGAGGAAAGATTTGTATATTTGTATGTATCAATAAACTTAAAAACTACTGGTACTAAAAAATATTTTACCATTGGAATCCTACATTATCCCTGATGAACATAGTAGGTACTATAGAATATTTACAAAAAAGGTGATTATTAATGAATTTTTTGTTAAAAACCCTTGCGAGGGAGAAGCCGCTAGTACAATATAAATGATGAATAACATATTTTTGTAATCTACTCAACAAACTCTAGACGATAAAACTCCGCATATTAGATACAAACAAATAATTTCGTCTACCTTCTCTAGTATTGGCCCCGTCTTAACATAATTTGACAGTAGTGTTTGCTCACTACTACTTCGAGGCAGAATATCTTGAGGTGGAACCTACCAAAACGGACACTTATACAATACATTTTTTTTTTCCAAACTAGCTTTCCTGCCGCGGCTCAGCCCGCGGGTATATCGGTTATCGCACAAAACCATTTACCTCATTTTGCGCAGTTGGCTAAAAACTATCCTATTTCCTTCCCCGTGTCTCAAACTATTTCCATACCAAATTTCATTCTAATTGGTCCAGTAGTTTCAGAGCCTATTCGATGCAAACAAACAATCAAATCTTTCCTCTTTATTATATTAGTTTAGATAAGTATAATAGTGTACAATTGTACGGCGCTCTCCGTACATAAGAAAATGATACGCAGAGTGAGGGAATAAATGGTACTTTAATATCCCAAACTAAGCTATGGTAAATGGTATGGTTGGTGAATACACGCGGATGGTACGGTGTCCGATTGTGCACTGGTGCCGCGGTTTGTGGCATTAATGCGTAAACCGCTGACCGCGCGCAATGTACAATGTTTACATCATACAACAATGATTCTCCGAACTTAACTGAGATTCATTGGCATACGCAAGTCTTGAGTCCCAAATTAAGCCGACACTTAACTAACGAGAATTATCACCCAGTCTACTTGAGAACGGTAGCCATGGCTAAGTTGTATATAGAATGTGTTGATGAGATGAGTGAAGCAGAAGTGCGGGAGCAAGGCAGAGTAGAGTAGAGAGAGTTGACTCACCACGTACATGGACCAGATGTCGTAGAAGAAGTAGGCGGCCCCGAACCACGCGTAGGCCTCCGACATGTAGTGCGAGGAGCGCATGAAGTCCCGAGTGCAGGACCACGCGCACACCACGCCGCCCGTCACGCAGCAGAACGCGGCCTGCACGCCCGACACCACCCTGCCGATGCAGCTCATATTTTGAAGCAATGATGGCTCAGTGGCATTAGCTATGGACTGCCATGCAGCAAGGTCCATGGTTCGAATCCCGCCGCGGGCTTCAGCTTCACCGCATGGTGGAAGGGCATTTTGGGAATGCCCGCCTGGCTAGCGACCACCCTCAAGTAGAAAATCTGTCGCCAAGCACCTTAAAGTGTATTCCGGCAGCAGTCCTTGAGAGCCAGTAAAATTACAGGCACATGAGACTTAACAACTGTACGTCTCAGTGTGACGGACGCAGTGCAATTCGTCGTTGACGAAATGCACCTGTTATAGGCAGAGTTTAGTCCACTTAACATCAGGTGGGACTCGGGCTTGTTCTGTCACAATAACATAAAAAAGAAGTATACCGCCTTACATTACTATCGCCATCATCTTTCTGCCTACATTATTCAACGTATACTGTGCGGATGTGTTATCTTTTTTTTCATTTAGGTAAGGAGATAAGCTTTTCGGTACTTGTGAACCAAACGCTTCTCAAACGACACAAAAACATATTGTATACAGCTTTGGTTTTGCTTTTATGAACAGCCGGCTTCTGGCCGCCCAACCTCCGTATTTTTTTATATATGAATAGTAAGTGAAAATAGAAAGTGGCTATAATGAATTTATATACAAGGGGTGTGTAAAAACCCGGGTTTTAAAAAGAACCCGGGTTTTTACACACCCCTTGTATATAAATTCATTATAGCCTTTATGAAATGAAATGAATATAACTCACTAAAAATAGAGTATAACATAGGTCTTAGGTGTTTAAATTTAGCTCTTCTATTTTGCCGTTATTCGGCATGTGAATTTGGCCTTATAGGAATAATTCCATTCAAAATAAAAATCACTTAAAAAATTATAAAATGGATGGAATTTATACAATTGAAAATATCAAATTCAAAATTAATAATAAAAATAATGGTTTTAAACATGTCATATTTTTTTTCAGCTATGTCAGACTATACAATTAAATTAAAGAAATTAAATTTATTGTCATTAGAAAAAAATATATGTTATGGGTATAGAATATCAATTATTTTTAAAGCCTTAAGAAGTCTTTAAGGCAGTAAAACCTTTTTTCTAATAACCATGTCTTCAGTTTCTTTTTAAACATTACGTATGGGAGCTCTTTTAGCGACAGTGGTAATTTATTGTAGACAGCGATACACTTTAGTGTTAAATTGTCCCTTACGTAGTAATAACATACTGTACCGAACCTCGTGAGTGGAACACGGGTAGGACAAAGACAAAATACATAGTAAATGCTTTAAGGCAATGCCAATCAACGCTTTGTTGATAACACAACATGATAATGATATCGATGCACTATCACCGAAATGCATTAATGAATCGAAGACTGTTCTCTTGACATTGTTCTGACCTTAGACGGTAATAGCAAACAGAGACAGATATACTTAATGTAATCATACAAATAGGTTATCGTGTTGTGTTCGCTATATTTCACTTAGATCCATTGTTCTCTGTAATCAATAACCAATATCTTCTTCCTACCCTTACCTCGATTCAGGCGAGTCAGTCGTGTCTGTCAGTACACTATGTTTTCTCTAATAACACAAGAATGTTGTCTAAAAAGTTATACAGCCTAAACACCATTGCATGGTACCACCCTCGGGTAGCAAACTTGTCACCAAGCACCTAAAGGTGTGTTTCGGCAGGTATCCTTGAGAGCCAGTAATTCTACGTTTAGGCTGTTAGCACCACATCATCACTTACCATCAGGTGAGATTGTAATCAAAGGCTACTGTACTGTATCAGCCGGATTGTTCACTCCTGAACAGAGCCTCTCCCATTTAGAAGTTTTGTCCTAGGCATCCAAGTGTAAGATGTCACTTCTTCAGAGGGCGCTGCTTAGACCTTATGGTATTAATCCTTTCGCAACCTCCGATCCCCACAGAAAGATACGGGGGGAGGGGAGTAATTCTAGCCCTGCACCCCACGGGGCCATGGCTTGGCTACACTATTCATTTAAAAACCATATGCGAGCTAAGGTAAGGTTCTGCGTCGCAACGACCCATGAAAGACAAATTGGCTGTTTCAATATACGTTGTTTATATAGAATATAATATACATACATAATTTACAGATGTTTAAAATTCCAACCTAGTTTGGTAAAAGGATATATCTCATAACAAAAAGTATCTACAATTTACAACTTTGGTCCCTATCATTTATTTTTATAACAAATTATAATCAAAAATTAGCACCTACCCTATTCCAAGAGCTCAAAAAAATCTAGACTATGAAACATCACAAGACTATGATTTTAATTTATTTAGCCAATTTTTCATATATAAAAAATTATTAAATTTATGATTCAATATTTGGTTCTTATACAACGTCCCACATAATATCAAAACAACAGGTTTGTAACTCATTCGGTTTACGAGCTAGAGACCCGTGACATGCCGACAGTCATACATACAGATAGGAGAGTGACGTCATAATAACGTTAGCGTCAGCGCTCAGCACTTTTTTGTAGCCTCAAGAAAAAGTAACATTAAGCGTAACGTTGTTTATGAAGTCCACAAGCATCGTACGAGTATCTACATGTTTCAAAAGCGCACGCGCTTGCTTTGTTTAAAGCTACTTCACAATAGTTTATTTATTTATTTCTTAGGAAGACCAACAGTATTACAAATAACTTATAAATAACTAATAGCAACAGATAACCAATTATAGGTCCTCACGGATAGCTATCTTCTAAATAACATTCAAGTAATGAACACCAGAATACAACGAAGTCTAAACATTATGCTTATAATTAAATTCAAACAGTTAGTCGAAGAACTCTCCGCTCAACAACTGCCTAACCGATGCAATGCTTGTAAAAAATAAGTCTAGGCCAACTCTCTTGTCTATCTCATTGAAATTGAAGCTTACACGTAACAATTAGGAATTTTGGCTGTAGTTAGATTTAGCTAGAGGAACATGTACAAGAGGATTGAATCGCAACGCCAATTCAGAAGGCGTATTTAGTTTTACTATGCTTAGTAGCTCGGGACAATCTATTAGGTTAGAGGTAATTTTTAATAGAAAAGTAACATCTGCTATCTTTCTCCTTTTTGAGAGAGGAAACAAATGAAATTGCATACAGTAAGATAGTCATCAGAACTGTATGGAATTTTGTTGATTGAAACGAAAACATAAATGACCATATGCATATATTATCAGCGCAGCGCTTATACCGTCTGCACTGCGCTTACATCGTCAGCACTATTCACTTAGTAATAACGAGAGTAACTGAACACTTAACCTAATGTCCACTCACTTGTTGATGATATCGAGCACCTCTCCACAGCTGAGTGCGTATTTCCTTTTAAAACGTGCGCCCACGTTGGTGTTCAGCGCTAGCATCGTCAGCACTTCAAAAAGGGTCATGAAGTACACGAAGCCGAGCATTGTCAACGCACCGCCGCGTTTCACTGAGATTCTGAAATTAGATCAAGAAATACATATAATTATTTTTAATAGTACTGATTATATTTAATAGTACTGATCATTATTTTAAGGTTTTAAGAAACGCTAGTACCGTAGCTTGTCCAGTCATACTTAGCCTAATAATTATGTCAAGAAACGTCCACTGCAGTCATTACTTGGATGGGTGACCGCTAGTGACATTTAGTAATGCCTCTGAGCGTCATCGTGATTCGGAGGGCACGTTATCGACGGTCCTGGTTGTTGTCTTAGGATGGCAATCGTTATAGCATGGCAGTAGGGCATTTTGCGAATGCCCACCTGGTTAGCGACCAACCTTAAGTAGAGAATCTGTCGCCAAGGACCTAGCGGTGTGTTCCGGCAGCTATCCTTGGGAGCAGCCTGAACCACATCTTCGACCACATAATCACTTACCATCAGGTGAGATAGTGGTCAAAGGCTACATTATAAGGTATAAAAAAACAAGAAGAATTGTGACTCCAGCCAGAATTAATTAGAGATCCAATCATGAAGAAGAATCAATCATGGTTTGGTCAGGAATATTTTTTCGTGCGCGGTCCGATCTTTTTTCGATAAGAGTCTGCATAACTACAATAAGATACCGGGACGTACTCGTTTACCAAGTGATCAAGCGATACATAATAAGTTAAAATATAGAACGGCGCACGATCCAATAGGCGCCAAAAACTGTCCCTTTGAAAATGACATACTATCCCTTTCAACAGTTCGGCAAGCACGTGGAACGTGAAAGGGCCAGTATGGAAAGAGCATGGTGATTTATCACGGAAAAAAATACGGTATTGTTTTCATAATTACCGTCATCATATAATGAAAGCAATTAGAAAATATATATAGAATAACCTAACTGCATGACATGCCTTTTCTTACCTACTTATAAGATCATCGCTTACCATCAGACGAGAATGTGGACAAAGGCTAGACTATTGGCAGCAAATAAATTCACCCTCTTATGAAACCTACTCATTGTCCAGCAATTCTCCAACAATCTGCCTATAGATATAAGTACTGGACAGTAAACAATTCCAACTGCCCTCCTGACACGTTACACTTGAAACAGAGCACCGGTTGAGGGCACATCGAGGCTACCGTTACAAAACGTTACTCAATCCATTAGCAGGTGGAAGCTAACTGCACGCAACCACGTGTGTACGACACTTATGGGCGGTGAACACGCAATCTCACGCCTTACGTCCTCAGACCAAATAAAAAGGTTAAGATAGAACTTTGCGAACAGCGAAGTGGGACCGGTTTTTAAACATTTTTATACAATCTCATTCGGTAATATTCTAATTATGAAATGAGATACAGACTTTTATTGGCATATTTTATTTACATACTTCTTTTAGAAAATTAAAAAGTTAAATTAATGCATTATTCTCCTAACAAAACAATGCTTTAAAACATTTTTTTAATTATTAAAGTACAATGTGTCCCGACCAAGGAGGTTTCAATTCAATTTAAGTACACATTATCTGTGGTGAGCGCTGGTTCCGAGCTATAGACCAATAACAGACTTTTTCCATTTTGGCGCTATTTCGTACATACGAATTTGAGTAATATTTTGTTAAATAAAAATTTTATATAATGTAGCTACCTATAGCCATGAGATTAAATAAAGTAGTGTATGCAACTGCATATAATTAAGTATTTAAACACTCATGTTTTAATACCCTCTATTATATGACTGGTGCATAAACTACTATTATTGCTGATAGGCTAGCCTTTGACCACTACCTCACTCACCTGATGGTAGGTGATGATGTGATCAAAGATATGTTTCAGGCTAACCTATTACTGGCTCTCAAGGACAGCTGCCGGAACACACTGTTAGGTGCTTGGCGACAGATTTTCTTTTTGAGAGGTAGCCAGGTGGGCATTCGCTAAATGCCCTATCACCATGCTGTAACAAATGCCATCCTTATAAAACAAGCGAGACCGGCGGCTTACGTGTCCTCCGAAGCACGTGCACCCTCAGCAGTAATGCTACTAGCGGTCACCTATACAAGTCATGACCGCAGGACGTTGCCTAACTTAGTCGATCGGTTAAGAAAGACTACGATACGAGCGCTTCAAAAGTGGCGGCCCCACTTAGGGCGGGATAAGGACCGGAAGAAAAGCAATAGCTCTTTTCAAGTTCGAACAGCTCTAGAAACTGAAACACCATTCCGCAGAACCGTGACAAAGCAATGATAATGAACTGATAAGCGTAGAGAGCAATGCTCGTTGTGTTTACCTCAAACGCGGCAATGAGAACATTGTTATCATAATAATCAAGGACATAAGCACTCAAAGCACCCAAGTTACTCGCGTTTAGAACACTGCTGCAATTGTTCTAAATGTGATATTCGATGGCGTGATTCATCAAAATTATTATAACCATTAATTACAGTCCGCGTCATTTCCGCTTTAAAATGTCTAAACTAGGCGAAAATAATAACGTGGTAAGCTATAGAAAAAAGTGTTCAACATTCGTGTACTGTATTCAAAAAGTTTTACTTGTTCGAGTAATTACCGTTCTGTTCCAAACTGCTTTTCACTTGCTCTTCATCATCACAGCTGTAGGATACGTATACGAAACGTATGTATTTATATGTAAACATAGCATAATTAGGTATATATTGTATAGTATTATTGTATGTATGTAAGAGTATATAATTATATTAAGTATTTTGCATGGTGGTAGGGCAATTTGCGAATGCCCGCCTGGCTAGCTACCACCCTCAGGTAGAAAATCTGTCGCCAAACACCTTACGGTGTGTTCCGGCAGCTGTTCCTGAGAGCCAGTAATTCTAGGTTAGTCTGAACAACATCTTCGACCACATCATCACTTACCATCAGGTGAGATAGTGGTCAAAGACTAACAAGCAAAAGCAAAAGCATAAAAAAAAAAAAAACAATATAAGTATGTATATTATTATTAGTATATATAGTATGTACGAGTGTATTATTATTATTATTATTCGTATTTAGGTCTTCTTGTTTTTGTATAATATCAGAAAAATATTTTTGCTTAAATTTTAGGTTAGCATAGTTTGTTTAACCTCATTTTTATATTAGTTTGTTACACCCCCGTCTTATTATTCCTGTATTTCCTCTCCATTCCAAGGTTGCCTGGAAGAGATCGCTGTTAGTGATAAGGCCGCCCATTGTAACACTTGATTGTAAGCCTTAGTATTTTATTATATTGTAATTTTGTGATGTGTACAATAAAGAATTATCTATCTATCTATATTGCCCCCGACTTTTATTTTCATTACTAAAAATGACTAAAATAATTTACGCAGGTTTACTTTATTATTATTACGTAGAGCTCGCTACCCGGAGCCCTAAATATTTACGAGTGCCGACAGCTGAAACTGTGGTATTCGTTGCATAAATTAGCTGATAGCATTTTTACCGTCAAACATTTTCGATTCAGTACAAATAATTTACTTATTTAGATTCGATTAATTTGAAAACAACCAAAAAGTAATATTTGAAAAACTATTTTTTTGTGAATAATATATTAATTACTGTCGCTGTCTGTGATGAAGTGCGTTGCTGATGGCCAAAAACGCAGCCTGGCGCAGCATTACAGCACTTAAACAAGCTGGAATAAAGTCCGAAACCGAATAGCAAGAACTGTAATGATGATCAAGCCTGAAGTCAGCTAAGCTTGAGGCAATAATAGCGTAATTTCGCTTCCCTTTGAAAGTTAATTTCGGTGTTATACATATTGAATTTCAAGACTCGTCGAATCAAAACAACATTTTTTTAATTTTATTTTCAATGTTATGAAAATTGATGACGAACATTATGGAAAAATGCAAAAATTTTACCGCGCCCTTTTTTCTCTTTCTCGCACTTTTTTGTAAGCATTTTGCATCTGAATTCTGACCATAGTGAAACTGCCAGTGGCTAAAACTCACCACAAATTAAAATTTCATACCATTTTGCTGCCGCGTATTCAAGTAACGCGGAAAGGTCGAATTTGCTCAAAGAAGGTGGTCAAAATAATTACCACAAACAAGTTTTTGTTAGTAAAAACTGTTCATTACTCTTAGACTAGACACGTTATTTCAAACATCAAGTAAAAAAATATCAGACTGATATGGCCGACTAAATTTAAAAGAAATGATTTTTTTAATATAATCAACCAACATACGTTCTTCTTTGTGTACAAATTTATTCTGAGTAATAGAAACTATTATTTTTTATGTTATTGTGACGGAACACGCCCGAGGCCCACCTGATGTTAAGTGGACTAACCTCTGCCTATAACAAATGCATTTCGTCAACGACGAATTGCACTGTCCCCGTCACATTCAGACATAGTTGTTAAGTCTCATGTGCCTGTAATTTCACTGGCTCTCAAGGACTGCTGCCGAAACACACTGTTAGGTGCTTGGCGGCAGATGTTCTACTTGAGGGTGGTCGCTAGCCAGGCGGATATTCGCAAAATGCCCTTCCACCATGCGGTGAAGCTCAAGCCCGCGGCGAGATTCGAACCAAGGTCCTGCACGGCAGTCCATAGTCAATGCCACTGATCCATCTCTGCTTCAATATCTGATGGATAATCGATCCGGGCTTTAATTAAACGCAATCGTTTCGTGTTAAAACTTCAAAAGTGTCAACTTCCCACATTGAATTATTCGGTTTACTTTAAAAATGAATAAGGTCTTGACGTTTTGGTCATGGTCAAAGACAACAGACAGACTCACAGGTTATGAAAAAAAAGGAATAATTAAACTTTGTTCTAAAACTGTCGGTGGGTTTTATGGACTAGAATTTTACCCTTCAATTAACCCCCACAAACCCCCAAAAGAATGTAACACCCAAACACAAATAAATAAATAAAAGTTTCATGTATACATATGGGGACTTCCTCCTATATTTAAATTGTTGTTATTATTTGCGTGTCAGGCACTATGCGTCGAAATATATTATAGTTTACGTTACGGTCATTGGCGTAATAGAACTCAGGTCATATGCGTGCATGGTAATTTGCGATTGAGAAACTGATCACCTACGTATTCAGTACTTTGCGTTTCTGGCACTACGCGTCGATATCCTTAAACCACAGAAAACAAAGCTCATGTACGGATCGACGGACATTCGTGTTATTGTAAGACCTCAAACGGTATAGTTACGCTACTGTTTATATAACATAATTATGTTGAAAGAGGTGGCTACTGCCTTGATAGAGGCCAATTTTCCAAAACTATTAGCCACCTAAATAATCACACACTGTAAGAAACTACTAAATACACAAATTTCAAATCATAATTATGAGCCATATGTCATGTTATCTTAATGATCAAAGCATATCCCGGCTATAGGGGTGGATGGCGCGGGTTCGATCGCAGTATAATTTTTCCTATCGGAATTTTGTAATAAACTGTAGGGGTTTAAATAGACTTCCAAAAACGGAGACATGTTGTCAAAAGTCGGCGCGAATGTACATGCCTATAGCAGACCAGCATTCACATAAAAATTTTTAGCAAAAAAATAGAACCGACTTCAACACTCAAATGTGTGAAATAACTTGTCGAAGTCGGTACCATGACGGTTCAAAAGTACCTATCATCACAATATTGTGCGCATGGTACCGACTTCGACAAGTTATTTCACACATTTGAGTGTTGAAGTCGGTTCTATTTTTTTGCTAAAAATTTTTATTTCGCCCTTTTTAGTGACCCTTGCTACTTATGGGCTTATGTTTAACTTACCACCAGATATAGTAACATATAACAGACTAAAATTAACCCCCATTTAATGTAAACTTAGAACCAAAGTTTTAACATCTCGCTATCCTATTTAAGCAAAATTACTCTTGGTAAATTATTGTTAACCCAAAAGTAGTAAATGTTTAATATTGCCATATTAAATAAGTAAAGCTGTCTCACTCTCTCGTCTCACATCAACCAACATACCATATGTGTTCCTACAAAATAAATTAATAAAAATAGTAATTTAAGTGCTGTGTAACCCAAACTATGTTCAAAGGACAATACAAATATCAAGTCAGTTATTGAAGACTTTCATTTATAGCGAATACAACAGGATCCCTTAAATATTTAACAATCACCAAAAGTAGTAAATTATCATCAAAATTAAACTTGCTGTAATTCTTCTGGCGCATCGCCGGCCGCTGCCGCGGCACGCTCGCTATGCTCGCTCGGCTCGCGCGTTGTTGTGGTCGCAAGTAACCTAACGCTCCTCCTCGCTTCGCTCGTCGTCGCACCTAAACATGGCTTTGAGATTTAGTGATCATTTACTACATTTGGTGTTCGATTACAATTTTTGGTAAAAGAACTAAGGGTATCCAAGCATTTTATGGTGATCACTATATTTAGTCCCCTACTTATGGGATCAATTGTCATTTACTGTTACTGACATTTACGGTTTAATAACGATAGGAAAGATTTGAGTTATGACATCATGTCATGTTAGCGCAATTGGTTAGATATACCATACCCCGGCTCAAGGGGTGGATGGACGCGGGTTCGAATCCCGCACATGACTGAAATTTTTCCTATCGTATATTTGTGATTTTGTAATGTAATCCGCATAGCAGGCGTTATTGCAAACCTAACAATTGAGTACCTCTGAAGTCGGTAGAAAATGCTCTACAACTATAAACTGAAGATTAGTACCATGAACCCTTGCGCGGCAGTCCGTCATTACCATCATTGTTTTAAAATTGTACCAAATATACAAACTACTTGGTACAAATTAAAATTAATAAACATTGTAAGGAATATTTCTGTTGTCCCCCCGCTGTTACAGCCACAGGGGCGAAGACACCTCGTTAGTCCAGTTAAAATCGCAAGGTTACAGATTCCAATATCTACAAGGTTCACAATAGCGCGGGTATTTCTCATTCATCATTTCAGCCGCAAGAAGTCCACTGCTGGATATATGCCTCCCCCATAGATTTCCAAATAGAACGGTTGGAAGCGGCCTGCATCCAGCGTCTTCCTGCGACCTTAATAACGTCGTCCGTCCACCTTGTAGGTGGTCTTCCGACGCTGCGCTTGCTTGTTTGTGGCCTCCATTCCAAAACCTTTCGGCCCCATCGACCATCAGTTCTGCGTTCTATGTGCCCTGCCCATTGCCACTTCATCTCGCTAATCCGCCGGGCTATGTCGGTAACTTTCGTTCGTCTACGGATCTCCTCATTCCTGGTTCGATCTCGTAGAGAAACACCGAGCATGGCCCTCTCCATAGCTCGTTGTGCGACTTTGAGCTTACTTATAAGGCCCAAAGTTAGACGCCACGGGTATTTCTGATGAAGAGAAACTCTGGGCAGCAGTATCGAGTCAGCAGTTAAATGATTCTCGTCACACGAAGGCGTCTCGGATCCCAACATTTTGTCTTCTAATAAGCCGCAACATAACCATTACATTTATTCTGGTAGTGGTGCGACTGCGAAGTACATTTGTTCTATGGCAGTATTCTGCACATAACTGCTTTTAGGATTGAAGACAGACAGGGGAACGATAGCAATTACAGGTAGATACATGAAGGGCCCGTGGGGTGCTCGGCTAAATTGTCACCCCCATCTCTTCCCGTGGGTGTCATAAGAGGCGATCAAGGGTAATATACCGGAAGCAGCGCCTTCTGAGGAAGTGCTATCTTACACTGCGATCCCGAAGACGTTTTCCAAGGGTAGTGATTCATACAAACTCAAGGGGTACTGTACACAGCCTCCTCCCTTAAAGGGGGAGGCTATGTACAGTGGACAATCCGTACAGTATACAGTACCGAGGTTCAAGAACTTATATCTAACAGTCTGTAACTACTTGCTTACTAATTTACTTGCTATTTTCAGCACATTATTTCATTTTTTTTTATTCTAGATAGGTTAGCCTTTGACCACTATCTCACCTGATGGAAGTGATGATGTGGTCGAAGATGTTGTTCAGGCTAACCTAGAAGTACTGGCTCTCAAGGACAGCTGCCGGAACACACCGTTAGGTGCTTGGCGACAGATCTTTCAACTTGAGGGTGGTAGCTAGCCAGGCGGGCATTCGCATAATGCCCTACCACCATGCTATAACGACTGCCATCCTAAGACAAAAACCGGGACCGACGGCTTCCGAAGCACGTGCACGCTCAGTAGTAATGTCACTAGCGGTCACCCATCCAACTCATGACCGCGCGCGACGTTGCTTAACTTTGCTGATCGGTTGAGAACAGCTAAGTAAACTTCGCTACGAGCGCTTCAACATATGTACACACTACATTATAAACGCGGTACAAGGTACATATTAAGGAAATAGTTAAGATTAAAGGTTGCATCATCGCCTTAAGAACACAAAACAAGCAGCCAGATACCAAGCGTTATCTTTGAAGATGGCTATGACGTAATTTGCCAAAACAGTGAAAAACAGATATAAAGAATACGTATATAAGACTGTATAACTCTACGTTGGACGAGTATATACTGCTTTTTAATATTGTAATGTTTGCAATAACGCCTGCTCGACGGATCACATTCATTGACCTATATATACAGGTCAATGATTACATTACAAATTTACGAAGGAAAAAAATATAGTATTTTTTTTTTCATGCTTTTATTAACCAAATACTACAAACTATATACAACACTACAGCTACTACAATAAAAGCATTTGGACTCATAGGCAGTCCAAATGCTCTAGCCCACTACCAGTTGGCAGCGTGCCCAGCATGCTGGCAGCATTGCCCCGTTGAATTACAATGCTTATTCTTTAAGCCAAATAGGTGTAATATAATAAAATAATATCCGCACATGACTATAATTTTTACTCTAGTAAATTTGTAATTTTGCTTTGTAGAGTATATACGGCCTCGAAAATTGGCCAAGGAGCTATGACAGCATTGTTATGTTCCACTATATACATATACACACTATGTATATCGTTATGATGGAAAACCACATGAGTAAATATGCTAGCAAAGTTTAAAGCGCTCGTAGCGTACGCTTGGTCTTTCTTTACCGATCAACTAAGTTAGGCATACTTTTGAGCCAGTGAAATTACAGGCACATGAGACTTAACAACTATGTCTCAAGGTGACGGGCGCAGTGCAATTCGTGACTTGTGACGAAATGCATCTGTTATAGGGAGAGGTTAGTCCGCTTAACATCAGGTGGGCCGCGAGCTTGTTCCGTCGCAATAACATTCAAAAAAAGGCAACGTCCGCCGGGGTCATGAGTTGGATGGGTGACCGCTAATGACATTACTACTGAGCGCGCCACGTGCTTCGGACGCCGTTGTCGGTCTCGGTTTTTGTCAGATGGCAGTCGTTATAGCATGGTTGCAGGGCATTTTATGTTATTTATATTTTAATAATAATAAATAAATAATAAAAATAAAAAAAATGCGTTTGTCGCTTAGTTACCACCTTGAAGTAAAAAATTTGTCGCCGAGCACCAAACGGTGTGTTCCGGAGCTGTTCTTGAGATCCAGTAATTCTATATTGTGTTTGATAACACCTTCAAGTACATCATTACTTACCATCAGGTGAGATTGTAGTGAAGGGCTAAACTAACAGTAATAAATAAACCGAACATGGGCATGGCTTTGCACCCCGCTACACTTAGTCAATTACTACAAGGAACTATGTTTGTCTGTGCGTGACTTCCTACAAATTACAAATACTAGAAGTTTTGGAGCTCCACACAAGTTTAAAACTATGTTAGGATATATATATATGAAGTACATATGTGTTTTGTTTATTATTCTTAAATATTATCGAATACATCGATTCCTACCGTGAGTGATTATGCCGGTTAATTTATTTAAACAGATTTCAACACTCAAATGTGTCAAATAACTTGTTGAAGTCGGTGCCATGATGGTATAAAGTACCTGTAATCACAATATTGTGCGCATGGCACCGACTTCGACAAGTTATTTCACACATTTGAGTGTTGATTTCGGTTCCATTTTCTGGTAAAAAAAATGTTTTCACCCTATTTAGTGACCCTTACTCCTTATGGGATCGATTGTCATTTACTATCAATGACTATATCATCAAGATAGGAAAATATTTTCAGTTATTGGAGTGTAACTCAAAAACGGCCTGACAGATTTTGATAATGGGACTAAACGGCAAGCATCAGCTTTCAAATAAAAAAACAATCATCAAATTCGGTTCCCCCAGTCAAAAGTTCTGAGGTAACAAACATACAAAAAAATACATCCACATTATTATCCTCCTCATTTTTTTGAAGTCGGTATATATGTGTGAAACTCACGAGAATTTTATTTCAAACATATTTATTTACCAAACCCTATAACTCCATTTTTCAATGCACTGCACTATTTTTCTCTTTCATTTGCTGGATGACTGGTAGAGAATGCTTGCAACAATGCATCCTAAAGCATTCTAATAATCATCCATCTGAGGTAACGAGAACAATAGAATTTCATTCATAAATGGACGATATCGTCCACGCGGATGCCAATGAGTGCATCTTAGTATAGTTCTTTTATTGAACATTTTTCTGCAACGAAGTGTTAAATAAATAAACAAAACTCAAGCTTTACGAAAATTTTCGTTTTCTGAGGTAGTAGTAGAGCTTGTTTAATTAAGGGCACGTTCCAAAAAACATCAGATTGGGATCAAATGCTTCCGTTTCCGAATAAAAACTACATATAAATTGACCTGGCTCAGTCACGTCGAAATTATGCAAAGCTATCGAGGTAATCGGTCGAACTGCGATGTTTATCGCTTGTTACCGACGAGTGTATGTTTATCATTAGCCTGCTTCGTATCAAACACCGTGTGTAGCCACGCGCGACGGTCATTTGCTGAAATATTAGACGCAGTCACCCGTGGAACTATAGCTTTTATTAAAAAGCTACAATTAGCTATTAAGCTAATATTAGCTTTTTTTAATATCTGATATCCTTAGGCCTATCTCACTGGAGTAAATAATGTTGTGGTCAAAGATTTTGTTCAGTCTAACCCAGAATTACTGGCTCTCAAGAACAGCTGCCGGAACACACTGTTATATAATTGGCGACAAATTTTCTTCTTGAGTTAGGTAGCAAATGCCCTACCGCCATGCTGTAACAACTGCTATCCTAACACAACAACCGGGACGTACGGCTTAACGTGCTCTCTGAAGCACGGGCACGCTCAGTAGTAATGTCACTAGCGGTCACCTATCCAAGTCATGACCGCGGCGGACGTTACTTAAATTAGCTAATCGGATAAGTACGGCTAAGCAAACTTCGTTACGAGCTCTTCAAAAGCTTGCTGTGGCACGTTAGCTGTATACGATAAAATGAATTTGAATTCTAGTTTCTAAAACTCCATTTGATCTCTAGAGTTAATATCTGAAAAAAAATTGCAATCATCTAGACACTGGAAGAAAATTTACAAGGATGCGCCCGTAAAATTGATAGCCATTGCATAGATAAATACCAATCGCTACATATAACCATAGAATAAAAATTACCAAAAGGTTCACTCCGCAAAGCTATTCCAATAAATAAGCGACTCTAGCTACGTAGCAATAGAGTGCACCCAGTTCGCAGAGCACGTAGTACCTAATATTTATATACACATCGGGAAAAATTTACCATGGAAATGCTCCAGGAATGTATTCGGGGATTGCAGATACAAGTCACGCTGTAAGGACTGTCGACCACGAATAGATGCCGTACTTCCGTAGACCTTTTTGTTCGACGATTAAATGGAGATGGGGAACCAAAGTCCCTCTAACCATTTTGCGATATTTTACCAAGATCTTCTTATGGTAAATTATGAAGAAATACTAACCTGTCTTCAGGGTTGAGGGTGACCACCAAGTTGACTGACGCGCCGAACGAGCCGACGTTCAGCGCCGCCAGCATAAACATCAGCATCCGGAAATGTCTTTGCTGAAACAAACATTTGAATCGAAATTCTTGTCAATTAGCCTATTTCTCATTTTGACTACTCCACGAGGTGATAACTTCACAAGTATCCTACTTAGCAAACAGACTGTTTCTCGCTAAGCCTACATCTCAAAGGAGCAGTAGTAACTTAGCAGACTGCCTTAATTATATAAAGGACAATCAGCATCAACATGATTGTCTCTTGACTAAAATAAAAAGTCTCAATAGCATAATAATTGCGAATGAAAGCTGTACATTAAATTTTAACTTTCTTACTGCTTGGTCCAGGATTCAAACCCGGGTAAGTGTCAAGTATTTGGTATTTTCCATAGGAACACGGCGGAAGTTGGTGTTGCTCTAAGACATTTAGCAGTACCCAGGGGGTTAGACACTGTAATAGAGAAATATCCTCACTCACTTATCATAGTCCCATTGCACTTTGTGGTGAAAGGGAAGGAGTATACCAATAGCACCAACCCTTTCACAACACTAGTTACAAATTCAAACAAATAAAATTGTTCATCTAACAAAGTCTGTCTGAATGTTACTGAATCCATTTTTGACATTGAGTGGTACAAGCACTGGATGTCATAAAAACCGGTCAAGTGTGACCAGACACAGACCAAAGGTTCCATACTGACACGAAGGATTTTTTTGTACAGTTCAAGTTCCTTAGAAGGATCCCTACCAGCACTTGGCCCGTTTTTATTATTTGTTGTTGTATGTTAGATATTAGACTAAAATCACACCAGAGACGAATTTACTTCGCATTCCATGGATTCACCATGCGGGTGCCGGGTCCATAGCGTTGCAGAGAAAGGGGCTCAAGTCTAGGGTGCCTGGGACTTGCAACCCAGTGAGTAAGGTTAACCATAGGATAAGGTCCCTTTATGATGCATCAATGTTCCCTTTCACCGCTCAAGCCTCCTCCCCTGCCCAACCAAATTTGGTAAGATTCTACTAATTCCGCCTTGGATACACATTCTAGGATGGAAGTTACGGTTGTTCTTGACAGGCCAAGATCTTTTAGTAGGTTGTATAGGGATTTTGTGGTATACCCCTTGCTCCAACTTCTACAGCATATAAATTAACCACATAACAGTTTTTGATTAATTCATTTGTTAGGTCATAATATTTATTTATTTATTTAGGTATGTTTGTTTCCCACGGCACAGTAAGTTCTATAAGTACTATGCGTTTTAGATTTTTTGAGTATAGAAATATATCTGGTTTGGATGACGAAACACCAACATCCTCAGGAATTTTGTAATGCAAAAACGCGTTCTCTAAGTCTATCCAGCACACTGTTAATTGCCTTTCATGTGTTCTGGTGTCCTTTAAGCTTTCCGCTAGTAAAGTATTGTGTTCCAGGCATCCAGAAATTCCAGGCAAAAACACCTTCTGGTGATTTGGCCTGAAATACATATTGTTAATCATAAACTGTGTCATTCTAGTTTGTAAAATTGAGAAAAATATTGTGGATATTGTGTTGGTTAGTGCAATTGGCCTAGTACCTTTTGGCAGGCCTGGTTCACTCCACACTTTAGGTACAAAGCTACAAGTACTTCAGCGGCTGCGACAAGTCATGTTTACTCTACAGTGGGTTGTCGAGCGCCGCCTGGAATGCACATCATCTCGCTCTAACGCACTGTGTTTCGCATTCGGATCTATCCATAGTCTGTCACTTCTTAAGGACAGCGAAAGGTATAGAAATGTATGCATACCTATAGGTTTCTAATGTTAACTAATTTGTTACTATTTTGATAAGTGATGATGTGGTTGAAAATGTTGATCAGGCTAAAACATTAAAGGAGCCTGCCTCTCAAGTACAGATGCTGAAACACCGTTAGATGCTTGGGTACAGATTATAGGTATGATAAGCGGTTATTTACTGAATGTGTTAAGTGCATTAGTTGTCAAATTTACTTTATGAATGCCTACATTGTATATATGGAACAAGAGATAACAGCAAGCTACGTTTATTTAACCAAGTAATAATAAAATGTGAGTAAGGAAAATAATGTAATCCGAGTATAGTATAAAGTAATAATAGGTTAGTCTGAACAATATCTTCCACCACATCATCACTTACCATCTGGTGACATAGTGTTCAAAGGTTAGCTTATCAGCTATAAATAAATAAAAAGTCAATCCAGATTAAATAAGCTTGTACCTAAATTGATCGCACAATATTAGCCTTGGATATATTCGATTATACAATTTAAAATAGTTTTCTGCTATTATGTGGTACTTATAATTGAAATGTACTTAATTGCTTTAATATTTATTGTCACTATATGTAGGTACGTACATAGCTGTAATAGCATATAAGCACACAACATAATTTAAACAAATATTGTAATAACTCTATTATATAGTAAGTATGTAACACATTGTTAAAAGATGTTTAAAAGAATGGCCCCGAGTTTCTTGCCCATTCTTCTCGCAGTGGCTCTATACAATTTATTTGCTGAACGTGGCAGTACAATGTAGAATATTTCAATACTAAAATTTGTAAATGACCTTCATAAGAGCGTCGTAGACGCCTAAATTGAATAAATGATTTTGACTTTGACAAGTAGGACTCTTCAGCAGTCAATCTTAATGAGAACCACTGCAATGTCAGATATACTGCCTCAAAGCTGTAGTATGCCAACAATAATGTGTTATGTACCATGTGAAATGAATGAGCAAACAAGACATAACAAACATCTCAGAGTGAAACGGGCATTGCAGTTTCAAGCAGACCGAGGATGGTGACACTGCAACTGCAATGAACAGGCTGTGAATCTTATCATCAGGAGTGCGACTCGTGTATCTCGTCACTTTATAAAAATAAAACATTTAAAAGAAACAAGTGCGGTTAATTTTGATGTATTAAAATTTCACTTGACAAGAATCGAACATCATTACTTCAAATAAAAAAGATGTTGATAAATTTTAACCTCAAGCCCACATACACCTAAATATTACGATGAAGAGCCAAGTGTTTCTGTCGGCGCAAAAGATAGCCTTGCTCAACTCACCTTGTAACTATGAGGCTCGGACGCCCACATTTTGCTATTTTGCTGGAGTAACTTTGTAAATAAACTCTAAGGTGTCAATGCAAAAATGACCGCAATATTTTACGACACAAACACATATATAAACCACAGAAATTACCACTGCTCACAACTTTTCACGATCTAAAACCAGACCAAAATTAACTATTTTTGCCAAATTTGTTCAAACCAATTCTATTGTCATTGTCAATTTGTTCAATCACTGACAACTGACAATTAGGGCGTACTCCACTTGATGTCAATTTCGTTATTTTTTATAATTATTATCACATTGTGTCTATGGTACATATAAAATTATGTGGACCCATAGACGCAAATGTAGTCAAAATTATCGAAAATAACGAAATTGGCGTCAAGTGGAGTACGCCCTTAAAGTAATATGTACAGGGTTGGATTCAGACCCTCTAAAAATTATTGTACATGGGAAATAAAATTATACTATTTGACCAAAAACACCAAACCGTGTGTCGTTACAAGATTTATTTTATATCGTACAACGTTTCATTTTTCGGCGTTTATATATTTTGAATTAAAGTGTCATAAAGTGAATATTGACATCTTTGGCAGGAAATCAATAGTCCTTTTTCTTATTTTATTTTTTTAAATCTTTGATACATCGTACTATATCGCGTTAAACGCTAGATTTGGGATTTTTTTTTACAATATCTAATACATTTCTACAATACTTATTGCATATAACGTTACCATAATATATACCATTTGTCACGAGTAAACGTAATTTTTAATATTTTTTACGGTTTTGGTGTCCAATACTGAATACTATATAAAAGATTGAAAAATCTGTCATTTTATTTGATTTCCCACCACAGACGTGAGTTTCCATCAAATAAAAATGCATTCGTAATTCGTAAGTAATAATATTTTATGCAGTTGAGACAAAACTGTTTATATAATCCTATAGCCAAATCAATCAAGTTCAGGCAAGTGAACGTTGATCTCGCCTAACTCGCCAATCGAAACTTCATCCTTAGTGCATTGACACGACGGACGCAAAATGTTGTCAGACGGTATAATTTTTTTGCAGCTATTGGATTTAATTTATTTTACTGCATCGCAACAAAGTAACGGGAAGTCAATGGAGCGAGTTGCAAGGTCATTCTTTAATTTGGTTTTTGCTAAATTGACTTTGTAGAACACTCTTTCAGAATCAGCCTTTGCGTGAGGTGAAATCAGGAAATGAAGAGCAAATTTTGTTATATTTTGAAAGCGATAGTTTTCAGACATATCAATATAACCATTAAAAAAAATAACAATAACAATTTTGTTTACATTGGATAAAAGGTTATTGTACTACTAACGTCATCTATTAGAAAACTAAAGAGTTAACATAGCTGCAATAAGAATAAACTTAATACTCAAATACATCGTAATCAATCTACTTAAAACCAGATGACACTACTAGCATCAGGTTGTAAAATAAACGCAAACCCTTAGAAAGCTCAGCATTTTGCTAGTTTATTTATATGGACCGTGAGTACGTAATATTCACTTCGTTTGTGGTTTTATAATAGGCACAAAAATAAATAATCAAGTATTGGAATTCCCCGAGGTCCTTGATGATGAATATTTTTCAGATGAATATCAATGTCATTTGCCAAAAAAATATTGATGAAAGTGAGTCTGATTTGGAAGTAAAGACAACCTGACGTAATAGATAATGAAGTAGTACATCTGGAAAATCGGAATTGGAAGAAACGGGAAAGGCGATAGAAGGAATCGGTGACAGACTTTGAAGTCTGCCCCAATACGTACATTAAATTATAATTTAATAAATGATGATTATAATTTTAAAACGATTTGTTTTTGTAGTATTATTGTACGATTAATTTATTTTTTCACAACAAATAAATACCTTGTTTCTTACTACATATTGTTCCAAATATGGAACAATATACAGTATTACCATAATTACATAATGTTTTCATATTGACTAATTATTCATAATATGTAATATTGTCATTTCTATGAAGGCGTGACTCATTGGGTTTCAATCGACTAGCTGGAGTAAATTCCGAGCTCCAACAGTTTTTGTTTCTTTTTCATTTCTTCATTTTCAAGAGTTCGAACGAACTTCATCAATTTTATAACTTTTATTATTTCCTGCTGCTTGATTTGATTTTATTACCTTCCCTTGTGATCAAAAAAGTTCAATTGGGTTGAGCTAACAGTGATACGGTGGCAACATTATGACGCGATGATTTGTTGACTGTGCCTCCTCATCTACAACACATTTTTCAAAACGATCTATGGTTTGCTAGGTTAAGCAAAATCCAAAAGTTGCATATTTAGCATTGATTCGTTACAAGCAATATTTTTCGACGCGCAGGTAATGAAGACTTTACTGAATGTAACTACCTACATGTAACTACAGCGCTTGTGTGGATCGGACTTTATGTTGATTATGTGGGCCAATAGCAACGCCGCAAAAAGATTTTGGTACTCGTTTGTTAAAACAACAGACTATAGTTGTTTGGATTACCTACCGAAACGGACACGCAACAAAGAGAGATATAGTAAATTGTTATATTAAAATAAGAAAGTGAGATATACTAAATTGTTAAGGGTCGAATAGAATCAATTCCCTTACGAGATATTTAGACTTTGCTATAGTCCGAGTAGGAATTGATGACTTTCGTCCGTGTTTAATACTCTACTTTACATTCCGAATATAAAGAAAATAAAATAGTAGTAGCTTTTCTAAAATATTAATTAATAATAATTAATTTAAGGTGAAATGAAACAAGTTAAAATATGTTTTTGAGGGGCGTAGTGAACCCATTCACGTATAGCTTTCTCCGATCTGGTCAAGCAATAACGGCAGATGTCTGTGTACTGTGTCGATATCCTGATAGCAAAACTAGCAGTGAAACAGCCCCGACTCATGAATCGATCTTCAACATTATCACTCCATAATAACGCCAGACCTCATACAGCACAAGAAACCGATGTAACTCTACAGGAACTGCAATTAGAAACCATTCGTCACCCTCCGTATTCGTCAGACCTTCCTCCAACGGACTAAAATTTTTTTGTGATTTGGACATTTTTGTACGTCATAAAAAGTTTCCTTTCCAGGAGGCAGTACAAACTGCTTTCACACAGTTTGTCGAATCTAGACCTTATATTATATAGCAGCAAAGTATAGATAATAATGTTTATTAAATTGATTAAATAAATATGTTAAATTTAAAAAAAAAAAAAAACAATCAGTCAGTACAAATCAGCAGTTTAATACTTTAGCCCCTTATATATTGTATGGTGGAAGGGCATTTTGTGAATTACCACCTGGATAGCTGCCACCCTCAAGTAGAAAATGTGTCGCCAAACAACTAACGGTGTGTTCCGGCAGCTGTCCTTGAGAGCCAGTAATTCTAGGTTAGCCTGAACAACATCTTCGAACACATCATCACTTACCATCAGATGAGATAGGCGTCAAAGGCTAACCTATCAAGCTAAAAAAAAATTAAAATATAGGCTATATTTAAAGACCACGATTTTAATTAAAATATTGTCAAGATTTTATTAAGTTCGTGATACTTACTTACTTACAGTACTTCTAGGTTAGCCTGAACAACATCTTCGACCACATCATCACTTACCATCAGGTGAGATAGTGGTCAAAGGCTAACCTATCATGCATAAAAAAAATGATATGGAATCAACTTCAGTAACCGTGTGAAAAGTTAAAACATAGACGAATGCTAAATGTACAAAACATACGAATCTAAACCATAGTTAAACAAATGCATCAGTCGTGCAATGACAATTTAATTTCTACCCTACAATATTTATGAAAGATTATGAATTAACAGTTTTGAGATTTGATAAGTATGCAGGCACAGTTCAAAAAAACAGAAGCCGTAACGTGTTCTTAAATTGAAAATCGAGTTTAACTCCTCGGAGTAATTTAGTTTGTCAAAGCTTAACTCACACATAGTTTGAACTAAACAATAAAGGTGAAATATTTGCTTATAAATCACAGCCTCATAGACCGATATTTTAGTGTTCCAGAACCATGGAAATTGATGGGGTAAGATTTAAAACCAACTGTACAAGTTTCATGTTAAGATATTAGTCAAAAACATTTAAAATGAACATTCTATATCATTCCTATAGGAAATCAAGAGACACAATAGCTTCACAAGTCCAAGTAATATTAAGAGAGCTCCAGTTTCCAGTAAGCGTTTGGGTCGAGAAAGATGTCATAGCTACCACCACCCTCAATCAACTCGTGTTCCTGTAGACTCTAATTTAAACGTTCCAAAGGTAATACACTCGTATAATAAAGGTAATCTACACATGACTGAAGTATTTTCTGCATATTCTAACGTCATAATATTTATTGTTCTGAATTATCTGGATATGTTTCTATTTACACTACTGCCCAAAGAAGGAGACTTATGTTTTCAAGGTTCATGTATGTATATATATATGTTTGTGAGCTTCTTTATTCCACCATAACTTCTAAACGGCTTAATCGATTGTAATGTATGAGATATTGTTGGGTTTATCTTGATAACGCAAGTGACATGAGACTACATAAAAAAGTAAAATATAAACTAACGGATTTTTGAAGCCATAGATAGATAGATAGATAACACTTTATTGTACACCAAATGTATGAAAAACGTGGGCTTAATATTAGCTTAAATATAATGTTGTACAATGGGCGGTCTTATCGCTTAGAAGCGATCTCTTCCAGACAACCTTTGGATGGAGAGGCGTGAACATACTTTTATTAACGGTGGTGCCATTAAATAATATAAGTAAGTAAAAATGTTCCTACTCACAAACTCATAAAATATATAAATATATTACATATATAATATATTTATATATTATATATGTAATATAGTTAGTCCTTGAGAGCCAGTAAAATTACAGGTACATGAGACCTAACAAATGTAAGTACGTAGTGTGACGGGCACAGTGCAATTCATCGTTCGTCGAAATGCGTCTGTTATAGGCAGAGGTTAGTCCACTTAACAACAGATGGGCCTCGTGCTAGTTCCGTCACATTAACATAAAAAAAAATTATATATATATATATAGGTATAAGACATAATGTGGGTTAAAAAATCATCCTAACCCACCGAGTGATATATCAAATTAAAAGCTTTAAAAAAACGTAACTTCCATGAATATATATAACTTGCAGTTTTAATTTCAATGGAACGTTAAACTGTTTAATGAATGTAAATAATTTGCAGTCGGGTTTTTTACATTTTTAATTTATTTATTTCATAATTCTTATTTATTAGGGTTCCGTGCCAAACGGAACCATTACAGTTTCATCGTGTCCAACTGTCACGCTTATATTATTCAGAAATGATAAGTCTGAAAAAAGAAATTTGGTTCATGCGTGTGGTGTTTATAATTTCATAGCTACCCTAAATTAAACATATTTATTTACTACCCTTACTTTAACCCCCCTGACCACTGCTACTTTTATTTCACCACATGTGGGAGCATGTGGTGAAATAAGAGTAGCACCTTACTTTCACATACCCTTTTAACAAGGCTTACTATCAGCAGTATATCAGATCCAACACTTTTAAAATGTGAGAGTAAAGGTCGTCGCCGGAATACTCACACTCCGTATGTTCTTTATAATATTTTGTTTAATCCCTCAGCCCCGCGCTATGATAAGGTGCGTTTTAAATTCCTCAGCTGCTCTTATAACCTTAAGCTGAGGTCATCAGAAAATTTTGATTTGGAGTAACCGATACACTCGAGTTTATTTTATGACAAATTCTTCACCATTCAAGCTGTTCGTTATGGAACTCATTACCAGTAGCAATAAAAAAATATGATGTTAAAATGTATTATCTCTCCTGAATAAGTCATGATTAAATATTTCACTTCAACTATCAATTATATTTTGATATCTATATGTTTATATAATAAGTATTATTTTTATGTATGTTTATGTATTATTTTTTGTGTATATAATAAATATATCTGTTATATTTTATACATATATTAAATATTGATAATAGGTAGGTAGGTAAATGTATATATTCAAATATGTACTAATCCCACTTTATTTTACACTCTACCCCTGTGCTAATCAAATTGGTTGTTTTTTCTGCTTACGGTTGCCTGGAAGAGATGCAATAGGCTTGGAATAAGGACACCGATTGTACTATTTTTAAAGTGAAATATTTTTTAAGTACTAATAACTGTAATAGGAAAGTACAATTAAGTGTTATCTATACCTATATGTAAAAAAGAGTAACTCGCATACAGTTACCGCTTTGCTTTATTTCACACTCATCAAGTTCACAATTAACAAAACGCGTACAATACTCCAAATTCAAGTAACTTGGTTAATTCATTTGGCGCTAAAAATAACGTATCCAATTGGTCGCCTTAAGGTGTTGCGCCGCACAGTACATTATTTAAACCACGCCTGCCGTGGTATGGTTTGCGATCTGCTGTGTTTGAGTTGATGGGCTAAATCATTCAACTAAATAGATGAAGAAATGTAAGTCAATACATTTCTTCATCTATTTAGTTGAATGATTTAGCCCATGGTTTTCAAAGTAGTTAATTAAGTATCGGAAAGAAATCATAGATTTCATGTTCTACTTTATATACTATCTAGAAATTCAAAATAGAACGTTGATTGGATCTTGTAAACATTAAAAACAAATAACCACAAAGTAACGCCTTTATCTGTCGATTATCTTGTAAACTTCTTAAATTGTTCTAAATCTGGACTAAAACGTGAGCAGTGCCACATGTGAGATTCAGAACAACCTGTAGCCTACGCTAGCCCTTAAGCAAACGCCTTAACGCTACCCGAAGGGTACTATCAATGGAGAACACAAAAGGGTCAAAAAATTACAATCTGATACATCTAACATCGGAGCGTAGATCATGTACATAACATAAATTTTTATTTCACTTCAATGCATGCAGTATTTCCGAAGTTATAACGACGAGGAGTTTAAGACCTTTTTTGAATTTCTGAGATTACCCGCGCTCATGCTATGACGTCACACCCCGCGTTCGCCCCGCGACTGCGACACAGTGGCGCCGCGGCGCTCGGTCCGGTGATTACGAGCATCTCGTTTCATTTTGTTTCGATCGTATTCTAGTTTAGTCTTGTATTTAAAAGAAATAATATAAATTATCTTTTATATCCGATTACACTAAAGTAATATTGTAGCGTGTAGAATGGAAGAAGGATTTCTAAGAGGTCAGTCGAACAATCTGCAAAGCTGGATACCTAGTTTGATGGTGGCAAAGTATTTCATTAAGGCGTATAGAGTCGCCAATGGCCATGGGCATCTGGGCCTAATCGAGATTACTTTACCCACGCATCGAAGCTCATAATCATTGTACGTTCCGCGCTCGCTACACCAATATAACGGTCAAAGAATATACAGTTGCGCGATGCACCGGTAGCTTTGCACTTTATATGCCTACCGTACGTTTATAGTGAGTATCCGCAGTTGCAAGGTGTATGTTTCTAGGTAGATAGGTACACTTTGAATTTTTATACAGATCTAAGCATGTGTCTACTAGCTATTATATCACAGGACTTTATTTTTTGCTATTTAATATAGGGGTAAAATTAAAATTTATGTAGAACAAACATTTACAAAAAATTTACGTACTTAGTAAGAATGTTTAAATAGTCTATCACAACTTTATATTTTCTTGTAGCTCTTGGCAATAATAATATGGGCAATCTATCAACAGCTATTTTATAAAGATCGTCTCCACGTGAAATAGTAACCGAGGTAACTTTCTCGTTTATTAGGTTGATTTATCATATTTTTCTATTCTTATCCCATATATGCGAGGTCAGGCGGTGCATTATTCTCTCACGCAAAAAACAACTCAAGAACAAAACATTGTGAAAAGTTTTTAACTCCCGATTTTTGGTTACTAACCGATACCAAACCCTCTTCGGTAATACTTTTGTTGGTAGTGTGGCCGCTAGTTTTTTGTATAAGTAGACAAATAGCTAGGTTACGTAGGTCAAATGTGGCAAGGATAAGTACAGAAGAAGAAGGATAAACTTATTGTTAACAAATACTTAGGTACATCGAAATGGTCTTCACAGCAGTGCGTTTTAGTTTTAGGGCCTATTGTATCAACTCTTTTAATGACTGTCATCCACTTTATGCTCATTTTTGGGTACTCAGGCATATAAAATTGAAGTACTGAAACACTCTACTGTGTTTTTTTTTTCATTTTTACCTAAGGGAACTTTAGATTTTTACTGCGCAGTGGCGTGCGAACGAGAGCGCGACTGTTGAATGAGACGGAGGGTGACGTCATCGGCTAACTTATTAAACTACTTATTATTTGTTTTTTTTTTCATATTTTGTTTATGTTATTGTGACTGATCAAGCACGAGGCCCACCTTATGTTAAGCGGACTAACCTCTGCCTATAACAGATGCATTTCGTCACAAGTCACGAATTGCACTGTGCCGTCACCTTGAGACATAGTTGTTGAGTCTCATATGCCTGTAATTTCACTGGCTCTCAAGGACTGCTGCCGGAACACACCGTTAGGTGCTTGGCGACAGATTTTCTACTTGAGGGTGGTCGCTAGCCAGGCTGGCATTCGCAAAATACCCTTCCACCATGCGGTGAAGCTCAAGCCCGCGGTGGGATACGAACCATAGACCTGCGACACGGCAGTCCATAGCCAATGTCACTAAGCCATCACTGCTAAAAAAAAATTGGAATAATAATTTATATTATTATATGATTTTACTAACCTTTGATTACGATTTTACTAATATTTTGATGACCGTTGTTATATTTTTTTTTATTTTCTGAATGTACATATTATGGTTTAATGACTTAAAATTATTATTATTATACTACTCAAAACAAAATAAGGGCCACTAGCTTATTTATATTTATGTGAACTTTAGTAAACTGAAAGTGACTAATAATTACACATTATAACTGATATTACAAACTCTTTGGTTTCTGATCTCTTTCATGCTGGTGTTCGTGTGCCTTATTTGAAAAGTACTGGCCATCTTTTTGAGAATAAATCTACGAATAATAAATTATATTGGATGTTATTTTAATGTTTTGCTTCGATTGCCTTCTTAGCTTCATTGCTTGGAGAAAAGTTAAGCTTTTTCAATTATTTTAATTGATTATTTATCGTCTCGCGTTAATCATGCCACCAGTACGTAGGAAAATCGATACGTTTACTGCAGCCAGAGTCATTACAATGAATCAAGAAGGACGTTCACACCGTGGGCGTGGGTTAGTTTGCCGTTACCGTTTGTTAGCCGTGGGTTTTTCTCGCAGAGCTATCCAAAATGCATGAAACCGCTTCTAAGAGAAGAGACCGGTAGTGTTAACAACAGATGTTCCAGCTTCCGCGTATTAATATCTGATTTTAATGTATTTATATTATAATCACCAGCTATTAATATATGTTTATATTGTCTTGAACATATCTTTTGGAGAACATTGTATAGACTACTCAAAAACTGCTCAAAATACTTAGCTTTATTTTTATTTTTTGGCACTCTGTATATACATACTATCACTATTTTGTATGGAATTAACTCAATGGCGCAACATTCAAAATTCCTGAAAGGGACAGAGAATTAATTTCTGGAAGCTCCTTGTACCGTTGTCCTGTTTTGGTTAGGATACAAGTACCACCTTTAGAAATATTATCTCTGCAAAAGCTAGAAGCTAATTGATAATTTGGTATAAAAAGGTTGTTTTCAAATCCTAACTTCATATTATGTTCTGTTACACAAATTACTTCTACATTAATTTTATTTTCAGATCGCATGTTATTTAGACAAACAGTTAATTCATCAGCCTTACTCATTAGTCCCGCTATGTTCTGATGCATGACACAAATATGTTTATTCTCGAAAAAACTCATCATCACAATTTTCAAAATCATCAACGCAAGCTCCTATTTTAATTTTACATAAACTTTTACCTTTTGTGTCACTAATTACAGAAGATACTGTGTCCATTATAGCACGCAGGCCACTATTTTTTAACATTCCCGATCTCAAAAAGAACATTTTGTGGTCAAATGTCAGGCATGAGTTCGTGTCAAAGATTAATGCATATTGATGTGTCATATTATCTAAGTAAAGCAATTTATTGAATATGTCAATCCTATTATTAATATGATTTAAATTGTACATGATATTAGATTCTGCTGTATATTTATATGTAGGGACACATATAATGAAATTTGTGTTATTATTATCGCAGAGAGCTTCCCGCAATTGACTTACGAGTTTAATATAGTCGCTATCAACCTTGAAATCTTCCTCACCTATAAATAAAATGCAATAATCGTTCACAGTAAGTTTTTCTACCTTCTTGTCTATCCCTTGCACTAGTTCCCGAACGCCTCCGTAAGGTATAAGATAATGTCGGAGAAAACTACTACCTCTGGTGCCGTTTAATGTTTGTTCTGCTGTTTGTAATACATTATTATGTTTGTTTGCACTGATTAAAATAACATCACTAGGTCTCTCTTCAGTTTCTTCTCTATTTGTAATATGTACTGGTATGTTGATCTGTTCATCCGTAGTTTCATCTAATTTTAGTTCCTGGTTTTCTTTATTTTGTATTTGTTTTTTTCCCTTACGTTTACTCACTTTCTTCTGTTGTAAAATGGGCATTTTATCCGAGTTTTCTTGTTCTGTTTGTATATTTTTAGTACAGTATATTTTATCATTGAAGTTGTTGTCCGTTTGTGTTTGTTTACACAATATTTTATGTGACGTGTTTTGTTTTGTTAGTGTGTGGTGGCGTTGTTTCTTTGCTGGGCTTTGTGTAACATTTTTATATAATTCATTTTTCTTGGTCAGATCGTTATTTATACATTTAAGTTCAATATTTTCTAACGTCAGTTTATCTATTTCTAAATGAGCGCTATTTAATTCAATCAACATATTTTCTATCTTGTCCTTTAGTTGTTTTACTAGATCACTGTCTTCATCATCTGATATATCTGGAAGACTACTAGTAGTGGCGTTTTGTGTCTCAATCTCACTTTCATTATGTGTCTTAGAATCAGATAGTGTTCGTGTACGTCTAAAAGTAATATTTTCCAGGAAGTTCATTTTAGACTATATATAAATTATTTATTCTTAATGTAATATGAATAGGTAGCACTATTGCGTCTCAACAATGGAACCTGTACCTATATGTAACCTAATTTGGTTGCTGTGTATCAGAAAAATACAAATAAAAAAATGAGGGTAAGATTCTTATATTTTTTGTGTGTTTTGGGTATGTCCGTGCTGCCGGTTAAGTGAATTATTCATTGTATTCTTCCGGTTCCCGATCCACCGATATTATGAAACCAAACCAAATCTCCGTTATGATGTAATTGATTTAGAGCCTTATCTTAGGCATATCAGTAAAGTGGTTTCTGACCTTGATTCTGGCACAACTATGAAATTGTTGAAAATAGCTCAGGTACTGTATAGGAACAAAGTTTGTGGATTGTTAATAATGGGATAACATCCATGAGACGCAATAATGCATTGATTGAGTTTGGATAAGCCAATAACGCTAACAATTTCTTAGGTAGCTACATTTTGGCTCCAGTTTTGAAACTAAAATACCGGTGTTGTGTATGCATGTAACGCGAATGGGAGTAATAATGGGTACACCAATCGAATGGACGATGGAAGAGCTGGTTAACTGATTGACATGTCTTTACATTAGTCAAAGCGAGGCAACTTAATCCTAAGACTATTTTTGATAATAAATCTGCTTGGCAATAGTCACCGTTTGGATAGGAAACCAGGCATTTGCCAAACAATCAATTCGTGTTAGCGCTGTGTTTGCTATGGAAACGTAGCAGTTACCAACTTACATCTCTATACCTAGCCTCTCAATTGATATGGCCGATTCCCTCAACCACAAATGGAAGTGATCACTTACCTATACTTATTTCTACTTCTTCCCAGTTTTCTGATTAGCTTTCGAAGCAGTGATACCCTAGTGGTAATAGCTATGGTATGCCTTCTTATGGAAAAAGATAACTAATAAGGGACTTGAACTCGCAACCCCAGAATAAAATCCTGGTGCAATTCCAATTCTGCTATGGACGTGGATGCGGGTTCAAATCGCCTGGAACGTAACATCCTGTAGCGGTCCTTGAGATCCTTAATCTAGATCTAGTTTATCATCATCGACCACTTGCAGCTGAGATAGTGGTCAAGAAAGTAAAATATTATACATTAACGTATTGCTGTATTCTGCTATTTACGATACCTAGACCATCCATTTAACATTAATAACTTGTCTAATGTCGAAAGCGAGAACTGTAATTATCTATTTAATATAACAGCTAAACATTACGTATTGTATACTACTCGCACTAAACATATACAGCCTTACTTATAAACGCTACTTAAATTTTAAGCATTACTTAGCCGCTGATTAGCAAAATTCCTTACTCATAAACGCTACATAACTTTATCCAGTTCCTAAGTACTGCTTAAATCAGCTGTCAATTTAAACACCGTCCGACCCTTGTTTAAATATTTAAGTAGCAAGATGGCGCCCATATTTCTGATCAGCTGATTAAGTTACTATTGAGGTTATTGTCAAGGAGGTATACTAAACTATAAACACGACATACTCTGTTAATAAATCGTAAAAATATAGCAAGTAGAAACATACATTGGATGATGAAATAAATATTATGCGTAACCTATTTACTTTTCGTGATCTTATTGAAGAGTATACCGCAGGTACAGTTCCTGAATTAAGAATATGAGTATTGTGCCACACTCTTATATTCCTATTGGATGAGGATTGAGACTGATGAGGAACTAGAGATAATTTAAAAGCAGAATGGAGTACTTATTTGCGAATTTCAGCATAGATGTCGGTTCAGTACAGCAAAAAAAAATATTTTGGGAGTCGAAATATTCTTATTTGTATTAAGGATCTCATTTAATAGGTCGCGAGTTTATCACCAAATGGTAATAAACTGGTCCAAATTACACGCCGGACTGTTTAAACTTAAAATCCCTTTCTCGTTAAACCCCCAACATCTGATCCGATCCGGTGATCGAACTCATTGTAATTTTCTTATTATCTAGCCGCGCCAGGCGGTTTCACCCGCGTAGACAATGATGATGAAAAGTATGGAGAACCTAAACTAACTATTCTGTTGTTTCATCCTAACCCTCAAGCCGTTAAAACGTGAATACACGTAGAAGACAAAAACACAAACTTTAGATACATACATATAATCACGCCTGTATTCCCCGAAGGGGTAGGCAGAGGTGTGTAAACACCTATGTTTCAGTCAATTGGGTTTTGGTCCCATGTAATAGGTGGCGAGCCTATTGCCATTCACCGGGCACAGTTTCAGGGTCATACAAAATAATTTCTCTAACACACTAGACGAAACACAAGAACATATTACGGCCTTTATAATATTACTGTGATTTATGGAATCGCTATAGAATGATTAAAAAAAATATATGAAGATTGGAATCTTGGCTTCATAGAAAAAAAACGTAGACATAATTGGGCATAGGTATTGTTTGGGATGGAAAAAGATAACATCCAGCGGGATATAACGGTATTCGGGCTTCCATAATGCATTTCCAATTATAATAGGTTGCTGGATCGAATTCACAGAATACTGGGGCACTTACAATTTACCATATCGCAAAAAAAAAACTCGCTTCAGAAGTCTCCAGTACGCCTAACCATATGTACAAAAATCAGTAGGTCTACAAAGAATAGTATTTTTTTTACTTTTTAATGTTAAGATTTTCAGCACTAGATACATACTTTTTGGCAATTCGGGTCTTTCATAATACCTTTTAGTTCAATGTTGTCAGTTTAAAATACGTTCGACCTCATTATCCATTGCTTAGCTAAACAGGTGCTATGTAGCGTTTATAAGTAAGAAATATTTAAGCATTACCTAAACACTGTTTAGTTATCCATTACTTAGCAACTACATAGCGGATTTTTTATAAGTAAGGGGGATATTCTTCTACAAACACTAATCAAAGTGCAAATAGGTCTTTAACTCCGATTTTTCTTGAACGCGGTGTTACTACTGTCACATTTGACATTTTTTTGACAATAGTGAGTTGCGTTCTAAATAATTAGAAAATATCATATAGGGAAACTAATTTTTCTGTTTTCTATTCTCATTAAAAATATCCTGATATTTTTTAAGTTAACAGCGTTAAAAAAGCAATCATTTGTAGTCAGCCTTTAATTTTTTTTTGTTGCCTATACAAGATATTAACCTAGTTTATGTAGCCACAGCAGGCATTACCAAATATGGAGTTTGCTCGTTTTCCCAACCGTCCTCCCTTCGATCCTTAGTAGCTCTGTTTTTATTTTCTTAAAAAAGTATATTTTTCAAATGTTTTCTTCATATATATTAGTGTAATACATAATAGACCAATTTTAATAGAAAACGTGAGTCCAGATTTAATAATTTTATGTGCAGTGTCAAAATATAGGTCACTGTGGAAGCGTATAGGTTATGTTTAAAAGTGAAATTAATGAATAAATAGTTTGTTTTTATTGTTGTTTAAGTGTGTGCTGTTTGGATTTGCAGATGTCGTTTAGAGTGGTACGTAGTTCAAAGTTCCGCCACGTTTATGGGCAGGCCCTAAAGCGGGAGCAGTGCTATGATAACATCAGAGTGTCTAAAAGTTCATGGGACTCTACTTTTTGTGCGGTGAACCCCAAGTTCCTGGCTATAATTGTGGAGTCTGCGGGTGGCGGCGCCTTCATCGTGCTGCCTCACAATAAGGTGAGTTTTTTAAATCATTATTATCCATATTTTTCAGTCAGAAGAGTACTCTCACTAAATTTTAGTTGGCCTAAATTTTGGTTTCAGTTAGGATTGGCAAAGCTTCAATAATTTGTGAAGAATAAGGGTTTAATTTTATCTTAGGTACATGGTAATGACTGTTACTGTAAGCAAAATTTTACAAAAGTGTTCATATTAGGGCTGTTCAAGTCATTTATTGTTATATTAATCAATGCCTGTTATTCCTTGTAGAACAATTAGTATTATAACTTCATGACTATAAAAAAAATGATCTAGTGAGAGTTGGGCCTGCACACCAAAAGGCTCCTGTATAAACCTCCTGAATTGTATAAAGTAAACTCTTAAAAATTGTTTTATTGAGTTAACTTTAAGTTTGACTCATATTTTACTGGTTTTTATTATATATTGCTTAAATACACATGATGCAGAAATACTAGATTTTTTCCGCTTTAACTTTTGAGGCAACATTACCAAAAATAGTCTAAAAATTAGAAGTTGAACAACTCCCGATACTTTAATTTTGAAAATAATAATACAAGAACCTTCACTGTCTACACCATTGTGTCAACTCGAAAAATTGTCTAGTAGTAACTGCACACAAATATAAAACAAACCAGAATGAGAGCTTCACTCAAGCACAGCTATGTGTAACTGACAAGACGCACTTTGGGGTTGCAGCGACCAGAGCAGCGTAAACTCTTCTTCTGGATTAAACTAGCTCTGTAAGCAGGCAACATCTTCTTGCTTTCATTCTGTTTCTTTCTGTATTAATTTGGTAACTGGCCATGTCCAAATGGACAACTGCGACAAAGCTATCAACTGGAACATGCTTTGTCCCAAGCCAATTTTATTCATATATGATCTCTCATGAACATAAGTAATAAAATTTATAAATAAATTTTTAATAAAAACAATATTTTCAAACTTATATTTTCTTGCTAGTTTAGGCTACTGCAGTCGACTCAAGGTCCTTACAATACCCCAATTAGCAGCTTGTTAGCGGCCTGTACAAAAATCTAACCAATAAAATTGAAACAAAGCTTATATCAGCTCATGCTGCAACATGGTAGTTGCGGTTATGACATCATTCATTAGTTAGAAAATTTGAGAAACAATACTTTTCAGATGGGCCTCCATGTTCTTTGATTTCAAAATTGTATATACAATTTTAATATTGTTATGTTTGCAATAATGCATGCTATGCGGATAACATTACAAAATTACAAATATACAATAGGAAAAATTTATTATGCGGGTTCGAATCCCGCACATGACTTAAATTTTTCGTAAATAATATTTTTAAGAAATTGAATTATTTTAATTAATTCAATTTTGTAATTAATTTAATTTCGTAATGTTGTCTATTAACATAGCTGATATGGTTTTGAAGAAAATTTTCTGATTGACAGATTTTGTTTTGGAGAAGATACAAATTTAGTTAAATCACTTAACTATCGAAATTTTATTTTACAACAAATTTTTAACTTCATAAGTGGCTCTACAAACAAAGTATATGTTGATAATAAAATGTAATTCGAAATATATTTATTCACAGTTTTTGAATAATTTCAACGAAAAAATTTCGCTTTCAAAGTCAGGTCGAATTTATATTTGGCTCTACACTTATTAAAAAAACACATTTATTAAATTATTAAAAAAGGATGAAAAAAAAATATATTTATTTCCCTTGATTAATTTTTTTCCAAAGCTATTTGAGCTTTAAATTTTACTCTTGATTTATTGCCTCAATTACTGATTAAATATATAAAAAATTTACAGCCCCCTAGTTAAATTAGTTTAGAAGTAGTTAAGAGAATATAATTAAAAAAACATGATACTTAGCCTCTGGGAGGCAAATGCCTTGGGGAAGGGTAATACAACTCAAATGCACATTTCTGTTATGTGGCACTGCTGGTTTTGCCTTACAATATTAAAAATATGAAAGTGAGTTTATTCGTCTCCAACTTCAACACACATAGAGTACTTAACTCATGATAATGAATATATTCAGGTGTTACTTTGCAGAAATCCATATTTCATTCTAACAAGTATTTAAAAAATATTTCAAGAAAACATTAAATTAATATTGGAAGAATGGGATAAAGGTTAGGGGATGCATGATAAACAGGGAATAAATGACATTCAAAACTCTTAGTAAAAAAATTAAAATGTATTATGCATCCATTTAGCGATGGTTAGTGCCTAATACCACAGTTTTACAATCCATATTGTAATACTGTACTAATACTATGATAACAGAGTTGTGTTGTGGCCAGTCACTATTAATGATCGCAACCCAGGCAGTAGGGTTAAGAGGCCCCTATACGATGTCATCAATCCCATCACTGCTCGAGCCTTCTCCCCTGCTTAACCAAATTTGGTAAGATCCTAGCATTAGTGCCACCTTACAGATACATTCTAGGGTGGAAGTTATGGTTGTTCTTGGGAGGTCAAGGTCTTTAAGTAGGTTATATTGGGATTTCATTGGGATACCCCTTGCTCCAACTTCTACAGCATATACATTAACCACATAACCGTTTTTGGTTAATTCATTTGTTAGGTCATAATACTTGTTTATTTTTCTTGTGTGATCTTAAGGTATGTTTGTTTCCTCCATAGTTAGTTCTATAAGTGCCATGCGATTTAGATTTTTTAATAAAAAAATATGTCTGGTCTGGAAGACGAAACACCAACATCCTCAGGAATTTCGTAGTGTTTTCCATATGTGTCCATCAAAAGAGTCCAATCGGGAGCTGCGCCTAAGATGGAGTAAGGCTTGGGTTTAGATTTTGTAGACCCTTCTTTTACTAAATCGACGTTACTTCTCCATCGATCGATAATCGATATCGACGAATCTTCAATTACATATTTCGACTTCGCTACAGCTGTCTGCCTGATTTTAGATCCTAAAAGTTATCATCGTAATAAATTTAAAATACCGAAATATCATTGGCCATCTCTGGTGATGTAGGCCTATCATATTTTGTTGTATACTGAGATTAAAGTTATCCTTGTATAGTTGTACCTTAGTTTGATGATATTCACCCAAGGGTGAATGTAGTAGGGTGATTATTCCCTTATTTGATCATTTAGGTCTAAAACAAAGCATGATAACAATTGAACTCGTCATTATCTAGGTTTGCATCGTAACGAAATTTTAAAAAGATAATTAAGTTTAGAGTTATGAACCTCGAAACATTTTCATATATATAAAGTTTTCAAGGCATCAATCATAACTTACATTAAAAAATTTCGGCACGATATAAACCTAGATAATGACGAGTTCAATCGATATTATGCTTATTTCTATACCTAAAATCTCAAATAAGGGAGTGATCACCCTACGGCGTTTGTATGGAGAACTGTTCGACCAGTTCAACCTTAAGGTGTATTACCGAGCATCGCGGTCGTTCGGAGCAGCGCGCGTTTTACTCGTGCGGATATCGCGCGCGGCATATGCGACACTAGTCATGCGAAAATGTATGACGCCTTTTCCGAGGTCTGCGACAGGCGCGCGCGGCCGACGACTAAGGGCGTTTACCACGACGCAAATTTCGTTATTTTCGATAATTTTGATCACATTTTAAGTCTATGGTTCATATTAAATGTGGATCCATAGACGAAAAATGTGGTCAAAATTATCAAAAATAACGAAATGTACGTCATATGGAATACAGCCTAATGCAGGCTGCGAGCGGCCATGCGTATCTCAACATGCTCAGTATTTTCATACTCTGACTATAGTCGCATCAGCCGCGCGCGTCAGTCGCATGCGAACAATCGCGCGCGGCTGCGATCGGCCGTGATGCACGGAAATGAACCTTTATTACGTTCATAGTTACACTGAGGAAGAAATATATAGTGCAATCTTATCGTGCTTTACATGTAAATAACTAACAATACCAATAACAGATAGTGTCACGGTTTTTCTCACTTACTAATGCATGGCTGGTCCCTGCTACTGGGTACTTCCAAACAAACTTAGGAGATAAATATATAGGTCTGTTTATTTAGCTTCACCGCATGGTGGAAGGGCATTTTGCGAATGCCCGCCTGGCTAGCGACCACCCTCAAGTAGAAAGTCTGTCGCCAAGCACCGAAAGGTGTGTTCCGGCAGTAGTCCTTGAGAGCCAGTGAAATTACAGGCACAATGAGACTTAACAACTATGTCTCAATGTGACGGGCGCAGTGCAATTCGTGAGTTGTCATGAATTGCAACTGTTATAGGCAGAGGTTAGTTCACTTAACATCAGATGGGCCTCGAGCTTGTTCCGTCACAATAACATAAAAAAAAAAAATCTTCTATTCAAAGTTTCTCCTCATGTTGTCAATATGACTATGACGAATACGACGAATTTTCTCAAGTCAGTATAATTACTAAGAATGAGTCTCAAATTAGATTGTCAGGGAGACATCACTATTAAATAACTTTAAACAAGCAATTTTTTTTTGTGTATGCCTGATAGGTTAGCTTTAGACCGCTATCTCACCAGATGGAAAGTGATGATGTAGTTGAAGATGTTGTTCAGGCTAACCTAGAAGTACTGGCTCTCACGGACAGCTGTCGGAACACACCGTTAGGTGCTTGGCGACAGAAATCATTTGATATGTATTGTGTATTTTTTTTTAAATGTTATTGTGACTGGTCAATCACGAGGCCCACCTGATGTAAAGCGGACTAACCTCTGCCTATAACCGATGCATTTCGTCACAAATCACGAATTGCACTGCGCCCGTCACCTTGAGACATAGTGGTTAAGTCTCATGTGCCTGTAATTTCACTGGCTCTGAAGGACTGCTGCCGGAACACCGTTAGGTGCTTGGTGACAGATTTTCTACTTGAGGGTGGTCGCTAGCCAGGCGGGCATTCGCAAAATGCCCTTGCGGTGAAGCTCAAGCCCGCGGTGGGATTCGAACCATGGATCTGCTGCGCGGCAGTCCATAGCCAATGCCACTGAGCCATAACTGCTTCAAAATCACATTACCATCAAAAATTTGATGGTAATGTGATTATGGGTCGAGATGTTGATCAGGTTAATCTAAACTTCTGGCTCTCAAGGACAGCTGCACACACCATTAGATGCTTGGCGAGAGATATTCTACTGGAGGGTGGAAGTTAGCCAGGCGGGCATTTCCTTACAAGCATAAGGCCATAAGTTAAGTCGGCGACTTCGGTGTACAGTATAGAGTATAGGGTTAAATGACAAGTTGATAAGTCGTTATCAGGGAAACAATGCATCGATCAGATATCGCATTGTGGAACCGATACGGCGAACAATGACACCTCTGCACTACAATGCCGTGAACTTGCCAACGGGGACCTCCAACGCGATTATGTATCTTTACATTGCGTATTGGTTGGCTGTAATTAAGTATATTTCACTACCCCCTATTACATTATACGCGTACGGCTGAACTTACCATTACAGCTACGGGGCCATTATGCCAAGCCTAATATAATATGGCTTGGCATTACCAAGCTTTTGCTATTTTTGCTATAAGCCAAAGCATCAATGATGTTCGAGCGGTTCGATCCCCACCGCCGGCTTGAGCTTCACCGCACGGTGAAAGGGCATTTTGCGATTGTCCGCCTGGCTAGCTACCACCATCAAGTAGAAAATCTGTCGCCAAGCACCTAACGGTGTGTTCCGGCAGCCGTTTTTGAGAGCCAGTAATTCTAGGTTATTCTGAACAATACCGTGATCGCTTACCATCAGGTGAGATAGTGGTCAAAGGCTTATATATAAGGCATAGTAAAATCTCTTCCAGGCAATCGTAAGCAGAAAAAAAATCAATTTGATTAAAATGGGGGTAGAGTGTAAAACTAAGTAGGATTAGTAAACTAGTTACATACTACTTAAATATACAAGTACCAATTATAAATATTTAATATGTGTATAAAATATATCCTGATCAATAAGGATGTTTTCATGGAAATTAAACAAAACATGAATTAAATAACGTTTAATGGCTACGACAAATCTTTGTCAGAAATGCGCGAAAACTAGTGAAAATAATGTTTTGTTGGATTGGGATTTGTTGGATATAAATAGTAACTTTTTAACGAAAGTTATAAGTCAACATTCCTTGTCGTTGACAAGTACCTAAGTATAAAATTCTCGTGAGTTTCACACATATTTAAATACTATAAATTAAACCGGCAAAAACGTTGAGGTTCGAATACGTCTCGCGGGTGCGCAGCTGCGTCTGCGAGCTGGGAGCTCGCAGACGCAGCTGCGCACTAGCCCTGATGATGAGCATCTGATATGCTCGAAACCCGCGAGACGTATTCGAACCTCAACGTTTTTGACGGTTTAATTTATAGTATTTATATACCTAAATATAATTTTAAAACAGCTACTCTTTAGCTTTTTCAAGCATATAGTTACCAAAACGTCTTAGTTTCTCAACTCAAGAAGCAATGATGGCTCAGTGGCATTGGCTATGGACTGCCGCGCAGCAGGTCCATGGTTCGAATCCCGTCGCGGGCCTGAGCTTCACCGCAAGGTGGAAAGGTTTAAGGGAATACTTACATTTTATAGTCTATAATTAAGTCAATTAAGATTGTAAATAAAGGCTTTTTTTATGTTATTGTGACGGAACAAACTCTAGGCCCACCTGATGTAAGCGGACTAACAAACCTCTGCCTATAACAGATGCAATTCGTCACAAGGCACGAATTGCACTTCGCCCGTCACCTTGAGACAAAGTTATTAATTCTCATGTGTCTGTAATTTCACTGGCTCTCAAGGACTGCTGCCGGAAAACACCGATAGGTGCTTGGCGACAGATTTTCTACTTGAGGGTGGTCGCTGGCCAGGCGGACATTCGCAAAATGCGTGCGGTGAAGCTCAAGCCCGCGGCGAGATTCGAACCATGGCCCTGCAAAATTATTGATAATTTACGATTTTTGAAAAGTATGCCTAAAAAGTGGCTAATGTAAAGAAACATGCCAAATGAGCATTTCTCTACTAACGCTGACGTGGTAAAATTAAATTTCATATTTTGAAATCAAATTCTTAACTTGCATAGGATAACGAGCCGCGTTTCTCTAAGACGCTACTTTGTTTTACATAAGTGTTTATAAAATGAGTAATGTATGTTTAACCGATGTCCAGTAAGTAATGATTTCTATCGTGGAATGGTATCCCGCCCGAGCGGTGCGTTACCGGCGCGCGCGCATTCCTACCGCGTGTGTCACGGGACGGGAGCTATCTGTCGCGCCGCGGGAATACGAATGAGCTAACACTCGTGGTGTTTTAACATCGGTATGTACTTATTAAATGAATAAACTAAAATACATTTATTTGTTCGGTGATACGTGTATTACAATTTACAAAGTTACATTACGAAAAGAAATAAATAACCGCATAAAAAGTGGGATAACAAAATCCTTTCGTTGTTGTTTCGTAAGCTTATTCACTAATTCGGCATTATAGTATATAGTATGTATATGTATTCACTAAGGATACATGCACATTGAAAAAGTTATTATTTATTATTATTAGTTTAGACGAATTTTTAAATAAAGTTTTGTTAATTAGCAATCTTCCTTTCTTTTGTGAACTTCTTGATAGAATTTTCAACGTTCTTGACGTCCAGAGCTCCTCCAAACTCGAGTACGTCTTGTATCAGGCCGCATATCGAAATGGGACTCGTCAGAAAAGCACACGAATAAAATCCTCTATTGCGAAAATACTCGAAAACGTTATTGAACCCTAGGCACTTTCATGTGTGTATATAAATTTTATCCTATCATAAAGCAGATTCTGCCACCACGACGCGATTAAGATCTAGCAATGATATCCAAGCGGTAATAGGTCCATGGTCCGATATCCAGCGCCGCCGATTTGAGCTTCACCGCATGGTGGAAGGGCTTTGTGCGAATTTCGTCGCTTGTGACGAAATGCATGTGTTATAAGTAGAGGTTGCCGCTTAACATCAGGTGGGCCTCGTGCTTGTGCCGTCATAATCCCATAAAAAAATATTCACTAGACGAAAAGCATCAGACATGCCCGACGCTTCGATTGTAGCATTGGGCATGTCTGATTCTCTTCTGAATTTCGACTTACTTCCATTAGTATTACGGCTTCGATTCAAATTATGTATCTAAAAAAACATATGTGAGTTACTAGCGGCCCGCCCCGGCTTTCCACGGGTATTTAACTACTTAAAAATTCAAAAATAAAAATATACATATGTGATAATATTTTATAGCCTATGTTCATCAGGAAGGGATAATGTAGGATTCTAATGGTCCGGGACAAGATGGTGAATGCTAACGCGACCCTATATTGTCCAACGGGGGGTTTTAGTAGGTTCAAGTCCCACACATCCCCTTCCATCCCCAGGTGAAGGGGCAGTGCGAAGGCATTACCCACCCTCAAAAAAAAGATTGTATGGTGAAAGAATTTTTCAAATCGGTCCTTTAGTTCTATGTTTATTCATTACATATAAAAATGAAAATCATTCCTCTTTATAACACAAGTATAGATATATATTATTAAAAGTAACTGATTAGTTTGCGATATTATATTATTGTGATTAGCTGGTATCACATTAAATTATAATTGTAATATTATTATGTATGTATACATTACAAAAGTACAAATATACGAGAGGAAATATTTAAGTCATGTGGGGGATTCGAACCCGCGTCCATCCACCCTTTGAGCCGGGGTATGCTTTAATCAATTGAGCTAACATGACAATGAGTCATAACTCGTAGTACAACGTAAGTTGAACTTTAGATGTAGCTCCAACCCAATACGATGGTTAAAGAACGATAAGAAAAATTTGAGTTATGACGTCATTGTCATGTTAGCTCAATTGGTTAGAGCATACCCCGGCTGAAGGAGTGGATGGACGCGGGTTCGAATCCCGCACATGACTTAAATATTTCCTCTCGTATGTTTGTAATTTTGTAAATTATAATTGTATTAAAAACGAGCATTTGGCATTAGCAGCAGAGCATTTGAGTGCACAAGCATTTGATCAGTCTCACTAGATGGGAAGCGACGATACCAGGACTTTTCTAGAATTAGGTGTAATCAATACTTAATAAATCGGGACAAAATGTTTACTATGTCTTATTCCAAGACGTCATGAATGTTATGTTCGATGTTTCATCAAAATCCTAAAAATATTTTTATTGTAATTGAAAAAATGTATGCTTTTCGCAATTTTTCCTTTATCTGTGCTATAAGACGTTGTTCTTCTTCGTACTTCGTGGTTCTTCGTACCAAATTTCAAGATTCTGAGTTCACGGGAAGTACCCTGTAGGTTTTGATTCCTCACGAGTGTTGAAAATTTGTGACATAAACGGCTTTTAATATTGATTGCGTTGGCTTAGAAGTTAGATTTTTTCACAGCTCCAAGGGACAGTTGACCTGAGTGTTTGATATTAATTTCAGTTTGATATCTTCACTTGCTCCTGAGAAAAAGGCTCTGACAGACAGACAGGATAACAAAGTGATCCTACAAGGGTTCCGTTTTTTCATTTTGAGGTACGAAACCCTAAAAATCGCTACATTAGCTGGACAACTCTCTCATTCCTGTTGCATGTGGAGTAGCAACGAATTTATTTTTAGTTTATATACCTAGTTACCTTTGAATTATCCTCATGTTCAAGATTCTATTTGTCTTTTAAAATACAAGGACAATGGAAATATCTAATACATAAACAGTGTGACACTGTTGCGTCTCCGCGTCGTGTTAATTATTTCTGGATAACATATGTACATGTATCAATATTATATTTTTAAAGTTAAAGAAGCAATGATACCCGAGCGGTAATAGCTATGGACTGCCGTGCCCCAGGTACATGGCTCGATCCCCACCGCCGGCTTGAGCTTCACATGGTGAAAGGTCATTATGCGAATGATCGACTGGCTAACTTCAAGTAAAAAATCTGTCGCCAAGCACCTAATAGTAGGTTCCGGCAGCAGTCCTTGATAGCCAGTAATTCTAGGTTAGCCTGAACAACATCTTCGACCACATCATCACATACCATCGGGTGAGGTAGTGGTCAAAGGCTAATCTATCAAGCATAAAAATAATATGTATTACAGCTTGGTTAAAATTATGTAGGTTTAAAAAAAACTCATACCAGTTTCTAGGTTTATTTTTTATTTATTATAGTATAAGTAACATGAAAAAAAAATTATATTAGACTTACGTTTCCTCCTACGCTTTAAGCTATAATGTGTTGCTATAAGCCAAACTACGTTAGAACATACTTACAAATATTAAGAGCATAAAATTTCCGTCTCGAGGTCGATTTGAACCCGGGTCCCTATGGATTTAACGATATTAGTTTGACCAGTATGTAGTTCATGGTTTTAAATGGGTTCTACGGGTTCCAGAAGACCTCTTCGGGTTTTAGCGGTGCAGAAGGCCATCGTGTCAAGTTTACATACACTACCAAACCGACAAATATAGCTTTTAACATATGAGTAACCTTATTCACGTAGCTAGCCAAAATAGATCCAAGGCAATCCCGATTAAGAATTAGAGTACTGCAAGTAAAACAGCTATAAAGAAAGACCTTCTATAGTAGAATTGGGCGCTTAAGACAAAGAAAGTCCTTGCTAGTGGCATTGATGCTAAAGATATCGTTGTAATGGTTAGAGCTATTATTTATTTCCTGAGAATGAGAGGCGCTCGTAGTGTAGCTTGTCACCCACCCCATCTCTTTCCGTGGGTGTCGTAAGAGGCGACTTTGGGAACAATACCGGATGGTAGGCAGCAGCGCCTTCTGAGGAACTGTTATGTGTTACTGCGATTCCCAAAACGCCTGCCAAGCGTGGGGGTTATGGCAATTTCCTCCGTAAATGAGGGAGGCTGTGTTTAGCTGAGTACAATCCGGCTGATACAGTAGCGTAGCTTACTAAGTCGATAATAAAAACCTAAAAAAAGAAGCGGAATCGACTTCTAATACTGAAAAGTATGGAATACATATATACCTAACGTCACGCCTCTTTCCTGTAGGGGTAGGCAGAGACCATAGATTTCCACTTGCTACGATCCTTGCATATCTTTATCGCTTCATCTACACTCATCAATCCTTTCATACCTTTCATAGATGTTTTAAATTTTATAAAGAGCAAAGATTTGTATTTTACGAATAAAATTTTAAAGTACTGGACCGATTTGAAAAATTCTGTCTCGATTACAATCCTACACTATCCCTGATGAACATAGGCTATAGAATATTTTCAAAACTAAGGGGGTTCCCTATGAAAACTGCAATAATGTAACCCAAGGTGTGAAAAAAATACCATAAAAATAGTTTATTCGCGTACTCTGCGGAAATTGTTGACAATAGAGCAAAGTGATGTCTACAATTTTATAGAGGACATCAATAACTACAAAAAAGTCGACAGTACCATATGTCTAACTATTACAGTTATGTCACATTGACTACTTTTTATGTGTTACAATATATACTGTACTTACTGTAACAGCCGACTGCCAAAATCCCCACGCTTGGCAGGTGTCTTGGGGATCGCAGTGTAAGATGGCAGTTCTTGAGAAGGTGCTGCTGCCCTAATTTTTTACCCTTAGTCGCCTCTTACGACACCCACGGGATGATATAGGGAGGTGCAATTCTAACCCGGCACCCCACGGGGGTTTCAATTTATATTTTTGATCAAATACCCGTGCGAAGCCGGTGCGGGCCGCTACTCGGATATAAACCGAAGTTGGCACCAAATATCAGCCACAAGACATGTCTATGAATACGAACATGTCATAAATAATTGCACTTTTTTTTATGGTATTGTGACTGAACAAGTACGTGGCCCATCTGTTGTTAAGCGGTATCCTCTGCCTATAACAGATGCATTTCACCACAAGGAACGGATTGCACTGCGCCCGTCACCCTGAGACATAGTTGTCAAGTCTCATTTTGCCTGTAATTTCACTGGCTCTCAAGGACTGCTGCCGGAACACACCGTTAGGTGCTTAGCGACAGATTTTCTACTTGAGGGTGGTCGCTAGCCAGGCGGGCATTCGCAAAATGTCCTACCACCATGCGGTGGAGCTCAATTACAATTTTTTGTTAAAAACCCGTGCGGAGCCGTTAGTCGGATATAAACCGAAGTTGGCACAATGATGACTCCTCAAATATCCGCCACAAGAAGACATGTCTATAAATACGAACATGTCATAAATAATTGCACTATTAGTAGCGCATTACGTGTGAATCAGAGGTACAGTCGCTTGCAATAAGAAGTACACACATTGTAATTTTCAAAATAATAATAATAATTTATTCGTAGTTCAAAAACAAATTTTGGTACATAAGCTTAAAAATATCGTAGTTGGTAATGAATAGATTCAGGCGTTACTTTGCGGAAATCCATATTTAATAATAACAAATATTTTCAAAATATTTTACGAAAACATCAAATTAATATTTTAATAAAACACTTAAAAAATATAACGATCGAGAATGTTGCATTCTCGATCGTGCGCTCGAAGAGTCAAGACCTCCTGAGGATGCTTCGTGTAGAAGCGAAACGCGACGAAAATTCTTCCGGTTTGGCTGCGTGGCGTTTGTGACGTCACGTCGGCTTAGCAGGAAAATTAGGCGGAATTGTCACTAGATATGTTTTTATATTTTTTAAGTGTTTTATTAAAATATTAATTTGATGTTTTCGTAAAATATTTTGAAAATATTTGTTATTATCGTAGTTGGTATATTATAGTATAATATTACAAATTGTTGAGTTAGCTTCTTTGTACCTTTGGGAATCTCTGCTTCCCACACTAGGTCTTATTCGAGCCTGTGTAGTAGGCCTGCAATAACTCTCCGGGGTCACTTTAAACCAATCGTCAACAAAAAATAGGTCATGCACTAACGTCGTCAACCCATCCGCGCCAAATTCCAAAACGGTACAGCACCTTATAATGATAAAAAATATTCCGTGCAGCTGCGGGTACCTCCAAGCAAATTTTGTCGTCATATAAGTTGGTACATTGGCAATCCTAATATTTTGCTCCATACATTTACCTTTTTTTTTTAATTGTGGCATTGAGTTCCGTTTTTCTCTATGTAATCAGAAATATCTTAAAATCAAAGAACTATTTGAATATTTTCACTCATGTTAACTTCGATTGTTAATAACTTAGCGACATCACATTATTTTGAAAATTACGAAGTGTATACTTCTTATTGCAGGCGACTGTACATAGTAGTAGCAATAAGTCATTGCAGTTTGATAGCCAAATACTATAAATGTTTTATCGATTACACATTATTATGCACGCTGCATGTGTCATTGTTTTATTGTTGCTTGTACTTTATGTGCATAATTACATTTTGTATACTAGCTGCTGACAACCATCAAATAGAAAGTCAGTTTTATTATTGTTATGTTTGCAATAACGCTTGCTATGCGGATTACATTACAAATCACAAATATACGATAGGAAATATTTAAGTCATGTGCGGGATTCAAACCCGCGTCCATCTACCCCTTTAGCCGGGGTATGCTCTAACCAATTGAGCTAATATGACAATGACGTCATAACGAATTTTTTTCCTATCGTTCTTTAACCATCGTATTGGGATGGAGCGACCTCTATAGTACAACTTAGGGGGATGGACGCAAATTAGAATCCCGCACATGACTTAAAAAAATTTTTTCCTCGTATATTTGTAATTTTGTAATAGAAAGTCGGTGTTCAAGTAGCTAACAGCGTGCGCCGGCAGCAGTAATTTTAGGTTTGTTATCGACTATTAACCTCATCATCACCTAACAAAAGGTGTGTCAATTATATTTTTAATTATATATTGTGGTCAATGGTTCACGAATCAGCAAAAAAAACTGTCATCTCAATTCATCGAAGTATCATATCGGTTAAGTTTCGGATATGTGTAGGACATAAAATAAAATTAACTTTTTTTTATATGACTGTGACGGAATAAGCACGAGGCCCACCTGATGTTAAACGGTAAACCCCTGCCTGTAACAGATGCATTCCGTCACAAGTGACGAATTGCACTGCACCCGTCACTTTGAGACGCAGTTGGTAAGTCTCATGTGCCTATAATTTCACTGGTTCTCAAGGACTGCTTCCGGAACACACCGTGAAGTGCTTGGCGACAGATTTTCTACTTGAGGGTGGTAGCTAGCTAGGCGGGCAATTGCAAAATGCCCTTCCACCATGCGGTGAAGCTCAAGCCGGCGGTGGGGATCGAACCAGGGACCTACGGCGCGGCAGTCCATAGCTATTACCGCTCGGCCTTCATTGCTTCAAAAAAGGTTTCGTGGTACAGGGCTACAAGAACGCAACGGTACAAATAAACAACTCTAAAATATACGAAATCTATTGCCATGCTATTTGGCACCGACTATAGCTACATACATATTTCCACGCGTGATGTGATCATTTTACAAGGTTTTTTTTTATGCTTTATAGGTGAGCCTTTGACCACTATCTCACCTGATGGTAAGTGATGATGCGATCGAAGATGTTGTTCAGGCTAACCTAGAACTACTGGCTCTCAAGGACAGCTGCCGGAACACACCGTTAGGTGCTTGGCGACAGATTTAAAATAGGTAGTGGTATGCAAGGTGTAGGTTCTGGGGAGTTGGGAATTCTTGTTAATGTCTGTTGCTTTGAATATTGAGTAGATTATAATATTGCGACTTGAATGAGCGTTGTAGTGGTACACTTGAATGAGTGTAGCTGCTTCTTTCGGAGTATGAGTCATGTTCTAATTCGTTGTAATGAAACAATTTTGTGTTCTTTGAAACTCAAGTCTGAGCCGGCAGATTTTAAAATGTAGAATCTGCTGTATAGAATATATATAATATCCTATATGTGGATGAATTAGTGTTGATTGTAACTTTGTCAATTATAAATCGGTATTTTAGTTGAGTGTATGATCTTTTAAGCAGTATACTTCACTAAAACGAGCTAAAAATAAAAAAAATGCAACTGACCTTCATTACTGTTTTTTTTTTATCAATTAATGGAACTGATTTCAGCACTCAAATGTGTGAAATAACATGTTGAAGTCGGTACCATGTGGTTCAAAAGTACTATTATCACAATACTGTGCGCGTGGTACCGACTTCGACAAGTTATTTCACACATTTGCGTGTTGAAGTCAATTCCAATTTTTTGGTAAAAATATTTTTTCGTCCTTTTTAGTGACCCTTGGTACTTATGGGATCGATTGTCATTCACTGTCAGTGACTATATCATGAACATAGGAAAATACTTTTTGAGTGTAACTTAAAAATGGTTTGACCGATTATGATAAAAAAATAAATGGGACCACACGGCAAGCATCAGCTTTCAAATAAAAAAAAGAATCATCAAAATCGGTTCAAAAGTTCTAAGGTAACAAACAAAAAAAACAAACGAGTTGAGTACCTCCTTTGGAAGTGGATTATGATAATGCGAGAGCAGTGTATAGAAACAGTATGGTACCGACTTCTATAAATAATTTCAGACTTTTTAATGTTGAAAATCGGTTCCGTTAATTTTTGCATTTTTAGGGTAGTAGGGAAATTAGGTCCTTTGGCTTGCTCCTAACATGGATATATGTGATCGTAACCGTGTGTTCCGGCAGCTCAGCTCCATTAGAGCAAATACCTTTTGAAGCAGTGATGGCTCAGTGGCATTGGCTATGTACTACCGTGCAGCAGGTCCATGGTTCGAATCCCGCCGCGGGCTTGAGCTTCACCGCATGGTGGAAGGGCATTTTGTGAATGCCCGCCTGGCTAGCGACCCTCAAGTAGAAAATCTGTCGCCAAGCACCTAACAGTGTGTTCCGGCAGCAGTCCTTGAGAGCCAGAAAAATTACAGGCTAATGAGACCTAATAACTGGACGTCTCAGTGTGACGGGCACAGTGCAATTCGTCGTTGACGAAATGCGTCTGTTATAGGCAGAGGTTAGTCCACTTAACATTGGGTGGGCCTCGGGCTTGTTCGGTCACAATAACATAAAAAAATAAAATTACCTTCTTTGTGTTGTCTTAGGTTTTCGCGATTATTACACATAGTAATTAAACAACTTTAAACGGTTTAAATCGCTAATAATGATAAATATACGCGATTTAAACCATTTAAAGTTGTTTAATTACCTTCTTTGTTTAGCTTGTTTACCGTCCTCGAGTACATCGTAACTAACTGATGAGATGTTGGTCTAAGGATATGCTATCATAATCCATAGATGGCGTTTCTATGCGGAAATCCGTTATTTCAGATATTTAAAGAATATTATAAGAAAACTGAAAACTGAAGTTCAAAACATTATAGTAATTAGGAAAACATTAAAGTAAATACATGTTTTTTTTTCAATGCACGCGCAATAATCGGCTGGAGCATTTGAACTATACTTGTAGGCCTCCATTGGTCCTTCGGTTGTCTAAATGCTATCAGTTTAGTAGCTGTAGTGTTGTATATAGTTTGTGACATAGCGCCGGTAAAAATAAAAAATGAAAATGTAGTGGAAATTTTGCCTTAATTTCTTGTTAAGCCGACTTGACGCCAAAAAAGTAACGTAGCCGTGCAGGAATCTGTATCAGGTGTGGTCCCTTTTAATTTTCATCAATATTGGTCAAGCTGTTTTTGAGTTACACTCCAATAACTGAAAAGTATTTTCCTATCTTGATGATATAGTCATTGACAGTGAATGACAATCGATCCCATAAGTAAGCAAGGATCACTAAAAAGGGTAATTTTTTTTTAGAAAAAAATTAACTGATTTCATCCCTCAAATCAAATGTCTAAAATAACTTGTCGAAGTCGGTACCATGCGCACAATATTGTGATAATAGATACTTTTGAACCATCATGGTCCCCAATCATTAAAACAGCAGACTTGTATTAAAGCACGCTGCGCTATTTTTACTGTGATTATTATTGACAAATATTCTATTTTTAACCCTTTGCTATTGGGTAATATTCGCAGCGCGCGGAAATCGAGGGCCCACCCACGCGCGCCGAGAAAAGCGCCGCGAGGTGCGCGCCCGCTGCGCAACGTGTGCAATGTTGCTGGTAGCAACCAAAAGTCGAGCGTTCCAGGATCGCGAAAACATTTCTAGGTTAATTGCTGCATATATTTTAGTCAGACTCTTTCAGTCCTCAAATTACAATCAGACCTGAGACAATGAGGCCTTATCGTCTCACTCGCATGGGAAAATGGTCTTCATATTCAAATTCGAAAATGGGCAACGTTTTCCAAGGAAAATGTTAATTTACATATATATAATACCATTTTGTAACACAATAAAGCATCTGATTTTAAATTCGGTCTTTTTTCACAGAAGCTTCGAATAAAATATTTATTCATAGCACAGAAGGGATTAAAAAATCAATAAATAAAGATATATTTAGAATCGTCAGATCTTTGGCTTTGTTTGAAGCGCTAAAACTTTTCGAGTTTAATATTTCGTTAAGCTACGGAATAATATTCAATTCTCCTCCTAAACGACATTGATGATTTTAATTTGGATGGGTGACCGCTAGTGACATTACTACTGAGCGTTTCCGTGCTTTGGAGGGCACGTTATGCCGTCGGTTCCGGTTGTTGTCTTAGGATGGCAGTCGTTATAGCATGGTGGTAGTGCATTTTGCGAATGCCCGACTGGCTAGCTACCACCCTCAAATAGAATATCTGTCTCCAAGCACCTAACGGTGTGTTCCGGCAGTTGTCCTTGAGAGCCCGTACTTCTAGGTTAGCCTGAACAACATCTTCGACCACATCATCGCTTACCATCAGGTGAGATAGTGGTTAAAGGGAAGCATCAGGAATAAAAAAAAAGAATTAGGAGAATCATTTAGACCGGATTTTTAATGTACATCTGTGCTCACGGGTTTCTTTCTTGTTTATTGCAATTGCACCTTTGGTTTGAAGCAGAATTACTAATGCTCCAAATGTATTAACTTATTAGGAACCGGCTAGGACCCGCGTTATATTTACCGGATAGATTCCGATCAGTTTCGGAGTGTTTAGAAGTCCTTCGTCTGGGAGTCACGATTGCGCGAAGCGACGAGCACGGGCCTCAGCGCGTAAAGTACTAATAAGTTAATATGGATAAAACTCTCGATAGTTTTCAAAGTGAAGCTCCAAATGTATGTTATTTGGTACGATAGTGCGCAGGTAACGTGTGCAACACATCTTTCTAATCAGAAAAGGCAGCAGTCAAGTATATATACGTACAACGCGCAGTAGTAAATCACTAGGGGTCACCCATCCAACTCAAGACCGCGGCGGACGTTGCTTAACTTTGCTGATCGGTTAAGGATAGCTAAGCAAACTTCGCCACGAGCATTAAAAGCTAAAAGCTTATCCTAGATAATTCAATTATTTGTATCACTGAAGAACTACAAAGAGCAAAACAAAGTCGTCAACAGCTCTCAGGAGTAATGACTTGTCATTATCGCTCCGTCTAATTGTTCCGGACCGAAGCCAACTCGTGAGAGGCGATAGATACATGTGTGTCATTACTTTATTACTAAGGGTGCGTACCATTAGCGTGAGATTCGCTAAAAACGCTAAAAACGATCACACATTTTCACATGGGTCTTGGCGTTATTTTCGCTTTAAAGGCTACATCTAATGTCAAAAGTGACAGAAGTAACAAATTTTAGTGGCATTTTTAGCGTTCTTATCCAAAAATGGAACGGGGATGACAGTTACTAACGATCACGTGATCACAACCATAGACGCAGAATGTGATCAAAATTATCGAAAATAACGTTCTTAGCGACTAATGGAACATACCCTAACTAGCACCCCGCCCCGGCTTAGCACGGGTATTTAACAAGAAAAATAAATTAAAACGCATAAAAAGTAGTTATTGTGACATAACTGTAATAGTTAGACATATAGTACTGCCGACTTTTTTGTAGATATTGATGTCCTCTATGAAATGAAATGAAATTGTTTTTATTCCAGATTTGCATCCTTAAAAATTTATAATTTAATACAAATTATTAACACTAAAATTACATTCAACTATTAAAACCATTCAATTGAAATTTAAAATAATAATAATTAAACAAAACAAACAATCTATAAAATTGTAGGACATCACTTAGCTCCATTGTCAACAATTTTAGCAGCGTACGCGCTATAACTATTTTTTTGGTAACTTTGTGAGAAAAGTACCCAAGAAAATGTTATATCGCGTACAAAAAAGTCGACAGTACCATATGTCTAACATTTTTTTTTTTTTTTTTTTTTTTATGTTATTGTGACGGAACAATCCCGAGGCCCACCTGATGTTAAGTCGACTAACCTCTGCCTATAACAGACGCATTTCGTCAGCGACGAACTGCACTGTGCCCGTCACACTGAGACGCCCAGTTGCTAGGTCTCATCAGCCTGTAATTTTTCTGGCTCTCAAGGACTGCTGCCGGAACACACTGTTAGGTGCTTGGCGACAGATTTTCTACTTGAGGGTGGTCGCTAGACAGGCGGGCATTCACAAAATGCCGTTCCACCATGCGGTGAAGCTCAAGCTCTGGGCGGGATTCGGACCATGGACCTGCTGCACGGCAGTCCATAGCCAATGCCACTGAGCCATCACTGCTTCAAAAACAACTAACTATTACACTTTTGTCACAATAACTACTTTTTATCGTAGTTTTCACATGAATCCGTATTTTTTTGAAAATATTCTATAGCCTATGTTTGTGTAGGATTCTAATGATGAAATAATTTTTCAAATCAGTTCAGTAATTTTTAATTTTATTTGTCACATACAAAAGTACAATTCTTTCCTCGTTATAATATTAGTATAGATAACTATTTTGACTAATGTGGCCCACTTACGTTGGGGGCGTGTCATCTCTAGAATGTTCTTTGCGGGGGTCTCTTTATGAAGTTTAATTGATAAAAGATATTTTTTTAGGGTTCTATACTTCCAGGACACTGGGAGCTATGTAAGAGTTATCCGACCTTTAAAAGGATGTATTCATTGGAATTGTATTAGGTAGTCGGTTATTTTTTTTACATAATATGTGTTAGTTATTATAAATAAAGAGGGTTAAAAAATTATATATGACCCCTTCATTTATAACTTTTTGACCCCCTTTATTCATATTAGAGCGCCCGTCCCGGCAACACTGGACCGCGCCGCGCTCCCTTTGAATAGAGTTTTGAATATTTACAACGAGCAAAGTAATAAAAAATGTGAAATAATATAAAAATGTGATATAAATTACAGGCACAAGAGACTTTTAACATCAGGTGGTCGAGTTTATTCCGTAAAATACACATACTACTTTACTGTACTGTATCAGCCGGATCGTCCACTGCTGAACACAGCCTCCCCTATAAAGGGGGTATTTGCCATAATCCCCACGCGTGGCAGGCGTCTTGGGCATCGCAGTGTCAGATGGCAGTTCTGTAGAAGGCGCTGCTGCCCACCTTCCAGTATTTTTCCCTTAGTCGCCTCGTACGACACCCACGGGACGATATGGGGAGATGCAATTCTAGCCCGGCACCCTACGGGAAAAATACACATACACAAAAGAATGAAAAAAAAATTAAAAAAAAAAGTCTCAAACTGTTTGTCGGCTAGCAGAAGTTAACCCTGAGAGGTTGTTAGCATTTTACTTATAACCCTGTATATTATTTCAAGTTTCAAGTCCCTCTAATGTGTCATCAATGTAATTGCTATTTGAGAATGCGCAAGCGCAGGTTATTCAGCGACTTGGCCTGGTTTAGTCTGGACAAGGCACAAAAATAAAGATATTAGAATAGAACATTGGTCTAGATCCAGTCTGTTCTATATGTCATATAGAATTTCTTTAGGAGATATGAGGATTTTAATATTGTTAGGTTTGCAATAACGCCTGCTCGCTCCATCCCAATACGATGGTTAAAGAACGGTAGGAAAGATTCTAGTTATGACGTCATGTCATGTTAGCTCAATTGGTTAGAGCATACCCCGGCTCAAGGGGTGGATGGACACGGGTTCGAAACCCGCTCATGACTTAAAAGTTTTTCCTATCGTATATTTGTGATTTTGTGATATGAGGATTCTAATTATATCTAGCACTGTGCCCGGTAGGTGGCAATAGGCTCACGATTTCATATCAATTGAAAAGTGGGCGAGACACCTATTTAAGTAAAAATAACAAATATTTAAAAAAAAAAAAAAATATTAATAAAACACTTAAAAAATATAAAATGAAATATATCTAGTGACAATTTTCCTGTGAAGCCTACGTGATGTCACAAACGCCACACAGCCATAACTCAATCTTACGCTCGAAGAGTCAAGACCTCCTGAGGATGCTTCGTGTAGACGAAACGCGTCGAATTTTTTTCCGGTTTGGCTGCTGCATATACTATCCCTGATGAACATAGGCTATAAAGTATTTTCAAAAACTTAGATAATGTAACCCAACGTGTGAAAAAAATACCAAAAACATCGTTATATCGCGTACGCCGCGAAAATTGGTGACAATAGTGCAAAGTGATGTACTACAATTTTATAGATGACATCGATATCTACAAAAAACTCCGCAATACCATATGCCTAACTATTACAGTTATGTCGCAATAAATACTTTTTACGTGTTTCAATTCATTATTTTTGTTAAATAAAAGTGCGAAGACCGCTAGTATACATATATTTTACAAACGTTTTGTTAAAATATTACTTTAATATTTTTTAAAGTATTTCTTATTATTAATTATGAATTTTAATATGTTTGCAATAACGCCTGCTATGCGGATTACATTTCAAAATTACAAATATAGGAAAAAATTAAGGCATGTGCGGGATTCGAAGTGGTACTATATATGTCGCTCTATCCCAATACGATGGTTAAAGAACGATAGGAAAGATTTGAGTTATAACGTCATGTCATGTTAGCTCAATTGGTTAGAGCATACCCCGGCTCAAAGGTTGGATGGACGCGGGTTCGAATCCCGCACATGACTTAAATTTTTCCTTGATTATGAACTTGAATAAAATAACGTCGGAATCTATTGTTTAAATACAAAATAGCAGTAGAAGAGTGTTGGTAAAAGTTGAGATTAATTTAAGTTGTTTAGTTCCCAAGATGTCAAATTTCCGAATAAATCTTCAACACTTGCCTTGTTGCAAACTTTAAACTGGACATTTTTTTGTTCACCATTACCAACTAAAACAGAAACATTACATCATTGTCTCATTATTTCATCGTCTCTGATATACAAACTTAACAATGCGCTCGGTGCCGGCGACACTTTCATCGTAAATCTGCGTTTTTCCATCCACAAAGTGTAAGTTCGAGATCGGCTCGTCTGCAAAGTTAAGTGTGTCGGTGAGGAGTCAGCGCACTTGTTGCTTCCATTTCGGATGTGAAACCGGATCGTTTCGTTTCCGATATGGGTGTGACGAGTCGGACTGCTTTTTGGCTGAAATGGCGATACCTCGGTTTTTAGTGCCTATTGCACGACACCGGTCTGCTGATGGATATGTCAATTCTCTTAACGCTGATGTTATATTGCTTCCTGATATTACGCCGAAGCCTAAGAAGGACAATGTTGGGGATATCAATACGCCCACTACAAGAAATTAAAATAATTTTAACTTTTTTATGTTTATTTTTATTTTTACCCGACTTCAAAAAAGGAGAAGTTTCTCAATTAGACGAAACGAATAGACGAGAGCAAAAATTAGAATTAGAAGTCATAATATCATGTTAGCTCAGTCGGTCAGAGCATACCAGGGCTATAGCGGTGGATGGACACGGGTTCGAATCCCGCTCATCACTATAACTTTTTCTGTTGTAAATTTGTCATTTTTTAATAGTATCGTAAGTATTAATCCATAACATAACATCTATGTCTATATTCCAAGTTTCATCCAAATCGGTTCAGCTGTTTCGGCGTGAAGAAGTAACAACAAACGCGTTATACATACTACATATTACGAATTGTAGATAATGCATGTGTGTGGTCGGATATAGTGGTAGGGGAAGCTAGCCAAAGATATGACCGATGGCAGCCGAAAGGCTGGCGATGCTAGATTTGTATATATATTAGTTTCAAAGAAATTATTCTCATAAAGACTACATAGTCACATACATGAGAACAAGAACAGCATTAACATAAAATATTTGTTGATGTATTTTATTAAGATGGGGGAAAGCCACCGACAAGAGTCTTGCGGTACTTGTCGGGAGGCCATAGGTACAGCGAGGAACCTATTGGTAGGAAGCAAGGTGCTCCTTGATAGACGTCATGTTAGAGCCCTCAAAATCATGCGAGAAGCAGCGAGACCAGATATATTTCTATACTCAAAAAATCTAAAACGCATAGTACTTATAGAACTTACTGTGTCGTGTGAAACAAACATACCGAAAGACCACACAATAAAATCTAACAAATATTATGACCTAACAAATGAATTAACCAAAAACGGTTATGTGGTTAATTTATATGCTGTAGAAGTCGGAGCAAGGAGTACCAGCGAAATCCCTATATAACCTACTTAAAGACCTCGGCCTGTCTAGAACAACCGTAACTTCCATCCTAGAACGTGTATCCAAGGCGGCATTAGTAGAATGGAGGCTCGAGCGGCGGAAAGGGAGCATTGATGCATCATAAAGGGGCCCTTTAACCTTACTCCCTGGGTTGCAAGTCCCAGGCACCTTTACTTGGGCCTCTTCCTCTCCAATGCTATGGACACTATGCGGGTGCCGCGCACGGTGAATCCATGGAATGCTAAATAATTCGTCCCTCGTTTATTATAATACGAGTAATTACTCATTTAACGTATAGAAATGTAGGTAGTCATAACATCAACGCCTTGTTTATCAGAGATCATTGTAATTGTTGAGATAGTTGAAATTTACTTCTTAGAGACGTATTAATTTCTACGCTTCTTATATGCATGCGAAGGTACAAACCGTGAAACTGAACATACATATTACGAATTGTATACTACATATTACGAATTGTAGATAATGCATGTGTGTGGTCGGATATAGTGGTAGGGGAAGCTAGCCAAAGATATGACCGATGGCAGCCGAAAGGCTGGCGATGCTAGATTTGTATATATATTAGTTTCAAAGAAATTATTCTCATAAAGACTACATAGTCACATACATGAGAACAAGAACAGCATTAACATAAAATATTTGTTGATGTATTTTATTAAGATGGGGGAAAGCCACCGACAAGAGTCTTGCGGTACTTGTCGGGAGGCCATAGGTACAGCGAGGAACCTATTGGTAGGAAGCAAGGTGCTCCTTGATAGACGTCATGTTAGAGCCCTCAAAATCATGCGAGAAGCAGCGAGACCAGATATATTTCTATACTCAAAAAATCTAAAACGCATAGTACTTATAGAACTTACTGTGTCGTGTGAAACAATGTGAAACAAGGCGGCATTAGTAGAATGGAGGCTCGAGCGGCGGAAAGGGAGCATTGATGCATCATAAAGGGGCCCTTTAACCTTACTCCCTGGGTTGCAAGTCCCAGGCACCTTTACTTGGGCCTCTTCCTCTCCAATGCTATGGACACTATGCGGGTGCCGCGCACGGTGAATCCATGGAATGCTAAATAATTCGTCCCTCGTTTATTATAATACGAGTAATTACTCATTTAACGTATAGAAATGTAGGTAGTCATAACATCAACGCCTTGTTTATCAGAGATCATTGTAATTGTTGAGATAGTTGAAATTTACTTCTTAGAGACGTATTAATTTCTACGCTTCTTATATGCATGCGAAGGTACAAACCGTGAAACTGAACATGATACGTGAAGGCAGAAGTGAGACGGTGCCTGAAATCTCGCGAATCACACTTGGCGTCCAGCCATCTCCGTGGAGCATTGACCAAACATTTGAGCCAACCTTGACGGCGATGGCCAACTTATACATTCACCAATACGATACGAGTCGGAAACGGGCCGGTGATAAGACACTTCCTTTTACGAAATACGTTATCTATTGAACTTTACGTTGCAGTGATGATTTCATAATCAGCTTGAAGAGCGGAACTGGATATCAATTTGTTGCCTTGTGAGTTTCCATTGGTATATAGTTTTATATGTGCATAAGTATATAAAAGGCTATAATCTCTCTTTTAAAAGTAATATTTTCGTTATTTTTTGTTTGTATGAGATCCAAATGGTATACTAAAAAAAATGCAATATTCGATTTATCCACGAACTTTTGAAGCGCTCGGCGCTTGTAGCAAAATAAAACAAGTTCAAACTTCAATCTCAATGCACGCTGCAAGTGGCGGCTTTTGTTCGTCAAATAAGGCGACCTTTTGTTCGTCAAATAAGCGCTAAAATAGAAAATATTACTTTTCATAGGGACACAGTTAGGCAGACTTTAAAAAAAATCTACATGGTTAAGAATATTATTGGTCTCATTTTAGCGTGACTTAAGGCTTGATTCAGAATGTACGAGTAAGTTCCGGTTATACTACCCAGAACATATTTAATAATTAATCTTTGCGTTTCACAGTCATCGATTTAGCCTATCCATCGGTAAAAGCTTGAAACGCGCTGCATGTCAACTGTCATTTTATCATTCAGTTATTTTATGTTCTAGGTAGGATAACCGGAACTTACTCAAACATTCTGAAATAGGCCCTTAGTGTGAAGATTTATTATCGTTGAGGAATTCCAAGAACTAATTTGAAATTAATAATTTTTCATTTAATAATGAAGCAGATATGAAAAACTTTCAGCACGGATTTGTTGTCACAATGTCCGTTCATATAGTTTTTCTGATACCAAACAATGATCGTCTGCGGAGTTCAACTTCCAAGTAACGGAAAACACGGAATCACTCCCTTCAGTCAACTAGGTTAAGCAACGTCACCTGCAGTCTTTACTTGGATGGGTGACCGCTAATGGCATTACTACCGAAAGTGCACGTGCTTCAGAAGGCACATTAAGGAGGTTGTTACCTTTGTTTAGGTCACTTTGCAGGTGAACTTCTCTTCATTGCATCATTATTTTCATTAATTATCTCATCAAAGTTATTTGTATGGAATTCCATAAAAAATATAACATACTCCGAATCCCACTGGATTGACGTCCAGCCGAAATCCCCGGGGATTGTAAACTGGTGCTGGATTACAATTCCTGCTTACAACTATAATGCATCTAAGTCTATGGTATCACCTGCTCATGTTTTACTTCACTTCTAATCAAGATCTGTTCCTAAAGCACGCGGTGTCCAACCTTCAGCTTACCCCTTCTCCCTAGTCGCTGCCAGGTATCCTACAGATATTGGACATATAAATTGGCCAAATCAAGCAGATATAAATCTTGGTGTTTACTGTTCACCTGCCGTACAATGACGTCATACCGATGCACGGGAAGTATCGCTTAGGAACTTTATTGCCACGACACGTGGGTATGAGATATTGCATAGCATTCTATCGACCAACACTGTATGTGAAACGATCTATATTTACCCATATGGCTAATATTAGAATTGCTGATTTGATGACGCTGTGAATGAAAATGGCGGTTACGTTCTGTTGTTTCTCAAGTATTTTTATCCATGGAAGTACTTTTCGTTGAAGCGGAACCTTTTAAGACACTTATCACTCGTATCAATAATATCAGTGGTATACCCTACGAATGCCCCGTGGGGTGCTGGGCTAGAATGTCTCCTGTGTGTTCCGTCTCTACATCAACAAAAAAAGGACTACTACCCTTTGCATTGTCCCACAAAATTACAAACCTACGTGAAACGTATTCCAGTACTGTAGTTCAGCCTCTGGTCTGATCGCCTTGTGTCGCTCGGGGTCTTCTGACAAAGCAATTCTCAGGTCCGAGGTATGGTAACTGAGCTATTTGCTCCTATTTTCAACCATGTAATTGAAAATAGGAGCAAACAGTATGTAGGGCGTCATCGTCTAAAATTCGTTTAGTGGATACAAACATATCTTTTATCTCAATAAATCAGTAAATGGGGGGCGTTAAAGTTGACCATTTTTTTATAAAAACTAACGTGGTTTTCATTAATTTTTAGTAAATAATACGGGATAACTCACGTGAATAAGTCAGATAGCTCCGACTATAGTTTCAACCACATTCGGTGGTCGTTCCGAGTGCTCAACGAGACGTCACCGCGGGCGTCCCGAGCTCTCCTTGAAAAAGATCACCGAATCTGGTTGAAACTATAGCGGAGCTATCCGACTTATTCACGTGAGTTATCCCGTATTGTATGCTAAAATTTACCATTTTTGTGTCGGGTTCCCAAAAGGAATCTTAAAATTTGGTATATCATAAGCTATATCCACCATTCAATCAACCATTACTAAAACCACCGATTTATAATAAAGTTTTATATATAATGTATGTATCATATACACCTAACAAACATAATTTTTTTGGCTTTTGCAATGCGAATTCCTAAAAAAGTGAAACCCGACTCGCAATTGGTCAGTTTTTTTATGCTGACTCTTTAAACACTGATTTATTAACGGTGTTTATGAAATAAATAAAATAGGAAATGATAAGAGGCTAGACCCTTTCCTTCTCAGGATTGCTATCACTGGATGGAGCTAGTATGATGTGACAAATTTAATTCTAATTTACCTACTATTTTACACTGTCCCACAAAATTACGAAATCTAACCCTCTCGGACCCGAGAATAGGTAGATTGCAGTGTGACCCACTTCTAGAAATTTATTGTTATACAAGCGCAGAGCGGCGCCAACACATTTAATTATTTCTGTACCCAGTGGGTAATTGTCGCTTTCACTTTGTATAAAACACGGGGAAAGTATTTTTGGCAGTTTATGATAATTCGGTATGTTGTAACACTTGTTCAGTGGTATTCACGCTGATTTTGAGCTGGTTTGATACTATTCTATCTCAATCAGTTCTGTCAGTTTTAAAATAAGTAAGATAATTTCTAATTTGGTTAGGATTAAATACCTGCACCTGGAAAATATTAGCATATCTGCATCTTTCAATTCTAGGTTAAGCCTGTTAACACATTCGACCACATCATCACTTACCATCTGTTGAGATTTTGGTCAAAGATCAGCAGTAAAAAATAAACTTCTATTTATTCTCCTCTCAATCTGCTCCTCTCAAACTGTCCCTAACACGCTGGCCTCTGTAGGTATTCGTGTAAAAGGACCAGATTTAAAATATATCTAGTTACAATTCCGCCTAAATTTATAATTTATCGATCGTGCGCTCGAAGGGTAGGTAGGGTCCTCCTGAGGATGCTTCGTGTAAAATCAATAGGCGTCGAAAAATCTTCTGTTTCGCGACGTGGTGTTTATCGGGCTTTGCAGGAACATTAGATTACTAGATATATTTATACGTGTTTTTCTAAGATGTTAATTTAATGTTTTCTTAAAATATATTTATAAAAAATATATTTATCAAAAATATTTATTTTTATTACATACTTCCTCGATTAACTTATTCTTAAATTAATAGTTATTTCCTTATTGTTTGAGGTCGGGCGAATCCCGGCTGATCACCCGCTGGTGGGAGGACACAAGGGCCCCGTGTTGGACATAGCGTGGTGCCCCCACAACGACAACGTCATCGCCAGCGGCTCTGAAGACTGTGTTGTTAAGGTAACCTGTACAAGTCAACATTAGGTTGAACTGGCCGGTCACTTCTCCATACAAACGTCGTAGGGTGATTACTCCCTCATTTGAGATTTTAAGTCCAAATTTAAGCATGATATCAATTGATATCGTCATTATCTGGCCTTGTATGATGCCAAAATTTTAAAAAGATAATTAAGTTGTAAGTTATGAGCCTCTAAAACTTTATATGAAAATGTTTCGAGGCTCATAATTCTCAAGTTAATTATTTAATTATAATTTCGGCATCATACAAGCCTAGATAATGACGAGATCAATTGGTATTATGCTATATTTTGGACCTGAATCCTCAAATAAGGGAGTGATCACCCAACGGCGTTTGTATGGAAATCGGGCCGGCCAGTTCACCCGTTTCATCTCTTCGTGATCTCATGACAGTTACAAGCAACACTCGGGCAGTTATATGCTGAGCCGACCGACCCGAAGTAGTACTTCAATACAGCGCCCCATGTGAGCGAAGCAATGATAACCGAGCAGTAATAGATATAAGGTAGGTAAGGACATTTTGTGAATGCTCGCCTGGCTAGCTACCACCCTCAAGTAGAAAACCTGTCGCCAAGCACCTAACGGTGTGTTCCGGCAGCAGTCCTTGAGAGCCAGTGATTTACAGGCACATGAGACTTAACAACTGGGCCGCTACTACAATTCGACGAAGTATCGAACTTCGGGTCCGAAAGTAAGGTATCCGCAAAACACGTATTCACTTACTTTTTTTAACTTTGTTCGTAGCATAGACTTGCAAGCATTTGCCTGTGTAGATTCTGATTTTTATATCGGATTCGTATGGTTTGTACATTTTCCAAATATGAAATTATTATTTATTCGTTTGCTTATAAGTAGTCAGTCGAGTTCTAAATATGCAGAAAGAAAACAAATACTAATGAGGATACCTATGGAGAACAAAGACATAACGTAAATTCTAAATATATTACCTGTATTTTCTAGAACAGTAGCGACACCTCTCGCTGAGCTCCATAACTAGAATTCTCAATCTTACCATGGGAAAATGTTAGACATAAAACTTCTAAATATTATTTTAATACTACTTTTTTATTTAGTTTTTATTTTTGACATTGAATTGTTATATGTTTTTTTTTTTTTTTTTTGTAATTGTGATGTAAGCACGAGGCTCACCTGATGTTAAGCGGACTAACCTCTGCCCATAACAGATGCATTTCGTCACAAGTCACGAATTGCACTGCGCCCGTCACCTTGAGACATAGTTGTTAAGTCTCATGTGCCTGTAATTTCAATGGCTCTCAAGGACTGCTGCCGGAACACACCGTTAGGTGCTTGGCGACAGATTTATATATATTATATATATATATATGTATTTTTTGTCATTCTCTCAACATTGTAATTTGGATCCCTTTGAGATATTATTATTATAGCCAAGGAACAAGTTGAAGAACGTTATTAACATCGATAAAATAAACACCGCAAGTGTAAACCGTACATAGAAACACTTTCCAAAGCGAGATAGCCCCCTTGCATCCAAACTTTCAGAAGTGTTTAAATTAGTTGAATGTTCTGATTCCAGGTGTGGCAGATCCCAGACGGCGGGCTCTCCCGCACGCTGACGGAGCCGGTGGTGGACCTGGTGTACCACCAGCGGCGCGTGGGGCTCGTCTTGTGGCATCCCACCGCGCAGAACGTGCTGCTCACTGCTGGATCTGATAACCAGGTCTGTGCTACTCACTAAGTAGTCTATCTTACTTGTTGATATGGTTGAAGATAGCAGGGTACATATAATGATAACTGGTATTCAAAAATTAAGTAAGAGGTTTTATATGTTACAAAATCACAAATATACGATAGGAAAAAGTTAAGTCATGTGCGGGATTCAAACCCGCGTCCATCCACCCCTTGAGCCGGGGTATGCTCTAACCAATTGAGCTAACATGACATGACGTCATAACTCGAATCTTTCCTATCGTTCTTTAACCATCGTATTGGGATGGAGCGACATCTATAGTACCACTTGCATTGTACTACAAACAAGACCAATTTTGCAATTGGTTTTATACTTGTAAATGATGACGCAACCTTATAATTTGAATATTGTTAGGTTTGCAATAACGCCTGCTATGCTATGTTATGCTAGGTTTTATATGCTTTTGACCATTTTCAACTGGTAAGTTGTGGTGATGATGTTGTCAAAGGTGAATGGGAATTGTTCCCCTAAGAAGACTGCATACCACCTATCCACTAGATTTATCATGTCTGTTCATAACATTAACATACTCTTTACTTTAGCCAATTGGTTAGAGCATACCCTGACTAAAGAGGTGGATGGACGCGGGTTCGAATCCCGCACATGACTATATTTTTTTCTCTCGTAAGTTTGTAATTTTGTAATGTAATTCGCCAAGCAGGTGTTATTGCAAACATAACAATAATAAAATTATAAGGTTGCGGCATCGTTTAAAAGTTTAAAACCAATTGCAAAATTGGTCTTGTTTGTAGTACAACGCAAGTTGAACTATAGATGTCGCTCCATCCCAATACGATGGTTGAAGAACGAGAGCAAAAATTAGAGTTATGAGTCATTGTGTAATTTTAGCTTAATTGGTTAGAGCATACCCCGACTAAAGGGGTGGATGGACGCGGGTTTGAATAATTACGCCTGACTATAATTTTCTCTCTCGTAAATTTGTAGTTTTGTAAAATATTTTTTTAAAGATCACCAACACCGTGTACACCAATACATTGAAATCATAACAAACATTGTAGAATTTAGCTAAGTGTCACAGTAATTATAGGTGAAGACAGCATGCAAAATATATAACTAGAAAATGTGAGGAAGTAATCTTAAAATTTACCTATTTATAAAATTTACCTTGTAACATTTGTAACACTTTAATTTTTTTTTTTTTTATTTTTTTTTTTATATGCCTGATAGGTTAGCCTTTGACCACTATCTCACCTGATGGTAAGTGATGATGTGGTCGAAGATGTTGTTCAGGCTAACCTAGAAGTACTGGCTCTCAAGGACCGCTGCCGGAACACACGGTTAGGTGCTTGGCGACAGATTTTCTACTCGAGGGTGGTAGCTAGCCAGGCGGGCATTCGCAAAATGCCCTACCACCATGCTATAACGACTGCCATCCTAAGACAACAACCGGGACCGACGGCTTAACGTGCCCTCCGAAGCACGGAAACGCTCAGTAGTAATGTCACTAGCGGTCACCCATCCAACTCATGACCGCGCGCGACGTTGCTTAACTTTGCTGATCGGTTAAGAACAGCTAAGTAAACTTCGCTACGAGCGCTTCAAAAATAAATAAATTTTAAATAATTTAAAAAATTATATCGACTTCCAAAACTATAAGCTGTAAAATAACTTTTAGTAGTCTGTACAATGCTGATTCAATACACTATATAAATGATGACGTTAGGTTATAATTTGTGAAAATCGTTTAATAAACAACCAAAAAAAACCCTTACAGTCTAATTAAGAACCTCCTCTATTTTTGGGAGTAGGTAAAAAAGTAGATAGAAAATTCTTTATTTGCATGCCTTAAAAATAACATTACAATGAAACATAACAAATAAACGTATACAAAGAGCGGTCTAATTGTTTAAACCACTTTCTTCCAGACAACCGATCTGAAAATTATCCAAGCCCAATTATCCAAGTTGGCAGTTAACAAATTAAACATTAATAAACATTATTTGAAGCAGTGATGGCTCAGTGGCATTCGCTATGGACTGCCGCGCAGCAGGTCCATGGTTCGCATCCCGCCCAGAGCTTGAGCTTCACCGCTTGGTGGAAAAGGGCATTTTGCGAATGCTAGCTAGCGACCACCCTCAAGTAGAAAATCTGTCGCCAAGCACCTAACGGTGTGTTCCGGCAGCAGTCCTTGAGAGCCAGTGAAATAACAGGCAAAATGAGACTTAACAGGTTTGTCTCAAGGTGATGGGCCCAGTGCAGTTCGTCACTTGTGATGAAATGCATCTGTTATAGGCAGAGGATACCGCTTAACATCAGGTGGGCCTCGCGCTTGTTCCTTCACAATAACATAAAAAAAAACTTACATTATAGTTATTTAACTATTTATTTACACTTTTATACCTAATTAAATAAATACATACAATAATACATACTTACCTACATCAAATAATTACAAATTATTCAAAATGTAGTTCATTTTCTACCTGTGTAGCAAAGGCAAAATGTCAAGATAAAGTTCATCCAGATTAAAAAGGTACAAATATGACAATATGAAATCAATCTACGTTACGATTCTAGATATCCCTCCAGACTGGTGGGAAGTGTATGTAGTTATTTGTATTGTGTCGGTTCCCAGATAGCGATATGGAACGTGGGCACCGGCGAGGCGCTGCTGACGCTGGACTGCCACCCCGACCTCATATACTCCGCCTGCTGGAACTGGAACGGCTCCAAGCTGCTCACCACCTGTCGCGACAAGAAGATCAGGTCTGTATACTGACACTCTACAACTACTGTGTTTAATTGTAAAGGGCACTGTAGTAACTGCAATTACTGTGCAAACGAGACATAAAAATGTACATGTCGAAGTGATGAGTGCAGTGCAGTATCAAGCAGAACGAGGATGGCGACACTGCATTTGTAACGGATAGACGTGGCTGTGCTTAACTCACGCGGGCGACTTGCCCGTCTCGTCACTTCATTACATAAAATAATAACAATTATAATACAATTTTACTCTACATAAATTACTGTATAAGCCGGATAGTCCACTGCTGAACACAGCCTCCCCCAATATGGGGGGTTTGCCATAATCTCCACGCTTGGCAGGCGACTTCGGGGTCGCAGTATGAGATATCAGTTCAACCTCAGAAAGTGCTGCTTCTCACCTTCTGGTGTTACCCTTAGTCGCCTTTTACGACACCCACGGGTAGAGATGGGGGGTTACAGTCTAGTCCGACACCCCACGGGCACGTTACATAATTTAAGATAATTTATTATTCGAAATCTGCGTGGAAAAGTAAAGTATTTTTTATCCGCTAGCATTGCCACGCTTCCAGGTTTTTAAATTTCGACCGTCTATAAAAGTTGCAGACAAATTAATTACTTTTCATATTACCAATTTTGATAATTTTTGCTTATAATATTTACTATACATAACACAAGTTTGTTACATTTTTAAGCTGTTTTTTTTTTCAACATTTTCCTTGCTGTATAACAAATAACAATGTTTTACCTAAGGGTATTTAAGGGGATAGAACCACAATCTCACCTGCTGATAAGCGAAGATGGCTGAGGGCCCGGTCAAAATAAATGCGTCGCAGCGCAGTTGCAACACCTATATTTCCTAAAGTCGGTTTTTACATTAAAACGTCTCTAAATCAACTTTTGTGTGCTGTGCTGCTCTCTGATGCATTTAGTTTGGCCCGACCTTTAAGGGTAGGGGTAAAAGTTTACCAAAAAAACAATTGTAAGAATTACCCAATAACTATCCAACCCAGGAAACGCTTTACCGTCGCCTTACCCTACTCCACCTATAAGGCAGTATTTTTTTTTATTTTTTATGCCTGATAGATTAGCCTTTGACCACTATCTCACCTGATGGTAAGTGATGATGTGGTCGAAGATGTTGTTCAGGCTAACCTAGAAGTACTGGCTGTCAAGGACAGCTGCCGGAACACACCGTTAGATGCTTGGCGACAGATTTTCTACTTGAGGGTGGTTGCTAGCCAGGCGGGCATTCGCAAAATGCCCTACCACCATGCTATAACGACTGCCATCCTAAGACAACAACCGGGACCGACGGCTTAACGTGCCCTCCGAAGCACGGAAACGCTCAGTAGTAATGTCACTAGCGGTCCCCCATCCAACTCATGACCGCGCGCGACGTTGCTTAACTTTGTGGATCGGTTGAGAACAGCTAAGTAAACTTCGCTACGAGCGCTTCAAAATATGTATGTGTATTGTTGTAGAATAATCGACCCCCGTAAAGGTGAGGTGGAGTCTGAGGCGATAGCGCACGAGGGCAGCAAGGCTTCGCGTGCCATATTCCTCAAGCATGGACTTGTCTTTACCACTGGGTAAGTCTCCGGTGCCACACTTTGTTAAATGCAAATGAAACTGTCTATAATATTGGCTTTGTTGTAAAATTTCAGGTTTGTAAGTAAATTGAAGTAATGTTACCTAAGTTTTTTCTTGTTTTGCAACAGAAACATATTCTGCAGATGTATCATTTTTGACTGTGTTTTTTTGCAGAACTGTTAGGTTCTTGGCGATAGATGTTCTGCTTGAAGTCTAGGATAAGTCACTTTGTTCTCCCATATCATTAACAAACGATTACAAAACATCTTTAAAATTTGGATTTCCTGTGAGTGAAGGTACAGAAGAATGAACATTAACCAATAAACCTTTTTATTATGAGGTTATTTTTAGTTTATTCAGAGTATTTATTTAAAAACCATTAGAATCAAAAATTTATTCATGTTTTCAAAAGTATTCTATTATTGTAATAAAAATGGTCATGTTTGAAGTAAATTTCGTTCTTCTGAAAGACTGAGAAATCGTTGCTTGGCTTTTGCGCTTTTGTTTAAAGTGCGCAAACAGAAAACATAGAATAAAATAGAGTATTATTTTAAAATATGTATTTTAATGTAATAAGCAAATAACTTTATTGAATACGTATGCTCATTTGGGCTTGTGCTTTGACAAAAGTGAACGCTGTGTATGGCTACTACCCTCTTGGTACGGAGGTATGAGTTGGTCCGAGTAAAGCACTGCCACCATACCTATATTTTATACATATAATCTATCCTTAAATTAATTTCGTTGATATTTTTTTTTATACCTGATAGGTTAGCCTTTGACTCCTATCTCACCTGATGGTAAGTGATGATGTGGTCGAAGATGTTGTTCAGGCTAACCTAGAAGTACTGGCTCTCAAGGACAGCTGCCGGAACACACCGTTAGGTGCTTGGCGACAGATTTTCTACTTGAGGGTGGTAGCTAGCCAGGCGGACATTCGCAAAATGCCTTACCACCATGCTATAACGACTGCCATCCTAAGACAACTGGGATCGACGGCTTAACGTGCCCTCCGAAGCACGGAAGCGTTCAGTAGTAATGTCACTAGCGGTCACCCATCCAACTCATGACTGCGCGCGATGTTGCTTAACTTTGCTGATCGGTTGAGAACAGATAAGTAAACTTCGGTACGAGCGCTTCAATTAAAATCGTTAGATAGTTATTCAGTTTTAAAAACAATAGTGAACAAGAACCACTTCTTGTTGCGTTTGTGCCGCGCAATGTCCACAAATCATTATGTGAATACGCTGCTTGAAGGATACACATAAGTGCTTTTAACATAATATAAGGTTGTGTTGTGGTACAGTTTCAGCCGAATGTCGGAGCGGCAGTACTCGCTCCGCACGCCGGACGCACTGAACGACCCCATCGTGACGGTAGAGATCGACACCTCCAACGGCGTCATGTTCCCGCTCTACGACCCCGATACCAACATGATATACCTCTGCGGCAAGGGGGACTCCGTCATACGATACTTTGAGGTAAGATGACGTGACACTTATAAAATATACAATAATCACGGAACTTTTTAGACATTTATGAAGCAACCTAAATTAGCGGCGACTTCATCGTAGGGGCTTTATTTAATATCACTAAGTGTGACTTGTCTCCTACTGAACCATTATTTAGATTTTTTTTTATTCCTGATAGTTTAGCCTTTGACCACTATCTCACCTGATGGTAAGTGATTATGTGGTCGAAAATGATGTTCAGGCAAACCTAGAAGTACTGGCTCTCAAGGATAGCGGCCGGAACACACCATTAGGTGCTTGGCGACAGATTTTCTACGTGATACTTATTTTGAGGGTAGCGTACATTTTTTTTCAGGACGTGGTTTAACAAATCAACTATACTACTCGTATTTCCATTTCTTTATTTTCTCGATGACAGCTCCTGTGAAAACTTGAAGAGTTTCTCCGACTCTGGTATAACCTTGTACGTGCGTAAACGTCATATTTGTATAAAATAATCCATATATGATGTAAAAAGAACGCTCGTACAAGTTTTCACAGGAGCTGTCATCGAGAAAATAAAGAAATGGAAATAGTATAACTAATCGTATTGAATTTGGAAGATTGTTAATGTTTTGTTACTTGCGAACTTGATGAGTATGAGATGAGAAGCGATAATTGCATGAGAGTTACACCTTACATATTTATTCGTAGCTTTGAGTAGTTACGAGAGGACATATAACCCTCCCTTTGGGTTTCTCCCTCCCTTTGGTATCGCGGTACGGTAAAAAACAACCTAGACATTCTAACAATAAATTATAAATAATATTCAATTTTTACATTATGTTAGATGGAAAAATGGCTACTGTTGTGACTTCAATGCCCGGTATATTTCACAACAGTTACTAGCTGGGTTCGATTCCCACTATGTAATCTCTATGTAACCCATCCGCAGTACAATAGTAATGGACGATATCGTACACTGTGAACACTAAGAGGTACATTCGATGAGCATGCGTTACTGTATTACAAAATTACAAATATACGATAGGAAAAATTTAAGTCATGTGCGGGATTCGAACCCGCGTCCATCCACCCCTTTAGCCGGGGTATGCTCTAACCAATTGAGCTAACATGACATTACGTCATAACTCAAATCTTTCCTATCGTTCATTAACCATCGTAATGGGATGGAGATTTTTCCTATCGCATATTTGTAATTTTGTAATGTAATAGCAGGCGTTATTGCAAACATATTACGTATTAAAATTGTAATAGTCTCTCTCTCGGACTGCATCTCAGTTCCCGGACATTCATGACGCAATAACACTACAATTCGTTGGTGCGTGGTAAGCTTGAATTTGAGTGTATAGTATGGGATCCGCATCATAAAAAGTATACGTTACTGATAGACCGAATTCAGCGGAAATTTGCGCGTTATATTTATAAGCGAATGTATGGATACTATCCATCCTTATTTGTATTAGGTATGGTTAGCTTAGAGACGCTGGAACTCAGAAGGCATATGCGTATTGTCGTTCACTACTGTATGATACTGCACGGTAAGATAGTTGATCCAACTGTGTTAAGCGCCATTAAATTATTTGTTCCCGAAACCAATATCCGCTCTGGTGAACGTCGTAGGCATAATTTGTTTCTTTGTCCTGTCTCAAGAACGAGCTATGCCAGGAATGCTCCCACACAACGCGCGCTGGCTCTTCTTAACGCTACCACGCAGATCCAGGATGTGGATGTGTTTTTTGACACAATACGGACCATCGCAAATATGTTTAAAGTACATGTTTATGAATCTAAAATAGTTAGCACATTTGTTTAGTACTGTAAGTTAGCTATTGTTATTAATAAATAAATAGTGGTTGTATTACTTACAAAGCGCATATTTACTGTGCAGGTGACGCCGGAGCCTCCGTTCGTACATTACATCAACACGTTCCAGACGCCCGACCCGCAGAGAGGTGAGCTATATACCTACTGCTTACATTGTACACTCCTTACTACTGCTGTTACACCCATCACGTCGACCTTTCAACTAATGCCTCCACCATTAGATACCGTTTGCCATAATTCCAACGCTTGGCAGGCAGCTTGGGGATCGCAGTTTAAGGTATCAGTTCCTTGGGCGCTGCTGTCCGTCTTCCGTTATTTTACCTTTAGTCGCCTCTTACTTAGCAATATATACTAGCCGGTGTACCGTACTAACACATCTGTATATAATTTACCCTGCCTCTTTGATCCCCAAGACGCCTGCCAAGCGCAGTGAGGCCGGGTTTAGTTACACGGTAGACGTTAAGGCTGTAAGTATCTATGTGTGTATTAACTGACTATACCGGCTAGCACTCACGGTGTTTAGTCGTAATATCCGACCGGTGTTCGAGCAGTAAAGGTGCTAATTCTCAAGGATAGTCTTAATACTCGACCGGTGTTCGAGGACTAAAGGTGCTAATTCTCAAGGATAGTCTTAATACTCGACCGGTGTACGAGTAGTACAGATGCTCGTTCTCAAGGATAGTCGTAATATCCGACCAGTGTTCGAGCAGTAAATGTGCTCATTATCAAGGATAGTCGTAATATCCGACCAGTGTTCGAGCAGTAAAGGTGCTCATTCTCAAGGAATGCGGGCAGTTTCGAAGGGTGCTAGGTACACGGTCGGATATAACGACCAAACACCGTCAGTGCTAGAAGGTATATTTAGTTAATAATGATGACAAGTGACGTTAGTTTGTATGATAATCTATGTGTGTGTGTGTGTGTGTGTGTGCAGGTATCGGCATGATGCCGAAGCGCGGCTGCGACGTGGCGACGTGCGAGATCGCCAAGTTCTACAGGCTCAACAACTCCGGACTCTGTCAGGTTTGTTATTCTACCTACATATTGTACTACTTTTTCTTAATGTTATTTTGAACAAGCTCGAGGCCCACCTGATTTTAAGCTGACTAACCTCTTCCTATAACAGATGCATTTCATCTCAAGTCACGAATTGCACTGCGCCCATCACCTTGACACATAGTTGTTACGTCTCATGTGCATGTAATTTAATTAGCTCTCGAGAACTGCTGCCGGAACACATCGTTAGGTGCTTGGCGACAGATTTTCTACTTGAGGGTGGTCGCTAGACAGGCGGGCATTCGCAAAATGCCCTTCCACCATGCGGCGAAGCTCAAGCCGGCGGTGGTGATCGAACCAGAGACTTGCGGCACGGCAGTCCATAGCTATTATGCTTTGCATTCAACTCCAGTGGGGTCGAGTAGTTAAAGCGACGGTATGTTATCTCAAGGGACTCTACCACCACAAGGTTCTTCTAACAAGTGAATTCTTACTAGCCGTCTGGAGTCCGAGATTGTGGTGTTTTTTTTTATCGCTGATAGGTTAGGTTTCATCAAAAAAAGTACTGTTTTTTCCACATTAAATTTTCAATGTCAGTCGTAAACCATTGTATACAGTAAGGGAGCATTGATGCATCATAAAGGGCCCCCTTAACCTTACTCCCTGGGTTGCAAGTCCTACGCACTTTGACTCGGGCCTGTTCCTCTGCAACGCTATAGACCCGGCACCCGCACGGTGAATCCATGGAATTCTAAATAAATACGTCTGTCGTCTCTAAAGTGTGAGCCAGAATTGCCAAAACTTGTAACTTAAGTCGAGAACATTGTTACGAGCTAAGGGCTCGGGATAAATAATGCAATACGTTTTCAGCAAACTGACACCTTTATTCACCGGTTCTACAGTCACTTCACACTTTACTTTAAAGCAACACTATTACACTGAACTGTTCGCACTTTACAGATCACTAATCGCACACTTCACTGTATTTAACTATTCGAGCACTTGGTCCAAAGATACGCACTGTAGCTCGTTTCTAACTCAAAGTAAGACTGACTGATCGACCCGGACCCAACCCTATTTATACCAAAAGTCATAGCTTCCAGAATATTCTATACTAGTCTAGATAGAAAAACAATAGGGGCCATAAATTACCCTTCTAACTTAAACAACTTTTGTATGAAATTCAACGGAAACTAACTACTACTTATACTGTGGTAGTCTACTAGTTGCCTGAGAACAAAAGCTACCCTTTTTTTTATAACATTGTTGTGAAGATTAGTTACATTCCTTGTTTTCTTACTTGTTTATCGACGTTGGATTATTATTATTTTGAGAAGCCTTCTACCTTCTCAAATATTAAACCATCCGCTTTGGTGGTCTGGGCCCACGTGGGCTCAGGGTCCGATTGCTGAATGGCCAGTTAAGCCCTTCAGGCCTTCAGAGGAAGATTTGCCTGAGACTAGGAAGTCGGTAGTTCACGCGACTGTAGGTGAAGTCGAAGACTCTCCTATTTATAATCTTGCTATAAAGTTTTCGTCATGGGCTAAGTTGTTACGCATTGTTGTGTACATTTTACGCCTGTTGAGAAAACTTTCTCGAGACAATCTCATAAAATCTTCTGACCTTGAAGCGGCTGAATTGGTGATCCTCCGGATTTTGCAAGTATTTTTATGATGATTTAACGATTATTAAGAAGAATAAACTTACTTCTCCCGCGATTCGTAAACTCGATCCATTGTAGATTGTTTGAGCGGTTAGGCCGTAACAATATGTATGTTTGTGTGTATTGGCAGGGCGTGTCGATGACCGTGCCGCGCAAGTCGGAGCTGTTCCAGGAGGACCTGTACCCCGACACGGTGTCGGACGAGGCCAGCCTCACCGCCGACGAGTGGCTCGCGGGGGACGACGCCGAGCCCTGCACCATGTCGCTCAAGGTAACCTCACATCTGCCATACTCACTCACTGCAGTACTTCTAGGTTAGCCTGAACATCTTCGACCACATCATCACGTACCATCAGGTGAGATAGTGGTCAAAGGCTAAAAACTAGCAAGCATAAAAAAAAATACTCACACCTAACAATGTGGAGTTCAAATCTTTAAAGCCATTAATATTCATATTATCGTCACCCTTAAGCTACACTGAGAAAAATCTAAAGTCAAAAACGCCCTAATGACGGCCAATTTATGTGGTATAAGGCAAAAAAACCGACCAAACGTAAATACGTACAAAAACGCCTTCCAACTAGAAGGCGTTAAACGAGGTCGGTGAAGGCGAATGTTTCTTTTCGTCTTCATTTAAGGTGTATTTTGTGGTCTTTCTTAAATATTGACTTTCGATGAGGCCGATTAAGTCGTACGTTATAGTGATAATCACCGTATATAAACCGCCGTAAAAGTAAGGTATATTTTATGGTCAATACTGCAATTATTATCGTATAACAAGTTCAATTCTGAAAATACTTTACGGAAGGCGTTTTTGACGGTTGTGTTTATTATAAAACATGGTACATTTTTATTGATTGGTGAAAATCATCTTAAGAGTTGTGAATTCATCTTACGTAGTTACAATTCAACGGCAAAAGGTCAAATTTGATTTAAGCCTTTATGTCGTTTTTCTATACCTATCCATCAAAGATGTGCGAGGGAAAAATCCGCCAGTAGAATCGCTTCTTTATCCTAGCCTCGCTGAGCGCTGCGTTCCTATTGTTGGATTTTTTCCTCGCACATTTTTGGTGTATGCGCAGCCTAAATACTGTTTGAAACTTGAAATCATGACAAAAGTATAAATATGTAAGATAAGCGTTCTTCTGTATTGTACGTTCGGCACACACTCTGAATTTGTGTATTTGCTAAAATAAAGTATTGCAGTTATGCGCAGGAAGCTTGTAATTCACAGAAAAAAAAAGTTTTTTCTGCGTTTATTCCATTTTAGGGCGCGATTTTTATCAATATAATAAGGAAAATAACAAATGGATAAAAACATAAAAAATTATAACAAACAACCTGCAGTTGCAGTTGGCAACGACTTTCGAAATAGTACCTTTACACGATACCACACGCGTTACGAAATTGTATGAGATCCGAATGGCACAGTCCAACGGAATGGATCAACCGCGTATAGATAAATCGAAACGGAGCAACTGTACCGTTCAATCATAGCGGTACAGTGCACACACTGTACCGGCCGCCCGTGTCGCCTCGACAGTGCACTGCCCGGTCGGAAGTACACACAGTTTTGGTACTAAAATATAAACATGATTAATATTTAGTTAAAAAAATAATCAAGTATTATATATTTTTAATATAATATTAATATTTTTATATATTTCCTTGTCCGTCGTTATCGTTTTTATGTTTGCTGGGGCGAGCGAAAAACTGTGCAGTATTAAACGGAATCGTTGATTGCATTCGATTTCGTAACGTGCGTATACTCATTAAGTTGCGCGGTTTATGCAAATATTAAAAAAGATCTCACTATCTCAAGCTTATACATGCAACATTTCTGTTGCTATGCGGACAGAATTGATTAAAAATTCTCAAGTCATTTGTTGGTTTTCAACATTTTACGACTCGTGCCGTCGCGCAAAGTCGTTCTGATAAAATACAGTATTAATGTTATATAAGATTTGATTGTTTTGTTTATGTTGTGTGGCATGGCTTTGAATGGTTTTTATTTGACAACTGTTTACAGGCAAGTAAGTATTATTTTTAAGTTAAAACTAGAGTTAATTACTTAGGACGAATTTCAACAAGCCAAGTGTGTATTTTTTTTAATGCTGATTTAACTGTTTGTTTTACTAAATGCGATTAAATAAACTAAGATCAGCTTAAACGAGTTCAAATGTCGACTTCGATCACGGTTCACGTGAAACGGAATGGTGGAATATAAAGGAGTAGCGACCTTATTGGCATAACGCTAATAAAACTGATCTGATTGATTACTTCTAATACTCCACAATTGGACCAATAAAATCATATTTAAATCCGGAACTATCTATATACGCAAACATTCACGCCGCTAACCTTATAGGAAAATTTAAAAATGGCGTGTTTTAACGGATTTATTTATTACCTAACTTCTTTGTATTTCATAAATTACAAATGTTTTCTCACCAGACAGTACTACGTTACTGACGATTTATCTTGGTGGGTCTAAAGTTAGTACCCAGTTCTGCGCAGCATTTTAAAGGTAAATGCGCGTAAGTTCAGAAGCCTATGTGAACGCCGGCCAAGATAAGACGTCTTAATAGTGATAGTACCTTTCTAAAGTTTCTTAAAGATGTACCTTCATGAACTACTTCACAATATTCGTAGTTGAATGGTTTACGCACACTGTATCCAGCACCGTATCAACGTCGCCTCAACTCAAGCCGTTCATTATTTTTTTATGGAACTTTATAGCTTCATACAACACACTAATCAATGCAGTCACAATCTCGCGGGTAGTAGCGAAAAGGAGGCGAAGCAACGCTGTTATGGTGCTGAGGCGATGTGTGTACATTTTGATTTTAAAAGTCTTATTATTAACAAAGGTGTGACCAAACTTTCGTGTTCTTAGTAGATGTTTGCAATAATAAATCATGTAGTCTGAGTGAGTATCGCGACCATCCCTTATGGCAAAATTTACGTGTTTTTCGAAAGTATTTAATCATTATTATTTAGTAACCGGAGGGTACTTAATAATAATGATTATTGATAGTAATTAAACAACTTTAAACGGTTTAAATCGCGTATATGTATCATTATTTTTATCCCGACGTTTTAAACACTTTGCAGTGATCGTGGTCACGGAGTGACGATCACTGCAAAGTGTTTGAAACGTCGGGTTTGTTTAATTACTATGTGTAATAATCGCGAAAACCTAAGACAACAATAATGATTATTATTTAGTAACGGTGTGCTCCGGCAGCTGTCCTTGAGAGCCAGTACTTCTAGATTAGCCTGAACAACATCTTCGACCACATCATCACTTACCATCAGGTGAGATAGTGGTCAAAGGCTAACCTATCAGGCATAAAAAACAACTAGGACTCGCGTAATATTTACCGGATACTGCTCCCACCAGTTTCGAACTTATTTGAAGTAAGTATTAAGCGAGGCCTAGCCGGTTACTAAATAATAATTATGGACAAAACTCGCGACAGTCTTTTAGTATTTAATCACATTGATTGTTAACTTGGAATCTATTCAATACGCTACATGTTTGGTCTCTCCTTCATAGCTATGACTTGAGTTGTTTGTACTAGAACTAGTGTAAGTATTTGTCTTGTTTGATGTTACTATTGGCTGCCTCCCTAACTATGGACTAATCTTGATATTGTGTGTGGTGTGATTTATTTTAACTTGTGTTACTATTAAACATTATAAAATAACCCCTTTTGTGATACTCCTGTGTTTCACTAATATTCAATACTAGTTTTGTTTTTGAAATCAAGTTATATACTTTGTAACTACTGTATATTTCTTGGTGTTTAGCACCTTTTTTCTGTATGTAGTATTATTTCAAATACACTATATTATTGTAATTTCTCTTAATCTTTGTATTTTGGGGCACAGTATTTATTATTTCTTGATTCTGCCAGTAAATGTTTAGAATCCATTTGAATCGTAAAAAAATAAAAAGTTATTCCCCTAGAAACCGTTTCAAAATAGTTTGACGTGTCTAGCGTATTCGGATATACTCATCTCACATTTAACTATTGTCTAGACTAGGAGGGTAAAGCTATTTGAGAAGAACTTACCGATTCCTGTCTGTCTATTTACTACTTACTAAATGAATATAGAGTGTAAAGAATTTCGGTCATCGACCCCAATCGTCCGTCTCTTTCATTTTCCTACAAACTTCATAAGCTCTTGCATTGCATTAACACGAAAGACAATGACAAAATACCAGTGAAAGGAGCAAAAGTTTGTACGGACTAAAGTCCAGGTAGTGATGCTGCTGGGCCATCGTACTATAACAGCTACTACCGCACGACCATTGGCGCGGATTTGATCGTCACGGTATATTGGTATGGCGTTTTGTACTAAGCTAGTTATCACCCTCTAATAGACAATCTGTCGCAATGAGGAAGAAACGATGTTTTCATAGCCAGTATGTCCAGGTTAAACCATCCTTAACCAAATCACACGGTTGTCACAGACAATCTGTTATAATAAAATAAAAACTAATTCGAAGGACTGCGGACGATGACTAGTTTTTTTTGTACCGTACTTTAGTGAAATATGACGAAAGAAATTGATTATTTATTTCAAATATAAGATAGGTTAATATTTTGAGTCTGGTAACGATCATTTCTCACTGCAGCCTTCTCAATCACACTTTGAAATATGAATAAACATGTTAATAGAAAATAAATTTGGTTGGTAATTTGAAAATTTAGTCTCATTAAGACATATTCGATTGAAGGTGTTATAAACTAATCTATAAATTTATAAAACTTCGCCTGCTGGCTTTAGCTCGTCGAATGCGTGACTCGTAGCACTCGAAACTATAATCGGAGCTCCCTGAGTCATTGACGTAAGTTATCCCGTATTATTTAGTTATCAAAAATATAGATACTCAAAGTCACGTATCTTTTCCAGACGGGTAGACAGAGACCGGGCATTTTTACTCGTTAGTTATAACTTGTCAAAAGCAAGTTTTTCTCATTACTTCAAAGTGTGAGAGAGAAAGGTGCAAATGTCAGAGGGTACGCTATACACGTTTAACTATTACGGGGTAGACAAGATTACATCCCGAGTAGACGCCTCAAAATATTGCCCCGATTAATATCAGAACACACACCAGTCCGAAACATCGACGTTCGCCAATAGTGTAAAACAAGACAGATGCTAACGCTAGGGGGCTCCCTAACCAAACTACAGGAGCGCGCGTTGGTTGTACAGGGCGGGTACGTGTCGGGGCGCGCGGCCACGCAGCTGCACGTCACGAAGAAGAACGCGCTCGCCGGCGGGAAGGACAAGGATAAGGACAGGTCTCCCACTCCGGGCCAGAGGAAGGACGACTCCCACGCCGGCACGCCTTGTTCCTCCACACCGCCGCCTTCCGTCACCGCTGCCATTGTGAGACTACTTACATACGTGTTTATCTTCCATTTACGGAGTTTCAGCTTTATTTATGCACCCAGAGCCGCCAATTAACATACATTGAAGCAGTGATGGCTCAGTGGCATTGGCTGTGGACTGCCGTGCAGCAGGTCCATGATACGAATCCCGCCGCGGGCTTGAGATTCACCGTATGGTGGAATAGCATTTTCCAAATGCCCGCCTGGCCACCCTCAAGTCGAAAATCTGTCGCCAAGCACCTAACAGTGTGTTCCGACAGCAGTCCTTGAGAGCCAGTAAAATTACAGGCACATGAGACCTAACAACTGGACGTCTCTAGTGTGACGGGTACAGTGCAATTCGTCGTTAACGAAATGCGTCTGTTATAGGCAGAGGTTAGCCCACTTAACATCAGGTGGGCCTCGAACTTGATCTGTCACAATAACATTGCAATAACTTCCACCGCTGAACAAAGGCCTCCTCCATAAAGAGGGTTTGCCAAAATACCAATTACATAAAATAGAATGTATCTGTTACCTACTTACTGCTCTCCTGTTATCTACTCTTGGAGAATATCTAAACAGAGCCCAATAAATGACAGTCTGCTGTCTATATGTCGCAAGTGTAGCTCATTCATGATGTCCACCGTTGAATAAAGGCTCAATCCCCACGCTTGGCAGGCATATTGGGGATCACAGTGTACAATGACAGTTCTCCGAAGACAGCTCCCCACCTAGTATTTTTGCCTTCGTCGCATCTTACGACTCCCACAGGAAAATTTGGTGGCTGCTATTCGGTGAACGAATGCACTAATTGATCAAAACCAGCACAAAAATTTAAAATGATAATGGAGATGGAGTGATTGTTAAAATTTACGTTTTTCAGTGTGGCACTTAGCGTCCAAATCCCTTTTACTCTGTCTCCTTCAGCTTCTAATGTGCTTATGAGAATAAGCACTTTCCCTCATTGTTTTTCCACAATGACCAACCAATCAAATACATCATGACCAATTTTTGTTGGACAATAAATTGCATATTCCGATTGAGCGGAAACTTTTCAAGCAAAGATTCATCATGTAGTTGGTTCGTTTCAAAATGAGGGAATGTATTTATTCAGATGACTGGTATAATAAATTTGAATCTCGTATGTACAGGAAAAGCAGCTATCGGACCTAGTGGAGGAGATCCGCAAGTTGAAGTCAGTGATAGTGAAACACGAGAACCGCATCCGCGTTCTCGAGATAGCGGCCAAGGCGCCCCCGGCCCCCTCGCCCCGCCCGCCCTCACCCGCCCCCGCCCCCACCCCCGCCCCACCGTCGCCGCCCAATCACGAACCCATCAATAATGACGGAATGGCGCCTGATGAAGTCTGACCGACAGATAATAGAGGTACGAAGGAGGGAATGTGAGGAGTTTGACGTTTTTGCACATAATTTACAGTCTATGGTCCGTTTTTTATTCTGAGATTGCTTGATTAATTATAAGTATTTTGTTTAATTGGTGGATACTGTAATACAAAATAACAGGGGCCTTATTGTCTAGACTGGTAATGAGGTAGCGTTTCAGTTGGAAATCAGAACTGATAATATGCTTCACTTAGAAAGCTATCGCGATTTTTGTCCATTATAAATAAATAACTGCTCGGAATCTATCTGGTAAATATAAAGCGAGTCCCAGCCGGGTACCTATTTATTTATGATAATATGCTCTTATTCACAAATGAAGAAAAATGTAGACACAATATGTGATAACGTAGACCCCACCCCCCGTTATATTTTAATATGTGAGTCTGGTGCTCTTTCGTTCAGGGGTCCTTGCTTATGGATCTCTGGCGTTCTTATGACATACATAGTGATTTATATATATAATAGAACAGTTAGATTTTTCTTTGTGTTTATTAAGATGCTTTTACAACAAGGCTCTAAGTCTAATCTTTTAGGTACTTTTGTAGGTCACAAAAATGTGTTTGACTTTAGATCAAGTGATAATTATCTTTATAGTCTAATAAAATTATGTTACGGCTGTAAACCTTACAGTGTTATGTGCAAAGATGTTAAACTCTAATTTTGCTCCATCATCAAAATTTGATAGAACCACATCTGTTATCTAATCTGTAATGGTTTTACATTTATTGCAAGAAGCGTCATCTACCGTGAAGTATGTTATCAAAATATTGTTACAGGTAAATCAAGCAATAATTATTGATACATTTATGATATTGAAAGCAATAAATTTGACAATATTTAGACATTTCATGGCCAATTTTCGTAGCAAATTATGGCCGATGGCCATCAAGAATTAGGCCAAATTTTGAGTAGAATGTATTAATATTTCATAGCCTGTATAATGGCAGAATGTTTTTATTTATTAAATTCGTGTATTGTAAATATTACTTATAGTGAAAGTGATATGATGTCCGTGCCTTATTTTCATTATATGACCATTTCAGTAGATGCATATTTGTAAGGAAAAAATATGTTATTAAGTAGTTAATTTCTAAAAACTCTTTGGACTCGAACGATCTCTTACTAATGCCAAAATAGTTGATGTGTACGCATCATATTTTCTACTAATGACAGTTGGTTTGAATACACAATAACTTCTTAATGTATCTGACAACAAATGAAACTGTAGAATTCACATAGAGATAGTACAGAGCACTGCAGAACTTTCTTAAAGTTCTAAGTGACACTAGCAACTGTTGTAGGGCAACTATGACACTTGGTAATGACTTGCCTTTTGCGTCAACATGAAAAGCGAGTCTTATACTAACTTTGTGAACTCCAAATAGAGAATATTATTTTCTTTATTTGGAGTTCACAAAGTTAGTATAAGACTTATTACTTACTTAATATTCTCATCTTTATTCAAACTGACTGATATTAAGTCTATTTTTAAAACTACCTTCATTTAATTATCCATCTGTAAAACATTAGTGATGTTTATTATTTTGCATTTAGCTCACTGTGTAGCGACCTTTCGTGTTTCTAAGTCTCGAAAATGTCTTCCTTTATCGACAGGTGATTATTAAAAACATATTTTTAAGTTAATGTTGGATATTGAAAACAAAAGTTTGCACACTAATGAAATGAAGGTTAATATCATTTTTAGGATTGGTCCCTTATCTTCCAATGACATGGAAGAGTACCATACCAAGGTCGGATCAATATGTAAAACATAACGAAACTATTAAAAAAACAGTTAAAAATAATCACCGGTCGGTTTTATACCTTTACGAATATGTTTTATAACTCCTTTGAAATAAGTGCTAATTTTCAATAATTATATAAAAATGGTCCTAAATTTTGACACTATCGCTATTTAGATGTAAGTGTTTCAAATATCATAATAGTTATTTATTTGTTTAAATAATATGTGTAACTGTCAAGTTCTGAGCTATTTTAAAACTTCTCCAATGTTTATTCAAATAAATATTATAAATAAATAACATCGAGTTGATATTTTTTATTTATAATGAAGGAGAAGCATGAGGCAATATTTATTTATTCGGACTGGCGGTTATACATTTTCTATTTAACCTTGATTTCACCAAGCAAGTAGTCAGCCAAGTAAAGTATTGAATACAATAAATCAGCTGTCACATTGCAGAGTTCACACGGGTCGAGAACTTGGCCCAGAAGCCTGGCTTATTGCATGTTTGGTGTAAGGAAGGTACTTAGTGTTAAGTGTCCAGTAACTTGGTGCTTTTTGTAATATTTCTAATACCTACAATATGCGTACGCTTCTAATAATCACTGGCTCAATGCATTATTATTAAACTAATTATTATTATTAAATATAATCTTGTTGTTTCCGTATTACTAAACTTATGAAATGTTATGAAACTGTTCTTATGAATTATTATTGTCGAAATTATGATAATTATATAATTTTTATAAACTATTTTGACATGTTATAGAAGTATAGGTAAAATGTAACGTCAGTGTAGTCATGTTAAGTCTTCAAATATTTTGTACGTTTATAACAAGATAAAACTAAAATATGTTTTTCATGTGTTGAAAATAACCTTTTGTGGTTTTTTTTAACAGCTAGTCAAATCACTAATTAAATTTGACATTTGACAGGTTTCATGGCTCATTTAGATCGATCCAGTATCTGATAAATGGACCTAACTTTAGTGTCATACAAATTAAACCTCTGACTGGATCAAACTCGACTGGATTGATGTAAACGAACCACAATGATAATGCTGCGCTCATCCGCAACTAGTATTATAGTTAAAGATAGTATTATTTCTTTTCATAAATTATTATTAAGATGGCGTAATTTAGATGTTCGTTTTTAAGATCATGACAAGGCAATGAATGAATTTTTGAGTAGTGTTTGAAAATGCTTGACTTTTTTACTTTCGAAATGTATTTTATGTAAATTTAAATTCATTTTTTTTGTATGTGGAGCTTTATTATAGAGTTTTCATGAGCTTTTTAACCCGTTTTTATTATTTTTAAATGCCCCGGTGCATATCTTTGGGCAATTTTAACATGTATGTATAAAAACGAGGAGTTGAGGCGTACTTATTGACAATAATGTAATAGTTTAATATTGACGTTGGATATTTTTAATGGTGTTTATTACCACCGCTTAGACGCTTCCCTAATGAATAATGTTGTTGAATGTCATTTTTGTCTTGCGATTGTTTTTGTGTGCTACTGATCTTGGCCGACAATTATTCATTATGATTTTAACACTTTATTAGACTTTGCAAATTTATTATGTTATTCTTCGGTCAGCTGAATCAGTTCACACGAAACTCGCACTCAATGTAAATATTCTGTAATCCTTTTGGTTAGAAAACGCGAGAACACAAAAGCGAAAATAGTAAAATAATCACGCACAAAATTTATACTAAAGACTAAAGAAAAAAGTTGTGTCAAACGCTAATATAATTTGCCACCTTTTTGAATTGTATCTCGCGTATTTGCTCATATTTTAGGCAATAGTTTATATTTATAAAGAGGTGTTCGAAAGATTAACTCTTGCCTAATCTATGCCAGGCCCCAAGAAACTGTCATGGGCAGAAGTGGGGCATGGGGTCGCGCCAAACTTCGTGAAGCCTTCAGAAGTAAAATAAAATGGCTGTTATAGCGAGTTGATACTGCTGGAAGTTACTAAGCATGCTTATAAAATGTAATGTTTGATAGCGAACGCTATGTAGAGCTAAAAGATTGGCGCGACCCTATGTTGAAATAAGATAAGGTGGAATTGGTAGCTATTTACATTGACGAGCTACCCGGAAGTCCTACATAAGTTATGAATTCTATGAATCTATTCCATAAGTACATACAAAATAATGCAAAAAACCAAATCGGGTCATGTTTAAATATTCTCTAGTGCCTTGAGTTAACGTAATGGTATAAAAAGTACATAAAAACTAATAATTGCAATTTGAAATGTACCATTACGCTGTTTTTATTATACGAAATGGTATTGTAGAATTGTATTAAGTCTGACAAGAAGACAAAGATTGACGAAATTCTTTATCTTTTTGGATTTACAGACTTGAACGCGAACCCGTCAGACATTTTAAAATATTTAATAAATGATTTAAAACTTTTGTTCGGCTTCTGTTATGTGGGTAGATCGTCAAAAATATGAATTTATTAAACAACAGTGGTGCTAAATATATCGTGCCAAAGCCACGAGTCGCAAATTGACAAATTTGTGTATTTTAGTGTCAATATAGGGCGCGGGCGCAATAGCAACTACCACTCGCAAGAACATGCCATTCGTATATAAATTGGTATTCTCATTTGTTTTACCACCTGGGCCAATCATGAAGAATTAGCCCTAAAGTAACGAGGATAGAAGCTAAGAATAATAGCTGTTCGTAAAGAAGCGACCAATTCTAACGCTTTATTATTGGTGCCCGCAAGTCTGGGGCACATTCGACCGCCGGGTGCGTGAGTGTATAAGCTGACATATTGTGCTATCCCTTGCTTATATGAAGGCTTACGATAATTATATAATTCTATATCATAGTTATGCTGAGAGATATAGCTGATAAACCGAATTAGTTTTCCGTGCGGAGTGATAGTTGCATAGTGTGGCGGCGCCCTATCGTTGCAGTGCCTTGTTGCGTTTGTACTTTAGGAAATACTCAATGTTGCTATTGCGAGTTGAACTGGAATAAAATGTCTATTTTACTATTTTCATTGGTTGTATTATTTTGTTTATCCCTCTTAATTCGTCCGTAAATCATACCTTCAGTTTTGAATGTTGGCAAATTAGAATAAAAAAATATATGCTGTCGCTAACAGCATAATATGTCGATCGGTAAGGGATAAGTTAGGTAGGTAGTAGGTACTTACGGGAATTTTGAGACAGGGATTGTAGAGGATCTTGACTTAGCGTCCCAAATCCTGGGAGGTTGAGCTAACGCACTGGTTGCACCGAGCTGAGTGTGCGCGCGCGGCTCGGCCGTAGTTATTTCACTTCGCAGTAATGTTTTGTTAGTGCTGGGAGAGATGCGTGGGCGCATGTATACTACTTTTAAGGCTAGCGGTTACCTGTAAGCCGCTCGGACGAAAAGTACCTACGTAACGGTCGACAATGCACGGGTGCATGAAGGGCACGCCGCTGCAGCGGAGTGCGTGCGGTGGGGGGAGGAAGACATGCAGTGATGACGCGGTACTCCTCCCCGCGCCCCTTCAGCGGTGCTGACTACGTCGCGTCTGGTATCAGCGCGAACAATATAACTTCAGTGGGTGGACAGGGCATCGCCCCTATTACCATAATGGTCATGGATGCCTGTTTTCCCCTATAGCATATGCTAATTAAAGTGGGTAGAGACAAAGTAGAAAATGACTTGACAGTAAAACTGACGGCCGCTGCTACTTCGATCTAAATTGAATATGAACAAATGTCACTATACAAAAACAAAATGTAAATTATTTGTTCAATACATATTATAGTTTACTTACTAAAGTTGATACTGAAGCAGCAGGCAGGGCCTGCTGCTTCAGTATATTTACTGTGTTGAGCAGGGCAGTGTCTTCCCATTAATATGTTTTTTTCGTCAACTATGTGACATTGCAGAGTAATATTCCAGAAAAGCCTGAACAACATCTTCGATCACATCATCACTTACCAGCAGGTGATATAGTGGTCAAAGACTAACCTATCAGGAATGAACAAAATAAAAGAGGAGTGGTCAATTGACTCATCCTAAACAAGAGTTCTCCATTTGCTAGGTTTTTAACCGTAAAATGTTCAAGAGATGTCATTAATCTAGTAGGCAAATTAATTTATCTAATGCAGTTAATGTATCTGGAACACTGAATTCTACTCCTCAGCATTCTACCCCTTAGCTATGGACTACCGCGCCGCAGTACCCTGGTTCGATCCCCACCGCCGGCTTGAGCTTCACCGCATGGTGGAAGGGCTTTTTGCGATTGCCCACCTGGCTAGCTACCACCCTCAAGTAGAAAATCTGTCGCCAAGCACCTAACGGTGTGTTCCGACAGCAGTCCTTGAGAGCCAGTGAAATTACAGGCACAAGGTGACGGGCGCAGTGCAATTCGTGACTAGTGACGAAATGCATCTGTTATAGGCAGAGGTTAGTCTGCTTAACATCATGCGGGCCTCGAGCTTATTCCGTCACAATAGCATAAAATAAAAAAATAAAACGAATGAAAGTCAATATTGTTGGAAGCAACAGTAGAAAAACAAGTTTATAAATAAATATTCTTTAATCTGCGCTAAACTTCTCGTCAAACTGTTCTTGCGTAATTTTCCGTTTCTTCAACTGATTGATAAGTTTCACATCCTCAGCGAGTTCGTCCAATTCCTCTTGCGTCACCATTCGCCGCTTTTTGCATCTTCTGCCGTCTTCTCCCAATTTCTGCTTTACGTCTTTCCGCTTCTTCTTTTTCAGTTTCCTTTCTTCTTTGTTTTGTTTCGCTTGCTCCCAGGGTTTTGATTGTGCCTGAAAAAAGTTATGTATAAGCTGGACTGTCCACTGTCCTTCAAACTTTTAAGGGTTTTATCTCGGAAACGATTGATCCTAGAACACTAATATCTTCACACAAGTAAATGATGTTAAGTGATTTTAATGTACAAATATATAGAGTACACGCAGCCTAACACTGTATAAAATATATAAATTCAGTCAAAAAAGAATCGGGAAGTATGATATGGTTTGTCTTTATATTTTTTTTGTTGTTGTTAGATTGGCAGAACTTTTTTCCATTTTGGCTCGGAGTTTGAGTTGCATCTGTTATTTATATTAAATACAGTGTTGTTTTTTAGGGTTCCGTAGTTTTGACAAGGAACTCTTATAGTTTCGTCATGTCCGTCTGTCCGAGGTTTTGCTAATGGACCGTTAGTATTAGAAAGCTGTAATTGTGTAGGAATGTGTATTTGAATTACGCCGACAAAGTAGTAAAATTATTTATAGAATTTTCTCCAAAAACTCAATCGCATAAGTAGGACATACTAGAACGAGTCAATTCCGACCCAACATTCAAGCAACGCATTATTACTGGTGACAAGGCGTGGTTTACGAGTTTGACACGCAATCTAGTCAATAGAGCTTCGGAGTGGGGCCTTCCAACTGAACCGAAACCGAAAAAATCACGCCAAATTCGATGAAAAGTCACCAAATTCGATCAAAAGTCGTTATGTTGACTTTTTTTTACTATCGCGGTATTGTGCACTCGGGCTTCTTTTTTCAAAGAGAATTTACATGTTATTATCAGCTAAATTGACGGTTGTTGAGAAAATTGAAATATAATCGAACTACCCGTTTATCATTAATCATACTTACCATTTTCTTTTTCTTCTTGCTCGGCCACACGCCGGTCTTCCTGAACTCCTCTAGCTTCTGCAGCCGGCTGGCTTCTCTCTGTTTGTCCTTGTACGGGATGGTGTTGAAGTCGATCTGTTCTTTGGGGCCGATGAACTGCTGCTTGTGCTGTGCCGTCAACTCAGGCATCAGGGGCAACTTGAGGAGCCCGTAGCTAGTTGCTATGTGACCTGGAAATATACTATTCCTTATTTAACTCAGTATTTTTTTAAACAGCATTGGCGCATGCTCAGTAAAATCAGAAATTATTCGTATGTTTAAAGATAACTTAAAGATAACTTCCAGTGGGACTTGAACCCGCATCCATGACCCCGAATAACGTCTTGGTAGCATTAACAATTCATGAAATGAAAGCGGGTTCTGAACAGTTTAATTTTTTCCATCAGTTATGATAGCACGTCTAGCATAAAAACAATCCTAGGTTTTCTTAAACTTTCTAAGTTGTATGGTTGTTCTTTTCATAACATTTTTGTCAGGTGACTAATTTCAAAAATTATAAATCATAGAAGGCATAGGCTAAGGGCTATATATAAACAGACACATTGCACGAAATGTTTTTAGGTATATTGTGGGCTATCTACCAGGCATAGTTGCATACTCCAAACTGGTATTGACAATTTTATTTCGGAAGTATCACACTTGTCAGTTCCGAGAATCTGGTCAGACGTAACGCTGGAACACTTGTACTAGACTAATGGGATAAGCATATGGCAAGTTTTATTTGCTAAGTCGTTCAACACGTTTAAATTTTAATTATTGTATTAGACTAGATTGTAAGTCTGAACAACATCTTCGATCACATCATCACTTCCATCAGGTCAGATAGGGGGCAAAGACATAGCCTAGCTTTAAAAAAAGACTAATCCATGACATTACTACTGAGCGCTTCCGTGGTTCGGAGCGCACGTTAAGCCGTCGGCCCCGGTTGTTGTCTAAGGAATGCAGTCGTTATAGCATGGTGGTAGGGCATTTTGCGAATGCCTGCCTGGCTAGCTACCACCCTCAAGTAGAAAATCTGTCGCCAAGCACCTAATGGTGTGTTCCGGCAGCTGTCCTTGAGAGCTACTACTTCTAGGTTAGCCTGAACAACATCTTCGACCACATCATCACTTACCATCAGGTGAGACCAATAATAAATAAAAAAAAATAGAAATAATAAGCGGTGATGCAGTCGGAGATATTTGTAGATATGTCTAGAACGAGAACTGGCGTTCAAGGACGTTATTAAAGGGCAGCGAGTTGACCAAATAGGTCAATAGTCAAAACCAAAAATTTGGTAGTCAACAGATACATGTAGGTCAGTGTTGCTGCATTCTGTATTAATATAATTAGTAGTATTGTTAGTTTGGAGCAAGGAGTTTGCACTGCAAGAGTGATCACTCACCGAGCGGCAGGTCCTTGAACTGCAGCAGGATGTTACATTCGTGCTTGGTGTAGGCGCGCATGTGCGACACGAACGCGCGCTGCCCCTTGTCCAGCACGGCGCGGTCGGCGCGCTGCAGCCCATGCGTTAGCGATAACACCTGGAACAACGAGCTTGCATTTCAATACTGACTACACAAAACAGTCCAACACAGTAACCAAGTCCACACTTGTCTCTTTCTAATAAAGAGAACAAGTAGTTATTAGATAGAGACAAAGCCCTTTCCATAGATGTCTTAAAATTAAAATGGAGACAAAGATGGTAAGAAGGTAAATGTGTTCCATTTAATAAATATGTGGGATAAATAAGATTTGCAGCCTACGGGACATACTAAGGGCCTGTTTCAGAATGTTCGAGAAGTTCCGGTTATACTACCAAGAACATAAAATAACTGAATGATAAAAATGACAGTTAACATGCAAAGCGTTTCAAGCTTTAACCAATGGATAGCCTAAAGCGATGACTGTGAAACGCAAAGATAGTGTTTTATTTATTAAATATATTCTGGGTAGTATAACCGGAACTTACTCGAACATTCTGAAACAGACCCTTAATCACCCTAGAGAGAAGTAAATTTGTATTTCGAAATGTACTCCTTGCTATAATATTCGTACTTTGGCAATATGACACTTTGTACACTACAGACAGACGCACCCGTAATACTTATATTGAGTCAGTGTATGATTTTATTTAATCATAGCTATTTTGATCACACAAACACATGCATCGAATATTGAATAACATATAATATGAATATACATCTAGCCTGGCACCCCACTATTATGTACAAAATCATATTTTTGAAGTAATAATTAAACTTTTTAGTATTTTTTAGTGAATAATTTTTTTTAGTTATCAAGTAAGCATCCAAGATGTATAAACTACTCGTAGTAGTGCTTGTAGTTCGAGGGTGTGTTGTAGTACTAACCGCTCTTCGTGAACAATATACTATTACAATTATATTTTTCTATGTATTTAGGGGCGTGTGAAAGAAAATGTTGAAATCATTAAAGGCAGGTGTCTACATAGCGCCTTCCATACAAACGTAGTTTCGTCATATTTTAAATACCAAGACGTGTTCAAACTAGTTGAAATTTTGCGTGCCTTTCCTTGACCCTAAAATCTAAGCTTTGGTTTGTCAGTTTTCCATAAAATTATGTATTTTAATAATTATTTGAAAAATCGTTTCGTATGGGAACTATTATTTTCACATTTAGAGACTTTACTAGCTACTGGTCACGACTTCACCACCGTAATATTTATTTCTTACCACGTGTTTGACCTTTACCTTTCACGTCTCTCTATGTTGTTCACGCGGGCTAGAAATCAACTACATATGTATTAAAACCTGTTTGGACTTCAGTCAGATTAATTGTGCTCTCAATTCAAACACTTTTGTTATGCTTTGGCTCTGATGTTACTAAATGTTTGGCATACATTGCACCAGTACTCGTGAATGTACAAGTGACCTTTAGCTACACCTTAGTTTAGGAGTGCTTTATGCGGTGGCCATTTTTAATTCGCCATTTTGGATTTTTCACAGTTGTCATTCGACTGCTCTTCCGATTTCCTATGACATTTGTTGAATCATTCCCTAACAATTTCATATAAATTACTGAGATATATAAGTCCCCAATACGATGGTTAAAGAATGATAAGAAAAATTTTAGCTATGACGTCATTGTCATGTTAGCTCTATTGGTTAGAGCATACCTCGGTTAAAGGGGTGGATGGACGCGGGTTCGATACCCGCACATGACTTAAATTTTTCCTCTCGTATATTTATAATGTTGTATAAGTATCACTTAAATTCTAACCTTATCTCTTAATTTATCAGTAATCTTAATCTCGTCTCCAGATTGCTTCCAATCCTCCAAGTGTACAAGCTGGTTGGTCTTGATGAAGGGCACGTACGCGTCCTCAGTGGGCAGCAGCGGCAGCAGCGAGCAGCCCGGAGCCCCGGCTCGGGCGGCGCGGCCCACGCGGTGCACCAGCGCTGCGGGGCTCGCGGGGGGCTCCCACTGGAGCACCCACTCTACTTCGGGGATGTCCAGCCCTCTGTTCAAACAATTAGGACATATAATTATACAGGACCTGTTGACTCATATTTATGGGTAGGTCTCATCTGTACACTAAGTCTTTGTTTGCGTGTAAATGCTAATGGTACATATAGTATCACAATAAAATATAATAGCAGGAGTAAGAAGTAGTAGTTCTTGCAACTACACTTAAAAAAGGACAGGAAAAATGCAAGGGCTCACCTTTGTGAGTGGAAAAGTCTGATGGTAGGCGCGCTATTAATGGCTGCGCTTGTTTTTTTTTTAATTGAGATGTGATGTGGGTGAATTTGTTAACTGGTTTATAACCTTATTGGCTCTCACGGACACCTGCCGGAACACACTGAGGTGCTCGGCGACAGATTTTCTACATAAGGGAGGTTGCTAGCCAGGCGGGCGTTCGCGTCACATTCCCTACCAGCATGCAGTGAAGCTTAAGCCAGCGCGGTGAGATTCGAATCATGTAACTGCTGTGCAGCAGTCCATAGCTATACAGCTACTGGGCCATCACTGACCAGACACTGTTTTTCACCACAAATAATATAAAATTAAGTAACATATGAAAGACATTATTTATTTTTCACTAAAACCCCAACTTTGTGTAACACATACAAATGACAACAACAATAAAACACTCGCTCAGTACAACATTTTTTACAATTCATTATTTTAAAAGATTATTTATCATGTAAATTGGTGAAATTGTAAATCTTGATGTAAAAACATTGCAATTAAATAGGAATATTTTGATTTTAGGTTCGTTGTTCATAAGTCTTATTCAGGTACCAATGTTTTACACAAACTAATTAAATTAAATTTTACTTAAATATAATTAGTTTGTGGTGCATAACAGTACAACAGCCATTAAACACTATTGCATGCTCGCTTTGTGAAGCAGTAACAGTGGACCGCATTAATAATCAAGGACCGCATAAAAACCAATAACCATAATTAAATATGAGTAACATTTTGTCAATAGGACTCACCTCGCCAACAGGTCAGTGCTCAACAAAATTGTATTTTCTGCTTCCCGAAACTTCTCCAAGACCTTACTTCTTTTCAATTTCATTTTGCCGTGTATTGCATACACCTTGATACCCGGAACAAAGACTGGCAGCACATCAGCCCAGTAGTCCACACATGCACATGTTGGTAAAAACAACAATCCTTTTACCATCTTTCTGTTACGTATGAAGTTTAATAAGACTAAAAATTTGTCTTGAGGCTCAACAATTATAAAGAAATTCTTTAATAATATTGGTGTGCTTATCGTCGATTTTTCTTTAACACTCACTACGACAGGGTTTCTCAGACCAGCGCGTACAAGGTCTTGGAGCTCCTTAGTTTGTGTGGCAGAGAATAAGCCCGTGCGACGTTGTCTGGGTAGGTACTGTAGAATTGTGGTGAGAGTTGCAGTAAATCCCAGGTCAAGGAGCCGATCTGCTTCATCAAGAATGAGAATTTCCTAGAAAAATAAATGCATATGAGCTTAGTTTTGAATTGAACGGAAAGAAGGAAAGTATGATTCAAATAAAATATAAATTAAATTATACAGTGTAACTTAGTAGCATGAATTAAAATTAAACCTGCATGTACCAAGATGTATGATAAACACTATTTTACATTCTAAATTCAAATTGTAATAACATTTTCTGTTGACATTGACTTTCAATTGTTTTGTTTTTATTACATTAAGGGCCTGTTTCAGAATATTCGAGTAAGTTCCGTTATACTACCCAGAACATAAAATAACTGAATGATAAAAATTACAGTTAACATGCAGCGCGTTTCAAGCTATAACCGATGGATAGGCTAAATCGATGACTGTGCAACGCAAAGATAGTGTTTTATTTATGAAATATGTTCTGGGTACCTAGTATAACTGGAACTTACTCGAACATTCTGAAACAGGCCCTAAATACTTCAGTTAACCATGAAGACAATAGTAACTTTCAAAATATACAAAGAGTTCTGAAGTGGTTCTAACACAGCAATAACACCTTACAATATCATCCCTGAATTTGGAGTGTTCGAAACATACTGTGAGTTCAATTGTGTTGGAAACTTTTGAGTTGAATGATAATAATAATATATTATAATAAATTAGGTCCTTACATATGAAATTGGCGTTTTGTATGGGAGGAACAAAAAGTCGAATATTTTTTAATATAATATATTTAATTAATCAAAGTATGAACCATTATTTTCTATGCACTTTTGCCATCTCATAGGTAGTTCATTGATCCCTTTACTAAAAAAACCAGTCGGACGGGAATCAATAAAATCTTTGAAGGCGATTTGGACTGCCCCATCGGAGTTGAATTTTTTCCCTTGCAAGAAGTTATCCAAATTTCGAAAAAAATGGTAATCTGTTGGAGCAAGGTCCGGGGAGTACGGAGGATGTCTTAGACTTTCCAATTGAAGCTCTTCTAATTTAGTAGCCGTCTGTAGCGCAGTGTGTGGTCTAGCGTTGTCGTGAAGCAGCAGTGGCGTGGAGCGATTGACCAGCCTAGGTTGTTTAGCCGCTAGCTTTTCCATCATGGTTTGCAATTCCTGACAATAGACATCAGCCGTAATAGTCTGGCCAGATTTGAAAAAACTGTAATGAACAATACCGGCACTAGTCCACCAAACGCTTACAAGTAACTTTTTTGGGGTTAATTTTCGCTTGGGGCAGGATTTGGCTGGCTGGCCAGGATCTAACCATTGCGCTGAGCGCTTCCGATTATCGTAAAGAACCCATTTTTCATCACAGGTAATGATTCGGTTTAAAATACCTTCATTATTGTGCCGGTTTAGTAATGTAACGCAGCAGTCGACGCGCGTTTGCCGGTTTGTTTCAGTCAATTCGTGAGGTACCCACCTTTCAAGCTTTTTAATCTTCCCAATTTGCTTCAAGTGAATTAAAACAGTTTTATCACTAACATTGCAGCCTGCAGCTAACTCGGACGTGGTTTGCGATGGATCCGCTTCCACAATAGCCTTCAACTCTTCATTATCAACTTGAGTCTCAGGCCGTCCACGGGGCTTGTTCTGCAGGTCGAAATTTCCAGAACGAAAACGTTGGAACCAAAAACGAACTGTGTTTTCTTTTGCAACACGACCGCCATACACATCATTCACCCTTCGAGTTGTTTCCGCAGCACTAGTGCCACGGCGGAACTCGTACTCGTAAATAATGCGATATTTAAGGTTTTCCATTTTGTAAAATGAGTGACGCAAACAGAAAAAAACAGAAGAAAAAAAACAAATGAATGACGATCATCGAAGCACAAATACATGAGTCTATAGCTGTACAAATTTGAATTTGGAATTCCTTACCAAAGAGGAGAAATTCGTGATTAAAGTGGCCAGTACGAAAAACGCCAATTTCATATGTAAGGACCTAATATAATGATAATATAAATTAGGACAATAATTGCAAGTGAAAAACATAATAGCAGACCCAGGTTACATTCTGGAACAATGCACTAAAGCAAAGCTCACCTATAGGACAGAAGTGGTGGTCAGTTCATGGCATATTTTGACTATAGATTTTAAAGATAAAGATAATTTATTTGCATACAACATGAGAAATTTCATACACACGAAAAAACAACACATGCTCAAAATAGTAAAGTCGCTTTAATCATGTTCTGACTATGAAGCATGCAAATGTTGGAGAGTGGCACGGCACTATGCTCCTTACAATATTATGAAATCAATACAAATAAAAGAAAAATAATAACAATGCTTATAATGTCAAAATGATAATAAGATTATAATTGAAATTAATGTCGAAGTTGCAAATAATAATACAATTCTATATAGACCAATATAAAATGTCATGGCAAAAAACATGGACAAATCTGTCATTTAGAAAGTCATTAATCTTGTAATAACATTACTGCAGCAGAAGTGCTTTAAGTTTATTCCTAAATAAGGTAATATTTTGGTCTCATTTTTTTTTTTCTTTTTTTTTATGCATGATAGGTTAGCCTTTGACCACTATCTCACCTGATGGTAAGTAAGATGTGTGGTCGAAGATGTTGTTCAGGCTAACCTAGAAGTACTGGCTCTCAAGGACAGCTGCCGGAACACACCGTTAGGTGCTTGGCGACAGATTTTCTACTTGAGGGTGGTAGCTAGCCAGGCGGGCATTCGCAAAATGCCCTACCACCATGCATATATTCAAATCAAATCAAATAATAATTTATTTCAGACTTAGACATCCATAATATTGTTAGTTTACAAAAATACCTAAAAACTATTGTTAGTCACATTAAAACATACACAAAAGATTACCTATTAGGTGTTGTGTGGAGATGTATCCAATGTTGTAACACTGGACAATCCCACCTATCACTCAATACGTTCAGGATACCGTTCGAGCTGGTACGAATGCGGTTTAGCAGCGAGGCACTTCTCTTGCGTATGATAGAGTAGAAGTCATCGACTCTTGCCTCCGCGAACATACCAGAAGCACTACAAAAACGAGGTAATCCCAACAATATCCTGAACGCATTGTTGTACTGTACCCTTAGGGCATTGTACGCCTTTCTAGTATAGTTAACCCAGAGACTGCAAGTGTAGAATGTCTGACAAAATGCTTTAAAGAGCGTAATCTTGACTTCACTGGTACACCTTGCAAATCTCCGGGCCAACATGTTAGCACGTATACATAACGCCCTCCGTTCTCTGTCCAAATCAGAGTCATCGCTCATATTTTCAGTTAGCCAGTGACCCAGATACTTAAAACGTGAGGTGAGAGTAAGTGGCTTATTGTTTATTCTCACAGGCGGAACGTGAGAGTAAGTTTTACTTCCTGACTTAAACAACATTAGCTCACACTTACTTTCATTGTATCTGAGTCCATGGGTCAAAGCATATGTCTCACACACTGTGACTAGTTTTCGCATTGCACTGATCGCGGGAGTCAACAACACCATATCATCAGCATAACTATAGTTGTTGACACTTAATCCACCAATGGAGCATCCGACCCTAGTGTTGTTGAGTTCCACGATCAGCTGATTCATGTACAAGTTATTGCCTTTGGAATATTATTTTAGATAAGAGGTCCCATGCATGCACTGTTATGAATCAGGTTTGTTTTGCCTTTATGTAGGCACCATATGTTTGGTTGCATCGACTTCTCTGCGCAGTCCGATTTTTTGTTATCAATAATAGCAGACATATTCATATTCTAAAGAACTTTGAAAATGTATGATGATACTCTCAGAGAAATCACCACAATCATCAATTGATTTTCAAAATTTTTATTGCTCTATGAAAATTATCTTGTATAAAACATAACTCATACACCTACACTAGTGTCTTAGAAACACAGACATTGCAAGGGGCATTTCACCAGCCTATTACCATTGAAAACCTTATGTCTATACATAAGCTCTTTGAGGACTCTTCTTGGTACAGAGTAATTTTATAGAGTGCCTTTAAGAAAATAGGTTACATTTTTTAGGGCCAATATCTTACCAGTTCTTTACACTTCCCAACCATATTCAATTGTTTTCTTTCTGCTAAGAGGTCTCCGAATCGACCCGGAGTGCACACTACTATGTGAGCTCCTTTTTGCAAAGTCTGTACATCCAGTTCCACTGCTTTACCTCCTACTAGAAGGGCCAGTGTGACATGAGACAGTTCAGGCTCTTTTAGAAATTCTTCTATGACCTGTGAAAAACATACAATACATATCTTGAAATATTTAGTTGGTATAGTCATCATTACATTTTACCATTTCTTTGTCAATATCAACAGGAATGTCTACTGCTAAGCACAGCATTTCCCACTAAACGGGGGATTTGCCATAATCCCCATGCTTGACAAGCATCAAGGGGATAGCAGTGCAAGTTTGCATTTTCTCAGAAGGAGCTCCTACCTGCCTTCTGATATTCCACCCAACATTATGGGGGAGGAGGGGGTTATTCTAGCCTGTCACTAGGCAAAAATATTGTCTTATCATTGTATTACTCAACTCATACTAACACTCATGTAGACAAGCCATTTTAAGCTCACACTAGGCTCTAAACTAATTATTAAATGAACTGAATAGGACACATTGTAAGGATTAGATTGCTTTTGATTTGATACATGAAACTTTTCAGATACTTCTTTCATTCTTTCCAGGTAACTATGGTGTTCTTGCTTTCATTGCTACATTGTTCGCTTTGCGTCTGTACAAGTGTGTCTTTTAATGTTCAAAAGTATTTTTGTGACATAAATGTCCCACTCCAAGTATAAATGAAGTAAGCTTTTAGCATTCTTCTTCAGTGTTTCATCTTTATTTGCGTAATTCCTGGAATTTTAAATAAGCCCGCTTCATTCCTACCCACCCACCAACCCATAATTATTACTTGCTTATTATCTTTGCAAATATTAAAAACTTCCATTTAACTCTCTCAAAATTTTCCTCTACTGTGAGACACATAACTATCAGATTTTGGGATGAAATAACTGGGATTTGATAATGTTATAAGAATAGGGATGTAAGAATAGCCATTGGTATCCTGGGAATAACGAATTTGCCAGGTACTGGTTCTATTAAGTTGTAATTAATATTTATTATAATTAATATTAAAAGCACCTTTGAGAGTGAACATATCTGAATGATGTTTGGGTGTAAAGCTCCTGCTTGCTATCAGTTTCACTAACCACAAACAACATTTTATCATTAGTCTTTCGTCCATCACCTGGGAAATTTTCATCATTCTCCATTTCTTCCTCTTACATTTTATTTGGCTGATTGACATTGATATTTTAAAATACATATAAAAATAAATATACGTGTCACTACACCTTAAAAATCTGGGTAGCCAACTCTCTCGTAGGGGATATCACTACAGCATAAACAAAATCTTTTCTAAGCGGACTTTCTTTACCTTTCTTCAACAACATTTCTAAAATAGGAACCACAAAACCTAGCGTTTTTCCCGAACCTGTCACTGCTTCGGCGACTACATCTTTACAGGATAAAATTAACGGTATTACTGCAGCTTGGATAGGAGTCATAGCTTTGAAACCTTGTTTACTGATACAGCTCAGCACGGATTTCGACAATGTCGGCCGTACTTTAGCCCAGTCTTTTATAACCATGACTACTTTTTCACATCAGCAAAACACAATAGAACAACAAAAGCAGTGAGATGATTCTAAAATTTCAGAAAAAATGTGATCCTATCGCCATCGATTTGAAATAATTTTAGTTTTAAACCATGTGGTTATTGTTTTGACTTTTGAGGTCCAAGGAGTGCGTTCGTTTTGGCTCGATTGCGTTTGTAGCAGTTTCGAAAGTGGCATTTGTGTATTAGCGTTCGGATAGAAGCTTTTGCTATTTTTGACCACCAATTACTGCATGCTATCCGAACGGCTTAAAACATACTTTGACAACCGACAATGTTTTAACCATTTTACACGGTACGAAATATGGAATCAATCCCTAAAATTAACAAAAAAGTAGGTACCTATATTATTATTATTTCTTTGTTAATGGCTTCTGCTAGTTATATAAATAAAAAACTTGTGAAACTCTTCAATCGCGCCAAATACAACTGTCAAACCAGCAGTTGTCAAAAAACGATCACAACGATCCCACGGTAAGACATGGGTCAAAAATATCACTTTTATCTGTCATTTGTAGCGTTTTCAAAGCTATCCGAACGGTGAGCGAAAACGATATTTTTGCTCACGAAGTCCCAAAACGAACGGCCCGTGTGATCATTTTTAGCGTTTGTGAGTGTTATTTTTGGCACCGAAAGGCTATCCGAACGCCCTACAAGTGTTTACCAGAGTGTTTTTTTTTTTTTTTACAGACCATACAATCTCATAAATAATTATGTGAAATAATGACAGCATGTCATGCAAACAAATAAAACAGATATCTGACATACACACAAAGCCATTGCTCTAACGTATTTTATATTTTGTAGCATAGCACTCAAATTTAGGGATTTCGTTAAATAACAGATGGCGTTGTTATACAATATGGATAAATTAGTTAATACATATGGCAATTGCATTAACTTAAATAAGACATTGGCCAATACGTTAATAAAAAAAAAGACCAGGTGTCAGACATTTCCCATGTGATGATTAGGGTTGGAATCACTTAGTTAGTGATCGAATGCTAAATTCGAACAAATCAGTAGCAGAATCGTTTAAGTTCTATGAGCGAACATGCGCTCTTTCAATTTTTCTTTTTATGTGATCTTTTAAATATTTCCATTGCTCTTGTTTTAACATTATCATCATTTTCTTCTAATGGTCGCTTGCCATTTAATATTTTATTTACGCCTTTGCTATAATAATGCAAGAAAAATCGTTTACAGAAGTCTAAAAGAAATATTTGTAATTTCCTATTATGATCATGGCACCCAATATCATTAAAATCAATTAATATTAAATAAAGGGTTTTTATGTACATTTTCACATGATTTTGATATAAATCATTTTTTATATGATAAACGATGTCTTGTATATTTGATACAACATTTGTTATTTTATCGCTGTGCATAGCAATCCTTGTGCATACTCTCCTCCGTATATAATCAGAATGTCCCAAAGATAAATTTTCATATTTAGTGCAATCTTAAAAAAAAAATTTTTAGCTTTACGAGCTATGTAACCAGACACGTATGTCAATGCTACCAAAACTCTTGGGTTCTCTTTTTTTAAATGAAATGGAGTGAATTCTATCTCAAGATGGTTCATGACTACTTCCCGGCTGGTATTGTGCTGTGCTGTGCCTTTTTCCGGTAAAATAAAATGACAAGTAAACATTTGGTATTACTTTTCTGCGAGCGAGCTGCAAGTATATGTGATTGTATTGTTAGAACCATATACATATACTTACTTTGAGTACGATCCTCATTGATGTAATTTTTTGCTGGCATTGAGCTTTCAATTAATCGATCACTTTCAAGTGGAGAAAATCCTGCCAGTGCTACTACTGATTGTGATGTGTTTAGTACTAAAAACGAGTAATTATTTAGCAACGAGGAATTGAATTGGATGTGTGGGATTTGCGGAGTTTACAGAATTAAACTTTTTATCCGTTGATACAGAAGAAGAGACCCAACAAATAATTCTCGTATCCTAGCATGTGGGGTGTACATATACATCGTACTGCTACTAAACGAAGATATTTATTAAAATCCGCTGTACAAAAATATACAAAATTTACTTTATGGCAAAAAGCACAAATCTGACGTGATTTCAAATAAAGAGACAATAGAGGTATGACTAATATACTCGTAGAAATACGAATATAATAAAAGTTAAGAAAAAATATCACGATACATGATAGACTCATATGATTTATATTAAAGGTAAAACTTACAACGGATAGAAATCAAAATACTCACCGATGGGAAATCGAGTTTACTAACTGTAACTGGTTTAATATGTTTAATTTATGTATTGAGAGGTACAACTTCGAGGTGATGAGCCCAGACGAGCCCACCAATGTCTCCACAAACTAAATTTAAATGTTATTCTACCTTGGATTCAAAACAGGAAAAGGCTTATCAGCAAATTTTTGGTTGCCCGGCTTGTTTTACTTTAAGCTTCTATTAAGAAATAAGAATAATTCAATTCAAATCGAAATAATTAATTCACGAAATTTTAGTCTCGTGCATTATTGATGTAATTATATTATCGATTTGAATCGATGGCGAGCATCCCTAATTCCTATAGCCGATTCCTATTTGATTTTGCATCTTGCCGATTTGTTTACTTTCTGTGCCAGGAATTTAAATTTATTTAGTTTAAAGTTAGCTGTGAATGGTGCATTATTTTTATGCTGGCTGTGATCATATAGGGACGTTGTTATGGTGCCATATACGATATTTTTACAATGAGGTGGAAAGATATTTTTTTGTTAAGTATAGTTGCAAGTAGATAATTAGGATAATAAAACATACATAAACTTATAGACTTTTGTATTTAGTTATCAAGCTCATTGTAGGTTTTTGGCTGGATCTTAATACTGCTTTTACTTTTGATGCTATATGTTTCGACCCGTGGCAGGAAGCATTGGTGATTAGGTCCATATTTAAAAGAGTTAATGATCTTCACGATTCCTTGATAGCAATTTATAGGATAACAGGTTTATATTAGACATTAAATATATAGAATATCTATAAAAACTTATAGATATATCTATATTTAAATAAATAAAGGTACAAGGTATCAACCATACGTAACTGGGATGAGCATTTATGAAAAACAGATGGCAGCACTGTTTTTTTATTTTTTTTTTTAGTGCCATCTGTTATATACGGACATTACTAACCGTGACGTCATCAAAAAAAATCTATTAACACCTAGGGATGTCAAGTTTGGTCTCTATTTCAGTATATACAAAGTTACTTTATGGTGTTTACATTTTTTTGACATATAGGCCGTGCTCCACTTGACGCCATTTCGTTATTTTCGAAAAAAATTACCACATATTGTGTCTATGGGTCATATTAAATGTAGAACCATAGACAAAAAATGTGGTCATAGTTATCAACATAACGAAATTTGTGTCAAGTGGAGTACGCCTTTACATTCGATAATTAGTGCGTTCGTTTTGAGATTCAGTTTCAAAATTTTCATTGCGACGAATCATTTGTGAGTTACACCATTCGGAAAACCTTGAAAACAGATTCAAGTGACATTGCGAAATGCAAGTTTTTACCCATAACCAAAGTTAAATTTTTAATAATGTTTTTTTGTCAACTGAGACTGTAAAATTTCTTCACTTAACACGATTTCGCGTATAAATTTACTAGCAGTTCGCCCCGGATTCGTACGGGCGTTTAACAAAACTTATAAATTGAAACACATAATAAGTAGTTATTGTGACATAACTGTAATAGTTAGACGAATATATAATAGTTGGAAAGTGATTGATTTTTCGCACAAACTCAGAATGGACTTCGAAAAGGTTTTAGCAGTTACGACAGCCTCGATATTTTAATAACGGATATCAATATTCCTTATCGTACAAAATAATATCTATTGGGAGCCGTTTTGGATATAGTTTCGGCCTATGATAATGTGTGTCTTCTGGTGCTCAGGAATAAATTGTTCAAGCTGCAAGCTCAGCAATCTTCTAATGGAAAGGACGATCAAAATTAAATGTCAGGGCACATATCTCCCTAGTAAAACAGCTTGGAAAGGCCTCCCCCAAGGGTCCGTACTGAGCCCGCTCCTCTATAGCCTTTACACCCATGATCTTGATCGTACAGTATGTACCCTACTGTAATATTAGAAGCGCTCGTAGCGAAGTTTACTTAGCCGTTCTTAACCGATCAGCAAAGTTAAGCAACGTCGCGCGCGGTCATGAGTTGGATGGGTGACTGCTAGTGACATTACTACTGAGCGCTTCCGTGCTTCGGAGGGCACGTTAAGCTGTCGGTCCCGGTTGTTATCTTAGTATGGCAGTCGTTATAGCATGGTGGTAGGGCAATTTGCGAATGCCCGCCTGGCTAGCGACCACCCTCAAGTAGAAAATCTGTCGCCAAACACCTAACGGTGTGTTCCGGAAGCTGTCCTTGAGAGCCAGTAATTCTAGGTTAGTCTGAACAACATCTCCGACCACATCATCACATACCATCAGGTGAGATAGTGGTCAAAGGCTAACCTATCAGGTATAAAAAAAAAAATAAAAAAAACTGGCCGTGGGGTGTCGGTCTAGAATGAATTATTCAATTAATCAAAGGGGTATGCTGAAAACCAGCCCTGCGGGAACCATCCGGCTTACGCAGTACAGTGCTGAGCCTACCCCTATTGCCAGTTATATTAGATAGTGTTTTTTCCATTTTTTTTATTTGGTCAATGTTCAATTTGTTAAATTGTGTTTTACTGGCAATAAATGTTATGCTATTCTATTCTAATTGCAAGCTAATAGGAATTGATATTATGCTAGCGTGGATTCCAGAACATAAAGGAATAGCTGGAAATGAGTCAGCTGACTCATGCGCAAGGCAGGCAATCCATGTTGGAACATCAGATCATTTTAAAATTTACCTCCATGACCTATATGCAACGGTAAAGCCTCAAAATATGAATATTGCCTGGGCTAAGGAATGGCAAATTTCCAAGACCACTAAGTGTATATTTTATAGCGACAGATATACCAGCCAAACCTTGGTTCTTTAAATTTCGGAATGCAAGCAAAATTCCAACTTCAGTAGTATGTCGACTTCGGTTAGGACAAATTCTTTATCTTTAGGTGAACGCGGCAAGTCCATCTTTTCCTATTATCTAGATATTGTATGTTCTATGGCTGTGCGTGTGAGTAAAAGCTGATCTACACAGTTGGCAACCATGGGTACCGCTCATTGGCCTTGGCGGGCTGCTTGTTGTTCACCACCGTCGGAATCTGCTACTACGCGGTCGCTCACCACAGTGTGTTTCACACGATATCGTTCCTTACGTTTTAAATTACTATCTTTGTATGAAATTTGGAATAAAAACATGTCTTAAATAATGAATATGATCAAGAAAACGTATAGTATATAGTGCGATTAGGAATTGATGAATTTCACCGGTGTTCAACACCCTAATTTTCATTTCTAATATAAGGAAAGTAAAAAAAAAAGTTTTTTAAATATTTATTGATTACGTGCGTAGCACTTGTGACAGTAGTAAGAGTAGGAATTGATGATTTAAACCCTTGTTATACCTCTACTTTTCATTTTGAATATATGGAATGTATAAATAGTAGTTTTTCTAAAATATTTATTCATAGTAGTTACGTGAGTAGTCCTTCCTGTTTTAAATTAATTGAGAAGATAGAACAATTTGTGACATTTAAAATAAAATATATTAGGACGTTTCTAAAGTAGAGTAAAGTAGAGTAGAACGAAGCCATGGGCGTGCATATTTAATGCTAGACAATAGAGCATAATATGGAATTAATTTCGTACATACCTATAGGACATATTTATCCCATCTACACTAACCTATATAAATATTGTTGATTTCTATATTTCAATTAATACATAACTACCTACTGCTACTGCTTCACAAATTATTTTGCTTTGATACCTAGCTAAGATATTAAATCATATATTTTGCCATTGCTTCATTAGGCGTTGAGATCAATTTTTCTATAAGAGTATCTAATTTTCGTTCCAAAATTTAGAATGCATTTTATTTGGTCGTGGCTTTTATACCTACGTATCTCAAAGATGGAAACGTGTTATGCGTGCGCTCTCGCCGGCTGCAGCGACATACCCCTCGCGTGGTGTGCAACCGGCGTCCACACAGTCGGAAATAGTGGTTCCTCACCGCGTTCGCCAACGCATGCGGGCCCGCCAAGGGCGTTGGAAGGTCAAACATAATTTGGTGGCTACTGAGCAAGTAATTTGGTGGCAAACCACAATCTCCACAGTTGTTAACCATGGTTTGCTATCATGGTGGGAGGCTCGTTGCCGACTGTGTCGCACGACTTTAAGAAAATAGTCGGTAGGTACGTTGATCATGTTGGCTGCAATGTTGTGACGTAACCTGACGTTAATTTTTCATATGTTGTGCTAACTTCTAGCGCACGTTTCATACATATTACATGCTGGTGCTTATTTTCGTTCAAAACTAGGACAGTGCATATCGTCTCATATACTAAACATTCATTGTCTGTGTAATGTAATCTTTGATCTCATTTGATCTGTGGTGCCCATGTCCTCCAATTGTGTTTTTGTCTTTTCTGTCTGAAAATAAAATTGCTATGTGGATTGCTCATCTCCAGATAAATTAATATTACAATTTAAAAATGACTCGGCCGTTTGGTAATAATGAAAAGCGCTTTTCAATCGATGATGCATTCGAAGAAGAGACCGATGAAGCAATAAAAGTGTACGGCGCAACTGGCAATAGGTCGCCTTTACAAAATAAATTCAAGAATGGGGGCGACTACATATCCAGGTAATTTCTAATAAATGCTAATAAAAGTTCAGATATACATATATTTAAATGATTATTCTAGTGTAAAGTTTGTGTCTTTGTCTTGATATTCCTGTGTTGATTGTGTTCTTGACCTTTTGAGTCACATTTCCTTAGTGGGGCGAAGGCGGTTGAACCTGTCGGCCTGAACCACTCCTACAAAACACGTTTTTTTATCTAATTGGCCGTTAACAGTTGCTAATTAATCCAGAACAGTAACCTACTCCTAGATACATTGCACTCATGGCATAATTTTGTACTTTTGCAGCCAAGTGTCAATCTAATTAGTATGCATGAATTTCTGACTTATTTCCTACTTGCCACTTTATTTGTTGTCCATAAATAATTGATGTATTTGTTTTAACAAGGCACTTACTATAAAGTGAAGATTTTTATCTAGAACTTTTACCTCTTACTGTAGGGATTATGAAATAGATAACTTATCAATTGTAATAAAAAACATACATCCATTCATTTGTTAGCATGTTCCTGATGTGTTACAGTTGTTTGAAAATTTTGCTATATATCCGAATATATTGTGTCCATTGGTCTGCACAAGTACAAAGATCAATGTTTCTATTGCAGTAGGGCTCAGTTGCTATCTAATATTGCCTGACTTTAATTAAAACTGTTACTGTCAAAATTAAGTAATTGCTGTCCCAAAAAGTTTCAGCAACAGTGATGGACCATTGGCAATGGCTATCAACTGCCATGCAGGTCTATGGTTCGTATCCCACCATGGGGTGTAACTTCACTGCATAATGGTAGGCCATTTTGAGAATGCCTGCCTTGCTCACTGCCACCCCCAAATAGAACATTCTTCCCAAGCTCCTAAGAGTGTGTTCTTGCAGCTGTACTTGAGAGCAAACTTCTAGGCTAAACCTGTTAACACCTTGTATTTGACCACATAATCACTTACCATTAGAAAATGTGTTCAAAAGCTAACTAGACAGCAAATAAAAATCTTAAAGTTACATACTCATAAAAATAAGTTATTTTTCTATAAAATAAATCTTTACGTTGTAAAATTAATGTTATGTTACTGAAATGATAAATAGCTATAGTAATATTAGTAATATAGACTAAATTTTTCCTTGGATTTAGAATTTTGTCTTCACCACACAGTGTAGGATATCTCTCTGTCCCTCAGCTTCTAAAATAACTATGCACACAGAAAACAATATATTATGCTGTCACAACAGAATTATCTATGAGTGTTTCAATTCCATGGTTTCACAGTAGAAGCTAGCCAGGAACCTGCCTCGGACTGGCAATCCAGGTGTGGGGTTAAGAGATTCCTATCTAACATGTGTGTCGTATCCATATTAAACATATTGCTTAGTTCTAAAACACTCATTTATATTTCACTCCTTAATTTATTTAATGTGTATAAATCCAGTTAATCCTGTTTATCATCTTCAACCACATCATCACTTAGCATTAGTATTGATTTTGATCAAAGTCAAGCCTATCAGTAATTTAACTTTGCCTAAGCCGTCCAGCTGTTAAACGATGAAAGTTCAATAAGTAAGTCCTAGATACTTTTTAAAATGTATATAATTAGTCCAACTGTGCACATGTAATGGAATTTATTATTAACCACTTGGGCGTCAGGTTAGAATAACACCTGAACTGGTTAAATAGCTTCTGAACTGCCATTTTGCACGCCTTCGAAGCGTGTGGGATGATGGCCCCCTTAGCAGTCCCCAGTGAGCCACCTGGCTCATCAGTGGACATTTTAGCTGACATAACAGTACTAGTTATGTCACATTACAGGATTTTTTATTCAATTGTTAAGAACTTCGAAAATGTGTGGAGATCTGATGACAAAACTAATATCCAGTAACTGGTACTCATATTCTTGTCTTAATGTGGAACAACATATCCTTCTCTGCTTGGGCGTCTTGAAATAGTCTCAAGATGCAGTCAAGCCATAAATTATATTTTTCTAGGCAATCCAATCTTATAATAATGTTATTAATTTTCATAACAGTTCCAGGTGTTACCTGTTACTATTAATAATGTTGTAGTTGTCCTAGAGACTTTATGATTGGTTAAATACTAAATCAGTATTATACAAATCATATACTGATTTATACTATTACCAACTATTTCAGCATTAAAAATATATTCAAGGGACAGATTTGTAGCCTACTGTATAAGTTTTTAGTTGAAATTTCTTTGATGATGCAGTACTTTAAATTTGATAAATCATAATTACAGTAATGTTATAATTTCTAACACAGACAAGTGACTATTTTATTGCATAATTTTCCTGACAGCAAAAAAAAATTATCTATCCACACAAGCTTTTAGCTATTTTATAATATCTTTCCTTTGATATTTTTATAATCCTTGCATAACAAAAAGTATATTCAAGTCTGTATTTTCTGATCGTGTAGGCAGCAGTGTTTCTAAAAAGCCACATTTTGCTGGAGATGTTTTATTGACATTACAATTCTTACCTATTACAGCAAAACCTACAAATGCACAGAAGACACAACATCGCGAGACTCGGACTCACTCATCCATGAATATGTGGAAGCAACACAATCAATGTACTGTTGGAACCATCCTAAAGTTAAAGAAAACTGGAAAACAGTATGCGCTGCAGTTGTACTATTAGTGGTTGGAATAGGACTTATAGGCATGGGTGCTTTTGCTGTGGCTGAGCCAGAAAACAGCCTCCAAGGTGCAGTCTTCTTCGTTGCTGGTATGATATGTTTTGTACCTGGTGCATACCATGTAGTTTATATCTGGCTTGCAGCTAAAGGGCAGCGAGGCTATGATTTCTACCACCTCCCATTATTCACTTGATTTATTTTACATAACACTTGTTATTTTAAGCGAGTTGTAAAATGAGTTGAATGTGAATGTGTGTAAGTAAGATGGCCATCATAAATTGTTGCAGCTCTGTAATTCTTCCCTATGTTGTTTATTTAGAGGAAGATTGATTATGTGTCATACCTAATTCAAATTGTGAGTTAAACTCTATGGAGGTATTTAGATGTTTTGTTATGTTGATTCATTCATCATAAACACATTAGTCACCCACTTTGTTGACTGTATAATTTACATTTATGGCCACTCTTCCTTCTAGTGTGACGCACTGAGATAAATGTCTGGAGATGACGAATGCATGGATAATGCTCTCTATTAAAAAGAAAAATGCCTAGTTTTAAAATCATAAAGTGGATATAACTGTTTTAATGATATGCAATAATTTCGCTTATAATATAAGTTAAATAGCGATATTAATAAGGTTAATGTTTCCCACTGTTATTAGAAATGAAAATATTTATTGAAACATTTGCTAGGTATCTAGGGTACAATTATGTCCTCTTTATATCTTGCAAAAAATAGAGTACCAACTCCCTCGGGTGGCATAAAATTTAATATGTGGACAAAGTTCATTTAGGCTCTGATCATTCTGCAAAAAATAGTTATAAATATTGTATTACAGAATACATAATATAATCAAGAAACAAACTATGCTAGATATAAAAAAAAATATTTAAAAGAAATTAGAATCTGTCCAACTATTTACTATTCCTTGGCAAAGTGTAAATAAACCATATTTATGTACTTGATAACTTTTTTAAAATGTTACTATTTAGTACCTACAAAATAGTGGATAATATTAAAAAAATATATATTTCTCTTTCTACTTAATTAAGTAAGCCTTGGGAAACCAAACTGGCTTGTAAAAATGCTTCATGGGAAACGGATATAGTTCGCTTCATAATTTTTCAGTCAGTTTTTAGATTTCAAATAAGCGCTTGTTAGGTACTCAGAATGACATGTGTCAGATTTATAGCCAGTTTGGTACCATCACAGGTTTTTAAATATTGTCAATAGTTGAATCAATTAATAAGCTTGCCAGTTTAAATATGTATGTTGATTGGATTTTGCTCGAGACGAGTGCCTAGAGTACACAGTTACAAAGCAGTTTGCAGTTTTAGGGAAACAAATTGTAATATATGAAAAAGGTATCACAAAACTAGCAAACTATTGATCTGGTCCAACTATTGAAATCTGTTAAGGCTCCTACATATTTTACCATATGGGATGTGATGGGTGCAAGTCCACTTGCTTTCAGTATATTGTTTGTGATAGTGGCAAGGGCATTGGTTAAGTGTGTAGGAGCTCTGGGCAGCTCATAATAGTTTAAGGCTTTTAATGATAATATGTTGATAGACTACGAAAGTGCCTAGTTGCATAGAGTTAGTAGGACAAATGAGAAAATAAAAAATCATAACCATCTCTAGTTATTATTGACGTAGGTACATAAAAAGAAGTGTTAATCACTTTCAGAAATGTATAAATTTTGTCGCTTTTAAATGTAGCATATGGTTTTCAAATAGGATTTCTTACCTTTTTTATTTTCGTATTGATCTCATAGGTATGGTTACTATTGACGTCATTATAAAATTTATGTCTTTATTATGTTGGTATTTCGTTTCTTGAGAAATAAAGGTTTATTGTTGTAATCCCCATAAGCTTTTCCCCACTGGTAGAGAATGTAGATCGGGAATTCAATAAAGTGGTACCCTGTATTCCCCACTGAGATTCATAGAAGGGAATCACGACAATATAAGTAGTTTTTTGGTTTTCTCAGCACCCCACTTGCTACCATCTTGTTGGTATGATGTGATATTTGTTTTTTGATTCTATATATGTATAGTATTCTTTGTTTACAAGTTGTAACTCGCGAAATCGCGTGACTCGTCTAGATTGAGGAGATGACAAAGAAAAAGTTCTGCTTCAATAAATAAGTTCCTTAGGTTAGATATTATTGTAACAAGCTTTATTTATTTTGTAGCATAATACATGTTCTATCTTCGTATCCAAAAATTTTGTTTCTATCTTATACCGTTGAGGAAATATTACTGTGTGACGACCAAATTTGAACTTCGATGAGAATTCATCAAGATAGGAAAATACTTTTCTCTACAACTTGTGTTTACAAGCTTTATTCTTAGCACTTCTTTTCAAATAGAATATACCGTGACCGCGCTTGCGTGGTGGCTACTGTATTATTAATAATAGTAGCTGCTTATTAAATAAGATAAGTTCATTATTAAAATAATGGAACTTTGTTTCATTTAACACGAATGTACTCAGTGTGGTTCATGGGAACATATTCATATTCCGTTATCTTCTTGTGTGAATATCAGTAAGGGTTAAAGGGGAACTTTTTTAAAGTATCTTAATCTCTACCAGTTTGAAATGCTGGTGGGAATTACAGCAATGAACCGAAATATATTACTTTGATTTTGTTACTTTAAATAAACTGTTATTTATTACATTGTAAATTTAAACTCAACAAATAGGACTCAGCTATTGAAAAAATATGCTTTTGTCACAAATCAAGTTTTAAGTGGGTACAGGAAAGATAACAGGCTCTAGAGACTGAACAACTGTATGTCTGAGGGTGACTGGCGCAGTGCAATTCGTTATTTGACGAAATGCATTTGTTTTAGGTAGAGGTTACCACTTAGCATCAAGTGGGTCCCGAGCTTGTTGCGTCACAATAACATAAAAAAAACACATAAGATATTTTAATATTGTTATGTTTGCAATAACGCCTGCTATACGGATTACATTACAAAATTACAAATATACGATAGGAAAAATTTAAGTCATGTGCGGGATTCGAACCCGCGTCCATCCAACCTCTTTAGCCGAGGTATGTTCTAACCAATTGACGTAAGTTGTAATATAGATGGTGCTCCATCCCAATACGATGGTTAAAGAGCGATAGGAAAGATTTGAGTTATGACGTCATGTCATGTTAGCTCAATTGGTTAGAGCATACCCCGGCTAAAGGGGTGGATGGACGCGGGTTCGAATCACGCACATGACTAAAATTTTTCCTATAGTAAGTATATTTGTAATTTTGTAATATAACCAATGTACTTTTTGTGACATTATTTACCTTGTATCAAAATCTGTTATCTCCAAGAATAAACTGTGCAAAGAACGATGATGTAGTTAAGTTTATTAAGCATCATAAACTGATTAGTGTGAAAATCTAACACAATTTTAAATGTGTTTACAGACGGAATGAACTGTCAATGAATGTACATTTCTTTGGTATAGATTATTTCACTAGAATTAAGTAAATATATACGAACTTTATTAAACACATGCATTATGTTTTAGTATACAATCAATGGATAACTCACGTGAATCAGTCTGCTCCAACTCTATAGTTCTATCCTGTAACAGCCGACTCGTCCACTGCTGAACACATCCTCCCCTATTATAGGGGTATTTGCCATAATCCCCACGCTAGGCAGGCGGCTTGGAGATCGCAGTTCTTTAGAAGGTGCTGCTGCCCACCCTCCAGTATTTTTCCCTTGTCGCCTCTTACGAAGCCCATGGGATGATATGGGGAGGTGCAATTCTAACCCGTCACCCCACGATCCACCACATCCAGTGGTAATTCACGCGAGTTATCCCATATTGTTTACTAATAAGAGCGAAAACCACATAAGTTTTTTGTAATAAAACATGCTATATACGTTAATTTATAATTCAAAAAGGTAATTTATAGGTATATACTATAATATTTATTTATTACCCAATAATTTTATTCTTGTTTTAGTAGATTGTACTTAGTCCTATTCTTATCCTGTCCATTTAATAAATTGATTTTGTTGTACAATTTAATCAACTGAATGGAGTTAGCAGATTTTATTTTACATATGATAAATAAAGATATTGGGGGTAGAATTGAAATCTGCATCACCAGATTTCAATCCTACCCCCAAGTTCTTATAAATTTATTAAAACTTCACAAATATTTCATAGTTATTTAAATTGCAATAGCTTGTGACGTCACTTTTTGAAAGCTTTAGAATTAGAATGGTTTTACACTTCATACACTGTATGTTGTATGTAAGTACAGAACTTTCCACTGACGAAGGCGCGCCCTTTCATATTTTATGAGTGTAGTTGGAACTACTACTGCCTAACCAAGCGATTACATTTAACCGACTTAAAAAAGGAGGAGATTCTGAATTCGTCTGTTTTTTTTTTATGTTAACTCAGAACTTTTAACTGGGTGAACCGATTTTGATGATTCTTTTTTTATTTGAAAGCTGATCTTTGTCGTGTGGTCCATTTAAATTTCATCAAAATCGATGAAGTCGTTTTTGAGCTACACTCCAATAACTGAAAAATATTTTCCTATCTTGATTATATAGCCGATGACAGTAAATGACAATTGATCCCGCAAGGGTCACTAAAAAAAGAGTTTCTTTTATCTAGAAATGGAACCGACTTCAACACTCAAATGTGTGAAATAACTTTTCGAAGTCGGTACCATGCGCAATATATTGTGATAACAGGTACTTTTGAACCAACATGGGTCCATGATTCAGCAAGTTATTACACACTTTTGAGTATTGAAGACGGTGCCATTTTTGGGTATATATTTTTTTATTTTACTGTTTTACCATATTTACCGTCACCATTTAAACCCACATTACCCGTACACTAAATATAATTGTGAATGAACAATAATAAACTTTGGTAGGCCGCGCCTTCCTGAGATTGGGTATTTAGTTCAGTACTAAAATAATCATATTTTAATTTGCTACAGTGTATTATCGTCAAATTATTAATATATTTATTATACAGGGTTATCGGTAAAATGCCAACAACCTTTTAGGGCTGTCGCGGCGTGCTTTTGGCTCGGAGAGACTCAAAACTTAAAACAATAAATTTAACAAATTATTGGAGTACAAAATTTTATGCCCAAGGCGGGAATTCAACCCGCGTCCTCCGATATCGCTTCGGATGCCTAAACCCCCTCGGCCACCTGGACACGGCAATTGTAGCCGAAATTTCATACTCCAATCGTACTTTAACCGTCATAGGGGACGGTGCGACATAAAATTTTGTACTCCAATAATTTGTTAAATATATTTTCGCTTAGCACGCGATAGTGCTATTGTTTTAATATTTAGAAATATTAAAACAATAAGTTTATCTAGTACTGTCTGATACTAAGTTCTGTGTCTCGTGCTAAGAGCGTCCGCCGCGGCAACACTGGACTGCGCCACGCTACCTTTGAATAGAGTTTTGAATATTTACATCGAGGTAAGTAATAAAAAAACAAGAAATATTAAATTACAGGCACAAGAGACTTTTAACATCAGGTGGTCTTCGTGATTATTCCGTCAAAGACAAAAAATAAAAATATAAAATTCACCTCAAAATGTTTGTTATGACTAGCAGAAGTCAACCCTAAGAGATTGTAAGCATTATACCAATAACCCTGTATATTTTTATGACTTTGTGTTCAGGTTGTATTTGAGTTGTGTTTTATAAATTTTTCCTCATATTCTTACTGTACCAGGCATTATGTAATGTCAAATGATATAATAATTATTATTTAATAAAATACCTACTGATATAATTTATGTTTAATATACAATTATCACGAAATGTATTGTATGTGAAACCTACTGAAGTAATTTATGTTTATATACCTACTTTAATATAATTATCAATGAAATGTATTTTATGTAAATAATTTTGGCACTTATGTGTATTTTAAATTCATGAAAATATATGTCATTTTATGAAATCTTGTTTTATATATTTGTATGTTGTGTGTGTGGTTTTGCGTTACATATCAGTTTTTTTTTAGCTTAGACGAGATAGTACCTAATGTTTGTTTAGCTAAAGGCGCGTCTCCTGCGACGTGTTATTCGAAACATGCAACAAAAACACAAAATCTTGAGTAGCTTTGTCCGCTAAAGAGACGGGCTTATACACATAACTTTTTTCACACACTGTACTTTTCGTTGGTACAAATGATACGTGTTTTTGTATATAGATGTTGCAGGAAAAACCTTAATTAATTGTTCCTCTGTGTGATGACGCCAATCGCGTGGCATTGAAAACAACATAGATTTCTAGGTGGGTGTTGTTCGACACAAATTGCTTGGTTTGAACTTTAGCCATTTATTCATATTCCAATTTAAAAACTCATAATCTCATGAGAATGATGAAAAAAGTTGTTTTAATTGAATTTTGGAAATAAAAATGAAATAAGTAAACAACAATATATAAATATTTTTTAATGGAATTGGAGTGCAAACGAGCAGGCGGCTCTCCTGGTGGTAAGTGAGGCGAATGTCCATCCGGTCAAGCCTCGAAGATGCGTTCCCGGAAGACAAAAATGACAACTCTGAAAGTGACATTTCCTTAGTACAGTCGCCTGCAATAAGAAGTATACACTTCGTTATTTTCAAAATAATGTGATATCACTTAGTTATAAATCATCGAAGTTAACTTAAACACCAGTAAAAATATTCAAATTATTCTTTGATTTTAAGATACTTCTGATAACATAGAGAAAAACTGAATTCTTTGCCACTATATTGAAAATGACAATGTGTATACTTCTTATTGCAGGCGACTGTACATAGGTGATTTGTAAATCAAGGCAACATACTAACAATACATTGTTTTCAATGGGATATATATAAATATGATCATGATAAAAGTACACAAAGGAACATGTAAAAGTTTTGGCTTTGGTTTTATGCATGGTCAGCTTCTTTCACTTTGGGGCTGAAATAGATCAATTAGCAGCTTGTAACGGAAAAATTAAATGGATAGAAAAATTGTACTAGCGCCCGACACAATCTTCATAAATTGTAGATAAGAACCATCTCGATTGCGTCAGCTTTGAACCAAAAAAACCGCATCAAAATAGGTCCATTCGTTTCCGAGCTACTATGCCACATACTCGTTAAAGTTATAACACTGCTCTATTTGCATCGGGTGTTAATAAAACATTAATTAAATAAAGATCAATCTCAATGCACCCTACACACGTGGCGGCTTGAGACGACCTTTTATTTGTCTGTAATGAGATAAAATTAGATAACTGATACAATTTACAAGGATGCAATTGTCACATATTAACTAAAGATGTCCTCAAAATATTCAAATTCTGTATCGTTACGGCGGCGTTCGAAAATATACTTTTAAATCAGCTGCACTTCATGCTATTTTACCTTGCAGTTGAGACAAAAGATTCAGCACAGAATTGTTACCAAAACGGAAAACGTCCGAACATAAGATATGTTTTCTAAAACCAAATAATCGTCTGAATAGAAATATGGAATATTATATTCACCTTCGCCCCTTAATGGATACAGTTGAATCTCGCAATGTTTTTTGAAATAACACCCACCCAGCAATGTGCATACTTTCCGATGTTCTTCAATGCGATTACGATTTGTGTTCTAGTTACCTAATACATCCCCTAATACCACGGAAAGTTGTAAATATTTAATAAATGAATATAGTACATTTATTTGTGAGTTCATCTGTTGTTTTTGTATTTAAAAACCCTAGTCCTTCACTACTGATCTCACTAAAACCTACTATAAAAATGAAGCAAAAACAGTTTTTTGCTGTTGGGTGTAAAGAAATTGCAGGGAACGAGTGTAATGTTATTATCTGCTGTATTGCTGCGCTACCAGAGACGCAACTTTTTATATATTACACGCTATGGTACGTTGCGGATTTAACTTTGTTATTTTATTTTCGCTTTGTATGGGGTATGGTAACCCTAAAGTGAATTTTTGTGTGTGAAAATCGAATGCTATTGTTTTTTTTTATTATTGTGACGGAACAAGCTCGAGGCCCACCTGATGTTAAGCGGACTAACCTCTGCCTATCAGATGCATTTCATCACAAGACACGAATTGCACTGCGCCCGTCACCTTGAGACATAGTTGTTAAGTCAACTATGCTTCTTCAATCAAATATATTCATTGCATTTCTGCCCATATTTTAAAAACTATTGCTTCGATCGCGCTCAAACAAACGGGAATCGCGTCCCGCGTGTATTGATGCGAGGAGTCACAGAAAAGTTTTTGAAAGTGATGTTATTATAACCAAAAAACACGAAATTTTGAATTAAATTAACAAACAAATGTGATTAACTTTTTAGCTATTAAACCTATTGACTTGAAACCAACGTAAGACGGTCCGCTATCGGTGTCAGCCAGTTAAAAGAACAAAATAGACGCATACAATTTTAAAACAAAAGAAGAAAACGTAAAAAAAAACTACTTAAAAAATTGCAAAAATATTTTTTTGCGCTTGCCGCGTCTTTTTCTAACCATCTCGGACTCTTTTTTTATGCTAGATAGGTTAGCCTTTGACCTCTATCTCACCTGATGGTAGGTAAGTGATTATGTGGTCGAAGATGTTGTTCAGGCTAACCTAGAAGTTCTTTTTTTATGCGAACGATGCCGATCATTTACCTAGGAGTTTGTAACGGAAAATAAAAGGTAATTCAATCGACGTGACGAACTGCACTGTGCTTATAACCCGGATACAGTTACTGGCTCTCAGGACTGCTGCCGGAACAAACTGTTAGGTGATCAGACCATGGACCTGCGACCCTCTATAGCTATTACCGCTGGGTTACTAGTTGGAACTGACGTTACAATAAGATCATCGAAAAACATTGAAGTACGTTTGCTTGCGCTACTTTGCTTATTTCCGAAAAATCGAGTTCTTTTAGAGTACCGTACCCAAAGACCAAAACGGACCTCCATGGACCCCGCTGCTGTCTAACCATCCATCCTTATGTATGTCACGGGTATCTAACTCGTAAACAGAATGATTAAATAAGCTAATATCTTGTTAGTTTTTGTAGAATACTAACCCAAATGCGAATTTTAGCTAGAAATTCATGTTATGTTAATTATTTTTTATGAGGGGCACTAATATGTAAGAAGATACTTGGCTGAAAACAGGTAGGTATGTTTCCTTTATTTACACTCTAGGATGTGGTGAGTCATCGTTTAGAGTTCAATTGAGTATTATATATACTTACTTATATTTATTATAAAAAAATATACCGTATGAATGCTATGACTAAACCTATGCCTGTGTAAAAAATTTGAAGCAGTGATGGCTCAGTGGCATTGGCTATGGACTGCCGCGCAGCAGGTCGAATCCCGCCCAGAGCTTGAGCTTCACCGCATGGTGGAAGGGCATTTTGCGAATGCCCGCCTGGCTAGCGACCACCCTCAAGTAGAAAGTCTGTCGCCAAGCACCGAAAGGTGTGTTCCAGCAGTAGTCCTTGAGAGCCAGTGAAATTACAGGCACAATGAGACTTAACAACTATACATGTTTCAATGTGACGGGCGCAGTGCAATTCGTGAGTTGTCATGAATTGCAACTGTTATAGGCAGAGGTTTGTCCACTTAACATCAGGTGGGCCTCAAGCTTGTTCCGTCACAATAACATAAAAAAAAAGTATGGGGCTGAATTAGTGCAAACACTAGCTTATATCCTGTGTTAGGTATGATTATTTTTATGTTGATGAATGTCCATGGCATACATGTACCTACATTTATGCCATTGATGTTAAGCGGACTAACCTCTGCCTATAACAGATGCATTTCATCACAAGCCCCGAATTGCCCTGCGCCCATCACCTTGAGACATAGTTGTTAAGTCTAATGTGCCTGTAATTTCACTGGCTCTCAAGGACTACTGCTGGAACACACCGTTAGGTGCTTGCCATGGACATTAAATTATGGAGGAGAGTTTGCGCTTTTTAACCGACTTCAAAAAAGGGGGATGTTCTCACACTTTTTGATTGTGTGTCACCTTATAACTCTTTACACTGTAACGTTTTTGATGTTTTATTTTACATTCGAAAGCTGGTGCTTGCCATATGGTCCCATTTAAAATTGAATGAGATCTGAAGATAAGACGAATTACTTCGCATTCCATGGTTTCACCGTGCGGGGGCCGGGTACATAGCGTTGCAGAGGAAGAGTCCCAAGTCAAGGCGCCTGGGACTTGTTGACCAGTGAGTAGGGTTAAGGATCCCTTTACGATGACATCAATGCTCCCTTTCACCGCTCGATGCGCCTCCCCTGCCTAACCAAATTTGGTAAGATCCTACTAATGCCGCCTTAGATACACGTTCTAGGATGGAAGTAACGGTTGTTCTTGACAGGCCAAGTTCTATAAGTAGGGATATATTGGGATTTCGCTGGTATACTCCACGCGCCAACTTCTATAGCATATAAAACCACATTTGAAGCACAAGTAGCGAAGTTCGCTTAGCTGTTCTTAACTGATCAGTTAAGAACAGCTAAGTATATACTTCCATTCCGCGGTGAGGGAAGCGGGCGGGCGGGTCTCATGCGCAGCACACTAATATTATTATATAATTAACAAAACGCACACTACCAAAAGTCACGTGCACCGCGCCGCGATCTTAGAACATAATATTATATATATTGTAGGAATGCCCTGTTGCTTTTTGGTGTGCACGTATGTATACACTACCAATATGTAGTGTCTATGCCTACTTACGTACTTATATATATATATATATATTTACATATGTTGGGAGTTGGGGACCGGATTTTCTTTCGCTGTTGATTAGTTTGTTCGTGATAGTAAGTGTCGGACGCCATAATCCATATAGATAGGTAGGTACTTGGGTAATATAAATACGTAACTATGTCTAGGTACTCACCTACTCTCACCTAAGTTAGTACCTAGTAGGTATTAGTTAATACGCAGGTCATGATAGCTATGGTGAGTACCTAATCATTTTAGCAACACTTAGACAATATAAAAAGCTGCATTTGGTTAGATATGGTATGGACGTAGGTAGTCCGCATTCTTTTAGAATATAGTCTAAGCAGTAATATAACTTCGAGAAAGTACCTACCTAACACAAAGTAGTAAAGGGTTAGAATTAGAAGCTCAATGGAAGATACCTACGAGATAAGATACCTACCTATCTACGATATAATTATCATTTATCATATAGGCCTGCCTAGGCACGCAACTGTCAGCGATGTCAAATCGACATTCGCGGGCGCGCATTGCATTGCATACCTATCTACATAGCTATAAGATCACAACAAATAATAAAATTAGTACTATGTATCTACCTACGTAAGTTAGTAGAATAAGTATGTATATTTGTAGTAGGTACTTATACCTAAGGTAGTACGAAAGTTTATATGGTAAACTTAGCGATGATTGTAGGCCCTTAACTAATCAAAAATAACCTATGATTAGTTATTGATTTTTATTGGAAATAATTTAAATCAGTTACGGGTAGGTAGAGAATTTTTATTCCAAATGTGTTCTACCAGGATTGGTAGATCCATGATGCCATCGTACATTACCGCTTAGAGACAGATTTTGAAATCGGTACGACACACTCTCATCTCAAAGCTCGCTAGCCGGGCGAGCATTCGCAAAACAACCTTCCACCATGCGGTGAAGTTCATGCCCGCGCACAGTGTTTTGCCTAGAACAACGTAGGTGGACAAAAGTCATTTACCTAATCAGGTAATTAAGGGTCACATGCCATTAACAAAACCCCCAAGGTCTCGATAACAGGTAATAATTAGGGCAAACATTCCATAGTGGTGAGTTATAAGGGGTTGAAGGTAAGTGATAAGTTAATTGCATTTGTGAAATTAAATTAGTTGCAATTTTGCGGCACTTATGATAACATCTCTTAAAATTTGTAGTGATTATTTTAGTATTTTCTGTGATGGATGGAAAGTACTTACCTTTGAGGGTAAGTACTTTCTTACTTAATATCGACTTAATATATTATTTGCCAACATGTGCTTTAAATATCCAATTGAAAAATCTGTTAAAAGAATGTCAAGTTTTTCTTCATATCTAAACTTTCAAGGATCGCAACTTTTTGTATCCACGTGTATCCAAGTTGATTTTTATGTAGGTTACAGCCACAACATTAACCTTTTAAATGATATATAATATGGAGACCGCAACGAATGCTAAACATTTTTTTTTATTTTTTTTTCAGATCATGTGTACACTTTTTCGAAAATGGAGTTATTTGAAGAATGGCGTAAATATTACAAAGAAGCAAGAAATGCTCACCTGATGGAGTTTATTTTTAACAAATACAATCTGAGAGATGTGGCCTCCGATTCAAGAAGAGATATGCAAACAAAAATTGCCAGCATATCGTCAAAATTTGCTGAAAAGTGGGCTGCTTCGAAAACAATGGATGTTTTTTTAAACAAAAATAGAAGTTGGCTGGACGGAGCAGACATACAATTTAGCGTTCGTATGCATCGGCCTTCTGCTTCCTCCTCATCAGAAGATAATCGACCTAAAGGTAGACCCCGACGAAGACGCCAGTTTCAAAACAAAAAAACGCAGGGTTGAAGACTTGGTGAAATTGCGGAGTGCTAGTGAATTGACCACAGCTGCGGAAGTGGCAAATCGTTTATCGGGTCATAGAGCGGTTGCCTCTCAAATCCGAAAAAGTGGCGATCATTCCAGCACAGAAGGAAAGGCATCTGAAGAATCTCTTTGTAGTGCTAGGCAGTTAAATAGTGACGAAGCGCTAGCTTATTACGTAGATTCTAAGTGCACTTCTCACTCTTACAAACAGACGAGAAAGTGGGCAATGAAGGCTGGACATCAAGTGTTTCCATCATACCATAGCCTATGTAAGTCAAAAAAACTTTCGTTATCCTTCTGACCTTATGACCATTGTGCAAGACGACATCAATATTTACGTTAAAGCATAACATTAGATTGCTTATATTGAAACATTGGACCTTTGTTCATATAGCTAGAATAGAACAGCTCATTGTTTAGCACAACATAAATATTTACTGTAGGGCTTAGAATTACTTTGTTTGTTATTGGAACTTAAGATTTTTATTTATGTTATAACTTTGTTTAGACAGGTGTTCAGTAGACGAAATATTTACTTTGATGCAATATTGTATCTTTGTTATATTAGACCCTTGTTATGTTAGAAATTTGTTTATGTCGGTACGACAGAAATGGATTCAAGTAGCTCTGATTAGTCGTACGTGATTAGTAAGCAAATAAGAATAAAGGTTTATTGTAGCCAAGTTTGGTATATAAGTAGGAAGTTTTGTGCAGAGAGCATGTAGTACCGAACCACACTCCTAAGGGATAACATCTATAAGAAAAAGGAAATAAAAGGAAGCAAATACTGAAAGGAAGCTCTTATTCAGGAAGAACAACTCCAACCCTCCAATCCAGCGATAGTGTATATGTGCCAGTACCTATCCAGTGGATACCTACCGAGCTTACAAACGGTGTGTTCACATAGGTACTGCACATTTAATGGTCATTCGAGCGGGATCTTCGAGGGTTAATTGAAGAAAGAAGAAATTTGTGCTGGTTGCCATTATGCCAATTACACGCTCAGTTGGAAAAGGGCGTAACCCGTCGACGGAAACAAAGCCGTCCTCCTCAGCGGAGACGACCGCCACTACGGAAACTTCTACAACCGACGAAATTTCCGGGGCAACAGTATCATCCGCGACGGAAACAGAGACAACTGTGGCAACTAGCGCCTCCGTGGCGAAGTCAACCGCGACGGAGGCAACAGCAAAGACGATGAAGCAAGTAATGAGGCCCAGGGGGGGTTCGGATACTGAAACATCACCTACAGACGCTCCTCAAACATGCGTCCCACCTACTACTCGGCAGGTTGCAACGCCAACAGAACGAGGAGCAATACAGAAGAAAGCTTGTCTGCTAGAAGCCAGCAAGCTAACAGAAACAAACAGACGTACGGGCTCCGTCAAGTCAAAGACAAAAGCCTACAAGATAGCGAAAGCCAAAGAAGAGCTTGCGCGCCTACAGGTTGAGCTAGCCCTAGCTCGACTCGCCGCAATAGAAGCGGATTCAGATGATGAAGACGACGTCTCCGCATACTCGAAGATGGAAGCTGACATTCGTGTGAACACCTGGCTGAACAACCAGCCGGAACCAACGATGTTAGCAATCGCCAATGAACTACACCAGCCTCCCTTAGAAGAAAGAAGATTACAAGATAGAAGATTGGAAGAACCAATCATTACAGAAGACAGAAGATTGAAGCCTACAATCAAGTTAGAAAATGAAAGATTGGAGAAACCAATCACTACAGAAGAAAGAAGATCTGAGCAACAGCAAGTAACAGCCAGTACCCACGCCCAGCCAGATCTCTCACAACTGGCTACGGCAATCACACTCGCTGTCAAAGCCGCACAACAACCGAAGCTCATCGAACTACCAATATTCAATGGTTTGCATCAAGACTGGCTACACTTCCGCGCTGCATACTATGAAACAGAGAAGATGTTTACAAAGATTGAAAACATCAACCGCCTGAGAAGAAACCTGAAAGGAAGAGCAAAGGAAGCTGTTGATGGTCTACTTATCACCAACGCCGAACCATCTGATATAGTAAAAACTCTGGAAACAAGATTCGGGAGACCAGAATCAATTGCCATGATGGAGATAGACACACTTCGAGCGCTGCCGCGCCTAACAGAGTCACCAAGAGATATCTGCATATTCTCAAGTAAAGTGACAAATGCCGTGTCTACTCTTCGAGCATTGAACTGCATCTACTACTTGTACAATCCAGAAGTCGCTAAAGCCATGGTAGAGAAGCTTACTCCGACGCTGAGATTCAGATACTTTGACTTTGCTGCAACAATGCCAAAGGAAGAACCAGAACTTCTGAAATTTGATAAGTTCTTGAAGAGAGAAGCTGATTTGTGCGGACCTTATGCACAACCCGAACAAGTGGGCTCACAAACACAGCCTACTCAACAGAGACGTCAACAAAAAGTCAACACAGTTACAGAGAAGCAATCAACAACAAGATGTCCTGTATGTGAAGAGACAGGACACACTGCAACAGATTGTGAGAAGTTCAAGAAAGCGGATGAAAATGAAAGATGGGACATTGCGAAGAATCGACGTCTATGCTTTAGATGTCTTCGCTTCAGAAACAAGACCCACAGCTGTCAACAGAAAACCTGCGGTATCAACAGCTGCAAATATTATCACCACAGGATGCTGCATTACACAAAGAAAACAGAAAAGCCAGAAAACAGCAATGAACAGAACAAAGGGTCAACAGAAGCCATCAACTCAGCTTGGACTTCAACAACAAAACAGTCCTACTTGAAGATCATTCCAGTCACGGTATCAGGACCAGCAGGTTCAGTTAACACATTTGCACTGCTGGATGATGGGTCAACAGTAACTCTTATCGATGACGACGTAGCCAACGACATTGGTGCTACAGGACCCATCGATCCACTACGTATAGAAGCGATCAATGAAATGAAGACGGCTGAGGTGAAGTCACGAAGAGTTAATATCACAGTCAAGGGTATCAACAATCAAAAAGAAAAAATTCAAGCGAGAACAGTAAAGAATCTTCATGTATCAACGCAAGAAGTTTCAAAGGAACGAATTGAAGAATGCAAACATCTACGAGACATAAGCAACATCATCACATATAAAAATGCAAAGCCTAGAATACTCATCGGCCAAGACAACTGGCATCTGCTCTTAACAGCGAAAGTCAAACGAGGAAGTAAAAACCAACCAGTGGCATCACTCACGCCACTGGGATGGGTATTGCACGGTAGCCATACTCGCACTCTCGGAAGAAGCATAGACTTCGTCACTCATGTCACAGAAGAGCCAGTTGAACAGAACTTAGAAGATCTGATAAAACAGTACTTCGCAATGGACTCACTTTGCATCAACCCTAAGAAACCGAAGACAGATCCAGAACAGCAAGCTCTACGTATCTTACAGAAAAATACAGTCCACACAGAAAAAGGAAGATACGAAACTGCTCTGTTATGGAAAAAAGAAGATGTGACCCTTCCTGACAATTATGAAAACTCACTAAAGCGACTCTTCAGCATCGAAAAGAAACTCGATCGTGACCCACAGCTAAAAGAAAAGTACACCGAACAAATGGAAGCTCTGGTCACTAAAGGTTACGCCGAGCCAGCACCGAAGAAAAAGACAGCAAACAGAACATGGTATCTACCACACTTTGGCGTGATTAACCCAATGAAACCAGAAAAACTGCGAGTAGTCCACGACGCAGCCGCCAAAACAAAGGGAGTAGCCCTCAACGACTTACTCCTCAAGGGCCCGGACCTACTACAGTCACTACCAGGGGTTATCATGCGTTTTAGACAGCATATGATCGCAGTGACAGCAGACATAAAAGAAATGTTCATGCAAGTCAAGCTGAGAGAAGAAGACAGAGACGCTCTTCGGTACCTATGGCGCAAAGACCGACGAGATGACCAACCTCCAGAAGAGTACAGAATGACTTCACTGATATTCGGGGCATCAAGTTCTCCATCAACAGCAATTTACGTCAAAGACTTGAATGCCAAGAAGCACGAAGAAAGCAATCCTGAAGCCACAACAGCAATCATACAGAAACACTACGTTGATGATTATCTGGACAGCTTTAGTAGCCTTGAAGACGCAATACGCATCACAACAGAAGTTCGAAACATCCATAAGAAAGCCTGCTTTGCACTTAAACAGTGGAAGTCAAACACACCACGACTCCTTGAAGCCATCGGGGAAATAGAAACTGAAGAGGACATAGAACTCTACAAAACAGAAGAAACAACAGAGAGAGTACTGGGTCTGATATGGAAGCCAACCAGTGAAGAGTTCACCTTCAATCTTAACTTAGCGAGAATCCCACCAGCACTGATCGAAGGCAAGAAGCCAACTAAGAGAGAAGCATTGAAATTAGTGATGTCACTTTTTGACCCACTTGGCTTTGCTTCGCCGGTTACAATCAGAGCGAAGCAAATTCTGCAAGACGTTTGGCGTTGTGGAACAGCTTGGGACGACGAGATTGATGATGACCTCGCAGAACATTGGCTAAGCTGGCTCATTCAGCTACGAAACCTAGGCAACGTGACTTTACCGAGATGTTACCTACACTACAGCAATGCCACCTCAGTCCAGCTACACATATTTACGGACGCCAGCGAATCAGCCTACTCAGCGGTCTTGTTTTGGAGAACAGTAACTCCGAACGGCGACGTCAATGTTTCACTCATCCTGGCAAAGGCAAAGGTGGCTCCATTGAAACTCACCTCTATACCAAGACTGGAACTGCAAGCCGCCGTCATGGGTTCACGCCTCGCTGAAACCGTCATTGAAGAACACGAGAGAAAACCAGACTCCAAGACATTCTGGACAGATAGCAAAACTGTACTCACCTGGATAAAGACAGGGTCACGCTCTTACAAACCTTACGTGGCTCATCGTCTTGCTGCAATAGAAGAGAGTTCTACAGTCAACGAATGGCGATGGGTACCAACAAAGTTGAATGTGGCCGATGACGCAACGAGAGATGTGCCATCATCCTTCAACACACAGCATCGATGGTACAAAGGACCAGAGTTCCTCTATGAAGATGAAAACTCCTGGCCAACAGAAGCGTCCACATCAACGTCAACAGAACCGACAGGCGAGGAAAGAATACATCATGTAGTTATAGAAAGAATACAGAAGCTCTCTGAAGCACTGCCAGAAGTCTCCCGATTCTCTAACTGGGAGAGACTGCGCTACACGACAGCAAGAGTTCTCCAATTCATTCAACTCTGCAAGGCCACCAAACAAACGGTATGTTATAAAAGAAACAAGAAGAACTTACAGAAAGATCCAAATTGGAAAAGACAGACAAACAAAACAGTAATAGTACAGCGCCAGGAACAGAAAACAAAAAAAGAAGAAAAGAAGTATCTTCCCGTTACAGCGGAACTCCTAAGAAAGGCGGAAGAACTTCTCATGCGCTCATCACAGGAAGACAGCTTCTCGCAAGAAATAGAAGACATAAAAAAACAGAAGGCTGTTAACAAAGAAAGTCGACTTCATCAATTAAGCATCGAATACATTAACGGAATTCTGAAATTGAGAAGTCGCATCGAGGCCACACAGCAGGTTCCAGAATACTTGAAAAGACCGATGGTGGTGGATGGAAATCATCCTACCGTTAAGCTCTGGATACAGAACATCCACCGCCAGCTACACCACGCCGGCGTCGAAGCAACAGTTAACGAGTGTCGTCAACAGTATTGGATTTTGCGCGTGCGCCCCATAACTCGCACGATTCTCCGTCAATGTCTACACTGCAGGATGAAGACACAAGTACCACCACATCCGAGAACAGGAGATCTACCATCATGCCGCCTAGCTCATCACCAGCGCCCGTTTACGTTCACCGGAGTAGACTATTTTGGCCCACTGACGGTCACTGTAGGACGCTCCAATCAGAAAAGATACGTCGCTATATTCACTTGCATGACTACGAGAGCAATACATCTGGAAGTAGCCATGTCACTCAGTACCAGTTCAGCAATTATGGCTCTGCGACGAATGATGGCAAGAAGAGGCTCTCCAACAGAGATTTGGTCAGACAATGGCACTAATTTGAAATCAGCGGACAAAGAACTGCGACAGGCGATCGACGAAGCAACTGCAGAAGAAGCAGCGAAAAGGAATATCTCGTGGCGCTTCGTTCCTCCGGGGGCGCCATTCATGGGTGGTGCCTGGGAGAGAATGGTACGCTCAGTGAAGACAGCTCTAACAGCAACCCTGCATGAGCGTCATCCAACAGAAGAAGTCCTCACAACTCTACTGGCAGAAGTGGAGTATACAGTAAACAGCCGACCACTCACTCACGTATCGGTCAGTGCAGAAGACCCAGAAGCCCTCACCCCCAATCATTTCTTGCTGGGGGGACCAGGACGAGTGCCAACGCCGGGAAGCTTTCATGAACAAGACACAGTCACCCAATCCAGCTGGCGGGCTACACAAAGACTGGCAGATACATTCTGGACCAGATGGATTCGGGAATATCTCCCCGAGCTTCAAAACCGGCGGGAGCCCCACGGACGAGGTTCTACAGTTGAAATTGGGGACTTAGTACAACTTTTTGACCCCAATCTCCCTCGAAACGTGTGGGTCCGAGGCAAAGTCATCGCAACGTATCCTGGGCCAGACAGCGTCGTGCGCACCGTTGACATCAAGACCAAGGGAGGAGTGCTACGGAGGCCGGTGAGAAAACTGGTTATCCTACCGATTGAGGACAAAATCGTCACAGCACCGGTAGAAGATGTGACAGCGTCACACGGCGGGAGAAATGTGCAAGACGACATCAATATTTACGTTAAAGCATAACATTAGATTGCTTATATTGAAACATTGGACCTTTGTTCATATAGCTAGAATAGAACAGCTCATTGTTTAGCACAACATAAATATTTACTGTAGGGCTTAGAATTACTTTGTTTGTTATTGGAACTTAAGATTTTTATTTATGTTATAACTTTGTTTAGACAGGTGTTCAGTAGACGAAATATTTACTTTGATGCAATATTGTATCTTTGTTATATTAGACCCTTGTTATGTTAGAAATTTGTTTATGTCGGTACGACAGAAATGGATTCAAGTAGCTCTGATTAGTCGTACGTGATTAGTAAGCAAATAAGAATAAAGGTTTATTGTAGCCAAGTTTGGTATATAAGTAGGAAGTTTTGTGCAGAGAGCATGTAGTACCGAACCACACTCCTAAGGGATAACATCTATAAGAAAAAGGAAATAAAAGGAAGCAAATACTGAAAGGAAGCTCTTATTCAGGAAGAACAACTCCAACCCTCCAATCCAGCGATAGTGTATATGTGCCAGTACCTATCCAGTGGATACCTACCGAGCTTACAAACGGTGTGTTCACATAGGTACTGCACAACCATATATCTATAACGGAATCGCGCGCGGAAATAAAACTCCAAGCTATTTTGGATAAAACAACTGAACGACTAGTTGAAGCACAAAGTGAAGTCATTAAAAGTGTGCTGCCCAGTTCGTCATTCACATTAGTTAGCAAATGGGGATGTGATGGTAGTTCTGGTCACAGTACCTACAAGCAGAAGTTTGAAAACACTGAGGCTACTGATGAATTTCTGTTTGTATTTTCATTTGTGCCTTTGAGATTGTGTGATGGTCAAAATATTATTTGGCAAAACCCACGACCTTCCTCCACGTTATATTGCAGGCCAATTAAATTTATTTTTTCAAAGGAAACAAATGAATTTACGACTACAGAAACTAACAGAGTGTTGGAAGAAGTATCTCAACTTCTTCCAACAACATGTAGTGTTGGTGAATCACAAATTTCTGTGAAGCACACTCTTTTGCTAACAATGACAGACGGCAAAGTATGCAATGCTATGACTGACACACGATCTGCACAAAAGTGTTATATCTGTGGTGCGACTCCTAAGATGATGAATGGTGATTTAAGTGGATTGGAAAGTAATGTAGAACATTATGGGTTTGGTTTGTCTACATTACATGCTTGGATTCGCTGTTTTGAATGTCTGTTGCACATTAGCTATCGTTTGGATATTAAGAAGTGGCAGGTTAGAGGTGATGACGATAAAGCTAGTGTGAAACAGCGTTCAGACGACATAAAGCAAAAGTTTAAAACCCAAATGGGACTTATTGTAGACAAACCAAAACCTGGTTATGGTAACACAAATGATGGGAACACAGCTCGCAGATTCTTTACAAACCCGGAACTGAGTGGAGAGATTACAGGCTTAGACGTTAACCTCATTAAAAAATTCTGCATTTTGTTAAGAACTTTATCTTCTGGGTACGATATTAATTACAATGAATTTGAGAAAGTGTGTTCTGAAACCAGAACACTTTATCTAAATCTGTATTCGTGGTACTACATGCCAGCTACTGTACACAAAATACTTGTACATAGCACAGAAGTGATAAAAACTTGCATTCTTCCAATCGGACAGCTCTCAGAAGAAGCTCAAGAGGCTCGAAATAAAGACTGCCGGAGATTCCGTGAACACCACACCAGGAAACTGTCACGTATTGCCACAAATACAGATTTGTTGAATATGCTTTTAATAACGTCTGATCCTCTAATCAACTCTCTCAGAGAGGTACCCAAAAAGAAAATTTACAAATTACCTGAAGAAGTTTTAAATTTGATTGTTCCGCCTTCAATACAATCACATCGGGTTACAAGTAACGTTCTTCCGAGTCCGACTGATGAAGGTGATTACTTGTTACCAGACTCGACTGAATGTGAGAGTGACGAATCATCAGATGAGGATATTTAGGATAATTACGAGTATGATGTAGCATTTTTGTAAAATCTTGAGTTTACCTTTTTTTATAATATTTAAGTTATAAATAATAATGTATTTTTTTACTTTTTATTGTATAATTATGTTGTAATATATTATTGATTGTTTCTTTCTATTTTAATGTACTTATTTCTGCTGTATTTTTGCTTTTTTTTGTGCCTTTGTAAGAAATACAATACATTTTTTTATAAAGTATTTGGTTTTTCATTTTTAGACTTATAATTTAATCTGTACCTACCTGAAAATTATGAAATTAACAAATTATCATTGTCTAAGGCAAAAGCAATCGAAACCCATTATAAAATATTTTTCCAGCTAGCTTGTTCTAGGCGAAACACAGTGCCGCGGCGGGATTCGAACCATAGACCTGCTGCGTGGCAGTCCAAAGCTAATGCCACTGAGCCATCACTGCTTCCCGTTAGGTGCTTTCTGACAGATTTTCTACTTGAGGGTGGTAGCTATCCAGGCGAGCATTCGCAAAATGCTCTTCACCAACGCGGGGAAGCTCAATATCGCACCTGGATTCGAGCAATGGACCTGCTGCGCGGCAGTCACTAGCTAATGCCACTGGCCCATCACTGCTTCCCGTTAGGCGCTTACTGACAGATTTTCTGCTTGAGGATGGTGGCTAGCCAGGCGAACATTCGCAAAATGCCCTATGCCCTTCCACCAAGCGGTGAAGCTCGAGCCCGCAGCGGGATTCGAACCATAAACATGCTGCGAGGCAGTCCATAGCTAATGCCACTGAGTTCACGTTAGTTGCATGGTGACAGATTTTCTACTTGGGTAGCTATCCCGGCGAGCATTGGCAAAATGCTCTTTTTTTATGCCTGATAGGTTAGCCTTTGACCACTATCTCACCTGATGGTAAGTGATGATGTGGTCGAAGATGTTGTTCAGGCTAACCTAGAAGTACTGGCTCTCAAGGACAGCTGCCGGAACACACCGTTAGGTGCTTGGCGACAGATTTTCTACTTGAGGGTGGTAGCTATACAGGCGGGCATTCACAAAATGCCCTACCACCATGCTATAACGACTGCCATCCTAAGACCACAACCGGGACCAACGGCTTAACGTGCCCTCCGAAGCACGGAAGCGCTCAGTAGTATTGTCCTAGCGGTCACCCATCCAACTCATGACCGCGCGCGACGGTGCTAAACTTTGCTGATCGGTTGAAAACAGCTAAGTAAACTTCGCTACGAACTCTCCACCACGCGGTGAAGCTCAATATCGCGGCGGGATTCAAACTATGGACCTGCTGCGCAGCAGTCCATAACCAATGTCACTGAGCCATCACTGCTTCCCTTTAGGTGCTTGGCGACCGATTTTTTACTTGAGGGTAGTAGCTATCCAGGCGGGCATTCGTATAATGCTCTTCTACCACGCGGTGAAGATTAAGCCCGCGACGGGATTCGAACCATGGACCTGCTGCGCGGAAGTCCATAACCTATGCCACTGAGCCGTCACTGCTTTACAAAATATGTTGTAGTAAAAGCAGTAACTTGCTAATTATGTAATAAATAATTATTGTAGGTAAATATTTACTACATCAATATGAAAAGAACAAACTAATACATTTACTATGTACCTACAAATCATTGTACCTACTTACTAAATATTTACCTACTATAGGTGAAATAACATCAGTATGTTATTATAAAACGAACGAAAATTATAACAACAGGTACCTACTGTCCGAACCAAAATGTATTCCTCTGTGAATATATAATATTATTTTATAAGAAATACCTACACACGTCGTGACGTAGCTTGAGACACTATCTCCGTCCGTCGTCAAACATCGTAATTCGTTCGGCATGGTTCGGCTTTCATTGATATATCGCAAACAAGTGTGCGTAATTAGCGTAGATGCAATACGGGTGTGTGATGCGCGATCACTATCTTCTTACTACTCATCACGGAGTCTTACCCTTTCCCACAAAGGTATAGGTGAAATAGCATGCTTTATTGCCTCGCCCGCTGATAAGTTCGGGCCGCCGGCAAGTGCATCCTTAATACTTGTTTGTTTTTATTGTGTGGTTTTTAGGTACTTACGTTTGTTTTCCACGGCACAGTAAGTTCGATAAGTACTGTGCGTTTTAGATTCTTTGCGTATAGAAATACATATATCTGTTCTGGATGAGGAAACACCAACATCCTCAGGAATTTTGTAATGTTTTTCATACGTGTCCGTCAAAAGAGTCCAATCGGGAGATGCGCCTAAGATGGAGTAAGGCTTGCATTTAGATTTTGTAGATGACCCTTCTTTTACAAAATCGACGTGTCGTTTGTTCGTCTGCTCTAGCAACAGTGAGACTCGCCGCCTCTTGTATGATTTCGAGGACTCTATCATGGCGACGTGAATAATGACCCCTATCAAGGAGCACCTTGCATCCTAACAATAAGCGCCTTGCTGTACCTATCGCCTCACGACAAATACCGCAAGACATTTCAGTGGCCTTCCCCCATCTTAATAAGTTACTTTGGTATGGGAGGTTAATCTGAAAGGCGTTTAGATTATTCTTTTATGTTATTGTGACGGAACAAGCTTGAGGTCCACCTGATGTTTCATCACAAGTCATGAATTGCACTGCGTCCGTCATTTTGAGACATAGTGTGTCTGTAATTTCACTGGCTCACAAGGACAGCTTCCCGGAACACACCGTTAGGTGCTTGGCGACAGATTTTATACTAGGGGGTGATCGCTAGCCTGGCGGGCATTAGCAAAATGCCCTTCACCATCCAAAAAAAAGATAAAAATTTTAATAAGGCAGGGCCGTCGTTTGGTAATTCTGAGGTGTCTGTAGAGCTCCAATGGTTGAAAACGCCAAGTCAGACGTGATGTTAAGTAGTTGTTGTATATGCAAGCTTTTTTAATGTTACCTATTGGTTGTTAGTCTACCATACTGAGGTCTTTTAGAAAGCTATCGACTATCTTTCTACCAAAAAATTTAAATGGCACAGCTTCAGCAATTGTGGAAACTTAAATTTGGTATTCTGTCTGTATATTCTAGACACAGACAGTGTAATACTTGGTTTTTTTCTCAACCATTCATTCAGTCCATGCACAGAACTCATCCAGTTCTCATAAAAGTTCCTGACATTGTTTTGGATAACAGGTCCATATTGCAAGGTTGTCAGCAAAAGTTAAGATGGACTCTGTGTATCTGTTATTGATCTTAAACTGATAGCCCCACTTTTTCCATGACTTATATAATAAGCTTGTTAATTAAAATATTAATTACTACACTAAATGCTATTGGTGACAAGCAGCAACTTTGGAACAAGCCCACATTGTATTGCAATATGCTAGTATGTCCCTTTTTATGTATATGTCGCTTGAGTTGAGTTATCCCTAATAATTAGGGATAATTCTAACTTAAAGGTTAGACGTCAGTCTAACAAGTGGCTGTCAAGCCAAGGCTTGAACCCTAAAAATATGAACTAAACTATTTTTTCTAGATTTTTCTAGAGGGAGTAAGTTGTCATGAGGTATACCTATAAAATTATGATTTCTAGTAAAAAGTCCTGACGTTTTACTAAAGCACCCACATGGTGCGACATGTTTTCCCACCCGGGGTATAAAATTTTGTGCTCCAATAATTCATAAAAATATATTTTAATTACGATGCATAACACAGTGTAGATAGAAATATTTTTTATAGGTTCTGGACATATATACCTATTTCCCGTTTTTAGCAGGCTGCGTTGCAATATAGAATAACAAATTCATTTCCATGCTTTGTTTGCAAATCCTAAAATCCTGACATTGTCCAAGTCTAGCCAGAATCCTGACAAGGACCAAAAAATTCTGACATGTCAGGATAAACCCTCATGAATACCAACCCGAAGAGGGAGGTACCCAATTGTATTATTATTTGTAAGGCTACAAAATAGTAAACTGACACTATTTTTAATCTTGTCTTTCATTGGGCACCCTAATAGGACCTAAGTTTATATTACTAAATAAAATAACAATAATATATGTACAAAACAGTAACAGAAAAACTCTTTAAATTATTCATTAGCCCTAAGCTGTAGTCTACACAGTCATCTACATTATCAAAGGAGCTATGTAACTTACCATCATTTCTAAATGGGAGAAAAGAAAAAACAAAATTAGTTTGTAACAGGAATTATATTAGATGCTTCCTTGCAAACCTTCTCAACTTAAAATGCTGCAAGAACCTAAGCTCTCCATCCCATTTCCTCAATATATTCATTTGTTGATGATCAATGAAGTCTGGAAGCTCTATACCACACGTATTGAATTCCTCCAACTCGTTCTTTTTAGTAATATTAATTATGTCTTCTCTACTAGCATGTTGCCGGTTTTTTCTCTGTCCAATAGAATTCTTTAACGCGATTTGCTCTAATTCTTCGTCAAATCTCGCTAAATATGTTTCAATAAGTTCTAATACTTGTTCCTTACTCAGTACTGCGCAATCTACAGGAATTCGTTCTTTGAACCATATTATCTTCTCCCCCAAAACATTCTGTTTTATATGTGTTCCAAGTTTGTTTTGGTTCTTTTTTTCATTTCTATTCAATTTCTTGGCTAGGGTTAATGTTTTTCTACTGTTTGGATGCTTTAATGTATCCAAGTTATTTTTAATTTTAGGCATTTTATTACTTTGTATAACGGAAACCAGCCGGAAATTAGTTACTGGTTTTTTTGGTATGATTAAATTAAAATTGAATAATAGCTATAAATCGAATAAAAATTTTAAAAGTCAGTCAGTATGCACGTGTTGATGTTTTTTTTTTTGATTTATTGGCAACTGGATTCTTAGTCCTAGTGACCACTTTTAAACTGGCTTTTCTACTAAAAATTCTACCAAAATCCCTGGCTTAGGTAAAAACTGTCCCATATCTAAATTTTTGCTACATATAGTTCAAAATGTAACCCATATTACAGAAAATCTCGGTCGGTATTTTCAAGATATTTTTCGTATCAGTTCAGAATTGTACCTCTCATATCTTGTTGTGGTAGTCGTAAGAGGTGATGAAAGGATAAACGGAAGGTGAGCAGCATCTTCTGAAGAACCTATCTATATATAATTATCCCTAGTCTGTGTTGCTGAATCCTGATGCATACAATCTAGGTTGCCTTTATGGCGAGAGTATAAAAATATCTGATCTAAATACCTATATTATGTTAAAAATAAGATATCACTAGAAGGTACCGCAATATTTATCACTTCGTCGTTGCATTGCAAATTTCTGTGTAAAGTATCTCTATGAAGCAGTGATGGCTCAGTGGCATTGGCTATGGACTGCCGCGCAGCAGGTCCATGGTTCGAATGCCGCCCAGAGCTTGAGCTTCACCGCATGGTGGAAGGGCATTTTGCGTATGCCCGCCTGGCTAGCGACCACCCTCAAGTAGAAAATCTGTGGCCAAGCACCTAACGGTGTGTTCCGGCAGCAGTCAGTTTGAGAGCCAGTGAAATAACAGGCAAAATGAGATTTAACAGGTATGTCTCAAGGTGATGGGCGCAGTGCAGTTCGTCACTTGTGATGAAATGCATCTGTTATAGGCAGAGGATACCGCTTAACATTAGGTGGGCCTCGCGCTTGTACCTTCACAATAACATTAAAAAAAAAAAAAAACTCATAATAAATTTTATTATCTGGCATAAAGTCAAGTAACCCTTTTTTATGTATTTTTTTGAGGGATTGCTTTCTAAGGAAAAAGCTTTCTATCTGCCTTTCCACCTTTGGGGTGGTTGAAGGGGATATGTGGGGCTTGTACCCATTAAGTCCTCCGCTGATTTGGGGCAAGATGGGGTCGCGTTATCATTCACCATCTTGCCCCGGCGCACAGTAGATCGAAACTCGTCTTTCATAGACATAGAATCTTGAATTATTAAAGGTCAATTTTTTTGCTTGGGACGAGTTCTGTTAATCATTGTTATACTATAAAATGGGATGTGCGACAATTGTGAGCACAAATAGGCAAGATATAATTTTTTTTTGAAAAATTTGTATGGGACTAACATATAAAATGTCAATATCTCCGTAATCACAAGTTTGGCCGTTATATCCTTGCACACGTATATAGTACTAATTATTTATGATTTTTTGATATACTTTGTTTTGCGGCACCACTTGCGATTTTTTTTTTAAAAATCGTCAAAGTTATTAATTTTTTTTTATATTGATGACTGTTTGTAATGCTAAAATATGCGATTATTAGTTCTAGTTTAGGGTATTTTATAAATCTTAACAGAAAACTTTCTAAGAAATCACAAGACTGTTAACCAAAACATTTTCACGTCTCAATACAACTTGCACGGTAATAATAAATTATATATTTTTGAATCTAATCTAGTCACCAGTAATGGTGACTAATAACTAACTTAATGACCTCCGTTACTTCTAATGGTTAAGTAGTCATTTGTTAATGACCTCCGTTACTTCTAATGGTTAAGTAGTCATTTGTTTATGACCTCCGTTACTTCTTATGGTTAAGTACTCATTTGTTAATGACCTCCGTTACTTCCGTTAATACTAATTAATATTGTACCTAATTAAGTAAATGAATATAACATCTAAAGTGACAAATGCTGCTTAATTTCAAAATTAGTTGTGATAATGATACCCTCATTACCAAAACTAATTATAAATTAAGAAAAAATAGTACCCTCATAATTAGTCAATACCTATAAATAGTCAAAAATCAAATTATGTAGCTTCAGTTCATTTTGAGTACTTCTACTGCTAACAACTAATAGTATCTACCTACCCGCTTACCCCGTGATTGTGAATAATGGAAAGTGTAATTTCAAACTTGGACTTGTTTGTTATTCTGAGTAGTCAGAATACTAAATTCGATCACGAAATATTATTTAACACGCTTGTTAATCGACTAGATTCTAGCCTTTCCGATGAAGACCGTGTTACCCTCAAGGAATTTTGTCGGAAATTCACACGGGCTGTTCAGAAGAGATGGATAAGATCCCACCGCAAACCTGATATTTTTAGACGTGATTATTCCAATTGGCTTGAGGCAAATATTGACTGGCCAAGCTGCGTACAAACAAATTTGCTCATACAAGAATCGGTAAATGAAAGTACTTATGCTGAACCCTTACCATCAACGTCAACGATGATATCGGCTTCAACAATGACAAAAAGGTCGCGAAAGCCCTTTGAAGATTTAAGCAACAAGCAGAAGAAGAGGAGATCAAATGAACATAAAGATGAAGAACCTGTTGAATTAGCATATTCAGCTGCAGCACTTTTAAAACAAGATGGTCGTGAGGATATTGCATACGTTATTGAATACATGTTAAAAAATCCAGATGCAACAGCAAGAATTAAGGAAATGATCAAAAAACCAGTCCCTAAAGTATTATTTTCACCAGAGAAAGCACTGGGTTTGTTGCTTTCATTAAAATTATCAAAATGGCAATACATCACTTTGAGGGAAACAACAACTCGAGAAGGTTCGAAAGATATATATCCGTCGTATTATAAACTTCAAAAGGCTAAGCTTCAGTGTTACCCTCCGGAGACATTTGTGACCATAACGGATAGCTCAGCTTCGATTGCACTCCAAGCATTACTAGATTTAACAGTGACCAGGATTATTGAAAGTCTTCCTAGTACTAGTGAAATACAAGGCAAGCAATTGATTTTAATATCGAAGTGGGGATTTGACGGTGCATCCAACCAAAGTAGATATAAGCAGAAAATAGACAGTGAGCAAGATGATTCCAGCATATTTATGACCTCTTTGGTTCCTCTAAAGTTAACAACAGGAGAAGGTGATACTATTTGGATAAATCCAAAACCCTGCTCTTCTACATATTGCCGCCCAGTGCAGTTCAGTTTTTTGAAGGAGAGCAAAGAAGTTGTCATGAATGAAAAAACTAGAATGGATAATGAAATCCAGGCTTTGATTTCCACAAAATACCAAGCAAATGAGATTAGTCATCAATTGTTATTAACAATGATCGATGGCAAAATTTGTACATATCTCTCGGAAGCTAAATCAAATGCGGCCTGCTACCTGTGTTTGGCTAAGCCAACCGAAATGAATCAGTTAGATAATGTAACGTCAAAGACCGTTTCTACTGGTTCCTATGAATTTGGATTGTCACCACTACATGCCCGTATTAATGTAATGGAATGTCTTTTACACATAGCTTATCGCCTCGATTTTAAGAAGTGGTCTGCGAGGGAGGAATCTCACAAGATACTGTTACAGACCAGAAAAAAGCTTATCCAAGATCGATTCAGAGATGATCTTAATCTCTTGATCGACATCGTTAAACAAGGGTCAGGCACAACTAACGATGGTAATACTGCGAGAAGGTTTTTCGAGTTTCCTGAGAAAACTGCAGCAATAACAGGACTGGATGAAAACCTTATCTACAGGTTTGCCGTGATTCTGCAGGCAATCACTTCTGGTGAGATAATTGATGTGCCTAAGTTTAAAGAGTATACCAAATTAACTGCCGAAAGATATGTAGAACTTTATAATTGGTATTACATGTCCTCAACTGTCCACAAATTATTAATCCACGGAGGTGATATAATAGCCGAAAATGCTATTGTGCCAATTGGGAGTCTATCAGAAGAAGCTTCAGAGGCCCGCAATAAAGACTTCAGAAGATTCAGGGAACATCATTCAAGGAAGAAGAGTAGACAAACATCTAACGAAGACATCCTCAACATGCTTCTTCTCTCATCTGATCCTCTGATTTCTTCAATAAGACCAAAACTGGATGCCCATAAGAAGCAGGTATACTTTAGAGAAGCTTTAGATCTACTCAAACTTCAGGAACCTCCGATAGAGTTCTTGGATGTAATGGGAACTGTAGAGTCAGATTCTGAAGTGGATTCTGATGGTGGTGAAGTATTAGAATAATTTAACTTTTAATATTATAAGTAGTTACTTAATTATTGTAATTTTATTTTCACTTGTATTTGACTTATTTATTTATTTATTTTACTTATATTAATTGTACTTACCTAAATCATTTTATTTGATTCCAATTTAATATTTATTGTGTGTAATAATTTCAATTTATTTTAAATTTCAGTTGATTTCATCTTTTGTTAGATTTAAGTATTTAATTTAATTTATTTTGAAGAATTTTATGATTTCTGATATTTATATTTGATATTCATGATTTTATTATGTTTTTTACATTAATAAAAAAATCAATTCTTTCTAAACTTCTTTTTTAATTTTATAACCCAACTTATCTAAGTATCTAATACTAGATAGTTTAAATCTCATATAAGATAAAAGTTTTTATCTTAATTTAATGATAGTTTTATACTATGGATCTGCATAGTATAAAACTGATAAATTACGTATATTTGAAGCATTAAATATAGCCTATAAAAAAGAATGATAATTCTGCACTAATTATTAAATTACGGAGCTCTTAAACTTAATACATATTCTTTTGAGTGTATCCTTTCGCTAATTGCTTTATTAGGTATTTAGTCTATCTGATCACCTAACGGAGGTCATTAACAAATGAGTACTTTTACAGTACTCATTTGTTATTGATTACCATACCATTACAGGTGACTAGATTAGATTCAAAAATATATAATTTATTATTACCGTGCAAGTTGTATTGAGACGTGAAAATGTTTTGGTTAACAGTCTTGTGATTTCTTAGAAAGTTTTCTGTTAAGATTTATAAAATACCCTAAACTAGAACTAATAATCGCATATTTTAGCATTACAAACAGTCATCAATATAAAAAAAAATTAATAACTTTGACGATTTTTAAAAAAAAAATCGCAAGTGGTGCCGCAAAACAAAGTATATCAAAAAATCATAAATAATTAGTACTATATACGTGTGCAAGGATATAACGGCCAAACTTGTGATTACGGAGATATTGACATTTTATATGTTAGTCCCATACAAATTTTTCAAAAAAAAATTATATCTTGCCTATTTGTGCTCACAATTGTCGCACATCCCATTTTATAGTATAACAATGATTAACAGAACTCGTCCCAAGCAAAAAAATTGACCTTTAATAATTCAAGATTCTATGTCTATGAAAGACGAGTTTCGATCTACTGTGCGGCGGTAGGCCCGAACTTAATCGAGATTCTGTGCTTGTGGAGGGGCAACCTTGCTCATCAATGCCACCCTCAAAACGTGTGGGGCCATAGAAGCCGATGGAGCAACCCCTGACTCTCCACCAGTGGCCCCACTACGGAGAAGGGAGGAAGCGGGAGAACTGCCACCTCCTGGTTACCGTTCGTCTGCGCCGGAGTGGCTCAACTAGAACATCGTTCTCCCTGACCATCTCCGCAGCCTACTTCTGCGCTATCACCTCTTCGCAGTAGGAGACCACCGCCTGCCACGAGCTCTCCCCGACGAGCATGGCGTTTACCACACTCGGCAGAGAGAGATCACCAATCAAGACAGAGAGCGTGTGCCGCTGTGGGTCCCATGCGGCACACACTTCCAGCGTATGGAGCGCCGTATCCTCCCGCGCCCAACACTTGTGGAAGGCTGAGGTAACCACTCGCCTCGCGATTTGATACAGGAAACATCCGTGCCCGGAAAGCATCTGCACCAGTCGAAAGTCCGCGATCGAAACGGCCGCCTCACCCACCTCCGCAAATCCGAGTGGAGCGGATGGCTTCCAGCGTCCACCACTCAGGGAGCAGTGGAGCCATGTCCTCTACACACCACTACGCTCGCCTTCAACCGCATGCTCGTGACCTCCCAAGCAAAGTCAAACCCTGATACAACTCCAGCCAGTCAAAATCAAAGACAGCCAAAGTTTGCCGACTCACTTTTGACTACCAAAACGAAGTCTAACAAGTAAAAAATCTACTAAAAAGTAGAAATCTACCACCAGTGGTCACGCTCCACGTAACTCGTACCTACTTCAGTTTAAAATGGCAAGAGCTATTTACCCGTAATCTTCATAACCTGTGGAAATATAAAAAGAGCCCACAGATAAAACAGAGATTTAAGGATGTGTGAATGGGACAGTGACTTCGTTCTAATGAGTACTGTAAGTTTAGCACCGTCACAGCCTTGACACTCGACTCATTCTCCATACAAAAGCCGCGTTCTAACTACCTATTACACAGACACTACACTAATGTTGTTTTTGTACACGCGTAAATGTGTGCGTGAAGTCTAAGGTTGTCATCGTATGAATATTATTGTAATTACGAATTATGAATAATTATCAATATTACTTTACTTACCCAACAATCTTTTGATGCTGTTATTATGACTTATTAGATTTCGTAGGTTGTGCGTACCTTACCTACCTTCAGAAACATTTACAACCCAACAATCCGACTCCATGTACGACGTAGGAATATGCAACACAGCCGAGTAGGTAACATTACTTCACATTTTACGCCATTACTTATAGTTTATACAATAGTAGATACCTACACTATAAAAAAAGTATCATTCCAAGTTCACATTTTATACAAGTAATGATAATAATTACAATCACAATAATAATTTATGTTCTTCTCGTATAATAAACAATCATGAAGTGTGCCGCGTGTCAACCGTAGCGAAGGTCGTATGTGTATTGCTTTTCTCTATGGTAGGTATAGGTCTATGTATGGGTACCAAAGACACTTGTATCGCTGCAATCAAAGTCGATATCCACGGATATTTTTTGCAAATGAAAATCTTCTAAAATAATCATTATTTGAATAGCAGTTTAAATAACATACAAAGATAAAGTATTATGTTTGTATTTTTTTCAATATCTACTGTAAATTACCGGTTTTAATAAGTAACCTACTATATAACTGAAGAACGACAAATAGCTAGGTACTTAGCGTAAGTTACGAAGAATGACTTACCTCGTTTTATCCTTAGGGAATCTACAAAAAACTCATATGCTTTTCTCGTTTAGTTCATAAGCAACCGTAAACGGCACAAGAGTACCCCATTCTCAACTTTTAAAATACTCGTATAATCATCGCGCTTCGTCGTCACGTCACGTCATCGTGCGCGAGTTGCGCGTCCCGTACTCAGCAGGTCGATCGCGCTAAATTGAAACCACGCTAAACGGTTAAGGTTCAGCTGCGGTTCGATTGCAAGTGTGGTACAGTTACGATTCAGCTGAGACGAATTTGGTATTGCACTAAAGTTCAAACACCAACCAAAGCTGGACCGTAATTGGAACGCTAACGCATTAACGTTGTTAGAGATGTGACGTTTTAATAACAGACTTTGTGTCAAATAACGGTAAATCGACTGTCGATTTCGCATTTTATGCAGGTGCATCTCTAGTTTTAAGGGTGAACTGGCCGGGCCGTTCTCCATACAAACGCCGTAGGGTGTTCACTCCCTTATTTGCGGATTTAGGTCCAAAACAAAGCATAATACCGATTGATCTCGTCATTACCTAGGCTTGTATGATGCCGAAATTTTAATAAGATAATTAACTTGAGAGTTATGAGCTTCGAAACATTTTCATATAACATTTTCAAGGCTCATAACTTTCAACTTAATTATCTTTTTAATATTTCGGCATCATACAAGCCTAGATAATGACGAGATCAATCGGTATTATGCTTAATTCTGGACTTAAAGTCTCAAATACGGGAGTGATCACCCTACGGCGTTTGTATGGAGAAGCGACCGGCCAGTTCAACCTTAACAGCTGACAGTACGGCGCGACATTCGAATTTTGAAGATGAAAGGTAAACAAATACAAAACCAAAATTACTTTTAGCAAGATTCAAGTCATAAAGTAACTTTGTAAGTGTTTCTTGAAAGAAGTGCTTAGTTGAGTATTTTTTTTGTGCCGATGTTGAACCTTTTCAAGTACCTGCCACACATTTTAGAACCATTCTGGGATAAGTAAATATTTCACTTGCTCGTGTGTTGTGATTGTGAATACACTAAGCTATCAGATAGTTTCAGTACTGACATGAACTACTGAGATGAAAGTGCTGACATCATTGTGCATGATGTCAGCTAGAATATGTAAAGCCTAGAATAAATACAGGTTTTCAAGAACAGCTGAACACATCTTTAGGTACTTGGGACGGATTTTTTAACCCAGGACTGACAGCTACTAGTAGCTAGCTAGGCTAAAACTAGAATGTGCCCTAATCATTGTCCTGTGGAAAACCTATGAAACTGAATGAAAACTTCATACAATATGTGCTTGCTCTGTTGTTGTTTTTATATGTTAGAGAAAATGGAGAAGATATAAGTACCCTATGTTATGTATACTTGCATTACAGCTTCTGGAGACTATAATATTTTGTACTGACCGCACATAAAGTGGGACATGGGTAGGTAGATGATGATGATCACTGCACTTAATTGTAATTATATAATCAGCATCATACTGCAAGGCAGACACTTTTTTTAAAACTATCTTAGATTATTGGTACTCATGGTCCATTATTTCATCCATCCATTATTTCAGTACTGCCAAACACAAAACCCACAAAGTTAGCCCACATAAGCTGGAATATTACAATACATTATTTGACATACCTAATCACAAAAGTAAAAGACTAGAGGACTAATTGTTATTCTGTAATATAAGTTCAGTGCTTTACTTATATATCACATTATTAAAATTAGACATAGAGATAAACTTACAAGTTTTCAGATTCTAGTTTGTTGTTAAAGTTTAAGAATTTTATTATAAAGAGTTAGTAATTTACATATCGGTATACAGTCCATACTTAATTATTGTTTTTTTCTTTACCACCTATATCATTTTATTGTAGTTTGTTATTAGGATTTTTGCTATAATAATATGTATATAAAACATATATTTAAGAACTACTTATGCCATGGTTAAATGTGGTCTAAAAACAAGGCCTACAAATACCGCATACTAAAATTAGGAATATGCTGACGTATTGTTATTAGCCTTAACTACACGAATGTATACATTTTTTTGTTAATGCCATACAGAGCGGCATATTCGCTTAAGCGAAAAAGCTCTTTAAATAAAGAAAAAAAAAAAAAAAAACTACTTATATGTTATAATTAGGTACTATAGTTAGTAATTTACATGTCTGTATAAAATCCTTCTTTGTTTTTTGTTACTGTGCCACTTAATTGTTTCAGAATGATGTTGGTAGGTGGGTTGTAATAATAAAAGAAAATACTTGACATTGAAATCTTTTTATTGATAAATACTAACTTTCTCTTCATACTTTCTACACCATTACTAGTAATTAGAACAATGTAGGTAGATACATGGTTGTTTGCCCTATCTGCCCACAAGTGTTATATAAGTGCCTGTTGGTGATAGCGCCCCAGTTCCAGCTCACTAAGGGCGCTGGAACCATACCCTTATCGCACTGCTACCGCTGCTGGTACCCTCAGCCTGCCCTCGCGAGTTTTTCCTCTGCTGTCAATGGATGGTATGGGATGTGAGCTCTATGTGCTATATTATGTAGCACACAGCATGCATTTGCTATTCTTGCAGCAGCTACTTGTGAGTAATGCAACTTTCTGTCCACCAATAAGCACCTGTAATGAATCAGTTTTTACATTAACAATATCAATAAATTTTTAGGGTGTTTAGCTAAGTAAAGAAATTTTACCTAAAGTGAGTTTTTAAAACACCTATACAATGCTCAACAACATTTCTAGTGGCCAAGTGCTTGTCTTGATAATAATTATCAGGAGGTACTGACATGGGTGTCATCATTATGAGTCTCAAAGGATTGTTATAATCTCAGATAATATTATCATACTAAGGGCCTGTTTCGTTTTTTTTACATTTTTTATACTACCCAGAACATAAAATAACTAAATGATAAAAATTACAGTAAACATGCAGCGCATTTCAAGCTTTAACCGATGGATAGGCTATATTAATATACTGACTGTGAAACGCAAAGATAGTGTTTTATTTATTAAATATGTTCTGGGTAGTATAACCGGAACTTACTTGAAAATTCTGAAACAGGCCCTAAGTATATGAGATTAGTTAACACCAACCCAAAAGATACAAATCCTTGCCAGCAACTGTGTGAAGCCTATCAAGATAAGCACACATCAGATGGTTAGCCCATACAACACTATCATGAGTAGACTCAGGGTATCATCATGCATCCATACATAAAATGTTCAATTTTGAGTCACATAACTGATGGGCCAAAAATGTGATGGTTATCGATATAGAGTGAAAAGTACTCACTATAAGAACATTATCCTTTTCTATTATAATACCATTCTTCATTGTCAATCGGATGCACAATAGCCACATGGGTCCCATCGATACATCCCAGCAAACTACGCATTTTGAACTTACTATAAAACCTGAAACATATTGTATATTACGTCTTTTTGACGTTGGCGACATCTACCCAAATAGCAGAGGACTATTTACTTAGGCTGGTAGGTTGATATACGATCAACACTGAACACCAAATCGATGAAACCATTTTTAAATTTGACTAGTATTATTTTTATAGGAGCATTGACGCATGCTCAAGTCCCGCTGGAAGTTATCTTTTTCCATCCGTTATAATTTCTATGTTTTCGCTTAGCATGCGTCAATGCTCCTATAAAAATAATATTGTATATTAGTTTATTATCGGTAGCATAATATATATTGAAAATCATTCAAATTACACTGTGATGATCATATAAATTGTTGTTTCTTGTAAGGATATGCATATACTTCACAAATCATTTATTGCATTTTGATGTGCAGCATGTATTACTACATCCCAGAATGAGCCCCAGTGGTGGAAGTGGTAATTCTACTCAACTATAGGTTAGTTAGATGTGGACATAGTACATATTTAATTAGTTGATACTACATACATATATACATACTCTCTTTTATCTTGTTCCCTCTCAGATTGTTGAAATGGGAAAGCTATGTATTTGTTCATTACAATTGGCTAATTTAGAGCCATTGTAACTTGCCAGATTGCTTTAGAGACACTGGCATAGAATGCCAATGCACCAAAACTTAAAACAGATTTTTAGGTATTTATTGACAACATATTATTTGCCAATGCACCAAAACTTAAAACAGATTTTTAGGTATTTATTGACAACATATTATTTGCCTGCATAAAGTTCAGCATGGGTGTATGTACTTGTACACTTGTAACCTACACAATGGTTAGTATATCCATTCCAAACAAGCGAATATGTTCCAATTTGATGGCTTTACCTTCTGCAGAAAATTCTTGCCTTAGTTTCAACGTCCAAATCACCAGAACGTAACATGCATGGCACATGAGGAACCAACAGGGTTTGCGAGTTAACTCCTTAGATAGTCGGTAAATACAGTTTTACACTGCCGATCACTCAAATTCAAAGCTCCACACATAAGTCTTGCACTTTTATCCTTCTTCCTCCCTTGGGCACGAGCCACCGCTTCATCGAATAATGAGCACAGTCCAATATATCCATGTACGCTTACATTTTATTTATGTTTTTTATGCCGTTTACGAAGAAAATGCAATCAATATTCATTAAACACCATAGAACGGTTCACAAAAAGTAGCATTTTCCTAGCTGTTTCACAACCGTTCGTTTGACAGGGGTGCGTTCAGAACCTTGGTTAGAGCGCACTCGGAGTGCAACTTTTCACTCTAACGTCGTTCACAACCTTCGAGTAGAGCGTTCGGTTGTCACAACTGGACCGTTCCAAACCTTTGAAGGTTGCAACTTTTTAACCATAAAACGCGTGACATGAAATGACTTTGACGTTTATATCGTATTCTATCTGATGCGCTCACCCATATATCTCAAAAAATATGAATACTAATATAATGTCTCAAAATATAAAACTTAAAAAAAAATGGAAAACGAATTTGTGATAGTGTTAAATAGCAATTATTATTACGATAATGATGTAAGTCTGTCAATGTCACAATTTGTTTGAGGTTATAAAACAACCGGTCGTTCCATACCTCAGGGTAAGTTGCAAAACAACCAAACAACGAAACAACTACACTCTGAGCCTCTGAACGCACTCCTACGGTTACGTTCCAGCTGCGTTCCAGTTGCGTCTCAACTTTCAGTAACATGATTAGCGCGATACGAAACGTTCGAAAAGTAGCGTTGCGGCTAAGGTTCAATTGCGTTTCAGCTTTATATTTTTAGTGCGATCGGGCCGCAGGTCAGCTCAACGACAGCTCAGAATCGGTGGCGGGATGAGGACGGCTCGTTTAGATGGGGGATGAGGAGTGTCCATTATATACGTAGTATTATTATATGTTTTATGGCACCGTGTGAATTTTCAGCTCAATCAATATTGTTTAAAGTAATAATCAAAATATAATTGTTTAATTCTGCAATAATATCATTGTGTGTTGTAAAATGGCAGAGCAGCCATGATATGGATATGAAAATTCGGGAATAACTTTCATAAACCAGTAAATAACATTATTTGGGAAACCTATACATGACTACCCTGGATAGTTTTATGTACCTAGCATGAACTTTATTTTAAAACATAAAGAATTTGGGAACATTATTAGTCTAAGAACACTTTGTATGCAAGTAACTTGTATTTTGAATTTCTAAATTTTTATCTTTCAATCAATTTTTATTTTTGATGTCAATTATGATAACAAATGACATACATATTTCCTTGAAAACGGTCTTAGGCCTGCTTGCGCCAACGAGGAAACGCGAGTTAAACTTGAATCGCTATAATAATAAATAATAAATAAATAATAAGCACTTAGTCTTTTTAACGTTACAACTGATGTGATGTGAATTATCAATTCTAATTTAGTACTTATGCTAAGTCATATTTGAGCTCCAATTGACATAAATATTAGCGATAGGTCTCAAGAGTGATAGCTGACAGTGAACGTGGTATGTATAAGTTTTTAATTCATATTTGGCCTAAATATAACATAAAAATAACCTAGAGATAGATCTTAGCTGTGACAAATGTCAAATCGACAGTTATCGCCATATATTTAGGTTTGGATTAAATTATAAAAAATACCTCCGAATAGGTCTTTGGTTTAAGAGCTGTCCAGGTGACAGTTGATATGGTATTTTTCAGTTTTGTTATTAGATTTGATTTCAATTCACATACACATTATCAAGAAATGGGTCAGTCAGTCAGGTGTGACAGCTGTATAATTGTCAATCCCATCCGTGGATACTGTCCCGAACAGTCGTGTTTAGTGCAATCCATTTTGTGTGCATTATTTTTAGAAAATAACAAATTTCAACGAACCATAGTAGTAAAATATTAGAAGCGCATAAACGCAGTACTAGTGTTCTGTTTGTGTAAGCAAGAATACCAGACCTAAGTTGTGACAGTGACAAATTTATATTTATTTGCTGCTACGCCTACTGATAACACCAGAGTGAACCAACTGCAGTCCATACTAACACGAGTGCAACAATAAGCGACGCCAGTTAAACCATACGACGTGCGCCACGTACACGTCACATCCAGGGCAAATAAGCCTACGTTCTTTTTTTTTATGCCAGATAAGTAGCCTTTGACCACTATCTCACCTGATGGTAAGTGATGATGTGGTCGAAGATGTTGTTCTGGCTAACCTAGAAGTACTGGCTCTCAAGGACAACTGCCGGAACACACCGTTAGGTGCTTGGCGACAGATTTTCTACTTGAGTGTGGTAGCTAGCCAGGCGGGCATTCGCAAAATGCCCTACCACCATGCAAAACCATTCGGCATAAAATAGGCCTACGCAGGTCACCTGAGTGATGGCGCGAGCGACTCCAAGAGCCGCGAAATATGCAACAAAGTGCGGTTGGTGCAATATTGCCAAGTTTTGTGCCTTGGCTGAAAAGAAAGGAGCCAGTCACATATAGGTTGACGGAATCGCTAACTGGCCGTGGGTATTTTGGGGAATAGAATATATAATAAAAAAAAACCCAACTAAATAAAAAACTTTCATTTCAAAATGTTTGTTAGGACTAGTAGAAGCCACCCTAAGAGGCTTGTTACGCAAGGCTAGACTACAGAAAGAGCCGCATAAGCGATGGCCTAGATAAGCATTGCACCACGCCAGGCGCACCGTCAGCGGGACGTGTCAGCGATTGACGTCAATCTGAGCCTTCGAGGAAGCACGATTGCAACACGCCGTATTCTTGGCCTTCTTGCATCGATCATTTATCGTAGGTACTTTAAGATATATACTTTATGTTGTAATTTTTATAATGTTTGTTTTTGCATCCTGCGATCGCTGTCCACGTAATTGGCGCAGTCGGTAGGATAGTTGTAAAGTAAAGTCAGTGAATCGATCACCCTGCCCTGCAGTTATCACGAACCTACTGGGAGCAGCAATCAGGACGAAATCAAGACATAGATTCGGCAAAAAAATTATGTAAGTACACTGAAACTTTCGCGGTCCTTTCGCTAGAAAGCTAGCGATAATCCTATTATATAGTATTTCACTATTATTTCAACTTTTGTGTAACTGTGTATTTTAAGTGACTTGATTTCTGTGTTTTTTTTTCTTTTTACGTGTGTCCGTTAGCACAAATCTTCCAAAATTTTCCATCCGAGAGAATCGCGGAACGTCAGGTTAGGCAATAGGAGTAGATCTAATAACATTACTTAACAACGACTTAGTGTTATAGACGAACATAGAAACTTATATCAAACAATGGCCTATGGTATAGGTGCAATTTATAAATCACTTACCTGAATTTGACGGTAATCCGCACATATTAATGCAATTTATAAATTAATGTGATCAGATAGTACTGACTCATTTTCATGAAATAACGCCCACTCCTATAATAAAAACCAGAGTATAGTCTGTCTTTGACGTTCGACGGTTACCTTTTGTTAACAGATAATGCGTCGACGACCCGTCACTAGTGTGGATGAAGCCAAAGATGTATGTCCGGATCATAGACTAGTAAGTGGAAATCTGTGGTTTCTGCCTACCCAACGGGATTTCACGTATGTATTGTTCATTATTTCTTATACTACTACCAGCAATTAGTGCTGACAAAAACGTATCTTTGTTGAGATTGTATCATTTGTATCTAGATCAGTTCAAAGATTCGAATCAGTAGAGTGCTTCATTTGCATCAGTGACTCTAAACTCGATTTACTAGCGCAATTAAACTAAATAACCTTCATGAATCGCTTTTATCGACCTTGTTTGAGGAATTATGTAAAGTATATAACATTGTGTTAGTATTTTATTTTATTAATTTCATTTGCCTGAAACTTCCACAGAAATCGATGTTCAACAAAAAAACTTATAAATTATTTACAGTTCAACTCAGTTTACTCACTATTTTCATGAAGTAAAGGTCAATTCACAAAACGCAGACCCAACGTAATTTTTTCTTAATATATATATAACGGTTTTTTCTTAACAAAGGTCAACTAAACAAACAAATTCAAATTCAAATTCAAAATCATTTAATGCATGAACATAGGTACATAAAATGGTTAAGATGTAAATAAACCTTAATTGCTCACTACATTCAACCCTATTAGGGTGTGCAAAATAAATTGTATCACATATGTATGAATATGCATCACATATTTTTGTGTTAGTTGTTTAAAATAAAAACAAAATTTACATTGCAAACACAAGAAAATTAAATGTCAGTTAAACATTTACATGCATCAAAAATTAAATAAACCTAATTAATAAATTTATGTCAATAGAATAAATTATGTAAAATTAACTAATGTTGGAGAAAAAGTTTAGTAGTCATTATATCATTTTTTTATCATTCATAAATTCATTAATGGAATTGTATACCTTATTTAGCAAATAACATTTCAGTTTGTATTTGAACACATTTATAAAATTAATGTCCTTAAGAGTGGGTGGCAAATTGTTATAAATTTTCGTACCCATTATAAAAATGCTATTACCATACAAAGTCATTCGACAGGAAATATTGCGAAGCGTACATTTATGCCTGTCACTATGTAGACTGTTATATTGACTGAGATTAGTCTAATAAAGAGGCTTCGTAGATGTAAATTGAAGGGAGAGTCAGAAGTCGCAAGGCTTTGAAATACGGTTTGCATGATTCTGTACTCTGCAGACCGCTAATTGCTCTTATACATTTTTTCTGAGCCTTGAAAGCGGTCTCTTTCTCTGCCGAATTAAACCAGAAGAGCACACCATATTTTAAGATTGAGCCAACATACGCGTGATATGCACTCAATAATGCCATTTCATTTGCCACTTTTTTGAGCATGTATAGAGCGTACGAAAATTGACTTAATTTAGTGCACACGTGTTGTACGTGTGAGTTCCAGGATAAGTTTGAGTCGATAAATATTCCCAGAAACTTTGTCGTATTAGTATGAGCTATTAATTTACCACTGTGACTAATATTGATCTTGTTTAATTGTGAATTTTTATTTCTGAATGTCATGTATTTAGTCTTGTCCAAATTAATATCAAGATTATTCAAATTAAGCCAATTTATAATGTCAGAGAGGGAATTATTTATGTCCATTTCAAGATTATTAGTGTTACTGGAAAAGAGTGCAGTGCTATCGTCTGCAAATAATATCATTGGGTGCGAAATGATGTTCGGAAGGTCGTTTATGTATACTAAAAACAAGAATGGTCCCAGTATACTGCCTTGTGGTACACCACGCCTAACTACTTTTGGTTCGGACAAATACTTGTTTTCTATTTTTGTGATAGGGCATATTCTTTTTATCTCAGTTAATTGATTTCTATTATTCAAATATGATTTAACTATTTATAAAGCCATGTCACGCACACCATATATTTCTAATTTTTGTATGAGTACATTATGATTTACACAGTCAAATGCTTTTGACATGTCCATATATAATGCTGTCACTTGATTTTTAGTGTCCAACTCTTGTAATACTTTACCTAAAAACTTAAACATTGCAGTATTTATCGATTTACCCTTTCTAAAAGCAACCTGGTTATCATGGAAAATGTTATTTTTTTCAAAATAGGCACTTAGATTGTTGTATAATACTCTTTCTATGATTTTTGCTAAAACAGATATAAGAGCGATTGGTCTATAAAAGTTCATATTTTCCCTATTATCTTTTTTTAAAAATCGGTATAACCACAGTAGTTTTTAATATACAAGGGTAGAAGCCTTTTTCGATACACAGATTTATGACATGACTCAATAAGGGTGCAATAATTCTTGAAACTCGTTTAACGATTCTGGTACAAATGCCATCTAACCCTGTACTATTTGTGTTACTTAGCGACAATTATTAGCGAAACAATAACAACATGTCATCTTTCCTTACCCGTAATACGTGCGTAGGTGAGCTAGTGTTTCCGTCTTTCTCAGTCACTACTAGTACACAGTACTAGTAGAGTAGTGAATAAGTGAGAGAGACGGCGGCGGTCGGCGATCTTCACATGATCGCGACTGCGCGACCCGACGTGCTTCGAACAGTCTATCTCACTCAATCGTGTCAGTGAGCGCCGCGTGCCGATTGAAACTGAGATGGAATTGAGCGAATGATTCATTTGAAGCGGTGTGAAAGATTCGAATCAGTGAATCAGTTTAGCGACCGACACACCTCTACCAGTAATCCCATTCATACATCAGCCCTGGCACTAGAGACTGTAATCTTAACTTCAGCTGCTTTATCTGTGGGTTAATATAAATAAAGCACATTCTCTTCTCTTGTTGTTAAATGTCCGTTTTCTTCCGCAGTAGCTATTTCCCCGCAGTAAATGACAGGAATATATTATCTGTGGAACCTTGCATAGATAATATAAAAGAGTGAATGAACCCTGTAAAACTGAGTGCGTGAATGGGCAGCTTTTCATAGTTTTAATTATTTGATTTTTACTGACGAAAAATAGCTGTGGGAGCATAGAAATATTCCAAAACTATTGAAAAATATTTCATTAACAATTCCTTTTGCTTCTTTTTTCGTTCCTTTTGATTTTTGTATGAACATATATTGTTCACATTGTCCTAGATAAATACGAAATCTGAATATTGTAAAAAATGGCAACATGGGTGCCCGGAGTGTCAGAAATATGTGTATGTGTGTATGTATTTCTTTGAAAGTGTGAAGGTTTTTGTGTATGTGTGCTACTGCGTGGGCAATGTTTTGGCTATTTCCCCGCAGTACCAGTATAAAATAACCCTTGTCACCGTTCGCCTTTCTAGATTGTAGGGGTCTTTTAGACTGGTTCTTTTATAGTGTGCTGTATGTATAAGGCTTTTACGTTCTTACGAAGATATACGTTCCGTGACACGGAATTAAGAGTTGTTCTTATTCTATACGAATTTTGTTTTAGTAAATATATGTAAATGGCTTTTTAAAAGGATTAAGAATAAATTTATACTTAATGTAAAGTAAATTAAGAAAATATAAGAAATTTTATAGACATATATCAATACTAGCTGGCCCGGTGTACGTTGTTTTGCCATATAAATTATATCTAGTGAATATTTTGTTAGTGACATAAAAATGACTAACTTATTTAATGTAAGTAAGTAAAAAAAGGAAGAGGAAAGAAGCGCTATTAACGATAACCGCATATAAAAATAACAAAACAAAGATACATTTCTTGAATTCATTGTCCTTTTATTATCTTACCTAACTAATAAATTTTAAACTACATCTTTTAGTCTACATTTATATTTTCAATACAAAATACAGCCTTTTTTTTTATATTGCGTTAATTCTTTCATTCACAATTACTTGCCAGTTTGCTGCTTCTCATCGTACTCAACATGCTATGCTATTTTGGATATCCGTGAACATTTGTGAACATAGTGAAATTTTAGGAAATAAAACTGTTGAAGCCCTAAACTCTAGGAAGTGATAGAAAGCTTATTGTGTGAAAAAGACAGGAGTCCTGCCTACACCATGCTGTTTACGGGGTTAGAAGTGACACCGATAGACGCCTGGCGGAAATAACAGAACGAGTGGTAATAGCAGCCCTAAAACGGCCACAGAAAATTCATCTCTAGGCAATTCATTTCCTGATCAATTATCGACCGCCGAGAGTAGAAAATTATTAAAGTACCTACTTGTATAGCTATTAAAAAATAGGTGTTGGTGGTAGAAGGGTGAAATTTTAGGGTTTAATGTATTTTAATGCCAAATCGTAGATAAATTAAAAAAATGTTTTTGTCCGAAAGATAAAAATAAAATGTTGGGTATGAAAAATAGTTTACGTCATATTCTCAGACCTACTGAATATACACACAAAATTTCATAGGAATCGGTTAAGCCGTTTCGGAGGAGTTTTGATACTAACACTCAGACATGAGAATTTGATATCTACCTACACTAATTAACCCCTCGTGCGTCCAATCTGTCCACCTCCTATGACGAAATCGTCCAAACTGCTCACGTTTTTTTATCCCGCGACGCCCCGTAACGTTTTTTTGTAGTACTAAGTAGTTTTCCATTACCTAAACATGTCACCCTAACATCCCCATACCCCAATATATTACCTATACCATACAAAAAATAACATTTTCATACATTTAGTTTGAGTGGATCAAACAGCGAATAAAAATATATTTTTCCAGATTTTGAGGTATTTTGTTTTTTAATCGAGTTTATTTGTGGCAGTCTCCAATCAACATATTATCGACTTCAAAAAAGGACGAGGTACTCAATTCGTCTGTGTTTTTATTTTTTATGTTTGTTACCGCAGAAATTTTGACTGGGTAAACCGATTTTTATGATTCTTTTTTTATTTGAAAACTGATGCTTGCCGTGTCGTCCCATTTAAATTTCATCATCGGAAATCGGAAAGTGGATCAGCCTTTTTTGATCTTGATGATATACTGATTGACAGTGAATGACAATCGATCCCATAAGTAGCAAGGGTCACTAATGAGGGTGAAAAATAATGTTAAGGACATAGGATAGTTCTTTCCAACTACGCAAAACGATAACCTACATACGCGCGGACGGAGTCACGGCCGGAAAGTATTAGATATTTATATTACGTACATTATTTTAGTTTTAATTTAGTTCGATTGATATACAATTTAAGTATTTTTATCCCATCAAGAAATCATAGATAAATGTTTAATTATATTAACATACAAATAGGAAGGGAGAATTTGTTTACACTATTGAAATAAAATTTTAAATATTTTACTGGTTTTTGGTTGATCATGGCCTTTTTACTATCTTGTTCATATCATAGGCATCTCCGGTATTTTTGAATACATACAGATGTAAGTACATGTTCGATATTTGGAAATTTAAACCATTTGATATGACGTAGGTACTGGTAATAATTTATTTTGTCTATGTATTTGTTCACAAGTTATGTAGTCACAAGGCTTCAGTTTCCATACACGTGCATAGTGGCTATCACATCACACCACTCTTCCGGGATAAAAAGTACCCCATGTGGTCTACAATGCAAACCCTAATATATTCTTATTATATATTACTTACTAATAAAAGATATTTATGGGGTTTACCTATAGCAGGGCTGAAGCTTTTTTGAAGCAGTGATGGCTCAGTGGCATTGGCTATGGACTGCCGTGCAGCAGGTCCATGGTTCGAATCCCGCCGCGGGCTTGAGCTTCACCGCATGGTGGAAGGGCGTTTTGTGAATGCCCGCCTGGCTAGCGACTACCCTCAAGTAGAAAATCTGTCGCCAAGCACCTAACAGTGTGTTCCGGCAGCAGGTAATTACAGGCTAATGAGACCTAACAACTGGACGTCTCAGTGTGACGGGCACAGTGCAATTCGTCGTTGACGAAATGCGTCTGTTATAGGCAGAGGTTAGTCCACTTAACATCAGGTGGGCCTCGGGATTGTTCCGTCACAATAACATAAAAAAAAACTATTCAGATATCAATCGACGACACGAGCCTAAAGCTGAAGCATCGAGAAACTAACCTCGAGAGTGGAATTCATGGTTCGGTTTATCTGGCAACTAGTGTGTTGTATCGGACACACTCCAAATTTAAAATATCCTTCCTCCTAGTGTTGTGATTACAGTACTTATGGTGGTGAATATCGATTTTATATAGATAATTGTCGATATTATGATACCCTTCTTATGGTAAATTTTTGATTCCAACTAAGGAATTTTTACACGGAAATTCATAGTCATCTGGACCATCACTGCTTCTAAAAGATACAGTGGAATTTAAACAGATATCGCACAACTTATTAATTTCTATCTATATAGTTTTGTCTTACATAGTTAGTAAAATATCTACTACACCTATACACTTATAATATGGCCATTATTATTATTATTCAATTTATATGTATATATACAATGTATATGTATTGTATAAAAGATCTTTATTTTATTTGTTTGAATTAGTTTTATGTATATCTAAACACACTCAAATACTTATTTTATAAATAAACCTGTTACACTTCGAAGGAAGCCTTATATAATAAACCATTTTTAATATTTTCAAATACCGAATTTCTTAATACTCAGCGATCTAATTTTTTTCAATAATGTCGTAGTAGATATTTGATTAGGTTATTTAGGGAGTCATTTAATATTTTACTTATTTTAAGAGATGCGAATCATAGTAATTACTTTATTTATAACCTATATATATAACTTAAAGCTTATAAAACAATATTTGGAAAGCTAGAATGAGTTTGGTAAAATTATAAGTTAGAATGAGTATTCTAACTTAAATTTTTTCCGTTGTTTTAGTCTTTTTTTTATGTAATTGTGACGGATCAAGCACAAGGCCCGCCTGATGTTAAGCGGACTAATCTCTGCCTATAGCAGATGCATTTCGTTACAAGTCACGAATTGCACTGCGCCCTTCACCTTAAGACATAGTTGTTAATTACATAGCCTTTGACCACTATCTCACCTGATGGTAAGTGATGATGTGGTCGAAGAGGTTGTTCAGGTTAACCTAGAATTACTGGCTCTCAAGGACAGCTGCCGGAACACACCGTTAGGTGCTTGGCGACAGATTTTCTACTTGAGGGTGGTCGCTAGCCTGGCGGTCATTCGCAAAATGCCCTTCCACCATGCTTTGAAGCTCAAGCCCGCGGCGGGATTCGAACCATGGACATGGGGCACGGCAGTCCATAGCCAATGGCACTGAGCCATCACTGCTTCGTATTTCTTCTGTATTTTATTTTATCTTATTGATAGCTGTGAAAACTAAAATATTAACTTACATTATGTGGATTAGCTAAAATGCGCTGACTTTATTAAAAATAGACTTAGCAGAATAGACACGGTGAGTGACTCATGTTAATTTATAAGTGTTAATTGATAAGTATCCCCTGGGCTACCGTGCTAGAATTTTACTCCACCATTGCTAGGTAAAATACCGAAAGGTACAGCGCTTTCTGAGGAACTGATATCTTAAACTGCGATCCCCAAGACGCCTGCCAATCGTGGGAATTATGGCAAACTCTCCCTAAATGGTGGAGAATGTGTTCGGAAGTGGACAATCCTGCCAATACAGCAGTTTGTAAGTGTATTTGACGTTGTAATTTGCTAACATTAGGTTTTGTTACACAGTAGTTTCCATTGTTTACCTACTTCTTACAGACAAGCATAAATAGAATTCACACTCAACGCTTAAGATGTTTATAGATATATTACCACGTTGATGTTCTAAGTATGCACTATATCGATATCGATTAAAATTGCACATTCGTTCCGTCCCATCACTATAAATTACGTGGTCGTGGCTTAGCCAATTAGAACGTGTTTCGATATGAGAAAAATTGACAGAAATTTGTTTCTTACAAAGCTAATAGAATGGCGTCTCTTCGGGTTACTTTCTCGAAGAGCTGAAGAGAGTAACTAACGAAGCTGTATAGGCCAAACTCATGAAATTCTAATAACATTCACTCGCTTAAAATAGTGTTCATCGTGGACAATAGCAAATACTATTAAATTTAATAACAAATACCAATAAAGTTTCTTGGTGAATGTGATATGTTTTTACTTCTTTGGAGTACAATTTACTGTACTGTATCAGCTAGATAGTCCACTGCTGAACACAGCCTACCCATTTAGAGGGTATTTTTGTTATCCCCACGCTTAGCAGGCGTCTTGGTTACAGCTGAAAACCAGCGTTGGGTGTTTGTAATACACCCAACACATGCTGAGCTGAACACCAGTTAGGTAGGTACTTGCGTTCAGAAGTATTTAAACACATATGAGATGAGCGGAAGTTACCTAAAACCGTAGTTTCTGTCTGCCTTCCCCTCCAGGGTTCAGGCGTGACTTTATGTACATATGTATCTTTGTGTGTTCCACTTGGTTATTCATTTGTTAGATATTGGCTCTGTGTTCTATATTGTGTAAGTACCTAATAAAATGTTTCTTTCTTTCTTGGGGATCGCAGTCTACGATCGTAGTTCTTTAGAAGGCGCTGCTGCTCATCTTCAAGTGTTTTTCCATGGGAAGATATGGGGAAGTACAATTGATAATAATTTAAAATACCAGACTGACTTTCCACCTAACAGCGAAATAAGAAACAGTAAATTGCTAGCATTGAAATCGCAATTAAGAGTCGTCGGTCTGTACATAACAGATAATTGAATTCGCTCGTAGCGAAGTTTACTTAGCCGTTCTGAATCGATCAGCTAAGTTAAGCAATGTCCGCCGCGGTCAGGAGTTGGATGGGTGACCGCTACTGACATTACTACTGAGCGCTTTCGTGCTTCGGAGGGCATGTTAAGCCATCGGTCCGGTTGTTGTCCCACGTTACAGCATGATGGATGGGCATTTTGCGAATGCCTGCCTGGCTTGCTACCACCCTCAAGTAGAAAATCTGTCGCCAAGCACCTAGCGGTGTGTTTCGGCAACTGTCCTTGAGAACCAGTAATTCTAGACTAGCCTGAACAACATCTTCGACCATATCATCACTTACCATCAGGTGAGATAGTGGTCAAAGGCTAGCCTATCATAGATATAAAAACAATTATTATAAACATTTTTCTTGGTAATATACCAACAAAAATCTTTTTTAATAAATAGGAAGGTGTTAGATTCTAATATTTTTTCTTATTTCTAATACCTGTATATTTATAGGAGTCCTGAGGTTTAGGTTTTTGTTTAATCTAAATCAGTCTACCCAAAGAGAAGTTATGAGATTAAAACATGATTATTATATGCCTATACAAAGGTAACGGAATATGGATAACACTTTGTTGATGTCATACTACTAATGGGCAATGGAAAAGAAATAAATAAAGCAGTTCAGTTATTACAGGAAGAGTTTAATATTTATAAAGAATTTCTAGATAGTAAATTATTTAGGTATTGAAACATAGGCACATTGATATTATCACAAAAACGTTACTGGAATATGCTTGACTGTACACAGGCTTGACTAAAGACTTGATTGAAGACGTCAATGGAGAAAGATTTTACGTTCCTGAAAAAGAATGGAAATTATATTCATCAGTACCTATGTCTCAACAAGTTCTTATTGACTGTATACAAAGCTGCGATGTGATCACAGCACAACACTGCTATCATAGCCCTAGAGCAATAGCACACATCTTATTCAACTGGCGTAATAATATCTGTAGAGCAGCATCAAGTTGTGCCTGAAGCTAAGCACCACCCGTGCTCCCATTGCAATGTCACCCAGGAGCTTAGATCTGAATACGTGCGTGGCACTGCTCTGCCCTCGTCACTCCAAGATTTTGGTTTTACGTTACTGGAATCTGAAATCTCTACATTATAGTCGGCTTGTACACCTATCCCTACCAAGATTTCCACTTCAATCTACCGGTTGTGCTGTCTGTCTTAACAGACATACATATAGTGAATAATATTCATACATAGGGATAAGTGAACTTAAGTTAACATCTGTCACAGCACAACGTGTGTAAGTAATACTTGTGACTTTGTTTTTAGCATGGTGGTGGGGCATTTTGCGAATGCCCGCCTGGCTAGCAACCACCCTCGAGTAGAAAATCTGTCGCCAAGCACCTACCTTGGCGATAGATGTTAGGTGGTTGGCAAAATGACAGCTGTCCTTGAGAGCCAGTAATTGTAGGATGATTAGTAAAGTGTGTGCCTTCCTCCTTTGTCCGGGCTGAGGACCGGCATCATATATGTCAAAATTCAACATTATGAGGCGGAGTTACACAAACACTCATCTTTTATAATTTTATAAGCCAAGTATATACTAACACCTTATTTTAATATTCTTAGGTTTGCAATATCGCCTGCTATGCGGATTACATTACAAAATCACAAATATACGATAGGAAAAATTTAGGTCATGTGCGGGATTCGAACCCGCGTCCATCCACCCCTTGAGCCGGGGTATGCTCTAACCAATTGAGCTAACATGACATGACGTCATAACTCAAATCTTTCCCACCGGTCTTTAACCATCGTATTGGGATGGAGCGACATCTATAGTACCACTTGCGTTGTACTACAAACAAGACCAATTTTGCAATTGGTTTTATACTTTGTAAATGAGGACGCAACCTTATAATTTTAATATAGGTTTGCAATAACGCGTGCTATGCGGGTTCGAATCCCGCCCATGACTTAAATTTATCCTATCGTATATTTGTGATTTTGTAATAACACCTTATTTACTAGACATGCAGCCTGAGGAAGCAGAGCCCCCTAAGTAAGTTGAAACAGAAACATGCATTATAAACATAATACTGCAAAGATCTAGCCTGCATTGCCGTTCAGCCGCGTTACTGTACAGGAGCAACATTACAATAAACACAAAAATTCTTCTAATAGACTTAGGGGTTGCTAATACTAAGCAACCCCCGAAGTAATTTTAAAAGATCTATTCAATGATGCCCCACACGATGGGATAGACGACCAAAAAAAAATCATCCGCACATCACTTATATGGGAGCTACCTTAAAAAAAATATTAATAAAAATATTTACCACTTTAACAGCGTGATAAGTTTACATACCCTTACAAAATTGCAGCTTTCTTGTACAAACAGTATCTTAGCAAAACCTCGGACAGACGGACATGACGACATTATAAAGGTTCCTTGTCAGGACTACGGAACCCTAAAAATGTAACAAAAAACTCATTAATATTGCTCTACTATAGTTTAATGCATAACAGTATAACAAATCACAGATTAAGTAATTGTACCTATATACATAACTATGTTAGATTAATATTGTTAGGTTTGCAATAACGCCTGCTATGCGGATTACATTACTTGAGGGTGGTAGCTAGCCAGGCGGGCATTCGCGAAATGCCCTGCCACTATGCTATAACGACTGCCATCCTAAGACGACAACCGGGACCGACGGCTTAACGTGCCCTCCGAAGCACGGCAACGCTCAGTAGTAATGTCACTAGCGGTCACCCATCCAACTCATGACCGCGGCGGACGTTGCTTAACTTAGCCGTCGGTCCCGGTTGTTGTCTTCGGATGGCAGTCGTTATAGCATAGTGGTAGGGCATTTTGCGAATGCCCGCCTGGCTAGCTACCACCCTAAAGTAGAAGATCTGTCGCCAAGCACCTAATAGATTGTTCCGGCAGCTGTCCTTGAGAGCCAGTAATTCTAAGCTAGCCTAACAACATCTTCGACCACATCATCACTTACCATCAGGTGAGATAGTGGTCAAAGGCTAACCTATCAAGCATAAAAAAAAACTAAAAAAACTGCTGAGATGCAGTATAAAGTACATTAGCTTAAAATCTCGTTCCTTTAGTTTGTACATGAATAAGTGTAAAATCCAAACAATATCTTTCTACCAACACGTTTTTACAAGTACTTTTATTAGACCATTGGAAAAGTACCCTTGTTATGGCAGTAGTGATTAAATTCACAACATACACCAAACACCATTGTCGTCGAATCAAAATACAAGTAAATTATTTAATACATTTGAAGTTCTCGTACAAAAATAAGTACCTATTTATATAATTATTGTAAATAGTTCTAAGAACCTTGAAACCTTGCCTGATAGACTATTTCATTTACATGTTCTGACTGACACTGAACTTATAGTCAATGAAAGCACTCAGCTCAAATGTTAATTTAAAATAAGTTATTGACTCAAGTACTTTGCCGACTAAAATACTATATGAGTGTGTTATACTCACATGTAACAAAACATCAACTAAAGTTGACCATTTCTTAATAATTTTTTAAAGAAAATGATGTGTAAATAACCTCTGCCATGGTAAAAAAAACATGCGCACAAGGGTTTTGATTGTTATTAAAATCTATCTGGCAAAGACGTTTGATTCCACTAATTCAAGCTTGAATAAGTTTTAGACCAGACACAAGGACAAAATCCCAGCATATGCAATCTAATGTAATAATTAAGTACATATTATGAGGATGGGGGAAGCATTTGTTCAAAATTGTATGTCTTCGGGCTTATGATGATAATGATAAACAAACATACCTATACACACAATAAAAACAAACAAATATTATGACCTAACAAATGATTTAACCAAAAACGATTATGTGGTTAATTTATATGCCGTAGAAGTTGGAGCAAGGGGTATACCAGCGAAATCCCTATATAACCTACTTAAAGACCTTGGCCTACCAAGAACAACCGTAACTTCCATCCTATAATGTGTATCTAAGGCAGTATTAGTAGGATCTTACCAAATTTGGTTAGGTAGGGGTCCTCCCCTTAATGCTCCCTTCACCGCTCGAGCCTTCTGGCTCGGTGAAGAGAGCATTGATATATCATAAAGGGGCCCCTTAACCCTACTCCTGGGTTGCAAGTCCCAGGCCCCTCTAGCCTCTACCTCTGCAACGCGATGGACCCGGCACCCGCACGGTGAATCCATAGAATGCTAAGTAATTTGTCTCTTGTACAAATAATGCTTCACTACTTATACAGAAAAATAACTGATTATCTACGTACACACAAGCTACCTACCTACCACAAACAAACCAGCCTATTACAAAAAATACTTCTAGGTTAGCCTGAACAACATCTTCGACCACATAATCGCTTACCATCAGGTGAGATAGTGGTCAAAGGCTAACCTATCAGGTACAAAAAAATAAAAAGAATAGTCAATATATTTAGTATCATTGGTATCGCAAAAAAACAAACCACGGTTTAATCACATGTGCCGTATGTGCAGAGAAAAGTTCAGCACATCCAAGTATAAATATCTGCTTATAAATTTAAATTTGTTCATTGTTCAATGAATTTACTCATGATTTTAAACCACCTACAGAAATAATATTTTTTATTTTTCAAATATTGGTATTCCTACTAAAACGCATGCAAGAGTGTATATTTGAAAAGCCATGCAAGGGCTTTAAAAATTGTATGTAGATTTAGAATTTATCATTCAATTATATATAAGGCACAATAAATATATGAAAAATAAAAATGACTAAAATAATTATTTACAGTAAGTAATTTATAAGAAAGTTTTCTATCATCGTCCTTTAATAAAAAGCTGATAAATGTTTTGTTTATTTAACTTTATGCTCCTGTGCCCATCCTACAAGAAAACAAAAACATTTTGTCCACTCCTTTGCCTCTATTCCGTTTCTTTACTGGTTTGCATCAAAAGCCAGATTTTATGTACATATGGTGTGTGCATATTAGATATAAAAATTAAATTCACTTAACTTTTCCCATGGAAAGAACCCGCTCACCCTGTGTTATGTAAAATAAATTGATTTTAGCTTTAGACCTTTTGACCTGTCTATTATTCAAAATTTTTGAAGACATGTAACAAAAATGTACAAATGTATTACTACCTATAATTTCACTCAAAAGATGCGAAAATGAGCTACCTACAGTATGGTAATATGTTATGGCTAAATATGGGTGTTGAAGTAAACTTAACGTTAGTCAGCTATCTTTGAGTAACTTTTTTAGGAAAGGCTAATGTTTATTTATTTCATTTTTGACTTGGAAGGACACTTGGAAGATAGACTGCAGGAGTTCTTCGCAAGCTGTGTATAACTTTGGTAACCATGTTTGTTTGCGGTTTGTTACGTGTGTGCTTACGGTCTATTCGGTGTATCATGATTGCCATTTTGGATGGTTGCCTACACACGCTGTGTGGGATCAATCCTGACTGGTATTCATCTTATGCTAACTACAGCTCCAAAGTCGACCCAGGCACATATTTCGTCTCCAAGGCGGGGGGGGGTGAGATCTGGGTTGTTTCAGAATCTTGGGGTGCGCACTTGACCAAGTTTACGTTTCATGGGTTACCGGAGACGTCTGGTATATCACTCGCGCCTTTGAGAGTGAGATTTTATGTGTATCGCGACACAGTGATTGAATTTTAGTCATTGCCCTGATACTAGTTATGTTTGCAGTTGACCGAGAAGTAGTGCACCGAGGAGCGCCACGGGCTTACCGTGACTCCGCGGCAGGATGGGTGATTAGGTATACTCATCTTGCATTAATATCTATAGGAGGTGGATGTAGAGAGCAGGCTGAGACACAACAACAACCCATAACGAAGGCGAAGCAGAGACAAAGAATTAGCAGCCTACAGGAAGACGAATCCAGGTATGAGAAATACATTAGTACATCGCGAAGCTATAACCTCATATGTATTTTATAATAAGATAGATAGGTATGGCAAGTTTTGCGACACTGACCATATAGGTTATATTATTATAGGTGACCAATTGACCATTAGTAACGTTTTCAACTGACCTATTTCAAGATTAGGAGGGCGTTTCATTATTAAAAAATAAAAGCATCTCTTTATTAATGGCAAATTGTTAGTATTTACAGTGATTCCTACCATGCAACAGTTAGAGGTTTTCATAACGACGTTTTGTTGTATTATACTGGACTTACTTACATTTGATATAAGATCGGACTTGACGGACAATTTCTAAAACAATCAATCTTTAATAGCTTTTATATTTAGAGAACTTCAGTTTTATAAAATACATTAATGTAAACAAACCTAATCATCGACAGACGTATAACACAGATAATAAATCGCTTGGCAAAGCATCCCATTCACGGTTACAAGTCAGTTGTATGGCCAATACTGAGTTACTTAAAAATCTTAGTAATGGTAACATTACACTGAAGAACGAACAGGTATATTTAGTCTGTGCTAAAATTACTGCGGGGAAATAGCTGCGGCCGTTTTCTTCTTGATTCCGGTATAATAATTTTCTCCACTGTAATAATATTTTACTCTTCACTATGCTGGCTGATGAACTGAACAAGTAATTCTATGTTCCTGATGTTCTTCGATTGTGTAAATAATTTTCTCTAAAAATAAATGATTTCTCGCTGATTCCAGGCACTATAAATAAACACGAAAACATATTAGTAGATACTTCTCATTCATCATGATTCGTAGACCGAAACCGGGTGAAAGCGAAGAAGACTTGCTTAGAATGCAGGAAGAGTATTTACGAGAGAAAACTAAGGATCCCAACAAACGACCATCGGCACAAGTCACGAGCCTACAGCGTAGGGAGTTGACTACAAAGAGGTCTGAGCCTTCATCAGAGCCAGGTACGAAGAAACCATCAAAATATGCCCAGTCAAAAGGTCTCGCGAATCACTCCAAAAAACGACCTCGTCTTGAAGCTTCTTCTAGTTCAGTAATGGGCGATATCCTAGAAAAGAACTTAGAGGAGCCACTTGCACAGGTTAAACCGCCAATGGAGGATGATAAGGTATATTTTCCGGCAATAATGCATTCGATTTTGGGAAATATAGTAGAGAAAAATGTTGATGCTGATATTGATTTTGACGTCTGGCCTATGCCATCACAGGGTTTCCCAGAGATCACTAAAAGAGACCCTAGATTAATTCATAGTACAAAAAGTATTCATAGGCAACACTTTGAACAGAAACAAAAGGAATGTACTAATATGGATATAGATGAGTCTACATCAAAGACCATCCCTGATAAATCAAATATGCCAACAAACTTACCTCAACAAAGCTACATAGTCTCATCACAAGAAGCCAATGAAATCCACTGTGAAAACATGACACTTTTAAGTTCAATGACTAAAAAAGAAATTTTAGAGGAACAACAGAAGTTGTTGTCAAGTTTGAATCCTAAGTTAGTTGAATTCATAAAAGAAAGAAAGCAAGGTATATCAACTATGAAAAAATCTCAAGGCACTAAACAAGTGTCATTTTCTGAAGCTATGGATGCATCAAGTCCTACGGAAAGTTCTAAAAAACTATCTGACGTTACAGAAGCTAAAGAATTGATAGACAGCTCTTCACAATCTGTCAACAACCCTTCAAATGACAATCTTTGGGAAAATGATGTTTTAACACATCCACAAGTAAACAAATGGCTTCATTTTAATTCATTAGAGAAGGACAAAATGGAATGGATGAAAGGTATCGAGGAATGCAAAAAGATTAAGCCTGATGAGCCTTTTGAAGCAAGGTTTGATTTCACAGGATATCTGCTACCTTACACTATAGAATATACTGAAGAAACCAAGACTCTGTTCCATCATGGGGAAGAGCCACACAGGCCGGGGTATTCTCTCACAGAGCTGATAGAATTATCTCGGTCTACCATTACTCAGCAAAGATTTATGGCCCTCAACACTATAGCGGGAATTGTAGAGTATTACAGCGTAGGAACATATAAAGAAATAATTGAGTTGCCATTGAGTAAAATATTTTTTCTTATAAGAATTGCAATGGATGAAAACAAACTTATTATACTTGAACCAGCTTTAAAAGCTATGAGAAATTTGCTGTATAATAGAATAGATGAAGCTAGTATGGATGCTCTGATAGGATTTGAGGAAGGAACTAGACAGCCATGGCTGGAAAATGATAAATCTGAAATTGAAGAGCTGGAATCAAAAGAGTCTGATTTGAAAGACTTCCATCTTGCAGAAATAGATCTAATAGCAGCTGTTTTAAGAACAGACATATTACAAAGGCTTTACTATATATTGGATACATTAAAACCTAGTTTCAATTGTGTACAGTATTCATTACAAATATTAACACGCCTAGCAAGAGATTCCTTTGACACAACATTGAAAATTGTGCAGTTTGAAAATCTTATGAGGTCTATTATCAAGAACTTTCTACCATCAACGTCCATCAATTTCATGTTCAATCCCCAAATGGTATATAAAGGAAAGCCAGTATTGTCTGCTGTGAGACTTTTAAGAATCTTGTCATTGCAATCAGATAAGATTGCAAGCATCCTTGTGGAGCAATATGGAATTCTGCAACCAATATCAGAATATATCAGCTCAGGTGTGGATGGAACTTATGGGTTAAAGATACAGATTGAAGCTTATTGCTTGCTCTCAAATTTGGTAACTTGTGCAATGGATACTGCTATATCATTGCTCCCCATTGTGATCACAACACTGTACAAGCATGTTCAAGGAACAGATATTGTTGCCACTTCCTCGATAACATCTTCAACTCATGCAGCCGTGGTAATACAACTGATAAATAAAGTACTGAATTACCATCACAATAAAGATATGGACCATTACAAAACTCAAATATACCCTTTGTTAGTTAACGGTCTCCAGAAGTGGATTAAACAAATATCACAAGCAGACGCTTACACATGTGCACATTTAAGGCTTTTATGTTCAGCTCTAGACTGCAGCACAACTGCGCTTTTGGTAGAGAACATGCCAATTACATTTCTAAATGATTCTCTACAGCACTTGGCATCATCACAAGGATTTAAAGTTATTATAAAGAACCTTGAATACAGTTCTAATTTGCTGTCGGGACTTGAGAACAAGAACCTTCACTTTACTAAAAACTTGGTGACCCTCGGAGGGTCTGTAATAGATTCTGCTTTAAGAGTCCTCCCGATATTAAATGTGTCGTCTCCATTGCCTTTCTTAGCATCGCTATATAAATTACTTACCCAGATTAACGACAAAGTAACTGCAGGAAGCTTCTTACTACATATCACGCCATATCTAAAGAAGTTGGCAAAACACACACCAGCTCTTGCTGAAAGCTGGTTTACCAGGATGGAAGTTGATTTTGTTTTTAATGTGTTGAAACTAGCAACACAAGCAGATGTTTCAGAAAGTGAAAAAGACCTGTTTTATACTATTGCAAATAAGCTTTGCTACATATTGCGAAGTGACAAAAGGTACGAAATATGTTTCTTGTTCGAGAAAATCGTGTTCAATAGGCACTGGTTCACAGCTGAAAGATTGTTACACCTTTTGAATCTCTCTGATGAAGATCGATCAGATGTACAAGCTTTAGAAATTAATTCATCATTAGATGAAATAAAGTGTTGTTATGACCGAGTTATAAACTCAAACTGTGTATCCCCTGAAGATAACCTTTATTTATTAAAATGGAGGGAACCAATACTTCCAAGGGACTGGATTTACATGCCCATACTTGCATTGTATAGCAAACGCCATTTGGATACAGCTAAAGTAATTGGTGATCATGCAAAAACAGTTGCAGTCCAAGAAATGGCAGAAAAGAAACTAATAATTTCTTGCAGTCTAGAATGGATACTATTTAATGAAATATGCTTCCAAGATCTTTTAAGCGACATTCCAATTACTGACAGATTTTGTCGAATAATGTGTACATTTCTTTGTGATGATTCTCTGTTTTTGGATCCAAAGGTCAAAGTTTTGCTTCGGAAATGTACACACACGCTTTTCAAAAGGAACGCTGAATTTGACTTCGATAAGGAGCTGGTTGGTCTGCACAATTTTGAAGATTTCTTCACGGAGATATTACAGCAGTTCCAATCTGTAAGTTATGGGGACAGTACGTTTGCGGCATGTGTATTGGCCCCCCTTGCACAAAGGCACAATGTAAAATGGCGCCAATTACTTTGGTATGAGTATGTTGGATGCCTTCGATATCTCGACTGCCCTCAAGAAATGCTATGCTACCCATTGGAGGAGTATTTGCAACCAGAAGAGACAGATAGAAGAATGTTAGAGTCGTATCACCGAGCACTCTCTTTAAATTATTTGAGGCCTAATACTGTGGCACATAAAATTGCTGTACACCATGTGGAATGTTACAAAAAACTTAAGTTAATTGCTAGCCCGTAAGCAGTTGCTCATTTCTGATTATTGTATATGAAGTTGTACATACTTAATATAATATTTTTTTTACCTAATGGTGTTGTTTTGTCTTTTTACATAACTAGCAGTAATTTGGTGGATGAATGGAGGCAGAAAATCATCATCTTCCTACCCATGTTAATTTTATTTATCTATATATAGCTGAAAGGCTAGTCTTTGACCTCTACCTCACGCGATGGTGAGTGATGATGTGGTCGGATATGTTGTTCAGGCTAATCTAGAATTACTGGCTTTCGAGGACAGCTCCGGTACACACCGTTAGGTGCTTGGCGAAAGATTTTCTACTTGAGGGTGGAGGGTAGCCACATATAGCAAGGGATCGTTTTGGTACACACGGCAGTGTCAAACATACTGCCTCGATCGAAGTAGTAGTGTGCAAACACTTTTTAGTTAACATATAAATACCACATAATGCCGGATAGTCCACTGCTGAACACAGCCTCTCCTATTTAGGGGATATTTGCCATAATCCCCAAGCTTGGAAGGCGTCTTGGGGATCGCAGTTGTTTAGAAGGCGCTGCTGCCCACCTTCCAGTATTTTTCTCTTAGTCGCCTCTTACGACACCCACGGGAAGATATGGGGAGCTGCAATTCTAATCCGGCACCCCACGGGGGAAACACCACATTAGGTAGGTACGTGTGGATAATTTATAAAAAAAGTATGAATCTCTGATGTTATTATATGGATTATTAGTAAGTTAAACATATGTTTATAACTATTTTGCCGTAAAGATATACTAAAGTCAACTGAGCACTAACCCTATTACTGTACAGTGTACTGCTATCATTAAGGTCTTCTCGATAATCACGATACAGACTTAAACGTCTAGTCTGGTGTGAAGACCACAAGCATAACAAAATTTCATATGGCTTAATTAAAGGCAAAGTTAAGGATACTGTAGCAAGTGAAATTACTGGGCAACTATAAATAAGAACTTTGGAGAGCGACGAGCGCAGTGCAGTGTCAAGCAGGACGAGGATCGAAGAGTACCTAACATCGTAGTTCGGAACAGTGCGAGAGGGATAACGGTATATTATAAACATCTTGTATGTCGCTTGCACATCCGTGATACATATTTCATTCGTTCTTTAAGTAGGATCAAACAAATATTGCTTTATGTGGGTGTGCGTCGGTGATAAATGATTATTTTAAGCATGAAACAAAACGCTCCTTTTTTATGATGGTTTTATAAAAGGTGGGAGTTGGCACCCTGTTATTAACTACATGTGGTACCTATCACTTTTTTTATGGCATTGTGACAGAACATGGAAGAGGTGCCCGTGTTAACCTCTGATAACAGATGTATTTTGTCACAATACAAATGATGTACTGCTGTGACATAAAGATGTCTGTAATTTGAACGACACCCATAGTGCCCATAGTCCCTACATATATACCCTTCAAACCAAAACACAGTAATGCGATCATTAGGTACGGCTGTCTCTTCGAGAATTTCTCGATGGGCTGTCTGCTTAGCATTAGAAATAGTTACTTCCCCGGACAAACTCTTTCATAAAGAGTTCTACTCAAATTACAGTTTTACTGCTACTAAATTTGTTCCTGTCGGTTTTTTTATGTTATTGTGACAGAACATGCCCGAGGCCCACCCCACCTGATGTTAAGTGGACTAACCTCTGCCTATAACTGATGCTTAAATCTATAACTTCGTTACAAAGATGTATTAAATAGGCATCTCAATCATTGACCTATATATACTAGACGCGACATCTCAAACGAAATTAGTCGACCAGTGCAGATATGCCGGCCGGCATACTTTCCCACACACGCAGCTGGACACTCGTAGAGATTACACGCGTTTTACGTTCAAATATTGTTTATTCAAAATACACAATTTTCGAACGTAAAGCGTGTGTAATCTGTACGAGTGCCCAACTGCAGGTGTGGGAGAGTATGCCGGCCGGCATATCTGCACTGGTCGACGAATTTCGTTTGAGATGTCGCGTCTAGTATATATAGGTCAATGATCTCAATGCATGCGCCATAAACTATGGCAGCTGGGAGGAGCAGGCTAAATCTAGGTCATATTGGCGAGCTGCGGTCCACAATAGTTACGATAATATTTGAAGATAAGCGTCGTACATTTCTTGACCATAAACGTCAAAAACTAAAAGATAGGCCAAAGCCCTCCTACGTTTATAGCTATAACTCTGCGGGCCAACTTTATTGCAGTATGTGTGGAAAGGTTTTTAAGACTAAGTTTGGACTAGCGAGCCACATTAGAGCGCATGCCAAGAGGGAATAATAGGGTCGCCGTCATCGAAATCGATGAGGAGGACATCATCATCATAACAGATGCAATTCGTCAAAGATGAATTGCACTGTGCCCGTCACACTCAAACGTACAGTTTGTTAGGTCTGATGTGCGTGTAACTTACTACTAAATTCTAGAACGTTATCGATTCGCGTATACTATGTAATGTAGGTACATACTTTTTATGCAGCTCTGCGTATATATATATATATATATATATATATACATACATTTATAATACTGTTCTATAGGTACATTGCTAGCAGTGTCATCTAGCGTCAAGTAGTTGCAAATCACATCATGTGTGCAGCAATACTGCTGGCATTTCCATCTAGCGTCGAGTAGCTGTACTATAGTAAGCTATGATATGAGAGTATTCTGTGATGTTTTTATGTTTTTAGGGTTCCGCACTAAGCCAACGGGTCACTATTATCAGATTTAACAGAACATCTATGTGTATAGGTGTATATTTATTACTATAGCAACTGCAGTACGTGCGTCCGCGGCCTCCGCTCCGTCCCGTCCCCGTCCAACCCACTCTGGCTTAGAATCTCTGTGATCTGTAAATGAATACCTTGAAATACCAAAGATTTGTCGTATTTTAAAAACAATAGCTTTGACTATAGCACTGCTTAGAAAAACCCGTAACGATCGGGAATAGCGGCCCGCGGATCTCTAAAAATGTCCGTAAAATTTTCAGATTACACCTATTTAAGAGTTATAAGTTAGGTATTATGGTGCATTGCCGTTCTAAATATTTACCTCTAAAAACAACAATAAAAATTGAATGAATGTGGTCGGTCTGATTGCAGTTCAAAATCTAAAGTAGGTAGGTAACAATAAATAATAAAAATAATTTTGAAGCAATGATGGCCGAGCGGTAATATCTATGGAGTGCCACAGGTCCATGGTTCGATCCCTGCCGCCGGCTTGAACTTCATCGTATGGTGGTAAAAAAGTAGAAAATCTGTCGCCAAGTACCTGTGTGTTCCGGTAGCAGTCCATGATAGGCAGTAAAATAACAGGCACATGAGATAACAACTGTCTGTCTCAGTGTGTAAGTGATTATTCTGTGTTTGTATGGAACCCTCAGTATGTGACTACAACTCGGAATTTGGCAGTGAGGGAAGCCCTCTCTAAAGTTAGTTCCACCCAGATGGCGCTATTTGTCACATAGAAAAGGTCAATTTGTACCATCAGAAATATTTTCATTTTTGATTTTACTACATTTCATAATAGGAGTGCTTTGTTGTACAACGGTATTGGAAACTTCTATTAATATCGAGAAATAGAAGTTTTCAATTTCCTGAGTAATCTTGAAAGATATAGTGGGTATAATCTTTAAAAAGTCTGTTATTCGTTAAAAAAACTTGTTAAGTGTAAACTGTATCAGCCTGATTGTCTATTGCTGAACACAGCCTCCCACAGGGTTTGCCATAATCCCCACACATGGCAGGTGTCTGGGGGATCGCAGCTCAAGATTCAGTTCCTTATATGGCGCTGCTGCCCACCTTTTGGTATTTTTATTTATTGTCATTCTATCTATAGTTACCTCTTGTGAGGTTACCCACAGGTAGCAATGGGGGTGAAATTCTAGCCCGGCACCACACGGTGCAAATTTAAGATTTTACTGTAAGAATCCAATGTACCTAACTATAAAGAAAACGTCGTATTGAAGTCTGACTGACATGTTATTATATGCAACTAAGTACCTATATATAAATCTATATTTAAGTACTTAGTTGGCAAAGACGAACCTAACTAGTTTGACCTAGTTTTATTTATAGATTTTATAGCTACAATGATGTACTTACGAAAATAACGACATTGGAATTTAATAAAAATTGTTAAGTTAGCTATGAATAAGGTGTAAATTTCGGTTTTCATCCGTTTCCTTCACAGAAGTAAAAAAACGTAAAATACGTACAGATACACGTTTCTTGTTTTGATGAGATCCCCATGAGAATTGTAAAGTTTTGTTATTATTATTATTAATTTGACAATCGGACTTATCGACACATTTTCAATCTAAATTTCAATCGGCTTCTTGTTACGGTTCCAAAGACACAGATCTTTTAGGGTCGGATGTACGGACAGACGGACAGCCGCGGCTTATAGGATTCCGTATTCTAGTACAGAACCTAAAAAACAATATAGTTTGTTGACAACACTTCTCCCAGTCAACGAATACACTGCCCCATTTGCGGAATAGTTTACAGTTATCAAGCCCAATGAATAATAAAAGGACTATAAGTCCAAAGAACCCTTAGTAATTTATTTATAAAGTATGTTCGTTTTGCTTCCATTACTTTCCGTAGCAATGTAAATTGAGCCTGGCACATTGACCTATACATCGTATTGGCTCAATGGCCTGGCATTATTATTTATTATGCCACTGCGTGTTATCTGCGCCACTGCGTTTTTGTAAAAGTAATATAATATCTCAGTTATTTAACACATGTAAGCTGTAAGTAATAATCTCATACGCACATATCTCATAAATAAGTTCAAAAAACAGTAAGTAATTGATCCTATATACAATTTATATAATACCTGAGAGATATTTTTTTTAAAGAAATTGATATTTTAACTTTACCAAGTCTGTATACATTTGAAAATATTATGTATGTTCGTAAAAGTTTTAGTAAATTTAAATTTAGCAGTGAATAAGAATATGGAATTTACCTGACAATTCAGTATTTGGAAGTTTTTCAAAACGGTAGAGAAATGTGGGGTTGAAAATCGTAAAAAAAACATGTACCTATCAGTCTTGAGGTATTTAGCTCAGAGTCACTAGTGATTATACTTAGATAGGTACGTAGGTTAGATATTTGCAGACATATTACATAGGTAGGTAGCAACGGACCTTATGGAATTTAAAATCGCAAACACTATAAACGTAACATAATATCTATCTACCTATGTACCATCTTACTTACCTAGGAAGCTGCTAATAATATAGGTAGATATACTTAACGTCATTGGTATATAATTATTTAGCTATATTTATAGTGAGTAGGTATCTAGAAGGTGAAAATAATAATTACATACCAACCCTTCAAAGTAGAAGAGACTGTTGATTATAGAGACTATATTTGCCTGTTATTTTACTATAAGTTAATGTGTACTAATTAAGTTCACAAACAAATGGTAGACAGCGATCTAAAAATAGCAATCTACGATAAGTACTACAAGCGCGACATGCACTAGACTGCAAAGAGGCAACGAGCGATTACTCTTTTTCTCCTTTTCACTCGTTTAGTCTTATATATTTCTATCTTACTCGAACGCACCGTCGACTCGCATATCATCAGTCATTCGCCTTTCATTATCAACAACACTTGTGTGCGAACCGCGTTCGTGCCCTCTAAAATTCATTCATTTCAAGTTTTTGTTTACAAACACACTGGCATGGCACCAGCGTCAAAGCTAGGGCGCGGTAAGCCCCTCAAAAACCAAACCAAGGAAGTGTTGCAGAAGATTTACAGATATTTCGAATCGGAGATCGAAAGGGATCCTAACTCGACGGTCACGGCCGGCCAACTCGTGACACATGCCACCGGCATATCGATGTACGCGTTGCGGCGCGTCATGAATGAAAAACAAAACGTTACTGTAAAGAACGAACACAAATCCACTAGACGGAGATGCAAGAAAAACATCGTCTCTGATGACTTCGACGCACAGGCCATCAGAAGAATCATACACGGTTTTTACACCAAAGATGAAGAATTTCCTATAATGAAAGACTTGTATCTCATACTAAAGGGTGATCTAGATTACCAAGGATCTCTTTGCACTCTCAGACGTCACGTTGCGAAACTAGAATTCAAATGGGTCGAGAAGGCAGACAACAACAGCATTTTGTTAGAAAAACACGATTTTAGATATTCAAGGATTCAGTACTTATGCAAAATTGAGGGTTATCGTTTGCAAGGACGTCACATTGTTTACACCGGTGAAACGGCTATAGAGAGCAGTCGAGTTGCTTCCAAACCGAAGCCCGACGGTAGTTCGACGATACTTAAGCAACCTGCCAAATCTAAATTAGTAATTTTATTAGCTGGAGACTCCAATGACGCTATGCGGAATACTTTGTTTATGTTTGACGGAAACAAGAAAGATATGAAAGAGGAACTCGACAACAAAAGGGAGAATTTTGAGCAGTACGAGAAATGGTTAAAATTTCATTTATTGCCAAGTTTGAAACCAGGAAGCATCGTGGTCGTTGATGGTGGATCAAATTTCCACAACAGGCTGTCTTATCCAATACCTCACTCCAATTCTAGAAAGCGAGAAATGATGGACTATTTGACGGCGAGGAACGTGCCTTATTCCACTGATATGTACAAGCCTCAACTGTACCAATTAGTATTGATGAATAAAGATAGGCATGGCGAATACAAGACTGATGTTTTTCTCCGGGAGCACGGACATACCGTTCTACGGTTACCTCCACATCACCCGGACTTAAATCCTATAAAAATAGTGTTACATTCAGTAACAAATTATGTTGGAAAAGAAGTAAGCTTCGCCACTGAGAGTATGATTAAAATAGCCAAGGAAAAGGTATATTCTCTTACTCAGGACGAATGGAAGGTCGCGTGCAGAACTGCAGAAGCAGAAGAGAACAACTTGAAGGCGATAGACAAAGTTATAGATGAAATATCTGAGAGAACATTTCCAACTATTGATGATGACCAAGATGAAAGCGACGATGAAGATATGTTTTCGGAACAAGAGTCTATGGACAGTGACTAAATTTTTTATGTTATATGGTAGATAATAAGACAAAACTGGTGGAATATACATGACTGAATATTTACATAATATCAGCTTTTTATTAAATTTTTTCACGTGAAACTTTTCCTTATAAAAATCATTTACTTAGATTCATATAATCATCATTTAAGTACTTACTATATTTAATTTTAAGTCTGTGTGAATACGTTATATAATGTTATTTTAAGATGTTGCTTTAATTGTTAAGTTTTACTTACTTAATGTTCTCATTGGTTCTCATTACATTGAATAGTAGTAAGTAGACAATATATTACTAATAAACTATTTAAAACCTTACATTTTCACCTTTACTAAATAATGTAGTGTCATAAATTGACATAAAACTTTGTTTTTTTGTAACTACAACGATAAAATATTACTTACCTGTACTTGTTATCATTATCAGTCGATATATTGTTAATTCAAGAACTCAAAAGTGCTTAAATTTTATTTGATTTTAGAAAATTATTTAGAACATAGCAACATTATATATTCGTATATAATAATAGATAAACGGAAACGTGATCGATACAATTAAATTTTAAATTTTTTGTTCATCCGAATTCCGAGTGTTTATGTATATACCCATGTTTTCATTTTATCCTTTGCATATTCTGTTAAAAATATTATCATTTCATAAAAGTATCTAATGAGTAGAATACATACCTGTTGTAAACGCATATAAGCAATATAAATAATAATAATTAAAGCACAGACTCTCGCTCACCTAGTCATAATACAGCATAACATATTTTGAAGTAGTGATGGCTCAGTGGCGTTGGCTATGTACTGCCGCGTAGCAGTTCCCTGGTTCAAATCCCGCCACGAGCTTGAGATTCACCGCATGGTGGAAGGGCATTTTGCGAATTCCCACCTGGCTAGCGAACACCCTTAAGTAGAAAATCAGCACCTCACGGTATGTTCCGGCAGCTGTCCTGGAGAGCCAGTAATTCTAGGTTAAGCCTGTTAACACCTTCGAGCACAATTATTATTAAGTAACCGGGTAGGAGTCGCGTAATATTTACCGGATATTGCTCCGACCAGTTTCGAACTAATTTGAAGTTCTTCGTCTGGGAGTCACGACTGTGCACAGCGTCGAGCGCGGGCCTCAGCAAGTAAATCAGTCACGAAACAGATCGGGGCAATATCCGGTAAATATTACGCGAGTCCTAGCCGGTTACTAAATAATAATTAGGGACAAAACTCGCGAAAGTTTTTTAGCTCAAACCTTCGAACACATCATCACTTATCATCAGGTGAGATTGTGGTCAAAGGCTTACCTATCAGCAATAAAAAGAAACATATATTGCACATTTCTTTTTTGGGGTTCCGAACCCAAAGGATAAAAACGGAACCCTATTACTAAGACTCCACTGCCTGCCTGCCTGTCTATCATCTATGTCTGTCTGTCACCAGGCTGTATACCATGAACCGTGATAGCTAGACTGTTGAAATTTTCACTGATGCTGTGTTTGTGTTACCGCTATAACAACAAATATAAAAAATCCAGCCAAGTGCGAGACGGACTCGCACACGTTAAAACAAAAAAGGTTATAGGTGTCTAATAGTGTATCGGTAACGATACGGAACCCTTCGTGCGTGAGTCCGATTCGCAATTGGCTGATGTTTTATATTCCACAGAAACTAGGATCAAAGATAGAGAAGAATATTTGTACAATATTTGAAACGAAGTCACGAGTTCATTTTACATATAAAACAGACTGTGTTTCTGGCTACTAGTAAATATCGTAATAGATATTTAGAGATTTAAATTTCCACTTCTAATTCATAAGAGTTACTTTTAAATGTCAAAGAAGATGGAGAGACATGCATTTGTGCTGTTGTAACTTAGAGGATCTTCTAAATGTCAAAGAAGATGGAGAGACATGCATTTGTGCTGTTGTAACTTAGAGGATCTTCTAAATGTCAAAGAAGATGGAGAGACATGCATTTGTGCTGTTGTAACTTAGAGGATCTTCTAAATGTCAAAGAAGATGGAGAGACATGCATTTGTGCTGTTGTAACTTAGAGGATCTTCTAAATGTCAAAGAAGATGGAGAGACATGCATTTGTGCTGTTGTAACTTAGAGGATCTTCTAAATGTCAAAGAAGATGGAGAGACATGCATTTGTGCTGTTGTAACTTAGAGGATCTTCTAAATGTCAAAGAAGATGGAGAGACATGCATTTGTGCTGTTGTAACTTAGAGGATCTTCTAAATGTCAAAGAAGATGGAGAGACATGCATTTGTGCTGTTGTAACTTAGAGGATCTTCTAAATGTCAAAGAAGATGGAGAGACATGCATTTGTGCTGTTGTAACTTAGAGGATCTTCTAAATGTCAAAGAAGATGGAGAGACATGCATTTGTGCTGTTGTAACTTAGAGGATCTTCTAAATGTCAAAGAAGATGGAGAGACATGCATTTGTGCTGTTGTAACTTAGAGGATCTTCTAAATGTCAAAGAAGATGGAGAGACATGCATTTGTGCTGTTGTAACTTAGAGGATCTTCTAAATGTCAAAGAAGATGGAGAGACATGCATTTGTGCTGTTGTAACTTAGAGGATCTTCTAAATGTCAAAGAAGATGGAGAGACATGCATTTGTGCTGTTGTAACTTAGAGGATCTTCTAAATGTCAAAGAAGATGGAGAGACATGCATTTGTGCTGTTGTAACTTAGAGGATCTTCTAAATGTCAAAGAAGATGGAGAGACATGCATTTGTGCTGTTGTAACTTAGAGGATCTTCTAAATGTCAAAGAAGATGGAGAGACATGCATTTGTGCTGTTGTAACTTAGAGGATCTTCTAAATGTCAAAGAAGATGGAGAGACATGCATTTGTGCTGTTGTAACTTAGAGGATCTTCTAAATGTCAAAGAAGATGGAGAGACATGCATTTGTGCTGTTGTAACTTAGAGGATCTTCTAAATGTCAAAGAAGATGGAGAGACATGCATTTGTGCTGTTGTAACTTAGAGGATCTTCTAAATGTCAAAGAAGATGGAGAGACATGCATTTGTGCTGTTGTAACTTAGAGGATCTTCTAAATGTCAAAGAAGATGGAGAGACATGCATTTGTGCTGTTGTAACTTAGAGGATCTTCTAAATGTCAAAGAAGATGGAGAGACATGCATTTGTGCTGTTGTAACTTAGAGGATCTTCTAAATGTCAAAGAAGATGGAGAGACATGCATTTGTGCTGTTGTAACTTAGAGGATCTTCTAAATGTCAAAGAAGATGGAGAGACATGCATTTGTGCTGTTGTAACTTAGAGGATCTTCTAAATGTCAAAGAAGATGGAGAGACATGCATTTGTGCTGTTGTAACTTAGAGGATCTTCTAAATGTCAAAGAAGATGGAGAGACATGCATTTGTGCTGTTGTAACTTAGAGGATCTTCTAAATGTCAAAGAAGATGGAGAGACATGCATTTGTGCTGTTGTAACTTAGAGGATCTTCTAAATGTCAAAGAAGATGGAGAGACATGCATTTGTGCTGTTGTAACTTAGAGGATCTTCTAAATGTCAAAGAAGATGGAGAGACATGCATTTGTGCTGTTGTAACTTAGAGGATCTTCTAAATGTCAAAGAAGATGGAGAGACATGCATTTGTGCTGTTGTAACTTAGAGGATCTTCTAAATGTCAAAGAAGATGGAGAGACATGCATTTGTGCTGTTGTAACTTAGAGGATCTTCTAAATGTCAAAGAAGATGGAGAGACATGCATTTGTGCTGTTGTAACTTAGAGGATCTTCTAAATGTCAAAGAAGATGGAGAGACATGCATTTGTGCTGTTGTAACTTAGAGGATCTTCTAAATGTCAAAGAAGATGGAGAGACATGCATTTGTGCTGTTGTAACTTAGAGGATCTTCTAAATGTCAAAGAAGATGGAGAGACATGCATTTGTGCTGTTGTAACTTAGAGGATCTTCTAAATGTCAAAGAAGATGGAGAGACATGCATTTGTGCTGTTGTAACTTAGAGGATCTTCTAAATGTCAAAGAAGATGGAGAGACATGCATTTGTGCTGTTGTAACTTAGAGGATCTTCTAAATGTCAAAGAAGATGGAGAGACATGCATTTGTGCTGTTGTAACTTAGAGGATCTTCTAAATGTCAAAGAAGATGGAGAGACATGCATTTGTGCTGTTGTAACTTAGAGGATCTTCTAAATGTCAAAGAAGATGGAGAGACATGCATTTGTGCTGTTGTAACTTAGAGGATCTTCTAAATGTCAAAGAAGATGGAGAGACATGCATTTGTGCTGTTGTAACTTAGAGGATCTTCTAAATGTCAAAGAAGATGGAGAGACATGCATTTGTGCTGTTGTAACTTAGAGGATCTTCTAAATGTCAAAGAAGATGGAGAGACATGCATTTGTGCTGTTGTAACTTAGAGGATCTTCTAAATGTCAAAGAAGATGGAGAGACATGCATTTGTGCTGTTGTAACTTAGAGGATCTTCTAAATGTCAAAGAAGATGGAGAGACATGCATTTGTGCTGTTGTAACTTAGAGGATCTTCTAAATGTCAAAGAAGATGGAGAGACATGCATTTGTGCTGTTGTAACTTAGAGGATCTTCTAAATGTCAAAGAAGATGGAGAGACATGCATTTGTGCTGTTGTAACTTAGAGGATCTTCTAAATGTCAAAGAAGATGGAGAGACATGCATTTGTGCTGTTGTAACTTAGAGGATCTTCTAAATGTCAAAGAAGATGGAGAGACATGCATTTGTGCTGTTGTAACTTAGAGGATCTTCTAAATGTCAAAGAAGATGGAGAGACATGCATTTGTGCTGTTGTAACTTAGAGGATCTTCTAAATGTCAAAGAAGATGGAGAGACATGCATTTGTGCTGTTGTAACTTAGAGGATCTTCTAAATGTCAAAGAAGATGGAGAGACATGCATTTGTGCTGTTGTAACTTAGAGGATCTTCTAAATGTCAAAGAAGATGGAGAGACATGCATTTGTGCTGTTGTAACTTAGAGGATCTTCTAAATGTCAAAGAAGATGGAGAGACATGCATTTGTGCTGTTGTAACTTAGAGGATCTTCTAAATGTCAAAGAAGATGGAGAGACATGCATTTGTGCTGTTGTAACTTAGAGGATCTTCTAAATGTCAAAGAAGATGGAGAGACATGCATTTGTGCTGTTGTAACTTAGAGGATCTTCTAAATGTCAAAGAAGATGGAGAGACATGCATTTGTGCTGTTGTAACTTAGAGGATCTTCTAAATGTCAAAGAAGATGGAGAGACATGCATTTGTGCTGTTGTAACTTAGAGGATCTTCTAAATGTCAAAGAAGATGGAGAGACATGCATTTGTGCTGTTGTAACTTAGAGGATCTTCTAAATGTCAAAGAAGATGGAGAGACATGCATTTGTGCTGTTGTAACTTAGAGGATCTTCTAAATGTCAAAGAAGATGGAGAGACATGCATTTGTGCTGTTGTAACTTAGAGGATCTTCTAAATGTCAAAGAAGATGGAGAGACATGCATTTGTGCTGTTGTAACTTAGAGGATCTTCTAAATGTCAAAGAAGATGGAGAGACATGCATTTGTGCTGTTGTAACTTAGAGGATCTTCTAAATGTCAAAGAAGATGGAGAGACATGCATTTGTGCTGTTGTAACTTAGAGGATCTTCTAAATGTCAAAGAAGATGGAGAGACATGCATTTGTGCTGTTGTAACTTAGAGGATCTTCTAAATGTCAAAGAAGATGGAGAGACATGCATTTGTGCTGTTGTAACTTAGAGGATCTTCTAAATGTCAAAGAAGATGGAGAGACATGCATTTGTGCTGTTGTAACTTAGAGGATCTTCTAAATGTCAAAGAAGATGGAGAGACATGCATTTGTGCTGTTGTAACTTAGAGGATCTTCTAAATGTCAAAGAAGATGGAGAGACATGCATTTGTGCTGTTGTAACTTAGAGGATCTTCTAAATGTCAAAGAAGATGGAGAGACATGCATTTGTGCTGTTGTAACTTAGAGGATCTTCTAAATGTCAAAGAAGATGGAGAGACATGCATTTGTGCTGTTGTAACTTAGAGGATCTTCTAAATGTCAAAGAAGATGGAGAGACATGCATTTGTGCTGTTGTAACTTAGAGGATCTTCTAAATGTCAAAGAAGATGGAGAGACATGCATTTGTGCTGTTGTAACTTAGAGGATCTTCTAAATGTCAAAGAAGATGGAGAGACATGCATTTGTGCTGTTGTAACTTAGAGGATCTTCTAAATGTCAAAGAAGATGGAGAGACATGCATTTGTGCTGTTGTAACTTAGAGGATCTTCTAAATGTCAAAGAAGATGGAGAGACATGCATTTGTGCTGTTGTAACTTAGAGGATCTTCTAAATGTCAAAGAAGATGGAGAGACATGCATTTGTGCTGTTGTAACTTAGAGGATCTTCTAAATGTCAAAGAAGATGGAGAGACATGCATTTGTGCTGTTGTAACTTAGAGGATCTTCTAAATGTCAAAGAAGATGGAGAGACATGCATTTGTGCTGTTGTAACTTAGAGGATCTTCTAAATGTCAAAGAAGATGGAGAGACATGCATTTGTGCTGTTGTAACTTAGAGGATCTTCTAAATGTCAAAGAAGATGGAGAGACATGCATTTGTGCTGTTGTAACTTAGAGGATCTTCTAAATGTCAAAGAAGATGGAGAGACATGCATTTGTGCTGTTGTAACTTAGAGGATCTTCTAAATGTCAAAGAAGATGGAGAGACATGCATTTGTGCTGTTGTAACTTAGAGGATCTTCTAAATGTCAAAGAAGATGGAGAGACATGCATTTGTGCTGTTGTAACTTAGAGGATCTTCTAAATGTCAAAGAAGATGGAGAGACATGCATTTGTGCTGTTGTAACTTAGAGGATCTTCTAAATGTCAAAGAAGATGGAGAGACATGCATTTGTGCTGTTGTAACTTAGAGGATCTTCTAAATGTCAAAGAAGATGGAGAGACATGCATTTGTGCTGTTGTAACTTAGAGGATCTTCTAAATGTCAAAGAAGATGGAGAGACATGCATTTGTGCTGTTGTAACTTAGAGGATCTTCTAAATGTCAAAGAAGATGGAGAGACATGCATTTGTGCTGTTGTAACTTAGAGGATCTTCTAAATGTCAAAGAAGATGGAGAGACATGCATTTGTGCTGTTGTAACTTAGAGGATCTTCTAAATGTCAAAGAAGATGGAGAGACATGCATTTGTGCTGTTGTAACTTAGAGGATCTTCTAAATGTCAAAGAAGATGGAGAGACATGCATTTGTGCTGTTGTAACTTAGAGGATCTTCTAAATGTCAAAGAAGATGGAGAGACATGCATTTGTGCTGTTGTAACTTAGAGGATCTTCTAAATGTCAAAGAAGATGGAGAGACATGCATTTGTGCTGTTGTAACTTAGAGGATCTTCTAAATGTCAAAGAAGATGGAGAGACATGCATTTGTGCTGTTGTAACTTAGAGGATCTTCTAAATGTCAAAGAAGATGGAGAGACATGCATTTGTGCTGTTGTAACTTAGAGGATCTTCTAAATGTCAAAGAAGATGGAGAGACATGCATTTGTGCTGTTGTAACTTAGAGGATCTTCTAAATGTCAAAGAAGATGGAGAGACATGCATTTGTGCTGTTGTAACTTAGAGGATCTTCTAAATGTCAAAGAAGATGGAGAGACATGCATTTGTGCTGTTGTAACTTAGAGGATCTTCTAAATGTCAAAGAAGATGGAGAGACATGCATTTGTGCTGTTGTAACTTAGAGGATCTTCTAAATGTCAAAGAAGATGGAGAGACATGCATTTGTGCTGTTGTAACTTAGAGGATCTTCTAAATGTCAAAGAAGATGGAGAGACATGCATTTGTGCTGTTGTAACTTAGAGGATCTTCTAAATGTCAAAGAAGATGGAGAGACATGCATTTGTGCTGTTGTAACTTAGAGGATCTTCTAAATGTCAAAGAAGATGGAGAGACATGCATTTGTGCTGTTGTAACTTAGAGGATCTTCTAAATGTCAAAGAAGATGGAGAGACATGCATTTGTGCTGTTGTAACTTAGAGGATCTTCTAAATGTCAAAGAAGATGGAGAGACATGCATTTGTGCTGTTGTAACTTAGAGGATCTTCTAAATGTCAAAGAAGATGGAGAGACATGCATTTGTGCTGTTGTAACTTAGAGGATCTTCTAAATGTCAAAGAAGATGGAGAGACATGCATTTGTGCTGTTGTAACTTAGAGGATCTTCTAAATGTCAAAGAAGATGGAGAGACATGCATTTGTGCTGTTGTAACTTAGAGGATCTTCTAAATGTCAAAGAAGATGGAGAGACATGCATTTGTGCTGTTGTAACTTAGAGGATCTTCTAAATGTCAAAGAAGATGGAGAGACATGCATTTGTGCTGTTGTAACTTAGAGGATCTTCTAAATGTCAAAGAAGATGGAGAGACATGCATTTGTGCTGTTGTAACTTAGAGGATCTTCTAAATGTCAAAGAAGATGGAGAGACATGCATTTGTGCTGTTGTAACTTAGAGGATCTTCTAAATGTCAAAGAAGATGGAGAGACATGCATTTGTGCTGTTGTAACTTAGAGGATCTTCTAAATGTCAAAGAAGATGGAGAGACATGCATTTGTGCTGTTGTAACTTAGAGGATCTTCTAAATGTCAAAGAAGATGGAGAGACATGCATTTGTGCTGTTGTAACTTAGAGGATCTTCTAAATGTCAAAGAAGATGGAGAGACATGCATTTGTGCTGTTGTAACTTAGAGGATCTTCTAAATGTCAAAGAAGATGGAGAGACATGCATTTGTGCTGTTGTAACTTAGAGGATCTTCTAAATGTCAAAGAAGATGGAGAGACATGCATTTGTGCTGTTGTAACTTAGAGGATCTTCTAAATGTCAAAGAAGATGGAGAGACATGCATTTGTGCTGTTGTAACTTAGAGGATCTTCTAAATGTCAAAGAAGATGGAGAGACATGCATTTGTGCTGTTGTAACTTAGAGGATCTTCTAAATGTCAAAGAAGATGGAGAGACATGCATTTGTGCTGTTGTAACTTAGAGGATCTTCTAAATGTCAAAGAAGATGGAGAGACATGCATTTGTGCTGTTGTAACTTAGAGGATCTTCTAAATGTCAAAGAAGATGGAGAGACATGCATTTGTGCTGTTGTAACTTAGAGGATCTTCTAAATGTCAAAGAAGATGGAGAGACATGCATTTGTGCTGTTGTAACTTAGAGGATCTTCTAAATGTCAAAGAAGATGGAGAGACATGCATTTGTGCTGTTGTAACTTAGAGGATCTTCTAAATGTCAAAGAAGATGGAGAGACATGCATTTGTGCTGTTGTAACTTAGAGGATCTTCTAAATGTCAAAGAAGATGGAGAGACATGCATTTGTGCTGTTGTAACTTAGAGGATCTTCTAAATGTCAAAGAAGATGGAGAGACATGCATTTGTGCTGTTGTAACTTAGAGGATCTTCTAAATGTCAAAGAAGATGGAGAGACATGCATTTGTGCTGTTGTAACTTAGAGGATCTTCTAAATGTCAAAGAAGATGGAGAGACATGCATTTGTGCTGTTGTAACTTAGAGGATCTTCTAAATGTCAAAGAAGATGGAGAGACATGCATTTGTGCTGTTGTAACTTAGAGGATCTTCTAAATGTCAAAGAAGATGGAGAGACATGCATTTGTGCTGTTGTAACTTAGAGGATCTTCTAAATGTCAAAGAAGATGGAGAGACATGCATTTGTGCTGTTGTAACTTAGAGGATCTTCTAAATGTCAAAGAAGATGGAGAGACATGCATTTGTGCTGTTGTAACTTAGAGGATCTTCTAAATGTCAAAGAAGATGGAGAGACATGCATTTGTGCTGTTGTAACTTAGAGGATCTTCTAAATGTCAAAGAAGATGGAGAGACATGCATTTGTGCTGTTGTAACTTAGAGGATCTTCTAAATGTCAAAGAAGATGGAGAGACATGCATTTGTGCTGTTGTAACTTAGAGGATCTTCTAAATGTCAAAGAAGATGGAGAGACATGCATTTGTGCTGTTGTAACTTAGAGGATCTTCTAAATGTCAAAGAAGATGGAGAGACATGCATTTGTGCTGTTGTAACTTAGAGGATCTTCTAAATGTCAAAGAAGATGGAGAGACATGCATTTGTGCTGTTGTAACTTAGAGGATCTTCTAAATGTCAAAGAAGATGGAGAGACATGCATTTGTGCTGTTGTAACTTAGAGGATCTTCTAAATGTCAAAGAAGATGGAGAGACATGCATTTGTGCTGTTGTAACTTAGAGGATCTTCTAAATGTCAAAGAAGATGGAGAGACATGCATTTGTGCTGTTGTAACTTAGAGGATCTTCTAAATGTCAAAGAAGATGGAGAGACATGCATTTGTGCTGTTGTAACTTAGAGGATCTTCTAAATGTCAAAGAAGATGGAGAGACATGCATTTGTGCTGTTGTAACTTAGAGGATCTTCTAAATGTCAAAGAAGATGGAGAGACATGCATTTGTGCTGTTGTAACTTAGAGGATCTTCTAAATGTCAAAGAAGATGGAGAGACATGCATTTGTGCTGTTGTAACTTAGAGGATCTTCTAAATGTCAAAGAAGATGGAGAGACATGCATTTGTGCTGTTGTAACTTAGAGGATCTTCTAAATGTCAAAGAAGATGGAGAGACATGCATTTGTGCTGTTGTAACTTAGAGGATCTTCTAAATGTCAAAGAAGATGGAGAGACATGCATTTGTGCTGTTGTAACTTAGAGGATCTTCTAAATGTCAAAGAAGATGGAGAGACATGCATTTGTGCTGTTGTAACTTAGAGGATCTTCTAAATGTCAAAGAAGATGGAGAGACATGCATTTGTGCTGTTGTAACTTAGAGGATCTTCTAAATGTCAAAGAAGATGGAGAGACATGCATTTGTGCTGTTGTAACTTAGAGGATCTTCTAAATGTCAAAGAAGATGGAGAGACATGCATTTGTGCTGTTGTAACTTAGAGGATCTTCTAAATGTCAAAGAAGATGGAGAGACATGCATTTGTGCTGTTGTAACTTAGAGGATCTTCTAAATGTCAAAGAAGATGGAGAGACATGCATTTGTGCTGTTGTAACTTAGAGGATCTTCTAAATGTCAAAGAAGATGGAGAGACATGCATTTGTGCTGTTGTAACTTAGAGGATCTTCTAAATGTCAAAGAAGATGGAGAGACATGCATTTGTGCTGTTGTAACTTAGAGGATCTTCTAAATGTCAAAGAAGATGGAGAGACATGCATTTGTGCTGTTGTAACTTAGAGGATCTTCTAAATGTCAAAGAAGATGGAGAGACATGCATTTGTGCTGTTGTAACTTAGAGGATCTTCTAAATGTCAAAGAAGATGGAGAGACATGCATTTGTGCTGTTGTAACTTAGAGGATCTTCTAAATGTCAAAGAAGATGGAGAGACATGCATTTGTGCTGTTGTAACTTAGAGGATCTTCTAAATGTCAAAGAAGATGGAGAGACATGCATTTGTGCTGTTGTAACTTAGAGGATCTTCTAAATGTCAAAGAAGATGGAGAGACATGCATTTGTGCTGTTGTAACTTAGAGGATCTTCTAAATGTCAAAGAAGATGGAGAGACATGCATTTGTGCTGTTGTAACTTAGAGGATCTTCTAAATGTCAAAGAAGATGGAGAGACATGCATTTGTGCTGTTGTAACTTAGAGGATCTTCTAAATGTCAAAGAAGATGGAGAGACATGCATTTGTGCTGTTGTAACTTAGAGGATCTTCTAAATGTCAAAGAAGATGGAGAGACATGCATTTGTGCTGTTGTAACTTAGAGGATCTTCTAAATGTCAAAGAAGATGGAGAGACATGCATTTGTGCTGTTGTAACTTAGAGGATCTTCTAAATGTCAAAGAAGATGGAGAGACATGCATTTGTGCTGTTGTAACTTAGAGGATCTTCTAAATGTCAAAGAAGATGGAGAGACATGCATTTGTGCTGTTGTAACTTAGAGGATCTTCTAAATGTCAAAGAAGATGGAGAGACATGCATTTGTGCTGTTGTAACTTAGAGGATCTTCTAAATGTCAAAGAAGATGGAGAGACATGCATTTGTGCTGTTGTAACTTAGAGGATCTTCTAAATGTCAAAGAAGATGGAGAGACATGCATTTGTGCTGTTGTAACTTAGAGGATCTTCTAAATGTCAAAGAAGATGGAGAGACATGCATTTGTGCTGTTGTAACTTAGAGGATCTTCTAAATGTCAAAGAAGATGGAGAGACATGCATTTGTGCTGTTGTAACTTAGAGGATCTTCTAAATGTCAAAGAAGATGGAGAGACATGCATTTGTGCTGTTGTAACTTAGAGGATCTTCTAAATGTCAAAGAAGATGGAGAGACATGCATTTGTGCTGTTGTAACTTAGAGGATCTTCTAAATGTCAAAGAAGATGGAGAGACATGCATTTGTGCTGTTGTAACTTAGAGGATCTTCTAAATGTCAAAGAAGATGGAGAGACATGCATTTGTGCTGTTGTAACTTAGAGGATCTTCTAAATGTCAAAGAAGATGGAGAGACATGCATTTGTGCTGTTGTAACTTAGAGGATCTTCTAAATGTCAAAGAAGATGGAGAGACATGCATTTGTGCTGTTGTAACTTAGAGGATCTTCTAAATGTCAAAGAAGATGGAGAGACATGCATTTGTGCTGTTGTAACTTAGAGGATCTTCTAAATGTCAAAGAAGATGGAGAGACATGCATTTGTGCTGTTGTAACTTAGAGGATCTTCTAAATGTCAAAGAAGATGGAGAGACATGCATTTGTGCTGTTGTAACTTAGAGGATCTTCTAAATGTCAAAGAAGATGGAGAGACATGCATTTGTGCTGTTGTAACTTAGAGGATCTTCTAAATGTCAAAGAAGATGGAGAGACATGCATTTGTGCTGTTGTAACTTAGAGGATCTTCTAAATGTCAAAGAAGATGGAGAGACATGCATTTGTGCTGTTGTAACTTAGAGGATCTTCTAAATGTCAAAGAAGATGGAGAGACATGCATTTGTGCTGTTGTAACTTAGAGGATCTTCTAAAAAAAACATATATTATGCACGTGGAATATTCTAGAATACACTACGTGAAAACCAGCTTATAAAAAAACTGGTTGATGGAAAATGAAGTTTTATTTCCATTATTTTTTTTAATTTAGTTTCCTTAACTAAAATATTATAAACTATACTCTTGATCGATTTTAAATAATAATAATTACACAATAATTTAGAATCTAAAAAGTATTAACTTGTTTCTATATTATATTCACCTTTCAACTGAAACAACAATAAGTTAAATCCCGAAATTAAACCAAACAATATCGACCGGTAATTTTAATAAAATTGCAACTCTAAAATTATCTTTTATGGTAGCTTGACTAATAAAGATATGTTTTAAAGTTACGATAAAGAAAAGATTAAAGTACCTTAAGACGCTGTCAAATGCTAAATTTTTGTCACTATCGGATTGCGTTGTAGTGAAAGAGAGACAGCGATGGTAAAATCGCGATCAGTTTAGGTAAAATCCGAAAGAAAGCTTGATAACACAAAACTAGAAACCTAAATCGAAAATGTAACTTTTCTTGTCTCTCTTGATAAAGTTTTGCTATTTTATTAATATAGTTTCATACACATTCGTTCGTAAATAATTAAGATATTTACGTTAGAAGCTTTATTTAGAGTCAACTTTGCTATTTTATTATATTGAGAAAAATTTTAGGAAACGTGTTTCGGCCTTTTCTTGGCCTTAGATAATGTGATCAAGATTAACATATAATTTTCTTACTGCTACAAACTAAATACATTTTGCTAAAAATATGTTAAAGTAAAGCTATTTAGCACTTGTCAGCGCCTTAATGATGAAAGTTGTGACTTCATAAAATATTAGAAATGAATGTGATGATCCTAGAACGAAGATTAACGTAACAATTTTATTTATATCGAAGATATCACAGGTTTTTTGAAGGGAAAAATATAACAATTTTATTTTGGTTATAGAGAAAAATATTGTTATTGTAAATATATTTACGGAGATTTAATAAACTCCTGAAAGTGTATAGTTATTTACCGACTTAAAAAGAAGGAGGAGGTAAGAACTCCGTTTTTTTTATTTATTGTCCAAAATTTTTACAATACAAAAATTTTACTTAAAATTAGAGACTGCATAAGCCCGAAGGGCTTATGAGCAGTCAAGGAGGACGGTAACTTATAAATTATAATCTTAGATTATTGATGGGTCTCCGCTCGCGCTCCGACTAGATACCGCGCTACCTGAAAACAATAGATCCGTAAATGCGGCAACTCGAAGGCAATTAAATAAGATTTTAATTAGTTGAAGGCCTCATTTTTAACAGTTATTTTATTATTTACATCTCTTAACTAATATTTAAATAATATGATTAAAAATAATTATAATTATATGTAGGTTTTAGCGTACATTGTTTGAAAGATAAAGGTTAATGAAATGCGAAACTGGCTCGGGTACGCCGACTTCGGCGTAGTATTAGTTGCCGCATTTTACAAAGACACCGGCGGTATCTAGTCGGAGCGCGCGCGGAGACCCATCAATAATCTAAGATTATAATATTAAAATAAGAAATTACTTACATAAGAAATAACTATTTAAAGTATATACTCAGTGTTATTTAATTACATCAGTTTCTTTTTTAGTATTTTGAAAGGGCGTGGAGTGTGGAGGTAGGTATATGTCTTTAGGTAAAGTGTTAATTAATTTAGGTAGAGAATAGAGTTACACTCGAATAATTGATAAGTATGTTCCTATCTTGATGATATAGTAATTGACAGTGAATGACAATCGATCCCATATGTAGCAAGGGACATTACATATTTTTTTTTACTAAAAAATGGAACCAACTTCAACCCTCAAATGTGTGAAATAACTTGTCGAAGTTAGTGCCTTGCGCACAATATCGTGATAACAGGTACTTTTGAACCATCATGGTACCCTTCAACAAGTTATTTCACACATTTGAGTGTTGAAGTCGGTTCCAATTTTTTGGTATTTTTTTTTATACAATCACACATAAAAACAGTACACAGAATCTTGTTTTGATTATAGTAGTTCATTCGAGACGAGGACTAACACGATTCTGCCTCATAATTAATTTTTGCTACACTAACAAGGGCAATTTGCTTTTATGTACGGTGTACTTTTAAGTACTATAGGCATGAGTTTTCAACATAATATGTAGTCATAAGCAGTCTGAAATGTTAGTCTTGGCTTCCATAGTGAAAGAAACTTTATCGGCGACAAACGTGCTTGGATTTATTCTGTCTGGATGTGCTGGCAAACGGCCCAGTTGTGGCATTTGGTTTCCGCCTTTTAGGCGCCTGGCATAGGAGATACATAGTTGATTGCAATTGCAGCACTGCACGGAGCAGTACATCGTGTGTATCATGAGTCATTTTAAAATTTCATAGAAACATCTAATACGTAAAAAAGTATGTTCTAAACTCCAATAAAAATATGAAATCCCATATAAATTTTTAATACAATAAAGAACCACAGAATTATGTTTGTTGTCCAGGATTATTTTTGTGAAAAGCAGTCAAGTGTGAATAGAGCTCACGCACTATGGGTTTCGAGTATAATTATTTTTTCGTATTTCTCAAACAAAATGTGTTCATTTATTTCAATTCGGGATCCTTATCCGACTTACCGATTTTTAAGCTAATTAACATTATTATTATTATTTTTAATACATAAGTTTTGGTTTTAGCTCTGAGTAATATGAGCGATAACATATTGTCAATATTTTCTTGTTGTAAAAAGTGAAGACATATAATGTAGGTACCTACCTACAGCACATCAGTGTGATATGAGTAGGAAGAGAAGAAACCTGTTTACTCTTCTGTACTCTCAGAGCAAATAAGTAAGATAGTTTGTCAGAGACTATACCTACTGTGTACTGAAGTAGACTTCCAAGAACAGTGTAGGTATACTACTGACTTTAAGGTCAACCTAATTTATTGTTATCTAAAAAATAAATTAGGTGGTAAAAAGGAAACTATGTTGTATCCTCGCATGTTCAATTGTTTACATATTGGAACATTTCAAATAGTTAGAAGTCCGTCTCGTAAATCTGAATTTCAAATACTTACAATATTTGTTTATGGGTTAACGTTCTACACATAAATTGTGTAGCAAAATTTCAGCTTTGTCACTCATACCATCTACAAACTATGAAGATCCGCTACATATGGATGCATAGACCTGCAGTGGAAGGTCATAATTATATACTAGGACCTATGACTGCCTTTTGCCCTTAGGATATTTAACATTTGGAATCTTATTGAGATTTAAACGAGACTAATTGTAGAGATATCTCTAGTCTATCAAACAAAATACGAGGAGCTGGACTCAGTCTCGAAGTCATCAACATCGTATTATTGAGTAAAAAGATATATGTAGTACGTATGTACCTAATGCATTAAATTACGCGTTGACTTGATGGATAACCTCCTCCGTTCAATAAACAGGTCAAAAGTAGAATCGAAATTAAAAAAATACTACTAAAATGATCCAACACGTTTAACCAGCCTGCATCCGCGGTCAAGTTTAAAAAATATGCGTCCTTATTTGTTTATAAGCCATTCACACCACTAGATATGCAATGCAAGTGTAGCGACCACGACATAAATAAAGATTTAAAAACAAAAAGGAAAAAAACGAATAATAAATTGAGCGCCATCTTACTCGCCACCCCGCTTGCAGCTTGTCTTGAACATATTAATTATTGGTTCGTACCAGAGTCGATATAGACATAGGTACCTAGTAGATATTTTACGTATGTACCTACCTACATAGTATTTTGTGATCGTTATGGCTCTCATAAAAGCAGTAGCCCTAATTTACTGAGACAAATAATTGTTATGTTCCCTAACAAAAATAAAAACCAATGATGTGTATTAAAAATAATACAATATAACTATTATACGCAAAAATAATATACCGACCATGTACATTTATGGCCTACCAAAATGTACTAAACAATATGGAAAAATAATAAAAAATAATTGAACACCACACAACAGCAAACGCAAAAATAATAAAAGAAAAGTATGAATGAAATTACTATTTACCATGGCCAGAACAGTTTACCTAGTACGTACGTATTTAGGTACCTACATCATTTGGTTAGATTCTCATCGGTAAGAAAGTAGGAAGAAAGACAGGCATTATTATTCTACATAATAAAAAATTAAAACTATATGAGAAACTTATTAAATATTTTATTTACACCATACAGATTGGTTGATTAGATACATAACGATACAGAGAACTTATCTTTTTTTAGTATAAATTTGCACCTATTCCAAAGAAACGGGTAGGCACCAAATATAAAGCACAAAAATATAACATAATATACCTAACAAAATCAGTCTTACAAATGCCAAAAAAATTAAAACACTCAGTTGCTGTGCTCCGCTGCAGCTTCATCGGTTTTATTTAGCGGTGGCTCCGTCGATAGTTGTTTTTTGATTGGCCCAGTTTGAGTGATAGGTATTATTTTTTCTCCAATTGACGGCAATGGGAGGACTTTTGGCGCGAAAACAGTCAGTACCCCATCCGAAGACAAGTTTGACTGTACCGTATCTGGTAAACATCCTTTAGGTAGCAAATATCTTCTGACAAAGCGCCGCGACACGTATCCATGATCATCCTGCTTCTCTTCGTGATTGCCTTCCACCATCACCTGCCCGTCCACCACCTTCACGCTGATCTCTTCAGGGGAGAAATGTTGCACGTCGATGCTCACTTGGAACTTCTCGTCGTCTGCAGTAATGGAAAGATCGTTTACGGCAAGCTGGTTCAACTGTTTAGACAGCTGCTCCAAAGGTCTTTTAATTCCATAATGACGTTTCAACGATGGTTTCTGGAACGGCGGCGTAGGGAAAAAATCACTAGATGTCAAGAGCGGTGATGGAAAGAATCCCGGTCTCAATAATTCACGCTCCATAAGCCGGAAAGGCCGCTCGATGTCGGAAAAATATGGCAGCAACGACATTTTTAACTTTATTCCCTTTAGACTTTAGCACGGTAAACTGAATTGTTTCACGGGCGCTTTCGAACTGAGATATCAACGTATTTCTCTGTGTCTCAATGTGAACTGTCTGGATTTGCGAGAGTTTCCCGTATTTATACTTTGTTGGCGACAGCGCCACCTGCGAGCAGTGACGTGAACATTCAAGATGTTACTAGAACATTGTTCGAGAAAAAGTTTTGGCGAGTATTTTCTAGAACAATCAAACGCATAAACAAGCGCCACCTATGGTCGGGTAGCAATAGAATTCAACTTTAATTTAGCGCCATCTATCGTCGAATAGCAGTACTAGTAATAAATTATGTGCACGAGATTCTCAATGCAGTTGAAAATAAAAAATTAATTAGGTGCCGCTATTATCAAATTTATAAGATTATTAAATTGTTATCTGCTAAGCTTAACTTGGTAGGTATTTCGTTTTATTTGTTGTGCAAAACGTATGTTCCGGATGTATAAAATACATATTATAATTTAACTATCTATAAACGTTTTCAAACGGGTTAACCTCTGGGCCCAGCTATCTTAAGCCATCCAGACAATTATACAACGTCTCCAATCAAAATCCTTCCGTATTTTGATGCCGAAACTGGCGAGTAGGTACTGATTATTTTCGTCTTATATGCCTAGAACAATTTTCTTCCAAATGTGTACTTTTTGTTTGCGATGTATTGATAAATTTTCAATTGTCTTGCATCTAATGCAACATCTAGTATAAAATTGGTAGAAGAACTTTTGCTTTGTTTTTTTGGGTCCACCTTTTGTGGAAGAACAAATTAAAAAGTTTAGATTTGCCTCTATAGCAGATTATTCAAACGCTCATATGGTTTCACTATTATATTTTGCTGAGAATTATTTTTTTAAGTATATATTTTATTTTTATTCAATTAGTACCACACAAACACGATACGAATATGATATAAGTATGATTACTTATACAAATAAATGATTAAATTTTGCACGTCATATATAATGATAATATTTAAATCTCACTTATCTATAAATGTCCGAATTGGGGTGCATATGATGCTACAGAAGTAAAGTATAACAATTAACATGAAACATTACCAATAATTAAAATATAAAATTTCAAATAAGTACTATATTAAAAATACACAATGAAAAACTTTTGTCATTGAAAATACATGTCTATCAATTTAAATAATTGGGTGATAATACTTATATTTAGACATCGAGAAACTAAGTACTTATTTAGATTTCTGCTAAGACATTTTCCCTTTTTGTTCGTTAATATACATATAATTTGAGCTGTTGTCAGCTGTGTAAATATAGTGCGCTTCTTTAAAGTTTAACCTTAGTGTCGGAATTTTGTTGGTAGGCATCGGGATAGGCAAAATATCTTATGTGGCATTGCCAGCTATTTTATCTTCCGTACACGGTACATATCTATACTTATAATAAAACTGTAACAGATCCAATTTTGTAAATCAAATATTTAAAAAAAAATGAGAGCACTCTGTAGCTGACACTCATGCCAAAAATGACTTTTTTTTTATTTTTGTCTATCTGTCTGTATCGGGGCCGCGCATCACTCCAAAACTACTGAATGGAATTCAATGATGCTTAACACGATTTGAGTTCATACTACGATGAAGGTTATTGTATATTTTTTATCTCGAAATTCAGGACGGTTCCCTCGGGAAAGGGGAAGAAAGATAAAACTCTAAAATCTGGAACATCCGCCACAGTGTTTTTTACCATCTATTTTTTGGCGGATACATTTTGGAGACTGTGTAATGGAAATGCACAATCTATATATATTTTCGTTCTACCGCCAAACAAGGAGAAGCTCGGCAAAAAGACGCAGTTTTATAATCGAACTTCCAAAGAAACGCACAAAGTACTTTGCTTCAACATTTATTGTGCGAACCGTGAAGGAACTCTCTAAGTTACTTAACTGTGGTCTTCTGGAAAATACAGCCAGGGAGTTTTCAAACCCAAACTAAAAAGCTCCTTTCTGAGCTATGCTTTACTAGGAGTGCTTCACCGCAGACCCACAGCGTTACTTCATATAAACAGTGCTCAAATGTGAATAATTAGTTTGCAGGTACCTACGGCAATCGCGACCAAAGTAGCAGGTTCAGCTAGTCTATATCTATATCTTTACTTATAATAAAAGTGTAACCGACCAGATTTGGTATACGGTAAATATTTTGAAAAAAAATATTGAGAGCAATCTGCAGCTGAAACTGATGCCAAAAGCGTATTTTATTAAATTTTTGTCTGTCTGTATCCCGGCCGCGCATCACTCAAAAACTAATTAATGGAATTCAATGAAACGACGACAATAACGATTTGATTTGATTTGATTTTTTTTATGTTATTGTGACGTAACAAGCCCGAGGCCCACCTGATGTTAAGTGGATTAACCTCTGCCTATAACAGACGCATTTCGTCAACGACGAATTGCACTGTGCCCGTCACACTGAGACGTCCAGTTGTTAGGTCTCATTAGCCTGTAATTTTTCTGGCTCTCAAGGACTGCTGCCGGAACACACCGTTAGGTGCTTGGCGACAGATTTTCTACTTGAGGGTGGTCGCTAGCCAGGCGGGCATTCGCAAAATGCCCTTCCACCATGCGGTGAAGCTCAAGCACTGGGCGGGATTCGAACCATGGACCTGCTGCGCGGCAGTCCATAGCCAATGCCACTGAGCTATCACTGCTTAACATCAGGTGGGCCTCGAGCTTGTTTCGTCAAAATAACATAAAACACCATATTCGAACCCATTTATTTAAGAGTAGCAACACTGCTTTCCCCTGATTGGTCATTTTATATATCTGTCCCTCTCCCACACACCCTGTCTCTTTTTATATCCCCTCCAGCAGACAGTTCAGCGCTCGAATATTTCGGGCGTTCGTGGAGTCACTGTTTCAAATTAAATTTTGGCGCTTATTATTGGCAAATTGCACCAGGTGGAGTATAAACTTAGGCATCGAATAAGGTAAGTTGTGTTTTATTGGTAGGTAAAACGCTGTCATTATACCACTGTACCGCTATTCGAAGCCTTTCATTTGAGACATGTCTGATATCGCGTAGTGGAGGGTACGCCAATCACAATGTGATGTATACTTGAAGTTCCGTTGCATAAACAACTATAATAATCGCTAGTACAGTCCCACCAACTTATCTGTTCAGGCGGCAGAAAAAAGAACTACAACATTCCTTCAAATTGTGACAGTTTGTAGTTGATTTCCTTGACCAGCAGTGCCCTCGCGAACTGCACAGTTTTTTTTTTACCGGCGGTATGCCTTTATTAACCAAATACTACAAACTATATACAACACTAGGTACAGCTATTGCTATATTATACTATATACAACACTACAATAAAAGCATTTGGACTCATAGGCAGTCCAGCCTAACTCTAGCCCACTATCAGTTGGCAGCGTGCCCAGCATGCTGGCAGCATTGCCCCGTTGAATTGCAATGCTTATTCTTTGAGCCAAATAGGTGCCAGCATTTTGATCACGCGTCGCATCGACCAAGCGCTCAGATAGATTTTGGAAAATACTATAAGCTCCCGGTCCCCACGGACCCAACGTCTCTACCAAACGGCTCAAATATTTAACCCATACCGAGGTTAGCATATTTGCGCCGCTTGAGTCGCTCCGCCGAAGTAGCCGCGGCGCCAGCCCTCACGTTGGTTTCAGAAAGATGTGACGGCGCTAAAGTGTCCACGCATGTAGCGTCCCACAGTAAGGGCCGTCCTAACTTCCATGGAACCAGAGTCATGCCGTCAGGTCTTTTACCATCGTCACGCATCAGACCGTTCGGTTTGAGAACAGCTCGAACATTGGCGCTGGTAAAAGCCCGGCGAATGATATCGTTAAGGCTGGCGTGGCGGGAAATTCGACCAGCACTTCGAGAGCAGGAGAGGCCATGGTGACCGAGTTGGTCAACTGCAGTACCACACTGGCAGTGATGTGCAACACAACACCTTGCACCCAAGCGTAAGCTAATAGCGAGACGAAAAAAAAAAAAAAACTTAACTGCACAGTTAAGTTGGTGGTACTATAAGTTGTTCGAGTGCCAAATATAAAATAGCTACGAGTGGAATATTATGTTGCCATCATTATTCATGATAGTCAAGTAAGAGTAAATTTCAAACTGCTGGAGGTAGAATTACTTGGTAACGGGTGGCGCAAAAGTAATGACCCTATTTGGTTCAGCTATAACATTTTTTCTAAATTAGAAAACTAGATTTAGATTTTTTTAAATGTATATTTGTGCCATTAAATTTCGTACCATTAGGATTTAAAGATGATGTCTTTTAAATGGTGACCTCCAGAGTTGATACACATTTGAGCCCTATTTATGACATTTTGCATAACTTGCCGTAACACTTCCTGCGATATGTTCGTTATTTCTTGACGAATGTTTTCTTTTAGAGCTGCGAGAGTCTGTGGCTTGTTCACATACACCCGAGATTTCAAAAAACCCCAAAGAAAGAAGTCTGGACTGGTCAGATCGGGTGATCTTGCAGGCCAAGGCAAATCGCCAAAACGAGAGATAACTCGGCCTGGAAAAGCGTCCCTCACTAAGTCCATAGTGTCGCGCGCTGTGTGTGCCGTAGCGCCGTCTTGTTGAAACCAGATGTGCTCCAGCCCCAATTCGTCCAAACTGGGTATCAAAAACTCACGTAACATGGTTCTGTAGCGTTCTCCAGTGACAGTTATCGTATTGCCTCCAGCGTCTTCGAAAAAATAGGGTCCGATCACTCTGTCAACACAGATGCCACACCATACAGTAACTTTTAGTGGGTGTAGAGGTGTTTCTTGAATAATGCGCGGATTATCAGTGCCCCAGAACCGAGTATTCTGCTTATTGACATGCCCTGAGAGATGGAAATGCGCTTCGTTACTCATAACCAATTTTAAAGGAAAATCATCCTCTTCAAGGTTGAGGTTTATGACGCGCTGGCAGTAATCTAGACGAGCTCGGTGGTCAGCAGGCAGCAGCTGATGAGTCATTTGAGTTTTATACGGGAACATCTTTAAGTCTTTCACCAAAATACGCTGCAGGGTCCGTCTGGAAATGCCCAATTGCGTGGCACGTCGCCTCGTTGATGTTTCTGGACACTCTTCCACATCTTCGCGCACAGCATCGATATTTTCAGCTGAACGGCCTGTTCTTGGTCTCCCAGACTTAGGTCTATCCAATGTTGAGCCAGTTGCTTCAAGGCGTGTGGCAAAGCGTCGAATTGTGCGACCAATCGGTGCCGGACGGTGGGGAAATCGTCGACGAAATTCACGTTGTGTTCTTATCACTGATGAATTATTCCGTAAGAACATTGACACAATTATTCCACGTTCTTGGGGAGTAAAACGGTCCATGTTTATTTTCAGTGTATTTTACATTTGTTCACTACACAATTTTCAACAACAGAATGACAGAAAATGTCATATAAAAAAAAAAAAAGTATTTTCTTTAGTGCCAGTACTTTTGCGCCACCCAGTAGATAAAATTTAAACCGGTGTACTTAGGTTATCGTAAGGTTTTTGAAGCGTTCGTAGCGAAGTTTACTTAGCTGTTCTCAACCGATCAGCAAAGTTAAGCAACGTCACGCGCGGTCATTAGTTGGATGGGTGACCGCTAGTGACATTACTACTGAGCGTTTCCGTGCTGCGGAGGGCACGTTAAGCCGTCGGTCCCGGTTGTAGTCTTAGGATGGCCGTCGTTATAGCATGGTGGTAGGGCATTTCTGGGCCTCGGGGTGGACCCCCTCCAGCTCCAGCTAATTAGGTATGGGGGTGGGAACACCCATGCCAGACTGTAGTGCAATATTTGGGAGAACGCATCCACAAAATCTGCCAGTATGTTGCGTCCAGTGTCACTTACCTGGGTACAACATGAACTCGACTCGACGCAAATAGGTCTATAACCGGTACTCTCCCCTTCATGAACACTTCTCGATTAGGCTCGGTAGTAAATGCCAATCTGTGTAATGAGATCCGCGAGATAAATAATAATAATAATAAATCTTTATTGCCACAAGAAAATTACAATAACTGGTCTACTTCCACATTGCACCTTCCTGGCAAATGATGCAGAGACAGATGTACGCTTTGCTTTAGTAAATTGTAAACTTTGTATGTCAAAACTATCAGTGGCTTGGACTGAGTCCCTCCTTGATTCCTGAGTAAAGAATCTGTTTGTTTAGACTCCAAGTCCCGCTTTATCTTTTGTTGTCTAACTGTTCCCCATCGCAAACCTTAAGCATCGGTAGACAAGTAATGCGTTACTGCAGGACGATATAAAATCGAAATCTCTGAATAGTGGTTCTTCCAGCACGCTATATCTAACATGGCGCTCTCTGGGATTGGTTAAACTATCATCGGGCTTTTTACTAACAATCGATTGGAATGTGCTAGCAACCTTCGGAAGTGAAGTTGCCCTTGTGGAACTATTAAGATTGAGAAGCTCACGGAACCTATAAGACTTTGTAATTCTTATGAGTTGGGTTTATTTCGTGACACTGCCAGATCTAACTTTTCCTTCAAGGACTGTAGCTTTTGAGGCGGCAGACTTTTCGTGTTTGCACTCGTGTTCCATATTATTCCCAAGTACTGTATGAAGTATTGTGGCTCTAAAATTAATTTCTTGCAATTTATTTGCCAGCCCAGACATTCCAAAATGAGAATCGCCGTTCTCACTTATGTTTGGAGGATTTGTCTGTTCTGATTGGGTAATAAATAATCGTCCAAGTACACCAGGGTTCAAATGCCCCGATTTCTTGAGATCTGCGCTACCCAGTTGGTGAAAGTTGCGAAAATTTTGGGGTCCTCGTATCCACATACCCCAAATATTAAGTACCTATACCATACAAAAATAACATTTTCTAAATTTTTTTTAGTAGACCGAACAGTGAAATGTTAATATATTTTTTCTGAATTCCAGGTTCTTTGTTTTAAATCGAGTTTATTTGATGCAATCTACAGTCAACACATAAACTTCTTGATACCAATGCAATCCTCATCATAAAGGCTTCACAAGAAAATGAAAAAAATAAATTCTTTAAAAAAAAAAAAAGAGTTGAATAAATGACGAAAATTGCAGGAAAGACTACAACTAAGGTCGTAGGTGGTATAGTTTTTGAGCAAAAAATAATTGGAGAGCACACCATTCAGATTTCCAATATAAAGTTCTATAAAAAAAAAACTCTGTTTTAATCTCGTTACTACTTTGAAACTAATATTTGACCAAAAAATCTATAATTATTCATGGGTAGAGAAAAATAGTATCATATTAAAAGAGGAACCAAAGTTGTAGGAGAGTTAGTTTCAGAAAAATATATATTTAAACAGCAGTTAAATTACTGTTTCCCGATGTTGTCGTCGTGAAGATGAAGTTTATACGTTGACTGAAGATTGCAGCAAATAAACAAAAAACCTCAACATTGAAAAAAAAAATTTACATTTCTATGGTCGGTCTACTAAAATAAATGGTTGTAAATGTTATGTGGATGTGAGGGTGACATGTTTAGGTAATGGAAAACTATTGAGTACTTAAAAAAAACGTGACGGGGCGTCGAGGGCTTAAAAACTTGGAAAGTGCATGGCCTGCTGAAGCGAACCCTTTATACACAATCCAGTTTCCACTGTGTAGGGGCTAAGTAACATGATCTTTCTAAACATATCCTTGCGTATACAAACTAAGGAATGACTTGTGCTAAATTGATATGAACTTTGCTTATTATTAAGATACAACTATGCTATAATAATCGCATATTTAACAGTTTTTAGGTAGTTGTTAAGTTTTTTTTATTATTGTAACTAATTCACCTTTTATTTAACTTTTTTTTGTAACGGAATTTAGGCGCTGATTTTGAATGAATTGTTTGGCAAAATACTTTTTCTCAAGCGGTAATACCAACGTACAGTCCCACCAAGGGTGCATACCATTTGAAGTTAGATTCGCCAAAAACGCTAAAAACGATCACACTCCCAAAAAGCTGTTCCACATGGGACTTGGCGTTATTTTCGCCATAAACGCTACATCTAATGTCAAATGTGACAGAAGTGGCAAATATTAGTGGTATTCCTAGCGTTCTTATCCTAAATGGAACAGGTGAGAACAGTTACAAACGATCACAGTGATCACAACCATAGACGCAGATGTGATCAAAATTATCGAAAATAACGTTATTAGCATCAAATGGAATATACCCCAACTTATCTGTTCAGGCGGCAAAAAAAGAATTACAACATTCCTTCAAATTGTGACAGTTTGTAGTTGATTTCCTTGACCAGTAGCGCCCTCGAAAACTGCAAGGTTAAGTTGGTGGTACTATAAAGTGATATTTGCGATTGTCGAAACATTTTCTCATCGGTGAAGTGGACATAGTCACGTCACGTTACGGAAGCTGTTTACGAAAATATGATCGTAAGCACGCATTTTTTTGCGATCAAAAATAGAATAGAGATAAAGATATGTTAAACTTCTTTAATACAGATTTAGTAATATGATTATAATTAGCAACATTTAGTTATTGGCAGGCAAACAGTGTCTTGTCAGTCTGGTCGAGTAACTACTGTAATTATGAGAACGTTCACAATAATAAATTATTATTCTTAACCTTATTAATAATGCACCATAATACTAACACTGTGACAGTAAAGATATTTTTAGATCATCTTCATTTTTAGATAATTTAAGATAAAAATTAATTTAGTATAATAACTGTGAATTATAGTCGTTGATTGTCGCGATCTTCGCGATTATTTTATACTTCTTGTATTAACTGTAAGGGTATATTCTGTTAGTCGCTAAGAACGTTATTTTCGATAATTTTGATCACATCTGCGTCTATGGTTGTGATCATTGTGATCGTTTGTAACTGTCATCCCCTGTTCCATTTAGGATAAGAACACTAAGAATGCCACTAAAATTTGCCACTTCTGTCACTGTTGACATTAGATGTAGCGTTTATGGCGAAAATAATGCCAAGACCCATGTGGAACAACTTTTTGGGAGTGTGATCGTTTTTAGTGTTTTTAGCGAATCTAACTCAAATGGTAAGCACCCTAAGTAGTATAGTTTAGATAGAAGGTCAAACATTGTTTCCATATCGAGTTTCCAGATGCCTTAACCTATTTATGAACTATCACATTTAATTACTCAAAACAAAAGCGATCCAGTGTACGAAATAGATATATTTCTTTTGACGCACGGTCACACTGTCATCAGATTGCCCCCATATCACTGTGACCTAAATTAAACTAAAGTGATTTAGAGTATGGTAGAATGGAAAGTTGCGGCAAAAATTTTGTCGGATTTTGGCATCAAACTGGTCGTGCGCGCCCACCTGGCAACCCGTTGCATGGTCAAGCAGTCTAAATATTGTTCGACCATACGCGAGCATATTGCAGTTCGGTGTGCGCTGACCGTTATAATGCTTAATCGTTTGAATACCATGTGAATAATTTTAATTCAATTTTGAAATATATAATATATATATGAATATATAAATGAAGCAAAAATAAAAAATAAAATATTTTGCTTTACCGAAATATAAAATATAAACTAAACAGAATATGTGTACTCCAGATATAGAATCATACATGACCATGAGCTACTAAAAATTGTAAAAAGATCAAATTGGACCAAGCGTGCTATTGTTTTGCTCAACAAAACGTAACGACGATTCGCCTTTTAATCGTCCTCTCTATTTTTAAACAAACCCTAAAAAAATATTTATCCTCCATGTCGTTGTAAATATTTTTGAACGCACTTGTATTTTTGGCGGGAATAGTTGTTTTGACGTTTTGAATTTGACAGAAAGTCGCAGGTGTTCTTGTTTGGATCAAGTTTGGTTTGGATAGCGATTTTATGTTTATCGTTTGATACACAAATAAAAATAACGATGTATTCTTCCGATTAAATCTCATTCCGGCACCCATGACGGCCCAAAATGTTCGTGGAGGATATCAGAAATGATTTCTATAATCTTCTTCAGGGCAATGTAAATAACATAATCTCCTCACCAAAAAAAATTTAACCGTAAAACCAACCCTAACAATTGTTATTTCTTTTCGCAGAGGGTGTTACTACTGGTTCATTACGACGTAGACGCAATATGTACGTGTAAAATACTACAGGGGTTGTTCAAAAGTGACAATATTTCATATACTTTAGTGCCTGTGGGGGGTATATCGGAATTGAAGACTGCTTACGAAGAAAATAACGAAGAAATAAAGTTTGTTGTGTTATTAAACTGTGGTGGTACTATAGATCTGGTAGACATCCTACAGCCAGAAGAGGATGTTGTATTTTTCGTACTGGACTCGCATAAACCTTCAGATGTGTGCAATGTTTATAGTGATGGTCAAGTAAGTTCATTTTGGTTCTTATTTCAAAACCCCTGTATGAATCTGAAATAATTTCAGCAAATTTTTTTTAACTCAAATATATTTCCAATAGAAATGATTCCCTTGTGATTAAAATCTTTACTTAGTGTGTTGTTTTAGGCGTAAAATAATTTAAAGTACATAATCTTAACTGTTATGTGCAAGCTTAATCGAAGACTGACTGAGTTCGGGTGTTTTTTAATGAAACACTCCAATTTATTGTGAATTGCTTGGTGGTGAGCAAGTTAAATTATTGTTTAAGAAACTTGGGGTAGGTAGGTATATTATCTGAGAAACGGAAGATTTTGTGAATCTGGCAGAATATATGGAAATTGAAGGTTTCAGACGCAGCCCCCCGCATCTGAAACCTTCAATTTCGATATATTCTGCCATAGCGGTGTCTAAGTATTTTAAATTAAATTTCAAAATAAATTATTTTTATTAATTGTTCAAAATAATTAAACACTTTTTAATGAATATCTCAAAATGACTAAAATGTGCTTAATTTGCAGTATGTAGGATTGTGGTGTACTTTATGAAATGCTAAGGAAAAAATAATATTCAAAAGAAATTTTTGCATAAAAATTACAGAATTAAGTGGAATGCAAGTGTTGGACTCTGGCAATGGCTTGTTTAGGGCAAAGTCATATTAAGGTGCGATAATGAGCAAAGTAAGGAGAGTTAGGTTACTATTGACCACAACAACACTCATGCTGAGCCAGCAAAGCGAGTGCGCCTCAGCGATAAGTGATAATAATGATTATAATTGTGATGTCATGCCTGAAACTATCATCTTTTGTTTTTATCTCATGTATGTAGGGTCAGTACTATATGTTTTCGATAACAATAAAATGGATGACAAAAGAACATATTTTCCCTAATGATGTAATGGATACAGGAGCATGCGTTACAAAGTGTTGTGTTGATTTTAAGGCTGCCTGTCTAACGCCAACCCTACTTAGGAATGGTCTTGATGGTATGACTCAACTACTTCATGTGGCCTATAGTTGTAATAACACAAATTTCCATAATCCACCCATCCTGAAAGTGAAGGTTATATATGTATGTATATAAATAATACACTTCTGGACTCATCTATTGGCCCACCTTGTATTTTCAGTTTCGTTTGGTCCTAGTTAAAATTTTATATTAGGTCGAGCAAAAAGTTTTTATGCAGTTTTGAACCTGGCACATTCACAATTTCATTCAATAGTCTTTTTTTGAATTTCGAACACAGAATTTAAAGAAAAAAAAAGACAATTTGGAGCCTGTTTGTTGATATCAAACAATCGAATACTAAGAAAACTTGGTTTTATTGGTTTACTTGGATTTAATTCTTGAAAAAGTGATTGATATCTTTGGTTTTGCAACAAACATTACTTATTCTTAACATTAAGGTGAGGTTCTATCAATAATCTATGGATACTTCACCTGAAGTCGCCGCCCAAGCTGTGGCACTTATTCAGGCCGGACACAGCCAAAGAAACGTGAGTGCTCAACTTAATTTAAGTCGATCTGCGGTCCGAAATGTTTATCGGAGGTACCTAGAGACTGGCGGCTTTGTTCGTCGCCAAGGAAGGCCACGATCTCGGGTCACAACTGAAAGGCAGGATCGATTCATCGTGACGACCAGCTTGAGAAATCGTCACCTTACCTCCATTGAGATAAAAAACCAACTTCGCGACTTCCACGGAGTATCTGTGAGCGCTCGAACTGTTCGGAAAAGGTTAAAAGAACGCGATATGGTACCACACAAGCCAGCTAATGGGCCCAAACTAACGCGAGCCCACCGAACAGCGCGCCTATATTGCGCACGCAGTCATTTAAATTGGACACAGCAAGATTGGAGTCGTGTACTCTTTTCTTATGAGTCTAAAATTGTGTTACATGGCAATGATGGAAGGAAGAAGGTCTACCGACGTAAGGGAGAGCGTTTCGCACAATGCTGCTTTGAAGAGAGGGTTGCTTATGGCAGTGGCTCATGGACTGTCTGGGGCGGTATATCCGCGAGCGGCAAAACTCAACTTGAGGTTGTTACAGGACCACGGCTGCCAACATTAAATGCTGAAAGGTACATTCGTGAGTGCTTAGAACCTCACGTGATACCATACGCGGACTATGTGGGCCCAAATTTCCTTTTTATGCATGATAATGCAAGAGCCCATGCGGCCGGCATCGTCAGGGAATATCTTCAGGGTGTGAACATCACAGTTATGGACTGGCCAGCCAGAATCCCAGACATGAACCCTATTGAGCACATGTGGGACGAGCTAAAAAGACGTGTTAGGGCTCGTCAGCCAGTTGCCCAGACGAGGCAGGAGTTGAAAACTGCCATAGAAGAGGAATGGGAGATGAACCCTCGGCGGTTGATAAACTCTATGCCTAATCGTATGAGAGCTGTGGTAGATGCCCATGGAGGCAACACGCGTTATTAAATTAAACCTTTATTTGATAAAACATGTTTTTTATTCAAAAATCAATTGCCTTTAACAAGGCGCATATCCGACTTGTTGGCGTAGCTCCATGTCGTATGGTATTCTGAATTCAAATTTAAAACAATACGATCGAAAAAGATAGTAAAATGTGCCAGGTTCAAAACTGCATAAAAACTTTTTGCTCAACCTAATATAAAATTTTAGCTAGGACCAAACGAAACTGAAAATACAAGGTGGGCCAATAGATGAGTCCAGAAGTGTATTATATATAGTACTAGCGGTTCACTCTAGCTTCTCAAGGGTATTTAAGAAAATTAATAAATATGTATATATTTTTTATATATTATAGCCTATGTTTGGAAGATAGAATGAACCTACCATTCCCATTACATCTTGATTATTTCGCCTAAAAAAAATGATACATCACGTCTAACACCACAGCTTCACAAAATTACAATCTTTATTCTTCTATCAGCCTCACTCACCAAGAGGTGTCTCAAAGGTTAGTATCTATATGAGTGTCATTACTTATTTCTTGTTTTGTGTCTTTCAGGTGAGATTAGTGTATAGAGATAATGAAGAGAACATTCCAAACTTCGATGATATATTTCGAGATGATGAAGAAGAAGATGAGGTAATTAACTATCAAAATCATTTATATTGAACAAATAAAAGGCGTCTACAACGCTCTTACGTGCTGTAGGTCAATTACAAATTTCAGCATTGAAATATTCTACATTGTACTGCCACATTCAGCAAATAAATTGTATAGAGCTACTGCGAGAAGAATGGGCAAGAAAAACCTAGCTTATTAGGTTGTGTGCTATACTTATTAGGTTTTATGATTAATTGTATGGTTTCATCAAATAATAACTTCTCCAGGTATCTCAGGTGTCTGTGTGCAATTTATTTAACTTTACCCCTAGTCTGTTTTTACTGAGAGTCCTGTTGGACTACTGTTAGTCCTAATTAGGTGCAATTTATTCTCAAAACAAACTCTAACAGAACAACAAGGCATGTGTTATTCTTACTCAGTAAAAATATTGCGTTTTTATGACAATGAGAACTACTTATATCATCAAATTATTTTTTTACATGAATCTCGAGAGATTTTGTGTTTTGGGGTGGACATTCTGCAAGATTTGTTTTATTTAAGCAATGACAGCTGCCGTGCCGCAGGTCCAAAGGTTCGAACCCCACACCACAACCCCTCGACACCTGGTGGGAGGGTATTTTTTGCGAATGTTCACCAGACTAGCTACTACCCTCAAGTAGAAAAGCTGCCGCTAAGCACTTGACAGTGTATTCCAGCATCAGCCAGTAATAAATTACACAGACATGAGACTTAACAACTGTATGTCTCAGGGTGATGGGTGCAGTGCAAGTATGTCACTTGTGACGAAATGCATCTGTTATATATAGGCAGATGTTACTGCTTAACATCAGGTGAGCATTGTGCAGGTTTCATCACTATCCCATAAAACTAATATAAATTTAGCATGTTTTTCATGAATCTATGAGGTCCTAAATTATTTTGATATTCTTATTTGGCTGTAGTATATACATGAATCATGGGATGTGAATATACTGGTAAGTATAACATAATGCAACTCGGATACACTTTTTCATAGATATTTTAACCTATGGTAGGATTTGAATCAGCCTCTAAGCTCACTAGGCCAAACGCCTATACTGAAGAAACCAGGGAAGAAGAAGTGCCCTAAAGGTTTTTCCAATAGGGATTTCTGAACTTGGTCAGTTGATAGCGGCCATATTGTTGAAGCTATATCTGTCATATTGCCTGTTATTTATTCAGGTTGTGTTGCTAAATCACTATGGACAGATATAGTTTGTTACTGTTACTTGCTCAGTGCATTAGGCGTTCAATACCACATGCAAATGATAAAAATGTTTTATCAAAATGGGTGTACTGTTTGGGCATTTTTTTTTTATGCTTGATAGGTTAGCCTTTGACCACTATCTCACCTGATGGTAAGTGATGATGTGGTCGAAGATGTTGTTCAGGCTAACCTAGAAGTACTGGCTCTCAAGGACAGCTGCCGGAACACACCGTTAGGTGCTTGGCGACAGATTTTCTACTTGAGGGTGGTAGCTAGCCAGGCGGGCATTCGCAAAATGCCCTACCACCATGCTATAACGACTGCCATCCTAAGACGACAACCGGGACCGACGGCTTAACGTGCCCTCCGAAGCACGGAAACGCTCAGTAGTAATGTCACTAGCGGTCACCCATCCAACTCATGACCGCGCGCGACGTTGCTTAACTTTGCTGATCGGTTGAGATCAGCTAAGTAAACTTCGCTACGAGCGCTTCAATTCTGCATGCTTTGTCTATTTTATGGTTGCCATAATCGTCCAACCAAGAGGACTATACACAGCATAGTTTGTGAGTCCACTTGTTCTGCAAACAATCAACCAACACCGTGGATGCTACAAAAAATATATATATAAGTTACATAATGATCTTTGAATCGTATTTTTTGCTGTTTACTTTGCGACGCATAAAGACTTCTACTGCTAACATAATTATAAAATATATAATTCCAATTTTGTTTTATAAAAATGTGGTTTATGACCCAATTTATTAACATAAATTGGACTACCTTAGTACTCGTAAAGTTCTTGAACGGGCCTAGTGTGAGTTTTACTCGATATATGCCGCGAGCAAGTAAACGCGATGATATATAAGACAACTGCACAGCGCCCGTTAGGGGCGCGTTAGTGAATCATACGCTTTGCCATACATAATTAAACATCTATATGTACTTGTAGTAGACTTCTTAGTCGCTACATTTCAAACTATTTGTATATTCAATAGAGTATAGTACTCTATTATCTTGACTGATTCCTTGTCATAATAATGTAATGTCTGCTTAATTCTTTATGTTGAATAAAGCCTAAATTAGTATTAAAATGGTTATTGTTATTATCATAACAATTTATTCAACATAAAATGGAAAAATATCTACGACCAATTCTTTTGGATCTCGATCCAACATCACCGACGGCAGCTCAAGAGTGGACACACTGGCTATATACTTTCAAAAATTTTCTTCTCGCAAACGAAGATGGAAATAAGCAAATATGTGATAAAATGAAGTTACAGCTGCTTGTTAACCATGTTTCACCAAGAATATTCGAATACATAAGTGATTGTAGCAGTTACGACACAGCCATAAATACACTGAGTACGATATTTATAAAACCGAAAAACGAAATTTTTGCACGTTATATCTTGGCCACACGTAAGCAGAAAAGTCATGAAAACATACACCAATACTTACAACAACTGAAGCTTCTCAGCAAAGATTGTCAGTTTAAGAACGTCGATGCAGAGACCAATCGAAATGACTTTATAAGAGATGCATTCATATCTGGCATTATCTCAAATAAAATTCGAGAGCGATTGCTTGAAAATTTAAAATTAAATCTGGATGAAGCTTTTAATCAAGCGCAATCAATTGAAATGGCGGAAAGCAATGCAAAATCAATAGACATAAATAAGACATGTGATATTGCTGATGGTTTAGTTATGGCATTGCCGAAAAGTACTTCAACTGAAAAAAAGAAATCACCATCAGAAGAATGTCAGTATGTTCTTAAACAATGCTTTTTCTGTGGAGACAAAGTTCATCGACGACAAAACTGCCCTGCACTGAATGCTATTTGCCAAATATGCCAAAAGAAAGGTCACTTCGCCAACGTTTGTAGGAGCCCTAAGACTAATCTTAATGCTACTACTGAAAGGTCTAAAAATGTATTAAGCAAAGAAGTCATTGCTGCTGCCCCTACGAGTTTAAAGAAATCAATTGCCACAATAGAAGTTAACGGAAAAAAGGCTAATGCACTTATTGACTCAGGCAGTTCGAAAAGCTTTATTAGCTACGATTTTTTCCAAAGTTGCTCTTTTATAAAAGAAGATTCAAAAGAATTTATAACAATGGCACAAACAACCCATTCAATTACTTGCGAAGGACTACTTAAAGCAAAGCTTAAACTAAATGGAAATTGTTACGAAAATGTTTCTCTTCTCATCGTAAAATATCTATGTGCTGATATTATCATTGGACATGATATAATGAAAGAACACTCAAGACTCGAAATTTCTTTTGGTGGACCGAGAAAACCGCTACAAATTTGCAGTGTTCTTGCTGCATCAGTACCACCAGTATCTCTATTTTCAAATTTAACTTCTGGTTGCAAACCCATTGCAGTAAAGTCAAGAAAATATAGCAACGATGACATAAAATTTATAGAAGATGAAATAGAGCAACTTTTATCAGATGGAGTTATTGAAGAGAGTAGATCACCTTGGCGAGCACAAGTCTTAATAACTAAGAATGAAAATCACCGAAAAAGGTTAGTAATAGATTATTCTCAGACTATCAACAGATTTACAGATTTAGATGCTTATCCCTTACCAAATATGGAGACAATGGTCAATGACATTTCAAAATACGACTATTTCTCTAAAATCGATTTGAAAAGTGCTTATCATCAGGTGCCTATCCTGGATTCAGAAAAACATTATACTGCATTTGAAGCATGTGGTAAGCTCTATCAATTTTGTCGTATTCCATTTGGAGTAACTAATGGAGTTAGCTCTTTTCAAAGAGTAATGGACTGGCTAATAACAAAAGAACAATTGACGGCCACATATGCCTATCTAGATGACGTCACTATTTGTGGTGAAGACAAATTACAACATGATCAAAACCTTCAAAAATTCATGAATGCAGTAGATAAATATCAGTTGACTGTTAATAAAGACAAGTCAATTTTCTCACTTAACTCCATAAATCTTTTAGGCTACAGTATTTCAAAAAAGTCCATAAAACCAGATCCAGAACGACTTGAACCTCTAATAAATATGCAGATACCTACTGACAACTCTTCCTTAAAACGAGCTCTTGGTATGTTTTCGCATTATTCCAAGTGGATACCCAAGTTCTCTGAAAAGATTCATACTCTTGTGGATCCAGAATTCCCGTTGAATAAACAAACAAAATCTGCTTTTGAAAGTTTGAAATGCTGTATAGCTAAATCCACAATATTTGCTATAGATGAAAATAAAATGTTTACTGTTGAAACAGATGCTTCTGATAATGCTATAGCAGCTACATTATCTCAGGAAGGACGCCCGGTAGCGTTCTTTTCGCGTACACTCTCCAATACTGAAAAGCGACATCCAGCTATAGAAAAAGAAGCCTACGCTATCGTTGAAGCTCTTCGTAAGTGGCGTCACTACTTAATTGGCAGGTCTTTTCGATTGATTACAGATCAACGATCAGTTTCTTTTATGTTTGATCGCAAACATACAAGCAAGATAAAAAACGAGAAGATTGAAAGATGGAAATTGGAAATATCTTGTTTTAAATATGACATTGTCTACAGACCAGGGAAAGAAAACAATGCTGCTGACACTTTATCACGTGTTTGTGCAAGTATTCACTCTGAATCTAAACTAAAGGAATTGCACTCTGACTTATGTCACCCAGGTATAACTCGGATGTTTCATTGGGTACGAAGCAAAAATCTGCCATATTCTATGGAAGAAGTTAGAAAAATTATCAATACGTGTCCGGTCTGTGCAGTTGTGAAGCCTCGATTTTACAAAAACAATAGTTGTTTGATAAAAGCAACATCGCCATTTGAGAGATTGAATATAGATTTTAAAGGGCCAGTACCATCGTCTTCGCCTCATAAGTATATTTTGACCATAATAGATGAATATTCAAGGTTCCCATTTGCAATTCCATGCCAAGATGTTAGTGCTGCAACTGTGATAAAACATTTGTCGTCAATTTTCTGCACATTTGGAATGCCAGCTTACATTCATTCAGACCGTGGCTCCGCATTTATGTCTAAAGAAGTAAAAGATTACTTACATAGCAGAGGAATTTCGACAAGTCGTACGACGGCATATAATCCACAAGGAAATGGACAGATAGAACGTGCAAATGGAACAATTTGGAAAACAGTACAATTAGCGCTTAAGTCCCAAGGACTAAAGATTGAGGAATGGGAAAAGGTTCTTAACCAAGCACTACATGCAATGAGATCTCTTCTCTGTACTGCCACAAATCAAACTCCTCATGAAAGGATGTTTACCCACAATAGAAAATCAAACAATGGACATTCTATACCAACTTGGCTTCTTACACCTGGTCCTGTTCTCCTTAAAAAACATAACAGAAACAACAAGTATGCTCCTATTGTCGAAAAAGTTGAACTTTTGGAGTCAAACCCAGACTATTCATTTGTAAGGCTGGGTGATGGACGGGAGACAACCGTTTCAAACAGGCATTTAGCTCCTGCAGGTTTTGAAGAGGAAGAAGATCGAAGCTCTTCATCAGAAACAGTGGAAACCGAAAGCGACTCATCATATGTGTCAGCTGAAGGTGCTTTACCTGACACTCCACTTGCTTCACCAGTACCTGATGCACCAACTCTACGGCGGACTACCAGAAACAGAAAGTTGCCTACCTATCTTCATGACTATGAGTTGACACACTAGAGCGGGGGAGAATGTAGTAGACTTCTTAGTCGCTACATTTCAAACTATTTGTATATTCAATAGAGTATAGTACTCTATTATCTTGACTGATTCCTTGTCATAATAATGTAATGTCTGCTTAATTCTTTATGTTGAATAAAGCCTAAATTAGTATTAAAATGGTTATTGTTATTATCATAACAGTACTTATAATAAAACTGTAACAGGTCCAATTCTGTACGTTGGAGATATTTAGAAAAATAATAATTTGAGAACGCTCTGTAGCTGATACTCATGCCTAAACTGTATTTTTTATTATTTTTGTCTGTCTATCTGTCTGTATCCTGGCCGCGCATCACGCCAAAAGTACTGAATGAATTTCAATGAAACTTAGCATGTTTTCAGTTCATACTACGAGGTAGGACATTATATACTTTTTATCCCGAAATTCTGCACGGTTCCCTTGGGAAACGGGATGATAGTCAAAATGTGCACTTAGTTGTAATTTACTAACGCGTAGTACTATTTCGTAGATTATTAACATAAAAAACGACTTCACACATACGCATTATTAGGGATTACTTAAACTTTTCAGAGCGCTTGGTCGATGCGACGCGTGATCAAAATGCTGGCACCTATTTGGCTCAAAGAATAAGCATTGCAATTCAAGGGGGCAATGCTGCCAGTATGCTGGGCACGCCGCCAACTGGTAGTGGGCTAGAGCATTTGGACTGCCTATGAGTCCAAATGCTATTATTGTAGTAGCTGTAGTGTTGTATATAGTTCGTAGTATTTTGTTAATAAAGGCTTACCGCCGGTAAAAAAAAAACGATTACTTAAATACTACTCGTAGGATTTCCCTCTAATATAGGACCAAAAGACGCTTGTCTTTTGGTCCTTTACCAACCAACTTTAAGTTAAAAAAAAACATCAATATCGGTACACCCTAAAAAGAAAAACGAGGTAACTCACACAAAAAAATATACAGTTGAATTGACGACCTCCTCTTTTTTTTTGTAGTCTATTAAAAGTCCAGTTTACACGCTCGCGGCGTACTAGGAGTTAACTCAAACTAGGCGCTGCTGCCGACGATCCGGTATTTTTGCTTCATCTTCTTTCATCTTACTACTATCTATATCTTCCTCTGTGGAAGATATGTGTGGGAAGGGGGGAGCGGTTATATTATTATAGTGAATATAATATTGTCATAGGTTTTCGCAATTCATAAGCCACATTAGTTGTTTAATTACTATAGTGAATATAATTGAAATATATATGTTTGTTATAGAACGAGGAGCCAGAGAGCGGCAGAGAAGGCTTGGAGGCCATGGTGGAGCGCCGACGAGACCGGAGAGCCTGGGAGGAGAAGAGAAACACACTCATGTTCAACTACACACAGTTCTCATATTATGGAAAACCTGTAGGTTATGCTAAAAGTATTTATATATCACTATTACCATATTCTGTAAAACATATGGTAATATTTCATAGTGCAAAATTAAAGTTTAGGTATACCATTTCTAGTCGACGAAATTACAATTAGTTAATTAATATGATGATACCCTTTATAACCTACTAACAGAGCTTGGCCTGTCAAGAACAACAGTAACTTCCATCCTAGAACGGAATTAGTAGGATCTTACCAAATGTTGATTAGGCAGATAGACAATTTATTAATTATTATTACAATTACAGGTAAAATAATATTTTTTTGTTCATCATTTTATATCAATTTAATTTAAATCACATCAAATCAAAAACAAATATACGAATATATGTTACATATTTCGTAACTAAATTATACAATTTTAAGTTATTATGGGCAAATAAAAGATTATGAATTCTCAGTATGACATTGAAAAAATACAATATTATTTTAAAATTATAGATCATATATAAATCATTTTAATTCCATGAGGAATTCGTCAACAGTATAAAACGTATTTTAACGAGCCAGTGCTTAAGTTGTAAACTGAAGGCCCTATCACGTGTGACAGTTTACCTGACCGCACCAATCTCCGAGGCGCGCTAGCAAGTTTGTGTCTGCCGCGGGTTTTATCAAACTTGTGCATGTCCTCGCACTTCACAAACTCACTCAGATGTTGTCATACATTACTATTTGGAATATAACTAGAGAGGGCAAAGTGATTATTCCAAGCGACTTAAAATATGGCTTCGCCGAAGTGAATCGCGACACCTGTGCAATGCCCGCACAGCTCTTTTTGCAAACTGCAGGCACACTCACAATCGGCGGCGTGCCCAGGCTCAGTGCCGTATAGAAGGAGGGAATGCACAGTAGTGAACTAGCAAGTGCGAACTACTTCAGCGGACACCTCACTCGAAAGCCACTTCAGGACAAAACATGCACTGCCCAGCTTGGCGCAAACCTAAGCAATGTGTGAACTCCACGTCATGCTACGATCTATTTCGAACCCAAGAAAGGTTACATCTACTTGTTGCAAGAGTTCACCATCAATCTGGGCGCAGATTTTACCCAGCTACCAAACTGGCAGAGAAAAATGCTATGAAGATGTAGTTTATACATTGGGAACAAGTCCATTTTCCTTGAACCCTGCGCTAGTTCTCTTGCTGTTCTGTTTGCTCTAGCTCCTCAGCGGGCTGTGCACTAATAACGGCAGCTATATCATCCGCATACAGGAAAATGTCTCCTGTAAGGATCACATCAGCAGGGAAGGAGGCTTGAGGGTGGAGGACAGACATAGATGCCTACGTAAAGGGGCCCCTTAAAACTACTGCCCAGAGGGAGTTGCAAGTCCCAGGCACCTGCGACTTGGGCCTTATAATTATTAACTATTAATTTTCCGCCAAAGCGTTCAGGTTTTGCCTTAAATTAGATTTCCTTTCACTGAACTCCCATTTTTTTTTGCGAACATGGACCTTGCATGATCTCCTACGTGTTTGGGGGTCGATATAGACCACTTAGGATGTCAATAAATTATTTACTCAGTTATAAACAGGGTATAGAAATGGTGTTATAAGTTAAAAATAGGGATTGTCATGACATCCTTATTTAAATATCATAAGAAAGAACATCTTTGCCTAATTACAAAACTACGAGAGGAAAAAATATCGTCATGTGCGGGATTCAAACCCGCGCTATACCCCTATAGCCGGGTTATGTTCTGACCGCTAAGCCAACATGACATATCACCCGTAACTCTAATTGGTCCTCTCTTTCTTAACCATGGGGATGGGCCGAGATCTATAGTTGAAATTACGTTGTACTACAAACAATATTTTTTCCTCTTGTTATAATTTTGTATTGTAATCCTCCACGGATTACATTACAAAATATATAGTATGAGTAATTGCAAAAAATCATAATATTAATATCTTTGCCTAAGTTAAGTAATGAGTATTTTCTGCCTTGCACTGCCGCTATCTGGAACCAGCTGCCATCTGAAGATTCTCAAGTATTTCTAAACCGACACCATTTATGAACCTTTGAGAGCATATTTCCTGCTCAAAGGGCGGAAACGCATACTTGATATCTCTGGTTGTGGATGTCTGTGGCCGACGGTGATCACTTACCACCAGGTGAGCAGCCTGCTCGTTTGTCATAACCTTTGTCGATGACGTAGTAGCCGTAGCGTAGTTCCGCAACGCCTAAACTTATTTTATATAGGTAAAATGCTAACAACTTCTTACTTTATTGGTTTCCGCTAGTCCTAATAAACTTTTTTTTATGTGTATTTGAAGGAAAAAGCACATGGATCATCATTATGCCATATATATGCATAAAAATGTATAGAGCCACTGCGAGAAGAACGGGCCAGAAACTCGGGGCCATTCTTTTAATCGTCTTTTAACAATATGTTACATACTATATTATAAAATTATTACAATATTTGTTTAAATTACGTAGGTGACAGGCGATTTTTTTTTAATGTTATTGTGACGGAACAAGCACGAGGCCCACCTGATGTTAAGTGGACTAACCTCTGCCTATAGCAGTTGCAATTCATGGCAAATCACGAATTCCACTGCGCCCGTCACATTGAGACATAGTTGTTAAGTCTCATTTTGCCTGTTATTTCACTGGCTCTCAAGGACTGCTGCCGGAACACACCGTTAGGTGCTTGGCGACAGATTTTCTACTTGAGGGTGGTCGCTAGCCAGGCGGGCAATCGCAAAATGCCCTTCCACCATGCGGTGAAGCTCAAGCTCTGGGCGGGATTCGAACCATGGACCTGCTGCGCGGCAGTCCATAGCCAATGCCACTGAGCCATCACTGCTTCAAAAAATGTTGTTGAACAAATATGTTTCCAGAGTGCATGCGTGGCGGTAGACCTGGCATGGCGCGTGTCCCGCTGCGGCGTGGGGGCCGTGTGGGCTGGGTGCGTGGCGACGGCGGCGCAGGCTGCACTGCACTGCCGCCCGCCCGCGCAGTGCCTGCTCGATACCGACTCGCTAGCCACACACCATACTAACAACCACGGACAGACGGTCAGTCACGCTATACTCAAACTCTGAAACATTTATATCCAATTTACGCATCTATGATGATCTTATGAAGGTTCATTAAAAAATATTACCGTATTTCATTTATAGTTGACAGGCTAGTCTTTGACCATTATTTCACCCGATGGTAACTGAAGAAGATCGAAGATGTTGTTCACGCTAACCCAGAATTATTATAAAAAGGGTAAAGAGCCAGAGAAGAATGGGTAAAATACTCAGGCCAATCTCCTTCTTCAATATCTTTGTAAGTTGTGACGTGTGTTTATTATAATATTATTGCAATATTTATTTACATTGCATAATTTAGATGATTGGCGGTTGCTTGGCTGTGCTGTTATGTTCTAAACATTTTTGTCGTCTAAATAATCACTGATTGTAAATATGCTTTTGTAATTATCTTGTACACGCAATTTTTCTGTGTTGTCTTCTGAAATGTAATTATATGATTGATACCGTATATACAAAGTTACTTTATGATTGATACATTTCCCTAAGGATTTTTTTATTCCTTTTATTTGTGGTAATTGTTTACGACATTTTTGCCAGCATCATGTTAAAAGAGTTTTATTTTATATAAATTTAATCTGAGAAATTTTGAATTTTACATCTGACACAAAAGGAAAAATCTTTATCCATCCAAAGTATTGTAATAATTGTACCCATGGATCTATGAAATCTATGTGTTCATGGTTGTACCAAAGATGATCATTTTGACATTTCCCTTTGAAAATGAAACACCTTATGTAGTTCAAATGTCAATGTGAGGTTTATTTTCATTACCATTATAGATAGACAATAAAGCCTCAAGTTGATCAGTTAAGGTTGAACTGGCCGGTCGCTTCTCCATACAAACGCCGTAGGGTGATCTCTCCCTTATTTGAGATTTTAGGTCCAAAATAAAGCATAATACCGATTGATCTCGTCATTATCTAGGCTTGTATGATGCCGAAATTTTAAAAAGATAATTAATTTGAAAGTTATGAGCCTTGAAAATGTTATATGAAAATGTTTCGAAGCTCATAACTCTCAAGTTAATTATCTTATTAAAATTTCGGCATCATACAAGCCTAGATAATGACGAGATCAATCGGTGTTATGCTTTGTTTTGGACCTAAATCCGCAAATAAGGGTGTGATCACCCGGCGTTTGTATGGAGAACGGCCCGGCCAGTTCACCCTTAAGAGTCATAATCGTTCATTGTAATTGGCTTTATTTAGTTAAGTTAACACTAAAGTCTGTTATTTTTTACAAACGAGTACTGAGTATACCTGTCGCACATTTCCGACATTGACAGAGTGAGATGGGTCATTGGTCGGGGTGAGACCAATGCCTTTGTCCTTGTTTTGAAATTGTAAAGGCCCGTTCATATTGAATACTTCTAAAATTTACTGCAGAGAAAATTAAATTATTATTATATGATTTAAATTTGCATACTTAGTATATTTGTAACAAAATTGTCTGTTCGCGTTATATGATATAAAACAATATTGTTATAGTATATGTATATTATGACCATTTTGTCTGTCCATTTTAGCTACTTTGTAACAAAAAGGTTCGAACTTCATAAATTTTCTTATTTCCTGCCACATAGCCCACTTCAGACCAAACGAGTTCAATTAGGTTGAGCTCACAGTGATAAAAAAAAAAATAACAATAATTCACGTCCTTTAAAGTGCGAATATACTTCAAATAGCGATTTCCAAAAAACGTAGTTTCGTCATATTTTAAATACCAAGAATTCAAACTTTGTGAAATTTTTAACGCATATACTTTAGTTTTAATATCTATGCTTCCGGTTCGCCAGTATTTCGTTTCATTACATTTTTATCTACCTTCCCAAACAAAATTATAGATCTGAATAATTTTGAATATACTTTATTGTGCGGTAAACTGATGAACCAGAAGTATAGATATTGGGCCCAAGGATGTGTGTGCAAAATTTCAGCGAGTTTGAACTCATGGTATTTAAAATATTACACATTTTGGTCTTCTACTTTTTATTTATTTGATGACATGTATTCGTTATGTGATTTAAATTTTTTTGGCGTTTTGCATATTGTTATCTCATTTTAGTTATATTTTTTTCAAGTAACCAGTTTTGTTATATTTATTTTAAAGGCACATGAGACTTAACAAAAGTGTATGTCCCAGGGTAGCATGCGCAGTGCAGTTTGTGACTTGTGACGAAATGCATATATTATTGGCAGATAACCGTTTAACATCAGGTGGCCATCATGCCTGTTCTGACAAAATCCCAAAAAAAAATTTTGCCTAGTATGATTATCATGTCCAATAAAATGTCTATTGTTATTATATAAGACAAAGTGTATGTTGCAGAGTTGTCGAGTGTCGCTTGAGAAGGACCTGTCCCTCCCGCTGTACCGATGCTGGTCGCTAGAGGGAGCCCTGCGGCACGCGCCCACACTCGCGCCTGCACTCCGCCTGCACGCGCTCGCAGGCGCCACCAAGCTCCGACAGCTGCTCGCCGACATGGGGTGAGTAGCGCACCCACACTCGCGCACCTGCACGCGCTCGCAGGCGCCACCAAGCTCCGACAGCTGCTCGCCGACATGGGGTGAGTAGCGCACCCACACTCGCGCACCTGCACGCGCTCGCAGGCGCCACCAAGCTCCGACAGCTGCTCGCCGACATGGGGTGAGTAGCGCACCCACACTCGCGCACCTGCACGCGCTCGCAGGCGCCACCAAGCTCCGACAGCTGCTCGCCGACATGGGGTGAGTAGCGCACCCACACTCGCGCACCTGCACGCGCTCGCAGGCGCCACCAAGCTCCGACAGCTGCTCGCCGACATGGGGTGAGTAGCGCACCCACACTCGCGCACCTGCACGCGCTCGCAGGCGCCACCAAGCTCCGACAGCTGCTCGCCGACATGGGGTGAGTAGCGCACCCACACTCGCGCACCTGCACGCGCTCGCAGGCGCCACCAAGCTCCGACAGCTGCTCGCCGACATGGGGTGAGTAGCGCACCCACACTCGCGCACCTGCACGCGCTCGCAGGCGCCACCAAGCTCCGACAGCTGCTCGCCGACATGGGGTGAGTAGCGCACCCACACTCGCGCACCTGCACGCGCTCGCAGGCGCCACCAAGCTCCGACAGCTGCTCGCCGACATGGGGTGAGTAGCGCACCCACACTCGCGCACCTGCACGCGCTCGCAGGCGCCACCAAGCTCCGACAGCTGCTCGCCGACATGGGGTGAGTAGCGCACCCACACTCGCGCACCTGCACGCGCTCGCAGGCGCCACCAAGCTCCGACAGCTGCTCGCCGACATGGGGTGAGTAGCGCGCCCACAAAAAAACAAAACTTCCAATTACCATAAAATCATCTAAGTGTGCTAAAACTTTTTTCACCGAATTGACTGTTACTTTAAAAACTACTTAACCGATAGTTACAAGTACTTACCGGAACTTAATCGCGATAAAAACATGTATTTCATTTAGTCGACAGTCAGTGTGGGGTCTGTCGAGACGATACATATCTAAATCAAATGCGGGTAGTTGGAGAAAATACCCGCCCTTCAAGACGTTGCCCCCCTCTACAGTCCGCTCTACACCACGACCAATGCAACTTGGTCGAAACATCGAGATAAATAATAAACATGTTTTATACAGGATGTCCCACGGCGATGCCACATAGAGGGAAAGTACCTTGAATATTGTAGATGGAAAATTTTACTGAAAGAAGACATTACTATTACAATTTAAACTGCATTCATAGATATTTAAATAATTAAAAAAATAAAACATCGTTTATTGTGTGAAAATGGAACATTATGATAACAATATGGTTATGGAGCTCCTGGTTCCCAAACTAGGCTCTTGACCCGTGGGATAGGACCCAGGCCTCTTTCGTTGATGTACAAAAGTATTGGATTGGTATTTTGGTTTTCATGATTAAAATTATTTCTTAATCTTTACCATACCGTGGAATCTTACATAATAATACATCTGACAATTACTTATCAAAAAGAATTCAAAATTACATGGTTGATCTGGAAATCAAACCCATTACACGAGAAAAAAAATCATTTTATCATACTGATGAATACTTTCGATCAGTATGATAAAACTACAGGGTTTTATCATACTGATAGAAAGTATTCATCAGAAGGATTATTTTTTAATAAATTTTATTGAAATTTAAATAATGTAATTTTTTAGTAAAATTTTTTAGTTCCATGTACAATATTCAAGGTACTTTCCCTCCATGTGACATTGCCCTGTATTGGGATTATACTTATCACTAAATGTCAAAAAAAGCAAAAGTTTTATAATTACTATTACTGAACCGATGTTTATGAAATTAAATATGAATTTGAATTCCAGCATCCCGCTACAGCAAGCGCGTCAGGCGTACCGTTCGATGGACGTAGAGCTACGTAGATCTCTCCTGGCGGCTATAGAAACGGCAGCTCCGAAGCACAAGCTGCCCGTCCCCACGCACACAACGTTCCTGTTGCACCGCCCGCACTCGCCCACGCTGGCCGCTGTCGATGTCGTCTACGCGATATGCGGTCTTATCGAACATGTGGGTAGTTATTGTTACATCTTATTTATCTAGAGCTACGTAGATCTCTCCCATCGGCAATAGAAACAGTAGAACTCTCAACACAAATTGCCCGTTCCTACTCGTATCACGTTCCGGTTATGCCGACTGCACTCGCCCACTCAAGCAACTTTGAACGCTGCGTTCTTATCGGACCTATGGGTTTTATTTTTATAAAGACACAAGTTGTGTTTCGGTGCTTTTACTATGTTTAAACCACCACCAATCATCGCACCAACTATGGAGGAAATAACCAATCAGTTGAAAAAGAAAACATCTAAATCAGCTCCAGGTCCTGATGGTATCCCATATATAGTGTATAAAAAGTGTCCATCGGTTCGTAAACATCTCTTAAATATTTTCACTAAGATCTGGTCAAGCAAGCAAATACCATAATGTTCTTATGCTCGTTGACTTTAGTAACGCATTCAATACTGTTGATTTTGATATCCTTTTGGCAACGCTCAGCTCTATTAACATATCTCCTTCGGCGACTGACTAGTTTCGCAATTATCTATATGGACGCCGGCAGCGGGTTCGCATTGAGGATACTTATTCCTCTTGGTGTGACACGAGTGCCGGTGTTCCTCAAGGCGGCGTGCTATCTCCTCTTCTTTTCGCTATTTTTATTAATTCCATATCTTTTTCACTTATTTCTTCCTACCACCTTTACGCAGATGATCTCCAGATTTACTCGCAGGCACCCCCTGACAGATTGAATGAAGCTATCTGCGTAGCCAATTCCGACCTGTGCCGTATATTGGAATGGAGCAAGTGCTTTGGTTTAAAAATCAATCCGAAAAAAACACAAGCCATCAACATCGGGAGCTCCAGAATGACTTACAAAATCGATGAAGCAATCATTCCCAACATTTATTTTGATGGTGTTATTATTCCATATAGCTCAGAAGTAAAAAAATTGGGAGTTATATTTGACAAAAAATTTTCATGGGGTCCCCAACTATCATCCGTTCGTCGGATGGTGTTTGCTTCTGGAGCGTCGTTAAAAAGACTACGGAACTTTCTTCCTACGGCAACTAAAGTAACGCTAGCACAATCTCTTCTTCTTCCCGTTCTTGACTATGCTGATGCCTGCTACTTAGATCTCACGGAGGACCAACTAAATAAGCTTGAGCGGCTTCAAAATTATTGCATAAGGTTTATTTTCGGTCTTCGAAAATACGACCACGTTTCCCAGTTTCGTACAAAGCTCAAGTGGCTGCCCATTCGCCTTCGCCGGAATACGCATATCCTTTCTCTCTTGTATAATATTTTATTTAATCCCTTTACTCCCTTATACCTGAAGGAACGGTTTGAATTCCTGAATAACTCAAACTACAGTCTTAGGTCATCAGAAAATCTGATACTGTCATCAACCGCCTCCAAGACATCTTTTTATACCGGTTCATTTACTGTTAAAGCCGCACGTTTATGGAATGCACTCCCAGTAACCATAAGAAAGGCCCAAACGTTAAACTCTTTCAAAAACCAAGTCAGATCTTTTTATCTTGCATGATGATTATGAATGAATCAAAGTGTTCTTATGGCTGTCATATATTTTTCGTAAATATTTTCTTTACTATCAATATTAACTAATATTTATATATTTTGTATAATGGGTATATTTATATATTAGGTCCTTACATATGAAATTGGCGTTTTGTATGGGAGGAACAAAAAGTCGAATATTTTTTAATATAATATATTTAATTAATCAAAGTATGAACCATTATTTTCTATGCACTTTTGCCATCTCATAGGTAGTTCATTGATCCCTTTACTAAAAAAACCAGTCGGACGGGAATCAATAAAATCTTTGAAGGCGATTTGGACTGCCCCATCGGAGTTGAATTTTTTCCCTTGCAAGAAGTTATCCAAATTTCGAAAAAAATGGTAATCTGTTGGAGCAAGGTCCGGGGAGTACGGAGGATGTCTTAGACTTTCCAATTGAAGCTCTTCTAATTTAGTAGCCGTCTGTAGCGCAGTGTGTGGTCTAGCGTTGTCGTGAAGCAGCAGTGGCGTGGAGCGATTGACCAGCCTAGGTTGTTTAGCCGCTAGCTTTTCCATCATGGTTTGCAATTCCTGACAATAGACATCAGCCGTAATAGTCTGGCCAGATTTGAAAAAACTGTAATGAACAATACCGGCACTAGTCCACCAAACGCTTACAAGTAACTTTTTTGGGGTTAATTTTCGCTTGGGGCAGGATTTGGCTGGCTGGCCAGGATCTAACCATTGCGCTGAGCGCTTCCGATTATCGTAAAGAACCCATTTTTCATCACAGGTAATGATTCGGTTTAAAATACCTTCATTATGGTGCCGGTTTAGTAATGTAACGCAGCAGTCGACGCGCGTTTGCCGGTTTGTTTCAGTCAATTCGTGAGGTACCCACCTGCAGCTTTTTAATCTTCCCAATTTGCTTCAAGTGAATTAAAACAGTTTTATCACTAACATCGCAGCCTGCAGCTAACTCGGACGTGGTTTGCGATGGATCCGCTTCCACAATAGCCTTCAACTCTTCATTATCAACTTGAGTCTCAGGCCGTCCACGGGGCTTGTTCTGCAGGTCGAAATTTCCAGAACGAAAACGTTGGAACCAAAAACGAACTGTGTTTTCTTTTGCAACACGACCGCCATACACATCATTCACCCTTCGAGTTGTTTCCGCAGCACTAGTGCCACGGCGGAACTCGTACTCGTAAATAATGCGATATTTAAAGTTTTCCATTTTGTAAAATGAGTGACGCAAACAGAAAAAAACAGAAGAAAAAAAACAAATGAATGACGATCATCGAAGCACAAATACATGAGTCTATAGCTGTACAAATTTGAATTTGGAATTCCTTACCAAAGAGGAGAAATTCGTGATTAAAGTGGCCAGTACGAAAAACGCCAATTTCATATGTAAGGACCTAATATATATATATATATATATGGGTATTGATATATATATTGGTTCTATATAGTATTTTTTTTTTCTTTTTATCTACATATTATTATTAATCTATACAAATTTGCACCACCTATCTGTTTTTATTCCTCACATATCTATATTTTCCATTCTAAGGTTGACTGGAAGAGATCGCTTTAAGCGATAAGTCCGCCCATTGTACCTTAGCTTTAAGAATTCTCTATATGTGTTTTGTAACATTTGTGGTGTACAATAAAGAATTTTTGTATTGTATTGTACCAGTGGCATTCGGAAAAGCAATTTTTGTCCTCATACCAAAAAAAGACGAAGTAACTCATCCAAAAGATACTAGGCCGATTGCACTAACAAACACAATATCCAAAATATTTTTCTCAATTTTACAAACTAGAATTACACACTTTATGATTAACAATAGGTATTTTAGGCCGAATCACCAGAAAGGGTTTTTGCCGGGAATTTCTGGATGCCTCTTCTAGCGGAAAGTTTAAAAGATGCAAGAACATATGAAAGACAAATAACAGTGTGCTGGATAGACTTAGAGAACGCGTTTGGTTCTGTGCAGCACAAACTGCTGTTTTCGCAATGAAATGGTAAAACTTTCCACTTGTGATCAGCGACATCATCGCATCATATTACTCACAATTAAAATTTGTTATTTCATCAAAAAAGGGACACACTAACACATTGCAATACAATGTGGGTTTGTTCCAAGGTTATTGCTTGTCACCAATAGAATTTAATATAGTAATTAATATTTTAATTGACAAGCTAATTAGTCATGAAAAAAAGTGGGGCTATCAGTTTAAGATCAATAACAAATACACAGAGTCCATCTTAGCTTTTGCTGACGGCCTTGCAATTTTGACACGTAACCCAATACAATGTCAGGAACTTTTACGTGAAGTGGATGAGTTCTGCGCATTGACTAAAGGGTTGAGAACAAAACCAAGTAAATGCCACTGTCTGTGTCTGTGTAGACGGAATACCAAATTTACCTCTTACGACCCAGGACACTCTTGATAGGAGGAGAATGTGTTTCCACAATTGCTGAAGCAGCGCCATTTAAATTTCTTGGTAGGAAGATAGATCACAAAGGACGCACACCATCTATAGACGCAGTTGTCGATAGCTTTCTAAAAGAGCTTAGTATGGTAGACCAACAACCAATAAGTAACATTAAAAAAGTTTGGATATACTACAACTACCTAACATCACGTCTGACTTGGCCTTTTCTAGTATACGACATTACTAAATCCCTTTTAACAAAACTGGATGTAAACGTCATAAGGACATTGTAGTCATGGTTGGGGCTTGCACTTTCGGCAGACCCAATTCACAATTCGGCAGCACATTATTTAGGGATAAAACAAATTTTGGGATGAAATTAAAGAAACCATCGGAGCTCTATAAACACCTCAGAGTTACCAAAACGCACGTCTTATTAAAATCTCAAGACGATATAGTCGCATCTCTCCCAAAAGACAAAAGTGCCTCCGACCTTGATTCGAGGCTTCAATTCCACAAACACCTTATGATAGGTGCACAGTCCAGCAAAGCGGGTTTAGGGTCCAAAAAGAAAATTCAGGATAAATACATTGTAAAATCTTTTCTACAACAAGACGAAAATGATAACTATAAAGTACATGCAATGAGCCTAGAAATGCACAGCGAATGGCTAACCATAGGTGAAATTTGTATCCCTATGGCATTAAAGTGGCGCACCTTGATATACGATTGGTCACCTGCCTTATTAAAATTTTATCTAAACGCCTTTCAGATGACCCCAGACCAAAGTAAATTAGTAAGATGGGGGAAAGCCACCGAAAAGTCTTGCGGTATTTGTCGGGAGGCCATAGGTACAGCAAGGCACTTATTGGTAGGATGCAAGGTGCTCCTTGATAGGGGTCATTTTTCCCGTCGCCATGATAGAGTCCTCGAAATCATACGAGAAGCGGCGAGCCTGGCGGTAGCTAGAGCAAAAAAAGGTTTGACCACGAACAAACGACACGTTGCTTTTGTAAAAGAAGGGTCATCTACAAAATCTAAATCCAAGCCTTGCTCCATCTTAGGCGCAGCTCCCGATTGGACTCTTTTGATGGACTCGTATGAAAAACACTATAAAATTCCTGAGGATGTTGGTGTTTCGTCTTCCAGACCAGACATATTTCTATACTCAAAAAATCTAAAACGCATAGTACTTATAGAACTTACTGTGCCGTGGGAAACAAACATAGGTACCTAAAGACCACACAATAAAAACAAACAAATATTATGACCTAACAAATGAATTAACCAAAAACGGTTATGTGGTTAATTTATATGCTGTAGAAGTTGGAGCAAGGGGTATACCAGCGAAATCCCTATATAACCTACTTAAAGACCTTGGCCTACCAAGAACAACCGTAACTTCCATCCTAGAACGTGTATCTAAGGCGGCATTAGTAGGATCTAACCAAATCTGGTTAGGTAGGGGAGGAGGCTCGAGCGGTGAAGGGGAGCATTGATATATCATAAAGGGGCCCCGTAACCTTACTCCTGGGTTGCAAGTCCCAGGCCCCTCTAGCCTCTTCCTTTGCAACGCGATGGACCCGGCACCCGCACGGTGAATCCATGGAATGCTAAGTAATTAATCTCATTACTAATGTTTGGGTTTCATACAATATGTTGTTGTGTTTCGTCCAGTGTGTATAGAAAACATTTTGTATGACGTGTCTATATCTATATATCTGAATATGCCAATATTTAGAGCATATTTTGTGCAATTATGAATACCAACTCAAAATTTAGGTGCCAAATAAACTTCGACGCTACGTGTGATTATTAGTGTGTTAGCTGACGTTATGGTCTCCAGCTGACACATGCTGTATATACGAAACGGCTGAAGTTGTGGTTATATACTATAGCCAGGGATTAAGAGCATAATTTGTGCCAACGGCACAAAAAAATTTGAACGTCATACTTGAAAGCTGTAGTAGTTATGACTCAATTTTAACGTGTAAGCTGGAGACCACGTGTCTACAGCTACTCATCTGTATCTTCTGAACGAATGGACCTACGACTTTGTTTAATATGTCAAAATTTAGAGCCAAATTTGTGCCAAAGGCACTAAAATTTTCAAGTCTCTGGCTATTAAGGTTTTGGAGATACAAGCTCAAATCAACGTGTAAGCTGGGGACACATGTCCCCAGCTAGCACATGCTGGACAGCTCAAACGGGAAAGCCTGGATTACTGTTTAATGGCTTAAAATGTAGGGTAGAATTAGTGCCATCGGCACCAAAATTTTCAAAACAATAGGCCCTATAGTTTTTGTGTAACAAGCAAAAACATTTCTTCCCGCCAAAAAATTTAAATATTTGGTTAAAAACATTACTGAACGCGGCGTTGCCATCCCGTTCACTGTAGCTGCAATCTGTTTTGAACTTTATTTCTATAGCGTTGGAATCACTTTTCTCTTTTATAGCAAATGAAAGCAGTTGTGGCATAGGCTAGTAGCAGAGAGTATTCATTTTAATGTTATCTGATTGAAATGTGACGCTTTCCGGAATTCGTAGGCATTGAAATCGTGATTACTACGTGCCACCGCCTATAAATATAGAGCGATGGAACAATACCCGAAAAAAAAATATGTTTAATAATAAAACGAGCCTAAAGTCACCACTTCTAAGTTGACATTCAGAGACGAGTTCGAGTTTAGACTCGAACTTCATTATGTCAAATATGACGCTAGACTCAAAACTCCAAAAAGTTTTATATTCACAGTCGAGTTTGGCATAATGGAGCCTTTGACCAAAATCTCACCTGATGGTAAGTGATGATGTGGTCGAAGGTGTTAACAGGCTTATCCTAGAAGTACTGGCTTTCAAGGACAGCTGCCGGAACACACCGTAAGGTGGCGACAGAATTTCTACTTCATGGTGGTGGCTAGCCAGGCTAGCATTCGCAAAATGCCCTTCCACCATGCGGTGAAGCTCAAGCCGCGGCGGGATTAGAACCATGGACCTGCTGCTTGGCAGTCAATGCCACTGAGCCATCACGGCTTCAATTTATATAATTATGGCCGATTGACAACTGTCTCACCTGCTGGTACCGAAGTGATGATGCGGCTGAAGATGTTGTTCAGGCTAACCTAGACTCTCAAGGACAGCTGCCGGTAATGACAATAAATTTTTATAATAATCCAGTAGAGCGTTGTAACACTATTAAGGAGTTTTGAATAAAATAGTTCAAATAGATTTATAGTTTTATTTACTTGAATTTCGGACACAAAATACGATTTTTGTAGTTACCCGAGTCAATGTAATTATTCACATTTTAATACATATATAAAATAACATAATATATCGCTTATATTTAAAAACTAAAATAAATTATTTGGAAAGACTTGTTTTGTATAAAAAATATTTTTTGCAAAATATCTATATTAAGAGATATGGTTCTGCCCATAAATTATACGTAAGAAAAAAGTTAAATTATAAAGGGGATTTCAACAAGAACTTTGTTTTCTAAAACAAAATAAAAGGGTTGGCAATCAAGAATGATAAATGATATCTGGCAAGGCAGCAGTCCTTGAAAGCCAGTGAAATTACAGGCACACATAAGAGCTGTCTCAAGAGACGGGGGCAGGGCAATTCGTAAATTGTGATGAAATGCATCTGTTATAGGCAGAGGTCAGTCCGCTTAACATTAGGTGGGCCTCGAGCTTGTCCCGACACAATAACAAAAATAAATAAAATAAAAACTCTCATTGTATTCGTTTCAAAGTACTCAATACTGGAGTACTTCGAAACATTTGTTCCAATATCGATACCGCAGCGATGCTTTGAAACGCAACGGTATCGATACTTTTATTTCAATTCCAAATCCCTACAAACCACAAAATAGAGATTATTATGTATAGTTTTTACATAATCATAGACGTTTTATGTAGGTAGGTAGTTGGCATAGAAGATATAATAATACTACGTATGTACAACCGACGTACCTACTTATGTAAGTATGCAGCGCACATAGCGAATATTTAGCTTACCTTTTTGACTACGTCAAACTGGCCGAACTAAGCTGAGTAGTTGTTAACTTATCTTTACATTCTCTAGTAATAGGTACTAAAGTATTACACGCTAATACTTTTAAGTCAAAGCTTTCTACGCGTTTAGGTGTGTGATAAACTGATAATATCTCTTTACAGTTATAAAATTATAGTGCCTACCTAATAGGTATGTGATCATCACGTTCTGTACATGAGTGGATTAGTTTCCAGTGCATTATCTCGTTCATCGAGGGTCTTATACAGATCTTATATATAGGATTAGTTATATAAGTTAACATTCTGAGAGTACACTATACTATACATATACCAGTACATTTTGTACTTACTCACTCCTAATCTATACACCTACTGTTTTTTTGTAACTTCTTCCACCTATTCATAACGTGAAAGCAAAAAGTAAGTTCAAACGCAATAGGAATAAGGTTCAAGATAGATTGCAGCTACAGGCAACGGGACGGCAACGCCGCGCTCAGATATGTTTTTGTCCAAATATTTAAATTTTTTGGCGGGAAGAAATGTTTTTGCTTGTTACAAAAAAACTATGGGGCCTATTGTATTGAAAATTTTGGTGCCGATGGCACAAATTCTACCCTACATTTTAAGCCATTAAACAGTAATCTAGGCTTTCCCGTTTGAGCTGTCCAGCATGTGCTAGCTGGGGACATGTGTCCCCAGCTTACACGTTGATTTGAGCTTGTATCTCCAAAACCTTAATAGCCAGAGACTTGAAAATTTTAGTGCCTTTGGCACAAATTTGGCTCTAAATTTTGACATATTAAACAAAGTCGTAGGTCCATTCGTTCAGAAGATACAGATGAGTAGCTGTAGACACGTGGTCTCCAGCTTACACGTTAAAATTGAGTCATAACTACTACAGCTTTAAAGTATGACGTTCAAATTTTTTTGTGCCGTTGGCACAAAAAATGCTCTAAATCCCTGGCTATAGTATATAACCACAACTTCAGCCGTTTCGTATATACAGCATGTGTCAGCTGGAGACCATAACGTCAGCTAACACACTAATAATCACACGTAGCGTCGAAGTTTATTTGGCACCTAAATTTTGAGTTGGTATTCATAATTGCACAAAATATGCTCTAAAGATTGGCATATTCAGAATTACGAAATTTTGATTGAGTAAGCTGGAGACATTCACACTGTATGACCCTGAAACTGTGCCCGGTGAATGGCAATTGGCTCGCCCCCTATTACATAGGATCATTGTGCGAAAATAGATATTTAATGAAGAAAAAGGAAGTTTAATTAAAATGCACATTAAAAGGGGAACAATTACTAAAACGTAATTTCCTTATTATATTAGGATGGTCAACTTGTGAAGCTATATTTATTTCCTTGGAATTTGGATCGATTATTTTTGCGCAAGGAGGTTGTATAGCATGGAGATGGAGGTCGAATATATCGGTGTGTTCTTAATTCAAACCCCAAAATAGTGATAAGTGCTTGTGCACTGAAAACAGTGAATAAAATAAGCTTTTCAGAGGGGGAATGATATAAATTGTGTATATTTTTTATATTGTTATGATTGCAATAACGCCTGCTATGCGGATTACATTACAAAATTGTGTATATTTTAAAAAACTTCTTGTTTCAGGAGACAATTCCCAAAGGTGAAGGCTTCCAGCTGGCACTGTCAGCTCTGGACACAGACAGCGGAGAAAATGAGGCTCGCCGTATCGGGAACATTTCTGCACAACGATCTCTAGAGGCCGTAGCGAGGCTGGTTAACGCTACCATAAGTGGACGGAAGCTACATCTCGCTGGACCGTTCAGCTACTTCATAGTGCAAGAGGCAAGTCGTAACTTAATCTAAAAGAACTTGGCCCATCTACTCTCAGTTAGTAACAGGAACAGTAAAGCTTGCATATCGAGTAAATTTCTGCACAAGGATCTCTAGATGCTGTAGTGAGACTGGTTAATGCCAGTGTAATAAGTGGAAGGATGCTGCATCTCACTGTACCGTTCAGCTACTTCATAGTGCAATAGGCAAGTCGTATCTTCCATCTTAAAGAACTTGCCCTCTATTCCCAGTTAGTAATAGGAAAAGAAAAGCTCGCGTATTGAGTAAATTTTTGCACTAGGACCTCTACAGGCTGTAGCGAGGCTGTTTAATGCTGTAAGTGGACAGAAGCTGCATCTCGCTGGACCGTTCAACTACATCATAGTGCAAGAGGCGAGTTCCATCTAAAAGAACTTGACCCATCTAATCTCAGTTATAAATAGAAAAAGTAAAGCTCGCATATCAACTAAATTTCTGCACCATGATGAGGCGTAGCTAGGATGGTTAATGCTCAATAGATAGACATGTATCTCGCTGGATCGTTTAGCTTTTTCATAGTGCAAGAGGCAAGTTGTAAGTTACATCTAAAATAACTTGCCCCAACTACTCCCAGTTAATAATAGAGAATATAATGCTTGACATATCGGCTACGTTTATGCACAAGGCATAGTGTGACTGGTTTGACACCACAAAGGGGCGGAAGTGGTATCTTGCTACTCTTCAGCCACAATATTGGGCAATACAGAAGTAGATTGCTGTTTTGTGGATGATATTTATACTTGTTACGACTTAGTAATTAAACAACTTTAAACGGTTCAAATCGCGTATATTTATCATTATTTTTGTCCCGACGTTTCAAACACTTTGCAGTGATCGTGGTGAAAAAAAGTGTTTGAAACGTCGGGACAAAAATAATGATAAATATACGCGATTTAAACCGTTTAAAGTTGTTTAATTACTATGTGTAATAATCGCGAAAACCTAAGACAATACTTGTTAAGACTATTTTATGAGTAGAATTACGAGTGGAAAATATGGGTCTGATATAGTCGTTGGACGACCACATTGGGTGGTCTGTGCAATAATTGCAGTGTAGATGGCAGTTTTTCAAATGGCGCTACTGCCCATTTCCTTGTATTTTCTTCTTTTCGTCGCGCCTTACTACGAAGATATTGAGCACCCCACGGGGTATATATGTATAAGAAATATTAGTCCAGATTTAGTTACTTTTTTTTATGTAATTGTGACGGATCAAGCACGAGGCCCACTTGATGTTAAGCGGACCTCTGCCTATAACAGATGCATTTCGTTACAAGTCACGAATTGCACTGCGCCCGTCACCTAAAGACATAGATGTTAAGTCTCATGTGCCTGTAATTTCACTGGTCCTCAAGGACTGCTGCCGGAACACACCGTTAGGTGGTTGTCGACAGATTTTCCACTTGAGGGTGGTCGCTAGCAGGCGGGCATTCGCAAAATGTCCTTCCATCATGCGGTGAAGCTCAAGCCCATGGCGGGATATGAACTATGGAACTGCTGCGCGGCAGTCCATAGCCAATGCCAGTGAGCCATCACTGCTTCAAAGATGAAGTAAATAATAAAGTGTATTGTTGCATGTAGGGCACCCCGGAGGCGAGTATAGTGAAAGGCCCCGTGTGGGTGGGCGTGGCTGCGCGCTGGGCGGCGGCGGCCGGGGGCGGCGCGCGCCCCGTGCTGGCCGCCGCCGGGACCCTGCTGCTGGGCGTGCCGCCGAGGTACCACCACGAGCCTAGGAAGTGAGTACTGCTACACCCTTATTACCTAATCTTCCTCCCCATGCTCTTGAGGTTACTGTGATTCTGTAGTGCATAAGGAAAGTTCTCGGATGAGCATTCTGACGAATTCCACGCCATAAGAACTGCATCCCTCAATGCCTCGGCCGCTTGCGGTGGAGTACTAACAGCCTTCTAACAATTGTAGTAATTCTAGGTAAGCCTCAACAACATCTTCGACCACATCATCATTTACCGTCAGGTAAGATAGTGGTCAAAAACTAAGAAAGTGTATTTGTCCTGATGTTAAATTTGCACTGGACGTCTAAGAGTAGGAGATTTTTGTATAGATAGATAAACTAAATATTCCAATGAACGAGCATGTTTTATTTCAAGCGGTAGCGGATACCACAATAACAGCTTCAGAAGTAAAAGAACAATGATAGAAAGAGGTTTTACTTACGGGTGCCTGTAGCAATAAATTATCTGATGACAGTAACGATAAAGCATGCATAGTATGGAGGAAATTGAAACATTCCTTGCTTCCATAGAGCTAATACTTAATGTGTTTCCAGTCTATTCGGCGCAGCGTTCGAACAAGCGGCGACCCGCAGCGGTGCGTCAGTGTCGTTGGACCACGTCGACTCCTCTGTCATCACACTGCCCGTCTCACAACGTGCACAGTTCCTCGACGCTCTCACTGCTCTGCTGGCTTAGGGCATAGCGCAGCTGAGGATTCCATCAAGTGTGGGAAGACATGACAGTCAACAGCATTCATAGTTTCCAGCATGTGATTTTGCATCAAGATAAAATATGAAAATCATAGAGACACTATGTGAAATTAAGTTTTTGTAGTAATGCATTATGTATCAGCATGTCACCCAGTCCCATCCATTTGCTAAGGCTTGTTAAGATTACGAGGCTATCAGTTTAACTCCATGAAATATTAAAAAAAAAAACGCAGTCATATTTCACTTTGGCTGAAGAGACCGAACACCTGTGGTCTTCATTTGCTGGGTATGACCGCAGTGTCAGATATTTACTTTGAAGCAATAGTGTGCAAAGACTACTGTGTTTAGGCGTAAAGGGCACATATTCCTAAGAAGTTAAATTACTGGTCGAAAAACTAATGTCTTGGGGTTATGCGTTTAAGCCAGGAAGAGGATGATGACACTGCTACTGTATTGGATAGTTGTGATGCTTACCATTAACTAGCTAACAGTCACTGGTCTGAAGGTTTGAACTTCCCAGGTCCACAATACAACATCTTGTCCAAGAGACCAAATTTTAGTGCATCCAAGAGACCATACATTACGTCAGATTTTAGTCTAATAATGGTATTAATTCTGGAGTGCATTCAATAGGGTGCTGGGATAGAATGTTATCTCCCCATTTCTTCTCGTGGGTGTTGTAACAGGCCACTAAGGGAAAATTGTGCATATGAGCAGCATGCCACTTCTCACGTGAATGTGAGTAGGGTATTGTGTGCATTAGACACACATCAACATCTTAGTGCTCTGCCAGGGTTTCATACAATGTGTTCCCGGCTTATATGTTGTTAGCGTAAACATATTATTTGTATAATGCTCTTGTGTTAAAGAAAACATTTTGTAAGATGCTGAAACTTTGCCGGTGAATGGCAATAGGCTCGCCCTCTATTACATGATACCAAAACCCAGTTGGCGAAGCGTGGGTGTTTACACACCTCTGCCTACACCTTCGGCGTATGCAGGCGTGATTATATGTATGTATGCATTCTATAGGTGCTATAAAACAAAAATATCAGAATGTTTGTGTTACAAAGTTTGGTATATTGATATATCACTAATATTCTCTAAATAAGAGTTATCAAACATATGCCACCACTTAGTGGTAATAGTAAAAGTGTGACATTGTGTTTTTATTAGGGATATGTTTGACAATTAGAGAATTTTAGAAATACATTTGCGTATGAATATATCAAAGTTCTCAGGGTCAGGTATCTGATAACACCTCACATTAAGGTCAAGTGCCATTGACACATGTTACTACTCTACTGGGGACATAACATGTCTGACATGACATATTTATAGCCTGTATGTATTTTTGTTATGGGAAATAAAACAATTTGTATTGTATTTGTATGTCATGCAATGTGTTCTCTTTGAAACCCAAGGTGAACTGAAAGTATCACTATCTTTTATTTAAATTCATATTTTTATGAAAAATTATCATATATAAATAAATGCAATCCAAAAGACTACCAATAAAATTAAATTAATCATTATTACTATTCATAAATATTACTTTGCGGAAATCCATATTTAATAATAACAAATATTTTTTAAATATTTTAAGAAAACATTAAATTAATATTTTAATAAAACACTTAAAAAATATAAAAATATATTTAGTGACAATTCCGCCTAATTTTCCTGCTAATCCGACGCGACGTCACAAACGCCACGCAGCCAAACCGGAAGAATTTTCGATGCGTTTCGCTTCTACACGAAGCATCCTCAGGAGGTCTTAACTCTACGAGCGCACGATCGAGAATGAGAATGATGAATTCTCATTCTCGATCGTGCGCTCGTAGAGTTTGGCTGCGTGGCGTTTGTGACGTCGTTAGGCGGAATTGTCACTAGATATATTTTTATATTTTTTAAGAGTTTTATTAAAATATTAATTTAATGTTTCCTTAAGATATTTTAAAAATATTTGTTATTATTAAATCTAATTTACATCTTCTTAACTTTAGCTCACATATTTGGGGTTCAGTACAATATGTTTTTTCGAACACAAGAACATATTGTAGAAAGTTATACTGGTATTTAAATAACATTGGTGTTGACGAAGGCCAAAGATGTGAAGGGACTGTGTGAAAAGAGATATATGTATGAAACCTGTGAGGACTATGTTTCCTTTCTATTCTATTGTCGTGTTAGGCATGCCAAACCTAATTACCACAGCATAAGGACAGGAAGAAGGGGTTCTGAATACACCTCTTAGTTAATAATATAATTTGTAAGTTGTATAAATAGATAAGTTATAATTTAGCAAATAACATAATTAATGATAATAAATAATAGTTTTCCAGTATATATTATCAATAATTATTTTTTCTGCTTCTCTAGTGTTGTCATAAAATTTTTGTTTTAATTGTAATATAATTCTGATTGATTCATCATAAGTAAAATAAATTTTTCAGTTTTTTTGTTGAATGACTGTATGTAATTATAATAATTTAGTAATAATCATATTTATTAGTAGGCAATTAACACGAAATAAAAGTTTAAATATTATTCTGTAGATGTTATTATATATTTACAAAAGTATATGTATAATTTTACATTAAATGATATAATACTTACAAAACTATTACAAAAATGAGAAACACCTCTCGAATACATAGTATACAATATAAATAAGTTTATTGTTTACAAACTATTTGTTACAAATTTTCTTATAAGATTTAATGCCCACTTGGGTTGGTCTTTAGGCACCATGTGACCTGCATTCCTTACCAATACTTCTGTGAGGTTCCCCCCAGTTTTCACATACCCTGCTATGTCGTCATCCACCCTCCAAATTAATCGAGGTGCCTTCCTATACTGCTCAGCCCCAGAAAACTGTAAACTGCGGAGAAAGTTCTCAGTCAAAGGATATGCTACAATTATATCTAATTGTCCATTATAAAATAAAATCCTGTAGTGGCTTAAAAGTTCTGAAATCTGCGGAGCTACTGATTTCATTATGTCTATAGCTAGATACAATGCCACTTTTTTTCCATCGTTAAAAGGTAAATTGCCCACATGAACACTGCGTCTAACTTTTACATTTTGTAATAAATCAGCAAATACAGAAATATCTTCATTATTTTTTGCCTCTAATATGTTGTAATAGTTGTCAAAACCAGTATAGTTTTTGAAAAAAGAGAAGTTACCAATATCTCCATCCATCAGCCTATCCATAAGGAGATCAGCTTGAATCATATTATTCTTAGTGATTGCATTTTCAATTTGCTTTTGATATTTAAAGAAAAGATTCAACTCATTATCGTCCAGCAAACCATGCTGGTACAGGTAATTTCCATAGTCTAATTGATTGACTGGGTCACAGTAACCATTCCCTATAGCCATGCCTTTCAAGTTGATTTTGGAAACATTCTGTTTAGAATTTTGTATGTGGATTTCCATGCCCAAAGATGGTATATATTTTCCAGCATATGACTCCCCAGTTATATAAAATTCATTCTCTCTCAAATGAGGAAATAGAGTAAAAAATTGCTGTAGGCTGCTGTAAAGACCAGAAGCAATGCATTGCTCAGTACTGCAATATCCTCTATCATTTTCCGTAAAGCTAAAACCAGTTCCTACTGGATTGTCTATGAAAAGAAGGTGGTGGTCCAATGCCCAGTGGTACTTCCTAAAAGAAAACCCGTCTTTCTTTGCGACTAGCGGACCTAATTCGGTGAATAGCCCAAAAAGCGAAGTTCCTCCGGGACCGCCTTGCAGCCAAAGGATGACTGGTGCATTTTTGGCTTTGGAAAACGGCGGAAAATACCAAAAGTATTGATTTGATTTGTACTCTTCATCAACGGTGAAAAAACCGGCATGACTTCTAAAGCCCATTTTTTCTGTAATGGATACCCGAGATATGTTTTGGGCGACTTCTATGGATCCATTTTTAAGGTAAGGCGTGAGCATTAGAGGCTCACCGGTGGCATGCGATCGTACTGAGTCCAACTTGAATCGTGGGTACACATTGAGGAAGAAAAATGAGTTCACTAGGCTAAATAGCATCAGAAATGATATTAAAAGTATACTAAAACTGCATGGGCATTTAGCTAATTTCATAGTGAATGATTATTTTAAAAACATACAAACAAACAACCAACCAAGAGGCGTTACAAAACAAATCAATATATTTTAGTTGTTGATCTATGAAACAAATATTATTGCTTTTTTTTTAGTTTAAATTTGGTTTCGTGTGGTTTGTATTGTACATAAAATATTTACTTTAAAGTATCTACACACGATACAATTTTAAATACAATAATCTGCTGTGAACCAGCAAATTGTATCGTTTGTTTGTAGGCGACTAGGCGTGTTGTGGCCCTCTTCCAACATGTTCTCTTCGACCACATCATCACTTACCACCAGGTGAGATAGTGGTCAAAGGCCAACTTATCTAGCACAAAAAAATGCAAGACGTATCGTCCGTCTTAGTAATCTGCAGACTGCTAAAGAAAATTGTAGCCGCGTAATATATGTTGAAACGTGAGTAGTGCCACAGAATAAGTAAAGTAAGTCAAATATAAGGTACCTAGTATTAGCCGAAAACTATTTTACTACGTAAGTACCTATGGCCTATATATAAAAGGCATAATATGTGTAATGTTTGGTCGATCTGTTTTGGTAAAAGTTTATATAATCCATGCGCATCCTACATAATGAGAACAATAGAGCTAGAATTTCATTCATAAATGGACAATATCGTCCACGCGGATGATAACCGTATAATCTGGATTGACTTTTTATTTATTTATAGCTGATAGTCTAGCCTTTGAACACCATGTCACCTGATTGTAAGTGATGATGTGGTCGAAGGTAATGTTCAGGCTAACCTAGAATTACTGGTCACCGACCCGTGGTACAACTGCGATGTCCAACTGGTTGTACTACGGAGAAGTAAAGTTACCCATGGTTCAACTCTTTTTTTATATGGTTCAACTGGTTGTTCTATGGAGAAATATCTTTACCAATGATTCAACTCGAGTGAGTTATTCTTTCCTTGGTTCAACTAGTTGTACTATTGGGAATTGAATTTATCTATGGACGACTAGTTATTTATTTATCTATAGTCTAGGGCAAAGTCATATTTAGGTGCGACGACGAGCGAAGCGAGGAGGAGCGTTAGGTTACTTGTGACTACAACATCGCGCGAGCCGAGCGAGCGAAGTGAGCGTGCCGCGGCAGCGGCCGGCGATGCGCCACATAAATTTAATTTCATATATGTACTACTTTTGGTGATCATTTACTACTTTATCCCCTTAGTCCAACCAGTTGGACAGTTGTACCATGGATCATAATCATAAATATATAAAAAAAGAGTTGAACCATGGGTAACTTTACTTCTCCGTAGTACAACCAGTTGGACATCGCAGTTGTACCATGGGTCGGTAATGGAATATTTAGTGGCTCTCAAGGACAGCTGCTGGACCACACCGTTAGGTGCTTGTCCCCATTAAAACACAACCGGCACTACCTAAGTATATATGGGAAACTGACAATAATAATAGATTATTTTAATTTATGGCTAATATGCTAGCATTTGACCTATATCTCACCTGACAATAAGTGATGATGTGGTTGAAGATGTTGTTTAGGCTAACCTGGAATTACTGGCTTTCAAGGACAGCTGCCGGAACACACTGTACTTAGCGTCAGATTTTCTACTTGAGGTACTAGGTAGCTAGGCGGGCATTCGCAAAATGCCCTACCACCATGCGATATCACAAAGTAAGACAACAACCGAGACCGACGGCTTACCGTGCCCTCCGATGAGAGTGTATCTCATCTGGCCCGGTGACTTGACCCGGCGCCGGGCCACATGGGAAAAAAAGTTTTAACTGGCCCGGCGATATATAAAAGTTAACATTAGAAACCTATAGGTAGGCGTACATTTCCTTTTCTTTCGATGTCCTCTGGAAGTAAGCAAAACGTGAAATTCGGATATTTGTTGTGTCATGCAGCCAAATCTACTGTAGTACGATCTTGCCCTCATTTCAACCTTCCTACTAGATTTTTTTTAATCTGTGATACTAAAAACGTAAACAGACTACGACAATATACACTTGGAGGGGTGCGTGGCAACCCACTGTTGAGTATGCCCGTCTAGACGAATACGCCGATGTACTTTTTGTCACCGGGTAAAATTCTGCTTGGAGTCTACTATAGCCACTCTCATGTGTTAATTATTTTATACCACAACAACTCAGAAAGTGTCTCATTGCTCGTTCCAAAAAGTGTTATAAAGTTCGTCATTTCTCCCTTGTAAATGTGTGGAGTTTCATTTCTGCCCTCCGTAGCAGTGAAGGAATGTTGTATGAAAATCCATACCTGCCCTGTTATCGATCTTTTGGTTTTTTAGCTGCGAACATAAAAAATAGAATCGTCAAAAAATCTCAAACAGGGTTTTAATAATTAGAAAAAAGATGTGCGGTTTTTTGTCCTCGTTTTTCAATGAAACGTGGTTTGAACCTTTTTCTGCACTACGTAAAAAAGCGCGGCAATTGTTTTTGTTTCTTATGATACTAAATTGATAATTTAACAGTAGGTATGCTTTTAATTATTCAAAATTATTTTCCAAAATGTCATCTAATAGTAAAAGTGACGATTTTATAACGATGAAGCCACGCCACCAGAAATAAAAAATACAGCTCAAAAAGTCATATAAAAATTCCTGGGAAGTCTTGAAAGTGATTTTAATACCTATTTCTTTAAAACAGATCGCCGATCTTACTCACTTACATAAATCAATATTAAATCTTGTTCTTCCGATTCATGTTGCTCATCATGTCCCTAATTATTGATATTTATGCAACTGTTGTATAATAAGGGGTATTAAAACATTTTTTTTTTTTTTTTTTTATATGGCAATTGTCATAATGACATTTGTGCCAGTTTCACGTCAAGAATTACAATGACGAAATTTTAATAATAAAACAGGTATGACCAGAATAACTAATGCAGATACATAAATAGACAGATACAAGAAATATTTAACATAAACATATTTTTTATAAAAGAAGAAATGCAAGATATTACATAATTAATAAAATTTTAATGATTAATATTAACATAATATATAAATAGAACTTATTATAAATGAATATTATTAAGAGAGAGAAAGTCAGATAAAATTTTATAAATATCAATATTATTAGACGATAAAAGTTCAGGCATGTAAGTTGGAAAGGAAAGTTTTAAAGATTCAAGGCATAAATAAAACGCTACATGGTTATATAGGGGACATGAAAAGAATATATGATTGAGATCCCCCTCATCCAAGCCACATTCGCAGATAGAAGAATCTTTAACGTGAATCTTTTTTAAATGAGTAGGAGTACAACAATGACCCAACCTCATACGGATTAATGATGAAGTAAAACGTTTGCCTAATTTTATCCGGGCAAACCACGGTTTGCTCGGAATCAAAGGTTGAATTTTAGCAAAGCCAGATCCAGATGAGTATTAAAACATGAATGTGAGGTTCATTGAATAGAATCGCATATAATGATCGCAGTCAAAGGTTTTGTTGATATTCTAAATATGAACTTGGGTATCAAAGATAGCTTCTGTAACACATTGTTACGTGACGTTTATGGTTACTGATGACAAGATGAGAGTGGCAGCCAGTCAGGCGAGTATTGACAAAACACCTTAGAATGTTATATGTTTGTTTTTATATAGGTATATGATTAAAGTTTTAGTGGATTTTCCAAGTCATTCTTAATCAATAAACACAATTGAGCGGTTGAGTTGTTTGGATGGATGGCTGCTAGTGGCATTTAATATTGAGTGCTTTGGAGAGCAGGTTGCGTCGTCAGCGGTCCCAGCAGTTGTCTTAGAATGGCAGTCCTTCCAAAATTGTGGTAGCACATTTTGCCTTGACATTTTGAATAGAACGCTATGTACGTAAATTTAGATTATGCAGCAATTAAGACATACATTTCTAATTATAATGTTTTACAATACTATTTTAATAAATAGATATAATATAGTAATTTAATGTACCTATGTTCATGTACCTATGTTCATGTCCATTTTATGTACCTATGTTCATGCATTAAATGATTTTGAATTTGAATTTAATTAAACAACTTTAAACGGTTTAAATCGCGTATATTTCGCGGGGTCAGTCACCCCGTGACCACGATCACTGCAAAGTGTTTGAAACGTCGGGACAAAAATAATGATAAATATACGCGATTTAAACCGTTTAAAATTGTTTAATTACTATTTAAATATTTTCTTGAAAGTAATCACCGGACTAAGTTATTATAGTTCTTACACAAGGAAAGTGGCATGTAAAAAATATTTTATATAAAAAGTGTATTTGTATAATACACTTTGGGTTATTGGTAAAATGCTAACAACCTCGCAGGGAGCGCGGCGCGATCCAGTGTTGCCGCGATGGGCGCTCTTAGCTCGGAGAGACTCAAAACATAAAACAATAAGTTTTTCTAGTACTGTCTGACAATTTTAAGTTCTGTGTCTCGTAGTTTTTTTTTATTGCTGGTTGGTGTTAGCCTTTGACCACTATCTCACCTGAGTGATGGTGTGGTCGACAATGTTGTTCAGGCTAATCTAGAATTACTGGCTCTCATGGACAACTCAACAATCAAATCAGCATGGTGGTAGGGCATTTTGCGAATGCCCGCCTGGCTAGCTACCACCCTCAAGTAGAAAATCTGTCGCCAAGCATCTAACGTTGTTTTACTATGTGTAATAATCGCGAAAACCTAAGACAACATTAGATATAATATGTTCTTATTATGTCATCGATTACACAATCGATCATTGAGGATGTCTTTAATACAGTGTTTTGCTCTACGGTCACTAGTTCGTTTACGGTTTGACCCATAGGTATAGGCATGAATAAATAACCGTACAGAAGGAAAGCTTCTAAAGTCCAAAATTGTAACCTTTTTTCATAGGTCACAAGTACATGGAAAATGAAAAACTGGGCAAATGCAGGTTGGGATTCAGCAATCAGCACATACGAGCAAATGAACGGACAGAATGATGGGCAGACATGATAGATGTCGAAGTGACAGTTGATGACGTATTCCTAGATTTTAGTTTCATATTTGTATACCAAATATACTAAAAATTACTGGGCCATAGAGAAAAGTTTGGCAATTAAGAATGAAAAATGATATCTGGCAAATGTCCACCACGAGCACGCTGACAGATGTCGATTCTTTAATCAAAGTTTTTAATCACTTTTTGGATCACGCTATCGCGAGATATTAACAACTCAATTTTGGCCAATTGTGGTTATCACTGACGGAAAAGCACTCCGACCCCACTGCATCCGCAGCACTTTATATGGCGGCCATCTTGAATTTCGCCATTTTGGATTTATAACACATCATTCGAATGCTTTTCCGATTCTCTACGATAGTTGTTCAAACCTCCCTTACACTTTCTTACCGTTTTCGAGATACGTTATTTGTCTTAATTTGGCAGACGTCATCCAAAAAAAGTTCATATTCAAAATAACAATGTCCAGAACAACCCAAACATCGATTTTCATCCAAATTGGAGTACATCATCAAAAATTAAATTCCAAATTTGGAATCAGGACATCCAGAACAACCTAGATATCAATTTTTAGCCAAATCAGAGTAACTTTGTTCACTTGGCAGATGTCATCGCAGTAAAGTTCTGAATTCAGAATGAGGATGCCCAGAAAAACCTAGATATCAATTTTCATCGAAATTGGAGTAACTTTTCTTACTTGGCAGACGTCTTCGAAAAATAAATTCCAAATTTGGAATAAGGACATCCAGAACAACCTAGATATGGATTTTCAGCCAAATCGGAGTAACTTTTTTCACCTGGCAGACGTCATGGACAAATAAAAGTTCCGAATTCGGAATGAGGACGTCCAGAACAACCTAGATTTTTATTTTCAGCCTAATCGGACCAATTTTTTTCAGTTGGCAGATGACATCGTTATGCAGTATTAACCTATATCAAAATAACTAATAATACATTTTATCACATAAAGTTCAAAACTCGGTGCCGCCACCGAGTTTTGAATGTAGTGCCATTGGTGCGTGACTTGTGACGAAATGCATCTGTTATAGGCAGAGGTCAGTCCGATTAACATCAGGTGGGACTCGAGCTTGTTCGGTCACAATAACATAAAAAAGTAACAAAAACTCCTTGTCTGGTTTACTTATGGTTTTACAATGATAAATCAAACTCCATAATCGTCTGTATGGTACTCGTACTGCTTTGTGGCACGCCTTAGCTTTGTCTCCAGGCTGAGCTGGTTCAATCCGGTTTTGTACCCGAGAGGACGCCCCTGTAATCCCCGCGCGGCTTGTCGTGACAAGTTGCACACATATAGCTGTGCGTGTAGTGATAAAGCTTTCCTTCTGTACGGTTATTTATTCAATGTGGTATGGGTAAGGATAATCATCTGAGTACATGAAAAAGTGTCCGTCCAAATCACTGAATAAGGAAACCTATATTTAGCCAGCTACATATACTTAATCTGTGCCTATATACAGATGTCAAAATGCATTAAATGAGGGTGGCGCCACATTGGCATCAGGGTAAATTTTAAAGCCAGCTCCAAATATTATTAGGCCCACTTGCGCCAACGGTGCCACTTGTAATACGTTGGCGCAATAGGCACTTAGAGTAGGATTGAGCAAGTAGTTGACATTTTCAATAAGTAACTACTTTAGACGACGACGATAATATTATATATTTAACTCGGCATACTTCAATTGGTTTACCTACCTTCATACCATACCCTTTGTCTACACCAGCGCCATTCTGGAAGGTTTTTGAACTGTTATTTATAGCTTATATCTGGACACTTTTTTAAGTTTTCTACCATTATATGAGATGACTCTCCTTACCTCTACCCTCCTTAGATTTGACTATTATTCGGCATATTTTCACGGAAAATTATGTCTCACCTGATGGTAAGTGACGATGTGGTTGTAGGTGTTGTTCAGGCTAGCCTAGAATTACTGGCTCTCAAGGACAGCTGCCGGAACACATTGTTAGGTGCTTGGCGACACATGTTCTACTTGAGAGTGGTAGAAAGCCAGATTGGCATTCGCAAAATGCCCTACCACCATGCAGTAACGACTGCCATCGTTAAACAACAACCGGGGCCAACGACGCCGTGACGACTTAAACGTGCCCTCTGAAGCACGGAAGCGCTCAGTATTAATGTCATTAGCGGTCACCCATCCAACTTCTGACCGTGGCAGACGTTGCTTAACTTATATGATCTATTAAGAACGGCTAAGCAAACTTCGCTACGAGCGCTTCAAATATTAATTAAGTTATAGATTAGTTAAAATCAAACTAATCCCGAATTGGCCTCATTACCATTCATTCATTACGAATGATTTGCACAGTGATACCATGTGAATAAATAATACGGTTATATATTCATGTGGTGATACCATAGGTAGGTCGTTAAAAATTATGCGAAGCCGGCGCGGGCCGCTAGTACCTAATTCATATTTCATATCAATAAAATTCGCCCATTTCCATTCCGCTGCCACGCGCCGCCCGCGCCGGTAAGCTCTAAGCTCGGAGTGTTGTCAGTTGTGGCCAAAGAATAATATTCTTTGGCATAGATCGAGCACTTTGTCTGAAGTAGACTGGTGTCCAGGTTCTGGATCAAGAGACTTTGACCTTTGCTTCATAGAGTAATGTAATGAGTATCCACTCTAATTGATTGGGTGAGTAAAGCTAGCCCACTAGTAAAAAAATGTGTCAACATTTTATTGGATCCCGTTAATTTATATTACATCAGATTAGAACATATTTTTGTAAACTCTCAGAGATTCTTAACAAAGCAGTAGAAGGCTCGAAGGAAATATAGAATAAGCAATTAGCACAAAGGAGAAGATCTTCTGAACTGGTGATATTTTAATCTGTGATTCTGAATAATCTGATATCTGCCCAAAGATTTACAGAAGTTCCTCAAGTATCGCGACGCAACATGTTGCGTGTTTTGTTCGTGGTATGTGTCTTGCAGGTATTTTCTACTGAAGGTTTCCTTCACCCCTATCCGAACCTAGAGCTCGGTCCTCGTGAAGATGGTGATCCTGGGAAACCTTTATTCTTAACACCTTATGTTGAAAGTGGTAATATTACCGAGGGCCGGCGCCTTGCTCGCGTACCATTTACAGAAAGTCTGCGCATTAAGAGTTATGCCGGATACTTTACTGTTGACAAAACCTATGACTCTAACCAGTTCTTCTGGTACTTCCCGGCCATGATCCCAAACAACAAGGATGCTCCGGTCATTGTTTGGCTACAGGGAGGTCCAGGTGCGACTTCATTATATGGCTTGTTCACTGAAAATGGACCTCTAAAAGTTAGAAGAGGTAAATTTGAGCGGAGGAAATACAACTGGGCTTTGAGTCACCACATCATATATATAGATAATCCTGTAGGGACAGGTTTTAGCTTCACTAAGGATTCTAAGGGCTACTGCACAGATGAGACCCAGGTTGGTGAGCAACTCTACTCCACTTTGACCCAATTCTTCCAACTGTTCCCTGAATTACAACCAAACAAATTCTTTGTTACTGGAGAATCTTATGGAGGGAAATATGTACCAGCATTGGCATACACCATTCATAAGAAAAACCCTACTGCAAAGGTAAAAATTAACATGAAAGGTATAGCTATTGGAAACGGCTTAAGTGATCCAGAACACCAGATGGTTTATGGCAAGTACTTGTACCAACATGGTCTAATAGATTGGAATCAAGCAAAGATTTTCCAAGACTATGAAAACAAAACTATCAACTACATCAAACAACAGGAATGGGATAAAGCATTTGAAACATTTGACTCTCTTTTAAATGGAGATATGATTGGAGGAAAGAGCTTGTTCGCTAACATGACTGGCTTTGATTTCTATTTCAATTTGTTGCACACAAAAGATTACACTCAGTATGAAGATTTTGGTCCTATGCTGCAGAAAAGTAATGTTCGTAAAGCTATCCATGTTGGAGATTTAGAATTCCACAATGGAACAGAAGTAGAGCAGCATCTAAAACAGGATGTCATGAAGTCTGTAGCACCTTGGATATCGGAGCTCCTGGATCATTACTATATAGTCATCTACAATGGACAACTAGACATAATTGTAGCATATCCGCTGACTGTTAACTATCTCAGAAACCTTAATTTCACTGGTGCAAATGAATACAAGACTGCTAAAAGATATGTTTGGAAGGTGGATGGAGAAGTAGCTGGTTATGTGAAACAAGCTGGCAAACTGGTAGAGATCATGGTCAGGAATGCAGGTCATATGGTGCCAGGCGACCAACCCAAATGGGCTTTGGATCTGATTACCAGGTTTACTCACGAGAAAACATTTTTTCACCCTAGGCAGCCTCATTTAGGATACTAAAATCAAATCATAAACTTGAATGTGACTTTGAAGCTCATCAACTGGAAAAAGTTGTAAAAACATATCTAGGTCTGATTTAAAATAAGTTTTTATTTTTCTAAAGTTCTGTGTAGTCAAACTAGTTTTAAGCAAGAGGTATCAATACTGACTAAAAGTACCTACATACCAAGTTTTAATTAAAAAATGTGAACAGTTTATATAGGTACATTCTTTAAGTATAACCAACTGGGTTACATGACGATAAAAATATACTGATTACTTTTATCTCACATATTTTGTTAAAGCTATGTAGGACAAAAACTGTATATATTTTAAACACGATAACAACCATTACATTGTTTAGTAAAGAATGAAAAAAAAACATATATGTACTTTGTAGGACAAGGTGCTCTTTTTGATGATGTCATTCTATAATAAAAGGAACAATACATGTGTAAGAAATGTTTTATATGACCTTTATATACTTGATTTTATACCTAGATTATGTTTTGTTACCCAATAGCATAAAAATGAAATAAAATGTTCGATTTTAGATTTGATGTATTTTATTAAAGCTGCCCTGCATGCCAAGTGGTAGGCAGAGATGTCTGTATCACAATAATTTTACCAGGCATTTTTGGGTCCTATGTAATAAGGGGTAAGCCTCCTGCCATTACTTGCCAGGACAATATCACGCTTGAATGTTACAGTTTTTATGTAGGTTTTTTTTTCCTATGTGTCACATTGTTACTTGATGACACTAACTCGGACAATTCCAGCAATACTACCTGAGAATTTCTATCACTACAAAATTAATAACCATGCCTGGGAATTAATCTGAGACCTAACTACCAAGGCAAGAATTGAAGAAATATGTTTATATTTATATTATGACAATATAATAACTGCCTGGTCTAGTTTGCAATGCTCCTCAAAAAATAAACACTATTTTAACAATATAATATATGTAATGGTGCATTTTCTTTTGTTCATTGTGCAGTCATCATATTAATAATGTGTCTTCTGCTTTTAAACAAACTATGATACTTATCACAGCTACTCTTGTCTTATTCAGAATGTTTGTGTTGAATGGTAACTTTTTACAAAGCCCTATTTAAGATTTTGACTTGTTTTGGATGGTAGCCGTGTGCCCATGCTTCAGAGTGCATGTTATGCCATCAATCCCGGTTATTTTAGTATCGCATGGTGGTAATGCATTTTGCAAATGCTTAGTTTAACAATACTACCACTCTCAAATGGAAAGTCCGTTGCCAAGCATCGAACGGTACTATCCATGAAAACCAGTAATTCTAGGTTAACCTGAGCAACATCTTTAACCACATCATCAGTCCTGTACTTATACCAATCAAGTGAGATACTGGTCAAAGGCTAGCCTATCAGCAATTAATTAAGAAAAAAGTTCTACCAACAAAGAGACGATCTTCATTCCAACTCTTCAAAAGTTATCTGAGAAAATTACATTGTGAGTAATTAAACCATGTTATGGGCCACACTCATGGGGGTGGGTCACTGCAACCTCATTATTATCATCTGCATAAAACTAGAGCAACAGACACTACAAACAGTACTCTATGTAGATACTACATTATAAATTATACTTTACAATATAAAGATGAGAATGGAGCACATTATGTAGCAGATGTTATGGAACAGATAAGAATCAGAACATGCCATTCTCTCCAAGACTTACTCCACTCGAGTAGCAATTGCCTTATTTGGCTTCCTTAAGCAGTCAAGATGGCTTGATAACAAAAATAATCCAACAATATCAGCGCACGACATAGCAACCCCAAATAAAATTAGAAGCAGTACAAAATAGACTAACTCCTTGATACCTGTTTAATGTAGTAAGATGTTCAGTATATCTATCAAAATTAATTTTCACAATATCACTGTGATATCATGCAAGTGCCAATTTATATGCAATTTGTACTGTTAAAACAGAATATTATTTATGTTAGTTAAACAATAACACAATTCAAAAATTTACGATATGACTTTGATGGGATCTTATAGAAAGAAATGAAAGGACTTCATTTTATACTTTATACACAAGGCAGGAAATAACAAGTCAACAATCACAATTTATGAAATGTCAGTTTAATTAACTTAATCCTAGAATTTATTTTGTATTTGGACATGAGCAGAGTGCCTAACAATGTACAATACAAACCAAATTAACTCTTACAAATAGGTGAACTTATGATACTGTTACAAACACTCACTGTTAGAGGCAGGCAGCCTGCAGTTAAAGGAATGATAAAAACTTAAATCTATCGTCCCTCTATGTAAGTAGACAGCTCAATTTCTTCCGGAAGCTCAGTAATGTTGACATCAAAGCGATCTTGAACTTCATTAAGGATCTTTGCATCATTTTCATCAGACACCATTGTGATAGCGAGACCCTTGGTACCAAATCTGCCAGCACGAGCCACTCGATGCAGATATGTATCAGAATCTTCAGGCATATCATAGTTGAAGACAATGTTGACTCGCTCAATATCCATTCCTCGTCCAAACAGGTTGGTGGCGACCAGGATACGCTTCTGGAAGTCTTTAAACTGCTGATAGCGTGACAAACGCTCATCTTGAGTCATGCTTCTGTGGATTCCAATTGCAGGGAAGTTTTGGTCAGTTAATAACTGTGCTAGGGCTATGCATCGCTGTACAGACTTTACAAATATCACAACTTGGTTGAACTCCAGTACATCAAGGAGCTCAAATAATTTTTTGTTTTTCTCATTTTCTTTAAGTTTAACATAATGTTGCTGTAGACCATGCAGTGTCAGCTTGGCTTCATCATCTACATACACCTCCATAGGGTCCTGCATGAACTTCTTGCAAACAGGTCGAATCTCTTTGCTCAATGTAGCAGAGAACATCATTACCTGTTTTCCATGTGGGGTGTTACGGAATATTTCTTGCACATCTCGCCTCATATCTAATGATTCCAGCATCTTGTCACATTCGTCTAGAATGTAGTGTTTCAAATGTTTCAGATTCAATTTCTTATTATTGACTAGTGCCAGGATTCTGCCAGGGGTGCCAACAACGATATGCGGACAGGCTGTCTTCAGTACCTCTTCATCTTTCTGAATCGGCATTCCACCAAAGAACACTGACACTCTAACGCCTGCCATGTATTTGGAGAATCTCTCATACTCTTTGCTGATTTGGAAAGCAAGTTCTCTCGTGTGACACATTACGAGAACGTAGACGTGGTTTTCAGATGGCTCCAGCTGTTGCAAAGTCGCCAAAACGAAGACGGCTGTTTTCCCCATACCAGATTTAGCTTGACATAAAATGTCCATACCAAGAACGGCTTGTGGGATGCACTCATGTTGAACTTCTGACGGATGTTCGAAACCGCAGTCAACGATTGCACGCAGTATCTCAGGCTTTAGCAGGAAATCTCTAAAGCCGGAGCTGTGGATTGATACGTAAGAACCCTTAACCTCTTTCTTCGGCGCCGTTTCCGAAGCTCCCTCCGTGGTTTGCTGTTCCGCCTGCTCTTCATCTTCATAGTCGAGAAGATCGTCGTTATCTGCCATGATTTACTGATCTAAAAGCTTGGCTGGTAAAATAGCAAACGCACGTGAAATTTATTTAGAAAATATCTTGTTTCACAATGGCGGCGAAATAAAATTTTGGCGTCAATTTGTTTTTTTTTTACCAGCCATAGACAACATTAGTTTAGCAGGGGCACGTTCCAAGCCTCAGAGTGTAGTTGTATGGTAACTTTAACTTACTCCAAGGTTCGGAACGACTCGGTTGCTTAATAACTATGGTTGGGAAAAAAGGAAACAAATGAAAGGCTACCTGGTTCAGCTCGCCCGCGTGCTGGATGTTACACGACGCGTAGTTGTCGATTCCTTTTCCCTCGCATTCAACGCTGATTTTCTTGCAAGAGATGAACGATGATTTGCTATGCGCGATGGTCGCGGCTGATGTTGAGTAACTGTCGTTTAGGCAATATTTCGAGGAAAGTTTACGGAGCTCTCACTCGATCGCGTGCCGGTTAGACGTCAACAACGTTATTTAACTACCCTCCAGGTTAGCCAAGGAAAGTGAAGGAAAGGATGAAGGTAGTAAAATAAAGGTTTCGTTTAGGAATATTAGATAAAGTTGCGTTCTAAAATTGTGACCCACCAATGTTGCTAACATTAACAAACATACCGCCCCCCAAAGAGCTGCTAAGCTCTTTAGAGTGAGCTTAACATTACAAGATTATAACTAATTGAATTGAATGGCTGATTTTCCGAAATTAATAAATAAAAAAAAGAAGTTCTCGTTATAAACTAAGTAAACAAAAAAAAGGCGTAAGTTGATTTTCAAAGAGATGATTTTCGTATATATGGTATTTAGTTCTCTAAACATGGCATTAGAGGACACAATTTTACTACTGGTCGCAGCAAAATTCCGCTAGAAGTTTTCAACTCTACTACTCTTACTGTACCGTCAGTGCCTGGACAAACGCGAACGATACGTCCCTTTTTCCAATGAAGAGATGGCAAGTTTGGATCCTTGATCAAAACCAGATCACCAATTTGAAAGTTGGCAGTCTTGGCAAGCCACTTCGGACGCTGCTGCATTGTGTGCAGAAACTCCGAATGCCAACGTCTCCAAAAGTGCTGATTAATTTGTTGAAGTAGTTGCCATCGTTTCAGAAGATTCGGGTTATGGTCCTCGCAGTTTTGTTCAGGCAGAGATTGCATGGGCTGCCCGATGAGAAAATGACCAGGTGTGAGCGTTTCGAGATCATTTGGATCATTTGTCAAGGGACATAATGGCCGTGAGTTTAAAGCTGCCTCTACCTTGGCAAATATAGTACAAAGTTCCTCAAAAGTGAGTGAACGATCACCGATGACGCGTGCCAATATGAGTTTTGCCGACCGCACTGCACTCTCCCATAAACCACCCATGTGAGGACCGGAAGGAGGATTAAAATGCCAAACAATTTGATGATTGGCCAACGACTTAGCGATCTCATCGTGAGCGTCTTTCAAGTGAGCATATACGTGCTTTAGATGGTTACGTGTACCGATAAAGTTCGTGCCACAATCGCTAAAGATGTCACTAGGGAACCCTCTGCGTGAAACGAATCGGTCCAGGCAAGCCAAAAAGGCGACGGTTGACAACTCGGACACGATATCCAAGTAAACACATTTTGTCGTGAAGCATACAAAAATGCACAAATAGGCCTTATTTGATTTGGCATTGCGAACTCGGGATGCCTTGCACATAAAGGGCCCCGCCATATCAACGCCAACCTTTTGGAATGGACGACATGCCGTCACACGATGAATGGGAAGATCACCCATGAAAGGGTCAACGGATTTTGGTCGTAGTTGATAGCAACGCTGACATCTAAAAATCTGTTGACGGATCACCCTACGGGCGGATAATATCCAAAATTTCCGTTGAAGCAAGCTAGTAAGAGCCATTAGACCAGGATGCAGAAACAGCCGATGGTAATGGTTTACTATCAGCTCCGTGACATGATGTGCCTTGGGTAGTAAAAGGGGATGCTTTGAGCTATACTCCAAATCAGACTTGACGAGACGCCCACCCACCCTTAAATGACCCTGCAAATCCACGAATGGATTTAACCGCCGAATGCTGCCCTTGAGAGGTTTATTGTCGCGCAACGCCCGAAGGGTTTGGGAAAACTCCGTTGACTGGACCAACTTTACAATATGGAGCAAGCTGTTGTTGAGCTCCGCAACGCTTAGTGGACCAGTTCGACGCTGATGGGGATTGCGCGAGTTATGAATGAAACGTTTGCACCAAGCTACTACCGATTGTAACTTGGGAAACGAACTAAACCTCGTCATAAATGGCAGCTCTTCAGGTAGAGCAGCAACGTTGGAAATGGGCGGGGTTGATTTGAAGCCAGGCAAGTTTTCTTCTCTTGGAAGAGAAATCTCCTCAGACCAGGTAGAACAATCTTCTACTAACCACGGCGCAGACCACCACAAATGATGTGCCACTAATTCGGAAGGAGTGAGACATCGGCTTGCCAAATCGGCGGGGTTTTGGGCTGATGGCACGTATTTCCACACAGCGTTTGGCACTAGAGTCTGTATTTGGGACACGCGGTTCCCCTCAAAAGTCTGAAGCTTATGAGGAGATACCTTAAGCCAGGCGAGTACGATGCTGGAATCACACCAGGCCATAGTACTGCTGATTTCTATTTTATTAACTAGAATGCCATACACATGATGCAGAAGACGTGCAAGGAGATGAGCGCCATTTAGTTCCAGCTTAGGGATTGTGAGCTTTTGTTTAAGTGGAGCCACCCGGGACTTGGCCAGTAAGAGCCTGACCGAAGTACTACCGGTTGGTCCTTGAACACGCAGATAGACGCATGCAGCGTAACCACGCTCGGAGGCGTCACTGAAACCGTGGAGCTGTATGTCCAGAGGTTGATCAATGAGCAGCCACCTTGGGATAGAAACATTATCAAGTTGAGAAAGCTGCGAGTTGAATTTTTCCCAGATATCAATAATTTCGGATGGGAGGGGTTCATCCCAGCCGAGCTGCAAGGCCCAGATGGTTTGCATCAGGTGTTTTGCGAAAAATGTCAGTGGTGTGAGAAACCCGCAAGGGTCGTAAAGCCTTGCGATGTTCGACAAGACGCCGCGCTTTGTCGTAACGCTCTTCATTTGAGAAACCCGATAGATGAAGCTGTCAACCTTTGCGTTCCATTCCATCCCCAGCACCTTATAAATGTTGTTGTCATCCTCCTCGAATCTGTAAGGTTGCTCACAGTGATCATTGCTGGACCACTTGCGCAACGCGAAACCACCCTGAGAGAGGATGGCAACTAGTTCCTGTTGCAGGTCAAGAGCGGAAGGTAAATCAGGGGCTCCACTACAAACGTCATCGACAAATGTATCCTCGAGCAGCGTGTTCGACGCTGTTGGATACGTCGCAGCGTTCAGACAGGCAAGCTCGTGTATGACGCGAATCGCCTGGAAAGCCGAGCTGGTGACCCCATACGTTACGGTGGTAAGCTCAAACTGCTTGATGGGCTCTTCAGGAGACTCGCGCCAAAATATAGTCTGGAGCTTGCAATCGTCGTCAGCCATGCGCACTTGACGATACATTTGCTTAATGTCGCAGGTGAAGACAATCTGATGTGTTCTGAACCTGAGAATGATGTCTTCAATGTGTTTTTGTAGCTTAGGTCCGGGCATCAGGACCTGGTTGAGTGACACACCCGTGGAGCTTGCAGAAGATGCATCAAACACCGTTCTTAGCTTAGTCGTGCTGCTATGGGCACGCAGAACGCCGTGATGGGGGATATAATAGCGGTCACTGGATACCGGTGCAAGGACCTCTCGCATGTGACCGGCTTCTTCATAGTCGCGCATGAACGCTATGTAGAGTTCACGGAGAGATGCATCTTTTAATAGCCGTCTCTCTAAATTATAAAACCGCTTGAGTGCAGTTATGTGGGTGTTGCCCAATGGTTTGTGGTTGACCTTGAAAGGGAGACGCACAACAAAGCGACCAGTGCTGTCCCTAGTGTGTGTCTCAGTGAAGTGCTTCTCACAGAGAATATGCTCAGGGTCTGAAATGGGTTGGCTAGGAGTCTCTTCGACTTCCCAGAACCGAGTGAGGGCTAGATCGAGGTCTAATGTGCAGGCCATCGCTACAGCATTATGAGTAAGAAGCGATGCTGCGGGAGCTTTCCCCATTATAACCCACCCAAATATTGAAGCATAGGCAGTAGGCATGTCTTCACCAAGGCTGAACCTTCTGCCATCCAGTATCTCACTGTACAAGTCAATACCTAGCAATAGATCAATTGGTCCTGGAACAGTAAAACATTTGTCAGCCAAGACCAAGTTTTTGCATAACTCTAAAGTAGATTTATCTACTGGCACGGATGGTAGATTACCTGTTATCCGCTTTAAAATTATGCAGTCGGTTGAGAGGGATGGGGTACAATCACCCATAGGCATAATAGTGCATGAAATTATACCACGAGTCTGCTGAGTGGATGCGGCACCTAAACCAATAACTGTCCCTGATGGTGAACGAGGAAGTTTCAACTTTTGAGCAAAATTCTCAGTTATAATGGAGACTTGAGAGCCACTATCAATCAGAGCACGAGCTGAATGGAAGTGTCCATTGACATCCCGTACCCTGACTAAAGCGGTCCCTAAAACCATGGTAGACCCACTATTTACACTATGCAATGACTGGACCATGGAAGTGGTTGACATAGCAGCTTCGCTTTCCCTTGTTTCTGTTGGTGGCTTATGGTGATGCTCAATGTGGAGCTTTGTATGGTGACGTCCACTACATACTTGGCATACACTCTTCGACAGGCACTTTGAGACACTATGTGTTCTTAGGCAGTTAAAACAAAGTTGATTCTTTATGACAAATTGCTTTCTTTGTTCTGGAGTCATAGAATTAAAGTTTAGACAATAATAAATGGCATGAGCTTCCTTGCAGCAAGGACAAGAATTGAAATTGAGTTTTTTCTCTGTGTTTACTACATTAACTGAGTTAGTGGTAGCCTTAAATGAAGTACCGGCAATATTTTCCAGTATGCGGAGCTGACTCTCAAGGAACTTGAGTAGTTGAGTAAAAGTTGGTATTGCTAAAGGATCAACAATGTTTGACTCGAATTTAGTGCGCATGTCTATGGGAATTTTTTTCAAAATTATGTGTAATAACAAAAAACTCCAAGAATCAACATCGAATTTCAAGGCCACCAAAGCATGTGTATTTTCTTTTAATGTATTGATGAATTTATTTAACGATTTTGTATTTATTTGAGTCAAATTAGTAAGATTTAGAATGGCCTCTACATGCTTGTCTGCAATGATCCTCTTGTTCTCATATCGCTCCACCAACAAATCATAAGCAACACTATAATTTACCTCTGAGATTGGCAAATGTTTCACTAAAGATAAAGGCTCCTTGTCAAGTACCCCTAACAAGTAGTGCATTTTTTGGACTGAGCTCAGTCGCTGATTTTCATGGATTAAACTTTTGAATGTTGAGTTAAAGTTTGTCCACTCAGTATGATCACCAGTAAATCTAACGAGATTTATTTTTGGTAAATAAAACTCTTTCTCGCACTGAGTAGACGCCAAATGCATACTTCTATCGGAACTTCGCTGCGCCTCCACTAATGTGTCGTACACAACTTGCACTGAATAATACATTTCCATGTATTTTTCGTGTGATTTTTCAAGTTCACTCGCAGAGCGTTTTTCTTCCTTTAACGTCTGCCTACTACACATAACAATAGAAAAAGCCTCATCAATCTGATCGCGATATTTGTTCATGTCTTTGTGACGAGCTATGAAACGCAATCTCTCGTGATTACTTACGCTCTCTTTCATGCCTAATTCTTGGGAAAAATCATACGTGGCCTGAAGCCATTTCATAGCCATGTCGAACTTCAACAAACAAATACGAACTTCTGCCATTTTAGATGAAAATTTAACTGGTTTTCTTCAAGATATAACACGCAATTCACTAAAAAATGTTTTGTTTAGACTGAAGTGACAGTTTCAGTATATACAAAGTTACTTTATGGTGACAGTGAGACCAAAGATTAGACACGACAGTTCTGACATCCACAAACTAAGATTAGTTGCCAGTTAACCAACAAAAATGCAAAGCTTGATGAAGCTTGATGCAGTTTGATGGTGTAACACATGAAATGAGTGAGCACTGAGCAAGTAATATATTGTGAGTGAGTGAAGCTCGACAGTTTATGCTAAAAATGGTGGTCACAAAAATGAAACGCAACGAAGTAAGGGAATTTGGGTATAAATAAGAATGCAATATTTGATGTTTTAAATATAGGATTTTAAGTTAATTTAGATGGGATTCGGCGTCGAAGGACCAGGAAATGGTTGGGAAAAAAGGAAACAAATGAAAGGCTACCTGGTTCAGCTCGCCCGCGTGCTGGATGTTACACGACGCGTAGTTGTCGATTCCTTTTCCCTCGCATTCAACGCTGATTTTCTTGCAAGAGATGAACGATGATTTGCTATGCGCGATGGTCGCGGCTGATGTTGAGTAACTGTCGTTTAGGCAATATTTCGAGGAAAGTTTACGGAGCTCTCACTCGATCGCGTGCCGGTTAGACGTCAACAACGTTATTTAACTACCCTCCAGGTTAGCCAAGGAAAGTGAAGGAAAGGATGAAGGTAGTAAAATAAAGGTTTCGTTTAGGAATATTAGATAAAGTTGCGTTCTAAAATTGTGACCCACCAATGTTGCTAACATTAACAAACAACTACATATATAGATTTTTGGCGGGGAATTAGATAAATATATAGACTTTTTATGATGTCTGAATTGCTATAACTATTAACTACCGTTACATGCCAAATACAAAAGAGTACTTATAATTATCTCATAAAGAAATGTCATATTTCTACTCCATATTTCTATTAGCTAAAAAGTTGCGCTCTATTCGAAGGTTGTGAACGACGACGTTAGAGTGAAAAGTTGCACTCCGGGGTGCGTTCCCGCACGCCTTCGGCCAAGACAAATTTTGGTCTAAGCGCGGATATACGCCGTTCCAGCACTCCAATCGAGCTTAATTTGATCCTGGCAAGATTTGATCATACCCGTTCCGGGCGACCTGTCAGAGCTAATTTTGCTCTACTTGGCCAAAATTTTTCTACCTTTTGAATCGGCCAAATGTGCTGTCAAATGTGACAGATTGTACCCCCTCGTGAGTACAATCTGTCCACCTCCTATGACACAATCGTCCAAACTGCTCACGTTTTTTTATCCCGCGACGCCCCGTAACGTTTTTTTGTAGTACTAAGTAGTTTTCCGTTACCTAAACATGTCACCCTAACATCCCCATACCCCAATATATTACCTAAACCATACAAAAAATAACATTTTCATACATTTAGTTTGTATGAAAATGATTAAAAAAAAAATCATCGAAACGACAATTTTGAATTTGAATTTATGTGACATGAAAATCGATGTGGCCATAACTAAAATATCTTATGTTAATATAAACGCCATCTCACGACTAGTAGCGGAACTATTCTCACACTGCCATCTATTAACGATCTACTAAACTACTTTCTATAATGAGTTACCGAGACAACGTAACACACAGGCGCATGCGCACATTATCGGAATCGCGCAAAAATGAATCCGATATGAGCGTTGATAATCTAGATGTCACTAGCAGTAGCCTTCCAGATTTATCTATTGACACTAATGAACAAATCAACAAATTACTACAAAAAAATGAGGAGTTACAAACACTGGTAAATAGCGCACATTCAGAAATTGAGCGACTCTCACTTGAAAATAGAGAATTGGCAAGATGTAACTTTGAGCTGCAGAAAAAAAATGATTTGCTCAAGAAAATTACGAACAGTCCAAACAAACGTTCTCCGTCATGTACACCACAAAAAAATAAGAAAACTATAAAATTACACGACAAAAACACTCAAACAGTTACTACAATGGAACAGCATACTGATATTTTATCTAAAAAACAGCAAGAAACACAAACAAGCTCAATAAATAAAACAAATAAGGAAACCCAAGCAAACTTTATATCAGAAAATAAAACATATAAAATTACCAATATTGCTAAAAACTATCAAAATACTATAGAAAATAAATCTGAAAAAGTAATTCAGAAACCCAAGATATGCTTAATCAGTAATAATAAACAGAATAAGGTGTTATCCATAACTGAAGATAGTATGCAAAATCAATTCAATTTTTGTCATTATTTAACCCCGAATGGTAATGTGAAACAGTTACTTAAAGGACTTCACACAAAATTGACAGACTTTACAAGAGAAGATTATTGTATCATATTAATTGGTGACGAAGATTTAAACGAATCACATGAAAACCTCAAAACAATTACTCACATCAGAGAAATCCTACAAGACATAACTCATACAAATATTATATTATGCACACCATCCTATCAATACGGACACAACAGAGACACAATTAACCAAGTGATACAAAACTTTAACAATCTCTTAAGCGAAGATGTACATACCTACAATTATGCCCACTTGATTGATACAAATCGCCACCTGATATATGGATACAGTATGTTCCATATAAAATCAGGAAAAGTAAACAATAATGGACTACGTGCAATTTTTCAATATATTGTTACATGTATACAGAAAATGAAGAAAGACAGAAATATGTATTATACATGCTCTAATAATAAATTAATTATATGTGATGATGAACAATTAAATAACCAGTTTTTTCTTGAATAAAAATATCTATGTTCTCCATCAAAATATCGCTGGACTATTAAATAAATCAGATTTATTATCAATATGCCTGGAAGAACTAATGGAACGTAAGAAAGAGATTGACATCTTGTGTATCACTGAACATTTTATTATGAGGGGAGATGAACATAATGTTACCATTCCAAACTATCAATTAGCCTCATGTTTTTCCCGCATAAACAGCAAACGAGGAGGATCCTGCATTCTAATAAGAAAGGAACATAAATGGTTGGAATTAAGGAATATATAGGACTGTTCAATAATAGGTATTGTTGAGTGTTGTGCTGTAGAATTGTTGGATTATAACGTTGCTATATTGTGTGTTTATAGGGTACCTACTAGTAAGTTTCATTCACAACATTTTGAAATATTTATGAATACTCTGAGAAAAGTATTGCATGAGCTGTCAAAAAGAAGGTATAATAATATCATAGTAGCCGGCGACTTTAACATAGATATACTTAAAAATAATAATACGACTCTTGACTTTGAATGTTTGCTTTTAAACTTTAATTTAAAACTTTCTTTGCGACAGCCTACAAGAATGAAGAGCCAGACATGCATAGATAATTTTGCGCATAACTTTAAGAACCTATGCCGTGCTGAGGTCATTGAACTTGGTCTATCGGATCATACAGCCCAATTGATTAAATGTCCTGTCAAAAATATTGTTACATCTAAATATTGGCGGGTTAGGAGACGTGACTTTTCTACAGTCAACATTAATAAGTTTCAAAAATGTATAAGTAGTTTAAGTTTTGCTGACATTTATAATGAAGTGGACCCTAATATTGCGTACGAAAAATTTATTAATATCTTTAAATTATTCTATGACTTGTGTTTTCCCTACAAATTAGTAACAATAAAAATAACGAAACCTGTTCGGTGGATATCACGTGGAATCAAAGTGTGTTGTAAGAGAAAAAGACAACTTCTCTGGCAATATAGGAAAAAACCTACTAAATCTAATAACTTTCTATATAAATTATACTCAAATAAATTAAAACAAATAATCAAACTTACCCAAAAGGCACAAAATAATCATAGGATTCATTGCTCATCAAATAAAGCAAAAATGACATGGCATATAATAAATAGCGCTAAGCAAAATTTGCCCAGAGGATACATTGATAAAATAAAAATAGACAATAAAATAATTACCAGACCAATTGACATAGCTAATTCATTTAATGACTTTTTTGTGAATAAAATTAAACCAACTAAACAATGCAATTCCAATAACAGGACATTTATATTACCCCAACAAAGCTCTATATTTATTCAACCATCTCTACCACATGACATACTAAATATTATTACCTCATTAAATAACACAAATAGTGTAGGCTATGATGGTATTTCTACAAAAATATTAAAATCAGTAGCTAATATGGTATGTGAACCTCTCAGTTTTATAATAAACTTGTGTATATGTTCTGGAATATTTCCAGATAGTCTAAAAGTTTCGATAATTAAACCTTTACACAAGAAACAAAGTAAAGAGCAAATGGAAAATTACAGACCAATCTCCCTCATTCCTGTCATATCTAAAGTTTTCGAAAAGTATATGTATAATGTACTCTATAATTATTTCGAAAAAAAAATATATTTTCTGCAAGGAACAAAAAGGATTTAGGCGAAATAAAACTATAAATATGGCAATTTATGATTTTTTGCAACGAGTCATCACAAAAGTTGATAAAAGAACACCAGTATGCACCATATTTTGCGACATGACCCAAGCATTTGATTATGTAAGACATACCACTCTACTGCAAAAGCTTGAAGGTTATGGTATTAGAGGTAACGCTTTACAATTAATAAAGTCATATTTAGATAACAGGCGACAATATACACAAATAAACAAAATAAATGTTGAAACTAAAATTGAAGAAACTTACACATCTAACGAGCGTAACCCACAATACGGCGTACCACAAGGCAGCGTGCTAGGACCGCTTCTTTTCCTAGCATACATTAATGACCTTCCAAAGGCCACCGCACAACCCATTGCACTCTTTGCAGATGATAGCGCCGTGACCATAGAATGTAGCAATATTGACTCATACAAAACTGACATCGATTTATCTCTCAGAGATATTATTACATGGTTAAATAATAATAACTTAAAAATTAATTTCAATAAAACTAAAATAATTCATTTCAGACAACGCGATAATGATACGCAATATATACCAGACATACAATATGAAAATAATGAAATCGAAAAGGTAGACTCAATAAAATTTTTAGGACTAACAATTGACAAAAAACTTAACTGGAAAGAACACATAAATAAATTGTGCAAAAAACTAAATAGTCAAATTTATGCTCTTTATAAACTCTCTACAATAGTTAGTGCACAAGCTCTTTTAACTGCATACCATGGTCTTATCGCCTCAAACATTAGATATGGGATTATATTTTGGGGCAATTCTACTGATGTCGACAAAATATTTAAATGCCAAAAACGAGCTATTAGAGCTATGTTTCGGCTTAAAATGACAGACACATGTGCACCTTTTTTCAAAAAGTACAACTTATTAACAATTCCGTCATTATACATTTATGAAACTTCGATGTTCGTTAAAAATAATCCACATATATTCCATCGGCAATCAGACCTAGTGATTAGAAAAAGACGTGACAACCATAAAATGTGCGTTCAAGGCTCTAGAACAAAATTGTTACGCAAGAGTATCTTCCGTATGTCTGTCACTGTATATAATAAGTTACCAAAATCCATAAGAGAATTACCTGTTAGAGTATTTCAAAGAAAATTGAAAACATTTTTATTAAATAAATGCTACTACACATCTAAAGAATTCTTGAATGACAAGAACATGACATTTTAAAAACTGTATTTTTTTTATTTTTTTTTATTCGGATGACTATTTATGTATTTGTGTTAGTTTATTTTGTGATTATTATTAATTATGTAATTTAATTTCATATATTTGATTTAACATGACATATATACGTAATTTTTTTTTTTTTGACTAACGATAATAATTAATATGCTTTATTTTGAGAATTATTTTGACAATTAATTTGGTGTATTTAGATATAAAATTAGTCTCATTAATTTAATGTAATTTGTAATAATATGAACATTGCACGCCTTATGAAGGCAGAATACATTGAAACTATATTTATAATAATTATAACATCTTCTGTACATGTATTTCACGCAATAAATAATTTGATTTGATTTGATTTAGTGGATCAAACAGCGAATAAAAATATATTTTTCCAGATTTTGAGGTATTTTGTTTTTTAATCGAGTTTATTTGTGGCAGTCTCCAATCAACATATAAACTTCTCCAACCAATGCAATCCTCATCATATTCTCTTTACGGGAAAAGAAATGAAAATAGACCTTTTCATGGAAAATTTTACAGGAAAATGGGTTTGAACAGACGACGAAAATGGCGGGAAACGGCATTTTTTATATATATTTTTTTTTTCCGAAACTATTCCACCTACAACTTTTGTTTTTTTTTTAATGTGTGTATTTATTATGGTTCTTTACCCATGAATAATACCAGATTGTAAGGATAAATATTTTATAAGTAGTAACGAGATTAAAACAACGCGATTTTTTTTAAGAATTTTGGCGGGAAAACTGTACATAAGCGGATTTTATTTTTTTCTCAAAAACTATACTACCCACGAATTTGGTTTTTCTTTTGATATGATTATTCAGATGTAATCTATACACCTGAATTGTTTCAGATGTTTAGGTTTACAGGTTTAAAAGTAGTTACGAGATTATTTATTACGTTAATTTCGATCGGTGAGTGTTTGCGCGGCAAAATGCATCGAGTGAAAGTTATTTTTTTTATTTCATGATTTGAGTAACTTCTCGTTACCATAGATAGAGTAATGCGGTTTTTTTTTGTTGTATAGCCAATGATAGTAGCTTACTAACAACGTTTAAATAATAACGATCGGATAAATACAAGCTTCACACTAAACCTTTTTTTTAGACCACCGGAATTCCAGCCGTAACAAAAACAGGGGTCAAATAAAAAAATCTATAAAAAAAAAGTTATCAATCCTTATCCTTTTAATTTCTTTTAACATCGTTATTGACTTATTGCCTATACAAATGCAAAATTACAGATTTCTAGGTTAATTACTTTAGAAGTAGTTACGAGATTATTTTTAAATGACATAAATCTATACAAAATTTTGGCGCCAAAATGTAATTTGAGCTGGTTTCAGATTTCATATCAATTTTAAACATACTTTCTGTTATATCAGAATATTATGGATTTTTTCTCGCATAGCCAAGGATCCATCCTCACGAAAACCGTTTGAATTATGAAAATCGAACTTACGCAGATTTTATGGTGAATATGTAAACACGACTATTGACCGCTAACCGGCAGGCGGGTTGGGACACATAAGGGAAATCCAGCAGACCGGAGGATACGCGCTTAAGGATAATAAATTGTGTACAAGCTAAGCCAAGGATTAGTGATTTCTATGCTGTCTTTGCTTAATAACGTAATGGGGCTCATTCTAAAACATACAGAAAATATTTGATCACTTAAGAACATCGCTGTCAATTTCATATTGTGACAATAGCGCCAAAAGGTCGTTCCAGGTACCTTGGATCAAATCTAGCTCGACCAATATTTGGCCCGGCCTTACTGGAACGCACCCCCGAGTAAACCAAGGTTCTATCCTAAGCTGAATGCTTGACATATTTAGCATAAAGTAGATTCTATCTCTTTCTTATTACAAATGTGAAAAAGAGTGCTTTGACTTTAATAGCAATGCTACTCAGCGCTAGGTGGCGCTAAATTTCATTTGAGGTAATCAGCTCCATGGCCGGCAAAATTGGCCAAGGCTTTCTGATCTGTGCCAAGTGTGGTTGGTTTATGGAAGTAATGAGTACTAGTTGTACGTAGTACTTACATGGAAGTAATAAGTACTAGTTGTACATATAGGGCGTTCGGATAGGCTATCGGTGCCAAAAATAACACTCACAAACGCTAAAAACGATCACACGGGCCGTTCGTTTTGGGACTTCGTGAGCAAAAATATCGTTTTCGCTCACCGTTCGGATAGCTTTGAAAACGCTACAAATGACAGAGAAAAGTGATATTTTTGACCCATGTCTTGCCGTGGGATCGTTGTGATCGTTTTTTGACAACTGCTGTTTTGACAGTTGTATTTGGCGCGATTGAAGAGTTTCACAAGTTTTTTATTTATGTAGCTATCAGAAGCCATTAACAAAGAAATAATAATAATATAGGTACCTACTTTTCGTTAATTTTAGAGATTGATTCCATGTTTCGTACTGTGCAAAATTGTTAAAATATTGGCGGTTGTCAAAGCCGTTCGGATAGCATGCAGTAATTGGTGGTCAAAAATAGCAAAAGCTTCTATCCGAACGCTAAAACACAAATGCCACTTTTGAAACTGCTACAAACGCAATCGAGCCAAAACGAACGCCCCTGTAGTACTTATTGCTTCCATGAGTACTTATTACTTCCATGGGTTGGTTTGACTGACTTTTCTTTCGTGGTTGGATCCAAAGATTACCAAGTCCCCCTGTGGTTGGATCTTGGCTTTGAATCTACAGGATATTTCTGTGACAAAAAATAGAATAGGTATATTAAATGAAACCATGACACAGATTCTGCCATCGAAATTATTCTAATTATTCGATAGTACCCGACCCGGCTGCAAATTAGCGTAGGATATTATATTCTATATGATCTACTCGCTATGTCGTCGACTTTTTGCTAAAACCATTTTTTTATGTAGTCGTATATTTATGACTACTTGATTAGGAGAATATACTTATCTATATCTACCAGGTTGTCTATCAAAATGTGGCCGCTATTATTTTTAATTAAATTATTATTAACTGATTTTTGGGAAAAAAATTCATACCCTTGTTTTTATCATATAATATCGTCTACATCACAGTAATATAAAATATTAAGATTCTTTAAAATCACGGTTGCTGTTGTGCCCTTGGCTGCACCTCTTCGCAGCCAGGTGTAAACAGGTAGGTATGATTTCGATACATTTATAAGTAAATAACGTACATTTATGATTGATATATCAAATTAAAGCACTTTTTTTCCATTTATTTATATATTATTGCCTAATTAAATCCAGCCACGAATAAGGGTTGCTAGCTGTTGCAAATGGCAAATATTTCGAGTAGAGAGAAAGAGAGTTAGGGTTGATGTATATACAATTATATGTAGGTATATAATAGGTATATAAATAGAAAATAATTATTAGATTTAATTTAATAAATAAATCGTAAATGTACGTCAGAAACGTATAAAAGTATCGAAATCATACCTGTTTACACCTGGCTGCGGCCAGGTGCACAACGGCAACCGTGATTTTTCAGAATTTTAAGTTACAGGGTTATTGGTAAAATGCTAACAACTTCTTAGGGTTGCCTTCTGCTAGTCCTAACAAACAAATAGAGTTCAAAAAAAATTTTTGACGTTTTCTTTTTTGTTTGTAATTTATGTTTAATTATTTTTGTGTTTGTTTATGTGTTTAAGCTGAAATAAGCACGAGAATCACCTGAAGTTAAAAGTCTCTTGTGCCTGTAACTTGATATTTTTTTTATTACTTATATCGATGTAAATATTCAAAACTCTATTCAAAGGGATCGCGGCGCGTTCTAGTGTTGCCGCGGCGGGGGCTCTTGGTTCTATGCTCAAACTAATTGAGCTAACATGGCACAATGACTCATAACTCTAGTTTTGCTCTCGTTCTTCAACCATCGTATCGGGATGGAGCGACACCTATAGTTCAACTTGCAAAATCAACTTGCGATGTAGGCACTTTGTAGCAATCAATTTGATTTTGCCATTGGTTTTAAACTTGTAAATGATGACGCAACCTTAAGATTTTATTATTGTTATGTTTGCAATAACGCCTGCTTGGCGAATTACATTACAAAATTACAAATTTTCGAGTGGAAAATTATAGTCATTCGAACCCTCGTCCATCCACCCCTTTAGCCGGGGTATGCTCTAACCAATTGAGCTAACATGACACAATGAGTCCTAACTCAAAGTTTTGCTTCAATTTTGTAACATGCATATTTTTTTACCTATTTATTAAGTACTTAAGAAAAAAAATTCTGCACGAATTTGTTGCTAAATTGTCCGCTCATAGTATATAAGTAGGTAACTATTTTTCTGTATCCAGACATTGATCCTCTTAGGTGACCAAAATCAAAGTGGCCAAAGTCAGGGAACGAGCCCTTAACACTTCTGTCTAACCCTTTTATATTATATATGGACACATGGTCCATTTTTCAATTATGAAATCAATTACCAGAAAATATCATAATTAGGTAAACTAAACTGTAGGCTCATCCTGTTAATTTCAACAAATATTAGGTAACAATATGTAGGTATTTGTGTAACAAGGCATAACCAAATTATGCTAAAAATGGACTGGCAGCTATAGGTATTATTCATTCATCTCATAGAAGTCTTCTTATCCTTACCCTGCTTTTTCTACGCCATTATGTATAGGTACCCATACTAGTAATTTATCTGTTAAAAGTGAACTATTACTTAATTACTAGTGTTTAAAATAAATGTAACTGGAATTGCTTGGAATTAGACTGAAAGATATCAAATTTAGACTAGATAGAGTTGTAGTGGTTACATATACAATAAATTGGAGAGTATCTTATCATATTTGTATTGCAAAAAGGAAGCTCAAAGGAACACCTGTCCAACAAGTAGCTGCCAGGACGTGGGAGATTTAGAGTAATTTTTTTCTTCAACTTCTGTACAAAGACCAAGACCAATAAGGAGTTTATTAAGCATAACATAGAGGCTAACTTAGCCTTACCTTAGAAATTACAATGAGAGGAAAAAATATAGTCATGCGCGGTATTCGAACCCGCGCCATCCACCCCAATAGCCTTACTTTCCGCAATAACAGCGTAATTGAACGACGTTTGATATGTCGGCAAGGGGTGTGTCTTCGAAACGGAGAAATAGGACAAAGTGAGATAGTTTAGCGGTAAAAGCACAAACTTCTGTCCTCTTGGGGTTAAATTGGACTAAGTTCAGTCAGCTCCACTTCGCGATATTCGACAAAAGGGTCTCGGGGATATCTGAAGGCATGATTTCTACGTGCTGATTGAACGCTATCACTGCCTCTTCGGAGTTGGTAAAAGTGAAACCTCTCATCAAATCTTTGATTTTGGAGAAAATACAGAAATTACAGGATGCTAGGTCGGGGCTATGTGCAGGATGGGTGACGAGTTGTACTTTTTCGGAAGCGAAAAATTACTTTGTTTTGTTGGCCGTGTGTGAAGAAGCGTTGTCATGATGTAGGAGAACGCGGCTTTTTGGTCGGTTTTCGCGAATTTTTTCTAACACCCTGAGTAAACAAATGGTAGAATACACTCTTTTGATCTTCAAGTGGAATTGTGCAGACCGACTAGCTGAGAAAACAAACGCGATATTTTTTTTTACCAACGTTTCTCGCTGCCTTTTGTTGGCCTGTTCTCATTTTCAAACACCCATTCACAAGATTGCTGTTTTTTTTCGGGTTGAAAACAATAAATCCACGTTTCGTCTCATGTGACAATTTCATTAACAGCTAGAATGTCCGTTGTCGTACTTCAGTAGCATCTGTGAGCAGCATTTCACGCGAGCTCGCTTCAGAATCAGAATCAGAATCATTTATTGACCATAATAACTAAGAATGTTATTCTAGGCAAGTCAGTATACAATGTAATATGTTTTTTATATAATTATTTAAATATCATCTTCTGCTCCGCTGTCAGTTCATGAGGGATCCAACGACAACAAGGTTTCCGAACTTTTAATTCTTAGTGTAAAATTTTCAGAATTTGTCTCATACCAATCCCCAATAGCCCTTGAATTGTCTCATAGGTAATCCACGGCTTTTCTTCAATTAGCCGCTTAACAGTAGCCACATTATTTTCGTTGACGGCAGTTGAAGGCCGCCCTTCACGAAATTTGTCATGTAAAGAAACCAGACCTCTCTCAAATTCAGCAAACCATCGCCTCACGGTGCTCGAACAAGGTCCTTCTCTCCCAAAAGCATTTTGAAGACGAGCGGCACAGTCTTGCCTAGAGAGAGAACTTTTAAAATCATAAAAAATCATCGCTCTGAAATCTTTTCGACTTAATTCTATTTTCGTTGCGTACGTAGAACTTTTATGTGTGAAAAAAAAACAATTGACAAATGATTTCCTGCCATTTTTTTTTATTAGTAAAAAGGTTCCAAGTCGTTTAAAAAAATAAAGATATCATTCTAAATTCAAATAGTTCCGATTAGCTAGACTAATACTAGTGCATAACTTTTAGTTTGTCCCATGTAAATGTCGAAGGAGCACAGTGCTTTACGTACCTACTGCACATTGCCGGAGAATTAAATCCGGCATCGAGGTATCATACCGTGATATATTCGGTGGTGAGGTCCCTTGGTCATTCAAAGTCAAGTTTGACGCAAAGAGACAGCCCAGAAGATCGGCTTTCTCCTTTGCAGTGTGGGCCAGTGTGTCATTCTCTCTGTGCAGAGGCGGTAGAGATGACTGGCATAAATTCCTCTGGAGAGCGCTGGCTAGAGACCAGAACGCACGTGCTCCCGAGGGAAGTCGGGCTAATCTCTCGCCAATTCCGATATGCCCAGACTTCGCTTTTGCGATAACTCTTTTCAAGGACCTGAAGCAAATTTTTGAGTTTGCTTGTCTTTACATCGTTAGATGCCAGAGAATCGACCCAAGCTTGGTAACGCTCTCTGTTTAGGCCACTCATTTTAAAGGAGCGACCGAACCAGGGCTGGGACCTGCCACCGATGGGTAGTGGGCACTGCAGTCAAAAAGAGTAAGGTTGGCTTAGCAGTCTCCAGTTGTTAATGCACGTCCAGTTTAGAACGGAGACCCGGTATTGTCTAATGCAGATGATCTGGGTGTCTGACGCTGACCACTATCTTACCTGATAGTAAGTGATGATGTGCTCGAAGATGTAGTTCAGGCTAACCTAGAATAACTGACTCTGTTGTCGATGTAGTACTTTAGGGTATGAAACTCTCTATTCTGCAGTGCACATCTTTCCTATTATAGAGGAAAATTTTATGAAAAATGTGTACCACATTCTTTCGAATTTTAAATATAGAGGGTAAAAGTATGGCACCTCCTATGGTTCAATTCCACCGCCGCTGCACCGCTTTGAACTATGGATATGGTATAGGATTTGTTTAACGAAATATAATAATTTAATAAAACAGGTGTTCAGAATCATCAGTGCCTGTGGGGTGCCGGGCTAAAATGTCACCCCCCTCTACCGTAGGTGTGGTAAGAGGCGAATAAGGGTAACACACCTGAAAGCATTTTCTGAGCAACTATATCTCACACTGCGATCACCAAGCCACGTGCCAAGCGTGGGGATTATGGCAAACCCCCCATATTGAAGGAGGCTGTGTTCAATAGTGGACTATCTAGCTGATAAGGTACAGGCGGTCATAAACTGAAGAACGATGAAGTTTCCTGAATGGGTACCTAATAATGAAACAGTAACATTCTTTAAGGTTATTTAATGATATAAATATCTACTAAAAGTCTAAAAGGCTAAGCATTGCCATAATTATTAAGTAAAATTAATTAATTCTATTATTTAACTTTAACTAGATAGGTACTTACACCTTTTTTTTACAAAATGCACTACGTAAGGCTACACCGCAAAGAAGGAAAGTATTTTCTTTCCCTGCTACTTGCGCGCTACACTACACGCTAGCTAGACACTAGTCTATGTTCACATAAGATACCTAAAGATCTAAAGAAAAGTAACAATAACTTTCCTTACTTCATAAGTTTAATTATCACTTTTCGGTCACTTGCAGAGATAAGCAAAGCTTTTAAAAAAGGTATTTGTATATTTCGGGCCGCCGGGATAATAAAAAAATCTGTGTACTATCTCTTTACTGTCTAATATCTTGGATAAAAGGGATAACAAACTATTTTTTTTAATGTTATTGTGACGGAACAAGCTTGAGGCCCACCTGATGTTAGCGGACTAACCTCTGCCTGTAACAGATGCATTTCGTCACAAGTCACGAATTGCACTGCGCCCGTCACCTTGAGACATAGTTGTTAAGTCTCATGTGGCTGTAATTTCACTGGTTCTCAAGGACTGCTGCCGGAACACACAGTTAGGGGCATGGCGACAGATTTAACTACTGATACTAACAACTTTTACTTAAACATATTATGCAAAAGTTGAATAGTTTCCATTGTTTTTTTATTATTTGTTGTCTAACGACTAACTATGTCAATTAATGAGTTTGAAAAAATCTGTTCTGAGTATATGCATGATTTCCATTCATACGTAGTTTCGTCTTATTTTAAATACCAACTATCAAACTCGGTGAAATTTTGCACGTATGTCCTTGAGCCTAATATGTAATGTTTATGTGTTACCAGTTTTCCATGTGTTTAAAAATAAGTACACTAAAGAAAATTTATATTACATTTTCTTGGATACAATAATTGCTTTAATTTCTTACTTTCCTGGGTATCTGTCGCATTACATATTGTAATCATATTAGTTTTAGTTCGGCATGTCGCCCTCACATCAGCAATATCGGATCATACGAATAAATTTCTTGATTATTTTTACTTAATCAAAGCCCCGTGGCTTTGATTATGATAATCATGTCATCGTTAATAATAATGTCAAAATAATAGTTACGCGGTCTTTAATTGAAAGTGAGCGATATTTTTTCCTACGTATATAGTACATAAAAATAAAGGTTACACAATATTTTATATCTAATTGGTAATTGCTGCAAAGCATCAGTGAGCAGGATGGACGTCACATATTTCGAATTCCAAATTCAAAAGTATTAACATTTGTTGCTATGTGACTCCAATACAATTAACAATAAACGAAAGTGACGCAGCCTTTAATTGAAAGTGACGCTATAGTTTTTACTTGGGTACCTAAATGGTGAAAAATAAAGGTATACTACACAATATTTTCTTTACAAAAGTGCTGCAACGTGACAGTGACCAGGATGGCCGTTAATATTTTCAGTATGATTCCAAATTCAAAAGTACTAACACTTGTTGCTTTGTGACTCCAATATTATTAATAATAAACGAAAGTAACGGAGCCTTTATTCGAAAGTGACGCTATAGTTTTTACTTGGGGTTGGCAAAATAAAGGTATACTACACAATTTTTTCTTCACAAAAGAACAGCAACGTGACAGTGACCAGGATGGCCGTTAATATTTTCAGTGTGATTTCAAATTCAAAAGTATTAACACTTGTCGCTATACGGCTTGAGAGGCTTAAACTGTGCATTCCCGCTGAGGTAGGTATCTACAAAGTTCTGGACAGAGTCGGTGGTGATCTCATCTCCGTAGTCCATGGTGACCATGCGCTGCTTGGGGAAGTCGATGGCAGTGAGCAGCGGCACGGCGTCGTCCAGCCCGATGTGCTCGCGCACCATGTCGGCGCTCTCCGTGCCGTCTATACCTGATAAACAAAATTATTGCAGATTTTACACGGTATGTTTACTATCTTTCTACGTATTGAGGTGACAACTGTTAGAGTGAAGTAAAAAGAGTAATTACTTGTTGTGCCTACACAGTGCGATATAAGGGGAAGGGATGAAAATTAAAAAATGTGCAATACCTTTTGGCGATTTTAAAGCGCTCGTAGTTGAGCTAGTCTATTAATTAACCGATGAATTTAAGCAACATCCGCTGCGGTCAAGACTGATGGGTGACCACTAGTAGCGATAATGGCACTTACTGAGCGAGCCACGTGCTTAAGGGTGAACTGGCCGGTCAGTTCTCCTTACAAACGTCGTAGGGTGATCATTCCCTTGTTTGAGGACTTAGGTCCAAAATAAAGCAAGATATCGATGGAAATCGTCATTATCTAAATTTGTATCGTAACGAAATTAAAAAAAAATACTTAAGTTGAGAGTTACGAGCCTCGAAACATTTTCATATAAAGTTTTCAAGGCTGATAACTTTCAACTTAATTATCTTTTTAAAATTTCGTTACGATACAAACCTAGATGATAACGAGTTCAATCGATATTATTCTTAATTGTGGACCTAAAATCAGGGGTCGAAAAGGTTCCAAAAGTACCGGTACGGAACCGGTATTTAGCGGTTCCGATCCAGAACCGGAACCGAAAACAAACACCGAATTAGCGGTTCCGATCCAGAACCGGAACCGGAACCGAAACCTCTATAAGAACCTTTATTTTATCGGTATGCGATGTGAATGAAAGGGATGTAAAACACGTTTGAACTTTTTTAGTTGGATTCGTTCGGCACTATTGCAACGGTACGATAGCGGTGCTGTACGGGCATCCAAAGGAGGGTAAGATACATCATACATAATTGAATTGATCCAGTCAGTACTTACATTAGGTACCAGTGCGCACGCCGCATGTTTGTACTGTATGGTTTTAGGTTTTTATACCTTGCAAAATAGGTGGAAGGAAACGTAATTCAGTTTATTCATATTTTATATATAACGAAATTCAAAGTAAATCCACATGTACCGTGGGTAACTGTGGAACAGTCATACAAGTAAGCTATGCTAAATGCAATATAAAAAAGGAGGTTATATATAACTAACTTATAAGTTTTATTTTACTGAATGATAAAACTGACAGTTAACATGCAGTGCGTTTCAAGCTTTAACCGATGGATAGGCTAAATAGATGACTGTGAAACGTAAAGTGATTTATTTATTAAATATGTTCAGGGTAGTATAACCGGAACTTACTCGATTGTTCTGAAACAGGCCCATAGTGAGCTTGATGATAATGAATAAAATAGTATAACGTAAACATATGGCTCATAGCCATATTTTTTCATCCATCCTATACTTTTTTATTATTAATTTATTATATGGCTCAATGTATTTTTTTTTCATATATGTGGTCTTTGTGTGACATTAGATTAACTAGGTTATATTTTTGTCGCAAAATGCCGTATCACCATGCAGAAATACTGGTTGTCAAGGGTTCATTCATAAGGCGCACACACCGTTAAGTGCTTGGCGACAGATTTTCTACTTGATGGAGGTAGCTAGCCAGACGGGTATTCGCAAAATGCCGTACCACCATGCAAAACTACTGATTCTCACGGACACATAGCGGCACATACCGTTAAGTGCTTGGCAACAAATTCTCTACTTGAGGGTTGTAGCAAGCCAGGCGGGTAATCGCAAAATGCCCTACCACCACGCAAAACTACTGGTTCTCAAGGATACATAGCGGCACATACCGTTAAGTGCTTGGCGACAGATTTTCTTACTTGAGGGAGGTAGCTAGCCAGGCGGGTATTCGCAAAATGCCATACCACCATGCCAAATTAATGTTTCTAGAGGACTCATAGCGGCACACACCGTTAAGTGCTTGGTGATAGATTTTCTACTTGAGGGTGGTAGCTAGCCAGGCAGGTATTCGCAAAATGCCCTACCACCATGCTAATTTACTGGTTCTCAAGGACACATAGCGGCTTACGCCGTTAAGTGCTTGGCGACAGTTATTGTACTTGAGGGTGGTAGCTAGCCAGGCGGGCATTCGCAAAATGCCCTACCACTATGCAAAATTACTGGTTCTAGAGGACTCATAGCGGCACATACCTTTAAGTGCTTGGCGACAGATTTTCTACTTGAGAGTGGTAGCAAGCCAGGCGGGTATTCGCAAAATGCTCTACCACCATGCAAAATTACTGGTTCTGGAGGTCTCATAGCGGCACATACCGTTAAGTGCTTGGCGACATATTCTCTACTTGAGGGAGGTAGCTAGCCAGGCGGGTATTCGCAAAATGCCGTACCACCATGCAAAACTACTGATTCTCACGGGCACATAGCAACACATACCGTTAAGTGCTTGGTTACAGATTCTCGAGGGTGGTACTCTCATACTCGACTTGAGGGTGGTAGCAAGCCAGGCGGGTATTCGTAAAATGTCCAACCACCACGCAATATTACTGGTTCTAGAGGACTCATAGCGGCACATACTGTTAAGTGCTTGGCGACAGATTTTCTACTTGAGGGTGGTAGCTAGTCTGGCGGGTATTCGTAAAATGCCCCACCATCATGCCAAATTAATGGTTCTAGAGGACTCATAGCGGCACACACCGTTAAGTGCTTGGCGATAGATTTTCTACTTGAGGGTGGTAGCTAGCCAGGCAGGTATTCGCAAAATGCCCTACCACCATGCTAATTTACTGGTTCTCAAGGACACATAGCGGCTTACGCCGTAAAGTGCTTGGCGACAGTTATTGTACTTGAGGGTGGTAGCTAGCCAGGCGGGCATTCGCAAAATGCCCTACCACTATGCAAAATTACTGGTTCTAGAGGACTCATAGCGGCACATACCTTTAAGTGCTTGGCGACAGTTATTGTACTTGAGGGTGGTAGCTAGCCAGGCGGGCATTCGCAAAATGCCCTACCACTATGCAAAATTACTGGTTCTAGAGGACTCATAGCGGCACATACCTTTAAGTGCTTGGCGACAGATTTTCTACTTGAGAGTGGTAGCAAGCCAGGCGGGTATTCGCAAAATGCTCTACCACCATGCAAAATTACTGGTTCTGGAGGTCTCATAGCGACACATACCGTTAAGTGCTTGGCGACATATTCTCTACTTGAGGGAGGTAGCTAGCCAGGCGGGTATTCGCAAAATGCCGTACCACCATGCAAAACTATTGATTCTCACGGGCACATAGCAACTCATACCGTTAAGTGCTTGGTTACAGATTCTCGAGGGTGGTACTCTCATACTCGACTTGAGGGTGGTAGCAAGCCAGGCGGGTATTCGTAAAATGTCCAACCACCACGCAATATTACTGGTTCTAGAGGACTCATAGCGGCACATACTGTTAAGTGCTTGGCGACAGATTTTCTACTTGAGGGTGGTAGCTAGTCAGGCGGGTATTCGTAAAATGCCCCACCATCATGCAAAATTACTGGTTCGCAAGGACACATAGCGGCTTACGCCGTTAAGTGCTTGGCGGCAGATTTTCTAGTCATGCAAAATTCCTGCTTAAGATGCTTTGAGTAAACGCGTTGGAACGCGTTAAAAATTGGTACGGTTAGATAACGTGACTTCTATTGACATCACGTTACTGGTGCCGCGTGTGGTCCACCTAAGAGTTAAGTCAGGATTTCTGGTGGAATTAAGCACTTATTTCTTATTTGATATTTGACGTACCAATAAAATACATGACATGTTTAAACGGCTTCTTCTTAATCCTAGAATGCTTAGAGGTGGGGTAGTCGAAGTCCATGGACTCGTCATCAGAGCTATTCTGGTACGGACAGAACCCAGGGAACTGGATGCTGCATTCCTCGTAGTAGGACTCCGCTGATGGCGTGAGGACAGACTCCGCGAATTCAATCTCGGCGTCTTCGTCATCTGAAATGTGATGGTAGGTATAAGGTAGACTGGGGAAGGTGAAAGTGAGATAGAGTCCTTTAAACTGTTATCAATGAATGTGTGGTGGGTTTCTGCCTCCAATCAAAGGAGCAGTGCGTACAAGGTACTATGTTAAGGTGTTAAGGGAAATACATCAATTGACAGTAAGTTATAGGTACATATGATAGAAAACGAGATATAATATAAGCACCTAATATGTTTCGGAATGAAGGGTGTAGTGCAGTGACATAAAAGACATCATGTCATAAAGTTCGAATTATAAACTTCAAAACGACATATACTTATTCTAGGTACCGGTAGGAACCCGGTTTTATAAAGAAATGAATCGAAAATGGCGCACCCTAGTAGTAACACAGACGTGCTGAGTAAAGATTGAGTAAGAGCAATCATCAAGAGCATAAGCTGAATACTAAGCTGAATAAGGTCTGAGTAGTTTTTTTTATGCCTGATAGGTTAGCCTTTGACCACTGTCTCACCTGATGGTAAGTGATGATGTGGTCGAAGATGTTGTTCAGGCTAACCTAGAAGGTAGGTACTGTCTGTTTAGATGTTATTCAAGCAAAAATGGCCCAAATTTTGAATGCTTAACGCTGAATAACATCTGATCATCTGAGTATGAGCTTAATAACGTTTTTTTAGCTTAATAACTTTTGGATAACAGCGCACATTGTTTTTATTAAGCTCTTACCCGATCCAGGCTGTGTTTCGGAGGCTCTAGCCTCCATATTACGAAAATAATCTTTTCGTAACAATAAACAAAAACTAAACACAACTCTGACAACAACTATAAACAACAAAAACAATAACACGACATTCAACAACAACAAGAAAACAATCGGCGAGGAACACAGCATATACGAACGAATAAGCAAAAATGGCGCTAGCTGGAAAATGTTGACGTTCCCGCAATTAAAAACTAAAAAATCTTACACAATTTTTTTCAGGGTTGAATATATGCGTAGATATGTACGCGCATAAAAAAGTGTTTTATTGTTTCATACTAATGTAATAAACTATAACATTAAATATATTTTTTACATTAAATGCTCCATCCGTTTCCAAAATTAGTATAAATACTAAGTACTTGTTATTTTTTTGCACGGGTAACCCCTTTGTTTACATTTTTGATCTCGAATCAAAAACCAGAGTATAGCTTAGTGCTGCTCTAATAATAGATTGCTATTATATATAATATTATTGAACTACTACTGAATAACCACAATTTATTGCCACAAATTGTGGTTATTCAGATAAACGCTGCCAATGGGGATGTTTTTCAGATTTAAGTCACCTGTAATGCATAATGCTTAATAACGTCTGTACCTATAATAATCTTGCAGAGGTTGGTTATTAAGCGTAAAAGGGAAAGAAACGAAATACAGAATTTATTTTCAAAACTATTTTGAAAATAAATTCAAATTATATTGCCATACTTTATAAACACAATACCAACATTTTAAATATATAATCATGTTATACCATCATGCTATCTAATTAAGAAGCGAACCGAAAATGGCGCCGCCATCATTACAATATCTCACTTGCAAATTATTCAAAAGTAGGTACAACCGGTTTATACATAAACCGGGCTAGGAAAACTATAGAGTTTTCCTCTCACAAAATAATGTTATAAAACATTTTTTTTTACCATAACGACACAGGGCAAGAAGTTAATGTCACCAAGGATTTTTTGTAACGGAACGCCTATGCGGGGCGCGCCATAAATTATAGCATTAAAAAAAGTTTTATTTCAAACTTGTACTTATCTGTGGCAGCGCCCGCTTTAGCACATCGGGGAATAGCCCCCTTAATTTTTTTTAACGAGTGCAGATTTATAGTGACACTGAGCATGTAACATTTTATTTTACGATACTTTCTACATGATATTTTTATGGAAGCACTCTAAAATCCTATATTTTGATTGTGGTTGTCAAAGTTTAGACTCTGGTACTGGCATTTAGGTAGTTCTAAATTACTAACTTTTGCCAGATTCTTGATGTTTTATTTTCAGTGGGTACTATCCACTTATGGATATATATGTGACAATGTTTACCTATAAACAGCACTACAGCGGGATGCCTCGCCATTTTCAGCAGAGCTTGCTCTGCCAGCACAGATACTGGCCGGTGGCCCCACGGGAAGTTCTGAAAAGAAAAAGGAATAATACCATCACGCCTGTTCTCTCCGAATAGATAGACAGAGGAGGTCCATACAACAAAACTACAACAGATTTTAAGTGTCATATGAGGTGGCGAGTCTGTCTCCGTCTACCGAGTATAGCTCCGGACGCTAAACATGCTTGGCTTCTGTCAGAGCCAGTTGTATAGAGATAGATTATCTACCTATCTATGATAGATAGAACCCAGGATCTCCAGATTCTCACTCGATGACGCTTAATATTTTGTTCTTAAAGTAATACCTATGTGTGAATAGCGTGTAACATATGATGTGTAAAATAATTTAGGACCGACATCTTTTGTTCGGGTAAACCTGTTATTGTGTGCAATTCTGCCGTCACAATTTAAAAAGGCACAATTAACATTTTGCAAATGTTGAGAAAATCGAGATTAAAATATTTTGGGAATTTTCTTAAAAAAAATACCTTTGAAGTGTGATTTTCAAACATGTGTGAATGTTAAAAGTTGACTATGATTAGTATGTATATAATGACAGAAATTACTATATATTTATTTTAATGTATATAATTAATAATTACCTTATTAATTTTTAACTTAACATAAAAAATTACATTACTAGAGCAATATTACGTTTAAAAGGCACATATAACCAAATATGCCTTATCAATGTAAAATTTTGAGAAAAAAAATAAAATATTATGATGAAAAGGCACCTTTTCTCTATTGTGCCTTTTCATTGATTTTTTTTATATTCATTAATCATTAAATTATTAGAATAAACTTTTATTAATTAATATTAAAAATAGTTTCTTACATATATATATTGTTTATATTTCAATATGACATGTATTTTATTGTGTCCCTGCAATGGGATTGTATAATATATATTATAATAAGCTGATAAATTAACATTGTGTTAGAAATAAAATAAGGTAGTGATAAAGAAATAAAACGTTTATTTTAAGTAGTACAAAGTCTTCAAAGGTCAATTATTATAACAATAATTGAAGTATAACACTTCCAAATCTCTATTAATTAAAAATTAGGGTAACACAGCCAGTAAGGAACTTTAATAATATATTTTATCAAAATAAAGAAAACATAGCTTACTAAATCAATACCTAATAATTATCATTACAGTTATGTAACAACTATCTTAGTAGCTTCAATTTTTATCACAATCATTAATTGAATTAACTTCCTATAATTATTTAAATGGCACTTTGCATCTTTCTCTCATACTATTAAGAGATATACTTAGTAATTATAATAGGTCAGTAAAATCAACTTTATACTCGTATTATCAAAATTAAACAAAAACAAATTCTAAACATGAAATTAGGAACAACAAGGCACTTAATATTAATTATCATAATACCTAAGCATCGATTAAAGAGACTATAAAAATCAATCTTCCATTATTTCAGTCTTCTTGGTGATGAATCAAATCTACTGCTTGATCATTTATAGGTAATGTTTCCCAAAAAAGCCTTCTGTTAGTGGGCATAAGTGGACCAAGTTTTGTGAGTATGGCTGATTTCCTTTCGCTCGTAATACCCCTGGTAACAAGCTTTTGACGTAGAGGTGGTATTCCTTGTTTAATATTTTTCAACTTAAGAAAATCTAGCTCAAAGTATTCGTCAGTACCATGATTGCGTTTATAAAAAAGTGAATTCGATCCTCTGCGAAAATTGACCTCCGAAATATATTTCATATAAGCTCGAGGGTTGGAATTCTTTATTTTACTTGTTGAAGAGCAGTCTTCATAAAATCTTGGAGTCCCATCTTCTTTACCATGGTGCGTACGCCAGTGTCAGATACGGCTTTACAGAAGTCTTCAAAGTCGTAGACACGCTTTTTTGTTTTCAAAGAAGTTAACTTCTGTGGAGTTAACTAAATAGACTAGATATGAATAAAGGGTCCAGTTTTTGTTCTGTGCTGCACAGTTGTCCAGCCACAGAATTATGTTTTTAAGACAAGCAACTAACGATATCCTCTTTTTTTCGACCTGTTATTGCTTCATGCCACAAGGCTGCAAATGTTAGACCCATATCATGTACCTGTTTGTCGCCAATTGGCACAAAACTTTGGTTAAAAACAATGAGCCTCGGGCAAAACATCACTGTTTTGAATTGTTCCATACGGGGTAACATAATAACTTTTTCCAAATCTACTGCAAATATTAGGGTGTCAGGGCTATTCTTATTCTGTGTCTGATTATCAGCGTCAGCTTCATATTTTTTGCGAGCTGAAATATACCTCTCATGGTGTTCTTCGTAATCTTTACACAACTGACAGTGTCTGTCATTTCTCGCTGAGGGTTATGGATGATAAATGTTTCGCATATCTCACACTCTTCTTGGCCTAATTTTGTAAAAGAGATGTTAAGTGTTTTTACAAGTTTTCTGTAAAATCCATAAGACACTTGCGTTTGAGGATCAGTTTCACAATAATTCTTGTACATCATACGTATAGTAAGGTCAGAAGCCAAATACTTTTTGTTCGGTGCGTGTTCGCGTCTGTAGTGTGATATTGCCGGATTAAATGATAATATATGTTCTATGATTTCAGAAGAATCAATTTTTTAGGATTCGGATTATGTCCGCGACCATCAGTAACAAATACTGGAGCCAATTTGGCACTATAGTTACTGTCAATAATATTTCTTACTGCTTTACAGTTATTTTGGTTATACCCCAAGGTAGTGAGGAAAAACGTTTTGCAAACTGGAACTTTCTCACCGTTTTCATCCGGCAGAAAATATGTCACAGTCTTCGATCGTGTGTAACGTTTGCCTTCATTTTCATCATTTTCTCTTTTTTTCGGTCTATCTGGTTTTTTTGTACTAGTATTATACAAAAAAAGGATTTCTGTTCCATCCATGACAAGTCCCAAAAATTTTTATTGATTTTTTCGCGAAATTCATCTGATAAACGGTTGGTGCACTTTTTTTTGCAAATGTCTTCACGGCAACCAGATTTAACAGAATACTTGGCCTTGATTTTTTTTTCCTTCTTCAGTCTCTTTCGATCTTTTAAGCTAACGTCAAATGTTTTCCTCTTTCTTATGTTTCCTTTCTTAGTCAGTCTATTTTGGTTTGTTTCGCCATCTGAATGTTCCGGTGATTCTAAAACTGTTCTGTGTTGAATTGGCTGTGAACATGGTATGATGTCGGCATCTGAATCACTATCGCTACAGTTACTAATGTTTCGATTCAATGATTTAGGTGGTTCGTAATCTTTGTCTAACACCGAATCATCAGAATCAAAATATGACCAAACTTCCTCACTTGATTCTTGTACGAAGTTTTAAATTCCACTTGTTGACGGGACAGATATTTCTTCGTCTACCAAGTTTTCGTTGCGTAAAGCAGCTCTTACTAATTTTGCGCTGCGTGATGACATTTTGCTGAAACATAAAGAAGTAGCTATAATTATTTATTACTAGTCGAGTCTCGTGAATTCACTCGCTAAACATAGGTAAAGTAACGCTATCTGTATATCAATTTAAAAAGAATTGTAATATCTAGCTTTCAATGACGAAAAAAGTTACGTAGGTTTAATTATTATTAACAAAATTCGAAAATACTTAAGTGATATTATATATTCGAAAATACTTAATTGATAAATACTAAATTATAACCTGTAATTATGTTAGTCTGATGTAATATAAGCTATATTATATTATTAAAATCCATTTAGTAATTTTGGTATGATTTAGCAATAAACATACTCGTACATCCATCCACACTTACAAACTTACGCGTTTATAATATTAATACGATAATTTCACACTCAACATTAACATAATACCTCCATATTAATACACTCATAATTATTACCTGTAAAGACCGAATGTTTCATAAAAAAAATTACTGAAATATTTTTTGTAGCTAAATAAAACACTAAATACCTAACAAATACGTCTATGTAACTATAACCATTGAATTAAGTATATAAATATGTTTTTTTAGGTTTTAGAAACAAACACTGTCAAAAAACAAGCAAATCATTGACATACGGCACAAACATAATACGATATTACCTATACATTTTTGTATAGACTAGACAAGCGCAGCCGCTTGTTTTCGCTATTATTACCGACCAAAATCTTTTAACAATAAAATAACCTATTTAAGGCTAACTGATTAAAAAAAAATTCATGCGAATTTTAATTACTAGGGTCTTATTTATAAGTAGTTAAGGTAAGGCACAGGAATTAGCGATAAAAACAATCTTACCAGAGCGCTGTGCCGACAAGCGTGGACCCGTCTCGACACGTCAGGCACAACTGACGGCATTCCCTGCTCACCTCGCCCCGCTCACTTCATCTCCGTTCAGAAATGTTAAGTGGTAAAGGCACAAACGTCAATGTGCCTTTTTATTTAACATTTTAAGGTGTAAGGGTTAAAAAGAAAAGGTATAGCTAACAGTTGTGACCTTTCTTTCTACGTTAATTGCTTAAGTATCGGTATAAAAAATAAGCACAATTGCCACATGAACCTTTTATACTTGATGAACGTCAGTTATGTCCATTCAATTAAATATATAAAAGTAAAAAGGTAGAACTAAAAGTCATATCTCACAATATGCCCTTTTCTTGTAATAAAACTCAAAAAATGGTGCAGTCGTGCCTTTTAAGCTTATACTATCTCTGTTAATTTTGTAGCTATAAATCCACAAAAAATCAGGCAGTTAGGCCTTTTTTTCCTGATTCTGAATATATATATAACTCAATTTCACAAAAAATGTTAGTTGTGCCCTTTTTCAGTAACACGGCAGAATTGTATACTTATATATCTTTAATTTTAATTATGAATAATTTCACAAGGCTCTTGATAAGTTTCACCTTGCTACTTTCTTTTCGTAGGCAAGTATGTTAAAATAGAACCGATTTTTCATGACTGTCTCAGATCAAAAAGCTAAAACAGTCCTTCCATCAAGTATCTAAGTATCTCATTTAGAGGAAAAAAAACGCTTACTAACCAAGCTCCAGTAAATATTACAAACTAAGTACCAAGTTATTACATAATTTATAGTAAAAAAAATACATTAATAGATAATTAATAGCTCTTAATTTTTGTTATAATTTCTAACCATTGTTGACCTCGCGGCCATCCTTCTACTATGTCGCGGCACTGAGACTGACACCTACTTAATATATTACGGCGGAGGATCTCTTTATGTAGGTACTCATAGTATATATTACATTGGCGACAAAGTTAGCACCTATATGTAACTTTATACCGGCTAAGTGCACTTATGCAATGTTAAAATGTCACGATGTTTTTACAAAACTTGATTGATCTTGGTTTAGACTTACGAGTCCCAGAGGATCAGCAGTTAGATGACGTCGTCCATCTGAAGCCAGCACGGCTCCAGCAGCGTCAGTGATGACCAGCGCTGGGATGCCGCCCACGCCCAGAGCGGCTGGGAGCTTCAGCCGGGCTTCACTGGCAGCCCACGGTACGGACAGGGCTCCCGCGGCGGACACGGACTGCACCGTTCGGTTGTAGGACTGTTCGCTTCTGTAAACGACGTGAACAAACAATTTTATTTCAAAATCGAGGTAACTGGTTAACTGCGATACACAGTCGTGCCACCGGGGACAAACACATAAAAATATTTGTTGTATATTCATTTCGGGATCCTTAACACGAGTTCCACCCGCGCTTCACCAGTTTTTTGGATTCTTTTTTTTCAATGTTTTGACGGAACAAGCTCGTCTCTCGAAGCCCACCTGATGTGAAGCGGACTAACCTCTGCCGGGAAGAGCAGATGCATTTCATCACAAGTGTCGAATTGCATTGCGCCTGTCGTCACCTTGAGACATATTTGTTAAGTCTCATATGCCTGTAATTTCACTGGCTCTCAAGGACTGCTGCCACCGTGAGGTGCTTGGCGATAGAATTTCCACTTGTGGTAGCTAGCCAGGCGGGCACTCCCAAAATGCCCTTCCATCATGCGATGAAGCTATCGACCAGGGACCTGCGGCACGGCAGTTCAAGCTATTACCGCTCGGACACTATTGCTATGTTTAAAGTTTTGTACGGAGTCTATCACAATAAATTTATACTAGTTAGGAGTTTGAAATTGGTATAGAAACTTTTTATATTTAACCAAAGAATACTGAAGTCACCGATCTTTAATTCAGTTTTGTAGCTGTGGTAAAAACCAACAATTTTTTTTACACGGTTGGGATGTAAGGCCCTCATAAAACAAGACTCGATTCGCGCTTGACTGTTTTATGGTATCATTATTTGTTGTTTAGGGAGTTTTAAGCATTCGGAAAGCTGAAAATAATAAATTGAGCTTTTGGTTCAATAAAATTTTCCATATATGTTTAACATTAGCAACAACAAAACAAGACAATAATAAAAAATAATACATAATTATCAAAAAGTTTGGCACAGTGCACATGAGTGACACACACAAAATAACTAATAAAAAAAACAGTTTTATTTACCAGTGTTTGAAATTATACCACAGAACATAAAAGCTGCTGATTAAATTTTTGGGTTTGTGTCTTTATTCATTCTCACCCTTTGGGCACGAAATCTTACATTTCTAATATAAATTTACCAGGTACTGTTTCTAGAATACAGTAGATAACTCTAATAATTTATTTACGTGTTCGAAACAGGACCCGATTTCGCGGTCAACTTGTTAGATTAGATATGTGACTGCATTACAGATCCAAAACTCAATCCGGACTGCTAAATAAATCATAACTTTTTAATATTCCACGAACGTCATACAAAATAAAACAAATCTATAACGGCACCATTTTTTATGTCAATAACGCGGCTAATGTATGGCTCGCTGTAATGAGATGGGGTTTTATTGCCCAACTTTAGCCGGGATATTGGGATCCCGGGATTATTAGAATTGCCCGGAATCCCGCATTTGTACGACGGCTACCGAATCAATAGAAGAGAAGAACGTGTTTATGTAGGCCTGTATTAAATTAATAAATTGAAGGAAGTGTTACTAATTTGAATTTATACCATGGAAATTGAAACGTTTTCGTGTATAATTTACATTCCTCGTGCCATATTGTTTTGAAATGGTTTATTACTATATGTTCCCATCAGCTTAGCAATCCAAGCTTCGCTACGAGAGAATTCTTGTGCTACACATGTTTTGTTCATAAATATGACTAAGTGTATAATTACTAATAATTAGAAATAAACAATATGGACTATTTTTCAAAATTAAAATCAAATCAATCATTTATTTGTCAGAATACACAATCATTACAATTTCAGATGATAGGAAAATATATAGTCAACGGACCTTCTAACTTCCAGCGAGTGAAAACTAAGCTCATCGTCATGCGTGTACAGACTTTTTATCAAACCAGCTAGTACCTTACTGTAACAGCCGACTCGTCCACTGTTGAACACAGCCTCCCCTATTAAGGGGGTATTTGCCATAATCCCCACGCTTGGCAGGCGGCTTGGGGATCGCAGTGTAAGATGGCGGTTCCTTAGAAGGTGCTGCTGCCCACCTTCCAGTATTTTTCTCTTGGTCGCCTCTTACGACACCCACGGGATGGTATGGGGAGGTGCAATTCTAACCCGGCACCCCATTATAAACTATTGACGTGTGCTTCCACTAATTTAGAAAATAATTCATAATGTAAGTAGTTTTTAAGCTGTGATCAAAACAAGTAAAAACGTTTTCTTTCTCCACCGGTTGTTGTAATGCCGAGTGCATGTAATTCTAATCAAGCGAAGTCCTTCTCAAACTTGGTCGGTTTTTAGGGTACCGTACTGAAAGGTCAAAACGGAGCCCCAATAATAAGACTAGATTGTCTATCGTCCGTCCGTGTGTAACATAGAGGAATGAAACAACCCTGAAATTTATATATTTTCTGTAGAATATTGACCAAAAAATGAATATGACTAAAAACTACTAAAATAGTTTTACAGGGTGCCTCTCATATGAGAACGTAACCAGAAAAATATAACATTTTGCATTTGCATATAAGTGTAGAGTACACATGTGAGATTTATGTTTTTTATCAAAAAAGTAAAGGTGTGAGGGTAGTCAAAGTTTTTGTTACGGGGTCTATCTCAAAACTAAACTAATAAACTAAGTTGGAAATTCGAACCGCTAAGTTATGTACGTACAACATTTCTATTCAACCAACAAATACTAAAATAGCGAAAAAGTAAATAAAAAAACTTTAAAATGAATTATGGGCTTGCAGCTAAATAAAACACATTGATTCTTTCCGCCGCGGGTTTGAGATTCACCGCATGGTGGAAGGGCATTTAGCGAGGTATAAGTATACATAGCATCGATTTATGAATCTATGTTATTGGCCATAGACGAAAGTAATACTCTGGGTATTGCATAAATAATAGTATCCACTTCTTTCTGCGGGGTATACATTGAGTAGTGTATGCTGCAAAGACTTTTCTTATAATTTATTTATTTATTTTTTTATTTATTTATTTAGATACACAAAACAAATTACAGTCAATTTCTCATTTACAATAATTATACAAGTTATATAAATTTTGAGCTGGATTGTAATTCAACATATGTGTATACAGAAAAGTAAAATGAAATCCGAGACGAAGTTAAAGAAAGTACTAATCCGCAAATCAAAGTGATATTTTCGGATTAGTACCCTGAAACTGACACAATATATAATTATAACTAACAATGAGATAGATCATCCGGACACAACATGGCTGTTGTGGCCGAATTACTTGGTTTCGGCTGAAGAAGATCTTTTATAGTTTTAACATATCAGTTTTAATATAATTAAAGTAATAAGGCATAACGACTAAAATCAAGCGGGACTGGTATTCGGGACATCCACAATCCACCCTACAAACAACTTCGTGCCTTCATCGCAAGTTTGGTATTCGCTTTGATCGCAGTTTCCCAAACTTTTCGCATTAAGCAGTTAACTCGCTACTACGGAAAGCAAATGTACATTCGTTTGTCAAACTTTTATTGAAAGTAAGGAAAAGTTGATGTTTGTTCAGCTTAGCCTTATATAGTGTCATCAATCACAAAATTTGTTTTACTTTTTGAAGCGCTCGTAGCGAAGTTTGCTTAGTCGTTCTTAACCGATCAGCAAAGTTGAATAGGTGACCGCTAGTGACATTACCACTGAGCGTGGACGTGCTTCGGCACGTTAAGCCGTCGATCCCGGTTGTTGTCGTAGGATGGCAGTCGTTATAGCATGGTCGTAGGTTTTTTTTTTTTATGCGTTATATGTTAGCCTTTGACCACTATCTCACCTGATGGTAAGTGACGATGTGGTCGAAGATGTTGTTCAGGCTAACCTAGAAGTACTGGCTCTCAAGGACAGCTGCCGGAACACACCGTTAAGTGCTTGGCGACAGATTTTCTACTTGAGGGTGGTAGCTAGCCAGGCGGGCATACGCAAAATGCCCTACCACCATGCTATAACGACTGCCATCCTAAGACAGCAACCGGGACCGACGGCTTAACGTGCCCTCCGAAGCACGGAATCGCTCAGTAGTAATGTCACTAGCGGTCACCTATCCAACTCATGACCGCGCGCGACGTTGCTTAACTTTGCTGATCGGTTGAGTAAACTTCGCTACGAGCGCTTCAACCTCAAGTAGAAAATCTGTCGCCAAGCACATAACGGTGTGTTCCGGCAGCAGTCTTTGAGAGCCAGTGAAATTACAGGCACATGAGACTGAAAAAGTATGTCTCAAGGTGACGGGCGCAGTGCAATTCGTCACTTGTGATGAAATGCATCTGTTCTAGACAGAGGTTAGTCCGCTTAACATCAGGTGGGCCTTGAGCTTGTTCCGTCACAATAACATAAAAAAAAAGTTTTTGTGAGAATTCTAAGAAAGCAAGGCCCCTCTCAAACTAGATCAGTTATTTGATTCAGTTCGTTTGTATGCAGGCATTGCTATATTTATGTAATTTAAAACAGCAACAACTTACAAATAAGCACGTAATATCTGCAACATACTAGGACATACACATTAGGAGCATTAAGAACATGGACATTACTAAATCGGCCCTTGCGGAACATGCTCATCTCTTGGACTCCAATCATTATATTCGTTTTGATAAAGCCTCCGTATTAGCTAGAGAAAAGTTTTATGTGCCTCGCAAAATACGTGAGGCTATAGAAATCAACCGACATCCCAATTTTAACAGAGATGGGGGTTGGACGCTACCACCAGCCTGGATTCCTACCCTTAATGTCACCTCGACGCAAAAGTTGTCGGGCAGTCTAGAGAGCGACACAGTCAGTTTTGTATGTCACGGTACGTGTGCTGATGATGATGATGAGATCACAGACGACGAAGTAGGCCCACCGTCTTCAGCCGGGCACGCTAGGACTTCATCACCTAGCACCAGCAGCGCGGGACTCGCTCCACCCCCACCCAGCTCCCTGCTGCCGCCACCGGCGCCGGTATCGAGCCGAGCCGCGCGAGCGGCGCTCCGCAGTGCCCACTGCCCGCCGGGAGCTCGCAGACGCAGCTGCGCACTCGCCCTGATGATGAGCATCTGATATGCTCGAAACCCGCGAGACGTATTCGATCCTCAACGTGAGTGTTTTTTGCCGGTTTAATTTATAATATTTAAATACTAGGACATGTTAATGGAAAATAATTATTCATATCATTCCCAGTGTGCGAAGTCTATGCAAACTATAATGCTAATTAGATCCGGAAGAGGGCAACCCTAGCTCGAGTCGACACTGGATGTATGCAATGAATAGGAATTAGCCCGGGATTGAGGACACTCCGGCATAATTTTGCAAGTGCACGCAGCTTATTGTTCCGTATAGGATTCAGTATATCATGCTTTGTGCCAACTTTGTAAAAAAAAATAAAAGGGTTAAAATATGACGTCGATGAATGGGGACGACATTATCACAACAAAGTTTTAAGTAAATATTAGGTAGTAGATTTAATATTTAATAATTATTTTAAAACATTTCACAACATAAATATATAAGCCTAATTTTCTTAAAACGCTACGTTGCCCAACTGGAACAAGTTTCGACGCGTTTCGAAGCATCATTAGGTGTTCTTGACTCTTCAAGCGCACAGCAAGTAAAGACCTTCAAGGATAATTACGCTGAATTGTGAATAGATATATTTTTAAGTTAATTACTTTTTCTTATGGGATTGTGACGAAACAACCATTAAGCCACAACAAGCACACCTGATGTTAAGCGGCCACCTCTGCCTGTGTAACAAATGCATTTCGTTACAAGTGACGAATTGCACTGCGCCTGTCTCCCTAAGATATACAGTTATTAAGTCTCATGTGCCTGTAATCTTACTGGCTCTCAAGGACTGCTGCCGAATCACACTGTTAGGTGCTTGACGCTCTGCTCTACCTGAGGAGGGTGGTAGCTAGCCAGGCGAGCTTCGCAAAATGCCCTTCTACCATGCGGTGAAACTCCAGCAGGCAGCTGTAGCAGTAATAGCATATCATCGCACGGCTATCATTGCTTAAATGATCTACTAAAATAGTTAATAAATGATTTAGTAAATATTTGCTATATTGTTAAATATGAATTGCCGCTAAGTATAAATCTTTTGAATATAATTATCTCAGCCGAAAATAAAATGTTTATTATTTCATTTTTATTTGTTTTTAACAGTATTTAATCTAGATCAGACATGCATCCTGCTAAGTAAACATTTCTTTTCTCAAAAAATACCAAGAATAATGTAAGGAAGAAGTAATCGGTAGCATTTTCAGGAGTAATTTGATGATATATAAATTTTTTTTTATCATAAAGAAGAATAAAACAAATACCTGATGGTAAGTGATGATGTGGTCGAAGATGTTGTTCAGGCTAACCTAGAAGTACTGGCACTCAAGGACAGCTACCGGAACACGCCGTTAGGTGCTTGGCGACAGATTTTCTACTTGAGGGTGGTAGCTAGCAGGGCGGGCGTTCGAAAAATGCCCTGCCACCATGCTATAACGACTGCCATCCTAAGACAACAACCGGGATCGACGGCTTAACGTGCCCTCCGAAGCACGTGCACGCTCAGTGGTAATGTCACTAGCGGTCACTCATTCAACTCATGACCGCGACGGACGGTTAAGAACGACTAAGCAAACTTCGCTACGAGCGCTTCAAAAAGTAAAACAAATTTTGTGATTGATGACACTATATAAGGCTAAGCTGAACAAACATCAACTTTTCCTTACTTTCAATAAAAGTTTGACAAACGAATGTACATTTGCTTTCCGTAGTAGCGAGTTAACTGCTTAATGCGAAAAGTTTGGGAAACTGCGATCAAAGCGAATACCAAACTTGCGATGAAGGCACGAAGTTGTTTGTAGGGTGGATTGTGGATGTCCCGAATACCAGTCCCGCTTGATTTTAGTCGTTATGCCTTATTACTTTAATTATATTAAAACTGATATGTTAAAACTATAAAAGATCTTCTTCAGCCGAAACCAAGTAATTCGGCCACAACAGCCATGTTGTGTCCGGATGATCTATCTCATTGTTAGTTATAATTATATATTGTGTCAGTTTCAGGGTACTAATCCGAAAATATCACTTTGATTTGCGGATTAGTACTTTCTTTAACTTCGTCTCGGATTTCATTTTACTTTTCTGTATACACATATGTTGAATTACAATCCAGCTCAAAATTTATATAACTTGTATAATTATTGTAAATGAGAAATTGACTGTAATTTGTTTTGTGTATCTAAATAAATAAATAAAAAAATAAATAAATAAATTATAAGAAAAGTCTTTGCAGCATCCACTACATTAAAAGAATAAAAACTACTCAATCTATACCCCGCAGAAAGAAGTGGATACTATTATTTATGCAATACCCAGATTTACCATTAAGGTGGGGAGTGACGTCAACGCTAGTTATCCCCATAGGTGGAACATTATTCGGCGCGTTCACTTACGCACAAAGTATCATCAGGAAGTCAAGCACTTAGAGCGCACGAACGAGAATGTCTATGGTTTAATTTAAATATTTTTCTAAAATATTACATTATTCAATGTTTTCACATTAATTATGGATTTCCGCAAAGTAACGACTGAATCGATGCATTATGGTACACTTACTTAAATATTAACGACTAAATTTTATACACGTTCTTTATTTTATCCTATGTTATTGCAGGCAGATAGGTATACAACAATAAAATTCATGGGTAGTATATAGGTATATAAACAGATCTGGCTAGCGACCACCCTCAAGTAGAAAGTCTGTCGCCAAGCACCGAAAGGTGTGTTCCGGCAGTAGTCCTTGAGAGCCAGTGAAATTACAGGCATAATGAGACTTAACAACTATGTCTGTATGTGACGGGCGCAGTGCAATTAGTGAGTTATCATGAATTGCAACTGTTATAGGCAGAGGTTAGTCCACTTAACATCAGGTAGGCCTCGAGCTTGTTCCGTCACAATAACATAAAAAAAAAAAAAAAAAAAAAATTATGTGCAAATTTAGATATAATAATTGTCGGTGCTTTTTTAGATTCGTTTCTTTATTAAACCTGGTTATATTGACCGGCCTGCCCATTTATGAATTGCCGCTAAAAATTAATACTTTATAAATAACGCCGAACTAGCGACGCAACAATGTTATTTTGGTTGATTCACAATCTAATATTTTGCGTTCCGAGCGCACCATCAGCCTGTGCCAAATGACAGGAATACGGAGGTGCGTTCGAGCGACTTCTTCTATTTCTTCAACAGATTTACGATGCGTTTCATATTCCCTTGTTTTTTCTGGACTGAGCCGATCCAATTATTTTTTTAGCATAAAATTGTTAAGGAATAGTATATCTGGGCTCATATCATTTTCTGTATGCATATATTTGTTTTTTAAGTCCTCTGACCATTATGGTAAAACGGGGCAGTTTTGTGATAAATAGGGTCATATTATTTTCTTTAGTAAAAAAATAAGTAGATTTAGAAAAAGAAGAAAAAGAAAGAAGTTTCTTTAGTTGGTGAAAAAAGGAAGGCACACAGTCTTCCTTTTTTCACCGTAAGGACCTGTATATAACTGGCTTAGAATTAACATTCAATTTATTTCTGCAAAAGAGTAAATTGACTCAAGATAATGAACAGATTCAGGCGTTACTTTGTGGGAATCCATATTAAATATTAACAAATATTTTAAGAAAACAATGAAGCATCCTCAGGAGCTCTTGACTCTACGAGCGCACGATAGTGTAGAGTAGCATCCTCCTGAGGATGATTCGTGTAGAAGTCGAAAATTCTTCCGGTTTGGATGCGTGGCGTTTGTGTCGTCACGTCGGCTTAGCAGGAAAATTAGGCGGAATTGTCACTAGATATATTTTAAAAGTGTTTTATTAAAATATTAATGTAATGTATTCTTAAAATATTTGTTATTATTATATTGACTCAACCCAGTTTTGGAGCAGAAAACAGAGGAATACGAAAACGCGATTTCGTGAATTTTCTTCCGATTCATCACACTCATTGTTTGTTCTTTAGGGCGTATTGACTCAATCAGAGTATGCTCTAACAAAGTCCACTCGAATACTGACTCTGATATTACTCATATAGTGTCAACCGGGAACGTGAGTTTACTCTCATTCCCTGTAACTCAACTCAATTCAGGAGTACATTCGACATCCGGGCAGGTTCTACTAAGTATTCTGATCATGTCAACGCTTTTGGTATTGCGGTTGAAGACGTGACTTTAGTCACGACAAGATTATGTGCTCTAAAAATTCTTAAAAGTGATGATTTTCTCCACATAAATATTTCTTATTTTAATTAATAATTTACCCACAAAATGTCTACTTGTTCTTCAATTCATTGTTATTTTACTCTACTCAAGGTAAAAGAGAAATCCTCTAACCTAGCATCGATCATTTCGGCTCGACATCGCAATTTTAGTTTCAATAAAAAGAAGATACTGTGTACCTTGTCACGACCCTTCTTAGCGACAGTCGGCGAGTAGACGTTCCGCGGTTTTTAAAGAATTACCCGGCTCCGGTAAACGTTACTTTGTGCTTATTTTATGAAAAATAAACCCACTTTACATAGATACATTTCGGCGGGAAATGAGACTAAATAACCTAAATTAAGTACCTAAGTACTTGCTTAAATAATGTTATAAACAGAATATTATGGAAATTTAAATAACTGACTTCTATGTCTGAAAATGCAAAATTATATCAGTTTTTTTCCTATGAATATTATTATTTATTCATAGGTTTTTTCATTGTTGTTGTTAGGTTTTGTAACATAAATTAATATGTTATTCATATTCGTATTAATTTATTTTACCCAAATGTACATTTAACAAAAATATAAAGGTAAAATGATAACATGGCATTAGTACATTAACCCTAGGGTAAATTTACCTACCCTAGGGTAAATGTACAATATTATGGTATTCGTGAGTTTACTATCATATAGCTCGTAATATATTAAACAGCTATAAGACAAGCATATGATTCCATAATTTACCCCTAAAACTGTTAAAAATATTAACCTTACGTTAATTATTTATTTACATTTGTTTACCCGTAACAAATGTAAATAATTAATGAAGTATTACAAAAAAAGTTTTTTTTTTTTTATGTTATCGTGAAGGAACAAGCGCGATGCCCACCTGATGTTAAGCGGTATCCTCTGCCTATAACAGATGCATTTCATCACAAGTGACGAACTGCACTGCGCCCATCACCTTGAGACATAACTGTTAAGTCTCGTTTTGCCTGTTATTTCACTGGCTCTCAAGGACTGCTGCCGGAACACACCGTTAGGTGCTTGGCGACAGATTTTCTACTTGAGCGTGGTCGCTAGCCAGGCGGGCATTCGCAAAATGCCCTTCCACCATGCGGTGAAGCTCAAGCTCTGGGCGGGATTCGAACCATGGACCTGCTGCGCGGCAGTCCATAGCCAATGCCACTGAGCCATCACTGCTTCAAAATTTCATTTTTGAAGCTGATTCAGTGAAAACTCTTTTTCGATCTCGCGTTTTAAGTGATCAAGTGCAACAGTTAGACGATCTAGCAACAAAAGCCAAATTATAATAAAATTATGTATTTCCGGCTAATGCGTTCAGCATAGCTCGAACGCAGCCCTGGTAACATTACTACGGAAATTCATTGTGGTGTTGCCATGCTATCAACTGTGCAGAGATATTTACCGCCATAACTCTCTCGCGCTTCATTGCTCCTGCTATAAAATAAAATGGCCGACCGGGGTTTCCAAATGGATAATTGTGTAAAATGGCGTTAAACTCATGTTTTGCTAATAATATGGCATATTGTATGGTACTACATACATATATTTTTTTCTGAGGCGTATATACCCAGCGGGTTTGGCAACTGTCAAAGTAGAACTATCCTAGCATATAGTTTTCACTATTTACTTACCAAAGGAGTTTTGACAATATTTAATAGGACATAATTTTTTTTTATTGCTAATAGGTAGGTAGGTATATACCGAAACCTTTGATCACAATCTCACCTGATTCAGTGGTCGAAGGTGTTAACAGGCTTAATCTAGAATTACTGGCTGTCAAGGACAGCTGTCGGAATACACCGTAAAGGTGCTTGGCGACAGATTTTCTACTTAGTGTGGTCGCTAGACAGACATTCACAAAATGCCCTATCGCATGGGAAGCTCAAGCCCGCAGCGGGATTCGAATCATGGACCTGCTGTACAGTCCAAGCCAATGCCACTGAGCCATCACTGCTTAAATATTGATAATGTATGTTTGACATACGGCTCCAAAAACAAACAAAACCATGTAAGTATACGCTGTTATATTCATTTAGTTCCATTCCATGCAACATCTCCTACAATAATCTCCACTTTCGTCTACGCTTGAACAAAGGCACCTAGCCACTCAAAAATACCGGTATATACCGGTAAATAAGATCATAAACCGGTCGTAACTACTCGACGCGCAGGGGTTACGGGCTACCACACCCGGGCGACGGCAGCCGGCTCTGAACGACTTCAACTTTATTAGCAGGGGGATAAATGGCTGGAAAGTAATTTGTTTTGTTGTTTTTTCGCCAGGAATTATACTTTTCGTATTTTTAGTAGCTCGATAAGGCAAGAAATATGTATACGATGGCGATAAGGGCCTCGGCACATTGCGTAGAAATAATGGTAGGAATAAAGATAAGGCAAAGAAAAGATGAAGAAAAAAAAATATTCTAACCCCCTTTCGGTCGTAATTAAATATATACTTTATTGGTAATTTTTCTTTCATGCTATTGAAAGCTTTTCTTTCAGAAAGTTTAGGGTTATTTGATCGTTCTATAACGTTATCAAATGTCATGCTTTAGTAAATATTGGGCAATATAGAAGGCAATATAAATAATTTTGTTAATTTAATCTAAAAAACCACAAACGTTTTCATAGAGTTACCTATGTTTTTCATAGAAAGAACAATATAAAGAAAATCAGTACCCTTAATTCAGGTAAATAAAAATAAAGCCTCCTCATGGCTTTAACCCCTCATTCTCCCCGCTTTCAATCGAGATCAGGTTTATCCCCATAAAAGGCAGGCTGGTGCTTATTGGATCAGGTGATTCGCTTGCATCGCATAATCAGGCAGTATGATTACGAATAGCCTGCTCCCTGAGTCAATTTGCAAAGGGTGCCCGTCCTTATTGTCAGGAATTGAACTTTTCCAAATGGTATTCGACAGTCGGTAGTTTTTAGGCATCCTTTCTTTGTTATATGCTAAAGTAGATTTTCAGATCGGTTACCCAAATACATCTTAAATGTAGATGTGTAATTGTTTAATGAGCAAGCAAATAGCTTCGCCTTGTACTGTCTTCTATAAATCATTATGTGTTTTAAATTTATGGTACGATTGCTGTGAGATAGTACTCTTAGGCACTATTATTTAATGGATATAAGTAAAGTCACTATTATTAATTGTATATAAGTAAATTTATACAACAAAAACACCACTTTGATTTGGAATTGAGACATATACTTGAAAGAAAAATACCCGAAATACACAAATTGGTTTGCTGCACGTGATTCGTCTGTTTCCTCATGCCACTGCAATAGTTAATTCAGGTTGTGCATTATTATGAAGTACGTATTAAAATTATTGAGCGCTTGATATTAGGTATTTTACGTGCACAAATCCTTCTTTGAAACCTTCAAATAAGTAATTCGTAGAACCTACCATATACAAGCAGTAAGCGTAGCCATAGAAAAATAATAGAACTATTAAAAGATAAATATTATTAGTATTATGGCGTAGAATACTGAAGCATAGCCAGCCAAATTTACAGTGCAATTTATAATGTGAATATATTGCACTTAGTAATTAGGGCTTAGAACGGTGGAGAAAACTATACTAAGTTTGCATAAAACAGTAGCAATCCTAGTAGTAATTATTATTACAAAATCCCAAAGTGGACTAGCATTAGGGGTTCCCTTCAGGAGCATGCCGATTGTGATCATAAAGCTCTTTATTGGGAGGGGGACTGACACCTTTACGAGCTACCCCAAGGACTATTTAGAGATAAGGACACCATTAACTTTATAGCTCACCAGAATTAACTAGAACATCCCACGTTGTTAGTATACATTACAGGAACAACAGACGAGTTGAATCCAGTCTGGCTTTGATATAACAGATAAACTATAAAGGATGTGTTTGTGTGTCTTAATGGGAAATGTACTTTATTGGATTGGAACTCTAAACCAGTATAAATCCTGAACTAAGGAAGTTATTTATAGAGGCTTTTCTTTTAAATTTTTTGCAGGTTCTCACTAAATTTATCAGACCCATGGTTATTGACTGGCAAACTGATGAACTACTAAGGAATATTTAATTTATCGGAAAAGGTCCACGAAATATTATAACCCGATAAAATTGTTAGTCTCCATAGTTAGCTGTCTTTAAATTGCGTTATATACTTTTGAAGAATTTTGTTTCCACTTATTTTTTTGTAGCTTCTTCCTGTGAACTCACAACGACCATAAACTAATACTATATATTATAAATTTATTAGTTACCATAGAGATTTAATAGCTGTTAAAGCTAGGTTTTGAACACTACCTCACCTGTCAGTAAGTACTGATGTGTTCGTTCCAAGATAGTGGTAATTGGACCTGGAATTAGAACTGGCCCTCAAGGATAACTCCATTTTGGGTGGTATGTAAGACCAATCTCACTATACTCCTGTCGTTTTATTGCTTGAAGTTAATAGACACAGGAAATAAGGATATAAAACAATATACACAGGAAGCTTTTTTAATCAAGTTAAGTATCTGAAAAGGCTTTGGAGATGATATAAATCAATATTGACTAGACTCTCGCCGCCACGATAGAGCAAAAATAATCATCCTTTTATCTATCGACGACGTCTCTCTATCGATCCTTTAAGATAAAAATGCCATTAACTTAATACGTTCCAGTTTCTATTGAAGCGTGCTATCGACATAATATATACTAGTTCGTAGTACTATTCAACGAACGTATACCTTGCATTTTCAACATAAATAATTAAAGTTTTAACAATAAAAAAGACTTCAAACTTACGCATTATTAATAATAGCTCAAATGCTACTCGTCAGATCTCTTATCTCACTAATTTTTTTATGAAAAGCACCAGCTTTCGCATGTTAGAAAGAACATCAAAATCGGTACACCATCTTAAAGAGATATGAGGTACTGTAACAGCCGACTCGTCCACTGCTGAACACACCCTCACCTATTAAGGGGGTATTTGCCATAATCCCCACGCTTGGCAGGCGGCTTGGGGATCGCAGTGTAAGTTGGCAGTTCTTTAGAAGGTGCTGCTGCCCACCTTACAGTATTTTTCCCTTAGTCGCCTCTTGGGACACCCACGGGATGATATGGGGAGGTGCCATTTTAACCCGGCACCCCACGGGGTATGAGATAACACACACAAATCAAAATACAGTCGAATTGGGAACCTCCTCCATTTTTTTAAGTCTGTCAAAAAGTATTGAACTCAAAATACTTGACTACTACTACAATGTTTAAGTTCTCTACTTACTACACTTTGTATAAATCGCAACTCAGAACCCCAAGATTAACTTAAACTTATTTTGGGGCTCACTTGTACCTACTATCTGTAAAAATCTTTTCAACTATGGATAATGAAAAGTGAAATGGGTTTAAAAAACGTTTATTGTTATTAAAAAACAAAACGACTATTATTTTAAGCCTACTATTAGAACGCTAATTCTATCTACTTGAAAACCTTTAGAAGTTCAACCGATTATAACTTTCTAGGAATAATCACATCACCAGAAATCCGGTAAAAATTTAAATTAGAATCTTATAAATTCGTATCTGTATGTTATTTTCGTACGGGTACTTTTTTGTGAGCTAGTAATTCTAGGTTAGCCTGAACAACACCTTCATCCATCTCCATCCTTCAGGTGAGGTAGTGACCAAGTTACCTGTCAGCAATATAAAAAAGTTAATATCAGAAATAATGTGTTTTTTCTGATATTAACCAAACCAGTTCAAAGCTTTTCGGGAAAAAAGCTTTCTTTGTCTCATCGGATATCCCGACACGTGTTTCATTATTTTCGTGTTGATGTCGAGAAATCAACAACTGCGTGATTGTCACGGCATTTTCTGCCTCGAAATGGTATTATGTGGAAACAGCTTCCATCTGAACTATTTCCGAACCGATACGTTTTAGGAGCCATCAGAAAGAGAGCATATGCTCGCCTCAAACGCCGGCACCCTCATGACCTCTGGTGTTGTGAATGTCCGTGAGTAACGGTGAAAATTTACCATCACGTGAGCCACCTACTCGTTTGCCCTTATCCCATAAAATGGAATAAACAATCGTGAGGTTACAGCCTGCCAGGCTTTATTTTCTTACTTTAATATGCATACGAAAGATTCACCCACGCTACATTTAAAAAGAAGTCCCTACTAACTTTTATAGTGTAATCCCTGCCCGAGGTAGGAAAAGGTAGGGTCAAATACTTTTATACCGCGAGGGGAAAATCTTCCGCTTCAAAGATTCGAGTCAAACTCAACTCGATCCTAACTAGATTGAATGTATACCGATTGTGGGGGTTATATCCGGGTCTATGATTCTCTGCTGATTTCTATCCGGATTTCACTCCTCAATAAACTTTTACGCGGGTAACCTTTTGTCGTGGATATTATCGAATTTGACCAGTCGCTTAAAAAAACCGGCTAAGAGGTAGTTGGACACACATAGTTTTACACACATAGTTGGTCGTACACTTTAGGGTTTCTTAGGAGTTTCGCACACACAGTATATTTGTTGTATGTATGATCCATAAAATCTAGTCTTTTAATTCAGTTCGGGAACTTTAGCGGCTCCGCTTCCTAGTCGCATTTGGTCGATTTTTTTTAGGATTCCGTATAAGAATACGGGACCTTATTACTAAGCCCCATCTGTCCGACCTTTGTCAGGTTGGGTGCACGGAGCGGAGCTTTCCATACAAACGTAGTTCGTCATATTTTAAATACCAAGTGTTCAAACTCGGTGAAATTTTGTATACATACTGCTGAGTCTAATATCTATGCTTCTGTTTTGCCTCTTTTCGATTTATTATTTATTACATCCCTAAATGTTTAAATAACAATTCCCATACAAAACGATTTTTGAATTATCTTAGAAAATATTTTACAGAAATCTGGCAAAACAGAAGTTTAGATATTAGGCTGAAGGACATACTCGTACACGCAATGTATCACCGAGTTCAAGAACATTTAGTTGGTAGTTATTTAAAGTATGACGAAACTTCGTTTGTATGGATAAGCGCCACGAGCACTCTAGGTACTCTTATATAGGGATGATCTTTGGAACTTTAGTAGATAGCCGATAAAATTTTCACAGAGTATGTGTTATTATATAAAATTACCTAACAAATAATAATAATAAAACGAGAAATATAAAATTAATAATAATATAAATATAAACACAAGACACCTTTTTTAAGGACTTTTGTTTTTGCTTTACAGTATAGTAAAAACCGTAAGAGATACAAATTTCAAAACTATAAATAATAAAACCCGGCCCAGTGCAAGTCGGACTTTTGCTTAGTATCTCGAATTGTAATTAAAAATAAAAGATTTTATAGCACTGTATCAGCTGGATAGTCCACTGCTCAGCACAGCCTCCCCCAATATGGAGGGGGTTTGCCATAATCCCCAAGCATCGAGCTTTTTACTTGGCATGCGGCTTGAGGATATCAGTTCCTCAGAATGTGCTGCTGCCCACCTTCTGTATATTCCCTTAGTCGCCTTTTACGGCACCCACGGGTTGAGATGGGAGGGGGGATACTCTAGCCCAGCACCCCACGGCCAAGTTATATTATTATTTGTTGTTTAATTTTAGAGTGTGCAGACTTTGTCGTTACACTACACCAAGTTTCAATACTTATATGTAAAGAAATGTAAGTCAAACTCAATAACAGCAGAACGCAAACTTTACCGCGGCGGCCATTGTTTAACAAGTGTACCGTGCGGCGCAACAAAATTGCCTTGACGTGACCAATCGGATGCAAGCATGTCTAAGCGCCAAATCAATTAACCAATCCAATTGAATTTGGAAGATTGTGCGTAATTTGTTACTTTTGAACTTCATGAGACCGAAATTCCTTCCTTAAGGAATTGTTTGACTAGATGCCCATCGCCTACCTTCCACCATCGCAACTCTCACCATCGACGGGGAGTCCAACCCCACACATTGAAACCAGAATTGTTTCGTACTGTGCGAGCTCAAAGACGCTTCCTTCCGCGGACGCTCAGATTGTGGAATGAGCTCCCCGCCATGGTTTTCCCGATAGAGTACAGCATGGGGTTCTTCAAAAAGGGCGTGAAGAGATTTCCTCAGGGTCGGCAACGCGCGAGTTATACCCCTGGTGTTGCAAGCATCCATAGGCTACGGTAACTGCTTACCATCAGGCTATGTATGTATGCTTGTTTGCCACCTTGGTGTTATAAAAATATAAACAATGGGGTAACTGTATGAGAGTTCCACTTTAAACATATTTATTCATAGAATAGAACTGAAAAAAAAACATCCCAAAACCGGTACACTTAATTTCGTATTTTTAACATTAGTTGGACAAGTGTGATAATTCGGAAAAAAAAGAATAGTCCTAGAGGTAAAACATTGAACTATAGTTTCCTAAGACTATTGATTTTCCTGTGGGTGGTAGTGGCAGCCCTCGTTAATAGGGGTGTCTGAAGGCACGCATTGCGTAGGTAGCTCGATCATAAATAATGTCTATACTTAATCGGCATTGTTGTATTATTTAATATATTATAACCGTTTAGTATGTAAAAAGAACTAAATAGGTATTCATTAATGAATAGATTCAGGCGTTACTTTGCGGAAATCCATTTTTAATAATAACAAATACTTTTAAAATATTTTAAGAAAACATCAAATTAATATTTTAATAAAAAAATTCTCGATCGTGCGCTCGAAGAGTCAAGACCTCCTGAGGATGCTTCGTGTAGAAGCGAAACGCGTCGAAAATTCTTCCGGTTTGGCTGCGTGGCGTTTGTGACGTCACGTCGGCTTAGCAGGAAAATTAAGCGGAATTGTCACTAGATATATTTTAATATTTTTTAAGTGTTTTATTAAAATATTAATTTGATGTTTTCTTAAAATATTTTAAAAGTATTTGTTATTATTAGGTATTCATTGTTTAATTGTAAATACGAGTATGATTTACAAAACAATATGTATATATCTTACAAAACAACACTCTGTAAATATAAAAGGAATGACTAGAGAAGGGGTCACCAATTAGTTTCGCTCAGGGAACATTTTAAGAAATGAAATGACCATGGCAGCCCGCATAACACTTTATAGAAAAAAAAAATACGGAAATAACAAAGGTATTTTTTTAAGAAAATAATATTTTTTGTGTTAGTTGGGGACTATCTGTTTGAAGTTAAATTGGTATTATAAGAGAGATATTCATCTCATTAATAGAGTTAACAGTTTTTTGAGATGGAACTCTAAAAAACGATAAGAGCGCAAATATCGCGCATTTACTTTACTCACTTTCTCTCATTTGTGCTATCAGTTTCGGTAGCGAAAATAATAACGCGTCCGGATGTGGGTTGAAGCACCACCCATGGCGAATATTATGCTATCTTAAAATGATATGAAGGCTATATTTAAATATTTTACATAAAATTAAATCAAATTGGTAAGTGAGTAAGTGAACCGGCTACCTTTTACGGTTAAAATTAGGACGAACAGACAGCCAAGGCTTAGGTCAGGGTGTAGAACGGAACCCTAAAAGTAAATACAGTGGCTTAGCCAGGGGTGTAATATTACAAAAAATTTGACCCCCAAACTTCAATAAATTACCTTTGCTCGACTCCGCAAAAGAATATGAGACGTATCTTTACGTAATAAAGCTAGCCTCTACATAAAAGACTGTAGAGCTATCTCTACTTTACGAGGGCGGGCCCTGAGCTGAAATGGCTCCAGTTTATTCGAGACGTTTCCATGAAAAGATAATTTTCGCATAAAAACGAATGTGCGCAGTAAAGAGCTTTAACTCTACGTCGAGGGTCGCGTTTGTAAACAGTAGCTCAATTACAAACAAAACCTAATTATGTTATGTTTATACTCTAATGCGCTAGGAGCGGTGCTTGTCTATTCGTTTCTCTGTGGCTACAAAATACTTGGGGAGGTGACCGCTAGTGGCATTTATACAACTGAGCGCTTCGGATCGAGGATGTTGCAGGAGGAGTCGAGTAACAGTCTTTGGCTACATCAGAGATTTTCAAGTGGCCTGAAAACTGTAACACTAGGTCTAGACTATATAGTGCTGGGCTAAAATAGCCTATCCGCCTATACACACTAGGACTTTATGGTGGATTACGGCCCACTCCATACTTTGCTCTCTTTGAGAGAATATACCGTATCTTAGCAGTAGGTCCGTGATGGGCTGACATGGATAATTCTTGTCACACTTCCTAAACTAATCAAAAGTAAGATCAGTGCAATAGAATCGATGCTAGAACGCATCTCCTCAATTTAATTAATATGAAAGTATTATTATGTCCAACGAATTCGGTAGAACAGACTACCGTGGAAATCGAAATCTTTTGTTATTACTTATCAAATATACTTACTCATACATTTGACACAACTAACTTTAATAAATAAGAAATTTTGAGGATGCAAATTGGAATCGACACCAAGATGAACCAGTGATGGCTCAGCGGCATTGGCTATGGACTGCCGCGCAGCAGGTCCATGGTTCGAATCCCACCGCGGGCTTGAGCTTCACCGCATCGTGGAAGGGCATTTTGCGGGTATTCGCACCACTAGCGCCTGTCTAGCGACCACCCTCAAGTAGAAAATCTGTCGCCATGAGAGCCAGTGAAATTACAGGCAGATGAGCCTTAACAACTATGTCTCAAGGTGACGGGCGCAGTGCAATTCGTGACTTGTGACGAAATGCATTTGTTATAGGCAGAGGTTAGTCCGCTTAACATCAGGTGGGCCTCAAGCTTATTCCGTCATAATAACAAAAAAAAGTGAATTTAATATGAATAATACATTGAACAATATAACAAAAGGAACCGTATAACAAATATTTGTATGAAGTTAGTCTACTGTTTATATTAATTTCATAAAGGCTGCGTAAGTGCTCTCCCCTGCGGTATTTCAGTACGAATGACGTATAATATTATTTCATCTAATTTAATTTAAAAGGTTTATGTTTTAATTAAATAACGCAATTACGGTTCTTTTTGCTTTTATAACCCCTGCCCTGAATGTAAATATGACTTTTATAATATGCTTACAACATATCTGTATTAAAACTTTATAAGTAAATAAGAATATAAAAATAGGTAGATTACGCTGTTTGTCTATAAATAATTGACTTTCAAACCTTTGCTCATCTGGATATGTGGTAATTTTTTTACAGCTCTAGACCTTGACACTAACTCACCTATTGGTAAGTGATGATATTGTCGAGGATAGTAAAGGGAATAGGCCTAGAATTACTGGTTCTCAAGGATCGCTGCCGGAACACACTATTAGGTGCTTGGCGGCAGACTTTTTACTTGAGGGTGTAAGGACCAGACGAGCACTTGCGAAACCCTTCCACCACGCGGTGAAGATTGAGCCGGGGGGGGGGGGAGGGATTCGAATGGATATGCAGCCCGTAGCTATTACCTCTTGGCCGGGTTTTATTATTTATAGTTGTACATAAGATATTGTACTATAATCATACTTACTAAGTTTTACATTTGTATGTATTACGGTTTTTACAATTGGGCTAAAATCAATTATTTAAAAAAATTAGATTCATTGTAAGGGGAACCAATTTTATATTTAACGTTTTGTTATTATTATTTGTTAGGTAATCCGATATAATAATACCTACATACTCTGTGAACATTTTAATCTGCATCTTTGATCTGCATCGCTCCCTTACAGACTGGTGACCGGGGCGGACGGACAGGCGATTCTTAGTAATAGGGTACAGTTTACTAGCATGGAACCACCATGGAACGTCCACTTTAAAACAAAATTGAGCAGCTCACGATAATAACTTGTATATCCTTCGCTTAGCAGGCAGGCTTATTCTCAAGCTACACCAAGGTTCAACGGCCCCGAGAAGTTAAAACCAAGATATAGGGTTACCTATGTCACAGATGACAGAATTTAGAAGAAGAAGAGCAAATTCGACGAAAAAGGCCATAATCTGCAGAAAGAAAATTGAATTTCGCACAGCGATAATGCGCCATCACACAAGGTCATTATTGTGAACGAATTTTTGAATAAAAACTAAACAAATACCATCGAACAACCACAGCATTCACCAGATATGGCTTCAGCCGATTTATTTCTTTTTCCTAAACTCAAATTACCACTTCGTGGCACCAGTTTTCATTCGGCAGAAGACATAAAGGAGAATTCGCGGCGAGAACTGAACCGGAAAAAGCGTTTAAAAATGTTTTGATATTTAAATCATTAGTTAGCGTAAGTGTATCGTTTCTGAAGAAGCATACTTTGAAGGTGATCAAATAAATTTGGATGAATAACTCACATTTTGTATATTATTAATCTTTTCCCGGTACTTTCTTGACATAGTATCTGCTGTTACCTGACTGTGCTTCCATAAAAAATACTTTGGGTTGATCGGTCTGTCTCAAAAAGAATGTTTTTGAAATAGAAAATCAAAGTAGCTAGTACTAACGAATTTCGTCATTTATGTTTTTTATGTGATAAACTGATTAGACGGACAAGTTGCGTAACGCCTGTCTATCACAGTTAGTATCACTGTCCTCGTTCTACAACTGCACTGCGCTAGTCACTCCGCAACGTGTTTATTTTGTCAGTGATTTTACTACTGGCCATCACGTCTCACTACAGCTTCGAGGCAGAATATCTGACACTGCGGTGGTACCAACCAAGACGGACTCTCAAGAGACCTACCTGGTACATCCAATTGACAAAACCATAAACTCACTTGCGTTCAACCTAATGTAAAGTCAAAGAAAGGAAAGACAAAACAAATCTGTACACAATCAACAATTTGTGTCAAATGATGGGGTGTAATTCGAAGCCTGTGGGGAGATGGGGTACGCATTAAGGGGGCTGAGTGAGACTATGTAATTTGGGGGACGAAGAAGTTATAGACGTTTATACCTAGGTAGGTAGATACTCTGTCGTGTATGTCAGTTATGTCTATGAGGTGTTTCATGCAATTACTTTCCGGTGGCTGATTAAACACGATAATTATAAAAAACGGCCAAGTGTGACTTGTACTTACACACGCAGAGTTCCGCACTGATTCAGAAAATACCATAAAATCGTTATTTTTAACGGAAAATTAAGGAGGTTCACAATACGAATGTTTTTTTTTGTGTTTTTATATTCGAAAGTTGGTGCTTGTCATGTGGTCCCAGTTAAATTTGAGTGAGATTTGACGAGTAGTTTTTAAATTATCCCTAATAGTGCGTATTTAATTGGCTTTTGTCAATGTAAAATTTACAAGAAAATCTGTATAAACGATGCTTTAGTTTATGCACGGATCTATTTCAAAAGTCTATTCAGGAATATGAAAGTTTGGTATACCTACTCCAAGAACTACAAAAACACTGCCTTATAGTGATCAAACCAATATTTTTTTTTTCGTTTACGGGCTGCAGAATGCGGAACCCCAAAAGAGCGAGACCCGACTCACACTTACCCAGAGATAGTTAACTCTAAAACTACGAACAATCAAATTCCTGGTAGGCAAAAGCTTTCATACGTGTTGTAAAGCGGCAACCCTATTGTATAGACAGCCTGTTCAAACGAATGTACATCATAAATGGACATAAATCCCTGTTGGTATTGCAAGCATTTTACTTGTACAAACATCCCGCTCAATACCGGCGGACAATTTGGGATATAAAAAGGGTTATGCAATGAATGAACGCGTCGGGAAAATTAAAGGATTTTCGGACCGCCACCGGGCCGATCGAGAGTGCTTTGGTAGCCGCGCTCAGAGAGATAAAAAGTAAGTAAGGTGAAACATATACTCGTAGGTTGTAGGTTATTTTTTTTTATGCATGATAGGTTAGTCTTTGACCACTATCTCACCTGATGGTAAGTGATGATGTGGTCGAAGATGTTGTTCAGGCTAACCTAGAAGTACTGGCTCTCAAGGATAGCTGCCGGAACACACCGTTAGGTGCTTGGCGACAGATTTTCTACTTGAGGGTGGTAGCTAGCCAGGCGGGCATTCGCAAAATGCCCTACCACCATGCTATAACGACTGCCATCCTAAGACAACAACCGGGACCGACGGCTTAACGTGCCCTCCAAAGCACGGAAGCGCTTAGTAGTAATGTATCTAGCGGTCACCCATCCAACTCATGACCGCACGCGACGTTGACCGGTTGAGAACGGCTAAGTAAACTTCGCTACGAGCGCTTCAAAAATTATTATATATATATATATATGTCTGGTCTGAGTTTTAGTATCTCAGTATGAGTATCTACTCGTTTTTACGCTTGTTCGCGTTAGGACTGATTCTTTTTACGCGAGTTTCGTGTTAAAGCAGAAGCACCTACACTGAAAAAGAGAAAAACAAATCCACATTTCAAACTATGTATATGTAAAGATTAATATGGGGTTTCACCTTTCCTCACGTCCTTAGCTGGAAATAAAAAGCAATATGTTTTCTTCATGATTGTAGCAAGATTTCTTAACTATTTTATAGGTAGGTGTTCGCGAATTTAAAATAATATTTACCTTATTTCTTGAACAGTATTGGGCACCAATGCACATGATTCCATAAAACCCTAAAACCTTCCAAAAATAAGAAATGTAATAGAATCAATACATATTGAAATGTTTTAGATCTTGTTTAAACTCTTCCCCGAATCTCGCGTATTACGTGATCAAGTATTTTAGAAATTGTAGTTGTAAAATTCCACCCTGCATAGCAGACAGGCAGACAAACAAGAATGAACTTAATAAAAACATGGTAACGCGCTAAAATAGCTGGAAGAGGCTCTTGCTTCAGAAAACTAGCTAAATACTGCTTTGATGCATACAGAACAAAAACATATAAAAATAAACTCATAATACCTGGTACATAGCAAAGGATTTATACCCCATAAAAAAAGAAGTAATAAAAGAAAATACATTTATAGAAGTTATAATTATGCATTTAGCAAATAAAAGCTCGTAATACTCGTTTTGGAAGGTATAATGGGGCAAATGCCATCTTACGAAACATCCTTTCACCCGACCCTTCCACGGCAGTGCCATTCTCTATAGGCGCGGCACTGAGCTCTTGTCTTCTCTTGTTTCCGAAATAGATATTTATTTGGCCAATTTTTGTGAAGTGCTTTTGCGACCGGCAAAACGTGCTTTCAAAGAATTCAAAGTGTTTTATAATGCAACATTCTTGAAAGTCGCGAGAATAATATTGTACTTATAACTACCACATAAAAGCTGTGAAAGTAGTATGGTCGAAATAGGAAATATGGATGTCTGGGAAACAAAGTCCGCGTTCTTACACGACACATTTTTTTGCATTTTGTTTGAAACCAGACGAAAATTCTTAGTTATATTTAAGGAATGTTTTTACTACGTTTTAGGTATGTTTTTACTGTAATACCTACCCATACGCAATGGTGATTCCTCCTCTAAATGTTAAACGGGAGCCATATTTTATTTTAACATAGTCCAAAGAACTTCGAGCTTCTATATGGTAGCAGCCGAGGAACAAATTAAAAGCCAATTTCAGACTAAGGGCTCATCATATTGCCGGTCTAACTAAATTAACAAACATTACGTCATAATGGCCTGGAACAAAGTAGGCTAGACAAACAAAATTTCTGTGGTCTGAAAATTCAAATCATATTTATAAAGTTTTTATGTTTTTGATTACACATTCCTTACAATTCTGATAAAAACCACACACTTTGCAAACAATATCATATTATACTCTCTCTACATTGTCTATGAGACATGATTAGCAGATATAACAATTTAACTAAAAATACTATCAAATCAAGTGGACTGTTTAGATCTGCAATAAATAAATTTAAATGCCCAACACAAGAGCATAAGATTCAACCCACCCCTGTCGTATCCAGTGGCTAATAGGTACTAATTATAGAAAAACACATATGTGCACAGAGTGAGCAGCAAATATAACAATTTAAGTAAATAGATAACGTAATTGAATTCATTGTTCTGCACAAGCGCGAACTCGGCGAGGTGGCTACTCGTACTAGACTGTGATTTTTTAAAGCGTTTTGTTCAAATGTTTATATAAACTTATAACATCAACATAATTATAAAGAACTTAGGTATGATTTGGTAGAGACATCCAATTATTTTCGAAGAAAAATAATGCTCGCGTTGAATTTTCTATCTTTAAATTGTATTTTTAAACGTGAAGATCTATAATAGGCATTCTTGGGGTTAAGTAATAAATAAAAATGTTATGAAAATAATTTAAAATAAATATTTATCTCTTTCGTGGCGCAATATTCAATCAAAGATTGAAAAACTTATATAATCTTCACATTTCGGATCAGGAGGTTCATGTTTATTTAATAATAAAACTTCAGACTCCCTTGATAAAATGACGACCCTCGGAGAATACAAAATCAGTTTTCTACATACCCGTATTCAGAGCGTTGATCTTGGAGTAATTGAGGTTAAAGTTACCCTCGGTTACTGCAAAATGTGATAAGGATAGGGTTGCCCAACAGGAAACGTTAAACATGTATTATTTTTATAACCAATGACGGTAAACCCACATGATACCCAACCGATCTAGACCGAAGGAATTAAAATCACACGACTCGACTTTTCTCGATCTGATACTTCAGTAGAACAGTTAATTAGACTGAAGCGTTACCTATTTTTTGGAAATCCATATTTAATATTAGTAATTATTTTAGGAAACATTACATTTATATTAGCGTTTATGACGCCACCGCGTCGGCTTTACTAGAAGGTTAAGTGTTGTTCTACAGAAATAATGTTTTCTTAAAATATTTGTTATTATATTACCAGGTATTTTTGGACGAGAATTTCCATGCGTGGCTAGCGTAATGAATAACATGTCTTGTTGTGGTGGAATTAATATCTATAACCATGGTAATATAGGTAACTACTAATGCTATAACTATTATTCTTGGGTTCAGTATATCCGATGAAAAAAAAATAACAAGTAGAATGACTGCAATCTAGTGGAAGGAAAAAAGAAATTACGAAACTTAAAGCTGTCTTTTCTCTATAATGTTTATAAATATAAATATCCGTACATACATATTCAAAGCGAAAAACAAAATTATGTTTTATTGACTAGACACCCCTAAGGGCCACGTTATTTCTAGCCGACCACCCCGCGCCCCCCTCCCGCGCTCGCTTAGCATATTTCAGAGATTTTCTCAGCGGTGAGTCTAGACGTGCCTTTATTTATGGGTGACACGTGTCATTCCCATGCTGCAGGATTGTTATTTATGACATTGTCATTCGTAAACATGGGTAGTACCTTGATATTATTACGTTAGGTATAGGTAATTATGTAGGTTCTTCACGTATATATCACGTATCAAGGTTATGCACCCAAAGTGCATGTTTAGGTGACAGGTTTTCTACTTGAGGGTGGTTGCTAGCAATGGGCCATTCGCATAATGCCCTACTAAGACAACAACTGGGACCGACGCGTGCCCTTCGAAACACTTAAGCACTCAGTAGTAGGTAATGCTACTGGCTGTCACTCATTCAACTGACATGACGACCGCAGCGGACGTTGCTTTACTTAGCTGATCGGTTAAGAACGGCTAAGCAAATTTCGCTCCGAGCTCTTTTGTGTAGAATACAAATATATATTGGACAAATATTTCAATAAAAATATTTTTAGAGGGGCTTCAAATAACGAGAAAATAGCTGCTAGTCTATGTCTAGAGCTCATTGAATGGAGTACAAATATATATTTTATGTATACAAAAAATACCTAAAAAATACACGTATGGGGGCCATCAAAGTAGACCATTTTAGACTATATTTGTTGCAGTATCTATCTTAAATACTAAATTAGTTAGGAATCTGAAGTCTTGGTATTTTATAAACAATATCCCCTATTTAACCAACAAGTACTGGAAGTTAAAGCTGTGATCTTAACCATTTTATTTCTTGCGCTGTTGCATATGGAAACCTAAAGAGCGAAGTTCGACTTGCTCTTTGCCATTTTTTTACGCACATCTGATAGGTAAGCCTTTGATCAGCAGCTCTCCTGGCCAGTGATATCATGGCCGAATATGGTAAACAGTCGTAGGTAAACATGAATGGCTGAAAAATTGGCTCATATGGACAGTTGCGGAACACATACGCAGGTGCTTGGTGTGACACATTTCCGACAGATTTTCAATGGAGTTGACCAGACGGAGACTTGCAAAAAGGAAAAACAAAGTATTCAGGCTTCCCGCGCAGCCTCTGACAAAACCTTATATATCAACAACTGCCCTCCGAAGCGGGTTAGTTTCGCTATGCTCTAGTCCCGCCATGGCAGGGCCAGTATCTACCTATTAAAACCGGCCAAGTGCGAGTGGGACTCGCGGACGAAGGGTTCCGTACCATTATCTCGTTTTCATTATTATTATTATTAGCAAATAAACGGCGAAAGCCTATTTGTTGTTATAGTGGCAATAGAAATACATCATCTGTGATAATTTCAACTGTCTAGCTATCACCGTTCTTGAGATACCTACAGCCTGGTGACAGACGGACGAACAGCGAAGTCTTAGTAATAGGGTCCCGTTTTTACCCCTTGGGTACGGAACCCTAAAAACCATCTAAATAGTAACCTCAGAGTACATGATCAATGATCATCAATATAAGCTGAGTACGAGCGCTTCAAATCAAAATCATCGTCATAGATAATAGAAATCAAAATCAAACAAAATCATCCGCGTCGCTCGTCGTGTTTGCGTATTTTGGGTTGGTTACAAAAATATAATTATGCCATAGTAGAACGAGTGAACTCTTTCTACTATGATTATGCTGTGCGTGTGTGTTTTTTTAGGAACACATAAGAAAACCCTATTAGCAATTTGTTGTTGGTGGAGAAAACATAATGATGAGTTTTCTCCAACAACAACTACAAATTGCAAAGAGTTTTTGCCTTCGCTTCATGGGTCGCCTATCAGAAACTACTAAACTATACATAGTGCGTCCACATAATAACTCATTTTGCATTATGATAAACTCCATAGAAATAATCAAACTGAATCATTGGACTCCACGAAGCCCAAACAAAGCAAACGAAGCAACTAACAACAAGAAACAAACAAACCATCTTTCTTCCGATGAATTATTCATTCTATCGGCACTCGGATCTCTCGATTATTTAGCGTCTCGGTCCGGTATCTACATAAACATCTCGATTGTTTAGCAAGGATCGATTGGAATGGCGAGTAATAGGTGAAACGGTTGAGTAGGTAGAATATTGCATTTGTTTGGCTTGTATGCGAATTGCGAATAGACAAGGTTTTTTTTCTTTTATAGCCGTCTGATCTAAAAGAAGGCACAAGTCTACTACTTTTCTCAAACAGATTTACAAACAAAATTATACCTAGTAATACCTACCAACATTGTTTAAGATCCCCAACCACATTTCAATCACTTAGCCAGTTACCTTTATTTGTTGTCGTAATAGTCAAGGCAATGAAAATGATATGCCCTGTAATCGTCATACAGATGAGGGAAAGAGTCACCAAGATCCGAGACAGCGTTTCTCAAGCGGTAGTACCAGTGTCACGCCATACAAATATGCTGCGTTTACTATACCGACGACAGCTCGGACGCCATTGGAGGATTCGTCAGGCGGGCAACGGAGGCTAACTATAATAACATTGTCAACTACAACCTAAAAATGGCTATACGAAACAGAAACTAGAAGGTCGTGGAGGCTCTAACTAAAACAACAAGGGCATCGCTGGAATCTGTGGCCGGCCCTTCAACGACAAATTGAATCGGTTAATTAAACAACTATAGATATAAGGAGAAAAGAATATTTATATATAAATAAGTATGGACTCACTTTAGTTGTAAGCTATTTTAACTAACAGTAGGCTAACTTCCCATCAGGAAGAATATTGGTAAGTTGGAGAATGAACTCAATGTTTAAAATTATTATATGTAACGAAAAAAAGTAGTAATCAAATGTCTGTAGTGTGTGATATTTAATAATAAATATATATTATGATGGGAAGTTAGCCTACTGTTAGTTAAAATAGCTTACAACTAAAGTGAGTCCATACTTATTTATATATAAATATTCTTTTCTCCTTATATCTATAGTTGTTTAATTAACCGATTCAACTTGTCGTTGAAGGGTCGGCCACAGATTCCGGCGATGCCCTTGTTGTTTTAGTTAGAGCCTCCACGACCTTCTAGTTTCTGTTTCGAATAGCCATTTTTAGGTTGTAGTTGACAATGTTATTATAGTTAGCCTCCGTTGCCCGCCTGACGAATCCTCCAATGGCGTCCGAGCTGTCGTCGGTATAGTAAACGCAGCATATTTGTATGGCGTGACACTGGTACTACCGCTTGAGAAACGCTGTCTCGGATCTTGGTGACTCTTTCCCTCATCTGTATGACGATTACAGGGCATATCATTTTCATTGCCTTGACTATTACGACAACAAATAAAGGTAACTGGCTAAGTGATTGAAATGTGGTTGGGGATCTTAAAAAAGGTTGGTAGGTATTACTAGGTATAACTTTGTTTGTAAATCTGTTTGAGAAAAGTAGTAGACTTGTGCCTTCTTTTAGATCAGACGGCTATAAAATGGCTGTTAAAGGTTCCAAAAATATATCAATCTCTCAAGAGAGATAGATATATATTTGGAGCCTCCCTCCTATAACCATGTTATAATGGCTAAAAACTAATCTGTGTCTGGTACTACGTTTTTTTTCTAAGCAGATCTAAAGAGGATGACCTAACTGTCCAGTATATAACATGACACTGGCAAATGCACAATACGTGCGAGTCCAAATTACGAGATAGAAAAAATAAAGGATACCTACATCAAAAAAAATACGCATCAAATTGAAAACTTCATCATGCATCAGAAATCCGTAAAATAATAGTTTATTTGCCAACCAGCTGCAATTTAAAAATGTTGATACCGTTTCCTTGGATAACCCTTTTTTAGCACTTTACTTAACTAGCAGTTGGAAGAGTGTATTTAGGTTATGAAAAAAATATAATATAAGACCTTCGAGCTTCTTTGGTAGTAAGGCGGACATCGATTGTAACATATATCGTATTTTAGCCGTCCCTGCCATCAAATTAAAAAGAAACACGGGTAATCCTCAAGGGACGAGTCCAGTTTCTCAACTGTCAAGTATTACGTTAACAAACTGGGTCGGGCTCACCCCAAGTCCCCAAGGTGGAGCAAAAACGCGAAAAGTTATGTTTTACTAATGCTCAGTAAACATTCATGTTTGCATGCAACCTAAATGGAAGAGATGAATTAATAAGGAGTCACGGATACTAGGGAAAAATGTATAAGAACTTCTTAAGACCTGTCGTTGTGTATGGATTTGAGTGTTGGACAACGGAAGAGGCGGATGAAAGAACAGTGCATGTGAAAGATATCTTATGATGGATGTGAGAAGATTACATGTGAAATATGATTATTTTATGATGGATGAAAGAAAAGTGCATGTGAAAGATGAATATTTTATGATTGATGAAAGAAAAGTGCATGTGAAAGATGAATATTTTATGATTGATGAAAGAAAAGTGCATGTGATAGATGACTATTTTATGATTGATGAAAGAAAAGTGCATGTGAAAGATGAATATTTTATGATTGATGAAAGAAAAGTGCATGTGAAAGATGAATATTTTATGATTGATGAAAGAAAAGTGCATGTGATAGATGACTATTTTATGATTGATGAAAGAAAAGTGCATGTGAAAATGAATATTTTATGATTGATGAAAGAAAAGTGCATGTGAAAGATGAATATCTTGATGAAAGAAAAATGTATGTAAAAGATATATATCTTCTGATTGATATGTCACAGTACACATATTGACAATGTATCTGCAGTATATTTGTGGTGTAACTAGAATGGATAAAAATATTAATTAATTCCATACACGAACGTAAACACCTGGCAAAATGTCACGTACTGTCATATATAAAAATAACTTGGCGAATCGCAGTTCTCGTTAATTTCCGTGGTAGAAACATATAATAATGTAATACGTTTTCGAAGAATTATATAGGTAACTATATATTTTATTATCATTATAATAAGTAGACTGACCTGTCGCTGGATACGAGTATCAGCTGCGTGTTAGCGTACTTCGCTCGGCGCTTGCGGACCGCTGACAGCGCGCCGCACAGGCTCGGGGAGAAGGTGCGGCACGGTGGACACTGTACAAAAATAGCTCGTGTTAACAGATGTACCTTTACCTGGGGCCAACTTATTAGTTGGCCCCAGGTAAAGGTACATCTGTTGGTAAGGTATATTATTATATAGGTAATAAAACTAAAATGGTAGTGAAAATTAACTTCATATTGACATTTTAATTCCTAGGAAGCCTATAAGACAACTCACACCTTTCGGTCCGCGTTGATTCATATTAAGAATCAAGTGGCCAGGGCCCCGATTCTCTTAGCTATTGACCAAACGCCACACTATTACGATGCTTCTGCAATGGAACTGCTGTTAATGTTACATTCGGTAGTCTGCTAATGCTAGCTCCTAATCGCAGTTGTATAGCAATCGCGTCGCTATCGTATGGCTGTGCTATGGCTTGCAAATATTGGCACTGAAATAATAATGAAAATATCTATCAATCAAGCAGCAGTCAAAACATCAATACAGTGTTTTTTTTACTAAACAATACATTAAATAAATATATTTAAATTATTTAGCTATCTTTATATCTAAAACCTATGTTATGCTATCTATGCCATTGTAGCAACGCAATCGCAACCCAATAGCTTACAGCATACCAAATATGTCAAAAACTATACATAGCAAGTCACCGACATGCGATGGAACCTAAATAGCGGGCAGACTACGGATACTGTCAAAAACTACAATTTCCATGCAATTAAGTTGTGTTAACACCGTTCAACAGCTACGAGAATCGGGCCCCAGGGCTAGAATACAAAATGTACTGCTGGCTTCATACACGCCTGATTTGGCCCAGCAAGATAGGTCCGCTATTACAATTCAGCAAAGTTCCGTTTTTGTGTTTCGAGCGACAGTTTCGACAACGTTAATTGAATTAGCGATAAAAAGTTCTTTGTTTGTTATAGTCTATAGTCAGATCGCATCGTTCATCACAAATCTCGCTACGCTCTGAAATTCATTTGCTTCATTAAGATAACTTAGGTAACGACCGGTAACAGTCTTATGCAAGGCAAGGCTGTAAAGTTGTCATTTGGCGCGAGTACTTTTATTGGTACGCTTTTTTAACTTTAGTACGCTCAGGATTCTATATTTTGAACCACGAGCAAATGTTTCACCTCACAAGCTTGGAAAGGCGATATGATAAAGAATAATTTGAAATCTTCGTGGAAAAGAGCTTTTTATCCGCTGACATTAAATAGGTAATTAAAATTTAAATAAATCCTAAACTTTGTAACAGTTCCTAAAACAAAACAGCTTAACTTCCACTTAAGAATATAAGAACTATTAAGAATACAATTGTATTAATTTTACTTACCGACTTCTTAACGAGTACTTTTTTTACCGACTTCTTAACGAGTACTTTTTAACGAGGTTCTCATTTGTACTGTTTTGTGTGTCATACTATCATACTTACAGGGTGTACCAATTTTGATGATATTTTTATATTCGAAAGCTGGAGCTTGCTATGTGGTCCTTATGATCCTGTATATTCTGATAAATTTAATTTAATAATTAGTTAACCCTAATAATGCGTATTTAATTGGTTTTGACTACATTGATGTGCTCATTTTCACTTGTAAGCAACGTCCGTCGCGGTCACGATTTGGACGAGTGAACGCTTTTGACATTACTACTGAGCGCTTCCTTGCTTCAGAGGGCACGTTAAGCCGTCGGTCCATGTTGTTGTCTTAGAATGGCAGTCGTTACAGGTGGTAGGTCATGTTGCGAATGCCCACCTGACTAGCTTCCACCCACAAGTAGAATATCTGTCGCCAAACACCTAACGGTATGTTCCGGCAGCTGTCCTTGAGAGCCAGTAATTCTAGGTTAGTTTATTAGTTTCTATTTATTCTAAACAACATCTTCGGCCATATCATCTCTTATATACCATCAGGTGAGAAAGTGGTCAATGAAAAAACCTATCAAGTCTATAAAAACAAGTGCATTTTTTGTTTTAGAATTATTTCATTTTGAAGTCAGTTTATTTTGCATCGATTATTATTTTAGATATGAATACGAGTAAACACTTATTTACTATTTAATGCTGTTTTTCTTGCACCACACCTGCGAAAAATTTTGTGTTGCGCTTGACAGCAAAGCTATTATACCTTTCTTTAACTAAACCATGAGCGAAAATCCTCTGCTTCTTCAGGATTCAAAAGTACTCGCGCTAAATAACAAGTTTACAGCCTTGCATAAAAAATATCTATTAATTTAATTTCTTATCCAATATTCATCTTTGGGTTAACGTTTTAAACAATACCAAAGTTTCAGGTTTGTAATATGCAACAAAATCCGCTTGTGACCTAGATACCCACGATCATCGGAATCATCGGATCACGGATCGGATCACGAATGACATCGGACGAACGGACATTTATACACAGACAATAGGGCTCCATTTTTCCCTTGGATTACGGATCCCTAAAAGGAAACGAAGCTTTCCAAATAAGCTTTGTATAAAGAGAGAGAATTTTAGGTCAGACACTTTGATGAACGATAAAGTAGCAGAATCGTCTAGGAATTTCCGGTTCTCAGCACGTATCTTTTGTGTGTCATCCATCATATCATTACCATATGATTTCATCGTCATTCTGAGAAACGGTTAAAATTAGTTGTTTCTTTATTGATCCATTTAAACCAAATCTTTTTACAGTTATGTATGTTCTAGTGTCCTCTACACATGTCCTAAGCATACATAAAATTATATTGTTAGACCAAATATATCAAGCTAATATTATACACGCGAAAAGTTTGTGAGTGAGAGTGGATATTTGTGTGTATATTTGTTGCTCCTTCACGCTAAAACGGCTAAACCGAAACGGCTAATTTGAAACGCTCGTAGCGAAGTTTACTTAGCTGTTCTCAACCGATCAGCAAAGTTAAGCAACGTCCGCCGCGGTCATGAGTTGGATGGGTGGCCGCTAGTGACATTACTTTACTGAGCTCGAAGCTACTGAGCGTCATATTTTAAATACTAAATAAAACTCGGTGAAACTTTGCGCCTAAGTAATATATATTATATGCTTCTGGTTTGGTGGATTTCCGTAAAATTAAGTATTTTCAAAAATAATTCGAAATGGGAATTGTAGGTTTGACAATAAAAACTGGCACACTTAATATTTAGAAACTTACCCAATGCGCTGCAAAATAGAACACTCTCAGGGCGTCAACAGGCAGGTCCTCATAAAGCCTTAGCCCGTCACCCTCCAGCTGGACTCCTCTGAGGACCTCGTTGAGGGGAGGAGCGGGCCACGGGAACCGCTCGCCCAGAGGGTCTTCTAGGAGGGCGTCGCGAACTGGTCTGCCGCGGATCACCAGGGTCGGGACTCCTACTGCTATGCTGTACTTCTGGGTAAGGCGGCGCTGTGGACATGAGAAAGTAACTAGGTAAGTATTAGCTATTTGTAAATGTTCACGCGTGCATTCCCAAAAGGGGTAGCAGAGTGTCGATGGGTCGCCAGACATGGGTTGAAACATTTCTTGGTTAGAAAAACTGCATTACCCGGATTCAAACCCGGAAGCCTCGGGATTCCGAAGTGACTCCTGAGCTCTATCAACGAGGCTTATAATCTTAGTCTTCAAGCACAGAGTGTAGTCTTCAAGCAATACATAGATAAAGCTCAAGCCGAGTTGATTAACAAATATCTGAGCATTTCTGACATTTTCTACTTGAGGGTGGTAGCTAGCCAGGTGAGCATTCGCAAAATGCCCATCCACCATGCGGAGAAGCTCAAGCCGGCGGTGGGGATCGAACCATGAACCTGAAGCTCGGCAGTCCATTGCTATTAACGCTCCGCCATCATTGTTTCAAAATGATTCGTAGTGACACATTCGTAGACATACAATCAAATATACAGTTGAATCGAGAACCTCCTCCTTTTTACGAAGTCAGTAAAAATTAACTAACCAAAAATAAATGCTACCATAGGGAAGGATGAACCTGATATTTAAATAATTAATGTACATTATTTTTTTATGTTTAGGTATAAATTTTTAAAAAAGTACCTAATGTTATGTAAATATACTTTGTGGAATATTTCGTGTATGGAAAGTCAATATTAAAAAAAACGACTTGCATACTTGGTAACCACTATCGTTGACCCCCATTTACATCTCAAGGACCACCATTTTTTTTCGCTGACATATATCCTTTGCGTGCACGTCGCCGACCCGTGTGGGTCGATATAGAGCCCTCTAGGTAGAGTTAGCTTGCCTATACATATCAGTTTAAAAAAAGCTGTTCTACATTCACGTCACGAATATGCTCCAAAAATATTAGGATTCCCCGAAGCTATTGACACGAGCGGTCACCCTCGAAGTAGGTATGCCCGTCACGTAGCCATCGTGGACGCCGTGACGTATTATTGGACATACGAGATATCGAATTCTTTTATCAACAATCGTTTTCACACCCCGTGGGATGGCGGGCTGAATCGCACACCTCTCTACTCTCTTCTTTTGAGTTAGAAGTCCACGAGGCGAAGGGAAAAGTTGTGGATTCGACGAAGGGAAATATGCTCCATCAAGTAGAAAATCTGTCGCCTAGCTCTTAATAGTGTGGCGTTTGTGACGTCAAGTCGGCTTAACAGGAAAATTAGGCGGAATTGTCACTAGATATATTTTTATATTTTTTAAGTGTTTTATTAAAATATTAAGTTGATGGTTTCTTAAAATATTTTATAAATATTTGTTGGTTAAATATGGATTTCCGCAAAGTAACGCCGGAATCTATTCATTATGCTAAAATTTTGATATTTTGTGTAGAACTTTAATCTAAAAATGCTCCCATATGCATTTTTGGATTAGTAGAACTTTAATTGTAATTATTTTAGAGGGATACTAACTGAGAAAATACTTGTTAGAATCCTATCATATTGGGGTAGTGTTGAATCAATGATGAAAACCGAGACATATTTCTTCTTCTGGCTGCTGCAATACAGAACCCTAATATAAGAGGCTCAATTAGCGTAATCGCCAATATTTTTTACCGACAGCCGGATTGTTCTCGGCTGAACACAGCATTCCCGACTAAGATGTGGTATACCATAATCCCCAGCCTCAGATAGTGCTGCTCAACTTCCGGTATTTTATCCTTAGTCGCCGCTTACAATACCCACGAGAAGAGTTGAAGGGGTTGCATTCTAGTGTCATTCATTCATGGGTTTTCTGTATTAGGAGAAAAACATATTGTAAATAAATTATAGTATTTAAATTTTTTATGTTATTGTGACGGGACAAGCTCTAGGCCCACCTGATGTTAAACGGACTAACCTCTGCCTATATATAACACATGCATTTCAGCACAAGTTACGTATTGCACTGCGCCCGTCACCTTGAGACAGCTGCTAAGTATCATATGTGCCTGTAATTTCACTGGCTCTCAAGGACTGCTGTCGGAACACACCGTTAGGTGCTTGGCGACAGATTTTCTACTTGAGGGTGGTAGCAAGTAAACGGACAATTGTAAAATGCCCTTCCACCATGCGCGGTGAAGCTCAAGCCCGCGGTGGGATTCGAACCATGGACCTGCTGCGCGGCAGTCCATAGCCAATGCCACTGAGCCATCACTGCTTCTGTATTATACGGACTTATGAAATAGGACGACACGACGATGGTGACAGTTTTGCAGATTACAAGGGTTATAATAGTTCAAGAAGATGCTAATGGGGAGCACTGACCTGCGCAATGCTCGTGCTCATTAGTTCCAGTCTGTGTGTCAACAGGACATGTCACTTCAAACAACATGTGCTCGGGAGTTGTCCAGTTATTTCCAGTCCAGTTAGTTGTACTTGGTTGATTTTTAAATTTTTTACAAACATTTAAGGAGAATAGTTCTCAAATGCATGTGATCATAACTTTTGTCTTTTGAAGTCAGAGCATGAAACTTAGACCTCCTTTGAATCAATAAGGTACCTTTTAAGTGTAGGAAATCTGTTCCATTTGTTTTATATGTTACCGTCATTATTTATGTCGTGTCCTCCTTCAATTGTTATTCCCGAAATACAACACATAACAACTTGAAGAATCTAAGGCCTAAATTGGCAACTCTGACTGCCTTATGAAAACAATTAGTTCCGTGATTTTAATATTAAATAATTGTGTTTTGTGTTATTTTATAACTTATTAGTACATAAAAGTAAATAGAAAGTGGTAATTATTAAGAGTGATATATAATCCAATTAAAATAATTGACTGAATGTGCGTTAAATACCGTAAAAAGAATCAAAGGTGTCACATCCAACAACAAAAAACTAACACTGGAGGAAGTACAATAACGGTAAGGAACACAGGGCTTATTCAAGTGAAATCATTAAAAACAATCTACAATCACGAATCCTAGCAATAATGATTTGTTATTACAATAAGTACCACGAAAATCAGACCTTGAAACGTGCGAATGAGGACTTACTAAAAGAAAATTACTTATTAAAAAACGTTACTTCCACCCCAGTTGCGACAGTTACTTCAGCGCCTGAAGTTAACCAAAAAACACAAAAAAGTAAACAAAAAAAGTTAACATCAGTGCAGAAAACATGCCCATTGAAAAAAAACAATATTTCTAAAATTAAAAATTTAGTGGAACCTACACAAATGACAATTAGTTCTAACAGCAAATTACAAACTGCAACCACAACTATGACCAACAAAATACAAACAAAATTTAACAGAACAAAAATTTGTATTATTAGTGCAAATAGTCACAATAAAATTTTGTCTATAGCGGAAGATACAGTTGCCAAAAATTCAGAGTTATGTCACTACTTAACACCAAACTGTGGCGTGAAACAATTGTTACAAGGACTAAGCCTAAATAGAAAAGTTTACTATGAATGATTACTGCATAATAATGTTAGGAGAAGAAGATTTTCACAGTGCAAATAATTATTTCACACTGATCTCCCATATTAGAAAAATACTCCAAGACTTACAGCACACAAACATTATTCTATGTGTTCCGACTTTCAAGTGTGGACCGAACGCCAAATCTTTTAACTGGAGAGTACAAAACTTCAATCACATTCTCAATCAAGACATATTATCTCACAAATATGCTTTTTTATTCGACACCAACGATAAGTTGACCTATGACTATAGCATGTTTCGCATATCTTCTGGTACTACCAATAACCATGGAATGCGAACAATTTTTGAAAATTTAACCAAATTTATCCAGGACATACAATTTTACAATGATTTTAATATATATAGACAGCAGGATAGTATGGACAAGGACAATGAACCGCAGCTTTTTCTTGAATAAACATATGTACATTTTGCACCAAAATATTGCTGGATTAATTAATAAATCAGATGAATTGACGATTTGCTTAGATGAACTTAGAGATAGAGATATTAGTGTGGATATTATTTGTATCACTGAGCATTTTATGATGAGCGGCTATGAGACATATTTGACGATACCAAATTATACTTTAGCAGCAAGTTTCAGTAGAAGCTGTAGTAAACGAGGGGGAACATGTATCATATTAAAAAAAGGGATTGAACGGAGAGAACTAACGGAAATAAAGAAACTTTCTATTCCACATGTTTGTGAATGCTGTGCAATTGAAATTACTAGTCATAATATTGCAATTCTGTGTATATATAGAGTTCCCAAAAAAAAAGAAAAAACTATGTATTTAAATATATTTTTAGATAGGTTAGATGACATTTTAAAATTATTAAATAAAAAACCATATGAACATGTTATATTAGCTGGAGACTTTAATATCAATATACTAAAAGAAAATAATGTAACAAAGAAGCTAGAGTGCATTTTGAAAAATTATAATTTGACTTTAGCTATTAGGCAACCTACTAGATTGTCAAGCAGAACATGTATCGATAACTTTGCCCACACATTCAAAAGATCCTGTAAAACTGAGATATTGGAATATGCTTTATCTGATCACACAGCCCAGTTATTAAAATTTCCTGTCAAAAAAGTATGTGCTATCAAGTTTTGGCGCAAACGTTGTTGTGATTTCAGTGCAGAAAATATTTCAAAATTTCAGACTTGTATTAATAGTTTATCTTTTACTGAAATGTATGACGAAGAAGACCCTAATAGGGCATATAATATATTTTTTAATGATTTTAAACTCTTTTATGACTTGTGCTTTCCATATAGAGTAGTCACCATTTACACTGCTAAGAAGTCTCCATGGATATCACAAGGTTTGAAAAAATGTAGTAAAAAGAAAAGACAACTACTATGGAATCTAAGACTTAAACCATCAGAAAATAACAAGCTCATGTACAAGAAATACTCAAAATTATATAAAAAAATCATTAGACTGACGCAACAAGCACAAAATTGCTACAAAATTAAAACTTCTGACAATAAATGTAAAACTACATGGCAAATTATCAACAACAAAAGACATAATATTCCTCGTGACACAATAACGCGAATTAAATTAAATAATTGTTTCATAACCGACCCTAAGGACATAGCAAATGCTTTTAATGATTATTTTATTGACAAGGTTAAACCTATTCGTAGTTTAGGAAATAATAAGACATATAAATTACTTAATATGACAAAATCTATGTTCATGGCTCCTAGCATACCATCTGACATTTTTAAAATTATAAATGGACTTAAGAACACCAATAGTGTAGGATATGATGACATATCTACGAATATAATAAAATCTGTTAGTCATTTAATATGTGGACACCTTAACTATTTAATTAATTTGTGCATTAGCGAGGGCGTATATCCAGATTCCCTAAAAATCTCTTTGATAAAACCACTTTTCAAAAAAGAGGATAAGGAACAAATGCAATATTATAGACCTATTGCACTTGTTCCTATATTTTCAAAAATATTTGAAAAATACATTTATAAACAAATGAACACCTATTTAGAGCGTAATAAAATTTTATGTAATGAACAAAACGGTTTTAGACAAAACAAAAATATAAATTTGGCTATTTTCAACTTTTATCGCAATGTGCTTACAAATGTTGATAAAAAAAATCCAGTATGTGCCATATATTGCGATATGACGCAAGCATTTGATTATGTTGATCATCCCATATTAATAAAGAAACTGGAATCTTATGGCATTAGGGGTAATATTCAAGATTTAATAAAATCATATTTAAGTGGCAGGCAGCAGTTAACCGAAATAAATCGAATTAACGTTAATACCAAGCGTGAAGAATCTTCACGATCTGAAGCACGAAAGGTCGTATACGGCGTACCACAGGGTAGCATATTAGGACCACTTTTGTTCATACTATATATAAACGATCTGCCTAGTGTGACTTCAAATCCTATGACTCTTTTTGCGGATGACAGTACAGTCACTATAGCATGTAAAATAAAAGAGTTATATCCGAATGAAATAAATGAATCCTTAGTTTCTATTGTACAATGGCTTAACGATAATAATTTAATAATTAATTTAAGCAAAACTCAGATCATGCATTTCAGCCAAAGACTTCATATAGATAACATTGATGTTAATTATGACAATAATTTTATAAAAAACGTTGATTGTGCTAAGTTTCTAGGCTTAATCATTGATCATAAATTAAATTGGAAGGCTCATATAGAGGAGTTAAGTAAAAAATTGAGTAGCACTGCTTATGCTCTACACAAAATTGCTCGGGTAGTTAATATGGATGGTTTGCTTACGTCCTATCATGGGCTGGCAGCATCCCTTTTACGGTATGGCATTATCTTTTGGGGAAACTCAACTGATATTGAAAAAATCTTCAAAGCTCAAAAGAGATGCATCCGGTCTATGTTTGGACTGCAAACTACTGATAGTTGTAAACCTTTCTTTTTAAGGTACAAAATCTTGACACTTCCATCTTTGTACATTTTAGAGGTTGCAATATTTGTTTATAACAATCCTCAACTTTTCCAACGATTAACAGACAGCGTAAGGCGGGATAGGCGTAATAGCAGCCAACTTTCTTCACAGCTTCATAATACAGCTTTAATGGAGAAAAGTCTAATGTGTATGGCGCCTACAATTTATAACAAAATCCCAAAATGTATAAAAAACAGTAGTAGTAATTTATTTAAAAGCAAGCTGAAATCTTTGTTGACAGATAAATGTTATTATGGTGTTAAGGATTTCATAACTGATAAATTTTAATCAATTCACAATTCATTTTTGACATATAATTTCTGACCATAAATAATAAAATATTTTATCCTCTATTGCTGACATTTATCCTATTCACATTTCAGGTTCCTTTTCATTCTGACATCTTAGGTACAAATCAGATAAGCGTTGTCCTAATAGAAATTTATCTCTAATGTAAATATATCCCTTGTAATAAAATGAAATTAATTTTAATTAAAAATGTTATTTAACAACTGACATTACCTAAAGTTGACTGGCTTTGTATTATTATTCATTTATTTTTTGACTTTTGTGAATTATATTTTTCTTCAAATTATGCATGCCTTTGTATCTCAAATGTTTGTACGCCTTTTGAGGCAAAACGTGTGGATCTTTTACTTTTATTGAACATCAATAATGCATTACTGTGTATTTACCCATGTTTATGCAAATAAAATTATCTTTATCTTTATCTTGTGTCCGAAATATTTCGTAATGCATCTGTAAAGGTTAACATCATGTGGGCATAGTGCTTGTTCCGTCATAATCCCATAAAAAAACACATTTTTAAAATATTTATTATTATGTGTCATAAATAGGTGGGGTACTGGCATTTGAACCAATTACTGAGTAAGTAATACTACGGCCTTTGTTTATTCTGTGTCCGTGTATCTGAAACAAAGTTTTGTGTATGGGCCTGTCTCATGCGTGGACAACGCGAAACAATGTTTTGTGGACGAGTTTTTATCAAATGTTTCGCAAATCTGTAAAATTAATCAGCAATTTGAGTAGGTAATATATTCGGCCATTTGCAAATTGATTATCTTTAAGTACTTAGTAGGTAGCCGTTAGCGAAGAAGTCAGTGGTCAACCCAACAGTCTAAGGGCCTGTTTCAGAATGTACCAGTAAGTTCCGATTATACTACCCAGAACATATTTAATAAATAAAACACTATCTTTGCGTTTCACAGTCATCGATTTAGCCTATCCATCGGTTAAAGCTTGAAACGCGCTGCATGTTAACTGTCATTTTTATCATTCAGTTATTTTATTTTCTGGGTAGTATAACTGGAACTTACTCGAACATTCTGAATCAGGCCCTTAGTCTCGCATTCATAAATACATCTCAAAGTTGAAGAGGCAGTTTTTGGTTTAGATGTTCCATATATTAAACGACACGACAGCGTTTTGAATGCGTTTATTAATACGAACCTAAGTCTCTTCAAGTTTTGACTTAGAAATTGCGCATAATTTGCGTTCTGGGAGAAAACTTTTCTCCTATAGTAAACATGCCTGAAATCTAAAAAAAATATTTTATAACAGACAGAATAAACTAGGTTTATGGGTTTTCCTTTTTCTTTATTTATCATTATTTTCCCTATAAATAATTCACAAACTAGAGATACAAGTTTTGAGAAAATATCGGTATTTAAATACCGGTTAATTCAAATTCCTTTAATATAATGATAAAAATCAAAACCTATAAACCTGGGTATTGATAACATCTATAACATTTCCAAAAATCATCAAAATCGGTAATTGTTTAGGGGGGTAGAAACGTTTTCTCTTTTTTTATGAAAGTTCGAGACTTCCCTCCAGTCTTTAGTACAGTCCCACCAACTTATCTGTTCAGGCGGCAAAAAAAGAACTACAACATTCCTTCAAATTGTGACAGTTTGTAGTTGATTTCCTTGACCAGTAGCGCCCACGAAAACTGCACAGTTAAGTTGGTGGTACTATAAAGTGTAATACGGGGCTAAGTGAAACCACAGACAGTCGGCTCCTTGTCCGATTGTGGCGAACACAAATATCCGGCGCGCCGGAAGCCGCGGCTTGCCCACTACGACTGCGCTATTTCCGTACCGTTCACAGTGTACAAACCCTGTTGACATACAAATACCGGATTATTTAAATTTCAGCATTATACCCATTCAGTAGTCGCTCTACTACAATATCCGGTTATACTGCGGCCTGTTATCTAAACTAATATAATAAAGAGGAAAGATTTGATTGTTTGTTTGTCTAGGTCTCTGAAACTCATAGACTTAGGATATTTTCCATACGTACATCCTAAGCCTATGCTGAAACTACTGGACCGATTAGGATGAAATGTTGTATGGAAATAGTTTGAGACACAGGTAAGGAGATAGGATAGTTTTTATACAATTGCGCAAAAAGAGGTTAATGGTTTTGCGTGAAAACCGATCTACTGGACCGATTAGGATGAAATTTGGTATGGAAATAGTTTGAGACACGGAGAAGGACATAGGATAGTTTTATCCTCCTGCGAAAAAAGAGGTTAATGATTTTACGCTATAACTGTGGGTGAAGCCGCGGTCGGAAAGCTAGTTCTAAATATGCCAACAATCATCACACATTCTTGTCAATTTGTGTATATCTAAACAAAATTACCCATAACCCGGTTTAGTAAAAAACTAATGCTTTTGCGTATGCTCGCCTGGCTAGCTAGCATCTATAGTAGAAAATCTGTCCTGCACCTAATAGTGTTTCGGCCGCAGTCTTTGAGAGCCAGTAAATTACAGTCACTTGAGACTTTTAACAACTGTATGTATCAGGGTAACGGGCGCAGTGCAGTTTAGTCACTTGTGACGAAATGCATCTGTTGTAATAAGCAGAGGTTATTATTTAGTTAGTATATTAGCTTAATATAGTGAGGCCTCGTGCTTGTTCAGTCTCAATCAAACATAAATAAACTTATGCTTGGATAAGACTTTTTTTAATGCCTGATAGGTTAGCCTTTGACCACTATCTCACTTAATGGTAAGTGATGATGTGGTCTAAGATGTTGTACAGGCTAACCTAGAAGTACTGGCTCTCAAGGACAGCTGCCGGAACACCCCGTTAGGTGCTTGGCGACAGATTTTTCTACTTGAGGGTGGTAGCTAGCCAGGCGGGCATTAGCATAATGCCCTACCACCATGCTATAACGACTGCCATCCTAAGACGATAACCAGGACCGACGGCTTAACGTGACTTCCGAAGCACGTGCACGTTCAGTAGTAATGTCACTAGCGGTCACCAAAATGGGTTTCTTCGGGCGGAAATTCAAAGTCAAAGACAAAATAATTTATTAAATATAGGTGTCTACGACGCTCTTGTTGGTTAAGTTCAAGCTGGCGGTAGAGAATCGAACCATGGATCTGCAGCTCGGCATTCCATAGCTATTATTTCGCGGCCATCATTGCTTCAAAATTCTAGCACATTCTAGTTTTCGGCAAACAGAAAATGTAGTACCTCTTATAGATTGGCCACGAGGTACAGCAGGCAGCACACACTCTCCATAGAAGCAGTATTTTCTCTGAGGGCCATCAAAGCGTGCGTTCCATTACCATGAGAATAGCTAATAACCCTCCTTCCCGCGTCTCAGGGCCACGAGCAAGTTGTACACTAGTTTTGGAAAAGTTACAAGTTAACTCTACAAGCACAACTTACAAACTCTTCCTAAATAGATCACAATAACCAAAAAAAATAACATAAAAAAGGGATCACAAACATACGATAGGAAAATTTTTTGTTAGAAAAAGTCCCCGCACATGACTTAAATTTTTCCTATCGTATGTTTGTGATTTTGTAACGTAATCCGCATAACAGGCGTTATTGCAAACCTAACAATATTAAAAATAAAAAAGGGACATAAATATTCGTAGCTAAAATGTATCGAAACAAAAATTGAGATTCTTCAAGGCTTGGAAAATATTGAAAGCAACCCCCGGCACAGATTTTCATAAACTGTAGCTGAGAACCATTTCGATCAGGTCAGCTTTCAAACAAAAAAAAACCCATCAAAATTAGTCCATTCGTTCTACGATGTCACAGACACGTCAAACTTATAACACCCCTTTCTTTGCATTGGGGGTTAAAAAGCTGTGAAAAGTCACGTATCATGTCTTGTATGCTTTTTATTATATTATGATAACACATACAATGCTTTCCAAATATCTACTGTCTAACTATTGAGGTTCCAAAGGCAGCACTGCGCAGACGAACTCCTCCCTAAAAGACTAACCCCAAAATGAGAAGACGAAGATTCTGACTTAAGTGTGGAGTTGTAAATTGTAAAGTGCTTGTTATGTTGTTCCCGGCAATTGTAGACTTGTGAATTTTGGGAATACGAGAACAGGACACAGAATGCCTGCGAATACAAACATGTAAAGCGAAGGACAGGCTTTTAGCGTGATTGCTTGGTGTAGCGTGTTGTGTAGGTGGCACCTACTCTCCTTATCTATAGTCTGTACTTTTCTATTGCTGATAGGCTAGCCTTTAACCATATCACACCTGACGTTCAGTAATAATGAGTAATGGTGTGGTCGAAGGTGAAAAGGCCAAGGACAGAAATGTCGGAACTCAACGTTAGGTGCTAAGCGACATATTCTCAATTTTTTTTGGTGTTGTGACTGGTGTTAACGGTAACTTCTGACTATAACAGTTGCATTTTGAAATTCAACAAGTGACGAAGTACACTGCGCCCATCACCCTGACAGATGCAGTTGTTAAGTCTCACATTACACGCTATAATCTACTGGCTCTCAAGGGCTGCTATGTGCAGGTTTGATAATGGAACCGAAGATGGTTATAAACTATAGGTACTGGATAAGGAAGTATTCTTGTCCGAATCATGTCTGGGCTTGTTAAATTCGTTATAGCTAATAAGCATGGCTAATATATCCCTTTTCCTTGCATTTCGAAGTAAATGTTACAATCCGAATTTAATCAGGACTTTCTACATTCACCAATTCGCAGAAATTACATAAGAAAAAAAAAACAAGTGATATACGTCACATGGTTTCCGGATCTCACAACTCAAGCATGTTTCTTATCCTATCGTGATGGAACAAGACATAAAGTTGTCAAATCTTATGTGCCTGTAATTTCTCCAGTACCCATACACTTCAAAACGGAGCAATGTGAACATAACCTCTTGGCGGTATAAATATGTATCGTGTCAGTACTTCCATTACTACGACAAACTCTCACAAAAAATTCTATTGCTATTAAAACAACAAGAATTAGCCTATTCGTGCCATTCCCCTCTGTAATGTGTGAACTCCATACAAGAAGTTAAACGTGGCAACACGTTCTGAACTCAAAGTATTTGCTATATTATGTTCGTGATAGCAAACTCCATTTATGGAGCTTAAGGGAAACTGTTGGTGAACAGAACACTCTTAACACTGGTGTATATCGATCTCACACCGTTAATTAAACGGGATATTACCGATCTTATAGACTATCTACAGTATGGCAGCGGATATAGCTCAACAACAGTACTTTTCTGCCCAACTTATGTTAGTGAAAGACTTTAATGTTCCATTTCTCATACTAGAATACAATCCTGGGAGCCAACTCCCACTTTTTACGAAACCATCATAAAAAAGGAGCGTCATGTTTCATGCTTAAAATAATCATTCGTAGACACAAACTATCACCGACCCACAACAGCATAAAGCAATATTGGTTTGATCCTACTTTTTTTTGAACCTACAGATTTTCCTCTTGAGAGTGCTGGCTCGCCAGGCGAGTTTTCACAAAATGCCCTTCCATGATGCGGTGAAGCTCAAGTCGGCGGCGATGGATATCGTACCATGGACTTGCCGCATAGTATTCCAAAGCTATTACCGCTCATTATTACTGCTTCAAAACTTGAGGGTAGTTTGTTAGCTAGGAAGGCATTCGCAAAATGCCCTAGCATCATGCAAGGGGTCTAAATTTTCTGGCCGCCCGAAGGGTTCCATCATAGCCATCCTAAGACAACAAATGGGAAATTGTGCCCTCAAAGGCTCTAAAGCACGAAATTGGAATGTGCAATTTGGAACCGCTCGTGGAGCTTGTTGTTTAACCGTTCCTTACCAATCAGCTGAGTTAAGTCTGCTGCGGTCATGGGTTGGCTAGGTGACCGCTAGTGGCATTACTACTGAGCGCTTCGAGGGGCACGTTAAGCCGTCGTCGGTCCTGGTTGTTATAGCATAGTGGTAGGGTAATTTGCGAAAGCTTGTCTGGCTAGCTACCACCGTGAAGTAGAAAATCTGTCGTCAATCACTTAACGGTGTGTGCCGGCAGCTGTCCTTGAGAGCCAGTAATTCTAGGTAAGCTTGAACAACATCTTCGACCATATCATCACTTACATCACGCGAGATAGTGGTCAAAGGCTATATAACATGTCAGCTATATAAAAACAATATAAATTCCTACAAACATTTTTTAAACCATACACTTATGCATAGTACAGCAAAAATACAGTAAAATACGAAAGCACAGGTAAGGTAGACGTCTTGTAGAGTGCCCCTTCAGAGCAGTCCTCCGGCCCTTCAGCCTTTCAGAAGAGCGCTTAAACACGCTGTGAAGGGCTGCATTCAAGCGAGCGCGCTTACAAATGTTCAGCGGAAGTGTAGCGCTAGAGCAATGTGCGGTTGGAAATGCGTTTTTAAGGGTAAGTATATTTTAGACGATCGCACCCCATTCAAACGTAGTTCCAATCTCATTTTAATAATAGCGAATAAAACTCAATAATTTTTTTACCTACGTAATCACGATCCTAATATCTAGGTTTGTGGTGATTTAGATTTTCATTAAATTATACTGTTTTGAAATTACACTAGCTCAAAACTCTTAATTTTAGATTAAAGAAGGACCCAACTTTAAGCACCTCTGTTTCACATTGAAACCGAACCAATCTGTATTCTAAATCCTAACCTAACGTTTTTGGTTGAACGAATTTTTAAACTACTCCAAAAAAGGAGTAGGAGGTTTTTAATTCGGTTGTAAGTTTTATTGAATGTTTGTAACCTCACAGCTCCGTCGTTTATGAACCGATTTTGATTTTTATTTGAAAGGATATCTACTGTTAGATTTCTTTCATCAGAATCGGTTCAGTACTCAGGTAATGGATTTGAAAACCAAAGTACTGAACCGATTCTGATGAAACTTTTCTAACGTTTTTGGTTGAACGAATTTTTAAACTACTCCATAAAAGGAGTAGGAGGTTTTTAATTCGGTTGTATGTTTTATTGAATGTTTGTAACCTCACAGGTCCGTCGTTTATGAACCGATTTTGATTTTTATTTGAAAGAATATCTACTGTCAGATTGCTTTCATCAGAATCGATTCAGTAGTTTGGTTTTTCATTGATTTAAAAACCAAAGTACTGAACCGATTACTTCTGATATTATCATTGTTATGTCCGGTTATGTGCGGATATATTGTATTTTTTTCAGGCAGTTGAATTTCTGTTTTTTTTTTCAGCTGGATTCAGTTTTCTTAACTGATGTTTTAAACATTTTTCATCTACCTTACAACACCTTATTTTTACAGTTTTTACTGAATCTGCTTTTTATATCTGAAGAATGCAAGGGGTAAGTGATGACACTGATAAAGTCTTCGAAGATGGTAAAGGCTTTACTAAGAATGGGACAGTTCCAGCATCCCCTGAGAGTCGGTGCTCCTGCCGGAACACACCGTTAACTGCTTGGTCACAGATTTCTAGAGGGTTGATCTACTTTAGGGTGGTGGTAGCTAATCAGGTGAGCATTCCAAAAATACCCTACCACCATGCCAATACTTCCTTATGTTGTTTAACGTGTATAGTTAAGGTTTTAAGATAACCGTAAAGATGTTTATAAGTTGGTTGAAAGCTAAGAATATTATATGTTTTTGCTTTTAAGCCGCCAAGCATAATGCTAAGCTGTGTTAGACTTAGAACTGCCTAAGTTTCTCTGTTAACCAAAACTAAAACAAAATACTATCAAACTACGAATAATTATGTAAAGAAGTAAGTTAAACTCAAAAAGAACAGAACGCAAACCTTACCTTAAAAGTGTACCGTGTTGCGCAATAACATTACCTTGACGCGACCAATAGGATGCGATCATTTTTAACCGCCAAATATATTTTTTGTCCGTGGGGTCCTGGGCTAGAATGGCACCCCCATCTCTATCCAATGGGTGACGTAAGAGCCGACTAAGGTTAAACACCAGAAGGTTGGTATAGCAGCGCTTTCTGAAGGAACTGATATCTCATACTGCGATCACCAAGACGCCTGCCAAGCGTGGGGGTTATAGCAACCCCCCCTCCATAATAGGAGAGGCTGTGTTCAGCAGTGCACAATCTGGGCGATACAGTACAGTAAATCAATTAACCAATGCAACTGAATATGAAGATTCCGCAGGGTGGAAGGGCATTTTGCGAATGCCCGCCTGGCTAGCGACCAACCTCAAGTAGAAAATCTGTGGAAAAGCACCTAACGGTGTGTTCCGGCAGCAGTTCTTGCAAGCCAGTGAAATTACAGGCACATGAGACTTAACAACTATGTCTCAAGGTGACGGGCGCAGTGTTATTCATGACTTGTGTCGAAATGCATCTGTTACAGGCAGAGGTTAGTCCACTGGGTACAATAACAATAAAAAAAAATTGTGCGTGTTTTGTTAATTGTGAACTTGATGAGTCTGAAATCAAAGCGGTAACTGTATGGGAGTGATAATCCTATACATATAGTCGTCATTATTAAAAATATATAAATTATGCCCTAGCGGTTCTATAGCGCTCGAGTCATACGTATTATTATATGTTCTATGGTCATACATACGATAATAAATAGATTCAGGCGTTACATTGCGGAAATCCATATTTCATAATAACAAATATTTTATGAAAACATCAAATTAATATTTTAATAAAACACTTAAAAAATACAAAAATATATCTAGTGACAATTCCGCCTAATTTTCCTGTTAAGCCGACGTGACGTCACAAATGCCACGCGGCCAAACCGGAAGAATTTTCGACGCCTTTCATACATACGGTTGATGCACGGTTAGATTATAATTGTTTTAGTATCCTTATGTTGACACTAGGAGATTTATATCCGGCTTCAAATTCAAATTATTTATTACGCAACTAATACGGCTTGTGCAGGCCACACATGTATACCGTAAACAAAACAGAATGTATAGGTACTTCTATATGAAATAATAGTCTCCCCCGTCCGACCTCTATAAACTACAGTGCTTTAGGGCGAAGGAGGTAAGGAAGGGCACAGCTTTGGCATTACTTACAAGTTAGGACATTAAAGCGCGGTCTGATGACGCGGGGACCGAAATGTCCGGTCCGGGCTTTGTTACCCTGCCGATTACGCATAACCACTTATATCTACCCATATCTACCCTAGGGTAGAGAATTTGAAGCGCTCGTAGCGAAGTTTACTTAGCTGTTCTCAACCGATCAGCAAAGTTAAGCAACGTCCCCCGCGGTCATGAGTTGGATGGGTGACCGCTAGTGACATTACTACTGAGCGTTTCCGTGCTTCGGAGGGCACGTTAAACCGTCGGTCCCGGTTGTTGTCTTAGGATGGCAGTCGTTATAGCATGGTGGTAGGGCATTTTGCGAATGCCCGCCTGGCTAGCAACCACCCTCAAGTAGAAAATCTGTCGCCAAGCACCTAACGGTGTGTTCCGGCAGCTGTCCTTGATACTTCTAGGTTAGCCTGAACAACATCTTCGACCACATCATCACTTACCATCAGGTGAGATAATGGTCAAAGGCTAAGCTATCAGGCATAAAAAAAAAGATAAAAAAAGTTTGTAATATTGTATAATCTGATGTATTTTGAATGATTATATTAAAATTCAAAATGCGGGCACCTATTTGGCTCAAAGAATAAGCATTGCAATTCAACGGGGCAATGCTGCCAGCATGCTGGGCACGCTGCCAACTGGTAGTGGGCTAGAGCATTTGGACTGCCTATGAGTCCAAAAGCTTTTATTGTAGTAGCTGAAGTGTTGTATATAGTTCGTAGTATTTTGTTAATAAAGGCATACCGCCAGTATAAATAAAAAACTACTATAATAACATAACATATTTTTCTTCTATATACATAGTTGTTAATCGAACAGTAAAATCATTATTAGATGGGTGACCGCTAGTGGATTTTATTTCTGAGCGCTTCCATTCTACGGTTGTAATCTTAGGATGGCAGTTACTATAAAACGGTAGAAGAGCATTTTATGAATACCTACCTGGTTAGCTACCAACCTCAAAAAGAAAATCTGCAGCCAAGCACCTATGGTTATGTTCCGGCAGCTGTTCTTGAGAGCCAGTTATTCTAGATTTAGTCTGTAACACATTCGACCACATCATTCAAAGCCTACTTATATCTGTACTAAAAATACGTAGCAAGAAAGAGCGATTTGCAAATGAGGTGTTTGTTTCCAACTGTTAACAGAGTGCATGATTAGTATAATTATAATGATAACAAATATTTTTAAAATATTTTATGAAATTATCAAATTAATATTTCAATACAAAAATATATCTAGTGACAATTCCGCCTAATTTTCCTGTTAAGCCGACGTGACGTCACAAACGCCACGCAGCCAAACCGGAAACTGCCCTCGTAGAGTCAAGACCTCCTGAGGATGCTTCGTGTAGAAACGCGTCGAAAATTCTTCCGGTTTGGCTGCGTGGCGTTTGTGACGTCACGTCGGCTTAACAGGAAAATTAGGCGGAATTGTCACTAGATATATTTTTGTATTTTTTGAGTGTTTTATTAAAATTTTAAATATTAATTTGATGTTTTCATAAAATATTTTAAAAGTATTTGTTATTATTAAATATGGATTTCCGCAAAGTAACGCCTGAATCTATTCATTATAATTATAATGTATTAGTAATAAGAGTACTTTGAGAATGAGGATGATGAATTATATTTTGATCTTTTGACATAATTCATGTTTTGTTCAACATGATTAATTATTTATGAATTCGCTTTATTATGATAATAATATAATGCTATTTTTTATTTTAGCTTTGACATTATTTTGTATTTCATCTAATTACTTAATTTATTGTTTATTTTGACATTTTATGATGCTACATGATAGTAGTGAAATCTATTTGTACGATACGGAAATACAGATTTGGATACGGTTTGATATTTACTCAACTATTGTAATTGGTTTCATGTAAATCGTTTAAGTAAATAAATAAATAATGTTTTACATTATACCAGGCATATCTATGAGGAAAATAACACTCATATAATATATGCAAAAGTTTAAGAGTGAGGATGGGAGGATATTCATTGCACCTTCACGCTGAAACGACTGTTCCGAAATCGAAGAAACTTGGAATAAAGTTAGTTTAGGTCCTGGGACCTGGGTCCTAACTTTCAACATTATTGTAATTTCTAATTATAACGCACGATCGAGAATGAATCTTCGATCGTGCGCTCGTAGAGTCAAGACCTCCTGAGGATGCTTCGTGTAGAATCGAAACGCGTCGAAAATTCTTCCGGTTTGGCAGCGTGGCGTTTGTGACGTCACGTCGGCTTAACAGGAAAATTAGGCGAAATTGTCACTAGATATATTTTTGTATTTTTTAAGTGTTTTATTAAAATATTAATTTGATGTTTTCATAAAATATTTTTAAAATATTTTTATTATTAAATATGGATTTCCGCAAAGTAACTCCTGAATCTATTTATTATTGTAATATCTATTCATCATTGTCCATGCGAGTAAAGCCGCGAGGCGCAGCACGTTTAGCTAATATATATATTGGAAGCATTTTACAGAGAGAGTAATTTTGAAAGATATCGTAGGGTAGTACACGAGTTCCCAAGATTAAGCAGGTGTACCAACGGTTGAGTGCGTCGCTGCACAAAGATCAGATCCGTCTCGGTCTACTGATCACCCTATTTGAGTAGGGGCTTTTGGGAGGTGATAATATTAGGTATACTTTAAATAGATCAATTAGTATTATGGAAATTACACACTAACACATGCTCATTCCTAGTTAGTTGCGCGGGATGACACACCGAGAACGTAGAAAAAAATATTGCCTTTGAATGTGTAAAATACATGCAAAAGTACCTAATAGTAGGATAGACACTGTAAAAAGAAAGTGACTGACTTGGAGTGACTTTTGAGTAATGTCTTTTTATTGTGTGGTAATCTAATTTTTACAAAAAAAGGAGTGTTGTGTGTTTCTTTATTCCGCCATAACCTCTAAACGGCTGAACCGATTTTAATGTAATAAGATAACATTAGATTTTTTTGATAGCACAAGTGACACTAGGTACATAAAATCAAAATAAAAAAATACGCTGGCCGATTTAAGACGCCTTATTTTGAGAAAAAAAATGTCTTTTTCCAAACCGTTCGAGTGGTGTATCAAAATGAAGGGCTTTAAAAAATGGTTCAATAAATATGTAATAAACTTGCAGATTTAATTTCAATGGGACGATAAAACGTGTAACGAAAATAAATAATTTGCAGTCGGGTTTTTTTACTTTTTATAGTTGGTTCTTAGTCAGTCTTTTGAAGTGCTCGTAGCGAAGTTTACTTATCTGTTCTCAACCGATCAGCAAAGTTAAGCAACGTCGCCCGCGGTCATGAGTTGGATGGGTGACCGCTAGTGACATTACTACTGAGCGTTTCCATGCTTCGGAGGGCACGTTAAGCCGTCGGTCCCGGTTGTTGTCTTTGGATGGCAGTCGTTATAGTATGGTGGTAGGGCATTTTGTCAATGCCCGCCTGGCTAGCTACTACCCTCAAGTAGAAAATCTGTCGCCAAGCACCTAACGGTGTGTTCCGGCAGCTGTCCTTGAGAGCCAGTACTTCCAGGTTAACCTGAACAACATCTTCGACCACATCTTCACTTACAAGGTGAGATAGTGGTCATAGGCCAACGTATCAGGCATAAAAAAAAAAGAGTGAGGTGAATAGAGGAACATATCTATTTCTAACAAAATACTTAATATTAATAATACATAAATAAATTAGTTTTACATAATAAGCACTGTTATTATTATACTTATTAATAACCTTGTAACGAGCATAGTGCCACTCTCCATTTGCACGACTCGTAGGCAGAACATAATAAAAGCGACTTTACTATGTAACCATCTTTTGTGCATGTGTTGTTTTCTTCCTGTGTATAAAATTTCGTAGGTTGTATGCAAATAACCCTCTGCCCCTCTCAAGTAGGCTTTCATGCCGTCATTAGGAAAAAACAAGTAAATAAATACGGGGGAGTAACAACACTATCCTTAAGGTGGTAGCAGAAGACACGAGGGCGCCTATACTGGGACATTTCGTGCGAAAAATTATTGCACACGAGATGCCTCGTAAGTATATGACCTTTTAATGTGTTATTGTATGTAATTTTATCTTAAAATATTTATTTAAGTATCTACTAATATATTTTTTTCCAAACTAACAAAATGGGTCTATGTTGTCCGATAATAAAACACTTTGAATTGAATTGAAAAATAAATGATCTCTATCTTCCAAGGTCGCATGACGCGCAGTGTCTAGCCTAGGTCTCGGCATATTGATTACCTTTGCAATACCTCTGATTAGCTATACCTACGTACTCACCGTCTCTCACCCCCGAAGGTCAGTGAACCGGCAGCGTCGTCGTGGCGACCAGACATTGCGCCGTGTGACCACACATTACAATATACTACGTTCAATTCTTTGAACACACGAAGACTCACACCTCCATATAAAATCTGCCCCTCTCAAGTAGTAAATCTTGACGCAATGATGGCCGAGCGGTAATACCTATGGACTGCTGCGCCGCAGTACCCTGGTTCGATCCCCGCAGCCGGCTTGAGTTTCACCGCATGCTGGAAGGGCATTTTGCGATCGCCCGCCTGGCTAGCAACCACCCTCAAGTAGAAAATCTGTCGCCAAGCACCTAACGGTGTGTTGCGGCAGCAGTCCTTGAGAGCCAGTGAAATTACAGGCACATGAGACTTAACAACTATGTTTCAAAGTGACGGGCGCAGTGCAATTCTTCACTTGTGACGAAATGGACCTGTTATAGGCAGAGGTTAGTCCGCTTAACATCAGGTTGGCTTCGAGCTTGTTCCGTCACAATAACATAAAAAAAAATTAAAAAATCTGTCGCCAAGGACCTAACAGTGTTAGGCTGTTCCGGCAGTCCTACAGAGCTAGAAAAACTACGGCTGGTACTTAACAACTGTTTATCTCAGTGTGACGGACGCAGTGCAATTCGTAATTTGTGACGAAATTCATCTGTTATAGGCAGAGGTTAGTCCACTTAACATCAGGTGGGCATCGCGCTTGTCAGTAATAATTACACAAAAAAATAGTATTGTTGCAAATACTACGGCGTACTAACGTTTTTTTTTTAATGTATTTGTGACGGATCAAGCACGAGGCCCACCTGATGTTAGGCGGACTAACCTCTGCATATAACAGATGCATTTCGTCACAAGTCACGAATTGCACTGCGCTCGTCACCTTGAGACATGCCTGTAATTTCACTGACTCTCAAGGACTACTGCCGGAACACACCGTTAGGTGTTTGGCGACAGATTTTCTACTTGAGGGTGGTCGCTAGCCAGGCGGACATTCGCAAAATGCCCTTCCACCATATAAATATGTGGTCGAAGATGTTGTTCAGACTTACCTAGAATTACTGGCTCTCAAGAACAGCTGCGGGATGTGCCGAAACACACCGTTATGTGCTTGAGGGTTGTAGCTAGCCAGGCAATTCTCAAAATGCGCTACCACCATGCTATAATTGCCATTCCGGAACCAGGTCGGCGCGGCGACGGCTTATAAGGAGGCAATTTCGATCAATTAGAAAATTGTAACGGAATATAAAACAAAACGTGAATTAAATAAAGTTCAATGTCAATGCACTCTGCAAATGGCGGTTACGACCTTTTCTGTGTCCAAAATGCGCGAAAATTAGAGAAAAGAATACTTACAGTATTTGTTAAGTATATTATTGGTGACATTTTTGCGAAAGTTAGATGTGAAAATTCGTTATCGTAGAGGAGTTCCAAATATGAAGTCTTTTTAAAAGCTCAAGTAGAAAATCTGTCGCCAAACACCTAACGGTGTGTTCCGGCAGCAGTCCTTGAGAGCCAGTGAAATTACAGGCACATGAGACTTAACAACTAATATGTCTCAAGGTGACGAGCGCAGTGCAATTCGTGACTTGTGACGAAATGCATCTGTTTTTATTTTATTTATTTATTTAAAAACAGCCGATGTGGCTTACCGACTAAATCCAAAACACCATCATGTCAATTATTAATACAGAGAACATATAAAGAGTAAAAAATAATAGTATGGAGAGTAAATACAAGTGCAGATAAGTAAGACCAAATTAAATTACATTATAAAAATAGAAACATAAAATTAAATTCAAGTAACATTTATACAAATTAAATTACATTAAAATAAAATTATTTGAATTGAAATACCAATATGCATGTTGTAGCTCTGTTATAGGCAGAGGTTAGGTAGGCCTCGTGCTTGATCCGTCACAATAACATCAATAAAATAATACCTTGCATAAGAACGAGAGGAAAAATCACAGTTATGATATGAGCGGTCAGAGCATACCCCGGCTATAGAGGTGGATGGCGCGGGTACGAATCCCGCACATGACTATAATTTTTTCTCTCGTTGTAATTTTGTAACGTAATCCGAGGGGCATCGGTTATTGCAAAAATATAAAAAATATAGGATTGCGTCATCGTCTAATTGCAAAATTTTGTCTTGTTTGTAGTAGGTACAACGTAAGTTGAACTATAGATGTCGCTCCATCCTCAAAAAGTACTTATTCCATAAGCTATGGTAATAATTTACGTTCGGAACACTCCACTAAGCACGGCTGAACATGCTCTTGACCACTTTTGAAACAACTATTGGTAGGTACTGCATCGACTAACAGACTACAAAAGAAGAATTAATACACGTATCATGCACGTATTTTCGAAAAATAACATAAAAAAACCCTTTGAAAATGAATCAAACAGAATGGCACGGGAAAATTCGCCGCTCTCGTCCATTTGCGTTTTTTTATTCTCGTCATCTCTTTTTCCCATTCACCCCTTTTCCCATCGACCCCTTTGTTGCAGAGGGGTGGCATTGGCTGGAACTTATTTTTAAAACGGAAGTTTTTGACGTAGACTGTAACAAAACAGACGCATCTGCGGATTACATTACAAAATTACAAATTTACGAGCAGACAGTTATAGTACTTAGTACAACGTAAGTTGAACTATAGATGTCGCTCCATCCTCATATGATGGTTAAAGAAGGAGAGGTAATATTAGTATAAAATAAGGAGAGGTAAGTAGAAAGAGAGGCAGTAAGCTCTGAAAAGGTGAAATTAACACTTTTCAGAGCTTACTGCCTCTCTTTCTACTCGAGCAGCCTGTGGGTTAAGTACACACAACGAACTTACAACGCCCTGAGAGTTCAGTATAATAATGCATTTAGAATACTGTTGGGACTGCCACGCCATTGCAGTGCATCCGGGATGTTTGCTAATGCAGGAGTAGATGGATTCCATGCAATTATAAGAAAAAAGGTTGCCTCAATGTTCCATCGTCTGCGTTTGAGTTCCAACAGTATTTTGCAAATGATTGCTGCTCGGCTAGACTGCCCAATTCAAAAACACTGGGTTGGCGTAGTCACGGGCAGAATTAATTAATGGATGTATTATTTAGTTTAGTTTTAGTTTACTAACTTAGTTATACACATTTACTAACACTGCTATGGATTTTGTGTCCGAAATAAATTACTTTATTTTATTTATTATTATTAGAGTTATGTATGAGTCATTGTCATGTTAGGTAAGTCGGTGAGAGCATACCCCGGCTATATAATAGGGGTGGATGGACGCGGGTTCGAATCCCGCACATAACTATAATTTTTCTTTTCGTAAATTTGTAACTTTGTAAAACAGCCGAAATTTCAAAATTTAAATGCACTAAATTTTTCAGTTCGAGCGGGAAACGAACCCGTCGCGTCTCCCGATTTTACGTACCGCTATCGGGACAGACTCGACTGAGCCAAAATGTTGTGCTATAATATTGAGAACGGTGCGCGGCCAACTACTAGACTTCAACTGATCGAAAGAAATGCTTTTTCAAACACTTAACTCTGTTACGCTACCCTTATATATTTATAAATAGACACCTAATGGTAATTGATTATTACAGTCATTCCTACTCGTCAATATCGTATAGGACGACAAAGAGAAATGACCACAAATGCTATCCTTGCACTTGCACACAATGCGATAAATTTTTAACCTCTGTCATTTTTGTATTCTCAATTATAAACCTTAACATCACATTTATAAAGTTCAAACTAATTTTAAGCATGCAAGTTCTCTTTCAAAAAGTTTTAACACATTTGTATGATCTACAGTTTTCAACCCTAGTATACTGGAATAAGGTTCGTTATAGCGGATTTTGGAATAGTGGGTTAGCTTGCTCGAACACGTGATTTAATGCTGATGTGCGCTTAAACTTGCGTAGTTCATAATAAAATTATGCTTTGTGTAATTTATGCTCATATTATACGCTTCGATTTCAATACTTAGGTACAATATATGACTGTAGAATACATAAAAACTATAGTGGATATTGAATTTATTTTCGCTTAATATGCCAGAATGCTCGAAGGATTAAAAAACTACTTTTTATTATGGTTTACCTTCTATTGATCAAGGTCCGTCATCGGATGTAACACTGTCTTCGAGTATAAATATAACCGGTCAAGTACGAGTTGGACGTCGCACATGGAGGGTTCCGACACAAAAATGTACCAAAATATCATTTTCTTTTCATACAGTTAGAGATCCTTAACGGGAGTCCAACCCGCACATACGGTAGACTTTGGAATCGGCGATAATTATAACAATAGAATTTCATTCATAAATTGGCCATAGTGGTCCAGTCCGATGCCAACTTATTAAGACTAGAATGCACGTACCGCTTTCCATGCAGAAGTAGTGTCGTCATATTTTAAATGCCAATTGTTCAAACTCGGTGAAATTTTACGAGAGCTCTAGCCTTAGAATCATTCTACTTTTGGCGTAGTTATGTTTCCGTTTTTAAGGTTCTCCTTCTATATCCTTTTACGTTTTTTTTTAAATGATACATTGTCCTATTTTCTAGTACGGAACCCTGAAAAGGATCCTAGTTCCTATGGCTCGAATCCTGAGTGCAGTCAGTATGGGATTTAAACTTGTCCGAAACTTGTGTAGTACATTATACCCAACATTTTAAAGCATTTCGTTTGAGCTGTACAGCATGTGTTAACTGGAGACATAGGTCTACAACTTACACTTTGATTTCAACACATAGCTTAAAAGTCTTCGTTACTTCGACCAAGAATCAAATCCCCGGGTCTACTACTGCATCTTAAGATCGAGCGCAAACTTTGAAACCTACATTTTATTAAAAAGAAAGTGTTATAATTCTTGCCCTGCATAACTAAATGTTTGAATTTCGTATGTTATATTTTTTAACATCAAATATTTTCAATCTATTGTTTTTATCATGCTCAAGTTGAAGTCCGTCCGTAAAATAAAACGAAATTAGGTGGTAGATTTCGTATGATTTTAAAAAGTCTCCGCAACACACTGCACTGATCGTCTTCAGAATAGTTTTGTGAGATAAGCGCTTCATTTGAACATCGTAAGGCGTTGCTTTGGTACGCAGATTTAGATCGAGGCCGTGATTCGTGAAGGTCGGTCCTCAACAGCGATCACAGAGAAAAATGTGGCCATTGTCAGGCAACTAAATTAAGATAACCATATTATAACCGTTTGAGCATCGTAAGGAGTTGGTACGCAGATTTTGATCGGGGCCGTGTTTCTCTCCAGGATAAAATTTGTGAAGGTCGGTCCTCAACAGCGATCACAGAGGAAAATGTGGCTACGGTCAGGTAACTACATTAAGAAAATATCACTTATATAAGAGCGGATTTGAAAATATTTCGGAATTGGTTTGAGCCAAATTTTAACATCAACATTTAAAAACTTTATTGCCGCTAAATTCCTCATGAACTCACCCCAGAACAAAAACAGGCTCGAGTTGATTGGTTTAAAAATGTACAGTCACGGACGGATGTAGGACAATGTGATAGATAGAGATGAAACATGGATATATTGTTTCATGCCGGAACTTTCTCCACTATAATTTGAAACCTCTAGACAGGCCGTGGCCTAAAAATGCGTATTTCCAGAGAACCATTTCATTTTTGCAATATTTATTATTGCTTGGGCAAGCCTTTGACATCTTACCTGATGTGATGATGTGGTCGAAAATGTTAAAAAGGCAAAACCTAGAATCTGGCTTTCAAGGACAGCTGCCGGAACATGGCGGTGCATGATGATAGAGTTTCTACTTGAGGATGGTAGCGTATTTGCTTAATGCCTTACCAGCATACAGTGAAACTCACGCCCGTGATGGGACTCCAATCGTAGACTTGCTGAGCGGTAGTCCATAGCCATCACTGCTTCTTAAATATGATACTCTTTTAAGTCAGCCTTTATTATCTACACTATTTCAAATAGACGTCATTTAACACCGCTAAATTATCTTTTAAAAAGAGAGTGAATGTTATTATTTTATGTATCATCACCGCTATACTTTGTACTTATGTATGTTTGTGAAGTAATCATGCAGATTTTGTTTTATTATGTCGTGTCGTAATAATAAGTTTAATTTCCTTTCTTCCTTTCTTTGCTTCATGTAGATGCGAAATGACATGGTTTAACAGGAAAAATTAAGTGGAATTGTCACTAGAAATATAATAATATATTAATATTTTTTATTAATATATTGATTTAGTTTTTTCTTAGAATACTTTTAAATATTTTCTATTACATACATAAATCTGTAATAATCGTATATATAAGTTGTCTTCGAAATTGAAAGTAGCATGTGTAACTTTTTAGATAAATAAAAAGCTACATCCCGTTGTATCAGGAACTTCTCACCCCAACACAAAAATGGAGGAAACGGAACAACTTGAGTAATGATGCCAGTAAAACTTGTGGGTGATTTATGATGCCCACATCAGATTAGCTGAGCTGAGAGCTGGTTATTTACGATAATGGTAACAGCCATGTGGGCATCCGTAGACATACACAATAAGGAATGGATTAGAGGGTATTTAGGCTATGATGGCGTGTTGGTAGAGAAACTGAAACTGCTTGTTGAGCTCGAAGGACCAAGTTTTGAGTTCAGCTGGAAAAAAATATTTTATAGCTGATAGGCTAGACTTTGACCACTATCTCAACTGATGGTAAGTGATGATGTGGTCGGAGATGTTGTTCAGGCTAACCTAGAATTATTGGCTCTCAAAGACAGCTGTCGGAACACACCGTTAGGTGCTTAGCGACAGATTTTCTACTTGAGGGTGGTAGCTAACCAGGCGGGCATTCCCAAAATGCCTTACCACCATTCTATAACAACTACCATCGTTAGACAACATCCGGGACCGACGGCTTAACGTGCCCTCCGAACCAGTAGCTGCCCGCCTTCCAGTATTTTACCTTTAGTCGCCTCTTACAGCACCCACAGGTAGCATTGGGGGTGACATTCTATCTGGCACCCCATGGGCAACTTAAAGCGAATTAGCTTAGCAAAAAATACAACTTCGAACCACGAGCGGTATCCGAATCCGCAACTATACGTCTCTAAAAGTGACAGTGATTAAATTATCCTCTTTAGTTGTTTTTAAAGGGTTGCGGCATGCAGAAATACGGCCAATTTGGACTCTCACATCAACGATTCCGTACCAACACAGATGTACCATAAAATTTTGAAGCAGTGATGGCTCAATGGCATTGGCTATGGACTGCCGCGCAGCAGGTGCATGGTCCGAATCCCGCCCAGAGCTTGAGCTTCACCGCATGGTGGAAGGGCATTTTGCGAATACCCGCCTGGCTAGCGACCACCCTCATGTAGAAAATCTGTCGCCAAGCACCTAACGGTATGTTCCGGCAGCAGTCCTTGAGAGCCAGTGAAATAACAGGCAAAAATGAGACTTAACAAGTATGTCTCAAGGTGATGGACGCCGTGCAGTTCGTCACTTGTGATGAAATGCATCTGTTATAGGCAGAGGATACCGCTTAACATCAGGTGGGTTTCGCGCTTGTTCCTTCACAATAACATAAAAAAAAACAGATATTTTTTTTTATATTTCGAGATCGATACGAGATACTTTACCGTGATCCGGCTCGCATTTAGGCTATTTCTATTTTTTTATGTTGTACGTTAGATATTATAATATTAAAATCATAATAAGCGCTCAGCAGTAATGTCACTAGCGGTCACCCATCCAACTCCTGACCGCGGCGGACGTTGCTTAACTTAGCTGATCGATTAAGAACGGCAACGCAAACTTCGCTAAGAGCGCTTCAAAGGTCGAGTTAAAACAGATTATGCAACCCCTTATTGAACGGAAACATTTCACAAGCTCGAAACTGTTTTGTATATCATTCAAAATCTGCGTGGAGATGTGCTATACGAGTATATCTGCTAGCGTGGAAAGGGTTTTAAAATTTAAAAATACTGATAAACGAATCTTTATAAGAGCTCAGTAAAACAAAATATGTTTTAATATATAAAGAATATACTAATTTTGCTTTTTATGTTTCAGTAATATATCTATACTTATAATAAAACTGTAACATGTTCAATTCTGTACATTGGAGATATTTTGCAAAAAAGAAATTGAGAGCACTCTGTAGCTGATACTGATGCCAAAACTGTATTTTTTTTTATTTTTGTCTGTCCGTCTGTCTGTCTTTCTGTCTGTCTGTCTGTCTGTATCCCGGCCGCGCCTCACTCAAAAACTACTGGATGGAATTCAATGAAACTTAACACGATTTGAGTTCATACTACGAAGAAGGTTATTGTATACTTTTTATCCGAAATTCAGCCCGGTTCCCTCGGGAAAGGGGATGAAAGTCAAAATGTACACTTAGTTGTAATTTACTAACGCGTAGTCCGATTTCAAAGATTCTTTTTTATTAGAATAGTGATGAATGAGCTCGGAACCCCATGGGCAGACCGGCACCCCACGGGCAGCCCAGCACCCCATGGGATACTGAATGGAATTCAATGTAACTTAACACGATTTGAGTTCATACTACGAGGAAGGTTATTGTATACTGTTTATCCCGAAATTCAGCACGGTTCCCTCGGGAAAGGGGATGAAAGTCAAAATGTTACTTAGTTGTAATTTATGAACGCGTAGTCCGATTTCAATTATTCTTTTTTTGTTAGAATAGTGACGAGTGAGCTCGGAACCCCACGGGCAGCTCGGCACCCCACAGGCCACCCGGCACCCCAAGGGCAGCCCGGCACCCCACGGGCATTCCGGCACCCCATGGGCATACCGGCACCCCACGGGCATCTCGGCATCCATATTTAGATTTGCCAGCTTGCTAAGATAAAACTCTAAAATCTGGAACATTCGCCACAATAAAAATTTTTAACCATCTATAGTTTGCTGGATACATTTTGGAGACTGCGCAATGGATGGAAGTGTTCAATCTACTATATTTATGTTCTACCGCCAAAACAGGAGAACCTCGGCAAAAAGATACCGTTTATAATCGAAATTCCAAAGAAACGCACAAAGTAGGTACCTACTTTGCTTCAACATTTATTGTGCGAACCGCGAAGGGACTGGGACATTCTGAGTTACTTAACTACTGTCTTCTGGAAAAAGCTCCTTTCTGAGCTATGCTTTACTAAGAGTGTTTCACCACAGACCACAGCGTTGCTTAATATGAGATAAACCTGATTTGCATGGTGGTAGGGTATTTTGCGAATGCCCGCCTGGCTAGCTACCACCCTCAAGTAGAAAATCTGTCGCCAAGGACCTAACGGTGTGTTCTGGCAGCTGTCCTTGAGAGCCAGTACTTCTACGTTAGCCTGAACAACATCTTCGACCACATCATCACATACCACCAGGTGAGATAGTGGTCAAAGGCTAACCTATAAAAAAAAACAGTGCTCAAATGTGAATAATTAGTTTCCAGGTACCGCAATCGCGAACGAAGTCGCAGGTACAGCTAGTACTTTAATTAACACTAACTCAATATTTTATCTAAGACGTTTTTCTTACGCAACTTTCCTTGCTCAAACTCTAGGTCAAATTGCTCGAAAATGTAGAATGTGAATGTAGAACCATATCACAGATTACCTATACACCATATACTTACTCTATTCAGAATAAAATAGTCTTTTTTTCTAAATAGAGTAGGTATAACCATAATTATCTATTTAGGCTAAATATTAAACCGCCTAAATACAGAAAAAATAAAAGATTTCAAACTATCATTATTGAAATTGACCACGTAACAAAAATAGTCTGAAACTGATAAATTTGAGGGCCCCATTCTATTTATTTGATTTTATACTCTTAGATCAACACCCTTACTTAAAATCACATACAAAATAACAATACAGGGGAAAATCTCTCGAGCGAAAGTCCCTGAGGCCTATCGTGGTTCAAATGTTTGCTTTAGTTTTAATTGTGTTATTTTATTCACTTAGCAGGTGATAGTTACGTAGTAAAAAATAAGATCGAATCAAAATATACTCGACCTCAAATAATATACTCGTAGTGGTAACAAAAAAAAAATCTATTTCAATGTTTGATTTTGAGTCAACATTCTTTACAAAATGTCTTCAGGCTTCAGATTTCTAATTCAATTCGTTTACGAGTAAGATACCCGTGTCACAAGGAAGGGCAGAAAGACATCTCAGTGACGTTAAAAAGGCTCTGATTTGCCCTTCGGCCAGGGCTCCCTTTTATTATCCTTTCTGTAATATTTCCTTTTTTATCTGATCTCAATAAGGATGAAAATTGACCCTCGTTTTGAAAAAGAAGAGCAATTGTTTGGAAAGAGTAATGGGAGATGTATGACAGCTGTCAAATGAGACACTTTCGACAGTTGTCATATTTCTCGAATTTGATGCAACATTTGGGTCATTCCTGATGTGTCAGTTTCTTCTTGCATTAGCGTAAAACTACTCTACTAGTAGACAAGTATCAACTCAGGGTTTTATTATACCTATATGGTTTATCAGTATCACACATCCTTAAAAATTGTCTGAACTCTGAAGGTCTGCTGCACTCTGAATCGCGGCTGTGAACATAAAATAGTTTCCATTTTAAATCATTAATGATCCTGGCCGATGATCATTCATCATTTCATTCACCTAACAACATAGTCCTGCCAACGACCAATCTCTATTGTTTGTTTTCTATTTAATCTATGAAATTGTAGTACCTATAATGTAATGTAAAAGCGACCTCTAACGAACGCCTAGCGGTCGGGTTATGAGGTTGGCATCAACTAGAGACTCGTTCTTAAAGAACGAAGAAGATCCAGGGAAAGAGGGAATTGCCCTGACACCCTTTTCCTAACGTAAACCCCGTTAGGGAAAACGAGGCCATAAATAAAAACTCCAGTTGTCTTCAAATCTAACAGTGTTCGAAAGTTAAACATTGTATTAGATTGAAAGGTGTACACTGCTATATGCACAAAGTTTCACCTATAGGTACAGATAGGATCCATTGTTGGCAGTCGTTGTGACATGCATTGTTGCAATATAACCCTGCCTTTATATAATCTGCACTAGTGCGAAATTCAAGTAAAGTATTTTCAGGGATCCAATACATATGTAGGAAAAAAAATATTTTTGCTCAGTAATTTCGAATCATACCGGCCACTATCTTTGAAAGCCATGGCTAGGCTTGCCTGTACAGCATATTCGACCACATCATCGCGCTTACCATTTAGTGACAGTCATTCATGGCTGATTTATAAAAAAATACTGAGGCTATCGATCGTATGGGATTGTAACGGATTAGCACCCAGTCTCACCCCAGAGTCCCACCTAATGTAAAGCGGCAACCTCTCAGGTGCTTAGCGACAGATTTTCTACTTGAGGGTGGTAGCCAGGCGAGCATTCGCAAAATGGACTTTCACCATGCGGTGAAACACAAGCTGGCAGTAGCAATCGAACCACGGACCTGCGGCACTGCAGTCCATAGCTATAAACGCTTCGTTATCATTGCTTCAAAGCTTCAAAAAAATCATTCCTCTTATACAATTTCTTAAAAAAAAAGAATACTGGAATGAATATGACTCGTAGTGAACTTTGCGAAAGTTTAATCAGCGTGTCGCCACTGTCGCCAGCCTCCTAACCTTCCAGTAATAAAAATATGATTTATTAGACACGGTATGGCTGTTGAAAAAAATCAAATTAAAATACAGCCTGTAGCGGCAGGGGACGAATGACTCGGAATAATTCTGAATTTCATTATGAGAAGAAGTTTTTATTTGTTTTTATCCCCCACCCCCCGTCCATCCCCCGGGCGGTAGCACTTGCCAACTTTGTGATTGCTTCCGGCAAAATTCTAACAAAAACGGAATCAACATTTGAAAGCATTTTGTGTGTGTAAGTTGTTTGCGGTACTTAAGTATTCTCATGTTTTAATAATATTCAATTAAAGTATGTAGATGCTTTTTTAAATATTGTCATGTTTGCAATAACGCCTGCTATGCGGATTACATTACAAATATACGATAGGAAACATTTAAGTCATGTGCGGGTTATGACGTCATGTCATGTTAGCTCAATTGGTTAGAGCATACCCCGGCTAAAGGGGTGGAAGGACGCGGGTTCAAATCCCGCACATGACTAATTTTTTTTTTTTTTTTTTTTTTTTTTTGTACCTGATAGGTTGACCTTTGACCACTATCTCACCTGATGGTAAGTGATGATGTGGTCGAAGATGTTGTTCAGGCTAACCTAGAAGTACTGGCTCTCAAGGACAGCTGCCGGAACACACCGTTAGGTGCTTGGTGACAGACTTTCTACTTGAGGGTGGTAGCTAGCCAGGCGGGCATTCGCAAAATGCCCTACCACCATGCTATAACGACTGCCATCCTAAGACGACAACCGGGACCGACGGCTCAACGTGCCCTCCGAAGCACGGAAACGCTCAGTAGTAATGTCACTAGCGGTCACCCATCCAACTCCTGACCGCGCGCGACGTTGCTTAACTTTGCTGATCGGTTGAGAACAGCTAAGTAAACTTCGCTACGAGCGCTTCAATTTCCTATCGTATATTTGTAATTTTATAATTTAATCCGCATAGCAGGCGTTATTGCAAACATAACAATATTAAAATTATAAGGTTGCGTCATCATTTACAAGTATAAAACCAATTGCAAAATTGGTCTTGTTTGTAGTACAACGTAAGTGGTACTATAGATGTCACTCCATCCCAATACGATGGTTAAAGAACGATAGGAATGATTTGAGTTATGACGTCATGTCATGTTAGCTCAATTGGTTAAAGCATACCCCGGCTAAAGGGATGGATGGACGCGGGTTCGAATCCCGCACATGATTAATATTTTTCCTATCATATATTTGTAATTTTGTTATGTATATGCTCTCGTCTTTTCCATATATTCTCCTATTTTTAAACGACTTCAAAAATAGAAGGAGGATATTCGACTGTATTTTTTTTTGTGTGTTTTGCTTCATTACGCTTTACAGGATGTGCCGATTTTGATGTTTTTTTTCTATTGGAAAGCTGGTGCTTTTCATATGGCCCAATTTAAATTTAAGTAAGATTTGAAGAGTATTTGAGTTATCCCTCATAACGCGTCTTTTATGGTTGAAGTCGGTTTATCTTGTTAAAATTATTAACTTATCTTATAACCGGATTTAAGCTCGTAAATGAAATTAATAACAAACTTTGTGTACAATGTTGACCCAAAACCAAAAAATATTGAGTAGGAAATTTAATTCAATTATTTAACAGACGGGTTAAATTTATGAAAATCATGAAGGGGTCTTCTCTTTGATCACCATCTCAATAGTTGGCAAGTGATGTGGCCGGGGGTGGAGTGCAGGCATAAACGAGAAAGTACAAAAGTGTAGTTTTTAAACCTAGTTCAAAACCAGCATGGTCCTATAACCGTACCTATTTAAAAAAAATGCTGTATTGACTTCCAACACCTTTATTTTTTTTTATCCTTGATAGGTTAGCCTTTGACCACTATCTCACCTGATGGTAAGTGATGATGTAGTAGAAGATGTTGTTCAGGCTAACCTAGAATTGCGATTAGAAACCTCCTTGATATTTCATACTTTTCAGTGATGGAAATCAGTAAAGTTTTAAGTCTTTTATTTACGCATACTGCTTACAAGATCATTCATTCGTCTAAAATAGGTAATAGTATAATAATATAGGTAACTTTGCAATTACCATCAAGTCATCCAGGTATCCAAGTTTCAGTAAGAATTACTCAATTACTATTCAGATAAAATTGAAATGGGTACTATTCGGAGATATAGGTATGTATGTATACCTACTCTATACTAATACACGTTATTAGTAATAACTCAAACGAATATATACAGCGTGTCCCAAAATTCAACGATAAGCCGGCATCGGAGCATGGACCTACTCATGACTCCTCGGAAAAAAAAAAAAAATATAATTGTTTTTTTTTATTAATTACAGAGACTTTTATAAATTTCATCGATATTCGATACCCATTATGCTATTTTCAACTACCATGACCACAATTTTTGACATATTTTTGATATTTTTTGTGCATTAGCAACCTAAGAAGGACGGCTATCTACCACAATCCTTTTAGTATAGTCTGGGTTAAAAAAAAAAGTATGGACACTACCATGGCAAGTTTTATTAAAAGTTGGCGCAACTTTATAAAAGTCTCTGTAATAAAACTTGCCATGGTAGTGTCCATACTTTTTTTTTTAACCCAGACTATAGAAAGTGCATAGAATGTTAAAATCTATGAAAATTATAAGAAAAAAATTTTTTTTTACTGATTTTTGTAAAATAACTACAGACTTTCTGTAATTTTAAAGGATTGTGGTAGATAGCCGTCCTTCTTAGGTTGCTAATGCACAAAAAATATCAAAAATATGTCAAAAATTGTGGTCATGGTAGTTGAAAATAGCATAATGGGTATCGAATACCGATGAAATTTATAAAAGTCTCTGTAATTAATAAAAAAAAACAGTTATCATTTTTTTTTTTTTCCGAGTAGTCATGAGTAGGTCCATGCACCGATGCCGGCTTATCGTTGAATTTTGGGACACGGTGTATATATGGTCCTTACATATGAAATTGGCGTTTTTCGTACTGGCCACTTTAATCACGAATTTCTCCTCTTTGGTAAGGAATTCCAAATTCAAATTTGTACAGCTATAGACTCATGTATTTGTGCTTCGATGATCGTCATTCATTTGTTTTTTTTCTTCTGTTTTTTTCTGTTTGCGTCACTCATTTTACAAAATGGAAAACCTTAAATATCGCATTATTTACGAGTACGAGTTCCGCCGTGGCACTAGTGCTGCGGAAACAACTCGAAGGGTGAATGATGTGTATGGCGGTCGTGTTGCAAAAGAAAACACAGTTCGTTTTTGGTTCCAACGTTTTCGTTCTGGAAATTTCGACCTGCAGAACAAGCCCCGTGGACGGCCTGAGACTCAAGTTGATAATGAAGAGTTGAAGGCTATTGTGGAAGCGGATCCATCGCAAACCACGTCCGAGTTAGCTGCAGGCTGCGATGTTAGTGATAAAACTGTTTTAATTCACTTGAAGCAAATTGGGAAGATTAAAAAGCTTGAAAGGTGGGTACCTCACGAATTGACTGAAACAAACCGGCAAACGCGCGTCGACTGCTGCGTTACATTACTAAACCGGCACAATAATGAAGGTATTTTAAACCGAATCATTACCTGTGATGAAAAATGGGTTCTTTACGATAATCGGAAGCGCTCAGCGCAATGGTTAGATCCTGGCCAGCCAGCCAAATCCTGCCCCAAGCGAAAATTAACCCCAAAAAAGTTACTTGTAAGCGTTTGGTGGACTAGTGCCGGTATTGTTCATTACAGTTTTTTCAAATCTGGCCAGACTATTACGGCTGATGTCTATTGTCAGGAATTGCAAACCATGATGGAAAAGCTAGCGGCTAAACAACCTAGGCTGGTCAATCGCTCCACGCCACTGCTGCTTCACGACAACGCTAGACCACACACTGCGCTACAGACGGCTACTAAATTAGAAGAGCTTCAATTGGAAAGTCTAAGACATCCTCCGTACTCCCCGGACCTTGCTCCAACAGATTACCATTTTTTTCGAAATTTGGATAACTTCTTGCAAGGGAAAAAATTCAACTCCGATGGGGCAGTCCAAATCGCCTTCAAAGATTTTATTGATTCCCGTCCGACTGGTTTTTTTTAGTAAAGGGATCAATGAACTACCTATGAGATGGCAAAAGTGCATAGAAAATAATGGTTCATACTTTGATTAATTAAATATATTATATTAAAAAATATTCGACTTTTTGTTCCTCCCATACAAAACGCCAATTTCATATGTAAGGACCTAATATATATTTCATTTAGCACTAATATTGCGTATTTAATTGGCTTCGACTACATTGATGATGTTTCGTTGTTCACTTGTCGATTTAAGATGACAAACAAAAAAACTATACACACGATAGTTTGGTTTAGTTACTTTTTAGTGCATTTTTTGTTTTATAATATTTCAGTTTGAAGTCGTTAAAAAGGACATATAAAGGCCATAATGTAAAAATAAATACTTCAAATGCATAATGTCAAAACCTTGTTGTAAGCTATCACCAAAACAAAAAACTTGCACAGGTTTTTTTTTTTTTTTCGTTTGCTCCCTATGTCGGGATATGGTCTCGCACATTTGCACAGGTTTCCGATGAAGAACCAATAAAGAGCGAATCCTTATTCTTTCACTTGACGAGTTTTTACTTTACAATACTCTATCCATAGATATTGCCATATTTACACCGTTTCGTTCAATCTTCCTTTGCTTGTCCTCGCTTCACTTGAGTTTTTCACATTAGGTACCCACTACCCACCCCATAAACATAGACTCCATTCACAGATTCTATTATAAATAACCCATTGCACCGTAATTTATTTTCACCAGCCCTAAATCGTATTTATATCCCATTTCCCACCCCATGCAATAATTTAATCCGCTAATGCACCATAGCCACGAACAAAAAAAAGAAAAAACCTGCGTTTTGTAGAGAATGACATTAATGAGGAAGCACAAGTACAAACGCACCTGTGTCGAGTCGAGAACCACTAGAGAACATGTAAAAAACCCTTAGGGGGGTTAAAGTAGGGTGGAAAGTAATTTAGGGTGATACGTGGTATTGACGGCAGCCCTCCCAGTAATTACGGGCCCCTCGCGTAGGGCACCTTGGATGAATGCTTGGGTCGTAAGTTGCGTTTTCTAAAGCTCTTTTAAAAACACGGTTTCTTGAATAAGGAAATAGAAAGTTTTCGGTGTAAACAAACTACGTGTTTTAAATGTATATTGCGAACGTTTTAACGGATTGACGAGCAAATCATATATGTTTGTAGTACAGTAGGTGTTCAATTTTACTTCTTACTTACCGTTAAAATTTCTCTAACCCCAAAGATATCTATGAGGCAGAAAAGAAAAAAACAACCTGCCAAGTGAAGTCGGACTCGCGCACCGAGGAGGGTTCCGTACAAACCTGCAGGTATATAAGTACAAGTTATGGTATTTTTATTGCTAAATGAGATCCATAACATTTAAAATTATCTTTATTATAATATGATGTAACTTACTACTTTTCGTTATTTTTCATTTATTTGTGCTATAAGACGTTGGTCGAGTACCAAATTTTAAGATTCCGAGTTCACGGGATGTACTCTGTAGTAGTCTGGTTTTGATTCCGTTGCGAGTGTCGAAAATTTGCTGCATAAACGGCTCTATCTTTGCATATCTTTTTATGCAACGATGCATTGGCTTAGAAGTAAGATTTTTTCACGGCTCCAAGGGACAGTAGACCTGAGTATTTAATGTGAATTTCAAATTCAAGCTTGATACCTCCACGCGTTCCTGACAAAAAGGGTCTTGACAGACAGACAGACGGACAACAAAGTGATGCTATAAGTGAAGTTCTCGTGAGTTTCACACATATTTAAATATTATAAATTAAACCGGCAAAAACACTCACGTTGAGGATCGATCGATGATGAGCATCTGATATGCTCGAAACCGATATATATATATATAAAACCCGCGAGACGTATTCGATCCTCAACGTGAGTGTTTTTGCCGGTTTCATTTATGATATTTATATATGATCCTATGAGGTTCCGTTTTTCCCTTTTGAGGTACTGAACCCTAAAAATAGAAAAAAACTATTTCTTCAATCTAAATCGTATTTCAATTTTTACTGAAATAACCAGTGCTGTTAAAATTAAATATACCTACAGCCAGCGGTTTTGCCGCACACAATATGGGTAGAGCGCCCTCCCTCGGGAAATAACAGTAAATCGGAATGAAAATGGATTAATTCAGTATATGTATAAGAAAGGAATGTAATTAAATCCAGTCAGCTGTTTTGGAGGCGAGCAATAAACACATAAATTTGCATTTATCATTGAAGCGCTCGTAGCGAAGTTTACTTACCTAGCTGCTCTCTACGTACATTATTTATTCGTAGGCTGTTCTCAACCGATCAGCAAAGTTAAGCAACGTCGCGCGGTCACGAGTTGGATGGGTGACCGCGCGCTAGTGACATTACTACTGAGCGTTTCCGCGCTTCGGAGAGCACGTTAAGGGATGATTTATATTAGACCGGGCCGTGTCCGGGCCGGGCCGTGGACGGGGCGGGCCCGGGGCGAAGCCCGTCCGTACGTTAGTAGGCGGGCCCGGACGGGACACGGATCAGGCACGGTCTAATATAAATTGCTTCATACAAAATGTATGTAACGTTTCAAATCCGTGCCCCGTACGGGCCACGTGCACGGCACGCCCCGGGCACGGCCCGCTCTAATATAAATCTACCCTAAGCCGTCGGTCCCGGTTGTTGTCTTAGGATGGCAGTCGTTATAGCATGGTGGTAGGGCATTTTGCGAATGCCCGCCTGGCTAGCTACCTCCACCCTCAAGTAAAAAATCTGCCGCCAACCACCTAACGGTGTGTTCCGGCAGCTGTTCTTGAGAGCCAGTACTTCTAGGTTAGCCTGAACAACATCTTCGACCACATCATCACTTACCATCAGGTGAGATAGTGGTCAAATCCTAACCTAACAGGCATAAAAAATAAAATAAAATAAAAGAAAGTGCTTTGCTTCGCGTCACACAGGCTAGCACTTATTTGGCTCAAAAAATAAGCATTGCAAACCAATGCTGCCTGCATGCTGGGCGTGGGCACACTGCCAACTGGTAGTAGTAGCCATTAGGACTGCTTGTATGCCTGCAATGGCCTTTAGGTTGCCTAAATGCTTTCGTTGTAGCTGCAGTATTATATATAAGTTGGTAGCGTTTTGTGACTACATAAAGGCATAGAAGAAAGTAGGAAATAGGTAGGCTTGGGACTTTTAACATAACATTCTGTAACTTTCACTGTACACCATTTAATGTTCCGATATTTTACTAGGGCTGTCCAGTATTGGGAAAATAGTTTGATATTCTTAAAAAAGAATATCATATAGGTAGCTATATAAAATTGTGCTAACTTGATATGATAACGATAAGTAACAAAGTAGGTAGGTACTATAACTTAATAATATTTATATGTAAGCAAATTTAGGTAGGTACCCTAGGTTACCCTAAAAATAGGAAAATACGATTTTGTAATCTTAATAGTTTATAGGTTTTCTACTGAAATAACCAGTGCTGTTTGTAAAATTATACCTATATACCTATTGCCAGTTGTTATGGTTATGTAAAGTAATGGGGCAACCAACCTACGCTCAGGACAAATTGAAAAACTAGTTTTCGGAGAGACGACAGATAATTTTAAGAAGGTGGTCTTCTCGTTCCCGTCAACCTTGCGTCAACCCTTTTGTTTTGAGAACTCCTTAACAGGTATATTCTACAAATATTGGCCGAACATTTTTTCATGATGCCAATTGCCTTTATTGATATAATACTAATGCTTACCTTTGTATCTACATCGTGAAAGGGAACAGCGAACCATGGCTTCCCGGTGAGTGTCCGCCGGAAACCGGCTTCTCTCTCAACCGGACCCTCGGGAGTGCCGACATGGGCCCACAAAACTACTTCCACCACCCTTAGTCTCGGCTGCACTTTCTTATAAACCTCCTCCAAACGCACTCCAAAATCATCACTTTCATCACTTATGTTTGCGAAAGAAAAATAAATCCCACAAACCGGTCCATCTCCTTTCTCCACACAGTCCCCCAAAGCTTCCAAAGTTGGGATATTCCCAAACTGTCCGTTTTCATCACACTTGACCAACACTTTGCCGAAAAGTTTTTCGCGCCAATCCATCTTTTTATCCCTTACCTTCAGAACTGAACCATTATCCCTCGGGCTATAAATATTTAAATTGTTTATATGTTAAATTAATCTGAATACCGCTGAACCGGTCGCATTACTGTTTAATTTTGCAGCCGTCTAAGATTATAAACAGCTGTCATAAAATCGAACACTTGTCAAATATTTGAAATAATTTAAGAAAATGTGTTGTGTTTAACAATTTTTTATTGAGGAGTTGCACATGTGAGAGTCTACTGACTTACAGCTAATCGAAATTTTAATTTGTGAAATTGGTTACGCGTGCTTCGTGTGAGGGACGAAAGTGTAACGGCCGCACTCCCTCGCAAACAAAGCTAGACTGGAGGACGCGAGGGAGGGACGGAGGACGGGGCCCTCTGTGCAGACAGGCAGACAGAGCAAAGCAAACATTCAAGGATAAACAGGAGGATGAAAAAACGAGCATAGGTTATGTTTGTCGACAAATACAGATTTAGAATTGTAAACAATGCACAATTACGGCGAAGGCGTATGTAAAGTAATGGTTCTAGAGCGGTGCCCTGTGGTGCGCCGCGGAATGCTGCTTTTTGTATGACATCAGACATGTACTGTACATTCCTTACATAGGTACATAATTAAACCAAAGTCTCGACTGAGTCATCAACGCATCGCAACGTTCAGGCCACACCGCTAGTGATGTTTTTGGGGTTACGTAACAAAGGACAAAAACGAGTCCTAATATAAGACTGCTGTCGGGCTGCATGTCCGAGTAGGTACCTATATCATGGGTCTCTAGCTCGTAAACGGAGTAAGTTACATACCGGAAGCTTCGATAGTTTTTTGCAAAACTTTGACCGATATTTGAACTTGAAATTCAATTAAACTATTTCTCTGCGGGGCTCCAATATATGGGAAGGTAGCCGAAATATATCTTTTTTAGACTTTTATATGATTTTTTGACCTTAGTTGAGTTTGTTAAAAATGAATATAGGGCCGTCGAAGTTGTCAAACACTATATTATATTATTTATTCTATCTCAAATTTCGTATGTAGTTTGTAGCATTGAAAATGATCAATAAGCTACATCGGTTAACTGTCTTATCTTACGAACTGCATAATGCAGCAGAACTAAGACTTCCGGGTAACTGTTGATCCTAAGCGTTATCTTTAGACAAAATAAAATATTTAACTAAAATTTGCCAAAACAAAAACAAGGACGCCTGTATTAGAAAAGTCAATATCCGTATTATTATGTATGAGAATTATTATCTGACACATTCTGATGATAGCGTACACTGTCATATTGAGATATTTTTTCTTATTAATAAAATAATATAACAGCAGCAAATATGACCATCTGATTCATATATATATCTGCACAGTAACTACACCCATTGCCTACACAGATTTTATTTGCAGAGCTCGTTTTGAAGTATGTAATCTGGATAGTCACTATACTGGCACTCGAAGTTTTTCTATGCTTTTTAAGTAATTTGTAGCCCGCTATTACTTAGGTATTCCAATTCTAACTGTACTGTTTCAGCCGGATAGTCCATTGCTGACCATAGCCTCCCCCAATATGGAGGGTTTGCCATAATCCCCACGCTTGGCAGGTGGCTTGGGGTACGCGGTGTGAGATATCAGTTCTTCAGAAAGTGCTGCTTCCCACCTTCTGGTGTGTTACCCTTAGTCGCTTCTTACAACACCCACGGGTAGCGATGGGCGGCTGATATTGCTGCTACTTACTACTGCAGCTGACTACTTTTTTTTTTAATGTTATTGTGACGGAACAAGCTTGAGGCCCACCTTCTGCCTATAACAGATGCATTTCATTCACGAATTGCACTGCGCCCGTCACCTTGAGACATAGTTGTTAAGTCTCTGGGTCTTTCACTGGTATTTCACTGGGTCTCAAGGACTACTGCCGGAACACACCGTTAGGGGCTTCGCGACAGATTTTCTACTTTTCCATGCGTTTCGCTTCTACACGAAGCAACCTCCTGAGGATGCTTCGTTTAGAAGCGAAACGCGTCGAATATTCTTCCGGTTTGGCTGTGTGGCGTTTGTGACGTCACATAAGCCGATTTAAATATTATTTTTAAAAAGGTTTTTTTAAGTGTTTTATTAAATAATTAATTTAATCTTTTCTTAAATACTTTTAAAATATTTGTTATTATTAAAGTTTTCTAGTAATGCGACAGAGAGATATAAACCCGACAAGAGCGAGTCGAACCCGCACAACGAGGGCTCTGTACGAACACAATATATTTTTAATTTATTAAGCTCAGTATGGATAATAATGTTTATTTAATCCGAGTAGCGGGTGGAAGAAGTTGCTGCCCATCTTAGAGCGGGAAAGACTCATGTTCGATTAGTCGCTTTCTTCTCTCGGGCCGTAATGTCTAATGTGGAGTGGAGGAGTGTTAGTAGTGTTTGGGATGTGTACAAACTGGCACAAGATAACTGCTGTACTTGTAACCATGGTAACCCAATAGTTATATATAAAAAAAAAAGTCTTAGGATGAGTTGCTCCATCTATCGTTAACATTAAATAACTTTTGTTTCTTAAATGTGTCTCAAATCCTCCTATTTTTTTAATATATAATCACCAGTACGTATATCCGGAAATCTATCCTAAGTCCTATATATTGCGAAGCTACTGTTAAAGCTGCTCTGCCAAAGTGGCATGGCAAGATCATTATTTTTAAGAATTATCACAGTCGGACTCGAATGCAGGGTTGGATTCAGACCCTCAAAAAAATAAACTACATTGGACATAAAATAATACTATTTGTCCAAAATTATACCACGTTTGACGTTACATGTTATTTGTTTATATCTTATACCTTTATTTTTTGGCGTATTTGTTTTGAATAAAAGTAGATATGCATTTGTTAATTTTATTTTTGTTATTGTAACGGAACAACCTCGAGGCCCACCAGGGGCCCGATTCTCTAGCTATTGAACGGCGGTAACGCAACTTACAGACCCACCAACTTAACTGTTCAGGTGGCAGAAAAAAGAACTAAAACTTTCCCTCAAATTGTGACAGTCTGTAGTTGATTTCCATGACCAGTAGCCTCGAAAACTGCACAGTTAAGTTGGTGGTACTATAATTGCATGAAAATTGTAGTTTTTGACAGTATCCGTAGTCTGCCCGCTATTTAGGTTCGATCGCGAGTCAGTGGCTTGCTGTCAATAGTTTTTGACATATTTGGTATGCTGTAAGCGACACAATTGCTATACAACTGCGATTAGGAGCTAGAATTAGAAGACTTCCGAATTTGACATTAACAGCAGTTCGATCGCAGAAGCATCGCAGTAGTGTGGCGTTTGGTCAATAGCTAAGAGAATTGGGGCCCTGATGTTAGGCGGACTAACCTCTGCCTATAACAGATGCATTTCGTCACAAGTCAAGAATTGCACTGTGCCCGTCACCTTGAGAGACTTATTAAGTCTCATTGTGTCTGTAATTTCACTGGCTCTTAAGGACTGCTGCCGGAACATAACATTAGCTGCTTGGCGACAGATTTTCTACTTGAGGGTGGTCCCGTGAAAATGCCCTTCCACCATGCGGGGAAGTTCAAGCCCACGGCTGGATTCGAACCATGGACCTGCTGCGCGGCAGTCCATAGCCAAATGCCATTGAGCCATCAATGCTTCAAAATCGTTAGTAATATTTTGTTTTATTAATTTGCGACTAATATATGCAGAATTCCAGGCATATTAATCAAGTTTAGGCAAGTAGACTTCGATCTCGGCTAATTCATCAATCAGAACTTGGTCCTTAGAATTGAAACGAGGTAAAATGTTGTCAACGACAAAAATTCTATGCAGTTATTAGATTTACTTTAAATTTATTTTTATTTTATTCTTGATAGGTTAGTCTTTGACCACTATCTCACCTGATGGTAAGTGATGATGTGGTCGAAGATATTGTTGAGGCTCACCTAGAATTACTGGCTCTCAAGGACAGCTGCCGGAACACAATGCTAGGTGCTTGGCGACAGATTTTCTACTCTATGGTGGTTGCTAGCCAGGCGGGAATTCGCGAAATGCCCTACCACCATGCTATAACGGCTGACATCCTAAGACGACAACAGGGACCGACGGCTTAACGTGCCCTCCGAAGCACGGAAGCGCTCAGTAGTAATGTCACTAACGCTCACCCATCCAACTCATGACCGCGGCGGACGTTGCTTAACTTTGCTGATCGGTTAGGAACAGCTAAGCAAACTTCGCTATGAGCGCTTCAATACCGTACCATCGCAATAAGCAAAAGCGAGTCAATGCAACTCGCTCCGAATTGCAAGTTTATTCCTTATTCAGTTTTCACCAAGCTAATTTTGTTGCAATCAACTTATGCGTAAGGTAAAACCAGGCAATCAAATTTGGCAATTTTTAATAGAATCTTTATCAGATATCACACTTAGAGCTTAGTTTTTTATTTTTTATTTTACTTGCATTCAGGGGGCTTACAACTTTAATTACAAAGAGATATTGAAACAGACAGATAAAATCCATTTACATGCCTGCACAATTAGAGTTTCATACTTCCCGATTTATAGGGTATTACTTTTTAATATCTAAAAGTAAATAGGGTTCACCTATAATACAAGTCGGTCGACCTGAATATAAAATTATCTATGGTATTTTCACGTAGTATAGTGACATTCTTATACTACATACTACACACCATACTATAATGGTACGAATACTATAATTATACTACGAAATCCAACACTGCTCCAATGTAAAAAAAAGTTAGGCAGAGGTTCCCAATCTATTTCAACCCGCGGAGTTAGTCATTAATACTACGTGTATTAATATAATATATTATTTGCCCGCGGTGCAGTTACAAATTTAGTATTTTGTCACGGCGCCCTACTAGGGTAGGCTAGCTATTTGAAAAATATATTACGAAAGAAATAGATACCTACAATAAGCAGAGAAATAGGAACAAAAATTAAAACTTCTACAATATGAAATTGAGTTGTTTTGCTATAAAAGAATTGAAACAGTAAAAGAAAAACTTAAGATTGTTACTCATATCAATGTGACGGATGAGCTTGGTGATCACCGCACAGTTTTACAAAGCGGGGAATAACACTTGGCACTTCTATTTGAATGTATTTGTAATAACAGACGCTCGGCGGATTACATTACAAAATTACAAATTCACGGGAGGAAAAATTATAATAATGTGAGTGATGCCAACCAGCACCATCCAAAAATAAATGTGTACTGTAGGTATTCATATGTACATGCGTTATAATTATTTAAGGTTAATTGCAAAATTAGTTTTGTTTATAATACAACGTAAGTTAAAGTTACTTCTTTGCTTCCCCGCTGCCACTAGTACCTAGACGTTTTGTCACTATTATTTGAACTAAGTATTTGTTAACATAATAAAAATCTATTTAACAAATTATTGGAGTACAAAATTTTATTAGGCGGGAATCGAACCCGCGTTGTCCGATATCGCGTCGGATGCCTAAACCCCCTCGGCCACCTGGCCACGGCATTTGTAGCCGAAATTTCATACTCCAATCGTACTTTAACCGTCATAGGGGACGGTGCGCGGGCATCAACCAGACTACTAGACTTCATCTGATCGAAATCGATTTAATAAAAATCTGACCATTTTGCGTGATATATTTGACAAGAAACAAAGCGACCCAAAACACGATAACATGTCATATTAATTATTAGTAAAACTATTCTACTATGGTAAAACGTTACGATTGCGAGCGCGGGCGCCGGGCGGGTAACGACGTGGGAGGGGTAGGGTTCAAGCGCATAGATACTTTTCGGCGAGTGAGCGACGGCAACGTGCGCTACGTGTGTAGTTACCTATTGTCTTTACCGAAGCGAGCCCTTAAAAAAGATACTGGATTGACTCACGGCGTGGCTGCGCCCCTCTTTGCTTTCTACGTGTAGTATTATTGTTTTATTACACACATTTCCAATAAGAAAATGTTCTAATGTTAAGAGTAGCCCACAAGCGCCTAGTAAAATTGCGATATCATCGCGTGGATAAAATGTTTGCTAGTGATATAGTCAAGTAGTATACAAAATTATGTTTAATAATAAAGTCCTGCTCTTCCCGGCATTCTGGAAGCTGGAAAAGATGATGAGGCGATCACTGAATATTTTGTGCTCGTCCCACATATAAAATTATTTCGCGTTTAATAAACTTTTTACCATTTACAAAGCAATATATAGTTTGTCAATGAGTTTGTAATCAGCCCTTCTGGTTTTCAAGATATTCCTTTTATAGTAGCCAGGCTCATTTTGAAATCCTGTTTAATACCTTGTCTAGGTCTGGTAATTGTACTAACTCAGTTAAAAACAATCCTCATTTAATTATAAATCACAAAATGAAATTTGGTCGGCCACATGGTATATTTTTGTAAAAAATACTAGTTGTATATGTATGAAAATCTGAGAGATTAGCATTTGAATTTTCCTCTTTGCTATTGTATACTTTAATTAGGCTTTAGTGTTAAATAAAGAAAAAAATAGTAAATAATAAAGTGAGGTTATGAAAAAGAAAGAGAAAGCATATACGAGCGAGCGAGAACAAAGACAAAAGTATCGGGTGATACCCTGCCTCCCGCCAGCTGGTTTATATACCCCTCATTCGCCGATGAAAATGAGAGACCCGTCGACACTCGCACTGAGAGTATACGTGCACAGCATTTTCGCGTTCCAGGAACAAATTGCCAAGTAAAGGCAATAGGACCCTATTAAGCTCGGGTTCCAATAAAACCGAGCAGTCCAAGCTGTTATCCCGAAGAACTAGGAGCGCCTAAACATGGATGGCGCCACGCAGTCTCCCGATAAAATTTTAGTATACGGGTGCGGCCCGTCAAAATGGCGGCCAAGGCGATCAGCTCACAAACAGCATTTCGATGGATGATGGAAGGCAATTTTTAAGGATATGGTGAATGGCCAATACAAACAACTGGAGGTTCGTTCCACATACACAAAGGTACCTTTGCTTTAAATCAAAAACCCCCATGTGCGCGTAATATATTCGTACCCTCCCCGCGCGTAGTTATAGGCTACAGTGAACGGCGGACCCCCTTAATTCTAGACATGTATATTTAAGAAATAAATGTGATTTTTCTGTAATTTAATATTTGCATTTTCAATCAGTGTTGCCCTTAACGAAGTATTAGGTAGTAAGCCACCCCACCGTCAGACGGCCTGGTCACAAGGTCCTCGCTGCTGCCCGCTGACTATCCTGGAGCAACATCAGAGAAGTATCTTCTGTAATGTAAATCTTCTGTTCTGTCTACACCCTTAGTAAAACTATTTACGACAATGGCGCCCGAACTTTCTTCTTAAATTTATATAGCGTTGGGGTGGCAAATTTTTTATGGATGCTTCGTTAGGTGTAATACTGATTGGATAGCTATAGTTACTAATTAGACGAGGAAAATGCTCACTCTCAGCAGACGTTTTAATTTTATAATTTTATTCTCATAATTATTAGGAAAATATTACCAGCCTGATAATTAAATATTTTATATTTTTGTGTGTATATGTTGTTGCATATTCAATGTTTATTTCTTCCAATTGCTAATATTATTGTTATACTTGATTTTTATGCATTACTTTTTTGGTCATACCAACTTTTTTTCTTTCATGCTATCAAGTAATTGATTAATTTACTTATTTTTTGGCTAATTATGTTCTTAGGTGTACTACTTATATAGATTAGTGTGTGTATAGTGTCTGTATAAACATGGCCTTTAATATGAGCGACCAAATTTCATCACCAGTGCCCCTAGTATCAACGGCAGCACATAGTTTAATGGATTTAGAGGCGGAAAGCAACATATATGTTAACATGAACTCGCGCCGTCCTGATTTAGCCGCCGGAACGGTTGAGGCGCTTCACGCAACTACGAGTGTAACGTTTACAACCACGCACAACCCTAGAACTAGCATCCTAGAACAAGGCGATTTTCAGCCTCGCTTCGATAACAATTCTACTATGTACCAAAAGTTTGAACCAAACCCGGTCAAGCCGGTACCCTCGGTTGTTTACAATGTATATAATAATAGTAACCATTTGAAATCGTGGAATATAAAGTTCAATGGAGAGACATGTGTGAAAGATTTCTTAAATCAAGTGGAAGAAATTAGGGCTGCGAGGGATATGGATGAATCTTTAATTTTGAGAGGCTTTTCTGAATTGCTGCAAGGGTCTGCGCTTAAGTTTTATAGGTCAGTAAGACACACAATTCACAGTTGGCATGATTTATGTTCAGTATTCAACCAAAATTTCTTATCGATTGACTTTGAGTATACGACGTAAAAAATGATAAGAGATATGAAGCAAAAAGCAAACCAATCCGTGCTATGCTTTATAATTGACGTAAGAGATCTGAACGGTAGACTTGTGCGTCCAGTACCTGAAGATTCTTTGCTAGAAATTGTTAAGCACAACCTATTGCCGACTTATGCACAACTTTTAGCAATTAATACTGTAGGATCGTTCGATCACTTAATCGCATTGAGTAGGAACTATGAGGCTTACTCGGGACATTTAGGTTTGACTAGCTTCAATCAAGCAGCGTCATCAACTCCAACCATAAACCCTACGGCGCAACCACCCAGGCCAACAAACACGAGATTCAATAATTACAAGCCGGCAACCCGGTTTAGCCAACCTCCCCCGGCGAACCTAAACGTAGTTGACACAAGCAGTAGTGGGAACAATAACTTCCAGCAGGTGATAACCTGTCTAAAATGTAGAAGAGTAGGACACCATTACTCAGAATGTCGTAGGATCCTAGGTGTTATATGTTTTAGGTGTGGAATGAAAGACGTCATAACTAGAACTTGTCCCAATTGCAACAGTAGGCTACAACAGCAAAAAAACTTGCGCTAGGGGATGTTGGGCATAGGAATCCGGCCACTTATAAATGTGACCTGATATCCCCCGAGGTTTTAACAATGATGGATGATAATAGGATATATTTGAAATTTTTAGTAAATAGTAAAGAGTTTATAGGCCTTTTGGACACAGGCGCAAACTTTTCAGTAATCGGAAACAACTTTCACGCTAATTTCGCGAATTCGGTTCAATTGAAAAGGACCTATGTTAGTGCTCGAACTGCAGACGGTTCAGCAGTTTATATTCTAGGTTCAATGTCGTTACCAGTATCTTTTGAAGGTAATCAGAAACAATTTGACTTTTTGGTGATGCCCAACATCAAAACAAATATAATATTGGGTATGGATTTTATGAGTGTTTACGGTCTCCTTAACATATTTAATATTACCAAAGGCAGTATCGTAAGTGATTCTCAAACACGAGCACTCGATCAACAGGAGTTAAATTAGGTGAAAGCAGTTATATCACGGGATGAGCTCAACCCCCAACAAAAAAAGGAAATAGCATTAATAATTGAGAAATTTAAAGATATATCCACCGAGAAGGTAGGTTTAGGCAAAACTAGCCTAGTCAAACATCGAATAGTGACCAAGGGCCCACCAATAAAGCAAAGATACTACCCACTTTCTCCGGTAAAGCTTAAAGCGTTGAATGAAGAAGTAGACAGGATGTTAGCACTTGGGGTAATTGAACCATCAAGATCCCCGTGGGCCCATCCCGTTGTGATGGCCACGAAAAGAGACGGCACGTTGAGATTCTGCTTAGACGGAAGAAAACTCAACGATGTGACAGTGAAGGACTCGTACCCCATTCCCTACATAAGTTCAATACTTGACAACTTGCGCGGGGCGCGATATCTGACTTCTTTGGATCTTTCTAGTGCTTTCTGGCAGATTGAACTAGATGATACCGACGGTATAACCCCAGGTTCCCCCAGCTCATCACTTGGAGTTGACACCAGCAATTCGCGGCAGAAATGCAGTTTTATAGTTCAAAATAGGGGATCTTTTCAATTTAATTGCGTTCCTTTCGGATTATCCAACGCTGGAGCGGAAATGCAACGTTTGGTCGATAGACTGTTCTCCCACCAATTTGGAGAGAAAGTTTTTACATTTCTTGATGATTTACTGATCGCCACGGAGGACTTTTCTCTCCACGTAGAAATACTCAACAAAGTATGGCTGGCATTGAAGGAAGCAGGTTTAACAATAAACCTCGATAAATGCCACTTCTGTAGGTCAGAGTTAAAATATTTAGGGTTCATAATTGACGCCAAGGGTTTAAGAACTGACCCCAATAAGCTAGATTGTATAGAAAAATTCCCACGCCCAACCAGTGCTAAGCAGTTGCGCGGCTTCATCGGGCTCTGTTCCTACTACAGACGTTTTGTGAACAATTTTTCTACCATAATAGCACCTATGACAGCACTCATAGGTAAACGGAAAGGCAAAGAGGTCATCGAATGGAACGCTGATGCCGAAAAATCGTTCACCGAGCTGAAGCGAGCGATGCTATCAGCGCCAGTTCTGGCGTGCCCCGACTTCAACAAACCATTTGTTCTGCACTGTGATGCCTCCTCAGTAGGAATAGGTAGCGTGCTAACCCAAGAGTTCGAAGGTAAAGAGCACCCTGTAGCCTATCACTCTCGACTCCTATCCCGAACCGAAAAAAACTACAGTACAACGGAAAGGGAATTATTGGCCGTAGTGGATTCAATTAACCATTTCAGACCATACCTCGACGGGTTTAAATTTACGGTAGTAACCGACCACATGAGCCTGAAATGGTTAAAATCATTAAATAACCCTTCTGGCTGATTAGCACGATGGGCAATGCAAATATCGCAATATAACTTTGAAATTTGTCATAGGAAAGGTACACAACATATAGTACTAGATTTTCTTTCTAGAATAGAGGTGAACCTTATTTCATACTCAGCGGGAGCAGGTAATAGTACAGACCCATGGTACAATAAAATTTATAACGGATGTAAAAGTCAACCCCATAAATATAAAAACTTTTATTTAGACGGAGATATTTTATACAGATATAGCAAACCCAAAAATGTTCTAGACCGAAATCACTGGAAAATAGTTATCCCATATGAACTAATTAACGATTGTATCAAAGAAACGCATGAAGGTATAGATTCCGTCCACCCTGGTGTGTGTAAAACATACCATAAATTAAAACTACTATACTATTGGCCTAATATGCGTAAAAGTGTAGTAGCATTTCTAGACAGCTGTGATATATGCAAAGCATACAAACACTCAAACAAAGCTCCTCAAGGTCTAATGAAAAATCAAAAAATTGTAAGTTACCCAATGCACACTTTGTCCATTGATATAATAGGGCCACTACCTAAGTCTAATTCAGGCCATATATACATCCTTTCCATAGTAGATATATTTACTAAATTCTGCTGGATTCATCCTCTCCGGACGGCCACGACCAAGACAATAACATCATTTATAGAATCAGAAATAATCTTTAAACATGGTACTCCGTGTATAATAATATGTGATAATGCTACTATTTTTAGAAGTAAAGAATTCAAAAATTTTGTCGATAAATTCAGTATTCCGAAAAATTTTTATAACGCCTTTTATACACCGCAATCAAATACGGTGGAAAGGTACAATCAAATAGTCGAAACATGCTTAGCTATCCTAGTAGGACAAGACCAATGATCGTGGTCGCGTCATTTGCCTAGAATACAGTTAGCGCTGAACAGCTCCATAAATGTAGCAACAGGATTTACACCCTATTTTTTAGCCACAGGGCGAGAAATTTTGATAGATGGGAAGTTACATTCTTTAAACTCAAAACTACCTAATGACCTTAATGATTTGGGGGTGGCCGACAGGACATCATCCGCAACAGCGCTTGATGAAATGTCCAGAATCTTTATACGGGTTCAAAATGCGCTTACTGAAGCATATAAGCAGAACGCATTGAGATACAACACTAGGCGAAAGCATGTTACGTTCTCAACAGGTGATATAGTATGGCGCAAGAATTTTGTGCAATCAAACGCAGCAAATTTTTTTTCGAGTAAGTTAGCTCCTCGATTCGTGAAATGTAAAGTTTTGGAAAAAATCTCAAACAATGTATACATATTAGGGGATATTAAAACTCCACACAAAGGCAAATATCATGTGAAAGACATAATAAAAGTAGGCAAGTTATAGAGTCAAACGACCCCAACAAGTCGTTAAACTGTGCTGCGACGAAAAAACGTCGTTAAATTGTTACCCTAGGTGGAAGGATTCATTAGGAATCTGTCTGGGTGTATACCACCACCATGTCTGCTGTCACCGTAGGACATGGTACCCAGCCAAACGACCCCAACAAGTCGTTAAACTGTGCTGCAACGAAAAAACGTCGTTAAATTGTTACCCTAGGTGGAAGGATTCATTAGGAATCTGTCTGGGTGTATACCACCACCATGTTTGTTGTCACCGTAGGACATGGTACCCAGTCAAATCACCCATATGTCTCATATTTAAAAACCATCGTTACTAGTAACAAACATATAGTAATTTTTCATCCCGCCAAGCAAAGTTTTTCACTTGTCAAAATTTTTCAAAAATGTTTAACACTTTTCTGTAGCTACACCATTAGGCGAGTCTATTACCGTTTAAATTTTTGATGTACGACATATACATTTTGAGTAATTGAGAAAATTAAGTTTTTTTTGGAACAAACATTCTTTCACTTGTCAAAATTTTTCAAAAATGTTTAAAACTTTTCTATAACTAGACCATTAGGCGAGTGTATTACCGTTTAAATTTTTGATGTAGGACATATACTTTTTGAGTAATTAAGAAAATTAAGTTTTTTTTGGAAGAAACATTCTTTCACTAGTCAAAATTTTTCAAAAATGTTTAAAACTTTTCTATAGCTAGACCATTAGGCGAGTCTATTACCGTTTAAATTTTTGATGTAGGACATATACTTTTTGAGTAATTAAGAAAATTAAGTTATTTTGCCTCAAATTTCATCATAATTTTATGTATAAATTCTTGTCCGTACACAATGTGAAACTTAAATTTGACTTGTTTACTGTTGAATCTAAACTAAAAATTTAGCATAATTCAAATAATTATCAGTATAATTTTTCATATGGGTGCCTCTCTTTTAATTCTTTTTTTGAACTTGCCATACTCAAACAAATTGAAGTTTCAAAGACCCGATTATATACGTTTCGCCTAACGTACATGTCCATTTATCAGTCTGTAGTAACTAGATAAAATTATATGTAACAAAAAATACACAATTTAGTATATTACATTTTTTTTAAGTGCTTATCTAGCACTATTTAAGGAAGGTTTTCCTATAATAAGAACCACAACCTTCTATGTTGGGGGATAGGCAAATTTAATATCAATTAGGCTAGGTAGGGAACAAAACAAATACCTGGGTCTCATCCTGGATGGCAGGTGGTCTTTTCGGGTCCACTTCACCAAGTTGGCGCCGAAAGTCGTAGGAGCTGCGGCCGCTTTGGGGAGGCTGCTGCCAAACGTGGGTGGCCCGAATGCCAATTGTCGCCGCTTATACTCCGGAGTGATCCGGAGTATGGCCCTGTATGGGGCACCTGTCTGGGTGGACGCCCTCAATCGCGACAATAAAACTCTGCTGAGACGCCCGCAGCGGATTGTCGCGACGAGGGCAATACGCGGATACCGGACGGTGTCCTGGACGGCGGCCTGCGTGCTGGCTGGAGATCCTCCTTGGGAGCTCCAGGCCGAGATACTCGCAGAAGTATATCACTTTGTGGTGGGGAGGAGAACACGGGAGGATCCCCCGACGTGGGATGAAGTGACGCGCTTGCGATGGCAGGCAAGGCTCACCCTTTTGCACAGATGGACGGAGGATCTGGCTCCGCCGGTCCCTGGGCAGTGGACGGTGGCGGCCATCCGCCCGGTCCTACAGAGGTGGGTGAAGCGGCGGTTCGGATCGCTTACCTTCCGGTTGGTGCAGGTGCTTTCTGGACACGGATGTTTCGGCAAGTACCTGCACCAGATCGCTAGACGGGAGGCCACCCCGGCCTGCCACGCCTGTGGGGCGCCGGAAGATACGGCGCTCCATACGCTGGAGGTTTGTGCTGCATGGGGCCCGCAGCGGCACACGCTTTCAGCCGTCATAGGAGGGGATCTCTCTTTGCCGAGCGTTGTAAACGCCATGCTCGGTGGAGAGAGATCGTGGCAGGCGGTGGTCTCTTTCTGCGAAGAGGTGATGGTGCAGAAAGAGACCGCGGAGCGGGTCAGGGAAGACGATGTCCAAGCTGACCCGCGCCGTCGCAGACGAACGGGTGCGAGGAGGCGGCGATTCGCCCGCCTCCTTCCTTCTCCGTAGTGGGGTCACTGGTGGAGTGTCGGGGGATACTCCACCAGCTTGCACGACCCCACACGTCTAGGGGGCGACCTTGGTGAGCAAGGTCGCCCCTTCACAGGGTGGAGGCCCAGTTGGGTTCGGGCCTACCGTTGGGGTGAGATGGTGACTGCTAACGTGACCCCATCTTGCCCCTCCTCGGCGGAGGACTGCTCACGGGGGGGTTTTAGTGGGTTCAAGTCCCACACATCCCCTTCCACCACCCCCGTGATGGAAGGGAAGTGCGAAGGCATTTCCCCCCCTAAAAAAAAAAAAAAAAAAAAAGGTAGGGAACAAAACAAGCGTTTTGAGCTTGTGTAGGGAAATTTTTTGAAAAAATTGGCGATACTTAGAAAGATATTGCAGGAGTTGTATTACGTTATAGCAGAATGTTGATCTAGGTAATCCACCATCCACAAAAATTACTAGTTTTTATTTTTTGTGCTCATCTAGCACTATTTAAGGAAGGTTTTCCTATAATAAAAACCACACAGCCAAGTGATGTACCTATTCAGGTATATAACTATGGACTTAAATTATCTATTAAAGTCTATTTATAGCTTAATGAAGTCAAAGTGACACTTTCGGGAGGTAATATTTTGATATTAGGAAACATATCTCAATAGTATCATCTCATTACTAAGTTTCTCTTTACGGTCAATATTTTTTTTTTTTTTTTTTTATGCATGATACGTTAGCCTTTGACCACTATCTCACCTGATGGTAAGTGATGATGTGGTCGAAGATGTTGTTCAGGCTAACCTAGAAGTACTGGCTCTCAAGGACAGCTGCCGGAACACACCGTTAGGTGCTTGGCGACAGTTTTTCTACTTGAGGGTGGTAGCTAGCCAGGCGGGCATTCGCAAAATGCCCTACCACCATGCTATAACGACTGCCATCCTAAGACAACAACCGGGACCAACGGCTTAACGTGCCCTCCGAAGCACGGAAACGCTCAGTAGTAATGTCACTAGCGGTCACCCATCCAACTCCTGACCGCGCGCGACGTTGCTTAACTTTGCTGATCGGTTGAGAACAGCTAAGTAAACTTCGCTACGAGCGCTTCAAAATTCATGTACTATGTAAGCACATGATGGTAAATTCGTTTTCTGTTTAGTTAGATATACCTACTAGTTAAGTATTGTAATAAATAGATGTTCAAGAAAATATCAACACATCATACTCAGTGTTCTCATTATTTTTAAGTTAGGTACCAATATAAAGTACCTACTTTATAATTTTCTTCTTTATCATATTGTTAGCTATTCTAATCAAAGCTAAATAAATACTGTGGTCATTACAATGACTACGTACTAAGTATTTGTCAATGTACTCTGATGTAGACTTAAAAAGTATGCTGCGGTTAGCAAACCATTTAAGCAAATACTTATTATTAATGACAGTTAAAAGCTCACTTAATATAAACACTAGAACATTAATATGAACTAGTGGTAAGTGAACTACGTAAGTACTCTGATATGACGTTCTAGACATTCATTCAGGATAACGTCCGTATCCTTGAATCAATCTTCTCTTTGTTTTAGGTGTGTTACTCATGAAGTACCACCGTATCGTTCTAAAAATAGTTAGTAGTAGTAACAAGGTATGATATTTTTAAGGTACAACCAAGTTTTTAGGAAGCTGAAGCTATAATGTTATACTCTTTATTTCTTTAGCTACTTCTAATGTTAGACATAAAATAGAATAGTACGAATGGTCATTTATTATAGTCACTGATGTACATACCTACTCTAACGTATAGATCTTATACAGTCATAATTTCTAACTTAGCACTTGTAACTTAAGTCTATAATTAAATAATAAGTAGTTTTTTAGCCCCCAAAGAAGGGATTTCAAGTTTAAACTTTAGAAAATAAGAATGTAAAAAAGCTAGTAGCAATAACATTTGTATTAGTAGTAGAATCTTAGGCTTAATATTAATGAATAATTATCATTCTAGTTCCCCAAAGCAGGGATTTTAAGTTTAATCATTACATATCAAGTAAGAATTTACAAATAAGGCTAGCAGAAATTGAAACTGTTTTTAAGTTAATATAGTATTGATTTTCATTATAATGGTTGAATAGTGGACAGGAACACAGGATGGACTAAGTGTGCAAGGTTAAAACATTTTGTATATATGAAAGAAGTATGTTTAGGTATGATTATGAAAGAGTGACATGATTGCAGATGAACAAATGGTACGTAAGGCAAAGCTTTTGAAAGGCGATGTATGAGCGATGATGCGTGCATAATAGATGTATGGAGCTAAGAATCAAGTATGCCAAGAATCTTAAAAGGTAATGATGAAAGAAGAATACGAGTGGAGTCTATTAGGTGAACCTGGGCATGTTTTTGTTTAGGACTGCCGTGGCTGTAGCGTCAAACTGAGTTTCCGCTTTTCCTGGGAAAGGGGGTATTGTAGTATTATTGTTTTATTACACACATTTCCAATAAGAAAATGTTCTAATGTTATGAGTAGAAGTTTGAAAGCCCACAAGCGCCTAGTAAAATTGCGATATCATCGCGTGGATAAAATGTTTGCTAGTGATATAGTCAAGTAGTATACAAAATTATGTTTAATAATAAAGTCCTGCTCTTCCCGGCATTCTGGAAGCTGGAAAAGATGATGAGGCGATCACTGAATATTTTGTGCTCGTCCCACATATAAAATTATTTCGCGTTTAATAAACTTTTTACCATTTACAAAGCAATATATAGTTTGTCAATGAGTTTGTAATCAGCCCTTCTGGTTTTCAAGATATTCATTTTATAGTAGCCAGGCTCATTTTGAAATCCTGTTTAATACCTTGTCTAGGTCTGGTAATTGTACTAACTCAGTTAAAAACAATCCTCATTTAATTATAAATCACAAAATGAAATTTGGTCGGCCACATGGTATATTTTTGTAATAACTACTAGTTGTATATGTATGAAAATCTGAGAGATTAGCATTTGAATTTTCCTCTTTGCTATTGTATACTTTAATTAGGCTTTAGTGTTAAAAAAAGAAAAAAATAGTAAATAATAAAGTGAGGTTATGAAAAAGAAAGAGAAAGCATATACGAGCGAGCGAGAACAAAGACAAAAGTATCGGGTGATACCCTGCCTCCCGCCAGCTGGTTTATATACCCCTCATTCGCCAATGAAAATGAGAGACCCATCGACACTCGCACTGAGAGTATACGTGCACAGCATTTTCGCGTTCCAGGAACAAATTGCCAAGTAAAGGCAATAGGACCCTATTAAGCTCGGGTTCCAATAAAATCGAGCAGTCCAAGCTGTTATCCCGAAGAACTAGGAGCGCCTAAACCTGGATGGCGCCACGCAGTCTCCCGATAAAATTTTAGTATACGGGTGCGGCCCGTCAAAATGGCGGCCAAGGCGATCAGCTCACAAACAGCATTTCGATGGATGATGGAAGGCAATTTTTAAGGATATGGTGAATGGCCAATACAAACAACTAGAGGTTCGTTCCACATACACAAAGGTACCTTTGCTTTAAATCAAAAACCCCCATGTGCGCGTAATATATTCGTACCCTCCCCGCGCGTAGTTATAGGCTACAGTGAACGGCGGACCCCCTTAATTCTAGACATGTATATTTAAGATATAAATGTGATTTTTCTGTAATTTAATATTTGCATTTTCAATCAGTGTTGCCCTTAACGAAGTATTAGGTAGTAAGCCACCCCACCGTCAGACGGCCTGGTCACAAGGTCCTCGCTGCTGCCCGCTGACTATCCTGGAGCAACATCAGAGAAGTATCTTCTGTAATGTAAATCTTCTGTTCTGTCTACACCCTTAGTAAAACTATTTACGACATACGGCGCACCAGCCGCCGCCGCCGCCCGAGTTGCGGCGCACACTTTGGGAACCCCCGAGTAAGACCATATTCTGCGTCTATGGTTATAACATTCAACATGAACCATATACACAAAACGTGGTCAAAATTATCGAAAATAACGATAACGTCGTCAAGTGGAATACGGCCTATGGTTAGAACCATAGCACAGTGTTTCGTCTAGTACAAGCTAGCGGGACAAAATTAATGACGTCATATCCAGAAAGTAGAAACAAGTGACAACCTCTTGTAAACAACCCTCCCCAGGTACCGAATTCCAAGAACTGATTACGTTAATCACTTCAATCAGGTAAGTTATCGGGGTTGAAAGTTGAGTAATAAGTGAGTTGATTTGCATTTATAAATCCGTTGCGCTTTTAGCAAACTTGTGACAACATCTCTTAAAATAGATATCATAGTGAATTATTTTTGTTTTGAAGGAATATTCTGTTGAAGGTACGTACAGTGTTATCACGTATTATTTGTTGTACAGAAAAAAAATATTGTGATGTAATTTGAGTTTGAAAATCTATAACGAAATCCTGAATGTTTCTTCCTAATTGTTAACTTTAAAGGTTTGCAACTTTTTGTATCCAAATGTATCCATCTATATTCTTCTGTATGTTATATTTACAACATTCAGGCAAATATTCATACATTTATTAGGCCCCAAAAACACCCGCAAGTAAAATTATTGTCCTTTTTCCAGAAAGAGTCATAAAATGTTGTCTTTGCTGTCCCATGAAGCGTACGCGACATACAGGCTTGTTTTCAGTCCAGTCAGCAGCACTATCTATGCCCAAAATTCTATTGTCAGTAGATTGCAGAGGACTTACAATTATAAATTTAATGCAATTGATATTTTTTGCAGTACTAAATAAAATTTAAGCGTGATATACTTGAGATTCTGAACCAAAGCTTCAGCTCTGCTTCGGAATCTCAAAAAAGTGCAATATCATAATTATTTTACGAACACTTCAATTACATTTTCTTATGTTCACAAACACCTTCCTTACACACAAACACACACATTCCCTGACACATATAATTTTATTTTTTCTGTAGTAAATCTGTAATTTCTTTTATTTTTATATTTAACAATATTATAAAATTACAATAGGAGTATTATGACTGTCTGATTAAAATGTATGTATAGTTATTAAAAAGTAAATCCGTAATTGGCTTTAGGTATAAGTTACTTTATATAAAAATTGTTATTTATGGGCTGTGGATTTTGTTAATAAAGAAAATAAAATCAAAACAAAAAAATAACTATGGCGAAATCTGAATTTCTCGAAGAATGGTCGAAACATGAAAAAAGTGAAAAAGTCCGTGGCATTTTTGATGGTTTATGTGACAAACAAAGTATAACTAATGCTTCTGATGAATCTTTAAGAGAACTTAAGATGAAAATCTCTAGCCTTTCCACAAAACTGAGTGAAAAGTGGACTTCATCTGAGTCTAACAAAGAAAAGTTTTTAATTAAACAACAAAAATGGTTAGAGGGGTCCGAAATAGAGACTAATGTGTGTGTAAGCCAGCCATGCCCTTCAACATCATCATAAGTTCGGTCTGTAGGCGGACCCAAAAAATCATTTACTGACTTATCAAAGAAAACATAGAGACGGACAGTAGAAGATCTTTTAGAAACTCGAAGTGCAAATGAGCTAGCTACAGCTGCAGAATTATCTGCTCGTAAAGAAGGACATCGAAGTGTAGCTAAAACATTAAAGAAGTCGGTGAAGGTGCAAAGCAGAATAAGTGTTCAGAATAAAGTAGTTAGGCAGTTAACTCCAGACGAAGCTTTAGCTTATTATGTAGACTCCAAATCTACTTGTCATTCATACAAGCAGACAAGGAAGTGGTCAATGAAGGCATCAAGTGTATTCGTCATTCTACAGCTTGGGTAAGTCCAAAGCGTTTTGTTGCCCTTCTGACGAACACATTTAAAATAAAACGGCTGAACGATTAGTTGAAGCTCAGTCTGAAGTTATCAGAAGTGTGTTACTTTGTTCATATTATATGTTGATAAGCAAATGGGGTTGTGATGGTAGTTCGGGGCATAGTACGTACAAGAAGAAGGTTTGAGAACACCAACGTTACGGACGAATTTCTGTTCGTGTACTCATTTGTCCCTTTGAGATTGCTAGACGGCGAAACTGTACTTTGGCAAAATCCTCGACCTTCTTCTACCTTATATTGCCGTCCTATTAAGTTTATTTTTGCCTAGGAGACAAAGGAGACAATTGAGTTTATGAAAGAGGAAACTACCAAAATTTGAGATGAAGTAAATCAGCTTCTTCCAACATTATGTAACGTTGATGCATCTTAAATCTCTGTTACACACGATTTACTGTTGACAATGACAGATGGTAAAGTGTGTAACGCTTTGACAGACACACGTTCTACACAAAAGTGTTATATTTGTGGCGCCACTCCGTCTACTATGAACGAGGAGTCAAGAAACTATCCCAGCAACGAAGAACGCTTTGGATTTGGTTTATCTACTTTACATGCATGGATTCTCACTTTTGAATGTATGTTTCACATCTGCTATCGTTTACCAATAAAATGTGGCAAGACAACGAGAACGAGATAAAGCTTTTGTGAAACAACGCTCGCAAGAGATTCAAAAAGTGTTATAAGATAGTTTGGGTGTCATAGTAGATAAACCAAAACTTGGCTATGGCAACACAAATGACGGAAATACAGCTCGTAGATTTTTTTTGAAGGCTGAATTGAACTGTTATATTATACAGGATTGGACTTAACTCTTATTAAAAAATGTCACGTAATTATAAGAACTTTGTCATCCGGATATGACATAAATTGTTTGGAATTTGAAAAGTATTGCATTGAAATTTGAAACAAGAAAATTATACCTTGATCGGTATTCGTGGTACTCCATGTCTGTTACTGTGCATAAAATTCTTGTGCACAGTGCGGAAGTAATTGAATCTTGTCTTCTTCCTATTGGGCAGCTTTCCGAAGAAGCCCAGGAGGCAAGAAATAAAGATTGACATAGATTCCGTGAGCGACACACCAGGAAGCGGTCACGTATTGCCACGAATACAGATCTTTTGAGAATGATTTTGATTACGTCCGATCCTGTAATTAACACATTTAGAGAATTACCCCGAAAGAAGATTACTGTAATGCCAGCTGAGGTCCTGCAGTTGATTGTCCCACCTTCATTACCATCCCAAAGATTACAATCAGTTAGCGAATTTAACGAGGAGGATTATTTGTTGTCAGACTCTACAGGATGGGAGGGTAACGTCGAGGAATCATCTGAGGATGTTTTTTTTTGTAAATATATAATTTATTGTAATTTATGTATTATGTGTACCTTTCATTGTCTCATACAGTTGTAATCGTAGTTATAGTGGTTATTTTAGTTACTGGGGATACTTTAGTTTTTACTTTAAGTGTTTTAGTTATTTTATGGTATATAAATAATTGTTGTAGTTATTGTATTGTTAAATTTATATTTAAAAAATAGACATTGTAATTTTTTATGCTTGGTTCAATTTTTCTATCACTTAAACTTTTTCACTAAAAAACAATACAAAAAAGGTAAGAAGCCATACTGGCATAAGAACTTGGTCATTTTAATTACGCTTCAGCGAGTGAAAGGTAAAAAAACCTGTGAAAAATGAGATGAGTTACAGTACATCTGCAATATACATAAACAATTAAAATTAGTAAAAAAAAAATTTGTCTCCTTTGCTTGTACTAGACGAGACACTGTGCATAGGTAAGAAACACATACCACATGCTAAAAAGTTTTACAAAAGAACTTGAATGGTGCGCCATCTAGCGTTGAGCAGCGATGAAGTAAATTTTAATTTAGGATTGATAAGTTCGTCGAGTCCATTTTAGTTCGAGGCATCGAGCTTGATAGTTCGAGTAATAGCAGAATGACTTTAAGAATCCGCAACCTAAAATTATATTTTCTATTTAGTTGATGTGTAATGTTAGAAAGAAAGAAAGAAAAGTATTTTATTGCCACAAAAAATAATACAGTAATTACAATAATCATAAACCTAAATTTAAACATGATTGGCAATAGGGGGTATGCTCAGCACTGGGCTGCATAGACACTAAAGTCTATACAAGGCTGATTTTCAGCATACTCCTTTTCTCGAATTAAGGTGTTTTTCGAGTAATATTAGAGTAGAGTGAGTTAGTAGAGTGTTAGTTTTATCATTCTCAAAAATTATTATGCTGCTACATTAACCAAATTAGTCATCTTTGTAACTAAATTCCATGGAAGTAATAAGTACCTACTACGGTTGTACGTAGTAGGTACTAATTTTTAACTACTAGTGTATGTTCCATTAGTCGCTAAGAACGTTAATTTCGATAATTTTGATCACATTCTGCGTCTGTGGTTGTGATCACTGTGGTCGTTTGTAACCGTCATCCCCTGTTCCATTTAGGATAAGAACGCCAAGAATGCCACTAAAATTTGGCACTTCTGTCACTTTTGACATTAGATGTAGGGAATTCAAACTGTTCCAGTAGCCTCATAGGGTATGTTCCATTAGTCGCTAAGAACGTAAATTTCGATAATTTTGATCACATTCTGCGTCTGTGGTTGTGATCACGTGATCGTTTGTAACAGTCATCCCCGTTCTGTTTTTTGATAAGAACGCTAAGAATGCCACTAAAATTTGCCACTTCTGTCACTTTTGACATTAGATGTAGCGTTTAAGGCGAAAATAACGCCAAGACCCATTTGGAAAACTTTTTGGGAGTGTGATCGTTTTTAGCGTTTTTAGCGAATCTCACTCAAATGGTAGGTACCCATAGCGTTTATGGCGAAAATAACGCCAAGACCCATGTGGAACAACTTTTTGGGAGTGTGATCGTTTTTAGCGAATCTAACTTCAAATGGTATGCACCCTTATACTTCTATTTCTATGCTAAATTCAAATTCGCCGAATGTCTATGGGCCTAGTATAAGTATCCAGAACCAGATGTTAAGTCAATAAATTTAAAAAAAAATAGTGTCTATACTGTCTATGGTCTTTGTTTGGTTTCGTGATTTTGCGAGTTGTAGGGTTTTCACGAAACGAAATTATTTGAAATTGATTATGCCTCAGCGTCGTCGCAAAGGAAAGGGACCAAAAACCAAACTCTCTGTTTCACCACCGCCAAGTCCTAAATCCACTACAAGCGACACTGAGAACTCATCCGTTAAATCGAAACGCGGACCTAGAAAACAAAGACCAGGAGCTTCAAACTCATGGCAAAATATATGTTATGATCTAAGCTATGAGTCGAGCTTATCAGATGAACTTCCAGACGTTGGATTACCAGATGTTAGGCTCACAAATGCCAAAGGTAATGAGCATAATTTTACGTATCTGTAGGATAGGACTCTGTCAAGAAAATACCGGGAAAAGATCAATAATACACAAAATGTTAATTATTCATCCAAATTTATTTGATCACCTTCAAAGAATGATCTTTCAGAAACGATACACTTACGCCAACGAACAATCAAACCATTTAATTACGCTTTTTTGGAATTGAGATCAAATCTCGCCACGAATATTCCTTTGTGTCTTCTATCGAATAAAAACGGTGTCTATCTAAAGTGGTAATTTAAGTTTAGGAAAAAGAAAGAAGTAGTCTGGAGCCATATCTAGTGAATAAGGTGGTGGCTTGATGGTATTTGTTGAGTTTTTGGTCAAAAATTTGTTCACAATGATGGCCTTGTGCAAAGGCCCGTTATCATGGTACAAAATCAAAGAATTTTACTCCACAATTTGGCCTTTTTCGTCTCATTTGCTCACTTAAACGGCATTCATGGTGGTAGGGCATTTTGAGAATGTCTGCCTGGCTAGCTACCACCCTCAAGTAGAAAATCTGTCGCCAAGCACCTAACGGTGTATTCCGGCAGCTGTCCTTGAGAGCCAGTACTTCTAGGTTAGCCTGAACAACATCTTCGACCACATCATCACTTACCATTAGATGAGATAGTGGTCAACTTCAACTTCAACTTCTTTTTTGGGTGGCTTCTGTGGTGTTGCCACAATTTCGCCAATGACGAGTCGCACGGATAGAGTGGAAACAAACGAAAGAGACTGATCGGTATTAATAAAAAGTGATCGGTTACTTGATATATAAAATAGGACAACATATGACATACGATCAAACATATATAAGTAATACAATATCTAACTACATTATAATATATACTTAAACATACATCTAGAATACACGCCATCAGGCTATTCAAAGCTTAATTTTATTAATTAATATAAATTTACCAATTATATATACATATGGAGTAAACACAAGTGACAATATAGTGGTCAAAGGCTAACCTAACAGGGATAATAAAAAAGATAACGCTAAAATAATATTTTTTATAAACCATTTCAATTTACATCAATAATTCTGAGTGCACAACATCCCTAATGTAAATAGGTGTTTATTAAGTGAGCAGTGTCCCATGATAATTATGATGACTCGCCAAAGTTAGTCACTGTTAAGGTTGCAGAGTCTTTTGGAGTATCTCGGGTTGAGTTCCGGGAAAGCATTCAAAGTCAAAATCATTTATTCAATGTAGGCGTCTACGACGCTCTTATGAAGGTCAATTACAAATTTTAGTATTGAAATATTCTACATTGAACTGCCACGTTCAGCAAATAAATTGTATAGAGCCACTGCGAGAAGAACGGGCAAGAAACTCAGGGCCATTCCTTTAAACATCTTTTAACAATGTGTTACATATTTACTATATAATAGAGTTATTACAATATTTGTTTAAATTATGTAGGTGACAGGCAATAGCTTGGCGGAGGCGGAATTGTCCAGCCATTTTTGTAGTTTATGTAATCAGAAACTGTGTTGTAGGATTTTTTAATCAATATGTTTTTCACATGCAACTTGAATTTCCCTTCTGTGAGCGTTGTAATATGTTTGGGAACTTTATTATAAAACTGCACACAATTACCTAAGAAGGACCTTTTATTTGTCTTTGCTAATTTAAAACCTGGCACCGCTATTTTATCTTTATTCCTAGTATTGTAATTGTCACTGTTTAATTTACTCAAATTTTTACGAACATACATAATATTTTCAAATATATACAGACTTGGTAAAGTTAAAGTCTTCCGGAGAGATCATGTATATGTGGATCCCATTGTAAAGTGGAATCCATTTTGATTCCCAGGAAGACTGTCGCTTTGTCAATAGGGAGTTTATCTGGGCCAAGCTTTATGTTTGGTTCAACATAAGGAACATTTGGTAAAGAAAACTTTAAACAGTTCGTCTTTTTTGAATTTAGGAGAAGATTATTAGCGGCGAACCATTTACAAATCTTAGATAATACATTATTTACATACGTCAGTTCACTGTCTTTCCTGTCTACTTTAAAAATCAGAGAGGTATCATCTGCGAATAAAACAATATCGCAGAAATCTTTGACCGTGCAAGGCAGATCATTAATATATGTTAGAAACAGAAAAGGTCCCAAAATTGATCCCTCCCATTTTTACCAATTATCATCCAAGATCGAGCATCCTTCATTAGTTACACTTGCCCAGTAGTCCTGGTGTTTTAATTTGGTTTTGTTTCATATTCAGGCATGTATTAGACTAAACAGCAGGGGGATTATTGGTTCCAGTCCTATGGGACATATGTTGGAGCATCTCCTCGCTAGCTCATCACCCACATTGTTGCCTCTAGATCTACTGTGCCCTTTTATCCATTGGAGAGTAACATGGATATATGAACTTATTTTTTCCAGTAGATAGTGACACTGTTTGGTTAGCCCTGATGTGTGTTTGTACCTTTGTAGGGCTTGTAGGACTGCAGGCTCTGGGCAACCACACCAGTGCTCCATACATGAAGCAAGACTTAATGACGGTGTTGTATAGCCATAGGGTAATTTTTGGGCTAAGTCCCCATGTCTTACCTATCATCCATTTGATTTGCCAAAAGGAAATGCTAGCCTTGGTTGATTTGTTGTTTAGGTGCTTTGCCCCATTCAGTTTGCGGTCCAATGTTGCAATGTTGCGAGTTGTCCAGATATTTCACTGCATCAGACAGAAAACAGTCATCACAAGAATTTTCGATCAAGAATTGTCCGCTCTTAGAGTCAAGACCTAAGGATGCTTCATAAAATATTTCCGTTTGGCTGCGTGGCATTAGTGACGTAACGTCTGCTTAACACAGGAAAATTAGGCAGAATTGTCACCAGATATATTTATTATTTTTGAAAGTGTTTAATTAAAATATTCTAAAAGAATATTTTAATTAAACACATTCAAAAGTTTTGTTAAAATATATTTTTCTAAATATTTGTTAGTATTAAATATGAATCTGCAGAGTGATACCTGAATTTATTCATCATCATGACTGCTAGTTATCATTTACATTAAAACTTTTGATCATCATGATTATAAACTAACATGGTAATGAATTAATTCTATATTTAGTTTTTGATAGATCATTCATTGTTTTACATTACAATAAAAAAGGTAATAAAGAAGTGCAAAATACTGTTCTATTTCAAATTTATTTAATTGGGCTGGGTTTTATTTGTTTATTATGTTCATTTACAGATTTGAAGGAGAGGAAAAGGGTATCGTTCAACGCACCTGCTGGAGATGCAACTGAAGATGGTAAATGCACAGGTATGGGCACTTATTACAGTCAATCAATAACTTAAATTTACATCCTACTGGCTAAATAATGCGTTTGCAAAGCCACATAATGTAGACTAGGCTATGCTGACTTGAAAAGTTACAAAACAATATGGGTTGACAAAAAACTACTGTATCAAATGAATTAGCTTATACTTACATATTAATGATCCTGTACTATGTTTATTTCTATATTATAGAGTATGTGTTAGAATAGGGTGTATTTGTTTAGTGTGGCCAGGTGAATAATCTGTAAATATTCTATTGACGAATAATGATGTCTAATAACAAAATCACCCTATAGAGATAGATGCTCCATTAAGCAAAACTTTCTTGTATTTCATTATGTTACTATTAATAAAACTTATGTACTATCCCTTATTGTGAAAATGAGTTATAGGATAGATGCCCTATTAAATTAAACAAGAAAGAATATATGCTGAAGTGTCAATGCTTTTCACTTCATGGGTACTGATAATAAAAAAAAAAGAATTTGTTGTGAACATATATTATTACATATATAAAATGCGAGCGATATTTGTTATCCATTATAAATATAAATGGATAACAAATTTAAAATGCAAATATTTTTTAGTTATTAATTATGTATTAGTTAAATCTGTTTAAATAGCATTCTGCTTGTGGATGGGGGCACTGATAACAAATCTTGCTGTTATAAATCTTTTAGTAAAAAAATAACTAGTTTCTAATACATATTTGAATTGTTTTCTAATTATAACAAAAAGTAATTGTAGACAACAACTTACTGTGTTATGTGTAAAATTATTAAAAGACTTTAAATATCATAAAAATCAAAACAAACCCTATATAAGGAATTATTATTGCACAGTTTAGTACCTAACTAACGCAAAATAATATTGGGTTTATATGATCTTGCTGCGGAGGATCATTGTATCTCTCATGACAAGACACGTCACTTTGCTCAATGGGTGACGGGTCATATGGGCATGCAAGGGTTGAGCTTTCTATTTGTATAAATAATATGTTTGCAATAATGATCTACCAAATATTAAATAAGGGTTTATACATACTTTTTCCCTACAGTACTCATAGGCTAACTTAGCCGGTCTGAACATAGGCACTCAAACTTTGTGCATGTATGCTAAAGAAGCACTGCACCATACGATCAATCACCATTTTGTTCTTATAAGAACATAGCACAGGATTTGGTACAAATTTCAGGCCTGCTAAGTTAGCCCGCAAGGTCAAGCCTGTATTACTCTGCTTAAAACATGTGTCATTTTATCACATATGCATTGTCATTAATTACTATAATTTATTTAATTAATTTATTATTAAGGACAATGCTTATGCAAATTTAATTATCATTAATTTAATCGCGTTTATATCTAGAACTTATGATGCTGCTTAATATACCAGCTGCTTCTTCACATTCGACATTGATAATATACTCATTGTAATTCATGCATTTGTAGCAAATGCTTAGTACGATAAGTTAGTAGAATAATATTGTACAGTGTGAGTTGAGCTGGCTTCTTTAGATCAGTGTTTTCACGGATTCTCGCCACAGATCAATTAATAACTAGATGCAACTGAAACAAATGACGTAATGATCATACTTCTCTAGCAATGTTGTAAACATCTAGCTAGAGCGTCAACTGCCTGATTTTCATGTCGTTTATACATGTGGAACAGTTAATAAAGTTTAAAGTAACACAATTGTTGAAACAGCTAATCAATATATCTATAGACAACGTCTTTACAAATATATATAATAGGAGATGGAAACATAGATGAATTCATAGATTTTCATCATTCTAGCAAAGCCATGCAAAACCAAGGCTGAACTAAAGTATTATTACACTGAGGTGCCGAAGCAAAATGGGGATTCTAATGAAAATGAAGAATCACCAAAACAGGAAGAATCACCAAGAGTAGCAGATTCACCAAGATCAAAAGAATTACCAAGACAAAAAGAGTTACCAAAATCAGAAGAATCGCGAAGGCATAACAAATCACTTAAAAATGGAAAGTCATCAGATGACATAGTATTAAAAAATGAACAAACCGTTTATATCCAAACCAGCGAACAAAATAACAAAATATCACAAATAAAAGAATTACAGGAAAATTACCAGTTAACCAAACCTATTAACGAAGAATCACCAACAAATAATACAGCGAACAATGATCAATCAATGCAACCTAATAACGAAAACTTAAATGTAATAGAACCATTTCAATATCAATCATTTAAATTAAAAAAAGGTCACACATCAACACGAAAAAAAAATAAGAAATCATCAAAAAACGATCAGAAATCATCAACAAACTCTAATAAAACTAAAAATTGCCAACCAACCGATTCAACAAATGGTAAATCATCGACTAATGAGTTTGTAACAAATAATCCTGCTGCTGAACAAAACAAATCCCCGACAAATGAGGAAACCCCAGAGAGAGTAGAACCAATGGATGTAGTGGAAAGTAAGCTATAACTACGTATTAAACGAAATGTATTAATTATTAGATGTTGTGATAGCATGAAATTTAGTGATCTTTCTTCCTATTGTTTCCCTTCCACTTAGCATCCTAGCAGCAAGTGCTTGTTTGTATCTATTTCTCTATGACATGTGTAGCAATATTTTATGTTGCCTTTCTGTCATCTTACTAAACTTCTCTGGTCTGGAAGGGAATTGAGATAGAATTTTAATAAGACAAGAAATCAATGAGAAGACAAAGTACGGCTTCTCAAAGCAGGCTGGGTACAGAATTATTTGTGCACACTTAAACTAATCGACACTGGATAAAATTAAATACATATATAATGAAAATGGTTTCTTTTCCTCGAGATGTTTCACTTAGTGTCCGGATATTACGCAATTTGACCTAATGCCACCCGGACAATTTATTTTGGTCTTTAAAACCTTTAAGACAGGTGTGATAAATAATGATAGTGAAGTTAACGTATTGGTCGCCGGGTAAAATGCCAACACGGGAATAGAATCAAAAATATGGCAAGTTTGTACCAAAAATGACAGACAATGGCCGGAATACATATTATACGTTCATACGTCCACCTTTGAACAAAATTATTTGTCTCCGTTGAATGCCACATAAAACCTTTATTTAGCCACATGCATCCATGGGCCCCTTGTGACAGAGAAATCTGTTGTCAGTCCATCTGGGACTGGGGGCCTATCAACTCTTCGTTTTCCGGTGTAGTGTGGTAATCATTCGAGAACCTTTCTTCCCTATCGGTTATCGGATCGTCGTGCGATGTGGCAAGCCCATTGCCACTTCAACTTGCAAATTCTGTGAACCTTGTTGGTGACTTTGTTTCATGATTCTTCAACGAGTTATCTCGTTGTGGACTTAGTCGCGTAAAGAAACTCCAAGTATGACTCTCCATGGCACGTTGTGCTACTCCGAGTTTGTTTAAAACGGCCACAGCTAAGGACCACTTTATAGTAAATTTAAGGCATTTATAATTAGTTTAACTAATTTATAAACCTTGAGCCATAAGGTCAGAGATCTTGAAGCAGTGGTATCTAGTTTAAGCCTGTTCAACATCTTCCACCATATCATAAAACATTCAGGTGAGATTTTTCACCAGTCATATCTGTACTACTCACATCTTTTATATACATGAAGTTCTTGTAGTCACGAAGTGTTCAAGTAGTAGTCCATCCATATCATTTTCGATCTTGCTCCACGATACTTATATATTTTCTTTTCGATCTTCGTGAGCACTCGAGGGTCACATGTGAACCCAGAGCTCAGTCGCCATTTTATTTACCCTATATTGTGTGTCGCCATTTTATTTACCCTATGTCTTGTGAAAAAGGTTTCCTTTTAATAAAAAAACATATTCCTTAGATGTCGTAAAACATATAAGTTAGTGTTTAATTTGAGTATATGCTGAATATAATATTTTACAAATTATTGAAGTACAATATTTTATGCTCCGGGCGGGAACAGAACATGCATCCTCCGGTTTCGCGCCGGATACTTAAACAACTCAATAAAAAAAATACGAAATCAGAACAGAAATCGGATGACGCGGGTTCGATTCCCGCCCGGAGTATACAATTTTGTGCTGCAATCATTTATAAAATATGATTTTCGCGTAGCACGCGATAGTGCTTATATAGTGCTTATAATCATATTAGGAATATATGCGGAATATGTTTTGAAATACGTTATTGCAACTATTACGCCGCCGGTTCCAGCGCATGGCTTTTACGTAAAGGAATGCAGCTCTTGAAAGCCCTGTTAAACCTGATGAAATAGCCCCCTGAAGAGGAAACTTTACCTAGAAAGGCCAACCGCCTGCCTTTACGATATATGAATATCTAGAAAAAAAACAACACATGTATAAGTTATCATCTTTTATATCGCCCTTCGGTTTAAGGTAGAATTGGCCAAAAAGGGAAGGGTTGTGGAACGGAAACTGAACCTTAAATATTTTCTAATAAAGTGCTGTCACGTTTTCAAAATCCCAGAACCTTTCTCTGTACTTTCTTCTAAGAATCTTTTTGTGCGGAGTTGTTTGCCGGTCTATCCTTCCTAGCACGTTTGCTTTGTGTATTTTATGGCCAGCGCGGACGAGATTCTGTCCTATTAATATTTTATGGCGTAATTTACAAAGGCGCGAAATGGAATGGAACGAAAGCGTTAATTGCGCTCGCGGCGCGAATTTACGAGAACGCTCGAGAAATCTCATGACTGCATCTTTTGAGGCTGTTGGGGTTTTGAACTGTTAGGTTCCGTGTCAGAAAACTGGAGCTGTCAATCTGTCCGACCTTTCCGAGGTTTATATATTTTGAACCGTTAAAGTTGGTTGCAATTTTCGTAGAATATGCGTTGTTACAATAGTAATATTACATAATACTAAAATAATTAAAGGGGGTCCTAAACCTTAACAAATTAACTTTTATCATGTTTATTTTTATCTTTACTCTGTCGTAAAAACGGTAATACATACGTGTAAAATTATAATATGGTTATTATACAAACCTTAAGGTATAACAACTAATAATAAAACCGGCTAAGTGCAACATTGCTACAATACGTTTAGTGGAAAATAAACTATGGAGATTGATCGGTGGTAGGAAGAATGGTCGGTTTCTTAAGCCAGGAACATCAATTTTGCGTCTATGTCGTTATGTTGAATACAGTTCCATACGTTTCCATTCTGTTACGCGACATTATAAACTGACCCTTAATGGTCCCACGCTGACTGGACTTTGTGTAAAGTTTGCGTGAATTCCGATTATCATTGGATTAGTTTTGTTTCCGCCTTAAGTATATCGCAACTTAAACAAAGCAACATAATGATTGTAATCTGTGGCAATTTCTCACAGACATGTTTCCAAGCTTCGTAGACTTTGGTCATTCAACAACAGGCTCTCGTCTAAGCTGGTTTTTGTAGGTAATTTTAAATATATACTCGTACAACCTATTTCTGTTTTGTTTTCTATCAAATTTATTGTATTTATGTTATCTATAAGCATCATTATTAATTTGGAGTTTTTCTATAACAGATGAGGCAGCTGTGGATGCACCTGCGAAAAAGGTTAAACATGGAAAATCACACGAGGCCAAGAGAAAGGCCGAACAAAACCAGATAGACAGTGGAATGAGGATAGTGAGTATGGTTTTAGTGAAATTAGAATAGAGAGTTTGCTCTTAAAAAAGGAAATACGTATGTGGCTTAATAAACGCTAACTTTGGTGTCGCCCAGGAGCCGGCTTACGGTCAAACTGTGCTCTGTCGATAGGGACAACTGAATCTCGGGCTAATCATACATAATAAAACTAGCCGTCTTCGTCAGTTTAAAGATGAAGAGCTGTCATAGTGTGAGCGAATTGAAAGATACAAAATCATTGCTACACTTGATTTATTCGTTTTAACAAGCCCGAGGCCCACCTGATGTTTTGTAGACTAACCTCTGCCTATAACAGATGCATTTCGTTAACGACAAATTGCACTGCGTCCGTCACACTGAGACGTACAGTTTTCAAGTCTCATGTTTCTGTAATTTAACTGGCTCTCAAGGACTGCTGCCGGAACACATTGTTAGGTGCTTGGCGACAGATTTTCTACTTGAGGGTGGTAGCTAGCCAGGCGGGAATTCTCATAATGCCCTTCCACCATGCGGTGAAGCTCAGGCCCGCGGCGGGATTCGAATCATGGACCTGCTGCACGGCAGTCCATAGCCAATGCCACTGATCCATCATTGTTTCTCGTATTCCGCAGTTATTTTTTTCCCCCAAATTTCCCCCAAATGATCTCCCTAGCCAGTCACACTGTGACTCGTTGGGATTTTTCCATTGAGTCACACTGTTACTTAATGAAACTTATTTTTAAAGTCATCTCATCACAACATTACTCGAAACTTTTTTAAAAGTCGTCCCATCTTATTCCTTCCTATATAGCTATTCCAATCTTCGCCTAGGACAATCGATATCACTCTTCTCAACAGAAACCTTATTGTCTAACGCCCAAAATTAATAATCGATCTCAATCTGTTTTTAGCTATCTAAGATAGAATAAGCAATCCATTTTAAGGTTTTACCGTGCCAATAAGTTATCCAGAGATTGAAATTTCTATCTGTGGAAGCAATCTATCTCTGGTAGGTTGGTTTACAGAAAAAAGATTGACCTCTGTATGTAAATGTCACTTTGTGCGTGTCAATAATCTATCTATAGTACCACCAACTTAACTGTGCAGTTGGCGAGGGCGCTGCTGATCAAGGAAATCAAATACAAACTGTGACAATTTGAAGGAATGTTGTAGTTCTTTTTTCTGCCACCTGAACAGATAAGTTGGTGGGTCTGTATGGATTTTGGATCGGATTTGGACAGAAATATTACTTGCTCAGTGGCTCAGATGGTATGATTTATGAATGGCAATAACGGACGGGTGACCGGGAGACTGACACATTTTTGCATTACGTTCCATTCTACTCTATCATTTCCATTCTACTATGAGTATCTTGAGTGTAGCATCGTGAATATATTTTTCACTTTTGTGTAAATATATTAAGATATTAGTCCAATATTTTATAAAAATACACTAAAGTAATAATGTACTGCTGATTATTTCAACAAAAGAGATTGAATAATACCTAAAAGTATCATAAATCAAACTGTAGCTTTATTCTCTATGCATAGAACGGAATGGTTGAGAAGGAAGAGATAGCAGGATGGATTGCCGCCGATCTCGTCACAAAAAAGATTGGGTCTGTTAAGTTTTGTTATTGGCATGGAGATTACAGATCGATCTGTGGATATGGTCTGATCTCGGATCGTTTTCAATCTTGGATTACAGATACGATATTAATTTCGGGCGTAATTCGAATTCGGTACTTATAATTATCTTCATTTGAAATTAGAACTTCATAATGGCCTTCGTATTCAAAGAAAAATGTCAAAATTATGCCAAACTATCCCTTAAGGAGGGAGGATGTTTTCAGTAGTGGACAATCCGGCTGACACATTACAGTTCTGTAAATAATCTATACGTTTGGCTGCAGTTCTTTAGCAGGTGCTACTGCCCACCTTTCGGTATTTTATCCTTAGTTGCCTCTTACGACCCCCACGATTAACGATGATATCTTAAAATGTATAACACTGCTTTAGCCGAAGTGCTTTATCTCTGCCATGTTGGTCAACCTTATTTGAACTGTCAGTGTACCAACCGCTCAAATTCCAGTGTTGCGAGCTCAGTAGGCTACCTACTAGGGCCGTATTCCATTTGAGTTATTTTCGATAGTTTTGACCACATTTTGCATCTATGGATCCACATTTAATATGAACCATAGACACAAAATGTGATCAAAATTATCGAAAATAACGAATGTAGCGTCAAATCGCACTCTCTAAAATGTAACTCAACGCTACTTTTTTTAATAGTACCACCAACTTAACTGTGCAGTTTTCGAGTGCGCTACTGGTCATGGAAATCAACTACAGACTGTCACAATTTGAGGGAAAGTTTTAGTTCTTTTTTCTGCCACCTGAACAGATAAGTTGGTGGGTCTGTATATTGTTATGTTTGCAATAAAGCCTGCTATGCGGATTACATTACAAAATTGCAAATAAACGATAAAACATTTTTATTTGAGTTATGACGTCATGCCATGTTAGCTCAATTGGTTAGAGCATACCCCGGCTAAAGGGGTGGATGGACGCGGGTTTGAATCCCACACTTGACTTAAATTTTTTCAAGGCTACTTGTTTGATGTATGAACGTTGCGAAGAATCCGATGTGATGCAGTGTGCTACCATATTTGTTGTAAGTATTTACCAAAAATCGTTATGTTTTCATACAGTTCGGGACCCTTCGCGCGAAAGTGACTTAGCACTTGGCCTGTTTTTATTGTTGTTTCACTTTGTACCATAATCAAATCACATTTGACATTTGTATGTATATTATAGAGCAAAAACAAAGAAACAAACACGTTAAGGTATTTTTTTTTATTTTGTTACTTTTGTTATCCCCTATTATTTGACATTTTTTGTTTTTTATTATAATTTGTTTGTAACATACATTATGTGAAAAAAATATCAGGTACTTGACCTATTGTGGGTAAAGGGCAGATGGACATAAGGACCGTGTAGGATTATAGTAGGGTTTAATTTTCTCGCACGGAACCCTTAAAGTGAGATTTCGTATATTTATCAAGTCACTCCGAATTTAACGAAAAAACTAGAGTATGGTAGTAAGTACTTATAAAAAAAATCTGCCTCAAATACAAGTTTTTGGCAGGTTTTTAAGCATGAGTTTTGTTACCTCCCCAGTGCAGTGATATTCTGCCTGAGAGCAGTACTGTGCTTATGTTTGGAATGGCACTGCACTGTACCAATTGACATTACATGAACGAGACAATCCAGTGAATATCTACAAGAATAGCTAATGTATCGGTGTGACGAGCGCAGTGGAATGTTTCACAGAACGGTAACACTGCATCTGTAATGGGCATCGTTAAGCTCGAGCCGGCGCAGCAGTGGCATGGAACCATGGACCTGTGGCACGGCAGTCCATAGCTATTACAGCTCGCATATTAGTGCTTCAAAATATGTCTCTCATGTCTCATATCATATCGTATATCGCAAAAATGGGCTAGATATCGTTTATTTATATTTATTTACATTTATTCATTATTAATTAAAACGGTTTGAAGACCTTACATTAATTAATTACACATTTAGATAACCATTATAGAAATATTCTTTAAAATTTCACAAATAATAAATCATTTACAACTTGAAGCAATGATGGCCGAACGAAGCTATTACAGCTATGGACTGCCGTGCCGCAGTACCCTGGTCGATCCCCACCGCCGGCTTGAGCTTCACCGCATATTGGAAGGGCATTTTGCGATTGCCCGCCTGGCTTGCTACCACCCTCAAGTAGAAAGTCTGTCGCCAAGCACCGAAAGGTGGGTTCCGGCAGTAGTCCTTGAGAGCCAGTGAAATTACAGGCACAATGAGACTTAACAACTATGTCTCAATGTGACGGGCGCAGTGCAATTCGAGACTTGTGATGAATTGCAACTGTTATAGGCAGAGGTTACTCCACTTAACATCAGGTGGGCCTCGGGCTTGTTCCATCACAATAACATAAAAAAATAAATTAAAAAAAAAACAACATCATAATTGTGATTTGTCGCTAGAACAATACAAATAAAGGGTATAGTGCGTTACTGCCATACCTTAAACGTAAGTGCAATATATTCGTAGTGAGCATCATACATACAGCAGTAAGGTCAGCCCTAACTCACTCCGCACTTTACAAAGCTACAGGAGTCCGTCCGGACGGGATTATTGTACGGTGCGTGCCGCGTCAGAACAGATCAGAGCTATGCGTGGTTATGTGATAAAAAGAGACGCCTTGTAGGTGAATATAAATATTAGGTACTCCGTGCTTTGTAAGCTGAAGTGAACTTTATTTCTTCGTAGCTGGAGTTGATTATTTATTGGAATGTATATGCGGAGTTATTCTTCTGACTGTTCTTATTCTGTGATTAGATCCAATTTTTTTTAATGTCTCCTATTTTATGCCCAATTTTGTTCAGAGTCCAAATTTGTTTCGCTACTTTTATATTATGAGTTATATTTTTATGTTACTTTTATTTGACTTTTCTTATTTTGTTATTTTTATTTTATTATGTCAGAAAGAAGCAAAAAGGCGGAGGCTAGAAGAAGAAAAACAGAACAAGGCTGAGATTCGAGAAATCAAGAAAACTTTAAAACCCGCAGAGTGTCTAAAGGTGACGCATTTTTCACCTTAAACTTAAGAGACCGATATTTGGGTACTTATCTCTTATTATTGCAGCTTTCGAACGCCTAATCCATTTATATACTTGTATTTTAATACTTACCCTTTAATTATTGTTATACCACAATTTACAATGTGATGCGTGTTTTTTTAAATACTTTATACGTTAGCCTCTGACCACTATCTCACCTGATGGTAAGGGATGATGTGGTTGAACGTATTGTTCAGGCTAACCTAGAATTACTGGCTAACAGGGACAAGTGCCGGATGACACCGTTAGGTGCTTGGCGACAGATTTTCTACTTGAAGGTTGTAGCTAGACAGGAGTGTAAATTCCCTACTATGCTTCTCCTTGAGTTTACATGTAAACTATCTTCATTACCATTCTGATTAGAAAACAATGTTGCCGGTGTCGAACTCAAGACCTCTAGCGTCTAAAGTGACCAAAGTCAAAATCATTTATTCAATTTAGGTGTCTACGAGGCTCTTATGAAGGTCAATTAAATTTTTTAATATTGTACTATTATATATACATTGTTCAGCAATAGAAATTGTATAGAGCCACTGCGAGAAGAACGTGCAAGAAACTCGGGGTCATTCTTTTAATCGTCTTTTAACAATGTGTTACATACTTACTATATAATAAAGACAATATTTGTTTAAATTACGTAGGGGACAGGCGATAGCTAGGCAGAGGCGGAATTGTCCAGGCATTACCTGTAACTTACCTGTAACCATAACTATGACTGCTTCGTTGCATGTCACCAACATAGTCCATAGTTGTTTTTTTGCTTTTTCAGAAAATAAGTATCGAAATGTCCCCGGAGCTGGCGTCTAAACAGTTCATGTCGGATGTGAAGAGTCAAGCGGCCGCCGCCGGAGTGAAGGTCGAGGAGACCACAGACCTGTGCGACCCGGGGATGCTCGTCTGGACTTACTCCTCCAAGCAAAAATTAGTCAAAGAGGCGGAACATGTAAAGTATCGTTTATATCACTCCCTGATATTATAATTAGATTCTTCTCTTCATGATGGATTTTGAAGCGCTCGTAGCGAAGTTTGCTTAGCTGTTCTGAACCGATCAGCAAAGTTAAGCAACGTCGCGCGAGGTCATGAGTTGGACGGGCACGTTGAGCCGTCGGTCCCGGTTGTTGTCTTAGGATAGCAGTCGTTATAGCATGCTGGTAGGGCATTTTGCGAATGCCCGCCTGGCTAGCTACCACCCTCAAGTAGAAAATCTGTCGCCAAGCACCTAAATGTGTGTTCCGGCAGCTGTCCTTGTTAACCAGTACCTATAGATTAGCCTGAACAACATCTTCGACCGCATCATCACTTACCATCAGGTGAGATAGCGGTCAAAGGCTTACCTATCAGAATAAAAAAAATGGCTTATGGAAGATGTGATATTAGATAGACGAGACTACTGACTCCAGACCCTAGGGTGTTCCTGTGGACGAACTCCTTTCAGCAAATTTTGGTCAACGAAGCCGGACATGAATCTCATTAACACATATAGCAGCACATTTTTTGTCCTGGCCTTGTTTTTTTAGGCATCCTGGCGAAATCGGAGGTTGCCGGTTCGATTCCCGTCTAGTAAAAGAAATGTCGTGTTCCAATAATTTGTAATTGTTATTTTCGCTAAGCACGCGATAAGGTTTGTTTATATTTAGAATTATATTTAGAAATATATAATGTATCGTTTTATGTTATTGCTAAATGTTTCAATTTCCAGGTCAACACAAGAACGGTTCCATATCCTATCGTTAGATGTCATTAAATATAATAATTTCATAATAAGCGCACGGTCGAGACTGATGTCTCGTCTCGATCGTGCGCTCGAAGAGTCAAGACCTCCTGAGAATGCTTCGTTTAGTAGCGAAATGCGTCGAATACTCTTCCGGTTTGGCTGCGTGGCGTTTGTGACGTCACGTCGGCTTAACATGAAATTAGGCGGAATCTAGTGATAACTAGATATATATAATTTTTATAAAGATTTTTTAAGTGTTATCACTACTTTATTATTGTTAAAATGTTCTTAATATTGTTAAAAATGTTATGTTAAATGGTAATGAATGCTACCGTATGCCGCGAAGACCAAACGTGCACTGAACTCTAAATTCTAACTCTCGTTGGTTTGAGTAATTAGGTGTTTGCGACACACGGCGGATTGTGCCATGTCAGGAAAATGTTTGGTATTATACCAAACAATATGAGTAGGTAGTTAAAGACATACCAATGTTAATTTATAATATGTAATTATGTTTCAGGTAAGATTAGGTTCAAAGAAGCAATGCGACCAGTTGTTCTACATAAAGACAGTGGAGGAGATATTGCCGCTGCTGCGTGAGGAGCGCGTGGTGCAGCACATGGCGTACCAGCGCGAGCTGTTCGGCGGCGGGAGGGTCACGCTCGTTGTCTACGGGGACTTATACAAGGGGAAGTCAGTACACACACATTATTGTAAAGATACATTTCTGAAGCGCTCGTAACGAAGTTTACTTAGCTGTTCTTAACCGATTAGCAAAGTTAAGCAACGCACAAAACACCAATGTATATCGTCACTAATAAATAGCAGTCCGCTGCTCTAATCCACCAGGTCGGCGCGACCTCCGTTTGACTCCGACACACGTCCCAACGTGAATAGCCTTCCGGTCGAAGTAACTTCAAAACCCAAACAATGCGTCGGCGTCGGCGCACGCACACATTTACAAAATCCATCGCAGATAACACGGACAAGATTCGCGTCCGCGCGCGTTCAGAAACAGACTGCATTGTTTACCTTTGTTTACCGAACATCGCCCGCGGTCATGAGTTGGATGGGTGACCGCTAGTCACATTTCTACTGAGCGTGCACGTGCTTCGGAGGGCACGCTAAGCCGTCGGTCCCGGTTGTTGTCTAAGGATGGCAGTCGTTATAGCATGGTGGTAGGGCATTTTGCGAATGCCCGCCTGGCTAGCTACCACCCTCAAGTATAAAATCTGTCGCCGAGCACCTAACGGTGTGTTCCGGCAGCTGTCCTTGAGAGCCAGTACTTCTAGGTTAGTCTGAACAACATCTTCGACCACATCATCACCTACCATCAGGTGAGATAGTGGTCAAAGGCTAACGTATCAGGAAATAAAAAAAAATTTGAAGCAATGATGGCCGAACGGTAATAGCTATGGACTGCCGTGCTGCAGGTCCATGACGATATTTCCTATTTCCGATTATCCCGATCATCCCATTACGAGAGGGAAAATTTATTAAATTAGTAATTTTGTAATGTAATCCGCAGAGCATGCGTTATTGCAAAAATAAAAATACTAAAATTATAGGGTTGCGTCATTGTTAGACAAGGTTAAAGCTAAATGCAAAATTAGTCTTGGTTTGTAATACAACGTAAGTTGAACTATAGGTGTCGCTGCATCCACATTCAATAGTTGAAGAACGAGAGGAAACGTCTCCGTTACAGCTAAGCCAATGCTTTCGATTGTCTGTCCGGCTGTTCTCGTCTACAGGTCGCATTTCTCTACCGATTATCGTGAAATTTTGTGAACAGGTTCGATGATTATATATATTTTTTTTATGTCTGATAGGTTAGCCTAGGACCACTATCTCACCTGATGGTAAGTGATGATATGGTCGAAGATGTTGTTCAGGCTAACCTAGAAGTACTGGCTCTCAAATACAGCTGCCGGAACACACTTAGGTGCTTGGCGACAGATTTTCTTTTCTACTTGAGGATGGTAGCTAGCCAGGGCATTCCCAAAATGCCATACCACCATGCTATAACGACTGCCATCATAAGACAACAACCGGGACCGACGGCTTAACGTGCCCTCCGAAGCACGTGCACGCTCAGTAGTAATGTCACTAGCGGTCACCCATCCAACTCATGACCGCGTTGGATGACGTTGCTTAACTTTGCTGATCGGTTAAGAACAGCTAAGTAAACTTCGCTACGAGCGCTTCAAAATGTTTTTTTTGTCGATTTTGCTTTTGAATATATAAGTTAACGATTGTGGAGAAGTCGATATTGTAAAACGTATAATAAACATAAGAGTCTCGTGATTTTCAGATCACATAACTAATAATCTCTATTCTCTAATCTAGTAATTATCTTGTTTGTTCACAGTGCGTTGGTCCGCGATGGAAAATCATCTGATTTGACCAAACAAAAGTTAAGCAAAATGATTGGAAATATACAAATAGGTAAATATTGTTGTTGCATATATTACTAGCTTATAGGTATAATATAAGGATCTATCCTGGGGGCCAACTTCCATCTTTGACTTAACACATTGTTGTCTTGTTTGCAGCACACAATATAATGTCGTAAAACTATGGTAATACCTTTCCATAAATCATTGTAGTCCGGAACAGTGCGAGCGGGATAGCGCTATATTATAAACATCTTGTATCTCGCTTGCACATCCGTGATACATATTTCATTCGTTATTTAAGTTGGATCAAACCAATATTGGTTGACGCGATTGTGGGTCGGTGATAGTTTGGACTGCGAATGATTATTTTAAGCATTAAACAAAACGCTCCCTTTTTATGATGGTTTCGTAAAAGGTGAGAGTTGGCCCCCTGGTAGCGGTCCGTTCTACGTTGGTTTTAGTTAAATAGGTTCAATAGTGTCAAAGTTATTCACATTTAATTGCTTTTTTATTCAAAATTTCGTGGTTTATGATTATATTATCTTCATTTAAAAAAAATAACTATAGTCCGCGCATCAGTACATTAGTCAGTTTTAACAACGGTGGAATACCGACGCTTTCTAACTTTAAATATCTTTGCCACGCTAACGGATAGAAAGCACTTTTCCGCGCAGATTTCCAATGATAAACAATAAACATAGCCTATCTGAGCTTGTGAGGTGAAAAAATTGCATGGTGGTAGGGCATTTGCGAATGCCCGCCTGGCTAGCTACCACCCTCAAGTAGAAAATCTGTCGCCAAGCACCTAACGGTGTGTTCCGGCAGCTATCCTTGAGAGCCAGTACTTCTAGGTTAGCCTGAACAACACCTACGACCACATCATCACTTACCATCAGGTTAGATAGTGGTCAAAGGCTAACCTATCAGGCATTAAAAAAAAAATTGTTGCAGCCCGAGTCGTAGGCGAGGCGCTTAAATCAGCCGAGTGTATAATGAACTGAATGAGCAAGTTAGCTCACTTGTATCATAATCTACTAATGTGTAATGTTGTGTATATTGTGTATAATGTGTAATGTAGTATATATTGTGTAATGTTGTGTTATCAGAGTTGATGGTGCAGCACCGCATCGGGACGTACCTAGTGGAGTCGGCCGCCGAGCTCGCGGACCTCGTGCTCAACTACACCAGGGCCCTCGCCGAGGTGCCGCACAAGTATGTACCCTACCCTACCCCACCCTACCCTACCCTACCCTACCCTACCCTACCTCTATCTTATACACGGATACTGGAAACATCATAACAACCTCTTAGAGTTCACTTTTTGTATTAATTTTTTTATGCATGGTAGGTTAGCCTTTGACCACTATCTCACCTGATGGTAAGTGATGATGTGGTCAAAGATGTTGTTCAGGCTAACCTAGAAGTACTGGCTCTCAAGGACAGCTGCCGGAACACACCGTTAGGTGTTTGGCGACAGATTTTCTACTTGCGGGTGGTAGCTAGCCAGGCGGGCATTCGCAAAATGCCCTACCACCATGCTATAACGACTGCCATCCTAAGACAACAACCGGAACCGACGGCTTAACGTGCCCTCCGAAGCACGGAAACGCTCAATAGTAATGTCACTAGCGGTCAGCCATCCAACTCATGACCGCGGGCGACGTTGTTTAACTTTGCTGATCGGTTGAGAACAGCTAAGTAAACTGCGCTACGAGCGCTTCAAAACTCCTGGTAGTCCTTACAAAAATTTTTTTAGTAGAATGTTTTTATGTGTTTGTACGGAATAAACACGAAGACCACCTGATGTTAAGTCTCTTGTGACTGGAATTTATTGTTTCATATCTTTTATTACTTAGCTCGATGTAAATACTAATTCAAAACTCTATTGAAAGGGAGCGCGGCGCGGTCCAGTGTTGCCGCGGCGGACGCTCTTAGCTCGGAGTAGGCATCGTCTTTTATAATTTTTCCAATAACCCTGTATATAAATTCATTTATGAATATATTTATACATAATGAATAGATTCAGGCGTTACTTTGCGGAAATCCATATTTAATAAAAACAAATATTTTTAAAATATTTTACGAAAACATCAAATTAATATTTTAATAAAACACTTAAAAAATATAAAAATATATCTAGTGACAATTCCGCCTAATTTTCCTGCTAAGCCTACGATCGAGAATAGTTCTCGATGGTGCGCTCGAAGAGTCAAGACCTCCTGAGGATGCTTCGTGTAGAAGCGAACCGCGTCGAAAATTCTTCCGGTTTGGCTGCGTGCCGTTTGTGACGTCACGTCGGCTTAGCAGGAAAATTAGGTGGAATTGTCACTAGATATATTTTTATATTTTTTTAAGTGTTTTATTAAAATATTAATTTGATGATTTCGTAAAATATTTTAAAAATATTTGTTATTATTTATACATACATAGACAATTGATATATTAACATTACTACAATAAGTTACTTAGAGTCAACTTTGAAATTTTATTCAATCGAGTTAATTTTATGAAAACTATTTTTAATATTGTTAGGTTTGCAATAACGCCTGCTATGCGGATTACATTACTAAATCACAAATATACGATAGGAAAAATTTAAGTCATGTGCGGGATTCGAACCCGCGTCCATCCACCCCTTGAGCCGGGGTATGCTCTAACCAATTGAGCTAACATGACATGACGTCATAACTCAAATCTTTCCTATCGTTCTTTATCCATCGTATTGGGATGCCAAAGTAAATCTCTTAGGTGAGAGTCCGTCTTGGAAGGTATCATTCAATTCAAATTGTTTATTGACATAAAAACGAATTACACATTTACATAATTATATGTCACAAAAACAATTTTTATATTAAATTTCGAATTGCACGAAAATATTAAATTACAAATACAATAATCAATCCATTCATACAATTTCAAAAAATATTATCTCTAAATAAAAATAATAAGTCACAAATCAATTAAAATATCATCTAAGTCAATTGAGTTATCAAGTTCCTCGCACCTGTCCCATTGATAATTTAAACTTTCACAATATGTCAAAAATTGTTCGACAGTTATTTTCCAGTAGTCAAATAAAATATCAAAATCAGTGTTAGCGGAAAGAAGCGCATTGAACTGTGTGGGTACGAACCAAAGGTGACATAGATCATGCGGTAGTATCATTATTGCAGTGTAAGATATTCTGCCTCTTAATTAATTAATTAAATTGTCCGTATCGTCACATAATCATGTACGAGGCAGGTTTTACACACACACACTCTCACACCAACGAGGCACACCATTTCCAATGATGCAGTCGTTTCACACGCCGTTACACACATCAATGAAGCAGCCTTTAGGTACACACATACCTATGAGGCAGTGTTTATACACACTCTCACACCAACATGGCAGTCTTTACACACACTCCAACCTTCTCCAATGATGCAGATTCTTTACACCCGCCATCACAAACGACGAAGCAGTTTTACACACACACACACACACACACTCAACACACGAGGCCGTCTATAGCCGGTGCCACGTGGATTTTATTCCGTAAGCAAGATATGAATAAACAAAACTTATTTCTCAATTAGCTTTACACATGTTTATGTAGATTTGACCGTGTGTATTATATCTGATCTATAATGATACCCATGATAATGTTTATCGTGTATTTTTTTTACAGGAAAGTCAGACGTGAAATCGACGAGCAGGCGGCGTTTTACATGCGCGGCAACAACAAGAACTGCGTCACTGTCGATAAAAATGGTAATTATTGTTCATTACTGCTTCATTCATTCAATCCCTCGTGGGGTGCCGGGTTAGAATTGCACCTCCCCATAACATCCCGTGGGTGTCGTAAGAGGCGTCTGAGGGAAAACACTGGAAGGTGAGCAGCAGTGCCTTCTAAAGCACTGCCATCTTATACTGCGATCCCCAAGACGCCTACCAAGCGTTGGGATTATGGCAAACAGCGCCTAAATAGGGGGCTAAATAGGCTGTGTTCAGCAGTGGACGATCCGGCTGATACAGTACTATTTCATTGTGTCGGTGTGTTCCGGCAGCTGTCCTTGAGAGCCAGTTCCTATTTGCCACCTTCGAACGCATCATCACCTATCATCAGGCAAGATTGGGCTCAAAGGATAGCATAACAGCAGTGAAAATAAAACTGTTATATCTCAATTTTACATATTCCTTTAAAAGAAGAATGGACAGACAACTTATGCTTAGTAGCGGTAGTCAAACCCTAGTCCCTAGGCCTAGCGTCATGTTGTGACGTTAAAACTAGAACTTGGTACGGTGTGCAAAAAAAGAAATGATAAAACATGTATAAATTAATAAAGAAAATAAAAAACCCGACTGCAAATAATTTATTTTCGTTAAGTGTTTTATCGATCAATTGAAATCAAAAGTGCCAGTTAATATATTTATGGAATATTTTTTACTTTTTTATTTTATTTTATGTGGGCAGTCGTGTAAAAAAACAAGTATAGTCATAGGTAGGTGAACGAAGTTGTAGGTGACTGTAGGTACAGTAAACACAGAAATAATTTGAACACTTAATTTGAATCGCTTAGCTCTTCGATGCCGCATGTCCTGATGGCCCACTGAGTCAGACTCATCGTTGTCATCGTAACGGGTAACAAAAACAAATATAACAATCACCAAAAACATATTAAACAGCCAACAACAAATTAACAGTAAAAAAAAAAATAAATGAGAAGATCAATAAACACTCGGAAACGTGTCGCGTAGTAGTACACTGTCGGAGAAATAAGTCCCTGACGCCCGCGTTCTCATCAAACCAAGATGGCGTCTGTGCTGTGAACCTTAAAAATAGGAATTTATTATAATTAACAATTTCGGTTCACTCATTTAAAATTACGTATAAATATATGGCACTGCTCTATTTTTAAGTTTGTTCTGCTGATCGTACGTATTAGAGTGAATATGAGTGAAGTTAGCCGAGAGCCCGTCCTATTCTTATTTTAATCGCATTGTATTTATGTCTGATATGTGTGGATAAGACAGTTAACATACGTAGTTACTGCTCGCCTAGTTTATTTCGCGTACTTCCACAGTATTATGTCGTATGGCGTATTGCTGTGGGGAACTGCTGCTGAGATAGAGACAATCTTTATCATACAAAAGCGTGCAATTCGAGCCATATATAAAATGGGTCCTAGGGAATCTGTGAGGGATCTTTTTAAAGAAATTGATATATTAACTTTAACAAGTCTGTTATTTGAAAATATTATGTATGTTCGTAAAAATTTGAGTAAATTTAAATTAAACAGTCACGATTACAATGCTAGGAATAAAGATAAAGTAGCGGTGCCAGGTTTTAGATTAGCAAAGACAAATAAAAGGTCCTTCTTAGGTAATTGTGTGCGGTTTTATAATAAAGTTCCTAAACATATTACAACGCTCACAGAAGGGAAATTCAAGTTGCATGTGAAAAACATATTGATTAAAAAATCCTACTACACAGTTTCTGATTACATAAACGACAAAAATGCCTGGACAATTCCGCCTCCGCCAAGCTATTGCCTGTCACCTACATAATTTAAACAAATATTGTAATAACTCTATTATATAGTATGTATGTAACACATTGTTAAAAGATGTTTAAAAGAATGGCCCCGAGTTTCTTGCCCGTTCTTCTCGCAGTGGCTCTATACAATTTATTTGCTGAACGTGGCAGTACAATGTAGAATATTTCAATACTAAAATTTGTAATTGACCTTCATAAGATCGTCGTAGACGCCTAAATTGAATAAATGATTTTGACTTTGACTTTGTCCCTACAGCAGGTACATGCTCAGCCAACTGATCACGATAACTCAGTTGGCAAAGCATGTCCCTGCTCTAAGGACGAATGGCCGCAAGTTCGAATCCCGCTCATAGTTAAAAAAAATGTTTTCGTTGTATTTTTGTAAGTGCATAGATTAAGGACAAAAACACATCTGTAAAAATAAACTACTGGCCAGTGGCCATCCATTATGCTACGACCACACGAATCAATTTGCTAATTAGTTTTTTGAGCTTGCGAATATTATTATTATTATTTTTTTATTTTTTTTATGTTATTGTGACGGAACAAGCCCGAGGCCCACCTGATGTTAAGTGGACTAACCTCTGCCTATAACAGACGCATTTCGTCAACGACGAATTGCACTGTGCCCGTCACACTGAGACGTCCAGTTGTTAGGTCTCATTAGTCTGTAATTTTTCTGGCTCTCAAGGACTGCTGCCGGAACACAGCGTTAGGTGCTTGGCGACAGATTTTCTACTTGAGGGTGGTCGCTAGCCAGGCGGGCATTCGCAAAATGCCCTTCCACCATGCGGTGAAGCTCAAGCTCTGGGCGGGATTCGAACTATGGACCTGCTGCGCGGCAGTCCATAGCCAATGCCACTGAGCCATCACTGCTTCAACAGAGAGATAGCTTGGCAGCCGATGAAGGAGCCTGAAATTTTTTTAACGCTTGTGACTTACTTACGCTTAAGTCATCAAAACGTTTAAAACTAACTGTCTTATTCATAATCGTCCCATAACTTTATTAAAGGTTTATCAAACGTCATTAGTACTGCGCAAAGGAAAACTCTTTTGCGCAGTACTAATGACGTATGATAAACCTAGTATAAAGTTATAGAGAGATTATGAATAAGGGGGTAAATATTTAACAAAAACTTAAGAACATATATAAAATAAAAACTAGTGGCGTCTATGACGTCACGTCGACTTAGCTGTAAAGTGAAGTAGAATTGTCTCTACATATATTTTTTTATACATTTATTTACTGATATCTTCTATATTTTCATATATTACGCAAATTTAGGTCTTAATTTCTTACTAACAGTAAAGACAAAATTTGTTTTTTGTCTCCAGGTAACGGTTTGAGCCGGCTGTGGGAGCAGATGCTGGCCGTGCTGCCGATGTCCAGCCTCGAGGTGGCGCGCTCCTTGGGGACCGAATACAAGACTCCGCGCGCGTTGGCACAGGTACCTACTATACTGTACAGTACATTACATATCACAAGTATATAATCTATACAATCATATCAGACGCCGCGACAAAGCATGATGTTTCATCAATTTATTGTCGATGTCTGAAAGTCCACAACCTTGCGATTTTCACGGCATTTCCTACCTTGCACTGCTACAATATGGAACCAGGTGCCTGGTGAAGTATTTCCGATCAGATACGACTTAGGGGCCTTCAAGAAGAGAGCATGTTCCCTCTCAAAGGCCGGCAACGCATCCTCGAGACCTTTGGTGTTGCGGATGTTCGTGGGCGACAGTGATCACTTACTACCAGGTGAGCCGCCTGCTCCTATCTCATAAAAAACATTCCATCAACAGGTATATCGTGCACTGTCAACAAATTCCTACCCTATTAGGAGAGGGATCGCAGAGTAAAATATCAGTTCTTCAAGGTGCTGCACCTTCTGGTATTTTTCCCTTCGTCGCATCTTACGACCGGACCCCGACGAAGGAAGATATCGGGGCCCGGCGGGAAAAATAAATATAATTATTCTTATACTAGTTTTTCGACCGCAGCTACATACACCCGCGTTTGTTTCGGTTATCGCGCAAAACCATTAACCTCTTTTTGCGCAGTTGGATAAAAAGTATCATGTGTCCTTTCCCGGGTCTCAAACTATTTCCATACCAAATTTCCTACAAATCGGTCCAGTCATTTTTAGGTTTATATGTGTCATACAAAAATACAAATCTTTCCTCTTTATCATATGAGTGTAAATGTAGATTTGTAAACCATCTTACTAATATCATAAATGCGAAAGTTTGTAAGTATGGATGTGTGGATGTAACCTGTTAACACCTTCGACCACATCACTTACCATCAGGTGAGATAGTGGTCAAAGGCTTACCTATCAGCAATAAAAATATAAAATGATGTTGCAGGAATTGGAATCTCCAGAGGGAGTGGATAAGATTGCGGAGATCGCGATCGCACGCACTAACGTGCCGGGGGCCAAGTCGCGGAGGTTGGGTAAAGAATTTGCAAGAAAACTGCATATCTTATTTACAGCTGAAGACGGAAATACACTGGTAGAGTAATTTTTAAACCATCAAACACAATTATTGTATGTTTTGAAGGTATTATGTGAAATTAGACTTGTCTCTGTGTTAGATAAGCGAAATGTCAACGCGGGCGTCCCGAGCTCTCCTTGATAAAGACCACCGAATGTGGTTGAAATGTGGCTATCTGACTTATTCACGTGAGTTATTCCGTATTATTTACTAAAATCTGTGTTAAATGTTAAAAGTGTAACATTTAAATACATGTTACACCATTGTCAGATGATAATGGTTATGCGAGACCTGAGGTTATAGTACCACCAACTTAACTGTGCAGTTTTCGAGGGCGCTACTGGTCAAGGAAATCAACTACAAACGGTCACAAGTTGAGGGAAAGTTTTAGTTCATTTTTCTGCCACCTGAACAGATAAGTTGGTGGGACTGTAGCCCCTAATGTTTTTTTCTGTACAGAAGAAAAAAATGTGTTCCAATAATTTGTTAATGTATTTTTTTATATATCCTGTACCTTCTACTAAAATGGTAGGTAGTGTTTACAAAGAGAAAATGATTGTTAAAAAAGAACAGTATCATAATAATAATATAGAAAGGTGTCACAACTAACAATGAAGTCTTATATAAATGATTGTCTCATCCCATAATGTCCACTTCCCAAATTGTCCACGTCCCTGAATGACTAATTCCAAAATGTCCACTTCCTTTAATTATCGCTTCCAAATAATGTCTTGATGGATTGGATGGAGGGGACAAGAGTTTATTTCCTTTTGTTCCCTACAAAAACTATGGGGGGCGAGCAGAACTTTAATTTCCTATACATCATGACAGTTACTTAGGTACTGGCTGTTCCGGTAGCTCCTAAACATTTAGAACGAAAAGTTTATTTTGCTCTATCCCAAATGAAACTGTTTCTAAGAGTGTGATTGTTTTTGGTATTCTTAGCAAAATTAGCAGCCAAGTGGTACCCCCTTACTCCCCCTTAGAAATAAAACAACGTATTTATAATTAGTAAGTAAATAATCATGTCTATGCTTAAGTTATAAATGATCTCATTATGTGTATACGAGTATGTTATTGTATTGTATTTTAATGATGTCTAGAAATAAAGACGTAAGTACTAATTTTTGTGTACATTCTTTGTACTCCCAAAAAAAAAAAACTGTACGGGCGAAAAACAACTGAAAAGCAGCATTAAGGTGGGTTTCAACAAGTCACAAAACGAATCACATTTTGTGAGTGCGATTCTTTCATTAAAAAGGTGGGGACGCGTTTCGAGTGTTTTGTAAATTCTTGCAGTACACCTCGCACAATTATCACCCATATTATGGAAAAATTAGAAACATTGTTTAGTGTAGTTGCTTTTTGACACCAGCCACAGATTGTCACAGATTGGTAAATAGTAGTTATAAGAAAGCACGTCGCTGCAAACCGAGGTAGACGTTACCTGACATCGGGTAAACGAGACGGGCTACTGTATTCTATAATTCATACCGCAGCAACTGACAACCAATAAGTAAACTACGGAACTCGTATGTGCGTGAGTGAATTGTATTATTCTCGTTACCGCCCCGTTTACGTGCATCGGGCGACAGCAAATATGGTAAATATACAAAACTGCGCTGCATGTACAAAAACAATTAGATCAAGCGGTTATACACCATATTTTTTTTGGTATACTGGTGTGTACATGTTGTAACGGAACAAGCCTAACGCCCACCTGATGTAAAGTGGACTAACAGACTCATTTCGCTAACGACAAATTGCACTGTGCCCGTCACACTGAGACGTACACTTGTTAGGTCTCATGTGCCTGTAATTTAATTTTACTGGCTCTCAAGGACTGCTGCTGGAACACACTGTTAGGTACATAGCGACAGATTTTCTACTTGAGGGTGGTCGCTAGCCAGGTGGGCATTCGTAAAATGCCCTTCCACCATGCGGTAAAGCTACAAGCCCGCGGGGGGAATCAAACCATGGACCTGCTGCACCGCAGTCCATAGCCAATGCCACTGAGCCATCACTGCTTCGAAATAGCAACAGCATTAAATGGAATACTTTCACATGATGTATGTCAATATTTCCGACCGCAAGTTAACTGAGGAGTCTCGAGCAAGATGGATATGCCCTATGTGTCAGACTAAAGAACCAAAACGCAACCTTACGAGATATAACCACGATATAAACAACGGGTAGTTGGAAGCTGTCCAAGCGGTGGGGTCTCTGTTCTTTAAGACCCCTTGTCGAAAGAAAACATCAAGTTGATGGAAGACCGGGATGAGATGAGACTCTTCAATCTTTAGCTGATATCACGTATATACGTAGTATTATTATATGTTCTATGCTGATATGTCAAACTACGGCAAGCACAGCGAAGGCACTGCGACACGACTTGCGCGCCTTCAATACGAAACGTAGAAAAGTCGCAATCGAGCGTAACCAAAGCTCCAAAGTGTTCGCAAAAAAATCCTCTATAGGGCAAAGTCAAATGACGCAGCTGAACATCGACGATAGCATAATCAATTTTTTTAAATCGGAGGCTCTGAGATTGCTTTAGAGGTTTCAATCACGACAGAACTTCTGAGAGCGGGTGGAAAACCGGTACTCTCAGTCCTCCAGAAGTTATCTAATTACGTTATCCTTGAAGGTAAAACGCCAGTAGCGTCAAGTTCTTAAAAAAAGACCTTGTTGAAGAACTACACGCCTATTTCTCTTTATGTTTATAAGCTGTACTCGAGAGTGACTACGGATCGTCTTGCTCGTAGCTTTGATGACTTCCAGCCTCCCGAACAAGCTGGCTTCCAAAAAGGCTTTAGCATCATAGACTACATCCATAGGTACCTATGCTCCGCCAGATTATTTACAATACAATACAAATACTCTTTATTGTATACCAAGCTAATTTACACTTTAAAGTAACTAACATAATTTTCTAAGGTAGTACAATGGGCGATCGTATCGCTGTGTAGCGATTTCTTCCAGACAACCTTTGGATGGACAGAAACAAGAGAGGAGATCGACGGTGGTGCACAATAAATATAGTTTACATGAAGAAACTGTGTAATAAAACATATACTAATAATTTCATATTATATTAGAGAAATAAAACACAAACTTAATACATACAAGCATAATAAATATATAATTAACTAATATATAGTATACATAATAAACAACTACAAAATTAATAATACAATACATATATTTATTAACATGAGATATATACAAATAAATACAGTGTTATATACTAGATAAATAGTGATTTATTACCATATTTTTGAATATTGTAATAGATTTGGCACGTCTAATGTCAAGTGGCAAACCATTCCACAGTCGTGCAGCCTGCACTGTGAACGACTTGTTGTAATACTGGGAACAATGTGGGGGCATTTTCAGTTGGAGAGTGTTACAAGAGCGAAGTGACAAGTCATGGGTAAGATGGAGAAACATAAAACGCTCTTTCAGATATGAAGGGGTATTGGGAACGAAAAGGATTCTATATAGTAGATGTAGAATATGTGCATTTCGGCGCAGACGTATGGGCAACCACTTAAGCTTTATACGAAACTCGGATATATATGGTCATACTTGCGAAGTCCAAATATGAACCGAACACAGAGATTTTGTAAGCGTTCAAGCTTATCAAGCTGCTCTTGGGTTAAATCAAGATATGATATGTCAGCGTAATCAAGTATTGGGAGTAGAAGTGATTGTGCGAACGCAATTTTAGTGGTAATAGGTAAAAAGTTGCTCAACCTTCTGAGAGAAGAAGCAGAAGCAAACATTTTGCGGCTAACTTCAGCAAGCTGTGGCACCCACGACAATTTACTATCCATGATGATACCCAAATTCTTGACATTAGCGCTGTATTCTATAACTACTCCAACGAATATAACCTGCGGGAGGCGAAACCAGTCAATTAATGATACCATTCTCGAGCTACCAATGATGATTGTTTGAGTTTTCACCGGATTGACATTGATACCATAGGATTTACTCCAGTCAGAAATTCGTCGCAAATCAGAATTGACCGTCGCAATCGCGGCTGGCAATTCACTGAGAGGAGCCTGCGTGTAGATTTGTAAATCATCTGCATAAAGATGGTAGAAAGAGGAAAGTTGCCGTGATATTGAATTTACAAATGGAGAAAAGGAGAGGTGATAGAACGCCGCCCTGAGGTACACCAGCAGTCGTATTACACCACGATGAAAAAGTATCATCAATGCGTATACGCTGCCGACGTCCATGCAGGTAACTACGAAACCAAGCAATAACCGTTGGAGATATGTTAAGAGAACGCATTATGCCTAAAAGTACTTCAAAATCTACGTTGCTGAAGGCGTTACTAAAGTCTAAAAGTGCTAAAACTGTCAGTTGCCGTTCCTTCCCTCATATCGTCAGTTATCTTGACCAGTGCTGTGGTAGTGCTGTGACCGGGGCGGAAACCAGATTGGAAAGGGTTAAGGAGATTATTTTTGTTAAGGAAAGATGCGAGTTGATGGTATACAAGGCGTTCAAGAAGTTTCGAAAGAAATGGAAGAATAGAAATTGGACGGTAGTCAGAGAAAGTGGTAGGATTAATTTTTTTAGGCAAAGGAATGATCTGCGCTTCTTTCCAGGTAGAAGGAAACGTATCATGAGTAATGGAGTAATTGAGGATATATTGAATAACGGGCAGAATTTCGTCGAGTACTAATACAATCATTTTTCTTGTGATACAGTCACTGCCAGTTGCGTTAGAAGAAATGGCTTCAATGTTTCTCTTAACATCACAATCAGTAAATTGCATGAAGTCAAAAGATGGATGATCAGGAGTTGGAATGGTCGAAAGATTAGCAAGTGTTGCGGCTTTTATAGTACCATGAAAGTTATTAGATGAGGAAAAATGCTGATTAAGTGAATCTATGTTTATATCATTAGAGATATTGCTTTTACGAGACTTTCCAACTCCCAGTGACCTAAGGAATTTCCATACCTTTGAAGGATCTTCATTTTCTAGAGAATTATGAATATGTCGGCGTTGCGCATTTCTACACTCTTTATTGCAGATATTTCGACGTTCCGTGTACCTACTTATGTTTGTTTTCATCAGTAGGGTTGCACTTGTACTTGGCTTTAGCTGCTATTTTTTTATTCATAAGTAATCTAATGTCATGTGTAAGCCATGGTGCTGGCACATGTTTCATTTTAACTGGCCTCAAGGGCGCATGTTTATCGTACAAATTAGTAATAATTTCGCTAAAAATTGCAACTTTTGCATCTGCAGAGTCAGCGTTGACAACACCTTGCCAGTCCAAATTACGGGCATCATGTTTCAGACTTTCTGTATTAATACCACCAAAATTGCGCCGCAGAAGGATTTTAGGCTTAGCTTTAGGCGGACAAATTTTGTACGAGAGATAGATTAGATCATGGTGAGAAAAGGCGTCCGCCGCGCACTGACCATATTTTTTAACATGTGATGAGGAAGAAACGAGCATGAAGTCGAGAAGGGAAGGAGTATAATTAGGGGGATTATGAGTGGCATTTAATGGAAGGATGGTCAAATTGCTAGCCCTAACTGTAGATTCGAAGATGGTTGTGCGGGAATCTTGCTTCAGTAAGCAGGTGTTAAAATCACCCATAATAATGATATGATCATAAGAAGGAGTAAGATCTTCTAAAAGCCTTTCAAAAGAAGAAAAAAAATTAATTTTGTTTGAGGAGGAATAATAGACACCAAGGAATACCTTAGTGTGTGAAAGCACAACTTCCAGAAATATATGCTCGCCTGAATTCGGAGGCGATGGCTGTGTTGACATGCTCAGTACGGAAAAAGAGATGTATGAACGAAGATAAATGGCAACACTACCACCGCGATTGCTTTTGCGATCATTTCGAATGAGTTTGAATCCAGGTAATGTGTACAATTTTGAAAGGAGGCACGGTTTTAACCATTTATAGAAGAATTAACGTGTAAAGTTGCGGTTAGCCAATGGTTACAAGCGGCTAACAGCCGTTATTTGTAGCGTTCAATGGGAGATATGTTCAACAGTGGACGTCTTCCGGCTAATGATGATGATGAACAAATTCAACTGTCAAGTAAACTTTCACTTGAATTTCGAACGACCGTAAGTAATTGTAAAAATTCTGAGGTGATTTCCGGGCAGCACTCTGGTAACTTACAATCAGCCAGGGATGTCCGAACGCGCACAAAGTTACTCTAACCCATAGGCTTATTGAGCGTAGCGAAAAAAACCTAGGTCTATGCTCTAACCACACATGTACCTAATGCTGCCACCACATAAGGCTGATTGTATCTTGGTTGAATTTGGTAAAATATTTTACTAACCTACGCGCAAATGGGCAATGCAACAGTCTACATATGAAGACATATTTTGAAGCGCTCGTAGCGAAGTTTGCTTTGCTGTTCTTAACCGATTCGAGCTTTATGTACATATAGTGATCACAACCATAGACGCAGAATGTGATCAAATTATCGAAAACAACGAAATTAGCGTCAAATGGGATATGCCCCTAATATGCATTTATTGTTACCTACCTATCTAGTTCCTCGATGAAGACTTATGATACCTATATGTTGAGTAAATCTTAAACTAACTTACCTCTTCATTATGATACATCTGTTAGCGTTTCTTCCTAGGCAGTAGGCAGTGAGTCAGCCGGCGCGGCATGGCAGTGGCTCGAATCTAGCTCGACCAATATTTGGCCCGGGGGTGCGTTCCAGTAAGGCCGGGCCAAATATTGGTCGAGCTAGATTTGATCCAAGGTACCTGGAACGACCTTTTGGCGCTATTGTCACAATATGAAATTGACAGCGATGTTCTTAAGTGATCAAATACTTTCTGTATGTTTTAGAATGAGCCCCATTACGTTATTAAGCAAAGACAGCATAGAAATCACTAATCCTTGGCTTAGCTTGTACACAATTTATTATTTATTGTACAATCTGTCATATTTGACAGCTAGCCAAGATTTGGCTGATTCAAAAGGTAGAAAAATTTTGGCCAAGTAGAGCAAAATTAGCTCTGACAGGTCGCCCGGAACGGGTATGATCAAATCTTGCCAGGATCAAATTAAGCTCGATTGGAGTGCTGGAACGGCGCACATACTGGTATATGCAGGATCTACGCGGCCAAAATTATTTTTTTGCTTATTTGGTACAAAAACAATGCTAATATGAAAAAAAACATTTATTCATACAAAAATAATATATATTCAGAAAACTTTGGGAATTTATGTGGATTTGATGTACAAAAATGTTATGTTTCTATATAACTTTCTTCATTACTTTCTGATGAATTTTCAATTATATTTGGTTCCGCAGAAACGAACATGGCCAAGGTTTCAGGCAAGAATGTGTTTGCTTTCCTTTTTTTTACTGTCCGCATGCTACTTAGCAAAGGATCTGAACTGAGTAGAAGGCGGTTAAAAATATCTTGATTGCAATTTTCTCTGGAAAATTTTCGCGCAAAATCTTGGCGGTAAGTTCTGAAATGTTTGTTGCGAGCCTCAGCTGCCTCCTCAGAAAGCTGCCCAATTGGTAATAATGCCTTTTCGATGATGAATGCACCATGGACTAAAACCTTGTGCATTGTTGGCGTCATAGGATGCCAATTATATAAGTTAACATATATTCGTGCAGTTTCAGAAGCATATTCTTCATATTTTACAGGATCAATTTGGTACCCACTTGAAATTGCTTCTAATAAGACTTTTAACCTATAAATTAGCTCATAACTGATGCCTGTTATGTCTGATGATAATCTGGGGTTCTCAAAAAACCTTCTGCTAGTATTTCCATCGTTTGTATTCCCGAAATTAGATTTAGGCATATCTACTATTAGACCTGTTTCAGTGCGAAACCTTGCCTGTATCTGTCTCTTTGTTTGTGCTTCTAGGTCTTTTTCCTGTTGCGTTTTTTTCTCCCGGTATTTTTGTACTTTTAGTTTGTAGGCTAAATGTAAAATACTTTCAAATATACGAATTCTGGCATGTAATACCGATATACCGAATTCAAGGGCTGCAAGACTCACTTCTCTTGTATTTTCCAGTTTATTAAAATCCTTGGATGTTGCTCCACAAATATAGCACTTACTTGTAGACTTCGTGCCTGTGGCTGCATTGCACACCTTTCCATCTACCATTGTCATTATAAATGTGTGCTTAACAATGATTTTTTTCCCTCTTATGTCGACCTCTGTTGGGACTAAAGAGCTAATAGCGCTTTTAACATGTCTTATTTCTTCTTCAGTGACGTCATTACTTTCCTTTATAAAACGGAATCTTATTGGTCGACAAAACCGCGGAGAAGAGGGCATTGGATTTTTCCACAAAACTTTTTCATTATTATCTCCACAAACTAATTGAAGGGGCACGAAACAGCTTTGAAATATATTTGCGTCGGAATCGGTATCGCTTTCAAGTTTTTGTTTAAACTGTGATTGTTGGGACCCATCACAGCCCCATTTACTTATTACTGTTAATTGTTCACGCTCTTGATCCTTTAAAGTTGTCAATACATCTTCTAGGTACTCCGATAACCGCCTAACGGTAACATCAATTAGAGGCTGTAACTCAGCTTGGGCACTAGTACTCGTTACCGTACATGAGTCTGGTGATGGGTAACATTTCTTCTTGGCCTTTTGTAAAACACTGTAGCACGGAAAAAACTTCTTATTGGTTTTTCTTATAATTTCGTACTGACCTTGTGTCAAATCGGCATCCACAAACATTTGCAACGCTTGCATCGGTGTCAAAGGGGGTCGCTCTTGCCTTGATTTTGTAAGACGAAATGCCTTTTTATATCTAGTTGCTCGTGTCGGCGTACTGGTGATATCTTTAAGGACATTTGATGCATCTCTTTTACCAGATTTTCCCAGCTCTACTTGCGCAGCATGTATAATGATATCTTTTTCAAAAGCAGAGCGAAGTTCTTCAGTTTTTCGCCGTTTGCTCCGCTCGCTTGCCTCTTCAAACGGTTTAGATGGTCGACCTGACCGTTTTTCTGAAGTGTCAACAACAGGGATTTCAAAAGTACCGTTCAGCCATGACTCGTTATATTTAAGAAAGTTTTCTTCTTTATAATGGGCTTTGGACCACCTTTGTTTAATTTCCGACTTAAAATGAGCAAAACCCCGTTTCAAATTCGAAATTTGATCTTCATTGTAACCTTCACATGACAAAAGTTGATCTCTTAGATGATTTAGTTTTGCATCTAAATTAGGCAAATTGTGTTCCTTCATGCGATCAAACAAGTATTGTCGGGTCACAATCCTTACTCCTGACGCACTCTGTAAACCTAAAACAAACATACAATGTGTAAAAAGTCGCTAACGAAAAATCGCATTTTATTGCTATTATCTTTGACCCCTCAATACTAAAACTATCCGGACGTTTCCGGAGACGTTTTTGATTATATTCACAAGATAAATGTTCAAATAATCAATTACAATTAAAAATATAGCCCGATCTAACCCGATACACAATCATATACACTAGAAAAGCAAAATTATTAAAGAAAATCACGGTATGGACTATGTACTTTTTAAACGTTAAATAAAAATGTTGTTTATTATTTGATCATAACTTGATTAATGAAATTTATAAGTCTCTTACCTGTTCTGTCAGAATCCATCACTTTCAATTCGTAAGATAAACTTGTAAACATAAAAAAACTCTTTCAAAGTTTAGAGTTTAGAAAAGCGGCGAGAACAGATACGTACACTAGGTGAAACGGTCTAATTCCGACTGACGCTACGTGCGCGGGGCGCTCGGTAGCAGGTAGATGGAGCATGGGTATTGTCCCCAGGGCTGTGCTCTGTTCGTAGAACCCGTTTTTAGGAATGTTTTTGTTAATTCTATATTGGGACTTTTGGCCGCGTAGATCCTGCAAATACCAGTATGTGCGGCGTATATCCGCGCTTAGACCAAAATTTGTCTTGGCCGAAGGCGTGCGGGAACGCACCCCGGCCTTACTGGAACGCACCCCTGACTGATACATCGCTTGTGTTGTGATTGTCATCTGTCATGTCATGTCATGTGATCAAAACAGTATCGGCGTTCGCTACTTAACCTCAATTTTATGTAATAATTTCACAAAACACATAAAAACATAGCCATTTTGTTATCAAATTCTCGTATTTTACTATCGAGATGAGTGTGTCATTATCGAGAATTGCTATTAGCTCATTAAGATGTACAACTACAAGATTCTTCAATGCAAGTCTAAACGCCGATTTCCATGTAGCTAAGTGTTCGCTTTACTCATCAAAACCGGGAATTTACTCGTTAGCCAGTAATCTAGCCTTAAGAAAATACTCTAGTGATACTATAATACCAACAGTTGCTTTGGATAATTCTGGTATGCCGTTAAAAAAGAAGATGATTCACAAGAAAGCTTCTGCGGCAGATCTAAGTCACAGAGAAGGACATTATCTTACTTTAGCATATGCGACAGCTAATGAGTACGATCTAAAAAGCCTTAAAGAGGCTCTGGTCCAACAAAAGTTGTACGAACCGGGAACGTAAGTAATTTTCTCAGATTAAAGTATTACATACTATTGCATCATTATAGCTATTTGTTGTTTTCCTTGTAGTGTTTATATGTCAAATGCGTGAATTCTCTTGATGTGGAAAACCTCAGCCGGGTCTCGTTCGGTACGCTAATTAGCATGCACTCATAGTTCAAAGTTTTGTATTAAGTTTTGCAGTAACAATGTTCACTGTCTTAGTGTTAAGTGTTTGATTATTAACGGCTTAACTATTCTTAACTGACTCTCTGAAATTTGCAACAGTTACCCATCAAATTGATTGCTAAAAGCTTGCTAACTGCAAGTTATTTGTTTGTTTTAGTTGTAAGTATTAGTTGAATTATGCTGGTTACAATGACCAATAATGACTATTAGTAAAAGTACATAGATGTTTGATTGTCAAATTGATATTGAGAATATAAAACAATCACGTTGGTGATAAAGTCTCTTCAATTTGGAAACCAGCATTTGGATGTTGCCATAGCACTGCACTGTATGTACATATATGACAGATTGTATTGCTCAATATGTATGATATGTTGATCTTAGGATTGGACCACAGTACCTATGATTTAGTTAAACACTACCAATTAACTACAATCTTTGCTCCAAATGCGGGCCAGTATATACTAAATAAACAGTTATTAATAAACCACAAATGCAATGTAGCAAAGGAGCTATAAATAAATTATTTGTATTTGTATTTGAATAGATAACAAACACAATTAAACAGAATTTCATTAATTAATGCCCTAATGGCGTTCATGTGATGTTAGCAGTTAAAGATACATTGCTCTGAGATAATAAGGTCCTCTAATTTAACTAGAGCTTTGATATTATTTAGGTTAGTTGATACTATCAATCACCACATAGAACTCAGTAATTAAAATAAGAAGAAGATACTGCGAGTAACCAAAACCATCTATCAAGCTGAATATTGATTGAACAATATTTTTCTCATGATTTCGTCATAATACTAAATGATTACAGAATCAAAGCACATGAAGTAGGAGATGTGGTAGTAGCAAATGCAGTCTACAGCATAGGTTCAGAGCCGAGAGAGATCCTCTTCTTCCGAGAAGGTGCTGTGGTCTTCTGGAACTGCACAGAACTTGAGGCAAAAAATGTGCTGGACTTTATCAGACCGTAAGTAATGACTATCATAAATTAATATATAATTCATACGTTTTGTATATAACTCAGTGTTTGTACTGTTGAACTAAAGGGTAGTTATTGTACAACTTTAACTGCTAAAGATTGGCACCGAATAACAATACATTCAGTTATTATAATTACCAATCTGTAGCAGCTAAATGTTTAATTGCTTACAGGCATTAACATTATTTTATCTTAACATTTGTGACAGGGTGACTAATTGGTTTTATTTGTCATCTGAGTAATAAAGAAAATATTTTTAAATGCTAACTTAAAAATTAATTTTTATCCTAACATTCCATATGCACACAGTATTCCCCCAATGTCCAGAAGTCTTGCAGGATTACATTGAATGTGACATTAATTTCATGGCTGGATCCCTTACCTAAAAAATGTTATTGGAATAAGGTGGTTCTTGCCAACCACCTTTTCTATTGAAATTGTACTCTTGATTTCAATAGCCTTGCGTAAAATTCTTGACATGATGTGATCATGTCTCTGGCGAAGATTTGTGGATTGTCAAACCAAATATAATAGTGGGGTTTGTCTTGAGTGTGTTCACAAACTGCAGACTTTTGTAGGGCATCAATTCTTCATGTCAGTGCTGTGTTCTTTTATTTGGATACCTATGCTCCTATTTGCATGCCCAATGTTCCCCACATTCACAATCAAACTTCTGTCCAAACACCTGCATTTTGTAGGGGAATATTGCCCTTGTCAGACCTTAGTCTTCTTGTGCAGCTTGAAGAAATATTACCAATTTTGGTCAGTGACTCCCTTGATGTAAGTTAATTTGTGGAGTTTCTGATTGTTGCTTTGCAGTATTTACTACATGTTTAAACTGCTCAAGCTCCTCCTAGAGATGATTAGTGTCACAGATGTTGTGTGGAGTTTCTGTAACATAGGTTTCCCTTTATAATAAAATAAATATATAACTTTTATTAAAATCACATATTTATTTGTGTAAACAATTTCATCTTTTTACTTAAGCATCTAATTGCTAAGAAGTTAAAGTCACTATGAATGCAAATTTGAGTGTAATAATTGAATCCAAAAGAGTTATTTATACATTGATTTGCAACATTGTTGTTTATAGATATGAAGTAGAGAGCTACCCAATAGATGTTGTTGAAAAAGAGAGAGAAGTCATGACCTATGTCTACCAACCAAATGCGTAAGTACTAATACACCTTATATCCTTAATTGAATAACTTAACAAAAATGGCAGAGTGGCAGAGGTTAAAGCTGAACCGGCTTCCACCGGCCACTTCTCCATACAAATGAGGGCCTTATTTGAGGTCTTAGTTGCATGATATTAATTTATATCTTAATTCTCTAATACCTTGTGATGTAATAAATTTGTAAAAAAAATAGTATTTAACTTGAAAGTTACCAACTTAAGAATATTTTCATGAAAATAATTTGTGGCTCATAATTTTCAAGTAAGCTATCTTTTTACTGTACTGTACTGTATCAGCCGGATTGTCCACTGCTGAACAAAACCTCCCCCAATCATTAATCGTACCCTTGAAGAATCAATAACTGAAGTTGCTTCGTATAGAACTGTACTATGTCAATATTTGACATAGTATGTGTTATGACGTGGGGTTTCTGACACCACATCGGTGTACTGTACTGTCATGTATCAGCAGGATTGTCCACTGCGGACCACAGCCTTCCCCATAGTGGGGGGTTTGCCATAATCCCTACGCTTGGCAGGTGTCTTGGTTAAAGATATCGGTTCCTCAGAAGGCGCTGCTGCCCACCTTCCGATATATTACGTTTAGTCGCCTCTTACGACACCCACAGGTAGCAATGGCGGGGTGACATTCTAGCCTGGCACCCCACGGGGCATATCTTTTTATTAATTTGTAACAATAAAAGCCTAGATAGTATAGAAAGAAACAAATGTCATTAGTTTTGGATCTAAATCCACAAATAAGGGAATAATCACCCTACAACAGAGGTGTGGAGAAGTGACCGGGCATTTCAGCCTTAAATTGCTGTGTTCTTTATCGAAAGACTAGGTACCGAGCCAGCAAAATTTTATAAACATGACAATATAATATATCAGAATGTATATTTTTATTTATTAATGCGGATTACCGATTGAAAAAAAAACAGTTGGTGGTAAGTGGTATTTAGTAAACAGGCTTAACTTAGAATGAGATCTGGCTTGTAAAGACTGCTGGAACACACTGATAGGCGCTTGGCGACAAATATATTACATGAGGGGTGGTAGCTGGTCAGGAGGGCCATGCCAGCACTCAAAGTAGTATTCGAAGTTTTTAGGCCTATCCTAAGACCAAATTCGAGTCCGATGGCGTAACGTGCCCTCCGAAGGATACAGAAGGGCTCAGTAGTAATGCCACTTGTGGTTGGATAGGTCCAAGTAGTGACTGCAAAAAACATTGCAAAACCTGGTGGACAGTTTAACAAATATTAGGCTGTCTGGGGTCAGAGTAAGAGGAGTTTCCCATTGGCATCGGCGATAATTATAACAATAGAATTCCATTCATAAATTGGCCATAGTGGTCTAGTCCGATTTCAACTTATTAACCCAATGCTGTAATGAGTAAAATGTTCACAGGTTGTAATCTGTACCTACTAAATTAACATAGAATATTAAAAATTTGCACCCCTGCTTGCATGCTGAATACAGTGATCTAATATTATTATATACGAAATTAAATTGTAATTTGGTGATGTATTCTGGCAAATAAACATTTGAATTTGAAAGGGACGGTAGCAATATTAGTAAACCCCAGATTAGCAAAGACAAATAAAAGGTCCTTCTTAGGTAATTGTGTGCGGTTTTATAATAAAGTTCCCAAACATATTACAACGCTCACAGAAGGGAAATTCAAGTTGCATGTGAAAAACATATTGATTAAAAAATCCTACTACACAGTTTCTGATTACATAAACGACAAAAATGCCTGGACAATTCCGCCTCCGCCAAGCTATTGCCTGTCACCTACATAATTTAAACAAATATTGTAATAACTCTATTATATAGTATGTATGTAACACATTGTTAAAAGATGTTTAAAAGAATGGCCCCGAGTTTCTTGCCCGTTCTTCTCGCAGTGGCTCTATACAATTTATTTGCTGAACGTGGCAGTACAATGTAGAATATTTCAATACTAAAATTTGTAATTGACCTTCATAAGAGCGTCGTAGACGCCTAAATTGAATAAATGATTTTGACTTTGACTTTGACTTTGAAAACCAAATGCTGTTCCTTTTTGTGAATGAACTGAATTTGTAACATTTCAGGAAATCATGCCATTTGTTGGAGTCATGTTTCGTTATGGTGCCAGAGAGAGACAATGCTCTCGAGAGATACACATTCAGGTAAGCTTTTTATAACAATATTCAGGCTACCAACTAGTATTATTTTAAAGAGCATTGAAGCGAAAACATAGAAATTATTTCAGGTGGAAAAAGATAACTTCTAGCGGGACTTGAACCTGCAACCTCAGAATACGGTCCAGGTGCATTTACAATTATGTGTTGGTGTTTCGTCATCCAGACCAGATTTTTTTTTTAATTTTTAGGTTAGCCTTTGACCACTATCTCTCCTGATGGTAAGTGATGATGTGGTCGAAGATGTTGTTCAGGCTAACCTAGAAGTACTGGCTCTCAAGGACAGCTGCCGGAACACACCGTTAGGTGCTTGGCGACAGATTTTCTACTTGAGGGTGGTAGCTAGCCAGGCGGGCATTCGCAAAATGCCCTACCACCATGCTATAACGACTGCCATCCTAAGACAACAACCGGGACCGACGGCTTAACGTGCCCTCCGAAGCACGGAAACGCTCAGTAGTAATGTCACTAGCGGTCACCCATCCAACTCATGACCGCGCGCGACGTTGCTTAACTTTGCTGATCGGTTGAGAACACCTAAGTAAACTTCGCTACGAGTGCTTCTAGATATATTTCTATACTCAAAAAATCTAAAACGCATAGTACTTATAGAACTTACTGTGCCGTGGGAAACAAACATACCTAAAGACCACACAATAAAAACTAACAAATATTATGACTTAACAAATGAATTAACCAAAAACGGTTATGTGGTTAATTTATATGCTGTAGAAGTTGGAGCAAGGGATATACCAGCGAAATTCCTATATAACCTACCAAAAGACCTTGGCCTGTCAAGAACAACCGTAACTTCCATCCTAGAACGAGTATCCAAGGCGGCATTAGTAGGATCTTACCAAATTTGGTTGGGCAGGGGAGGAGGCTCGAGCAGTGAAATGGAGCTTTGATGCATCATAAAGGGGCCCCTATCCTTACTCACCGCATCTATGCCAAAAAGTGATTAAAAACTTTGATGAAAGAATCGACATCTGTTAGCGTGCTCATGGGGTGACATTCTAGCCTGGCACACCACGGACAATCACATAGCATGCAAAAAGTATTAAAGTTTCAGTGTTAACCGGTGGCAAGCCTTAGTAAATTCGTCATGGTGGGTACCGCCGTTATAGTTAACCTAGTTGATTGTGGTTAAGAACGACTTAACAAGTCCCGCTAAGAGTGCTTCAAAATAGATCTATTTACTCCCGCTTGTAGCCACCATGCTTTTGCCTTTTGTCCATCGTAATGAAGTAAGCCCCATTGTCATGCTAAAATACACCCCCAATATCTTCTGCCTTAAGAGGAGGTGGATAAAAATATCAGAAGGTGGGCAGCAGCGCCTTCTGAAGAACTGACATCTTAGATGGCAACCACAAGCCGGTACTGCCAAGGCTGTGGTGGTGTTGAGCAGTGGCCGATCCACCTGATAGAGTAATGAAGGAGGTGTTTGTTGTATTGTAGCCACGCGATGGTACAGTCGGCGCGACTCGGCGCGTGGGAGGAGCGGCTCGAGGCGCTCGCCGCCGCCGTCAGGGACCACACCGCCGTCATGGAGCGGGACGGGACTACTCTGGTCGAGAAGAAAGAGGTCAATATCGCTTATTACTCTAACTCACCAGGTGCTTGCTCTCTTCAGGAAGATATCGACTTCTTTGGTATCACCACAGTCTCAGATATTTTGCCTTGAATCAGTAGTGTCCTAACACTATAGTGTTTATTGTGTCATGACATTTTTAAACACCTTTGCTTTAATTGCGTTTATATGTATGATTTGTTTGTATAATGATACTCATTTCAATATTTTTTAAATATAGTTTAGCCGACTTTTTTCTTTATTTGTACATTGTTACTTCTCATTTAAGCCACCTTTCTAAAAATTCGAAAATTTCTCAATTCGAAACTTGTCAATTCTTCAAATCAAAATCAATCATTTTATTTACAAGAATACATAGTCATATAAAGTTCTTAAACACTATGGTGATTCGTTCTGGTTCAGGTTCAGCAATTACAGGCCAGTGTGCATATTGCCAACTCTATCAAAAATATTAGAAGCTGTTATCAAAGCCAGAATTGTTAAATACTTCGAAAATAATAATTTATTTACAATAGCACAGTACGGATTCAGATCGATCGACCGAAATGGCAATAAGAAAGGTAGTCTACTACATTCTTGATTCTAAGGATAGTTCAAATAAATGTGCTAGTGTATTTTGTGACCTTTCAAAGGCTTTTGATTGTTTGTGTCATGACATATTAATATTAAAATTACAGTTTTATGGGTTTCATGGGGTTGAACTTAGTATGTTGAAAAGTTATTTAAATAACCGTTCTCAAATTGTGTCCGTAAATTATCAAACTTCTGAGGCGGGAATTGTGTCGACAGTGGTGCCGCAAGGATCTATCCTAGGCCCTGTATTGTTTTTAATATATATTAACCTTATTGTTTTTAATATATATTAATCTTTGTAAAGTGCTGCCAACGGAGGTGGATTTATGTTTATTTGCTGACGATACACACATTGGTCTGAGAGACAAAAATAAATCAAAATTAGATGACAAAATAAATAATGTTATGACTTTATTAAATAAATGGTTTGATGCCAATGGTATAATTCTGAATTCCATGCATTATCAATCACGGCTAGGCATCAATGGTAATGAAACTTCTGAACAAAATATATTTTTAGGATACACAATAGACAACACAAATAGTCATAAAGCACATATTGAAAAAATTTGCAAGAAAATGGCGAGCGGTAATTACGCTCTTTTTAAACTTAAACGCTTCACATGGTGCGTGACTTTACAAGCCACCATCACAGATTCGCTAATAGTGTCTATGTAGGAGTTATTCATTAGCATCTATTTTTTAGTCTGTGGTGGGTAACTGATCGTGGGAATCCAGCTTTAAGAGGAAATGACAGTTGTTCTTGTTATTCATCCGCAGATAGTGCGTAAGCTTGGCGAGCTGTTCTCACTCAGGCACCGACTGACTGTAGAGTCCGACTTGCTGGACACCCCCGACTTCTACTGGGAAGAGGAGAAACTGGAGAAACTCTACTCGGCCACAGTGGCGTACTTCACCATACCCAGGAGGACCAGGGTAAGTAGCATTTCTTTTTGTTTACTCTAAGCCGTAATTGGCTTAAACAATTATTTAAAAACCCGGGTATGCGAGGCTAGAATTACTATCCCCCCTATATTATCCCCTATAAGAGACGACGAAGGGACAATACGAGAAGGTAGGCAGCCGCGCTTTCTGAAAATCTGGCTGCGATCCCCAACCGTGGATTAAGGCAAACCCCACCTTAATGGGGGCGGCTTTTGTTCAGCGGTGGATGTCGAAGATGATCTAGAAGTGCATATAAATGCATTGCAACTTATGACGTGCTTTGTAACTTCAGAACATGAGTTAAATTTTTGTCTTTGTTCCTACCTTCAAAAATACATGACTTATATTATAGCCGACCGCCGGAAGATAGCCTTCCCCGTTTATATATATATATATATATATATATATATGCCTTATGCCTGATAGGTTAGCCTCTGACCACTATCTCACCTGATCGTAAGTGATGATGTGGTCGAAGATGTTGTTCAGGCTAACCTAGAAGTATATACATACATTTGCCGTAATTCCCACTCCTGGCAGTCGTCCAAAACATGGATCGCAGTGTAAGATAGCACTGCGTCAAAAGGCGCTGCTGTTAGATGTAGATGTCGCTTCACGCTAAAAAAAATTGCATGTACGCGTCCGCACGCATACCGCCAAATCTCGGAAACACATATAGAAGGGGTTATAAAGGGTGAGAAAAAGCTTTGAAACACTCATAGCGTCGTTTGCTTAGCCGTTCTTTAACGATCAGCAAAGTTAAGCAACGTCCGCCGCTGTCACGACTTGGTTGGGTGACCGCTATAACTGACATTACTACTGAGTGCTTCGGAGGGCACGTTAAGCCGTCGGTCCTGATTGTTGTTTCAGGATGACAGTCGTTATAGCATGGTGGTAGGGCATTTTGCGAATGCCCGCCTGGCTAGCTACCACCCTCAAGTAGAACATCGCCAAGCACTTAACGTTGTGTTCTGGCAGCTGTCTTTGAGAGCCAGTAATTCTAGGTTAGCCTGAACAACATCCTCGACCACATCATCACTAACCATCAGGTGAGATAGCGGTCAAGGGCTAACCTATGAAGCATAAAAAAAAGTGTACTGTATCCACAGGTCCTGAATGAAAGGCTAGCCCACTGCGTAGAATTACTGGAGCTACTGTCGACGTGGGCGGCCGACCGACATCACGTGCGTCTCGAGTGGATGATCATCGTACTGATCCTCGCTGAGGTCTGCTTCGAGCTGTTGCATATCGCTGAGAGGTACTTCGTCTCTGATGATGCACTAGCCAAGACTCATTAGTCTTGAAGTATTTTATCTTATGGAACTATACCAATATGTTCCCAAATTATTACAGCACATTTTTTTTGTCCTGGGGGGAATGGATTGTGTTCTGAGGAACTGTTCGATTACCTCCAGCTCAATTTCGCCATCGGACGTCCCGATAAAGCATGATGTTTCATCATTTTCATGTCGACGTCTGGAAGTCCACAACCTTGCGATTTTCACGGAATTTTCTACCTTGTACTGCCACAATATGGAACCAGCTGCCTGGTGAAGTATTTCCGAACAGATACGACTAAGGAGCCTTCAAGAAGAGAGCATATTGCCTCCTCAAAGGCCGGCAACGCATCCTCGATACCTCTAGTGTTGCAGATGTTTGCGGCGGTGATCACTTACCACCAGGTGGGCCACCATAAAAAAAAAATGGAGGTCGCGGATTCGATTCCAGCCTGGAACAAAAATTGTGTGCTCTAATGATTTGTAATTGTGATTTTCGTTTAGTGCGCGATAGTTCTTGTTATTATAATTAGAAATATACCGATATGTATCTCATTCGTAATTACTATGTAAACTCTACTAACTTGTGGAGTTTGTGGTTGTACTGGAATAATTCTGATGATGGACTAGGTGAGGCCCGTCATCGTCTGGATCTAACGAACTGTGCCATTATAGTCGGAAAAGTATTTAATATCTGATTATATATTATTTTTCATTCAGAAGGGTTGCGGCATTGTTACAAAAGTTGCATGTCTAAAAAGTACTGGTGTTCATCAGACAAAGTCTAATAGTTTGATTGATGGCTCCGTAGTCTCCTACGATGGCTAAAAATTCGTATCTCTTTCCGTGCGTCTCGATGCCCAAAGGGTTAAGATGCTCACAATTAATGTTGAAATTCCATCACCATTGGACTGCGTATGAGTGAAAGAGAGGCACCGATAGTGAAAGCTCACTCAGTTTTGGTTTAAAACTAAAGAAATGTACACAAAAGTAGTTACTTAAGCGAAAATGTGCTGATAAGGTTTTGTCATATTTTTATACAGTCAACTTTTACATTTTATTCCATCCAGAAACGTGTTTTTTTTTAATAAATATAAAAACTATTTAGCACTTGTTAGCGCTTTAAGCAACTCGGTACATAGAACTGGAAGATGCAAGCTCGGTCAAAGCTCGAGGTCAAAATATTTTGCTCTAAATGTATTTAATATTTAAATGTTTTAAAGTATGTTTATTTAATTTTAAAGTCTCAGAATTGACAAGAAAAAAATTATAAATGATCTTAGCAAAACTCTAAATTAATTAATTTTCTGTGATACTATCATAGTAATGATAAAAAGAGGCTTGATCAAATTATTTAAATAAAATACTATAAAATTTTCTGATATCCTAAATCGTATTTTAGTACTGCGCACTACAAAATAGGGTAGTTGAATTATGAGAAATGGATTTAAAAATATATTAATGTGTATATTTTTTAGCATTGCATTGATTTTACTAAATGAAAGTTGGATTTTATAAACAGTTTTTGACGTTATCTACGGAAATAAGGGGAAAGGGTGCCATTTTGCCAAAAAAAAATTAGACTATGTTGGTAGTCTGGCTAATGAAGGTTGATACTGAAAAAGCGCGGCAAATTTAAAAAATATCAGCATTGCAGCCCTAATGTAAAAAGGAAAGTTGGAACAACTCACTTTGATACTTTGACATTTATTTTTATTTTACTAGTGGATGCTTGCAATTTTGTCCGCGTTATGACGAGATTAAAAGTAGATTATATTTTTTTTTTTATTTTTTTTTTTATGCCTGCTAGGTTAGCCTTTGACCACTATCTCACCTGATGGTAAGTGAGGATGTGGTCGAAGATGTTGTTCAGGCTAGCCTAGAAGTACTGGCTCTCAAGGACAGCTGCCGGAACACACCGTTAGGTACTTGGCGACAGATTTTCTACTTGAGGGTGGTAGCTAGCCAGGCGGGCATTCGCAAAATGCCCTACCACCATGCATATCACTTGTTAACTCTTTATTAACTCCATACCAAACATCACACGGATACGTCACTCCATTGTGGCGTATTAAAGGAACAAACAGGCTATCAAACACTATCATGAGTATCAATATTATCATGAGTTTAAATATATGTAAATCTATGTGAGTATGTATCAAAGAAAACAAGACCATATATTTTTACTGTTTTTTAATCACTATAATCAAAATCTGAATGTAAAAATTCAACATGGAGTGAATTGTCAGAATCACTGGAGTCGCTGCTGTCTCTTAAATTGATGATGAAGCTTTCTAAACTATTTTCAATTATATGGTCTCTTCTTTTGTACTTGTCTTCCACATGAATGACATGGTGTGTAATTTTTTTCCAATCATCTGCTGTAATACACTCAAAAGATTGTTTTATGAAATCCTCGAACTCTTTTGGAGTTCGTCTTACATTTTTGCTTCCCACATTTCTTTTTGCTAGACTCCATATGAGTTCTATAGCATTTAGGTCACAATGATATGGAGGAAGTCTTAGCACTTCATGTCCGTTTTGGCTTAAAAGTTCATCAGCTTTATAAATAGGTTCTGGTGTGTTCTGTTTTACTAAGCAGAGCAACTCTGCTTTTGAATTGTATGTTTCAAATGAAATACCATTCAATGTAAGCCAATTCTGTATCTCTAACTTTCGATTTTGAGATGTGGGCGCTTTATTTATTATGACAGAATGGTATGATGCATTGTCTATTACAATTAAACTTGGTTCATTCAAATTGGGCATAAGCTTTTCTTGAAGCCATTTGTTGAAGTTTGTGGAATTCATGTCATGGTGGTAGTCGGCCATTTTCGATTTGGTGCTAAATACTAACAATGAGTTTGGAACAGGGCCTTTCTCTGATCCTGCATGCACAATAATATATCGTTTTCCTGACGATATATTTTCAATTATTCCACTTGTTGATGGACCTTGCCAACACTTTTTAGGCTTATAGGTTTTGTGGACATAAGTTTCATCTAAATAGATTATTGGCTTGCCTTCTGCACATTTCGATGCAATGGTACGCAAAAAGCGATGTCTCCATGCAGCTATATCATACCGTTCAATTAATAATGAACGTTCATTTTTGTTTTGCTTAAACTCATAACCGTTGGCTAATAATATGCGACGGAGAGTTTCACGACATCCACCAAATATATAGTATATACTTTCTTTTAACTCTACCAACAAAGATCTTAATGTTGGTACTTGTCTCCTCACAATGTAAAATTCGTTTACTTTATTACGAATAACATCCATATCGAAACTATCTAAGTTCGACACTTTTGAAGAGTGAGGTCGTTTTTTACCTGGAGTCCTCCAGACCCCTTCGTTCACCGCACCTTCTTTTTTAATTCTCTTCAATGTAATAACACTTACATCTGTAAAAAGAATAAAATAAAATGTCAATTATGGTGAGTCTCATAACTAAGAAATAATAGAAAATACACAAATATTATAAAACTAGTCTAAGATTAACGTTGAGCGAAAACTTACCGGTGAGTGAAGATAGTTCTTCTAAGTACTGGTTCTGCGATTTCATCATATCTTTTTGATCTAAATCTGTGATCTTTTCAATTGCTTGTTTTACTTCAGCAGTTCGTGCATTATCCTCAAGACTATCTGTAAAGGAACAATAACATTATATAAAGTAACTAAAACTGATATGTACATATTTAAAATAAATAAATATCCAGACATTTTGACCGTACTAACCTAAAAAATCAGTCACAGTACGTAAACAATCCTGTTTTTCTCGCAATACGGCTTGTTTCACAAGCTTTTTCTCTTCATATTTCGAATTCATACAAAACAATAGTTTTCGCAATTCACTCTTTATAGTTTTATTCATTTTTAAAGCATTAACACGGATATATCACAACAAAACTATACACAAGTCAACCACAACGAAACATCAACAACACGCCATCTTGTTGCGTCAGAGATAGGGATACCGTACACTGATTCTGATTTTACCAAATCTTTCGGAAAACAGCCGAAAATTAATTTCTTTAAAATAAAAATGCCAAGTTTTTCTCTAGTAAATAGTGTACCTTATTAATTAAGCTATTTATTAGACCAACTTAAGACTTAGTGTTGCTCTTGAAATGATCCAAAACGTACATACGATACTTATTTTCGATGAATACAATTTTAGCAAACGTACGAATTTTTTAAACTCATTTTATAATATGTTTAAAATAAGTTTGTTTTAAAAATGTCTTTTTGGAATTCATTGTTCGTAAGTAATTTCTGCTTAAAATACCCCAATTTTTAGGGTAAATATCCGATGGTAGGAACACTTTAATGTTGTCATATAAAAAGTTTGCAAAAAAATCCAGTATCTACTTTCGTTAGCCAGACTCTAGTTGTTTCCCTAATGACTTTGACAGTGGCAGTTGAAGTTCTTGCTAAAACAATGTCTGAAAAAAAAAATGGAAGCCAGCATATGGATACTCCCATAAAACCATACCGTACCTACATTTGCAACAGATTATTCTCCGTCACTTGTCGGTCTAGCACACTCAGCACATGACATTGGCAAAATTGCGATATCGCTTAGTCGCAGAAGCCATAACCAAGAAATTGAATTAGTCTGAAAAAAATTCGTAGGTACGAAATTTGTCTGATTGGTTCGTATCGTAGTGACGTCATAAAATGGCCACTTCCGACAAGCGCTTTAGCGCTAATATTAAATGAAAAGGTGTTAAAAAAAAAAAAAAATTTTTTTAAATTTAATTTTACAGCTTGTAAAAAATACGTAGTGTCAGTAAACTACGTATTTTCGGCAATCTTATAGTTTTGCGATTGGTTTAGTTTATGGATATATACAATTCATTTATTAACATTTAGTAAATAGACTGTGCACAGTATGCGCTGACGATTTTGTAGTGCGCAGTACACGTTTAGTAAACAAAACGCTAATAAATAAGTATTTATTTATATATAACTATGTAGTGATTATTAATATTGGATTTTTATTTTGGCATCTTTAGAATTTATATTATGTATAATCTAAGTACACTATTACTATTATTATCGTTGCTAAGCCAAAGTAATACATTTAATATAAAGTATATATGTTATTAAACTAATAAATGACATTTCAAACTTTAAATTAAATAATAATATTAAGTAATACCTTAAGTATGTATGGTATTTTTTACATCTTTGTTGTGGAATTTTAGGTACGAACAATGATATTATAGTACATTATGCAACAAGTTCGCGAAGTTGTTTATTACAATCGAGACGGTTCGATCTCAGGCCTAAATGGAGTAGAGATTGTAATAAACAACGCGCACGAGTTACATACGACGTTTTTCAACACACTTGCGAGGAACGAATACGAAAATTTCGATACGAAAATATTTTCTTGATCTTTTTGATAGCAATAATAATCTGATTAAGAAAGTTTATAATTAAATCTTCTAAAGTTCTACTTCAGTAGGTAAAAAACTCTTTGGTTTGTATTTATATGAAAAACGAACGAAACAAACTACAATCTCCTCGGTGAGAAGTGTGGAAACGTTTTTTTTTCTATTTAAAACACTAGTGCGGTGAAGTAAAAAAGAAGCACGAGTGCGTAATAGACTATATTATCACACTAAAATCGGTGCATTTAAAGGCCCGTTACGAGCTAGTGTGTTGAAAAATAAATAATAATATTAATATTAAGTATATATGTATTATATGTACGATATTAGTTATTATTGTAGTTAGATTATTTTTGTATAATTTTAGTGTAAAAATAAAGAAAGTTATTATTAATGCATGTGCTGTATTTATTCCTTAATTTACATTATATCTACAGCTAAAAAAGTCTACGTTGAACAAACGCCTACCCCATGAGGTATTGAACCAATCACCACGCTTAGCAGGCGGCTTGGGGATTGCAGTGTAAGATTCTTCAGAAGGTGCTGCTGCCCGCCTAGTATTTTTCCCTTCGCCGACTTTTACGACTCCCAGAGAATGATATGTGGGGTCAATTCTAGCTCGGCACCCCACGAGCTTTGTATTACAAGTAATCTAAATAGTATATTTCACTGATAGCGCGAGTTTCATTCCCTTGCCTCGCTTACGCAAGGACTCTATAATCCTGAGAAAGCCGTGAAGTTTAGGCGCTTTACCCAAGGTAAGAAATTTTATGCCCGAGTTTTACCTCTCAAGTACAGTTGCCGGAACACACCGTTGGATGCCCTGTAACAGATTTCCTACTTGAGGGTGAGTATCTGTCTACCACCATGCAACTTGAAAATAACCTTATACATCATCATGTGTATGTTTGCGAGTGTGTGTGTGTGAGGGTGTGTGTGTGTGTGAGGGTGTGTGTGTGTGTGTGTGTGTGTCTGTATGTGTGTTTGAATTTAGGTGAAATATGATAATAATAGGGCGAGCCTATGGACAAGGCGGTGGTATACACCCAGACGTTCTCTATGAGTGCACTAGTAATTAGATTGGTTAACGTGCGCGGTGACATTGCAGGCACGTAGCCCGTCCGGAGCGGCTCCGACGCGACCGGCGGCCGATCGCCGCACAGTACGAAGATAATCTACTGCAAGAGTTGTCCATACTAGACACGTAGCTCTTCTTATACGCTCGCAAAATGAGAAGATTGCCAGATAATATGGGGTTGCTGCGAGACAAGGACAGCGATATGCACTTCTTCGTGCTGATGAAGAGATGGAGATAGTCGCGTGTTGGTCAAAATATAATTATTGCTAATTTTACTGAAACAACGCGGTCGATTGAAATTCTGTTTTGTGAAACTTAGAAATGTTGATTTATTGAAGTATCAATCGCCGCGCTGTACCCACAGCGAGCGGAATAGAGTCCTGAATTATTTCTTAGGGTCAATTGCACCAAACTAGCATAAAACTATACGAGGTTAACTTTAATCAGGGTGTGGTCAAACGCGAACCTATTATTAATAAAAAAAAAAAATCTCAGTATCCAACAAAATATGATATAACTTTGTTTCCATAGACGTCCAGTAATGTTGCCGTATTTTAAATTTGTCGTGGTATTGACTTCATGAAATTGTAGCTGGCTGGAAATTTTATGTAGCGATTGAAAAATATACCGTTGAATTCGGCGGTATACTCCATAAACTAATAACAAATTGGCCTCTTTGTACGTACTATTTCTATGTCCAGTCAGAGTTACGTTCAGAGTCTCAGAGTGTAGTTGTATGGTTGTTTTTCAACCTATTTGTAAGTACGGAACGACACAGTTGTTTTATGATCTCAAATGTCGACATTGTCAATAAAATATCTATCTATATTATGATGTTGTTTAATTTTTTGGCTAGGAAGTAGAAAAATATAACTCGTTTTATGGTATTTGAAAAATTATAATACCACCTGAGAAATTCAAACTAGTAACTCTATCATCATCACACTGGTCGTAAACCGGTCGATCCACACTAGAACATGTCTTCTTTTTTTAAGTCTTCATATTCTAAAGCCAGAAACTACTTACCATAATTATTATTACTTACACTATTTTCTTCAGCTGACCAGTTGTTTCATGACATCGTTCTAGACAGAACTAATCTTGTACATGTATTATGCACCTAAACCTTACATTGGTCTTGATTTGGCCGTCCATTGTTAAGTCCCTACAACAAATTCCATTTGAAGTAGTGTTTGTTTTCATAAGTTATAAAAATAAAATAAAATTTGTCTAGAAAGTTCCTATAAAAATCCACGCGCATACTTCACGTCTCAATCAAGTTGGCCCTCTGTAGCGAGCGATTCAGTGCACGCACACGGCTGCAAATACTCGCGTGTCAATACACTAATACAAAGGTAAGATCGTCGTCAGGCGTAAGCGCGAGCGGAGCAACTAGTGACACAACCTCCCCGTGCCAACGCTTGCGCACTACTGAAAATGAAACTGATTCGTTAGCGTTCTAAATCTGAATAATTAAACATTTTCTTAGGAAAATCATAATGGATTTACACTTGCTATGTGTGATATTTTCCACTACATTATAATAAAACTATTATAAAATTATTCTCAATCGTGTAATGTCTGACACAAACAGCAACAGAGCAAGAGCCTACCCACATTTATACAATATGATTTATACATATTATTCATATAAATAGTATTTTTTTGTTTACGTACCTTTAGTTCCAGTATTATAAAATTATAATACATATTATTGTCATGGTTTTACGTAGGCAATACAAAATCATTTAAATATTAAAATATTTAGTACTATGTAGTAAGTTTGTCTCCTAGTTATGGCTTCAATAAGAGGCTGAAGTTCGAACTAACATTAGGAGGAATATTCTTACAATCTTATTCGAGTGATGTAAGTAGCCTTAATAACGCGGCCCCACACGTTTGGGGGGTGGCCTTGGTGAGCAAGGTCGCCCCTCCACAGGCGCAGAGGCCCGACGGAGTTCGGGCCTACCGCGGCCTAGATGAATATGGTGAATGCTGAAAGATAGTGATGCAGACGCGATCCTATCTTGCCCCACCTTGGCGGAGGACTATTACTTTAGTGGGTTCAAGTCCCACACATCCTCTTCCACCACCCCCCTTAATGGAGGGGCAGTGCGAAGGCATTTCCCCTCCTGAAAAGAAATGAGCATTAAACCATCAATAGTAAGTTTTAAAGTAAGGTGTATTCATAATCGCACAATGACGTGCTCAACTTGTCACTTAGTTATAAAAGCCAGGGCCCTACTTCAAAATAACTAAATTATGAATAACAGTTTAAGTAACATGACATATAGGTAATACACGTAGGTACGTACCATTGTTCTTATTGAGATAGGAGTGTCGAATAAACTATTATTTTGCATCTAACTGCACAGATATAAGTAAAGGTATTGTTTATATTAGTAGATGGTACTTTGACATGACTAACAAAATCGTTCTCCTCAGTTACTCAGTTTTCCTCTTCCTCCTGGACAGCCGAGGTGTTCGGACGTACACTTTAAGGGTGAACTGGCCGGACGGTTCTCCATACAAACGCCGTTGGGTGATCACACCCTTATTTGAGGATTTAGGTCCAAAATAAAGCATAATACCGATTGATCTCGTCATTATCTAGGCTTCTATGATGCCGAAATTTTAATAAAATAATTAACCGGAGAATTATGTGCCTCGAAACATTTTCATACAAAGTTTTCGAGGCTCATAACTTACAACTTAATAATCTTTTTAAAATTTTGGCATCATACAAGCCTAGATAATGACAAGATCAATCGATGTTATGCTTTATTTTGGACCTAAATCCTCAAATAAGGGAGTGATCACCCAACGGCGTTTGTATGGAGAACCGTCCGGCCAGTTCACCCTTAATACCGTCTCCGCGCTAAAAACTTGTTAAAATCAGAAAATTATAGTGCAGTCAATATTTACGAAAACAATCAATTATACAGAAAAACCCGCCTTATTCGATCGGGATAAGATCAACGATTCTTCGGTTGAACTGTGAATAACAGCAATACTTACCTTTGTCTCTAAGAGGTCTACGTAAAATTGACGGAAAGCAGATTTGTATAGAAATCGTCGATAGTCGACCAGAAAAGTTGACCGCTCACTCCGAAGACAACAACCGGAGCTCTGGTTTTGGTTAACGGCCTCACGTAACGCCAACATTTGACCAAATAACGACTTTCTGCACCCACTGAAGACGCATTTGATTTATAACGGCCAGTACAATGGATAGTCGAATGGACAGATCGGGTTCGGATCCAGACGTAAGTCAGATTAGTAACATAGAAAAAACGCCTTCGGACTATGTTATTGCTCGCTATAAAAGAAAGAGGTACGATGAAAATTCTTCAGAATTTAATAACTTTAGAGAAGAAATGAGGGCTATGATGCTTAGTCAGGAACAAAAACACCTGAATCAAAATAAAATCCTGAAAGATATTCAGCAGGGGAATCATAACATACAATCCTCTATAGCCCTTCTAACATCACAAAATGAGGAGTTCAAAAAGAAGATACGAGAATTAGAAAATGTCATACACGAAGACAAAAAGTATATTGTGTCATTGGAAGATAAAATCGAAGACCTGCAGATGGGGAGTCGTAAAGCAAACTTTGAGGTAAAAAATGTCCCAAAAAAGACTTCTGAAACGAAAGAAGACTTATTAGAAATGGTGGTTTGCTTGTCAAAAAATGTAGGTGGCAACTTAAGCAAAAATGATATTAAGGACATCTACCGTGTGCGAGGAAAAAAGGAAGAGGTCAAAAATACCCCAATAGTAGTTGAAACGTCATCGACATTACTAAAAAATGACATATTAAAAATGTGTAAGACTTTTAATGTCAAACATAAGACGAAACTGCGTGCTTTGCATCTAGGTCTCCGAACGTCTGAAGATACTCCAATTTATGTTTCGGAGCAATTGACACCGAAGAGCTCTCGACTGCATTTTTTGGCTCGTGATTTGGCTAAATCAAAGAGGTATAAATTCTGCTGGACTGCTTATGGTAAGGTTTACGTAAGAAAAGATGAAAACTCACCGATAATTGCAATAAAAGCTGAAAATCAGGTTCAGCAGCTGCTTCAGGAAAAATGACTAGATTTAGTAGAATACCTAAACATGTGGTTATTTATTTTTTTCATTTACTCAAAGTTCAATAAGTATATTTATTTTAATTATTTATTGATGATGTCACTAGCTATATACACAACAAAATTTACAAATTACACATACTTTCACTCACACATTTCAAAATTACTCACTCACACAATTAAAAATACTCTAAATCCAGTAAACTATATTTTTATATTAAAGAAAAATAATAACGTTTTCCCGTATTTAAATTTATTTAGCCAATGTAATTTAAATTTTATACATTGTACTGAGCTTACGACCCGCAGCATTTTTGTAGTTGATTATGGATAGTCCCCTTACCACTTTGAATGAAATAGATGATATTGAAGTTGCACTAAGTATTCAATGTGATATTGAAGATCTCACGCGGGAAATATCTGTTACAGATAATGACCTTAAAGTTTTTTGCCAAAACATTAGAAGCATTTATAGTAATATCGATGATTTAATTTTAACTTTAAGTGCAACAAATATTAATCCAGACATACTTATATTGACTGAATGTAGAATAAAAACTGATAAACCAATACCCTCTATCACAAACTATACATCATTCTCAACAAGTCACCATATTAATCAAAATGATGGAGTTGTGGTATATGTTAAAAATGGAATTGTAGCTTCTATAAAAGAAGTGATATTGGATCATGCATCATGTTTGCTAATAGATACTTTTAATAGTTCTATTTTGGGTATATATCGTTCTCCCTCAAATATCAAGGCTGATACATTTATTGATTCCCTCAACTTGCATTTAGAATCATTAAAATCTTGCAAAAATATACTTATAAATGGTGATATTAATATTAATTTAATTGCTAGAGAATCTGAAAAGGAATATGACCGAACGAATAGACTGAAATACCTTAATATGCTGGCAATGCACAGCATAATGCCAGGTCATGTGCTTCCAACCAGAGAAGGTAATTGTCTAGATCACGTTATGATGAAGATTGAAAATGGCAAAATATCTGCTAAAGTGGCTGTTCTAAATACTACCGTTACCGACCATCGCATGACTTTTTTTAATCTATCTGGTCAAATTTCTACTAATAAATGTAGTAAAATAAAAACGGTTATTGACTTTAACGCAGCACTTATAAGTTTAGCAAAAAAGAACCTTGTCGAACTTTTGTTTTGTGAGGATCCCAATTCTTTGATAGAGCAATTAATAAATAAGATCAAAGAATCCTTACAAGAAAACACTACTACTGTACAAGTTCCTAAAAGCAAACGGATTATAAAGCCATGGATGACCACTGGTATTTTACGATGCATTAAAAACAGAAACATACTACAAAAAAAGGTGCGATCAGATCCTTATAACGAAATTATAAAAATTACTTATAAAAGGTATCGAAACTTCTGTAACAATTTAATAAAGAAACTAAAAAGAAACTACGAACGAAAACAATTGGAAAAATCTACAAAAAACTCAAAAATCCTTTGGAAAAATATTAGATCAATAACACATTTAAATAAAACAAAAGCAGATAATACAAAACTATTGAACATAAAATCTTCTCCAACTGAATCTATTAATTACATTAATCAATATTTTGCAAATACTGGAAAAACACTAGCAGAAGAAATGTTAACAAATCATAACTTATCAAATCATATTTCAAGTGGCACCTATACGCAACCTAATTCTTTTGTTCTCTTGGAAACTGACCTCGTTGAAGTACACAATGTTCTTATGAATCTCAAATCAGAAAGTGCCCCTGGCTGGGACAATATCCCCACTAGCTTCCTCAAATTGGCTAAAGATGAAGTAGTACCAATTATCTGCCACTTGGCCAATCTTTGCTTTACTCAAGGCACCTTTCCTCTGTTGTTAAAAACAGCTATCATTACCCCCGTGCATAAAAATGGAGACATAGGCGATGAAAATAATTATAGACCAATTTCGGTATTACCCTGTATTTCAAAAATATTGGAAAAATTAATAAATAATAGACTTACTAAATACCTTAATAAATACAACTTAATATCTGACTCGCAATACGGTTTCCAAAGTGGTAAATCTACAGAAGACGCCGTAACAGCTCTGACTTCTTATATTGTAGATCAGGTAGATAAAGGACAAAAATCTGTGGCTGTATATATAGACCTGAAAAAAGCTTTCGACACCGTCTATGTCCCCATACTCTTACAAAAACTAAATGATATTGGAATACGAGATATACCCCTTGCTCTTTTTAAAGATTACTTGAGTGATAGAAAGCAGAAAGTCAAAATTGGTAAATATGTTAGTGACGACGCAGCTATCACCTACGGCGTTCCCCAGGGAAGTGTCTTAGGACCTACCTTGTTTTTAATTTATATAAACAATTTATGCAACCATAAACTTGAGAATGCAATGATTTTCTCCTATGCTGACGATACCGCTGTGGTTTTTTCAAACAGTACATGGGATAAGGTACGGGTACAAGCTGAACAAGGCCTTGTAAAGATAGCCAATTGGCTGAGACTGAACCTGCTTACTCTTAACGCTCTAAAAACTAACTATATGTGTTACACTATTTACAATAGAACCCAGCCTGATATTGACTTTAGTATTAAGCTCCATAATTCTAATACCATACACAATGTTGATTGTGACTGCACTGTTTTAAATAGAGTAAACACAACCAAGTATTTAGGTGTCCATATCGACCAAAAATTCACTTGGTTCTCACAAATTAACGTTATCAGCATGAGGATAAGAAAACTAATATGGATTTTTAAAACTTTACGACATGTGGCACCACATATGCTACTAAATAGAATATATATGGCATTAGCACAATCTATTCTAAGCTATTGTTTGCCTATTTGGGGCGGTGCAGCTAAGACAAAATTTATAGAGGTTGAAAGGGCACAACGAAGTCTAATAAAGGTTATGTATTTCAAGAGCTACAGATACCCAACAGATAATTTATATTCATTGTGTCAGTTACTAACTGTAAGAAAAATGTATATAGTACAATCAATTCTGAAGGTTCACAAGAATTTACTTTTTGACTCCAAAATTCTTATCAGAAGAAGAAAAGATAGGGCAATTACAGTCCAAGTCACTAAAACTACATATGCTAGTAATCAATTCGTAAATAAATCAGCGCGCTTATATAACGTTTTAAACAAAACTTTGGATATTTATCCAAAAACGTATCATGAATGTAAAAAACATCTAATCAGTTGGATACTTACTAAAAATTATGACGAAGTAGAAGCACTACTTCAAACATTAAATAAATAACTTATATTTTAAATGGATGGTACACCAAATATTTAGATATTATCTAAAGTTACTGGAAATCGCACTCTTACCTCATGCACATTACACATACAAACACACACATATGCACACACACACCCACACACACACACACACAAACACATACATACACACTCACACACACATGCACACACACACACACACACACACACACATATAAATACCTAGATCTAAAAGTTTATTGTATTAGAAATAATACCTACCAATAAAATTTATATTAAGTATAATTAAGTATATAGCTTTGATAACTTTGTATTTTTATCGTTTATATCTGTAACCATTTAAAGTTATGGAATGGATATGGAAGAGCGAGATCTTCTGACACAAGTATTTGTATACTTACTAGAAGGCCTCAACCTACCTTAATTTAAGTGAAATCTTGGCTACAGAAATAAAGTACATTTTCATTTTTCATTTTCAGTTACGATCAACAGCGTTGGTCGTCCTGGAGTAAGATAACTATATTATCTCGAACTTTGTTAAACAGAGTGTTCGGTGTATGTTGTACTTTTCGGATGCTGCAAGGAAGATAATTGCTTGTTTCGAATCTCCTCGACAGCGCGCTGCAATGTCCCAGGTGTATAATTCTGGTACGTTCAAAATTTCTTGATTTTTTTTAATGGAGGACACAGATGTTCTTAAGGCCTTCCAACTTCGCAGGACTTTGGGCGAGGAAAGGCCCTCTTATAGCCCTGGAGGGGGAAGCGCAAAAAGAAGGATGTTCTTAAAGGGACCCGTATATTTTGTGATGTATAACCACGCATAACTTTAGAAACTATTATTTTGAATCTATCTGTCTTATATATAAATATAATAAGCATTTTTTTTGTATTGTAAAATGCGTTTATACTTTCTGTGAAAAATTAAAATTTACTTTACTCGATGTTACTGTGCTCGCATCAAAAATCCACTACATGTATATATAAACGCACCACTACTAAAGGAGGGGTTGATAGCGAGCTCAAGGGCACCACCTGTGGTTCGGACCTCGGATTGAGTCGCTGCCGAGAGGCATTGGGAGAGTCGGAATTAAATGCCCCGGTACAACTGCAGTGTTGCACCGTTGAGAGTGGGCCCTACGGAAATGAACTCTGTGATTATTTGGAGAGACACTAATCGTGACTATATTTTTGCCCCGAGCTCGAGCCTGTTTGATTGTGTAACTTTCTTTGTGTGTAGTCGAGGCTTACTTGCTAATACTATACATCTTCAAAAGAAAAGATCATAAGTGTAATTATGTGACAACAATACTAGAGCCATCAATATGTATTACCTAATAAAATAATGAGGGGTTACTTTGTGACACAGAGATTCGCATTCTGATAAGTAACGATATTTATTTTTAGCCGACTTCCAAAAAAGAAGGATGTTCTTAAGGTGACGCGTATATTTTTTTATGTATCACCACGCGAAGAAACTATTATTTTGCATCTATCTGTACTTATATATAATAAGTAAATTGTAATGTAAAATGCGTTTATACTTTCTGTGAAATAAAAAATTACTACACTCGATGGTACTTCTTTCTCTACCTGTCCCAACGTGTAACACTGTTACACTGTGCTCGCATCAAAAATCTACAACATGTATGTTTCGAAACTTGTCTGTGTGTATACGGGTACAGGAATTGTTTTGTTTATACATGTACATATACGTTGAGAATAAATAGAGACTTACAACTAGCAAAAAGCTGAGCTTTGTGAGGGCTCGCGTTTATTGTACAACCTGATTCTAGTGGTGTCATCTAGTATAACGACGAGTATTGAGTTTGAGTTTAGTTCTGTTGCAGCGTTGTTAACTCTTTAGTTTTCTAACAGATGGCGTTAGTAGTACAATAACATTCTATCCAATGAATATAAAATTGTTAATGTAATTTTTTTGAAATGGTTGTAAAATTATATTTTGTGGACAGATAACACATCTAGTTGTGAAGTTAAATTACTATGTTATAGCACACATCTATAGGTGTGATAGTTTTTCAAAAGTGCACACAAAATGTTCAAGTTATGGGATATTGATAAGGCTCACTTCACTCGCCTTAATTATATAGATTTCCACGTGACGACATGTCAATAAATTAGTATTGAGTCAATATTTCCCTATTATTTGTAATGTTTTAATGTAAGTAATAATCGATTACTCGTGCGTCTTATATGTATCCATAAGCGGGCAAGAAAAAAACGGCAAAGTGGGAGTCAGACTCGCGCACCAAGGTTCCATACCATTATCGATAGAGTATCCGCTCATTCACATTGGCACGACATAATCTACGTGGCTGATTATTGTTTTAAACTATCGTTTTAGTTTTGGGGGCCTCCTTCGGGGACCGGGACACGACGCTCTTGTACAGGATTTGTGGACGGTGGCTGCCTATGCCAATGACAAGGAAAACTGCTGCGTGAACATGGGATTTGCCCTGACTTTTACGACCGTATTCCGGTAGGTGGAATAGGTATACGAGTCCATTGATGTTGATCCAATGATTGTTGGTCCAGTACAGAGATCAAACTGCACAAGGACCACTAGCGGCGTGTCATGCGGTGGGGCTGATCCCGGCTCCTAAACGATGTCTCTGACATAACCCAAAGCACCATTAACTAAACCTACACTAATATTTAGAATAGCCTTTGACCGCTGTCATCAGGTGGAACTCGTGGTAGAATCGTCACAATCCCATAAAAAAAATAAAAAATAGCAATGAAATAAACACTTACAAACACGATCAATAATGTCAAGTTTTTATTATAAATATCTTGATGGCAGTGAGATACCTACTTATGTATATAAAACGAGTTTCAACAACTTTAAGGTTTTTATTTAAGATACATTTCTTCGAGTGTTGAAGTATTATAAATACAAATTAGTAAAATTTTTTAACCAAAAACAAACAACTTCAGACATATAAAACGCATTATTGGATAACTCAAATATCACACTTCAGATCTCACTTAAATTAAAATGAGACTATAGGTACTTATCAAATCAGCTTTCGAATATAAAACATTAAAATCGGTACACCCTGTAATGAATAATGAGGTAACACAAAAAAAAATACAGTCGAAATGAAAACCTCTTAATTTTTTTGAGTCGGTTAAAAATGCATAAATCTCTGCTAAAATGCTTCTCTAAGCAATATTAGTAACTATTTTTAATCCTATCTGTATGCGCCTGGAATATAAAAATACTTATTATTCGAATAATACATATTTTGAAGCTAAATTCTCTCGAAACATACTGTAACGTAATCTTCCTAGAAGCCAAGGCGACAGACCGTAAATGACCACATAAGGCGTTGGTGGAGAGTTGGACCTCCGCGGCCCTGCGACTGATTCATCCGTCATCATTCCTCGTGCTTACATACCTATAAATGGTGATCAGCCGAGAACACCAGCTCATTGGGAAATTAATGTTCACTTGTATTATTTACAGATTTGATTTACTTACGTAAGTAGGTAATGTGCATCACGTGATTGGTAATTTATTCAATTTGTTGTCGTTACTACAGTAAGAATAAGATCGCATGAGTTATCTGATCTTCGTGCTGTAGCTGTATCAGCCATATTGTCCACTGCTGAACACGGCCTCCCCCGTTATGGGGGGTCTTGTCATAATCCCCACGCATGGCAGGTGTCTTGGGGATCGCAGTGTGAGATATCAGTTGCTCAGAAAGCCCTGCTGCCCATCTTCTGGTGTGTAACCCTTAGCCGCCTCTTAAGACACCCACGGGTAGAGATGGGGGGGTGACATTCTAGCCCGGCACCCCACGGACAGACCGCTTCGTGCGCCTGACCAATAAATATAACAGGTGGCCAAAGGCAAAAATCTATCTAAAAATCTTATTTGATTTGATTTTATTCATTGATAAGCATAAATCGTGTTATTGCGTATTTTTTGCGTTTACTGTCCCTGTCCCTAACCTGTACAATAATTTGAAATAGTCACAATTTAAAGTTCATCACGAGGGGTGCCGGGCTTGAAGTCACCCCCCGTCCCGTGAGTGTCGTATGAGGAGACCATGGTAAGCAGCGCCTTCTGAGAAACTGCTACACAGCGATCTCCAAAAGACGCCTGCCAAAATCCTGCCTTAAAGATGTGTTCAGCAGTGGACATATTTGTTGAAAAGCTGAATCTTACAGAGTCATATCTGTAAATACCTATAAATCATCAGACATTCAGACAGGCTATTTCTTCCGGGTCTTTGGTAAAAATAAGAGTACCGCAAGAATACATTTTAGGACTTTTTCTGTTTCTAGCGTATATTAATGATCTGCCTTGCATAGTCAAAGATTTCTGTGATATTGTTTTATTCGCAGATGATACCTCTCTTTACATTTTTAAAAGTAAATAAAAAAGATAGTAAACTAATTCATGTAATGAATGTGTTATCTATGATTTCTAAATGGTTCGCCGCTAATAATCTTCACTTAAATTAAAAAATGTCCAAATGTTTAAAGTTTTCTTTAGCAAATGTTAAGCTTGGTCCAGATAAACTTTCTATTGACGATGCGTCAGTCTTTCTGGGAATCAAAATGGATTCAACTTTACAATGGGATCCACTTATACATATGATCTATCCGGAAGACTTAGTTCTCTTGCATATTATGCAGTTCGTAAGATAAGACAGTTAACAGCCGTGGCTAGCTACTGCTCGGCTAGTTTATTTCGCGTACTTCCACAGTACTATGTCGTATAGTGTATTGCTGTGGGGAGCTGCTGCTGAGATAGAGACAATCTTTAACTTACAAAGCCATGTATGAAACGGACTCTAGGGAATCTCAGAGGGATCTAGAAATTGATATTTTAACTTTACCGTGTCTGTATACATTTGATAATATTATGTAGGTATATAAGCTCGTAAAAAAATAGTAAATTTAAATTAAACAGTGACGATCACGATTACAACACTAGTAATAAATATAAAATAGCAGTGCCAGGTTTTAGATTAGCAAAGACAAATAAAAGGTCCTTTTTAAGTAATTGTATGCGGTTTTATAATAAAGTTCCCAAACATATTGCAACGCTCACAGGAGGAAAATTCTAGATGCACGTGAAAAACATTTTGATTAAAAAATCCTACTACACAGTTTGTGATTACTTAAACGACAAAAATGTTTGGGTAATTCCGCCTCTATCAAGTTATCGCCTGTCATACCTATATATAATTTAAAGAAGTATTGTTATAATTTTATTACATGTCGCAGAGAGATATTGATAGAAGTAAGGCTTCTTCTACTCGACATCAGGATGTTTAATGGCAGAGCTCTCATAACGTGGGCGTTCGTGTAGGTATCGTGCAAATGAGAAGACAAATATCACTTGAACACTTGGTTTATTCCTCAATCCACAGTTTATGGGGGTGACTCCCGAAATGGCCTCCGTCCACCCCCTATAGCCATTCCAGTCCTCGCCTTGCAGAACACTCTCTGCACAATCTCACTCTGTTCCTTTCTGGTTATATTCCATTATCACTTTGGCGTGTGTGCCATAACGTATCGCGTATGTAGTCTTCAGAGTATACTCCTCCATGAACTGCTGTCATCTTCCATCACTGATCACGGTCGTCACTATCAATGCCAACTGTCACTAGTTTCACTCCTTAAGTAGGTGTTGCCTCTTCGACGGCTAGTACAAGACTGACTCGTCAACTGCAGTGACGACTTCACTTCTTAATCCATTTCAAAGAAATTCTTATCGTAAATTAATTGGTTTCGGCTTTAAGGCTGGTCACCTGCATGACACCAACCCTGCTTGGGAATACTTTCGTTCGTAAAACACCCGCTACCATGTTGCATGGTGGTATAAAGCATAGAAAAAAAAATTGGGTAATCAGGCCGTCACGTTATAATGGCAAGACGCCCTGTTGTGTGCCCAATGTGCACTTGTACATCACTTCACTCACATAACGTGAGTGCTTCTCATTGGGCGCGTAAGTCAAAGTCAAAATCATTTATTCAATTTAGGCATCTACGACGCTCTTACAAATTTTATTATTGAAATATTCTACATTGTACTGACACATTCAGCAAAGAAAATGGTATAGGGTCACTGCGAGAAGAACGGGCAAGAAACTCGGGCCATTCTTTTAAACGTCTTTTAACAATATGTTACATACTTACTATATAATAAAGTTATTACAATATTTGTTTAAATTATATAGGTGACAGGCGATAGCTTGGCAGAGGCGGAATCGTCCAAGCATTTTTGTCGTTTAAGTAATCACAAACTGCGTAGTAGGATTTATTAATCGATATGTTTTTCACGTGCAACTTGAATTTCCCTTCTGTGAGCGTTGTAATATGTTTGGGAACTTTATTATAAAACCGTACACAATTACCTAAGAAGGTCCTTTTATTTGTCTTTGCTAATCTGAAACCCGGGCACCGCTGTTTTATCTTTATTCCTAGTGTTGTAATCTTAATATAATAACTACATCTAGGTTCTCTCCTACATTGTTAAAAAAGCTTTTGAAAGTGTACCTATAAATAAATGAAAACTTCTTAGTCGCGTGTCATCGCTAAACCATTGTGTGTCGTCGTGCCCACGCCGCGTCGGCTCCGTGCCGTCTTGTGTCGTGTCCGGACTCCGGAAGTCGCATGTTCTATTCTATTACTCGACGCTTCAACTCGATGGGTTCACCTCAATATGACACAGTATTGAATAGGTACAATGATGTTAGAACCTAGTTTTTTTTTTGTTTTCTTTTATGTTATGGTGACGGAAAAAGCTCGAGGCCCATCTGATGTTAAGTGGACTAACCTTTGCCTATAACAGATGCATTTTATCACAAGTATCATAAATTGTACTGCGCCCGTCACTGTGAGACATAGCTGTTAAGTCTCCTGTGCCTGTAATTTTACTTGCTCTCAAGGACAGCTGTCGGAACACACCGTTAGGTGCTTGGCGACAGATTTTCTACTTGAGGGTGGTCGCTTGCCAGGCGGGCATTCGCATAATGCCCTTCCACCATGCGGTGAAGCTCAAGCTTTTGAGGTTTTATGAAATAAATGAATCTTTAAGTATAATAAATAGATTCAGGCGTTACTTTGCGGAAATCCATATTTAATAATAACAAACATTTTTAAAATATTTTATGAAAACATCTAATTAATATTTTAATAAAACACTTAAATAATATTCCGCCTAATTTTCTGTTAAGCCGACGTGAAGTCACAAAAGCCACGCAGCCAAACCGGAAGAGACGCGTTTCGCTTCTACACGAAGCATCCTCAGGAGGTCTTGACTCTACGAGCGTACGATCGAGAGACTCAGCGCCGGCCGCTCATTCTATTTGATTATTATTTGAATTTTTTTATTTAGTTTCTTATAAAAAACGTATTTAAATAGACACAGTTTCAGCGCTAAAACAGGGCTGATCAATATGCTTTTAACATCAAAGGGATTTAAAAAACTGCAAAAATTAAAACGTATAAGCCTAGCCCATAATATGCTAATTCCATGAAGACATAAAACACAAGAATCGGACAATATTAAGATGTAGAAAAGAGGTTTTTCTTTTTGTATGGTGAGGTACGCGGTATATAGTAGGTAATCTTAATAGAAGAATTGTTGTAACTGTCTAACAGTACCGCGGCAATGAAAGGTTTGAGCCATAAGTTAAAAAAATGACAATAAAGTGTTATCTATTATCTTCAAAAATTAATACGTATATTTAAAAGTGGTGAAAGTACTTAGCAATTAGAGTAGGTCTTGTATAGTTTTGAATTTACTAAATACAAAGTAGGTAATACATAGTAAATGAGGCAAGGCTATAGTCGCGGGTGCGTCATTGCAGACAGACAGTAGTATCGATTCGATATTAGTCCTTCAGCGAGGCACTTGTGCAGCACGCGACGGGGTTTTCCACGGAACCCCTTGCATCAGCGAAACGATTTTCAGGCGTCCGCATCGTGTCAACTCGTGCAACTGGATTTTATATCTTATGTACCTAGATATAAGGACAGGCTGACTACATCTAGTTCAAATATTTAATTGAATATTGCAATGAATATAGTATTTGAGGAAGACTGAAAGTAAGAGGCGAAAAAGTAAGTAGGTATACTTAGAAGGTTAAGTGAGTTATGACTTATGGCTGAGGCATGACACTCATGATACTCATGTGTGACAAATAAGCGTATACTAGCTGCGCACCGCGGTTGTAAAATGGTGATGATGAAAGAAGGCATTTTAGTTAATATGTCGAAAGTTTAGTCAGAGCTGTCTCTTTTCTTTTATTCTATGTAGGTAAGCCTTTAACCACAATCACACCTGATGGTAAGTGATGATGTGCTCGAAGGTGTTAACAGGCTTACCCTAGAATTACTGGCTCTCAAGGACTGCTGCCGGAATGTTATTATCTGAATTATTTACAATATTATTTTATAAAATTAGTGATTTTAAAGTTAGTTTTAGAGGTGATAGTTTGTATTAATACAGGACCTAATCCATTTCCAAATTTCATCCAAGTGTTAAATGCATGGTAGTAGGGCATTTTGCGAATGCCCGCTGGGCTAGCTACCACCCTCAAGTAGAAAATCTGTCGCCAAGCACCTAACGGTGTGTTCCGGCAGCTGTCCTTGAGAGTCAGTCATTTTAGTTTAAGCCTGTTAACACCTTCGACCACATAATCACTTAACATCAGGTGAGATTGTGGTCAAATACTTACCTATCAGCAATAAAAAAAAAAAAATGTGTATAAGTGTGAATGCTTAGGGATACAAAAACTTAAGGTGAATGCACTTGACTTCATTTACTCTCCAGTGTTTATGTATATTTAATCTTCTTGAATTGACCTCATAAAGGCGCTTAACAACTTTACACAGAAAAAAATAAATACTTGAGCCAACGCAGTGTGTTTTTATTCAAGAATATTTGTGATTCATATATATAGAAAACAATATATTCTTGAAAACAGAACACAATATTCTCAGGAATATATTCTTGAATCAAAGTATATATTGTATTCTTCTTTGGAGAAATCGTTAAAGTGTTTAAATACGAATATGGTTAGTTTTGAATCCAAGAATCTTACCATAAATATTCGTAAGTGAAGCACCTTAATTACATTCGAACAAGAATATTTAAAAATATTTCAAGAAAGAACATAGAATTTTTTTTAGAGAGTAAAATGTTAACAGCAGAATTCCTATTTTATTGTTAGAAGAATATTTTCGTTATCTTGAAATAATAATTTGAGTACTTTATGTGAAGAAATATTTTTTGGATCAAAACAATATTCCTAAGAATATTCGAGTGTAATATCAAGATTCGATTATTTTTCAGTTCAGAATATATTCTTGTTGTAATACAGCATTGTCTTGAATTTATTAAGACAATGTATATTCTTGGCTAAAGAAGTCTTTTTTTTCTGTGTATGTGTCAGGGTGAGGGACGCAGTGCAGTTCGTCACTTGTGTAAATGTAATATAATATGTGCAATTGTGCATCTGTTTTAGGCAGAGGTTACCGCTTATGGGCCTCGTGCTTATTCTATCACAACACCAAAAAATAATTGAAGAATAAGAGTAAGAAGATGGTTTATTGAAATTGCTGTTAAACTAATTAAAAGAAAAATCTTAAAAATGAATATATTTCACACGATAAAAGTTACCGCATTTCTAATCAACGAACAAAATAAAGGGGGTGTACCTCTTAGCCCTAAATCATCGGGCTATACTTTAACGCGTCAGAGGTCGCGGCTATCTCATCCACTTGACTTCACATTCACGCCGGAGCTATATATTTTGCGGGTAGGTTTTAGTATCGCAGGGTTGAGGGTTATGGGCTCGTTGATAAATAGATATTAGTGAGTCGTGAACTAATTTACACCTTTTTTTAAGTTGGGTTAGGTCCATCGTACGCAAATAACTATTTACATCCATATTACGCAAATATAACATGCGTAAGGCAAATATTAGGTCCTTACATATGAAATTGGCGTTTTGTATGGGAGGAACAAAAAGTCGAATATTTTTTAATATAATATATTTAATTAATCAAAGTATGAACCATTATTTTCTATGCACTTTTGCCATCTCATAGGTAGTTCATTGATCCCTTTACTAAAAAAACCAGTCGGACGGGAATCAATAAAATCTTTGAAGGCGATTTGGACTGCCCCATCGGAGTTGAATTTTTTCCCTTGCAAGAAGTTATCCAAATTTCGAAAAAAATTGTAATCTTTTGGAGCAAGGTCCGGGGAGTACGGAGGATGTCTTAGACTTTCCAATTGAAGCTCTTCTAATTTAGTAGCCGTCTGTAGCGCAGTGTGTGGTCTAGCGTTGTCGTGAAGCAGCAGTGGCGTGGAGCGATTGACCAGCCTAGGTTGTTTAGCCGCTAGCTTTTCCATCATGGTTTGCAATTCCTGACAATAGACATCAGCCGTAATAGTCTGGCCAGATTTGAAAAAACTGTAATGAACAATACCGGCACTAGTCCACCAAACGCTTACAAGTAACTTTTTTGGGGTTAATTTTAGCTTGGGGCAGGATTTAGCTGGCTGGCCAGGATCTAACCATTGCGCTGAGCGCTTCCGATTATCGTAAAGAACCCATTTTTCATCACAGGTAATGATTCGGTTTAAAATACCTTCATTATTGTGCCGGTTTAGTAATGTAACGCAGCAGTCGACGCGCGTTTGCCGGTTTGTTTCAGTCAATTCGTGAGGTACCCACCTTTCAAGCTTTTTAATCTTCCCAATTTGCTTCAAGTGAATTAAAACAGTTTTATCACTAACATTGCAGCCTGCAGCTAACTCGGACGTGGTTTGCGATGGATCCGCTTCCACAATAGCCTTCAACTCTTCATTATCAACTTGAGTCTCAGGCCGTCCACGGGGCTTGTTCTGCAGGTCGAAATTTACAGAACGAAAACGTTGGAACCAAAAACGAACTGTGTTTTCTTTTGCAACACGACCGCCATACACATCATTCACCCTTCGAGTTGTTTCCGCAGCACTAGTGCCACGGCGGAACTCGTACTCGTAAATAATGCGATATTTAAGGTTTTCCATTTTGTAAAATGAGTGACGCAAACAGAAAAAAACAGAAGAAAAAAACAAATGAATGACGATCATCGAAGCACAAATACATGAGTCTATAGCTGTACAAATTTGAATTTGGAATTCCTTACCAAAGAGGAGAAATTCGTGATTAAAGTGGCCAGTACGAAAAACGCCAATTTCATATGTAAGGACCTAATATTTATAGCTGATTGGCTAGTTTTTGACCACTATCTCACCTGATGGTAAGTGATGATGTGGTCGAAGATGTTGTTCACGGAACACACCGCTAGGTGCTTAAAAGTTAAGTATACCTGAGTTCGAACCTTGAGTACGACTCTCGTAGGGCTTTCTGTCAAATATTTATAAGTAGCTTTTCCGTGTCTGGACCCGTGACCGGTAGATGGCGCTATGTTCGCCGCCTATAACATGGGACCAAAAGATGTTATTTACGGTTTCAGAATATTTATTACCTCATAAGAAACACTTTTCACTTACTGAGATACTTAAATTAACTTATAATATACATGTTGTGCCACAGATCGTAGTGTACAAAACTAATTAAATTTACGGAATTTAAAAAATATTAATAAAATATACATAAAACAAAATCTACAAATAGATACACCACGTACGAATTGTATAATATAAAAAATAACTTAATATCTACCCTCATGCTATTTGCACTGCACCCGCTCGCACTTTTATATAATAACTTTTTAACGGTAAAATTTCGTCATTTTTATTTAAAATGTGTCAGGAGAACGTTACTTTTTTATAGTAAAATACCTATACTATGTTGTGCATTACTGCGACTATTATTATGAGTAATATTATTTATACCTATACCATGAGTACATCTAAATACTTATTATTGCTAAATATTAAAAGTACAGTCGCCTGCTATAACCGGTATACTTACATATTGTAATTCACCAAATTTTGGCAGACTTCTGTGACAGAATTATTTACAAAGACCCCTTTTTATTACGTGACAGAACTTCTGTATATATAGAGAGATACAGAACGCTTCTGTGACAGAAGTATCTTTAAATAAATGAATAATTTAAATTTCTTTACTCATGCTTAAGTAAACTTCGATAATTAAGAATTTAGTGATATCATAGTTTGATAATTACCAATTGTATATCATTGTAATTGCAGGCGACTGCACATATTTTAATATTAATGCAATGAATTTGAACATCATGAGACCACCTACAAAGTAATAACAATGATTTTAAATATAGAACGCAAAGTGCTGTAAATTAAAGTTAGAAAATTTATCAAAATTACCTAGTTTATTTTGTAAAAAAAGGGCTGATAGAGCGTTTACTTTTAACCTACTATTTCATGGACATCTTTACTGATAAACACGAAAGTTTGTAAATATGGATGGTTTTTTGTGATGTGTGTTTGTTACTCTTACACGCAAATACTACTGAATGGATTTTAATGAAACTTTACAATAATATAGTTTATACATCAGAATAACACATAGGCCATAATTTATATAGATATTGTGTGAATTGTCCAAAATGTAACGATAAGTGTCAAGTAAGTAGGTTTTTTTGCTATATGCGACTTATTCTGGCGCGCGCTGCAAAAACCTTTAGTATCATTATGTATAACGGAAATGTTTATCTTAAATTGACTTCAAAAAAGCTCGCGATAGTACATATCTATCTATTATGTGTACCTAAGCTATTATCGCCAAAATAGTGAACCATAAAAACTATAAGAATATATAACTTAATTCTAATGCATATTTGGTAGTAACAAATTGATCTTTGTCTAAGTAATATTATAAAGTTTTGTGAATGTGAATGTGTTTTGTTTTTGTATGTTTATTACTTCTTCACGCTCAAACGGCTGGACCAATTTTGATGAAATTTGGTGTGGAGGGAGATGAGGCGTTGGATTAGAGAATATGATACTTTTTATCATCATCATCCATGACCACGCGGGTGTAACCGCGGGGAGCAGCTAGTCGGTTATAAATGCCTTACACGACGCGACATCGCGCGATCTAAGCCAGCCCCAAATCTGCCATAGTTCACGTTCACGCAAACCATTAACCATTTTTTATCACTCCCCTATCAGTCCTCAGCACGCATGCGCAAAAACACGATTCATCCAGTCAGCTGTCAGCCTCAGGGTGGTCCGAGTCGTCTGTTTGAGGTTATCCGGGACCCCACGGGCTTTTACGGGTTAAAATTACAAAGTAAAATAAAAGTGATAGTTTTTGTTGACTTTTGAGTGATTTGAATACTGTGTTTTTGACGCATTGCGGTTGTCTGGCGGTGTTTGTGAAACAGGGTGTTTTGGGGGTGGTTTTTAAGTGGTCTAGTACGGCAGACAGTGTTTTAGCGAATGCATTATTAGGAAGAAATGAAAGTGATTTTATTTTGGATTGCGGTGAGTTATCTTTGACTATGTAATTGTAAATGTCTTGATTTCAGTGTTTTGCACAACTAAAGAGATTAGATTTCCTTTGTTGTTCTAAGCTAGTTATTGTATACTGCCTTATTGTAAAGCAATAAGGTTCAATATAGCTCATGATGTTGGGTAGTCTCTATTGTGTTGAACCGGCCCATGATAGACAGATTGTACATTACGTTACTGTTATTTATTTGTATGTTATGGTCCCATGTCATATCGAGCAGAATAGAATTTGCGTATTTCTTGCTCATCATTACACGATGTTGAGTAGATACTTACCATCTTATTGGTCTTCGTGAAAAAGGTACACCTTCATACTTACCTAATTCGACACTTTCCCATGCATAAAGGATTAAGGATGTTTTTCCAGTGATATAATAACTGGCCGTGAGATACTTAAGAACTAACTAGTCTCGGGTTACGAGCGCAGTATAGTGTCAAGCAGCACTAAAACTTACAATGCAACTACAGTAGACGATTGCACGACGCCACCAGGCGGGCTTGTTATATTATAAAATAACAAAAGTTGCTGTGGCTTGTTATATTATAAAATGATAAATGTACGAGAGTAAAAAATATATAGTCATGTGAGGGATGCGAACCCGCGTCATCTTGGGGTATGCTCTGACCGAATGACCTAAGTACGTATAAAAAGGGGAACCATATTCTGTTGGTTCCCCATTGTCGGCGATGAACACTATTTTAAGCGCGAATTAATGATCTTGTAACTAAAAATAACTTTAGAACTAATATAAGAAAAAACATTTCATATTAAAAGCGGTACTGCGATAAGTATGAAATAATTTATGGAAGTCGGTACCATGCTAATTTAAAACACCGACCTCATATTAGCATGGTACCTACTTCCACAAATTATTTCATACTTATCGCAGTACCGTTTTTAATATGAAATGTTATTTCTTATATTAGTTCTAAAGTTATTTTTAGTTACAAGATCATTAATTCGCGCTTAAAATAGTGTTCACCGCCGACAATAGCACATACTATTTTTCAGTTAATTGACTATAAGTTAGGTTGAGTAGTTCATCAACCGATTTTGATGAAATTTATATGGGACCACCTCGGAGATACACTTGCCAATAATTCACTTATTAACTACTTACAATTTTACTTGTCTTGCCTATTTTGATTATTAATTTCTATTTATCTAAAAAAGACTACTAAAAATGTAGACGAATTAAGTACCTCCTTTTTTGAAGTCTGTAGAAAAAATATGTGTGTATGTGATCATACAAAAAAAAGGCGTCGGCTTGAAAACATCCTCCTTTTTAGAAGTCGGTTAAATACCATTAAAAGTTGTTTTGCTGACTGTACCTATTATTATGGGATTTGTTTTAAAAGTGGTTATCGTCAGGAATATAAAATAAATATATTAAAAACTAGCTTTCCGGCCACGTCTCCGCCCGCGCGTTTGTCAGTTATCGCGCTAAACCTGTAACCTCTTTTTGCGCAGTTGGATAAAAACTATCCTATGTCCTTTCCGGGGTCTCAAAATATTTTCATACCAAATTTTATCCTAATCGGTCTAGCAGTTTTTTTCGTTGCATACAAAAATACAAATATTTCCTCTTAAAATATTATATAATATGGTACTAGACCGTATAGTTCTTATTGGACTACGGTAATCGTGAGTAATAAAATCAGATATTGAGCGGTAAGTAAATCATTTTTAATGAATTCTAAATATTTTTGTGTTACAAATACAAACGTACCTATTGGCGACGGTGACCACCTAATATTACATGGACCGCCTGTGCCTACTCACAGGTAATAAAAAAAAACATAATTTCTGATACTATATACTATAAACAAATAAAACAATAGCATTAATGGAGCAATGCTGCCAGCATGCTGGGCACGCTGCCAACTGGTAGTGGGCTGGAGCATTTGGACTTCCTGTGAGTCTGCAATGACTTGTAGGTTGCCTAAATGCTTTCATAGTAGCTGTAATGTTTTAGTACCTATATTGTAATTAAACATACCGCCGGTTAAAAAAAAAGTACATTCTTAGAATGAAAATAAAAAGATTTAACCCAGCAATAAAATCGTTCACTGCATCATACATTGTATTTTGCAAATTTTATTGTTGGAACTAACAAAATAACTAATAAATATTTAATCTTACCAAAGATGAAATATACAACTATTTTTCATTTTCAGTAAAAAAACTAGTTAGGTATGACCTTTTCCATCGGGAAAGCGCGCCCCTCCTAAAATTTTTAAGTACTTAAGTATAGTTGCCATCTATATACCGATCTGAAGTGATCTTTACAAATTATATGAGCACTAAATTATATGTCTCAGGTGGGAATCGAACCCGCGTCCTCCGATTTCGCACTAGATACCTAATCTACTCGGCCACCTGGACACGATCTTTCGAACCAAAACCTCGTGCTCCAATTGTACTACTTTCATATAAGTATACATTTTATTGTTTTATTGCATATATCACTAACATTTACACCCAAATTATGTCGTAGTACACAAACATAATTTGGGTCCTCCGTGGGGTGCTGGGTTAGAATTGCACCTCCCCATATCATCCCGTGGGTGTCGTACGAGGCGACTAAGGGACAAATACTTGAAGGTGGGCAGCAGCGCCTTCTGAAGAACCGCCATCTTACACTGCGATCCCAAAGCCGCCTGCCAAGCGTGGGGATTATGGCAAATAACCCCTCAATAGAGGAGGCTGTGTTCAGCAGTGGACGAGTCGGCTGTTACAGTACAGTACACAAACAAAGTCCACGCGTACTGCGCATCAAAAATATACTGTATAGGGGCCTTTGCGAGTTAAATGGTCTTGTACGAAATAAATAACAAACATGCTGATTTTTCTGAAAAAGAGTTCAATACAGTCCTGAGTCTGGATGGCAATAGGCTCGCTTCCTACTACTTGGGACCAAAACATGAATTGTTGAGATGTGATATGTTAATTGCATGTGTTGTGTTCGGTTTGTGCAGCGATTTTTACGGAAAAAACAACTCGCATGCACGCACTCTTCTGCGCTTTAATAATACCGGTTTCAAATGCTGTGAAAAAAGGTATAAATCGAGAATCGATTATTTAGAAATCAGTAAAAAGGTGAGAAGGCGTGATTCCTTCGCGTCTGGTTTCTCAGGCCTGTTTCACATGTTTTTAATTCTGATCGCCCGCGCCGGGGTGCCGGCACGTTCTGCGGAAACAAAGGTTAAGGTTTGGGTTCCGTATAGGTTGTAGAAGAACTTTTGTCAAGGGAAACTTACATCATCATGGTGGTCGGGCAGTCCGGACGCTCACTCAGCTAGGTAAGTATCAAAGGCTCGATTTTTTGATCTTGGGTAGGTATCTACAAATTCAGTTAGACAATTTTCAAGGTAATCTTCGTAGCGATTTCCATACAAAAGTGGTATCGTTATATTTTTAATACGAAGTGTTTAAATTGGGTTAATTTTTGAATGCAATTCATGAAGTATCCATACTTCATAATGCAATGATGGCCAAGCGGTAATAGCTATGGACTGCCGTGCCGCAGGGACCTGTTCGATCCCCACCGCTTGAGCTTCACCGTATGGTGGAAGGGCATTTAGATTGCCCGCCTGGCGAGCTATCTCCCTCAAGGGAAAATCTGTCGCCAAGCACCAAACGGTGTGTTCCGGCAGCAGTCCTTGAGAGCCAGTGAAATTACAGGCACATGAGACTTAACAACTATGTCTCAAGGTGATGGGCGCAGTGCATTTCGTGACTTGTGATTAAATGCATCTATTCATAGGCAGAGGCTAGGCCGCTTAACACCAGGTGGGCCTCAAGCTTGTTGTGTCACAATAGTATAAAAAAAATTAAGTCCTTGAGCTTAATGTCTAAGGTTCTGGTTTGCCAGTTTCCAGCAGATATCCTTGAAAGACAGTTATTTTAAGTTAAGCAGGTTAAGATTATAAATAAATCCAAATGAAATAAAGAAAAACCACCTTCGACTACGTCATCGGTTATCAACACGTGAGATTATAATATAATCTATAAAAGTAGAAGGTTATTGTATTGAATTCTTTGGAAGTACTAGCAATAAAGGTAAAAGTTATCAAGCAGGCGACCTGTCCGTCTTCTCGCTACATATTCGACATAATATTTTATATAACTTAGTATATAAAAATAATTATACAAAGGTTAATTACTAATTTTTAGTATTTTTGAAATATTTTATTTTTGGCTCTGACCCAAGTTTCGTCGATACCCATAGATATAAAGTAAGTATATATATTTTTTATTATTATTATGTTGGCAATAACTAAATACTTTGCGAATCACAAAAAAATACAAATATACGAGATCCCGCACATGACTTAAATTTTTCCTCTCGTATATTTGTAATTTTGTATAGGTTTTTGGATTTTAAAACGCAAATAGTAATTTGTAGTTCCACAGAAATTTTAAATCATATGAATATGCACGGGCCCTATAAGACTAAAAACAAATCATTCTTACCTAACCCTCAGCCTTTTTGTTCTGTGCCCTCAGGTAGTCGATGTTTTGGCGCCTGCCATGGGTTCACCTTTACGGCGCCATTGTCCCTGTGGAACAGGCGATATTTGACGATAAATGATGGGGGGACGTAGTATTACCCAGTTTGAACCATAAAATATATTTATAAAATATTTTATAAAGTATTTCTCGTGAAATATTTACCTGGTTAATGATCAGGGGAAAAGTTTATAGACAAAATCTGTATAATTTGTGGTTTATAAGACCATTATATGACCTTTTTTTATCTTATTGTGACAGAACAAGCTTGAGGCCCAGCTGATGTTAAGCGGACTTACCTCTGCCTATAACAGATGCATTTCATCACATGTCACGAATTGCACTGCGCCTGTCACGTATAGTTGTTAAGTCTCATGTGCCTGCAATTTCACTGGCTCTCGAGGACTGTTGCCGGAACACACCGTTAGATGATTGGCGACAGATTTTCTACTTGAGGGTGGTCGCTAGCCAAGCGGGCATTCGCAAAAAGCCCTTCCACCATGCGTGGAAGCTCAAGCCCGCGCTGGGATTCCAACCATGGACCTGCTGCGCGGCAGTCCATAGCCAATGCCACTGAGCCATCACTGCTTGACCTACCGTGATGCATAAAGGGCAACTAAAGACATGAATGTTTTTTTTAATTTATTGGCAACTAGATGCTTAGTCCTTACGCCTTGATGTAGTGTTTCTTTTGGCATCTGGATACATAATCCTTATGCCTTGATGTTGTGTTGTTATGTAAGTGTAGGGTTGCCATACAATATTTTTAACACAAGACCGGAAATTTGATTTTAAGTCGTAAAAGCGGCGGAAATTTAAAGATATCCGGAATATTCGCACAAATGACGGAATAAAAACCATAAATCAAATATATCAACGTTTTTCAACAAATCTAAAACATTAGCATTGTTTATCATAAATATATAATACATGTAAATGTAAAATGTAGGTACCAACTTTTTTTTTAATGTGGCATACTTCTGTTTAGCCATTCTTATTTTAATCAAATACTGAGCTCGCTAGAATTAAAAGTCTGCAATGATTCGCCATTTGGTATATGATGAAACTTTCTTTAAAAAAAAAAAACAGATGCAACATATTACCACTCACGTTACTATAAGTGTGGTGTTGCAGGACAATGGGTATACAACACGGCTGCCCCCTGTAAAAACTCTATAGGTATATACTACGATAAAAATAATTTCCAGTAAAAGTTGGCATCGTTTTTATTTTCTTAATTTTTTTTATCATCATTGGCGGACGGAACTTGATTTGTCCCTGCCATCAAATAATTATTTACAAATTTGAATAAAAGTTATGTTTTTTTTTATAATTGTGATAAGCAAGTATTTGACCGCAGTCTCACCTGATGGAAAGTAACGATGCGGTCGACGGTGGAGCATGCTTGCCTAGCAAATACCTGTTTACTCTGTACTTGAAGATTTGTTATGTAAATTTGTATTTAAGGCAAGAGTGCACGGGAGCGCTTTCCATATACAAACGTAGTTTCGTTTCTAACTCGGTGAAATTTTACATGCATACCGCTGAGCTAATATATTATATTATGCTTCTGTTTTGACAGTTTTTCGATTTATTATTTATTTTATCCATAAATGTGAAAATACGGTGACGATTTTTTGGAATATTTTTTATAATACTTAATTTTACGCAATTCTGGCAAACTAGAAGCATAATAAGGCTCAAGGGATGCTATATTTCACTAAGTAAAAGGTTTGTCAATTTTCAACATTATGAATTTATCAGCATAGACCCATTTCTACCTGTGGGTGTCGTAAGAGGCGACTAAAGCTAAAACACCGGAAGGTGGACAGCAGCGCCTTCTGAGGAACTTATATCTTAAACTGCGATCCCCAAGACGCCTGCCAAGCGTGGGGGTTATTGTAATCCCCCCTAAATGGGGGAGTCTGTGTTCAACAGTGGACTATCTGGCTGATACATTTTTTTTTGTATGTCTGATAGGTTAGCCTTTGACCACAATCTCACCTGATGGTAACTGATGATGTGGTGGAAGATGTTGTTCAGGCTAACCTAGAATTATAACACAACAGTCATTTATTTATTATTTATAGTAAAGTTGTGAGCATAGTAAGTAAAGTGTAGTCTACTCGAAAAATGGCTTGTGAGATTTTATATTTATAATTATAGAACCCAACTTAACCTAATTCAATTAGTTTTTTTTTCCTAATCATGTTATGAAAACAAACTAAATGCATGTTCTTTACAATTTTAAACGTAGTATTGCTGTTGATACTTTTATTGTTATATTTATTCTTCCAAACTGGTTAAAAAAACTTATAAGTCACTGCTATAAAAAGTGTTCAATAATTCAAATCTGAAAAGGGGTTTTTGTCGCCAAATAGAGCCGAAATTATATTATGAGAACAATTTAAACAAAAAAACAAAAATATCACATTGCGACCCTGCCAGGATTCGAACCTGGAATCTTCTGATCCGTAGTCAGACGCGTTATCCGTTGCGCCACAGGGCCGATGATGTCACCACCGAAATACGGCAATACAACTACAAGTGTTCACACGACGTAAATTATGTAACATTGAATGAAACGGCACAAAAAACCGGAAATCTAATAATTTTCAAACTTACACATAATGTATTGGTTTGTAATTGTGAAGAAGACGGTTTGGAATAATGTCAGAAATCTATGCTACTGCGAATACAAGGATATTCATAACATTCATAGGTATAAAAATGTCTCGTAGCATGGGCAGTGGGGAAGTACGTTACACGCAGTACCAACGCTGCTTGTTCAAAAATCACCACTGGCATTTCGTAGCAAGTCTGGGGATTTCCGCATAATTTCGTAGCATTTCCATCGGTGTGGACACCAAGGTGGATCCACTACAACCGCTATGCTAGAGAGAGCGGCCTACGAGCGTAGTACATTAATTCTTTGCCTTGGGGCATAGATAATTAGTAGTGTTATTACTACGCTGCGGGCACTACGAGTTGCGGTCAAAGATAGAAGCTCGCTTGAAGGCTACGGGAGACTACGGTCTACGGCTACATTTAGTACTTAAAAATTTAATTAAAAGACATTCTGATCCTTACACTAATAGAATTTACTGAATATGATGGTTCCGATAAGTTTTTAGATATTAACTATACAAATATAGAAACTAGTGAAATAAGGACCGGCGCTGACTGACGGCACAGCATTTATTCCTGATCAAGTTATTTTAAATCTTATTACAATGAGCTTAGAAATTATTTTACGTTATTTCGATACAATGAGACTTCTCGTTTCTGGTGTCAAGACACGAGAAGTTATGTATATATTTTCTGCAACTTATCAGTTCTTCATCTTCAGCAAGAACTGATATTAATATACTAAATCCCATTCAATCATAACGACACCATCAACTATGGGAATACGCTAGATTGGCTGTGCTTTCTGTAAGATGCTATGACGTTCTGATTACTTAAACGACAAAAATGCCTGGACAATTCCGCCTCTACCAAGCTATTGCCTGTCACCTACATAATTTAAACAAATATTGTAATAACTCTATTATATAGTAAGTATGTAACACATTGCTAAGAGATGTTTAAAAGAATGGCCCAGAGTTTCTTGCCCGTTCTTCTCGCAGTGGCTCTATACAATTTATTTGCTGAACGTGGTAGTACAATGTAGAATATTTCAGTATTAAAATTTGTAATTGACCTTCATAAGAGTGTCGTAGACGCCTAAATTGACCTAAATTGCGCCGGCCCTAAAGGAATCGTGTGAAGCTATACTCGACATTTAGGCATAAGTACTTAATATTTTTTATTACCATAATTATATGAGTTTCTTTGATTAAAGAAACGAGAAATTTCTCAATTAACCTTTCTTTGTAACCAATTAGGCGGGTGTTAGCAGTCTAGGGCGGGCGGCGAGGTCGGGCGACGGCGGCGGCAGCGCGGCGACACACGCGACGTCTGCGGTTGTTTGAAACGATTAAATTAAAAAAAGGAATGACCTACAGTTTCATAAAATTACCTTCATACACGGAAACTTTTCATTACTAATGTATATAGTGTAACAATAATCAACATTTATTTAGAGACTAATATGTTTTAAGTTAGCTAGGTATTTGATTTATTAAAAGCTTTGAGTCTAGGCGTCTTTTGTTTTTTTTTATTTATCGGGTTGTGACGGAACAAGCATGAGGTCCACTTGATGTTAAGCAGACCGACCTCTGCCAGATCTAACAGATGCATTTCCACACAAGTGACGACTGTGCCCGTCACTCAATACATACAGTTGCTAAGTCTTATGTGCCTGCAATTTTGCTGGTTCTTAAGGACTGCTGGAACACACTGTTAGGTGCTTGGCGACAGATTTTCTACTTGAAGCGAGCCATGCGAACATTAGCAAAATGTCCTTCCACCATTCGGTGAATCTCAAGCCGGCGTTGGGGAGTGAACCACGGCACGGAAGTCCATAGCTATTACCAGGCTGTTATTGCTTCAAAAAGTTCATATAATCATATTTATATATCATACATAATGATACAATTGAAACGGCGATGGCCTAGTGGCAGTACTATGGCTTGCCGCGCAGAAGGTCCATGGTTAGAATCCCATCGCGGAATTTTACCTTCATTTCATGGTGGTGTGGCATTATGTGAATCCTCGGTTAGCTACCTACCACCCTCAAGTAGAATGTTTATCGCCAAGCACCGACGGTGTGTTCCAACAGCTGCCGAGTCCTTCAAATTATCGACTGTAATAAATTAAATTCTATAACAATGAAATAGCCCCCATAACTTCGACTATACAAATTGACCCTCTTTTCTCCGTATAAAGGCCCCTACACACTTTCATTTAAGCCACTTAAGCTCTAACTTGCATTCATAACTGCAGTTCCGGTCAACTCAGGTCTCTTTATTGATTTAGTGACGCGACACTGGCGTCACGCGTAACAGTTATCGATAAAATTTAAAGGCTTATTGAAGGGCGATAAATCTTATCGATAGGGGTGAAGTAAGCCTTGGCAATGAAATTATAGTAGGTACTACTATAGTATTTATGATAACTTAGTCATAAATTAATATCTGCATAGATAACTGTAATTTCTTCATTATAGATATAAGATTATTTATAAAAAATATGTTCGGTAGGTACAGTTGCGCGTAAATATGTCCGATACCAAGCGCGGCAGAAAAAGTACCTACTCGTAGCCGGTCATTTTGGTAGTTGTCAAATTTGTTTTGGATTGTCAGTGTGGTATTTTTTTGTGCTTACCGTTGTTATAATATATATATAGTTACGGACAATAGTTGCGTCCAATTGCGGCCTGTTCAGTGCAGTCGAGGTTTACTTCCACTGCACCTAGTTTTCGGCAGGAGTAAGGCTCTGGACGAAACAAAATAATACGAATTTAAGTTGGCATAGGACCACTACGTCCTAGTCATGAATGAAATTCTATTGTTATCATTATCGCCGATGCCAATGGGTTAAAATGCCAGGGTACAATTTTCTTGCACACCGTATTATTTTATCTTATCAAGAAATTATTGTTATTATTGTCTAAATATTTATAATTGGCTACCTTTCATAATATCTTATTTATGAAAGGTAGCCAATTATGTACTTACTAAAGTACCTTTATATTAGGTCCTTACATATGAAATTGGCGTTTTGTATGGGAGGAACAAAAAGTCGAATATTTTTTAATATAATATATTTAATGAATCAAAGTATGAACCATTATTTTCTATGCACTTTTGCCATCTCATAGGTAGTTCATTGATCCCTTTACTAAAAAAACCAGTCGGACGGGAATCAATAAAATCTTTGAAGGCGATTTGGACTGCCCCATCGGAGTTGAATTTTTTCCCTTGCAAGAAGTTATCCAAATTTCGAAAAAAAATGGTAATCTGTTGGAGCAAGGTCCGGGGAGTACGGAGGATGTCTTAGACTTTCCAATTGAAGCTCTTCTAATTTAGTAGCCGTCTGTAGCGCAGTGTGTGGTCTAGCGTTGTCGTGAAGCAGCAGTGGCGTGGAGCGATTGACCAGCCTAGGTTGTTTAGCCGCTAGCTTTTCCATCATGGTTTGCAATTCCTGACAATAGACATCAGCCGTAATAGTCTGGCCAGATTTAAAAAAACTGTAATGAACAATACCGGCACTAGTCCACCAAACGCTTACAAGTAACTTTTTTGGGGTTAATTTTCGCTTGGGGGCAGGATTTGGCTGGCTGGCCAGGATCTAACCATTGCGCTGAGCGCTTCCGATTATCGTAAAGAACCCATTTTTCATCACAGGTAATGATTCGGTTTAAAATACCTTCATTATTGTGCCGGTTTAGTAATGTAACGCAGCAGTCGACGCGCGTTTGCCGGTTTGTTTCAGTCAATTCGTGAGGTACCCACCTTTCAAGCTTTTTAATCTTCCCAATTTGCTTCAAGTGAATTAAAACAGTTTTATCACTAACATTGCAGCCTGCAGCTAACTCGGACGTGGTTTGCGATGGATCCGCTTCCACAATAGCCTTCAACTCTTCATTATCAACTTGAGTCTCAGGCCGTCCACGGGGCTTGTTCTGCAGGTCGAAATTTCCAGAACGAAAACGTTGGAACCAAAAACGAACTGTGTTTTCTTTTGCAACACGACCGCCATACACATCATTCACCCTTCGAGTTGTTTCCGCAGCACTAGTGCCACGGCGGAACTCGTACTCGTAAATAATGCGATATTTAAGGTTTTCCATTTTGTAAAATGAGTGACGCAAACAGAAAAAAACAGAAGAAAAAAAACAAATGAATGACGATCATCGAAGCACAAATACATGAGTCTATAGCTGTACAAATTTGAATTTGGAATTCCTTACCAAAGAGGAGAAATTCGTGATTAAAGTGGCCAGTACGAAAAACGCCAATTTCATATGTAAGGACCTAATATTATATTTGGTTTGTAGTGTTTTAATGTACAATTTTATAGCTAATTGATATTTATCTTTCTTCTGAAATATCTATTGTCCTGTACTTATATATCCTGTAAAATCTGCACTTAACTGATTGACACTAGTATACCTAGCCTACTTATTAACTAAAATGCACGTATTTTACCCTGCCTTTATCCTACACTAAGTAGGGTTTGCACATCCCGTATTCTTTTTCTCTCCTATACCAGCCATTATTTTAGTAATGCATTTTAGGTATAGGTAAATTATAAAAACATGGTCATTGTCATCTATATTTATAATAAACGTATCATTTTCGTACGGCCTTCTGATATTGTGTGTGTTACTAGTTTTAAGTAACTTTTGAAGCAGCCGAGCAGTAATAGATAATGCCGCAGGTTCATGGTTCGATTACCACCGACAGCTTGAGCTTCACCGCATAGTGAAAGGACATTTTCCGAATGCTCGCCTGCCTAACTCAAGTAGAAAATATGTCACCAAGCATCTAACAATGTGTTCCGGCAGCAGTCCTTGAGAGCAAGTAAATTTAAAGGCCCATGCGACTTAATAACTACATGTCTTAGGGTAACGGGCGCAGTGCAATTTGGCACTTGTGACGAAAAGCATCTGTTATCATTTATGTGTTATTATTATTAATCTGGCAGAGGTGATCCTCAAAGGCCGGCAACGCATCCTCGATACCTCTGGTGTTGCGGATGTTCGTGGGCGACGGTGATCACTTACCACCAGGTGAGCCGCCTACTCGTTTACCCTCCTGTCCCATAAAAAAAAGGTTCCTGTTTAACGGCCCACCTGCCTGGAGCTTGATAAGTCACAATCGTAAAAAAAAACTATTATCAAATCTGAAGACGTGAACTGAGAAAATACATCGCTATTGCAAATCTAAATCTAAATTCTGTATTTTTGACTGCAAGTAAACAGTTCGATTGCAAAAATCATCGATAATGTAAATTCTGTATTTTTGACTGCAAGTTAACAGTGCAATTGCAAAAGTCATCGACAAATCCCAGCAACGACCCACCGGAAGCACTATAATTCACTGGAATCGCTCCCGGTCGGCTGTGAAACCGTGGCACTGCTCTCACTGGGGATATAACAGCTATATTTATTTATTGGAGCAACTAATACTTAATCTGTGACATCGTTCATGCTCGGCGTCGGATTTTGCGGTGGAATAGTTTTGTGGGATATTATGTTTGAGGTTATGTTGGTGTAATAAAAAGCAATATAAATATGGCTATGTAGGCTGTGGTTATACTACGTAATCTTATACTATTTTGCATTCCTTGCAGCAGTCCACTATCCAACTGGGTCGTTTTATTATTGCTGATAGCTAAGCCTTTGATCACAATCTCACCTGATGGTAGGTGATGATGTGGTCGAAGGTCTGTGGCAATTAACAACAATATAAAATTACTGGCCCTCAAGGACAGCTGCTGGAACACACCGTTATGTGCTTTTCAACAGATTTTCTACTTGAGGGCGTTCGCTAGCCAGGCGGGTATTCGTAAAATGCTCTTCCACCATGCAGTGAAGTTCAAGCCCGCGGCGGAATTCGAACCGTGGATCTGCTGCGCGGCAGTCCATAGCCAATGCCAATTGCCACTGAGCCATCACTGCTTCAATCTTTCTAGCATTGAATATGTTATCTAGTTTCCTCTACACAGAAAGTACGAGATGGTACTATGGCTTAGAGGACATATTGGGCTGCATAACTCCAGGAAGACTGCTAAAGATGACATGACTGTAAATCTCATTTTAAACTGTATAAGTACTTACAGTCCAGAAACAATTCTAATGATACAGCATTTTAGATGTCGAACGGACAGACGGACGGACGTACAACCGAGGCTTAGTAATAGGGTAGGGGTCGCACAATGTCCAAGCTGCCCTGCTCCAGTGCAGACGAACGGGGCGAGGAGGTGGCGGTTTGGCCTCCTCTTCCCATCTCCGTAGTGTGGTCGCTGGTGCAGCCCGACATTCCACCGGCGACCACATTTTTTTGCTTGCTTCAAAAAGTTCATATAATCATATTTATATATCATACATAATGATACAATTGAAACGGCGATGGCCTAGTGGCAGTACTATGGCTTGCCGCGCAGAAGGTCCATGGTTAGAATCCCATCGCGGAATTTTACCTTCATTTCATGGTGGTGTGGCATTATGTGAATCCTCGGTTAGCTCGGTGGTCGCTGGTGCAGCCCGACATTCCACCGGCGACCACACTACGGAGAATTATCCACTGGCTTACACGGCTCCATGTCTGGGGGGTGGACTTGGTGAGCAAAGCCGCCTCTCTACAGGCGCAGAGGCCGGATAAAGTTAGGGCCTACAGCTGCCGTACCGCAGTCTCCCGGCAAGATGGGGATTCCACGTTCCCATCTTGCCCCGCCTCACCGGGGGATTGCTCACGGAGTATCTATGTGGTTTCAAGTCCCATAAATCCTGAAGCGACAGTGCGAAGGCACTTCTTTCCCTCAAAAAAGGGTTTGTTTTCTAGTACAAAACCCTAAAACAATCTATGGTAGAAAACCTTTGTAAGTACAGCTCTGACAGCTGTACTTACAAAGGTTTTCTTCAAAACTGACACAGTTACCATAAAAGTGATTTGACTAAATGTACACATTGACGTGTTCCCGCCTATGTGCCGCTCAGCACGTACACACTGTCTCGTATGGAATGACCGATATTGATATAATCGCCCTTTTTACAATATACACGATTATTTCACCGAATTATCGATAGATAACATTTTATGATTAGCACGTGTACGGGGAAATAACTCGTGTATGCGATGTGGGTGGGTGAAATGGATAACTGGCGAAGGTAGAACCATACTGATCCAAGTGATTTTTTTTCTATATTGGAGTTATATGCAACAAATGCACGGAAAAAAACAATCAATTGATGCCAAATTGATCCAAGTACAAAAAGCGCCTTATATTGCTAGAGGACCTCAATTTTTCACTTTAGCATTATACTTACTTTAAAAAATATATCGTGCTATACTGATCCAATTTTTAATTTTTATCTTTTTTTTTTTCTGCTTAAACCATCATTTTCACTACTTTTAATCAAAATATTTTATTATAGTTCTATTTTTATTTTGTCTGATATATTAGCCATCATTTCGATAAAGATTAAAGCATAATAAATCAAGTATTTTTTTAAAACAAGTTCAAACGCGTTTCCTTCTTTTTCTCAATATAATGAAAACGATACTTGGATCAGTATGGTTCTACCGTCGCCAACTATTGTATTTTGTGGAAAAAGATGGGAAGAGAATGGTCCTTCATCAACAGGAACTTGGGAAGATACTGGAAAATATTGTATGATAATTTGAATACAAAAGGCATTACAAATAACAAACAGACTACTGACTGACAAATATATATATACAAATATCAACTTAAAATGAAAATGGCCTACAGCAATTCGGACCGCAATCTTTTAATGTTCCACAATCAACAAATAAATTGCTTAGTACAGTATGGTGATGGGGTGCTTTGCATGATTTTCTGGCTTACTTGGTACCTACAGGCTTGTTTACTCACGAATGCGCGGTCTTTACTAACTTCAAGTAGGAAATTTGTCCCCAAGCACCTAATGGTGTCTTCTCAGCAGCTGATAAATAGAGACTCGCCGGCGAGTTAACACCAAAAAAAAAAAACACGTTAGTGTGTATCATAATAGTCACGATGAAATTGTAGGGCCCACCCTCAACAGCATTGTCTCGGGGCAATTAGTTCCAATCTCTCCATATACCTAACCTAGGCAACGCCGGTTCAAGTGTAGGTCCGTACCGTACCACATTTGTACAGCACCCTTACCAGGAGGTAGATGGCGCTTTACGTCTTCTACGTCCATCTTGGGTAGAGTGCCTCCAGCACTGACCTCGCAGAGCTATTGAGGGCCTTCCCTCACACAACGTCTGGTGGAGTTTAAAATTGTCACAGTGGTAGGCAGCATCCTTTGTCCTTCCTAAAAAACTCTGGCAGCTGATGTAGACGGCTAGTTTTCTTTTTAGGTCTAGCTAGCAACTGAGTTCATACATTTCCCAGATATACTTATAAAGAGTCTTATAAACTTACAGATGATTCATCTCTTTTTGTAAATTCAAAAGTATTACTTTGAATGAACGGTGTCACAGTAAGAGTGCACTATTAAAATTTTGTCTCAATATTTTCCTGCAAGTGGTTCTGAAATTGTATACCTAAAACCTACGATTATTCGGGTTATTAAAATCGAGCATAACATAATAGAAGAACGTGCTATTATTGTTAGAACCCATTAGAAATTTCAAAGCTATGATGGCCGAGCTGTAATGGACTGCCGCGCAGCAGGTCCGTGGTTCGATACCCGCCGCCGGCATGAGCTGCATGAGGCATGAGGTGAAAGGGCATTTTGCAGATGCTCACCTGGCTAGCTATTATAGAAGAAAATCTGTCGCCAAGCACCTAACAGTGTGTTCCGGCAGCAGTCCTTGAAGAGAGAGTCCAGTAAAAATTACAGGCACATGAACTGTATGTCTCATTATCATTGTGACGGGTGCAGGGCTATTCCTCACTTGTGATGAAATTCATCTGTTATAGGCAGAGGTTAGACCACTTAACATTAGGTGGGACTCGAGCTTGTTCCGTGACAATTACATAAAAACAATGTTACGGTAAAACCGCTCGCTAACTTGGCTGAATTTTCGGTTGAGAAACAGCACACGGCATTCGATACAGGAACATGTTAACGAAGTTCTTGTGTCCTCAACTGGATGGCATTTGTCTGAAAGACATAGACAAGATTCAGCAGAACAGCGCCTTCAGCCACACCGCGCATGTAATAATCGATGTACTTATTACAGCAAACAATGTCAAGACCAAATATTTTTTTATTAGAGGTTTTATTAAATCTCGGTGGGCGAATGAACCAGAAACTATGCCTGAGATCGAAGCCGAGACGGGCGCTACATTGGCGAGATCACTTTTTTTGATAAAAATTCATCGATAACTTCATGAATACGGGAATAGCCTTTCGTCAGAGCCGTGGGGATCATTTACAGGATATTCTGTGACTACATTATAATGCATCGAATCTACATTATATTAAATAACAACTCGCTCAAATTACGTGTTCATATTTTTAAATGTAATAGTGTACTAGTATTGAGATACCCGATGTAACAACCACAACGTAGGTACGTACATGTATATTTACCAATCTTCATAAATTACTGAAGCCATGAATTAAAACCCTATTTTATTTACAGCTTTTAATACTATGCGCACAGAACAGAATTTGACTTAAATTCTGACACGTGCACGTAATAAATACTGTACAAAAATGACTTGTAGAGATTTTATGATGTAATGTAACATGTAGTGCAGAGGGGACGCGCCGTTCTATTTACAAACCAAGTTCATTAACATCTCCGTTATTAGAGTAGTGATGAGAAAAGTCGATAAAAAGACTTCAGCAAGACGTACTTACTTACTTACTTAAATAGCTTGTCAAAATCCTTTGTGTCCTATAGTAATTTGTATCATATTCCTACATATAATTACATGCACATTATACTTATAGATAATTAATTGATAAAATAAAGTATCATTAATATTTAGTATTACGGTATTGGCTCAAATGACATAAATAATTTTATACATTTTCATTAACACCAATATTATCAAATTTCTGAATATGATTACAAGCACTATCGCGTCCTAAGCGAAATTCACATCTACAAGATATCGGTCAGTCGAGTGGTTAATGCATCCAGCGCGAAATTAGAGAACGCGGGTTCCATTCCTGTCCAGGATAATAATTTTGTGCTCTAATAAGTCGCGAGCAGAAAACTAGTAGAATGTAAGAGCGCGTAAATATAAAGTCCATTCTCTAAGTCTAATCATCTGTATATATCAGTATTATTAATTACATAAATAAACTACTTATAACAATAATCAACAAAAGAAAAAAATATAATTTAAAAAACATATTTAAATCAACGAACCAAAATAAAGAGATATAAGTATTACTATTAAAATCACAGAATTAGATAACATAACCATTTCAATCACGGAAATGATGTGAATCAAATTATTAATACTAATATAAAACTAACTCTGTTAAATAGTTTAGATATATATTCTAGGGATCCTATTGCTGATATTTACCTAACACATCGCTCCTCTTCTTCGCACACATCTAGCGGATAGACAGTCTTAAAACCGGATTATTTATTATACATTTTAACGCAATTCGTTTTGACATTTACAAAATATGTAAATTGTACTTCCAATTATTATACTTTCTTATTTATAGCTTGCTTATTAAAAACTACCTGGTCCTTCGCAATCATTGCATTAATACCGGATCCGGAAGTGAACCCAGGAAGAAATATATCGGAATAGGTTATTCAATGGTAATTAAATTCTGAGTGACAGTAACGGGCGAAGACAGGTTGTCTAAAATTGTATAGCATTGATGTATTGTTCATTTGCATAAATATGTCACGTGTGTTGAGCAATTGGTTCCGTTATGTTGTTACTAAATAAGTTCCAAACACAATGTGGTTTTGTAATTACATTAGATAGGTAGCTATAGCTGTAATTTTTATAAATAGCTTCTGAGAAGTTTGTTTTGAGATTGTCGTGAAAATGTTATGAAAGAGGTAAGTTTTCTAGTTATAATTGTTGTTTTTACTAAGGTCATGCTTGATTTGTTTCTTTTAGTGCAAGCCTAAATAGATAAATACGTGCTCGCGTACCATAATTTAAATCTAATGCATTATTAATTTACGCTGGCTTTCAAAATATGTATTGAAATACATTTATATTTGTTTATTATTAAATATTTATATTGTTGAATATTTAAAATCGTGTAAAAATATTACTAAGTTAAAAATGTGCCTCAAAATGAGCATGTCTCTACTCATAACTATGATTGGGGTGTTGTTAAACGTTGGACACACAAAAAATATTTATTATTTATTTATTACAATTTAAAACGGTATGACGACGAATTACAATAATTTATTAAAAATAAATGGTAATTGAAGGAGCACTTTAAAAATAATTAATTGTTACAAGAAAAACAAAAAATCATAATTGAGATTTGTCAAAAGAACAATACAAATAAATAATACATTACGTATAAAATTAAAATAATAATAATTGAAAATAATAATAATAATAATATAAAATAATAATAATTGAAAACTAGGGCTTTTTCAAACTGGAGTGGGTTTTTTACAATTACGCCACCCTTTTTTTAGTTCTCATGCTTTGTCTCTAATCCCCGGCTAGGCTTAGTACAACAGTCTTTTAGGCCCTTAGGGCCTGTTTTATAATGTTCGAGTAAGTTCCGGTTATACTACTCAGAACATATTTAATAAATAAAACACTATCTTTGCGTTTCACAGTCATCGATTTAGCCTATCCATCGGTTAAAGCTTGAAACGCGCTGCATGTTAACTGTAATTTTTATCATTCAGTTATTTTATGTTCTGGGTAGTATAACCGGAACTTACTCGAACATTCTGAAGCAGGCCCAAGTGTATAATCAAGTTTAGACTAATTCGCTGGCTAAGGATATAAATTTGATGCTTGCACCACATAATTACTTTTCTCACATGCTATACATATAACTAGTTTCATAAATTATATGCCTCTCACCACAATTTCAATTGTTGGTACAGACTTTTGCACTCAAGACGGCACGCCACTGCCCCCTGCGTATTTTTAATGTAGTTGCAACTAGTACTGCCTACCCAAGCGTTCCTATTTTACATTATATTGTGTTACTGTATGCACCATTAGAATTTACACCCACACTAAGACTTAGTGCAGAAACGTGGTCTACGCGCACAAATGCGCTTCAACAATTTACTGTGGAGGGGCGCGCCTTCGTCAGTGGTGTAGGATATTCCGTCTTTACCAAGAACGGAAACTGCCAGTCAAAGACGACGTTAATTAAAAAACACATTTATACCGGTGACCCTACATGAGTGAAAAAAAAATATATTATCCATTTCTTTATACACAAACATAAAAAAATAACAAATTATCGATATTTGCCAAAATAAAGAGTGGAGTTTAATTTTCAATTTACTCTGAATATTCTTGTGATGGGATTTGAATACCACTATAGCTTGTAATTACAACAATTATTACAAAATTAATTATACACGTCACATTTTGACTGACACAAATCATTCATCTGAGTTCAAAGCAATTATATCAATCAAGATTGTACATCTTGATAATTTTGTCATCTGCGATGGACATTAAAATAAATCGATCTTAAATAGTATGGTGAAACTTGGACCACGCAAGAACATTTTATTTACTTTACAGAGGTAGATTGTTCATACATAGGCACACCATATATCTATAGTTAGCTATATCTATATCTCGCGTACTAGCTGTGAAACCTTTGTATCATGATATCTTTAGGTTCTAACATACCGCTCAAAGGATATTTCAAGTATTTCGTTGAAAAAGATTGCAACACTTATGCATAACTGAATCTCAGGCATGTGAAGACACGGGCAGATGTTACTTATTATACTTATGCTTTAGGTTATTCTGGCGATGTCATGGAAAGAAAAAATAAGACTACACTATAATAAAACTCCTGAGAAGAAAATATATGTAGAAGTTGTTAATTTACTTTATGATGTGGTACTGGCTTGTAGGTCAAATGGCATAAAGTCAAAAGCGTCACCTTAAGGTTCTGGGTTTGATCACCAGATCAGATAATAATTGAACGTTTCTGATTAAAAAGCAGTGGGAATTCGGAGCTCAGAGCAGAGTTTTATTGATATTAACGAATAGCATTGTTATACAAATACAAGACTTAGTGTATTTTGAAATGTAATTCTCGTGAGTGCACGTGTCCACCGGGAGCTCGCAGACGCAACTGCGCACTCGCCCTGATGATGAGCATCTGATATGCTCGAAATCCGAGTCGACGTATTCTATCCCCAACGTGAGTGTTTTTGCCGGTTTAATTATAATATTTAAATTAGTGTACTTTATTCAAAAAAATATATTTTTTACGTTTTTTATTTCTACGTTTTATAAATGTTCTTTTTTTTTTTAATATAACTGGTTTAATATAAATATATGAAATATACGTCAATTTATTTGGTTGTGAATTGTTCGTAAACATTTCATTACGCCGACAAGGGATTAGTAATCTTTAATAAGATATTGAAAAAAAAAACTACATAATAATGTTATTTATAATTATCACAATGACAAAATTTTAATCCACATTCCTTTTTTTTTTTCATTTGTTAGATTAAGGTTAGCCTTTGACCACTATCTCACCTAATGGTAAATGATGTGGTCGAAGATGTTGTTCAGGCTAACCTAGACTTACTGGCTCTCAAGGACAGCAGCCGGAACACACAGTTATGTGCTTGGGGACAGATTTTCTACTTGAAGGTGTAAGCTAGCCAGGCGGGCATTCGCAAAATGCCCTCCCACCATGCCTTAACGACCGCCATCCTAAGACAACAACCGGGACGGACGGCTTAACGTGCCCTCCGAAGTACGTGCACGCTCAGTAGTAATGTCACCCATCCAACTCATGACCGCGCGCGACGTTGCTTAACTTTGCTGATCGGTTAAGAACAGCTTAGCAAACTTCGCTACGAGCGCTTCAAACTCGTTACGAGATAACGTTTCGTCACCGGTAAGTGATAGATACGTCGATCACAAGGTGTGAAGGGCAGCAAGTCTTGTAACATGATCTGATTGTCAATTTGTTATGATTCCGATAATTGGTCGGGTGATTGGGTTTCTTTGATTATTATCATGTGTACTTGATTACTGCTCGGCCTTTCGCGCCAAACTTATTTATTATTTTATTTTATTTTAGAATTTTACAGAAAACTTACAGCTAGGCAAATAACATAAAATGATTCATTTATATACTACATGAAAAACACATGTAATGCTGATGGCCAATTACAAGTTTCCACTTATAGGTTAAAATATTTATAAAACAAAATGTTTTGAGTGGACGACTAACTTATGAAAAGAATGAAACAATACAATACAATACTTAAGGTTCAAATTAACTAGTACAGAAGATGTTTTCATTAAACAAACGTTTAAATTTGGTAGTTGAGGTATTGTATAAATCAATATCTTTATCTGTCAAGTTGTTAAATGAAGCACTTGCACGCATAATGAATGCATTTTGCCTATAATGTCTCTTTTTTTTTATTTTTTTTTATTTATACACCTCGTATTGTATTTAAAATATTTTGACTAACACAATAAGTATAATCGTAAAGACAAACAATTAGTTTTTTTTTTAATGTAGACATAACCATTTAAATTGCGGTCGAAATAACACAAAGCCGTAGTTACTTGATAGGTCTTTTATATACCAACCTTAGATACTAAGTAGGCTAACCTAGGATTACTGACACTCAAGAATAGCTGCCGAAACACACCGTTAGGTGCTTGGGGACAGACATTCTATTTAAGGGTGGCAGCTAGTCAGGTTGGCATTTGTAAAATGCCCTACCACCTATACATGTATAACGACGGCCTCCTTAAGACAAAAACTGAGACCAATGACGACACGCTTAATAGTAAATGCCACTATCGGTCAATCATCCACGTAACGACGTGATGGCAGCGAAAAGCTAAAACCTGAGTTGATTGGTTAAGACCGACTGGGTAAACTCCGCTCCAAGCACTTCGTATCGCGGTTTGTATTAATTGTTTACTGTAAAACACTCTTCAATCAGAATCTGTCAAATTATTCTTCAATTGCGAGAAGAATACGTGCTTATATCGATATGCCACAAACCTGATTTGTTTTAAAACCATCACAACCTAGAAGACAAGAACCGTTAACCGTTCGACAACTTTTCATGCTTCAAATAACTCTACGCATGCACTCAACTCTTGCATTTGATCCACAACTCAAATATACAAAAAGGAGATTTGATATAGTTTGTACAACTGAAAGACATCGTACTACTTTTTATTCCCGATTTTACCCAATAATTTCTTCTCAACTCTATAACTATATAAATAAAATACTAAATATCTATCCTCTTGTTAAATTTAGTGTCAAAAAAGTTACTACTAATTGGTTATTAAATTTAGACTACACAGAAACTGAAAATATTTTGAACTTTAAGCTTCCTATCACACATATGCACACAACCTAATCATAGCATAACTCCTGCTCCATACACAATACAGCACACACCTTAAAAACTCTACACTTCTCATCACACATTATTTGCATCTACATACATCACACTCACTATACTAAAGCTGACACTTACTCTAATATTAATGTGATAGCTATACTATGTTATTCATACATATTATTTTGCTAGATTTAAAGCTTTATGTTTAAAAAAAAAAAAAAATTTTGTATTTGTAAAGACAGTCTTTATTTACTATATTTATTTGCTTTTTAAATCAACAGAGCACGTCCGTCGCTTTGTAAATAACATTAAAATTCATAAGATGCCCTTCCTCAGGTTCTTTAAGAATCTTTCAAGGGTATTCACAAAAAGAAATAAAGGAAAGAAACAACCGTAATTATTTAAACTATTTGTAACTATTTAGATAATTTCTTTGGCTAAATTAAAGAGCGCTACATTCCAGACCTATGTTGTTTGGGATTGGATCCTTCGTACCCTGAGATACAAGTTAACTCTTAGTTCGGGGATGGAGATCTTGCCCAGGTGATGTGGTTTTTGGATCGTACCTACCAGATATCAAAAATATCTACTAACAAAATGTTTCATACTTCACAAATGTTTTTATTTTATTTTTATAATGTGTATTCTTGTATTTTCTTTTCTATTTTCTACATTATTTTTGTATCTGTATTTGTTAATAAATGATTATTATTATATTATTATAACCTACCTATTATACTTACAGGTTCGTGTCTACAACTCTAGAACCAAATTTTTCTTCTTAATTTTTTATCAGTTTTTAAAGCATTTTGATCGGCTCATTGCTACTTCAACCTGATTCTAATGAGAACTATGTGTCACTATGTCCTTCAGCGAATTGCGTCGTTTTTTATTTAATCGCGCAATGCGTGTTTTGTTATATCTGCCATGTATCTGTATTTCTGCCCTTATATTTAAAGGACTGCACGTAACTCATCTCTTATTTTTATCTTATTTGAGTAATCTCAAAAGTATAAAAAAACAACGATTGTGAGTTGGAGTTCCGCCAATAAAACTCAAAACCTTGTGACCTGGGTTATGAACGTAAACGAATTTCTTTTCCTCGGTCGCAATGTTGGAGAAAAGATTATTCCAGAGTTTTTTTTTATAATTACGGTAAAACATTATCGGCTACGATTTGGACATGTATATAATAACAATTCTCAAAACTCGCAGTTTTTAATAGTCTGAATACATTATATAAATTCGTAGCTAAAAGAGCTTATAGAACAATGAGAATCCTACCTTATCCATATTTTTATGTCGATAGAATTTCAGTCCAGTACATCACTATTGTATTCCCTGTTTACACTGCGGATGCGGGCGTCTCGACGGCGTCGCATGAATCACGCAGTGTGTACCAGCTTTTATGATGTTATGCATTGCAGTGGATGCAGCCAGCCCGGCAGGAAACCAGTGTTTGAAGTCTTTAAACAAAGAGGTTATTGAGTTATATTAGCAAAGAGGGTCTGTCGTTAAGGTGGTCGATCGTAAAGCCCTGCAAACTAGTAGATATTTTACACACTCCACCTATTTCATCTAAGGTAAAACCGATGACAGAACTTTGTGGGTATCTAAACATGATACATAGAACTAGCGATTCCCGACTGTCGTTTTATCCGCAATGCGCCATTGTAGTGCCAAGCACAATAATAGTGTCTTAATTAGTTGCCTAGCTTTTTATCATCTCTCCTTATGGATGGCTGACCTTTTTGTCCAGTTGAATAGTTAAGGGGATTTTTGGACTTATTATCCAATTATCCCCTTCCAACACTCAAAAATTATTCGCGGGGGTTACTGGAAAAAAGTCCACAAAACCCCTTCGCAGGGGATTTCTTGAATAAGCCATACTTTAGTACCAAACTTGAAATAAACAAAGAAGTAAATCTAAACATTTCCGTTAAAGTTGATTTAGTACAAATGCGTGCTCGGAACAGTGAGGGCTCCTAAAACCAACACATTACACCCTTGTTTGACATAGCGTGATATGAAGGGCACGCATGCCCACCCAGGTTATGTAAGAACTGATACTTGGAACTGTGCGAGTGTGTGTACGCGATAATCTTCCTACGGTAGATAGGTACCATAGTACAACAAACAAAAAGAAGTATAAAGTCTTCAGGTTGAACTGGCCGGTCACTTCTCCATACAAACGTCGTAGGTTGATCACTCCCTTATTTGAGATTTGAAGTCCAGACTTAAGCATAATACCGATTGTTATCGTTATTATCTAGGCTTGTATGATGCCAAAATTTTAAAAAGGTAATTAAGTATGAGCCTAGAAAACTTTATATGAAAATGTTTCGAGGCTCTTAATTCTAAAGTTAATTATTTCATTAAAATTTCGGCATCATACAAGCCTAGATAATGACGAGATCAATCAGTATTATGCTTTATTTTGGACCTATAAATCCTCAATAAGGGAGTGATCACGCTACGACTTTTGTATGGAAAACGGGCCGGCCAGTTCACCCTTAAATTTGTTATTCAAGTTATTATTAATTTGTATTTAAAGATTTTAATGCTTACACTATACCTACTCTTTTAGGAATTCGCGTCGTGAACAGGCCCTTGGGGTGCCGGGTTAGAATTACACCCCCCATTTCTACCTGAGGGTGTCGTAAGAGGCGACAGAACGTATTTTTTTTATGCTTTATATGTTAGCCTTTGACCACTGATAAGTGATGATGTGGTCGAAGATGTTGTTCAGGCTAACTTAGAATTATTGCAAATTACCAGGAAGGTTTCGAACCATTGATATCTTAAACTACGATCCCCAAGACGCCTGCCAAGCGTGGAGATTATGGCAAATACCCCATATAATAGGGGAGGCTGTGTTCAGGAGTGGACGATCCGGCTGTTACAGCTGAATAGAGCCCTTTCATACTTACTCCTACCAACCAGTTATCCAACCAACTCGAGCTAGGTACTGCTCAATTTTCGACTAGAAGCAAAGATGTTAGGCATGGGGACATGCAAAATTTGAGCTAGTTTGAATACTGTATTTAAAACATGATGAAACTACGTTTGCATGGAAAACGCTATGAATATACACACTTCCCTGAAGTCCAGGTCCAAATTAGCTGCAAAAACATGGAATTCTTAGGAAAGTGCGGAGGTATTCTAATCGAGACAGATTTTGAACTTTTGTCAAGGTCAAGTATGGTCTTGTATTTCTATTTAATGTATAGTGGTTTCAGTATTACTATATACACCTTTTTATATATCTTTCTAGGCAATGATGGCCGAGCGGTAATAGCTATGCCGTGCCGCAGGTCGGTTTGATCCCCACCCCCGGTGAAGCTCGCCAAGCACCTAACAGTGTATTTCGGCACCAGTCCTTGAGAGCTAGAAAAATTACAAGCACTGTATGTCTCAGTGTGACGGGCGCAGTGTAAGTCGTCACATGACGAAATGTATTTGTTATAGGCAGAGGTTAATCCGCCTAACATCAGGTGGGCCTCGTGTTTGTTCCGTCGCAATAACATAGCAAAAAACCTTGTATATTGCTGCTTGTATACTTAACAATATATGACTACCGAATACCATCATACTATAAATAAAATAAAAAACAGGTAATGTAACATGTAATATGATATTTAGATATCAGCTACATATTTCGTCATTGAAAAACATTAAATGATAAACTATGCATTAAACTAGTCAAAATATGCAGTTCTAATTTCTCCGCGTTAGGAAGGTGTTAACAGACGAACATAAAATTCACAACATAAACATAAAAACATAAAAATCACATAAACATAATGCGTGTGGATGCAGTCTGCGCGTTTTTGGGCAGTATTTTACAAAGCAGATGTCGGGTATAGGGTTGCTCACTGTTCGAAAGATTAAAATGGTTTAAGTATAACAATTTATTAAAGTATCTACCTAACAAATTCTTAAATATTTATATATTAAAGAATAAATTTGTTGATAATTATTCCATATGTTGAATCTTTTAAATATAGCAAAAATTTTAACTGACTTTAAAAATAGTTTTTTTTTTGGTTTATTCGTTTTATTTAAGCTACGCGGTTACTCCGCCAATTATAAATTTATTTTGACGATATTTTTTGTTGGATATAAGTAGTAAACTTCTAAGTTAATCCCATTGAAATTTCATCAAATTCAAAGAGTAGTAGGAGTAGTTTTCAATACCTGTATGATTTAATGGTAATTGTTACTCTTGTTGATGGGGAATTGTATTTTAGGCGGGTAAATGATCTCGTAAGCAGTATGCATCACTAAATCAAGTGAAAAACTTATTAAAATTCATATATACATTCATTATTAAAAAATCGACATCCAACACTGAAACGTATAAAATTACTTGGGGAAGTCGGACCATTATAATATTATTTCAGTATTTTGAATCAGCACGGTTACGAATTCAACAAGTTATTTAAAACTCATCAGTGATAGACGTCGGTTCCTTTTATTATTATTGTCTGTAATATATTTGTAAGAACACCGTTGTCAAATTTGATGTTACATTACAAGGTTTGTAACGTACGTTTTCGTTTTAGTTGGAAAATGATAGTTATTTTTTGCCATTAAGCTAATCAATTACTTTTAATATTATTATTCTTCTCATAAAAATATCATAATATGTAATAATTTTTTTTATTACTATTTTAATATTAGTTAAATTATTAGGTCCTTACATATGAAATTGGCGTTTTGTATGGGAGGAACAAAAAGTCGAATATTTTTTAATATAATATATTTAATTAATCAAAGTATGAACTATTATTTTCTATGCACTTTTGCCATCTCATAGGTAGTTCATTGATCCCTTTACTAAAAAAACCAGTCGGACGGGAATCAATAAAATCTTTGAAGGCGATTTGGACTGCCCCATCGGAGTTGAATTTTTTCCCTTGCAAGAAGTTATCCAAATTTCGAAAAAAATGGTAATCTGTTGGAACAAGGTCCGGGGAGTACGGAGGATGTCTTAGACTTTCCAATTGAAGCTCTTCTAATTTAGTAGCCGTCTGTAGCGCAGTGTGTGGTCTAGCGTTGTCGTGAAGCAGCAGTGGCGTGGAGCGATTGACCAGCCTAGGTTGTTTAGCCGCTAACTTTTCCATCATGGTTTGCAATTCCTGACAATAGACATCAGCCGTAATAGTCTGGCCAGATTTGGAAAAACTGTAATGAACAATACCGGCACTAGTCCACCAAACGCTTACAAGTAACTTTTTTGGGGTTAATTTTCGCTTGGGGCAGGATTTGGCTGGCTGGCCAGGATCTAACCATTGCGCTGAGCGCTTCCGATTATCGTAAAGAACCCATTTTTCATCACAGGTAATGATTCGGTTTAAAATACCTTCATTATTGTGCCGGTTTAGTAATGTAACGCAGCAGTCGACGCGCGTTTGCCGGTTTGTTTCAGTCAATTCGTGAGGTACCCACCTTTCAAGCTTTTTAATCTTCCCAATTTGCTTCAAGTGAATTAAAACAGTTTTATCACTAACATCGCAGCCTGCAGCTAACTCGGACGTGGTTTGCGATGGATCCGCTTCCACAATAGCCTTCAACTCTTCATTATCAACTTGAGTCTCAGGCCGTCCACGGGGCTTGTTCTGCAGGTCGAAATTTCCAGAACGAAAACGTTGGAACCAAAAACGAACTGTGTTTTCTTTTGCAACACGACCGCCATACACATCATTCACCCTTCGAGTTGTTTCCGCAGCACTAGTGCCACGGCGGAACTCGTACTCGTAAATAATGCGATATTTAAGGTTTTCCATTTTGTAAAATGAGTGACGCAAACAGAAAAAAACAGAAGAAAAAAAACAAATGAATGACGATCATCGAAGCACAAATACATGAGTCTATAGCTGTACAAATTTGAATTTGGAATTCCTTACCAAAGAGGAGAAATTCGTGATTAAAGTGGCCAGTACGAAAAACGCCAATTTCATATGTAAGGACCTAATATTAATTTATTTCTTTCATATAGTTTTGCATGCCATTCTAAACACCGTACAGTATTGTGTATCACTAACTCGCCCATGTAAAAACTACATAGAAAAATAACGTCTCTTTTGTTTTTATTTTAAAATTTTAATTTTGTTTATTATTGATACCCATCACTCCTGTCATGTATCGTCAGTTAATTAGCATAAACGTTGTATAATACAAAAACATATTTATGAAATATACCTTAGTATAAAGTTTTAATAAGACGAAATTACGAGTTGTGATATCCAAATTATTATATGTTTTTTTTATATTGATTATAAATATTTCACGTGTATTGGCACTGAAGGTGACGCAAAATCCTAAAATAGACAGGTCACATTGCTTAAATAATGCAAAACACTTTGATTGAAGTAGATGCCGACCATTTCAATTGTGACAACCCTGAATCAGTTTCGTATTACGCAAGCCCGCCCCAGATGGCGTTATTTCAGAGTAGTGCATTAGGCGGGTGCGTCCGGGGGCACACGACTATGCACCACATTACACTTCTTAGAACTGGTATTTTTAGTTTCAAGTTGCCATTGTGTTTAACCCCTGTATACTTTGTGGTAAGTATAATAGAAAAGCTTTTACAGCATGGTACAGCGCAGCGCAGCGGTTGTATTCTCTTCAGTATAGGTGCATATTTTATCATAAATGATAAACAGTTATAGTTTGGCTACCAGGAGTAATGTTTCGTAATGGTGTAACTGTTTGCATGTTGACATAAAAAAATTGTCTACGAAGAATTAACATTTCCTTGTGGGCAAACTAGTTTAGTAACTGAATATAGTCACGAGGAATCATAAATTTTTCTTTTATCTTATTCTCTTGCCCGTCCGCTCACCATCTCAACTTTTGTACGTAAGTATTACTACATACCTTTGTTCACGCGGTACATATATCTTTAAATTACCTTCTATGACATTCCTCCACCTTTATATCCATCCATTGGATCTACAATTATTGCTGGACCACCGCGCCATCGAGAATGGCTCGACTGAGCCGAAATTTGAGCTCTATTGTATTACTTTACCGTCATAGGAGTGCTCGAGCTATCAGAAATAAAAAACCTTTTACCTCAATCTCACCTAATGGTAAGTGATGATGCGGTCGAAGTTGTTAACCGGCTTAACCTAGAATTACTGGCTCTCAAGGACAGCTGCCGGAACACACCGTTAAGGTGCTTAGCGAAAGATTTTCTACTTGAGGGTGGTCGCTAGTCAGGCGAGCATTCGCAAAATGCTCCACCACCATGCGGTAAAGCTGAGGGATTAAATATTTATAAGCGGGATCTGAACCATGGACCTGCTACGCAGCAGTCCACAGCTAATGCCACTGAGCCATCACTGCTTCAAAAAAGGTGAAAATTTATGTAAGTACACAAAAATTTGTAATACATTCTAGATAAACGCACATCATTTGCTTCTCTGTCTCGAGCTGTATTGGCTTCAAACACGGACTGTCCGTGGCTTAAAAGTACATACACACAAGTTTTTATCACTCCATTGAATACCGACTGATTTATGTCATTTTACATAATTGACAGAACTATTTGGTACACCTAATAGCCCCTGACAGGGGGCGTTGACACAACCGCGAGGAGATTACAATGAAAGGGCGGGCTCTAGTCTGTCTTCAAGCAGATGACGGGGATAGGCTGGTGTCAGATCTGGAGTTCTTTTGTACTAGGAACGTATAAATATGAAGGAGGTGCCGGATGAATTGATAATGATAACATGTACGTTAACTCATAGTCATTGAACTTGAAGATAACTTCTAAAGGACATTTTGCCAATTGGATGAGTATAAGGTGACCCTAAAAGTTATGCGTAACTTAAAACACAACGTGTTATAAACAAAATATTATGCTTATTGCTTTTCAAAATACATATTAAAAAAATTTTCATGCGATCGAACCATTTTTTTAAACAGGAGGACCTAAGATCCTAAGGCATGTTTTCTACGTGCTGATTGAACGCTATCACTGTTGTAGGTTTAGTGTGTGTTAGTTGGTAAAAGTGAAACATCTCATCAAATCTTTGATTTTGGGGAAAATACAGAAATCACAGGGTGCTAGGTCGGTGCTATGTGCAGGATGGGTGACGAGTTGTACTTTTTCCGGAAGCTAAATTTAGTACTTTGTTTTGTGTGTGGAGAACGCGGATTTTTGGTCGTCTTTCGCGAACTTTTTCTAACACCCTGGGTAAACAAATGGTAGAATAACGGCATTAACACTCTTGATCGTCAAGTGGAATTGTGCAGATGGGACCCGTAGCGCAGAAAAAAAACGCGATCATTCTTTTACCAACGTTTCTCGCCTGCCTCACTTTTGTTGGCCTGTTCTCATTTTCAAACACCCATTCACAAGATTGCTGTTATTTTCGGGTTCAAAACAATAAATCCACGTTTTGTCTCCTGTGAAAATGCATAGAAATCAGCATTAGAATGTCCGTGGTCGTACTTCAGTAGCATCTGTGAGCACCATTCCACGCGAGCCCGCTTCTGCTCTGCTGTCAGTTCATGAGGGATCAAACGACAACAAAGTTTCCGAACTTTTAATTTATAATAGTCGAATTGTCTCATAGGTAATACGCGGGTTTTCTTCAATTAGCCGCTTAACAGTAGTCACACTATTTTCGTTGCCGGCTGTTGAAGGCCGCCCTTCACAAAATTCATGTAACCCGAACCTCTCTCAAATTCAACAAACCATCGCCTCACGGTGAAGTCAAACAAGGTGCTTTTCTCCCAAAAGCATTTTGAAGACGAGCGGCATAGTCTTGCGGAGAGAGAGAACTTTTAAAATCATAAAAATCATTGCTCTAAAATCTTTTTGACTTAATTCCATTTTCGTTGCGTACGTAGAACTATCATATGTGAAAAAAAAAATTGACAAATGAGTTTCCGCCAATTTTTTTTATTACTAAAAAGGTTGCAAGTCGTTTCAAAAAATATAACATTCGAAATTCAAATAGTTCCGCTTACCTAGAAGTGCAAAACTTTTAGTGTGCCCCATATATAAGTTTCACAAATTTTCAGATCCTAGAATAAAGCGTAAAATATTCGCCTTTTAATAATGCGTCTAACATTTAGTGCGATGAATATAAAATATCACACATATCTATAAAAGATCAGATATAGGTTCAGTTGAAAGTCTTTTGGAAAGAAAAAGCTATGATTTATTTAATTGAGGCGTCTACGAAGTTATCAGAGAAGGACATTTTATTCGTCTTTGCTTAAACTAGGCACTGTTTTTTTTCTTTATTCCAGTATGTATTATTACAGTGCAAAATATATCCTGGTGGAAACCGTCGACATGGTAACATTAGTACTGGAACATGCCTGCCTTAACTTTTTGCCATACCAACCCCATTGTGAAAAGAGTTGTTAATTTTTTATGATAAGAAAGTGACGGTGAATGCACTCTCCTGGAGGTAAGTGCAATACCTACAAATGCAGTGTTACCGTTCAGCGTGAGACACAGCACATCACTGCACTCGTCATTCGTAGTTTTTTTTTTCTTATGACTCTTATTGCAGAGATTACACGTGATCTTCAAACCTGATCAGTAGATTCAGGCGTTACTTTCTGAAAATGCATATTTAATAATAAAAAATGAATAAAAAATATATTTAATAATACTTATCTTGTGACATTTCCGCCCACGGATTTTTAAATCCGTGTTTCCGCCAAATTTTCTCTCTTTCCTGTTAAGCGGACGTGACGTCATAAACGCTCTTCTACACGAAGCGTCATCAGGAGGTCTTGACTCTTCAGGGCATAATCTACGTCGATCTTGGATTTGAATGAATTGTCACTAAATATATTTTTTAAATGATTTATAAAATATACATTTTATGTTTTCTATATATTTTAAAAATGGTTATCACATATTTATTAAGTAGCGTTTGCGCACTACTGCTTTGAGGCAGATAATGACCCTATGTTATGGTATACACAAATATAGATTCTTTAGTCTGGTAAATATACAATGACGTCCCGAACACGCCTTTAAAAATACCACGGGATGTAGTGTAAACTAACTCAAAGGTTTAACTCCTCATTCAAACTATAGGCACTATTAGGAAGAACCCTTAGGCCGAGAGCATTTTTTTATATCGCTGATAAGTAAGCCTTCAACCACAATCTCAACTGACAAAAAACAAAACAACAACTAACAAAAGTTATAATATGGTCGAAGGGCTTAACCTAGAATTACTGGCTCTCAACTGCCAGAACACACCGTTAGGTGCTTGGCGACAGCTCTACTAATTACTTCTTGTACGTGACCGCTCAGTGAATGACGTATGTGGTATTATTTCCATGATTCCTCGAATCCTCATATCTATAAAAATTCACCATACAGCACCTGCAAACCTTCCAATTGTTATTCTTATGTTGTCCACTGGCGGACTAATCAAGCACGACGCCGCTTATGGTTGCATATGCATAGATTCTGATCATTGCGTGTTATGTAAAATTATTCTTGTTTTTAAACGATTTTTAATGGAGTTTTCCGCTTTATTCATTTCTCATTTCCGCCCGTGGCTTTTAAATGGATATCCCATACGTCACGCGCCTTTGAGAACTTCTCAGTAAATCTGGATATAAAGTATCCTATGTCATTCTCGTAGGTATCGTTTCTCCTAGATGTGGTAGCAGGTGGCTCCTTTTAATTAATTACTTTTGTAATGGGAATGGTCTGCAGAAACTTTTACAGTTAGCACCAGCATGCCTTGGCTTATACGAACAGCGAAGGAATGGATCACCCTCCCAGCGTCCATCGTTGATCGGCAAAAAAATTGTAAAAAGACAACAAAAACACAAAATATACAACCATGCCAGCGGCGCGGGCGCCGCGGTACGCTCGCTTCGCTCGCATAGCTCACATAGCTCGCATAGCTATACCTAGTCACACGCTAACGCTTCTTCGTCACATCTTTAGATGACTTTGCCGTAGGCAATTCATCATACGTAGGTAATTCATCATAACTTATATTGCAAGCTAAGATTTTTTCATAGGTGCAAATGCTTAGTTATTATTTTATATGCAAATTTCGATAATTTCAGTTAAACGAAGACCGTGTGGTGAATATTGTGATCAATGAAAATAAATTTCAAGTTGTTGCATTACAAGAAAAGGTACACAAATAATGAAACTTTTTGCACCCTATCGTGTGAGATGTGTGATTAAGAAGAAAAGTTTTATTTTATTAATTTATATTAAAAAAATAAAACTTTTCTTCTTTATATTTCTTTTCTGTATAGTTTATATTTGCGTATAAGTACATTTTTGAACACTCTCTAAATTATTCAGGATTTTGAAAGTTTGGTTTCTTATGTACCTCTTTTTAATAAATAAGTATATAGGTACTGAAAAGCTGATTTTATTTGTGGTTTTTAAGCCGTGAACAAAACTATTTGTTTTTTATTTAACTGCTGTTGCGATTTAAAACATAAAAGAGAAGTCCAGCCTGCACTTGGCTACTTTTATAATATATTTGATATCCACATTCATTCTCACGTAATACACACCCTTTTAAGTAGTCATAGATAAACAGCAGATGTTAGATAAAAAAATAACCTGTCCATATCGAATACATATTGAGTGCATAGACAATCAGCATTACAAATTAATACAAAGTACGTCACCAAACGCGGTATGGTCTCCAGCCTTATGTAGGATAGGTTGCTGGTGATTGACGTGAAGCTAAGTACTCATAAATATACTTCTAGTTATATCAATTCATTATTCAGCGCCTTATGAAGTTTTTTCACTCCTTGAGAGCCACTGAAAATACAGACACATGAGACTTAACAACTATGTCTCAAAGTGACGGGCGCAGTGCAATTCATGACTTGTGATGAAATGCATCTGTTATAGGCAGAGGTGCGCTTAACATCAGGTGGGCCTCGAGCTTGTTCCGTCACAATAACATTAAAAAAAAACAGGCCGAAATTTCAACTTTAAACTTAAATGGGTAACTCCGTTTTTGGGGGGGCTAGAAAAGGGTGAGGGGTGATGTTTGTTAGCCAATGGACGTGGGTTTTTCAGGTCTGATCTCAGTGTCAGGTGACAGTTCTTCAGAAGGCGCTGATGCCCACTGAAAGGGAGGCACCAAGTTATGGAAGTGTTCCCCAAATTGATTATCACGTGTTTATTACTACTAAATTCAGGTAAATCATAGAGTAGGTACCAATCTTACCAAGAGTAATGGAATGACATAAACAATGAAAGACAATATTAGTAAAAAAAGGCCTCAAAAGACGCAAATATAGTAATCTCAGTAGTTGTTACATGTTTGAGCCTTTCGAAACGCTGGGACCGTGGGGACCGAGCGCTAAACTATTATTCAAAGACGTCTCAAAACGTCTGGTCGACGCTGCTTGTGACCAAAATGCTGGCATTTACTTTGCACAGAGGATAAGCATTGCCATACAACGTGGCAATGCGGCCAGTATTTTGGGAACATTGCCTAATGGTAGCGGAATATTGGATTAGTTTTGTAGTAATTTAAAGTTTTTTACTTAAGTATGTTAATTTTAGTCAGAAATAAAAAAATCTTGAATCCTCGAAAAAAAATAGTAAACGTATGATAAGACATTTTATAATTTATGTTTTCTGAAACCCTTTGCGTGCTTTATTTCAAGACATTATTCATTTTTAATTTCACTTATTCACAATTCCATTCGACATGACACACGACTTCCACAACAAGACTGCGTTTAAAATGTAACTGACGCTACCACGCTTCCCCCTGCCACTCCTTTGTGGTAGGCTGTGGAGGAGTGAATACGCAAAATCAATATAAATATTTTTGACTTTAGAAATAATCTTAAAACACCTTTTTTTTTATTCCCTATAGGTTAGCCTTTGACCACTATCTCACATGACGGTAAGTGATGATGTAGTCGAAGATGTTGTTCGGGCTAACCTAAAAGTACTGGCTCTCAAGGACAGCTGTCGGAATACACCGTTAGGTGCTTGGCAGCAAATTTTCTTCTTGAGGGTGGTAGCTAGCCAGGCAGGCATTCATTAAACTATGCAATATTTTATATTTCCATATAATTCCTATTAAGCCTTCTGAAATTGTTCCCTTCGTCGCCCCTTACGTCCTACACGAAGTTATGGGGGTGCAAAGCCTGACACCCCACCGGCACAACCTTTGAAATTCATGCAAAAAGCTGTTGCTAGCTGTACTCTCGTTCAAAAGTTTTGTAACTAAAATTGTATTCTATTTTTTATTCAACTCAATTGGTACTCGTAAAGTGGCAAATGTTCGAGACATATAAATTAGTACTGTTCTGCAAACATGAATGTATAATTTCGCCGGCGCCGGCGCCTACACCTCATAAACATGTCCTATTGCACCAACAAACTGTGAAATTGGCCTCGTCTCGGCACTCCTGACCAATTCTTTGCGGAACCTTGTCAATATAAGAAGTAAAACTTTCGTTTACACATAAAAGGATCAGAAAATTTACATTGTAACCATTTCTAGGGTTTCTCTAGGGCAAAACGGAGCTCTATTAACGAGACTCCGTGGTTTGCATGCCTGTTCGTTCGTCCATATGTAACGGTGGCTCGTAAACGAAATGAATTACTATCCTTTAATTTAGACATTCAAAGTAAAATGTTGACCCAAAGACGACTGTTGGACTAGATATACAATCAAATCTCCAATACATGAACAGGTAGCCAAAAAAAAAAGCTTTCGCATCCTAGGTCATAGCATAGAATTCTGTATATCTGTATATTTTGTGTATTGGTAGAGTATAAAACGTGAGAGTCGTGAAAGTGGTTCATTTTTGAACATTTTTGTAAGGCTTTTAGACGACACCGCGCGCTCGCCACAAGCCCCGCGGTCTCCCGCGGCCGCGCCGCGCCATGCCATGCCATCACTACACTCGAGCCGCGTGACTTGCGGCGCCTGCGCGGCGTCTGAAGTCTGAACAGAGCCTAACGGTATTTCTCTTAATAACTAAACTAGTAAAAAATCTGTAACTTTCGGTAACTTTAACTTTCATCATACAACATTTATCCACTATTTTTACCTATCAATACTGAAAACAGTTTTGAAATTGTGATTTACCAACATTTTTTCTTTTCTTATACGGGTTGTTAAGCAGAGCGGAGCCCTAAAAGAGCAAGGTCCTACTCGCATTTAGCCAGTTCTAGTCATTTATTGCATAATCGTCTAACTATTGTACTTGATCATGTCTTACGTGACATATAAAAAATAACAAAAAACGACTTCAAACATATAATACGCATTATTAGGGATTACTCAAATACTACTCGCCTCGATCTCACTCAAATTCCTCTAAATGGGAATCCATGACAAGCACCAGCATTCTCTATAAACAATATCATCTAAATCAGTACACCCTGTAAATAGTTATGAGGTAACGCCACGTGCTTCAGAAGACACGTTTGGCCATCTTCAGTCCCTGGTGGCAGGACACTTTCCAAATATCCTAAGTAAAGCTCCGCTATCAGTGCTTCACATGCTAAGTCTGTTTATCCACTTCAACTACACCATCACTTACCATCAGGTAGATTGTGGTCAAATACTAGCCTATTGGAAATTTAACATAATGGTTAGGTGCCTACCGACTGCAAATGTTATATTGTACGTTTGTATGAAATCATCGGCCAAGAGCAGTGATGGATCAGTGGCATTGGCTATGGACTGCCACGAAGCACGTCCATGGTTCGAATCCCGCCGTGGGCTTTCGTGACAAAGTGCAATTCGTGACTTGTGATGAAATGCATCTGTTATAGGCATAGGTTAGACCGCCTAACATCAAGTGGGCCTCGGGCTTGTTCCGTCACAATAACATATAAAAAAGAAAAATAAAACATAATGCATAGGTGCCTACCGATTACAAATGTTATATTGTGCGTTTGTATGGAATCCTCGGCCAAGAGCCAAGAGTATTTGGATAGATATGCATGCGAAGAATTTACGAAGAACTTATTTCGACAAAATGACTCAAAAGATATTGAACTGTACGTTTGAATATGATCGAGAATTACCAGTTTTATGTTCCATTCAATGAAATGAGTGGAGCGATGAATCGCTAAGTGAATGAATTCATCTGTTCTTTGTATAACCCTCATTTGAATTTAAGGAATGCTTGTAAGTATATAATTTCAAGTACCTATTATCGCTCACCACACCATAGTAGAAAGAGTGGGGAAGTAAGTTATCTTCATACAAATGCACCGCGCGCGGCTTGTTTGTGTGCGCCATAGTATCTATGCGTCCCGCACGCACACTCAAACACAATCTCGACCCGTTTCTCAGTGCGCCAGCCGGGGCTATCACCGAACAAGTATCGGGCGTCACGGCTTTTCGGCACCGCTAAGTAAATGATAAAAGTTTGATAATCGCAAGAGAAGTTATTGCCGTGTGTTTGGCTGTCTAAATAATTCATCGATTCCAGAGTATTCTCTGTTCAGATTACCTACTGAACAGGAAAAGTAAGCAAGTCACATATTCTAGCATACCTACCTATCATTTTTATTTGATGATTAGTGAGATACCTACTTATTTTTTTGTTGTATTATGTAGGTATGCCCCGCGTCACTCGTCTCTGGCCCCGCAACCACATAGGTATCGCCTGTTGCTCTTTCTTTCATCGTGAAAGGTTTCACCATCGTTTAGGTAAAACCGACCTCACTAACCCTGAACCCAGACAACACAAGTAAAAAATATAACTACCCGGCCTTTGACTATTTCTAGGTACTGAATTAAAATTTTGCATATACATACATTATAAATAAGTAACAACCCTGAGACAGGCAAGTATGGTAGGTAATTATATCGCGGATTAGGCCGGAGATGGCCTAGTTCTCCACTCTTTCTACTATGACCACACTGACATATTAGTTACTGACTAAGTTAGTTAATTAACCAATACCTGTAATTTTACCGGCATCCATACCCTGTAAATCAGTAATGCGAACATTATTGCTTAGCTGTAGAAATATATGTGGTGGCAGTACCTCCACGGGTGTTTTCGCACAATGAGTTTTATAGCTATTTAAATGCACAGCACAAATTTTTCATCCTGACAGAGAATCGAACAATGGTTACAAAATAAAACTTTAGCAAGTTTACAAAATTTCTACCAAGCCAATGTTCTCGTAATTAAATATTGGTGAATTATTAACAATTTCTGTTACTATTAAAAGATAATAACAATAATATATTAAATTAATTAATCTCCACATGATACCACTTCATGTTAGGTAGGTACTGTTTTTTTTTATGCCTGATAGATTAGCCTTTGACCACTATCTCACCTGATGGTAAGTGATGATGTGGTCGAAAATGTTGTTCAGGCTAACCTAGAAGTACTGGCTCTCAAGGGCAGCTGCCGAAACACACCGTTAGGTGCATCTTGGTGACAGATTTTCTACTTGAGGGTGGTTGCTAGCCAGGCGGGCATTCGCAAAATGCCCTACCACCATGCTATAACGACTGCCATCCTAAGACAACAACCGGGACCGACAGCTTAACGTGCCCTCCGAAGCACGGAAACGCTCAGTAGTAATGTCACTAGCGGTCACCCATCCAACTCATGACCGCGGGCGACGTTGCTTAACTTTGCTGATCGGTTGAAAACAGCTAAGTAAATTTCGCTACGAGCGCTTCAAAATGTAAACTACTCTTTACTAACACGATTTGAATTGAACATGTCTTTTTGACAACACTTCTATTATTGGGATATTGACGAATAACAAGTAAGTACACAGAAAAAAAGGAATACTTGAGCCAACGCAGTGTGTTTTTATTCAAGAATTGTGATTCATATATATTGAAAACAATATATTCTAGAAAACAGAACACAATATTCTCAGGAATATATTCTTGAATCAAAGTATATATTGCATTCTTCTTTGGAGAAATCGTTAAAGTGTTTATATTATATATGAATATAGTTAGTTTTGAATCCAAGAATCTTACCATAAATATTCGTAAGTGAAGCACCTTAATTACATTCGAAAAAGAATATTTAAAAATATTTCAATAAAGAATATAGAAATTTTATTTAGAGAATAAAATGTTAACAGAAGAATTCCTATTTTATTGTTAGAAGAATATTTTCGTTATCTTGAAATAATAATTTGAATACTTTATGTGAAGAAATATTTTTTGGGTCAAAACAATATTCCTAAGAATATTCGAGTGTAATATCAAGACTCGAGTATTTTTCAGTTCAGAATATATTCTTGTTGTAATACAGCATTGTCTTGAATTTACTAAGACAATGTATATTCTTGGCTAAAGAAGTCTTTTTTTTCTGTGTAGAAAACGTGTTGGTTATAATGTTTATTTATTTATTTAATTCTCAAAATCCACAGATCTTAACAAAAGTAACATAATATAGTGATATATCTTACATCCAATAATTAGCTTAATTCATAGAGAGCAAAAACAAATGTATAATAAGTTAATATGACAATGTTAGGTATTCTAGAAATTGAATCAACATTTGTAAGAATTGAATTGAATTGTCTCTGATAGGTACATACTGATACGTATATTTTACTAATCATAAGGTAACAAGGTTTTATTACAAGTTAGTATAGATATTAACAAACTATTTCTTTTGAAATGTTATGAGGTGATAATGAAAAGTTATAAATTTCTATAGCTATAAAGTCGTAACCATTATTTAATAATTGTAAAGCTAAAAAATCTGATTTGTAACCTGTTGCCTTGGCATAATTTTCCTAATCTAGCTGTTAGGAATTGCTAATGAATTCTGATTGGGCTTGTACGTTTGTTTATTGTAAGTGTCAGGCTTAAATAAACAGTTTGTGGAACAATTAGCACAATTACAATTAATTGCGCATAGTCCAGCTTTTCTCAGATTCCTATAGGCTGCTACTATGAAGTTTTTAGAAGCACGTTCGCAACCCAAGTACTCTCACGTAACTCTAAGACTAACTATATAGACTAAATAAGACTATTTTTTCACGTGTTGGGAATACATTATCGCTTCTCGTCCATCCTGGGAGTGGTAGGCGGGATATGTCGGGCTCGGCATCAACCTCTTCCACAGCAGCAAGTGTTCCTACGCATGAAAACCACACGGTTTTCCCTATTGTGTCAGAGCTACGGAAACACTTGCGCACTCTTTCACGGCCTCGGAGAATGCAGTGGATCCCTGATACCACCACATATCCCAATGAAAACATTCCTTTAGGAGGCCCGGATGGAATCTCCTGCTTCCGCTTCGCAGAACTCAGAGGTCGATGCAAGTGTTAAAGATCAGGATCGAGCTAGCATCAATGCTCATCCCTTCCGCTGCAGCTGGGGTCTTGTGATTTCTTCCTACCTAGTAAGGCAGATCTCTAGAATGAGCTGCTGCCCAGCTGGTATATTTCTCTTTGTCGCAACTTATGGCTATCACAGGAAGATATGGGGTGTGTAATTAAGTCCGGCAGTGCACGGAGAACTGCTGCACATGTCGAATATTCCGTGATATCTTCTAGTATTTCCCCACAGGACACAGGAATGTATCCGCCTCAAATAAATCTATTGTACAATTAAACCGGTCAGCGTTGTTGACAAATAACGTTTGTTACAATTGACTACGACATCGGTAACTTGATACAATAAGGGCAGCGGGATTTATTGTTATTGTCAGTCCACGTGCTGACATGATATAGTAATCACCTTTAGCTGTTGCGAGAATGAGGAGGGGGTTATCGGGAATCAGGAAATCAGCAGTAGCACGTCAGTAGGTTTGACTATGCCCCTGGTGCTGCCGTTGGAGCTGCGCACTGCGTCTCTCTTTCGGAAACGGTAAGAGAAAAAAAATACGGGAAGCTGTCAAATGGAACCTGACAAAAATCCAAAATGGCGGAATTCTGGTTGGCCTCCATACAAAACTCGGCCTATCCCTCCTTCTAAAAAAATAAAGTTGGAAGGTTCTAATAAGTTCCAATTAATCGATTAAGGATTGCAATGCAATCCAACGGAGCAATGCTGTTAGGCACGTTGGGCCAATTGATAGTAGGTATGCTGGATTATTTGGAACTGTGGCCTTGCAATTACCTTGTTTAAATGCTTTCGTTGTAGTAGCTGTTTATAATATAAATGTAGTAGTTGTACATAGTTTGTAGAGTATTTTTAACAAAAGTCAAAAAATACCTAAAACAAGTCATTTCAGCCCAGATGTTTTAAGTCGAGGCTAAAATGGGTTTTACACGAGTTATACGCTCGGATTTTCACTTTAATTGCGAGGGAATGAAACAAATCTAAGGTAAAAATATAACTTGATATTTGAATAGGTAACATTCTATTTAGGGGTCATTACTTCGACAAAACATTTGTCAAAGTCATTAATAATACTCTTTATCTATCGGTATTATAAAAAACCCAGACAAACCTACATAAAATACATTACAAACTGAATGCCTTTGGATAATTTTTATTCACTTTATGTAAATACTGGCTTTTATGCACTAGGGCTGAAAAAGCTGTGTTAGTCCGCTTACAGCGGGCATTAACAAGAACTTGACGAGCATGAGAAATCACATTTTTATTTTTTATTATTTATTTGAGACAACACATACCGAACTTTTTATTGGATCATTAAGTTTTGTGTTCAGGCCTCCAGAAGGCTTCCAACTCAGACTGATTACTATCAAACTAAGACAACAACCGTAACCGACAGATCATGCCTTCCGAAGCAGGCGGCGCGCCCAGTAGTAAATTGCCCTAGTGGTCACCCATCTAGATTCTTCTACCTAACCTAGTTGATCAGTTGAACGGGAGCGCTGAGGATGAGACCAGACAAACTCCTCTAGTAGCACTTCCAGGAGTTTTAGTACACACTTACCCAATATGAATATTTCTATTGCATCATGGTACCATATAATACATAATTATGTATCTATCCATAAAACAAAGACTGAGTACTTCATCAGCTATGTAAATATAGTCATGGAAGCCATTAATATAATGGAATCAGAGAATTAAGATTAAACTAGGAAGCGACGAGCACGTGCTTGGATATCAATATACAACTTGGTTGACTTGTCATTTCAGTATATTAATTGGCTAAGCGTTTGTACTGAATACTAAAGTGAAGCAAGAATTTAATGTGTTGTTCTAATTTAATATCAACTTTTTTTTTAATATTGTTAGGTTTGCAATAACGCCTGCTATGCGGATTACATTACAAAATCACAAATATACGTAAGGAAAAATTTAAGTCATGTGCGGGATATTTCAAAACTTACGTGTTGGTAAGTGACGATGCGGTCGAGAATGGTAAATAGACTTAACCTAGAAGTACTTTTTATTCTGTGCCTAGAATGGAATATAATTCTCAAGGACAACAGCTGGAACACTCAGATGCTTATCGAATTTTATATTATGGTAAACCTACTTGTATATACATGGTAGGTACTAGAGTATGCATAAAATGCTCTAGTACCATGCATTGTCAGATAGCGACTGTCATCCTAGACTAATTCCGGGATTAATGCACACTGTCCTATAAAATAGTTTTATTTTCTCAAACTGCACTAGAATGCAGTTTGAGATCCGCTTCGGAGGGCACAATCCCGGGTGTTGTGGAGGTCAGACTCCTATAGAGAATCACAAACCGTACTTATAAAAATTTAAAAAAAAAATGGGATTATGTGCGCCTTGGTACGGAACCCTCGGGGTGTATGTCCAACTCTCACTTATTTGTTTTTTTTTTCTATTAGAATATGGTTCCACTCTTTTAGTAATATAGTATGTAATATCAAGTCCCTATTAAAACTTATATAAGCATATTGACAAAAGCTGAATTTGGTTGTATGACATTTGCATAATCTCATCCGTGATTTAGATAATCCTTCGCGCGATGCGTACGCGCAGCCCACACGTGCAGTTTTTGCACACCGCCCGCCGCCGCAGCGCACCCACACCACGCCTTTTGCAGTTTTTATAACAAACAATTATGTTGAAAAGCTTTACAAATAGTTACGTTTTAATAAACTATATTTTTTGTTCGTAATGTATTCTTTAAGAGTTTTTAAAGTGCTCGTAGCGACGTTTGCTTAGCTGTTCTTAACCGATCAGCAAAGTTAAACAACGTCATCCGCGGTCATGACTTGGATGAGTGACCGCTAGTGACATTACCACTGATCGCTTCCTCACTTCGGAGGGCACGTTAATCCGGATGTTATCTTAGGTAGTCATTATAGCATGGTGGTAAGGCATTGTACGAATGTCCACCTAGCTTGCTACCACCCTCAAGTAGAAAATCTGCCACCAAGCACGTAACGGTGTGTTTCGACCGCTGTCTTTGAGAGCCAGTAATTCTAGGTTAGCCTGAACAACATCTTCGACCACATCATCACTTAGCATCAGGTGAGATAGTGATCAAAGGTAAACTTTTATGGCCAAAAAAAATAGACTTTTTTTGCTACATCTCTCGTGCTTGTACCATCAATACGAATTGATGGTACACTGGCTGTCCTCCGAATTGGAATATACAGTGAAAAGGAGTGCTGCTTGGGCTCGAGCTTTGGATGTTTCATAGAATAGTATATTAAATCATGAACTTCCTGATATAAAGAATGTGTATCAATTATTACCTTGCTTCTAGCCCGATACCGACACACAGTAATCTTCTCTCGTTGAATCATGCGGGCTTAAGCTTCACCGCATGGTGGTAAGGCATTTTGCGAATGCCCGCCTGGCTAGCAACCACCCTCAAGTAGAAAATCAAGCACCTAACAGTGTGTTCCGGCAGTAGTCCTTGTGAGCCAGTAAAATTACAGGCACATGAGACGTATAACAACTGTACGTCTCAGTGTGACGGGCACAGTGCAATTTGTCGTTGACGAAATGCATCTGTTATAGGCAGAGGTTAGTCCACTTAACATCAGGTGGGCCTCGAGCTTGTTCCGCCACAATAATATAAAAAAAAACATATCTAAAAAGAAGGTACCTAAGAATGAAGACGAATAAACACGTTTTAATAAAACTAACAAAGGCCTATGTATATAAACAGCAGTTGACATCTCACTCCAACTCTAAGATCAGATAACAGTTCAAAGCGGTCTGTAAGTAAGTTGTGAAACTGCAAAGAATGCTATCTTGTCGCCCACCGACTTGCCGACGCTCGGACTTCACAAGTGGCGCAGTTTCAATGCAGTAGAATAAGTGCATGGATTTTTTATAATACCAGTGTAAGAAATTTCGAGCCAACTGCAGTTTATAAAACAATTGACAACCAGTATTATCCGGTTTCTTTGAGGTTTTCTAAAAAGATGGACACTGGTAATAACAGCTAGGTATCGCTTGCAAAATTTATACTGTATCAGCCGGAATGTCCACTGTTGAACACAGCCTCCCCTATTATGGGGGGGGGGGGTTCCGTAATCCTACGCAGGCTACTCGGCAGGCGTCTTGGAGATCGCAGTGTGAGATATCAGTTCCTCAGAGAGCGCTACTGCCCACGTGTCGAGATAGGAGGGGGGGGGGAGGGGGAGCGTAACAGTATAGCAGAATACGCTCCAGGATAAAAAAAAATATGAGTATTGTTAATAGTATTCTAATAAATCAAATCAGAATATTGAGACACCTTACCTAAGTAAATAATATATCTATACATTAAACACCACCTCAATACCTCGGTTAAGCCCTACCTCGTTGGAACACGAGGCTCTACTATTGTGTAAAGTATAATTATTATACCACTGATTTGATTTTGACAACCTGTATCACCTAATAGCCTATGTGATTGACTAAACAACTGTAAGGATGTGGTTACTTTTTAGTCCACGAGACACCGAAGAAGAAAGTTTATTCTTCTCCAACCTTATTCCCTCATCTCCTTTCTTATATCGGACAACAATACGCACTGAAACGTGGCATCCCTGTATATTATGGTTGTCATTTTGCGGCTTAGGTACGGAAAACCCTGTCAGTGTCTCTGATTCCAGAAAGATATAATCTGCAATGAAGATGCAATCAAGTACAAGGAAAAGAAATAAATTATTATAACCAAGAATGTCCCACCGACCAAGGCATCGCTTTCTATCAAGTGACACTGTTGTCAAATGGTTATTTATACCTATATTATAAAAATAAAAAGTAGTTACTTAAGTATCTGGTTCAGTTTCATAAGGTTGAATATTAATTCGCTCTGTAACAAGGCGGTTACGTAATCTTTGTCCAGAATGGCCAAAAAATTGGGAGGAAACAAAACAGTACACATGAATGAAATTGTTCGATTTCAGAATTTATAACATGTATTTGTCAGAGTAGTGTAAACGTAGCGTGTTTCGGACGTTACAAAAAGTTCTATTATATTTTAAAATTTTAAATACAAAGTGTTCAATCAAACTCGTTGAAATTCAGCATTTAGTTTGCCATTTCTCCGTAATATTAGGTATTTTAAAAAACATTCACATTTAGGGAGAATATAAATGATAAATCGAAATACTAGGCCACGGGAAGCATATATATTAGGCTCAGGGACATGCACGGAAAATTTCACAGAGTTAAATGTGAAGAAGGAAGAAGTGAACACTTAGTACATATAAAATATATATAACGTAACTATGTCTTTATGGAAAGAGCTACGTGCACTTTAGCCTTAGGAATATACTTTGTCACATTTTAGTGATAGCTGTATACATAAAACTTTGTGGTTCAGGAAGAGTACCATAAAATATTTTAAAACAGCTTCACTTTAGTTTAAACATACTAATTTAACAATTAACAGATTAGGCTAAAGAGACAATATACACATTCTATTTATTTTACTACCTCTCATAAAGTTATCCGCTAAGGATTCCCCTCCAAAGGGAGTACAAATCAAGGGAGCACAGCCTTAAGTAAAATACCTCTCTTTAAAGATAAGTCAAATTCTATCTTGAGAGTAACAATTAATTATATTCCAATATAATGAAGACAGTCATGTATACAAACAGCGCGGTTGACATCTCACTCCAACTCTAAGATCAGATAACAGTTCAAAGCGGTCTGTAAGTAAGTTGCGAAACTGCAAAGAATGCTATCTTGTCGCCCACCGACTTGCCGACGCTCGGACTTGACAAGTGGCGCAGTTTGAAAATCGCAGTAGGACAAGTATTGACTTGAGCCACAGTGATTTTTTGTAATACTTAAAAAAAATTACAATTATCATCATATTCGTACTTACAAATATAAACAATAATTACAATTGTATATATTTGTGAGTAGTTCAATTGAACTGTGCTTATTTCAATAAACTTAAGAGCAACGTATTTTCATCAAAATGTGACATAAAAGTTTTAAGATTATTGAAATAACATTACTGTAGAAAATACCATAAATGCCATAAATACCAACATACAGATTTTGTCTTTATTGCTTATATTATATCGTATTTTTATGGAATTTGAGAGCTTATGAAAACTGCGAAAGCTGAAACTATTATTCTACGAATACTACTGCAACCGAAAACTGACAGTTTTTCACATGGAAGCTCTCCAACATCGTGTTGGTAAACAGGAACAAGCTTGGTTTAACGGTCGAGGCAAAAAGTTTATTCCTACTGTGTTTTCTGCTCTGTGTCCAAAACAACTCTTTACAGCAGCAGTGGGCGCGCAACATTTTGAGTAGAGTAGAGGCGCACCCGTTTTATCAAGTATTGTTCTGGGATTTCATTGCACATTTACTTAACTTGATGTGGTTACTACATTTTTTTATAATTATTAATGCTACGGGTGTTTACGTCCCAGTCAGTCTTGTATTTCAATATTTTCATTGTATGGACAGCTTAAATTACTTGAGAACTTATTTCACACATATACATTTTCAAATGTGCTACGCTGCAACCACGTTACAATATTATTTTATTGCCAATACCAAGATATAGAATCATTCTAACAGGTAACACACGTCGAATCAAGAAAATCCTCCTTTTTATGGGGTTGGTTATAAATACAAATAAACTGATAAAAAATCTAAAGTACCTAGTGCTTACAAAAGTTTTATTTAATTTGTAATTCTTTAACAAAAGTTTTTTTTTTAGTTTGTAATTCTTTATTTAAAGAAAGGCCAAGTGGAAGTCGACCCTCGCTCTACTAGTGTTCCATAACACAACAGCTTTAGAAAGAAAAATGAATGTTGGTTATGATCACAGCTTAATAACAAGGTACATTTTCAAACAGGACGTTTAATAATGTTGTCTTAGGTTTTTATTACACATAGTCATTAAACAACTTTAAACAGTTTAAAGTTGTTTAATTACTAAGCACGTTTAATGCTACATTTGTTTCTGGTCAATATTTTAAGGAAGAATTGTACATAAATTTCGGGTTTGTAATTCACGAGTTAAACTCCGTTTGCAAGACTCGTGACATACGGACGAACAGGCAGCGGAGTCCAAAAACTAAAGTCTTTAGCGAAGTCTGATTAATAAGGGTTTCGTTTTTCCCTTTGGGTACTATACCCTAAAAAACTTTAACAACTCTATCACATTAATTCAAAACTGCTGCATCATTACCTGCTCAATCTACTTCCCTACAGGCTTGGCTGACCTAATAGACCATTCCAAACTCACGCTACGTGATGTGTAAAGGTATAATGATGACCATCTTTTGGTTATTGCATCTGTAATAAGGAACAAACAGTATATATTAGTGGGTAGCTTAGATAGCGTCGGCGAAACGTGCGAAGGTCACCCACTGTTTGTTAAACCCAATTAACTGTGGTATGGAGGGAAAATTCCCATTTTGAAGATTTTGTAATTAAATCTAAATTAAAAAAATATGAATATATATAAATAGAGATCGAAATACACGTATATAGAGTAAATGATTTTTTATGTCAACGGATCACGCCCGGTGCGGGGATACACGAGGACGTTTTTAAGCTCTTGTTCGTAGTTCGGCATCAACATCTATGGGGAATACATCACTCACCTTAGTTTCGCCGATGACATAGTCCTTCATCATTGGCAGAATCGCTTGAAGAACTCAGTACAATGCTCGGCGACCTCAGTAGAGTTTCCAGCAGACCCAGCAGGTGCGTCTTAAAATGAACATGGACAAGACGAAAATTATGCCTAATGTCCATGTTGCACCCGCACCGGTAGTTGTTGGGATCGATACGCTCGAAGTTGATAACCATTACATTTACCTGGGACAGATAGCCCCATAATAAAAATGGTCTCACATAAAAAAAACTTTGACACTTAATATTTAAAGTTACAATGTATAAAAATACATTATTATATATTTTAATTGTACTCTATCTCTGAATCTACTTTATAAGCTTATAAAGGACGAAAAGCCTCATGCAAGAGTACGAAGCAAAGCATCTAATATATTCATATGTAAATAATACCAGTAAATAATAAGATTAAAAAAAAAATAACAATTATATTTCGGGATACAAAAAGCAATAATTTTTTTTCCCGCCTTTTTCCGTCCTGTTTTCAAACCCTTTTGCAAGTGAGATATTCCATGAAAAGGTGTTTTATACACATTCTCGCATGTTACAAAAATGTAACTCGATTTTCGAAAAAAAAATACATCAAAATTTGGAAAAAATATATTCATATCATTTCGCTATTCTGTTTACTCGAAACATATAGATGCAAATATTATTTACGTATATTATAGGCGAATATAATATAGTTTCTGGATATGTTACTTAGTAACATGTTTAAGTAATCGAAAACAACTCAATACTAAAGGTAAACATAACGGTGAGAGCTGGAAAACTTGAAAAATTACATATACAGATGCAGCTTACCTTGCATTTTTAATCGGCAGTATGCCTTTATTAACAAAATACTACAAACTATATACAACACTACAGCTACTACAATAAAAGCATTTAGATACCCATAAGTCATTGCAGACTCACAGGCTGTCCAAATGATCCAGCCCACTACCAGTTGGCAGCGTGCCCAGCATGCTAGCAGCATTACTCCGTTCAATTGCAATGCTTATTCTTTGAGCCAAATAGGTGCCAGCATTAATTTTAATTGTATATTTTAGGTAAAATATTCTACACAACGAACTAAACCGCGATACACAGACAGCCAGGCGAACAGTCCTTTGGATGTAGTATTGTATACTTTAGCACATCGGACAGGATTCGAACTACATCACGCCGTTTGACTCGTGTCCTCGAAAATTCAGGCGTTAACATCTGGTCAGCATTCAACAGCGAAGTCGCAGGCATGCAATAGTCAGAGAATGTATTTATTTATTCTGAACAGCTCCCACGATATGCGACAGTTCTTAGAATGACGTGACGTGTGTTATCACCACATTATCATAATTATCTCGCGGGGGCAACGACCGCGGGGAGATAATCGTGTTTGATTACTACACTTTATATCATGTACACCTCTCGTCTGCCTCTTTACTACGTTTGTGCTGTTTGAGACACTGCACACTCCATCCCCGACATTTTTTTTTTGTTTATGTTTAATAATAACAAATATTTTTAAAATATTTTATGAAATGTGTGGCTGCGTGGCGTTTGTGACACCACGTCGGCTTAACAGGAAAATTAGGCGGAATCGTCACTAGATATATTTTTGTATTTATTAAGTGTTTGATTAAAATATTAATTTGATGTTTTCATAAAATATTTTAAAAATATTTGTTATTATTAAATATGGATTTCCGCAAAGTAACGCCTGAATCTATTTATTTTCTTTATGTTATTGTGACGGAACAAGCCCGAGGCCCACCTGATGTTATGTGGACTAACCTCTGCCTATAACAGATGCATTTCGTCAACGACGAATTTACTGCTTACGAATTTACTTAGCTGTTCTTAACCGATCAGCAAAGTTAAACAACATCGCCCGCGGTCATGAGTTGGATGGGTGACTAATGAGCGCTTCCGTGCTTCGGAGGGCACGTTAAGCCATCGGTCCCGGTTGTTGTCTTAGGATGGCAGTCGTTACAGCATGGTGGTAGGGCATTTTGCGAATGCCCGCCTGTCTAGCTACCACCCTCAAATAGAAAATCTGTCGCCAAGCACCTAACGGTATGTTCCGGCAGCTGTCCTTGAGAGCCGGTACTTCTAGGTTAGCCTGTACTACATCTTCGACCACATCATCACTTACCATCAGGTGAGATATTGATTAAAGGCTAACATATCAGTCATAAAAATAAAAAAAAAGTGCAGTTCAGGTCTCATGTACCTGTAATTTTTCTGGCTCTCAAGGACTGCTGCCGGAACACACTGTAAGGTGCTTGGCGACAGATTTTCTACTTGAGGGTGGTCGCTAGCCAAGCGGGCATTCGCAAAAAGCCAGTCCACCATGCTGTGAAGCTCAAGCCTGCGGCGGGTTTCGAACCACGGACCTGCTACGCGGCAGTCCATAGCCAATGCCACTGAGCCATCACTGCTTTATTTTCCTTCGGAAGGAAACTCCTTTTCAGCGGATAATTACTGGACTGCAAAAAATAATTATGTTGACATTTCATTAGCAAATACGTGTTGAAGATTTTTTTTGTTAACTGTATAATAAATACTATTTAACAATTTTTTTTAGAATTCGTTAGAATAATATTTTAGAAAAACGCTAATAACGATATAACATGGTATAAGTAATATCCTCCTTCCAAGTGCACCTCTAGAACATTCGCGGCTCTATTAACCACCAGGGAATGGAACACCCTCCCTGAGTCTGTGTTTCCGGTTAAGTACAATATGGGGTTCTCCAAAACGCGAGTGAATGGTTACCTTCTGGGTAAGCGCGCTCCATCATCACTTAGCATCAGGTGAGATAGTGGTCAAGTTCAAGATAAGTATAAAAAAAATTACGTTACTAAAAATTTTGTTACCTAAAAATATTAAAGAGAAAAAATATCGTCAGCTTCATTTCGTACCAGGAGGCAATCATAAATAGTAATCAGAGTTCTGGTCACTGTCCATGGGTAGGGTACCCAAAAGGCTGGCAGCATGTGGTCGTTTGTCTTTTCCATCAACCGCTTTGACTAATCTTTATAAAGAACCCATGCATAGTAGTAGAAATATTAAACTGGTATTACTTCCCCGGACGAACTCGTTCAAAATCAGTTCCATTGCTACTAAAAATGTTTTCCTTAGGTCGTGGACTAGGAAATAGAATATCTATAAATAATTATAGTTATTTATAGATATTATATTATATATATCTTATATATATATCTTTATTTTTTTCCGGCGGTATGCCTTTATTAACCAAATACTACAAACTATATACAACACTACAGCTACTACAATAAAAGCATTTTTTTTATATATATCTTAATTGACTGATTTCCCGAGGGGCACGATATGGCCTTATTGAATGCAAGCAAAGGCGCGGACGGAAGCAAGTAGATAATAATTGACAGACCTAAAATACAGTAACATAGTTTTTTACCATTGCAAAGGTTTTTTGCAAACCAAATCGAATGTAAACAAACAGTCGGCCATGCCATGTGGGCGATAATAGTCGCCATATATGACGACATGATATATAAAGGTTAATAATTTTAACTATATGCCATTATAAACAAGTATGAAACAGCTGTTTCTATGATTTTAAATCACAAGAGCTTTTAAATGCAGCCCAAACACCCGTATTTTTTTTTTGTTGATTTTCATTAAACCTTATTAGTAATGTCACTAGCGGTCACCCATCCAACTCATGAACGCGCGGACGTTGCTTGACTTAGCTGATCGGCTAAGAACGGCGAAGCAAACTTCGCTACGAGCGCTTCAATATATTAGAGATAAGTGACATATTGTACGTAAAAAGAGTATGAAGAGAATAAAAAAGTAAGACCCGCCCGATATTCTGGCCTTTGAATTTGAAGTTAATAATAACTACGCTCAGCATATGGTACCTAATAAAACAATTATAGACTGTCTAGAAGTCGAAAAATATAAAAAGGCGTCCATACAAACACCAACAAAAATGACAACTGTTTTAAAAACGTAAAATTCCTAAACCACGAGCATACAACCTTCACCCTTGCCAAAGATGGTCTCGGAAACGAGTCGCAAGGCCAAAGGGCACGATAACCCTTAAAGGCATAACTGGTACAAATGGACACGTCTTTATTTGGTGTCCAGTGGACAGTGGACACCTGGCCTGCATGACTGTGCGTGTGTCATTCACTTCCTTGTACCGCTCTTACACGTAATACGGGCTTATAAGGGCTATACGGAGAGTAATAGATACCTGAAGTTTTGATACAGACCTTTCAAATCACAAAGGTTGTTATAGGCAGAGGTTAGTCCACTTAACATCAGGTGGGCCTAGGGCTTGATCCGTCACAATAAAACAAAAAAAAAAAAGGCGCGCCCCTCCATTTTTTGGGTGAAGTTGGAACTACTACTGACTGCCCATATAGTCATAGTTTTTTCTTTTTTAACCGGCGGTATGCATTTATTAACAAAATACTACGAACTATATACAACACTACAGCTACTACAATAAAAGCATTTAGATCCCTATAGGTCATTGCAGACTCATAGGCAGCCCAAATGCTCTAGCCCACTACCAGGGCCCCGATTCTCTTAGCTATTGAACGGCGTTAACGCAACTTAATTGCATGAAAATTGTAGTTTTTGACAGTATCCGTAGTCTGCCCGCTATTTAGGTTCGATCGCAAGTCAGTGGCTTGCTATCAATAGTTTTTGACATATTTGGTATCCTGTAAGCTATTTTGTTGCGATTGCGTTGCTACAGTGGCATAAAATATTTTGGAGGATTTTAGATACAAAAATAGCCAAATGATTTAAATATATTTATTGTTTGTTAGAAAACCACTGTATTGATGTTTTGACTGATGCTTGATTGATAGAAGTTTTAATTATTATTTCAGTGGCAACTTTTGCAAGCCATAGCACAGCCATACGATAGCGACGCGATTGCTATACAACTGCGATTAGGAGCTAGAATTAGCAGACTACCGAATTTGACATTAACAGCAGTTCCATCGCAGAAGCATCGCAGTAGTGTGGCGTTTGGTCAATAGCTAAGAGAATTGGGGCCCAGTTGGCAGCGTGCCCAGCATGCTGGCAGCATTGCCCCGCTGAATTGCAATGCTTATTCGTTGAGCCAAATAGGTGCCAGCATTTTGATCACGAACATAGATAGATCATAGTCATAGTTCAAAGTAACACGAGCAAAATTTAATATAACATAATAACAATATTATATAGAGAAAAGTTTTTTTTTATTTATTCTTGATAGGTTAACCTTTGACCACTATCTCACATGATGGTAAGTGATGATGTGGTCGAAGATGTAGTCCAGGCTATCCTAGAATTACTGGCTCTCAAGGACAGCTGCCCGAACACACCGTTAGGCTCTTGGTGATTTTTGTACTTGAGGGTGGTAGCTAGCCAGACGGGCATCCGCAAAATGCCCTACCACTGTACAATGTTTTTGTATGCAACGAATAAACTTAAAAAATAATGGACCGATTTGGATGAAATTTGGTATGGAAATAGTTTGAGGCCCGAAAAAGGACATCGTGCGAGCTTATGGAAATTGTTTACATTTCGACCAAGGGCCGAGGGTATGGAGCCATTTAATTGCATTATGTATGAGTCATCCCAGAACTTCCCTCTTCATATAATTGACAATTTTACGCCATTACGTTGAGGTAATTTAGTGTTTATTAGGTCAGCATGGTTCGTACGGATTCTGATATTGTTTGTATCTAATTAAATTACAGACCTTTTCAAACACACAGGCGAGTCTCTTCAATGGAATTTATTTAATTGTATTTGCCTGTGAGGTGGGCTGGCCGTGGGGTGCTGGGCTAGAATGTCACACCCCATCTCTAAACGTGGGCGTCGTAAAAGGCGACTAAGGGTAACACAGCAGAAGGTGAGCAGCAGCGCTTTCAGAGGAACTGATATTTCACACTGCGATCCCCAAGACAATCCAAGCCAAATTGTTTCATGTTCTTTGTATATTCGAATGCTGGAGCGCTTTTTGAGGAAATTATATTTCACACTGCGATCCCCAAGACAAGCCAAGCCAAAGATTTTCGTGTTTTTTTTTATATGTGAAAGCTAGTGCTTGTCATGTGGTCCCAATTAATTTTGAGTGCGATCTGGTGTGTAGAATTTGAGCTATCCCTAATTATACGTATTTTACGTTTGTAGTCGGGTTTCATTGTTAAAATTTTAAATTAACAGGTTGACTGTAATAGAAAACGCAATCCTATTACTAAGCTTATGTTGTCAGTCAGGTCCGTTCTTCCGTGCGACCTTTAAAGTTTTGGTACAAAGAAGAATGCTCGGGGTTTCGTGGACTGAGTTTCGAACGAACGTCTCGATACTTCGAGAACTCGGTATCAAGCAGCGTCTATTTTCAATACAACTCGCATCCTTACATTCTTCGGTCATGTTTCCCGGCGGGACAATTAGTCCTTAGAACCCCTTGTCGTTCAAGGAAAATTGGAAGGCACTAGCCCGCGTGGAAGGTCACCCACGCGTTGGACTGACCAGATCTAGTCTGCCATCGGAGGTAAACACTAAACCAGTGCAGCAGAATGACCTCTAGCAGACAAAGGTGGCGAAACATCGTGAGGCGCATCACATCTGCCCCTGCCGGTACTAGTACTGCATAGCGATCACGACCGCTCTGTCAAGAGTGTACCGGATAAGAAGAATAAGAAGAAGCTTTGGAACTGTCATAAATGGGGCCAGTTGAGACGGCCACTAATAACTATTTTCTTTATACTGAAGCACTTGACTGCTATCTAACCTGATATTTAATAATGCAAATTTCATCCTAATCGGTCCAGTAGTTTCAGAGCCTATTCAATGCAAACAAACAAACAATCAAATCTTTTTTTTTTTTTTTTTTCGAAAAATGTTCGCGTTTGACCACACCCTGCCTGATGTTAAGCATTGATGTGGTCTAGGATGGAGCACGCTTACCTAGAAGAAACCTATTTACTCTCGATTTGAAGACACCCATATTGTATTTCCTCTTTATTATATTAGTTTAGATTATATTAGTTTAGATATATGGTATTTATTGGCATATGTCACGTACCAACTTCCTGGATTGTATAATAGCTATTATACAATATATATAGATATGTTACTTTTAAAGTAGTTTTGTGGTTTATTGATCAGCATCTCACCAGAAATTGGTGCTGATGTTTGGCTTTAATCTCACCAGAGTAAGTTTTGATATAAGAATTTTATCTTACCAGAAGTAAGTTCTGGTGATAATAAATAGAATTACGCGTTACTTTGCAGAAATTCATATTTAATAATTAGGCGGAATTGTCACTAGGATATATTTTTTAAATAAATCCTAGTGACAATTCCGCCTAATCTAAATCAAATATTGATTTAGTTTTTTATACTTTTAAAACATTTGTTATTGTTAGGTTCTGGTGATTGATTTTTATCCCACCAGAAGAAAATGCTTTTGTCTTACCAGAAGTAAAGTCTGATGTTTGACTTTTATCTCACCAGAAGTTAGGGCTCATGATTGAGTTTTATCTCACCTAAACTTAAAGCTGATGGTTGGCTTTTGTCTTACCAGAAGTAAAGTTTGATGTCTGACTTTTATCTCACCAGAAGTAAGTTCTGATCGAGACGGTTCTTAGCTACAATTAATGAAGATCTATGTAGGGTTTTACTTATAATATTCCTACCTAGTGTCTAATATAATATGTTTTAAATAAATTTTTGCTTCAATTTTAGTTACACTTAAATGCCAAAACGTTTGAACGGTACTTTCGATGTATCAGATTCAAGCAAAGTTATTTCAACATAATTAGGAATAAGTAGTATAGAATTACACTACGAAGAACACACCCAAGATCGTATCGTGGTCTCGTCAATACTAATATAGTATTCATGACATGACAAATGACAATCAAACGTCATTCCATCATGAATAAGGCACGTCATCCATAAAAACATTGGAATAATTCAGCATAATACGTCCCCAATGCGGTCAGACATAATTTTCCTTCACATTATGGCTCAGCATCTAAAATTGTAGCGTCTCTTCATTATAATTCTTAGTAAGAACTAACTAAGTATTGTAAATTACATCTACCACAGAATAATTAATCGTTATTAAAAATTGTAGCTATAAGTTACCCTGTGCTCTTACAGCAAAAGTTATATTCATACATATATAAAACTGTGGACAGTAAAAATTTAGCAAGAAATATAAGAAAACAATTTTTTTGTAAATTACATAGATATAAAAAAATGCAGATATCATGTAAGGTTTTCCGTTGTTTTAACGGTTCATGCCTTGAAAATTGGACGCTGTAAAAATCATATAGATGTGGTTTTGGCAAGTGTATGTAAATGAAATAATAATCTGTATTTTTTCAAGTCTAGAGTGAATAAGTATATTCTAAGCAAATATGCTCCACAGTCGAGCACGTTGTCACTTACCATCAGGTGAGACTGCAGTAAAATGCTGATCGTTTAGCAATATAAACAATTAAATACATATTCTGACTATCAAAGAAAACAAAAATAATTATTTACATTTTTTTCATACCTTTGTTTACTTGTTTTATTGAATGCACCCCATAAATATCTATATATTATATTTTTCCAAAATGTCACTATATTTTTACTTTAACAATTATATTCATTTAAACGAAAAAGTTGAACATTAATGGGTTAACTGTGGGACTAATTTGACCGCTATTTTCGTGCAAATGTAGGTTGTGTACTCCTATATGGTGACGAACTGGTTATTTATATCAAGTCAAAATTTAAGTCAAATTCAAAACCATTTATCCAATTTAGGCGTCTACGACACTCGTATGAAGGTCAATTACAAATTATAATATTGAAATATTTAACATTGTACTAGGTACCTAACTACAAATTGTACGAGACTAATTTCGAACTAAAAAAAAAACTTTCCCATTTTGACGTCAAGGTCAGGCGAAAAGAGCAAGCGTTATCATTCGCAGATTTCACGTCATGTTTTACTTATAACTAGCTGACCATATAGAGAACACCTTGGACAGGTCAGATTATGCCAGTGACTCTGTAAGGTCGCCCCTTGACCCGATGACGTGGCGGTCAGCCCACTGTGTCTACATATATATATACCTGCCTCTACTCTGTGCTGTGTTATGTAGGTAGGTACATAGGTGGGCTTTTAGAGAAAATTAAGAAGAATTTTGAAGCACTCATAGCGAAGTTTACTTATCTGTTCTCAACCGATCAGTAAAGTTAAGCAACGTCGCGCGCGGTTTGGATGGGTGACCGCTAGTGACATTACTACTGAGTGTTTCTAGCGACCACCCTCAAGTAGAAAATCTGTCGCCAAGCACGTAACGGTGTGTTCCGGCAGCTGTCCTTGAGAGCCAGTACTTCTAGGTTAGCTTGAACAGCATTTTTGACCACATCATCACTTACCATCAGGTGATATAGTGGTCAAAGGATAACCTGTCAGGCATTAAAAAAAAATGAGATCATGTACATAGTTATCTTGCTTACTTGAAATGTCAATATATATCCAGTACCTAATATAAGTTTTGAGACAGCTACTGTCCAGCTTAACCGCATCCATCTTTTTTATTTGATTATATTTCGGTACAAGCCTGGTAACATCTGCCTATATGTACTGTTCCCTTTTTATTCTATGGTACTGCACCTATCGTACACATAAAGTAGTTACCTACTAAAGTCTCAAGATAATGAATAGATTCAGGCGTTACTTTGCGGAAATCCATATTTAATAATAACAAATATTTTTAAAATATTTTATGAAAACATGAAATTAATATTTTAATAAAACACAAAAAAAATATAAAAATATATCTAGTGACAATTCCGCCTAATTTTCTCGATCATGCGCTCGTAGAGTCAAGACTTCCTGAGGATGCTTCGAGTAGAAGCGACATGCGTCGAAAATTCTTCCGGTTTGGTGCGTGGCGTTTGTGACGTCATGTCGGCATTAGGCGGAATTGTCACTAGATATATTTTTAAGTGCTTTATTAAAATATTAGTTTTAAGGTTTTCTTAAAATGTTTGTTTTTACCTAAGTCTCAGTCTAAGTCTCATGTGCCTTAATTTCTTTTCTCACCGGAACATAGTTATACAAACATTACTGTTTGGTGGTAAAAATATGTAGGTGGCAGTACTATCACATGAATAAATAACCTTAGTACCATCCCGGTAGAAAAGACAGAGAGTTCTACTGCTACTTTTTTTTGTATTTATATTATTGTATGAGTCCGGGGTCCTCAGTGAGGGGCGAAAATATAATAATAAACGTCAAAAATAGCAGTTTTAAAAATTTTCTTATATTATTTTTATTTAACATATACATAAACATATCATAAACAATATAATAACATATTATTCTCTGGAAATTTCACTTCGCTGCGCACAATTCAATATAATTTGGGCCCTATTCCATTTGAGTTATTTTCGATTATTTTGACCATGTTTTGCATCTATGGCCCAAAGTTGTTAGTTTCAAATTTTTAGACTCAAAATGTGATCAAAATTATTGAAAATAACGAAATTGGCTTTAAATAGAATACTACAAATAGAGCTTGTGGGGAGTGTGTGCTTGTGGGTAGAGCGGGCAGATCGTACAATTGCGAACAAGCGGTGCGGCGGTGGCTTATTTATATACAAAGAAGATAATATTTTATTGTAAGGAACCCTAAAATACATGTTTTATTCTATATCGTTCATTTTTGAAGCGCTCTTAGCGAAGTTTACTAAGCTGTTCTTAACCGATCAGCAAAGTTAAGCAACGTCGCGCGCGGTCATGAGTTGGATGGGTGACCGCTAGTGACATTACTACTGAGCGCTTCCGTGCTTCGGAGGGCACGTTAAGCCGTCGGTCCCGGTTGTTGTCTTACGATGGCAGTCGTTATAGCATGGTGGTAGGGCATTTTGCGAATGCCCGCCTGGCTAGCTACCACCCTCAAGTAGAAAATCTGTCGCCAAGCACCTAACGGTGTGTTCCGGCAGCTGTCCTTGATAGCCAGTAATTCCAGGTTAGCCTGAACAACATCTTCGACCACATCATCACTTACCATCAGGTGAGATAGTGGTCAAAGGCTAACCTGTCGGGAATAAAAATAAAAAAAAAATATTACCAAAATCTGTTTCTAAAGTTGTCTTTTTTACGTTTATTTTTCTACCTTGCTCTACTTTATAAATAAGGGTGTTAAGACTAAGTAGTCTTTGAAAATTGGCAGATTGAGGGCGTAGGACGGAGGGACCTCGTTTCGCTTGCAAGTGAGCGAAATAGAACTACGAAATATTTCAATAGAGGGCGCGATTTTATTAAAGAAATACATTTAAAAGTGAGCTTTTTAAATACAATAACCTTTTTGAGGTACTTTACGACATGAATGCTACATAATAACTAGAAATTATATATGTATTCATACGACTTACATATAGATACAAAACTTTATTAAGCGCAATTCTAGAGCTGTAAACAATTTTCTTCCCATAGAGATAATTATATGGAATCGTGTTTTTAGATCTGGCATAGTATTTTTCATATCCTCTAGAATATCGTGCAGTCTTTAAAAAAATATGGTCGAAATCTTTTTTGACACTTACAACACCTCAAAAGTTTTTTTTTATGTTATAGTGACGGAACAGGCTCGAGGCCCACCTGATGTTAAGCGGACTAACCTCTACCTATAACAGATGCATTTCGTCACAAGTCACGAATTGCACTGCGCCCGTCACCTTGTGACATATTTGTTAATTGTCTCATGTGCCTGTAATTTCACTGACTCTTAAGGACTGCTGCCGGAACACACCATTAGGTGTTTGGTGACAGATTTTCTACTTGAGAGTGGTCGCTAGCCAGGTGGGCATACGCTAATACGCTAAAAGCTCAAGCCCGTGACGGGATTCGAAACATGGACCTGCTGCGCGGCAGTCCATAGCCAATGCCACTGAGCCATCACTGCTTCAAAAGCCTCCACATTTGGCAGAAGTCAAAACACATTAAAAGCTTCAATAAAACCACAATAGCTTCGATACAACCTAAGATTGTCTCTAATCCGTAACATTTATAGAAACACTTCATAAAAATAACTAAAATGGCGAACGAGGCGTCAGCCAACCGTGGCGTGCCCTATTAAGGCAGAGACACAGATTGGAGCCCAAATATGTCCGAAATCCGGCATCACACGGACATACAGTCCTGCTGCTTATGACAGGGTTCAAACTTTTTATTTATATAGTTTATACAAGCTGTTTCGGGTCCTGCAGCTCATTTGACATAATAATTACAAATAAATAAACTGATTATTTACATTTGAACATTAAGCAGTGTAAAAGTATTAGGCAACGCTGTAGTGTGTCTGCTGTGAAGCACCCCTAGTAAAGCATAACTCAGATAGGAGCTTTTTACTTTGGGTTTGAAAACTCCCGGGTTGTATTTTCCAGAAGAGAGTAGTTCCAGATTTTAGAGTTTTATCTTAGCAAGCTTGCAAAATTAAATAAGGATGCCAGGCTGCCCGTGGGATGCTAGGCTGCCCGTGGGGTGCCAGGCTCACAAAATTCATTGAATTCCATTCAGTAGTTTTGGAGTGATGCGCGGCCGGGATACAGACAGACAGAAAAAAAAATACAGTTATGGCATTAGTGTCAACTAAGGAGTGCCCCCAATTTTTTTTTCAAAATATTTGCCATTTACAGAATTGGATCTGTTAGTTTTATTACAAGTATAGATTAAGTTGGTGTTTTCTTAAAATATTTTTAAAATATTTGTTATTATTAAATATGGATTTCCGCAAAGTAACGCCTGATTTTATTCATTACTATATGGACTAGTTATCTTGTCTGGCATCAAACCCAGGACTTCTAGAAAACAAAGTAGATTTTTACACAGCCTCTAAGGAGGCAGTCACTGCACGTTTGCTATAAATGTCACACACTAACCAAAGCGGTAGTACGATTCTTTAATATTCCGGGGTTAATCTCTATCCTTCTGTGCTTTTAAGCCACAGTAGGTAATAATATCAGTAGGTATATCATGTGTTTATCGATTGACACAGGTTCTTTACTAGATGGGACTTGGACCATAGTCCAGTCTTCTATAAATAATCCAATAGCTCCTTTATACGGTAGGTCGTGTCGTGTGTCAACACGGGTCAATGCTGACAGATGCCACAGTGTTTTTTAAAAAGAGTAGTACGTGTCGCTACAACTATCTAATATTGACTGCACATAAGCCCTTCGGACTTACGCAGTCTCTAATTTTAAGTAAAACTTTTGTATTGTTAAAATTTTGGACAATAAATAAATAAATAAAATAAAATATAAGGTCCTGTTAGTATGACATTTGACAGAAGTGTAGTTTGCTTAGTTTTAATGTGCAGATAAGTTAGATCTGCAACTTCTATTCTTAGAAGGAGGAAAGAAGATTTCACCGGATGTATTGAGATTCCTTGTATAGACGGGGAATCATATTGCCATCCACTGGCACTGGTTCCTGACTTCGGGATGTTACTGAGCATTTCAGTAGTAATCATTTATACTACTTGAGATCTGAAATAGAACTTTCTCCTGAGTGATACACAGTGCTTTATACTACCCCTACGAGGAAAATAAAATCATTATACGTTTTCTCGTACTTATATTGAGACTTCTCAGGCAGTAAGTTTTTTATGACTCTTTGAGTTTCTTATTTCTGTTGACGTCATCATTATAAAATCGTCACTTTCACTATGACATGACATTTTGGAAAATTATTTAGAATAATGAAAAGCGTACTGTTAAAATATCAATTTAATAAAAAAACTAAATTTAACCAAACATAACAAATTGCCGCGTTTTTTTCTCGTAGTTCAAAAAAAAAATGCAAACATCCTTTCATTGGAAATCGAGTACAAATAAAAATCACACCTCTTTTTTTGTAATTATTTGATATAAACCTATTAAGATTGTATTTTTTTATGAAAAAACAAAAGAACGCTACCAGGGCAGGTATGGATTTTCATACAACATTCCTTCACTACAACGGAATGAAGGAATGACAATCTATATAACTTTTCCCGCCGTACATGTATAAGGGAGAAATTACGAACTTTTTAACATGTTTTTGAACAAGTAATGAGACGCTTTCTGAGTGGGTGTGGTATAAAATAATATCTAACACTTTTAAGGCTCTGGAAACAAACGTAATACCTCTATTGCTGGTTGTTTGCTTTTGACGCGCATCCAAAGGAGGAACTATCACTCCAAGAACTTTTATCACTAGAGAAATATCATAGGTTGCTGGGTTAGAAAGTCATCTCCCTATTTCTTCCCGTGGGTGTCGTAAGAGGCGAGCATGCCACTTCTCACTTGAATGTGAAAACGCCCTTTTGGGCGGTGTGTGCATTAGACGCACGACAGGTCTGTATACCATGGGTGCCCTGCCAGGCTTTTATACAATAATTATGTTCTTGTGTTCCTGTCTTATATGTGGTTAACGTAAACATACTATTCGTAATATTATGTTCCTGTGTTTCATCCAGTGTAATAGAGAAAACATTTTGTATGACCCTGAAACTGTTCCCGGTGAATGGCAATAGGTTCGCCCCTATTACATGGAACCAAAACCCAATTGGCGAAGCGTGGGTGTTTACATACCTTTGCCTACCCTTTTAGGGAGTACAGGCGTGATTCTATGTATGTATGTAAATATAACATGGTTGAACGTTTTATCGCAATTTTTATAATTTAGAATTATTTTTATATTGATTTCCCCATAAACGCATCTACATTTCTAATTACTATTTTATAGCATTATACAGTATCCTGACTTGTAGTTGGAAGTATACGTTCCAACAGCAAACATACAGACTTATATTTATTGGTAATTTTATGGTACACTGGTAATTTGTTCCACATATGTGTCAGTAATACGGATAATGAGAGTTGAACAATACGTAATTCTGTATTATCGTACATATATATTAATGACTTGTTCCTGTGCGTCTCGTTATTGGATAAACGAAAGTTTATTTTTTATTTTTAAGTAATAGGTATTAATACACTTCGTATTATTCCATTGTATATGCCCTACTGTGAAAACACTGTGTCCGACGGATAAGCGCCGGCGCCAGCAGGGTCAGCTGTCCATTTTGCCAATAATACCAACAAGAGAACAAACAATTCATTGCAGTTGATCAATATGAATTATCATTATTATGAATAGTGACTGTTGAGGAGCGTACCTACTACCTGTCGATGATCGAGTCAATTGGAATGTCTTTTAGCTCCAGAAATAGCTCTGAGATCTGGGTTTTATCAGTGCGATGTCGTTGCGGCGCGTCTCCTCACTGGTTACAGACTTTTCTACTAACGAAGGCGCGCTCTATTATTATTATCTCTATTCTTCTTATTACACGACTGCCCAAGAAAATTAGTGTTATGTTTTCAGGGTTTATGTACATACATATGTATGTTTGTGAGTTTCTTTATTCCACCATAACTTCTAAATGGATTAACCGATATTAATGTATCAGGTATCATTAGATTCGTCTTGATAGTACAGGTGACACTAGGTACATAAAAATATATAAAACAGGATTTTAGACGCCATATTGTAAAAAAATATTTTTGTTTTTTCTTCCAAGCTCATCGAGTGGGATGTCGAAATGAATGGCTTTAAAAATAATTCCATAAATATATACCTATATAAATTTCAGTTTTCATTACAATGGAAGTATTAAACGTTTAACGAAGATAAATTATTAGAAGTCGGGTTGTTTTACTTGTTAACACACAGAACTCGCTCAAGTACGCACACGGATCTAGCTAAAGCTGATTAGCTGATAAGCACACGGATCTAGATCTAGATCTATGTGACAAAAATTATTCAATGGTGTACTTGTATGTACTTTTTGCCGATGGACATATATCAATACTGCTGTGTACGCGAGTGACAATAACCATTTTGGTAGTGTAGCTATTTTTTTTACCGACTTCCAAAGAGAGGAGGTTTGACTGTATTTTTTGATATGTTTGTTACGCGATTATTCCTCCAATCATGCCCTGATTTTTATGATTTGTGTTGAGTGGAGTATACATCAAGTTAGTGCCATTCATTCATTTCATCAAAATCGTCAGTCATACTATCATTTAAAGTAAAAATTCAATACAAAATAAAGAACATCTCAAAATGTTTGTTAGGACTAGCAGAAGTCAACCCTAAGAGGTTGTTAGCCATTTACCAATAACCCTGTAAAGAGAACTGCAACTGATGTGACATATAAAAACAACGCTATCAATGTTGACCTGAATGTATAATCTGGCCACGCTCACTACTATCGATCACTCGTTGTGTTTGTTCCTCTGAAATTACAATATATTTAATACATAGATTTGTAAAAACAATACTGGCAAAACGAATAAGATTTTAAAACACATCGTGATGGTACGGTCTATTTTGAATCTTCGGATATCATGTTCTCTCTGGTCGGCTTGACCCTTTGGCACTACGTAGCTATGTTGGATCTGCATCTTTTACCGTATCTACCTCGGGGAGTGTTCTGAGGAACTGTTAGATTTAATAGGCAGGAAATGACTGATATTCAAGACACGGGAAACCTTGTTTGAATATCAGCTATTAGGTACCTAACATTTTTATAATAAATAAGCATGCAGATCGATTCTTTCAAATAATGTATTTACAATAAGTTTTTTTGCAAATAAATATGTATCTTATAAAAGAACCTGCAACTGAATTTCGCCATCAGACGTCCCGACAAAGCATTTCATAATTTTCATGTCGATATCTGGAAGCCTTACGATTTTCACGGCATTTTCTTGCTCGTGCTGCTACAATATGGAACCATGTGAAGTATTTCTGAACAGATACGACTTAGGGGCCTTCAAGAAGAGAGCATATTCCCTCCTCAATGGCCAGCTACGCATCCTCGAGACCTCTGGTGTTGTGGATGTTTGTGGGCGACGGTGATCACTTACCACCAGGTGAGCCGCCTGCTCGTTTGCTCTTCTATATACCCGGCAGGATAGCTACTTCCAGGGATATTAAGGAGCTTTTTTACTGTGGTTAAAGTTACAGTACTGTATCAGCCGGATCGTCCACTGCTGAACACAGCCTCTCCTATTAAGGGGGTATTTGCCATAATTCCCACGCTTGGCAGGCGGCTTGGGGATCGCAGTGTAAGATGGACAGTTCTTTAAAAGGTGCTGCTGCCCACCTTCCAGTATTTTTCCCTTAGTCGCCTCTTACGACACCCACGGCATGATATGGGGAGATGCAATTCTAACCCGGCACCCCACGGGGTTCTTGAACAGTTGAATCAGCTTTTGTTTACTTCGTTGAATTGCAATGCTAGGTAATATTAATAAATATTAATTATAATATTTTAGGTTGAGTGTGATACCTTTGACATCACTTATCAACAGATGTTAGTTCTCAAGTCACAGTATTAAAAATGTATTCCAGTCAAATTTGATGAACACAAACGCAAGGCTGTTGCTTCAGAGTCCTGCGCTTCGCTAGATCAATAAAACAGGGGTGACTTTAACGCTGCAGTAAAAATAGCTGAACACGACCGTTAAATTAGTTTACTTCCCTAGGGACCACCCGGGATCCCTTGCTCTAAACATATCGGGTGGTTGTTTTCTGTTAGATGCTAAGCCGTACAGTTTCCGGTTTAAAGCACACTGGTCGTACTTGGATGGGTGACCGCTAGTAGCATTTACTATTGAGCTGCTTCGTTGGGCAAGAGGGTGATTTCCTGATTTTGGTCACTTTGAAGGAGAACTCCTCCTCAAATTATCATTGTTTGGATTAAGAAACAAGTATAAATTATTTAAAAAAACCCGAATGCAAGTAATTTATTTTCGTTAAGCGTTTTATCGTTCTATTGAAATTAAAACTGTAAGTGATATATATTTATATATTTATGGAATAGTTTCTAAAAAACCATTATATTGATACCACACTCGATGGGATTGGGAGGAAAAAAAAATATCCTAACAATATGGCTTCCAAAATCCGCCATTTTGATTTTTCTGTTTTTATGTACTTGGTGTCACTTGCGCTATCAAGACAAATCTAATGATATGTCATACATTAAAATCAGTTAAGTCGTTTAGAAGTTATGGTGGAATCTCAGAGCAATTAAGATAGTTTGTCAGAGGGTGGAATAAATAAACTCACAAACATACATACTTACATGAACCTAAATACATACTTAACACTTCTATTTTGGCAGTCGTGTCAAAATAAATACTACGTACGTTTAGTTCAGTAAACTAAACATTTTTGAAGGTTTTTAAGTAACTGCTTTTAAAAAAAAATATTGTAATGCAATGTTTTAAAATTATTTTTTGGAACTCTTTAATTATAATGGATTTTGATTTATTTATTTATTTATTTATTCAATTAGTACCGCTTATAGGCGAATTACACTAATGACACATAACATAATAGAAATATAACCATAGATGTGATTACATATTAAAAAAAAATTACTGACATTAAAATATAACAAAATACCAGATTATGATTTAAATTATTAAAATAAACATTACACATTTTTTAAATAATTATCAAGTACTTTGCTTAATTACTTACCTACTTTAAATGTCAAATGCACCAAAATGTCACATGCAAATAATGTCAATATAAAATAATGTCAAAAAAGGAATACATATTAAAAAACAATAATAACTATAATTACAAATTTATGAATAAAATACTTTAGAAACATGATAAAAGCAAATTTCAATATTTGATATTTCGATTTTGGTAATGTGGCTTGACCCCCTCACAATAACTCAAGCATTCCGCCATTATGTCCCTCCATTTATCTGCTAACAAATCACAGTCTGGTTTGGCATCAAGGAGATCATTGAGGGCGGCAAGGGATCGTGGTATAGGAGATGTCTGGTGAGCACCGTTGATATCTAACCCACGCTAAAATGTGTACAATTATATCCTTAAAAATCTGTCCTGAAAACCTTTATATCGGACAACCCCGTCAATGTGAAAAGTTTTTTCTAATTTTCACGGTAGGAAATAAAAAAGAGCCTAGCAGCCACGTGCAGCGCTCGTTGTGATTGAACTTTGTTTAATTCAAATTTAGTTTTCTTTACGTTACAAGTTCCCAATTTATCTGTATCACCCTTTTAAGCCGACGCGACGCCGGTCCCAGTTACTACGTTTGTATGGAAAACTTCTTAAAAGCCTTAGATCATTTAGAAAAAAATATATATATATTGAAATTCTTTCCAAAAACACAGGGCCTGTTTCAGAATGTTCGAGTAAATTCCGGTTATATTACCCAGAAAATAAAATAACTGAATAATAAAAATTACAGTTAACATGCAGCGCGTTTCAAGCTTTAACCGATGGATAGGCTAAATCGATGACTGTGAAACGCAAAGATAGTGTTTTATTTATTAATGTTCTGGGTAGTATAACCGGAACTTACTCGAACATTCTGAAACAGGCCCTTAATATAACAATTAAAAAGTTTACAATACAGGCATTCCAATTATAATCAAGCGCTCTGCAGATCGACCCCTGCATTTTTTTCTATACACGTGCATAAATCAAATAAACAAAACACAATAGAGTTTTATTTATTAACTTACGGTTATGTTCTCACACGTGCACTCAAGAGTTACGCAAGTGCGTAGTAAGAAACATTGGCATTGTAATAAAAAATCAATGAATGCCATAAATAGTATGTTGGTGAGACCCAGGGCTGTCAGATGTACTATTTAAATAGTATTTGTACGACTTTTTTAGAATTTCTTCTCCGTACTACCGCAATACGAAAGTCGTACGGCTAATGTACTACTTAATCTATTTATTAAAACCTTCTTTTAGTCAAACATATCAATTGATTTTAGGTCTCGATGAATCCAATCAAGACGTTATGAAATTCAAAACACAATTCAGTTTATTATATAAGTACCTATCACGGGGTTTCCCCGATTCCTAAGCTTCTCAGATCGTTTGTTATACGGCATATTTTGTAAATTCATTATTAAAGATAACTTACTTGTTATCAAGGGATTCTCAATTTAGGTTACCTTTTAGTAATCGCACTTGATTCAGGTTGCGTAGCCTCGTCTCTTCAAAGGTGTGTGACGTGTGTGTTTTACAAGTGTGACTGTGACTAATCATATATCTATCTAGTATCTACGTGCAAGGAATTAAATCTTAATATAATTACGACTATAATTACCTAGTAATAGTTTATCCAATGAAAGTATCACTTATCAGACTTGCCAAATAAAATATATGTATTTTAACTGAAGCCAGTAGTTGTGCAAACTTTAAACCAAATAACGAAATTATGCCTAAAATTACATGGAATGTAATTTATAAAAAGCATACGTTATTTGAAATAAATAAATATTTTTAATTTGTACTATTGTTTTTATAAAAAATACCCAGATGTACTACTTTTTTACAGGTGGTATACTATTATCTTATTTTTGTATCTGACAGCCCTGGTGAGACCAACCTTCTCCGTATGCGTATATAGTGTATAATTTGAATAGAAATTACTGCAAAAAGGGTCAGGACATCATGTCGTTATTTTTTACTCTAGTTCTTTTTTTTAACGTTATTGTGACGGTACAAGCCTATAACCTACCTGAAGTTAAGCGGACTTTAACCTCTGCCTATAACAGATGCATTTCATCACAAGTCACGAATTGCCCTGCGCCCGTCACCTTGAGACATTTGAGACATAGTTGTTAAGTCTCATGTGCCTGTAATTTCACTAGCTCTCAAGGACTGCTGCCGACACTGCAACGTTGGCGACAGATTTTCTACTTGAGGGTGGTCGCTAGCCAGGCGGTCATTCGCAAAATGCCCCTCATGCGGTAAAGCTCAAGCCAGCGCCAGGATTCGAACCAGGGATCTGCTGCAACGCAGTTCATAACCAATGCCACTGAGCTATCACTGCTTCAAGTTGATGGTGAAATGCACTCACCTTAAACATCTTTTGCATACATATTTACCAGGAGGTAAGTCTCTTCAGCAAGATTTCGTTTTGGTGGGTAACAGGTGGCTGGTATACCGTCAAGGTGCTTAGAATCTTGCTGCATATCGTCGGTCGAATCATGAAAAGGCGTATTGGCATTTTATAAACTTTACGTAGAGCGATTTTTAGTAAAATAAACTACATTACAAGTCTTCAACTTAGTGCTGAAAACTGTCACAGGCGTTGTAGGAGCTTTATTTGGAAGAACAATTCAACCTATTTATATTCATGTATTGATTTTGTCTGTAATTGTTTTCAGTTTGTTATTAAATGCTCTTTTTTTAGATAAACATTAACTTACTCAGCTTCGTGTTGGGCTAAACAATTCATTAAGCCTATTTAGGTACGCGATGAAATATAATGAAATACAATATATTTGGTTGTAATCAAATTACATAAAAAATACAAAACTGCAGTGCACGGCATTGAGGAAATGCACTTTCAGGACAGTTCCATTGAATAGCTATTACATAAAGTTAATATAAATAGATTCAGGCATTACTTTGCAGAAATCCATATTCAATAATAACTAATATTTTAAAAGTATTCTAAGAAAAAACTTAATCAATAGTTTAATAATTTAAATACTTAAAAAACATAAAAATATATATTATATTATAATTCCGTCCAATTTTCCTGTTAAGCCAACGTGGCGTCACATACGCCAAGCAGTCAAACCGGAAGAATTTTCGACGATTCGCTTCCACACGGACCATCCTCAGGAGGTTTGACTCTACGAGCACACGATCGAGTTTGTCTCGAGTCGATTCTTTAAATGTTCTATTAAAATATGGATTAGGTTTTTCTTCGAATACTTTTAAAATATTTGTTATTATTACATAAAATAAAGCTATGTCATTCGCTATGAGCAATAATACCAAAATGATATTAGCCATTTATATACTAATGATGAATAAGCTGAAGTATTGTCCTTAGCCTTATTACATACAATAATGTTTAAAAAAATTAATAATAACAAATATTTTTAAAATATTTTACGAAAACATCAAATTAATATTTTAATAAAACACTTAAAAATATAAAAATATATCTAGTGACAATTCCGCCCAATTTTCCTGCTAAGCCGACGTGACGTCACAAATGCCACGCAGCCAAACCGGAAGAACCTTCGACGCGTTTCGCTTCTACACGAAGCATCCTCAGGAGGTCTTGACTCTTCGAGCGCACGATCGAGAAAATTATCTTAAAAAAATTTGTTGGTACCATACAGAGCGGCATATTCGCAAACTCATTATATATAGAAAAAAAAATGGAGATGCACATTGGTAGACGTAACTCATATTCAAACGTCATCAAAATTTACTGCGTTATTATTAGGCGTTAAAATTAGCTGTTTTATTATTGAGCGCTTAAGGCTTTAAACTATTCTTTCACCAATATAGTAAGTCCGATAGAACTCCCAGGGATTGTTGGTGTTAGGTGTGCTGGCGGGAGTAAATTCGAAGACAAAATGCCTCAATCAGTTTTAAGTCCTAAGCAGAGAAATTAAAGAACATTTTCCCATGGTCAGACTCTGAGAATCCTAGTTATGGATAAGCGAGAGGTGTCGCTACTGTTCTAGAAAATACAGGTTAGATATTTAGAATTTACGTTAATTTCTTTGTTCTCCACAGGAATGTATACTCTCATTAATCAAACGAGGTCGAAGATTTTGTTGAGGCTAACCTAGAATTACTGTCTCTCAAAGAGAGCTGCCGTTATCCGTCTCCAAGCATACCACCTTGAAGCCAATAATTCTCATTAGTGGAAGTTATATAATATTCTCTACCTGTCGTCTAGTAAGGATCCAAATTGCATGAAAATGACCCCTTGCGCATCACCACCACCGCTGTATATCAACTTCCCTTCAGTTGTTATTACGACTTTCCAAATGATGAATACCAAAATTTAACAAAAAATATGATTTCAAATATGTTTTTTTTTATACTTGATAGTTTAGCCTTTGACCACTATCTCACCTGATGGTAAGTGATGATGTGGTCGAAGATGTTGTTCAGGCAAACCTAGAAGTACTGGCTCTCAAGGACAGCTGCCGGAACACACCGTTAGGTGCTTGGCGACAGATTTTCTACTTGAGGGTGGTAGCTAGTCAGGCGGACATTCGCAAAATGCCCTAACACCATGCTATAACGACTGCCATCCTAAGACGACAACCGGGACCGACGGCTTAACGTGCCCTCCGAAGCACGGAAACGCTCAGTAGTAATGTCACTAGCGGTCACCCATCCAACTCATGACTGCGGGCGACATTGCTTAACTTTGCTGATCGGTTGACAACAGCTAAGTAAACTTCGCTACGAGCGCTTCAAATATGGATTATTAGGGATAAAACAAATACTAAGTCTTGTAAGATCTCACTTAAATTTAGATGAGACCACATGTAAAGCCCCGTGTACCCCGGAGGGTGACGGGTTAGAATTTAAACCCATTCATTTCTTCCTGTGGGTGTTATAAGAGGCGATTAAAGGTATATTACCAGAAAGTGGGCAGCAGCGCCTTCTGACTGCGATCTCCAAGACGCCTGTCAAGCGTGGGGATAATGGCAAACCCCCCTTAAATGGGGGAGACTGAGTTCGGCAGTGGACAATCCGACTGATACCGCTCAGTACATGTATAGCACCAGCTTTCGAATATGAAAATATCATCAAAATCGGTACGCACGGTAAAGAGTTACGAGGTAACTCACAAAAAAACAGTTAAATTGAAAACCTTCTTAATTTTTTGATGTCGTTTAAAAAGTTATTACTCGTATGTTGTAACTTGTGTGTGATACCACGCGCCCTACTAATCATCACGTAATAAATCACAGAAGACTTCCTCAAACATATAAAAAAACTCAATGATATCAAATGAGATAGATATGGTACTTACCGCAGATACGACTTAAAAATCGTTTTTACTTTGCCTCGCACCACAGATTCTCCATGAGAATCTTACTACATTTATAGCGCGGTTGTTTTGAGATAGTTATCTCTCTTACTCTCGCATTTATCGTATATTCTTTCACACTCAACTGTGAAATTCGTAAACAAAATGGGACCAAGTTCAGAACGCCGATTTTCATGGCAGTAAACTCTATCGTTTCTTAGGTAAAACGTATGCAACACAAGCAGAACCACTGCAGCTATATATATATATTTTTTTTTTCTTTTAGATTTGACGTGTTGTAATGGGTTACAAAAAAGCTAAATACTAGAACGCAGATACTAGTTTTTTTTTTATAATTTGCAAGCACTGTTAAATGCTATGCTAACATCACATATACATTTTGAGAGCACAACATTTACGTTTTCAGCGAGATTCGAACCCACGTCCCCCGGCTATACGTACCGGGTACCTTATCCGCTCCCCCATTGAGAATGATTTGCTGTTAGACACTTGATCAAATACTTCCAGTGTGTTTTGGCCCCAGATCTCTTACAAATATTATATCTCTGCTATAACTTAATAGATATCTCCCCCATTGCATCAAAGTCATTGACTTCGTGCTTTCCTGATAAGATAGCTCCAACATGTGGTGATGGTGACCCATTTCTGCTCTACCATCCGATCTCTGCCCATAAATGTCGTGTCTGGTCAATAAATAAAAAATGAAAGGACTTCTTGTTTTTGTAAACGGTTTTTTATAGATTAGTAATCAATAATAAGTACCTAATGCATGAGTAACGACTGAATGTTGCCATTGATTTCTTGTATGTTTTATGGTGTCAAGTGTTTTGTAATCCCCAATCTCCTTGGGTTTTAGGATTGAGGTCATATTTTGGCCAAAACTTTTACAAGCAGTTCGTGATTTTATTTAAAACTTTTTAATGGGCCTCCAAAAAAGGAAGAACAGATGATGTCGTCAAGAGTGTTAAAAGTACAAACATAGAATTACTGGGTCGCAAGGTAACGGCCGGGACATATTGCTGTACTTGGTGACAGATTTTCTACTTGAGCATGGTAGCTATCCAAGCGAGCATTCGCAAAATGTCCTTCCGCTGTGTAACTTCAGTCGGCGGTGGGGATCGAACAATGGACATGCGGCACGGCATGCGGCAGTCCCTATGGACTGCCGCATATAAGCGGTTATAGATAGTGGTTATAGCTATCTATAACCGCTTGGCTATCGGCATTGCTTCATAATGTTTTTTATTAGGGTTCCGTAGGGTAAAAACGGGACCCTATTCCTGAGACTTCGCTGTCCGTTTGTCCGTCCGTCTGTCACCAGGCTGTATCTCAAGAACGGTGATAGCTAGACAGTTGAAATTTTCACAGATGATGTATTTCTATTGCCGCTAAAACAACAAATACATAAATAAAATGAAACAAATATTTAAGGGGGGCTCCCATACAACAAACATGATTTTTTACCGTTTCTTGCTCGATACTAATAACGGTGCCAGGTAGACGCTTTAACTATTCATAGAATATTTAGTTTTATGTTCTCTTTAAATATAATTAATTAAAATAAAATAAATAAATAATTAAGGGGGCTCCCATATAATAAAAGAGGTTTTCGCCGTACCTTCCCAGCTCAATCGGACACTGCGAAAAGTATCTGAAACTTGCAAGATTCGTTTACAGATAATGGTACGGAACCCTTTGTGCGCGAGTCCCACTCGCACTTGGCCGGTTTTTTTTATAGTGGTTTCTCAAAATAAATTACCTTCGCCTGAAACGGAGATGGAGTTACCTGCAAGTAAAAGCGTACACCGACAGAGCGTTCCATAATCTAATTAAACTTCTGAGTTAGGAACTGCCAAACTGTTTGGTTTATGGTAAGAGACGCTGAAGCAATAATGTCTCAGGGGCATTGGCTATGGACTGCCGCGCAGCAGGTCCATGGTTCGAATCCCGCCGCGGGCTTGAGCTTCATCGCTTGAAGAGCATTTTGCGAATGCCCGCCTGGCTAGCGACCACCCTCAAGTAGAAAATCTGTCGCCAAGCACCTAACAACCTAACGGTGTGTTCCGGCAGCAGTCCTTGAGAGCCAGTGAAATTACAGGCACATGAGACTTAACACCTATGTCTCAAGGTGACGGGCGCAGTGCAATTCGTTACTCTTGCGAAATGTATCTGTTATAGGCGGAGGTTAGTCCGCTTAACATCAGGTGGGCCTCAAGCTTGTTCCGTCACAATAATATAAAAAGAACCGGATGACGTACCAGGACAAAACGAGTTTTTGGGGACTAACTTGTTAGTACAGTGTAAAGAGTAGCTGATGATGATGTCGTCCGCGTCGAGTTCGACGATGGCGACCTTGGCTATCTCCTGGCATGAGCTCGAACGTGGCTGGCAAAGCCGAACTTCGTCTGGAACACTCTGTCACAAGTCGGGCAGTAAAGCTGGTAAGAGTAGCTACGCTAGTTATGACGATATTTCAATAAGCCTCAACTAGTCCATCTCCGTTACATGACAGGGTATGAAAAGGATTATCAAATCACGTGTGACCCATATTCCTCCCCAGCTATTGAAGCATAATAGATTTGTTTAACTGCTTTGTAATAAAATAATAAAGGGATCACGCCGAGTATACTTTAAAATTGGCAGTCAAGATTGGTTCCAAAACTAGAATTTGCAAACTCAAAACATTTAGTTGCGTACGCCGGTCAGATTTTTCATTTGAGGAATCTTTTGAATCCGGCATATTTGCTCTTCACTGCAATTTGTTTTTTCGTATATATGCTACTATGGCATGCAATAATATTGTAATGAAAATATGACTACCATGGCACTTAGCTATTGCAGTAAAATGTATACAATTTTAAAATATTTGTATACATATTAAGCTTTTAACAACTACAACGTATAATAACAAACTTGACTCTTTGATTTATTTTATATAAAGCATGGTAAGTATGAACCTGAATCGGTATGTTTTCTCCTATATTTCTGGCAATTAATCTGTGAAAATATATTAAAGATCTACTGACAATGCAGATCAGTATACATCAAAACTCTTAAATCACTAGAAAATTATAAAACTTTATCTATAATTGCACTAGTTTTTGCTAGTAGGTTGTATGCCTCAACAAAACAGAATAAAAATAATTTTCCCCCATATATAATAATCCATTTACTTCAGGTTACTTATTATTAGCAAGAACACAGGCCCAAAAATAAATACTTTAGATCAACATGCATACATACTAGTTTAAAATGACATAACTATATTCAAATTTTAATCACGTGCTTTGTTCATTCGTCAGGAGTCCGACAGAGGAAATGACGGATACTATTCGCATAAAATGCAGCTTCCATGCATGTCTGGAGCTCGCGAGTCGGCACTCTCACCATAAATTATTTGAAGGTCACGTTGTGACGAGACTCCAATCGCTGAACCCTCAGATTTTGAGTTTAGAGCGCGATGTACTCCACCAGGTCTTCAACTTGCGTGATGTAGTGCACGCAAAAACGAAGAGCTGCGTTGACAACAACTTTGGGCGCAGCAGATGGTTATTGCCTAGGTGCGGTACCACTTTTGTTTTGAGAGGTGTTATTCTTCTTCTTTTTTCTCTCTATTATATAGACAGATCGAATCACCATGGCAGAAGGAAGGTGGTTTCATTAAATAGAAACTTCAAATAATATTTGTTCATTTGGCCCCATCCATTGATGTTATATCTAACATCAATAGGAATTGAAGACCGGATGTCGATCGTTGAGGTAACGGGAGCCGGGTTCAAACGATTGACACTTGATATCGTTTCGGCGGTTTGCTCAGGATCTTTGATACTGTTTTTCTTCGTTCAAAAGTCGATTCGGACATGTTTGACGCTATGTTTAAGATAAAAAGTGACGTATCTCATTGATGTGGCTTTTGACCGCGGGTAAAAGATGGAGTAAAAGCTTTTTTTTTATTTATTTATTGTAGGTTTCGGTGTCAAATGATTTGGATGGAGTTTTGGAATGTTTGATGTGGTTTTGGTTGTCAGTCGGCTTAAAAAGCGGCCATGTGAGTCGAGCCTCGCGTTATTAGGGACATATCTAATTAGATGTTTCAGTCTGTAATGGCACGCCCCTTCACTAAACGTGATTATTAAATATGTGTGCGTGCTTTTTACTGTGGAATCGAACACGTACGCGCAGATCGCACGCACACCACGATAACTGAAGAACCAATGATGTCGACGAGCTTGTGTGTTTTGCGTATTATATTATTTTGTATGTAGTGGAAAAGATATTGAAGGTGTGTGAATTTTTAGACTGAAATATCTCAACCTATAGTACTTACTCGATTTTACAATACAGCAAAAATCAAAATACGTTGGTTTCTTGAACCCATATTTTATTTCTTTTTTGTATTATTATTAGTTAGTGTTATCTACCTAATCCATCCTAACTCGTGGGATGCCGGGATATAAATTGCACCCCCCATATTATCCTGTGAGAGTCGTAAGAGGCGACTAACTTAAGACGAAGCCAAGCCGAGGAAGGAATCAGTTCCTCAGAAGGCGCTGCTGCCCACCTTCCAGTATTTTACCTTTAGTCGCCTCTTACGATTTCAATGGGGAGATGACATTCTAACCCAGCACTCTTCGAAGAGAATTTTATATTCTTTTTAGGGTTCCGTAGTCCTGACAAGGAACCCTTATAGTTTCGTCATGTACGTCTGTCTATCCGTCTGTCCGAGGTTTTGCTAAGAGACCGTTTGTACTAGAAAGCTGCAATTTTGTATGGGTATGTAAACTTATCATGCCGACAAAGTGGTAAAATAAAAATTTTCAAAATATTTTTTTCTAGTATAGTCCCATACTTGTGATGTGGGGATATTTTTTTTTTTCGTTGTCTATCCCATCGTATGGGGTATCATTGAATAGGTCTTTTAAAATGACTTAGGAGTTGATAATACTATTTTTAAATCGAATCGTGTTTTCGGATTAAGCATAGTAATAGTCAAATCCTTTAATTTATTGTATATCTTATTCATATTTGTTAGGCGTAAACTTTTTATTAAAAACTTGTTCTTCACTTTAAGGTGTAAAAAACGAGGTGGGCCCGAGCATGTTCTATCACAATGACAATAAAAAATAAACTGCTATGTGATGTCATGATGTGTCTGTTTTGGAAGCGCTCGTAATAGCTTATCAAATTCTTTGTTGATGTAAGTACAACGTCCGCTGCGGTCTTGACTTGGATGGGTGACCGCCAAGGGCACTGCTGAGCGTGCAAGTGTTTCAAAGGGCATCTGAAGATGTTGGACCCAAATTATTTTTACCGACTTCAAAAAAGGAGTAGGTACTCAATTCACCTGTTTTTTTATGTTTGTTACCTCAGAACTTTTGAATGTGTGAGCCGATTTTGATGTTTTTTTTTATTTGAAAGCTTACGTTTGCCGTGTGGTTCCTTTTCAATTTCATCAAAATCGCTCAAGCCGTTTTTGAGTAACACTCCAATAATTGAAAAGTATTTTCTTAGCTTGATGATATAGTCATTGACAGTGAATGACAATCGATCCCATAAGTAGCAAGGGTCACTAAAAAGGGTGAATTTTTTTTACCATAAAATGGAACCGACTTCAACACTCAAATGTGTGAAATAACTTGTCGAAGTCGGTAATATGTGTCCAATATTGTGATAATAGGTACTTTTGAACCACCATAGTACCGACTTCAACAAGTTATTTCACACATTTGAGTGTTGAATTTTTTGGTCAACATTTTTTTCCACTCTAGCTCCCACGCATAGTCAAGAATAAAATCTGTCACGACAGACTGTCCTCGAGGGCTAATAATTCAAGATAAGCGTGAGCAACATCTTCGTCCGAGTACCATCAGTTGAGATATAGTGATCAAAGGCTAGCCTATCAGCAAGTCAGTCCAACGTCACCCTAGCGTAATGACGTATCGTCGATCGCTACTCGAAAAATAAATAATTTTACGGTTTAAAGTTACCAAGTTAATAAGTTTTTGTGCTTAAAACATAGATTGAGTGATGGAACGTAAGTTATGATAATAGTACTAAAGAAATATCAATATAAACAGTGAAATAACAAAAATTAAAAGTGACCTATGTGCTAAATTAATTGTTCAGTAAAAGTTAATGTGGGTAGACTTCGAGAATTGACTTGAACATTGAGTGGATGTTCGTCTATTGGTTGGATATGTAAACAAAAACTCAAAGCTATCATTGCTTATTTTCGACTCGTGCTGTCAAGAGACCGTTGGCTCGTCGGATAGTGTGACGGATTGTATTCGTTGAAGATCGGATTGAACGAGGCTTCAAATCCCAGTGGTGTAAAATATTTTTGCACTATAAAATTTCTTTCGGATCGATTGCAGATAATACTAGCGAGAATGACGGTGACTTGTGGCGGCTGTAACGAGGAAATAAAGCGTGGAAGTAAAGCATGCATTAAGTGTTCCAAGTGCAAAAATAATTTTCATCAAGTTTGTGTTAATTATCAAAGCAGCAAAGCGCTTCCATCTTCGAGAATCGTTGAAGGATGGATATGCCCAGATTGTGCCGCTAAGTCGAAACGGGGTGGTGACAACTCAAACACCCCTATTAAGCAGGCCTTGACTCCAGACTGTCAGTCAGAAAGCGAAGTTGATAATGAGACCGAGCCATCAAATCAGATTTGCGATCCACAGTCGAGCATTCTTAAAAACGAAATCGTCGCTGCACTTATGAAGGTGCTCCCACAGATGATATTTACGCAAATGACTAACGTTATCTCGCCCTTGGATGGGCGACTGAAAGAACTTCAAAACTCGGTCACTTTCCTCGGTGATAAATATGATGACTTTAGCACCAAGGTAGAAAAATTGGTGCTCGACAATCAAAAACATGATGAGCAGATTAAGAATAATCAAGAGGAAATAGACCGCTTAAATGAGAAAATTAAGCTTCTCGAGCAGCAACTGAGAGATTGCAACATTGAGATACATGGCGTCAATGAGTTTAAGTCCGAGAATTTAGTTAACATAGTAAATCAGATTGCTGCCACTGTCTCACTCAAGCTTGAAGATAGTGACCTTATGAAGGTTACCAGAGTAGCTAAATTTAACAAAGATAATAAGAAACTACGAACCATTGTTGCTAAACTAGCGAGTCCTAGGCGTCGCGATGAGTTTTTATCTGCCGTTTCTCGCTATAATAAATCTAACCCACTAAATAAGCTGAACACTGGCCTCGTAGGCCTCCGCGGCGAAAGATCGCCGATATTTGTTGCTGAACACCTGTCTCCTGCTAATAAAGCCCTTCACGCTGCGGCACGACTCAAGGCGAAGGAACATAAATATAAATTTGTGTGGGTCCGCGATGGGCACATATATGTCCGTAAAGACGAAGGCTCTCGCTATATACATATTAAGTCCACCCGATCTTTGGATAAAATAGATTGAGATATTATCTTCAATTCCCTCATTATGTTTCAGTGTTTTTTTAGAACATTAAAAATCCATTATGGGTTTAAAAGTCTACTTACAAAACATTAGAGGCACGAAAACCAAATGTGTTGATATATATAACTCTGTATTAAGTAATAACTATGACATAATAATGTTTATGTGAAACGTGGCTTACTGATTCTGTATTATCTTCCGAGTTATTTGATGAACGATATCGAGTAATAAGGCGCGATAGAGACTCACATTTTCTTAAACTTTATGATAAAGGGCATGGAGGTGGAGTACTTATAGCATTATCTAAACACATAGACTATGAAGTTTGCAATGATCACCAGAGCGATATTGAAGATCTATGGGTGCGTTTAAAAATTAACGGTCAGGTTATCAATCTTTGTGTAGTATATATACCATCATATATTCCAATTGAAATATTCCATCAATTTTTGAATAAATGCTCTCGCATTACATCATCTTCACCGTATATTAAAACTATAATTATGGGAGACTTTAATATACCTGATACTCAATGGCATAGTTATCGTATAACTACTTCAACTAGGAAAAATGATAGATTACCTTTACTTAATGATTTTATGGATAAAACTAATTTGAATCAATTTAATAATACTCCTAACTGTTGTAATAATGTCCTTGAATTGATATTAACAGATTTAAATATACTTAATGTAAGTAGCACGATTTCCATAAGTAAGGAAGACATATTCCACCCATCACTTGACTTCATAATTGATTTAACTAAAACTCTTCGAGAAAATACACTCGTATCTAAACTAAACTTCAGAAAGACTGATCATGCTAAGTGTATTATTGAAATTCAGGATATAGATTGGCATTATCACGCAGATTCATTAACATGTAATGATTTTGTTCAACTATTCTATAATAAACTTTGGGAAATCATCAATAAACATACACCATCTACATCACATAGAACTAGTCGTCACCCGCCTTGGTTCTCTAAATCACTGACCAGGACAATGAAGGAGCAAAATAAATATCATCGCAGATTTAAAGTTTATAACAACCCTCGTGATTATGATCATTATGATTTACTTAGGGCTCGTACCAAGTTTCTGATGAGTCAATGTTTTAAATCTTACATTTCTCTTATTGAATGTGACCTTAAAAATAACGTCAAAGCATTCTGGCGATACACTAAATCGAAACGCATTACCAACGACCTTCCTAAGACAGTTAAATATATAAATGAAACAGCTACCTCTGGAACGGGTATATCAAACCTATTTGCAGCATACTTTGCTTCAGTTTACAACACTTCTAATGCAGCAACTGTAACATATTCCCCTGATTTTCCGTCTTCAAACTACACTTTGAGTACCTTAAGGTTTTCTGAAGACGATGTTTATAAGCATATTAGCAAAATTGATGTCAATAAGGGCAGCGGGTTTGATGGAATCCCTCCAATATTTATTCATATGTGTGCCTCAGCTCTAAAAGTTCCACTTACCATGATTTTCAATAAATCACTTAGCGAAGGGGTCTTTCCTGATTTATGGAAAATTGCAAAAATTACTCCGATCCATAAGTCTGGTGACAAAACTCATGTTACTAATTACCGGCCCATTAGCATATTAAACGGATTCGCTAAAGTTTTCGAAACTATGGTCTATTATCCCCTTTACAACCACTTTAAGCATCAGCTTAACTCTAAACAGCATGGGTTTGTCAGTGGTAGGTCAACTCTATCTAACCTAATGACTTACACAAATTACTTATGCCGATCGTTTAACAGAAAATCCCAAGTAGATTCTGTATATACAGATTTTGCCAAGGCATTTGACCACGTTAATCATGATATACTCTTAATTAAGTTGCAACACATGGGTATTCATGGTAATCTTCATCGCTGGCTTCATTCCTACCTAATGAAACGCACTCAGCTGGTTACCTTGTATGGTTTTGAATCAGTTCCCTACGAACCTACGTCAGGGGTTCCCCAGGGATCGAATTTAGGTCCCTTACTTTTTTTAGCTTTCATTAATGATCTTTTGGAAAAGATAACTTGTCAATGTCTGGCTTATGCTGACGATCTAAAATTATACACTGAGATATCAAGTGTTAATGATTGTATTCTTCTTCAGCATAATATCAATGTATTGAACAACTGGTGTAAAAGTAACAATATGTCACTAAATATAAAGAAATGCCAATATATAACATTCACAAAAAAAAAGAACATAGTAATGTATAATTATTCTATAGATGGTATTAGGCTGGACAAAGTCAACACAGTGCGTGATTTGGGTGTCTGGTTCGATTCTTCATTAAACTTCAAATTTCATATTGAAACCATAACAGCTAAAGCAAGCCGAATGCTAGGTTTTATCATGCGTACGGCAAAACCTTTTAAACAAATGGATTCGCTTATAATACTCATATATCATTAGTTAGATCACAACTCGAATATTGCTCCCCTATTTGGGCACCTATTTACAAAGTTTATGAGGATAGCGTTGAATCAATACAAAAGCGATTCTTAAGGCAATTATGTGTCAAACTAGGGTTGAGGAAAGTTATTCCTGGGTATGAAAATCGTCTGGTACATATCAAATTTCAAAGTCTTATACATAGACGCAAAATCACTGACATGTTTGTACTGCACAGGATCGTCAATGGACTGTTTGGTGATGAATTACTAATGGATATTAACATTATAACTCGTAAGATTGCAACTCGTAAATCACCTCTTTTTAGTATTCCGCCATCGAACAATAATGTAGGGTATAACAACCCGCTTTACCGTATGTGTCGATTTTATGCATCGATGTATGCAATGAACTCGACATTTTTCATCAAACATTATTTAAATTTAAAAAGTCACTTCAAACTTTGAACTTCTAATCATTCTACATTCTGACGTTGTATACCTTTAAATTACGTACTTTAATTATCTGCAAAGATGTGTACAATATTTAGTTTAACAAATTTAACATGTTATTTTAAATCCAAGTTTACATACAAGTTTCTTTAATTTGTTAAATGTTTTTGTACCAAATTTATAAAAATAAAATAAAATAAAAATAAAATAAAAAATAAGTTGCAAATTAATCAGACGAGAAGGATTCGCAATACCCCATGCGGGTGTAGCTCAAACCCGCGGCGGGAATCGAATCATAGTCCACCTGCTCTGCAGTGTAATCAAGTCTAATCAAATGAAAATCAAATCAATCATTTATCTACAAGAATACATAGTCATAAAAAGGTCTTAAACACCATGACGATTTGTTCTTGTATTCTGCCTGCATGCAGGCGTGCAAATATTAAAAAGTATTTTTGTCACTTAGATCTATAAACTCTTTTCAACTATAATAGCCAGTCACATTTTTAAATAAATCACCTTTAATTTCTTCGGGAATCCTATTATAAATTATTCTATAAAAATTTTTTGTAGATATCTTTACGACATGTAGGTTGGTATAATAAGTTTTGCGAACTTGGCTCGTTTTTGCCGTGAATATTCAATAGGCTTCGCTTCGCATTTGAAGTGTTCTGGATGGTCTTTAACAAATAGCTGACTAAATTTTTTCAGCTATTAAATTGTTAGACATTAGAATGCATTGACCCCATCTTCAGTGGAGTAGTGGTAAGGAGATGATGTTCACTCAGCGATTAATCATAGCTTGTTCATCAACAAAACATTTGTTATTTGTGTAAATATAATATAATCAACTCAGTTTTATAACTTTATTCAAAACGAAATCTACATTTTGCGTTCATTAATATGACTAATCGATACCATAAGCGTGCTATCAATACTATTATTAAAATATATGCGTTCTTTAGTGATATATTGTATATATATCCCTAAGTAGCGCTATATAGTAGCCGAATATTAAATGTTCCGTACCATTAAATAGTGTAGAATACATTAATTTCAGCCTAGAAAACAATTTTACCAAAAAATTAAACCGACTTCAACACTCAAATGTGTGAAATAGCTTGTTGAAGTTGGTACCATGATGGTTCAAAAGTACCTATTATCACAATATTGTACGCATGTTACCTACTTCGACAAGTTATTTCACACATTTGAGTGTTGAAGTCGGTTTCGTTTTTTTGGTATATTTTTTCATTCACCCTTTTTAGTGACGCTTGCTACTTATAGGATCGATTGTCATTCACTGTCAATGACTATATCATCAAGATAGGAAAATACTTTTCAGTTATTGGAGTGTAACTCAAAAACTAAGTGAACGATTTGATGATTATATTATGATTAATTTAAATGGGACCATACGGCAAGCATCAGCTTTCATATAAAAAAAAACTATTCAATATGCATCATCTTCATACTTATCCCGAGGATAGAGGTTTGGCAGAAAATCTTTTTTATCATTAATGACATACACAAGAACGCAAGAAGAACATCTCCCCACCGCTGGCTTGAGCTTCACCGCATGGTTGAAGGGCATTTTACGAATGCTTGCCTGGCTAGCTAGCAACCTAAAATAGAAAATCTGTCGCCAAGCACCTAAGAGTGTGTTCCAACAGATGTCCTTGAGAGCCAGTAAGTAGTTGAGAAATGACAGGGTGATGGGCTCACATTCATTAACAGATTCATTTAATTCATTCGACACTTGTGACGAACTCCACTCCACAATCATCTGTTATAGGCCGAGGTTACCGCTTAACATCAGGACGGCCTCGTGCCCACAAAATACCATGTTTATTTTTTAATGTTATTGTGACGGAACAAACCCGAGGTCCACCTGATGTTAAGTGGACTAAACTCTGCCTATAACAGATGCATTTCGATATTACGAATTGCACTGTGGCTGTCACACTGAGACGTACAGTTGTATGTATGTACAGGTTTTATGTATCTGTAATTTTACTGGCTCTCAAGGACTGCTGCTGGAACCCACTGTAAGGAGCTTGGCGACAGATTTTCTACTTGAGGGTGGTAGCTAGCCAGGCGGGCATTCCCAAAATGCCCTTCCACCATGCGGTGAAACTCAAGGCCACGGCGGGATTCGAACCATGGACCTGCTGCATGGCAGTCCATAGCCAATGCCACTGAGCCATCACTGCTTCAAAAATGTTATTAAAACCTTCGTACGTTCTTATATATCTACAATATATGAAATTTCCAGTAAGAATTATAGAAATATGTAGTCTCTAATGTAATGACTAATCACAAAAGTACGATAGAAGGACTTAAGTACAAAAATAAAATACATATTTACAAAAAATTTTTAGCATTGCAATTCAACGGGCCATGCTGCCAGCATGCTGGGCACGCTGCCAACTGGTAGCGGGCTAGAGCATTTGGACTGCCTATGAGTCTGCAATGGCTTATAGGGATCTAAATGCTTTTATTGTAGTAGCTGTAGTGTTGTATATAGTTCGTAGCATTTTGTTATTAAAGGCTTACCGCCGGTAAAAAAAATTACTAAAAAATACTTATAAAAACACCCATGAACATGTAGAAAGTTTTGCCTTCGCTATTATAGATGGCCGCTTGGCTGAAACTAACCAGTTGGAAATGTTTTGTTACCTTTCAGTTAATGCTCAAGTGCTCAACGGAACCCTAGAAGGAAGAATCCCCCTTGTCGAGCTCACGTATAGCACGTAGGTTTTTTGTCGCATCACATCATCGTAACAAATACCATATAGGTGTTGTGAGATCGATGATGTCATTAATATTAAATCATGTTTTGTTTCTGATGCTTTTAAACGTCCTTCAATTGGTTAATGTTATCTATAGCAAATAAAGTAACTTTGTATGTTTGTTTATTCACAGTTTTTAGGGTTCTGTGCCCATAGGGAAAAACCGAGCGTAATTAATGACTGTCTGTCTATCCGTAAGTACGTCATGGGTTTCTAGCGCGTTTTTCACTTTGAATTAATTTTAAATATTAAATAAATTATTCATTACTTAGTAGTAATAATCAGTTTTACAAAATTAATTAGTAGTAGTAAATTAATTACAAACTAAAGGAGTCGGGGGGTTGTTTTATATAATTGAGCCCTGAAAGAAAGATGAGTCAAATTTTCAGACGTAAGGCGTAAGGTGTTTTTTATGTGATTGTGAAGGAACAAGCACGAGGCCCACCTGATGTTAAGCGGATTAACCTCTGCCTATAACAGATGCATTTCGTCATGTGACGAATTGCACGGCGCCCTTCACATGAGACATATAACCTAAGACAATTCTGTTTATGACGCTAATATAACTCGTCCTTCTTAGCTTATGGGAAAAGCAATTGAAAAGAAACTCCTGATTCTACTCGATTATCTTACTTTATTTCACAACTATTACGACTTATATCGATATATTACTTTTCACAACCATATCTCTAACAGACTATACAATAATTCCTACACGTCCGAAGCCGACAAGTCGTCTACCCAGAATGCCTCGGCACCGCTCGGTACCACCCTTTCCCCAGTAACTCAGTGGTGGGGCGAGTACGGAATGGGAGGGGAGCACGATACCTGTGTTGCCACTTTATTAAAATCTGTGGGAGTTTTTAAATCATGACACAATGAATATAGTTTGTTATTATCCTGTTATGTGATGGGTGTTAACTTAAAAATATACTTACATACGTTCACTTACGTCACGCTGAAATAACAGGAAATCAGAAGGACAATATTGTTTATAAAACCACAAACCAATTGGTCACTGCTTTAAAATCCACATAATTAAAAACAATAACCTGTACTCAGGTTATTTTTAATACTAGGACAGGAATACTGTATTGGCGTAAGTCTGTATGCATTCCATTTCAAGTAAAATAATTTCCATTTTTATATATAGAACAGCGGGAGCGCGGCCCTCCAATGAAGATCGAATCTAAAGCTCTTACAAAGCGCTCATGTCACAGAGTTCAACTTTTGCTGTTATCTGTATTTTTAATGGAAAGAGTACATAAACAAAACATAACAGGTGAGATTTTCACCTGTGCACCTTTTTTTTATTGCTAATAGGATAGCCTTTGACAACTATCTCACCTGATGGTAAGTGATTACGTGGTCGAAGATGTTGTTCAGGCTAACCTAGAAGTACTGGCTCTCAAGGACAGCTGCCGGAACACACCATTAGATGCTAAGCAATAGATTTTATATTTGAGGGTGATAGCTAGCCAGGCGGGCAAAATGCCCTGCCACCACGCAGTGCTCTACAAACATGCACCTAGTAGTTTGACAACCATCGCCTAGGGACGCCTAGGGATGCACTTTAAAAAATATCGATATTCTTAACGAAGTGCGTAAACGTTGATATTTGAAGCGTCGTCCGCGCTATACTATATTATTAATATAATTCTAGCTTTGCTGCGCCATACGGTTTCATCCTCGTAGACAATTCTCAAAAGTGTCTTCTTCGAGACCTATGCTATATTTCAAGTTTTATCAAAGTCGGTTCAGCAGTTTCAGCGTGAAGGAGTTACAAACAAACACTCACATCTCACACAGTGATTACACCGGCAAGGTGCTTAGATAATGATGATGTCTATAATAATAAAAAGTATCCTATGTGTTATTTCAGGACTACATATAGGTACTACATTCCATGTTTCATCCAAATCATTTCAGCCATTTCAGCGTAAAGGAGTAACACACATACATAGTGTTGACAGAGCGATGTCTGACGAAACCTAATAAAAAAGAAAAACACAATATTTAATTTGGGTGGTAACTGTGAATATATCGATATTTTTATATTCTAAAATGAATATGTCGGAGAGATAATATAGTAGCAAGTAAGGGGTTTCTTCAGGACCACAGACTAGAATAACGTCGGTAAATCACAGCCCGTCTCGTAGCAAACTAACTGCTCACGCTCCGACAAATACAATAAATATATTATTTTGTATGGATATTATCGATATTTTGTTATCCGATATATCGATGTAACCCTATCGTTGCCTATGACATTTTCAGGACTATAGAGCGGGCGGCGTAATGTTTTTTTTATATTGAATTGTATAATTTTTTTTAGAATCCTGTTTGAGAATATTGTCCTACATAGATGTATCTTTTGAACCGTTATAGGTAGCGGGTTTAAATATTCACAGAACATGTGTAGAGATCCTAAGAAGGCTAAGTGCGAGTCGGGACTCTCTCAATTAGGGTTCCGCCTCGCTACCAGCGACTTCCAGCCCACAACCAGTTTGTGATAATATAAATTAATATTTACTAAAAGAAAATTGGTAAACAAGTTACAGACAAAGTAAATAGTGACATAATTCAAAACTTAAATAGAATAGGGTAAACGTTGGACTAGAAGTTCTTATGACTAAAAACAAGGCTTAATGTTTTCTAACATCTATTTTGTTTTGATCACAATTTAAAAACTAAATTATAAATTGGCATTTACACAAAATTTGAAACTTCTAACTAGTTTACTTTTTGATAGACCCAGTAATTATATGGTTTAAAATTTACCACTATGGGCTTTGATGATTCATATAAATAATATTATTAACCACTGAATTTGCTCTAGACGAAGTTACCCCACATGCTATGTACGATTAAAAAAGTTTTCGTTCCATTTTTATGTATTGAAAACTCTAGCCAGATATTTTTTTTTATGTTACTGTGACTGAACAAGCAAAAGGCCCACCTGATGTTAAGTGGACTAACCTCTGCCTATAATGCATTTCGTCACAAGTCACGAATTGCACTGCGTCCGTCACCTTGAGACATAGTTGTTTAGTCTCATGTGCCTATAATTTCACTGGATCTCAAGGACTGCTGCCAGAACACACCATTAGTTTTTGTATCAATGATTTACACAAAATGTTTACAATTTATTCCGTAAAATAGGTAGAAATCCGTGACATATAGACGGACGGAAACACAGACAGGGTACTCTCACCGCCCCTTAGGTTCCGAAACCCAAAAACCCAATAAAATATTATATATACATCTTACCCCCTGACCTTATATCATGTACGTGCCAGCAAAGAGGCTCTTTCCTTGATACCACGCAAAAGCCTACCGTTAACCTCAAATACAATTTATAAGGCGTAATACACAATACCCTAATTAAAAATGACGCCATAATAATATATCATTTATATCATAAAAACAGTGTTTACGATCGACCTAGACCCAGTTCACAATGGCACTGTCATAATAATGTAGAAAGCACAATAAGTACAATAAGTGGTGCGTAGGCGTCGGTGTACACTCGGCCCTATTTGGGGATGTGAAAACGTTACAATGTTGGTACCCACTGTTTTTGAATGGTCAAGTGTCAGTTTGGTAATGTTGGTGTTATGTAAGGTATGAAGTAAGGTTTTATATTTAGTTTATTTTTATAAGGATGGTTCTAAACATGCTAATTCTAAATAAACAACGCATTTCTTATATGTGTACACTAAAAATCGTACCTTTTTTTTATTTAGTTAGAGTTCTTAAACGCCACTTGGATCGGTATATATTTTTTTAGCTAATAGGCTATATTTTGACCACTATTTCACCTGATGGTAGGTGATGATGTGGTCGAAGATGTTGTTCAGGATAACCTAGATATTTAAATGTATTATTATAATTTATATTATATATGTTGATATAGTTTATGAGTTTATATAATACTATTACAACACTTAATATTACATAAGGAAATTTCAGATTTGTAACCAACTGACATAAAAAATAGGGTTCCGTTTGCATTTAAGTACGGGACTAAAAACGTTATATGTTATGTGCCTGTACCTATAGCTCTATGGCTTTCTAATGTTACTTTGTGGAAATCTATATTCAATATTATCAGATATATAAAATTATATAAAAAAATTTAAAACACTTTAAATCAACATGAAGCGGTATGCCTTTATTAACAAAATACTAAGAACTATATACAACACTACAGCTACTACAATAAAAGCACTTAGATCCCTATAAGTCAGTGCAGACTCATAGGCAGTCCAAATGCTCTAGCCCACTACCAGTTGGCAGCGTAGCATGCTGGCAACATGGACCCGTTGAATGGCAATGCCTAGATTAAATTAGATTAATTATATTTTAAAGTAATATAATTAATAGTATTTCATTACAAGTGAACTTTTTTCTTCATGAGAAAAATTAAAAATGGTTAATTATAAAAAAAGGGATGTAGGTACTAATTCGAAAAATTTCCCTGCTAAGCCGACGCGTCATAAACGCCACGTAACCACGTAATATTTTCTGACGCGTTTCGCTTCTACACGAAACATCAACTTCAGGTCTTGCTTCTAGGAGCGTACGATCGAGAAAGAGGATTCTTAATATTATTATTACCTACTGACCTCTAAACATAATATCAACAGACGATGAAGAGGTTTGGACAACGGAAGCTAATTAAAAAACAAACATCTTTAGTTATTTCGAGATTTAGCTAAACAAGAGAAAGCGGATAATAGCAAGGACTCGCTAAAATAGCTTAGTTAAAACAACTGTCTCTGCGATTAGTGTATTAGTGACAATAGTGCTTACAGTTAGGGGAATAGACACTAAGTAACCACTAATGTAATGTTAAGTGCTTAAACTGATGTATTTGACTGTTATATGAGGTATAACAGCTTAAGCTAAGTTTTTAAATATGTTTACATGCACTATCGCGTGGTGAGCGAAAATTACATTCACAAATGATTAGAAAACAATATTTTTGTTCCGGGCGAGTGTCGTCCTCTAAATCCTCTAATTACACAACGTCCCCTATACCTATGACGCATAAGTAATACAATTAGAGCACAAAATTTCGGCTTAAGCGAGTATGTTCCGGTGGCCGAAAGGCACCCGGTGTGAAATCAGAGAATGTGGGTTCAATCTCGCCAGGAACAAACATTTTGTACTCTAATAATTGCCCACATTATCTTAAGCTAAGCTTTAGTTCCGTACCTAAAGATGTACTAATGAGAACAGAGGCGGAAGTTGTGGAGATTAATAAAACCAATCAATAATGAGACGTCACTGCTTTATTCATTATCTTACAGTGTATGGTTATTGATAAAATGCTAACAACCTCTTAGGGTTCACTTCTGCTAGTCCTATGAAACATTATGAGAAAAATATGTTTGGTCTTGAAAAAAAATATTGTTTAAATATTTTTTGGTTTTTAATGCCTACTCCGTTGGATTGCAATGCTTATTCGTTGACCCAAATAGGTGCCATAATTTTGATCACTAATATCGTCCATTTTTTACTGACTCCAAAAAAAGGAGGAGGTACTCAATTAGTATATATGTTTTTTTTCATGTTTGTTACTGAGCTTTTGACTGGGTGAACCGATTTTGACGATTCTTTTTTTATTTGAAAGCTGATGCTTGCCGTGTAGTCCCATTAACATTTCATCAAAATCAATCAAGCTGTTTTTGAGTTACACTCCAATAACTGAAGAGTATTTTCCTATCTTGATGATATAGTCATTGACAGTGAATGACAATCAATCCTATAAGTGGCAAGGGTCACTAAAAAGGGTGAAAAAGAATTGTCACCAAAATATGGAACCAACTTCAACACTCAAATGTGTGAAATAACTTGTTGAAGTCGGTACCATGCGCACAATATCCATTTTTTGGTAAAAAAAATTATGAATGGAATTCTATTGTTCTCATTATCTACATGGATTAATGTGTACATGGATTAAGCTAAGATAGTAAGTATTGCTTTTATTAACGCTTCACATAAAAAACGGCCATAACGTCAACCGTTGAACAATAGCCTCTCGATCATGCTTGGTAACCATCTTGAGGATCGCAGCTCTACAGAAGGTTGCTGCTACCTACCTTCTTTTTACATTACGGTACTTTGTGGTATACACAGTGCAGTTCTAGCCCACGGGGCTTGAAAAAGTTGAATATTGAAAAAAATGTGTATGAAAAAAGCTGCCAAAGACTAAAATCATATTGCAAAACCATTGTACGTAGTATTATTGTACGTTCTATGACCCGGTCAGCACTACTCCAGTGGGCCAACTCCCATCTTTTAATTCAGTCTTATATTAACCTCACATTAACAATTTTAATTTGCACTACCACATGTCCCTATAGTAAACTTACATTAGAACTTCAACATGAGCGGACTGCATGCATTGAACCAAGTCATTTGTGATAGAGATAGCGCTATATGAACATTATTATTTTGTGACGGCCGTGGTACGAATCTTAGTATCAAAATTTTAAGTTTGATATAGTGATGTTGCTTTTCCATAATAGTTTTGAAAAGGTGGGGTTGGGCCCCAGGCGCGCTTTGTACAATTGTGATTGGATAAATCAATGTGTACATTTAAATAAGATAAGTAAATAACATATTGTGTTGTTTGTCACTGTGTTTCACCACTTGACATCAATAGATAGAATGACCGGTGAAAGTCAAAGGTCAAAGGTCACATCTCGTTATATCGTTGTGACAAATACTGCAAATGTTATGGATACTTTCAATTTCTTAATGCTACTTCTGATGGATTAACGACGGAGTTCATTTTGACAAGTGGTTGCATTACGTATGTCTATCTCATAGAAATTGATACATTGAAACGTTTAATTAAAAGGTATAATAATAATCACGCATGTGACGATAAAAATATAGAAAAGTGTTTTTTTGTTTATTTTTAAAGAAAATTACAATACCGCCGGGGGGTGTTTCGTTGTCATCTATGTATTTATTTACTTTTATTAATATAACTTATTTTTGTAAATAATATTATATATATCTTCTTTACTACTACTCACCAATATACGCCTGTTGGCACGTACGTATTAAAAAATTCAATTATATTATAATGATATTCACCATAAATTAAATATTAGGTATAATTACAAACTTCATAATTGAAGTATTTCTTACGAGTTTACTTGGTACCTAATGTTTAACATTAAAAATTTAATTATAAAATCTAAACATTTTTTTTTATAATGGACTATATAGGTTTTTGGAAGTACAAAAATTAAATTGATGTACCTACGTTTTTTTTTTTAATCTAAGTTCTTAAATTGAGAAGCGACGTCATAACAGTGCGCCAAAGTTAACGACTTTACAAAACCAAAAAACAAATCGAAACATCGTTCTAATGACATATATCAAAATGAATTTCTTGAAAAACTTTCATGGAGTTATGAAATTCTCTTTAAACGATTTCTCTTCTCAAATAATGTTTGAGGTTTGTGCTTAGACCCATGTTTTATACCCATGGTAGCGCCCATTATTGAGCAAATAAACAAATACCAACATATGTGATATTATAAATAAAACTTAAACCGAATAGCAAGTGATCATAGCAATAATAAACTTCGACACCAAATAAGAGCCCACGTATGTCGAACACGCGGTATCAGCATACGGTTCATAGAATAAATCAATTGCGGTTCTTTTGATAACACCGACCAGTATAAATAGATCCCTGAGAACTAAAAAGTATATGACCGAGCGAAGCAACGGTTCTGTGGCAAGTTAGGGTCTGCAGCTTTTCTATGTTTGTATGCATGTGTGCCTAGTGGAGTGCCTGGCTAGAATTGCTCATGCTCATAGGAAATTTGACGTATTTTTAATTTAACGTATATATAATTAATTTTCGCTCGCACTTCGTGCTCGCTCGGTCAATTAAAATAAAACAATCAATTCAATTGCTAATATATTTAAAAAATATGGTAATATGTAATATTTTTATAGTGAATATATTTAATATTTTCATATGGCTGGAATGTTGGTGTAAGTGAAAATTTGTGTGTTGTGCTCGGCAGCAAAGTTATTTTGCGTCTCTTGCCCTTGAAACCTTTTGACCTTTTCTTTTTTAGAAGTACTGGCTCTCAAGGACAGCTGCCGAGACACACCATTAGGTGCTTGGCGACAGATTTTCTACTAGAGGGTGGTAGCTAGCCAGGCGGGCATTCGTAAAATGCCCTACCACCATGCTATAACGACTGCCATCCTAAGATAAAACCGGGACCGACGGATTAACGTGCCTTCCGAAGCACGGAAGTGCTCAGTAGTAGTGTTACTAGCGGTCACCCATCATACTCATGGCCGCGGCCGACGTTGCTTAACTTTGCTGATCGGTTAAGAACAGCTAAGCAAACTTCGCTATGAGTGCTTCATAAAAAGAACTCGTGCCAAATAATAACTTTGCACCTTTTCATAACAAAAAAGTATTGTAGTGAATAGACCAGTTTGTGATAAAATTCGTAGTTTATAAACATGTGTTTAGTACCCAATGTCCAAAAATCAGTTTTCTATCAGGTAGTCAGCCTCAGGTAGTAACCTCTGCCAGTAATAAATACATTTCATCACAGGAAACACCTGCACTGCGCCCATCTAGATGAGTCAAGTCCATCTCGATTCAAATGACTCTGAGCTCGCATTTTTTCAACAATAGTATACATTGTACATCGAGGGGAGAATACGATCTATTTCTGTTCGAGAGTTTGTTTAAGCCCAACGTGCAGCGGAGGGCTTCTATGACATAAACGATTACTTAACATTAGACATGTCAATTTAATTATTATTATTCTGTTATTTCGATTATTATTGTTGTTAACGATTTATGTTCACATATTGACGTGCAAAGGAGCTATAAATAAATTATTTGTATTTGTATTTGGGCTTAAAGGCAACTCGAGAACAGAAATAGAACTTTCTCCCGAGTGATACATAGTGCTTTATACTACTACCTACGAGGAAAATAAAATCATTATAAGTTTTCTCGTACTTATCTTGAGACTTCTCAGGCAGTAAGTTCTTTATGACTTCTTGAGCTCCATTTCTTATTTCTGGTGGCGTCTTCATTATACAATCGTCACTATCACTATCAGATAACATTTTGGAAAATGATTTAGAATACTATCAATAATTAAAACAGTGCTGTTAAAATATCAATTTAATAAAATACAATATTTAACTAAACATAACAAATTGCCGCGCTTATATCTCGTAGTGCAAAAAAAGGTGCACCTTTTTTTGTCACCTTTCGTGGAAAATCGAGTACAAATAAAAATCACACCTCTTTTTTCTAATTATTTGATATAAAACCTTTTTGAGATTGTTTTTTTTTTATGTTAGCAGCTAAAAAAAAACAAAGAACGCTACACTAGAATATATAAACGGCCCTAACTTGGAGATAAAGACCCTACCTAATAAAAATCTATTCAAAATTTACGCATAGTCATTTATTACATTTCTTCAGCAAAAAATATTGAAACTCAGAACTGGCTGAAAACAAAAAAAATTAAGGTAATTTAAGTGCTTTAGGACTGTGGGTCTAGGCCTGCAACGGCATTCAGGATGCCCAAATGCTTTCATTGTAGTAGTTTTAGTTAAAGGTGGCGATAGTTTGTAGCGTTTTGTAGCTAACTAAAAGCATAGTTCTACAGTAAGTAAGTATAATAGACATCTTTTCATAGAAAAATTACAAAAATAAGTTGGTGTCCATTACAATTTTGCTTAGACAATAACGCTATAAGTCTGTACATACGAAGCAATGAAATCTTTAGAAAAGTAACCTTCTAGATCTATGTAGAGTGGTTAGCGTATTTCGCACTTTGCCCCCGGGCGGCCATCACGCCAAATGACTGGATGATCGATGGCCCAAGTGCATCGAATACATTAATAACGTATGTTTGGGTTTCAATACTTCTCATTGTGGATTTATTTTGTAAATGCTATATAGATATCGATTGGGAAATATTGATTATTGTTTGCTAAGTATTTTATTACAGCGGATAAGGTTATATCAGCTCAGTATTGCATATTCTTCTTTGACTCTACTTTATCAGCATGACTTCCAATTAGTTATTAGAATGCATTATTATAAATAAACGGAACCGACTCCGAGTACTGGAAACTATGAAATAACTTTGTTGAAGTCGGTACCATGTCGATTCAAAACATTGATCTCACATTATCATGATCCCTCTTCCACAAGTTATTTCATACTTTTCTGTGTCGAAAGTCAGTTCTGATTTCTTTTAAATACTTGTTTCACTCTTTTTCGTTATTCATACTTCTTGCAAGATCATTGTCACTCATCAGCGAGGGTTAAGTTTTTGAAAGAGCTATTCTTTCGATCAGATGAAGTTTGGTATCTGGTTGTTGCACCGTCCACTATGACGGTTAAATTACACTATTTCAGCTCAGTCGGGCGATCCTCGATAGCCCGGTGGTTAAGACATCCGGTGTGTAAGATCGGGGACGTAGGTTCATATCCCACTCAAGGAGAGAAATTTTGAGATAAAAAAAAAACACTGTCATTCGCCTAAAATACTGTCCATTTATTTATTTAATATATCTTCCAGGTAACTTAAAAACTACTCAACCGATGTTGATAAAATTTAGACAGGACTAACTCGGATGTATAATCTACCAAACAAAAAATAATCTACGAATGTTACAAAATTACAAATTACAAATATACGATAAAAAAAATAAAGTCATGTGCAGGATGTGTCATAGCAGGCGTTATTGCAAAGAGAAGAAAGAAGAGAAAAAAAACTACTAATGACTGAATTACTGACTGACTGAAAGAATCTAATAATGACTACTTCATCAATTATGATGTGATTTTTGATGATTATTCTATAATCAAATATCATGTAACAAACATGCAGAACTATGTCGAAGAATGAGGTTTTCAACCTTCTTCTTTTATTAGGAGTCCAATCCAATGAAAGAACATTTTACAGTTCCGCTTCGTAAGGGTGAACTGGCCGGCCCGTTCTCCATACAAACGTCGTCGTAGGGTGATTACTCCCTTATGTGAGGATTTAGGTCCAAAATAAAGCATAATACCGATTGATCTCGTCATTATCTAGGCTTGTATGAAGCCTAAATTTTAATAAAATAATTAACTTAAGAATGATGAGTCTCGAAGCATTTTCATATAAAGTTTTCGAGGCTCATAACTTACAATATAATTATCTTTTTAAAATTTTGGCATCATACAAGCCTAGATAATGACGATATCAATCGGTATTATGCTTAAGTCTGGACTTAAAATCTCAAATAAGGGAGTGATCACCCTACGGCGTTTGTATGGAGAAGTGACCGGCCAGTTCAACCTTAAGAAATGAATACTAGATATTTAAACGGTTGCCAGAACGGATCCTACAGGAACCTCCTAACCCATCAGTGATGATGAATGGTTGCCAATAGTTCCATATCCTTTGATCCTTCCATGCGCGAGTCATTGACCGAGTCATGACGTATGCAGTTGACATAAGTCATGACTCATGAGGCGAGGTGGCGCTGGCGTGCCGCCAGTATGCCAACGCATTAGGTAACGGACCTAAGCGGCTGTAGATTACCGCACTTAATTTAACTGTGGTATTAAGATAACGGTTTTTTTCTGTTTATTTTCCTACCCGTTTACCACGCAGTTGGGGGCGGTAATAGTAATAGAAAATCTGTCGCCAAGCACCGAACAGTGTGTTCCGGCAGCAGTCCTTGAGAGCTAGTGAAATTATAGGAACACGAGACTTAACAACTATGTCTCAAGGTTCGGGCGCAGTGCAATTCATGACTTGTGATGAAATGCATCTGTTATAGGCAGAGATTAGTCCGCTTAACATCAGGTGGGCCTCGAGCTTGTTCCGTCACAAGAACATAAAAAATAAAAAGATTACCGCACTTAATTTAACTGTAGTATTAAGATAAGGGTTCCAGGTTAGAATTGCACCTCCCCATATTATCCCGTGGGTGTCGTAAGAGGCGACTAAGGGAAAAATACTGGAAGGTGGGCAGCAGCACATTCTAAAGAACTGCCATCGTACACTGCGATCCCCAAGCTACCTGCCAAGCGTGGGGATTATGGCAAATACCCCCCTTAATAGGTGAGGCTGTGTTCAGCAGTGGACGAGACGGCTGTTGCAGTATTAAGATAACGGTTTTTTTCTGTTTATTTTCCTACCCGTATACCACGCAGTTGGGGTCGGTAATAGTTATTTATTATGCAAGGTTGCAAAGTTAGCGCGAGTACCTTTATTGAAGCCCCGGGGGGTGCTGGGTTAGAATGTCACCTCCCCAGTTTTACCTGTGGGTGTCGTGAGAGGCGACTCAAGGTAAAATAGCGGAAGGTGAGTGGCAGCGCCTTCTGAGGCACTGATATCTTAAACTGCGATTCCGGAGACGCCTGCCAAGCGTGACGATTATTCTGCACTTTTCCACGCAGATTTCGAAGTATAAACATCACCTTTTCGAATTTGTGTGGTGATAAACCCCCCCACCCCCCGCTATCGGCGTGCCGTGCAATAATTGAATTGAATCGCTAAGACACTGAAATTAGGATTCAGTTCTAATTATTTATTTTTATTTCCATTTGATTAGTAATTTGAGAATCCTTGGCAACGCCGCAACTAAACCACATGTCATTTCTAAATCAACAAAAGATAAATATTTCAGATATATAACAAGTATGAAGACTTTTGAAATGGCTAAAAGGAAAATTGAATGAACCTAACGAAGTCGTAACTCAATTTATTCGAGTGGAATTCTCTCGCAATCAAAGCGGCCGCCCGCCTTGCACGCTCTACCGAGTGCCAACTGGCAGCGGCTCGTAGCGCCGCCCGCCCCGGCGCCGCGGTGATCGCTAACACATTCTATTCATTTAAGTACTGCTTCAGTAAGCTTATTAAATATGTTGATTCAATAAATAATAGGTTCCCGCAGACTTCTAGTCGCAATAGTCGATTGTTAGTCCGGTTGCCGAACTATTGCATATACACAAACTTGCAAGTTTCATTTTTAAAAGCTATATATCTACGAAATGTATAAAGATGAAACAACTAACCCTATTCGTTAGGCTTCCATTAGGCTATCATTATCATATATATTATTATATGAGTATATCCTTAGGCGACATAATAATATGGCACTAAGTCTGGTTGGCTAGGCAAATCAAATCATATCTGGTCATATTTACGTATTACATTTTCATATCTATCTCTATGAGGCCATTTATGTATGGAATCCTATATATAATATATATCCTATATGTATGATAGTGGAATAGGGCCATAAATCATCAATTTCAGTGAATAATGAATTAAAGTGATAACATATGTGAATACGGAACACAAAACCAATTTTCTATGATTTAAAACAGATTTTGTTAGTAACAAAATTACATGATTACATTGGGCCACAATTGGAATTGTTATGATATTCCAACGCAGCAATAATAGCACAATTTTATGTTATTTATAATTGTAATAATTGTATAAATTTTCTTAAGTATTTAATCTTTAACCTAAAAATTAAGGATAATGTGATCTAGGGAGGTGAAAAAGCTTATCCAAGAATTATTGCCAATCAGGTACATGCTGGGCAATATATTTTCTACTTAAGTAGTAATAACTTTCACCCATGCCATGATCACGATTATTGTGTTAAACGTCTTGATAAAAATTAGTATATATAGGTAGTGTGTGTTAAATGATTACTAGAATATAATTCATTTATTTATTATAATAAGCACGGCAGTTACCACTTACACTTATTATCATAATTTAAAAATTGTTATAAATATAAAGCACACATAACATTGACTCAATTCATTTAACTTGATACATAGTATTATAATAATATAATTATTATATAACGTTAATTATATAAATTAAGCTTCAAACATTATTGATGAAAAATTATGAAAATGCATTTTAAATCAAATGTCATTACAATTAAATTAAATAATAACAAAGAACAGTCAATAGATCTACGCTAGGAGGTGCACAGGTTACCTCAGTAGACTAATTATGTTTCCGTAACTAAATAAAGTACCTAACGAACGGGTGACTCGATCTAATGAGTCATTAGTACTGTAATGTCACCTGAGGCAATGAAAGCGTCGCCGCCCGCCTTGCTTCCGCGCTTGATTGGACGGCAAAGCAACGCCGCCCGCCCGGCGATTACTCACACGGTACGGAATGGATTCCCAGATTTGTGCTGGAATACTAACGTGATTTTAGACAGTGAATAGATTTAGGCGTTACTTTGCGGAAATCCATATTAAATAATAACAAATGTTTTTAAAATACTTTAAGAAAACATCAAATTAATACGAGCTCGTAGAGTCAAGACCTCCTGAGGATGCTTCGTGTAGAAGCGAAACGCGTCGAAAATTCTTCCGATTTGGCTGCGTGGCGTTTGTGACGGCACGTCGTCTTAACAGGAAAATTAGGCGGAATTGTCACTAGATATATTTTTATATACCTACTTTAAGTGTTTTATTAAAATATTAATTCGATGTTTTCTTAAAACATTTATAAATATTTGTTATTATTAGTGATTTTAGACTCTAACTATTATTTAGCAACCGGCTAAAACTGGTGTTGCAGAAAATGAAACATTCATAATTAGAATTCGATTACTCTCACTAAGAAGAAACTCTAACGAGGTTAATTGATTTAATATGCACCTTGATTACAGTGTCACTTACTTACCTAGATATACGGTTTGTATATCTTCAACTCTACCGAACAAAACGTAACGATCAAGAATTCGAATTATGAATAAAAAGGGAATGATCTTTTATGTATAAATTGTTAAAATAAATTGTATATGCTTATTTTTATATGCTACTGATTATATTGATTATATGCTATTAATATGAAAATAGCTTTACCTACTGACGTTTTGTTTTCGTTTGTCTTCTCCGGTAAACTTCGAAAACATTATAAAACATGTTAGTGTTAGCACAACAAATGTATATACATATAGTATATAACAGATTTATTGGAAAAGTTTATTTTGAAAGAGCATAAAATTTTGTGATGTAACATGCTTTGTTTTGTGATGTACCTACATACGCCTTGTTCACCGCACTTTATTAGCTCGTAAGTTTATTTTTCTAGAGACTTTATTAACCCTAATCATTGTTACCTTCTGGTTCCGACAATTTGCAAATAAGACATCGTTTCAAGTCATTTTACTACTCTTCCAATTAAGATCCAACTTTATAATTTAATTTCTTACTGAAATCGCGGGGTTGATCCCGCCCAGCGCTTCCGCAACGTGTGGGCGCCGCCCGCCCTTCCCCAACAGTCAAGGCTCACATATGCACTATTTCTGAGTTTATTGCATTTAAACGCTGAAATAACAGTCATAAGTTCATGATGATAATTATAACAATGCTATAATGTTTGAGTAACATTTTACTAAAGTTAGTTTCTAGAAAATTTAATTTCCTACTTCTCCAACATCCTCCAGAAAATTAAATATAAAACAACACTTAGTCTTGTTTTGTATTTCAGTAACATGCGTTGAATTTGAGTTGAATATTTCACTAATTAATAAATTGTGAGTAATTTCTCAAAAAAAAGATAACTTGATATTTGATACAAGTAATTGTAATCGGTTGTAGAAATAGAAAAACATACTGACCTTCCTATTTCTTTTTTAAATATTTTAACTATAACAAAAAGCGTAAATTTTGTACTTAAATTAATACTTTCAGTTTGTTTCCAGCAATCGTAATATTCAAAAAGCCAAACAGTATAAGCACTATTTATTTCATTTTATATTCAATATATTTATAAAATATATAAGTAGTATGATGCAGTTTCAATGTATTGGAATGGATGGATTATATTTACAGAACAAAAGGTCGTCGGTCGTTTGCCTTTTCATAAAGGAAAACGTATCAATGTTATTTAAAAAATAACTTGTTTTCTTTTGTAAATTATACATACCTAATCAAATTAAAAACTGTTTAGAAGTATTGCTTTCTCTTTATTCACAAAAGGTGTAAAAAGTACTCTACTTTTTACACCTTTTGCAAGAGAATGTAAAAAGATATGAAAGAAGTTTTGCTTTCTATTTTGTCGTAGAAGGTGTTAAAAGTAGAGTATAGTCGTATCTCCTACGTCTTATATGAATTTGTAACTTACAATCCTTCGTTACACACGGAATTCAAAATTTATCGCTGACGTATTATATTGCTAAAATATCTTCTTTTTTATGCCTGATAGGTTAGCCTTTGACCACTATCTCACCTGATGGAAGTGATGATGTGGTCGAAGATGTTGTTTAGGATAACCTAGAAGTACTGGCTCTCAAGGACAGCTGCCGGAACACACCGTTAGATGCTTGGCGACAGATTTTCTACTTGAGGGTGGTAGCTAGCCAGGCGGGCGTTCGCAAAATGCCACCATGCAAAATTCTTGGCCGAGCGAACCGCAAAACGAGGCCCGCCTTGTGTTATACGGCAACCTCTGCCTCTTACGCTGTGCCCGTCACCCTGAGACATACATAGTCAAGTCTCATGTGCCTATAATTTCATGAATTACATAGCAGTCCACCGGAATAAATATATTTCGCTTGTTACATTATGCTTCATACAGCTGAAATAGCGCCAACTGTTCAGCGCATACACTGGCGCCGCGCCGCCCGCCCCACCGTAACTTTTCGTCTTGACAGCCTTAAATGCACTTTACTGCAGACAATTCAGAATGCATGCTAATATTAACAGTTTATGATAGTTGCGTGGCATTCCATGTTAAATTAAACTAACATATTTCGAAGCGCTCGTACCGCAGTTTGCTTAGCTGTTTTAACCGAGCAGCTAAGTTAAGCAACGTCCGCTGCCATCATGACTTGGATGGGTGACCGCTAGTGGCATTACTGAGCGTGCACGTGCTTCGGTTTGTCTTAGGATGGCAGTCGTTATAGCATGGTGTTAGGGCATTTTGCGAATGCCCGCTTGGCTTTCTACCACCCTTAAGTAGTACATCTGTCACCAAGCACCTAACGGTATATTCAAGCAGCTGTCTTTGATAACCAGTAAGTAACTGTAGGTTATCCTGAACCACAACTTCGACCACATCATCGCTTACCATCAGGTAAGGTAGTGGCCAAAGGCTGGACCATCACTTCCAGGTCAGGTATCAGGTAAGATAGTGGCCAAAGGCTTAACTATCAGGTATAAAAAAATAGTAGTCAGTTGTTAAAATTAAAGTTTAGAGATAATTCCAAATTTAAATGATTAAAAAAAAATAACTTATAAAATAAGGCTCCAAGAGAATATATCTATTGAAAAAAAAGGCGCTAGTTGGGTGTTTCATACTTCAGCAGTACGTGAAAAGATAAATTGCACATGCTTGCAAATGCGCTATTATCTAGGAAACGACGCTTATTTTCATTATAATACCGTTTTATAGTAAGATAGCAAGTACTACGACTAAAAATAACCCAGATAAAAACTGCCAAGGAATTGAATAACAATACGGTAAATTATGAGTAAGCAATAATATTGATAACAGCAAGGGAATCGTATTATACGTGTCGTATTGTGCTCAGAAAATACTCTTCTTCAAGTACTTATTTGAAGCAATGATGGCCGAGCGGTAATAGCTATGGACTGCCGTAACGCAGGTCCCTGGTTAGATTTTCACCGCCGCGCCGGCTTGAGCTTAGCAGGATGGTGGAAGGGCATTTAGCGATTGCCCGCCTGGCTAGCTATCACCCTCCAGTAGAAAATCTGTGGCCAAGCACCCAACGGTGTGTTCCGGCAGCAGTCCTTGAGAGCCAGTGAAGTTACAGGCACATGAGACTTAACAACTATGTCTCAAGGTGACGGGCGCAGTGCAATTCGTGACTTGTGACGAAATGCATCTGTTATAGACAGAGGTTAGTCCGCTTAACATCAGATGGGTCTCGGGCTTGATCCGTCACAATAACATAAAAAAAAAACTACATCTACACTAATATTATATACAGAATCGTCATTTTAGATGATAAAGAGGAAAGATTTGTATTTTTATATGACACGAATAAACTTAAAAACTACTGGACCGATTTGGATGAAGTTTGGTATGGAAATAATTAGAGATCCGGGGAAGGACATAAAGTACTTTATCCAACTGCGCAAAAAGAGGTTAATTGTTTTGTGTTATAACCGATATAAACGCCTAGTTTTTAATATTTTTGATTTAAAGAAACATATTATTAATCCGATTTTGATAACATATATATGGAATCACATCTAGAGTAAGACATACCTAAACAAAATAAGAATCATCAAAATCAATTTTCTTAGTAAGGCGGAGCAATAGCGTATAACAGATAGGAAAAAAACTTAATCGAATGAGGAACATCCTACTTTTTTAAGTCGGCTAAAAACATACGTCACTTGCATTGAGAAAATCCTCCCGTGCCTGTTAAAACGTATAATTTATTTATGCTCTCGAAAATAGAATAGAAGGATATAGAATCCTGAGCGTACCACCGATTTTAAAGGTACATGACAATTTAAAGCCACATTTTCGTGCGTAACGTGACTTGCTGTACCCAACGGAAGACCAGCGCTGGTTGTTCGCAGCCAGCATTATGCTGAGTTGGGGTCGGTTTGTGGCAAAAAAACTATGATGGAGGTATTGCACCAACTAAATATGTTGTAATTTTTATTTTGTCTGTTTTTTTTGTCACGAATAAAACTATGTATATGTCTATATCTAAGGGTAAAACTTTGATGCCGAGCGCAACATACAAATTTCACCTCTCTTCAGCGAGGAAAATGCTGGTGCAATAAAATCGGATCAAATAAGTAAATTTGCGTAAATTATAGTAAAATAAAAATAAATTATAGTAAAATAAAATGATTATATAAAAACTTTTCATTATTGAAAGAAAAATAATATGAGTGGAACTTTTATAGATACTTTTCTTTAATAGTGAACTAAGCTCATGTTACTCTCACTCTCTCTCACTCAGTCTACTCGTGACCACGGTCAATGCAACTTGATCGAAACGTCGAGGTTAGTCAAAATATAATTATTTTGATGTTTATTCGTGCGTGAATAGACCCGTTTAGGATTTAGACACTTTTATATATGTTCGAACTTCATAAATCTTTTCAACGCTAGCGGATATGAAGCATGCATTCTGCTTGAATACATCGTTAGGTGCTTGGCAACAGAGTTTCTACTTGAGGGTGGTAGCTAGCTAGGCAGGCATTCGCAAAATGCCCTACCACCTTGCTATAACGACTGCCATCCTAAGACAAGCCGAAGCACGTGCACGCTCAGTAATGCCAATAGCGGTCACCCATCCAAGTCATGACCGCGGCGGACGTAGTTTAACTTAGCTGCTCGGTCAAAAACAGCTAAGCAAACTGCGGTACGAGCGCTTCGAAATATGTTAGTTTAATTTAACATGGAATGCCACGCAACTATCATAAATTGTTAATATTAGCATGCATTCTGAATTGTGTGCAGTAAAGTGCATTTAAGGCTGTCAAGACGAAAAGTTACGGTGGGGCGGGCGGCGCGGCGCCAGTGTATGCGCTGAACAGTTGGCGCTATTTCAGCTGGATGGAGCATAATGTAACAAGTGAAATATATTTATTCCGGTGGACTGCTATGTAATTCAATGACACTTGACTATGTATGTCGCAGGGTGATGGGCACAGTGTAAGAGGCAGAAGTTATTGTATAACATCAGATTGGCCTCGTTTATGTTCCGTTGCAAAAGCGTTAATAACAATAGATTATACCACCAAGATTTTGCATGGTGGCATTTTGCGAATGCCCGCCTGACTAGCTACCACCCTCAGTAAGTCAAGTAGAAAATCTGTCGCCAAGCACCTAATGGTGTGTTCCAGCAGCTGTGCTTGAGAGCCAGTACATCTAGGTTAATCTGAACAACATCTTCGACAACATCATCACTTACCATCAGATGAGATGGTGGTCAAAGTCTAACCTATCAGGAATAACAAAAATGCAGATACCTAATGATAAACAACATTACATGTTTCCTAGCTTGGTGCTTGTCATGTGTGCCCATCGAAATTTTAGTGAGTTGTGACGAGATATTATTTTTTATTCCTGATAGGTTAGCCTTTGGCCACAATCTCACTTGATGGTAAGTGATGATGTTGTCGAAGGTGTTAACAGGCTTAACCTAGAATTAGAGTAATATTTAGTAATGCTTAATAATGCGAATTTTATTCTTTTTTTTGTAACAATTATTATTATATTGTTATTAGTATAATTGTTATTATAGATTATCATTTTATTAAAATTGTAGAAACTACTTGCGTATTTAAGTAATGACATTTAAAAAAAATTTAAGGTAGTAGTAGAGCTAGTAAAGTGGTAACAACATGCCTGCGATCGTTTCTATTCGTTTTCCATCCATTTCTCACATTAGCACTGTTTTCTAATTGTCGACAATGAGTAAAAGCTACTCTGTAACTATTATGAATCCATCGTAATAACATTGTGAAGATGGATTGATACACTTGAGTATTCTGCGGCGTAAGGTGGGTTGTTAGTGGAAGCGTTATACATAATATAAATACTTCAATTATAAAGGAAACCTAGCAAATACGGCTTTTCATTGCGCAACTGTTTTTTACCATCGATCTTCAAATCCGAGGTAGAGCAAACCAATAGCACTCTCAGCTTTTTTTTATGCCTGTTTTTTTAACCTTTGACCACTATCTCACCTGATGGTAAGTTATGATGTGGTCGAAGATGTTATACAGGCTAACCTAGAATTACTGGCTCTCAAGAACAGGTGCTTGGCGACAGATGTTCTACTAGAGAAGCTAGCTAGGCGGAAATGCCCTACCACCATGCTATAACGACTGCCATCCTAAGACGACAACCGGGACCGACGGCTTAACGTGCCCTCCGAAGCACGGAAGCGGTCAGTAGATTCCTACTGAGTGCTCTAGTCTATAGCGGTCACCCATCCAACTCATGACCGCGGCGGACGTTGCTTAACTTTGCTGGTCGGTTAAGAACAACTAAGCAAACTTCGCTACGAGCGCTTCAAGCTTTTTTTCAAAGCAGTCGTAGCTTTCGTTCGTAGACGCTCTAGGGTAGTGCAACGTGCACTGTCTGCGGTCATTACTTTTTGAAATTTACTTATAGCTGATAGGCGTTTGACCACTATCTTACCTGATGGTAAGTGATGATGTTGTCTAAGATGTTGTTCAGGCTACATGACTGGTCTAGAACCTAGAATGACTGGCTCTTAAGGATAGTTGCCGGAACACACCGTTAGGTGCTTGGCGACAGATTTTCTACTTCAGGGTGGTAGCTGGCTAGCCAGGCGAGCATTCGCAAAATGCCCTACCACCATGCAACACATTTGGATGGGTGAACGCTATTGTCATTACGCTCGAGCCGGCGCCTGTGGTGGGCATCGAAACATGGAGCTGCGGAAAAGCAGTCCATAACTATTACCGGCTATCTCTGCTACAAAACTGATACTGAGAAAACTTCATCCGGCTCCTTTACGGTTCAAAAGATACAAGCTTTATGTTGGACGGACGCATAGCAGTCTTTTCTGATACAAAATCCTTAAAACGCTGTTTGCTTTCTTTACACCAAACTATTCCAGAGACAGTCGGGAAAGTTACTCAATCTCATTCATTGTCTGTCGATAGTGTTGTAACAATTGATGCGTGAGAAAAGGAAATCGATGTTTTGTAGCTATTCGATAAGAATACAATCGATACTCATATGTCATAGATGTTATGGGATAACTGCGAGATGTGTAGTACAAATACTGAGAAAATGTACAGTTGTAGAGGGCACAAGTGAAGGCTCCGCTGCAAAGAAAAGCGAAGCGCTCGTGGCGAAGTTTACTTAGCTGTTCTCAACCGATCAGCAAAGTTAAGCAACGTCGCACGCGGTCAGGAGTTGGATGGGTGACCGCTAGTGACATTACTACTGAGCGTTTCCGTGCTTCGGAGGGCACGTTAAGCCGTCGGTCCCGGTTATCGTCTTAGGATGGTAGTCGTTATAGCATGGTGGTAGGGCATTTTGCGAATGCCCGCCTGGCTAGCTACCACCCTCAAGTAGAAAGTCTGTCGCCAAGCACCTAACGGTGTGTTCCGGCAGCTGTCCTTGAGAGCCAGTACTTCTAGGTTAGCCTGAACAACATCTTCGACCACATCATCACTTACCATCAGGTGAGATAGTGGTCAAAGGCTAAACTATCAGGCATAAAAAAAAAAAAAAAAAAAAAAAAAAGATATGACTTAAGAATCGACCGTTTAAACCGATTCATAGAAAAAAACAAACTTACTCAAGGTGACGAGCGCAGTGCAATTCGTTACTAGTGATGAAATGCATCTGTTCTAGGCAGAAAGGCAGGCTAGAAGATGGATTGGTAGTTGCGGCCGGGGTAACGCCTGCCATATAGCCTGGCCTCCACGGTCGCCCGACCTAAACCCCATTGATTTTATTTTGTATGGGGATACTACAAAGACCTCGTCTACTCGAGAGAATGCCGCAATTTCGAAGAGTTAACTTGGAAATTAAGAGTAGCAGAAGAAACCATTAAAAATAATAAGAGCGCATTCAGACGTTTAATAGAAAACTTTTTACGGCGATGTCGCACTTGCATTGAGCAACAGGGGGCCATTTTGAAAATTTATTGTAATAAAACACCTTGTAATTGGTTTTACTTTGATTGCATTAATCATCATGTAAATTAAAATTTTGCACTTACCACATTTAGATTTAAATTTTTTGATTGATGATGCCCCATGAATAATAAAATGAAATTTTCAGGGTAGCTACCTGATAGACAGAGCAAGTTTTAAAAAGCCAAACGGTATTTTTTTTATGTGATTTTTTTTAAGTGCCCTTGAAGTTGTGAACATACTGGGTAATTTTATCTTTCTTGGCATTTTATTTAATTCAATTCAAAGATCTAACGACAATAAATGTTACCATACTGAATTGGTATACCTATCAGCTTAGCACACAAAAAAAATCAAGCATCTGCCGCAATAATTTACGTCACCTTAAATAAAAATCTCATCGTACTCGGCCAAAAGGGAAAAATTTAAAAAAGTCATTACTCCGAAAATACGAAAAATCGCGAAACAAATATGGGGGTAATTTGGGTAGCCCTCTTGGTCCTCCACCTCCCAGCTTCAGTATATCACTACTTCTTGTATAGTAAGTATGTAAAAAGAAAGAAAAGTAAAAGAATTGTTAATTTGTAAAATATTTCAAAAGCACAAATAGACGATAGGATTTTTTTTTTGTATAATATTGTTACAAGGCGTTTAAAATAATGGCCCCGAGTTTCTTGCCCGTTCTTCTCGCAGTGGCACTATTCATTTTTTTTGCTGAACGTGGCAGTATAATGTAAAATATTTCAATACTAAAGTTTGTAATTGACCTTCATAAGAGCGTCGTAGACGCCTAAATGGAATAAATAATTTTAACTTTGACTGGACTTTGAGCCAATCGTGTTCAGTTTGTTTGAGCGCGAACGATGCTATACTTTTTTAAATATAAGTAAAATATCAAACTTCATTTTTCATACTCATAAATTAATCAAAGGGATACTCCCCATACACTTTTCATACATTCTTATATTCTCAAAGTTAAAACCACATTGCATAATAGCGTGTAATATCAAAAGTTGCGTCTCTGACTGCGCACTACTAATCTGCAACAAAAACACACGTGGTTAGTACAAATATTTCACACCCTGTCGGGTTATTTGCTGTCGCAAATAACTGTTAAATGACTTCAAAATTACAATTGATTTCAAAGTGACGCTTATGCTATTCAAACAACGAGATACTCATTGACAGTTGTTATATCATCATTAACAGCCATGACGTCTTACATAATCCCTACGCTTGGCAGGCATCTTGGGGATCGCAGTGTAAGATAGCAATTCTTCAGAAAGCGCTGCTACCCTCCTGATATTTTTTCCTTCTTCGCTTGGTACAACTCCCACAGGAAGACTAGGAGGGCTAGAATTATACTCCCCATGAGTGTAATTCTAGCCCTCTATTCATATGGCTCTATAAAGGGCTTGATATTCAAAATAACTGCATAGATACCTACTAAACAGAAATTAATATGCCACATCGTTGGCCTAAATCCGTGTCTGATTAGGTATGTGTGCCATACCAAGTCTTAAAAACAAACACCCGTACATGGTACTTAGTCTTTCTAAACCAGACTTGTATTTATAACTCGCGGCAAAAATGGAGAATTCCAAGGACAGCTGAGGCGGGACATCTGCCTCACAGGATCGCGAAGCAAAAAACCAATTAAGATAAATCTCGAAATTGCACTCAAGGCTTTTGCCGACCGTACCGTGCGCAAGCGCAGCGCCACTCAACAACACATCCTGCGCGGACCGCGTCAGCACTCAGTTGCCTCGCGTGTCCCGTACGATTACTACGTCTAGTGCTCGCCTACTCGCTACTATCGAATATATCGATAAAAACGCGCAGTCGCGATTGTAATTCGAAGTGTTGTGCTTTAATAATTTTTTAAGGATTTCGATTAGTGGTGTGACTCGGACCTGCAAGCTTTTTTACACAATAAGGTTTGTTTTATTCAGTAAATTTGTTTCTTTTGATTGATGTTGTCGGAAATTTTAAAGTTTTGACGTTGAATTGAATTAAATAGGTGTTATTATGAGTTGAGATGCGGTATTTATGAGGTTTTTATGTAAACACCTGTATTTAAAGGTCGTAGTAGTCTATACTATTTATTTTTTAATATGAATATTACATATATCTGTTTCGTTATTGCAATGTGCAGTGTTCGTGAGTGGTTAATTTATTTATCAATAGTTATCGTTGACGTCATGTGGCGATAAACCGATAACAAGTTTATTTGATAATCCTATTTATTGGACTTTATGACATTTGTAAAAGGAAGTGTGGATGCATATCGCACTTCTGTATGGATAACAAAAGATAATACTTTATATATTTTGGGCACGGTCAGCAACTAAGATAAAATTACTTTGACATTATACTTACTCATATTATGTTGAATATGCGCATTGTTGTACTGATAAGAAGGTAATATTCAAGAAATATGTAGTTACCATATTTATTTGTTTTCAATAGGATAAAATCAGTTATTATTTTCAAAAGTGAAGTAATAAGTATCTTGGATACGGAACTAATGTTTAGTAAATTTATGTTTTTTTTTAGATTGATAAATCGATAAAACGTATTCGAGGCTTTGTTTTTACTACGAAACTGAGAAATACGTTTTTTTTTGTTTTAAATGTTTTTCATAAGTACACCTTGCTTATTAATAAAATTTGCATAGTAAAGAATACTATAAAAATTGTTTACTGAAAAACACCATTCAAAATTAATTTTACATCATGTTTTCAATGTCATTATAATAAACTTTTAGCAACCTAAGCATATTCAGATTTATTTTGAAAAGATGGTTCAGATATATTAGCACATTCTTATACCTACCTACATACATTTGTCGGTATAATATAGAATCGTCACATTCTAATTCAATCCGGAGGCAGTGGCTCCAAGTTGGTAGGTAGGTATTCCAAGCCAAGTCTCGTCGGAATGCTATTTTAGGATTAGGCGCTACTACGCCCTCTGAATATCTTTAAAGCTTTTAGCTAACCTTCCTGTGGGGCGAGCCGGTTTCAAATGGATACAAAAATAGCACCAATATGTTAAATGTTACCAAAAGCCTATTTAAATATCTTGCAAGATTTCGAAGATGAAAGATAATGTTTTGCAATTATCATGACCTAAGAAAATAACATAATTAAGGTACGAGTGCTACTGAAATGTCTTCCTTCGTTGTTATTTTGTATATGTATAGGTATAATAATCTCTGAGCAGGTGTCACTGCAAAAATTTTAGTATTACAATTTAAAAGTAGTAGTGTAGTATTACAATTTACTTGAATTAATTTGAACACCGTAATCATTTAATATTAGAAGAAACAAATAAATAAAATTGAAAATCTATCTCACCTAGGTAACTAACTCAGCCCAAATTATATTTTCGTAAAATTTTAAAACTGATATCTTTTTTTGAGGTAGGTATTTCATTAGATAGTATTTCACTTGTTGCGACTACATATTATAAAGTTGAACGCAAGGATGATGATTTAAATTTAAAGACGATTTTTCCATAGGACCTACATCTCTTAATTGTGTTGATGAGTTGAATACGCAATATATGAGTTTATCTGAAGTGCTCTCATACTATAGTATGTAGACGACATATTATAGGATAATATTAAATTATTAACGTATGTATAGCATAATATTTAACAACCATCTTACGCTCATAATACTTACAAATATTATTATGCATTGCAAAATAATAAACTTAGGTATAAAGAAGACTACTAACTGACAGATATGAAGAATAAACTTGCAAATGCCAAATGCATGAATAAAGATAGGTATTATTACTAGACTATTATAGATATTACCTAGGTAGGTGTAATACATCACTTTTGTTCGTGTTTCAATCAATCCACACGTTCATGACTTATTTATAACTTTATAATTCTATAAAGAACAGTGATTATCAATGCACAGTAATTAATAATGCGTAATAAAAAATATAAAATGACATAACTTCTATAAAATTATTGAATCTGAGATGTCCCCGACGGTAAACGCGCATCTTTTTAAACATTTCGCGGAAGGATCAAACCGTTACCAAAATTTACATATTCATTCACACTTCATAGTAGTAACTACTGAGCCTGTGTTATTTACACAAGATTATTTGTTTATCCGTAACAAAATGTTTAAGAAAATTATCTAAGCAAATATATGTTAAAAACGTTTAAACAACGGGTTTATTTACTCTTCTATTAAAAAAATATCAATTTGTTAAAAAACGGTGTATATTTATTCACATAGTATGATAGATAATTATAAATACAGACAGCTATTAATAATTTGAATGCGATTGCAAATTAATTCATATCCATTAGTACAAAAAGTTAAACAGAAAAAAATATACTGTAAAAACGATAAGCTAATAATTTATAATTGTTTGATAACATAATAACTTTATAACAAAACTTTTAACTTCCTTCAACATAACCGTAGAACAAAATTATCAATATCAATTATTGTAATTTGTTGCATTTCACGTAATTTGCAAACTTTAAGCAAATTGTGTTGAAATATTTTTAAATTTGTGTAAAATTTAGAAATTGGAGAAGTTACGTATCAAAATCAATAATTGAATAATGAATGGCATTAGATTGTGTTTGTTTTTTTAATTACTTGAAACATAAAACTTGCAACAAGCGACCTAATTTTCAATAACTTTGATCATGAAACACAGTTTTTTATGATAGACTCAATAGTGAAGTTATCGAGTATATGCTGTTTTCGATAAGTTATCGATAATTTTATAAACGCAGATAGGCAAGGAAAGCTATTGTTCATTGTTTGGTAAATAATAAAGTTTTACGATTCGTGACGACTTCTATGAGGTTATACACAGTAATTGGTATCGTTATTGTTATAGGCAGTAGCTGCATTGTAGATATTATAAACCAATTTATTTTTAATTTCTGTACATTTTTTTTATATAGAGCATAATAAAATTTTACTAAAGATGAAAAAAACTTAATTTACACATTTAATTTACAACTATTATTCTGTTTACGGGTCACTTAATTATTTAACTATACTGCAGTGTTTTAACAGATTGTTTAAATGTGTAAATTAAGTATTTTTTCACCTGTAGTATAATTAGGGGAAGTAGATTAAGAAAATGTTCCCCTTTTTATTATTATGCTTGCAATACCAATGTTTCTGAACGCATTGCAGTAAATATTAGTAGTTGATAAACGTTTGACTTACTTTTTTAATTTAAATAATGTATATTTACTTTAAAATGAATCTCGTTCTAACATATTTATTGCCTCTTATGCAATCGAACAAAAGTGTACACCTATAAAATGTTTTACAACAAAAATAAAATGACAGTACTTAAAGAAATAAAACTAATAATTTTATAAAATTTATGCCAATTTCAACGATTATTGCGTAGGTGTGACCTTTGCGAATCTTGGGTCCATTTTAAACATTATTTTTAATGAAACTTTGTGAGGTGTGGGCGATGTATAATATTAACTGAGTTGTTTAATATATTTTTTGTAAGCATTAAACTAGGTATAAGAAAAACTTGATAGGAAACAATAATGGTGAATATTATTGACATCGAGTTTATGCTTGTTAAATTTGTATTGCCCATAGGTATATTCCATCATGCTTTATTTTATTGCAAAATGTGAACACGTAAATTTATCAGTAAAATAATATATGTATGGTGGTAGGACATTTTGAGAATGCTCGGCTATCTTGCCATCACCTTCAAGTAAAAAGTTTGTAGCCAATCGCCAAACGGTCTATTCTGGCAGCTGTCCTTGACTCATTCTGTTGTAAAACTGTTTATGTATGGTCGACCATATTATCACTTACCATCAGGTCATACTGTGGTCAAAGGCTAACCTATAAAAATATGTGAAATAATAAATTAAAAGATTTAGTTGTAAAAAATTACGTCTTCAACGTCTTCTTCTTATTCCTCTCTTTATCCCACGCTAATTGGGATCGGCTCAACATGTATTTTTCTTCGACTCTGTGCTATTGCTGGTTATCACACTTCTCACACCTTCGCACACATATACTTCTTGAGGCAGTTCATCCATGCCTTCTTTGATTGACTTCTCTCCTACTCTAACTCACTTTACTCATTGCATGGTGGTAGGGAATTGCATGGTGGTAGGGCATTGCATGGTGATAGGGCATTGCATGGTGGTAGGGCATTGCATGGTGCTAGGGCATTGTATGGTGATACCTGGTGCAGTCTGCAAATGCCGCCTAGCAGCCACCCTCTGGTAGAAAATCTGTCGCCAAGTACCTAACGGTGTGTTCCGGGAGCTATCCTTGAGAATCAGTAATTATAGGTTAGTCTGAATAATATCTTCGACCGCATCATCAATAACCATCAGATAACATAGTGCTCATAGGGTAGCCTGTCAACATATTTTTTTTTGTTTTAATATTCAAATGTAATTTATTTTTATGTATCATAAATATTTATTTAAAAGAAAAGCTGTTAGAGTGACTTCTGTTAGTCCTAACAAACATTTTGAGTTTTTTTTTTATGTGTTCGTGGCGACATAAGCACCAGGACCCCCTGATGTTAAAAGTATTTTCTGTTACAAACACATAGTTACCCAATTCATTCATTGTCATTATAGATAAAATGTCTCCAGTTGAACTTTGTAGGTAGGTATGTACTTGGTAAACATTTGATAATATAAAATATCGATATACTGGTAATATGTTTATATGTCGACATTCTTACCCTATTAAAATGTCACCGCCCTACCGAGGTCGGCGCAAGTACACTACATGCGCGCCTAGTTCACTTCCGGTCCTCAAGGTCGAAATAATGTACACCTTACTTGAAATAATACTTATTATCATCTTTCTACCCTTATTCTACTGTTGTGGGGTCACTTGGTACAATATGTTTCTCTAAAAACACAAAGCATGACACAAGAATACACAAAGTTCTAGCTTCGATTTTATGGATTGATATTTCCTGACGCCGAACCTCCTTGCGGATTTTTTTTCCTAGATATTGGAAAATGCATATAGAATATGTATTCCTATTGTGGGCCTATTACACAGTAACATAGTTTGTTTAGTTTGTCAACCAACGCCAACCCTTATTCTTTCTATTACATAATTTATTATTATTTCTATTCATCTAATATACTTCATAATAACAGACCCGATTTAAACAGATATCGAGAAAAGAAAAATAATTTCCTCGATCGTTCGCTCAGAGAGTCTAGACTTCCTGAAGATGCTTCGTGTAGAATCGAAATGTGTCGTTTCTTTCCGGTTGGGCTACGTTACGTTTATGCCAAACCAATTATTAATTTAATGTTTTCTTAAAATATAACTTAGTTATGTTCCATTTTTCTCGATGTCTGTTAAATTCGGGTCTGGTAAAATAAAACACCAACAGTGGTAATTGTATCAAAAACAGTGCCTGAATCTTCATCAGTCCTTCAAGCTATTTCAAGCTAAATAATTACGAAATGAAGACTTTTTTTAACCTGATTCTTTTTGCCGTGGGCACAAGTAAGGTATGTTATATCCAAGCAAAGAAATTACTTAAAAATGCGCGTGAAGTTAACGTCCTGAAACTTAAAAATAAACGCAGCATCGTGGGTGATGCGTTGTAAACAGATTAGCCTACTAACTACGTACCGACAGCAACAACATTTTATAATCACAATATATAATTTCAATTTGAAACATGTCTCTAGGTACATAAACGAGTATTTTTGTTTTGAATGTAATCGGCCTATCCCTGACTGGGTAAATGGAAGTGTTTAAGTGTCTTAAGTGGGAGCATTTTGCAGCCATGTCGCCTACTGCTGAACACAGCCTCTCCCGTTAAGGTCCATTAAGGGGAGTTTGTAGCTCGGCAGACCAATAGTTTTTTTTTTTTTTTTTATGTTATTGTGACGGAACAAGCCCGAGGCCACCTGATGTTAAGTGGACTAACCTCTGCCTATAACAGACGCATTTCGTCAGCGACGAATTGCACTGTGCCCATCACACTGAGACGTCCAGTTGTTAGGTCTCGTTAGCCTGTAATTTTTCTGGCTCTCAAGGACAGCTGCCGGAACACACTGTTAGGTGCTTGGCGACAGATTTTCTACTTGAGGGTGGTCGCTAGCCAGGCGGGCATTCACAAAATGCCCTTCCTCCATGCGGTGAAGCTCAAGCTCTGGGCGAGATTCGAACCATGGACCTGCTGCACGGCAATCCATAGCCAATGCCACTGAGCCATCACTGCTTCAAAAGTTGCGTAAAAAGTTTAGGCTGTATGGCAGCCATTTATTTATCTATAGCCATATATTATCATCAATAGCCTATTGTTATATTAGGGCACATTTCCAGATTCTGGACGACTATCTCAATATATTCTGAACTTTAATACAAACTTACACATACGCATAATTGACGTGACATTTAATGAGGTACTATAGTCCCAATAGGTATATACTCCCGATTATTTAACAAGAATTAAAAATATGTAGGAAGGACAGTTTCCAATTTTACTTGTAATTCATACATTTTCATTAAATAAATGGCTACACTGTATCAATTTAAATAAACATTATATGTTTGCAAATACTTCACATTTGTCTGCATAATAACATACACAACATATAGCTGGCAAGTTATTCGCATGGTTTGTTATTATACTAAACTGGTTGCATTTCATCAATGCCGCTGCAGTGTGTTGAGATTTTAGACAGATGTTCAATGTAGCCACTTTACACTATAGGAATCATTTATATTATTACATTATTTTACGTGCAGTTTTTTGCGCACCGTACTCTACACACACACACACAGCTGACAACAAATTCAAATTACTTTATTTGCTTAAACATGGATAAACTTAAATTACAGATGTTATTATTAACAATGTTTCGTTCGCAATATTCCTGTTTGACGTATGCTGCATTATTTTATAAAAACCTGCACTTATTTAGTTAAGCAACTAATTGAATTGATTAATATTGAAAATGTACGACGACAGAACGGAATTCACGGATCTGATGTTATAATACCAGCCGCGGCTCGTACTGACTCTTGATTCTTCTGTGTACGTATTAAACTTGGCGACGCGAAGGTCCCTTTGTATTGTCATGATATGGAGCAACATGCGGATCGCCTAGATGTTCTGATGATTATTACATATTTCATTTTTTTAAATACGTTGTTGTTTATATTTTTTTTGCACACCGTACACTTAGCAAACACAGCAGATGACAACGGAAGTCACTGGAACGTGTTGTTACACAACCGGCCGCGGCGCGTACTGACTATTACTTCATCTGTGAAACGGCATTGTCTTGGCGCTGCCGACGGTACATGTATATTGTCACGATGTACCACACTACTGGTTTTGTCTTTGAAAGTCGGTTTTACTTTAGGAGAGCTTTTTTATTTTCATGATAGAGCTCAAACGTAGAATTTTTTACACTTACAAATTTTAAATCTTTTGTGTCGGTATTTTTTTAATTACTTACTGGCACTACAATGATCCGGGAGCAGACCTCAAGGTTTGCTCCCGGATCACTGTTAGGTGATTGGCAACAGATTTTCTACTTGAGGGCGGTAGCTAGCCAGGCGAGCTTTCGCAAAATGTTCTTCTCTCGCACGGAACTCCAAGAAGAATTATTTGTCACAGGCTTAAATCGATTCTGAATTGGCGTTTTCTGTATCTATTCATTGCTTATAGCGAGTACAAAGACATTCCGGATTCCTAGACAGTTTAGTTTTTTCGCCACCAAGTGGTCTTAAATTGTCCATTTTGACCCCATTTAATTACAGATAGAAATACTCTAATCATGTAGTGTATAAATATATACCTACATAGTATTACTAGCAGCCCAACCCGGCTTTCACTCAAACACATTCACAAAAGTAGTTATTGTGACATAACTGTAACAGTTAGGCATATAGTATTGCGGACTTTTTTGTAGATATTGATGTCCTCTATAAAAATTGTAGCACATCAAGTGATGTGCTCTATTGTCAACAATTTCCGCAGCGTGCGCGATACAAAGATTTTATTGGTATTTTTTTTCACACGTTGGGTTACGTTATCGAAGTTATGTATGAAGGATCCTTGAGTTTTTTTTAATATTCTACAGCCTATGTTCATCAGAGATAGTGCAGGATTCTAGTAGTGAAAGTTTTTTTTAATCATGATAAGAAAGTGACGATGCGGTTGACGGTGGAGCATGCTTGCCTAGCAAATACCTGTTTACTCTGTACATGTAGACTTCCAGATTATATATATCGGGAAATAGAGACGCTGGTAGGGTTTTCCATAATTCGGCCGTACGCATTATACAACTAGATTTAAAATGTTTCAAATCCGTCCAGTTCTTTTTAAGTTCCTTTTAAAAATACAAATCTTTTCGCTTTATAATATTGGTATAGATATAGACATAGATTTACTCTAACTCTGTGAGCTCTGGACCATGACCCCGCTCATGATAGGCGGATGATACTCCTAGATGTGTTCCGCTAAACATCCGATGCGACTAGGGCACACAGAGGAGGTTACAATTAGCAGTAAACCACTTCCAGCTAATGATAACAAGAAGGTTGTCGTGTATGAGGTTACGCACGACCTTCTTTTTATTCCTAGATCCGCATAACACATTCTAGGACAGATGACGTCGGTTAAGTCATGCGTCGACATCTGTGTGCTTAGAGATTTTTGGAATGTAGGTGAAATTCCATAGTAAATCAACAAAGTAGGTATACTTAGTACCTGTGTAATTTAGAACTTTCAAGAATTACGAAATGTTACGTAATTATAAACAACGAAAATATTCAAATAAATAAACTAGGAATAAACATGTATGTGGTAGATAATAAAGAATGCAGGTATATGACATTTCGAATAACTTAACCTTTATCTTTTTATAATATATATATTCAGGTGTTATTTTGTGGAGATCCATATTTATAAGAAATCATATTTTGCGAAAACATTAATTAATATTTATATGTATATTATTAATTAAACCGGCAAAAACACTCACGTTGGGGATCGAATACGTTCGCAGACGCAGCTGCGCTCTCGCCCTGATGATGAGCATCTGATATGCTCGAAACCCGCGAGACGTATTCGATCGTCAACGTGAGTGTTTTTGCCGGTTTATACTGTACTGTATCAGCCGAATAGTCCACTGGTGAACACAGCCTCTTAACATTGGGTTAGCCACAATCCCCACTCTTGGCAGGCGTCTTGGGGATCGCAGTGTGAGATATCAGTTCCTCAGAAAGTGCTGCTGCCTACCTTCTGGTGTGATACCCTTAGTCGTCTCTTACGACACCCACGGGTAGAGATTCTAGCCCGGCACGCCACGGATTTTGCCGGTTTAATTTATAATATTTAAATATGTGTGAGGCTCACGAGAATTCCATTTTAATAAAATTATTAATATATTAGAAAAACACCTAAATATAAGAATGTAATCTAATGACAATTCCGCCCAATTATCCTATTAAACCGACGTGACTTTATTATCGCCACGTAGCCAAACCAGAAGAATTTCAAATAAGTCAAGACCGCCTGAGGAAGCTTCGTTTAGAATCGAAACGCGTCAAAATTAAAAAAAAAAGTTGTTATTATTACTTATTTTTTTCTTGCTTTTTAATATTTATTATCCACAATATTACATTTATTTATACTAATTCGACCTGTAATGGAGTAAATATAGGGTTCTCAAAATATCAAAACAAATGATACTATATGATTACTATATACTATATTTTATATTTTTATCTAAACTAATATAATAAAGAGGAAAGATTTGATTGTTTGTTTGTTTGCATTGAATAGGCTCTGAAACTACTGAACCGATTAGAATGAAATTTGGTATAGAAATAGTTTGAGACACGGGGAAGGCAATAGGATAGTTTTAATCCAACTGCGCAAAATGAGGTTAATGGTTTTGTGCGATAACCGATATACCCGCGGGCATATCGGTTACCGCGGCAGGAAAGCTAGTACTGTATACAATGACAATGTTAGTTTTTTTTTTTATGCCTGATAGCTTAGCCTTTGACCACTATCTCACCTGATGGTAAGTGATGATGTGGTCGAAGATATTGTTCAGGCTAACCTAGAAGTACTGTACTGTAGTGCATCGGTTCATGTCTTTGTACTGAAAAAAACTGCTGTATACCTACTTACCTACTCTAGTCTCTACCTACTTCTTTAAAACGCATTGACTGGACAAGAGACTCTCAGACTCAGGGTTTGAAAAACCGCAGCATTGACTACAACCAATTATTATAGATTAGTCGAGGCATTTTATATAGTTTTTTTTTTCAATTTTATGTCTGTGTCTGGCTATGTTTTTTAGTAATTTTGCCTTTATTTACTTTAAAACCGGTAGATAAAACATTAATATGATAATTAAGCACCGAGATAGCCCGATGCAATAATAGTAGGTTGTTATGCAAAAGTGGACAGGGATCAATTCTCATACGAGAAATTTAGACCTCTAATGGGTATTCGAGATAGTCCAAGTAGGTATTGATAACTTCCACGCATGTTAAGCACTCTACTTTTCTTTTGAATATAAGAAAAGTAGAAAATAGTACATATTCTAATAATAATAACCTTTCTAAAATTAATGCAGCTATAGTCTGAGTAGGGATTGAAGACTTTCACCAGTGTTAAGTACCTAATTATTATTTTGAACATAAGGAAGTTAAAAATAGTAGATTTTCTAAATAAAATATTGATGGTATTAACCGTTTTTAAAATAAATGCAGCTCTATAGTCCGAGTAGGAATGATGACTTCCACTCAATAAACACTCTACTTTTCATTTCGAATACAGGGAAAGTAAAAAAAAAAGTTGTTTTTTTATATTATTTATTACTTGTCTAAATAGCTCGTATGGGAATTGATTCCTTTCGACCTTTGTATATAACAATCTACCATGGTCCCGCTACTCCTCATATGTAATGTAAAACCAGAGGCATCAAAATATGACTAAATTATAATGCGACCGAAGCGCGACAGGACAGCAGGTTGTATTAAATAAATAAGTATTGTATAGAAATAGCTCAATAATTTTCAATTTAAGGGAAAAACAATATTATTCATGGAATAAACAGACAGTGTATCATGAATGACTGTAGACTGAAACTTGACTAAACTTCATGACGTAATCAGTTTTAGTCATCCATTCACTGAAACAGATCTTATTTTTAACAGCGGCCTAATTCTGAAGTGAATTCTCGTTAGTCATCTACTTTGGAATGTTTATTGGAGTTTTCCTAAAATACAAATTCCATTTTAAAAAATTTAACGTAGAATTATAACTTGATCTTTTACTGTCTAAACTTTAATGTTACTTGCTGAAAACTTAACTTACAAAGTCACCTGTGTGTCCACGATCAAAGGCGTTGATAGGAATGTTGAACTTAGTCAATATATTTTTATAGTCATAATTATTTGTGTTCAAATATGCCAAAATGTAATCGTATGTTCACTGTATTTACATTAGTGTATTATCACAGTCCCCCGTGGGGTGCCGGGTTAGAATTGCACCTTCCCATATCATACCGTGGCGTGGGTGTCGTAAGAGGCGAAAAAGGGGAAAAACCTGGAAGGTGAGCAGCAGCACCTTCTAAAAAATAGCCTACTTACACTGCGATCCCCAAGCCGCCTGCCAAGCGTGATTATGACAATTCCCCTTAACAGGGGAGGCTGTGTTCAGCAATGGACGAGTCTGCTGATACAGTATTATCACATTAACCTTACATTTACAATTTTATTTCGCACTACCAAATATCGTTTAACTAAACTTACACCAGAATTTTAACGTTGGAGCGGGCTGCTCGTACTGAATCAATTCTGTGTGCGATAGAGAAAGCGTTATATGAGCATTATTGTTTCCTGTAGGCGATAGTACGGCTTGAGCTTCACCGCATGGTAGAAGGGTATTTTGAATGTCCGCCTGGCTAGCGACCACCCTCAAGTAGAAAATGCAGTCCTTGAGAGCCAGTGAAATTACAGGCAAAATGAGACTGAACAAATATGTCTCAAGGTGATGGGCGCAGTGCAGTTTGTCACTTGTGATGCAAAAATGTATCTGTTATAGGCAGAGGATACCGCTTAACACCAGGTGGGCCTCCTGCTTGTTCCGTCACAATAACATAAAAAAAAATACAGATAGATGGGCTATAGCTAATATTGTGCGTATAGAGCGCAGCAACACTCCATTAATATTAATTCATTAACTCTTTCATACTTTACACCTTAATATTATGCTGGCTCTTCATTTCGCGCAAAAAGTTTAACAAAGCTATGTCAAAGACCAAAAGCTGATGTCGATGACACTATTTGTAAGATGATAAATACAGAATTTGAATAATTTCTATCAGCCATAGATCTATCCGCTGTTCGTTATGATATTAATGCTCTAGACATGACTAAGTCCAATTAAATACAATTTTACTTGTATGAGTCACGGTTAAGTTAAATAAGTACAGTACTATGTAAGTTCAACAACCACTTAACAGGCAATTAAAGTTAAACGGTGTACTAGCTGTTTTAACGGACGATTAAAGACAGATGGCCCTTTTTATTTATTTATTTCTATGCTATGACACAACCACTTGGTATAGTTACTATGCAGCAGTGAAATTGATGTTTTTTTTTCTAAGTAACATTATTGTTTCCAATTTTGACCACAACATAAAATAACCACATAAGTGACTGCTTTTGACTTCTGATACATATATATGTTATGGTATACTTTTTTCACTCCTTTAGCGCAGTATGGTATACTTTTCTCACTCCTTTCGCAAACAATAAAATATGTTTAGATAACTAAACACACATAAGTACAAAAACTAAGTTCTTACAAAGTATTATACAACAACTGATATGAAAAAAAAAACAATGAGTTTCCTCAATTCTTCTTGCAAGATAACTATGAAAAATATATATGAAAAAACGCAAGATATATATATATTCCCGGAGAGGTAGGCGGATAGATATATTTAAAGTTACTGTCTACGTAGCGCTTTACATACAAAGTTCCGTCATATTTTAAATACCATAGTGTTCAAACTCGGTAAAATTTTGCTTTCATATCCTTGAGAGTAAAATCTTTGCTTCTGATTTGCCTTTTTTCGTTTTATTTTTTATTTTATCTGTAAATGTGAAAATTAGAATTGATAATGCCAACATAGATGGTCAGTAGAGTCATATGCATGCATAATTTTACCGAATTTTGACATTTAGTATATATTTTTTTTGCAATGACGCATATGCTCCGAGGATTATACAACAAAATTACAAAGAGAGGAAAAATTATAGTCATGTGCGGGTCGTTATCGTTATTAGTAAGTTTTTTTATTTAAAATCTGACGAAACTAGTTACGTTTGTATGAACAACCCTATGAAGACATTTCCCCTGTAGACACGTTTCGTCAGTAAAATTGATACCTATCGGTTAAACCAGCCAGTATATATCTATATGGGAAATTACTGGAACACCCCTCGTAATGCTTTAGTAAAAATGTATGAACCTTAGTCATTACGTAGCTATTCTATCTTTACAATAGAAATCACTTTAGTAAAGTAAGAATATCTACTCGTGCAAGCGGTACTGAATGCACCAAACGCAATCATTTGCCAAAACCAAGTTTCACAACTAACCGTCAGTCATTAGAGTTTAATCGTCCGTTAAATCACTGGTGAACTTGGTTGAACTTAACCCAGGTCGACGACCGCAATGTTTGCGAATCCACCTGTCATGTCTCCCTTATCTAACCGCCGCTTATCTGTGAAATATCTAAGTGTGTTATGGTTTAACCGACTTTTGGATAACAGGACTTCGTAGTTGATTTGAATAGGTAAGTAAACAATGAATGATTATTAGAAACTGTACACCGTGTTCTGAGTCAAAAACTCTATCTGTATTTTCTGATTTATTTATCAGATCTAAACAAGTTGACCTTATAATTTTAATATTGTTAGGTTTGCAATAATGCCTGCTATGCGGATTACATTAAAATAATAATTAAATGTAATAATAAATAAATAAATTTAAATAATAACCTGTTTGTAGTACAACACAAGTGGTACTATAGATGTCGCTCCATCCCAATACGATGGTTAAAGAACGATAGGAAAGATTTGATTATGATTATGACGTCATGTTAGCTTAATTGGTTAGAGCATACCCCGGCTCAAGGGGTGGATGGACGCGGGTTCGAATCCCGCACTGACTTTAATTTTACCTATCGTATATTTGTGATTTTGTAAAGTTGGCCTTATTTTTGTTTTATTATTTAGCTGACTAATGCTTTTTTTACTCTTATTTCTGTTAAGAATGATTTTAAAAATAAAAACCTTGAGTATCGTTTTTCGTATTTTTATCACGCCGAATTGAATAAACCGATCAGTTAATTCGTAACGAAGATACAGACAAAGATGTTTTCATAACATATGACCCCTGGGGAACACCGCACGACATAGCAGTCCTTCGAATACTGCCATCCTTCACAGGGTATTGTTGAGACCATTCCTTCTCCAACTTTTCCTTTATCTGTCAATGCAACGTCAAACTAAAAACAAAATGTTATTGTGATGGTTATGTGCTCGAGTAGGCACTTTGTTTGAGCCGCATTCAAAGTATATACCGTTCAGAGACGAATTGTGAGTTAAAAAGGATGTTTTAAAGTATGTACTCGTAGCTGCCATGTAACCTTTCGACGAACTTCTCTTGATAGGCTATTCGTCGGACAATGTAAGTAAATAGGTAAGCTCATCATAAAAATGGAATCTTTTTTACTAGATTTTCTTTTAAATCAGAAACTGCGATTGAATATATTTATCACGAGACATTATGAGAAACAATAGGTTTCTATTGACATGTATTGCATTCATGCATTATTGAAGCTTATTCAATTCATCATCTCATGTTTTTTCCGCAGATCTTCATTCTATTGTTGTATAATTCAACAGTATTGTATCATGTTTACAAATGTTCAATGTACTTACATAAAACACATCGCATGGGTGAATACACACAATCGATAGCGTATAAAATGTGTTTTTTATTAAGGTATATAATTAAAAATGAAATGATTAAAAGACTGCCTTAATGGTCCAGAGTAACGTACTAACACTGAGATCCTAGGTTCGATTCTGAGAATGTTTTTGGTGATTTCCAATAACATGTCCTGGAATCGAACCTTCTGCAAAACGTTTATTTATTTATTTTATTTATTATTAAAAAAATACATCTATCCTTACAGGTTATTTCCTAATACAATAGAGTATTACTATTAGTTATTACTATCCACCAGGTGTTTTCTTTAATATCCGATTGACTATCTTATGATCAACATCTCATAATGTGATGATGGGGTTGAAGGTTGTAAACAGGCCAGAATGGGTATTGGCTCTCAAGGAAAGCTGCTGAACACAAGGTTAGGTGCTTAGCGACTGGTTTTCTACTTGACGGTTTTTTAATGTTATTGTGACGGATCAAGCCCGAGGCACACCTGTTGTTAAGTGGACAAACCTCTGCCTATAACCGATGCATTTCGTCAACGACGAATAGCTCTGTGCCCGTCACACGTACAGTTGTTAGGTCTCATGTGCCTGTAATTTTACTGGCTCTCAAGGACTGCTGCCGGAACACACTGTTAGGTGCTTGGCGACAGATTTTCTACTTGAGGGTGGTAGCTAGCCAGGCGGGAATTCGCAAAATGCCCTTCCACCATGCGTTGAAGCTCAAGCCCGCGGCGGGATTCGAACCATGGACCCGCTGCACGGTAGTCCATAGCCAATGCCACTGAGTTATCACTGCTTTAAATCGGGTGGTACGAGAAACTGGGCAGGTGGTTACCATCGTGCAAACTGCTGTCAACAGCGAATCAGTACCCATTTTAGACAGCAAACTAACATACTCGATACGTCATCACTTACCGATGGTGAGAAATTGATCAGAACCAGCATGTAATCAAATGTCGCGTTACCTGATACACCTATCCCTACCAAGGTATCCCTACTGGTAGGGATAAGTGGAAAAAAAGCTCAGATCTGCCGGTTGTGATAGGTGAAAACTCTGAGTACACATTCCGGTCTATAAAAATAAATGAAATAAAATACAGATAATTAATTTATTACATGTTATTTATTATATTTATTATTTTCCCAAACTTAACAGAAAATACATAATTTTGTTTTAATTACTCGGATGACATTGGTGTATTCACAGTTACTTTGACTTAAAAAACCAAACTACTAAACCGATTGTGATGAAATATCTATGGGACCAATCTAGAAAAAAAAACTTTCAAATAAAAACAAATCATATTCGGTTCATATATTATGATGGAGTTCTGAGGAAACAAAAAAAAAATAATTAAGTACCTTATCTCCGATTTTTTGAAGTCGGAATAAAATAGTGGTTGCTAGTGAAAACACATAATCAATCGAAATTCTGTTTTATGAGACTATTTAAATGTTGATTATCTTACTATTTAATTAAACAAACTTTTGAATATGCATACGCGTTTCAGAGATATATCAGGAAATGTGTAGAAAACGAGCTTTTTGTTGAGATAACTTTATTAAATCGACCTTTTCTTTTGTAGGATAGGATACCTACATATTAAGAAATAGAAAGAAAGAGAAAACTACACTATTATCCACCCCCCCTTAATATTATATATACATTATACGTAAATATATTACGTATTCTGTATTTAAATATTAAATATTTTTGAAGCGCTCGCTGCGAAGTTTACTTAGCTGTTCTCAACCGATCAGCAAAGTTAAGCAACGTCGCGCGCGGTCAGGAGTTGGATGGGTGACCGCTAGTGACATTACTACTGAGCGTTTCCGTGCTTCGGAGGGCACGTTAAGCCGTCGGTCCCGGTTGTCGTCTTAGGATGGCAGTCGTTATAGCATGGTGGTAGGGCATTTTGCGAATGCCCGCCTGGCTAGCTACCACCCTCAAGTAGAAAGTCTGTCGCCAAGCACCTAACGGTGTGTTCCGGCAGCTGTCCTTGAGAGCCAGTACTTCTAGGTTAGCCTGAACAACATCTTCGACCACATCATCACTTACCATCAGGTGAGATAGTGGTCAAAGGCTAACCTACAAGGCATACAAAAAAAAAAAACTTTAAACCTTTGCTGAACAAGAACATTAAGTTTGGTAGTAATTTTTTAATGGCTTGCAATACAACGTGGCAATGCTGCGAGCATGCTGAGCAAGCTACCAACTGGTAGTGAGCTGGAGCATTTGGACTACCTCTAGGCCTGCCGTGGCTTTTGGGCTACCTAAATACTTTCAATGTAGTAGCTGTAGTGTTGTATATAGTTTGTAGTGTTTTGTAAATACGGCCGGTAAAAAAGTTTGGTTTCATCACACTAATATTTTATATGCGAAAGTTTGTGAATTGGTTGGATGTGTGTTTGTTGCTCCTTCACGCTGAAACGGCTGAACTGATTTAGGTAGATTTTGGAATAAAGGTAGTTTAGGTTCACTTTTAATCATTGTCTACGTGGGGAAACTGTGGGGCGCAGCTAGTGGAAAAATAATTAGATACAAGCGGTATTTGAACCCGCACTCTAGGTCTCCGGCCCTGTCTGGTTTGTGTCACACAGAATTTTATGTACAATGGCTGTATTACCCCAGCTGGGAATGGAACCCGCGAAAGCAGCGATTAGTGAAGCGGGTCGCTCGTTACTAGGGTTGTCGGAGCGTGATGGCATTACGCTAATCGACCATGGCTGGTTCATTACAAGGAACAGCTATTTTTAACTTAATGGATTTGATGATCGTCATCTCCTTACCCTTATCCTACTCATGTGGGGTCGGCAGTGATTCTTCTGTAGCAACACAAAGGAAATATATTATAAACGTATCGCTACAATCTAAAAACATAGGAAGATACACGCAGACATGATTGTAAAATATGTTGCCTTTATAAATATAAAATACAATATAAAGTTTTTGGTCTAGGAGTCTATGGGGTAAACATTATCGCCAAGCACAGTTCGACACTTTGGAAAGACATAGGAAGTTTTTGTCAGAATTCAATCATTCTGAGTTTTTAACTCAGGACTTTTAGTCTCAGGTTAGTTAGGTAAGTACCGTTTGTATGTAGATCATCTCGTTGAATCAACATCATTGTTTTTTATGTGGTCGTGTATCATGTATCTATGATATTTTATTTAAATAATATTAGGACTATAGTGACAACCCTATTTCTATGGCCATCCAACCTTGTCGGGTAAACGACCTACTTCAATGAGAAACTGTGCGTTATGGCTCTGTTAGATAATGCCATGTGATATAATATATGTACATTAATACTGCAGCTCACCATGCATAGTTATACTCTTAAGTATAACAAAAGCAGTCGAATTCTGAACATTGACGGACGAAATTAGAAAGACACGGAATTCAATCGAAAGAAATAGAAATCTGTTTAGCTTCCATTTCTTTCGATCGAATTCCGTCTCTTATTGCGATGCATTTATACTATATTTCCTTTGTGTTGCTACAGGAGAATTACTGCCGACCCCACATGAGTAGCATAAGGGTAAGGAGATGACGATCATCAAGTCTTTAGCAGCCTGACAATTTTAACGGCATCGACTCAGTTTGACTCTAAACTGAACATGTAATTAAGCAGAGTTGATCCGCGCTCTGCGATTTCTGTATAAACAGTTTTTTATTTTTGGTATCTTTATTACATGAGACATTAGCCGGGATGTAAGGAATATGCTAATGCAGGAACTATGAAATGATGACAGGTCTCTGAGACAAACGTCAGGAACGAATTTACATGAAACGTACTGTCTATTACAGAAAAATCTTTGTAGTGGCGGCGATGCGTGTTCAGCGCCAAGAGGCTGCGTGCATTTTGCGACCGCCTCAGGCAGAGTGTCTTCAGCACTCTTCTCCCTAGGGTACTGATGACCACGTAAGCCCTCATCGGAGATTCAAATGCTAGCTAACGCCATACTGCATCTTGTCCAATAATGAAACGGCAGAAGGTGACTCGATCACCAACCAGGACGTATTATGCTCTAAAAATATGTTCAATAACTTCTATTAAATCATTAAGCTTTGTATAAGTAAATGATTTTATCCTTGATTTGATTACACTATATTGCAAAACTTGCAAAACTAAACAGATTTAGTACCAATTGGACGTAATTATTGACAAAGTGATCGTTTGATCCTGTCAGTCACAGCTGTCAGCTTAAGTTTGATAGATTTATAAGTCTAGACTGAAGTTTTATAATTTATTTCGTCACGCAAACATATAATGTAATTGGATGTTGCGAGTAGAGTTTATGTTGGTGTACATCTGAATTGGATAAATTTTGGTGTGCAAATAAAATATGTACCTAATATTATCAGGTTGATATTATTTTTAAAAGTTAATTTGGTGTACTCTTTTGTTGTACCTAGAGGGCTAATTAATCTAGATTAGCCTGAACAACATCTTTAATCGCATCATCACTACATTCTAGTGAGAGTAGAGATCTAGAGATACAGTAGAGTTAGTCTATCTGTCACAAGTTCTGTGAACAAATTCGATTTTGAGTAAAAATACTAGAAAATTAATTAAAAAATCAATGTAATAATTTTCCAGTTAAGAAGAAGCCCATTTGTTTCAGTATTATGTTAAAATTTTTCATATCTTACCTGATGGGAGTGATGATGCGGTCAAAGATGTTGTTCAGGGTAATATACTAGATTTACGGCTATAGGCGGATTTTCTACTTAAAAGGGTGGTAGCCAGCCAGGCGGGCATTCGTTAAATTCTGTAGGTACCATCATGCAAAACTTGGACAACAATTAATAATTTAAAAACAGCACTAATATTATAAAATTGACCTTTTACCATTACTTATCTTATTGGTTAGTGATGTAGTGGTCGATGATACTGAAGCCCAGAATAGGAACTGTTTTCAGGGAGAGCTGCCAGAACCCACCGCTAATAGGCTTGTTGACAATTTTTTTAATAGAAGCTGATAGCTAGATAAGTTTCCATACGATAATGTCTGACCGACCTAACTATATGGTGAAGTTCTGTGTCGCTTAAACTGACACAGACGGCATATTATGTAGCATATAGAAATATATTTTAGTCACCATGAAATTTAAAGTGTATTTTCAAATACAGCGATAAATTAAAAAAAATACAATAACGCCATTCTTGTACTAGATTTGTGATATTAACATTTCTTCTCTTTTATTACAGAGCCAGTAATGTCCTTCTAAGTCACACCGCAACCATTCGAGATGGCTGCAGCCGGCGCAGTGCTCCTGGAGGCCAGGCCGTTCAGGCCTTTCAAGTCTTCAGAGGAGTACCTCTATGCTATGAAAGAGGATCTAGCTGAATGGCTCACTGTGCTGTACCCTGAACTTAGAATCAATGCTGATAACTTCCTGGACAGGCTGGATACGGGCGTCGCTTTGTGCAGGGTGAGTTTTTTTAATGTTTTCATGTGTCACACTAGATTTGCGAGTACCTACTCACTTATATATAAAAAAATGCTATATAGTGGTTCCTACAACACAACGAGTATATATATGGTAATGTTTATGTACTGTAAAATTTGTGCCTAGTATTAATGTTAGTACTAAACTTGTAAATTTGTTAAATTGAGATAAATAAATTTATTATTATTAACAAAAACTATGAGCAGGCCTCGCTGTGGGGTTTTAATACCAAAAAAACTTGATATAAAAAAAAGACAGCTGCTTAAAAATTACAGTATAAACCTTTTTCTTTTTTTAGAATTACTTAACATTCCCGACTAATTGAAATTTTCATATCGGCCCCGTAAAAAAATGTTCTAAGGATCGTAATAATAAATGCATTTTAACGTTTGACATCGACCTTAGGTAGATGCTATTTTTGACAGATGGTCCATAGATGTTACACATTAAACGTCAAAACTGCATCTTAAGGTTGAACTGGCCGGTCACTTCTCCATACAAACGTCGTAGGGTGATCACTCCCTTATTAGAGATTTTAGGTCCACACTTAAGCGTAATACCGATTGATATCGTCATTATCTAGGCTTGTATGATGCCAACATTTTAAAAAGATAATTAATTTGTAAGTTATGAGCCTCGAAAACTTTATATGAGAATGTTTCGAGGCTCATAATTCTCAAGTTAATTATTTTATTAATATTTCGGCATCATACAAGCCTAGATAATGACGAGTTCAATCGATATTACGCTTATTTCTATACCTAAAATCTCAAATAAGGGAGTGATCACCCTACGGCGTTTGTATGGAGAACTGACCGGCCAGTTCAACCTTAAGGTCGAATCAACTTTGAAATAAGTATATTAATACCAGTCTAAAGGGGGAAAATTTGACCGCCCTATTTTAATATGAAAAGAAAAATTAAATCATTATCAATCTTCTGCATTAGCTTTACACTAAATCATGGCTAATGATGCACCCCACATTCTTAGGTAGATACAAATAAAATATATCGGTTATTTTAATATGTTTTGGAATAGGATTCTATTTCTTGTTCAATATTTCATAAGTCTACATAAAATATGTTAATTTCTGGATTGGAATGCATTCCTCTTACAAATTAGCCTTCCGGGACATACGGTTGATACGGTGTACATACGAGTAGACATTAGTTGGGCGCCGTTTTGCTTTCAGCGTACGGAACACTAAAATGACAAATTTAGATAAACACCTTCTTGTTATTGTAATAATAAATTAAAATGTTTTACACATACTGACTTAAAGCTGCTAAGAAAAGATAATTATATCATATCACTAAACGTTTCTGTTTTGCAAAAAAGCATTAAATACAAAATATGTCGCACTTTTTCGCAAAAACCTTCTTTATCGCCAATTATGTAAGTAAATTCTCACGGAATCGAGATTAAAGATATCGCTCTTTAGTATGGAATCGATAAATATAACATTTAATTAGGGTTCACATTTTGTCATAATAAAAACATACAGGTAATGGCTTTATTTAATCGAAATAAAGGTCTTTATTTGAGTTGTTGCGCTAAAACGTGTTTATTAGTATAAGTGAAGTTGTTCGAACATTAACGGCAAAGTTATAGGTTTTATCTCGAGTATTTTATCGACGATGATAATAATTTATTGGCCTCTTTTTCTATTAGATTAGATAATTTCAAGTTTCGATGACCGTAATAACATAATTTCAGCTATTTTATCTGTATTTGTCTTCTCTGAAGTGAGCGACATGTATTTTTATCGAAAATAGGAGAAATTATTATCACAGCACAATCTCTTCCTAATACTGTGGCATTATTAACAGTAATATGTTATATATGTAATATGCTAAATGTAAGTTAAATGGTCGTTGAATTATAAATTTTAGTTATTTAAGATCGTTATATCGTGTTATATGTTAGTTATTCATATTATCTTCACTACTTTCTTACTGATAAAGGCAAAATTAATTTTCTTTGTTTGTCTTGTTGAAATATTGCATTGATATGCAGCACATAATATGATTTCCATCATATTCCAAAGCGTCCATTACTTCTTTAACCTGTTCTATATCGGTTTTAACAAAACGCGGGAAATTATTTTGTTATTCATATTCAGTCCTGGCTCAGTGGCATTGGCTATGGACTGCCACGTAACAGATCCATGTTTAGAATCCCACCAAGGGCTTGAGCTTCACCGCATGGTGGAAGGGCATTTTGCGAATGCGCGCCTGGCTAGCGACCACCCTCAAGTAGAAAATCTGTCGCCAAGCACCTAACGGTGTATTCCGGCAGCTGTCCTTGAGGGCCAGTAACTCTAGATTAAGCCTTCGAGCACATCATCAGATTGTGGTCAAAAGCATAGCATCAGCAATAAAAAAAATGTAAAATAAAACAATGAAAATAAAAATTAACTAAAAAAATCATACCAAACCTACCAATTTCTATCTAAATAATGATTCGAAATCTAAGACAAAAAAATATTACATATAAATTTACGCAACGAAAGTATGACCAAAGTGTACGTTCATAAGTACTTAATTACTAGTTTTGTAATTTTAATTAATTACAATAATTGCGCACGCATAGAACCCGTGATTAGCCACTGTATGTCACGCGCTTGTCAACCCTACTTGTCAGAATGGATTGTCAAATTTCAGCTGTCAGTTGTCATGTGAATCTGGGCTAATCTCACTATGAAATATTATGAATATTTCGTTTTAATTACCAATCATAGCGCGATTTAGTTATCGATAAAATACAACTTTTTCATTGCTTCAGGCAAATTATGACTAAGGCTATAAGACCACCTGTGATTTCATGCGAGTCTAGTTTGGTTGTATGGCCTCTTTTGGCAAAGAGATAGATATAATAGATGCACAGTTTCCGAGGAAGTTTAGTAAAAATCGTTAAAGTGGTGAAGGAGTCGAGAAGTAACATCTAGACCGAAACTTTCTTATTTTACATTTCTGATATTAGGTGGGCTATCCATCTATGTATACCCACCCAAGGTGACAGAAGCAGCTGGGAAGTTAGTCTGCCAATACCTTGCATCTGCAGCTCCTTTGCGTGACACTTACTTTCGCCTACCACCCGTAAAATAATAAATTATTCCTTGTGCAATACAAGTAAAACATTATATTGAACAAGGATACATTATTTTAAACAATGCCCGAAATTAAAGTCTATTTGTCTATGCTCTACTTTTTGCAAGAATCAACTTGTATGACGATAAATGTAAAAACATCTGAATTGCGATAATAAGTGGACACTTTTCCAAGAAGCATAAGGATATACATTGTAAAATTATTTTAAAATACAATACGGATATGTGAACACGTTAATGAAGGGGTAGTACAAGTATTTAGGGGATGAAAAATCACATTGTAAGTTACTGAAAATTGCAGTTCATCAACCATGTAATATTGCTTCCGCAATAAATTTAGTTAGAGAGTCTATTTTCAGGGCACCAGAAATATAAACTATTGTAGTTCTGTGGTAATACCCATCCAATACGATAATTACATATAACAAAGTAATACCATATTATAGTATACTCTCTCTCTAATGACAGCAAGATTTTCGAAAATCCGGTAAATAAAACCGCCTAAGAAATAACTTCTTCGGCGGTATTTATTGGTCTTTGAGGGAAAAGACTTTGTCTCACCTCGTTATTTCTAACATACACTACTGCAATGCTGTTGCATGGTAACAAGGCACTTATGCATGATAGGGTATTTTGCAAAGGCATGATGGTTAGCTACCAACTTCAAGTGGAAAATTGGGTAGTCCGTTAGCTGTTCTTTACAGCCAATAATTACCCTGAACTTAGTTTCAGACTCTGGCCAACTCCTTATTTTCTTTGGGGGAAAATTTCGATAACTTGTCCAACCCAGGAAGGCGGTATTTTTACTCACACGCTGTATTTTTTATTAAAATCTTACATCCATTTCAAGTTAGCTCCATGTCTCGTATTAACAAAAGAATTTGAAATCTTTTCAGAATAACATTTAACAAGCAGACTGATTAGTCATGACTCGGTGACCAGTGTTGTGACTGAGTTGGAATTTTTCAGTGTTTACCTCATTTGTTACAATATATGATTATAATTTAATATGAAACAATTATAGGTTAATTTCGTGACGTTTATGAAAACACGAGTAGGTCGATCAAGGTTTACATTTGTGTTAGTTAATATATAATTTATAGAAAGATGATTTTATTTGCCTTGGTCTATTTTCAGCTATATTTACAAGTATTTTGTAAATCTTCAGCTAAAGTTTCCGTGTGTTTTACTAAATTGCTTGATATTGGTTTGTGATTATGATATCGTATTCATGCTAAATGGAGAATCTTTTATGAGGACTGAATTGTATAATTTTAATACTATTGCCATTTAAAAAAGTAAAAAGGAATTGCGTGCCTGACAAACATAAAACTAAAATAATTGTAAAATGGGGCAACTATGACTTAAGTCAACATTTTGGCAAAACATTTTAACTGACTGATATACAATGCTGATCTTAAATATTATGGTATATTACAAATCCAAAGTATCTGTCCTTGAAAATAATATGTACAGTTATTAGTAATAATTGATTACCTACTTCCTTATGTTGTACGTGTGTATATATAGATTTTGAAATGGTAACGTCTATTACAATACTCAATAAAGTCCAGAAATTTAGAACATAGCTGGAATTTAAATCAATTAAATTTAACACAACAAATTTAAGAATACTTTTCTTTAAACTTTCGTGAACTAAGCTCATGTTTCTAAATTCTAAACGGGTCTTTTCACGCACGAATAAACATCAAAATAATTATATTTTGACTAACCTCGACGTTTCGATCAAGTTGCATTGACCGTGGTCACGAGTAGGTCTACTCGTGACCACGGTCAATGCAACTTGATCGAAACTCGATATAGAAAAAGTAGTTTAGATTCTGTAAGAACAATAATATAAAAGCAGTAATCAATAGTCTTAAGAGAAAAAAGAGAAAGAGTAAGTCTACCCGTGACCACGGTCAATGCAACTTGATCGAAACGTCGAGGTTAGTCAAAATATAATTATTTTGATGTTTATTCGTGCGTGAAAAGACCCGTTTAGAATTTAGAAAAATTTAAGAATGTTAGTAGGTAATAAAGACTATTGATTACTGCTTTATATTATTGTTCTTACAGAATCTAAACTACTTTTTCTATATCTGTGTTTAAACAACCTAAAGGCAATTCTAAAATTGTATAAATAATTACTAAGTGTTACCCGCTAAAAAGTGAGCTAGCACATCACAATATCTTCGCATCTGTTACAAAACACCTAAGTGTCCGAAGGTCGATTTACCAAACACAAGTATCCACAGTTCCCTAACGAGGACTTACAACATTTTCAAGGTCTATGTGTGACGGCTGCCTCACATCTTTCAATAGTTTTGTGTCTATATGTTATGACAAATTACAAAGAATATTGTGCTTATGTGTCATGCATGTGAACTGTTTTGGCGCCATTTTGTCTGAATATTTAGACGATAAGTGGTTTTCATAAAGCATGTGTTTATTAGAGATTTTGATTCTTTTGCAATGTAACTTACAAAGATAAGTAGTAACTTGATCATGTCTCTTCTAAAAAATATTCACACAAGTATATATTTGTTTTCTCGTTATTATTGTTATTATGTATAATAATTTACTTGTGGGATTCGGGAGGTGACAAGAGTAAAAATACCAAAAGTTGGGCAGCAGCGCCTTCTGAAAAACTGCCATCTTATACTGTGATCCTAAGACGCCTGCCAAGCGTGGGGATTATGGCAAATCCCTACACTGGGGGTTACCATCGATTTACGAGAGGTTTCAGTTGATGTAATGATTAATAATTTATGTTGTATATTTATGTCGACTGTGTGATGTAAGCTACAAAACAATAGAACAGAGTGGAAGAAGTAAAATTTTTCCATCGACCATATTTAGCATAAGATAATGGCAGGAGATAGAAGAAAAAAGGTTTTATATAATAGAGTTTTTAACGAAAATATGTTATAATCATTACCTACATCTCAACGGTTGAGTCTTTGCCAGCCTTTAGAAGCACTAACAGTTTGCATTGTGTCCAGGATGTTGACAGCATCATATCGCCGAATTTAATTTAAAAGCATTGGCGTATATTGCGATATCTTATCTTTTGTACCGAAAGCAAAAACAGTCTAAATCCTCTATCACCGTTAGTTCCTGAATCACTCCTTTCAGTTTCAGAGAAATGTGACTAATAGACAGACTGACTTTACTATTATTTTTATCTACACCCGGGGAATACACACCCTTTTGTTTTACAAGTAGAATAGTTTCACTTCCGTTCACAAGAAATGTAGTCATGGTTTTGAGTGGAAACAGGTGTTTATGATAATAAGACATACAACTGTACTTTATATCTTTTTTTACTAAAATAGGCATTTATGTTTCTCCAAAGCGGTAAAATGTCGCGTCTGGGTTCAACATTATCGATAACTATATTTTATTGCGAATACCCGCCTGCACCCTTAAAGTCCGGCTGCTGTCCTTGAGAGCCAGAAAGTAATTCAAGGTTAGCCTGATGACATCTTCGACCACATCATCACTTACCATCAGGTGAGATGATGGTGAAAGGCTTACTGGCTTACTATCAGCAATAAAAAAAAACATTCATAGATACATAACATCACGCCTCTTTCCCGTAGGGGTAGGCAGAGACCACAGATTTCCACTTGCTACGATCCTTGCATATATCTTTCGCTTCATCTACACTCATCAATCCTTTCATACATAAACGTCGGCTTAGGGTACTCCTGACGTGGCCTTTTTTTCAGAATGTCTTCAATCTGATTTCGGAACGTTCGCCTAGGTCTTCCACTTCCAACACTTCCGTTCACTTGTTTTAGTCACGAGTTAGTCTCATTTCATTCATTCTACATGTCCAAACCATCTCCTCACCCTGTCACTCCGTTTGACTCCAATCATGCTTCTCAATGCTCTCATCTCCACTGCATTTATCCTACTTTTATGCTGTTTCTGCCATACCCAACTTTCACTACCATACCTTAGTGTCGGGTCGAGATCAACACTCCTCCATGAACATATAGACGAGCCTTCTTGGACACCTTCTGACTGTTCATAAACGCGTGCAATGCTCCGTTCACCATGTTTCCAGCATTCACTCTCCTTTGTATATCACTTTCACACTCTCCATCTTTTGTAAACATAAATCGTTAAAACTCTGTTAAATCAATAGTTATGTTTGAAAAAGACATTATACGTGCTTTTTTTTTACCGGCGGTATGCCTTTATTAACAAAATACTGCGAACTATATACAACACTACAGCTAATACAATAAAAGCATTTAGATCCCTATAAGTCAATGCAGACTCATAGGCAGTCCAAATGCTCTAGCCCACTACCAGTTGGCAGCGTGCCCAGCATGCTGGCAGCATTGCCCCGTATGTATATGTGCTTAATTTTATAAAATATAAATTGAAATATATTATTTTGTATTGTAGAGTGAATAGCAACTTGTAACCATTGGTTTAATTAACTAACTTGATCTATAAATAATAGCTTGTTATAACATTATTTATCGATAAACTTAATCATTCGTAAATACGTCTTAACTCTATGTTGTTTATGGCTAGTGATTGAAGTAAGCTCGTGTTTTTACATAATAACATAGTATTACAAGTTTTGTTGCAAATTTTCGTGGAACTCAAATGCATTTTTAATGACCCGTTTCTTGGAAAGTGATTAGGTGTATTTTTTGAGATGTGCTACAGTTTTTTAAGATAATAAATGGTCCGATACTGATTCTCATTTGCCCCATTATTTATTGTAAATTAGTAATCTCTTTTAGTCCTCGGTTTCTTTCGTGTTATTTTAATTAATTTGATTTGCCCCGAATTTTCGTCCACATATTACTAACCTATGTATTTTCCACATATGTAAGTAATATGTGTACGAAGTAAAAAAAAATTATTCATATTGCCATGTTCATACCCCGTGGGGTGGCGGGATAGAATGTCACCCCCTATTTCTTCCTTAAGTATTGTAATGGGCGACTAAGGGTAAGATTCCAATAGGTGGTAAGCAGAGCTTTCTGAAAAACTGACAACTGCTACTGCGATCCCCAACACGCCTGCCAAGCGTAGGGATTATGCAAATCCCCCGATAGAGGAGACGTTTTAAAACAGTGGACGTTCCGGTTGATCGGCACTGCGCCGGCACTCTGAGACATACAGTTGTTCAGTCTTATGTGCCTGTAACTGGCTTTCAAGTACTGCTGCCGGGACACACCGCTAGATGCTTGGCGACAGATTTTCTACTTGAAAATGGTAGCCGAATGAGCCGAAGCTGATCTTCAGCACCGCAGTCCATAGCTAAATCCGTTCGGCTATCGTTTCTTCCAAGTAAGTTATTTCTCGTAGGCAATCTTGCAAGTTATTATAATTTAAGATATAAATTCAGCGAGCAAATAGTATAAATTGAAAATGTTCAATTTATCCGTAAATCTAGCAATATATCGAACTGCACTGCAATTTCCTTATCTGTAGACGTCTCGGTGCGGTTATGAATGTTTTAATCAATTCACTGCAGAATGTTATCAGTACCAGCAATTATATGTGCACTATAATTATATGTTCACGGCATTATATTGTGACTGAGGCTTGTTTAGTTGTAATAATTATATCAATATATATATTCAAGGTATAGAAATAACTATTTCAAGTCAGTATAATGCTCATTCAAAAGACTCAGAGCTCACAATTTCACGGTTCGACCTCTAAAATGTATACAATGAGAATTTTAATGAAATTTCAAAATTACACAAATTTAAGTGCGATGTGGACATTAATATTACCTACTCATTGACAATGTAAAGAAACAGTACACGAAAATAATACGAAATATATGATAATGTTATAGTACCGTTAAATCGTCTTACGTATGTAAGATGAAGTTGTATAATTTAAGTTTACTTTTAGATAAAGTCAGTTTACAAGTCAACAAGTCTTAAAGTTTTTTTTTTATAAATATTAATACTCTTACACTACAGACTCTGGGTCCGTACTCTTTTTAGATGTTCCTTTTCCTTATCAGTTTACTAAGTGATCATCGTCTACAATACATCAGTCTTCCTGAAGGGAAGGGTGTTAGTTTGTTACAATCTTAATACTAAAGTGAGTCCATATATATATATATTTGTTTAATTATTTTTTTTTACTTTTATCTAGTTTGCTTGCAGTTGACATTTAAATTAATAACTTAAATGTCACCTGCTAACATAAAGAATATTAAAAATGCAACTTGTTTGTAATAACAACAAAAATATATTATTTTGAACCAGTTTCTATACATGCAAATATAGCACTGGTCCATAGCCAACTGAGCCTGTCCATTAGGTATTTTTTTAAATACTAAATAAAAATACTAAAAAACCTGTTTCATTAAAAAGGTGTGAAGCAACATATTTAAAGCAACAAATCGAACCGAGACCAATCTGTTTAATCGAATGAATACCTCTCAATAAGGAGTCAATTACAAACACATTTTGATGTCTAGTCAATTAGTTAGATTATTATTTTCATACAACATTAATTCTGCTGCGTTTATGGACTACTGAATGCTATACCCAGAAACGGAACAAAGATATCTGCCGTAACACACCGCTGGGTGCTTAGCGACAGCTTTTACTTAAGTGCTATATCCAGGGGACCATTTGCGAAAATCTCAACACTCTAAAACAATTCGTTGCCGTCGTATTTATAATTTTCCTTCGAATATATTATACTAGCGAGCCGCGACGGCTGCGCACTGGTTCAAAAAAAAAGAAAAAAATGATAATATTATATACCCTATGTTTATTAGGGATAGTGTAGGATTGTAATGTTGAAAGAACTTTTCAAATAGATCCAGTAGTTTTTAAGTTTATTCGTTACATACAAGTCTTTCCTCTTTATAAGATAAAGTGTAGATTGTAAGTAATGAAAAAAAAAACTCGATAACCATGCTATAACGACTGCCGTCCTAAGACAACAACCGGGGCTGACGACGGCTTAAAGTGTGCTCCAAAGCACGTGTATGCTCAGTAGTTATGCCAATAGAGGCCACCCATCCAAGTCATGACCGCGGTGGACGTTGTTTAACTTAGTTGGTCGGTTAAGAACGACTAACAAGCTACGGTTCTAGCGCTACTAAAATCGGGTACGTAAAATAGCATTAAAAAATAAGAATAAATAATAATAAATAAAAATAATAATCAAAGAATAAGCTTTGCAATTCAACGGGGCAATGCTGCCAGCATGCTGGGCACGCTGCCAACTGGTAGTGGGCTAGAGCATTTGGACTGCCTATATGAGTCTTTTTTTATGTTATTGTAACGGAACAAGCTCGAGCCCCACCTGATAATAAGTGGACTAACCTCTGCCTAAAACAGATGCATTTCATCACAAGTCATGAATTGCACTGCGCCCGTCACTTTGAGACGCAGTTGGTAAGTCTCATGTGCCTGTAATTTCACTGGCTCTCAAGGACTGCTGCCGGAAGACACCGTTAGGTGCTTGGCGACAGATTTTCTACTTGAGGGTGGTAGCTAGCCAGGCGGGCAATCTCAAAATGCCCTTCAACCATGCGGTGAAGCTCAAGCCGGCGGTGGGGTTTGACGCAGGTCGTCACGGCAGTCCATAGCTATTACCGCTCGGCCATGATTGCTTCAAAAAAGTCTGCAATGACTTATAGGGATCTAAATGCTTTTATCGTAGTAGCTGTAGTGTTGTATATAGTTCGTAGTATTTTGTTAATAAAGGCTAACCGCCGGAATAAAATAATAACATATTAAATATTTTTTTAAATAAATCATCATAGCACAGAACCTATAATTTTGTATAGCTGGTTAATGATCTGTATATGGAGGCGAAGGTTCGCACTTGACTGAGTAATGCAGCCACCTCTGCCGGCGCCTCCGCCCACGCATTCGATAAATTGTCGATGGTATCGATCAGCAAGGCCGGTCGCTACTATCGATAAACGATTACACAACACTAGTACATTAAACATTGTACGATAGTGTTTCGGTGAAAATTGTAAGACCATTTTTCACCGCAAAATTGCAATGGGATAAATATTAGTATCTTTGAAATTTATTGAGTTTAATTTTCATTTGGAATTCTTAAGTATACTGTTAAGGTGGACGCTTATATCTATGGCGCGAATGAAACTGTTCTTTTTATTTTGTTAGGTCGTTGAAATATTGTCCATAATCACTTAAGACGAATTGGTCTTAAAAATGTCCGACTAAGGGCGTAGGAAGTAGAAACCTAGTTACGCATACTAATGAGTTCTGTTTCGCGAACTTCACAATATTTAAAAAAGTGGCGAGAGCCAATTTAAAAAAAAATATATAAAAATGTACGTTTTAAAACGTAAAATATCTACAGCAACTGTTTCACATTGTTGCTACGTAAAAATGAAAGACAATTTGATTTGATATCATTTATAGGTCGTTACTCTTGACGAAATGTATATGTTATAGGCAGAGGTTATCGCTTAACATAAGATACGTTACATTCTTTCACAATTACATAATTACAAATATACGATAGAAAAATGATAATAATAATGAATTATTACATTTTTAATAATTATTAATAATTAATAAAATGAATGATACCAATTAATTAAATTTAATTAATGTCGCTCCATCCCAATACGATGGTTGAAGAAAGATTTGAGTTATGACGTCATGTCATGTTAGCTCAATTGGTTAGAGCATACCCCGGCTTAAGGGGTGGATGGACGCGGGTTCGAATCCCGCGCATGACTTAAAATTTTCCTATCGTATTTGTAATTTTGTAATGTAATCCGCATAGCAGGCGTTATTGCAAACATAACAATATTAACATTCTTTCACAATCCCAATAAAAAAAAGTTCCTCACCATTTTACGCGAGTGAAACCAAAAGGCACTACTAGTTTTCTATATAATTTGCATACCTCCAGGCATCCTTGCATATTCTTATAAGCCTTTAAAATGTTCATTGACAACCATAATAAAGTAACCCTAGAGGGCATTATTAAAGCAATTGCATGTTATTTATGTTTTAAAGCACTTGTTTATAAATATTAACTAAACACCTAAGTACACTAGCCGTGTAACAATGACTTACCGAGCGTGCCTTGAAAATCAACGTGGGTATATTATTATGTATTTAATAATATTGTTATTATTTAACATAGAATGGTGTTTTTCCTTATCTCCCTGGTCTTTATAATATTTATTAGGAATGGTTTATATGCATAAAGTTATTGGTAATCAGTGAGCGGTGGCGCCATGCGCCCGAAGCCTGCACTTTGCATATCGGTACATATGCAAAGTGCAGGTGTGGCTAGAAGTTTCAAGATTGAATCGTTTTTGAATTGTGGAGTGCAGGTGCCTTTTCATTTACGGAAATGGATTTTTTATTAACCGACTTCAAAAAAGGATGAGGTTCTCAATTCGACTGTATATTTTTTCTTTTTATTACCTCTGAACTTTCGACTATGGGTGAACCGATTTTGATGATACTTTTTTTTATTTGTAAGCTGGTGCTTTCCGTGTGATCCCATTTAAATTTCATCAAAATTGGTCAAGTCGATCAGTTACAGTACAATAACTGAAAAATGTTTTCCTATCTTGATGATATAATCATTGGCAGTGAATTACAATCGATCAACAAGTTATTTCACACTTTTGAGTGTTGAAGTCGGTTCCATTTTGAGATAAAAATTGTTTTGCTGGTAGGCTAGCCTCTAATCAAAATCTCACCTAATACTAAGGCTGATAACGATGATCTCAGAATTTCTCATAGGGTACATAACATACTAATCACACTAATACTATAATGGCGATTGTTTGTGAGTGTGTTTGTATATTTTTTTACTTCTGCACGCTTAAATGGCTCGACCAATTTTAATGAAATTTGGCATGGAGGTAGATGAGACGCTAGATTAACACATTTCATCATCATCGTCCATCACCACACTAATATAACCGCGGGGCGGAGCTAGTATTACCTAAATGCTAGTTTGTGAGTGGAGGATGTTTGTTACTCCTTCATACTGAAACGACTAAACCGATTTAGATGAAACTTGGAATATATATAGTTTAGATTGTGGATTGCCACCTAGAATATTTTCATCATTGGCTACGCGGGCAAAACCGCAGGGTGCAGCTAGTATCAACTTACATATAATTACGTATATTAAATTTTATATTGTCTTATCTAGAATCTGCAGTTAACAAGCACTTATTAAATATATATTGCAGAATCCTTGAGGCTATTAGATCAAGTGCAAGATGACCTAGCCCCAGTTAGTAACTAGGGCATCTATCTATGACCTAGGTGCTATCGTCTAGCTTAAAATCCGCCTCCATCTTTGTTACAAAAGCTTCCTATTTACAAAATAACTGTTGCGGAAATATACAACGTAATGTTTGCACGTAGAGTTTGAAAGAATCATAGCCGAGAGCGGTAATAACTGTCTGCCGTGGTAGAGGTCCATGGTTCGATCCCCAGCGCTGGCTTGAGCTTCCCCGCTTGGTGGAAGGGTATTTTGCTAATGCTCGACTGACTAGCTAAAAAAAAGTAAAAAAATGTAATATAAGTAAAACGACATTTTCAGGGAAAATGTTTCCAGGAAATAATTTTCAATTCTTCCTTGGAATGTTTGTTGTATGCGTTCTATATTCAACATGTCGTACTATATTCAGGGATTGAAAATATTACGTTAGGTTCCCGCCTTTAAAAGTTTATTTCACTACATCAACATCCATGATATCCCCTATCGAGAGGATAGAATCCACAAGTAGCAAATCTGTCGCCAAGTACCTAACATTGTGTTTGAGCCCTTAAGAGATTGTGAAATTAAAGAGACATGAGACTCAACAACTGTATGTCGCAGCGTGACGGGCGCAGTGCACTTCGTCTCTTGTGATGAAATGCATATGTTATAGGCAGTGGTTACCGATTAACATTAGGTGGGGTTCGTGCTTGTTCCGTCACAATAACATAACAAAATAAAAATAAGTAAGTAGAAAATCTGTCGCCAAGTACCTAACATTGTGTTCGAGCAGTCTGTAGTCCTTGAGAGGTTGTGAAATTAAAGAGACATGAATTTCAGACTGTATGTTTCAGGTTGACAGACTCAGTACAGTTCGTCACTTGTGATGAAACGCTTCTGTTAAAGGTAGATGGTACCGGTTAACATCAGGTGAGTTCCCTGCGTGTTCAATCAGAATCATATAAAAAAAATTGTTTCCGGCCAAAGTTTATACGTTTGTACTTAATATTTTCTAAATCGCGTATTACGAAATCAACGGCAAAGCAAGAACACCAAAAAAAGTATAAAATTTTGAATTGCCCGCATTAGAAGTCGAACATTCGAAAAATAAAACTACCCACTAGTAATAATGACATTGACTTTCAAGAACATATTGTCTGGTGATTCATCTACTTGAAAGTAAACAATCGATTTGACATTATCGATATGCCACACAATCGATGCTTAAGTCAAATGTTATCGATCATCAAGATGACCACTCGATGGGGTTCCCACGCGCCATGCAAATTCTAAAACGGAGTTGGTTCCGTTAGGTTGTCAGCATTCAGCAACGTTTCTTTGTATGTTGGTCAATAGTATTAAAGTTGATGAATTTGATCTAATCGTGAATCGATTGAATAGGGCTGAGTCAAATACCTAGTAAATAATTCAAATAGTGTCCGGAATGAGCGGAATCTATATCCTAGTTCTTCGGTCAGTCGGGAGATGTCATCATTATCAAATGTCGGTAATTCATTAATATGCTTAAAGCCCTTTATAGAAGTCACAATTTGTTGGCCAATAGACAGACGACGCCGACAAATTGCCTTCTCTATAGTCTTGTTGGCCGGAACAACCATCCAACTGCATCCAACATCCAATTTGTTGTGGTTGGCCAACATAAGTATTATTGTTCTCCAACATTTTCGGTTGGTTGGAACGACTATCCAACTGCACCCGACATCCATTTTGTTGTGGTGTCTTTAGCATGGTTGAACACCCGACGCACAGAACACTTACAGAAAAGTGGAATAAATTGATACCGCTTCTTGATAAACAGTACTTGCAAAGGCGTGCTGCTTTACATCAGACGGGAGACTCATTCGTTTGTCTTTATAACATAACAAAAAGGCTTCCTCCCTTTTTGTTATGTTATAAAGATACACAGTGGTGAAAGGCGTTAAAAGATATACCAAATTTATTTAAAAAAAACACAAAAATGACGTTTGCTCAACATGTTATATGTCACTTTATATAAGGGCACACATATCTCTGACCTCTTCTGACGCGACACCCACCGTACAATAATCCCGTCTGTACAGATACGCCTGTAGCTTTGTACCTAAAGTGCGTAGCCAGACACGCCTGGTTGCATGTACATATTACAGTTTTTACAATGGAGAAAAATCTCTATACTATAGTTTCTTTTATAGTGCAGCATTCGTATGGTGCAGCCCTGAGATTGGACCATCGGGCGGAGCACAACAGACCATTGGCTTAGTTATAACTTTCCGTTTTCTACCACAGAACCCTACAAATGATCAAGTAGTTCGGAAAATTCCTTCACAACCTTCGAATATAGTGTAGCGATTCACGGAACCCATACAATATTCAGTAGAGCCAGTTCTCTACCTGCCAACACTCTACGTGGTAAGAATGTAGGTTGGACTCCATTTAACTAGAATCGTTTAGGATAATGTGGGAACAGGAATGCTTATAAGGAATTTAGGATGGTTAGTACTTGAGGGCTTTGTATGTAGATGGCGGGACTAGAACAATAACGAAGCGGTCGTAACTACAGTCGTTACTTAGATGGGTGAATGCTAGATGGAGCGCTTTCGTTTGGAGAACACGCAAAGCAGTCCTGGTTGTTGTCTTAGGATGGCATTCGTAGAGATCTTTCAGTCTAAAAATGCGCGCCTCTTCAAAGTTTCTACTCCTACATGAAAAATAGTGTAGATATATTATATGCAATATACACAAACTATCAAATAGCATTGGTTTTTCAGGACACTGAGCAAGTTTTCAGGAATCGTGGTGTTTTTTTTTATGTTATTGTGACAGAACAAGCTCGAGGCCCACCTGATTATGACATATTTATTAAGTCTCATGTGCCTGTAATTTCACTTGCTCTCAAGGACTGCTGCCGAACATACCTTTAGGTGGTTGGCGACAGATTTTCTACTTGAGGGTGGTAGCTAGCCAGGCGGGTATTCGCAAAATGCCCTTCCACCATATAAAACTTTATAAAATATTTAATAATCAATTTATTGAACAAGAGTTGAGTAAGAGTCTTTACTAAAGAGTTCGCTATCTTAAAAGAAGTATCCAAAAGTGAATATAAATATTTATTCGTAGCCAAAAGTCAATACGTGTAGAATATCAGAGGTAAGCTCGAAGAGAATATTAAACAAGGAAGGCGGTCACATGACAAGTGATTGACAAAAGCCGGCCAACAATGGACTTATATAACATTACATTAATGGGATAAAAAGCTACGTGACAAAAAGTAACCTATAAATTTGACTTCTACTCTTTTTTTATTATATCGTGCTATTTTGAGAATGAACCAAAAGTATTAAATATGTTTTAAGGTTCCTTACCCAAAGGGTAAAAACGGGACCCTATTACTGAGACTATGCTGTCCGTCCGTCCGTCCGTCCGTCTGTCTGTCACCAAGCTGTATAATCAAGAACGGTGATAGCTAGACAGTTGAAATTTTCACAGATAATGTATTTCTATTGCTGCTATAACAACAAATAACTAAAAATAAAATAAAATAAATATTTAATCCCATACAACAAACTTGATTTTTTTTACCGTTTTTTGCTCGATACTAATAACGGTGACAGGTAGACGCTTTAACTATTCACAGAATATTTAATTTTATGTTCTCTTTAAATATAATCAATTAAAATAAAATGAATAATTAAGGGGGCTTCCCCCTTAATTTAAAAAGAGATTTAAATATAATTTTGTAATAAATTATATTTAAATCTCTTTAAGCGGTAAGGAGGAGAGTGGTAGTAAACAAAGCTTACCTATTTAAGAAATGTTGTAATTATCAAGGTCAAGATTTACGCTGTAATTGTTGGCTTTGTTAATCATTACTGTGCTGTTTTCATTTATGGATTCTGCTTTCTTGAAATTTTGTTTATCTATATATTTTTGTGTTATCTATGCGGCAGGGTTTTACTTAATTAATGGCAAATGTATTTTTTTATATATTTTACCTAAGTATATAAAAAAATATAACTTCTGAGTTGTATATAATTTCTCTCGTAGATTTTTGAATTCCTGATATCACTAAAAAAAACTAAGTAGGTACCCATAAACTTACCTTTGACAATTAATATTATTTATTATATATTACGGGCACCGACGGAAGCCGATACAGTAATAAGTAATAATTAGTCAGTACATAAATGTATGCTTGAGATGCTAATTAGCATTTCGTGTATCGTTTAGGGCCGGTTCCACTGCACTTACAGTAATCGCCAGCGGTTAAAGGCATTTCACACGGTGACAGTTACTTGAACAAGTAATGGAAAGAATACTCTAGCTGGAATGGCATCGTATTCATGTAGACAATATTGCGATAATAGCACGTACTTAAGGAAAACGTCAACATGAATGGCGGGATATTTAAATTTTTATATTTTTTTTAGTGACATTGCTCGTTTGTCTAATTATTGTACTTCATCACGTAAGACGCAAGATTCGGAGATTTTTAACGGTATCTAATCTAGTGTAATCGAATTGATTACACTAGTATGTAATTTTTTACATTTCTTAACGTTTTAGGGGTGACTTTTGGAGTCATATGTATTCGTGTCCGATCTTTCTTCGAGATAAATAATATACAATAATATTTTTAACTCGCGAATAACATGATAATAATTACCAAACTTAGCTTAACTTACTGAAGCGCTCGTAGCGTTATTACTTGGCTGTTCTCAACCGATCAGCAAAGTTAAGCAACGTTACCCGCGGTCATGAGTTGGATGGGTGACCGCGAGTGACATTACTACTGAGCGTTTCCGTGCTTCGGGGGGCACGTTAAGCCGTCGGTCCCGGTTGTTGTCTTAGGATGGCAGTCGTTATAGCATGGTGGTAGGGATTTTGCGAATGCCCGCCTGGCTAGCTACCACCCTCAAGTAGAAAATCTGTCGCCAAGCACCTAACGGTGTGTTCCGGAAGCTTTTCTTGAGAGCCAGTACTTCTAGGTTAGCCTGAACAACATCTTCGACCACATCATCACTTACCATCAGGTGAGATAGTGGTCAAAGGCTAACATATCAGGCATAAAAAAAAAGTTTCGAGCGAGACATAGCTGTTAAAATTTTGAAATCTCGTTACTAACCTGGGTATCCTCCTCAATAATAATAAGCGATATTCTTGTTTAATAAAATAACGTATCAAGAAAGTTATCACCACCATTTCATATCCAGCATTTCCGTAGCGTCAGATGCAAAGCAATTAGTTACATTGCTGCGGCTACGCGGGCTACGTTATATTATATTCCAGTGGTACTGGTACTTTACACGTGTGTATGGACCGTAAATGAATAAGTAACTGTAGTTTTTATTTTCACTGTGTTGCCAATCCTCGGTTAAAGAGTTAAATAGACCATTAATCGTGCCTTTGACATTTAACTGTGGTTTAAAGGGAGTGTTCCGCGGCTTTGAACTTTACGTTTTCGTACTGCAATTTCAAATGGAGTTGAGATCGACGGACACCGAGACTGATTTTTGATTTTGAAAGGCTGTGTGAAATAGTAAATATAATTTTAATGTGGTTCTTTATGGGGCTGTTTTGAGTCCCGTTGATAGGAAAATGATGTATATATCTCGATTACAAAGCTTTAAACTTGAACTGGTTACAATAGTAGGTATGCAAAACGAATACTTACCATTATTATTTAAAATATGGCCAAGAGCGAGTGAGACGCACACAAAAATAAAGGTTCCTTCTGTAATAACACACAGTATTATGTACCTATGCTATGTCGAACGCTTTGCTGTATAATGAATAGATTCAGGCGTTACTTTGCGGAAATCCATTTTTAATAATAACATATACATTTAAAAGTATTTTAAGAAAACATTAAATTATTTATTTAATAAAACACTTAAAAAAATATTAATACAAAAACTAATTTAAATTACGCGGAATTGTCACTATATATATATATATAATTTTTAAAAAGATTTTTTAAGTGTTTTATTAAATAATTAATTTAATGCTTTGCTGTATGTTTGAACAATAGTCCAAACATTTTTGAAATACAAGTTTCTTTAAGGTGGTACCTGTTAAATTAATTTGCGAGGATAACCTCCAGAATGTCTCATATTTTGTGAACATTATAAATTTATTTTCCACAGAATATATTACGATTAAAAATATACAGTCTGGTAGACCTTACGACCGACAAACGTACATCGTTATCTAGGTTCCTGTTTAACTATATAGAAAAGGACCTTACAACTTTGTTTGAATTGTAATGTAGTAAACTTAAAAAAAAACTATGTACTGTTGCATCTGTCAGAAGTGTGGACAAAGTAATTACTACTTTAGCTAAATTGGCAGAGCCACCTTTAGTTAAGACCGCCGGACCGCGACCGCATCTGTCAATGTCAAAATCTGACACTGACAGCGCCAACCTTGTCCGCCTTAAACTGTCATAATGAGATTGTATTAAAATGAGATCGTTAAAAGGCGTAATTGAATTTAATGATGTTTAAATGAGATGTTTTATGATAATGTTGGGTAAGTTGCAGTCTCGACGTGGCATTAAATTCATGTGGAACATGTTTGGACGATTACCGGCTACCTAATGAACAGGGAATAGGATACCTGGTATTCGGTTACCGAGCAGCAATGAACAAGTTGTTAATTAATATTTCGAACACTATCTCCTGATATGGGAATATAATAATTTAAAAACAATTCATTTTGTACATCTTCATTTCAGTATCGCTCACTGGATATAGTTACAAATATAACTTTTGTTACATATATATAAATATATACAAACTAACTGTTTGTATATATTTATTTTATATTCTATTCATTTGGTCTTAAATTTAGCAATTATCTGAAATATTTAACAAATATAAGAACATTTGATATATCGGTCTGTGGTACTATAATGTATATTTTAAACAACTAATGTGATTTATTATAGTTTTATAATTTTTATGATCTGATAATATTAACGATCTGTCTAAAATAAAACTTATTGCTATGATTTATAATTTAGGTCTTTTATATTCGAATAAAATAGTAAAAGATCAATTTTATTTCTTAACATCAGCTATTTTATTAAAATCTCTTTGGCTTGAATTAAGTAGGGCTCAGAAATACACACACGCAGCCATATAGAGTTCCTCATCTATTGGTCAATATCATAATTCAATAGAGCGAAAAAAAAAGAAAAAAAAGCAGCCGCAGTTACCAGGTTTTACTGTATTGTTTAAATAAAGAACCAATTTATAAAATAACATAAAATATTGGCGCAACACCAAGAAAAGCTTACAATTATCACCATTTCATGCCCTTACATACCTACCACGTAGTTATTACCGAATACATTATTATAATACAATTGCAGCATCCCCATCTGTAAATAACTCGGACTTCACCTCCAAAATTAACTATCCCTCCACAATTAAACACCCTAATGACTTCTATATAAGGAGATGATTGTCATGCGAATATTTTTATACACGCTCTAATTGTCGTTTTAATCGATTATGGGACATCACTATATTTTAATGAGAAAGTGTTGCCAATTGGTGGAGGTAAAAAGTGTGTATTTGGTGAAATAAACGACGTATTGTTGCATTGCTTTTAAGGATGTTTTGTTTTCTCTCTGTGTTTATATATTGTCTCATATTTGGCTTTGTCAATTGATGGGTAAATTAAGTAAAACTTGATTTTTGCGTCTGATTATATTGATTCCCTGTAATTACTTTGAGAAAGTTTATAAGTCCTTAGGTAGGACAGGAAGAACGTACACCCTCGAATAAAGGCCTCTCTTGTCAATTTTAGACATCAGACATAATATAAATGAAGCGTGGGGATTATGACTTCCATCCCGTAAGTCATACTTACATCCCGTAAGTCATACTTACATCCCGTAAGTCATAATCCACACGCTTGGAAGGTATCTATTGGAGGTAGCAGTTTAAGATGAACTGCATCATATTTAGAAGGCACTGCTATGCTGCCCCAGTCCGGTATTTTTCTTTCGTTCGCAATTCTAGCACCAAAGGTATTAAAAATAAATGTTGTATTACTTACTTAAGTCTATATGTATTACTTAATTTATAATATATCTGACGTCTAAAATGATTTAATGTTGCCGATTACTAGATACCTACTCATGATGAATACATAGAAATATTTACGATAAAATATGATTGATTATTGTTATCGTTATTCATTCCAATACAAACATTTGATAGTTGTCCTTTTATTTCATATCAATAATCACATTTGAAAAGATAATAGAAATAATGGTATCATTACTTTATAATTTGACGACCTTGTCAAGTTTTGTTTCAGATTCAGCATTGAGAAGTGCTTTTATTTTATCTATGGTTTAGGGACTGCAAACAGCACTCCTTTGGGTAACGAAATCGTAGTCTGATCGATGCCGTCACTGTCCCCTATGGGTGTACACGAGAGAAGTGGGTTGGATTCCAAATTGAAATATACATTTTGAAATATATATTTCGCATGCGAAGCGAATATGACATAGTGCAAGAAATCATTATTTAATTTCTGGTCATCCAACATAATGGACTCATATCATTTTCATATCTAGATAAACATAACATCTACACTTATATATTGCGGAAGTATACTTAAGACTGGAGGGAAGTCTCGAATTTTCATACAAAAAGAGAAAACGTTTCTACCCCCCTAAACAAACACCGATTTTGATGATTTTTGAAAATGTTATAGATGTTATTAATACCCAGGTTTATAGGTTTTGATTTCTATCATTACATTAAAGGAATTTGAATTAATGGGTATTTAAATACCGATATATTCTCAAAACTTGTATCTCTAGTTTGTGAATTATTTAATGGAAAAATAATGATAAATAAAGAAAAAGGAAAACCTACAAACCAAGTTTATTCTGTCAGTTATATATAATAAGACCAAAACGCAAATTACACGCAAATTCTAAGTCAACTCTTGAAGAAGCTGCAATTGTCCTTATCTCACTATTCTGTTCGGGCGTTTAGCGGCGAGACAGCATCACTTTGCAAAAATACATATTATTCTGTAGGAAATTCTCTTCCCGTTCCTCTTAACTAAAGATACTAGAATCACAACCTACAGGCTTAGTCACAAAATTATAATAAAATAAGCCAATATATCTACTCTCTAATAATTAAAAGTAAATTCACATTATCACATCACGAGGTAGGTAGAGATCTTATGAATGTTATCATTATCGCCGATGCCAATAGGTTAAATCATTACCTATAGTCAGATTTTATATGCTTTTGTAGTTTAGAAATAAAAACGTAGTATAGACAATTTATCTTGAATCTGTGTCGCCAAAATGGTAGCCATTACAATCTGTATCCTTCACCGAAAATGGACAAAAGTAATCTAATAAAACAATCTGATTTTAGTACAAATTAAAATAAACTTTATTTGTACTATGTATACCGTTTAAAGTAACTTGTCACAAATTGTTTTTGTCATCCATAAAGAACAGTTTCCTTCCTAATACATGTCCAATATATCTTGGCCTACATAGGAAAACAATGATAAGCGGATGTAAGGTCACAACGTAGTGGTACTCCAGCGCATTTGCAAGCAGGATGTGCGATTGGCGACGTGAATGCTTAGCTTTAAAGATTAAGTTTACTATCCCTGTACACAAGAAGGGTTATCGTCGTATTTAAAAATAATTCGGTATTATACCTAGATTTAAAAAAATCTATCTTCTTCCTATCACTATATAGTTGAGATAATTTTAAAATTATGTTTTTTAATTAACATTTTTCTTCTCGCATTTAATTAGAACTCCAATATCTATAATAAATTACCCTAAAAATAATTAAAAAATATATTCGTCGGGTTTATTATGTGTGTTAACCCTATTAATACGTTTTTTCAATTAATAAGCTTAACACATGTATAGCTGCTAAAAGTATCAGCTTACTACTTGAAAAAATATATTAGTAGGGTTTAAACATTTATGAACCATATTAATACATTTATTAAATTATTTTATGTGTAGCCTGTTTTTTTTAATAATTGATAATGCTGTCCAAATTAAATGCGAGGAGAAAAATGTTAATATAATTTAATAAAATACTCAACTGCACGTATCTCAGTTCCGTGAAGTCTTTACAATAACAAACATGTAATAGGAAGATCATTACTATGTTGGGCGTTTATCAACAACGACAGGGTCAACTCATAATCATATCTGGACATGTATGGTCTTTGACCTTATATCCGTATTATATAATACATACAGACGTGGACACTCATACAAATTATGCCCTGTATAATCACATTGTCTATAAGGTATACGCATTAAGACAAGAAAAATAAAAAAACAAATTTTGTATTAATAATTTTTTTTGTTTTTAATTTTTAAACACACCACAAGCCGTTGTTTGCCTTTCACGTCTATTTTAATATAAAAAAATCCTGTTTTGTCTTAAACTTTTGACTTAATATGTAGGTACTTGACCTATAAAAAAACTTCTTTGTTACCAGGTAACAGGCAACCTGGTTACAAAGAAGTTAGAATAAGCAACTAATGTAATGGTAATCTAATGTAACTAATCTTGTAATGTTCCTTAATATTATATTAGTTAGTAGTCGTTCATGAATTTGAAACATTTTTGTAAAATTTAGTTGCCATATGTGAAAATTTATAATTAGTCTTCAGATATTTATTTCATTTGTTGTTCCTAGATAGCTCCTAATTTCCCTAAGATAGTTAAATTAATAAATATAATGTATACTTTTTTAATATTGTTATGTTTGCAATAACGCCTGCTATGCGGATTATATTACAAAATTACAAATATACGATAGGTAAAATTTAAGTGCACATGACTTAAATTTTTCCTATCGTATATTTGTAATTTTGTCATATAATACATACTTATCAAAAATGCTTAAATCTTGACAGAATTATTTATTACAAAAGTTTATACAGTAGACTTCTTCCTTGTACTGTGGTCCCAGGCTAGTGCGCAACGAACTCTGGTCGTTATAGTCATCTAATGACGTCACTCTGTTACGCTTATGGCGTAACAATGGCTGTGACGTATCAGTTATGAATGAACCTATGGTTTTATGAACCAGGCCATAAGCGAGGTTAATATTACGACAAGGATATTTAATTAATCAACCCTACGTCTTACGGTGTAATCACTGGAGAACCTTTACTCCCCATTGGTATATAATGACTATCCGCAAGGTATACTTAAGGTACACTCATAATCTTGCAACTATGTATGTAGGTTTTATTTTTTTAATTGAGCTCTTACCTATGCCCAAATGTCCTCGAATCTCCTAATAGGTGATCTTACACTATATATTTAAACAGGTATTTAGGTGATACGCTGGCTATCTTCAATTAGTTGCCTGACAGCCTCAGACCCTTAGACCTTCACGAATTTCACAATGGAGAGAAACTACCAACACTTAACGGTGCTCAAATGATTTTGAGCGCTTCTCTCCCAAAAGCATTTTGAAGACGAGCAGCACCAGTATTTCGGAGTCAGAGATATTTTAAAATCACACAAAATCATCTGCCTGTGATATTTTCGCGTTGATTCAATGTTTTCTACGGACAACAAACTTTGACTTCTGTTAAATCATAAGCCACGCGAATTCCCGCCAAATAAAATTGTATTCAATTTATGAGTTACATTTGTTCACACATTTATGAACGGCCAGGAGCTCAATAATTTCAGTGTGCTCTATGTAGATAACAAAGAGAGCACAAACTGAAGCCAAACTATTTATTACTACGTTCTGTGTGTTGTAAGCGAAAACATATTCCTTAATATTTTAGAGAAGACATTGTACCGACTCCATGTGAAGAGGACTAGGTCAGGAAGTTGACGATGACGAATTGTAACGATCTAATGACTAACTGAACTGTCCAATTAAACCAAAAACTATCCCCGAGAGAGTTGACCCGAGCCTTGTACAAACAATGCGCGATTACCCCACCACAATCTCGAAGGCGCGCATAAAGGAAAATTGTTAAGCTGTGGTCACATCAGGCTTTCAGACCATGTCTTAGAAACTTTAAAAGTGTTTTTTTTCTGAGAATAAACATGGATGATGAGGCTTGGTAACGTGCGTTATAAATAATATCTAGCTATGCTTTCCAAGCATATTCCTTTAATTTAATTTCATTTATGGTCCAAGGAACAAGTATACAACGAAATTGAATTAAATAATTGTAGTTTAGAGAATAAAGCTATTTAAGTACCAATATCGTTAATCGCAAATTATTATAATTATAAAATGTTATATAAGATTCTTAAAAAATTTATAACTTTCTTTGTTTTTGAACTTAAACTATATTAATCTTACAACTGCTTCAAAAGCTGCTAATTATATGCGCGTTATACTAGTCAGTCGGACGACAATGGTATAATTTTTAAATGAAATCAAACAAGGTCTAGATTGGTATTTTGGTATAACATTCATGTAAATTTTGAGCTTTTTTGGTTTAAAAATGTATGTCAGAATCGATTGATAATAATATTCACATTATATTACTTTTATTTAGTTTTTAAAACAGTTTTTCATACATAAGAAAATAATAATATTGCTAGTTTTGTACAAAGTGCCCGGTTCTAACTACAGCAAAAAGTTGCAAAATTATAATTCATCTTTTCGTTTACTTTATTGTTGACTAAATACCGTAGATATACTAAAAATATACAACATAAATATTACTAAATATATTTTTTACTTCTTTATTTAAAAGCTTCCTGGAAGTGAAAACGCAGTTCTTGATTTATTTTTATAAACAATTTCCTCTAGGCAGCCTTAGTACAAAAAACAATGGGTTTAATTCAGGCAGCAGCCTCCGCAGCCGCGGCCATAAATTTTGGGAACCTACAGCTGAGCCACCTATTGGGATTTGTTTTTTGTTTCTATATACCAACATCCGAGATGCGTGTGGATTTTGATAAACATTTGTACATTCCGATTCACCAAGAAGTTCTTAAGGAAGTAAGTAACAAGTCGCTTACTAAGTGAAACCTCAGCTTAGCAGTAATAGCGGAGTACCTAACCAAACTGTTTATGCCCCAGGGCACCAATGGGTGACCAAAACTGGAGGTAATCACTTTCTTTATTTCACAGTGAGATTTGAAAGTGGTAGGTAACTGTTTTTGTACATCCGTGTACAGCTTTACAAGTTTTGAGTGAGAAGTTTGCTTTGGTGGAACTTTCAAGTGAAGCATGGAAATATCAATGTGAAATTTTACAAATAAAAAGAGATCTTGGAAAATTACCTTTAATTGATATATTTTATTACTAGCTAGCCTTTGATCTCTCCTCTCTAGGATGCTGCTGGAACAAACAGCTAGGTACTTTGAGACAGGTTTTCTACTAGAGGGTGGTAGCCAGCCAGGCGGGCATTCACAAAATGACCTACCACGATGCAAAATTTATATGAGAATTATGGTACTTATTGCCTACTTTATCCAGTCAGAGTATTTTAAATCAGAATGATATATACACCTTCATTATAGAAAAGCAGTTTTTTAATCGACTTTTATAAAAGGAGGAAGTTCTCAATTTATGTGTATGTTTTTTTAGAGTATACCTCCAAATTGGTCCCGTTTAAATTTCATCAAGATCGGTCTAGGTCTAATCTATGGTAAATATGAGTAAAATATGATATTGTCAAAAAAAATATAAAAACTTATTACACCTAGACGTAAGAAACTTAACAAAAAGTGCTAAAACAGATAAGACCAATGTAGCTTTTATTTTAAGAAGTTACATAAATCTCGAGAACTCAATCGGTACAGGTGTTTAAATTATTCACAATTGCAATTGTTGATTGCAACTACACACAGTTCTCTCGCAGATAAGATCTCTTTGTACAAAGAAATAATGAAATTACTCTTCTCCTTAATAACATGATTTAGAGCACTGTCTCTATTGTTGTTTATAATTCTCACACATTTCGCAAAGATTAGCGGTTTTTAATAGCTTCGAAATTCAATTATTGTTTTAATTAATGCGTTGAATTGTTTTATACTGGTTTCTGTATTTTTAACCGACCTAAAACAAGGAGGGGGTTCTCATGTCGACGCGTATTTTTTATTTATGTATGACCATCAATTCCTTTTTACTGGATAATCCAAATTTGATGATTATTTTTTGTTGGGAAGAGTATACCTCCACTTGATGTCATTTAAATTTCATTAACTCGCTCGAGTATAGTACCACCAACTTAACTGTGCAGTTTTCGAGGGCGCTACTGGTCAAGGAAATCAACTACAAACTGTCACAATTTGAAGGAAGGTTGTAGTTCTTTTTTTTGCCGCCTGAACAGATAAGTTGGTGGGACTGTAGTTTACTTTTTCTTTTTATAGAGTTGCAAATATTATGTTATCCAAATATAGGCTTGTACTTTAACTGTATCAGCTGGATTGCCCACTGCTGAACAAAGCCTCCCTCATTAAGGGGGTTTGCCATAATCCCTGCGGTTGGCAGACGTCTTGGGGATCGCAGTTTAAGATATCAGTTCCACAGACCTTCCGGTATTTTACCTTTAGCCGCCTCTTACGACACCCACAGGTAGCAATGGGGTGGTAACATTCTAGCCCGGCACCCCACGCGCCGTAATATAGGCTTATTTGGAAGATATGATATCTCCCTCATATTATACATATAAACAATAGACCAATGTTTGATCTTGGAAGCAGTATGTATCACTTTTATATTCTCTGGTCCTCCTGTGTTTCGAAGACCTGGGGGCCAACTCCCATGTCTTAATGCAGTCTTATTTTAACCTTAAATTAACAATTTTAATTCGCACTACCACACCTCACATAGTAAACTTATATTAGAACTTCAACGTGAGAGCGGGCTGCATGTATTGGATCATGTTATCTGTGCGATAGAGATAGCGCTATATGAACATTATTGTTTCGGCTACGGTACGAATCTTAGTATCAATATTTTAAACCTGAAATAATGATGTTCGTGTTCTATAATAGTTTTTAAAAGGTGGAAGTTAGGCCCCTGATCTTTCTCCAATGTGTATAGAAAACAAAAAAATGCCATTATAGAATACGTTTTTTTACATAAAAGCATTTCTAGTTGTATTATATGTGTAAAAAGTAAGTATGTTTGAAATACATTTGGGAGTTGGGATATAATTTCACTAGGAATGCTCCGCGGGAACGCGAACGCTGTGTTCGGAATTATGAACACTTCCTATGACGTGAGGAGTATAATAATATATTATGCATAACATTATTATGTTACCTTAAAAAAGTATCCAGGTGACTTAACTTTTAGCATAGATGTAATAATAGCGTACAAATCATAGCATGAATCAAAATTTAATTGAATCAATATGTTTATCGACTTTTCGCACTGTGTGCTATAGCACAACAGAAAAAAACGTTATTTTAAGCGACTTAAAAAATAGGAAGTCCTCAATTCTACTGTGTGTTTTTTCTGTGTGTGTTACCTCAACTCTTTATAGGGTGTACCGATTTTGATGTTTTAAGGCTTCCGTTCCCAAAGGGTAGAAACGGGACCCTATTACTGAGACTTCGCTGTCCGTCCGTCCGTCTGTCACCAGGCTGTATCTCAAGAACGGTGATAGCTAGACAGTTGAAATTTTCACAGATGATGTATTTCTATTGTCGCTATAACAACAAATACTAAAAATAAAATAAAATAAATATTTAAGGGGGCTCCCATACAAAAAACATGATTTTTTTTACCGTTTCTTGCTCGATACTAACAACGGTGACAGGTAGACGCTTTAACTATTCACAGAATATTTAGGTACGGAACCCTTCGTGCGCGAGTCCCAATCGCACTAAGCTGGTTTTTTTTCTAACATTCGAACGCTGGTTCATGTCATGTGGTCTAATTTAAATGTGAGTAAGATCTGACGAGTAGTATTTGAGTTATCCCTTATAATGGGTATTTTATGTTCAACTTCGGCTTGATTTGTGACGATTTGTGACGGAACAATCTCGAGGCCCATCTGATGTTAAGCGGACTAACATCTGCCTATAACAGCTGCATTTCACCTTGAGACATAGTTGTTAAGTCTCATGTGCCTGTAATTTCACTGGCTCTCAAGGACTGCTGCCGGAACACACCGTTAGGTGCTTGGAGACAGATTGTCTACTTGAGAGCGGTCGCTAGCCAGGCGGGCAATCGCAAAATGCCCTTCCACCATGCGGTGAAGCTCAAGCCCGCGGCGGGATTCGAACCATGGACCTGCGGCACGGCAGTCCATAGTCAATGCCACGGAGCCATCACTGCTTCAAAGCAGTGCTAGTATTTATCTTATTATATAGCAAAGTAAAAAATATTACAAATTACATTTACTCGTATAAAATGTAATTAATTCAATAATTACAAATATTTTTTAAATATTATAAGAAAACATAAAATTAATATTTTAATAAAACACTTACAAAATATAAAAATATATCTAGTGACAATTCCGCCTAATTTTCCTGCTAAGCCGACGTGACGTCACAAACGCCACGCAGCCAAACCGGAATGAAAGAATTTTCGACGCGTGTCGCTTCTACACGAAGCATCCTAGGTCTTGACTCTACGAGCGCACGATCGAGAAGTAACGCCTGAATCTATTCATTATCGTAATTAATTCAATACGTTAGTAATTAAAAAACATATAGGTATATCATAAAAGCACTCTCTGAATCTTGCGCCACATTACACGATTAAATACAAATAGAAAACCTACAGAGACATTTATTATAAATTTCTTTCCTACACGTCAGCGTTCACCTTAATTTATGAATTACAACGTGCTAAAATACAGAAGCAAATTAATTGAACACTGACATATTTCGTCATTTGCCACACCCTGCCACCAAACCTTGACAACTAGCTCAAATGTCAAGTTCAACTTTACAATTACAACAGTTGTCACTTCTAAAGCTTGCACTTACAAGACCAAACATTACAATTACAAGAGCAATTAGCCACGAAGCGGATGCTTTACGCTTTTAACGCGGAGGCTACGCCATTTTTGGTGTTATTTCTTAATAATAAAATTGAAGTAGCCTTCCTATGGCCTTGAGTCAAATTCTTCTTGCGTTCTAAATAAACTTATTTTTATTTTTGTGGTGCTGAAATTTGACTAGTTACATACATGTACTTATAATCATGCCTGTATTCCCCGAAGGGGTAGGCAGAGGTGAGTATACACCCATGTTTCGCTAATTGGGTTTTGGTTCCATGTAATAGGGGGCGAGCCATTCACAGGGCACAGTTTCAGAGTCATACAAGATGTTTTCTCTAACTGGACGAAACAAAAGAGAAGAACAATATGTTTAGTAAACATTGTTTAAGCTAACAACAACTAAGGCAGGAACACAAGAACATATTGAATGGAACCCTGAGAAGGCACTAAGATGGTGTCCTGTCGTGCGTCTAACGTACACAACGCCCTAATCACATCCACGTGAGTGGCATGCTGCTCATTTGGCGCACTTTTCCCTTAGTCACCTCTTGGGACACCCACGGGAAGAAATTGGGAGGTGACATTCTAACCCGGCACTCCACTAAATACAAAAGTTTATGATTTTGTGTGTGATTTTTTGAGATATGAAGTTGCCCTCTTGATAGTAGGTAAGTTCACGACACGTGTTGCAAGTACAAGCAGTGATGGCTCAGTGGCATTGGCTATGGACTGCCGCGCAGCAGGTCCATGGTTCGAACTCCGCCCAGAGCTTGAGCTTCACCGCATGGTGGAATGGCATTTTGCGAATGCCCTTCCACCATGAAGGTTCCACATTGAGGAAATAGAAAATCTGTCGCCAAGCACCTAACGGTGTGTTCCGGCAGCAGTCCTTGAGAGCCATAAAAATTACAGGCTAATGAGACCTAACAACTGGACGTCTCAGTGTGACGGGCACAGTGCAATTCGTCGTTGACGAAATGCGTCTGTTATAGGCAGAGGTTAGTCCACTTAACATCAGGTGGGCCTCGTGCTTGTTCCGTCACAATTACATAAAAAAAAACCTCTTAACATAGTAGTACGAGTAGTGCCGCAGATCGGTCTGAAAATGTACTGTGAATAATAACTTGTTTTATCTTATTAGCCCTCCTTGAGACTTGGGATCACGCCAATAACCTTGAGGCCCTGATTGTATGGGACCGCACAGGACGCTTTAGATGAGATATTTAGAATCAGACGCATTTATTTTTAATTCTATATATTGACAATAATAATCGCTTTATTTTTAAAGTGACAAATCTATATTATGGTTTTATGCTTTTTCGTTAAGTAAATAAATTTCCACACTCTTTTAGTTCAAGTATAAATGAATGAAAGAGGTAAAAAGCCCGACTGCTAATTATTTATTTTCGTTAAACGTTTCATCATTCCATTGAACATAAAACTGGAAGTTATTTAAATTTATGGAATCGTGTTTTAAAGCCCTTCATTTTTTTTATGTTATTGTGACGGAACAAGCTCGAGGCCCACCTGATGTTAAGTGGACTAACCTCTGCCTGTAACAGTTGCAATTCATCACAAGTCACGAATTGCACTGCGCCCGTCACATTGAGACATAGTTGTTAAGTCTCATTGTGCCTGTAATTTCACTGGATATCCCAATTGATAGGTTTGGAAGAAAAAAATACACCAGTTTGTTTTTAATTTATTTTTATGTACCTACCTAGTGTCATTTGAGCTGTCAAGACGAATCAAAATCTTACATTGAAATCGGTTAGACCGTTTAGAAGTTATGGTGCAATAAAGAAACTCACAAACATACATACATACATGAACTCTGAAAACATAACTCTCCTGTTTTGGGCAGTCAAGTCGTGTAAAAATCAAAGCATATTCGCAAAAGTTTTTCCAATTTCACGCATATTTTAAGCATTTTAGAAAGAGAGGCCTTATCTAATGCTTGGAGACAATATCTAATATAGCAGTGGGAATCGAGGGTAAATAGGGTAGACGTTAGCGTGAAGCAGTCACGGCTCAGTGCCATAGCCTATGGACTGCCACGCAGCAGATCCATTGTTCGAATCCTGCCATGGGCTTGAGCTTCACCGCATGGTGGAAGGGCATTTTGCGAATGCCTGCCTGACTAGCGTGGCTCCCTCAAGTAGAAAATCTGTCGCCAATCACCCAAGGGTGTGTTCCGGGAGCTGTTCTTGAGAGCCAGTAATTCTAAGTTAAACCTGTTAACACCTTCGACCACATCATCACTTACCATAAGATGAGATTGTGGTCGAAGGCTAGCCTAATAGCAATAAAAAAAAAGACAAACCATGTTCTAACGTCGACTAGGATGTCGCTTTCTCCAGGTGGGTTTTGGACAAAAGCTTCCTTATCTATATGTAGTCAGTCCAACGCTTGCTAAGTATCATGTAGACAAAGTCACGACGTTACCAAATTGCACACACAATTTGAGGTCGGTTATTTAAACCACAAAATAAGTTAATGAGTTTTTTTAGTTCAAATTTTAAACCTTGAAATTATCAAATCATTACTTGAGTTAGTAAATCACAAATGACCTCGGTGGTAAGTAGTTTGATTAATCTAGAATTAGTGTAATTTTGAATGGTTTCCTTTGTTGCTATAATTTAGAAGGAAACAGTAGGTTTTCCTGAAAAATACTTTAAAATATATTTAGTAACAATTCCGCCAAATTTTCCTGTTAAGCTCACGTGACGTCGTAAACGCCACGCAGCCGAACCGGAAGTATTTTTAACGCGTTTTGATTCCACACGAAGCATCCTCGGGAGATCTTGACTCTTCGAACGTACGATCGAGAAACTGATCTGACTACTATTTCTCTGTAGGTTACCTACGTACTGTACTCAGTATACACTCTGTACGTACAGTAACGTTTCGCTCCTTTTAACATAAAAATATGAACTAGTCTCACTCACCTCTAGGATGCCTCTCAAAAGACTTGACTTTGTGTAGTCAATACAATTATTATAACCATACACAATGTTGAAATCACCTGTCATCAAACTGTTCGTTAGCTTCATCAATAATCATTCATTAATCAACCATTGACTGTCAATCTATAAGTACCTACTAAATTCGTACTATTGTATTTTGTCCTCTGACTTCAAGGAAGTGGTCAACTATTGGATTAATTGATCAAAGCCCCAGTCATTTACCGGGGCAATCAATCTTCGTATCAAGAATATTAATGTCGATCTTGATAAGAAGATAAGTTATCTATTTCAACTACTTATCTCTATCTTAGGGTAGGAAATGTACTTATTATCTAAATGGTAAAATTTCTCGTGTCAAGTTTTGATGGGGCAGTTTTGTCCAAGTAATGCGGATGTAAGGCAGTGATTGATAATAGTGATTGATTCGGAGTACGTCAGAACAATTTCGTATTCTGTTTGGTTTGAACGTGTTATGGGAAGACTGTTTATTTTTTGTGTCTTACACGATAACATTATCTATTAGTGAACCGACGCTGCGTCTCGCACCATTTGTTCTAATCCCACAAAGTTTGGCGCTTGTCACATGACAAGTGCTTATTTACAAAACAGATATATAAAAACCTTTACGGAAATCACGGAATTGATCAAATTATGTTGAATCAAACTTAAGTCCCAGTCGTTGACCGGGTCTATTAATCACCAGTACAAGAAATTTATCGATAGTAGGTACCGAGATGTCCGACCTTGACATTGGTAACAAAGAGTCAGTTCTAGATTAATTACTCATTTTAATTAGACATACCCTATTGTTCCTGAGCAATCGCTTTTTGTGGTATTAGTCATCGAGATAGAGTCAGTAAATCACAAACATACATAACCATCGATTTGCTCAGTATTCCATTCTTAATTTTTTGTGACCAATTATGGCATATTAAAATATTATAAAATTTACTAGAATTCCTTCCTGTAAGACGCTTAAATAATATGGACGATTACGACAATTATAAGCTTCAAAAGATAACAAAAGAGACTTATATTTATTTTAGTTTTAAAATATTAAGATGAACTATAAGTAAGTATGGGTTTTTTTAAAGTCACATTTTAGACTTGTCACAACAAGTCAAATTTTAGACTTGTTAGGTTTGTTTGAACATTTGTCATGCGTCAAGATAATATGCAATATGAAACAAATAATAGTCACAGTCTAGTCGTAGTCATGTCAGTAATTTTTATAGTTCACCATGTCACCGTGCACAAGTTCTGGTTATCCAATCAACAGATTAAAAATATCTCTATTATTTTTTATTAATATTTTTTGACATTTAGAATTGATTCATTATATTATTGTATTTATTGTGTTGTCATTACTCGATAAAGTAATATTTTTTATAATCTATATTTACTCTGCATAACAACGCATGGAAGATATAACATGTACTTAAAAGGTGCACAATTATTTTATTTTTAAATTAAATTTTTATTTATTTTTGACGTGGAAACCAATTTTATAAATAAATGAGTATTTGAGTAAAATTTTAACCGACAAACTGAACTTTTCTTAGAATAAATAAACAACCATCTTACTTTAATATTGTTTTTACGTGTACTCTTAGGAATAGGCTATATAATCTTACTAAAAAAACTGTCGTAGAACTTCATGGGGATTTGACATTAATATGAAAAGTATAAAATATAAAGCAACAATTAATATAAATAGTTTATTTATTGCGAAATAGTAATCATATCAGATTTTCTATTCATCTTTTCTCTAGGCTAGAAATAAATAAATTTAAAGCAAAGTTTTTAAAGAAATTAATAGTATCAAATATTCTCACGCGAATATTTAGAAATAAATTATTGCAGATTCAATTCCGTTTAAAAACAACGCCTCGAGCGCAAAGCCTTCACGGTCGTCGACTCGATAAGGATCGATTATATTAATCGATTACGAAGCGTGCATAATCGATGCGTTAGAATCGACTCAATGCAATCGAATGTATCTACCTGTCATCACTTTCGCTGGGAGGTGAGGTCGGTAATTGGCCGTTGAAGATGTAATTATGGATGTTTTTTTAAGATAATTGTCCTATAGAAAGTACACGACATTGCGTCCCACGGTCGATGCTTCTGAATGTCAAAGTATAGTACCGCCAACTTAACTGTGCAGTTTTTGAGGGCGCTACTGGTCAAAGAAATCAACTACAAACTGTCACAATTTGAAGGAATGTTGTAGTTCTTTTTTTTTGCCGCCTGAACAGATAAGTTGGTGGGACCGTAACTATGTTGTTATGTATGTACATACATTAAACGCAATCGTTAAAGACGTAACACATCCATCTATTTTGATGGCTCTTATTTTATTTTAAATTGAAATGCTTTCGTTTAATTGCTAACCAATAAAATTACGACATAATTTGCTTTGGTAACTAAAACATTTTTTATTAATATTTTTGTATGATTCTGAAATGGTAATTAATGATAGTAGTAGATTGAAATTAGTGTATGAAATATATTTCTTATGAATATGGCAATGTACCGAATAAATATTGAATAGGATTAGATTTCTCGTATATATTTACAAAAGCTGTACCAAAGCATTTACAAATCTACGAGAGAAAAAATTATAGTCATGTGCGGGATTCGAGCCCACATCCATCTAAATATACCAAAATATTTTATAGTTAGGAAAATATTATAATGACTTGATAAAAACTGTGAAATACTTGAAAGTAATAATTAACTAATCTTCATAAAATGCAGTAGGCCTTATCAAACCGCGTCTTCACCACACAAAAGTTGTCAAGTTTTGTGTTCCGACACAATCACCAGATGAGAAGCCTGCTTTTTTTACTTTCTATAAGATAAAAAAATACTAAATGGTTCGAGGGGGTTTTGACATAAAATTTAAGATGGAATCGAGTACCTATTTTAATGATAAGAAAATCATTCTCAATCTGTACCTCATTTATTCCTAAGCTGCAGCGGTTCTGCTATTACGTAAATAATTCGACATATATATCAATGTGTAACAAAAAAATAATACAATGCGGAAAACAATTTTACTTGGTAATAATTACAACGCATACTTGTATGCTCAAACAATAGGCTCTAACGCGTTACGATTATCAATTAAGGAAAAGACGCCATAATAAATAGGTTACGTTACCCTCTATCTATGTTACGTAAAAATTACGTACACGAATACGTTACTATTTAAGGGGATATACTCAACGCGCGTTACATACAAAGACAGTGTGAATTTTACGAATATAATAGCAAAGCTACGAAGAAATTTCTTTGCTTCGTTAGCAAGCCTAATGGCAGCTGGGATAGGCAGAGGTGTATAAATACCCTCAGTCTGAGTCTGTCTCTCAGAGGTTTTAAGGCGTATGTAATAGGAGGCGAGCCTATTGACATATACCGGACACAGTACCGTTTGAACTGTTTCTGATGGTAAAGTTACATGTGGATAAAATTAAAAAAACTACCATATCCAGTAGATAGATAACACTTTATTGACACATTAAAATTTATAACTTAAAACAATAACAAGAGTAGGTGTGACAATGGGCGGTCTTATCGCTGAGAGCGATCTCTTCCAGACAACCCTAAGTTATAGTATTAGTAGTAGTAGTAAGTATGCAGTTGTTTTGAGGCCAAGTTTATTTGGCTGCACCAATAAGGCAGTGCGATACTAGTTTAAATGCATAAGCAGAATATTCAGATACTCTGTTCACTACTTTGAATATTTACTATGTTTACTTACCTAGGTACTCATGTATACAAGACTTCATTCAGTTTTAATAGATAGTACATTCAAATATAATTATTTCGATTGCTTAGAGGCACATCCTCTTAATAAGTGCAGTAAAAACGAAAGCTACGAATCAGACGCCATCTTTGAACGTAATTCAGCGTAAATATTGCATAAAACCCATACAAAAAGTATCAATTAAGTTACTTTCTAAGAGAGCATGTTGTGTTAATGAACTGAAATTAATTGTAAGCAAATAGAAGGTTGATAGAGCAAGCGCAGTGTAGTGTTTTAAATGATGATGAGGTATGAGTGATTTTTATTTATCATATCATTTGCCTTTAAGCGAAAAACAAAGGAAACTTGAAAGTAGGTAGCACCAGTGACAAAAGAGTTGAACAATAATAGATTACATGGTATAGATATTTTATGAATAGGGACTAAAATAATATAACGAACAAGGTGTTGAATATGTGGTCAGTTATTAGGGTTTGAAGAAGGCCAAACAGAGTCAGTGGGAACTCTGGTGGATAGTTGGGGGACCCTCCACTGGCTTATACGACCTCACACGTCTGGGGGTGGCTTTGGTGAGCAAGCTTGCCCATCCACAGGCGCAGAGGCCAGATGAAGTTCGGGCCCACCGCCGGGGCAAGATGGTAAATACTAACGCGAACCTATCTTGCCCCACCCTGGTGGAGGACTGCTCACAGGGAGGGGGAGGTTTAGTGGGTTCAAATCCCACACATTCCCCTCCACAACCCCCGTGGTAGAGGGGGAGTGCACAGGCATTTCCCCCCTTCAAAAAAAAGACCATAATCAGTCCATATTTGGATTCTGGATAAGGATGTTTAAATGGTGTGACCAATGATGATGAGTAACAGAATAGAGAGAAAACACATGTTGTACCAACTCCACATGTGTGGGATAGTGTTAGAAGCGTGATATGTTTAGATCTTGATAACTATCTGGCCTGGTAAGTGATGGTATGGTTGAAGATGTTGCTCTAGAATGGAAACTGGCTCTGAAAAACAGCTGTTCCGCAGCTCCTGGTACACATACATTATTATACATAGGTTAAAATTCGCATCTGCGCCTCGTATACTTATTTCATCCCACTGAATGTCCATGTCTTCTCAACATTTAGATCCATGTACAACGTCAGATCTTTTGAAGGTCTATATCACTTTCCCCTAGTTTTTGTTCGAGACAGTTTTAAACGGATCCTAGGAAATATTACCAGCTGAGGAATCTTCACTAAGCATGGCTTGACATCCTTTAACCTTATGTTATATTATCAAACTTATATCTATCAAAAGGAATCACATTACATTGTTCTTTGAGGTACCCTAGCGTGAGTACGAAGCAGGGCCAACGACTGCGCCCTTTACCCCGTGGGGCGACAAATAGCGCGCTCACGACTCACGACTTCGGGATTATGTTCAACACAACTTGTGACGTGCCGTGCGCGTGCGCATGATGCGATTAACATGGCTAGTTGCTTGTTACTTTGTTTTAAATAATCAATTGGCCATTTATTCTAACTCCAGGTCACGCAGTGCAATATACTCGTAGTCGTTATTGCCTTTCTTCTGTGCCAATAGCAAGATATTATTCACAAACTAAGTATCAATAATTATTAATGATCAAAATGCTGGCACCTATTTGGCTCAAAGAATAGGCATTGCAATTCAACGGGGCAATGCTGCCAGCATGCTGGGCGCGCTGCCAACTGATAGTGGGATAGAGCATTTGGACTGCCTATGAGTCCAAATGCTTTTATTGTAGTAGCTGTAGTGTTGTATATAGTTTGTAGTATTTGGTTAATAAAGGCATACCTCCGGTAAAAAAAAAAACAATTATTAATACTTTTAAAAGATTATAAAGTGCCACTTTTACCAAAAAATTACACAACCTTACACCACACCCCTTTGAGATATGCAACCACAATAAAACATTCAACTTTAATTTATTGCTTATATGTTCAGTTATTAACAGTTGATGGTTTACAAGCAGGTGCAATTAACGCTAACTTGTTAAAATTAATATAATACAGTTACAACATGCACGCCTGGATTATGTTACTTCATCTTTGGCAATAGTACAAATTAATGATTTTCTTGCTACAATTGTAATGAAATTTAACAATATTAAGAAATATGTTAAAATATCCTAAAAAGTCTGTAAATAAATATAGGTACTAATGAAAAAATATATAATTTTGTATATATCTAGTGACGATTTCGTCTAAGTCTACTGTTAATCCGATGTGACGTCAGAAACGTAATGTAGCCCAGCTGGAATAGTATTCGCATCGTTTTGATTCTACTCAAAAGTCTTGACTCATCGAGCATTGAAAGTTACACTATGAATACATGTTTCCTGAAAATATTTGTGATTAATATTATGGATATCCGTAAAGTAGTGCAAGCATCTGTGTATTAAAATTCAATATTTTAAATTGTAAAATTTTATACAAAAAATCGTCCCGCCCGTTGATTTGCCCGTGTAGGTATTGGTTATACAGCGCTATTCCTAAGGCTCAACTATTGGGATAAAATTTATTGCATTTCCTTATACATGAGACTAAGGAATAAATAATTTCATTAGAAAGAAATTATTTATTCCTTGGTCTCACGTATAAGGAAATGCAATACATTTTATCCACACGAACAAACACTTACTTCGCATTTATAATATTATTATTATGAAATGAAAATGGACTATCAAAATAAATACCTATTCGCAATACTTCCATCAAAATTATGATATCAGCCAAGGTAAACCATTGCCTACGCTACAATGTACATATGTATGTTCGTAGATATGGGTGGTGACATTCTAGCCCGACACCCCACGGGCATATGCTAACTAAAACAGTGATTATTATTAGGTAGATACCGACAGCTAAGGGACCCTTCACTGAGCAAGACTCGACATGCTCTTGGCACTTCTGTAGTACCTTTATTACGAGGTAAAGTAACAGTACATGAACAGGGAAAACCTTTTAAGATTTGTTTGATAAGCCTTAAATTTACGCGTCTATCATATCATAAATAGATTATTTGAATTGTTCTGAAAACGGATTGCATTGTTTATTCGTAGAAATACTATTACGCATTGAATTGATGTAATATGTAATATAATTAAAATAATGTGCGTATGAAGATGCTTTTACCCAACCTATGATTGTATTGAAATAAGCTAATGGTGGTGATAATTGGAAACCTCTAAATATTACTCATGCCATAAACGAGAGCAGCTATTAAGAACAAAATAGTCTTATCACCCGCATAATGCCAGATGTTTTTGGGTCCCATGTAATAGAGAGTAAACGTGTTGCGACCTGTTGGACTTCAGGCTTTTTTTGTTTAACTAGTAAATTTTAATGCACTACCAATATAACATCTAAAATGTAGCTGCTGCTAAATTTTAGATGTATAAATTGTCGCTATCAATAAACTTTTAAAATATATGATTCGTTTTGAAAGAAAACCAGCTTGAAATCAAACACTAAGCTAAAATACCTTTTATAATTTGTAGCCTCGTCTAAATATCATGTAATAGGCCATTAATCTTAATGAAGTCTATAATCAATACGAAATAATTAGAGTTTGTTCCAAAACCGTCGATTAAATAATTGAAACGTTGAACAAATTCAATTTGTACTTTACAAAGGACATTATGGACATTATTATGTTATAAACCGGCATGGTTATTAAATGCGGGCGCCTGGAATTAGACTATTTTGTGAAGTGACCAAGATTTGTGATTAACCTGGAAAGTTGTAAGGATAGTGAATTTCAAGAAACTTGTTCAATAAAGCGCACTTTTTTAGGCTTCTGACTTTGTTTGATAGAAACCTGCTTAATTTGATACGTAACTATTCAGAAACGTAAAATTTCAGAAAGTTTTAATTTGTTATAGGTACTAGAATACAAAATATTGTTAATAGATTCCGGAAAATTCACAGACTAACAGAATATAAACTTTCGGATTAGGTTCACCGATGTGGTGTCAGATAAATTATGTAATCCGGTCGGCACCATATTTAACATAGTTCGATTCTACACTGAGCAACTTCAGGTGTTGATCCTTTAATTGAATTTTTTTTAATATTGTAATGCGCGCGGAATTAGTTGGCCGCGCCTTAGGTGGCGACAGGGGCGGCGAGGGGGTGGGTTGCGTACTGCTAGCGACGCAACACACACATTAGACAGTGATGGTAAGCGCCCCCGCCTCTCCACCGCTCACATACCTAAGGCGCGACCAACTAGTTTCGCGCGCACTATAGTATATAATGTTATTTTGAATCAGTTTTACATAACGTTGGTTAATTTAAAAGAAAGGAATATATTTTTTTACTATGAAGCATTCACCACATCCGTTATTAATTTATAATAAGTATAATTATATAAGTGCTTATCTATTTCATATAAATGTAAAAAATACATATATAGCGTATTGTGGAAATACTGCGACAGGTGAATTTAATAATTTGGTTGTAATAAAACTAGAAAAGGAATCAGCTACATTAAAATCACGAGCCTGACTTAAAAATCATAATTTAACGTTCAAAAGTATGGTCAACGTAAATCTGTAGTGAGGTTACAACACTGCGCCCACGGGTAGACGCCCACTGGCCGACCTTCAGCTTTGCATCTTTTATATCATAATAATTATTATTATAACACGTTAGTAAGTGGTTTGAAAGGTGCTAAGTGTTGTGTCTCAATCACAAATATGAATGATTGGTATTATTGTAGTTACTACCATACAATTTTATTCACGGTCAACGTGCTTTCGGGGTTTTTATAAGAACCCAAAAAGGTAATAAAATCGAATCCACTGTATAATTAATTAAGTAGATGCCTGTAGTTCGGATGTTGCATATCGTGACTGATCCGACTTATGAAGTCATATAATTTGACATAGTATATAATGCAGAGCATATTTAAATTGTAAGCTTAATATTTTAGTCAAAATCAAGAATTATACGTTAAATGAAAAAAAAACTGTCAGTTGTTAAAATGGGTATCGTTTTGTTGTTACAACCAAAAAATATACCTACTAACTTTAATTTCCGAATCATTGCTAAAAGTATCGGTATTGAAAAAAAACCTTACCTTATTTTTAACGGTCAGCACAAAACGACTAAGGCAACATGGCGTCTTTTTTATGAACGACGGTGCGCGGTTGATGGATTTGTTAAAAACGAATTAATTAAAAAATATTTCTATCATCTTACTAAGATTTTTATTACATTCAATATGTCTATAGTTATATAATTATACAATCCAAATAATATTAGAAACTCCTACATCCCTACGTATTAGATATCAGTCCAAAAACACAATGTCCTAATTGAAGGACAAACGACACTCTTCCTGTATGGAAGAAGTTACAATTGTCCAGTAACAAATGTGACCTCAAATCGATTCCGCACTAATTATCGCGATATCGATCTGTTTACTCGACGTCGCTTATCGATTAATTCTATCGACCTGTTTTTGTTTTTGTACCATAGATAACAAATATAAGAGTTCCTTTTCTACGTGCTAATAATTTTTGTATTTGATGCAAATTCGTTGGTATATGAATTTTATTTTGCGCCGCATGTTGATGTTCAATTATTATTGTACCTAAGCGTGTGTATCTTTGTTTTTTCTTCTTATGTATAATACAAAATGCTAATGTTTGTTTAATTTTGTTACAGGTAAGTTTTCGATCCAACAAGTTGGCAAGTAAAACTAAGGAAAGAGCACCAATATAAATTAAAATAAGGATTGTAAATGAATATATTTTTTATAACAGATCTTTCCACTCAGTAAGACACGCCCTTCATTTTTTTTTCATGCAATGAAAATTGGACATTTGGATGATAGTTTTGAGTGTAGTTTCAACACCACTGATGCATACCCAAACGATAACATACTTTTATTGTTTTACTGTGTCTTTGTGTGTAAATGCTAACACATGTATCATTATGCATAGTTACGCACACATTACGACAGCTAAGGCGTTGAGTACAAGCGAGGCCTACCAGTGCAATGCGCATCAATATTTTACCTTGGAGGGGCGCGCCTTCGTCAGTAAACAGATCTGTACTAAAATAGTCAAAGATATTGGTACTTAGATTTTGCGTACTTCGGAGAGCACGTTAAGCCGTCGGTCCCGGTTGTTGTCTTAGGTTAGCAGTCGTTATAGCATGGTGGTAGGGCATTCGAATGCCCGCCTGGCTAGCTACTACCCTCAAGTAGAAAATCTGTCGCCAAGCACCTAACGATGTGTTCCGGCAGCTGTCCTTGAGGGCCAGTAATTCTAGGTTAGCCTGAACAACATCTTCGACAACATCATCACTTACCATAACGTGATATAGTGGTCAAAGGTTAACCTATCAAGCATATAAATAAAATATAAAGTAAGATAATTCAAACACGATAATTTTATAATTTATCTAACAAAATAAGAATAAAAACCAGATGATTCAAATAAAAGCTACGCGTGATCATACATAGTATAAAACCGACTAAGTGCGTGCGAAAGTAATTAAAACCCATCAATTCTTTTTTATATTATAATAAAAGTGACGTCATTAGAAATCCTGTCCAAGATAACAGACATTTCATAATAAAACCTTCGGCGGGAATATAAAGACAACCCGTTTAGTTACGATTTCTAGATAATCGGAATATTAAGTTTTTATCACTAATTTAATTCAATGTCGTCTTACTTCATCGCAAGTAAAAATTTTATGCGACTTTAAAACGGTCATTTTTATTTACTTATGTTGTATATATAATATTACAAAATATTCATGTATTTTGTAATACATGAATATATTTTGAATAGCTACCATTCATGTAAAAAACTGTTACTGAACCAAGTTATCTGTAAAACCGGTTCACATTATTTTTGTCCTGTACTGGGGTAATTATTCCGAATTCCCCTATTAGCCCTGGCGATGACGTCGGTCCAATAGCCGAGGTTTTTTTATTTGTCTCTAATAGGCTAGCCTGACCTTTCGTCTGGTAAGTGATGACGTCGAAAATGTTGTTCAGGCTAACCTAGAATTACTGGCTGTTAAGGAAAACTACTGGAGCACACAGTTAGGTGCGTGGCGACAGATTTTCTACTTGAGGGTGGTAGCTAGCCAGGAGAGCATTCGCAAAATGCTCTATCACCATGATTTAACTTCCATCATAAGTCAACAACCGGGACACGGGAAAGCCCTAGTTGGTAATTTAATACTTGCTCTATATGAGGGTAATCAGGGCGTTGAAATGGGAAGCTGCACTGTTCTGCACACCTAATGTGCAGCAACACCCTGTTAACATTAACGTTAGTAACATGCTTCTGATATGGTATTTTTTTTCGCCTAGTCGCCTATAACGACCTTCAACCGGATAAGAAACAGTCCCAGATAAAATAATAGCTTCTAAACAGTCAGTCATAAGTGAACAGTCCTCCCGGTGGGCAGCTGGGGTAGAAATATACCACCTTCTTCCTGTGGGAGTCTTAAGAGACAGGAAAGGGAAATATATCAGTAGGTGGGTAACAGAGCCTACTGAAGAACTGTCATCTTACACGGCAGTCCCCAAAACGCCAGCCAAGCGTAGGGATTTTGGCTAATCCCACCCTAATGAGGTTATAATAGTAATAGTGTTTATGGTGATGATTTGTTTTTTTTTGTGCCTGATAGGTTATCCTTTGACCACTATGATCACCTGATGGTAAGTGATGATGTGGTCGATGATGTTGTTCAGGCTAACCTAGAAGTAATTTAGGATTATATTAAATAAAACTACACAACCATTAAAGTTATCCAACAGAAATCAAGTTGATAAAAACAAATAAATAAATGAACAAGACAAAATAAATTGCGAATACAATAAAATAAAACCATTAAAATACCTACATTAAGTTGTATTACAATTGCATTTTTATAAATTAAATAGTAAAAGTAGTAACAAAGAATACTAGACTAAAACAAACTCCGACATGAGTCATAGGTTCGTCCTCCGCGTGTTTCAGCTCAACAAACAATTGTCTACGATTCTTCTTTACATGATACCTCCAATGAAGTACTCTGTCACAATAAAACGAATTATACTTATAAATGTTACATTGAATACTAGCTGTGCCTTTTACCCGCGTAAAAAATGACGAAAAGTTATGATAATGATGATTAAAATTATCATATGTATTCGATTAGAACTTAAACTACATATATTCCAAGATTCATCTAAATCAGTACAGCCATTTCAGCGTGAAGGAGTAACAAACATACACACATGCTCACTAGCTCACAAACTATCGCATTTTTTAAAATGTGATTGTGACGGAATAAGCCCTAGGCCCACTTGATGTTAAGTGTACTAATCTCTGCCTATATCAGATGCATTTCGTCAACGACGAATTGCCCTGTGCCCGTCACACTGAGATGTACGTACAGTTGTTAGGTCTCAGGTGTCTGTAATTTTAAAGTCTCTCAAGGACTGCTGTTGGAACACAGTGTTAGGTTTTTTTTATGCCTGTTAGGTTAGCCTATGACCACTATCTCACTTGATGGTAAGTAATGATGTGGTCGAAGATGTTGTTCAGCTTAACCTAGAAGTACTGGCTCTCAAGCTAGTCACAGCTGCCGGAACACACTAGTTAGGTGCTTGGCGACAGATTTTCTACTTGAGGGTGGTAGCTAGCCAGCCGGGCTTTCGCAAAATGCCATACCACCATGCTATAATGACAGCCATCCAAAGACTACAACCTTGGCAACAGATTAAATAATTAATTTTTATAACATAAGTGTGAATTTTGTAGACTGTCACATTGATATGTGTGTAAAAGTGTCACTTTGTAATTTTGAGGTCCTAGTCGTAGGGTCCTGGGTATTATGCCAGCGTCGTACCAGTTATTGGGTATACCTAACAAAGACAATTTCAATAACAGTCCAAAAAAATTGCCCGGAAGATATTGCCTCTTCTTGTATCTCTTAATGCATGAGAACAATTTTTTTTATCCCTGATAGATAAGCCTTAGTCCACTATCTCACCTGGTGGTAAGTGATGATGTGGTCGAAGATGTTTTTCAGGTTAACCTAGAATTACTGGCTCTCAAGGACAGCTGCCGGAACACACCGTTAGGTGCTTGGCGACAGATTTTCTACTTGAGGGTGGTAGCTAGCCAGGCGGGCATTTGCAAAATGCTCTACCGCCATCATCCTAAGACAATAACCGGGACCGACGGCTTAACGTGCCCTCCGAAGCACGTGCACGCTCAGTAGTAATGTCACTAGCGTTCACCTATCCTACTCATGACCGCGGCGGACGTTGCTTAACTTTGCTGATCGGTTAAGAACAGCTAAGCAAACTTCGCTACGTGCGCTTCAAAAAAAAAATCTAGCAGAAACGAAGCCTAAGAGGTTGTTACCGTTTTTCCACTAACAGCGAAAAATTTTACGATGGAACAGAACGTTGCAATTCCAGAGGGAACCACTTTCAGCCTTTCAGAACTTCCGGATGTTACCGACGTATTACTAAATGTATTGTCGTTAAAATCTATAGAAATAATATTATTAATAGGGAAAACTTATTAAGAAAGAAGGATGTGATTCCATACTACCTACGTCGTAATGAACGTTTAGTTATACCACAAACTAGGCTAGCCAAAGTCCGTAATCAGGGCCGTTGCTTTAAACTATTGATGTACGATAAGTTGCCAATTAGTATTACAAAATTAAATTTTAAGGAATTCAAGCAAACGGTAAAGACTTTTTTCCAAAATATTCCATTTTATAGTGTTAGTGAGTACATGTCAATGCATATCTTGGAAACGTCATTCTTGTGTCAGGAACCAGCATGATTACCAATATTAGAAAGGAGTTAGGTTTTTAATTTGTGTTATATGTTCATGATGTTTAGAAAAAAATTTAAAAATGTAAAAGTTGACCTGCCTGCAACGAATGTTATGTTATGGCCAATAAATGATCTTTATCTTTATTCCAAAAGAATACAGTTACCATTAAATTCCTTTTACTTTCCGATATTTCGGCTCCATTGCAGGCGCCATGTTCCAGACAAGCCGCGACCTTTATTTAGACAAAGTACAAGCATCAACCGAACAGCAGCATCATTCTAATATCTTTAAAAGCACTGTATCTTGATAATAACTATCGAAATTTTCCTGTACTCTATCAGACATTGGTTTTTGTGTCATTACGACAAGGTTGTATAGCGCGTTGTTTGAAATTATCAGTTAGTAATTAATGTTCTTATTGTGTAACGTCTGGTGTGGTCTCACGCGATTATTCATTATAACGAATGATTAGTGCATTATTATAATGAGTAACAGTAAATTAAGGCCGACAGGGTTGCTTGTGACTGGGACGAGTGCTGGGTTTAGGTATATTTTAGATTGCCGCGATGGGAACGTGCCCTTAGGAAAATAAGGCTGTGTGTGGACGTGGCATTAGGAAAAAGATGCGTTCGAGGTGAAGCTTTTTTTATTTATTGCTGATAGGCTAGCCTTTGACCACTATCTCACTTGATGGTAAGTGATGATGTGGTCATAGATGTTGTTCAGGCTAACCTAGAGTTACTGGCTCTCAGGGACTCCTGCCGGAAACTCTCACCAAGCACCTAACGTGCTTTGTGAACGATTCTCTACTTGGGTGGTAGATATCCAAACGAGCATTCGCAAAATACTATTCCACCATGCGGTTAAGCCTGCGGATCGAGACGTGGCTATCATTGCTTCAAAGATGCTTTTGCAAGGTCTTACTGACTTATGTTTACTTTATATTTATTTGCTAGAATACATGTCCAAAGGAACTTAATATTAGTCATATAGATACAATTGATTCATAATAACAAATACTTTTAAAATATTTTAAGAAAACATCAAATTAATATTTTAATAAAACACTTAAAAAATATAAAAATATATCTAGTGACAATTCCGCTTAATTTTCCTGCTAAGCCGACGTGACGTCACAAACGCCACGCAGCCAAACCGGAAGAATTTTCGACGCGTTTCGCTTCTACACGAAGCATCCTCAGGAGGTCTTGACTCTTCGAGCGCACGATCGAGAATGAGCGGCCGGCGGCTCGGCACGCCTTTATATAGACGGGCTGAGTTAGCACGCCTTTGTCTAGACTCGACCGTGAGTCACCGCTCTTGGTTGTAGCTAACAACTGGTGAGTAATACGTATTTAAAGTGACAATGACATCATAATGGTCATAAATCGATAACAAAAAATAATTTTGAATTGTTTATATTATGTAATGTGTTTTAGAATATGAAAAATATCGTAAAAAATATAACAAAATTACTTCCTAAAACAAATACATATTTAACTATTTTGTAGTGGCAAATTATCACTAAAAATACGCAACAGTGGTGATGAAACCAATTGCGTCTGTTCATTCAACAGTGCAACGCCTGTACTATGTTTTAATATTTCTAACTGTTCCAATACACACAATCGAAATCCCTTATCACAACAATGTAAAATCTTAAAGGTATTACTATCAAGGAGTTTTACATTGTTGTGATAAGGGATTTCGATTGTGTGTATTGGAACAGTTAGAAATATTAAAACATAGTACAGGCGTTGCACTGTTGAATGAACAGACGCAATTGGTTTCATCACCACTGTTGCGTATTTTTAGTGATAATTTGCCACTACAAAATAGTTAAATATGTATTTGTTTTAGGAAGTAATTTTGTTATATTTTTTACGATATTTTTCATATTCTAAAACACATTACATAATATAAACAATTCAGAATTTTTTTTTGTTATCGATTTATGACCATTATGATGTCATTGTCACTTTAAATACGTATTACTCACCAGTTGTTAGCTACAACCAAGAGCGGTGACTCACGGTCGAGTCTAGACAAAGGCGTGCTAACTCAGCCCGTCTATATAAAGGCGTGCCGAGCCGCCGGCCGCTCATTCTCGATCGTGCGCTCGAAGAGTCAAGACCTCCTGAGGATGCTTCGTGTAGAAGCGAAACGCGTCGAAAATTCTTCTGGTTTGGCTGCGTGGCGTTTGTGACGTCGCGTCGGCTTAGCAGGAAAATTAAGCGGAATTGTCACTAGATATATTTTTATATTTTTTAAGTGTTTTATTAAAATATTAATTTGATGTTTTCTTAAAATATTTTAAAAGTATTTGTTATTATTAAAAATGGATTTCCGCAAAGTAACGCCTGAATCTATTCATTACAATTGATTCAGTCTGCAAGCAGGCGTGCAAATGTACTTATGAAGCTAATTTACATTAATTACATTATAACCAAAAAATAAAACAATATTTTAATCTAAACATTCTATAACACTGTAAAAATAATTGTTAAGAAGCCAGTCAGTTAAACATTTCTTAAATTTCTTTTCATTTAATATCCTATTGTCATTAAGTACGCAATTATACATTTTTATACTCATAATATAAATGTTTCTTTTAATTATATAAATCTTTTATTTTCCAATCGAAGCCGTTAATCAATCTGTATTTAATACCCACAATATATTACTTGCTCAGTGACCCACAGATCAAAAACCCAGTAGCCTGGGTACATATAGTCTCTGGTAGTACTTAAGTTACTTATATTATTTGTGCCTAATAAGCAGTAAAGTAATAAAGGTACCCATCAAGCCTTCCAAATGGAGACAGCTTGCTAAGCCACGCGTGGGCGCTGGTCATTCACTCGCCACTCTTGTTCTTGATGGTAGATTGTGGAGCAAAAACAATAAGTGGTTCAAATTTGGTTAGTGGCCCCATCATTTTAATAGTAGGTGCCTTTTTGAGATTAAAAATATTTGTGTCATTTGAATATATATTTTCGGTCTCTCACATTATATATTTGATGTATACTGTATTTAATTTAAAATAGTTTGTATACGACTGCCCAAAGGGTGTGAAATCTATTGTTTATCCACCATTGTAACCACATTCAGTGAACATTTTAACCGGCTACCTATCGCGGTTATAAAAGATCAGTTTTCTCGTACAGTAACATAAAGAAGATGTCCGAGTGTGAGTTAGAAAAACTAATAACTCTGAACTCGGACAGTGTTTGACAGTTTATCGCTGTGAGAAGAATTCATAATAACGATCGCTGTTTGTACACCAATTCTTTTTAATTGTAATGAGGTTCTCGCATAAGGTTCTATTTTGAAAAAGTTTACAGTACGTTTTAAAAATTTTGCGGGCGGAAAATGTACTAGGCTGGCCTAGAACATTTTCCGCACGCAAAATTCTTTTCAAAAATTCTTTCATCTTTGGAAAAAATATAAAAACGTCGATGTTAGAAGAAATAATTCCAAATAAGGTGCTCAATTCGTCTGTTTTTTTTATGATTGAACCCTCAGAACTTTTGACTGGGAGTACCGATATTAAAGATTCTTTTTTTACTTGAAAGCTGATACTTGCCGTGTAGTCCAATTCAAATTTCATCAAAATTCGTCAACCCGTTATTGAGTTACACTCCAATAACTGAAAAGTATTTTCATATGTTGATGAAACAGCTATTGTCTTGCCCATAAGTAGCAAGAGTCACTAAAAGGGGTGATATTTATCAAAAAATGGAACCGACTTCAACACTTAAATGAGCGAAATGGCTTGTCAAAGCCATGCGTACAATATTGTGATAATAGGTACTTTTGAACCATCATGGTACCGACTTCAACAAACTATTTCACACATTTGAGTGTTGAAGTCGGTTGTTATTTTTGATATATTTACTTGCACATATAGACCCGTTAATCCGTCTTGGACCCTGGGAATTAGTTTACATTGGTACCGAGCATCACTCGGCCGCCCAGGCGCAGGTACTACATTGACAGATAATGCGTCCTAAATAAAGGACGTTGCAATTCCACCGGATGATATTTCAACACCACAGCTACAATTGTTAGGTCAAAGGTAAACGTTTTACACGACTATCATTTATCTGTCCCACAACGAACGATGTCGTCGGACAGGATCGCCGCCTTGGGGTCTCGTGATACTGGATTCGATTCCAGTGACAGGCTTATTATGTGTTTTATTTTTTTATGCCCATTAGATTAGCCTTTGACCACTATCTCACCTGATGGAAAGTGATGTGGTCTAAGATGTTGTTCAGGCTTACCTAGAATTACTAGCTCTCAAGGACAGCTAGGTGCTTGGTGACAGATTTTCTACTTGAGGGTGGTAGCTAGCTAATCATTCGCAAAATGCCCTACCATGATGGTATAAAGACAGTGAGAGTCAGTGAAATTACAGGCACATGAGACTTAACAACTATGTCTCAATATGACGGGCGCAGTGCAATTCGTCACTTGTGGTTACATGCATCTGTTCTAGACAGAGGTTAGTCCGCTTAACATCAGGTGGGCAACGAGCTTGTTCCGTCACAATAACATAAAAAAAAACGCCCTTTAACCTTGTTGCTCTAGCTAGCTTCGCTTAGAGCGCTTCTCTATTCCCCAACACTCATACGTATTCCAATAATTGGGTACCCTTGATCTTGCTACATACATCTCATTGGTGCCTCCAAAACAAACCACTCCACTTTACAACTACAAAAAACCCGACTAGCTATTAGGGCTGACCCGTGGGCGTTGACAGTTACACTATCACCAACTTATCTTTGCCGGTGGCAGAAAATGGAACTATAAATTCCCTTACATGCGACTATTGAGTGTTTATTTTTCTTTACCAGTAGCGCCCGCGTGGACCGCACAGTTATGTTGGTGGTTACTGGTGCTGCTGTCACCCATATAGGGTTTGGCCTAGATTCTTATCGATCACATGTTATGTTTTGGGAGATAGAATGTTTGTGCCGATTTCTAGCTCGTTAGCCGACTTGCTAAAATGGAGGAGCTTTTTAAGTCGATGCGTGGCATAATCTTACGGTTATCTCACACATGTTGGGTCGATACAATATGTCTTCTCTAACGATACAAGTAGGCTCCCCACTAGGTGGACTGACGACATCGTAAAAGTCGCGGGTTGACAATGGTTAAAAGTGGCTATTTGCCGTTCTTGGTGGCGTTCTAATGAGGAGGGCCCTTATTCAACAGTGGACGTCTTCTGATGATGACGAACAACACAAAGGACAATAAGGAAAAAGCTTGGTTCTACATTCGGCCTGTCTGACGCTAACTCTCATTGGCAATGTTCTCGTAGGTAGTGAATTCGTTATTTTCTAGTTAGGAACCAGTTTTGCACCAAATGTGCAGTATGACATTACTAACAATGGCGTGAATAATGGAATGCTGCTTATTAAGCGCAGTATGACTAGGTAGCTTTAAAACAGCTAGACCAATTTCCATATTGTTTTTATTTGAAACCAATCATGAATGCAATGATTAGCCAGGCTTTGTTAATCTGAACAGACTATAAAGAATCTGCCTAAATATAACATGGTTCACACAACACATCATCCCCGTGGGGTGCCGGGATACCCTCATATGTCTTCCCGTGGGAGTCATAGAAGGCGAGAACTGGAAAAATGTCATGGGGCAACAGTGCCTTCTGGAATACTGCCACCATGCACTGCAATCCCCTAGCATGAGGATCACCCCCATAAATGGGCGGAGGCTTTTATTCAACTGTGGACATCATCGCTGTTAATGATGATTTAGTTCAGCTTCTTATCTACTAGCAACGTCCAACCTTAAGCAAAATTTGGTACTATAGTTAGTAAGTGAAACAATGGCCCATTTGTCCTCCTTGACCGACGACCTACTTGTGGCAGACGGACAGACAAACGACGGAAGTGCGTTGTGCTTGCATCATTGTTAAGACGACATCGCGACAATGCCATTGTGAGTGTTGAAAAACGTCGGTGAAGACTATGTACGCCTCTACTGTCATAATAGTTACACGGTGCGCGCAGTGGTGAATGACATTTGGTGTCATTCACCACTTTGTGAGCAGTTGTAGTCGATTCGTCATCTTATGTTTTTTTATAGAACTTTTTTGTCTATTTTTATCACGTTATTATGTTTACTTATCACACTCGCGATTGCCATATTAAAATAATATTTCTTCCAGTAAAGCGTTTTCAAATAAAATAAATTCCTAGACCGATATAAACTGATTTAAAAAAAACATACATTAATAACATAGACATTTCAAGCACAAATAGTTTTAGGTCGAGTTATTCATAAACAACCTTCTTTTGATTCACCCGTAAACAATGAAATATTCATTATTTTTATGAGATAAAAATGTATGTTGTAGTATCATTGCCTATAAGTTATTTTATGGTTCTAAACACGATCACTTTCAACCATATAATGAGAACATCACATCATAAAAATCTCAAAAAGAGGGAACTTTCATTTGTATTTTTTTAGAGTAAATAAAAAAAATAAAAAAAATAAGAATAATATATTTTTGACTACTTTTCTCCAAACAGAAGTATTAGAAGCTGAAGATGCTCTTCGAAGCTGCCTAACTTATGGTGACTTTCCCCACATAGCCTCTCACGACTCCCACAGGAAGTTATGGGGGGATGCAATGCTAGGTCGGCACCCCACAAGTTATACGTACGTTACCTACATATGCGTTTTGCATGGTGGTAGGGCATTTTGCGAATGCCCGCCTGGCTAGCTACCACCCTTAAGTAGAAAACCTGCGCCAATCACCTAACGGTGTGCTCCGGCAGCTATCCTTGAGAACCAGTACTTTTAGGTTAGCCTGAACAACATCTTCGACCACATCATCACTTACCATCAGGTGAGATAGTGGTCAAAGGCTAACCTATCGGGGATAAAAAAAAAATACTTCAAGTTTATTTTTAAGCATATTTACTTCGAACGTACAGGTAGATTAATTATTTTGAAGTATTTTCCCTTGGGGTGCCGGGCTAGAATGTCACCCCCCTTTTGCTAACTGTGGGTGTCGTAAGAGGCTACTAAAGGTAAAATACCAGAAGTTGGGCAGCAGCGCATTCTGAGGAACTGATATCTTAAACTGCAATCCCCAAGACGCCTGCCAAGCGTGGGTATTATGGAAAAACCCCCCTTAATGGGGGAGGCTGTGTTCAGCACAGGACAATCCGGCTGAAACAGTACAGTACTCTTTTATTTATTTTTTATGTTATCGTGACGGAACTAGCTCGCGGCCCACTTGATGTTAAGTGTACCTCTGCCTATAATAGATGCATTTCATCACAAGTCATGAGTTGCACTGCGCCCGTCACTTTGAGACGTAGTTGTTAAGTCTCATGTGATTTCACTGGCTCTCAAGGACAGCTGCCGGAACACACCGTTAAGTGCTTGGCGGCAGATTTTCTGCTTGAGGGTGGTCGCTAGCCAGGCGGGCAATCGAAAAATGCCTTTCCACCATGCGGTGAAGCTCAAGCCCGCGGCGGGATTCAGACTATGGACCTGCTGCGCGGCAGTCCATAGCCAATGCCAATGAGCCATCACTGCTTCATAATGACAACTCGTATGCTATAGAAGAAATTTCATTCCGGCTTCAAATAGTCATTATTTTCCCCACCCATAGCAATATTTACCGGACACCCAATATGAGCCAAACATTTTCTCCTTCCATTCACAACTTCGCAATAGACAATGCTAAAACCTGAAACGATTTGATCCAGTTGACGTTTCTCAATTTCTGTGAACACTACCGGTTTTTCTAGCGCTTAAATTAATTCCTACAGCCGTAGTAGTTAGGTCTTTAGTAGACCAGATTGTAAAATTGTGAGACAGGCGAAAATTACGCAAATTGCATCTAAATAGCTTTGGTGTGGGCGAAAGGTGTAATAATTCTGAAATTGGGCCTACTGGAATATTTATCAAGAATTCTGATTAGGAAATTGAATTGCACCCGAAGTGGGTAAGTGGGCTGGATAAAAGGAAGTAATGCAAAGTTTTTATGAAGCGTCAGTAGTGGAACTTTGCTGGTCCATCAACTAGGTTGAGGATGGATATCATAATTCTAATATATAAAATTCTCGTGTCACAGTGTTCGTTGCCATACTCCTCCGAAACGGCTTGACCGATTTTGATGAAATTTTTTGTGCTTATCCGGTATCTATGAGAATCGGCCAACATCTATTTTTCATCCCTCTAAATGTTAGGGGTAGTCCACTGCTAAATTTTTTTTTATTTTTTAGACAATATTTTTAATTTCTATTTTTTTATGATACAACATACAAAAATACATACAATCCTCAATTTTCACCCTTCTACGATCAACCCTTATTTTTTAATAGCCATTTTAGTAATTTAATCATTATTTATATGGCAAAACAACGTTTGCCGGGTCAGCTAGTAATATATATATAATTGTCACCAATTGGATAGAGGAGCGCTGTGCCACGTGCTTCGTAGGGTACGTTTAGACATCGCGAGGTAGTTAGTTCTTAGGATGGCTGTCAATAGGCTATGTCCTAGGTCCCAGGCCGAGTTCCAGATTCTAGGATGGGTATACGTCAAGCCACACTGGGCTCTCGTGGTCGATTATGGCCTATACCTCATTGCTCTCTATGAAAACGGCTCGCATCGCAGTGATCTTTCGTGACAGTATTTTGCTTCCACCTGGGGCTTCGACCCTGGATAACTTTTTTACCTACTAGCTGCTTCCTGAGGTTTCATCCGTGTATATAATGATAATGAAAAGTACCCCATGTCTTAATCCAGGACTTAAACTATCTATATGCAAAGTTTCATCACACACACATCAAAAAGTACAGCCGATTCAGAGTGAAGTTTAACAAATATATATGCTCACATTTTCACTCACAAAATATCGCACTTATGATATTAGTGTGATTTGGTAAAAAGGTGTTTTTTTTGTTACGGAACAAGCTAGAGGCCCATCTGATGTTAAGCGGGCTAACCTCTGCCTATGACAGATGCATTTCGTCACAAGTCTCGAATTGCACTGCGCCCGTCCCCTTGAGACATAGTTGTTAAGTCTCATGTGCCTGTAATTTCACTGGCTCTCAAGGACTATTGCCGGAACACAGCTTTAGGTGCTTGGCGACAGATTTTCTACTTGAGGGTGGTAGCTAGCCAGGTAGGCAATCGCAAAAAGCCCTTCCACCATGCAAATTACTTATATTCTTGGATATCATTCAACGCAGGTATTTTAAATTAATATTATTGTTACTTTTTTGGACGTGGTTGATTTTGTTGTCGTTTCGTTGACTTTATAAACCGGTCCCAGTGGAAATATCAGCACTTTTAACACTGGTGTCATTCTGCGCTCCCTTGCCGGCCTAAAAATGTTCTGGTATTTTATGATAATAGAGAAATAAAATGCTACTAACCCCTCATAAGGATGAACAAGGTCAGGAATATGGTGATTTTACTCCTTGAGGCTCTTCTATCTGGTTATATTACCATCGTATCAATTTCCACTTGCGCAGTAAAATTGCAGTAGGCAATATCCATCACAATCAAATATTGCCTCCAGCGTCAATAAATTTGATACTTGTCATACTTGATTTTGCCTTTTGCAATAGAATCTTGTCTGTAATAAGTCAATATTACGGCCCTTTAGAGGTAGGACAGACGGGCGGACCGCAAAAGCTTAGCAAAATGGGTTCCGTATGAGGAAATTGAACCTCAAAAATCTACTTTTCCCACTGATTGTCTGGCTAAAGTCTTACTACTGCGATTGTTTTTCTCTATACACAAGACAAAAATTCAAAATGTTGTCTATGTTTGATGCTTACCATAGCTTAGATTTTCATATGTACCCCTCGCGCGGGTATCGGGGGACGGGGTAATTAACTAGTTTGAACCAATGAGTGCGTTTATGAAACTAAGTTTAGTGTGTTTTTGTTGTCTTTTTCGAAAGACATGTCACAAGCGTCTTACGATTTTGCATTGCGAAAGTTTGTTGTAATTGAGAACCAGCTACCGACCGTATTTGGCTTAGCCAAACAAAACACAGTAGTTTAGTATAAATCCTCTAAACTGATTATTAATATTCTTCACTCACGGACGTGTATGGAACCATGAAGAGAGCGAAGGAAGCAAGAATACACATATTCAAAGATCATAAGCAAGTTAAAATGTATGGTCTCTGGATACCCCTCCACGAAACAAACTTGACGTAATGACGTTATGCGTGTTAAGTATTTAGTTTAGATTTAATGTATCCGGGATGGTATTTTTTTTCAGACAATAGCATTATTATACACAACTTCGCAATTAGAGCTAAAAGATTTAAATAATAACGCTTTGTCATTTAGAGAAGCAGTAGGGACGGACTAAGGAGTAGGGAAGACTAAATTAGGGGGGTACTAACAGGTATCCGAGTTAACTAAATTTTAACTAGATTATTTTTGGATTTATATTTTTACATAAACTATCGTCATGTTTTTATTCTCCAAAGGGGTAAGGAGGTGTCTAAAACACTATTCAACAGACATGTTTTGGTCCCATATAATATAGTAGCTATAACTTATTGCAACCTAAAATGCACATTTTCAGATACTACTAAATATACAAATAAAACCTTTGAATAAAGAATAAATACGTAATTTTTTACTTACTTACCTTGCAGATAGGCTTTATATATCAGCAAATCTACGACTTATTCTACTTTTACCATCTTTCATGAACAATATTCATACATTTCATTAAGTTAGGACCAATCGTATAACATGTCATCATCCACTAGATTAAATATGGCCTACAGAATATTTGTAGTACCGATACAGTAAGGTACCTGTAGAGAACTTAGCTTCGCTTAGTGGATAATTTCTGTAGTAATCAATCATCAATCGTAGAGACAAATGTACCAGCATTTTGATCACGTGAGCTACTGGTCGTCTCGTACCAGTGTGTCCAAACCAAACGACTTAAAAAATGAGTACGTACAAAGCACGCAAATATGTATCCAACTACGGGCCAACTGCAAACCGAGATTAACATATTTGCACCGCATGTTTCGTAATATGAATCACTAATCTATAAATGTTTAATAAAACGCGAGATTTAGATGCAATTACGAGCGCGAGACGTGGAAGTCTTCACCAGGTGCGGATGCCCCTTATAAGGACAGGGCGCCGACGCCCCGCGCCCGTCAATGTCGCCCCGGCGCGGCCTCGCAAGGCCACTCCTCGGGGTGACTGACTCAGAGTAAAATATAATAAAAGTTCACACTTCAACATATTTACGACTTTGATACCCCTAAATGGTAAACCAGCACCCTAGATGGTATACATACGGAAGAAAAAACCCTTTAATTTGACGGTTTGGGGATCATTAAAGTTGATCGATGGACCGGTAAATCGTAATTTTGTATTTTAATGCGACTGGTACGTACCTGAGTACTTACAAATCGGAATTAAATAAAGTATACCTGTCAATTATTGGATTGGACACGCTCTTGAGATTCAAGATGCGGTGCGAAATTAAAATAATTTGGCCAAGTCCGTGCCGCGATAACTCACAGAGGCTTCCGGACCAACAAAATATAAAAGTTGAATAGTTTTCGTAAGTAATAGGTTCGGATTCCTTAGCACGTATTTGACTTACTTACATTTGGATCGTAATTACTATTTACTGTTTTATTTCAAGTATGCATGTTGATATGTAAGTTCCTGCAGAATCAAGACTACCACTTCACTGACGAAAAATATCATTACAAACTTTTGCGGCCAAATCCTAATCGACCAGGATCTCCAAGGAGGCAGACAGACGGTCGTCCGTAAAATATTTTATTATTCGAGTGATAATATTTATTTTTATGACTTCATTTATTGGAACAGCAAACACAAAAAAGCTTAAAAAAATACATACAACAGTCTTACAAGCAGCGGTCTTTCCCAAAAGGCATTAACATCAAGTTGTGGTATTTAATGCCGATTCTAATCAGTTTGCCATCTATTCCGAAACACCAGTCATTAATTCCTTTTTGAATTTTTGCTGTTTCTTAATTATATCACAGAATAAAATGGAACAGAAGGATCACTCTGTAAAGCCATTCTAATAAATAAGTGACCCTAGCTACGAAGCAATAAAGTGTAAAGTCTCTAATACACTATGCACCGTGACATTGTGTATAGGTACATGTGATTTTTATATAATTAAACCTTGTGAATTGTACAGGAACCTCCATAAACGCTCGTCGGAACAGGCTGACATTGCCTTGAAAGGATCAAGATCGTTACTCGATCATAACTCGCCGTATTAGGCGATTCGACCGGTCTTGGTACTTACTCACTTGGTATTGTTTAGATTTTATCTGAAACTAGCTAATGGTCGCGACTTCACTCGCGTTTATGATAAGCACATGTATAGGGAAGACAGATTCTGTGGTATTTAAGGTAAATTAGATCTACGTAGAACATTTAAGCAAGAAGCCGAAACTAAAAACGATGTTTTAGATATAGACGGGTACTTAGAATAAAATTGTAGATCTGCTTTTGGTTTTAAGAGATATGTCGGCATGTTGAGTATGGGAAGTAAATTCTACATCTTCATATGTGACAGAGATGGAAGCAAAAATATTTCAGCTTGTTTTTCAGCAAAATATTTGCACATGATTTCTCAAATGATACCTAGATTTTTAACTGTGGTGCAGCTGAACTCTGTGACTGATTGATTGAATATACTTACGGAAGGCGAAAACAATAAATTTAGCATATCATTCTTGAACTACCAAAGACTGTAATTTGAGTTTTTGCTGGATTAACTTCCAGGATTCGTTAAATAATCAAAAGTCAGTACTATTAGACACTAGCAGTCATCCTCAATCGCATATGGTAGCCCTAATAAAGAACTATTTACAATAATATATATCTCTATAATATATCTTATTTTTATAACTCCTACGAATAATGTTATTATGAAGACAATATAACTTTTTACTGGATCATTAAATTTTGATGATTATTTTTTACTCAAAAGAGTACATATTCAAGTAGATCCTTTTTAAATTTCATCAACATAGGTCAAGTAGTTTTCAAGTTACACTGATTTAACTAAAACTAAGACGTGTTTGCCCATATACCTATACCTGGATAGCTAAAGAGGAACGGGAAGAGAAGCTCCTACAGAATCCTAATGAATAGATTTAGGCGTTACTTTGCATAAATCCATATTTAATAATAACAAATACAATGTAGAATATTACAATACTAAAATTTGTAATTCACCTTCATAAGAGCGTCGTAGACGCCTGATGATTTTGACTTTGACTTTGAAATATTTTAAAAGTACTTTAAGAATTCATGAAATGAATACTGAACTTAGAACTTAGTCTCGATCGTGCGATCGTAGAGTCAAGATCTCCTGAGGATGCTTCGTTTAGAAGCGAAACTCGTCGGCTTAAGAGGAAAATTAGGCGGAATTGTCACTAGATATTTTCAAGTATTTTATTAAAGTATTAAATTGATGTTTTCTTAATATACTTTTAAAATACTTGTTATTAATAGTAAAATAATATTTAAAAAAAATAGGAACCGATTCTACCTATATCTCTACTGCTAGTCGGACCATGAAATGTAAACTCATGTTTAGAATCAGCATGGTACCGACATCCACAACTTATCTCATAATCAGTTTTAGACGTCACGTTTCAAGATTTTTAAATAATTCTGTTGAACTTATATGAATGAGAGTTGGTAAGCCATTGTAGAATATCAGGTAGCTAATGGTGTTTTGTTCAACAGTCTTCCGTCTGATGATGATGATAATGATGAAAATAATAAGCCGAAAACATAATTCTTTACTCATACTTATTCAACACGCACAACGCAATTTAATTTATTATTGTCATTACGTAATTAAAAAAAACATTTCGAAATGGAAATAACTTGGTATAAGTAACGAAAAATAAATATTAAACTGATACACTTAAATGATACTATAATTAAAGCCTTATTACCTTAATTATTGTATGGAAACTTGTAAACCGTGTCTTACAATCCATTACCGAAATTGTAGATTTAAAAAACCATGTCCCAACTAAAAACATATTGAACCTTGATATTTTTTCGGAATTCATTATACGTTTTTTATCCTCAAATCGATGACTCAAGTCTCGTTTCACACTGTTCTCGTGTTCTTCTACATTGAACTGTCCAAAATATGATATTGAAGCTTTAATTAAAAGCTCATACGTGATATTAACGACACAATACTTTGCATGTCCCGGACAAATTAATTTATCACTTACAATGTATGGGGCAATGATTCAGACGTACATTTCTTAAATGGTGACAGAGTTCAAGCGAAACCATTTATCTGTCATTAACTTTTTAATTCAGAATTTCCTTGTCGATTTCTTTAAATAGCGGTATTGTATATATTGAAACTGTATTGTACATTCTCGTGAGGTGCCGGGCTACAATTCACCCTCCCATATATCATCAGAGCCTCCTGAAGAATCAAATCTTGAACCGCTCGGCGTTCGTAGCTAAGTTTGCTTAGCCGTTCTTAACCGAGCAACATCCGTCGCGGTCTTGACTTGGATGGGTGACAAAGTTACGTTTTTTATTTTACCCCTCTCGTTTTCTGTAAATTCTGTAAATTTGTGACTTTGTTATTTGTAATTTTGTAAGAAAGTTATGGTGAGATATTTGTCCGACAGCCCTCCTGATGGAAAACCCTGTCGTGAATTCCGTATTTGATATCGAACAAGCGAAGTAAACGGCCTTGTGGAAACGTCACAGATAATTGAAACGGTTGGCGCCGTTGTCAGAACATTTAGCAGAGATAGGGTTCATTATTGATTATTAATTAAGCTTACCAGAACTTACCTATGTAACAAATATTAAGAATATTTTACTAAAAGTTTGTAAGCAAGACAAATTGATCCTGAGTATATATGTACCTATAGTTATTGAGTAAATCGGTTCGTCGCGGGGGTCTCAGTTCGAGGCGAGTTACGTTTGGCATTGTTCTGAAATTCCCAGACTTAGCTTTAAGTGGGACAAGTATATTAATAATCTGAACACAATGATTGATTACATGTCCATATTATTGTTATCATTGCCGGCATTAGGAGTAATGACCCAAGAGACAGATGCTGCGCTGATCTTATCAGCATTAGCGATTTGAGGAAGTCGAGCTTTGTGGTTATTGTTGGCAAATATCTAAATTATATTAGAATAAGCATTGCAGTTCAATGATGTAATGACTCATGGGTATCTAAATGCTTTTATTGTAGGAGCTGTAGTGTTGTATATAGTTCATAGTATTTTGTTAATAAAGGCATACCCCGGGGAAAAAAAATACTCTGACACATATTTGGGAGCGGGGACAAACAATAAACTGGGGTTAAACGAAGAGATTTTTTTGGGCAAACCTGGGTGGGGCAGTCAATAAGAAAAAAACATTGTGTATTTGCATTAATATAACGACATTCGTCGGATGATGATGATTTCAATCATGGAATAATAGAAATTTCAGCATTCCGTCATAGAACATATAATAATACTACGTATAGAATGGACACTCCTCTCCTAGCACCAAAATGAGCATTCCTCACCCCGCCGCCGATTCTGAACTGTCGCTGAGCTGACTTGAGTACGGGACGCGCACGTGACAAGGCGACGAAGCGTGACGATTGTACGAGTATTTTAAAAGTTGAGAATTTGGTACTCTTGTGATGTGTACGGTTGCTTATCAACTAAACGAAAAAAGGATAGGAGTTTTTATAGATTTCCTAAGGATACAACGAGGTAAGTTATTCTTGGTAACCTACACTAAGTACCTACCTATTTGTTCTTCAGTTATACAGTAGGTAACTTATAAAAACCGGTAATTTACAGTAGGTATTAAAAAAAATACAAACATAATACCTTATCTTTGTATTTTATTCAAACTGTTCTACTGTTATTCAAATAATGATGATTTTAGAAGATTTTCGTTTGCAAAAAATATCCGTGGATATCGACTTCGTTTGCAGCGAAACAAGTGTTTTTGTAACCTATACCTAGACCTATACCTACCATAGAGAAAAGCAATACACATACCGACCTTCGCTACGGTTACCACGCGGCACACTTCATTATTGTTTATTATACGAGAAGAACATAAATTATTATTGTGATTGTAATTATTACTTGTATAAAATGTTAACTTGGAATTATACTTTTTGTATTGTAATGGAGTCAAATATGTGAAGTAATGCTACCTACTCGGTTGCATATTCCTACGTCGTACATGGAGTTGGATTGTTGTGCTTTTAAATGTTTCTGGAGGTAGGTAAGGTACGTATAACCTACGAAATCTAATAAGTCATAATAACAGCATCAAAAGATTGTTAGGTAGGTAAGTACAACAATTATTCATACGATGACAACCTTAGACTTCACGCACACATTTACGCGTGTACAAAAACAACATTTGTGTAGTGTCTGTGTAATAGGTAGTTAGAACGCGGCTTTTGTATAGAGAATGAGTCGAGTGTCCAGGCTATGATTCAGTATCAACATTTCACTATGTTACTTACCAAACTGTTATTACCTGTTGGATATCAGTAAATTAATAACCGCATTAATGAGTAACAAAAAATAACACGTAATAAGGAAACCACAATTTTTCAATGACATCAATCAGAAATTATTAGAAATAAGTTACATAACTGGCCAGATGGGCAATTCCAATGTTTCGAAGCCTAAGGCAAATTTGTTTAGTACTAAACAGTAATTTCAATCTTTGCCTTCCGAAATGTGCTTATTCGCGTTACCGGCTGATTTGAACTGCTGAGCAAAATACTTAAATAGTAACACATTTTTTCCAGACCTAAAATAGCTGCGAAACAGCTGAGAGTCCTGTTAAAATTGCAGCAGTATTTTCATCTGTATCGAGCACCAGTTCAGTGAATTCTAGCTATGGGCTAAATACCAGCTCGCGGCGTTGCCTCTCAATAATTTAGCAATGAAGTTCATTAAGGACCATGGCGATTAGCAGAGGATAATCTCCCGAGCGTCCAACGTACAAGCAGGTAGACAATATGCACGAGGCATCCACAATGCTTACGGTTGAAGTATGGAACATCCTACTGGCGTCTCTTTTTCCCGATAAATATAATCTGGGAGTCTTCAAGTAGAGTGAATAAGTATCTGCTAGCCAAGCATCGGCACTTTCCATCAGGTGAGACTGCGGTCAAATGCTTGCTCAGGAAATAAAAAAAACAGGCAGCAAATCGGTGATTTACTGACTTCCTTATGTAGAAAATGCAATCAATGTATGCATCCTCATTCCTCCTGGTTTTCAAAGCACAACAAGATGCACTGCTAAACGGATACTGAACTGGGGGTCAACATTGTCGGTATCCAAAAACGCACAAAGCTCTCTCATCCCGAATTAATTATTCGTACGGCTGAAGAATGGAACAATCGACACTCGATATACCAGTGTCTCTGTATCCCGATAGACATAATGTGGGACACAGTTGCATAAAAGCAAACAGGTGGATCTCACTTCGCGTGGAATGAAAGTGAAAACTGAATGCAAAGCTGTTCGCGTAACCTTGAACCAGCGCAGTATGATCTTTCCGGTTTTCGAACGTACGCAATCTTTCCGGTTTTTCGACGCCAATAACGGTTATCGAACCGCCTTCAAGATCACAACAAAAATAAACGGTTATATGCAACATGACAATATGGCGCGTGAAGTTGTTTATCGTCATCCTACCCTTATCTCAGCTGTATCAGGTCAGTTGTAACTTTCTGTGGGAGTCGTAAGGGACGACTGTGGAAAAAATACGAGAAGGTGGAGAGCAGCGCCTTTTGAAGAACTGCCATCTTGTACTGCGATCCCCAAGACGCCTACCAATCGTGGGGATTATGGCTAACCTCCCCTAATATTGGAGGCTTTTGTTTAACGTGGAAGGTTGTAACTTTTGATGTTATGAGATTTAAATGGGACTAAAGTGGAGGTATACCCTCTACTCATCAAAAAAGGATTATCAATATTGGATGACATTGAAAAAGGTCATTAAAAATGCTTGAGAACCTTCCTCCTCCTTTTTGGTAGTCGATTAAAAATGTGTCGCCAATCACCTAACATTTTGTATACCGACAGCATTCTAGGTCTATTCATTGCATTCGACTGCATGTATCATGACTTATCATCAGGTGAAATTGATCAAAGCCAAGCCTTTGTCTTCTAAGTACTAGTCCATAAAGGCAAGGCTTTGTCCACAACCTAATCTGTTGGAAAGTAAAGATGTGGTCGAAAATAAATAGCACACATAGAACTAGACCCAGAGTTCGCTCGTTTTGACACGAAAACTCAATACCCAACTGTTCGACCGAAGAACCCAAGACGAGAATTCCAAGGCAACGCTCTACGCCACTCACCCAACGACGCAGTCATTAAAACCTGGGTTGTTGTTTGTTTAGATGATTATTTGAATAAATTTCACATGATTGCTGGTCATCAAACATTAAGGTGCCATAAAATAGGTTTCAGATTCAATAGAGTATAATCGAGTACGCGCAATTGAGTGGCTCAACAATCGAGTTATTAAATCGATTTGTATTGTCGATTCATTCGTTGCCTGCTTGTGTCGAAACGTCGTTAATATATGTTATGACTGGGATGGTACTACGAGACGAATATCACTGCTAAGGTTTTACAAATAATGCTTTAGGTATAAAGGTTTATCTATTGTAGTTGTGGCGCTACGCAGTATAGACGTCACTTGCTGTCTTGCCCTCAATGTCCCAACGCTTGCACTTTGGGTGACTTGTACGAGGCCTCTACCCTTGGGTTGGCTACAGCTCGGTACTGTCATACATCTAAATGTGATTCGTCGACACGAAGAAGAAAAGCATTGTTCCAATATAATGTGATGATATTTTGTTTTTATGCCTAATTGGTTAGCCGTTCACCACTATCTGAGTGATGATGTGGTGAAAGGAGTTGTTCAGGGTAACCTAGAATTACTGGCTCTCAGGGACAGCTGCCGGAACACACCGTTAGATGCTTGGTGACCAGCCAGGTGGGCATTCGCAAAACGTCCTACCACCATGCAATATTATAGAAGACGAAACATTATTCTGGCTAAATCTGTAAAACCGAAACAAAAGAAAAATAACAGAAGGCATTTAATATAAAACATTATTTGCCCACATTTGCCCATTCATTTTTGAAATTCTACCCAAATTCTATATATTTGAAACTAAAAAAGCTTTTTAACACATGATATCGAGTTCGTGTTGTAGGACCCCGGCGCTTGCGCATCCATGATTCACGATCACCAGTTACAGATATTGATGGCAGCGCGACTCCACGTGTGAGAGAGAGAGTGGGTGCCCGGCGAGAGAGTCGTGGGAGTCGCATTGTCGCCAACTTTGTCATCACGCTCACTTAAGTAATCATACAATAGGTAATACAACGGCTTTTTTCCTTATATTAACACCGCAACACAGTCCCTCGTGGTTATAGGGTCTGCAACTGTCCGTGAATTGTCCAAGTTTTTCAGCCCTCGACGCCCCATGACGTTTTTTTTAATATTAAGACGTTTTCCAATACCTAAACTTGTCACCCTCATATCAACATACCCCAATATATCACATATATTAAAAAAAAATACATTTACATCCAAGAATTTTGAAAGACCGAATAGCGAAATGTAAATAAATTTTGAGGTTATTTGTTTTTAAATCGGGTTTATTTGATGCAATGTGTGATATATACAACAACTTCTTGGTACTAAAGCAAACCTCATTATATAGGCTTTACGGGAAAAGAAATGAAAATAGACCTTTTCATGGAAAACTTTACAGGGAAAAGGGTTTGAACATACGAATAACAGGGCGGGAAATAGCATTTCTTAAATTTTTTGTATATTTAAAATATGACGTAACTACGTTTGTATGAAAAGCGCTTCGTGAACTCTACTCTTAATTTGTATTCGCCAATAACAAGGCGTTTTTTTTTATGTTATTGTGACGGAACAAGTTTGAGGCCCACCTGATGTTAAGTGGACTAACCTCTGCCTAACAGATGCATTTCATCACAAGTCACGAATTGCACTGCGCCGTCACCTTGAGACATAGTTATTAAGTCTCATGTGCCTGTATTTTCACTGGCTCTCAAGGACTGCTGCTGGAACATACCGTTAGGTGCTTGGCGACAGATTTCCTACTTGAGGGTGGTAGCTAGCCAGGCGGGCAATAGCAAATCTTGAACTTCACCGCATGGTGGAAGCCATCTCAAGCCAAGCTCAAGCTGGCGGTGAGGATCGAGCCAGGGACCTGCGGCACGGCAGTCCATAACTATTACCGCTCGGCCATTATTGTTTTGATATAATGTAGAAGGGCCAGCCTATAACCATATACCGGGCACATTTGAAAACTGCTACTGAAAATGTGCCATCTATTGAATGTGTGTATACTAACAGTGTTTGTTCGACCAGGGGATAGCACCCAGGACCTCGGGACTCGTGATACTAGACCGACGTCGACAGCCAAAGAGGCAATTAAAATAAAATACACTTTAAAACGCGTTATATTGAATAAAAGTTGTTTAATTACTAAGAATAACTGAACTTATTTCGTAGACCGTGGATATATGCGAGTTTTGTTTTCTTGAAATTGTTAATGACAGAGGTATCTGATCATACGTTGCAGTCGTAATAAAGTCTGGGTTACTTTATAACTTTGATCGCTTCATTAAAGACTGGCGGTTTTCACTTGGATCGAACAAAATAATATGTATATGTATTTATTACAAAATCACAAATATACCATAGTAAAAATGTAAGTCTTGGAGTGACTTAAAAAAAAATGATTTCCTATAGTATATTTGTGATTTTGTAATGTAATCCGCATAGCAGGCGTTATTGCAAACCTAACAATATTAAAAATATGTATTCATTTCGGTAAATGACATTCTTGCCCGGTACCCTATAGAAAAATCTTGACAACACCCTTTTAAATTTGAAATTAGAAGGTGGTTGTCAAGAATTGAATTTATGCATAAGACTATTAGTCTGGTTCTTTGTTATGTTTTGGTATTTGTCGCGAGTCTAGGATTAATAAAAATATAATGAATGCCCGGCATTTTGCGAATGCCCGCCTGGCTAGCGACCACCTTCCAATAGAAAATCTGTCGCCAAGTACCGTACGATGTGTTCCGGCAGCAGTCCTTGAGAGCCAGTAATTCTAGGTTAAGCATGTAAACCTTCGACCACATCATCACTTACCATCATGTGAGATTGTTGTCAAAAGCTTACCTAACAGTAACAAAAAAAAATAAGAAATAAAAAAATAAGAAGAATCTAGTTTCCCAACGACCAGTTAGGGTCCAAGTGGTGTAAGCCTTTGCAAATTTGCCTTTATATTAGGTCCTTACATATGAAATTGGCGTTTTGTATGGGAGGAACAAAAAGTCGAATATTTTTTAATATAATATATTTAATTAATCAAAGTATGAACCATTATTTTCTATGCACTTTTGCCATCTCATAGGTAGTTCATTGATCCCTTTACTAAAAAAACCAGTCGGACGGGAATCAATAAAATCTTTGAAGGCGATTTGGACTGCCCCATCGGAGTTGAATTTTTTCCCTTGCAAGAAGTTATCCAAATTTGAAAAAAATGGTAATCTGTTGGAGCAAGGTCCGGGGAGTACGGAGGATGTCTTAGACTTTCCAATTGAAGCTCTTCTAATTTAGTAGCCGTCTGTAGCGCAGTGTGTGGTCTAGCGTTGTCGTGAAGCAGCAGTGGCGTGGAGCGATTGACCAGCCTAGGTTGTTTAGCCGCTAGCTTTTCCATCATGGTTTGCAATTCCTGACAAAAGACATCAGCCGTAATAGTCTGGCCAGATTTGAAAAAACTGTAATGAACAATACCGGCACTAGTCCACCAAACGCTTACAAGTAACTTTTTTGGGGTTAATTTTCGCTTGGGGCAGGATTTGGCTGGCTGGCCAGGATCTAACCATTGCGCTGAGCGCTTCCGATTATCGTAAAGAACCCATTTTTCATCACAGGTAATGATTCGGTTTAAAATACCTTCATTATTGTGCCGGTTTAGTAATGTAACGCAGCAGTCGACGCGCGTTTGCCGGTTTGTTTCAGTCAATTCGTGAGGTACCCACCTTTCAAGCTTTTTAATCTTCCCAATTTGCTTCAAGTGAATTAAAACAGTTTTATCACTAACATTGCAGCCTGCAGCTAACTCGGACGTGGTTTGCGATGGATCCGCTTCCACAATAGCCTTCAACTCTTCATTATCAACTTGAGTCTCAGGCCGTCCACGGGGCTTGTTCTGCAGGTCGAAATTTCCAGAACGAAAACGTTGGAACCAAAAACGAACTGTGTTTTCTTTTGCAACACGACCGCCATACACATCATTCACCCTTCGAGTTGTTTCCGCAGCACTAGTGCCACGGCGGAACTCGTACTCGTAAATAATGCGATATTTAAGGTTTTCCATTTTGTAAAATGAGTGACGCAAACAGAAAAAAACAGAAGAAAAAAAACAAATGAATGACGATCATCGAAGCACAAATACATGAGTCTATAGCTGTACAAATTTGAATTTGGAATTCCTTACCAAAGAGGAGAAATTCGTGATTAAAGTGGCCAGTACGAAAAACGCCAATTTCATATGTAAGGACCTAATATAAAGCCTAGTTTACAATTATATAGCTATGAGTTTACCCATCGGTTCCTACTGTGTTAAGGGTGTCCACTGTTATAAATAAACCTTTTCTCTTCTAATCTTATTGTCACCAGGCTTCGTCACTTTTTTCATTACTTATTACGTATATTAGCGTATTGTTGTGGGGAGCAGCTACTTATATAGATATCATCTATATCTTGAAAAGCGGGCCATTCGCTTTACATGGATTTTAGCGAATTCCTCAGGGTAAATATATTGTATTATTATACTAATATATTTTAGAAATCAACACACAAATATTGCTAAGTATTTATACACAAAAAATTTAATACAAAAAAATAAAAATAGCCGTGCCAGGTTTTGGACTGGAATGGGAAAGAACAATAAAAAGTCCTTATTTAGTGGTTATGTGCAATTTTATAATAAATTCCCTATAGATATTATATTATTTTAGGAAAGTTATCACTGGACACTTTAGAAGATATAAATGCTTTAGGCATTCCAGCGCTACCAAGTTATTGTCAGTCACCTATGTAATGTAAATTAATATTTTATAGTTTATTTAAGATTGGCTACTTGTACAAATTGTAAAAGGTAATCTAAAGAATGGCCCCCATGTCTGGTCCGTTCTTTTCACATTATCTTTATAGGTACCATTTTTGCTGAAAGCTTTAGTAGAATATTTTTAAAGTAAAATTTTGCAATTGTCTTTCATAAGAGCACCGTAGATGTTCAAATTTAAGAGTAGAGTGCACGGAGCGCCATACACAACGTAGTTTGACACAACACAGTATTTAAAATATGATAGAACTACGTTTGTACGGAGAGTGCACTCTAGCTTTAATCTGTTAGTTTGACATAGAATTCTTCTGCCTGTTCATGTTAGCGTGAGGAACAGCACAACATTAATTCTTCCAAATTGTGTAATATACATATATATTATAGCCCCGTGGGGTGCCGGGTTAGAATTGCACCTCCCCATATCATCCCGTGGGTGTCGTAAGAGGCGACTAAGGGAAAAATACTGGAAGGTGGGCTGCAGCACCTTCCAAAGAACTGCCATCTTATACTGCGATCCCCAAGCCGCCTGCCAAGCGTGGGGATTATGGCAAATACCCCTTTAATAGGGGAGGCTGTGTTCAGCAGTGGACGATTCGGCTGTTACAGTACAGTACCTATATACAATTTGCTTATATACATACTTGCACATATCTTTCTTCACACATTTAGTCATCAAATCTGACACTCATACTGTTGTGATCACTTAAATATGTATTATATCCCAAAGTATCTTACTTCGCATAGCAAAGAACAAGCTTAACAATAACTTGAGCCAAAATTCTCCATATTAAGTTAACCTCCATTTAAGCGGTAAGTTGGGGGCAAATGCATTACGATAATGAATGTTTAATACCATAACATTATGGGTTAACTTGCAGCTGGTATTACTGGAACTTGAAACTGTATACTTGTCAGGCCTTGATAAAGAATAAAACTTTCACTCCTTTGTGTATAAATGAGTGAAGGTTTTTATAAAATATTTTATATACATTATATTAATTAATATATGTATATAAAATATATATTTATATCCCCTCTAGGGCAGGCAGGATGTTGTTAACTCCTACATTTTACCAGAAAAGGTCATGTGTAATTGGGAGACAGTCTGTAACTAGATATCTCTCAGAAATAGGTCCAGATTCTGGACTGCTACATGCTGCTACTAAAAATGTCTTCATCGGAAAAACCCTACATGTAAATCAACATAAATATCACTGTAGTTACTGTTGTTCAAAAATCTAATATTCTTCAGCAAAAAATAAATATTCCTGTGTTCTCTCGTTGATATATCGCGTTGCATCAGACATGTTAAAGTTCCATGTGAAGGAAGGCTATTGCCGTTTTCTTTATAATGTGACTTTTGCAAGAGTTCCAAAATATTTTTTACGTTACCGAACCCTAAATCCATGAGTTTTAATATTCCGATCGTCAGTAATGACTGCTTGTTCGTTATCGGTGCGGTTGTCGTGAAATGTCAGTTGTAATTAACCGTTGTTTTTAAACTTAATATTGGTGTTGTTGGTTTAATCCGAAAAAATCCTAGGTCTGTGGTTTAATCATGCAATATGGTAATACAGTTCGGATTCAGAAGTTTTTTTATGTAAATTTTCGTAAATAATAAGTGATATATAATTATTATTGTTTTATCATTAAATACTAAATACAGGGTTATTGAAAAATGCTCACAACCTCTTAGGGCTGACTCCTTCTAGTCCTAACAAAAGATGAATATGTATACTTTTAACATATTTTTTTGTTTCTAATTTTTTTTGCTCGTTTTGTTAAAGGTCCATTGTGCCTGTAATGTATTATTTCATATTTTGTATTAATTAGCTCAAATGTAAATATTCAAATGTATATTCAAAGGGCACGCGGCGCGGTCCAGTGTTGCCGCGGCGAATTTAAATGCGGGAAATGATATTTTCACATAGCAGGATTCTAATATTTTTTAACGCGGATTCATTAAAGATATACCTACTTGGTCTTGTCATTTACCGGAGACAGAATAGTTAGAAACCTGTATTTACTGTACCTATGTAACATGATTAAATTCTTTTCAACAAGTTATACTGAAACATGAATTCAGATTCAGGTGTTACTTTGCAGAAATCCATACTTAAATAACACTGACCGTTGTTTAAAAATAATCAAAATATATTACGAGTAAACCAATATATCAGAAAAACATTTCAAACATGTCCGCGGAAAGTTTTGATCCTCCATTTTTATTCTCGATTGTGCGCTTGAAGAATCAAGACCTCCTGATGATGCTTCGTGTAGAAACAAACGCGTCTGGTTAGGCTACATGGCGTTTATGACATCACATCGGCTTAGCAGGAAATAAGGCGAATTTTTAACTGGACACTTTTTCGTTATTGATTTTCGCCTTTTTGTAAACCTTGATTTAATATTTTCGGACATTTTTAAATACGATATGCGTCTAATGTCAAGAGTCTCTTGTATGTAGTGACATATAGATCACTTATGACCATTTCACCAACAACAGCGGTCAAATTAGACGAATCACAACCACTCTAGACACCTCAAAACGCTTCGGCACGTGTTCGATGCGCTCTCTGTCGGACAAGGTCTTATGTAATTGTATGTATTTATTCATAAAAGGTGTTAAACGAATAACCACATAATGGTTGTAACATTAGATTTTGATTTACATAATCATGGGTCTGTACGCATAGATTTGACGTATAAGGTATCGATATACTAGCAACTAACTGAGCTTTGTGAGGGCTCGCGTTTATTTTACAACCTGATTCTAGTGGTGTCATCTAGTATTAAGTAGATTAACTAGGTACGATGTATCTGAGTATTGAGTTTAGTTCTGTTGCAGCGATGTTAACTCTTTGGTTTTCTAACAGATGGCATTAGTAGTACTATGATATTCTATCCAATTGTAAGGTTCTTTAAGTTTTTCGCTGGTAGTTACTTATTTTACTGACATATTAACACTGGCAACTCGTATGGCTAGTATATTTCATTTTAAATACTGGCAAATCTAAATGGTCTAATGGTTTAATTTTAAAAGAAACTGTTCCGACTTCCGGAATATCGGGCACGTGGAAAATCGAGTTGGTAGATTGGGGGCATTCTGTTGCGAGCTGTTGAGTGAGGTAGTCTTGAGAGTTTAATCAAAGTGGACTTATTGAAGCACAAGCCTATAATTACCCTTAAGATAATTTATAATATACCGTGGATTTAAACAGTTAAGGCCATAAAACAATGAGTGCGATCAGAACGGAACGGAAAATAAGAACGGGATCAGAACGAAATTTTATTTTAATAATAAATAGAGTGTAATCCGCTTGTGGGATCAGACCGGAATATACCGATTTGTCCATCTCAACATAACATAACAAAAAAAAACATCCAAAAATCCTCCAAGCAGCCGATATAATAATAAATTTGTAATTATATGGTAGTTTATCAATTTTCTAACAAAATAACAACAAAGTTTAGAAAAATAATTCAAACACGCCGCCGCTAAAGAAGCGCACATCTTGTAACAGTACAATATTTGCAAATATTAACCTTGGAACGGCAGTTAATAGTTGCTAAACATATGCACATGCAAATGTCCAGTTATTAGCATAAAGTATTAGATGACATTTAGCGCTGGTCTAGTATTTAGCAGTACAGCTAGGTGGCATAACTATTATCGGTGTGTAGAAGGAACAGTAATAGGCTGAGAGCTGTGCCTTGGGGTACACCAAACGTTGGATTTTGTCTAGTATATTTAATGCAAGTATACGCTATAATTTTTTTTTAACTAATTATTTACAGGGTTAATGGGTAACTACCTGTTAGAGTTGACTTGTGCTAGTCCTAAGTTTTTTTTTTGTTTTTTTTTTTTTAATTTTCTTTTGTGTTTTTATGTGTTTTTGACTGAATAAGCACGAGGAACACCTGATGACAAAAGTCTCTTATGCCTGTAAAGTCTTATTTCATATTTTTTTATTACTTTGCTCCATGTAAATATTCAAAACTATATTCAAAGGGAGCACGGCGCGGTCCAGTGTTGCCGCGGCGGGCGCTCTTGGCTCGGAATAGGCACAAAAAATAATATTAAAAACAAATTAATAACAAAAAAAATACATATCTCAAAATGTTTCAGACTAGCAGAAGTCAACCCTAAGAGGTTCTTAGTTATTTACCAATAACCCTGTATATTTTAGAACCAATTTCCATTTGAGGCCTGACCTCAATGGCGTGTAAGAGCCTGCATCAAAAGCTTAAGGCAGCTATAAATAAAAATAATACTGGCCAAGTGCGAGTCAGATTATCACACTGAAGCTGCTGTACCAACACACAATATATATTACAAAATGAAAACGATAGTAAAATTTATATAGTCGTGAGCGGGATTCGAACCCGCGCCATCAACCCCTATAGCTGGAGTACCTCTGATCGCTGTTAAGCCAATATGACTCATTACTCTAATTTGTCCTCTTTCCTTAACCATTTCCGTATGTATCGCAAATCAGGAAAATTAGGTGGAAGTGTCACTAGATATACGTATCTATATTTTTTTAAGTATTTCTAGAATACTTTTACTCTTAATTTTATACGTACTCATCTATATTTTAAAAACGTGCTTCTATATTTTATTTATATCGGATTGGTTACCCTTTGACCACTATCTCACCTGATGGTTAGTGATGTTGAGGTCGAAGATATTGTTCAGGCTAACCTAGAATTACTGGCTCTCAAGAACAGCTGGCGGCACACACCGTTAGGTGCTTCGCGACAGATTTTCTATTTGAGGGTGGTAGCAAGCCAGGCAGGCATTCGCAAAATGCCCTCCTACAATGCATGCAAAATCTATAAAATAAATTTAATGTTGTTTTGTAGTGTCTCATACTCACGAAAACTTTCAAACTAAAATATCCTTAGTATGTATTAGGTACATTTTTGGTAGTAGGTATTTATATACAGCATTATATAAATAAGAATACTACCTCTATACTAAAGGATCTGCAACATGCTGCCAGCATGCTGGGTACGCTGCCAACTGGTAGTAGGCTAGAGCATATGGACTGCCTATGAGTCTGCAATGACTTATAGGGATCTAAATGCTTTTATTGTAGTAGCTGTAGTGTTGTATTTAGTTCGTAGTATTTTGTATAAATAAAAAAAGGCATACCGTCGGTAAAAAAAAAGGATCTCTAACAAAAAAAACTTAGATGACAGACTCCATAACTAAAATTCTATTATTGTACAAAAATAAGTATGTATTAGCACTTCAAATGATAGACAAAACAAAAGATAAGTAGAAACATTAACTTATGTACATATGTTAAGTATAAACTAAGCTTCATTCATGGTAATGCTCCGAATATGATCGATCAATGTCGAATCGATATCGACAAAGTTAGTGGGTCATCTCGATAACTACTATTTAGATGATTGTCAAGGATTTATGCAAGATATTGTTTAAATTGTAAATGTAGGCAATGAGTTTGCCGGTTTTGAACGGTGAAGAGATTCTGAAAAGATCATTTTTATTTAATACTACCTTCAAAAATTAACAGATAATAGAAGAACTCAGATAAATCACATACTATATGTTAGAAATCGAATTCTTATATTAAGATTCACCAGCTTATGTGTGATAATTATGTTGAGATTTTACGCGCTTTTTTATAAATGCTTAAAGAATTGGTGCTCATTTCTTAGATCATCTGAAATTTACATATAGTGTTCTTTCCTGAGACAGACACATCTTAAATACTCATACCAAGACCTAAAATTGCATAACTAACCACTTTCTCATTGTTTCAGCACGCAAATGCAGTCCGTGACTCCGCACGCCTGATCCTAGATTCGCCGCAACCTGAATCCGAAGACGCCATGATCCTGGCCAAAGCCCTCCGCACCAGACCTCCAGTTAACATGCTGCCAGCAGCCAAAGCCGGCACATTCTTCGCCAGAGACAACTTATCGAACTTCATTGACTGGTGCCGAAAAGCCTTAGGCATCCTTGAGTGTCTCCTCTTTGAAACTGACGACTTATGCCTCCGTAAGAATGAGAAGCACGTCGTGCTCTGTCTGCTGGAAGTTGCCAGAAAAGGCGCAGTTTTAGGGATGCCAGCTCCACTGTTAGTCCAAATGGAAAGGCAAATTGAAAGAGAATTGGCTGGAGAGGAACTCAGACCTGATGATTCTGCTCTTGGTTTGGTGCCGTCTGCTCCTCAGCCGCAGTTAGTGACTAATGACTTGAGGAGCTTGGATGAGAGAGTCAGGGACCTCGTTGAGAGGTGTTCCTGTCCTACACAGTTTCCCATGGTCAGGGTGTCAGAGGGGAAGTACAGAATTGGTGACACCAGGACGCTGATCTTTGTTAGGGTAAGTTGATTCCTACTTATCTAAATAGAGTTTTGTTTCTTTATCAGGAAGTATTCGGTTCAATGCAATCGCGTTATGCACTACAACATGTTGTGAGGTATTTATAGAATATGAAGAGTATTTTAATAAACAAATTTTCCTATACTTAACCTAATCTTGTTGTATGGAAAACACGACAGACTAAGACGGATTATATTTATAATCGGTCCTGACCATTCAATTCAGCAATGTCCGCTGCCATTATGACTTGGATGGGTGACAGCTAGAGACATTAATACTGAGAGCATCACGTGCTTCGGACGGCAAGCGAAGCCATTGGACCTAGTTGTTTCCTAGGATAGCAGCCAATATGACATGCTGGTTGGGCATTTCTTGATTTGCTTGCCTGGATAGCTTCCACCCTACAGTAGGAAATCTGTCGCCAACAATCTAACGGTGAGTTCCAGCAGTTATCCTTGAAAACCATTAATTCTAGGTAACCCCGAACAGGATTTTTGGCCACACATCCTCTACCATTACGTGAAATAGTGCGCAATGGCTAGCCAATCAGCAATTTAAAAAAATGGGAATCTACTTTTAGTAGAGTTTTTGTTTTGTAGACTGCCGCGTTGATTTTCTTGAGAGTTCAAAAATAAAAGAGGGAGGGTCACAACACAACGGGTTTTTTTTACCAGCCATAACATTTTACTGATCTATCCAATTGTGATGTTTTTTTTTGTTCAGAATTTACCTTCAAGTTAATCTCATTTAATTTTCCTAGTCATTGATCAATACGAGTAACTCACGTGCCGAAATACATCGTTAGGTAGTTGGCGAAAAATTTACAATTTTAGTTTAGTAAAAATGCCTTACCACCATTACAACTCATTTACCCCTTATTAACTAGAAGTAAAACTTGTGTGGCAAATGTGAATCTCTATGGACACCTCCACCATACCCTTCGGGAAAAAATGGTGTGATGATATCAACATTTAACATTACCGTCAACAGCTGGAAGACGTCCACCTTCAAACAAAGGCTTTCCCGATTACTTAAGGAGGGATTTTCAGAAATGTCCATGCTTGGCAGGTGCCTTAAAGATCGCAGTATAAGATAGCAGTTCTCCAGAAGGAGTGGCTCTCCACCTTGTGGTATTTTTCCCTTCGGCGCCTCTTATAACTCCCACAGGAAGATATCGGGGGTACAATTTTAGCCCGGCACTCCACAGGTTGTGCAATACTTAATGATTTTCACCAGCACCTAATGTTATAATAACTGCAGAACTTGATCCTTATAAACAAATTATCATGACGACATCACAAGACACCATTTCCACATTTTAGTCTCACTGACTATTTAATTCTGTTGCTAAACGAAATTTATCGTCAAAGCCCATCAACATTTCGCATAAAAGCCATTACATTTACAATTTTACTGACTTGGTCTTTCATTGAGTAAGGATTACTTAGTTGGCTAATAATTGACTAGATTTTGTAATAGTTCAGAAATCAACGCATTTATAGTCTTTAATGATCTATTAAATCTATTAGTGAATAACCTGACGCCAAATTAAGTATCTTCAACGCCGTGAGAATGTTGTTTAAAGGTCTATAAGAATGGCCTCGGACCTCTAAGTTTAGGATTGGCCTTGCTACCCTTAATAAGGACATCTTCCAACCAGCCTGAACAGACCCCCAATTATTCTCTGCCCTTTTAGAAACGAAGCTCTATCCCAATTTGGCACTAGCCTCTATCGACCATTTTCATTTGGGCTGCATTGTAATACACTTTGTTCGTTTGTAAAGATTTTTAATTCTGGTTATTGAAGTCCGTTCTAAGTTCCTAAAGAAATCGTAGTGATTTAACCAAACAAGGAGTTGCACGGTATGATTCATGGTTTCGCTTTAAAGGAAAAGAAGCCTAATTACTATGTTGTTTAGATATAATTTGTTGTGCTTTTAGTAATGATGTTGGTTTTCTATTTAAAGTAAAGCTATTTTAAGATAAAGGGCTTGGCAGTAGGTAGGCGCCTCTGGTAAAAATTAAGTGGGACGCAGTCATATATTCCATTAAACATTGAATGGTTATTGGCGTATATTATAACTTCTTGCCTAGAATATGTATATTATGTAGGTAGTTATAATTATAGCTACTGATCGAGTTAAAAATATTTTTGACAGCTACTTAGACCAGTATAATAAGAAGAAAGAGAATGCGTTTGAGAACTCGTGACTAATAAGATTTTGAATAAATTATACAAAAGCAGTAGATTGAACGAGTTCATAAAAGTAGTGATTTTAGCCCAGACGAGCCGAAGGCGAGGGCTAATATATAATCAAACCTGGAATAATATCTTAGTTTATTTTTATTCAATCAGGTTATTCACCTTACTTATGGGTAAATGCAATAGTGATATTGCAATTATATTAATGATTCTAATATGAATTATAATAATATCATAAATAATAGTAATTATAATTTAAAAAAAATCACCGGCGGTATGCCTTTGTTAACAAAATACTACGAACTATGTACAATAATAAAGCCACTAAAATAAAAGCATTTAGACAACCTATAAGTCATTGCAGACTCACAGGCAGTCCAAATGCTCCAGCCCACTACCAGTTAGCAGCATGCCCAGCATGCTGGCAGCATTTCCCCATTGAATTGAAATGCTTCATAAATCATAATAAGTATAATAGCATTAAATTTTTTTAATGTTTTTTTTAAGGAGCAAGCGCGAGGCCCACCTGATGTTAAGCGGTATCCTCTCCCTATAACAGATGCATTCCATCACAAGTGACGAACTGCACTGCGCCCATCACCTTGAGACATACCTGTTAAGTCTCATTTTGCCTGTTATTTCACTGGCTCTCAAGGACTGCTGCCGGAACACACCGTTAGGTGCTTGGCGACAGATTTTCTACTTGAGGGTGGTCGCTAGCCAGGCGGGTATTCGCAAAATGCCCTTCCACCATGCGGTGAAGCTCCAGCTCTGGGCGGGATTCGAACCATGGACCTGCTGCGCGGCAGTCCATAGCCAATGCCACTGAGCCATCACTGCTTCGAATGATATACAATAATAATAAGAAATGGTCCATGCCCTCCTGTTGGATACCATAAATAGGCGACTAATGAGGATAATGCGCCGGATGAGCATCATGCGACCACTCACGACGATGTTAGTGCTTGTTGGGCGCATATTACAGTGTTTCTGAATTGAATGCATTGAATAAAGAAATTCTGGGCTGCCATGTTCTTGTCTTTGTTGGGGTGTCAAAGTATCTTTAGTCTATGAGTACAAATTTGCACAGAAAACGCCAATACTTGATTCACACGATTTTCTTTTACGGGTTGTTGCAATATGGAACTTTAATGAGCAGGTCCCGACCCGTGATTAGATTTTTTTTGTGTTATTGTGACGGAACACGCTCGCTATATTATGAACGGGATGAAAAATCCATTAAAATCGTAAAAAAAACATCTGAATAATATCATTTTTGTTTGAAACCCTCGGGCTACCCTAGACTCACCTAAGTACCTACTCATGCGTCCTACTTATGTCATCTATAAACGACTCATGAAGCCTGTAGGTATAGGTGTACCATGAAGTTAGTAGCAAAGTTGACTAAGCAACCTCTTTTCCCGAGACCTCTTTTGTTCCAATAGGAGGTGAGCTTATACCATCTACCAAGAACAGTTCCAAACTCCGAGCTGCGACTTAAAATTTATTTTATCAATAAAACCCAACATCTTTTCCGGCCGGGGCTCGAACCCTAGACTTCAATATACCACAGCGGCTCTTTTAGACATACTACCATCGAGGTAGCTCATGTAATCCATGCCCGAGATGAAATGACTCATGTATTGTTTGTTCACGGTTTATGTAAAGCGTATCCTATTAAAATATATCACATAGACAATAAACAAAGGTATAGAGGCGCCGACGCCATAATTAACGCCTGAGCACCGCCAAGTGGGGGCAAGCAGGAAGCTGAGTAACGCTCGGGGCGTTTACTTGAGAATGTCATTTGTTTACATTGAAAGATTCATTATATTTATATATTTCTAAATTTGATTGCAAGCACTATCGCATTATAAGCGAAAAATCAATTAGCTCGAACATGTGTCGACTTCCACTAGTTGTTTAGTACTTTTCAATGTTGGAAGTTGGTCCCGATTTCTTTTTACTGTTTTCAGTGATGTAGGTACTCATACTCTATTTACAAGACAGGTTTTTCATTCAGTTACATTGTGTGGTGACCATCGATGAATTAACGAATGAATGAATGAGTATTTGTTCCACACCATTGATGAATGAACGAATGAATGAATGAGTATTTGTTCCACACCATTGATGAATGAACGAATGTATGAATATTTATTTGACAGTATTGCAGAGTTGATATTGCATTTTATTAGAGTTTCAAAAAAACTCTACCTAAATGGCATGCAAATGTTTTGATGCTTTAAATTTTTTTTTAAACCACTACTATTTATCACCTAATTTAAAAAGAAAACAATTTATAAAAATACTTGTAGTCGTTAAAGTCATAACCTAATTATGTTTTGATGACAGTTAAAATTACCATATCATCAAGGTTTATCAACAAATACTTTTTAAGGTATTGAGTGTAACTTAAAAACTACTCTAAGTAACAAAAATATAAAGATGAAGCAGTGATGGCTCAGTGCATTGGCTATGGACTGCCACGCAGCAGGTCCATGATTCGAATCCCGCCGCGGACTTGAGTGAAGTTGTAGCCTGGCATTTTGCGAATGCCCGCCTGGCTAGCAACCACCCTCAAGAAGAAAATCTGTCGCCAAGCATCTAGCGGTGTGTTCCGGCAGCAGTCCTTGAGAGCCAGTGAAATTAAAGGCACATGTGACTTAAGAACTATATGGTGACGGACGCAGTGCAATTTGTGACTTTTGATGGAATGCACCTGTTATAGGCAGAGTTTAGTCCGCTTCACATCAGGTGGGCCTCGAGCTTGTTCCGCCACAATAACATAAAAAAACATCAAGATGGTATGATCCAGTACAAAATTATATATATTTTTATTTCCGTATAGATTCTCCGTTCTCACGTGATGGTCCGCGTGGGCGGCGGCTGGGACACCCTGGCGCACTACCTGGACAAGCACGACCCGTGCCGCTGCCGCGCGCACCACCGCGCCTCGCTCTCCGCGCGCCTCGCCCGCCCGAGGCACGACCTGGCCGGCGCCACCGTCACCTACGAGCGGCCCGACGCCACCCACGCCCACCCTCCGCCCGCACCCGCACCCACCTCGCTGCCTTACATCAAGACCGAGAAGACTCCGGAACCTACACAATACAGGTGTGTCTTTTGTCCAAACTACATGGTCTTCCGTCACCTCGTATTAAGGATAACTTATCTATATTATTACCATTTCATTTTACCAAGAGTCCATCTTGGTTATAATACCTGGTACTGCGGTGAGGTACCACCTACTGGTACCTCTGCTGGTAGATATTCTGCCTCAGGGCAGTAGTATGCAAGCACTAAAGCGTTATAGTGTGAAGGGCACTGAAGCGAGTGAAATTACTGGATTACTGGACTTAAGAATATGTCTCGGAATGGCGAGCGCAATGCAGTGGCATGCAGAACTATGACGATTACACTGCAGTTGTAATAGACAGGGGTGATGTTTACCATCAGCGGGGATTTGTCCACCTCGTCACTTCAAAAATCCTCTATAATTTAAGCATCTCAGTCTCTCTATCTCAGTATTTCTCTCAGCAGTCTTTGTCAGCGAAAGATCAAGATTCTGGTATCATATGAATCCTCTGAACACCAAAATCTTCTAGCCCATTTTGACCTTTAAAACTACATTGAAAATTTAATAGATATCAATATAAGATCATGTTTTTACAAATCTTTCATTTCATTCTACAGGTCGTATGAACCAGCATCACTCCAGTACTCCGATAAAGGCCACTACGCTTCCAACAACCGCCTGGACGCTCCCACCAGCCTCCCTTACCTCGGTGAGGTAGACCGCGCTGCATCTCCCAACAGACGGCTCAAGAGCAGCAGCAGAAACAACAGTCCCGGCAGAAAATCCTCATCCCCTGACAGAAGGACCAAAATCGTTGCATCGAACCATCTCGTGCCTACACCTCTAGGATTGAGGAACAGAAGTCCAAGACCGGTGTCTCCAGCGCCGGCGGCGGAGTCAGCTTCGGACAACGGATCTGAAGTATCTGATGAAGGTTATAGAAGCCTGGGAGTTGTAGCCGGATCCACACAAGGTTCACCTTCTATGAAGACTACAAACAGATACTCCTTGCATAGCCAAAACTCGATTGAAGACGCTGAATTTAGTGGTTAGTAACATACTTTATATTTTGTGTCTGTACTAGATACTAGGTGGGCACCTCGTAGGGGATAGTTGGAGGTGTCTATATAAGCACCTACTTTTCACCAGACATATCTTGGTTCCATGTAAGAGAAGGCGAGAATATTGCCATCTATCGAGCACACTTTCAAACTACGGACTAGAGTCTACTTTATTACATGGCAAAGGGAAAATTATGCACTGAATAAATACCTTGCTACTACTTAGTATTATTGTAAACAGTATTGACGAATAGAGTTAAACGAAAACATAGTAGTTTTTCGCATGGAAGCGGGACTTGAACCCATAACCCAAGAATACTGTCCTGGTGCATTTCCAACTATGCTCTGGAAGCAGCTGCAGGACAGTTGTTTTTTTCCTTCCGTTATAATGGACGTCTATCAGGTGATGGCGACATCTATCCAAAGAATGCTAAACTAATTAGGCCGGTGGATTGATATTCCACCAATACTCAACACCAATTCAATGACGCCGGTTTTAATTAACTTAGTAATTAGAAACAAATCGACTGTCGAGCACCCGCTTCTATAGCATAACATGGTGATGCAACAGGAATGTATCCTAAACAAGCGGGATTATATTTTTCCATCCAAAAAAATACATATTTCTACATCGTTGACGTATTGAGTGTGTGGTAGCGCTTAGACATACGAATAGAGCTCCTTACGTCTTCTTACACTCACCCTTATTCCACCCTCCAGGTGGTGGGTCTCCTCAGCTAGAATCGACCTTGGGTGGTCCCATGGGGGACCCACCAAGGTAGTAGTGTATTAGATACTGTGCATCAGTAGTATGCAAACACTATACTGTGTTGCTATGAAGAGTACTGGAGCAAGTGAAATTACTAACGAGATATCGGAGATAATGTCTAGAGGAAGATTACAGTGCTGTGTCAATCAGAACGAGGACGGAAACACTGCAGCTGTAATGGACAGGGATGACCTCTAACCATCACGCGATTGATTTTACCGTCTCTACACTACATAATATTTAAAAAAAACCTATACCAAAACTGGTACGTGATATATTACTACATTAACAAGGGTTTGATGAGGTTTTTACACTTTTTTAAGTACTTACGTCGACTGTACGTAATAAATTCAGATATGAAGTATGTCTGAGAAAATGTTACCCTAAAAAGTAAACATGTAGAGCAAAAAATATAGCAACTAGAGCGAGCGTAGGTCTTTTATCCCAAATATTGAACCGAAGTGAAAGCTTCATTTCCACGATTCCACTCAAAGATACGAGTTTTCAGAGTAGAAATAATATTTTCCTAGAGTCTCACATTTCATATCTGTGTCAGCCAAAGCTTTGAGCGTAGCATCATTAAAAATGCTGCTCTAAAAGTGTGGAAAATGGAAATGTAGAGCTTGTAGAAACATATAAAAAGGTTTTCATAACCTTTCCACTTGCTCGCGCTTCTTCACATTTTGAAGCCCTCGTAGCGACGGCTTATTGTGCTCTCTGAAGCACGGAAACGCTCAGTAGTAATGGCACTAGTGGTCACCCATCCAAGTCATGACTGCAGCGGACGCTGCTTCACTTAGTTGATCGGTTAAGAACGGCTAAGCTATGAGCGCTTCAAAATAGGAGGGCAAACGAGCAGTCAGCTCATCTGGTGGTATGTGATCACCGTTGCCCACGAACATCCGCAATACCAGAGATCTCGAGGATGCGTTGCCGGCATATGAAGGTGGCAGGTAGTCAGTCAGTGATTCGCATTGTGCCCTACCACACTGCAACAGTCATCCATTATTTTGTATCATTAATCCATAGAACAAACGATAGTAAGTTTCTTAGCAATCTTTGTCATGTGCAAAGTAAGCACATAGCAATCGCGACAGACAGACGTACCATATATGTATATATGTTGAGATCGGAATGTCAAAACAAACTGACGGTTTCACTTTGTTGTATGTGAAGTGAGTCAGTGTATGAAGAATTTAGATATTGCATGATCTCTTTTTTACTTAGGAACGACGGCGTATATATACGACTGCCCAAAAAAGGAGAGTAATGTTTACTAGATCCATAAAAAAACTGGCAGATGTGTGCGACGTAGTAAGAAAAAAAATTTTTTTTTCTTATACGTCCATCGAGTGGCGTTTCAAAATAAAGGGCTTTAAAAACCGATTCCATAATTATATATAATCAGCAGTTTTAAAATCAATGAAACGATAAAAAGTTTAACGAAATCAAATAAGTCGCAGTCGGGTTTTTACTTTTTCAATTAATTTATACTTAAACTTGCTTTTTAAATATCGGGAGCTCAAAAATAAAAATCAACACGGTACAAATCCCGTAAGTAATAATATTAGTTATTTAGTAAACCGTGATAGTTTAAAAAGTGTTTAATTTATACTGTTACAATATTTCGTCGTTCCTTACAATATGTCATCTCTAACATCATAAATATATTTTTACTAACAACACACAAGGACATTAATAAAATAATAACTTAGGTTTTATGGCCGGTCTGCTGCCTGATGCACACATTTCATGATTAATAGAGTAGTATATTATACTACAATAAAAGAAAGAATACGACTTTTATCCATACAAATGTCAATACCTATTATAAATGCGACAGTTGGGGTATATATTTGTTGCTCCTTCACGCTAAACCAGCTTAGCCGATTTTGATAATATGTAGTTTGATTATAGATAGTGTAGGTCCTGGGTTAACGCATTGGATATGTTTTATCATCGTCGTCACATTTCATAATTATGTATGCAGGCGAATCCGCGGGGCGCAGCTATACAGTAAATACATATTTACATACGTGTTTACGGAGAGCAGTCAACCGTGGAGTGTGGTAGAGAGTAATTTTACGGGTGGTCGGCCGCGACGAGTGTGTTGCGAAAATATTTTGCTACTGACAACTGCGTCGCAAGGCATAGGCGTAGAGCGATCAAATATCGAGCTGCATTCATCGGCAAATTAAGCCTGCACCGATGCAATTGTGAAATACTTACGTTCATTTGATCCCTTATTGCTATATCTTTATTTTTTAATTTTGAGTCATGGAATTAATATATATGATATTTAAGGATTCATTCCATAACTCATACAATTTAGAAACATGATTACGTCTTAAAGTTTCCTCGATAGAAAAAAATTCAATGTTATATCTAAACAATTAAATAAACCCTTGGTACGGTACGGCGTAAATAATTCACGGAAAGTCTTTAGTTTTTAATAATAAAAAAACAACGTGTTATCTATAACGTATACGCATTATATTTTTCAAATAGTGATTTGTTTTTATTATATGAAGGAAATACCTAAATTCACGCACGTTCCGTCCATTTTAACCAGAGCCGCGATGCTTTCTCCCTGTCCCCCTTTAGTACAGCTTTGGCCGTCGGACAGGGAGGGATGCTCACGGCGTGCCTTACTCACGCACACATACGCGAATATCTAAAAAGCTCGGTGCGCTCTTAAGCAAAACTAATCCATATTCTTAGTATAATCGTGCCACAAAATATGAGCGGTATTACTTTATAAGTGCCATGCCTCACAGCTGACTAATAATTAATGGGGCTGTGCATTAGGCCTACAAATGGTTCATCACAAGAAACAGCCAGGAAAATCTTAACAATAGTGTGTAGAACCCTCATAAATCGGTTGAGAAAGAAAATGAGAAAATAAATATACATTATATAAGTATATATATATGATATAAGTGGTAACACCTCTAACTGACACACTGTTTGAGAGCCAGTAATTCTAGGTTTTAGCCTGAACTACATCTTCGTCCATATCATCACTTACCATCAGGTGAGATAGTGGTCAAAGGATATACCTACCTACATATAAGCATAAAAAAAACACGAGGCAGTGAAATTATTGACAGAAAGACTTCAACGTATCAAAGGGCAATGCAGTACTGTGCATTTATCTATTATTAATTCTCTGGCATCAATTAGCATTGCTCTAAGCAGCCTTACAATACGCCTCTCATTTGTTTTATATTCTATACATTACAGAGTTTAACTCGCCATCAGCCTATCCCTTGTCTCTGAGGAAGTACAAATTATTGTAAGTTCTTGCACACACTCATTTGGCGAACATTTCAATAATAATGCATCGGCCAACGTACACATTGCGCACGACATGAGTGCGCGTTGAAATGTATGCATTGCTGTTTGTCACATAAAGCAAGCATAAGTATTTGAAATAGGGTTGTCACTTCAGGTATTTTTTTATAAATATTACTATGATTTTTGGCCAATGAAGCGTAGGAAATTCCGATAAGGATTAATTTAGCTATATATCCATGGCATATTATGAATTGAGCGTGTTGGTATCTTATCAATCTTTAGTCGTCTTTGAACTCGAATAAGTACGTGACATATATCGATAAGAAGGAATGTGAATCATGAATTAATGTCATGTTTCCGTATACGCCTTCTTGTGCGATAATGGATAGGAACTTGGCAAATTGTACAGTACGTCCCATTGAACAATATGCAAAAAGAATCCTGTAGTTCTGTATTTGATAAGCTATTGCACGGTGATGGTCAAAAGTCTGATACTTATTTTTTTACTCTGGATCAAAGTCAATGAGTAGTATTGCTGGTTTTTGATAGAGTAGGATTCGAGCTGGTATGTAGCTGACTTGTCTCAGAGATGGCAATAGTATTCCATGCATATTCGTATCCTGTTCATCTGAACGGCTTATTTTGACGACCGTCATCACCACGTGAGTTGCCGATGGCAAGTGATGATTTGATCACAGACAATCACAGCAGTCTAAGTCCAGGGCTGGCAAGTATGGTTCCGAATAAGAACTGCTAGATGACAGATTTAGTACTTGAACATCTTTACAGACATTAAAAATAGCCATAACATGCAAATAATATTAAAATATTGCCTTCTATTAACGAACACAGAAACGATAGTTGCCACTTGACAGCCCTATACTAAAGTAGGTATCCATTGGTGCAATACACTTTAGGTACAATACAGACGAGTGTTTGTTTGTGTTGTCTGTCGTGTGTTACACATGTTGTAACGGTAACGACAGAGAACGACGGAAACCGTGTCTGCAATACTCATCATAATTAAGGCGCGTCTGCTGTGACGTTTTTCGAAACAAGTTTTCGAAGAAGAAGACATTGTTGTGCTATAGAAAATTGTTGCTAGATATTTAGGTACCTATATACTACTTTGTATTTTATGCTGATATTCTCACTTCTTGTAAATACATTCTGGGGTGAATTAAGAATCTGGTGGGTTTGCGAACATGCTGAATTAATATTTTGATTCCTTGAAAAACTGGTGCTTTAAAAATATAGTAGGTACCCTGCTCATAAACTCAAGCAAAGGAAGCAAACTTTTTGCCCTAATTTAACAGCATACTACAAACTATAAACAATACTACAGCTACTACAACGAAAACAATTAGGCAACCTAAGGTCCATTACAGGACCATGAGCAATCCAAATGCTCTCTCCCTGCCTTTCTCTTCTCTGTTATTCTTAACCCGCATAGACAGATCGGTAATTAAAAAATATAGGACATTTCTCCTTTCTTTGTAATTTGTAAGGTGATTTACTTTGCAGGCGTTAATACATAAATTACAATAATAGAACACAAAATTAGGCGGAATTGTCACTAGATATATTTTTATAAGTGTTTTATTAAAATATTAATTTAATGTTTTCTTAAAATATTTTAAAAATATTTTAATTAAAAACATTTGTTATGTATACAATCTTAGAACTCAAAAAAAAAAGTTCTGCTTTCATATTTATGCGGCATTACCGGCAACGTCAAAGTAAATATTACACCGCTTCTATGGAGTAGCGGTGTAATATCTAACAATAATATTCTAGTTAGTATTATACTATAGGTACACGAGCTTGTAACTTGTGTATTGTCTGTGTCGGTGGATTTTCACTATAGCCATGGCATTCTGACCTTTAATACAGTTGCCTACACCCATAGTAAACTCAAAAAACTGCTATAACATTCGATGATCCATAACCTTTGAAGCAGTGATGGCTCAGTGGCATTGGCTATGGACTGCCGCGCTGCAGGTCCATGGTTCGAATCCCGCCGCGGGCTTGAACTTCACCACATGGTGGAAGGGCATTTTGCGAATTCCCGCCTGGCTAGCGACCCTCAAGTGGAAAATCTGTCGCCAAGCACCTAACGCTGTGTTCCGGCAGCAGTCCTTGAAAGCCAGTGAAATTACAGGCACATGAGACTTAACAACTATGTCTCCATGTAACAGGCGTAGTGCGATTCGTGACTTGTGACGAAATGCATCTGTTCTAAGCAGAAGTTAGTCCGCTTAACAGCAGGTGGGCCTCGAGGTCGTTCTGGCTCAATAACATAAAAAAAAAACATTTCAAATCATAACGGCAATGAAAATCTGCAACACATTAAGTTTTCTGAGTCACCCTACCCTTGGCTCGATGTCCTTACCTAGGTATTCTCAGTTCACATTCTTCAAGACGTATAAGGCTTGGTCCACATGTTATGAGTTAGTGAAGCATGTGGGAGGCCAGACGACGATGTATGGATCGTGGACCAATTATCTTATAATTTGAAATGGTTTATGTTGTCAAGGGACATATCCTCCTAAGACAAAGCAAACATATTTTGGAACAATCAAAATAAACTCGAGAGCAATGAATCCGGGTCACTTAAAGAATCCTAAAAATCTCGGAAACTAAAAATGCTAGGTTAATGCAATAAATTGTATTTAATAGACAATGTAATACTCCTTAAATGAAGGTATTAAAACTTCTTAGTTATTGTAAAGTTATATCATAAAAAAATCAAATTTGAAAAAGGGCCACTTTCGAAGATGGAACTACGAAATTACAGCATTTGGTTTTGCTTTTGTTTGTAATCTGTCATTTATGTGGGTACATAAACCATGTTGATAGTGCTCTATATTCATTATTCAAGCTGAAATTATGTCGCTTACGCCTGAAGAATGCACCAGAATACTTACAATGCTGGAAACCGGCCGGAGTCAGCGCGATACAGCCAGGACTGTCGGTGTGTCGCTGTCAACAGTACAAAGAGTTCTCCGACGTTACGAAGAAACTGGTTCTAACCTACGCAGACCAGGAACGGGCAGAACCAGGTGTACCACAGCACGAGAAGACCGATACTTGGTGAACACCATGCTTCGAAATCGCTTTCTCACAGGAACTGAACTCACCAATCAGTTTCGACGCCTCGGAGGAAGTAACCCAAGTGCATGGACAGTAAGACGTCGGCTTGCTGAATCTAACTTAAAACCCCTTAGACCTGCAAACGGCCCTAAACTGGAGCGTGGGCATCGTATTTCGAGACTAAGATATGCCCAGAGCCACGTAAATTGGAGTATTGAAGATTGGTCAAAAGTTATGTTCTCCGACGAATCAAAATTTATGCTCTACAAGCACGATGGAAGACACAGAGTGTATCGAAGACCAGGGGAAAGATTCAAGCAAGCATGCATCGAAGAAAAAGTAGCCTACGGTGGTGGGTCTGTACTTGTGTGGGCCGGAATTTCTTCTGAAAGTCGCACAGAGCTGGTGATCATAGAAAACGGCTCTTTAACTAGCGTAAGATATGTGGAAGAAATCCTCAATGATCACGTTGGTCCATTTATGGTCAATTTAGGTGAGGATGCTATATTTATGCATGACAATGCCCGACCTCATACAGGTAGGATTGTGAATGACTACCTTCAAGAGATGAACATTACTCGTATGGAGTGGCCAGCGCGCAGCCCGGATATCAACCCGATCGAGCATGCTTGGGACGAGCTAGGCAGATGCGTAAAACAACGAAACCCTCCCCCAATCACGCTTCGTGAGCTCAAAATTGCTCTCACAGAGGAATGGGAGAATATTCCCCAAAATCGTATAAGGAACTTGGTGTACAGCATGCCAAACCGCGTAAACGCAGTAATGGAAGCACGAGGAGGCAATACGAAGTATTAAAATTCAAGAAAATCGTAATAAAGTTCAAAAATTTCATGTTTCCTATTTTTGTTTTAAGGAGAGATCAGCAGTTTTTTTCTTTATGTAATTTTGTGTTAATAAAATGTATGGTGACTCATATTTTTTTTACTTTCATTTAAGGAGTATTACATTGTCTATTAAATACAATTTATTGCATTAACCTATCATTTTTAGTTTCCGAGATTTTTAACATTCTTTAAGTGACCCGGATTCATTGCTCTCGAGTGTAAAACGTGTCAGTATGTAAGGCCTGGTTTTTCAATCATCGGTTAAGGCTGGTAAAATGTTAACCGACCAAATTCAAAACAAATGAACTTGTATTGTAAAACAACTAACATTCGTTCTTTTTAAATTGGTTGTGTATACATTTATTTTTATGGAATAGTAACTATTTGTACCTGATTTAGAAAATGGGTATACCTACATATAGGCCATATTAAATAAAAACGAAACCGACTTCCATAAAATAACGTGTAGAAATCGCTACCACAAACACTCTGAGCTTAGTGTGTTGGAAGTCAATTTGTACACGTTTCCTTTTTTTTATAATTTTCGGCATATCTTCCTTCTTTAATTGTTCGTCAATTGATTAAAGGACATCCTTTAAATTAATCTTCATTTTGAATTATAGTTAAGAATAATTATACTAGTTATGTCTGTTAAGGGAAATTAAAAATTGTACTTTTCTATCGCGAATGTAACTTTATAGGTTTATTAGAATCATTAACATTATCATGGTATTCTAGAATTTAAAATAATATTGCACGTATTATCTTGTATAGTTATGGAACACTACGCACACGATTGCATAAGTTACCTCTAAAACCATCAAACCGTAACAAATTCAATTATTACAATATACATAACTCTTCTCCAAATCCCGCGTGCTGCGTGATTAAGACCTAGCAAAAGAAGCAAAAACATGCGGTAGTAGTTTCTTTACTATTGATAGATCTCTTCGAAATGTTAATTTATTTATCATTTAAATAAAAGACAGCTGTTAAAGTTAAAACCACTTTATCTCGGTAAATATCGATGGAATCACACAAAATTAAACCATTGGCATCGGCGATAATGATAACAATAAAATTTAATTCATAACTAGGACGTAGTGGTCCTGACGATTCCAACTTAGTAAATGGATTTATAAAATATAGATAAAATTAATTAAATTACAAAACTATAACACAAAAATGAATTTATATATAATACAGCGACGGTTTTTCAGTTAAATTATAATTATGAAAAATAATTTGAACCTGACGTTTTATTTTTATTGTTTGTTGAAAAAATATACTAAACTGAGTGGAGAAACAATGTATATTCATACTTATTATGTGTTATATCGGGGTATGTGCACCACCCTCGCTTCATATTTGAGACATAATGTACCGAACCCACATGAGTGGGACAAGGGCAAGAAGAAAACAAACATTAAATGCAATAAACACGACTGTCTCGTCCGCACCAACTATTCCTCATGTCACGTCTTGTCCCGGAAAAGGAACTATTTTATATAATAATAACCTGTGCATATATGGTAAATGAAACAGGAAAGGTCTACAATTAACTAAAATATATCTAGCCATTATGCCGGCACGTACAAGGCAGTGGTTAATTGTTTGTTGCTATAATACTCTGTTCTATTAATGAGATTGAGACATAGAATTGACTTATTATTAACTAAGGGACCAGTTTAATAAGTAATTTAACCAGTTGATGAAGTAAAACAATTGGTTAGGCTTAAATTATTGTGATAAAAGCTACTAAATCGTTAAATTGTGGTATGTTTAGAGAATTTGGTACAAATAAGCTTAAAGTTTGTTTTACAGGGCGTAATGCCGTCCCAGTTCAGAAGAATTATTTATCAGTAAACCATACTTAACTAACAAGGTGCCTTTATTTAACTACCTAATATTCAAAGAGTAAAGTAACGTCATCGATAAGTAAAGAAGGTATTAGTTAAAAAGAAAACATTATTGTATAAATTGGTATTAAATCTTAATTCATAAATTATTATAATATTAACATTCTTGTCACATACAAACATATATTATTATTATATGAGAAGTTTTTTTACTATAATATCGCACCTGTAGTCCAATGATGGGTATACTAATAATATTACAGGTGGTTTGCTAGGAAATTAGCTTTTGACATCTGTCATCAATGAATAATAAAGCAATAAAAATTTGATTAACTTTAAAATTTAAAACGCTAACTTAATTAAGTGGTCATTTCCAAAATGGTCTAATGACTATACATCAAAAACTCGTATTGTGAAGTATACCTAAATTTTGTTTATATATTTCATTATAACTATTGTGACAAGTCGTTGAGAATAAATATGTTGTTAAGTTTATTGCCATTTGAGGCCACTTAATATTAGGCGGATAATTAGTTTTTTTATACACAAAGCGTTACTAATAATTATGAATAGTTAAAAGTTGTATCCAGTATAAAGTACCTTTTTGGAATCATTGTAAGGTATTGTTATCATACCATTAAAAAAACACTCAAATGATTAGATTTATTGAAGTTTAATTTTGAAAATGAAAGACATGAAAACTAAACTTTTGATCAACGAGTACATAATTGCAAAGTTAGCATATCTACTACTAAACGGAGCAACTGAAATGAATAAAAAAATATACCACGATTTCGAACCCCTTTGCCTCTAGGACCATTATTCAAGTTGTTTACAGTATTCTATATGACATATTTTATATTAAGTAAGCTATTTCTGTCTTTTCAGAGCGTCTCGACCAAGATGACGGCTGCCAAATAGATAAAGCTGAAAAAGACGTTCATGTGAGCCTCAACACAGGCTTGCGCAAGACAGACTTCTCTGACACGTTCTACGGAGGCAGAAAAACCAGCTCGATAGATGAAAAGTCCAGCCGAGGCAGTGCCGAACGTATTATTGTCACTGAGAGCAATGACTCTCCTAGCAGGAGTCTCAGGAGAGAAGTTGAATCTCCCAAAGCTGTCCGCAGCCGAGCGGCCAGCAGAATACCACACTCGCCAGTAAGGAATCGCACTCCAAGCCGCGCGAACACTCCCAGTCCGAAACACACAGCTAATCCAATACAGACATCGCCAAAATTGAAACCTAAACTGCCTCCATCAACAAGAAACACATGGAGTGGCCGTACTGCACCCACGCAAGCGAAAGCAAAAGCGAGGCCTACGATAGGACTTGACACTTTCGAAAACCCTAACAAATCACCAAAAGCGAAACCAAAAGCTCCTCAACCACAGGTTTTCCAAAGAAATTCGCCTCTGAGAGCCAGCAGTGCAACGCTCAGATCACCTCCCAACCAGAAAGCTCTTAGTCCTTTATTGGAGCAGATTTTAAGATCTACTGAAACAGCTAAGGACGACGCATCAGTCTTGGAGAAGATGAAGGAAATAATTAGGACTTATTCAAAAGGAGATGACTCTTTATCTAGGACTAGTTCGAAGGACTCTGATTATGCTGACTTTACCTCAGCCTGGGTGATGTCGGATGGAAAATTGGAAAGGTCGACGAGTACTAGACAGTTGGCCAGTCCCAGGAAAGATCAAAGGAATGGATCCTCGAGGATACCAGCTCCTGTCTCTATTGGCTGCAGAAGGTCAACTTCTACGACGCAGTTTGAATGACAGGATGACGACAGTGACCAGTAAACCGAGGACTTACCGCGACGGGTTTTTCTGAGAATTTACAGGTCACTTATCCGTGAAAGACTTTTGAAGTATCGTGGTATCTAATATCATTATCTGTAAGATAGTATCTACATTATCTTAGATATTGTGTAGATGTTTTAGATTTTGATACAAATTTGATAGTGGTAAAGACCTCGCTTGCATAAATAAAATTGCTTAAAGGCTTGAGGTACAATGGAATCACATTTCAGTACAATATCAGTTCAAAAGTTAATGGTTACATAACGACGCTGTAAAAAAAATAGGATTGTACTTCGTTAAAATTCGAATTATAGCAATATCATGATTACTAGATTAATAAGTTATAATTTTAATATTTAATAAGCTATAAAAATTGTACTAACAATATAAAATTTATAATTAGTGCTAGTAGTTGATGACAATATTGTCAATATTTATAAAGTAAATTTTTTGCACTCGTTATTAAAGGAAAGTTTAAACAAAGTGTTGTATTAGTAAGATCTGATCATAACGGCAGGCCGAAGTTAAGAAGATTATTTTGTTATACATAACACTTTGTTTAATTCGTTTTCATAGAATATTAGAACACATAAATATCAATACGATTTTGTAGATTAAGAATAATTAGAATATATTGAAAGCGTAAATGACTTTTGTTTTACTGCTAAATTATTATGGTGCTAAGTAAAAAGCTAATTTTGTTTATAACTAGGCACTAAATGATTAATAAAAAAGCGATTTTTTATTAATCTAATTAATATAATTAATGATATAGTAAGTACAATTCAAGGATGTACTATTATTAAATTTGTCAATCTAATATATATCTTGGATGATCAACATATTTATCTACGCCTACACTATAATTAAGTACGATAATCGTAGAATATTAAAGAGTAAGCTTGAAATATATTATAAAAGTACGCTATTTACTTTGTCAAACACGACATTTTATTTTTACATAAGGAAAAGTACTTTATTTTTGTGACTTAGTTTTAGGCCCGGTAAAGTAAGCATGCAAAAAGAAATTGGACTGCGTTTAAATTAAAACTTATAATTATCATTCCAATTTAGAGCCGGGAGATGTTAGCAATGCCTTTTTAACAGTAATCTCATATTATAGGTTGTGAAAAGAGTAGAGTTTATAAAATATATGTAGTGTTAGTAAAAACCATACAAAATTTCATATTATAAACTTTTTGAAAATTCTAAGACTTGAAAAGAAAGACATCCATTATTAGTAGGTACATCACTTAAGAATCGGTAATAAAAAAATATATTTTTTCAGAACATTTTAAAACTCATTGTAAATTGCCATGAGACCGTCCAAATCTAAATATAGTAAAATAAAATTTTTAAATTTTACCAACTAACGTTTAAACTTAGTATTAATCGTTAATGTTCACAAGAAACACATCACAATACGTTACGTTAAAATAACTATGTAATCTGTATTATTTTCATACACATTTTTTTTTATGTTTTACTTCTATCATTGCAATGTAAAATTTAATTTTAATTAAATTAATGATAGATGTGAGCGCTTCTTCACAACGGTCGGTTATCAACTTATTATAAACGACGTTTGTGTAACCATACCTAGAATGTATGTATGAAATAAGTTAAAAAGTAACTTAAATTTTCTCAGCATGTTAATTGTTAATGTGTTTAGTTTTATACGATAATTTGGCAATTTATTAATGTTAATTTTTAAATACAATATTTTATGATTATTTTACAAAATTCTGTCAAAATTAGTTTCTGTTTTGTCGAAAGTGGCAATTTTATTAGTTTTAATTATTTTTTAAGATGGTACTTTAGCTAAGCAGAAAAACCTTTTTTCTAATTGTCTATAAATAGATTATAATGCTCTACTTTAAAAATTGGGTATCTAAATACATAATAATATGAAATGTATTTTGGTACAAATTCATGTAATATATGTAATATCTCGATATAATATTATGAATTAATATAACCCATCTATAAGGATAAACATAAATAATAGATAATGCTCAGGAGAATATGCAAATAATTATTTTTATGTCACTACAGAGCAAAACTGTGTCACCATATCAAATCAATGAAAAATAATTTTCAATCGTCACAATTTACAATTTAATATGAATTTTATGACTAAGGATAGCCCAAAAAAGTTAAGGATTAGAAATATGTATTTTTTAGTTATTTGATATGGTAACACTGGTTTAACTTAGAGGCTAAGTTTAAGTTAAGTTTTATATCTTCGACATAATGTTACCAGTGACTATGCCATAGAAAATTGTTACGATTCACTGAATAAACGATACGAAAAACTTTTTTATTTATTTTTATTAACTGACTCCCAAAAACATTCAGCCGAATCTCAATTCAACTGTAGTTTTTTATGTATGTTTGTTACGCGATTACTCCGCCAATTATAAACTGATTTTTATTCTTGATTTTTAGGTATACCTAATCAAGTAAAAAAATAAAGTTGGTCTCATTTAAATTTCATAAAAATCGGTTAAGCAGTATTTAACTTATAGTCAATCAACTGAATAATAAATGGATGCGTGGATGATTTAATGGTAATTGTAACTTTTGTTAATAGTTAGTATAGTACCACCAACTTAACTGTGCAGTTCTCGAGGGCGCTATTGGTCAAGGAAATCAACTACAAACTGTCACAATTTGAGGGAATTTTGTAGTTCTTTTTTCTGCCGCCTGAACAGATAAGTGATGGTGGGTCTGTAATATATGACATCGATAAAAATAAAAATAAAACGGAAACGACCTCCAACACTGATAAGTATGGAATAAACTTGTAGAGGTCGGAACATGATATTGTAAGATCAGTGTTTTAAATAAGCATGGTACCGGATTGCAGAAGTTAATAGTTAAGATGGTAGTTTTTCAGAAGGCGCTACTGCATAGGTACCTTTTAGTATATTTCCTTATGTCTCTTCGACTTTCACAGGAAGATATAGGAAGTTGCAATTAGATTACAAAATCACAAATATACGATAGGAAAAATTTAAGTCATGTGCGGGATACATATATAATATATAAAATATAATAAATATATAAAGTTATATATATAAAAAAAAATTCCTATGGTATATTTGTGATTTTGTAATGTAATCCGCATAGCAGGCGTTATTGCAAACCTAACAATAGTAAAAAAGTTGCAATTAGAGCTTGGACAATAGTTTCAATATGTTCTAGGTACAATAAATCTCCATGTGGGGTACATGGAAATGTACTGTACTGTACTGTATCAGCCGGATCGTCCATTGCTATGCTTAGCCTCCCCGATAAAGGGGGTATTTGCCATAATCTCCACGCTTGGCAAGCAAAGGAATCGCAGTGTAAGATGGCAGTTCATTAGAAGGTGCTGCTGCCCACCTTTCAGTATTTTTCCTTAGTCGCTTCTTACGACACCCACGGGATGATATGGGGAGGTGCAATTCTAACCCGGCACCCCACGGGGGAACGTATTGTAACTAGAACAAATTGAAAGTGTTGTCAAAGCGTCGCATCGTGTGCGAAACATGACGAATTTGTACGGCTACTGACGACCAACTAGTAGGATACGCGTATAACTCTCGAGTCGGTTATCGATAGCCTCGTGGTAGAAGGGCCTAAGTATGCCTGTTATAAAACTCTTTGGGACCAATGATAGAGCAATATCAAGCAAAATCAACAACTATTTTGTAAGCTCTCTTCTTTATCCCAAAACATGACATAAAACGTCACTCCAAACAATTCAACAAACTTCACCCACTAATTTCTGGCCATGAAATAGTGTTATAACAGTTATATCTGCCATGTAACTCCATCAACACTTAGGTCATGAGTGCGCGGAGCATTGTGTCACATTTTTGGGAAACAGCCTTCTTTCTGCTGATCCTGTTTGCTGCCTACCTTTCAATCCGAGGACTGCTTCGTGCCACCACTAGAACTGCGTCTTGTGATGATGAGTATTAAAGTTGAGAGCTTTTCAGTCTGAGGGAACTAGCGTAGAAGACTGGAAGCAGTGATGACCAGGTGGCAATGGCTACGGACTGCCGTGTAGAAGGTCAATGGTTTGAATTGGGTTGCGCTTCAATGCATAGTGGATGGACATTTTGTTAAGCTTCTATTCGCAAGAATATGTCGCCGAGCACCCAACGTAGTGTTCTGGTGACTGATCTTGATAGCCAGTTATCATGATTCTAGGGTAAGCCTGTTTACCACCTTCGACCACCACGTGTTTTACATCATTTAGCATCAGGTGAGATTGCCAAAGACTAGCTTATCGGCAAAATAAGTGTAAGCGTTGTGGTCAGTGATTGCTTTGACTATCCAGTAGGTAAGGGCGGCGTTCTTGGAATGCTTGTGTGCATGACGTCAGGTGGGCCTCGAGCTTGTTAGGTACGTCACAAGAGCATTAAAAACACATTCGATTAAAGATATTTGTTAGGAATAACAGAAGTTCTCTAAGAGGTTGTTAGGATTCTTCCCATAACCCTGTGTACCCATCATCAGTGGAAAATCTGTCGCCAAGCACTGTATACCTAAGAGATCCAAGCACGCTTGTCAGACTTAGTTGGTCACATCATCACTTAAGTACATTCCAATAGGCGATACTGAATAGGCTAGTAATCATATAAAAAGAAGCTACCAACTACTGTAATTTTCGCATGGTGGTAGGGCATTTTGTGAATGCACTCTCAAGTAAATTTATCACCAAGCGGTGTGTTCTGGCAGTTGTCCTTGAAAGCCAGTAATTTAAGGTTAGCCTGAACAACATCTTCTACCACAATCACTTGCCATCAGGAGATATACTGGTCAAAGCTTAGTCTAGCTGCTAAAAAAAACTGTGTTACTGTTAGATTTTATTGCGAATTCTGGCTTATTATATCATCTTTCGAAGGTAACTGACTGGTTGGAGGTAAATTGCTGACGAGAATCTATGGGTGATGATAATATTTGTATTTCCAGTGTGTTCCAGTTGTGATGATTAACCAGTGACCTTGTGGCTGGACCCTCTTCATCTGCGTAGACGATATTATTAAGGTTAGAGATTAAAAACCTAAAACCTGGGTTTGCAATTTCGCAAGATTTTTAGTTCGTAGATATACGTTTCTTTTGGCCGAATTCGTAAACTGTACTTATTAAATTATTTAAGGAACATTACAAGTTCGTAGAATTCCACTTTTGTACCGATCTGATTTTGTCCATATTTCATAAGCATTGTTATCGGTATCACTGAAAGTACCCTTTTCTAAATTATAGTTGCGTTTGATCGCAATGTCAGTGACTATGCGTTCGGCGATATTACACACTCGTCTAGAAGATGTCTACTCACTCTCACATTAAAAACAAACGCACCTAGTTACTCGGGGAGTAGAATGAGTTTTAGGTAAAAATCTGTTGTTAAGCATATCTAAAATCGGGCTTTCATAGCAACCTATATAGGATTTTTTTACCAAGTACTTTTTACTTGAAAAATATATGGATTACATGGAATTATCCCGTGGGGTGCCGGATTTTGTAGTTTTTTTGGGGGCTGAGTCTCCCTCGTCCGTGGGATTTTAATTTTGTTACATTCCGGACCCAAGGCACCCCTGGAGGACAACCCTGGGGATGTTACGGGAACATGGATTCGGATCCGTGGCACCCCCAGGCCAGTTAGTGCAGTGCTTGTTACCACGCGGTCCCCGGGTGGTGCCAATCAAGTGACGAACCAGATGGTAGCCCACTAAATACGCCGTCTTACTGGGTAGCACCCCCGTGTCAGATGTTCTGAAGCAGCAAGACTACATAGGTACCATTTTATTGTATATTATGGGTATTAAATTATTTAGCTACCTATTATACCACGGTGTGAATCCCGCCGCGGGCTTGAGCTTACCGCCTGGTGGAAGGGCATTTTGCGAATGCCCGCATGGCTAAGGACCACCCTCAAATAGAAAATCTGTAGCCAAGCACCTAACGATGTGTTCCGGCAGCGGTCTTTGAGAGCCAGTAATTCTAGGTTAAACCTGTTAACATCTTCGACCTCATCATCACTGACCATCAGGTGAGATTGCATCAAAGGCTTACCTATCAGCAAAAAAAGCCAACCTGCTATACTATATAATTTATATACTTACTTATATATTAACTATGTATATTTGTCGGCTGGGTAACATAATTTTACTGCACGTTTTACTTAAGTAGTTAATTTTGTTTGTTGCAGATAACGATAATGGAATTGATAGCAGTAATTTTGGGATTAGTGATCTATTTAGTTTTAATCGGAATGCGTTAGTATTTATTGAATAATACCGACACATTGCAATATCACCTATTCAGAGCTTTTTCATAAATTTGTTATAGCGCCATCTATTGTGTACTGTATGAAACCTGAATAAGTATTTCATTTTAATTCCAGTGGTTATTGTAAACGAAGTGTTCTGCAAGACGACCTGTTTGAAAAATGCTCGTCGATACAACAATGAAAATTCGCCGGATGTAGAACTCAATGAAAGAAGTCCAAAGCCAGTAACAAAACAACCAAAAAGGAGTCACGGTACTGGTGACGCGCCGTATACATACATGATGTAGTTCAGCTACTCCATAATAGATAGCGCTGCTTTCAAAAAAATAAACTACTGAAACTTCCGATTAGATTGCAATGATATTATTAATGATCAAAACTACAGTTGTTTGGCTTTGCCTAATATTTACACTAAGAATGTTCCTATTCTTTTACAAAATATCTTACTAATTTAAACAATAAATATATATTGAACCTAATCTTATCCTAGCTTTTGTTTTATTCTGTAGCAAACTCGCAGTTAAGACGCTGTCAGCCTGCGTAGGAGTGCAAGAGTGTCAGGGATGGCATAGATAAATATTCTATTCATTTATATATGGGGATGGTAAAATCGCGATTGGTTTGGATAAAATCCGAAAGAAAGCTTAATAACACAAAACTAATAACGTAAATTGAAAACTTAACTATTCTTGTCCCTCTTGATTAGGTTTTGCTATTTTATTGTTAAGTATATTTTCATACACATTCATATTATATGTACATAAATAGTTTAAATATTTACGTTAAAAGTCCAATATAGAGTCATCTTTGCAATTTTATTATATCTATCAATTTTAAGGAAACGTGTTTCGGACTTTTCTTGGCCTTAGAAAATATGATCTCAATATTAAGATATAATTTACTTAAAACTAAATAGATTATGCTTAAAATTTATTCAATTAAACCACTTGTCAGCGTCTTGAGGTATTAGAGCAGTTTCACTTGCATTCACTTTTTTTACGTGTGAAAAATGCCTTTACGATTCCCGTCCGGCCGCGGGGGAGATTTCTTGACTTTCATTCACTTGGGTTAATTCAAGTTACAACTATACGTAAACTTTCACGTATTATAGATGTCGTATGTGACTAATAATTCAGAATATAATTTATACCATACTTTATGCTTGTGCGGTTCCGGGCTCGAATGTCACTCACCCATCTCTACCTGTGGGTGTCGTAAGGGTAATACCAGAAGGTGGGCAGCAGCTCTTTCTGAGGATCTGATATCTCACACTGCGATTCTCAAGACTAGCAAAATATACCCTTGGTTTGAATATTTTTCTGTTCACGGATGCAATTGGCATGATAAAATATGTTAGGTGCATAGGCCAATTGCATGCGGCGACAATGGTAGCAATTCTGTTGTACACTCACTAACTATACTAACTAATTAAAAAGTTCTAATTTTAGTTTTAGGATTTCTAAAAGTCATTCTGCTGTTATAGTCCGGTCAATTTAGACCAAAACATGAGATTGAAGTTACATAAAGTCCCAACAAGCTGAATTTCTGTGAAATTGTTCAAAACATAATTATAAACAATGTCTAGAAGTTCCCCATCATTCCCGTGTATGGAAAAAAAAATATTCAAGGTCAAAGGTTTTTATTTTTAGTATTTTTAACGAAACATGCATATCGATGCTTATCTAAACAGGTAGTTTTTTTAGGAGCTCCGTATATAGAAAGAAGAAAGCGGATGCCGTTGGTAATAACTTCTTGTTGAGTTGAATTATTCATTTTAAAAACTAACGTGGCGTACTCATTCATATTATGACGATAACAACTTTTATAACTTTTTAAATATCTCAGAAACGGTGGCTCGTAAGAAAAAAAGTATTGATACATTTTTTATAGATAATTGTAAATTCTATGGTCTACAATTTTTGTCTGTGGTACTTTTATGATAAAACTTACCGTTTTGCTGAAAATCGCGAAAAACTCATGTTTTTGACCTTTGACCTTGAATAAAAAATTTTCCATACACGGGAATGATGGGGAATTTCTAGACATTGTTTATAATTATGTTTTGAAAAATTTTACAGAAATTCAGCTTGTTGGGACTTTATGTAACTTCGAATGTCTAAATTGACCGGACTATTACCTCGAACTAAATTTAATACAGCAACTTATCAATACTAAATATAATTCACTTTGCCGCTACTCTACGCTAGATGTCGCACAAGTCAAGTTGTTTTATAACATTTTTTGTCTGGCCGTATTCCATTTGGGTTATTTTCGATAATTTTAGTTACATTGCGTCTATGGATCCACATTTAATATGAACCATAGACATAAAAATGTGATCAAAATTATCGAAAATAACGAATAAAGCGTCAAATGGTATACGCCCTATTTACCTATGGAACTTTGTTTATATTCGAAACTATAGAAACCTGTGATAAAGCCCAAAATAATGATTTTGCCTCGGTGCTTGGTAGAGCAGCTTCAACTGGTCACTTCACAATCTCGAAAAGGCTTTCGAGCGGAACGTATGAGGTTCAGTAACAGAATCTATTGGTGATTAAATATAAAAAAAATAACAAAACACGAAGTCTATCTAATAAAAGTGAATATTTAAACACATCTGCCACCCCTCTGGGTATTACAGGTGTGCAAAGATTTTATTAATCCAAGTTTGCCTACAAGCTTTTTTCACTAGTTATGCTTTTGAATTACCAAAAATTACAATCCTTTCCGGAAAACCCACAAGTCTAGCAACCATATACTAACATGCTCCATTGTTTATCCGACTAAGAAAGCCGTGATTATGATAAAATACACCAAAATAAATTAATTGGAGAACATGACAGCATTAGTCAACACCAATTTACTTGTTGATTAATTTTAGGTTTAATTATCTATGGGTCCACCTAATCTGACTAAATTATGGTACAACAGTATAGCAAATATGCAAATTTTACTAAGTTTAGTAACTTTAACAATTTTAGAGTGAATTAACTAAATTATGGCCCCAACAGAATAAGAAATGTTCATTTGACATTTCTAAATCTAATTTTACTAAATTTTAGTTAGTTTTTTGGCAACAGAATTGCTAGCACTGGCGCCACGCGAGTGGAGGTCGATAATAATAACGGTTTCAACTCGCGTGATGCTCCGCAGCAGAGCCACCAACAATGCCTATTATTTCATTAGTTAATATACGTACAGCAGTAACGGCATATTGTACATTATGTACGATCGAAGTACATCATTTTAAGATATAATTAAAAGGTATTTACTACAGTGGTTCTGCCGCAGAGCATCACACTTCAACTCCAACTCCGCCGCAACCACTAGGGAATTTCTCTACTCATATAGGTATATTAAATCAATTCTGAAGCACCTACGAGGCAGTGAACACTCCATAAGCATACACATTCATAAATCACCGTATTACACTACCAAAAACCACAGCTAAGTACCTATATCTCTAATGTGAAATTGTGTTGTTCCTGCATTCCTGGTAAGTTGTATTTTTGAATGAAGTCTTATCTTGAAGTGCCTAACCAAGCACATTATCATTAAATGGTCATCGAGTGATACCATGCCCGGCTTGTCTAGGACTATTTATAGAAAACGTCTCACCGTTTTATGCCTCGCCAGCAAACATATCGAGCCCTGACTGCCTACTTATCGTAAGCGACACATGTTCCGAAATCGTGATTTAAAATTATAGGGATTATCCCCGATTGCTGAACATCACAAATTTGGGCACATAGAATTTGATTGTTTAATATTCTTAGATTCGGTTTCACCATGCGGTGAAGCTCAAGCCCGCGGCGGGATTCGAACCATGGAAGTAACAAGTATTTTTTTTTTTTTTTTTTTTTTATATCTATCCGGGAGCGATATATATCGTCCCGGCCCGCGAGCTAAGAGGTTCCTCTGACGTTGTCAGAGACGGTGTTTTCCTTAATAAATCATTTTTACAAATCCTTAGTCTAAATAAATCTTTTCTTAATTAAATTATTACATAAAAATACTTATTATGCTACTTTTTCTAACTGTAATAGTTTTATATCATTTGAAAATCTATGCTGTTTTTATTATATAACAATATAATATACAACATACTTATCTATCTAGTTTTATTTCTATTTACTACTCTACTTGCTATGTATACACAATACTCTATAAACTTACTTCTATATTTTTCATCGTACATTATTTTACATATATTCTCCCTTGTTATATCTACGTCCAACTCTATTTCAGTTTCAAATCTTTTTAAATTAAACACCGGGCATTCGGTCAAGACATGTATTATTGTTTCGTGTTGGCTGGGTTCACACACGCACGCTGGGCTCTCCTTGCATCCGAACCTGTTCAGATACTCGGAAAACCCACCGTGGCCAGTCATCACTTGGGTTGTTATCCCGGTTGGCTGGAGTTTCTTTACAATGCTGTAGGCTTCTATTGCGTCAGGAAAGAAGATTTTTGTTGTGCTAGCTGTTGTTTCCATTTTGTACCTCCGGTTCCATTTACCAAGTGTTTTCTGTCGAATCTGTGACTTCATGTATGAAACCGGACATCTGTCATAATTCGGCTTTGATTTCAATTTTAGTGCAGCTTCTTTTGCCAAATGATCTGCTCTTTCATTGCCATCCAATCCTGCGTGGGCTTTTATCCAAAACAAGGATACAACTTTGTTTTGCATAAATATTTCCTTTATATTGTGACGGACTTCCACTGCTAAAGGATGGAGGCAACTTAGGTTGGAGATTGTTTCCAATGCGGATCGTGAGTCGCTATATATTCCGAAACTCGATTCGCGTTTGAGTATCTGTTTTGTGGCTTCACATATGGCTAGGAGTTCTGCCTGATAGACCGTGCAGTACGATGAAAGTTTCAACTTGAGGGTCTTTGTCTCGGCGTCACCTTTCCACAAAGATAACGCCGCCCCGACTTTGCCCTCAATTTTACTTCCATCGGTGAATATTCGCACTGCTTGGTTGCTGTGGTTTTCCACCTCTTGTTGGTCTCTCAGACTTATGAACTCCAAGCGCTTATGTTCTGCCGGATGAACTGATTTTGTGAACGCTACCATTCGTTCCACATCTATGTCTCTTTGGTCATCCTGGGGGACATCCCTCTTGGCCTCGTACAGTGCGGCTGCTTCCTGTACCCTAAGGTCGAGGGGTAAGATCCCAGTTAGTACTAGCCCAGAATTCAAAGAGACTGTGCGGTATGCTCTACTGAGTTTCTGGACGAAACCCCGCTGAACCGCGTTGAGCTGCTTTTTAGCCTGAATCTTTCTAGAAGCCGGTGCCCAAGCACTGGCTGCGTACATGATGACTGGTTCCACCACTGCTGTATAGATCTGCCGTATGACCTCTGGGTGCAGACCCCAACTTATTTTGGCTGCTTTGGAGAGCTGCTTGTATATGTTTAGGGCTTTTTTGCAAGCGTTTGCTATATGGCTATTGAAAGTCATCTTTTGGTCTATTGTTAGTCCAAGTATTTTAATTTCTTTGGACATTGCTATGCTTACCTCTCCCATACTCAGAAGCGGTGTGTCAAATTTCAGCTTTCGCGTCATGACCATCGCCTTGGTTTTATGTGGCGGGAACTTTAGCTTATTTTTGACACCCCACTCCTGAACATAGGAAAGGGCAGCGTTTGCTCTTCCTTGTACTTCCAATGCTGTTTCGCCGTCGAAGACCAAAACGACGTCATCAGCAAACGCCTGACAATAGTCGCCTCTATGTTCCAAGCCTTTCAACAGTGGATCCAATAACAGATTCCATAAGATCGGTCCGCTTATTGATCCCTGCACGCATCCCTTACTGGTCTCCTTCGTATGTTCCTCCCCGAGGTATCTGACCTTCACCTTTCGATCTTTCAAGTAACTTCCGACGAGTCTCCTAATGTTGATGGGGCAATTTTCTTCTGCCAGTCTTACCTTGATAGCGGGCCACCATGCACTATCAAAAGCTCCCTCTATGTCCAGTGAGATCATTGTGAGCAGCTTCTTTTGGTTTATTTTGTGCTGTATGTACTGCATCAAATCATAGAGGGAGTCTTCCGTGCTCTTTTGTGGCATAAAGCCATACTGACGAGTGCTGATTTTTCGAAGTAGGTACCACTTGAGTCTTCCCACAATCAATTTTTCAAAGATTTTTCCCATCACTGGAAGGAGTCCAATTGGTCTGTAGGATTTGACATTGGTATAATCCTCTTTGCCAGGTTTCCTCAGTACCACCACTGTGGCCTCCTTCCATATGATGGGAAAGTGGCTGAGCTCCAGGCACTTGTTCGCTAGAGTGAGGAATAGCTGGGGGTCTGCCGAGATTGCTTCCTTGCAGATGTCGGCTGTCAGGCCATCCGACCCCGGGGCTTTCTTAGGGTTAAAGCTTTCCACCGAGGTCCTAAGCTCTTCCAACGTAAACTGTGGGTCATGTTCAAGTAACAAGTATTACGTTGTACGTAGTACTTATTACTTCCATGAGTTAAGCATACTCAATATGTCTCTTGAGAGCATATCCAAAGCAGAGATGGGTTTATTATTACGAAACTTATGCAAGTTCAGCTATCTCCTTCCAATGAAACACAACAGTTGTTTATCTTTATTTATTATTCATACTTAAAAAAACTAATAAAAATATCTAATTAATTAAAGCAGTATCAATAAATATACGATTCTAACCTTAATCTAATTTGTGTTTTATTATTTTTTCTAAACTATTCATAGGTAAGGTAATACAATACTCAGATTTAACTGAAGTGTTTTAGAACAATTCTACAACATTTTTATGAACATGATTTTGACAAGGTTGTCTAGTTAACCTTATCATTTTGCAAACATCACAGTATCATATTATCATATATATTTAATAGCTGCACATCTGCATATAGGTACATGTATTTCTATAAAAAAAATTACATACAGCAATGCTTCCTATCACTATAGTGGAATGCATTGTAATGGTATAAAAATATATTTAGTTTCGTCAATATTTTAGACAAACTGCATACAAAAATCTTCTAATACAATTCAACAAATTAATAGCTAAGTGGTTTTACCAAGATTCCTACAAGTAAAAGCAACTAGAACTAGAACTTTACAATATGAACCATTCTGTTACATATTACATAACACCCCATTTTTGAAAATATTTTATTACTAATAGTTTTTACACCTCTGTGTCGAAATAATACCATGGCTTCCGTCTATATAAGTATTAAGATGTCAATATAACCCCGAGACTGGTTGCAGAAGAGGTGAAATCTTGCACCCTTATGAGCAATTATTTTTGTAACTGTGATAGTGCATTGATTTGACGAGGTTGGTTTGATTGAAATAGTCAAGCCAGACCTGTTTTGACACAGTTAACTTTCGTAATCATGTCACTGCCTACCATTCTTATTGTTTAAATATAAATGATAAAACATATTTAATATGATTATACTTCGATTTTAAAATTTGAGTCCGCAAAAAACGTCATCATAATTCGTAGTCAAAAACTCATGCAAACTTTGGCATCTTTTAAGTTTATTATCAATTTAATTAAACTATTGTTGAAATGTATTGAAAACTAACACGATATTGTAATTATTTTAGGCTCGTTCGTAATAGAAGAACCTAATCTACAAAGCATATTTTTCCTCTTCTTCCCAATTAGTGTGACATAATTACGACACTTACGAATTATACTTGAAGACATGGAAGAATTTATCTAGAATTTTCTTCATCACTTAAAATGTCAAACAAAACACCCTAACTTATAAGTCGCTCCATTCAGACGGAGAGAAGCGGTGTCAATCAACCAATTAAATAGCACAAAAATCACGTTATCAGCTGGATGTGTGTACTATTTGCAACATGATTGGCTAATTATCTTCCTCAATGGAGCCTCTTCCTTATTTAAAGATCTCAGTCTTCTGGGAATATCTTGTTCATGGGCACTTTGTCGAAGATCTTGTTGGTGACGTCCTGGAACACGCCGCTGAGGGACTTCTCGTAGGACTCCTTCAACTCGTTGAAGACCAGGTCCGAGTTCTCGTTCAGGAAGCTGGAATAAAAGAAAATAAAAACTTTTTTACATGTTGAAAATGTATACACTACAGCAACGGCTGTAGAAATTTAGGACCTTACAAAGCCTTAGACTATATATGAAAGACACGCAAAAAGCCTAAGTGGATGCTTTGCGTGAAGACTAGCGGCCAAAGCGTTGAACATCATCGCAAAGTTGCCGGTCTTTCAGTGTTCTACAAGACACACTTCGGAGAGTGTGCGATAGACTTAATTCCTGCATCCTTTCTACTACCAGACTACAACACAGCATCCATGCACATGAATTAATAACCGTTTATTTATTCATATGATCCATGTATGGTTGAGATTCCTCCTGTTTCAAAAGGAATTTCCATCTACATTTACAATACGAACAGCGAAGGACTGGAACACCTTCCCAGCGTTTTCTCGATCGCTAAAATCTGGATGTTTTCAAGTCTAGAGTGAATAGGTAGATACCTCTAGGCAAGCATGCTCCACCGTCGACTACGTCGACGCTTACTATCAGGTGAGACTGAGATGATCAAATACTTGTCTTTTCGGAATAAAAATAAATAATTAAGATTTAGACTACATTTTGAGTATAGAATGTAGCAAACATTGCAGTCCCGTTAGGGGTATGTACAAAATAACTAAAAAATATATTACACATTAACAAACGAAAAATTATGAAGTTACTTGATATTGATGCTATGTTTAAAGGTAAAAAGCGACAGGGCTGGAAACCTGGAATCGTGGGTTCGAATCCTGCTAGTAGCCTATTATTATTCTCTTAATTATCGACTTATGCATTGGACTTATTTTTTAGGTTTTAAAGAAGTTGAAGTTATATAAATTATGAAGTTAAATACTGAAAGGAGAAAATAATTATACAAAATTAAAGAATTTGTTATGAAAATGTCATGTGGTTTTGACCGACTTCCAAAATAGGAAGAGATTATCAATAAATGTAATGTTATTAATAAAAGTTGATGCAATATGAACACAAACAAACATGAAGTTCATCAATCTAGAATCTCTTTTCTAGAAACCAATGAGAATTTATTAGTTTAATATACTGAAGCCTATGCGTGTATATCTTCAGCCAGAGATTACGGAGATATTAGGTATGCGTAGCTTAACTTCCTACAGCACCCGTGTTATCAATATATATTTCAACATTAATATGGTAATAATATAATATCTAAAGAGGAAAGATATAAAAGATAATAAGCTGGCTGCCCAACTCATTAATCAAAGTTACACCCTGTCTGCGAAGAAAGCAAGTGCTAACCTCTGACAGTGATCAAATGAGGAGATGTTTTCGGTGCAAGACTCTTTGTAATGTAGAGTGAACTTCTACATAGCAAACGTACCCACACAGAATATTCTGAAAGTGAAAACCACAGACTGAAGATAAAAACACAAAAAAAAGAATAGAAAGGAGGAAAGAAACTCACAGGTTCATCTGATCTCCCAGCCTCTTGTCTCCGTTGAACAGATTGGAGAAGTAGAGAATGACTCGCTGCGGGATGAACTTGACTCGGTACTGCTTTATGTGCATGTAGGTGACGCCGTCGCGCACCACCGGCTCGCCGATCAGATCGTGTTTCACTACCAGGTTTACTGGAATATGGTAAACATATTTTTTTAATTATAATTTATTCATTGGATCTCTTTGACAATAGAACCTATTGCTTTGTTTGCAATATAATATTTTAAAAACAATACTGTCATGTGATATTTAAACATTATCATTGCATTGTTTTAATGGGTGTGTGATAGATAAAATATAATATTATATTTTATGTAAATATAAAAATTATAGTTTCAATACAATATTTCCTGGTTTACAATTATACCATATTGGATTCTTCAGGATGTTTCGTCAAGCTCAGGGTAACTTGATGGTTTGTTTTGAGTGGCAACACAGTGTTTGACTATTTATGGATTGGCATTATAGATGAGTCACTCAAAGAAATATGTTGAGTTCGACGTAAAGTGACATGGAAAACAGAGACCGAAAAGAAATCCGTCTCTATCAACGCTATCGTATAACCATATTGTGATTTCGTGATTAGAAAATATTTACACAAGCCCAGACGTCAAGGGACGTGGTATAATTACATGGATTCCACTATGGATGAAACAACATGATACGTGTTTAAAAAAAAAACATAAAGATGAAACATGGCAGGTCACTGTGAGTAACACCGCACCCCAATTCTGCAGATCAAAAGTAAACCAAGCGTTGAAATCATTTTCAGTCTACTTATTTATTCATTGTTCGTTCACAGGATGACTGATAGTTCTGGCTCCAATCAGTAACGCATTTGAATGTGGCATAGAGAAATTTATCTATGACTATTTGTACCCAAAAAGTAACACGGTGTTCTTAAATAGTACTGCTACTTGATCATAGATGGCAAAACTAGTACCATTCTTGATATTTTGATTGAACTCACCCATTGTAATGTTAGCGACTCCTTTCCCCTGGATAGGCAGCACCAGAATCCTGCCCTGCATCACGTAGTCAGCTAAGAACTCCATCTTGGGAGTTCGGGTGTCCGTCCTCAGCCGGTAGTGAGGTAAATCCGCCCTAAAACACAAAATAACTAATTAGTAGAATAAAGTCAGTAAAAAATCTTTAATGCATTATCACAGATAGAAATAGATTATCATAGCATAATATAATTTTTGCTCTATGACACACCATATAATAATAATAATAACATTAATATGAATTGATATCATTTTTGTAGAAACAGGCATAACATAGTATTGCATTAAATACAATACAAATAATATTAATAATAATATTTATTAATTAATATTATTTTGAAATAATAGGAGTGCATAAACTATTAGGAGCAAGACAGGCGGAAGGCAACTGGCGAGGATTGTCTGTGTGCAGTTAACTGGTGAGTGTTATCTCATTCACGCACTCAACGAAAAACACGTGTGCATTGCTTTGCTTCCTCTTCACACACAGAAGCGTGCGTGTACAACGACGACCACCTGTTGCCGCTGTTACTGCACAGTGCACACAGATACAAAGTGCGTCAGTGTGCACCCCCAGACGGCTACATACGTGCATCGCTTGCTGCGTTCTGATTGCCTGGTACCTTATCTGCCTCCCTCGATTGCTTAGAATATATAACCAGGTAACATCTCCGAATTAAGATGCCGCTTAAACGTACCCCGCCACCGACGCCGTCTACGGTGTTAGTAACGCAGTCGCTTGGCCACTGTAAGTCAGACTCCAATATAAGTACGCCCTCGACATCAAGTACACTCGCTGCACCTATAATCTCTCGAGATCATGCTAGCAGCGAACCTAACATAGCAGTAGCACGTAAACGTAAAAGGAAAGATGATGTGAGCAGGGAAGAAATTCTAGAAATGTTCGCAACGCTAAAGAAGGATCAGGACGCAAAATTTACAGCCCTCATGAACACGGTGCAGGGAGATAAACAGACTAGTAGTGAGCTACATTGTATAGGTGATGAGGTCAGTAGAGCAGAAATTATGGCTATGTTTGCGTTACTCAAAAAAGAGCAGGAGGAAAGGTTTGGTACTTTAACTAGTAAGATACAGAGCGGAATTGAGAAACACTCAGAGCAAAATACGCATATTCTGACTTCTATAGACTTTTTTGGTCAAAAATATGATGAGATGGTGTCTAGAGTTGCGACACTGGAAAAAGAAAAAAATGTGGATCGCCAATATATAAAGAGTCTGGAAGTCCGAATTGAGCAGATAGAGCGTAACCTACGGAGCTCAACTATTGAAATACGCAATGTACCTAAAAAAACGGGTGAATCAAAACAGGACCTAGTCAACATCATAAAAAGGGTGGGAAACGCACTCAGCGTACCATTTCAGCCGGCGGAGGTCCGCGACGTATACCGCTTAAACACTAAATCAGAAAATAGTCAGCCCATCGTGGCAGAGCTCTCTACTGTGATCACAAGAGATAAAATCGTCGAGTCTGTTAAAGCTTATAACAAGAAATATGCGAATAATAAATTCAATAGCACACATTTAAAAATTGATGGACCACCGAAACCAATCTTTGTTTCTGAAGGCTTGACGACGCAGGCAAAGAAACTATTCTTTATGGCCAGAGAGTTCGCAAAAAGTCATAACTACAAATACTGCTGGACATCGAGAGGTAGAATATACCTCAGGCATACAGAAGGAAAACCGCTTGTAAAAGTCAACGACATGAATGATTTGGAAAGCCTGAAACCAACAAACATGTGACTAAACATGATGTGTTTTTTCTTCATATTTTTTTGTGATATTGGTAGACCTTGTGTATCTGTTTGTATTTTTCTATATTCATTTTTTTATATTAGACAAAGGCACATAAAAAAACAAACCTTATATTATAACACACAAACACAATTGGTAATATTTACACTTAACTTTCACACTTACACATATTATATACAATCATTATTCCATATTCTCACACACAAGTCATTCATTTTTATCTATTTTTATTCCAGTCCTTCAATTATTCCTAAAATAACATTCGATTTTCCATACATGATAGTTTCCACAAATATATTACTTAAACTGGCAATAATTCAGTTCATAAATAAAAACAACAACTATATTGTTTACAATAACCGGCACCCTATTACTTTCTCGAATAATAATGGATAATATCTCCTTTATATCTGCAGAGGTTGATAGGTCAGACAATGTGGAATGTTTCTCACTAAGTGAAAATAACGGTTGTCGCGAGGTGCTCAACGGTCACGTGAACTTTAGGGATGCGTTAATAATCTTCACTGTTAATATTCGTAGCATAAGCTGTAATTTTGACAAGTTTCTTATATTTGCAGCAAACCTTGATGTATTAGTGGACGTTTTTGTATTAACAGAATGTTGGACTAATGCTGATAGTGTACTTCCTAATATAGACAATTATAATACGTTCTGGACTAGAATTAGTTATAACCAGAACGATGGCGTGGTTGTATATGTCCGCGATGAAATTAGCGTCTCTTGCTATGAACCTACAAATTTTTTAGATGGAAATTGCCTTGTTCTAGATATTGTACCCAACTACACAATCATCTGTAGTTATCGTTCACCAAGCTTCAAAAACCCCACTAACTATTTAGCATCTATGGATATACTTTTGCAAAATGTAACAACTAGTAATATCATTCTAACTGGAGACATTAACATAAATATTCTACCCGGCATCAATCTGGAGTCATTTGCCCACGAGTATTTGAATCTAATGGCTGTGCACAATTTCAAACAAGGAATTAATCGCCCTACGAGATTTACCACGTGTCTAGACCACTTCATGGTAAAAACTACTTATACGTGGAAAACTATTGTTTTTGAAGAGACAATAACGGACCACTTGCCAATACTCCTATACATACATAATAGCCAAATTACTAAAAAAGTTGTAAAGATAAATAAAACAATAATTAATTTTGACGGCATTAGAGATTTCCTTAAAGAAGAGTTATGGAAAGATTTGTACAAACTTGACGATGTTAATATGGCAACTGAATTATTTTGTACGAAACTTCTGAGCGTAATTAATACTCATACCAAAATTACATCTTTACCCAGAAAAAACCAACCGCTTAAGCCTTGGATCACTAAAGGAGTAGTGAGATGCATAAGAAGAAGAGACAGACTCCACATGAAATCAAAAAAGGTACCAGAAGATAACAAACTAAAAGAAAAATACACCAGATATAGAAATATATGTAACAAAATTATTCGAAACTTGAAAAGTGACTATTATAAATATCAATTATTAAAAAATCAAGGTAACATGAAGGAAACATGGAAAGTAGTAAAAGAAGTGTGTAACATAAAACAAACAAGAATGCATTCACGTGATTTGTTAAAAATAAATTATAATCCTACCCAGTCACTCAATGCTGTGAATTCGTATTTTACTTCCGTTGGGGGAACATTAGCTGATAAAACTTTAAGCACGATGAAAACGACTGAGACTGAACTTGCTATGTGTGCAAAAACAAATAACCAGCCTGTGAAATCTATGTCCCTTGCTCCCACAGACCCGGTAGAAGTCAAAAGTGTTTGTATGGAACTCAGGTCAAATAGTGCACCAGGTTGGGATAATGTCACAACTAATATTCTCAAACAGTTTATATTACTTTTAGCAGAACCCATCGCATTTATTTGTAATTTAAGCTTCGAAACCGGTACCTTTCCATCAGCTTTCAAAAAGGCAATCGTTTGTCCAATTTTTAAAGCTGGTGACAAAACAGTACCAGGAAACTATCGGCCCATTTCTCTCCTTTCTAACCTATCAAAAATTTTGGAAAAATTAGTAAAAAAAAGATTAATGCATTATTGCGAAATAAATAACCTGATTCATCAAAATCAGTATGGTTTTAGAGGAAATAAATCAACTGAAGATGCGGTCCTGACTTTGACTACATTAATCACATCTTATCTAGATAATGATTACAAATGTATCGGAGTGTTTCTGGATTTACAGAAAGCTTTTGATACAGTCTCAATACCCATATTATTGACAAGATTGGAAAATATCGGAATTAGAGGCTTAGCCCTGGAATGGTTTTCTGACTATCTAGTCGGAAGATCGCAGATAGTTCGAGTTGATGGGTATGACAGTGAGAGTGCAGTGTGTTCATTTGGTGTACCACAAGGTAGTACGCTTGGCCCTGCACTATTTCTCATTTATATTAATGATTTATGTAGTACTACCTTGCCAGGCATGGACTTACTTATGTTTGCAGATGACACGGTGCTACTCCTACATGACAATTCTTGGGAGAGAGTAACAAACCTTGCAGAAAGATGTCTTGCACATGTAACAAAATGGCTAGAAAATAGCCTTCTGGTACTTAATACAGAGAAAACCAAATTTATGTGCTATAGTATTACTGCTGCTGGTGAACCTAAAGTTAAAGTAAAATTAAAAACCCACACAGTTCCTTGTAACCGTACTAGCGTTACCCCATCTAATTGTAGCTGCGCAACTTTGACTTGTGTTGATGCAACTAAATATCTAGGTGTCTGGATTGACAATAGATTAAACTGGATAACACACATAAATAAATTAGCATCTAGAGTAAGAAAATTCATATACATTTTTAAAAATTTAAGATCTGTCGCTCATCCCAAACTGGCTGTGGACACATATAAAGCTTTATGTGAGTGCCTAATAAGGTATTGCGTATGTGCATGGGGAAGCGCGGCTAAAACTCATCTTATTATTGTGGAACGAGCTCAACGTGCTGCTCTCAAAGTGCTAATGTATCTTCCTCGCAGGCACCCTACTACTGAAGTCTATAAGCAAGCGAATGTACTATCCGTGCGAAAACTATTTATTTATGAAAGTTTGCGACGCTACCATAAAAAAACCGTACCCTTACTACCAACAGTTTCAAAGAGGCTGGACAACTGTCCGATCCCCAGAGTATGTAGTAGGTTTGCACAAAAGCAGTATAAGGTAATGGTTCCACATCTTTATAATGTCCTAAATAAGAAGGTCAAATTGAAAAACAAGTCTAATAACGAGATTAAGGCGACTATAGTGACTTGGCTGAAGAATTTCAATTATGAAAGTATTGAGGATATGCTATCACACTTTTATTCCTAATGTTAAAATAAACTTCTTTAAATATTTATTTATTCATTCAATATTCAAAAACTACTCACACCCCAAAACATACATTCACTACACTTCAATCTACACTCTACACTCACAACACACATACCGTTTTTAATTATTTAATTTTCCATGTAATATTTATTTATTTTGGTATTAACTATCTTACTTAATATGATATAATGTATATTGTTAAGAAGTTGAAAATGGGAGAAGCCACTGGTTCCTGAAACACAGTTATACACTAGTTCGGGAACCTATGGGTTCATTAATAAGTAATGTGATCAATTATGTCAATAAAAATATATTTGTTTGTTTGTTAATATAATATAAAAATGTAGATCATAAAATATTATAAATACCTATGTCAATTATTAATTAATAGTATTAAATTTCTCAAATAGTCGTCAAGGATCTCAATTCTACTGTTTTTTTTTGTGCCTGCTACCTCTAATCTTTTTACAGAGTTTACCATTATTATGATTTTTTATATTCGAAAGCTGGTGCTTGTCATGTGGTCCCATTTAAATTTGTACATTTAAATCGTACATCCGTGAAAGTTATCAAAATATGATTAGGTTTATGTTTTGCTTATCACATTTTGATAACTTTCACGGACGTACAATATGGTATAAGTTCTAATGGCAGCGTCAATAGATTTAATTTCCTAAATAATAATTTACAGCTGTCTCTCATAGGAATAGTAATCGTCAGTATTAGCAGAAGAACCGTTGTTGTGATGCGTAGTCCACGATACCTTGATTAACGGTATGCTATTTATTCCGGCGGTGATATTTTGTTATACTCTGGTTTCCACTCAAATCAGAATATAACAGATCAGAAGAAAACATCGGAAGAAATAGAACAGAGAATGTACCGAAAACAGATGTTCATTACAGCAGCTATACACTCAGCAAAAAGTTATACTTTAGACTAGAATGTAGCCTGGGCGGCGGGCACATGAATAATTAATGATCCTTTATTCATGTAGCCCCGGTATGTGAAGTATCACGAGTCACCCGGACATATAATCATCGTCTCAGCCAAGGTGTGGTTTTATAATCTCGATACGTTTTTTACATTTGATAAGGTAACAGAACAATTACGAGGCCCGCCGGGTCCTTGTGCATAATAACATGAAAAACAAAAAAAAAATTCAGGGACACGGAGCAATGAAGACGCAATGGCTCTGTTCTGGCACGCAGGGGGCCAATGGTTCTAATCCTGCCGCATGGGTTTGATATTTTCAGCTTGGCGGTAGGGCATTTTGCAAATGCTCACCTAGCTAACTACCCTCATGTACGCTAAGCACCTAATGCTAATTATGGCAGCTATACTTCAGAATCAGTACCTTCCAAGTCATACCTGTTTACCATCCTCGAGCACAGTATAGATGGTGATAAAAAGCTGCTGGCTATCAGCTGGAAGGAATAGACAATCTTACTTGTAGGTGGTAACAACTGAGGTCGTTAGTCCTCTGAGCTTGATGTTCTTGTAGTTCTGGGTGATAGTGACAGGACCAGCTCCTGAATCAATGTTGATGCCGGCTACCTGGAGCGGTTCCATCGGAGGCACTGATAATGCAGTTATACCTGTAAAATGGGGAAGAAGGACTTTCAGGCTTGTATTGGTTATTTCGAAAAAAAAAAGGGTTTTCCTTTGGTTATTTTGCTGCTCTGAATATTCAAGGTGAAATTCCTCCATCAGTGGCATCATTAATTACCATCAATGGCGGTCAAACGCAATCAATATGAAATTACTGGGTGATCGAGACATATGAACTATCTCGGTGTGCAGTGTCAAGCAGGATGAGAACGGTGACACTGCGACTGACATTGAATGGCGTGAAGTTTACCAGCAGACAACTTGAACATCATATCACTGAGTCAAATAAAACACACATGGCACGCATAACACGCTCTTGGGGCAGGTAGATGCGGGTTCGATTTCCATCCGAATCCAAAGCATGAAAAAATGGGGAAAGTGTGGTAGATCTCTTCAGCAATAGTACCTCTTGGGGACCACCTCAGTGTCAGGAATTACACTCAAAGCAGTTTAGTGTAACTACAACTATGTTTAGGCGTGAAGAGCACTGCAGCTGCAGCAAGTGAAATTATTATGCGAACGAGACACAAGAACTAACGTTTCGGAGTGACGAGTGCAGTGTCAAGCAGAATGCTGACACCGCACACAAGCGCTATAAGGCAGAATATCTGACACTTCGGTGATACTAATCAATACGGATTCCTGCTGAGGAGAACTATAATAGCCTGGTTAAAGTAAAACCCGTAGACAGTGTTGTTTGAATAAGGTTAGGCAACTCTTAATATTAGTATACCTTTCTTCATTTTTCTGAGGGCATCAGGCACAGCTTGCTTGAGGCAGTCATTCAGCTTGGGATCCTTTTGTTTGCATCGTATGAAGTCATCAGCTGCAATGAAAAAGAAACATGGTTTAGTTGGATACTTCCTGTTTGATGATCTTCCATTTTGTGAACAGCTAGGTAGGAACTAATCATTATCTCAACAACAGCCATGACGTGCACAGCTGAACCCCTTTTGAGGGCGTTAGCGATGATCCCCACACTTGCCGTCTTGGAGATCACAGTGTAAGAGGGCGGTTCTTCAGAAGGCGATGCTGTCCACCTTCTGGTGTTTTACCCTCCGTCGCCTCTCGACACTTCCACAGGACGATATGGGAGTGCAAATCTAACCCAGAGCCTTACCGGTATGGGTACCAATGCTTTCTCAAAATCAAACTCCTGCGGCCTTAGCATAACAAAAAATATTCAGTCATTACAATCATTTCAGAAGCAGTGATGGCTCAGTGCCTTTGGCCATGGACTGCCTTGCAGCAAGGTTCGAATCCCGCCCAAAGCTTGAGCTTCACCTCATGGTGGAAGGGCATTATGCGAATGCCCGCCTGGCTAGCGACCACCCTCAAGTAGAAAATCTGTCGCCAAGCACCTAACGGTGTGTTCCGGCAGCAGTCCTTGAGAGCCAGTGAAATTACAGGCACTTGAGACTTAACAACTATGTCTCAAAGTGACGGGCGCAGTGCAATTCGTTACTTGTGACTAAATGCATCTGTTATAGGCAGAGGTTAGTTCGCTTAACATCAGGTGGGCATCAAGCTTGTTCGATCACAATAACATAAAAAAAACGCAGGTTGAAAACAGTTGCGCGACGGGTAAGGTACACAAAACAAATGCGACATTAAATGGCAACGTTGTATATCAATGCTAATTCTCTGATTGAAGTAAGCGCCAGCCACGGGACGGTTAGTTTGTTCTGATTATCTATCAGCCACTTTTAAAAAACCTTTTCAAAGAAGGCATGGATGCGTTTGGACCCCATGGACGATGTATAATCGCCTTTTTTTATGTATTCTTTAAGATACGTAAGTTGCCTGGCGACATATTTTATACCTAATTGTAGTAGCTAGCCAGGCAGGCAATCGCAAAATACCGCCATACCATAACGACCGACATCCTAAGAAAACAAGCGGGACCGACGGCTTAAACCTAGTGTCTAATATAAATGCTTCTGGTTAGTCAGTTTTCCGTAAAAATATGAAGTATAAAAATTTTTTGGAACTTAAATCATATTTTTACATTTAAAGATAAAATAAATAATAAAACGAAAGGCTGGAAATCCAGTAGCATAGATTTTAGGCTCAAGAATATTCATGCAAAATTTTAACGAGTTTGAACACTTCGTATTTCAATTATAACGAAACTAGATTTGTATGGAATTAACTATGAAGGCACTAACCTCTGAGATACGTGCACGCTCAGTACTACCAAAAGCGGTCACCCATCCAAAATAATGACATTGCAAGGCAAACACCGCTATAAGCACTTACGACAAATTAAATGAACAGCTTAAACTTGCCCCTACTAACGGCTCGCCCCGACTTACGCACGACAAGCACGAGTATATACCAAAAAATACAAAAAAAATATATTTTGTTTTCACAATATTTTATAGCCTATCTATAGCTACGGACTGCCGTGCCGCAGGACCTGGTTCCATCGCCACCGCCGGCTTGAGCTTCACCGTGTGGTGATAGGGCATTTTGCGATTGCCCGCCTGGCTAGCACCACCCTCAAGTAGAAAATCTGTCGCCAAGCATCTAACGGTGTGTTTCGGCAGCAGTCCTTGAGAGTCAGTGAAATTACAGGCACATGAAACTTAACAACTATGTCTCAAGGTGACGGGCGCAGTGCAATTCGTGAAATGTGATGTAATGCATTTGTTATAGGCAGAGGTTAGTCCGCTTAACATCAGGTGAGCCTCGAGAATGTTCCGTCACAATAACATAAAAAATTGGATTGAAAGAATGTTTGAAATTGGTCCACAAATCATTCCTCTTAATATTATTAGTATAGATTTAATAGCAGGTATTAGGTACAAACGAGAATTTTTCATTAGGTTTGACACAGCTGGTCACGTTGCTTGTATGGATACTCATAGGATAGAATATACATATAATTAGAACGCCGCGCTCCGTGAGGCTAAGAAATGAAGATATTCGTGGATTTTTTTCTTCTTACCCGCCCATTTCCCTCTCATTTCTCTGGTGCCTAAACCTAAGCCAAAACTAGGAGGTACTACACTAACGTCCTGTTTTCTTGCGAAAGAAAAGTATATATGTAAGTTTAAGAGCCATACTGTAGTCAGTATGGCTATAGTTTGAGGGTAGATCATCATTCCTCCATGAGGTAGATCTCTTCTTCTCCCTCATCTATGGCAGTCTCTAAAGCACAAAGCAAAGTCAACCAACGCGTTCAGCTGCGTCCGCGATGTCGTTCAAGGTTGAGACCAATTCTTATTTATTTATTTATTCAAAATACAATTACAACTATCTTTACAGGAATTTCCTAATGCAATAGTGTAAGTCAAATTCATAATCGTAACAAAAAAATCTATAATAACTACAATCAAATTAAATAAAAAACCAATAATAAATGGATTTAAATAAAAATTAAATGATATAATCAATGTCAAATTCAAATCAAAACAAAATTAAATCAATGTGAAATTCAAATTCAATCAATTTCAAATTCAAATCTATACCAAATTAAACCAAAATTTTGTTAAAATTTAGTCAAAATTAAATTAAATTTAGTTAAAATTAAATTAAAATTTCGTCAAAATTAAATTAAAATTTAGTCAAAATTAAATCAAAATTAAGGCTGTTTTTTTTTTTTGTTGTAAGCTTTTGATACAAAATCGTTAAAAAAATATTGAAAAGAATCGTCACCGTGTTACCGCGGATGCAGCTTGAATGTGTTGGTTTGAGCGCATAAATTAGCGAATAAATTTGTCTTTAGTAAGTGCAGTTACCTGGCTATACTCCTTTATAATCTGTGAGCTAGCGTCCAACAACCTCTCTATCTAACCTTGTAATGGTTGCGAACGTAATCTGCGTAATGCGGCGCGTATTTGCAAACTCTGTTTATGAAATTGTTAAGTTTTGTCGATATAGAGTTTTTATTTTTTGTCGCTACAACATAATAAACATATGTAAGGAAGGCACCGCGTTTTTAAATGTGATATATCTTAGGCATTATTTCACCAGTTGATAAGAGATGATCAGGTTGAAGATATTTAAAAAAAAATACTATCAGAAACTTTTAGAAAAAACATAATTTTTTTATAAATACTTACGTGGTTATCACTCAGAAATAATACGGGATGACTCACGTGAATAAGTCAGATTCAGATAATTATTCTATAAATAATAATTACAAAATAAGGCAACTTACATGAAGCTTTTTGTACATAGTTCTTAACTAGATAAGTAAGTTTCATTTTAATGTGTTTATTTTTTCTTTATTTTATTTTATTTCTGATAGGTAAGCCAATCTTAATCTCACTTTATGGTAAGTGATGATGAGGTTAATAGGCTTAACCTAGAATTACCGGATTTCAAGGACTTGCCGGAACACACGGTCAAGTGCTTGGCGACAGATTTTCTACTTGAGGGTGGTCGCTAGCCCGCGACGGGATTCGAATTGGAACCATGGACCTTCTGCGCGGCAGTCCATAGTCAATGCCACTGAGCTACCACTGCTAAAAACTTGTGTTTGTTGACGTATCAACAAAGCGTATTAAGACAAAAAAATATTAACAGTATATGGGCCATTATAACATAGGGCTTTATTGGCAAGTCAAACAATAAGACATACAAAGATATCTTCTTGGAAACCATGTCATCGAATTTAGTGACAAGAAAAACTGCATTCATAGATATAAAAATAAAAGCAAGACTGCTAGAAAAGTATATAATATAAAGTGGAAATATAAACTTAAACTAAAGGTAATGGCTGCTCATACTTTCAGCACAGAAATCAGATTCCTGTAATATTATAAAGCGTTTAATGTATGGTTCTTACTAGCTGATTAATCATTGATAAAATATAGGGAGATTTAAAACGGTAAAGCGGGTTGTGTAAGTACTAGACCAGACTTTAGCAATGCGCGTGCCTGATGTTGTTGGTCAGGTACGACATATAATTACGAATAGCGTTGCGTAAACGCATGCTGCCGATAAATGGCACCTACCAAAATATTACTGCAATTCACATGCAATCTGCTGGCAGTAAGGTTGCCAGATCAAGGTAATTCAATTCCTGGACATCTTTGGGGTTAGAAAGGGAGTACTTTGATCTCAAGTTCAAATTTAAATCAATTTACAGTTGAACAGGCAAATTAATCTATATATAAATATTTGTTAGAGTCGGTGGTTTTTTACCTAGGAAAAAATATGGCATTTATTGTTACCTATATCTATTTGAGATAAAAAAATGTTACCTTAATTAGATAATAAATCGATGTAATCAAACTAAAAACAAAATTGAGTCAATCTTTAAGAATAACAAATATTTTTAAAATATCTTATGATAACATCAAATTAATATTTTAATAAAACACTTAAAAAATACAAAAGATAATAATTTGATGTTTTCATAAAATATTTTAAAAATATTTGTTATTATTAAATATGGATTTCCGCAAAGTAACGCCTGAATCTATTTATTATCAATCTTTAAGGCTAACTACTAACTTATTATGTAACTTTGACTTAACATTAAAATAAATAAATGTATACTCTTGTTTAGGCCTTTTGACTTAACTTTGAAATCATACACCGGCTGACCGGTGGAGTGCGCCGTAGCATAGTTTTGGTATTCGAATGTTTGCAAAAAACCTTAAACTTGTTAATTGTGGGACAGTAGAGTGAAATTCCTGGACACGGAACAAGGCTATTCCGGAATAACTCTATTCCGGAACTATCCCGGATTTCCCGGACGTCGGGCAACCCTAGCTAGGCTATTGATTTTTCTTTTCGGTATTATCGATCGATGAGTACGAAAACACACTACAGATGATTCACCTTGGCAGGTATCACCCACCACAGTTTCATATGCAAGAAGCTAGTCTACTACTTTTAGGGTTTCGTACCCAAAGGTCAAAACGAAAACCTATAAAAGATACTACACTGTCTGTCTATCCGTCCTTTTGTCTTGAGTAGGGTTGCCAGAGCAAGGTTTGTCAACTGAACAGAAATGTCCAGAACATTTCTGGGGTTAGGAAGTTGTTCTATGATCTCAAGTTCTTATCTAAATATATTTAGAAAAATTTAGAAAATGGCTAGTTAAATGTTTATATTATATCTATATATCTTCTATACTTATAATAAAACTGTAACAGGTCCAATTCTGTACATTGAAGATATTATGAAAAAAAATTTGAGAGCACTCTGTAGCTGATACTGATGCCAAAACTGTATTTTTTTTAATTTTGTCTTTCTGTCTGTCTGTCTTTCTGTCTGTCTGTCTGTCTGTATCCCGGCCGCGCATCACTCCAAAACTACTGAGTGGAATTCAATAAAACTTTACACGATTTGAGTTCATACTACGAAGAAGGTTATTGTATACTTTTTATCCCGAAGTTCAGCACGGTTCCCTCAAGAAAGGGGATGAAAGTCAAAATGTACACTTAGTTGTAATTTAGTAATGCGTAGTCCGATTTCAATTATTCTTTTTTGTTAGAATAGTGATGAGTGAGCTCGGAACCCCATGGGCAGCCCGGCACCCCACGGGCAGCGCAGCACCCCATGGGCTACTGAATGGAATTCAATGAAACTTAACACGATTTGAGTTCATACCACGAAGAACGTTATTGTATACTTTTTATCCCGAAATTCAGCACGGTTCTCTCGGGCAAGAGGATGAAAGTCAAAATGTTACTTAGTTGTAATTTACGAACGCGGAGTCCGATTTCAATTATTCTTTTTTTGTTAGAATAGTGACGAGTGAGCTCGGAACCCCACGGGCAGCTCCGCACCTCCGGGGCCACCCGGCACCCCAAAGGCAGCCTGGCACCCCACGGGCATTCCGGCATCCCATGGGCATTCCGACACCCCACGGGCAGCCTGGCACCCCACGGGCAGCCCAGCACCCCATGGGCAGCTCGGCACCCCACGGGCATCACGGCATCCTTATTTAGATTTGCCAGCTTGCTAAGAAGTGCTTTAACTCTAAAATCTGGAACATTCGCCACAATATTTTTTTTTAACTATCTATCTTTTGCCGGATACATATTAGAGCCGGCGCAGTGAAAGTGTACAATCTAATTTTTTTTTCTCAAGGAGAACAAGTTCTCTCTAACAAGGAGAACCTCGGCAAAAAGATACCGTTTTATAATCGAAATTCTAAAGAAACGCACACAGTACCTACTTTGCTTCAACATTTATTGTGCAAACCGCGAAGGAACACTCTGAGTTACTTAACTACTGTCTTCTGGAAAAATAAGCTGGGAGTTATCAAACCCAAAGTAAAAAGCTCCTTTCTGAGCTATGCTTTACTAAGAGTGCTTCACCACAGACCACAGCGTTGCTTAATATGAGATAAACAGTGCTCAAATGTGAATAATTCGTTTGCAGGTACGGCAATCGCGAACGAAGTCGCAGGTACAGCTAGTGGTTACATATATTTGTGTCAAACTAAAATATGTTACCTAAATTAGGTAGTAGTAATAATAAAACGTAATATAACATAAGAATCATAAAATTAAACTTAAAACTTAAAATTTAATTTCAGGCCAGCACGAAATTTAGTTACAAAACTTTGTATCAACATTAAAACAAAAAAACTTTATATCGTTATTTAGATTTTTTATCTAACTTAGAAATCGCACACACTGCTAGCGGTCATGCGCCATGCGTTATGAGCAGCATGGTGTCTGTAAGTATGTGAAAAAACTTAAAATTCACAAACTCCGGGACAATAAAGAGAAAAAATAATAAAAAAAATCAGGACACGGGACAAGTTATCCCATTCCGGGACTATCCCGGACTTCCCGGACGTATTAGTCCGACACTTAAGTCCGAGTCTTAAGTCTTTAGCTCCCAAACGCAAGAAGTTATATACCTGAGATTTTGATCGTTATTCCTTAGTACAATTTTAGATGGGAAATCAAGAATAATCTTTTATTAAGAGATTGTTTACCAACGGATCAAACAAGCATTTTAAAGGGTGTTTCTTTAAATCCAGTGTGGAACGAAGGATTCCAAAGTAGAATCCGGAGTGCAGCGAGGATTTAAAGATACTCGAGCTTAAAATAGTTGTTGGCTCCAAGACACTCTACCATTTATTACCCTCTAAGAGAAAATACGTAAGTGCAATTTATGAATAAGACAAGTAAGTTTCATTTAGATACAATTAGGAAAAATAAGACATAGCATAGAAATAGTTAGAGGCTAATGTTTATATTTGAACAATTATGAAAATGCATCGTAACAATTTTACCACTACCATCCGAAACAGTGGTCGATTTATTTACAGCTTGAGAATTAGAAATAGTCTCCGAAAAGGTCATCTCAGTAGATGTAGTTTTTGAGAAACTATAAAATTTTATATTATTCTTAGGTTGTAAAGAAAACATTTAAAAATACTTAAATATACAAAATCATCAGCCTGTAACTTGTTCATAAAATGCTTATGATTGAATTCTTTGATGATTGGAACTTTTATTGAAAATATCCAAATACTTCAAATCACTTTTAGTCCCTCAGGGATTAAAAAGCTATTTTAGTCCTTGTTTACGAAGAATAAACTAGCTCTTATCGAATAGATGTGATAAACAATTAATTCTCAAAAGGGCTCTAAAAAGTAAGCCGGAAAGAAATCTGTTTTGCACCCTAGCACATGATATGGGGTGTTATCGCCTAACGAGTAGAAAGCTACTTTACTTTTAATTTGACTAGAATTATTTTGAAGAGCATTAGATAACGATTGATAATCGGAAACATAGAAATTATTACGGATGTTAAAAGATAACTTCCAGCGGAACTTGAACCTGCAACCCCAGAATACCGTCTTGCTGCATTTCCAATTATGCTATGGAAGCGGGTGCTGACCTGGAAATTGCAACCCCACATCTTTAAACAGAACGTGGGTTCTCTTTGAACAGCTGTTGTATGTATGTGCAATCATCTAATTTTTTATATGCTTGTGGCGGAACACGCACGAGGCCCACTGGATGTTAAGTGGACTAAACTCTGCCTATAACAGATGCATTTTGTCACAAGAGACCAGCTGCACTGCGCCCTTGGTCACACTGAGATATTAAGACTGCTGTCGGAACACACTGTTAGGTGCTTGGGGACATATTTTCCACTTGAGGGTGATAGCTAGCCAGGCGAAGGCGAGCATTCGCAAAATGCCCTTATACCATATGGTGAAGCTCAAGCCGAAGGTGAGGATCAAACCATGGACCTTCGACACGGTATTGCAGTTCATAGGTATTAACGCTCGGTCATCTTTGCTGTAAATATATATAATTGCAAACATATTTTTTTTATACCACTAAGGTAGCAAACAAGCATACGGTCCGCCTGATGATAAGCAGTTACCGTAGCCTATGGAAGCTTGCAACACCAGGGGTATCAATCGCGCGTTGCCGACCCTGAAGAAATCTCTTCACGTCCTTTTTGAAGAACCCCATGTACACCATCGGGAAATCTACGGCGGGGAGCTCATTCCACAATCTGAGCGTCCGCGGAAGAGAGCTCCTCTGAGCCCGCACAGAACGAAAGAATTCTGCTTTCAATGTGTAAGGTTGGACTCCACAATATACTGTATCAGCCGGATCGTCCACTGCTGAACACAGCCTCCCCCCGCAAAGGGGGTACTTGCCATAATCCCCACGCTTGGCAGGCGGCTTGGGGATCGCAGTGTAAGTTGACAATTCTTTAGAAAGCGCTGCTGCCCACCTTTTAGTATTTTTTCCCTAAGTCGCCTTTTACGACACGTACGGGAAGATATGGGGAAGTGCAATTCTAACCCGACACCTCACGGGGAACACCACACCATAATATACCATGATCGCAAATTGCAGAAGTCAGAACTGAGACCGCTCGGTGTGAGTCCGACGACGCCAGCGTGTACAGCCCTAAAACGCAGCTTCTTCGCAGACCTTTCTCGATTGCACAATTCACTTTCTTCGATGCTGTAACTACTCACGATACCTCACAGGTAATAGTTACGGTATCAGTAACTAGTTACCGGTAGTTAGGTTAGGTCACGGTGACGTTTCGTAACTGCGCTTCCTGACGTTTTATTGAATAATTCAAACGGTCATTACTCAGTTTGCGTGGTTGAATCGTAATTTGATGTTACGCGTCTTACAAAATTACTACAAAATATTTGAAGTAAGAGATTGATTTGCGACCATTCGTACGGAATGCGAATACGGGAAGGATATCATCATATTATATTTAATGACCTTTTTTTTATGCGTGATAGGTTAGCCTTTGACCACTATCTCACCTGAAGGTAAGTGATTATGTGGTCGAAGATGTTGTTCAGGCTAACCTAGAGTTATTGGCTCTCAAGGACAGCTGACGGTACACACCGTTAGGTGCTTGGCGACAGATTTTCTACTTGAGGGTGGTAGCCAGGCGGACATTCGCAAAATGCCCTACCATCATGCTATAACGACTGCCATCCTGAGACAACAACCGGTACCGACGGCTGAACGCGCCCTCCGAAACACGTGCACGCCCAGTAGTAATGTCACTAGCGGTCACCCATCCAACTCATGACCGCGGCGGACGTTGCTTAACTTTGCTGATCGGTTAAGAACAACTAAACTTCGCTACGAGCGCTTCAAAATACCTTTTAATGTAGTAATATTAGGTAAGACAAATATACAGTTATACGAGTAAAAAACTAGATAAAAATAATTATTATAATCATAAGTTAATCTAAAATGTGATGTCCACGGAAAAAAGATTTGCAGTATAAGTAAAAATAATGTCAGGAAATTGTTATACTTAAATAATTACAAACTATACATTTAATCCGTATTTAGTTAATTAGTCTCATTATAGCCGAAGCAGTCAATTAGATAGGTCTAATCTAATTATTTTTATAAGAATGAAGTTTCTGTTAGACGCATTTTAACCTGCCTTCCGAAGCACGGAAGCGCTCAAGTCAGTACTAATGCCACTAGCGGTCACCCATCCAACTCATGACCGCGGCGGACGTTGCTTAACTTTGCTGATCGGTTAAGAACGTCTAAGCAAACTTCGCTACCAGCTCTTCAAAAATCAGAAATCCGGAGAGACATATACATGCATTTTTGGCCAAGCTGAAAAGATTCAGATAAATTTATTGTAGAACTGTGTTACATTAAAGATCTAACACGTTATTATATGTATAATAATGGCTTATGTTTAACTTACCACCAGATATAATAACATATAACATATAAAAATAGTAAACGATCACCAAAATTAAACCCGCATTTTAATGTAAACTTATAACCTAAGTTTTAACATCTCGGTATCCTATTTAAGCAAAATAATTAAAATATTGCTAGCACCTGTTTAGCTCAATGAATAAGCATTGCAATTCAACGGGGCAATGCTGCCAGCATGCTGGGCACGTTGCCAACTGGTAGTGGGCTACAGCATTTGAACTGCTTATGAGTCCAAATGCTTTTATTGTAGTAGCTGTAGTGTTGTTTATAGTTCGTAGTATTTTGTTAATAAAGGCATACCGCCGGTTAAAAAAAAAAGGATAATGAATATCCTATTGAACCAAATAAATCATTGTTAACCCAAAAGTAGTAAATGATCGCCAAAAATAGTAAATGATTTATTTTATGTCTACTTTGTATACCCTGCTCTAATTAGTTCCTGGCAAAGGCGCTCAGTAAATCATAATATATATATATATGTATATACACGATCTTTTTTTTTACTCCTGATTGCGTAGCTTTTGACCACTATCTCACCTGATGGTAAGTGATGATGTGGTCGAAGATGTTGCACAGGCTAACCTAGAAGTACTGGCTCTCAAGGACAGCTGCCGGAACCCACCGTTAGGTGCTTGGCGACAGATTTTCTACTTGAGGGTGGTAGCTAGGCTGGCCTTCGCAAAATGCCCTACCACCATGCTGTAACGACTGCTATCCTAAGACAACAACCGGGACCGACGTCTTAATGTGCCCTCCGAAGCATGGAAGCGCTCAGTAGTAATGTCACTAGCGGTCACCCATCCAACTCATGACCGCGGGCAACGTTGCTTAACTTTGCTAATCGGTTAAGAAAATCTAAGTAAACTTCGCTACGAGCGCTTCAGAATCTCAGATCTCAGTTCACAATCGGAATATTCCTTAGTAGCATTTCGTCAGAGCATGCAATCTGCCTGGACCGGTGCGTTGCCCAAACGGCCGGCAAGGTCGGCCGCTTGTGCAAACTCTTGCCGCAGATGAAAGCAAGTAAAAGCAAGGAATATGCATATTATGCATACCTTACCATAGATACGTACTTATTGGTGTATGCGACGGGATTTGGTAAATGTTAAGACATGCCCAAGGTCCTCAGGTAATGAAATGGAGTATTGCTACATTCGGTCACATTGATCTTGACCTACGACAACTTTGTGTTTCTCTATGGAAAATATCTGAATTGTTGCAATTTTCGTGTTAAGTTTTTGTATCGAGTTTCAATGTTTCTCTAGCCAGAGTTTTGTATATAGGTTTCGGAAAGTACGAGTCTCAGCGGGAACCTCTACTTATAACTAATGCATTTTACATGTGGCGATCTGCACTGCGCCCATCACCTTGACACATAAAGTTATTAAGTCTCATGTGCCTGTAAATACAGCAGTTTTATTTTCCTTTAACCTGGAACACAGTAATGCGAATATTACTGCTTGGCGGCAGACGTAGGCATGGTGGCAGTACATCTCCAGACAAATTCGTTCACAAAGAGTACTAACCTACCAAGGTAGTTTCGTAGTCAATTTAATTAATTGATATTGGATTATTTATATTTAATATTATCAAGTTAATGTATAATTTGGTTGGTTCAAAACATATCTAGAAAAAAACTGTTATTTTTCAAATAAAAAGAATGTTAAGTTAATGAATAGATTCAGGTGTTTTGCGGAATTCCACATTTAATAAAAACAAATATTTTTAAAATATTTTAAGAAAAATTTCGAGAGACTCGATATTTCCATAAATTATAGGCACACGAGACTTCTCGATCGTGCGCTCGTAGAGTCAAGATCTCCTGAGGATGCTTCGTGTAGAATCGAAACGCGTCGAAAATTCTTCCGGTTTGGCTGCGTGTTTGTGACGTCACGTCGGCTTAACAGGTAAGTTAGACGGAATTGTCACTTAAACATATATTTTTAACTGTTTTTATTAAAATATTTTAATAAAAACACAATTTAAGATAATAAATAATTAGGCGGAATTGTCACTAGATATATTTTTGTATTTTTTAAGTGTTTTATTAAAATATTAAATGGACGTTTTCATAAAATATTTGTTATTATATTAATTTAATGTTTTCTTAAAATATAAAAAAAAAATTATTATTAGAATGTTAAGTATTTCATGAAGTTTTTATGTTTTGCTTTTTTATCTTTAACTGTACTTTCCTGAGTTGGAGGATTCTTTGTTTTTACGTGTGGTCCTAAAGTTCTATACAAAAATAAATATCATTATGCAAAGTGAAACCTGGGACCGCGTCCTGGTCCGGAATGTCTCCAAGCCCTTTATATCAATGAAATGCCTATATATATATCTATATTTTTACTTGCTTCTTATAGAAAGAAATGATTACATTTTACTGTCTCAATGGAAAAAAAAACCGAAAAAAAACCGGGAAAATGTGCGTTACTTACATTTTCCAGTAGATGTCTTGAACATTTTGCATGATAAGACTTTTTTATGACCTTAAGGTAATTAATATTTTAAAGTGTCACTAAACAGAATTATAACTTATGGCAAAGAGTCCATTTTGGACAATGATTTGAGTTTACGAATGCCCGCCTTGATAGCTACCACCCAGTAAAAAATCTGTCGCCAAACACTTAAAAGTACATTGCCGAAGCTGTACTTCACAGCCTGTACCTATACCTACTTTAAAAATGCCTTTATATCACTAATACCATTAGATACTAATGTAACCAGCTATTTTATATCGCTCTTACCACCAATGGAAGTAATGACACACTTTGTACCATAATTTAGTACATATTAGACCTAAAAATCACTACAAGTTTAAGTGACAAACCTTTTTTTTTAATGCCTGATAGGTTAGTCTTTGACTCATATCTCACCCGATGGAAAGTGATGATGTGGTCGAAGATATTGTTCAGGCTAACCTAGAAGTACTGGTTCTCAAGAACAGCTGCCGAAACACACCTTTAGGTGCTTATAATAATAATAATAATAACAACTATCGGAAATATATCTTGAAGGACGGTACGGTCGACATTTGTCGAGCATGCCGCCGACCCGGAGAGTCACTCAGGCATATCATTTCCGGTTGTTCGCATCTTGCTAACGGCGAGTATTTGCACAGGCACAACCAAGTGGCCAAGATCATCCACCAGCAACTTGCCCTTCAATACGGCCTTGTTGAGTCAGAGGTGCCGTACTACCAGTACGCACCGGCGCCAGTTCTCGAGAATGGTCGTGCATTGCTCTACTGGGACCGCTCTATCATCACGGACAAGACTATTGTTTGCAATAAACCTGATATCGTGGTGGTCGACCGATCCCAGCGCCGGGCAGTGCTCGTAGATATCACCATCCCACATGACGAGAATCTCGTTAAGGCCGAAAAGGATAAAGTCAGCAAGTACCTTGATTTGGCTCACGAGGTAACCGCCATGTGGGATGTTGACTCGACGATCATTGTCCCGATAGTCGTTTCGGCGAACGGCCTTATAGCGAAGAGCCTCGACCAACACCTTAAGAGGTTTTCGCTAGATAGTTGGATCAAGGGTCTGATGCAGAAGGCAGTGATACTGGTCACAACACGCATTGTCCGGAGGTTCCTCTCTCTGCAGCCCTAACCACTGGTCGCTTGGGCTCTGCCCCGCGACCAGCGGCACCCTAGTTTTAAGTTTTTTATAATATTTATTTTTGTAATAATGTTGTAAAAAATTTAAAATTATGTTGTATAATAAATAAAGTGAATAATAATAATAATAATAAAAAAAAGAAAAAAAAAAAAAAAAAAAACAACTACCGCTGACAGAAGTCGCCTTTTTTCACAAAACAATTTTAAAATTGTGTTTTTACAGTTTTTGTAAGAAATTTCATTACTTTATACAATTCCCAGTATTTATTAAAACCTGCTATAACATAATAGCAAAACAGCTAAGAGAATATTGCAAAAGAAACAGCAAAAATGACTCCAAAAAGTAATATTGACACCTTACGTCAAAGAAATATAAACAACAACAAATTACGAGTTAAAACAGAAAACTAAATGATTAAATGATTACAAGATCAAAGGCGAGGGAGAAAACTACAGCGGAGACCACCTGCGCACGTGTCCAATCATCGCCTACCCCGTCATCTAAGAGCTCCTCGTCGGGAGACGAATTCCACACTCCCCGCGAATCGAGTGCATCGAGTGATGGGGGTGGGCCACCGACGCCGCCGCCGCCGCCGAGACCTGTGCGACGGGGACGTCCCCCGCTACCGGCACGCTTGGAGCCTGTGGGGCAATCTGCTCCGCGCCCGGCCCCCGCTACCGGTGGTGTAGTGCGCCGCATGCGATGGACCCCATCAATAAATGAAAACTGCATGCGTGCCTACTATGAGGCTACAGAGGGAGGAACCATCTTGACTGCGTACCGTGATCGTATGCTGCCTCTGTTTCAGACCCTTGAGCCGACCGTCGCCGTATCCGCTCAACGCCTGTCGGATCAAGTACGAGCTATCCACCGATGCAAGCTGTTGGACCAATCTGTGCTTGATCGGCTCCGCCTGGAGGCGCTTACTACTCGCGCGGCTCCTCCCCTAATGCAGGATCTACCTACCGCGTTGTCGACCCCGGCCCTGGCTGTTATACCGTCACCGGAGGTGACACCAATGGCAATGGTTGATCTTGATGTTGGGGAGGGAGATTGTGCGAGTATGAGCGTGACTAACCAGGTGAGTGAGCAATTGAGGAGGGCTTTGGAGGACGCGATTAGCCAATATCGATACACACCCGACTCTAGGCCGCGACTACCACGTTTGCCTACTCATAGACGCAATCTAGCGTTAATGGGGGCCTTGAATACTTTGCTGGCCCCGTATTTGCGAACTAGCGAAAATTTAGTTGATACCCATTCGATATTGTACTGTGGCGCCATTGCGGCGTGTCGTGTTGCTCGTGTCAAGTTCCCGGACACTGACCGAGCACCGCGTCCCGCCGGGTGTGCGCCCGCATGGCAAGTACGGATCGAGCGACGTATCAATTCATTCCGGACTCTCATTGCTAAACTACTCTGCTTCAGTCGGGGCAATAACCGCCCCCGAGTGATGCGTTTCGTGACCCAGGCCTTTGCCGGAACCGGTGTCCTGCCCCGAGACTACATGACCTGTGTCACGGATCGCATTGACTTTCTGAAACAGAAGATCTATGCGTGGGCGAGTCGTATTCGTCGCTACAGAGAGCGTGTTGATAGATACTGGCTTAATCGCCTCTTTCAAAGTGATCAGAAGAAGGTATACCGGAAGTGGGAAGGGACCAATCAGAGTGTGATCGACGGACAACTACCTGATGCCTGTACCATGAATGATTTCTGGCGTGGCATCTGGTCGATACCCGTCGAGCACACAGAAGGCGATTGGATTAGTGTTGTCCAGCGGGAATGTGAGTCTATCGAATCCATGGGGTCTGTTAATATAGACCCCGTAGACGTTACTTGTGCAATTCGTTCGACCCAGAACTGGAAAAGTCCTGGCCCGGACGGATTGCACAACTTCTGGATAAAATGGATTCGTTGCTCACATGACCGATTGGCAACTCAATTTCAAGAGGCCCTTGAGCTTGGTTCTCTTCCCCGTTTCATGACTACCGGTATCACCTTCCTGCTCCACAAGTCCGGTAGTACCACGGATCCGAAAAACTATAGACCTATCACGTGCTTGCCTACCATCTACAAGCTCCTTACATCCATTCTGACCACAAAAATTAACACGCACATTGTTGCGAACAATGTTTTAGCCCCTGCTCAGAATGGATGTAGGGTTGGGTCCCGTGGTACTAAGGAGCTCCTCCTCATAGATATGACCATTAGCCAACAAGTTCGGCGGAACAGAGGGGCTCTCTCTGTTGCCTGGATTGACTACAAGAAGGCCTATGATTCAGTGCCTCATTCATGGCTGGAAAGGATATTAGAGTTGTATAAAATTGATGCAACCCTAAAATCCTTTTTAGCTGCGTGTATGAGACAGTGGACCACAGTCCTTCGTCAACCAGGTGGTAGCAACACTTCCTCTGACCCGCAGGACTTTATAAGGATTGAGCGGGGCATCTTCCAGGGTGATAGTCTAAGTCCATTGTGGTTTTGCCTAGCGTTAAATCCTCTCAGCACTTTGCTGAAGGATTCAGGGCTAGGCTTTCGGCTTCGAAGAGGAGGTGAGGTCATTTGTCATCTGCTGTACATGGACGATCTCAAGCTGTTTACTCCGAAACGCCAAGACTTGATGGAGCTACTAAAAACTACACAGGTTTTCAGTAGTGCCATTAGGATGGAGTTTGGTGTAGATAAGTGTGCGGTCTTGCATGTACAGCAGGGGAACGTTGTAAATTCTCCGAATTTGCAGCTTTCTGAGACAATGACTTTCAGATCTCTCTCCGAAGTCGAGACCTACAAGTACCTCGGTATGTCAGAGTCGTTGGGTATTTCGGTAGAGGACATCAAAAAATCGGTAAAGGAGCGCTTCTTTTTCCGCCTGACAAAAGTACTTAAAAGTCTTTTGTCTGGAGGCAACAGGGCGCGCGCCTTTAACGGTTGGGTGATGCCTCTACTGATATACTCCTTTGGCATACTGAAGTGGACACAGACTGAGCTGGACGCCCTGGATAGAAAGGTCCGACAACTGCTCACTTCACATCGCATGCTACACCCGCGCTCGTCCGTTATGAGACTGTACATTCCACGGAAATGGGGAGGTCGCGGCTTTTTAAATGCCAAGACCCTTCACAACCGTGAAGTGTGCAATCTCAGGGATTATTTCCGTAACCACGAGTGCGGGATGCATCGCGATGTCGTGGCGGTTGACAAGGGCCTCACACCGCTCTCCTTGGCGAACGATAACTGGCGCAAACCAACGATGCTGAGCACCGATGACCGCAAGGCAGTATGGAAAGGCAAGGAGCTGCACGGTAGGTTTTTCCGGGCCCTAACAGGGCCTGATGTGGATTTACCAGCTTCGGTGAATTGGCTACGCTTCGGAGACCTCTTTGGGGAAACCGAGGGTTTTGCCTGTGCAATTGCAGACGAAGTAATGATGACGAACAACTATCGGAAATATATCTTGAAGGACGGTACGGTCGACATTTGTCGAGCATGCCGCCGACCCGGAGAGTCACTCAGGCATATCATTTCCGGTTGTTCGCATCTTGCTAACGGCGAGTATTTGCACAGGCACAACCAAGTGGCCAAGATCATCCACCAGCAACTTGCCCTTCAATACGGCCTTGTTGAGTCAGAGGTGCCGTACTACCAGTACGCACCGGCGCCAGTTCTCGAGAATGGTCGTGCATTGCTCTACTGGGACCGCTCTATCATCACGGACAGGACTATTGTTTGCAATAAACCTGATATCGTGGTGGTCGACCGATCCCAGCGCCGGGCAGTGCTCGTAGATATCACCATCCCACATGACGAGAATCTCGTTAAGGCCGAAAAGGATAAAGTCAGCAAGTACCTTGATTTGGCTCACGAGGTAACCGCCATGTGGGATGTTGACTCGACGATCATTGTCCCGATAGTCGTTTCGGCGAACGGCCTTATAGCGAAGAGCCTCGACCAACACCTTAAGAGGCTCTCTCTAGATGGTTGGATCAAGGGTCTGATGCAGAAGGCAGTGATACTGGACACAACACGCATTGTCCGGAGGTTCCTCTCTCTGCAGCCCTAACCACTGGTCGCTTGGGCTCTGCCCCGCGACCAGCGGCACCCTAGTTTTAAGTTTTTGATAATATTTATTTTTGTAATAATGTTGTAAAAAATTTAAAATTATGTTGTATAGTAAATAAAGTGAATAATAATAATAATGTTTATTTGCTTGGCGACAGATTTTCTACTTGAGGGTGGTAGCTAGCCAGGCGGGCATTCTCAGAATGCCCTACCACCATGCTATAACGACTGTCATCCTAAGACAATAACCGGGACCGGCGGCTAAACGTGCCCTTCGAAGCACGTGCACGCTCAGTAGTAATGACACTAGCGGTCACCCATCCAACTCATGACCGCGGCGGACGTTGCTTAACTTTGCTGATCGGTTAAGAACAGCTAAGTAAACTTCGCTACGAGCGCTTCAAAACATGATAACGTGGTCACGCCTAAGAGTGGAAGCTACAATCAAAGACATAATTTGGACTCAATTTGAGGGACTTAGGAATAGTACAGGGTATATTAGCTGATCCATTAAAAGAGAAATGGCTAGGGTAGTCTGCAAAATGTTGCTTGAAGTAATTAATTCGTTTTAAATGTTATTGTTACTCTTACAGGGGATGACATAGACGCTAGGCAATAAAAACGCTTAAAAAAATAAATGACTACAAAAAAAAACCTTTTTTTTATTCTATAGTCAGACTAGTTCGACTATATAATATGTAATCTCAGCGTTTGTGTAGGGATCAAATTTTCAATAAGTAATTATCCATATATCTTTTTATATTTTCTCATCACCTGAACTACGAAAAGTTTTATGTAGTTATTTACAATTATAAAATAGATATCTGTTGTGCGATGCTACAAAGTTATTATTTGCCGCGAGACCTTTGATTAAGGCCGTAGGGTGCCGCGCTAGAATATCACCCCCCCATCTCTACCCGTGGGTGTCGTAAGAGGCGTCAAAGTTAACATACAAGCATAACAGTGAGCAGCAGCACTTTCTGAGGAACTGATATCTCACACTGCGATCCCCAAGCCGCCTGCCAAGCGTGAGGATTATGGCAAATCCCCCCGCCCATATTGGGGGAGGCTGCGTTCAGCAGTGGACTATCCGCATATGACGCAAAATAACTTTGCTGCCGAATGAAACACACAATTTTTCATCTTACTACACCGAGGAAAATGGTAGGCGCAAGAAAAATAGCTTTATTAATTAAGTAAATTTGCATTTATTCATAGTATCTATCAAAATCAAAAGCAAAATTACTAAAAAATATATAAAGTTAACTAATTACAAAATTGCGAAAGGAAAAAATATAGTCATGTGCCGGATATGAGTTATTGCAACAATAAAAAGTAAATTAATTTTTCTGGAACTTTTATACAGGTTCGAAATTTAAAAACCTTTCCACGCTAGCGGACAAAAAGGACTTTCCCACGCAGATTTCGAATGTTTTCGAGCTTCTGAGGTGAAAAGGTATTTATTTAGATACTTACAGCTTCAAAGAGAGTTGGACAAAACCACAGACGAGATAAAAGTAAAAGTAAATTACGCTCTTTGGTGTAGGTAAAACAGAAAGTTTTGTAATTAAACTAAATGCTCTGATGGGTATTTACCTACTCAGTACCTAATGTAACAAGAATACGTGTAACTATATGTAACACTAACTATACATATTATTAAATAACAGGCCAAGTGAGTCGGACCTCAATATTATAGGGGTATGAAGCGCTCGTTGCAAAGTTGTTCTTAACCGATCAGCAAAGTTAAGCAAGGTCCGCCGCTAGTGACATTATTACTGAGCGTGCACGTGCTTCGGTGGACACGTTAAGCCGTTGGTCCCGGTTGTTGCCTTAGGATGGCAGTCGTTATAGGATGGTGGTAGGGCATTTTGCGAATACCCGCCGGGCCAGCTACCACCCTTAAGTAGAAAATCTGTCGGCAAGCATCCAACGGTGTGATCCGGCAGCTGTCTTTGAGAGCCAGTAATTCTAGGTTAGCCTGAACAACGTCTTCGATCACAACATCACTTACCATTAGGTGAGATAGTGGTGGTTTTTCAGCTACCGTCTTAAGTATTGGAGCCTAAAGTAGTGTGAATATAATTGTGCCAACTTTCGACACAAAATATCTTAATTTCGGACTCATTTCGTTCGTTGACGAGCTAGAAACCCTTGATATATTTACGAAAAACATTTCATACACCAAGTAACACAACTCCAAACAATAAATACAAGACAAAACAAAGTTATTGTTGCAGCCTTCTGCTACAAATGGAGTTCAACTCAACATAGTACTGATCGTTAACAACCAGCGTTGGTCTTCCGTTGGGGCCAGTAGGTGACTAGATGACTGGTGGTGAGGCATTTTTTTTAGGGAGGACATAAATGCTGACTACCGCTAATCGGACGTCCAGCTCCACCAGGTTTTGGGAGAGGGAAGGACCTCTTATAGCCCGGGAGGGAGATGGAAGAAGGAACCGAAGGTACTTCTCCCGAGATGGGCGTATAAGGCGAAAAGCACCTTACACCTCCGTCTCCTGCGGGCGCCAAAAACGCTCCTCTTTTATTGGGAGGGGTGACAGCGAGCTCAAGGGCACCGCAGCTGTGGTTCGGACCTTGACTTGTCTCGCTGCCGAGAGACAAAGGGGGAATTACAATATATAGGTACAATGTATTTCACAAAAACAAACTCTATTCCATGGGTTTTTGCGCTGCACCTACCTATTACAGCAAGGCCAGTATTAAGCCGGTTTTTTGACAGGTAACAATTCATTGAAATTGATTTATGTGAGGAAAAAAACTGATAACCAGGATGTTTACCAATGCTCATAAATGATAGCCCTGAACTCAAGAATATCTTTTAATCGCTTGGGTCAGACGGAAGTATAATGATCAAACCGGTTCGAGTAGAGTCAGAAGGTTAGCCCTTTAATAGCCTTTCGCAAATAAATAGAGATGACTGATTTTGCTTTTAAAAATATACATATAAACCTCCTTATTCTTATTTTAATTGGGGGCGATATGTCCTACACTGACGTCCCGCTTGGGATGTATTGTGCATTTCCCCCGCCAGCTTCTACCCAAGCCATCCCAACTCCTTAACGTAGCGGAGAATGACTCTGGGTCACTGGCATAGCTGCTCCAGTGACGTGTGTGGTGATGGAAAGGAGTTTGATGGTGAGAATGGCTCACATAGACCCTTTTCAACTCTTATTTGTTCCGTGGCTTCACAGTGCAATAGGACGTGCTCCACGGTCTTTTCTTCACGCCTCTACATAGAGGACTGTATGTTGCTCCCGTTTTGTGCAGAAAGTAGTTCAGGTTGCAGTGACCCGTAAAGAGACCTATAACAAGGCGCAATTCATCCCGCTGTAGCTTTAGCAGGTACATATATACCTACAAAATTAGTACAAGTGCGGGACCCCGCACAAGGCTATAATTTTTTTTTCTCATAATTTTGTAATGTAATCCGCGTAGCATACGTTATTGCAAAAATAAAAATATTTAAAAAAATGCTTGTATTAAATACAAGCTACTCGTATCTTTGAACTAGTAGTACAATTTATAACTTAAACAAAATAAGCGGTAATGGGTGAGTCATCTCTGGCTGTATTTGGGTTTCCGCTTCCCAACACCCAACTCCGTCATAAAGATCATCATTTGAGATGTCCCGTGTTTTCTAAACGGTCTGGTCCTAACAATAGTTCCTACAGAAAAAGGAAAGTTTGGCAATATGGGACGGAAAGCGTGAATTTCACGTATCCTACCCTTGGAGGCAGGTTTATTTCTTCTCGGACGATCCTGACACATGTGCGAATTCAATCTCCGATATCGAGCCACCATGGTTTAATGAGGTGACTGCGGAGGCGGTTAGCTTAAAACAGTAGCTTTCAGCTTATGAGTCATGGATGGCAGCCAAACAATTTCAGGATCCTAAGACTTCCAATTTAAAAAGAAGTTACAATGCTCCTGGAACCTCAAACTTGCAAATGCAAAGTATGAGCACATCTGCAGAATTGGTCAACAACTTGCGAGCTTTCCGTTCCGGATGTCACTTGCCAAATCTGTGGACGGCATTAATTTTTGTCGGCCGTCTTTTCGATCTTTGCGCACAACAGACAACCAACTGACCCACGCTCCTAAGGATGAACTTTTGGGCAATATCTTTGCCCAGCACTTCTAGCTTACTAGCTCTACTAGCTAGCAACTGACTAACTCTGCGATACGATACGGGGTTGTTTGGAAAGGGCGTCATAATTTTTTTCCCCTTCGGTGTTACAAACGTCAATAGGTAACGGTGACTATTTTCCATCAGGTGCGCCGCCTGATTATCTACCTATTATTAGGCAATAAAAATAAATACCAATGTTTCTCCCTCAAGTAATGCCTGACGAAACTGAATAAACAAAATAATCTTAAATTCGACATCTTGATATATGCCACAAGTACCAGAATTCGCGAGACCTTAGGTCAAGGGTACACCAGCATCAAACCGCATGTAAATAGTTGCATTGTCCACCAAAACAAACAACCATTTGTATTCCAGTGGAGTCACAATGGACGATGGACGGTGTCCCAAACGTGGCTTCCAAGTGGTGGCCTTGGTGCATCGACCCTATCTGATAGGCCTTTTAATGGGTAATTATCAAGGAATGAAGGATGATGCCGCATTGTCAGCATTGACCTTTTGTTAATGTTATGAGATACGAAACACTTCCTAAATAACACCACCATCACGTCTGAATATCATCAAATATTTAGGCAAAGGTGTCTAAATACCCACACAATGCTAAACGTGTTTTTTTTAAAAAGACAAATTGATGAATTAGTAGAAGATGGCAACAGTAACGAATAAAATATGAAGCGCTCGTAGCGAAGTTTGCTTAGCTGTTCTTAAGCGATCAGCAAAGTTAAGCAACGTCCGCCGCGGTCTTGAGTTGGATGGGTGACCACTAGTAGCTTAACTACTAAGCGTGCACGTACTGCGGATACCATGTTAAGTCGTCGGTTTCAGTTGTTGTCTTTGGCCGGCATTCGTTAGAGAAGGGTGGTAGGGTATTTTGCGAATATCAGCCAGGGTAGCTACCACCCTCGTGTGTTCCGACTTCTGTCCTTAAAAGCCAGTAATTCTAGGTTATCCTGAACAACATTCGACCACATCATCATTTATCATCAGGTAAGATAGTGGCTGAAAAGGCTAAACTATCAGGCATGAGAAAAATAAAAAAAACATAGATACCTACATTGTCCATGATTAGCTGAGCACATATAGTTTCCATGCGCTAGTGAGAAAACGATACTGAGATAAATAAAATATGAAAATATAAATATAATCCACAAACGACAGTACAGGACTGCAAAAGACATCAACGCGCTACAGTTCCTTTTTTTAAAGTAAATTTCATATGTATTTATATTTTCATATTTCATGGTTTTCTTCAAATTCGAAATAAAATAAAAATATTTATTTGTTATAAGTAGATACAAATAGTTCTTAAGATAAAAAAAAAATTGTTCTCCACAGTCAATCAGTCAACTGTCAACAGTCTGGTGTACAAATATTAAAATCAGATAACATCTACGAATAAATAATTATTAGGATAACATATATCAATATTAATTTTGTTAATCTATATATACAAAGCATTAAATAAAAACATGTATTAAATAATAGTAGATTATGATACCTATAAGTGAGCTAAGTTGCTCACGAGTTTCATACGCACTTTTTCAACACCATTACGAGGAAAAAATATATATGTTTAAAAAAATAATATTAATAACACAAATGCGATACAAACAACATACGAAAATTATGGAAAATAGCGCGGCCCGAGGCGCGTTTTTTTTTTTTGCCCGCGGCAAATGTGTGATGGTTGCTTACATATAAAGTCTGTGGTAGCATATATATATTAGGTCCTTACATATGAAATTGGCGTTTTTCGTACTGGCCACTTTAATCACGAATTTCTCCTCTTTGGTAAGGAATTCCAAATTCAAATTTGTACAGCTATAGACTCATGTATTTGTGCTTCGATGATCGTCATTCATTTGTTTTTTTTCTTCTGTTTTTTTCTGTTTGCGTCACTCATTTTACAAAATGGAAAACCTTAAATATCGCATTATTTACGAGTACGAGTTCCGCCGTGGCACTAGTGCTGCGGAAACAACTCGAAGGGTGAATGATGTGTATGGCGGTCGTGTTGCAAAAGAAAACACAGTTCGTTTTTGGTTCCAACGTTTTCGTTCTGGAAATTTCGACCTGCAGAACAAGCCCCGTGGACGGCCTGAGACTCAAGTTGATAATGAAGAGTTGAAGGCTATTGTGGAAGCGGATCCATCGCAAACCACGTCCGAGTTAGCTGCAGGCTGCAATGTTAGTGATAAAACTGTTTTAATTCACTTGAAGCAAATTGGGAAGATTAAAAAGCTTGAAAGGTGGGTACCTCACGAATTGACTGAAACAAACCGGCAAACGCGCGTCGACTGCTGCGTTACATTACTAAACCGGCACAATAATGAAGGTATTTTAAACCGAATCATTACCTGTGATGAAAAATGGGTTCTTTACGATAATCGGAAGCGCTCAGCGCAATGGTTAGATCCTGGCCAGCCAGCCAAATCCTGCCCCAAGCGAAAATTAACCCCAAAAAAGTTACTTGTAAGCGTTTGGTGGACTAGTGCCGGTATTGTTCATTACAGTTTTTTCAAATCTGGCCAGACTATTACGGCTGATGTCTATTGTCAGGAATTGCAAACCATGATGGAAAAGCTAGCGGCTAAACAACCTAGGCTGGTCAATCGCTCCACGCCACTGCTGCTTCACGACAACGCTAGACCACACACTGCGCTACAGACGGCTACTAAATTAGAAGAGCTTCAATTGGAAAGTCTAAGACATCCTCCGTACTCCCCGGACCTTGGTCCAACAGATTACCATTTTTTTCGAAATTTGGATAACTTCTTGCAAGGGAAAAAATTCAACTCCGATGGGGCAGTCCAAATCGCCTTCAAAGATTTTATTGATTCCCGTCCGACTGGTTATTTTAGTAAAGGGATCAATGAACTACCTATGAGATGGCAAAAGTGCATAGAAAATAATGGTTCATACTTTGATTAATTAAATATATTATATTAAAAAATATTCGACTTTTTGTTCCTCCCATACAAAACGCCAATTTCATATGTAAGGACCTAATATAACTAGCGGTCACCCATCCAAGTTATCACCGCAGCGCAATAGTTGATTAGTTAAACGCTTCAGATCGGTAACTAATTAAAATAATTGAATCTATTGACGAATGCGTATTCGACAATCTGTAGAGGTTAAGGAAGACAAGACAATTTTCGAAATAAGAGCTTTGAAATAGATGTGAATAGATACATAGTAGTGTTATTAGTGCAATCACTAGGTTTGATTTTATTCAGGTATGTGTAATGCAAATGTTCAATGAATAAACAATTCGATATCAATTACATATTACTATTTATTAACGATTATATTTAAATATGAGTCTATTACATTGGTATTTGCACGAACTTAGCAAATTATCCTTATTTGCGATTACATAGAATTCTTGATTGTTTACAAAGCGACGATAAAAAAGAGGCGAATTTTAGTTTCGCACATGGTTTATGGTTTTGTTTGTACCTAATAACTAGTTAGGTACTTACGGTGATTTGCTTAAGTCTTTGATGGCCTGGCTCCTCTAGGGCTGTGTATACACCAAATATGTGTTAAACTGTGCACAATGTTCAAATAAGACACTATAATCTGCTTCTCAAACATTATTAAATAATTAACTAAATTGAAAATATAACGATAAATGTTGAATAATTGAATAATAACAATACGTCATATTTTTTACAAATTACATTTACGATTATATTTTTGCAATAATGCATGCTCTGCTGATTATCTGCGGGTTTGAATCCCGCACATGACTATAATTTTTCCTGTCGTAAATTTGTACTTCTGTAATCCTCAAACAAGATAATCCAATAAGTAAATTATGTATTTAATTATATCTTGTACTCTTAAGCTACGCGTTTATTTTCTAGAATTAAGAACATTTAGTTTATATAGTCTGTAAGTAAGATATATTAATAAAAGAACTAATGAACATATTATTTTTCAAAACTTATCTGGGCGCTTAGTCAATGCGACGCGTGATCAAAATGTTGCCACTTATTTGGCGCAACAAATACCTACGCTAAGCAATCCAAAGAGGAAATCTGGTAGTGGGCTGGAGTGTTTCGACTACCTGTGGGCCTGCGGCGGCCCTTAGATTGCCTAAATGTTTTCGTTGTAGCAGCTGTAGTGTTTTGTTAGTAGTATAGCGGTAAGTAGCATAGAGATTTACCGCCGGTGAAAAAATAAACTAAAGAACTGATTTCTTAATTATGGTTTATGTCACGCTAATTAAGGCATTTAAATAAGTACTTAGATTTAATATCGATAACGATTTATCTGTTTCTCACTAAATGGAATGTAATTTTTGTAATGGGTATGGTATTTCATAATTACTTTAGCTTAATAATGTACTAGTTCCCGCCTACGACTTAATCCGCGCCGGATATACTTAGCTGACACTGAAGTACTTTTTTTATAAATAATAATGTCATTCAAAACAACATAGCTACGTCAAAAAGTTTGTATAATATGTAACAAGGCAAAGTTTTACTTATTAAATAAAATTACACGTGTTGGCCATTGATTTAAATAAAATAAGGAAGATTGGTTACCCTCTAATGTCACGACAATATGATGTAGAGAAAATTAAACTCAACCATATAATGGACGAAGCTACACTTCTATAGTAGGTACATATTACGTTTTAATTAATGACAAAGACAAATTGTTCGACTTGATGCCCACGGCTACCTTCCACCGTCGCACCTCCCCCTATCGACCACTGCTAAGCAGTAATATACACATTCAGTCATCACTTATACTTATCAAGTATATAATTAACGTTTTATATCTTCCGATTTTGTTGCAAAATTTATAGAAGTTGCAACTAAACTAAAAATCATTAAAAAGTAAATAAATAAGTCAGTAGGTAATACTTACGAAACGCTGCATTTACATTGCTATTGCAAAAAATAAAGCATAATGGTTTCATATGGATAGATAACTAATATTTGATTAATTTAATAACTATATAATAAAATTAGATTTAAATTAAATGTATGATTCTAAATTTAACCCTAGTATTCCAAAACCAATATTTATTACAATTCTAGGTAAAGGAAATGTCCATACAGATATTTTAATTCATTACTTTAAATAAAGGTTCAAGGTAATAATACTACAATGCAATTGCCAAAAAAAATTACTTACGCAATAAACTTTCAGCACTCACAAAACTCGCTATCGTCGCCGACACCAAAAAAGTGTTCATTAACATTTTCAAGACACTGGCACAAATTGGTAGAAAACAAAAAAAAAGTTCGAATTGTCAAAGCAGAGAGACTGACTTTCAAGTTCCCGCGCAAAGTATATTGAGTGACTGACGCGCGCGCGAATCGTCCGCCATATTTATGCACTTTCATGATTGCGTATTGGCAATATAGTAATACGATTGCTATACGAGAATGAAATATGAGATTTCTTGTTTAGGATGTCGCGAAATTTGTGATATGTTGCATTTGTTGATGTAGATAGCTGTTTATTAATCTGTAGTAAGAAGTTTGGATACCTTGGTAATAGTCTTGTGCAAGCAGTGCAAGGAACATGTTGGCGTCATTTACGTTGCTCAATTTTATTTTATAGGTATACCGACCTCGGTACGTTAATAAAACTTCAACCAAATGTCAGGATTCCTGAAGAGAAATAGATTTTTGTTTTGATAGGCTGGCCTTTCACCATTATCTCATCTCTTGCTAAGTAAAAAGATTTATTAGAAATTGACAGAACATTGAAACCGAAACAAAGAACCAGTAGGCCCCTGGGAAAATTATTTTGTAAAGTGTAGGAAAATTTTCATAAATTCAACCACGCAACAGGGTTATTTTGCTGTTTCCAGCCCAATTAGTGAAGTTACAAGCTTTTTCGCGTAAAAAACCAGCCAAGAGCGATTCGACCAGCTACTATAAGTTTCTGCACTGTTTAACAATAAAAACTTAGAAGTAGCAAAATAACTCAAATATAGTAGGTGTAAAAATCGGCGTAATCAGTATTTGTTGGTTCAATACAGGATTTATGATACATTTTTCTATTGTAAGTAATCATTTTGTGTAGGTAGGTAACATAGCACTACAATCTATACAATGCTAAATCTACCTGCCACATACTATATTTAGTTCAAACAACCGAAGCAACCGAAAGAATCATTGCAACAGTCGCATCGATCTGTCACTCTCATACATTTTGGAAAATAAGATTATAGTGAAAAGATTCAGGCGTTACATTGCGGAAGTCTATATTAAATAATAAAATTAATAATATTTAAAATAAATTATTTTCTGCAACTTTTCGAAATTCTAATTTCAAAACCCCCCTTTCACGGTAACGGATTATTTTTAGGGAATGGCTATAATATACTCCGAGAAGATTTTGCTATGGGAAAGCGTTGCTTTAATAAACGGCATTTCCAGCATTTCACAGGGGAAGCTGTGACATACTTACTACAAATTGAGTAGAATTATATTTAAAAAAAATAAGTTAAAGTAAATTGGACTGAATTTAACTCTGGATAAGTCCTCATCATCTCTGTATCTCTCTCTCTCTCTCTCTCTCTCTCTCTCTCTCTCTCTCTCTCTCTCTCTCTATCCTTCACCCATTAATGTAGGATTGATAGAATAATATGTGTCCTCTACTAAGCTTAAGTGCGCGACCACTGCTGTGTTTAGGTTTGTAGCAAGTGAAATTACCGGGCAAGCGAGACTTAAAAATCGAATGTGCCGGAGTGTCAAGCGCAGTGCATTGTCACACATAATGGTGACACTGTAACTGTAACGGACAAACATTATGCTTACCATCAGGCACCGGCTTGTTCATCTCGCCACTTATTAGCATAAAAACATAAGAACTTATTTGGGAATGAGAAGTACATAATAACATAGGAACTTTTTTGGGAATAAGAAGTATATAATAACATAAGAACTTATTTGGGAATGAGAAGTATATAATAACATAGGAACTTATTTTGGAATAAGAAGTAATAATTAACATAAGAACTTATTTGGGAATGAGAAGTATATAATAACATAGGAACTTTTTTGGGAATAAGAAGTATATAATAACATAAGAACTTATTTGGGAATGAGAAGTATATAATAACATAGGAACTTATTTGGGAATAAGAAGTAATTAATAACATAAGAACTTATTTGGGAATGAGAAGTATATAATAACATAAGAACTTATTCCAGAATGAGAAGTATATAATAACAGAACTTATTTCGTTATTTTTGCGGGGGTTGTATAATAGTACTAACGTAATTCTAAGGTGTTACTAACTAGTAAAAATGAATCATGTTGTCTGCAATAAAAACATTTATTATTTAATAATAACTAAAAGAGAGTTTGTCCTCTGGATGAGTTTATATACCAAAGTACAATTATATTTTTTGTCTATTGCGTTTAAGATGCTGTTCCGGCTTGAGCGTAGTCTGTTCAGCAACGACGCTGTTTTTTTACGCCAAACCGCATCAAATGTGTCAGTGCGTGCTTGCGTGAACAAGGGACTTTTAAGGGACGTGATTGTAAAAAGTTTTGGGTTCGTTTTTATAACTAGCCGCATGTCTGCTCCCAACCATCCCTGAAAAGGTCTTTATAGGTATATCCTTTCTACCTTAAAGACGTAGTATTATATGGTAAGGAGCCTTTTTGTGCGCCCATTTTGCAGCAATACAAGACATGTCGACGCTGTTTATTAGCCGCATTTTTACCATAAGTCGGCATCTGTTGATTATACCTGGATAATTTGAGAAAGTAATACGGGAGCATCATGATCATATCAACTAGAACGTCCCCTGTGGAACAAGGTTTCTCCTGAACACAGCCATTGGGGGATTTGCCATAATCCATACGCTTATCTGACGTCTTAGGGATCCAATATATATTATTTTCCTCGCAAGGGTGTTGAAAAAGTGCGTATGAAACTCGCGAGCAACTTGCTCATTATACACTCGGCTGATTTACGCCCTCACCTACGGCTCTGGCTGCCACACACAACCTCGTGTATAATGAGCAACTTAGCTCACTTGTATCATAATCTACTATTTGTTTATAGGCAGAGGTAGGTACATGTACCATAACCTCTCCATCTATGTTCTTCTTTGATGCGTGCCAAATATAGTAGTTTGTTAGTATATTAGTAGATTTGTTTCCTTTAGTAGTAGATAATTTTAAGCGATATATCATTAATTTTTTTTGTATAAAAAGTAAGAACCTGTCATTGGCAGTAAGCATTAATATATTAATTGTAATGTAATATTCTTAAGTGCTGTTGGTTCTATGACAATAAAAGAAAAAAAAAACAATAATAAAAATAAACCTACGTAAAAATCCACTGATTGGAGTTAAGGACCTCCTTCTTTTACACAAGGTTCTCTTAAACCTATACGAAGTTTATGTCATAGTTTACAAGTCATGCTTTTTTATTGAGCTTACGTTAAACCAAGATTTAATCTTTCGCTCACGTGTCCAATCACATGAATAAAATCAGTGATTTTCCATAGCTATTTTACATTATGTATGCAATCTTAATAACATTGAAGATTTGCCATTGACCTAAAGGATTTATTGCTGTATGATATTATAACGTTATGTAACTTTGTATTAACGTTTTAACTTCCTCACTTAATCTTCCTGAATATGTTTTTATTGTCAATAGGCTATCCTTTAACCCCAAACTCGCCTGATGGTAAGTGTTGATGAGGTCAATGGTGACCAGGAACGACTCTCAAGGTAAGCTGCCGGAATACACCGATATGTGCTTGGCGACTGATCAGCGTGAGTGAAACCACATTATTTTGTGATTTGCGTGCGTAAAATGCCCTACAGATATGCAAAGTGTCAGTATTCAAGCCGCCCGAAGGCTACTAAGCTACTAAAGGCATACTTACGACTGCCATCGTATGCCAGTCACCCATACAAGTATCTAATGACCACAGATAACAAAGAACGACTAGGCAAGTTTCATTACGCACACTTGAAAATATTTAATAAAAATATTTAAAATATAATGCGACAAGGTATTTAGATATATTAAAATACATATTTCATTTTTTTTAATTATTACTTAACCGGCAAAATACTCACGTTAGATATAAGCTCGAAACACGCGAGACATATTAACGTGTTTTTATTTTTGCCGGATAAGTTAAAATATATTAATATGTGTGAAATACACGAGGAATTCATTTAAAAAAATACAGACGAATTGAGTATCTCCTCCCTTTTTTAAACTCGGTAATAAAATTATATTGCATTGTTAAGTTTTGTGTATTTAATTTAAATTAAAAAATCTAGCGCGGCAAAGGTCATAAGGACAAAGAAAAAGAAAGGAGGTATCTCAGTGTAGTAAGGATTCGAATTTAGAATATTGTCCCTCTCAGGTTTTGGAGTAGCACCATAGATTTTTTTTGTTTAGTGTTATTGACTTTTATTCTACATACTTAATTTCAAACAAGTTTCAAACCTGCCAGTTTGGTTATCTGATATTGTGCATCCATTTTTATTTTTATTTTCATATATACGCCTATTATTTGGCGCATTCACACCCACCGTCTATGGCGGGTAATTCATTAATTGTTTATGACTAAAATTATAGCCAAATAAAAAAAAACCGGCCAAGTGCGAGTGGGACTCGCACACGAAGGGTTCCGTACCATTATCTCGTTTTCATTAAATTACTTTTAGCAAATAAACGGCGAAAACTTCTTTTATTGTATGGGAGCCCCCTTAATTATATATTTTATTTTAATTAATTATATTTAAAGAGAAACATCAAACTAAATATTATGTGTAATAGTTAAAGCGTTAGCACCGTTATTGGTATCGAACAAGAAACGGTAAAATAATCTAGTTTGTAGTATGGGAGCCCCCTTAAATATTTATATTATTTTTATTTTTGTATTTGTTGTTATAGCGGCAATAGAAATACATCATCTGTGAAACTTTCAACTGTCTAGCTATCACCGTTCTTGAGATACAGCCTGGTGACACGGACGGACGGACAGCGAAGTCTCAGTAATAGGGTCCCGTTTTTACCCTTTGGGTACGGAACCCTAAAAAGTTAAGATTATAGTCATGTTCGGAATTTCAACCCGCGACTATAATTTTCCCTTTTGTTGTAATTTTGTAATCCGTGGAGCATGCGTCAAATTGCAAAAATATTCTCATAGTCTCATCCCCATACGATGGAGGACAAACTATAGTTATGAGTCATACGTCACTTTGGCTTAGCGGTTATCGGACTAAAAAGCTCAGCAGTCCGATTGTATGTAACACCGGACTACTGAGACGAAATCGTAAAAATAGTCCGATCATCGAACTAAATTATCGGACTACTGATACTAGGCCGTTAGAGCATACCCCGGCCATAGGGGTGGATGGCGTGGGTTCGAATCCCGCACATGACTATAATTTTTCCTCTCGTTGTAATTTTATAATGTAATTCGCGGAGCAGGCGTTATTTCCAAAATAAAATTAGATTTTCAAATTTTAACAGTTTCTTCGTACTGTTGCTAGGTATGGCTATATGATCATGGCAAGGTCGTCCGCAACTTTAAAATAATATTGCTCATATTTTTTTTTTTTTGTATGTTATTGTGACGGAACTAGCTCGAGGCCCACCTGATGTTAAGTGGACTAACCTCTCCTTAAACAGTTGCAATTCATCACAAGTCACGAATTGCACTGCGCCCGTAACATTGAGACATAGTTGTTAAGTCTCATTGTGCCTGTCATTTCACTGGCTCTCAAGGATTACTGCCGGAACACACTATTCGGTGCTTGGCGACAGACTTTCTACTTGAGGGTGGTAGCTAGCCAGGCGGGCAATCGCAAAATGCCCTTCCACCATGCGTTGAAGCTCAAGCCGGCGGTGGGGATCGAACAAGGATACTGCGGCACGGCAGTCCATAGCTATTACCGCTCGGCCATCATTGCTTCAGGCCATCATTGCTTCTTCAAATTGATATGATGTTAAACACCAATGCACATGAATCACATTTTTTTTTATACTTGATAGGTTAACTTTTGACCACTATCTCTCAAGGGCAGCTGCCGCAACACAACGTTAGGTTCTTGGCGACAGATTTTCTACTTGAGGGTGGTAGCTAGCCAGGCGGGCATTGGCTATGCCATTTATTTATGTAAAATCATTTTCTAAACATACCAAGTTTGGGCTACTCAAGATATGATACGGTTAAATCTGTTCAAAATTGCTTTCTTGTGATTTGATATGACGCGGTTTGAAAAAATGATTCAATAGTATCATATCTGGAGGATCTTGAAAATGATATTTGTTTTTATTTAAAACAAGTGACAGAAATGTAATGATGTTATATATATTTAGAATCGGCTTAGTGAGTCCTTTCATTCAACTCATGATAGGTTACAGGACAAAAAAAAAATGTTGCTTCAAATTAAAATTTATAGGTCTTATTGATTGGTATTGATAAGATCAATCGTAACGATTTTCATGCTTTTAACACTATTTCCAGGGGCCCGATTCTCTTAGCTATTGAACGGCGTTAACGCAACTTAATTGCATGAAAATTCAACTCAAAAACTATTTGACATTATCCGTATATATAAATATACTTATTTAATCTATTGTTTGCTAGGAAACCACTGTATTGATGTTTCGACTGATGCTTGATTGATAGAAGTTTTCATTATTATTTCAGTGGCAAAATTTGCAAGCCATAGCACAGCCATACGACAGCGACGCGATTGCTATACAACTGCGATTAGGAGCTAGAATTAGCAGACTACCGAATTTGACATTAACAGCAGTTTAATCGCAGAAGCATCGCAGTAGCGTGGCGTTTAGTCAATAGCTAAGAGAATTGGGGCCCTGCTTTTTAATATCTATTACAGCTCGGCGATCATTGCTTCGATATGGGACAACCTCTGAAGTATGGCTTACCAAACAAAAAAATATCAATCGAATCAAAATCAATTCATTACCGGCGGAGTAATCACGTACCAAAAATACATAAACACCTTATTAAAAACAGTGAATCACAGCCTTAATGGGAAGTAACTACCTAAATAAAAGTGCAATGTAAGTTTTTAAAGATTTATTGAATATTTAAATAACAATTACATCTGCTTTATCCAAATCTCTGTAGCTATAATCTTCTTTACCTTCAAACTCTTTATATCCCTTTTGGTACTTCAACGCAAACGAATTGCTCGGCAGAGTACAATTAAACATTGAATTGCCAAAACCATCCAGATTTATAACCCCAAAGAAGATCACTTCTTTCTCTTTGGATGTCTCTTCCTTTCTCTTCTCCGTAATAATCAAAGGTTCTTTTACAGGCAGCAATAGCATAGCATCCTGGTTCTTCTTCCCGATAGTAACTTTGGCTTGTATTGTTCCATTTATTTTGGATGCTTCTTCAACGTTTAGCTCCATGGGTAGATGACATTCAACACATCTGACTTGGTTGTTATGGTCTGTACTTAGAGGAACAGGAAAGAGTCTATCGTTTAGATAAAATCTGTACACGCATCTGTGATCTTGAAGACTGGTGACGCTTCCTTTATGTCTTATTCTAGACTTAGCTGAATGACATTCGAAATAATTCTTCTGACGAAACTCTTTGAGGTTCTTCAAGCTATCTTGATCATCAGTGTCCAGGAAAGTGAAATCTTCATCGGAATCTGGGTAAATTCTGAAGATAGATTCTGATGGATGCATTTCTGATACTTCTTTGATGGTGTCTAAAGATATTTTCTTGGCGCCGTTAGTGATTTCTTCGATGGATTCTGTTGAAGGTAGGTAGTTTTCGTTTTTGTAGTATTGCTGGATTGATTTACGTATCTCACCGGTTTTCGTTCTAGATTTTCTGCTAGCACTGCTTATTTTGGTCGAGCTGCTAGTGCTTTTTGTATCAGTAGAACACGTTGGGCGATCAAAACTGCCTGAAGAACACGCAGTATCGCCGCAATTTTTGCAATAATCGATAGGTCCTTTGATAGCTTTTCGGACACCATAATCTGATTTTGTGGTGTTCTTGGGCTTGGTTATTTTTTCTTCTTTTATAAAACCAGCGGAGCACACTTTCCGGCTAGTGGGAATGCTTTCGGGAACTGTTCTAGATGGTAACACTCGCCTAGGGTTAAAAGTTTTTGATTTTGTCGTTTTTGCAGAATTTGCTCTTGAAGGGTTAAAACGGCAACTCGATGTCTTTGTGGAGAAGCTGTTTAGCTTATTCGAAGACATGTTTTGTTTACTTTGTTGTTTACAATAACGTGAAAGTTATCAATTTGTTATAGTGTGAACCAAAGACAATGTTGTGAAATTAATAAACACTCTGTTGCCATAGCAACGTTACTTTTTAACACATCGCGGCCAATGGCTTAAATTTATTATCTTTTTTTTCTTATTGTATTCATATATTTTTATGTTTGTCATGTTTTATTAATAAATTACTATTTAAGGTACATACTTACTATAAAGGAAACAATAATGTAAATATATAAGCTGTTTACGAAGATAATTAATTATTATTAAATTAAACGCCCTCTAGCGTTGAGTAGCACAACTACGATTAAGCACTTGTTGTTGACTTGTAGGTGAGTCATTTAGTTTTGTCATAATGCCATAGATGGAGCTAAATACGAATAGTTCAATTTGTGTCAATACAATCAAATAGTAGTACCTACAATTAATTAGTAAAATTTGCTTTTTTATTTTTGTTAAAATGGGGGGTAATATTCCGATTGAAAAGTAGAACTTAAATTTGAATATATATTCTTCTGAAAATATCATAGTCAAACCGCATTCTACTGTAATCTAGTCGACGAACTTAAGACCATAGAGAATAAATTAGATATGAGAAATCCTCAATTATTGAGAATTTGAAGGAAATAATTTGTTAAAAAGCTTGCAAAGTTGTTATTTGGTGAGAGTACATTTTTGAAGTTCAAAATTCATATTTTTTTTATTTTCCGTAACAAGCTTCAGCTATATACAAAACCGCGATATTCAGAAAAGAGTTTTTAATATACCTACATAATATAATGATTTTTTAGTACCTTCATATTTTAAGTATTGATTATTATTACTACGTTTCAAATGGGTAAACAATATTTTTAATAATTTTGACGGATTTAAGATTTAATAACTGTTCAAGATTATAGGATTACTTTACTCGCTAAACCATGATCTTATGGAATGCGTACAAAACCTAGCAACACGCATATTAACAAAATCTCTCCTTTTTCATTTAAATATATAAGTTGTTTTAATATATGTGATTTATTTTTGGTACGGGTACAACATGCACCACAGTAGTACCATACTCTGGTTTTTAATTCGAGATCAAAAATGTAAACAAAGGGGTTAACAGTGCAAAAAAATGACAAGTACTTAGTAATTATACAAATTTTGGAAACTGATGAAGCATTTAACATAAAATAAATATTTTAAGCTATAATTGATTACTTCAGTATTCACTAATAAAACACTTTTTTATGCGCGTACATATTTACGCATATATTCAATTCTGAAAAAAATGGTGTAAGATTTTTTTGTTTTTAGTTGCCACACTGGCGGGATCGTCGACATTTTCCAGCTCACGTCATTTCTGCTTGTTCGTTAATCGTATTTAGATTCGAATGTGTTTCTCGACGATAATTTTTCTTGTTATTGAGAATTTCCTTGTTATTTATTATTGTTTTTATCGTTTACAGTGATTTTTAGAGAGTTGTGTTCAGTTTTTGTTTATTGTTACGAATTATTTATATTCGTTATATGGAGGCTCCCAGCCAGAGCTCTAACCGGGCTCTTCAACAAAATAAGATATTGTAGAAACGTGTTCGTAAATTTTAGAGTGCTTCCGAAATGTTGATGGTGATGAAGGCGTATATATACACATCTTTAGCGTGGCCAAAAGACGATCAGTATTGCTCTTTTTTACGTCATTGTGACAGAACAAGCTCGAGGCCCACCTGATGTTAAGCGGACTAACCTGTCTATACAGTCTCATGTGCCTGTAATTTCACTGGCTCTCAAGGACTGCTGCCGGGACACACCGTTAGGTGCTTGGCGACAGATTCATAAGTATAATTTAAGGTATTACAATACTTCTTTAAATAAGGTTTAAAGGTAATTAATACTTTTAAGCACAAGTCATACAATGAAATCCGAAACTTCCACCGTTAAACAAGGTTCCGATGGGGGGATTTGCCATAATCCCCACGCTTGGCAGGCGTCTTGAGGATCGCAGTAGAATTTGTTAGTTCTCTAGAAGGTGCTGCTTCCCACCTTCCGGTATTTTTGTAGCCCAACGTCCCATGGGATGCTGGGTTATAATGTCGCCCCCGTTCCTTCCCGTGGGTGTCTTAACACATTGGCATCGGTGATAATGATAACAATAGTATTTCATTCATAACTAGGACATAGTGGTCCAGTACGATGCCAACTTATTAAGAGGCGACTAAGGTAAATATATATACGGTATATAGGTGTGGAATTATTTCAATTTAATAAAAATGTGTGAAACTTAGCGCAGCAGGGAGCGCCGCTACGGATTACGTAAAAACATTTTGAAGAAAAACTATTGAATACCCCTGACCAGTCAGTTTGACAATGACATCTATTGACATTACTTTGTTTACCTTTTTGATCTCGAATTAAAAACCAGAGTATAGGTTGGTAACAATACGCTAAAAGTTGTTGACCATTACATTAAACTTGGGACAGACTGTCTAGTTAGGTAGATCCAACTTCGACAAAGAGGTCATCCGAAGAATACAACTCAGATGGTCAGCGTTCGGGAAGCTACGCGACATCTTCTCGTCGCACATCCGCAGACCAAAGTTTTCAACCAGTGTGTGCTGCCAGTGACACCTTATGCACTGAGACGTGGCCCTTATGGACAAGCTCAAGTGTCGCTCAACGAGATACGGAGAGAGCTACGCTCGGAGTTTGTTTGCGCGTTAATATCCGGAACGAAGATATATATGCACTGAAGACCCAAAGTCACTGACATAGCTATAAGAATTTGCAGGTTGAAAGCACAAGGAGGTAGCAATGGGCGGCCGCATTGCTCGATGCACTGATATCCGAAGAGAGGTTCTCGAGTGATTACTACATTACACCGGGAGACGTAGAGTTGGTAGAGCCCTCACTAGGTTGACTGGCGACATCGCGGATAACCAATGGTTACAAGTGGCTAATAGCCCTTCGTTGTGGCGTTCTATGGGGTAGGCTTTGTTCAACAGTCATCGTCAAGAATATTTTTATAATTTTTGGCGAAACAATTTTTATCAAGTACCGATTGTTTTTGTCCTTGCTGGGATTATTTTTATGTGGTATCCTATTTCTTTATTATTATTATAAAAAAAAAAACTTTCGGTACTTTACGTCAAAAAAATATATGTACTACCTACAAAAACTTGCAAGAAAAGTCGCCATCTTGTTAATATTATACCTTTTGCGTGGTGGTGGGGATATAGCGAATGCCCGCCTGGCTAGCTACCACCCTCAAGTAGAAAACCTGTCGCCAAGCTCCTAACGGTGTGTTCCGGCAGCTGTCTTTGAGAGCCAGTAATTCTAGGTTAGCCTGAACAACATCTTCGACCACACCATCACTTACCGTCAGGTGAGATAGTGGTCAAAGGCTAACCCATCAAGCATAAAAAGAAAACATAAATACTACCCAGTTGATTAAATAAATAATGAAAATATGATTAGTTGAATGGTATCTGATATAACCGTGTAAATACTACAAAATAAAATCCAATAGATCCACGCGTGGATCGAAGAGGCGGAACATGTGTCCATGGATCCAAATGTGGTGCTTGATTGAAGATGTTAGGTGATCATAGTGAACAGAGCAATTTCTATAGATTCCTGAACCATTATTAGCTACGGTCATTTTGTATCCGGAAATCTACGAATGACTATTTATTCGTAGCCGGAAGCGTGCGTTATGTTGCTTGGTGTCATGTTTTTACGGTTTGTATGGGGTCTGCCGACCTTTAAATAAACGGTAATAGGTGGCCGATTGAAAGTATCACAAAATATGCGTAAGTATGTCTTGCCTAGCAAGTAATAATCGTAACAAAAATAATATATAACTAAAAGGCGGTCCCCATACAAGAAATGCACATATTAAACTTTTTTGTTTTTGCTGTATCGTAAAACGCGGTAATACTTAGAAGCGCCAAACTCATATACTTCGTATGTATTAAGCACAATATTTAACGTAGAACAATAAATAATAAAAACTAGTTGTGCTGATTAGACTGCCGCTGACGATCTCGACCTAGTTTTAAAAAGTAACGAGGTTATGGTAGATGCCCTCTACTGGTGAACCCTGGTACATTCTGTACGGAACCCTAAACGTGTGTCGAAGACGCATTTGGGTGTTTTTACAATTCAGTTCTGTGTAATTTGAGTGAGCATGGTTATGAGTGAGAATATCAAAGGAAACTTGGAACTAGTGCAAGAGGCAGAAAAGGTGAAGCGGAAGATGATAAACTAATACGGGATTTTGATTTCTATTGACAAATTTGAAGGCTGCTGCGCAGCTGGTCTATGGTTCGAATCCCGCCGCAGGGTTCACCTTCACCGCATGGTCGGAAGGGCATTTTACGAATGCCCGCCTGGCTACCGACCACCCTCTAGTAGACAATCTGTCGCCAAGCACCTAACAGTGTTATTTTTTAATTTTTTAATATTGTTATGTTTATATATATTATAACGCCTGCTATGCTGATTACATTACAAAATTACATATATACGAGAGTAAAAATTTAAGTCATGTGCGGGATTCGAACCCGCGTCCATCCACCCCCTAGCCGGTGTATGCTCTAACCAATTGACCTAACATGACAATAACCTGACCTGACGGTGTGTTCCGGCAGCTGGCCTTGAGAGCCAGCAATTCTAGATTAACACATTCGACCACATCATCACTTACCATCAGGTAAGATTGTGGTCAAAAGCTTACCTATATGCAATAAAAAAGCATGATATAATTTAGATATAGATCATGGCGTACAGCCTAGCCAGAGTGGCCAAGTGGACTGTATCTTATTTATGAATTACAACCATGATGTCAACCCTTGAACTAAGGCCTCTCTCATCAGGAGGGTTTGCAATGATGATGATGTCCTCAATGTTAGAAAGTAGATCTTCAGAAGCCACCTTTTCTTATTTTTCCCTTTGTTGCCACAGAAAGTATTGCGGTGCTATTCGGCACCCCACGGGATTGGTGGGCAAGTTGATTCCCCATTAGTATTTATTACACATTTATGGTATATCATTAGTACATAATAACAATGACACCTGTCATCAGTAAAAGCGATAGTCCAGCACGAGTCCAGAATGCCTGATGAGGCGGCCAGGCTTGGCAAGGTGGCCGGACATCAGGCTGCGGAGCACGCACCGACAGAGGTCGTGGCCTAGTACGGTGACAATACTAACTTGATAATGACAGATAACATGTAACTTTTGTAAGAGAGAGACAATCTTTATCTTACAAAAGCGTGCAATTCGAGCCTTATAAGAAATGGGTCCTAAGAAATCTCTTTGTAATGTTTTAAAAATAAATATTTCTTAACTTGACCAAGTCACGATAATGAAATTATATGTATGTTTATTTGAAAAGTTTATGTAAGTTCTCAAAAAATAAAGTAAATTTAAATTAAAAAGTGACAATCACGATTACAACACAATAAATAAATATAAAATAGAGGTGCCAGGTTTTAGCAGACACATAAACGTCCTTTTTAGGTAATTGTGTTCGGTTTTATAATAAAGTTCCCAAACATATCACAACGCTCACAGAAGGAAAATTCAAGATACACAGTTTGCATTTACTGAAACGACAAAAAATGCTTGGACAATTTCGCCTCAGCCAAGCGCCTGTCACCTAATTAATTTAAACAAATATTGTAATACATTTATTACATAGTATGTAACACGTACTTGAAAACGTTTTAAAAGAATGGCCCGAGTATCTTACGCGCGTTCTTCTCGCGGTTTACAGTTATGTTTGTTTTGCTGAACGTAGCAGTAAAATATTTCAATATTAAAATTTTAAATTGACCGTCATAAGAGCGACTAAGTTGAATAAATGACGCCATGTCGTTAAGGCATCCGACGCGAAATCGGAGGACGCGGGTTTGATTCTCACGCGGAGCATAAAATTTTGTGCCGCAATATTTTGTAAAATATGAATAGTAATTATAGGTTAGCCAGAACAACAACGACCTTCGAGGAAACCTGGAACTAGAAGTAACTAAAGAGGCAGAAAAGGTGAAGCGTAAGATGATTCACAAATTCAAATATGATATTTTGATTTCTATTGACATATTTGAAGGCTGCCGCGCAGCAGGTCCATGGTTCGAATCTGGCCGCGGGGTTCACCTTCACCGCATGGTTGGAAGGGCATTTTGCGAATTCCCGCCTGGCTAACTCAAGTAGAGTCGCCTAGCACCTAACGGTGTGTTCCGGCAGCTGCCCTTGAGAGTCAGTCATTAAGTTAACACCTTCGACCACATCATCACTTACCATCAGGTGAGATTGTAGTCAAAGGCTAACCTATCTGGCATAAAAAAAATAAAAATGAATAGATGATTTTGATTTATGACACCTTATTTTTTAATAACATTAAAATGACAGTCGTTTAATAGGGTGATGGGCTAGACTTGCAACTCCATTTATTCCTGCCATCTGTCAAAAAAATATTTATTCAATTCAAAAATTATTAAAATTACACTAATGATAGAAAAATAGATTATACAATTATAATAAATGTTTTTTTTTACCGGCGGTATGCCTTTATTAACAAAATATTACGAACTATATACAACACTACAGCTACTACAATACAAGCATTTAGATAACCTATAAGCCATTGCAGACTCATAGGCAGTCTAAATGCTCTAGCCCACTACCAGTTGGCAGCGTGCCCAGCAAATAATAATAAATGATTGATCCGTGCGCTTCATAGATATTGACAACTATGTTTTTTTTTTTCATAAATATCCGAATAAATACATAATTGAAAATACATTTCTACCAATTTTAAGATAAATTTCAATAACACCCACTAAGTGTTTTTTTCCTCTTAGGTGTACACCGCTCATTTTCCGCGCACATCTCTGATAGATACGCTGCCAAATGGGGGAGGCATTTGCTTAACGGTGGACTTTATGACTGCTGAGGTGGTGTTATTTAGATTTTGGGGCACATTACCATTATTTCATCTCCTTTAGTTTCTTGTGAGCGTTTGTTGTTTGTGTACTAAGCCATTGCACCGAAATTATGAAAGTAGGTTTTCTGCACACAATATTCATATTGAGAGGTTTAATTTCTTATGGACCTGATAGTTCATACTGTGATAGATTATAATAATAATAATAATAATAATTTTTTTATTTCGGAAAAAGTATAATATATTTACTGATCGATTTTTATGGTGTGATTCTGGGGACAGGGACCCTTAATATGTTGCAGATCTAACAGAACTGCAGATCATCTAGGTTAGCCTGTACAACATCTTCGACCACATCATCATTTACCATCAGGTGAGATAGTCGTCAAAGGCTAACCTATCAGGCATAAAAAAAAAAAAAAGATGTAGCTCAGCAAACTATGTCTGATATCCTAGAATGGGATCTATATCCTGTTATGGAACCATGGTACGAATCCCGCCGCGGGCTTGAGCTTCACCGCATGGTAATAGAGTATTTTGCGAATGCCTGCTAGGCTAGCTACAACCCTCGATTAGAAATTTTGTCACCAAGCGCATAACTGTGTGCTCCGGCAGCTATGCTCGAGGGTCAATAATTTTAGATTAAGTTGGGTCAACATCATCTTATGTCGTATATGACATCACGTGCTCTATAGAAAACTCAATACAAATCAGTTTAAAAAATACTAAACTTTAAAAAACGTTCGAAACTAATTAGGTATTAAAGCAATCCTTAAGAAAACTTTCCTCGTATCGCCAAATCAATGGTCACCCCACCCGCAGCCACTCCTGCGCATGATCGCCGCAGCGCTGAGCGCACTCAATCAAGCATTTAGTATCGATGTGCGCGGGCGCAACTCGCGTCTTCACCATCTGGCGGTTCCGGCGTAGAGGAGCGAAGAGATTCGCCGCTGTTAGGAAACTCTTCAAGAAGAAGTGACTATGAAGTGCTACTTAGTGTTTGCTGCTTTTGTGCTGGTGAGTTTTATATCTTATTACCTGATGCATAACATTTCAAATATATATTTTTTTTATTTTTTTACCCTAGAATGGAACCAACTTCAACACTCAAAAGTGAGAAATTACTTGAAGTCGGTACCATGATAGTTCAAAAGTACCTATTATGGCAATATTGTGTGCATGGTATCGACATCGACTTCGACAAGTTATTTCACACTTTTAAGTATTGAAGTCGGTTCCATTCTAAGGGAAAAAAAAACATCCTTGTTACTTACGGGATCCATTGTCATTCACTGGCAATGACAATATCATCAAGATAGGAAAAAAAACAGTTATCGGAGTGTATCTCAATAACAGCATGAATTTAAACACGACAAGCTTTCAAATAAAAACGGAAACATCAAAATTGGTTCATCCAGTAAAAAGATATCAGGTATGTAACACAAATAAAAAAAATATACAGACGAAATGAGAACCTCCTCCTTTTTTTGAAGTCGGTTGACTAACTGATAACTAAAAAAGCTAGAGACAATTCCGCCTAATTTCCTATTAAGCCAACGTGACGTCACAAACGCCACGCAGCCAAACCGGAAGAGTGTTCGACGCGTTTCGCTTCTAAACGAAGCATCCTCAGGAGGTCTTGACTCCAAGTCAAGACCTCCTGAGGATGCTTCGTTAATAGGAAATTAGGCGGAATTGTCACTAGATATACATATATCATTTTTATAAAGATTTTTTAAGTGTTTTATTAAATAATTAATTAAAGGTTTTCTTTAAAAAGCTAGCTTTTGACCACTACCTAACCATTGGTAATTGATAATATCGTGCAATATTAATGAATAATATGATATTAATGAATAATAACTGACCTAAAATGAACACTGGTTCCGTAAAATATGCTCAGATTTTTTCAAACTGATTTTCTACTTGAAGGATAAAATTCAAGCAAGCATGAAAACTGTACCTGCTTGTAAGAAGTACGGCAGTAGGATCGCTCTCTACTACATCATATATATATGTCTGGCTAGATGTGGGTGCTTAGATAGGGCAACGAAGGAATAGGTTATCCTTTCGGTGACAAGGCAGGACGATGTTTTTTTTGTGAAAAGTATAACCGGTCTTTGAAAGTCTTAACCTTTTCTTTTTGTATATATTTATAGTCATCTAAGAGCTCGAGTGACGATTTTGCTAGTTGCATAAAAATATTGTATAGGTACTCGTATGATTGAATTAGTTTAAGTACCTACTGAGTTACTGACTTGCATTACTCAAAAATGTATTTAAAAAATCCACGGTCCCCGAATGTATTAACGAGTAAAATAAAATGAAAAAACATCAAAATAGTAAATACACAAACAATAATAAATACAAATAAAATATATTGTTGAATTATAATTATTATTTTTACCACTTTTTATTAGACTATTAGACAACAAAGCTGCTCTATTGTGACCCCGTTCGCTTACAAACTTTTAGTTATTATTATTATTTATTTGGCAATCTGCTATTTGTTATAAACTTTTTTTTTTTTTTAATATTGTTAAGTTTGCAATAACGCCTGCTATGCGGATTACATTACAAAATCACAAATATACGATAGGAAAAATTTTCCCATCGTATATTTTTTTTTAAATCCCGCACAAGATTTATATTTTTCCTATCGTATATATGTGATTTTGTACTTTAATTATTTTGTTTTTTAATTTATGGTAACCAAATTATGGTGCGTGTATGCGCTATCCAATCTTTGAATTGGGCCTATATATGTGCAGATATTATGTACAGATCCATAAAGAGTTAGTAAAATATCGTGTTCTGTTTATGTACCAAACGACCTCTAATTCTTAAGTAGTTCTTCCTAAAACTAAACCAAATTTCTGCACATGCATGTCTATTATTATTTAAAGCCAGTCACAGATTACATAGTAGTCCATGAAAAAACTGAAGAAAATTTGTCGCTTGAATTTAAATTATCAATTAACGATTGCAATTGTGTTTTAGTACCGGATTTGCAATTAAGAGCATGTTGAAAAAAAATTGATTAGTTTTTTATCATTCAATAATATTTTTGTCATAAAAATCAGGACATGCGAATGCTGTAGATACATAAAAAAATTACAAAACTTCTCCAATAACAAATACAATACATCAATATTAAATAAATAAATAATTGTAGGTTAGCCTGAGCAACATCTTCGACCACATCATCACTTACCATCAGGTGAGATAGTGGTGAAAGGTTAGTCAGCATATGAAAAAAAAATACCGTTTTTATTTTTGTGTAGAAAATTATTAAGGGTCAGATAATGGAAGGTACTGTTTTATTATATCTACCTATTAAATATTAATTATTTTACTCAGGTTGAGTTTAAGTACTACTGAACATGCTAGAATAATTTTTTTTAATAGGTAGTAAATTTTGCAGGAGATTAATAAAGTGAAGGACGATAAGGAAAAACCTAAACCTACAAAAAATCGGTCAAGTGTGAATCGGGCATCACCTTATGGGTTCCGCACCGCAATAACCCGTGGGAGAAAAAAGTATCTATGTTTCAGAGTTTTCGCTATTGCTTTAATTACCTACATGTATACCGGGTACCTAGATACCCTACTTTAAATAAAGTACTATATGTATTATTCATAAGACACAGACATTCCATATTCCTTACTAGTTTTTGAGATACACATATAAAATTTTCTAAGTATGGCAACTTGGATGTCACCGATTTATTTCTTTATTTACATTAAATTATTAAAAAATAAAAATTTTGTGTAAACTCTAGGGGATGCATGCATGGGATGCCGTCGTAATAGGCGACTAAGGGAAAAGTACCGGAAGGTGGGAAACAGAACTGACAACTTCGACTGCGAGACGCATGCCAAGCGTGGGGATTATGGCAAATTTCCCATATATAGGAGAGACCTTGTTCAATAGTGGAAGTTCCGGTTGGTGTGATGATGGTAATAAGAAACAGTAGAAGTTGGCAACACATTATTTAAAAAAAAATTGACTACATTTTTAAGTCCCTAAAAATACTATTTTTATCCATGGTAAAGAGGTTACACTAGAGATAGATATAAAGTTATTAAAATTCTAAATAAACAAACTACAAATTAAAATAATTTAAGAAACATAATTAATAGCAGAAAGAGAAATTATATTGCTTATATATTATCTAGTTATATAAACGTTCAATATTTTGTTGTCATAAATGAATGAATAACTCGGTCAATGGCAAAGGTTATGATCGAATGAATCGATTCACTCTCTGACCTCAACGAGTCCAAAATGGCGATACTAAACTACCGATACCAAAAATACCTGCACAAAAACTAAGCAAACACTAGCCTACCTCTCTGAAGAAAAGGCAGCGGTGTCTAGTCGCCATTATTGCCCATGTAATATGGGCCAAGCGTGTTGCCATCTATTACAGACATGATTTCCACCGTTGAATATAAATCTCTCCCATTACTGGGGTTAACCGTAATCCCGACGCTTGGCAGGCGTCTCTGGGATCGCAATTGAAGATGGCGGTTCTTCAGAAGGCGCTGCTGTTAATTTTCTGGTATTTTTGCCTTCGTCATCTCTCCTCTCACCTCTGTAAGATATGGAGGGGTGCTGCAATATTCAAGTTCGACATCTCACAGTACCCCGTGTCGGATTGGTACTTATGACTGTTAGAATTAAGAAGTAGGTATATATAACCCCCTACCTAGTCTATATGGTAAAGAGCCCTAGTTGATCGGCGTATATCCAGCAATGCTCTTCTCATGTCGAAGTTAGTAGGGGCATGCTGTTTAGTCAGTTCATTCAAAGTCATCTCTTATGACATCTAAAAACAAATTAATATGGAGGAATAAACCGGGAACTGTAGGGCATACCAACTTTTTTAGGAATTATTGTATTTAGTTTTTTATGGTTTTACTACTAGAAAATGGAATCCTATTATTGTAAGCGTCGGCAGTCTGTGTGCATGTCCACCTGCTGTATTTTTTAAATCATAATAGGTGGCCTGTGGATATCTTCACAGAAAAAGTACTTGCATGGCAGGTTTGATATTTATATTTTATGCAGCGATGAGTAGTCTTCCGCAATGGGGCATGATGGGTTCACGTTAGCATTCACCAGATCATGCTCCAGCAGTGGTAAGCCTGTACTTAACATCTGCGCCTGTACAGGATTGGTCTTGCCTAGCCACCAAGGCCCTCCCCATACGTGAAGGGCCGTGCAAGCCGGCGAAGAATCCCCCAGACGCTCAACATTGACCACCCCACACACAACCTGTAGAAAAACGCTTTATGCGTACCGTGCTGCTCCTCGGGGGGTGACCAAGTCTTAGGTGGGACTCCCCGAGGACACTGCCCGGTATACTTACCAAAAACCCAGCGATGACCGGTCATCATCACCATAACTTAGAGTATGGCTGGTTAAGTATTGAATCTCCAACAATAAATGTGGCACCAAACACCTAATGATGTGTTCCAGTTGCTCTCCTTCATGGAAACTTTTTGTTGTAGGCCTTTGATGGACACCACTATTTTCGTCATTCAGATCACTGCATCAAAGAACTGTTCATTTCTAGGTTATAGATAGATAACTATTTATTGAATACACCATAATAACAACAATAAACTTATTACTAAAACATAACTTTAAACCAAGTGTATCAAAGGGAGGTCTTATCGCTCAGAGCAATCTCTTCCAGGACACCCATCAATAAGGGATTTGGTCAAAATATTGGGCGGGGTTTCTTATGGTCTAAATATTTTTATACATAAATAATAATAATAGTTATACCTGTTTAGCACCTTCGACCACATCATCACTTACCGTCAGGTGATATCGTAATCAGAGATTAGTTGCGTTAGTGCTTAAATTTTTACAAAGCTGGCCCTTATGTAAGTAAACAAAAACATTAATATTCTATGTCCATTCGACATATTATCGTATCAAAGAGATATTTCGGATCACGAGAAAGTTGGTTACTTTCTTTGGTACAAAATTAATGAGTCGACAAAACCAGTTTTGGCAAGTTTCGTTTATTTTAACCTCAATTATGCATAAAAGGTCCTGCTTATGTCTATCAATAATAGTTAACAAGTTGTTAATCAAACAGTAAATTAAATGACATTAATCAATACATATATATATTATATACTTTATAGGTAAATGTTGTCGTCAATCTCTATAATCCGATATTCTATGAAATGGCTAGGTATTCTTTATAATACCTAGAACGTTAAGGCAATGTTTGCAATATCATGTCATTTTACAAAATTACAATTTTTTGGATGGTGGAAGGGCATTTTGCGAATGTCCGCCTGGCTAGCGACCACCCTCAAGTAGAAAATCTGTCGCCAAGCACCTAACGGTGTGTTCCAGCTGATTTCCTTGAGAACCAGTAATTCTAGATTAAGCCTGTTATAACACCTTCGACCACATCATCCCTTACCATCAGGTGAGATTGTGGTCAAACGATTACCTATCATACATAAAAAAAATACGAAAGAAAAAATTATAGTCATGTGCGGGATTCGAATCCGCGTCATCCACCCCTATAGCCGGGGTATGCTCTGACGGACTGAGCTATGATGACAATGAATCATATCTCTAATTTTCCTCTCGTTCTTTAACCATCGTATGGAGATCATGTCATTTATTGTATAAAAGCATGTTTGCACTTTGATTAGTGTTTAGTAGCGCTGTTAAGTTATTAGTGTTTAGTGGCTGTGTTTAGTAAAGTTGTTTAGTGTGAGTCGTGGCCAATAATGTTTAGCTGTTGTGTTTAGTAACTCAGAACCGAAAAAACATAGACGCGCTTACACGGTCAATAACTGAGATACTAAACATTAATCACCAAACAGTTGCTGTTCAAAAGTGTTTAGTACTACGCACTAAACAGCTGCAATCAACACTAAACACTAATCAATGTGCAAACAGCCCTTTCCATAGCATATACATTACAAGCACTGATTATAGAAATGTATCTTTTAAAATCATAAAAATCTGCATTCTGTACAATACCGGATGATTCGTCAGCATTGTTTTTAAAATGTGGTTGGCGGGTAGGTATGTCTTATCAACACGAAAACATGATTAGTGACAGAAAGTAGGTGAATGCGGTAGGTTTACTTATTTATTATAATAACCCAGAATATTAAGGATAGACGCACGCCTGCAGTTGTTGTAAAAATCTGCCGTCATCCGACTAAGTGCCATCTGCGACAAAGCATGATGTTTCATCGATATCATGTCGACTTCTGGAAGTCCACAACCTTACGATTTTCACGGCATTTTCTACCTTGCACTGCCACAATATGGAACCTCCTGCCAAGTGAAATACTTCCGAACAGATACGACTTAGGTGCCTTTAATAAGTGAGGATGTTACCTCCTCAATATTTATTACCTTTTGTTTTTATTACAATTTATTAGGACATCTGCCATAGTCATCCATAATCTGTAAACAATCCAACTGGCTACCACCTAAAGGCAGGTCAACTTTAGTTCATACTCGCGCTGATGATTGTAACATATTTTTCATGGAGAATAATTTACATTAAAATTTAATTGGGTACCAATTTTATGTGATTGATGATACGGAATCCTCACTGCGCGAGTTAATTTCGTACTTAGCCGTATTATTTGTATATAAATGCAACAATCGGACATAATGCAAAAAGCAATAATACATTATCCACCTGTAAAGGCCGCGCCACACCCGGTAATCGATTGTACACCAGTCTGACGCACATCCTCTGACGATCAGTAACTAATCAAAACACAGAGCGCCTGGTCGATGTGACGCATCATCAAGATGCATCCACCTATTTGGCTGAACGAATAAGCATTGCAACCCAACAAGGCCACGCTGCCAGCATGCTGGCAACTGGCTGGAACAGTTGGAGCTGGACTGTATATTTTTTTGTGTGTGTTAGGTACCTCATAACTCTTTACATGTTGTACCGATTTTAATGATATTTTTAAATTCGAATGCTGGTGCTTGTCAAAAAGCATCTGTAACGAAGATTGATATACAAAATAAAAATGACGTATAATAACATTTAGTTTTAGTTCTGATTACGTATACAGAATAATATACGCTGCCAACTGGTAGTGGGCTAGAGCATTTGGACTGCTTATGAGTCTAAATACTTTTATTGTAGTAGCTGTAGTGTTGTATATAGTTCGTTTTGTTAATAAAGGCATACCGCCGTTTTTTCGGTATACAGATAAATATTATTATTACGTATTATATATAATAAACCGTGATAGTTTAAAAAGTGTTTAAAAAAAGGTATATAGACATTCTAAAGTGCCTATTTAAGAAATACAGCTTCCAAAATTATTTATATATTATATGTTTTTCGGTGACACAAGTAACTTTATTTATTTCTTAATGTTTTGAGTGCAGTTTTCCGTTCTTTACAGTTCTCCCAAAAGGGTATAACACAAAAGTTTATGTCACATCTATCCTATGATGCGAGAGGCAGATGTTATATATTTGCAAGATAACGTCACGGTATACATGTCTATCAATTACGTGAGAAGAGTTTTGTAAAATTTGGATCCCTCCCTCCTCGAAAGAATAGAAGAAAAATAATAATACCTTACGGTGCGAGAGTCTTGAGAGTAGCACATGTCTTAATTTGGAAAATCCCGTGCATAGAAAAAATTTCGCCTGGCTAACTACTTCCCAAAACAAGTAGAAAATTTGTCGCCAACTGCCTAATAGTGGTTAAGGCAAAGCCAGTAATAATTCTAGGTTAACCTACTACATCTTCGACCGCATGGCAACAAGGCAAAATCTAACCTAAACAAGCAATACTAGATGATATTTAATAATGTCTTCCTCCATATCTGTGGTAATCGTAAGAGACGACGAAGAGAAAAAAACAGAAGGTAGGCATCTCACACTGCAGTTCCTAAGACGCCTGCCAAGCGTGCCTTTTTCCAACGGTGAACATATGGCTGTTATTGTGAATTTTGTATTAGGCAAAGAACCTATGATTGAATTTGTTTTATAAAATGTTATCACTAATAATAATGTAGATATTCTATTAATTGTAGAATACATACGTGATATGTTTAAGGATCCCAGTTCCCTTTGAATTTGATTCGATGGTTTTGAAGTGGATTTTACCAGGGCGAAATGAAATAAATCGATGGACATGACGATGACACTTGGATGGCAAAAATACTACCTAAGGCCAATTTTACCAATAAGAGGTTTAAAATATACGCAGATAACTTACACTTACTTTACAAATAAATATTAAAGCTAGTATCTTCATAGCACTTTCCGCACAAACGTAGTTTCGTGATATTTTAAATACCAAGTGTTCAAACTCGTACAATTACGTAATATCTTTATATATACGTCACTGTCGACAACACATTTCCACCGACAATAAAACTCACCAAAAGAAAAGTGCTAACGTCAATCAACATCAAATAAACCTAATAACGAAATTAATAATCCAATAAAGAAAATGGTGCCATTGTCAAGCGTATATTGTCCTCAGTGTAAAGTATCAAAATTACGTGATCGAACTATCAACGAGTGGCATTGGAACCAAGGATCAAGATGTCCGTTTTAGGATGTGTTCGAAGTTTAAATATGTGGAAGTCTTAGATAATTTAGGCGGGATATAACCTTTGATGACTAACGATTTCATATGTCAATAAAAAAAACTTTTTAAAGTTTCTGCTGGTAGGTTGTTTGACCGCGAGCGCGAAGAACGAGGGAAGCCTTAAAGCGCTAGCACAAAAATACTCTCAAGTAAAAATGATCTAATATTATTATCAGAATAACTGATATTGATTTTCATTGTGTTATTTATTATATAAATAAAACAAAAACTATTTTTTTAAATATTTCAGATGCTAGGCTATTTGACCGAGCGAGCGCGAAGAGCGAGGGAACCGTTAAAGGGCTTGGACAAAAATACTCTCAAGTAAAAATTATCTAATACTGTTATCAGAATAGCTTATATTGTTTTTCAGTGTGTTATTTATTATAAAAATTAAAGAAAATATATATTAATTGGTTATTTTTGTATGATATGTAGAATCATAACATAAATCGTTATTTATTCTAAACCTAAGGTGATAAAGTAGTTAAAAATAAATCAATAAACTTGTAACAAATGGAATTAAACAACCTGAAACACTACAATTTTACAAAAGGCCGTGAACTTACACAAGAATTCACATTTTAGGGTCACTCCGCAAACCCATTGCAATAAATGAATATATGGCGATAATATATTATATAATGGCGTCTACGACGCTCTTATTAGTCAATTACAAATTTTAATATTGAAATATTGTTCATTGTAATGTCACGTTCAGTAAAATAAAATGTATAGAGCCACTGCGAAAAGAACAGGTAAGAAACTCGGGGCCATTCTTCTAAAGTTCTTTTAACAATGTGTTAACATACCATATAATAAAATTATTACTTTATTTGTTTGAATTACGTAGGTGACAGACGATAGCTTGGCAGACGAGGAATTGTTCAATATTTTTTATCGTTGAAGTATTCACAAACTGTGTAGTAAGATTTCTGTTATTCACGAGCATCTTGAGTTTCCCTTCTGTGTGCGTTGAAATATGTTTGGGAACTTTTATATAAAACCGCACACAATTAGCTAAGAAGGATCATTTATTTGTCTCTGCTAATCTAAAACCTGGCACCGCTATTTTATCTTTGCTAGTGTTGCGATAACTGTCTAGTGACAGGCAAAGTTTTAGATATTATGTGGTAGTACGGAATTTGGTTATTCAATAATAATAAACATTTTAAAAATATTTTAAGAAAACATCAAATTATTATATTAATAAAACACTTAAATAATAATTACACTTCTGCAATTCAACGGGGCAATGCTGCCAGCATGCTGGGCACGCTGCCGACTGGTGGTGGGTGGGAGCATTGGGATTGCCTGTGAGTCTTCAATGACTTATAGGGATCTAAATGCTTTTATTGTAGTACCTGTAGTGTTGTATATAGTTCGAAGTATTTTGTTAATAAAGAAAAAAAAACTTAAATAATATAAAAAAAATATCTAGTGAAAATTCCGCCTAATTTACCTGTTAAGCCGACGTGACGTCACGAACGCCACGCAGCCAAACCGCGTCAAAGCAAGTCGCTTCTACACGAAACATCCTCAGGAGGTCTTGCCTCTACGAGCGTACGATCGAGAAACTTTTTTGATGTTTTCTTAAAATATTTGTTATTATGAAATATGGATTCCCGCAAAGTAACGGCTGAATCTATTCACTATTCATTAATTTAGTTATTAGGTATATTTAGAAAGCCACCAATCATAGTAAATATTTGTTATCACACACTATAAGTGTTTCGAGTGTTCATAAAGACACTGAAATACTTTTGGAGCAGCGCTAAGACATTTTGTAATTTTACACTTTCAAGAAAGAAATTCTTAATTCTTTACTTAAATGTCTCTAAGTTTTCTTTGCACGTTTGTTGCGATTACATAGGCAAAAAATTATCTGAGAACTGATTCTTTTGATAATTCTTTTATTGTTAGGTAGAGTACCGACCTAACTACTAGTTTAGCCTATTAAATTGTCATCAAAATCGGCCGAATAGTTTTTTAGTTCTAGTCATACAGGTATACAAATGTGTAGGTATACCTGTAGGTATGATTCTAGTAATATTGCATTCTAGTAATTAAGCACTATATTTGTAGTAGTACTAGTAGTACCCGATCAAATGACGTTCGATGTAGTAAAATGCAACTAAAGGATCTTGATACGTATTTTAGCGACCCCATATGAGTAGAGATAAGGATAGGAAAATGACGCTTAGGAACAAAATTATAATGTTAAGCCATTATTTAAGAAGTGTGAGGCGCAAAGTCAATAAACTGCCATCTGTTACACTACGACGGCAACAACATGTGGCTAAGATCGCGCCTGTGCTCTATGTTCAGCGCTGTTAAGCGATTGTTCGTATGTACTTATCGCAAATTGTAAAGTTTCTACAATCCAACAACCTGGCCCGCCTTATACCTAAAAGCAAAATAAAGCATTAAATTCATGCTACAAGTTGTGTTCCGCAATTTTCCCTGTTAGTTTAAACAATAATTGAGGATGACGGTTCCTCTACTCACCACTAGATGGCGGTACTAGGTTTTTTCCCCAAACATTAGATCCCAAAGATTCTAGTACCCTTCGAAGCCCGTCGTAGTTGCTGTGGTCAGTGTGGTCACCCATCAGAGTAATGCTAATGACCGAAGCAAACATTGCTGTTAGAAATAAACTAACGAATGAGAACGACTAAGCAAGCTTCGCTACGAGTGCTTCTGTCCATGGATTTTCCCGCTACCAAATGACCACGCCATTTTAACCATTCTTAAATGTTTAAGGGTGTTTAATAGTAGATTATGATACAAGTGAGCTAAGTTGCTCATTATACACGAGGCAGTATGTGCAGCCCGAGCCGTAGGAGAGGGCGTAAGTCAGCCGAGTGTATAATGAGCAAGTTGCTCGCGAGTTTCATACGCACTTTTTCAACACCCTTGCGAGGAAAAAAAATATATATTGCACAAATGCGATACAAACAACATACGAAAATTATAGAAAATAAACCGCAATTTTTTTTTTTGCGTGCGGCAAACGTGTGATTTTTGATTACATATAAATCTCTTTGATGTTACAAATCTGTATTACCCGGTTCAGTTGAAAATGCTCTGTTTACTCTCATATAATTTGCAGTCAGGTACTAACTTAACTTTGTAGGGATAAATTACCCGATTAAATTGAAAATGCTCTGTTACTCGCATATAATTTGCAGTTAGATACTAACTTAACTTTGTAGGGATAATTATATTACGCACTAGTGTATATTATTAGGCACGAGGGTGTTATGGTTCGGTTTATGGCCCTAAGAACGATATAATAAAGCTCACTTTACGAGCGAGGGTGTTGAAAATTATATAAACAGCACCGTCTGATTATCTTACTAGAATAGTAAACAAAAGTACAACTTCATATTATAAGATGAAATTGAAATTTAAACAGTTTCCTAATTGTTTCCAGGTGTACCAGCCATGCACCAGCCGCTCCCTTAACGACGAGGAGTCGGTCGTTAGCGTTTACACGACTTTACCTACCACTGGCAACACTGGCGGTCACCTCGACGTTTATAAACAGATAGCGGATAATATTGCAGAAAGAATCACTCAGCCTATCTACAGGTACGTTTTAATGTCGACTCAATTGCTAATCTAATGTGATGATATTATGAAGCCGTGATGGCTCAGTGGCATTGGCTATGGACTGCCGCGCAGCAAGTCCATGTTTCGAATCCCGCCCAGTGCTTGTGCTTCACCGCATGGTGGAAGGGCATTTTACGAATGCCAGCCTGGCTAGCGACCACCCTCAAGTAGAACATCTGTCGCCAAGCACCTAACGGTGTGTTCCGGTAGCAGTCCTTGAGAGCCAGTGAAATAACAGGCAAAAGGAGACTTAACAGGTATGTCTCAAGGTGGGCGTAGTGCAGTTTGTCGTCACTTGTGATGAAATGCATCTGTTATAGGCAGAGGATACCGCTTAACATCAGGTGGGCCTCGCGCTTGTTCCTTCACAATAACATAAAAAACAAAAAAAAATACCATGCTCCTCAGTCGTTACCATTATTTTTGAATTATGAGAAATATAACAAAATTTTCGTCTATACTTATATAAAATGATTTTATTGAATATTATTGACTTCATCTTTACTTTGTATAATTTACATGAATTTATATATTATGTATATTAATTTTAAATTGTTATTATAAATTATAGTCATTGTCTATGTGTAATACATATCATATAGCAATTATGAATTTCCTTTAACATGTTAGATTAAGTAGTTCGTTATCATAATTTTCTAGTATACAATAATAATTGGAAATTAATACCAACCTAATTGTAAAATGACTTGCCTAGTGTAACGTTTACTGTTATAATGGCCAATAAAGATTTCTGATTCCGATTCTTATGAAGGTCATTGTGCCAAGGAAAATCGCTTAGCCTATCTACTGTGCTTTTTTACGAAGTATAATAATTCTAGCTTACTCAACATCTTGCCCGTGGGGTGCTGGGCTAGAATGTCACCTCCCCATCTCTTCCCGTGGGTGTCGTAGGAGGCGACATAGGGTAAAATACCTGAAGGCGGGCAGCGGCGCCTTCTGAGAAATCAATCTTATACTGCATTCCCCAAGACGCGTGCCAAGCGTGGGGATTATGGCAAAACCCCGCATGATGGGTGAGGCTGTGTTCAGCAGTGGACGGCTGATACAGTACAGTACAACATCTTCCAACCCGTATCCCACTCAAGCGGACTCGTTATAATATGTCTTCTCTTTCAACAAATATGAACACAAGGGCATAATTTTAATAACTTTCGGCTTCAATTTCATGGCTGGCCGCATCCCTGTCACCACTCTTTTTGGAAATAAACTTGTTGGTAGTAAATCCACTTCATTCCCGGTTATCAGACAAGTCTATGAGCGCTTACATATAACTCAGTTGTGATTTTGGTTGAAACCTGGCCTGTGGTAAAAAACTGGAGAGTCGCCTTATTTTCTATATTTTTTTAGGTTATTGTGGCGAAACAAGCTCGAGGCCTGATGTTAAGTGGACTAACCTCTGCCTAAAACAGATGCATTTCATCACAAGTGACAAATTGCACTGCGCCCGTCACCTTGAGACATAGTTGTTAAGTCTCATGCGACTGTAATTTCACTGGCTCTCTGCCGGAACACACCGTTAGGTGCTTGGCGACAGATTTTCTATTTGAGGGTGGTCGCTAGCCAGGCGGACATTCGCAAAATGCCTTTCACCATGCGGTGAAGCTCAAGCCCGCGGCGGGATTCGAACCATGGACCTACTGCGCGGCAATCCATAGAGCCATCACTTCTTCTCTAACAACAACAAAAATACAAAAAGCAAGTGCATAATTTTAATAACTCTCGGCTTCAATTTCATGGCTGGCCGCATGCCTGTCGCCACCCTTGTTTGGAATGTACATCCACTACATTCCGGGTTATCAGAGCGTTAGGGTGAAGAGGGTAGTAAAGTGCACCCGATGTACAGCTATACCCTAATACTCTATACTAACATCTGCAAGTGGATGTTTACAGCAATAACTCAGGCAAGTCTATGAGCGCTTATATACAGCTCAGTTGTGATTGTGGTTGAAACCTTACCTGTGGCAAAGTAAAAAACTGGCGAGTCCCCTCTGTTGGAGTTCCACATTGCCACAATCCGTAGAAGATAAATTTGTTTGTTGGTTTTGCTCATACTTTCAAAACTTTATTAGAATTATATTTATACTCTTTCTCAACGAGCTCTAAACGATGACATCTTACATAACCACATTAAAGGGTGTATTTTTTTCGGTTACCATTTCAAGTGTTTGAGCTCCCCTGGAAAATTATGTGATTGAATTTTTAAGTTCCTTTTGAAGCTCACAAGGTTTATTTGTAAGCCATTCCACTTACGAGCTAGGGATATAAAGACGGACAGACGCACGGATGGAAATACAGACATATACAAACATCAGCGGAGCCTTATTAATGGAACTCCGTTTTGCTCTTTAAGTACTTAAAGAAAAAAACATCATTTTCCAGATTCTTCGGCTTCGGAAATAGCTCAGCAGAGGAGAAGACAACCAAGCGACCGTTTGACCACATCGAACTCGATTCCATGGAGCTTACCTCAAACCCGACAAAAACTGGCAAGAATGGCTCAAAATCTGTCACTGAAACCGGAAAAAATGACTCCAAAATTGACACTGGAAAAACCGAAGTTAGCACCAACGAAATAACCCCAGATAGAGACGTCGAAGAGCTATCAGTACTCTCGCTTCAAAAACCATACAAGAAACCTGAAAAACTCATTGATAACTCACCGGAAAAGATTACCTTGTATTCGTATCTACCCGCAAAAGAAAACTTTGAGATAAATAATACCAAGGTGGATAATGATGATACCAGCTTAGAACTTGATGATGTTGACAGCGATAATATAGATTTGGACGACGATGACGACAAAGAGAGTGCTAGAGGGCCATTTATATACATATTGGAATTAGTTGGAAGTATTATTCAGTTATTGTGGGGTGGGTTTTTAGCGATATTCAAACCAACGACAAGTTCAGAATAGAAAATTTATTCAAACTCAAAGATATCCATATAGAGTTTTACAGTTTTACTTCTTAAATTATTAATAGATGTAATTTTGAACTCTTAAGATTAAATCATACCAAACGTATCTTTGACGTCAATGATGAGTTTAATCTGGCCAATATTATAATACAACATTACAATAAGGATGGCTGCCTGACGACATAGGTCGTATATGCCATACTATGACAGCCCCTGAAGGGGGAGAGTGTTAAGGTTAGACAGTAGATGGGATAATTTGTAGGACAAAGAGGCTCAAGCAAAAGTTTCCGCAGTTTTGGTATGCATTACCGTAAGGTTGTAAGACCATTGTCGGCTGGTGGGTGTACTATACATTTATGCATTACCCACGCTTACCAAAGTTTGTATATCCAAGTCGGCACAATATTGGAACAACAGGCAGCTCTTTCTATGGGGTTGCTTGCTGGGTAACCAAGCCTGGAACACGTACTACTGCACTGCGTGCCATGTAGGAAGTAAGAACTATGCCAGAACTACACGAGCACTTTTCAGCAAAATAATTATCGCCACTGATGCCAATGGTACTGGAGCAGATTTCCTAACTAATAAAAAACCTATCTTGCTCATAAACGAAGTTAAAATGGCTTGGGTAGAAGCAAGTGATAGGAAATGCACATTATATCTAATGGCGGACTTCAGAGAATTTATCGCTCCCATCTAGAATGATATTATTAGTATTGTTTTCGATCGTAGTTGTGTTTGTAGATGCTTCGACATGAAGTCAACTTCTCATACTGGTCTGAAACGCCTTATCGTCCACAATGTTTTTCTCCAGCAGTATTTGCTCAGAGGATCTCAGTAGTCAAACTTTGTACCAAACCAACAGTTAGCCACGAGTGGTTTATTCTGTAAGCCGACCTCTCGATTGATGAAGATTATTTGGATAGCACATATTGTGAAGGCATTATACTCATTGGCTAAACTTATATCGTTGGCAAACCTATGTCCGGGATAGGTTTGTGGCCTGTTTCACGACCTAAATAAGGTCTTTTCAGCAGATATGTACATAATTATCATCGTCATCGCACCTGTGTATTTTTGAAAATGGAGTTATCTACACTTGTAGGCGAGTCTATTGCCATTTATTAGGCACATTTCCAAATTTGCCTAAAAAATAATTTATTAGGCACATTTGGAAATGTGTAACAATTATAAGCACAAACATTTATAATTAACATTTTTCAGCGTAGGGCCTTAGTCTTTGCAATGGTAATGAAAATGATCATCATTATCAGATTTCAACTTCATAATGGGCATTTGCTCAAGAAAAATGTCAGAATTATGTCAAAATTAGTTCTTCTCTATTCTCATTATAGTGATACGATAAGGCCCCTAGGGTCCCTGGACCTAGAGATTCCTAGGCACCACTTTACGCCACTCGGCCCTTATAGTAATTAGTTCTTTACAGCTAGTAGGTATGTTTGAAATATGACTGTTTTTGACTGAATGTATCTGTTACATCAACATTCAAAACTTATTTGGGCATTGTGAATCAGGCACGCAGAAGTGGAACATCGTTGATATATAAACTAAGGTTAAGCCATAATAATAAGTGAAGCAAATTTGACATCTTGTAAGTATTAATTTTATATTGAGTTTTATTGTATCCATAGTCAGCCTATATAAATTATTAAAGCGTTACATTTCAGCTTCGAGCGATGGTTTAACCGGACGCCGTACCACCAAGATCAGACCAATTTATACTTAGCTTAAATTATATAAAGAAACATGTGTTCAAAAGAAGTAATTTCCAAGTTTCCACATATAGTTCTGTATTTTTTTTGTTTATTATAATTTTTTACAGTCAGGTTCCTAAATAATAACTGGTATATCCTTAAATAATTAAATTAATTACATAGACACTACACATAATGTTGTCAATCAAAAACCCGCCCCTTAGCATTCCAGGTGCAAAAGTGCCCATAACATTAGCTGCATTGCCGCGCTGGATAGCAATGGCCATCCTTTGCACCAGGAACCTGCACCAGGTTCTGTGTTGATTTAATATATTAATAATGTTGGATTTTATTATAAAAGTGTCCTATCGTTTGTATTTTGAGTTTATCTAATATTTAATTTCTTAATTGATATTTATAATTATAAAATGATTATCATGTAAAATTTTGTAATACAAAAGAGTAATTTAAGATAAAGCAAAGGATTTTTCAAAGTAATAAATTGTGCTAATGTTTTAAAGATTATAACTATCTTTAAAACATAACCCGGTCAATCTCGAGTCTGATCAGCGCACTGGGTTTCAAGTATTAAAAGCTTCATGCTTTGTTTTGTTTTTTCAGACCGGGATTATATACTTTATTCTAACCCACACAATCATGTCCGATAGCAATCGTAATATAAATATAGTTTATGAAAAAGATAAGTATATAAGTACCATTTTTATTTCGGAGTCTATCTTATACACCAAAACTTAGAAGCTTAATGCTTCTAAGTTTTGGTGTATAAGATAGACTCCGAAATAAAAATGGTCAGTCGGTCCTATATTTCTATAAAAGTAATGTAAAAAATGTCTTTTATTTTACTTTTATACTCTTTTACTCTACTCGATCTGTTCATAAGCATGTTAGTGTACAAAAAGTTTTTTGTAACATGTCATATTATGTGATTTGGTTTTTGTTCAATATTCAACACAAAATATCTTAATTCCGTATGTTATTTTTTAGTCAGAGCTAATGGCATATGGACAACCAGACAGACCATATAGTGAAATTAATAAGACTCCTAACCATATAAACCTTGCATTATTGATTTCAAATGAGATTTGTTGCTATTTGTTTTTTTTTATGTTAGCTCGAGAGAACGCGATGCAACAAAGCAGTTACTAGGAAACACAAAAAATATGACATATAACCTGTTTCAAATACATATTCTTGTAACTTTATAGTCCATGTTAGTTTTAAAAGGTAAATCGTAATCCTAACACAACTATTTTGATGAATTATATCCTAAAAGTAAATAAACTTTTCTGAAAGTTTGTGCCATGTAATTAGTACTTATGTATAAACGTACAAGTCATTAGTAAACATTAAAAAACATAAGTTATTTATGTGTTTTATTTATTGTAAAAACATACGTGTCACAAGATAATAAATAGATCCAGGCGTTACTTTGCGGAAATCTATATTTAATGATAAGAAATATTTTTAAAATATTTTATGAAAACATCAAATTAATATTTTAATAAAACACTTAAAAATACAAAAATATATCTAGTGACAATTCCGCCTAATTTTCCTGCTACGCCGACTCTACGAGCGCACGATCGAGAATGATGAATGAATTTTCTCGATCGTGCGCTCGTAGAGTCAAGACCTCCTGAGGATGCTTCGTGTAGAAGCGAAACGCGTCGAAAATTCTTCCGGTTTGGCTACGTGGCGTTTGTGACGTCACGTCGGCTTAACAGGAAAATTAGGCGGAATCAAATTAATGTTTTATTAAAATATTAATTTCATGTTTTCATATAATATTTTAAAAATATTTGTTATCATACGTGTCATAGTAAAATCAGAACACTCAGTGGCACAGATGTAGGCCGCACTATATGAAGAAGATTTGAGAACGTGGATAAGTCGGATGAAGCAGGAACAAGAAAAGCAGCACGGATTATAGCTAGCGTTTTCATTACGCTTTTCATATAAAACGTAGTTTCGTCATATTTTAAATATCAATTGTTAAAACTATATGAAATGTTGTATGCATATCCTTAACTCTAAAATATATGCTTTTGGTTTGTCAGTTACAGTTTTATTATTTATTTTATACTAAATAATAAAATGAATTACTAGCCTTAAATTAATAATGTTTCATCATCATCATCATCAGCCGGAAGACGTCCCCTGTTGAACAAATGCCCCCATAGAACGCCACAAAGAACGGCTATTAGCCGCTTGTAACCATTGGCTACCCGCGACTTTAACGATGTCGTCAGTCCACCTAGTGTAATAATGTTTGCCACACTTAAACAATTCACATACATAAGTGGTTACTATTATTTGCTAAGAAAAAACACAATATAGTAACATTATATTATTATATAAATATGTAGAATATGTAAAAGCAGCTACTTTCGTTCGCTATAAAAAGTTCAGCGTGGAATGTGTCAAACCGGCATAAGGGGGATGTAGCGATATTTTTTTGAATTTCGACTTGGCAGTGCACGGTTATACGAGTATTCGGAGGACAAAGTCAAATTCAAAGTCAAAAGTCAAAATCATTTAATCAATTTAGGCGTCTACGATGCTCTTATGAAGGTCAAATACAAATTTTAGTATTAAAATAATCTACATTGTACTGCCACGTTCAGCAAATAAATTGTATAGAGCCACTGCGAGAAGAACGGGAAAGAAACACATGTGTTACATACTTACTAAATAATAAAGTTATTACAATATTTGTTTAAATTATTTAGGTGACAGGCGATAGCTTGGCAGAGGCGGAATTGTCCAGGCATTTTTGCTAACAAACACAAACTACAAACAACTCGTAAGAAACCTTTCCAAATATTACGTAAGCGTCATACATTGTGGTATGGTTGTGAAAGTATCTATTAGCTACACATTTTATTGTACGTGTAATAGTACAAATAATGGGGGTAGACTATTTGGACTGCTGTTACACCGTAACGCAACCTCCACTATCTGAAATGTATGAAGTTTTATACGATTTATTTGCAGACAATAGTTCAAAACGCGGCAATCCCGATCGATGAATATCCAGTGTTTGCTTTGGATAGCTTTCATTTGACGGTTGTTGATGAAGATTCAGTGGTCATAAGATTTTTCCTCACAATACATTGTTAAAGTAACATCGAGAAGACTGACGAAATATGGTAAAAAATATTATAAAAAAAATTAGTGTCATAAATATGCAAATGCTTACTTATCACGTTCTAATGAGATGCATAGTGACAAATCAGATAGTCACTTACGCCTGGTTCAAGAAAAAATCTGCTCGCAAACCAGAGTCGCACGACCCAGAATTATGTCTAAATTTATAACCAAAAATTGGAAAAGTGCAAATTCATAATAAACCCAAAGTTTATTTTGATTAGAAATAGTTCTGAAGAGACACAGGTTGTTACAATTAAATACAAGTTAATATCAGTTCCTTGTGGCGTTCTATAAAGGAAGCATATTTTCAACAATGAACGTCGTCCGGCTGATGATGATTACGATGTCGTATATTTATCATCGCAACTCTAAAATTTTGGTAGTTTAACAATGTGACGGTATATATAGTTGAAGGAATCGCATGTTCATAGAAATAATGACACCCAACTCTTAAGCAAGTACATCTAGCAATAAAGCATCAAGATAGTACATATTAATGTTTAATGCGATTAAAACATTCTGATGCTTGAAATTCAAACTTGAATAGTTTTTAGCGTAATTAATATAGGTCGTACAATCTAATACAATTCGTGACACTTAAAGATTACTGTTTATTTATTAATAAATAATAATCTTTAAAACATAACGATATGGTTACGTAATGACACTGAAAAATAGGGATGGATAGCGGTGGTTCGAATCCCGCACATGACCATACTTTTTCCTCTCATTGTAATTTTGTAATGTAATCCGCACAGCATGCGTCATCGCAAAAATAAATGTATAAAAATAAAACGGTATTCGTTGTGATTTTAAGCCTTGTCATTGTAGCGTAACCATGTTTACATCTCGGTGTGAGAGTTCCCCACATTTTCTTAGAGAAGCACCTTTCTGGAGAAATGTCTCGGAAATACGTCACGCACGGCACGGCTCAGAGAGCTCTGAATATATAGCATATTCATTTATAAATGATGAAAATAGGAAGGAGCGCTCATAAAATAAGTGTTTTATTTAATTGTGTACAAAGAAAGACGGAATAGAAGCACAGAATCAGGAAAATTTTCGTTTTATCTTAAAACTTCATTATAGTGTATTCGATCTGTTTTTACCAACTTCAAAAAAGGAGGAGGTCCTCAATTCACCCGAATGTTTTTTTTTATTAATGTTTGGTACCTCAGTACGTTTGAGTAGATGAACCGATTTTGATGTTTCTTTTTTTTATTTGAAAGCTGATGCCATGTAGCTCCATTTAAATTTCATCAAAATCGGTCAAGCCGTTTTTGAGTTACACTCCAATAACTGAAAAGTATTTTCCTATCTTGATGATAAAGTCATTGACAGTGAATGACAATCGATCCCATAAGTAGTAAGGATCCCAAAAAAAGATAAAAAAAAATTATAATAAAATTAACCGACTTCAACACTCAAACAAACAACAGTAACAGTGACAATGGTAGCATCGCCTTACCAAAAAAAAACGTACAAGGAAGAGGGTAGACCGTTTCGTCTGCTCTTAGTGCCTACCATCCACTCGCATAGACTTCAGTTTACTCGTGATCATGGCGCTTGCAACAGTGCCGAAATATCGAGAGCTCAAAACCAATCAAAAACACGGTAAATATCCCGTTAGTTATAATAATTATAGTAACTTGTCGAAGTCGGTACCATGCGCTCAATATTGTGATAATAGGTACTTTTGAACCATCATGGTACCGACATCAACAAGTTATTTCACACATTTGAGTGTAGAAGTAAATTTGTTGATAATCTTTTTTAATTGGCCTGTTAGACGCATTATACACTACTTGTGGACTATTTCGTCCGGAATCCCTAGTGAAATTGTGACTCGGACTTGCTTGGTTTTCGTTAGTAAGTACTACAATCACACCAAGTTTGACGCGCGAATTTATAATACAGTAAAAACAAAGAACTTAAAAAAAACATCTTATGGGATAAAATCCGAAAAGTTTTCGATGAGCTACCGATCCCGAAGTTCCATTAGAGTACTTAGCCAAGACAACGAAAGAGGGTAGACGGATATGTCATTCGTTTTTAAACAACCACATTTTCCAGTCGTCCCGCGATCATGGCGCTTGCTACATCGTCAGAATATCGAGAGCCGTTGAAAAGCACTATCCTGTAAGTAAAATTAGGTAAGTAATATTCATCTAAATGACCGTGTAGTGTTTGAAAAAAGAAGCACTGTTTTTAACCTTTAGTTTTTGTTATTATTTGTTAACAGTTGTTCTCGGGAACAAATTGAGAAAAGTTTATTTTTAGTCCGATAGCGCTAGGCTATTTTGGGGTCATAAGTTAGAAAAATTCTAAAGTTGCTAATTTCTTGCCTGTGGATACAGTCACACCTAAAAAACTTATTTTTGCGTTTTGTGCCACATCTGTCACTTGCATTTTCAGCAATTCAATGTTATGTGGCTAATTTGTTCATATTAAACCAAAACTGCCAAAATTAATTTAAAGTTTAAAAATATGATGGCATGGTATCTGAGATTGCCTGCGTAGTGTGCAAATCCAGTTTGTGTCATTTTCGTCCAGTGCAAACAGCTCTAGGGACAATATGTAAAAAAGGGGGCGAAAAAAAAATACAATTTAAATAATAAATATTAACTACATCAGATCACCAAACTGTGACCAATAAATAAATTTGTGCCATATTAGGTCATGGAATTCTTAGATTTTTAATAATTTTGGTTTTCCAAGCTACAAATCCTTCAAAAAAATATTATAATCATTAGAGTCCCCTCGTGAGTCCAATCTGTCCACCTCCTATGACACAATCGTCCAAACTGCTCACGTTTTTTTATCCCGCGACGCCCCGTAACGTTTTTTTGTAGTACTAAGTAGTTTTCCATTACCTAAACATGTCACCCTAACATCCCCATACCCCAATATATTACCTATACCATACAAAAAATAACATTTTCATACATTTAGTTTGAGTGGATCAAACAGCGAATAAAAATATATTTTTCCAGATTTTGAGGTATTTTGTTTTATAATCGAGTTTATTTGTGGCAGTCTCCAATCAACAATGCAATCTTCATCATATTCTCTTTACGGGAAAAGAAATGAAAATAGACCTTTTCATGGAAAATTTTACAGGAAAATGGGTTTGAACAGACGACGAAAATGGCGGGAAACGGCATTTTATATATATTTTTTTTATTATTTTTTTCCGAAATGTGTGTATTTATTATGGTTCTTTACCCATGAATAATACCAGATTGTAAGGATAAATATTTTATAAGTAGTAACGAGATTAAAACAACGCGATTTTTTTTAAGAATTTTGGCGGGAAAACTGTACATAAGCGGATTTTATTTTTTTTCTCAAAAACTATACCACCTACGAATTTGGTTTTTCTTTTGATATGATTATTCAGATGTAATCTATACACCTGAATTGTTTCAGATGTTTAGGTTTACAGGTTTAAAAGTAGTTACGAGATTATTTATTACGTAAATTTCGATCGGTGAGTGTTTGCGCGGCAAAATGCATCGAGGGAAAGTTATTTTTTTTCATTTCATGATTTGAGTAACTTTTCGTTACCATAGAGTAATGCGGTTTTTTTTGTTGTATAGCCAATGATAGTAGCTTACTAACAACGTTTAAATAATAACGATCGGATAAATACAAGCTTCACACTAAACCTTTTTTTTAGACCACCGGAATTCCAGCCGTCACAAAAACAGGGGTCAAATAAAAAAATCTATAAAAAAAAAAGTTATCAATCCTTATCCTTTTAATTTCTTTTAACATCGTTATTGACTTATTGCCTATACAAATGCAAAATTACAGCTTTCTAGGTTAATTACTTTAGAAGTAGTTACGAGATTATTTTTAAATGACATGAATCTATACAAAATTTTGGCGCCAAAATGTAATTTGAGCTGGTTTCAGATTTCATATCAATTTTAAACATACTTTCTGTTATATCAGAATATTATGGATTTTTTCTCGCATAGCCAAGGATCCATCCTCACGAAAACCGTTTGAATTATGAAAATCGAACTTACGCAGATTTTATGGTGAATATGTAAACACGACTATTGACCGCTAACCGGCAGGCCGGTTGGGACACATAAGGGAAATCCGGCAGACCGGAGGATACGCGCCTAAGGATATTCAATATTGTGAATGCATGAAAGATAGACACTGTAAATTTGTGTCATTTTCATGCATGGAAAACGCAATTAAATAATGTTTGCGGATAAGGTGTGCAGACGCGGGCGGCGCGCGGCAGCGGCGGCACGTCGCGCGGCGGCGGGGGCGATGCGTCGGCGCGCGGCGCACGGCGCACGCGGATGTTTCGATACTACATTAGCTGGCATGCACACGTTCTTATTCCAAGTGAATTTTGTATTTACATTATTATTTAGGCATATTAACCTTTATCCCCATTACTACTTATACTTTATATCTACGATCAAATAAAAAAAACATAGTAAGTATATATTTATTGAGTAGGTAGATATTGACCTTTATCACCGCTAAGTTTAAAGAACAATATGTGTTATAATAAGTTCCGCGCGAATTTAGTACAAAGCACGCGTCTGCAATCTCAATACCAATTAATCCTTTTATCTATGGAGTTAATGGTCAATGTGCTTCATATATCCACAACAATATCTCGGTATTTCTTGACCTAAACACAAACTCTAACAATAGGGTTATTATTTTTAAATCGCACTTGATGTAACCCTACTTTTTGTACTCTCCTTTAGGAACAAACTAGAGACAAAATTTATTTAAGGCGATACTTAGCAACCAATTCAATAACATCTGCAGGCATAATGTTCTAGATCTAGATACTGATATTTAAACTTTACTGTAAGTTAATTTTGATTTTATTAGTTAATCATTAATTTTTTTCAATATATTTAGGATATTTAAATTTTTCACATATATATGTTTAACAAACGATATTTTTATTGCTCACGCTTTGTTATATTGTCACAACACGTGAAAGCCTATAATTAGCTTTCTGTTACTATTAGTTATGTATATAACATACTTCAGCTGTTGGTTTTAACGTATTATTTAGTAAATAAAATTATTAAAAAATTTGAAGATTCGCTGTCCACCTTTAGTTACCGTCCAATCGACGGAGTATATTGAAATCAAAGCGTAGAATAGTGGTGACCATTCTACAGACACAATTCGCCAAACTTATAGTTATTTTAAATTAGTAAGCTATCTTAATTATGGTAGTTCATTTTCTGTTCAACCTAAAATTTAATTTCATATAAGGCTTGCGAATGAAATAATTTTAGTTCTGTTCACATTAAAATTCAAAATCGTATTACGCTTACGAATGACTTTCTTAAAGTGGACTTGTGTATTCACTTGCGATATATTTTTTGCAAATTAAGTTGTCATGTATCTTAGAGCTTTCCAAAATAATACGAAATTGAGTACAATTGATTAGATTAATCGTATTTTTAGAATGGTTACTGTAAATGTTACACAATGTTGATTTAGTAAAAACAATCTAAAGTAATGTATCTATTTATTTTGAATAATTACTTATAATTTTTCGACCCTTATCCCACTCATATGGCACACTATAATATGTCTTCTCTAACAAAACAAAATACCAACACAAGAATTATATCTGTCGCCAAGCACCTAACGGTGTGTTCCGGCAGCTGTCCTTGAGAGCCAGTACTTCTAGGTTAGCCTGAACAACATCTTCGACCACATCATCACTTACCATCAGGTGAGATAGTGGTCAAAGGCTAAACTATCAAGCATAAAAAAAAAATTATATATAATATAAATAAGAACATGTGTTTGCTAACAAAATACGAGACAGCAAAAACACATAACTGTAGAAGTTTTCAGTTCAGTTATTAATGTTATTATAGCTGGCTACCTGAATTACCTTTTCTGGTTGCTGTTGTTGATAGTTTACCTGCTACTTGTCTAATAATCAGGGCGTTAAAATGGTGCCCCTTGAGCGCTCAATTTTCAGCAATACACCAGTAAATTAACGTGAATATAAGTATTATATACGGCATGTAACAGTCCTTGTTAGTATGGGGGATAATAATAAATATTTTTTGACATAAAAAAACAAATCTGACTCACACTCAGAATGTCGTTGTTATAAAGCGGCCCTCTTTAAAACACACTGCCGGTTTTACAATATATAATAAATACGATGACTGTGTACGAATGTTTCTCTACAGTATCAAAGTAATGTATCTATTTATTTTGAATAATTACTTATAATTTTTCGACCCTTATCCCACTCATATGGCACACTATAATATGTCTTCTCTAACAAAACAAAATACCAACACAAGAATTATATCTGTCGCCAAGCACCTAACGGTGTGTTCCGGCAGCTGTCCTTGAGAGCCAGTACTTCTAGGTTAGCCTGAACAACATCTTCGACCACATCATCACTTACCATCAGGTGAGATAGTGGTCAAAGGCTAAACTATCAAGCATAAAAAAAAAATTATATATAATATAAATAAGAACATGTGTTTGCTAACAAAATACGAGACAGCAAAAACACATAACTGTAGAAGTTTTCAGTTCAGTTATTAATGTTATTATAGCTGGCTACCTGAATTACCTTTTCTGGTTGCTGTTGTTGATAGTTTACCTGCTACTTGTCTAATAATCAGGGCGTTAAAATGGTGCCCCTTGAGCGCTCAATTTTCAGCAATACACCAGTAAATTAACGTGAATATAAGTATTATATACGGCATGTAACAGTCCTTGTTAGTATGGGGGATAATAATAAATATTTTTTGACATAAAAAAACAAATCTGAGTAGGCTGTAGCTTTAATCGCTCATAAACATAAAATATCATGTATGCTGACTTAAAGTATTGTACAGTTAATGAATAGATACTATCTATTTATAGTACTTACATCATATACAACTGTATATGTAGAATACAACTATAATGTCATAAGATGAAGCAACTGCTTCATCTTATGACGTGTACTCATATGCGGGCGATACGATGACTGTATTCTACATATTACCATGATCACACCAAGATATATAGTTATAAGTATTTAATGAGACTTAATCGCGATTAAATCATGTATATTATTTACCCCAGCGTTTCGCCCTAGTTGAATTGGTCATGGTAACGAGTGGATTGAAGAAGCGGATGTCAACATTTTGTAGGGTGCGTAGTTTCAGTAACTACCCTCATTTTATACAGATATGTATCGTTTCGACACATATCTCCATTCCCATTAAATACTAATTATGATTAGTTCAAGTTGTAAAAGTCTTTAAGTTACATACTTATATACATTTTAATAACCTCGTTGTGTGCGGAAAAGAACCGCTTAGCAATCACGAGGTTCTGGGTTCAATCTTTGGAATGAATAAGTTATTTGTTGGGTTTTTCTGAAAAATAATGCAATTGGCTTGCATCCTATTATATGGAACCAACACATATATCTGGCAAAACCTGAATCTCCTTACCCCTTCAGAGAATAAAGGTGCACGTATGTAGCGATATGTGTAAGTACATGTGTGTATAAAAATATCTGGAATTTTGCTTAAGTATGTTGGTTTCCGGTATGAAATGAGTTTGATTAAATTAGGAATAAACATTTTCAAGACAACTGGATTACGACACAGGATCCAAAATCTGAATTGTTTTCCAGATTAACTGAGTTGTTCTAGTGGGAGTACGACGTTATAAATTTTTATGCAGACAAAAATCGTGCCGTAAGCAGTTTGTAATACATACGGTAGAAATCTTAAAATACTATAAATACTAGATAATTTTTACTTACCACTTATTATCACGCAGTAATTGTTGATATTAAGCATCTATGAATCTTTGAAGCATCAGAACCACAAATATTAGGTCCTTACATATGAAATTGGCGTTTTGTATGGGAGGAACAAAAAGTCGAATATTTTTTAATATAATATATTTAATTAATCAAAGTATGAACCATTATTTTCTATGCACTTTTGCCATCTCATAGGTAGTTCATTGATCCCTTTACTAAAAAAACCAGTCGGACGGGAATCAATAAAATCTTTGAAGGCGATTTGGACTGCCCCATCGGAGTTGAATTTTTTCCCTTGCAAGAAGTTATCCAAATTTCGAAAAAAATGGTAATCTGTTGGAGCAAGGTTCGGGGAGTACGGAGGATGTCTTAGACTTTCCAATTGAAGCTCTTCTAATTTAGTAGCCGTCTGTAGCGCAGTGTGTGGTCTAGCGTTGTCGTGAAGCAGCAGTGGCGTGGAGCGATTGACCAGCCTAGGTTGTTTAGCCGCTAGCTTTTCCATCATGGTTTGCAATTCCTGACAATAGACATCAGCCGTAATAGTCTGGCCAGATTTTAAAAAACTGTAATGAACAATAACGGCACTAGTCCACCAAACGCTTACAAGTAACTTTTTTGGGGTTAATTTTCGCTTGGGGCAGGATTTGGCTGGCTGGCCAGGATCTAACCATTGCGCTGAGCGCTTCCGATTATCGTAAAGAACCCATTTTTTATCACAGGTAATGATTCGGTTTAAAATACCTTCATTATTGTGCCGGTTTAGTAATGTAACGCAGCAGTCGACGCGCGTTTGCCGGTTTGTTTCAGTCAATTCGTGAGGTACCCACCTTTCAAGCTTTTTAATCTTCCCAATTTGCTTCAAGTGAATTAAAACAGTTTTATCACTAACATCGCAGCCTGCAGCTAACTCGGACGTGGTTTGCGATGGATCCGCTTCCACAATAGCCTTCAACTCTTCATTATCAACTTGAGTCTCAGGCCGTCCACGGGGCTTGTTCTGCAGGTCGAAATTTCCAGAACGAAAACGTTGGAACCAAAAACGAACTGTGTTTTCTTTTGCAACACGACCGCCATACACATCATTCACCCTTCGAGTTGTTTCCGCAGCACTAGTGCCACGGCGGAACTCGTACTCGTAAATAATGCGATATTTAAGGTTTTCCATTTTGTAAAATGAGTGACGCAAACAGAAAAAAACAGAAGAAAAAAAACAAATGAATGACGATCATCGAAGCACAAATACATGAGTCTATAGCTGTACAAATTTGAATTTGGAATTTCTTACCAAAGAGGAGAAATTCGTGATTAAAGTGGCCAGTACGAAAAACGCCAATTTCATATGCAAGGACCTAATATACGATAGAAAAATTTAAGTCATGTGCGGAATTCGAACACGCGTCGATCCACCCCTTTAGCCGGGGTATGCTCTAACCAATTGAACTAACATGACATGACGTCATAACTCAAATCTTTCCTATTGTTCTTTAACCATCGTATTAGGATGGAGCGACATCTATAGTAAAACTTACGTTGTACAACAAACAAGACCAATTTTGCAATTGGTTTTACATTATTTTTAACTTATGTGCGGTATTCATATCCGCGTCCATCCACCCCTTTAGGTTAATTGGTTAGAGCATAGCCCGTCTTTTTGATATCGTATATTTGTGATTTTGTAATGTAATCCGCATAGCAGGCGTTATTGCAAACATAACAATATTAAAATCTTTGAATATCTTGAAATTCTTAGAGGTATATACGAGTAACATTACAAAAGAGATATAAAATATCATAACCAGAGAAACATAATAGCCCTATAGAGTCACAAGTCACAGTACTGTACCTACGTAAACCATACTGTGTACCACTTTTAAAAATTATATGGACGGAAAGCTATTCACTGTTATTGGCATTTTTAGTTTTCGTCCACGTTTTCATCGCATATGGCTCATGATTTGAGTGGATGGCAATTGAAAACGCGATTATATGGTTACCCAATTGATATACATAGCTAATTAAAAACCTTTAAATATTATAAATGATACCGGCAAAAAAAACTCACGTTGAGAATCGAATACCACGACCCGGGTTTCGAGCATATCAGATGCTCATCATCAGCGCGCAGCGGCGTCTGCGAGCTCCCGGCGGGCACCAGGTGCCCTGGAGCTCGCAGACGCTGTGTTTTTGCCGGTTTAATTTATAATGTTTAAATATGTATTTCATTTCAAAAATAATTAAAAATTATTGAAATTTTACAAACTCTTATAATTCAGAAACTACTTAGTACAAATCTGACTTGCATGTATCATTTATTTGTGCCCAACGACGGAGGAGACGATACCTGTCATTGTGGAAGAAACGTATTGTAATAATATCAATCCATTAAAATTACCTAATTACAAACGTTTCAAAACGTAGGTAGGTACCTACCTACCCTACACAAATCTCGCTATGTTTCATAAGCTTCACTTCGTACCTACGACTGATTTTGAACTGGATAAATACTAAATAGGCATTCTACCTACTGATCATTTAGCTTCGTAATAATTATTATTTAGGTAACTGAAATCAATGAAATCGAAAAGTTGCACCGCATGTAAGCAAACTAGACGCGCGCCTGGCTGGCCGGCTCGTTGTTGAGCTCCACTCGCACCCGCCCTCTTCCCCGCGCACGCCCTCCGCGTAGTTTCTGTTTCTTTTATCAAATAATAAGATTTCATGGATGAAAACGACACAAAATAAGAAGATGGATAAGTAATATCATAATAATATTATAAAACGTAACTCTAATAACTTGGATTTTCTTTTGTAGCTTATACAGGGCGTTGTGAGATAAATATATAAAATATACAAAATCCATGGATGAATTTGGCACAAAATATTTTGAACAATAGATGCTGCTGATCTAAAACACCTAACACATATTTAACGTACTGTAATTTTCTTTTATAAGTATTAAGGCGACATGGAAGGTTCTACTTAAATATCAGTATTCCCGTGGACAGAGATGACACAAAATGCATATGTACATCGGTTACTACTTTGTTATTATCATGGAAGTAAAATTTTCATCTCTAATTTTCTTTTCATCCGATACGGTTCGAAAAGACAAATACCTACATTCTTACCTAAACAAGCGCCTAGGATGACACAAACTGATGTATTAGGTTGGGCAATGGGTCCGGAAACAACATGCGAAATATTAACAACTTTAATATTTTTGAAACCTCAAAACCTAGCGCTACCGGTCTAACTGGTTCACCGACTAAACAAGTCCGAACCTGTTGATTAGTCGAGTTCATTAGTGGCCGCAAAAATGTCGTTTCGCTGGAGTGAAGAAACTACTTTAATTTTTTTTTCCAAACATGTAGAACATGAATGCTTGTGGAATATTAAGTCCCCGCATTATAAAAATAAACAAATTAAACAATCGGCATACTTGGATTTAGAAAATACAATGAATATACCTGGATTTGGTGAAAAGGAAATTAAATTGAAAATTAAAAACATCATGTTAGTGAAATTTTAATATTTTATTTATTTCAAAAGCATATTTAATACTATGATACAAAGAGCTCTTAATTTTTATTAATTTATTACCACCTAGTGTGTTTAGAAGAAGTTTTACCTCACGAGATTTATTCCTTTTTCAGATCGACGTACTCACAGGAGTTAAAAAAAATAAAGGACTCCAAAAGTTCAGGCGCTGGGACTGACACTGTTTATATCCCTTCAGTAAAATGGTTCAGGTTATTGGATCCATTTCTGCGAAACTTAACCTCAATGCTGACACAAACTGAAAGTAATTTGGCAAGTACCTACCTACATAACTATTTAGACACATTATTACAGTACAATAATTATATGATTATACTCTAGTGTTGGTGGGCCGGTAGATTTTTAATGTATCATTCTTGTCTGCCAAGGGACAGATCCGCTTCCGACAAAATAATTTGCATATCTCTCCCGACGATCTGTAGAACTTTGAGATGAACAGGTAGCGGTTGCATTCCGAGAGACTGTGGCTCATTTCTCCAATTGCCAGGAACAATAGTTCCTGCTTCTAAATGTTCTGTATCTACTGTGTATTCATACTGTCTGTTCTGTAATTTTGTTTGTCGGAGCCAATTATGTAAAGCGCAACACGTCTTTACTATCTTAACAACTTTCTCAGGACTATAGGGCATTGGTTTCTCAAACACTCTGAATCTGGCAGCTAGTATACCGAAAGCATTTTCGACTATTCTTCTAGCTACTATTCTTCTTCTAATTTTTTGCTGTAGCGTTAATCGATTTCCTGGAAAAGGTTTTAATAAATATTCTTTCAAAGGAAATGCATTGTCACCAACTAGGACATGACCCTCTGGTAGAATACCGTTCTCTAATTCTTGGTATAAACTACAGTTATGAAATACGCCTCCATCAGAAACCCTTCCATCACATCCAACGTCTATATAACTAAAGCAATATTTATGATCTACAACAGCCATTAAGACAATGCTGTTTGTCTCTTTGTAGTTATAGTATAAACTTCCTGATTCAGGGGGTGCCTTAATGACGACATGTTTGCCGTCGATTGCTCCACAGCACCCAGGAAAGTTCCACTGTTCTCGAAAACCATTTTCTATCATTTTCCAGTCTGTAGTAGTAGCAGGAATCTAAAAAAAATGTTCATGTATACTCTTTGATGAAAATAACATTTGGTTTGTTTCAGGCTTCTAATATATCACATACTGATGATACAGATACTGAGCAAAATTGTATTTTAGTGGATATTTTTCGTGAACCTACACCTCCTCCACCTCCTACAAAGAAGAAGAAAATCGCCCAGCTCTCGAGCATGGTTAGCCAATTAAAAGAAATAGCTGATACTACTAACTCTACAGTCGAAGAAAATGACTTTAACGTCTTCGGTAAACACGTCGATCTTCAACTGAAATCTTTGCCTTTACTAATGGCATTAGAAGCACAAGAGCACATGCAACTTTACATAAATAGAATTCGACGAATTCGAAAAAGAAAACTGCATTACCAGAACGCCACAGTCGTCACATGCTGCTGAATCACCATATTATAGTGATTCTTCAATATGTTATAATGACAACAGTAATTATAATTTGGAAGAGCAAGCAACTGAATGTATTTCCTCGACCATTTTACCTACACATCATTCTGGACACGTTGCAGATTATTAGCTTTCCTCAAATATGTTTCCATCTGGCCATATAAACAATAATGAAACGCAGAGTAACGTTACAGTTACATTAAATGACTTAATTTTCACAGCAATGCAGAACGCTAAAGTTGATATCAAAAGTGATGGGACCAAATAAAATACTTATAATGAAAATAATGAATTTTATACCTAACGATGTTAAAAATGATTCTCTTAATAAATAAATATTTCATAATAAATCTGTTACAGTTATTTTATCTTACCTTGATAAATTCCATTAATGATTCGTAGATTGCTTCACAAACTTCTATGATGAATTCGGAAATAGTTGATTTTCCGAGTCTAAATATATGTGTGAGTGTCCTTAAGCTATTCAGTAGCAAGAAAGTATAGAACTGCTTGTAATTTTGTAATTGCAGGAATAGCACTTCCCAAAATTGTATCTTTACGCTGAATTTGAGTGTGTATTTTCGTTAACAGAAAATTCACACAACTTTCGGACATTCTTAAACTATCGAAGTATTCTTTGGGATCTTCCAATGCTAATTCATTCAGAAGACAATTAGTAGCTCCTAGTTTATCTCTTCTATTGATCCATTTTCGTACCCATAACTTCTTTTTTCAATCACACAAATTTCTTCATCCACCTCTTCTAATATAGCCGTTACGATTAGCTTAATCAGTTTATTCACTCTATTGCGTTGCAGCCCGTTCATTTTGCGAGAACACTACTCACTTGTGTACTATACTGGACTGTAATGCGAACGATTTCAGTGCAGTAGCGAGTAGTTTAGCCACTAAATTACACGTTACTCTACTAAATTACTAAAGTAGTCCGAACTAGGCTTAAAAGACGACGACCCCTGGCCCTGGCAACCGATAATGTACATAATTCAAAATCAAAATGTATTTTTAGTCAGGTAATTCAAACCTATCCACAATAATAACTACACTACCTACGAATAAATAAAGTATACATTACACATAAAACAAAATAACACTATTCAAAATGTCAAAGTGAAGTCCTAAACTTAGAATTTAAAATGCGTATAGGAAAGTAATAAAAAAGTAAAGTCACAATAGAATTATATAACCTACACAAATATACATTCAGTGATTTAAAATAGGTACAGTCCTAACTAGCCGCTATCATCTCCGATGGTGTTAGAGCTACTTCCCGACTCTGCGCACCAAGGACGCAGCACGGAAACGCATGGTTGCTTGAAAGCATGCCGTGTGCACTGCGGGCTATCATATTTTCTCTAATAGACAGAGTCCCGCTAGATGTCTTCGTTGTCATTGAGGTCAGTAGTGACTATGTCCTAAGTAAGTACTTAGAAAAAGGTAGAGTGGCTTAAGTAAGCCACTCTAACCTTTTCTAGGGGAGTAATGTTGAGTAGGGAGGGAACAGGAGGTGTGTTCTGTGGGCATTTTCCTCCGGATTCGAATATCATCCACTGACTTTTATTGACATTATACTACAATCCGTGACCAAAAACATACATTATTTTTCTCATTGCAGAATACCTGCGTATTCGCGAACAGTTTGTCCAACATAGTATTTATGACCCTATCACACGTTCATACCTATATGATTGACCTAAATAAGATTGCTATTTAGGTACTGCAGCGCGATATCGACGCGATGAATAGGTGGAGCATGTTTTTTTTTTATGTAATGGGTTGGCAAACAAGCAGACGGCCCACCTGATGGTAAGCGGTTACCGTCGCCTATGGACATTTGCAACACCAGGGGCGTTACCAATGCGTTGCCGACCCTGTAAAACTCTTTTAACACCTTATTTGAAGAAATCCATACTGTAGCCCTGCGGAAAAACGCTGGATGGAAGATCATTCCACATTTTGCAAGTATGCGGTAAGAAGAAGTAAGGGCGATCATGTATCTTCTGTAGCAATGAACTGCTGATTGCAACAATCAAAAATGACAGTTTTGACCGATTTTGACAAAAGTCAAAAGACAGATAGGTAACAGACCTTCATGCGCCCAAACGTTAGTCACCGACAGTTTTTTTTCTTTTATACCTGAGACGATAACTGGCATATACTTTGATCGAATTTAAAATTTCGTACCATCCTTTCTACTAAGGAGTTTGCATTAACATAGTATATATACAGGTTGTATTTCCAAGGTCAGTATTTCCTTTTATTTCATATTATTATTATTCTAAAACCCCGAGAGGCACGTTACGATGATTGCGCACGATCGCTACCTTAGATCGTACCAGGCAGTGATCAGAAGAACCTAGGGGCGCTTCAACTGTTACCTGGTACTGATCCGGGTGAGAAGTCAGCATCAGATCCAATAAAGAGGGTGTATGGTTCTCGACATCTGGTATTCTGATTGGTGTGTTAACCAACTGCGGGAGACCATACGCCAAGGCGAAGTCGAGAGCAGTACGGCCGGCGTGATCCGTAGCTTTGGAGCCCAACCACTCGATATGGTGAGCGTTGAAATCTCCAAGTACAACTAACTCCGCCGAAGGGTACCACTCACCGACCTTGTCAGCTCCTCCAGCAAGGTGCTCGAAAAGAAAGGTAGTGTCCATATCACCGCTATGTGACCTATAGAGGCAAGCGTAAACCAAAGTTTTGCCACAGTAATCCACGCGAACCCACAGTATGGTTAGGTCTTTGTCTTCGAAACCATTAAGACGCCGACAGCAAATATCGTCCCTGATGAAAACACAAACCCCTGCGCGATGAATAAACGCGTGCTCGAGTGTGTAGCCTGGATATAACAGGTACGAAATATCCACCGGGCTTAGTATTTGGGTTTCCGTTAAAAAGAGAAGGGCCGGCTTAGCCGTTTCAAGAGGACGGCATCTAGGTTGGAGTGGAAGCCCCGAATGTTACAAAAGTCCACAGATAAAATGGAATTGGAAGCCGCTGAAAAACATCTCTTTTTTGTTTTCGCTGTCATTAGGTAAAAAATAAGAGTTGGGTGGTGTGACCTGTACCAATCCTAACGACAGGGCAAAAAAAATAAGACTTGAGGCTGCAACATCAACTAAACACGGTGGTGTGAATGGCTGGCGCGGGGGACGGAAGGGCCCCCGGTCCCCCCTGGAACCAACTGACGGGATCCACTCCGGTCTCCTAATCCGGCACGTCAGATGGTTCACAGGATTATGCGCCGGTTGGCGGGACAGCCTCTCCGGGCGGAGATTAAAAGTAATCCCGGGGTTCGGGTCCCCTACTGACCAGCGAGCGGTCAGCGGTCAGCCGTTTCACTGGGTCTCCCTGGACCCCGCGCCAACCTCTCACGACCGTTCCGCAGTTAAATGTTGCTTAACTCACAGTATGGCCCTAAAAGTTAGGACAAGTACAAGTCACACGGGACTAGTACTCCCGCAATAGTACCGGAACACGTCCAAGCTGCTGCATGGACATTTGGCGTTACACTTTAACGGGAGGGTGGTACTTAACCAGGCGGACCATAAGGCCCTACCACCACGGTGGTTCTTCGAGTGGAGTTGCAGCCTTATATATAAATGCCAATTGCTCTATTATATGAACTTTAAAATGATAAAACAAGTTAATTACACCTTTTAAGAACGTTACCTGCCGTCACATAGATTGGTTATCGGTATTTACAAAACGTAATAGTTAGTAAAGAAAACGCAATATACCTTACAAAACTTTTAATAGAGCCAATCTGTATCGTAACTTTCACCTTACTTAAAGATAAAAGATCACTTTAGTATATAATAATATACCGTATTAACAAAACGTCATGGCTAGTAAATAAAGCAAGTCATACCTTACAAAAACTTTAATAAAGCCAATCTGTACCGTTCCTTTCGCCTTACTAAAAGGTGATTTTAAAAAAATATAATAAAACCTTTTTGTTCGTAAAGAAAACGCAAAATTTATTAAAAAAAACCTTTAAAAGAGTCGAGCCATACCTCGTAACACATAAATATACACATAAAACTATACAATCACAATTTATACATAAAGTTAAGGAAACATTTATACAACACAATTTCAACATTAAAAATTTTAATCTACTGTCATGTGCGGTCCTAAAAAGGACTTGGCTCAGCATAATGCTGCGGACAAAACATACAGCGCTGATTTTCAGCCAAGACCTAAGTGACGCACGGACAAAATGATAAAAATTAATAAACAAAACAAAACTACTCAATAAAAAATATAACTACAACTCAATATTCTAATCTAATAAGAGGACAATCGCTAAGGCAAGATCTGAGCACATCAGCAGAATTGGCGACCAGCTAGCAACTTTTCCCTCAGGAAGTCGTGCTTTCTGGTCTCTTGCTGAAGCTGCTGAAGGTAATTTCTGCCAGACCTCCTTACCAGCGTTACGTAAGCGGGATGACTCTCTGGCACACAGTGCTAAAGAGTAAGCGGACCTTTTGTATACTCTCTTTGCCTCTAACTCGACTCTCGACGATAGGGATGCATCACCTCCTGTAATCCACGGATGTGCGAGTTCCATGCCAGATGTACGTTTCATAGTCAGTTATGTATATGTATATAAAAATATCTGGAATTTTGCTTAAGTATGTTGGTTTCCGGTATGAAATGAGTTTGATTAAATTAGGAATAAACATTTTCAAGACAACTGGATTACGATACAGGATCCAAAATCTGAATTGTTTTCCAGATTAACTGAGTTGTTCTAGTGGGAGTACGACGTTATAAATTTTTATGCAGACAAAAATCGTGCCGTAAGCAGTTTGTAATACATACGGTAGAAATCTTAAAAATACTATAAATACTAGATAATTTTTACTTACCACTTATTATCACGCAGTACTTGTTGATATTAAGCATCTATGAATCTTTGAAGCATCAGAACCACAAATATACGATAGGAAAAATTTAAGTCATGTGCGGAATTCGAACACGCGTCGATCCACCCCTTTAGCCGGGGTATGCTCTAACCAATTGAGCTAACATGACATGACGTCATAACTCAAATCTTTCCTATTGTTCTTTAACCATCGTATTAGGATGGAGCGACATCTATAGTAAAACTTACGTTGTACTACAAACAAGACCAATTTTGCAATTGGTTTTACATTTTTTTTAACTTATGTGCGGTATTCATATCCGCGTCCATCCACCCCTTTAGGTTAATTGGTTAGAGCATAGCCCGTCTTTTTGATATCGTATATTTGTGATTATGTAATGTAATCCGCATAGCAGGCGTTATTGCAAACATAACAATATTAAAATCTTTGAATATCTTGAAATTCTTATAGGTATATAACATTACAAAAGAGATATAAAATATCATAACCAGAGAAACATAATAGCCTTATAGAGTCACAAGTCACAGTACTGTACCTACGTAAACCATACTGTGTACCACTTTTAAAAATTATATGGACGGAAAGCTATTCACTGTTATTGGCATTTTTAGTTTTCGTCCACGTTTTCATCGCATATGGCTCATGATTTGAGTGGATGGCAATTGAAAACGCGATTATATGGTTACCCAATTGATATACATAGCTAATTAAAAACCTTTAAATATTATAAATGATACCGGCAAAAAAAACTCACGTTGAGAATCGAATACCACGACCCGGGTTTCGAGCATATCAGATGCTCATCATCAGCGCGCAGCGGCGTCTGCGAGCTCCCGGCGGGCACCAGGTGCCCTGGAGCTCGCAGACGCTGTGTTTTTGCCGATTTAATTTATAATGTTTAAATATGTATTTCATTTCAAAAATTATTGAAATTTTACAAACTCTTATAATTCAGAAACTACTTAGTACAAATCTGACTTGCATGTATCATTTATTTGTGCCCAACGACGGAGGAGACGATACCTGTCATTGTGGAAGAAACGTATTGTAATAATATCAATCCATTAAAATTACCTAATTACAAACGTTTCAAAACGTAGGTAGGTACCTACCTACCCTACACAAATCTCGCTATGTGTCATAAGCTTCACTTCGTACCTACGACTGATTTTGAACTGGATAAATACTAAATAGGCATTCTACCTACTGATCATTTAGCTTCGTTATAATTATTTAGGTAACTGAAATCAATGAAATCGAAAAGTTGCACCGCATGTAAGCAAACTAGACGCGCGCCTGGCTGGCCGGCTCGTTGTTGAGCTCCACTCGCACCCGCCCTCTTCCCCGCGCACGCCCTCCGCGTAGTTTCTGATTCTTTTATCAAATAATAAGATTTCATGGATGAAAACGACACAAAATAAGAAGATGGATAAGTAATATCATAATAATATTATAAAACGTAACTCTAATAACTTGGATTTTCTTTTGTAGCTTATACAGGGCGTTGTGAGATAAATATATAAAATATACAAAATCCATGGATGAATTTGGCACAAAATATTTTGAACAATAGATGCTGCTGATCTAAAACACCTAACACATATTTAACGTACTGTAATGTTCTTTTATAAGTATTAAGGCGACATGGAAGGTTCTACTTAAATATCAGTATTCCCGTGGACAGAGATGACACAAAATGCATATGTACATCGGTTACTATTTTGTTATTATCATGGAAGTAAAATTTTCATCTCTAACTTTCTTTTCATCCGATACGGTTCGAAAAGACAAATACCTACATTCTTACCTAAGCAAGCGCCTAGGATGACACAAACTGATGTATTAGGTTGGGCAATGGGTCCGGAAACAACATGCGAAATATTAACAACTTTAATATTTTTGAAACCTCAAAACCTAGCGCTACCGGTCTATTCGGCTTCTGCCTATATAAACCGAGCATTCGTGGTCGGTCATCACACATACACCTAGCAGCGGTTGTTTTCGTTTGTCACCAAAGTTTAGCAAGAGCGTCGAGTTGCTTGTCACCGTACTTAGTCATCAAGATGAAGCCGTCTACATTTTTAGTTTTCTTCATTATTTCCATGGCAGTCGGTACAGCCTATTCATATTGGTGTTTGGGGACTGGAATTCAATATAACGGAAGGAGGACTTGTGAAGTCGGATGTCGTACTTCGTGTGTGCAACCTGGCTGCGGTGGCTTCAACCGATGTGAGCAAGTACAGGGAAGGCCCAACAGATACTCCTGTCAATGTGACTCATAATGATAACAGAATCACACAAGTGTAGTATCATCAGTTCTGGAAAAGCATGATATGAGATTTATAGTTTGCAAAAAGTATAATATATTTTTTATGGGAATATAACTATGTAATATATATTGTAGTAGGTAAATATCCTAAATGTATATTTGTGTATTTTTGAAATAAAATATATTTGTGCTTGTCATATAATTTTTTAGTTATTATTCTTATATATTATATTTCTATAAAAGGTAGACCGTATAACATTGTTATTTAAGCCTAGTTTATTAAGCTTAATCGATTCATGAGTCAGGATTTTTGTAAGGGTATGTATACTTATCACGCCGACAAATTGGTAAAATAAAATGTTTAGGGTAGGTTTTTGGTATGTAGTGCATGGTATTATTGAATAGGTCTTTTAAAATAAGTTAAAGGTTTTTCGATTGAATGCTCCATTTTCGAAATATTAAACTTTAGAGTGAACTTTTTCGTTCCGGTAGAGCGTCCTCTCTATCTCACTTGATGGTAAGTGATGATGTGGTCGAAGATGTTGTTCAGGCTAACCTATAAGTACTGGCTCTCAAAGGACAGCTGCCGGAACACACCATTGGGTGCTTGGCGACAGATTTTCTACTTGAGGGTGGTAGCTAGCCAGGCGGGCATTCGCAAAATGCCCTACCACCATGCTATAACGACCTGCCATCCTAATGAAGGGATGGTGGCTGCTGGAGCCACCAAATGAAAGAGGTGTTATATCCTTTAACGTTCCATCGTGTATTAAGACTTTATTTAGACCTCCTTAACTTATATTATACATCTCCTATATACTACAACAATGGTTACTTATCTTAGTTAGTACGTGCTTGATACATGTAACAGAGGTTGTCGGAAGATACTTGCTGGCCTAGATCTGAATCATCGTTCCTCTTAGCTATCTACGACCGCATAGTCTCATGTAGGCACGTATCGCATCATGTACCTAATACATCATCAAACTTTTTTTTATTTTTTTGTTTGAATTAATATTTTACAAGTTCCATCTAACTCAAGTAACGCAGTCTAGTAATAAATAAACAAAAAAACACATAACAATACATTTATTATAAGTTCCTATTTTATACTTAGAAATCACTTATTAATGATCTGTCTAACTTGAGAAGCGTTACATTACAATAATAAAATGACCTAAGCGTATCTTCAATCATTTTTAGGTCAAAATTACATTGAGAACAAGCGTAATAAGAAAAGCTTCAAAATAAATTTCGTCAGCTTATCACCATTTTACATATTTTCTATCATTATTTTCTTTGGCGCTGACATGCATTATATTAATGCGTTGTTAACCAGTTCTTTTACAAAGGCAAAGGTGAAGCTCTTCCTTCTAAAAAAATAAATCAAATGCACCAAATGTGCGGAAGGCTTCTGAGAAATCCCCAACTCCCTTACAGAATGAAACTATTTCTTATAGCTCATATTATTATATTTGCCATGCAAGGCAACAACCTTTGCCGTGAAATCAAAATGGCAACATTATTTTTTCATATGAATTAGCTTTCTTTTTATATTAACTTGCTCAGTAAATCATTAGACAATAAACTTTATTTTTGCATTATGTTGACCTTCTTCAGCTATTTGCTGATACTATGTACATGATATGAACATTACATAATTGTTTCTAATGCCGACCTTCAGCTATTTGCTTATATTGCAAAATACACATATAAATCTCACATAATTGTATTTATTTTTCAAACCGCTAACCTTCAGAATTTGCTTATGGTGCAAAAGTGCATTACTCGGATATGACCATGACATACTACTGTTAAAGGCGTGTTGTGCACATTTTATCGCCACTAATTAACACGTTCGCATTTGATGTAATTTTAAATTGTCTGTGATTTATCCCAATTATTTAATATTTTTGTGAAATTGGTATCACGAAGTAAATATTGATATGATTACGTTTTAATTGCATATTAAATGCACATTATATGTCAACAGAAGTCATTATGACCTCAACTATTTACATGAATAATTAAATTGATTCTAATTAATTAATTAGCCATTGGCAAACATTTTATACCTTTTCTCATTGATTTATCTGATATATTCCCGACTTAAATACAATATAATAAAGCTAGGATTGTAAAGCTAATAGTTTTTTTTTTAGTATATTATCAAAGTTATACCTACTAAACGTTCGTCAAACCTTTTTTTACTTATAAAACTAACAAAATTATTATTCTTACAACCTAACCGTCCTTTTTCGACACATATTTCGTCACACTTATTCATTAATTTGCTGTCTTTTAATAATTCATTATCATGTTTAATTTTTAACCCTTTTTTCATACTTAAATCGCTTAATTTTATCTGTAACTCCCTTCTATTAGTGAAAAACTCGTAATTAAATTTGACATAATTCATATTACATTTTTCTTCGTCTTTATTGACGCATTGTAAGTTATCAGCATCACATAATTCATAGTCCTTACACTGTTCGGGATAGCTTATAACTGAGGATTGATCAGGTCTTACATTATTAGAACTCAAAACTGTCAAATCCGTAAATTTTTCTTTTTCATATTCCTCAGACATGTTTTCAGAAAACAAAATTGACATATCACATACAATATCATTTTCATAACTTTCCTTATTCGACTGTGAGTTAGTGGGCTGCTCAATACGCTGATCGCGCAAAACATCATTGCAGTCCGATGTGCGTGAATACGACAACGGTTGGCACCTGGGCCTGGGTGATGTCCCTGCGTCACATGATGTTTGATTTGAATTCCTCATGTTTGTTGAATTATATTTTTTACATGGGAATGATTTTACATTAGGGTTAACATGATTGTAATTATGATAATTGTAATATCGGCGTTGATAATTATTTTGCCTTTTCAAATAAAACATCATATTTTCATCTAATGCTGTCTCTATTGCATCTTTTAAATATTGAAATTGTCTTGATATTAATATAATTTGTATGTGGCTATTGTTAAGACCGTCAGCAAATCTTCGTATCGTCATTTGTTCATTAATAGGGCGTAATATATTGAACTTATTTTTGTCGCCATCTGACTGAGCCATAGTTAACTCGTAAAATAATTCCTCAATTTCTTTACTAAAAACTTCAATTGATTTGTTCCCTTGTCTACAATGAAAAAGTTGTGTTTGTAAGGCTATTGGACATTTTTTCGGTAATAAGTGTGTTCTCATATCGCTGAGTAAGCATTCAACATTCTCATAACACGATTGTAAATAAAATTTTGCTATTCGAGTTATTCTAGTTTTTAACACAAAATCGATTAAAAATTTATGAGAATTTTCGCTGATCATACTGCTATAAAATTCAACATTGTCTATTAAAGATCTCGTAATATGCTCTTGTCCAGTCATTACTGGCAACAAGGCAATAGCAGTTTCTAAATCAAATTTCTCCATTTAAAAAAATGAGAATAAACACCAAAAAATATATAAATAAAAAATACACTTCAAAATCTCTCCTACAACAATACTCACGGCTTTAACTTATTTTCTAGCACATGAAAATATACAGACGTCGTCAATTTCCTTTTTCTTCATATTCAAAATCACACTGCTGCATACGTCTTGCGTTTGGGCCGGGCTATACCCTGGACTCCGATCCTTTGATCCCGTTTTCGTCTCTTTCGTATTTCTTCGTGCGTAATAACACTAATTCCCATTCATAATCTTCAAATAATATTTAAATATTTTATTCTATCTTCACATGTAATCGCCGCAAAATTATTTTTCATTCTTCATAATAAATCTTCGTTTATTGCTTACATATTGCTTTTTTACTGTTCATATAAATCTTCGTCGGGAAAAAAATCTTCTCGTTGCTAATTAAAGTATTTTCCATATGTAGGGCTCTCAGTCACGGTCGCCATGAAGAGATGGTGGCTGCTGGAGCCACCAAATGAAAGAGGTGTTATACCCTTTAACGTTCCATCGTGTATTAAGACTTTATTTAGACCTCCTTAACTTATATTATACATCTCTTATATACTACAACAATGGGTACTTATCTTAGTTAGTACGTGCTTGATACATGTAACAGAGGTTGTCGGAAGAGACGTGCTGGCCTAGATCTGAATCATCGTTCCTCTTAGCTATCTACGACCGCATAGTCTCATGTAGGCACGTATCGCATCATGTACCTACTACACTAAGACGACAACCGGGACCGATGGCTTAACGTGCCTTCCGAAGTACGGAAACCGGAAACGCTCAGTAGTATTGTCACTAGCGGTCACCCATCCAACTCATGACCGTGCGCGACGTTGCTTAACTTTGCTGATCGGTTGAGGACAGCTAAGTAAACTTCGCTACGAGCGCTTCAAAATTTTACGAAATAAAAGAGCTCATGTGGTGTCTGTGGCGCTGATTCAAATATATCACTAACTGTTGCCAAAAAGTAGTGATCAACGGCTTTGAATCAGATGTTGTTCCAATTAGTTCTGGGGTACCCCAAGGGTCAATATTAGGCCCGTAACTTTTTATCTACATCAATGATATTGAAAAATGTTTTAGGTTTTATAAATTGCTATTTAGTCCAGTAGCAGTACGTTAAAATTGCATGCTAACTTTTAATAATTTAAGATTTAACGAATTTTGCACAGATGATTAGTTACAAGTTTACTAAGCTTTTTCCAAAAAGTTAGAAAATTTTGACCGATGCATTTCGTATTATTTAGGTATTTGTAAAAAACCTACATAAAATCGTAAATATAAAATTAGAATTAAAAATTCTGATTGTATATGACTTAGGACATTGTTATCTTGTGTTTATTAACTTATTAGAAATATCAGAGACTTGGAACTTAGGTAAACTAAAAATTTCAAACCCTGCTTTCAATAAAATATTAGAATGGCTGGAAATCAGTTTAATGATATTTTTATGTATATTGTAACATGCTGAAAAAAGATTAGAAAAATATACAATGTGCTTCCCGACTTATTTAGTTTTTCTTTAATAGCGTGAGTAATATAAAATTAGAGTCCAGAAGTTAGTGGCTACTGGATAATAATGATATACTCCAGCGTCATACAAAAGATTAGAAAAAATAGTTCATGGTATTTTAAGATATCATAAGATTTGTTAATGCGGCCATAGAATAAACTATATGTATAGGTACCTACGCGGCATTAGCTCGAGGAGTGAGACGCAGCGCAAAGGGTCCCAACACAATCACAACGTGTCGCGGCCGCATACGCCGCGCCTTGTTATACGATTTTAGTGTTCCAAAAGCATTTATATTTTGTTGATTATTCAGAATTATACAGCGGCAAGTTTCTTTTACATACCTTTACACACATAGTGTATTAATCTAAGGTTTCTATGGAAATGGTCAATCAACTGATGAAATTTCTATAAAACATGTGTAGGTACTTATGTGAATTCTATACAAACTCCAGGCCAAAAAACTGGACTAGGTGTCTGTCGGATTAGCTAGTACCTACCTACTTATATGAATATAAGTAGATACCTATAATATGTAGTTGACGCCTAGAGTTAACTCTAATTACGTATATGATATGTATTAAATTTACTTACCACTTTTCTGTAGGTAGGTACCTTATCTAGCTTGTTTGTAAATAACGAACGTAAAGAGATTTGTATATTTATATGAACCTATTTAAAAGTTTTATTATTAGATTAAATTTAATTGAACATCCGTTAGGTAGGAAGATACGTTGGAATTCGTTATCTTCAGTTTTCAATATAAATTGTCGGCCATCTGGACGAAAACTGATACAAGCATACCATATTTGGACTGACTTCTATTTATCGAGATTTGTAAAACCTACGTTGGGTAGTACTAACATATTTTTAACCTAAGTACATCATGTGCAATAAAAAATAATTTAAGGTTTTCAACGCTGACGAAATCAGAGAATTTATATATATATATGTATTAGTATCATGTTTTATTATTATTATGTATATTTTTCAGAATGTACATAATAAGAATATGTTCAATCACGTGATGATGCTGAAAATCGCTACTTAGCCTTTTAAAACACTGATTACCTGAAGGTAGCGGAGAAACTACCATCAAGAGTATTCCCAAAGGGGATTAGCATTAATCCGGTGGCCAGCCAATTTCCGATTCGCTTTTAGCGAAGTTAGAACTTTTTACAATTATGCTCTTGTGGTGTAGGAGAAGATATATTGTACCAGCCAGACATGAGTGTGGTGATGCTAGAAAAAAGAAGAGTTATATAAAATGAATATGGTATCCAAATTCCGTATTTTATTTGTTCATCGCAAATTTAGAAAGTTGAGTTAACGACTACACTAGGACGAAACTAGTAAAATTCATACAGTAGTTAATGAAAGTAATAAAAATAAAAGGGTAAGTATAAAATATACGTTTATACCACACCCACTCAGAAAGCGTCTCATTACTCGTTCAAAAAAAAGTTATGAAATTCGTCATTTCTCCCTAATAAATGTACGGCGGGGAAAGTTATATGGATTTTCATTCCTTCACTCCGTAGCAGTGAAGGAATGTTGTATGAAAATCCATACCTGCCCTGGTAGCGTTCTTTTGTTTTTTAGCCGCTAACATAAAAAAAAACAATCTCAAAAAGGTTTTATATCAAATAAATAGAAAAAAGAGGTTGGATTTTTATTTCTACTCGATTTTCAATGCAAAGAGGTTGGCAACCTTTTTTTGCACTACGAGAAAAGAAGCGCGACAATTTGTTATGTTTGGTTAAATTTTGTTTTTTATTAAATTGATATTTTAACAGGCCGCTTTTAATAATTTTCAAAAATGTCATCTGCTAGTGAAAGTAACGATTTTATAATGATGACGCCTCCAGAAATAAGAAATGCAGCTCATGAAGTCCTTATACTTATTGCCAGAGAAGTCTCGAGATAAGTACGAGAAAACGTACAATGATTTTATTTTCCTCGTAGGTGTAGTATAAAGCACTATGTAACACTCGGGAGAACTGTGTAATTTTAATCGGATCAAAAATGATAGGATATTGTAATTAAATAATCTACAAAACTAGCACAAGTTGTGACACGCTGTGACGTTAACAAACCCCTAATTGCCCGAAAGTGACAAGTCGCCGCACAGTGGGCTAAAACGGGCCAATAGAGGACTTACCGTTTAAAAAAAAAAAAACTTTTTCTGAAATTTTAAATAGTGCGTTGGATTTATCTATTGATTATAAGTAATTATTTATATGAGGGTTGTTTAGATAACTTGAGTATTTTCGGAGTTATTAATAACCAAAGTAATTTTTGTATGAAGCAAAACAAAAAAACTTGAAATTTGGAAATTCTCAAATTTTGCAAAGAATTGACTTTAGTAGTATTTTTGTCCTATTTTAGCACCTATTTTCAGGTTGCGATTTTCTTCGATTTGGTCGTTTTCAATACTGCCACTGTTTTTTAAAATAATAAAAAGGTCAAGGTTGGTCACCAAATATTCAAACATCTTCACAAACACAAAATAACTCACACTCACTTCACTTATTTGTTTATGTAATAAATATGTTAGGGTAGTGCGTCTATTATGGTGGGTAATAGAACACTGAAGTACGTTTGAATGCAATAGTAAATTTTGTGCCCTATTATCGTTGCACCAATCAGGTAACGACACGTGTCATAACTTGATGTTGCGGTCGCGCATTCCTATCTCTTGATTCCCGGAAATAAGTGTCAAAACAAATTACGTCATACAAAATGAAAAATGAAAAAATGAAAATGTATTTATTCCAGATAAAATAAACAGTAATAATATATAACTGCACACAACAACATCTAATAAATTATAACATTAAAAAAACAATAGTATCTTAAAATTAAAAGTTTTTAAATAATATAACATGTGCACATGTATTCGGACTGCTGTCATGTGCAGGTCTGCCAGAAATGAAAGCAGAAGAATCAGAAATCACCATACCTACCTATATTACCTATGGTGGTGGAAAATGTCTATTTTTTATTTATTTAAATTATTAAGTAAGTATTGAAGTACTTCAGGCCGTTTAGAGTACATCATTTTCAATTTAAAATTAATTGGAATAAATTGCTAAACTAAAATTTCATGACTCTTCATACAAATTTGATATGGCTATATCTCCGAAAGTACGAGTCCAATTACAAAATGTCATGGAGTAAAAACTTTTTAAATATATGTCTAGATACTAAAAAAATACATTTTAGTTCTTAAGACCCAACCTTGTAATCCCAGCCCACTGTGCGCCGGCGCGCCAGCTCAATAAGCCGTAATCCTCACAACATTGCGTATTATGTTTCTTTTATATATTTTTGGTGGTGATAATGAATCTGATAAATATTACATTGTGCTAAACTGTTTTAAACATTGCCAAAATATGCACAAATAAGAAAATAAAGTGGTATAAAGTTACGAGGAGAGATGACAAAACTCCTCTTTCAAGCCAAAGTGGTTTATATACTGTCGACTTCCTTTATTGGTCCGGGCCTTTTAATTAAATCCTTTCCAATGGAAACATATAAAAGGGTACATAATAATATAGTACTTACTATAAATTACAATGAGCTACAGCTATATATGTAACTATCTAACTAGCTTTGATTAATTAATTTAATAGTTATATGGTCAATATTATAACGTGATGATGATAATAAAAGTATTATGTGTTAATCCAGGACTTAAATGATCTATATTTTATGTTTTACCGAAATAGGTCGAGCCGACCGATCGAGCTCTTACATACTTTCGCACTAATTATATAAGTGTGTTGCGTACACATTTACATAGTAGATATTTATAGGTACTAAATAGCCTGGCAAAAAGCAGTAATTATTACCGACTATTCAAGTGAACATATTTAGGTAAGTAGTTGGGTTCGTATCTAATCAAAATTATATTTGAATCGTATATAAAAGTTCAATCCATAGATTATTTAATCCAGAAAGTTTTAAATAGTCCACAAAATTTCCTTCTTCAAAGTACACAGTTTAAGTAGGCAGGTAGTTACAATGCATGATGTAACAATAGGTAGGTTTAACTACTGCGAGTCAAGCCTCTCACTTTTATGGATCAACGTTAAACACCAAAATTTCAGGTTTGTAATTTCTTTCAGTTTACGAGCTAGAGCCCCGTGACGTACGGACGAATGAAAGGACATGCAGATCACAATCAGAAAATAAACGGCAAAACGAATCCTATTAATGAGATTTCAGTCTTTATAACTTAGCGCATAACATCAACATAATTATAATAAAAAACCATACAAAAAAAACATTCCACGCCGCGACATGAGCGGAACGTTGAATTATCTGAACCGAACCATTGATTTTGTACGGGCGGGGCGGAGGGCGAGAGACGCGATGCCTGACGTCATCATACAACCGATGCTCCGAGCGGAGGTTTTGAAATAGCCGAACTAAAAAGAAAACTTTAACAACTTCGTCATTTATTAATTGTTTGAAATCATTTATTAATTGTTTGAAATCATTTAAATCATGTTAAGTGATCCTCATTACGTCCATTAACCGTTATGTGCTAGGGGCGAAAACATATTTCTTAAAATGTTCTTGTTTTGTCACTTGTGTTATAATATGTTATTGTACCGACCCCACAAGCGTGGAATATAATTAGGAAGAGGATGAGGAGTTATTTAAAGTAATATAGGTAGTATCCTGTTTTATAACCCTAAATGTAAAAACAATTTAAGATCACAATTCTAACTCGACGAAAACTAGTTAGATCTGACATCAAAGGACGTAAAATTGTATAGTTTTTTTTTGTCTTTTATATTCCATAAAAAAATGTGTATTTTTTTATAATTCAATTACACAACCCAAAATAGAATATTATAGCAATAAATAGAGAAATGATTTGTTGAATTAATATATTATATATAGGTAGTACCTACATTGTTTACGTGTTAGCAACTCCTCTAAATAGGCTTTATCTACCAACACCTTTTTAGAGGAAGATAAATCCTACCAAGGTCGGTAGGATTAAGAAAACAGTGGAAGGATAAGATAAGTAGTCTGTCATCTGTGCTACTGAATCGCGATGATAAGGCTTCTAAAACAAACTAATATCTAAAACTTCAAACTGCATAAAACTGCCCGCGCCCAAAGAGCAGTTGGCATATCTGTGTTGGTTGGGACACAGATAAATAGCAGTAGGTTCGTACTTGCATGCGCATCGCTCCGCGTAGATACAATGAATGTATTTATATTTAACTTAAGTACTGTAATGTATGGAAGTCGTCAAAAATAAAGTATATTACAAGGTCAATACGCTTGCAAACTAACCCTGTACTGTCTACTCTTTTCAAATTGATCTATAAAAATGTATATAACATTATTCAAAACAACCGATATATTCTTAACAAGTCAGGATCCTAAAATAACTGATTCAAAAAGAAGTTATAACGAATAAGTTCACCTCCTGGTTAGAACCAATTTAAATGGAGATTATTTTACGATACAACATCCTAAATCGTAACGGAAAACAGGTAAATATAAACAAATACGAATACTCACAGTGAGGCTCATCGAGCATGCTGTCAATAAAATACACAATAACTTCCATGATGCATAAAATGCACGAGGCCCATCTAGTGGTAAGGTTGAACTGGCCGTACAGTTCTCCATACAAACGCTGTTGGGTGATCACTCCCTTATTTCAGATTTTAGGTATAGAATTAAGCCTAATATCGATTGAACTCGTCATTATCTAGGTTTGTATCGTAATGAAATTTTAAAAAGATAATTCAGTTGAAAGTTATGGGCCTTGAAAACTTTATATGAAAATGTTTCGAGGCTGCATAACTCTCAACATAATTATCTTTTTAAAATTTCGTCATGATACAAACCTAGATAATGACGTGTTAAATCGATATCATGCTTTGTTTCGGACCTTAATCCTCAAACAAGGGAGTGATCACCCTACGACGTTTGTATGAAAAACTGACCGAACAGTTCACCCTTAAGCGCTAACCTCTTCTTATAATAGATCATCATAAAATTGGTAAGGTTGGTAGCACGTAAGAAATACCGCTGGCGTTGCAAACATCCATAGGTGACTGTGACCACTTGCCATCAAGCAGTCCGGCTGTCTGCTTTACGGAAAAAATAAGGTAGATAAGTACTTACTGGGAGTAATAGTAGTGAGACTGGGTAATATTTTCATCACACGGTGAACGGATCCGAACATAAACTCATTTTATACTACGAATACAAAAAAGTTACCTGGATAGATTATTTAAAGTTTTAGGCCTGCAAGTGCGGCTAGGGTTCATATGCATTTTTTTATGCCTGATATCTTAGCCTTTGACCACTATCTCACCTGATGGTAAGTGATGACTTAGTCGAAGATGTTGTTCAGGCTAACCTAGAATTACTGGCTCTCGAGGACAGCTACCGGAACACACCGTTAGGTGTTTGGCGACAGATTTTCTACATTTGTGATAGTTATAGCCAGGCGGGCATTTGCAAAATGCCCTACCACCATGTTATAACGACTGCCATCCTAAGACAACAACCGGTACCGACGGCTTAACGTGCCCTCCGAAGCACGGAAGCGCTCAGTAGTAATGTCACTAGGGGTCACCCATCCAAGTCATTACCGCGGCGGACGTTGCTTAACTTTGCTGATTGGTTAAGAGCAGCTAAGCAAACTTCGCTACGAGCGCTTTAAAAATTTGTTGTAGTTATCCAAAGTAAATACCAACGTGTACACTCGATAAATGTAGAATGGAAGTTATTAACGTTTTGAAAAAGACAAACCGCCGTGGAATTACTAAAATTCCAAATTTAAAACCAATATTTCCATCTACTCTTTGATCCTCTTAACTCCATTAACTGCGAGGCACGGAAAATTTTTCAATAAATTATGAGAGCGACACAAAAAAATCAAGTCATTTTGTTTCAATAAACGAATTTTCCTCGACCGCCGTTTACATCGGGAAATTTGATTATTATGGTAAAATTGAATTCAGCCACGTAACTAGAGTTGTTTAAGTCAATCCAGAGACTGGTACGAGTGTAATTCTAGCGCGGTGTCTAAAAAAGTACAGTTAAAATACAAAATAATTATACGTTGATACGTGTTCACAGACCACAACACGACTGGTTCTTCTCCACCTAAATCCATTTCCTAGTCTTCAAGAACGTCAAAGTCAAGCAGGTCTGGGACAAACTACATTTTTATTTATCAACGTCATATCGGGTCTGTGATCGCTGCTAGTCTATATTCATTTAGTGTATAGTACCACCAACTTAACTGTGCAGTTGGCGAGGGCGCTGCTGGTCAAGGAAATCAACTATATACAAGTCACAATTTGAGGGAAAGTTTTAGTTCATTTTTCTGCCACCTGAACAGATAAGTTGGTCGGACTGTAACACTAGTGTTGCCTGACAGTTAGACGCTTACGTCATTTGACAACGCTGTTGATTCGTCAGTCTTTTAAGAACCACCGAACATGCAACACCTAGCTGCGTAGTGAAACTTGTGACTAATATATTACTTCTTCAGTGGTTGTGACAGTCGATGTTTGAAGTGAATGCGCAGATTTCTTGAATTTTTAATAATGGAAAGATCAGTACAGGTTTATACGTGTAGAAGACTTATTTTGTGGATTCTATTATGGTGGTAGCACAATGCCAAGTGCTCTCAACAACTATCATGGTGATGCAAGATGACAGCAGTATATTATGGAGCAATATATAATACTTTGAAGATGACATCGTGATACGTTAAGTGCCAGAATACTGACGAGGTATCCTAACCAGCAATATTTCCAATCAATAGTTAACATAGTGAGAGTGTTCTTCAAGGCGTCAATCTACGCCTATCGTGGATGGATGGAGGCCATTTCAGGGTAATCCCCCATTACCTGTAGATTAAGAATAAACCAAGTGTTGTTATAATGCTCAAGAGTTCTTATTTGCACGATACCCATATATCCATACAGGTCTCTATGCCCTACAGGAAATTTATAAAAAATTTGGTGTGATTATGTTTGAGTTGGGGTACACAGCTACAAACTACAAGTCGTAACTTGTTTGCTGCTTCAGGGTATCTAAAGAAACTGAGTAATTCTCTTCGTATTACCACTACAATTACGGTAATTAAATCGCTCCTTCTTCCTATTCAAAATGTTTGCACAAGATTCACATATGGTCACGATCACGTCTCTCATTTTCGTTCTAAGTTCGAGTGGCTCCTTATACGTTTTCGCCAGAATACTCACATACTTTCTCTACTCAACAAAAATTTGTTCAATTCTAAGTCTCTGCGCTATCTCAAACGCTTTAGCTAGTAGTAATCATTCCCTTAATCTCAGGTCATCAGAAAACCTAATCCTTAATGCTTCTAAGGGTAGCACCATCGTTTACGACCGTTCAGTTACAGTACAAGCTGTTAGATTGTGGGATTCCATACCAGTCTTTAGTAAATGTGTTCAGTCTCTGATAAGTTTCAAAGAACATATCAAACAGTTTTATTTGTCCTACTCACAACTAAGTACTTTAAAAAGTCTTTGTCAGATTTGCTAGGATCCATTTTCCTATATAGCATGAATGGGACACATCTGTAAGATAAATGTTTATCTCTATCTCAGCTGCAGCTTTCAACAACAATACCCCATACGATATAATACAGTGGAAGTACGCAAAAAAAAACTAGCGTAGCCGTAGCTTCATCCATTACTTGTCTTATCTTACGAGCTGCATATGCAGCAGAACTATGTGTTTCGGGTAAATCATGTCTACCATCATTTCACCATGTTCATTCCATCTCCGGCAATGCGACACCGTTTCATGATTAATCTTCCACCGGTACAGAGCAACTGGTACAGTTTACTATATAATTTATCAGGCGTACGTAGAATCTATTGCTTCAGTCTATGTTTCTGACAAATATAATTATAATTAGGTATAATTTCGGTGACTTTAAGGCAAGAATGAATGGGTATCGTACAAAATCATCAAATGCTTCGTCACTTAACATCAGGAGACGTTATAATAGGGTCAAACGCCAGCATATTTAGAATAAAAAAACGTATAGTTGAAAGGCAATAACTAGCTGTTGATGATTTGCTATGCTCTAGACAGGGCGTCAACTCCCGAAATTGAAAGACCATTATTTTGTTCTTCATGACGTCTCACTTAACAATAAAATTGTAGCTAAAGTGTATTGTCTTTGCTCATTATTGTGAAGTGGCAAAACCAGGTGAAGCATACAAAACTGTTAAATCTAATTATACAGATAAGTAAGAAAAATCTTTAATCTAATTTTGTGCCTAGTAATAAGGGATATTTATACGAACAGCCAAACTCAAAATAGGGCCGAAAATAAGAGACTAAAATGTAAACAATGCGTACCGTTTTTTAATTTTATTTAGTAGGAGTATTTTGTTTCTTAAATTTAAGTTAAAATATAAATTCAAAAATACACAAACAAATGGTGATTTGTTCAGATTACTTATAAATAATAAATACTTGTAGGTGTTATTAATGTAAATGCAAAGTAGATAAATTATACAGAGATCGTAAAGGTATCTGTTCTTTTTTGAATTATAAATAATAATTGAGAAGGAAAATATATTAATATGGCAATATATAGCAAACTCAGTTCTTGATGTGTTGACAGCCCCTAATGTAAGATGCACCTCTACATGCGCAAGCCGTGTGTGCAAAAGCAAAAAAATATGATTTACTCACACAAGCGCACTGTAAATTAGGGTTGTCAAGAACTTATCAATCAGAGAGCATGTTTTTTTCTACAGTCTTTTAAAATATGTTATACAGAATTTTACTTAATCTAATATTTATAAACCAAAGGCTGTAAGTATCTCAGCTCAGACGAGAGTTTCGACTCGTTTTTCCCAAGTTCCTCCACCATTTCTCTAGCTCTATTGTTAGCATATTCATGGCCACAGTCCTTTCGTTTCACCATGTTGTCAAGTGCCATCTGGAGCTGTGCCGTTGCTCCTCCACTTGAGGACTCCACAAGTTTCTTCATCACGTCGGGGGAGAAACCCTGGAATTGGAAATATAAAATATATTACGATTGTGTTTATGGTTGACTGTACACGCATGAGTATAGATTTTATCGTAGATTCTCGAGAACTTTTAGTTCTCTGGTGCGTTGAGCGGGACCAGCGGGTGAGTTCAGTGCAAATTGGTAAGTTTTATAAACAGACGTACGGACCAGCGAAACAAAACCAGTGCGCTGTGGTCCACAGTAGTTAGGAGTCTGGTGTAACTTTCGAAATTGTTATATACATATAAATCATCATCAGGGGTACTAAGGGAATACCGGAAGGGGGGCATCAGCACCCCATTCATTGGAGGACTTTACGAACGATATAGTTTTAAACAAAATGAAAAAGTTAAAACTTATATACTTATCAAAAATCTAAACCAATCTAAACCATTAATCGTACATAATACAATATAAATAATATTGTTTTTTCGCGTCACTAAACTTTGGGCTTACTTTTGTCAAACATGGTACATATTATTTTTGGTCCTGAATTAGAAGTTATTTTATTATCCTTTCATTGGATCTTGACTTACTGACGATAAACTGTATATTTATCCAATAGAAAGCATCTTCTACCAATTGGTAGGTTCAGAAAGTCCTTTTTGGCGTTTCTTTCATTTATCTGCATCGAAACGGATGACTGTGTTTAATCTACTGTGTAGACGTGAAGGGCACTATAGCATGTGAAATTACTGGGCAAACGAGACATAAGTACTAACATCTCGGAGAACTTCAAGGAGAACGAGGACGGTGACATAGCAACTAGACTAGAACATAAAAAAATAAAACATACATTGCCTTTTGTCAAAAACATTGTTGTGACCGACAATATTGGACGTTAAAACTTATTATCTAAATACCTATACAAAAGTTATTAGTCGTTCCAAATAAGACGAGACCCAAATCAGGGTTATTGGAATTTATTGGGGAAAATGTTCCGATATTATGTCGTTATTCTTTTAAGGAATTTATTTGCGAAGGTGGCTGATATAAATGGTATGTGATAAACATCATAACAAACCTGAGAGATGCAAATGTGTTTGCAATTTGAAGATGAATGGCCACATAATATGTAACAGAAATATATCTGATATATTATATCAGATATATTTCTTTAGGAGGTAAAAAAAACGAATTAACAAACAAATTTTCGTAAAGCTTTATAAATAATATTACTAAACAATCTCTTTATTTGGAACTTGTGTTTCCAGTCCATCACTAACAGCTGATCGATATAAAACACAATATTGTGTTAGGTGCGATAATCTGGCCGATGGATATAAACACAAATGTACGTATGTTTTTTTTAAATATGAAGTGAAGAGACAAACAAGTCACCCGCTTGATGCTAAGCGCTACGCTTGTCCATTACAGTTGTATATCCTAATTCTACATGACACTGACCCTCAACACTCCGAGACGTTCTTGTCTCATTTGCCCAGTGATTTCAGTTGTCAAAATGCTCTTCATACATACACAGCAGTTTTTGCACACTACTGCTTTGTGACAAACTCGTTGATACAGTGGTGGTACTCGACGAATGAATTCTAGCTGAAGAGACCGATTTGCACGACTAATGTCAAAAAATACGGTAGTTTGGTCCGACAATAAATAATAACAACAAAGGTCAAAACAAAAACTATACAAAATAACGAAACATATCCAACAAGAAATATGTCCAGCAATAAAAATGTCCAATAGTAAAAAAACATTCAATAAAAATGTCCAATAATAAACATAACCTACAATAAAAACATTCAACAATAATAACTTCAAATGTAAAAATGATCAATCGATAAAGACAATCGGCGCCAATGGTCAGCTTGACAACGAGTTTACTTAGCATTCCATGGACTCACCGTGCGGGTGCCGGGTCCATAGCTTTGCAGAGGAAGAGGCCCAATTCAAGGTGCCTGGGACTTGCAACCCGAGTAAGGTTAAGCGCCCCTTTATGATGCTTCAATGCTCCCTTTAACTGCTTGAGCCTCCTTCCCTGCCCAACCAAATTTGGTAAGCTCCTACTAATGCTACCTTGAATAGGTACATGTTCTAGGATGGAAGTTACGGTTGTTCTTGACAGGTCTTTAAGTAGGTTATATAGGGATTTCGCTGGTATACCCCTTTCTCCGACTTCTACAGCATGTAATATTTATTAGTTTTGTACTACTAGTATGTACTATGCGTTTTAGATTTTTTGAGTATAGAAATGTATCTGGTCTGGATGACGAGACACCAACATCCTCAGGAATTTTGTAGTGTTTTTCATACGTGTCCATCAAAAGAGTTCAATCGGTAGCTGCGCCTAAGATGGAGTAAGGCTTGGATTTCGATTAAGACCAGCCATAGTTATGAAATTATTATAAATTAATGATAGGTATGCAATTACATATTTAAGCTGTTTGTTTTATTATAATGTTGGTATCTCTATACTTGGTCAATTTTCTGGTTGGGCATTTCTATTACTGAATGATGTCCTAAATTACATTTTCTACATTATTTTTCTAGCTGAACGTTTATATACTTGGACGTTTTTTCGATTGGGCAATAATTTTTTTTGGACATTGTAGAGCGCTTGGATTTATTCCTTTTTTGAAAATAGTTGTGCAGATCAAGATACCTACACCATGGTATTATAAATGAACTATGGTGTTCGACAACAGTATGTACCAACCTAATGAACATTCATTTTGTATTGTTATATAAAAAATTAGACATATATATTACAAATAAAATACAACCAGTTTAACCTTGTTACTAAAATACAAATGTACCTCCTTTATTTATAGCAATAAAGCTGTAGGCGCGGAGCTAAAGTGCTTTATGTGATTGTAAAACTTTTATCACCTCAAGCCGAAGGTATACCTACGTACCCATATGTAACAAGGAGAGGTTTATTGTCTTGAAAGGTAGTGATTTTGGCTTGTACCTATATGGAGCGAGTTTTTAAAAAATATCTAATAATATATATGTGTATATTTTAGCCTCAGTTTTTCTACTTGAGGGTAGCTAGCCAGGCGGTCATTCGCAAAATGCCCTACCATCATGCTATAACGACTGCCATCGTAAGACAACAACCGGGACCGACAGCTTAACTTGCCCTCCGCATGAAAGCGCTCAGTAGTAAAGTCACTAGCGGTCACCCATCCAACTCATGACTGCGGCGGACGTTGCTTAACTTTACTGATCGATTAAGAACAGCTTAGTTAATTTCGCTATGAGCGCTTTAAAATTGTATTTGTCAGTAAAACCCAGATTTAGACTTCACTTGAAATGTATCTTCTAGTAAAACACACTCAGGACAGTTTTAAAAATGTGAATCTGACTAATGAAACTCCCCCTTGAATACTTGAGCCCCGATATAGAGTACTCAATCAAAATTATATGTTTGCTACACTAGACAAATTCGTGAATTATGTGTGTTACAAACTAATATGCCTTTATGAAGACAAATGGATTTTATTGGCAACACCTGGAGATTTCGAATTGGTAATTGAGATGGATTAGAGTAGGTAATTAATAGTTATTTCTTCAACATGTGAGTAAAAGTTTTTATATTGCGGGTGCCGATTTTAAATCCTTAGCTAGTGAAGTATTTAGTTAATAGAGTCTAATGTCGACTATTGAGCATAGTGAAGGAGTAAAAGAAAAGATATCTTCGCAACAAGCTTCCGAACCATGAAATCCGAGTGGTAATAGCTATGGACTACCATGCCGCAGGTTCAGGTTCGATCCCCACCGCTGGCTTGTTCATCAAATTTTTTTTATGCCTGGTAGGTTAGCCTTTGACCACTATCTCACCTGATGGTAAGTGATGATGTGGTCGAAGATGTTGTTCAGGCTAATCTAGAAGTACTGCGCATAGTGCAAGAGTGGCATTTTGCGAATCCTCGCCTGACTAGCTGCAATTTTCAAGTCGAAAATCTGTCACTAAGCACCTAGCAGTGCGTTCCAGCAGCAATATTTGTACGTCTGAGGGTGACGGGTACAAGCCAAGGGGTGTGAGTATTGAGATAAAAGCCGACAGAACAGAGTGAAAATAATAGGTACATATAGTGCCAACCCTAATAAACGTCGCTGTCGGCTGAGGCCTTACCAACTTGTATCGTTGATATTCAATGAACAATTCGTTTTTATACGTAACTCAACTGCAAACCGGCAAGTTTATATTGTGTTACAAAATATCGCTGTAGAGTTTGAAGCAAGATAGTTTGTATGGCGAATGCCCAGGGCGGTAATCACAATAAATAACGACAGGAGCTTTACTTGTGCATACGTGCAATCTATACATTTTTAGGCAGAAAACTTTTTAAACACAAACCTTTTAGAATCTTTATGCTATATGACCCAGGTTTTTGAATAATTAGATAGGTAGGTACCATTCGTAAGAAACTCAAAGGAAAATGGTGGGAAACTAATTTTCCCGCACCTGCGAGAACATAAATTTTTCACCTCTATCAAGAAATGAAAACTTTATGTGTTGCTCGACAACAATTTTTATATAGTTCTTTTTTATGGGATTGTGACAGAACAAGCACGACGCCCACCTGATGTAAAGCGGTAAACTTTGCCTATAATAGATATTTTGTCACAAGTGACGAACACTGCGTCCGTCACTTTAAAACATACAGTTGTTAAGTCTCATTATGTGCCTGTAAATTTACTTGCTCTCAAGGCTGCTGGAACACACAGGCGCTTGGCGACATATTTTCTACTTGAGGGTGGTAGCTAGCCAGGTGGACATTCGCATAATGCCCTTCTACCATGCATTGAAGCTCAAACCGGCGGCCATCGAACCATGGACCTGCGGCACCGCAGTCCACAGCTAAAACTGGCTATCATTGTTCCAAAAATCTCTACCAATCATGTAACAAAATTCCAAAGTCAAAAAAATTCATCATCATCTTTCCAAGTCAAAAAAAATCATATGCCTCTCAATTCCTTAGTGAACAGCTTTAAGGCATTTTTATCCTATAGTTTTTACTCCACATTATACTGAGTAGTGTCCATGTTATTTAATTGAGGACACAATAAGCTGCCTATCGTTGATCAGCAGACGTAGCAATCCCAAGTTCTTGTGAACGATGTGAAATCGCCTGCCTCGGGTTTTCCCGTACACTCTTATGCACAACAGCGATGTTTTCTGACTGCGTTTTAGTTGTCTTGCTTGATCCTTTCTCGAACCAGTTAACTCGAATTCGTCCACTAAATATTGTATAGCACACTCGGTAGGACAGTTATTGTGAGGATAAAATGACATAATTCTTGGAACGTTCTCGAACGGAGAACTGATTTCTACAATGACATTCGATAATTTATATACGTTGCATAGCGCTATCAATTACATGGTGATTTGACCACTGTACAATTCACAACAAATTTGACAGAGTTCAGTCTATCATAGTATATATAGCTCAATAACCTAGCGAACTTCAAAATTCCATATTATAGAAAAACTGGACGATGTACATTACTCTAAGTAATATAAGGATGTTTCTTACACTATACTCCGAAAGCCGCTGACTCTTCGCATCTCGGCTCAATAGATCATACAGCAACAGCAGCCTCAGGTTCGAAGACGAAAGCTTGGCCTTCGTAACGACAGGCTGAGGACCAGACCTCTCCCAAACATCCACCACCCTCTCATCATGAGGATTTTTTGCCATCTTGATCATATCCTTTACATCATCAGAGAGATATTGTAGACTTTCATCACTGATCTCATCAATAAGAAATCCATCGGACCGACTTGAGATTTTCACGTCAAAGTGCGGAGGCAGCAGTGGTGGAGCATTTGGACTGGGCTCTACCAAAGGTTCAACTTCTTCTTCTTGTATTGACAGTAAATGGTCATCGGATCTAGTCTCCTGAGGGCTCAGGACCGTGTATTGAGAGTTGTACATTGGGAGGAGGAAGTTTTTCGATTCATATCGATTGAAAAAAGGCTTGGGTGGTGAAAATGGTGCGTAGAGGCCTGGCTTATGGAATGGTGTAGTCTGGTCCGGCCTGCAAGAAGAGAAGTAGTTTTGAAAACTGTAAGATAATGTTCAAAATGTTTATCGTTGGTCTGAAACCACTGTTAGATCCTCCCACTGAAGGGGCTGGATGGTATTTTTTTAGTAGTACTTCATAATAACGCGCGAATCTTACTGACAGGTTGGCTACGTGTTTGCTTGTCGTTTATACATGACCGTTCTGATCATTGTCATGACCTGCTTTGTCAGTTCTACAGTAAAAATGGCAAAATATAATTTGGGTACCGAATGACACACGCACTGGGTAAGATTGATCTTATTTTTCACGGTATAAAGATGTTTGGCGATACAGATTCAGTGCATCTAACGTGTAGAAATTGGAGCAGGTTTATCAGTAATAAACATGGAACTTCTATAGTATTTCAGCCTGAAATTTCAGAGATTACCTCCTCCTCGTATAGGTGCATAATGGTACTCTGGACTCGTAGTCTGTTTTGGAGCTCGTAGTACCTAAAAACTGAGTCCTAAAGAATCGGGAAATGAATAACTTGTACCAAAAGTATAACATGGTGAATTCAAAATGGCCACCGTATATAATCCTTCAACTTCATTGAAGCTTCCTCTGCTAAACAAATACCGGTATTTTTTCTGAAAAATTGAATATTCACAAAAAAATACGCGTGTTCAGTGCTGCAATAGTTTTACGCAATTCTTAAACTATTTTATATTTACATTGCTTATGATTTACAGTTTGTAGATTTGAAACCAACCCCATTACCAGTACTTGCTATGATATTGTATCTTGAACATTTTATGAACAAAGAAGTCAGTCGCTGAAATTAAGGATTATTGTGTTAGTTCATATTTACATACATGTATCTACTAATGAAAATAGTGTTAGACAAACAAAGATTACCAGGAGGGTTAGTTCAGAATCAGAGCAGGTACTGAACTCACCCTTCTCGTTTTTGTAACTCAGTACTGGTAGTCCATTTTGTTTTATTTATAAGTATTTAACGGGACTTAATCGCGATAATAACATATTAGCATTGGTCGTGGTCACAATGTCCCTTGGTCAAATGCGGGTAGTTGGAGAAAATACCCGCCTTTCAAGACGTTGACACCCGCCTCTTCAGTACGCTCGTGACCACGACCAATGCAACTTGGTCGAAACGTCGAGGTAAATAAATTTATAAATGTTTTTATCGCGATTAAGTCCCGTTAAATACTTATAAATATGTGTTCAAGTCGCGAAAGTCTTAAAGTTACCATTTTGTTTTACCTTTCATTATTCACATAAGAAAAAAATATACCAAAAAACACCCACAAACCAGCACCAAATGAATGAGAGAATTTTTATAAATACTTAAGTCTTCTTATTGTGTTGATTAATTTAAAGGTTCCGTACCCGAAACGTTAACTTTAACCCCATTAACGAGACTCCACTATCAGACTGTAAGTACGTCTTTATGTCTCGGGTCTCTAAAATTTTGACATTAAGGGTACAAATGTGGATCCAAAGATGTTATTAATTATAATTAATTATAATTGGACTAGAAATTTAATTAAATATATTTTTCAGGGAGCTCCACTAGATATGAAAACAGAAGTAAAGCAAAGCTATTTCGTAAAAATTATACTTTTTCATTAAATTAAGCATGTGTCGTGTTATTGTCTCAAGAGGAGTCCTCACCGCGTATATAATGGTCTAAAATTCCATTTTCTTTTCACCATTTATCATTATGTCCCATATCCTCTATTTACCCAACAAATACTGTAACGTCGATTTATCATATGCTTCTGAAGATATTGTGATCATAACCAATACACATTTTTTTTTCATTTACAAGCTCTTGCAATTAGGAACCTTAGGAATAAAATACTTTAATTTATAAAACCATCTTAAATATTATTTTACTACCCTGCTGACCCCACAATAGCATAATATTTACAGCACAATCTACAGTTCCAACCTCAATCAAAATAGTAAATTTACCCACGGCCTTCCCAATACCAGAATTCATAAGTAGATCCAGGTACTTCTTAAAACCGTGTAAGGCTTTGGTCCGTGGAGTCGTCGACCAGGTAGGCTGCGTAGTGGTCGCATTGGGAGTTTTTTCGAAGGACAGGATGCTGGTTTCCGCTAGCTGGCAGTTGTTCCTCCACCAGACGTAATGCGGAGGTTGGCCTTTCAATAGCCCAGAGAAATGAATGCTGAAGTGCGCCTCTTGCGGGCGCTGACAACGCACTGCTGTCGCGAATAGAGGCTGGGAGAGAGCGATAAGAGTTGGCGAAGGAACTGTTGACAAGACTTGTAGAAGGAATATATTCTATGGGGAGACGGAGTAGATTGGAAATTTAACCATCGCTATTAATAGTAGTAATACCATTTAATCATTCTATGCAACCTGATCCTATTTAGATGATTGGCTACTAAGGGTGAGATACTGGGAGGTGGCCAAAAGCGCTTTCTGTGGAACTGCTCTCTTATACTGCGTTCCCCGAAACGCCTGCAAAGCGCGAAGATTGTGGCAAAGCCCCCCATAATAATGAATGCTGTGTTCAACAGTGGTCTATCCAGCTAGATTATACATACAGTACAGTGTTTTGATTTCAAAATCATATTATAGTCATCAATAAAGCATCCAGAATAACGTTTGGAAAGATAATTACCACCTAAAACAATATTAAAATGACTTCATTAACCCACGTCCTCTCAAAAAGCATATATACAGCACAACCTTTTGGTAGTATGTGAACCCATCCACCAGACGTTAGTGGTCGGCTTGAAGCCAGGCCAGCTGGTTGTGACGTACGGCCGCGAGGTGGTGGTCGATGTGGTAGGCCGCGTGGTCGCTTTGGGAGTAGTCACTCGGGGAGGCGATGGTGTGACGTCATCACGCGTTTCGAAGGCCATCTGGTCGGTGAGGTGGGCGATGATCTGCATGGCGACTGGAAGGTAAGAGTCGGAGAGCTGGACTTGCTGCTTCGCTGAGTGGACCTGAAAGTTTTTATTCCATTTTAATTCATTTAACGGTTCTATTAGTAATTTCAAGAAAGTGTTTGGCTTTTCATTCACATATCAGGCCTATATATAGTTAAGAGACTTACGATTAAACGATTTTGATAGACTGGGTAAACCTAGAAATTATTTGGGATGGAGAAAGATAACTTCCGGCGCCTATCGTGTTTTGATGTAGTTTATAGGTATCTCTGATTATTTTCACAACTCACGAAATGCACTGCGCCCGTCAGACATAGTTGTTAAGTCTCATGTGCCTGTAATTTCACTGGCTCTCGGGAGCCGTCGAAACACACAGTAAGGTGCTTGGCGACAGATTCTCTACTAGACGGTGGTAGCTAACCAGGCGGGCAATCGCAAAATGCCCTTCCACCATGCGGAGAAGCTCAAGCCGACGGTGGGAATCGAACCAGGGACCTGCGGCACGGCAGTCCATAGCTATTACCGCTCGGCCATCATTGCTTCAATGTTAAAAACTATAGGCAGATCTGTCAGACTTATATATATAATTAATATATGTCACTATATAAATGCTTTTGATATGCTCTCAGGAAGAATCTTAAAATGCCGAATTATTTAATGAACCAAACCTGAGAAGATATTTGAGACCTAGATAGATATTAGGCTCAAATTCATGCATTCAAAATTTCAACGAGTTTGATCACTCGTTAGATATATATGACAAAACTACGTTCGTACCAAAACAGGTGTGAAGACACTAGCCTTAAGTAATTAACCAAAGTAAATTATGTTCCGGGTCATGATATCTACAGTATTAAACGAAAACCTACTAATGACAAAATAATTTCGTCATTTAGCCCAAATATGTGGGTGGCCCTAATGACTGTATTGACCCGCATATATATAAATTACTTATAGGTAGGTAAGTATGAATAGTATTAAACAAGCATAAGGACACCCAATTCCACCCAATTAATTAAATAGGTACCTAATTTAATTATACCGGTGGATACACATGACCTGATTTTTAGGTCTAATTATTAGTTACCTTGACTACTCTATTGTCACCTACCAGGCACAGTGCCGTGCTTTAGCTTACCTTTTAATAAGACCGTTATATGACTGATAACTTTTGATTCCAATCACCTATGGGTAAGCGTTGATTGTTGCCTCTCAATTATAGCAGCTGCAGGGACGCTGCGTACTAAGGCAAGTCAGGGTTATTCCACGCTTTAGGTACAAAGCTACAAAGCTACAAGTTGTTCTAGGTAAGCGTGCTCTATCTTAGACCACATCAATGCTTAACATCAGGCAGGGTGTGGTCAAACGCAAACCGATTATTAATAAAAAAAAAAAAAAAAAAAAAAAAAAAAAAAAAAGTACATCGGCGTATCCGTCCGGATGGGATTATTGTACGCTGCGTGCCGCGTTAGAAGAGATCAGAGCTATGCGTGCAAATGCGATAGAAATAGAGACAAATTCCTTGTAGGTGAATATAAATATTATGTACTCCGTGCTTTGTGAGCTGAAGTGTACTTTACTGCTTCGAAGTTAGAGTCGCTTATGGCGAGAATGGCTTTGCGGAGTGGTCCATCTTTACTGTTTTATTCTGTGACAAAGGTATAGATGCAACGTAGACACCAATACTTTACGGTGCATTTTCTTGCGAATGGCTTAGTAGTAGTCCGTGAGAATCCAGCTGCAACACAGCTATTTGCATTTGTTTGTATGTAGATGCCCTATGATACATATGGCGATTCAACGCAGACACATTCTGAGGAAATAGTCTGCATTGCATTACTTATTTTTATTTATTTCGTACACAGCAAGCAGTGATGGCTCAGTGGCATTGGCTATGGACTGCCGTGCAGCAGGTCGATGGTTCGAATCCTGCCCAGAGCTTGAGCTTCACCGCATGGTGGAAGGGCATTTGCCCGCCTGGCTAGCGACCACCCTCAAGAAGAAAATCTGTCGCCAAGCACCTAACAGTGTGTTCCGGCAGCAGTCCTTGAGAGCCAGAAAAATTACAGGCTAATGAGACCTAACAACTGGACGTCTCAGTGTGACGGGCACAGTGAAATTCGTCGCTGATGAAATGCGTCTGTTATAGGCAGAGGTTAGTCCACTTAACATCAGGTGGGCTTCGGGCTTATTCCGTCACAATAACATAAAAAAAAAACACAAATAACAATCGTAACAAAATACAGAACATACTTAAGATTCAGAACTAGATCATAATTCAAAACATGTGTAGGTACACAAGGAAAAACGATATGTGGGGACTTTGAAGTAAATAGTAAATAATTGTATAACACAAAGAAATTGTAAAAACTTGCAGACTGTGCACAACCGCGATTAATTTGGCCGGCGCTGGGATGCACGCGTGGCATGCCCATTCCTGTGTTTGGAGCAACTAGACTCATCCCAGAGGTTCAGGTTGATTTAACGGGTTTAGTAAAGACCGACGAATTAATTAATTCTTTGACCTTTCTAATATATACTGAGAATTTTGGAGTAAATATATCAATCTCTATCTTATCACCAATAAATTCATTATACTGACGAGCCATTCTTACGAGCGGATTATAGAAGGAAGTGTTATTTTCGTAAGTCTGTAGAGCAAATATATTTGTTTTATTTATATTATTTTTTTATATTTATATTGTTATTATGTTCCAAATCGTTTATAGCATTAGTAGTTCATCGGAAACACGCTCACAATAATCCATAATTATATTTTATAGGAACAAAGCAGCGAACTTATTAGACTAATGTAATGTCTGCATGAAACTTTGAAAGTTCTTAAGACCATGCTTATCTCATTTATGGTGTTCGTATGGTCCCGTGCGGACAAGTGGTACTTCGCCCATTTTGTTGCAAGAATCCTCAAACTACATGAATTGTATTTTATAAATATTTTTGTTTTCGTAAAGACGCTTGTTTCGCGGATTACATTACAATATATAGTGACAATTCTACACAATTTTCCCGTTAAACCGATGTGATAAACGTCACGTAGCTAAACCAGAAGAGTTTTCAACGCATTTCGCTTCTACACGACGCATCCTCAGGAGGTTTTGACTCTTCGAGCGCATGATCAAGAAATTAATTTACTAATATTAAATGTGGACTTCCGCAAGGTAACGCCTGAATCTATTGATTATAATAAAATTTCTTAGCATAAAATATTTTTTACAGTCATTATCTAGTTAGTACATAGTTATTCTCAAAAAAGATTATAAAAGTAGAAGACACCTACTTGTCGTAGGACGTAACTATTATTAGGTTGAAAATAATAATAAAAAATACGATATTAATACTTACCAACCAATTCCATATTAAAAGTAAATCCATTTACAGTTACAAAGTAAAAGTAGCCATACATTAGGTCCTTATTTACATATGTCACAAAAGTAGTTTAGATGTAAAATTAATTAAACAAAAATAAACCCTATCCCCAACGTATATGACACAAAATAAATTAAGTACGTAATTGCGACACGTAGAAAGCGAAATTGGCGAGACGAAAAAATTGCAATTGTTGTACGACAAGTGTGGCAAAGGAAAAGGTACTGAATTATTCATGGGACTGATGAGGTGTGACGTCGGAGGCGGCTTTAGCTCAAAGGAAGTAAGATGGAGTGCTCTCTGTCAACGCATTTTACGGTCCATAGGTTACTAATTGGTAAGTATGTTGCTAGGGCAGTTTACAAAGGCCAGTATGTTCCACTACAAACTTCAAGTAGAATTGGTCGCCAAGCGCTTCAATTATCATCACGCTTAACATATCAACACTTACCATCAGAGGAGATAATGGTAAAAAGCTAGCCTATCATGTTTATTCACAAAAAAAGAGGTGCAATGTGTAGATTTTAGAATCTTATTTAGTTTTTATTTTATTATTGAGTAGCAGTGTAGAAGTGTCTACCCTTAAGAAGCACGATGCCTGCGAAGAATTTGAAGAACCTTCACGAGAAGTCTAAGGGATTTTAAGGGTATTTAACTAGTATTAAACAACTTGTAGAAGACGGACCTTGATAATGTAAGGTCACTGTTTTAAATCAGCATGGTACAGACTTCAACAAATTATTTAATACTTTCATTTTTCTAGTTGGAGGTCAGTTCCGTTTACTTTTACATATTCCCTTAATATATTTTGATTAATTCTTGTGGGCATTATATGTAGCTTAGATTTTGATGAAATCTTATGTTTTTTGATGTTTTATTATATTTTTTGTTATATTTTTTGATGTAATTTGATGTGTTCCTAAATGGTTTAAATTTACAATTAGATAAGGTAGGTGACGTGTGATTGAAAAAAAAATTGCAGTACAGCAGACCTCCTGAGGATGCTTCGTGTAGAAGCGAAACGCGTCGAAGGTTCTTCCGGTTTGGCTGCGTGGCGTTTGTGACGTCACGTCGGCTTAGCAGGAAAATTAGGCGGAATTGTCACTAGATATATTTTTATATTTTTTAAGTGTTTTAGTAAAATATTAATTTGATGTTTTCTTTAAATATTAAAAAAAATTTGTTATTCATATATATGCTTCTGGTTTGACAGTTTTCAGTAAAAGTATGCATTTCATTAATTATACGAAAAAACGGAAATTATATGTACTTTAAAAAAAATATGGAACCGACTTATTCAACACTCAAATGTGTTAAGCGACTTGTTGAAGTCAGTACCATGATGGTTCAAAAGGACCTATTATCACAATATTGTGCGCAGGGTACTGACTTCGACAAGTCATTTCACACATTTTTGTGTGAAGTCGGTTCCATATATTAGTAAAAAAAAATATCACCATTTTTAGTGAACCTTGCTACTTATGGGATCGATTGCCATTCACTATCAATGACTATATCATTAAGATAAGAAAATAATTTCCAGTTATTGGAGTTTTACTCAAAATCGGATTGACCGTTTTAAATGGAACCACACGGCAAGCACCAGCTTTCAAATAAAAACATTATCATCAAAATCGGTTCACCCAGTCAAAAGTTCTGAGGTAACAAACATAAAAAAACTGACAAATTGTACCTAGTCCTTTTTATGAAGTCGGTAAAAAATGGGAATCCTTATATTCAAATTTCGAGATAAAACCAATATTACAACGAAACCCTGATAAATAAACTTGAAGAAGAGATATTATGCTAAAAGACGTGCATGCAAAATTTCACCCAGCTTAAACTATCTTGGTATTTTTTTATATTTCAAGTTTGCAATAAGTCATGCTCTGCGGATTACATTACAAATTTACGAAAGGAAAAAGTCTTGCGGGATTCGAACCCGCGTCCATCCATCCCTTTAGCCGGGGTATGCTATAGCTAACACAACATGACGTCATAACTCAATTTTTTCCTATCGTTATTTTACCATCGTATTGGGATGGAGCGACATCTATAGTTCAACTTACGTTGTACTACAAACAAGACAAATTTTGCAATTAGATGACGCAACCCTATAATTTGGTATAATAATTTGTAATAATAGCTTGGTATGTCAAGCGGTATAAACACTATTCCCCGAATGCGGAAATTCACATCAATGCGAGAATTTAATGAGATATTATTCGCTTTGAAGCTACATTTATAAATTAATTATAGTTCAATTCCTATCATTCATATAAGCTCAGTATTTTAAAATGTCATTGAAAGTTAATAAACGTGATTAATTAGGTCACATAGATCAAAAATATTAAAAACTACGTGTACACGTAACAAATGTAATCAAATTCTTAAATATTCATGATTTTTGTACACATTTTCGCCGACACTCGCGAATTATATCATTCAATACAAAAATTACCCGACCTGGCTACAAAATCAAAATATGTTTCAATTTAAATTTTCCAATGTAAAGCGTTCAGAAGGTGATTTTAAGATTTTTAGAAACAAAACCCTTTTGGGCTTTGAATGTTGAGTAAAAGGGATTTGAGACTACATGAAATGAGGAGAGCCAGTTATAAATCTCAATATTACCATGTTGGGATTTATAACTGGCACAGACAAGATAGCTTCCAAGTTCTAATGTATTCATAAGTCCGTATTAATAAACCGGGTAGAACTGTACAAAATTACAAATATACGATAGGAAGAAATTAAGTCATGTGCGGGATATACTATGTAATGTAATCCGCATAGCAGGCGTTATTGCAAACATAACAATATTAAAATACCCTGAACTGGTCTCACGAACATTCACTTCCGGTAGTAACGATCAAAAGACCTGATCACCATCTGTACTCTTGCCGCATATAATAACATCAACAGCATCTCAGAAAATACCGCGCACAAGAATAACCATATTAAACCATCCCAAGACCTCTCTTCAGACCTGATATTGGTTTTATTCGGGAGTTAGGTCTCGGATATTACCTACTTGTATAAAGTTGGTTTAGTAAATAGATCACCATCATATGATGTCTCTTGAGAGCACGTGCAAAGCTGGGATCGGTTTAATACCGACCTAAGTATTTTGAAGTATTCGTTATTCTTTAGGAGTTCCTTCACACACAAGTCTTTGGTCAGTAGGGCAGACTTTAATCTAGAATGAGAACTGATTGTCAAGGACAGCTGCTAAAACACAATCTTAGGTTACAGATTTCTAATTGCGGGTAGTTTTTGAAGCAGTGATAGCTCAGTGGCATTGCCTATGGACTGCCGCGCAGCAGGTCGATGGTTTGAAACCACCGCGGGCTTGAACTTCACCGCATGATGGAAGGGCATTTTGCTAATGCCCCCCTGGCTAGTGACCACTCTCAAGTAGAAAATCTGTCACCAAGCGCCTATCGGTGTGTTCCGGCAGCTGTCCTTGAGATCCAGTAATTCTAGGTTAAGCCTGTTAACACCTTCGATCACATCATCACTTACCTGAGATTGTGGTCTAGGCTTACCTATCAGAAATAAAATGAAAAAAAAAAAGTGCAGCAGTACTACTGCGGGCATTCGCAGTAAGCCCTAACACCATGGTGTAACGACTAACATCCTAAGACAACAACTGGGACTGACGCGCTCAATAGCAAATACCACTAGCGGTCACCCATTCAAGTGGTTTCCGCAAATAATGTCACTTAACCTTGTTTATCAGTTATGAAGGACCAGGGAAGTAGCACAACCAGCGCATCGAAGAAGTTAAAAAAATTATTAAAATCTTGCCTTACCATAGTCATCAGCATTATTTGTAAAAATGCGGAGAACAGCATAGTGTTTGTTTTCATTTTGGGTATCTGCAAGAAAAACAAAACATTATTTAGCACTATTTACTTCGTTTGATATCAAATAAATTAAAAAATATAAAGAATATAGCATGACAATTAGCCGGAAAAGTCACCAGATAGCTTTTAATATCAAAACACTACGAACTATATACAAGACTACAGCTACTACTATAGAAGTATTTAAACAACCTACAAGTCATTGCAGACTCACAGGCAGTCGAAATGCTCCAGCCCACTACAAGCATGCTGGCATGCTGGTATTGCCCTGTTGAATTGCAATGCTTAGTCGTTAATACTTGTATAATTATGTATGCAGGGCTATTGGGAAAATTCTAACAACCTTTTAGGATTGACTTCTGCTGTCCTAGCAAACATTTTGTGTTATATCACTTTGGAACATGTTATGTTATATCACTTTGTGGTTTCTTAGAAATTATACCAAGCTTACAATATAAAACAGTATATTGCTATATCTATATAATTAAACACTTCTTTAAGGTATTTTATTACCATCCAATACAATGTGTTATGATTGGCTGTTCCCATAACGATTCATACAATATTTATGCACAATTTTTGGATGGGATCATTATTGCTCTGTCAACTTTAGCTATATGTTTGCTTAGCAAGTATTGTAGGTGGTACATTCAGAAACCAAACCAACATAATAATGCAAGTAATCATTACAATAGTTGTTTTCTATTTTATTTCACTAATGTTATGTTATGTAATAGTAACTTTGTACTTCAATTCATGACAGAGTCTCATAGTTATTTGAAATGGATCCCTCAGAAATAAATATTAACAATATTGACAATATCTCTGTATCTGAGTCTTGTCTTTGTCATACTAATGATGTTCCTGCTATAATAAAAAATTCAAATAAATCGTTTAATATAATATTACAAAATATACGTAGTATTTTAAATAATTTTAGTGAATTTCTTCTATCGATGACCTTGATGAAGGTACAACCGGACATGATAGTTCTTACAGAGTGCTGGCTATCAAAAACCTACTTACCTCCGTCATTACCCAACTATACATTTGCATATACACGTCATACCTACAACCAAAACGATGGGGTTGTTGTTTATATTAAATCTAGTGTTGCAGCTAGTACAATTGAACCAGATTTTGTAGAAGCCAATTGTCTTGTAACTAAATTAGGAACTGATATAGCCATTATTTCTATTTATCGCCCATATGAATTCTATAGATCGAATAAGTTTATGAGGTCCTTAGAGTTAGTACTTCAATCTTTAACCACTTTCAAAAATATTGTAATTGTAGGTGATCTCAATATAGATATAAAGCTGGGTACGGTGGACAAACTGGCCGATGAATACCTTTTACTTCTAGCTTCATACGGTTTATTACCAGCACACCAGATTCCAACTCATCTTAGAACTTGTTTAGATCATGTTATTCTGAAAACTTGTTATTCAGCTAAAACTCTTGTAGTAAATAACTCGGTTACTGATCATTTACCAGTTATTCTCTCGTTAAAATTGACTAATATCTCTTGTCAAATGAAAAAAACCACAAGTAAAATAAACTACACCGCTGTCACTGATAAACTCAATAATTCAGATTTTTCACCAATATTCTTGACAAAAAATATTGACATTGCAACTGATTATTTTCTTTCCACATTATCTACAGTTATCAAAGAGAGTTCCATCTTCTTGTCAATCTCAAGAAAGTTTGCCCCTATCAAACCATGGATGACACCTGGTCTTCTGCGATGCATTAGGAACCGTGACCGTATGCATATTAAAGTAAGAAAAAATCCAAATAATGAGACGCTTAAGGTAACTTACACGCGATACAGAAATTTTTGTAAATCAATAACTAAAAAAGTTAAATATACTTATGAAAGAGAACAACTTATTAAAGCAAAGTCAAACATTAAAAAAACTTGGAAAGTAATAAATGATATAACAAACTTTAAATCCCCAAAAACATATTCCAGTGACATACTAAACTTAAGTAATGATCCTCCCGCAGTTGTTGTAGATAATATGAACAATTACTTTGTTAATGTGGCCAAAAATTTGGCTGAGCAAATAACACCTGGTACTGGTCTTCATCAAAATGTACAAAATCATGTAATACCTTTGAAATCTTTCGTCTTACTTGATACTGATCAAACTGAAGTTAATCACATTCTTTGTAACTTAAAAACAGATAGTTCTCCTGGATGGGATGAAGTTCCCTCATCCATCCTGAAACAAAATGCCACCTTACTTGCTCCGGCTGTTGCCCATATATGTAATTTAAGTTTCAACACAGGAATTTTTCCTCATGCCCTAAAAAAAGCTGTAGTTCATCCTATATTTAAGAGTGGTGACAAATCGGTGTTTATGAACTATCGACCCATATCAGTGTTGCCAGCCTTATCTAAAGTCTTAGAGCGTTTAATAAATAACCGTTTGATATCTTACTTAGAAAGTAACAAACTTTTGAGTCAAAATCAATTTGGATTTCGTAGAGGTTTATCAACTTCAGATGCAGTGTCTGCTCTGACTAATCATGTTGTTGAAGGGATAGACAATGGAGATAAATGCCTAGCTATTTTCCTCGATCTAGCTAAGGCGTTTGATACGGTCCCAATGTCAGGTTTAATTATTAAGCTGGAACGCCTTGGAATTCGAGGCTTGCCTCTTCAACTTCTTAAAAGCTATCTGACATATAGACAGCAATGTATTAAAATAGGAGAACATGTTAGCAACACTTTATATGTTAAACAAGGAGTCCCTCAGGGAAGTATTTTGGGACCTACCCTTTTTCTCGTCTTTATAAATGATTTATGTAACTTACAAATCAAAAATTCTAAAATCCTCACCTTTGCAGATGACACAGTCTTAGTATTCCGAGATAAGTCATGGCCCCTAGTCTTTAAGGCAGCTCAATCTGGTTTTAATGTGGTTACTTCCTGGCTATTTAATAACATTATTACCATAAATGCATCTAAAACCAAATATCTAACATTTTCCATACTAGATTCTCTACAACCTCCGTCTGTGGATCCATTTCAAATAACTGTTCATAGATCATTTTGTGACACTAATACAGTATGTTCTTGTGCTAGACTAGACAGAGCTGATACAATTAAATACTTAGGAATATTAATTGATAAAAACCTTTCTTTTAAACCCCACATAAAGAATGTAGCAGGACGAGTACGTAAGCTTATACCCATTTTCAAAATCCTAAGACATGTGGCTGATTTCGATATCATAAAAATTGTGTACTTTTCTCTTTGTCAATCTATCATATTGTACTGTATCTCGAGTTGGGGTGGTATTTGTACTTCGAATTTACTTCCACTTGAAAGAGCTCAGAGGGCCATCTTAAAAGTTTCTTTGTTCAAACCATTCTTATATCCCACTGTAACGCTGTATAAGGACTGTCAGGTTTTAACAGTCCGGCAACTTTTTATTCAGCAAGTTGTTATGAAACAACATGCCAGAATTCCTTTGGAAACTATAATAAACATAGCTACAAAGCGACGTCAGGACATAGTATGTACAGTTAAACAAGTCAAAACTATCTTCGCTAGAAGATATGACTACTTTCTATGTTCTTTTCTGTATAATAAAATTAGTGCAATTATAACAATATATCCACTCAAATTCCTACTCTTGTAAAAAAGAATTAAATCAAATATTAAGGAATCTAAACTACCATGACACAGAAAATTTATTTCGCATATTTAGGTAACTCCCTAAAATTTGCTCATTTCCTTTAAGAGTAAAACTTATAACATAATTATACATATTAAAAATCTACATACTTAAATATTAGTTTACATTACACCTTCTCAAAACCGTTAGTACATTCATTCCATATCGCTTTTATACAAACCATCCACATTTTTTTTATATATACTCATACACACTAAAACATACAATAGTTGAGTAGGTATTTTGGGTCTTAGTTCTTAATTTTTACTTAATATAATTTTTCATAGTAATTATTTCATTAATATTTTCATAACCTGAACTTTGTATTTACTTAATATCACCTGTAATTTGTTAAGACTACAATTGTTTATTTAAAATAGGAGGGTGAAAAACGGGATTTCTTAGCACGGGGAAACCTAGTAAGAATTCTTGTTTAGCACTCATGTTTTCTTCATTTTATATCAAATTTCAATACTTATATACAAGGTTTATATAGTCTCAACTAGACAACATGTTTTATATATATTATGTATCTTACTGTTGCAAATAAATATTTTTATTATTTTTATTATTATTATTATTATTTTGAGATGAACATATTATTTTTTTTAGTTTGATTATGTGTATTTGACGGAATAAGCAGGAGGACCACCTGCTGTTAAAAGTTTCTTAAAAATTACGTTTCATATTTTTTATACAACAATAGCATTTAAGAGTATACAATAAGATTTTCTAGTACTGTCTGATACTTTTAAGTTCTGTGTCTCGTAGTAAAAGACAATGCCTACTCCGAGCTAAGAGCGCCTGCCGCGGCAACACTGGACCGCGCCGCGCTGGCTTTGAATAGAGTTTTGAATATTATTTACATCGAATAAAGTAATAAAAAATATAAATTACAGATTTTAAACATCTAGTGGTCCTCGTTCTTATTCCGTCAAATACACATAAACAAACCCAAAAAAAAAACCATCTCAAAATGTTTGTGAGGACTAGCAGAAGTCAACCCTAAGAGATTGTTAGCATTTTACAAATAACCCTGCACAAATGTTTTTCTTATACATTCACTTTCCTAATGATGGGCTACCCAACTCGTAGCTCAGGGGGAAGGGCATATCAGGAATTTCTTACAGGTTGACCAAAAATTTTACATACATAAAAAAACAGGTTATGTGCGGATCGTGCCTTGCTATTATAGGTCTTACATGATCACATCAGTCTCTCATCAAAATGAACAAGAGAAAATTTTCGACAACTGAAAAACTATATTCTTAATCGATGTTTCAGTATTTTTTTGGATAAAACAACGAACGGTGCATTATGTACCGAAACTTCAGTTTAAATTTTGAGTTAGACTGCGGATTAAAAATAGTTGGTACCATTTTGTTATTTTTGTAGATAATAAGAAGAATTACCTAATTATCTGTTATATAATGCTCATGTGTAGAATATATTTTAATAGTTATAAGAAACCAATGTTACAGCTGTGAACTTTTGTTAAATAAATAAATAAATTATCCCTCTTTGATCTCTCTCACGCTGGGGTAGCGTAAAGTTTTATTTAGTTTCGCCTACCTTCTAATGTATTTGAGTTGAGCCCCCTGAAAAACTACTTTAATTCAATTTCTTATTCAATTTTTTGTTTGTTTCAGCATTATTCCATTATAATTAATTATTCTTCTAATATTAATTTCAGGTTTGTTACTCCTCCGTTCACAAATTAGAGACCCAAGACAGGCGGACTGACAGACGCACAAATTAAATTGAGTGTTTTTATATACGTCTACGGTTGCCTGGAAGAGATTGCTGCCTAGCAATAAGGCCGCCGATTGTGCTATTTTTAAGTTTAAATATTTTGTATGTACTAATAATTGTAATAAGAAAGTACAATAAAGTGTTATCTATCTATCTATCTTTATTAGGGCTCCCTTTTGCCCTTTCGATATGGATCCCGAAAAGTATTGTTTCATATATTATTGATAAACCTTGCTTTTAATTAATATATTATGACAACGGACAGACTGGTAAGAACCCCGAAATTAAGCACGTTTAGTTAGAGGCGAAAATCCTCGCTTAACAAACCAGCTGGATGATTTGCTCTTTATCTATTATTGGATGCCCAAAGCAGTCCGTGGATGACGCAGCTCTAAACTTAAAGATACAGCTATTTGAAGAATCAAAAAAAAAACGGCTGATGATAATAATTCCTCATTGCCATCTGTGGCAGAATAAAAGAAGTAATAATAATTTCACAAATAGGTACCAAGAAGGACATTATTAATTGGGCAATAGGTGTACAAAATCCAGGGAGGGGGACAGCTGTCCTGGGTACGCCCATGCCATAGTAGAAAGAGTGGGGAAGTAGGCCATCTCCGGCCCAATTCGCGATATAATTACCTACCATGCTTGCCTGTCTCAGGGTTGTTACTTACTTATAATGTATGTACTCGTATACGCTAAATTTTAATTCAGTACCTAGAATAGGCAAGGGCCGGGAAGTTGTATTTTTTACTTGTGTTGTCTGGGTTAAGGGTTAGTGAGGTCGGTTTTATACCTTAACGATGATAAAACCTTTCACGAAGACCTTCTACTATGCCCATGCTTTGTCATATCAGGCGACGTCTCCCGATTGGGTCACAATAGTGCGCGTAATGCATCTACTGCATGCTGGTCTTCATGTCGCTGTCATTCATTTAAATATATCATATAAAATATATGTTGGCTATGTGCATTATAATATATGATTGCGTTATATTTTCTCCAAGTTATATTGTCATGGCCCGGGGTACCGGGCTAGAATGTCACGTACACATCCCTACCCGTGAGTGTCGTAAAAGGTGACTGAGGGTAACACACCAGAAGGTGGGCAGCAGCGCTTTCTGAGGAACTTGACATCTCATACTGTGATCCCCAAGACGCCTGACAAACGTCTGGATTAAGGCAAACCCTCCATAGTGGGGGAGTCTTTGTTCTGTGGGACAATCCGGCTGATACAGTACACTATAAACCCACCAAGAAAGAATCATCGAGATAAAAGAAAAGTAAATTTATGCAACGACTAGAAAACCTTCCTCCTACTACCTTATTGAAGTCGGTAAAATACATTTCACTGTAAAACTAATTGACACTGGTAACATTATTATTAATTTCAATTTCATTGACCTTATAAAGTTCACACCTTGCAGATGTCAGCTACAAGTTACTTTATGCATGACTCGACTCTTGACCATGTCGATGAACGACATACCTAAAGCAATAAAAAAAAACATTGATAAATCCACGCGTTTAGGCTTAAATCATTCTCTTCATTTCCAAATTTGTATATGTTAATCGAAATTCAATCAACGCCTACAAGCACACTGAACTGCGATAAAACATCCCCCTAGATATATTATTAATTCAACCCCTTCGTATAACATCTGTTTATGTTCCATCAAAAACCATCCGGGCATACGGCTTGAGGAAGAATTATGCATTACGAGTATACCTAACAGTACGTACCAGAGAGGATCTACTTGCAAGGAATCTCCCTTTAATAATTAAAATCTATTAAATACAATAAGTAATAATACTGCAATGGTTTAGATGTTGCCGTTTTAAAACACTTTGGCCTTTGAATTAAAATAAAACCTGCATAGAGAGTCGGATTTCTAAGTGTATTTTTTTCACACGAGAACTATAACATTCTAAATTTAAAAACAGATTTGGCATTACATTTTCTAATTTCAATTCATTTTACAATTAGCATACAACGAAGAACAGGGTAATAATCGAATACGAGTTCCGATGCGAGAGTGCGGACTAACGCAGCAGAAACTGCACGTAATTGACGTAATCACAGATCATATTCGTACATAAAGTCAGTGCTGTGTTTTGTGAGAATAACGGACGACTAACAAATTCAGGTGCGTTATTAGTTAACCGGATTCTAAGTGGAAACTTCCACCTGATGAATATCCTACGAAGAATAGTGGGCCACTAAGATACGAGTACGTAAATAAGAATGAATATATTTTTTATGTGATTATGATGGTTCAAGCACGATGCCCACCTGATTTTAAGCGGACGAACATCTACCTATAACTGATGTATTTCGTCACAAGCCCGTCACCCTAGATATATTCGTCAGTTGTTAAGTCTCATGTGCCGGTAATTATCTGGGACTGAAGGGCTGTTGCTGGAACACACTGTCAGATGAGTAGCGACAGATTTTCCACTTTAGGTTGGTAGCTATCCAGGCGAAAATGTCCTTCCACCATGCGGTGAAACTCAAGCCGGCGGTGGGTATCGAACTATGGACCTGAGGCACGGCACTCCATAGCTTCATAAACCGATCCATGTCAGCCTATCAAATAATGGCATGTTTTCACAATAGAATTATCAGAATACTGGTTTATTTGCAGCATGGTGGAAGGGCATTTTGCGATTGCCCGCCTGGCTAGCTACCACCCTTAAGTAGAAAATCTGTCACCAAGCACCTAACGGTGTTCCGGCTGCAGTCCCTGAGAGCCAGTGAAATTACAGGCACATGAGACTTAACAACTCTGTCTCAAAGTGACGGGCGCAGTGCAATTCGTGATTTGTGATGAAATGCATCTGTTAGAGGCAGTGTTTTTTTTATATTTTTTTATAATTAAATACTGCACACTAAAGACTCGTGGTCCGTACTCCTATTTGACTATTACTTTTACGGTCAGTGGTTAGTCCGCTTAACAGCAGGTGGGGTTCTCGAGCTTGTTCCGTCCCAATAACATAATAAAAAAAACGGTAAAATTAAAAAATACTTAATAATAAATTAATTAATAATATATAAAATTATAAAGTAATAGGTACCTATTTTGACTGAAATGCAGAGAGCATGCGTGACACTTGCTCTACCTTGTTGCCTTGGTCACTTTCTCATAGTTCATGGTAACATAGTAACTAAAGAGGATATCCATTGACATAATGCAATTATTTTTTCAATGGCGGTATGCCTTTATTAAACAAATACTACAAACTATATACAACACTACAGCTACTACAATACTACAGCTACTACAGTAAAAGCATTTGGACTCATAGGGAGTCCAAATGCTCTAGCCCACTATCAGTTGGCAGCGTGCCCAGCATGCTGGCAGCATTGCCCCGTTGAATTGCAATGCTTATTCTTTGAGCCAAATAGGTGCCAGCATTTTGATCACGCGTCGCATCGACCAAGCGCTCTGATAAATTTTGGAAAATACGATGAGCTCCCGGTCCCCACGGACCCAACGTCTCTACACCAAACGGCTCAAATATGTAACCCATACCGAGGTTAGCATATTTGCGCCGCTTGAGTTGCTCTGCCGAAGTAGCCGCGGCGCCACTCCTCACGTGGGTTTCAGAAAGGTGTGACGGCGCTAAAGTGTCTACGCATGTAGCGTCCCACACTAAGGGCCGTCCTAACTTCCATGGAACCAGAGTCATGCCGTCAGGTCTTTTACCATCGTCACGCATCAGACCGTTCGGTTCGAGAACAGCTGGAACATTGGCGCTGGTAAAAGCCCGGCGAATGATATCGTTAAGGCTGGCGTGGCGGGAAATTCGACCAGCACTTCGAGAGCAGGAGAGGCCATGGTGACCGAGTTGGTCAACTGCAGTACCACACTGGCAGTGATGTGCAACACAACACCTTGCACCCAAGCGTAAGCTAATAGCGAGACGAAAAGCGGAAGGATCTATAAGGCTACCAGTTTTGTAAGAAGGAATGGCTTGTAACCAAAGACCTGATTCCCACATAGAAACAGCGAGAATACGAGCACGATCTGCGATACTAGGGCACGTATTTAAAAGATCTTTCCGTGCTAGCTCGCATAGGGGCCGATCCCACTGTTTCTGAGATGACAAAATTTTTGGGAACTCAGTATTTGGACAATGCAATTATGGCCTGTCGGACATTTATTTATGCATATTGTAAAAAGAGCACTGTAAGAAACTTTCTTCAGCATCTTAAAGTTTAAACGTCTCTGATGACGTTGCGTTCCATAACCTATATTATTACAATAATTATATAATTCATATTTGCGTTATGAGGTGTCTACTGCTTCAGTCCTCGCCTGATCGCAAGATAGTTGCGAGTTAAGTATAGCGCAGCGTCTCGCTGGATCGTAAACTTTATATCTCGTAAAGGCGAGGCAATAAAGCAGAGACATTGTAAAATATTGACGTTAAGTTATGGCTTTAGGGTTGTGGAGCACTAACAGACGTAATACGGAAACATATATGTACGTATTGATTTTAAATGTTTAAAAAGAATACATGAATGATTATAAGCACTGGCGCGTGGTAAGCGAAAAATCACCTTTAGAACATAGTTACTATAACGGATACAATTATAAAATTGGGGTGCAAGATTCAGTGGGGATGAAACCATGGACCTGCGGCACGGCAGTCCATAGCTATTACCACTAGGCTATCACCGATCCAAAACTAGGTGTACTAGTCGTATCATTTTCTTTTCTCTTTTTCTATAAAAAACAACTACGGCTACCTAAGAGTATCGATGGTTTGCTGTTTTGATACCAAACGAACTATTGCCACAGATCTAGTCCGTTCACCACACCACATAATAAAAAAACCAGAAAGACTCATTTTATAATGTAAGTTCTTTTTTTTTTCTGTATACTGTACTGTATCAACCGGATCATCAACTGTTGAACACAGCCTACCCTAGTAAGAGGGTATTTGGCATATACCTCACGCTTGGCAGGCGGCTTGGGGATCGCAGTAAAAGTTGGCAGTTCTTTAGAAGGCGCTGCTGCCCACCTTCCAGTATTATTCGCCTTTTACGACACCCACGGGATGATATGGGTGATGCAATTCTAACCCTTACGTTAGCTTTACGTTAGACCACACCCTGCCTGATGTTAAGCATTGATGTGGTCTAGGATGGAGCACGCTTACCTAGAAGAAACCTATTTACTCTCGATTTGAAGACACCCATGTTGTATTCGTCGGGAAAAACTGATCACGGTAAGGAGTTCCACTCTTTCGCAGTACTAGTAACTTTTTTTTATCCCTGATAGGTTTGACCACTATCTCACCTGATGGTTATTGATGTGGTCGAAGATATTGTTCAGGCTAACCTAGAATTACTGGCTCTCAAGGACAGCTGCCGGAACAAACCGTTAGGTGCTTGGCGACAGATTTTCTACTTGAGGGTGGAAGCTAGCCAGGCGAAATACCCTACCACCATGCAAAAAGATTTCTATTATAGTTTTTGAGAGGTTGGATTAGATCAGTTATTTATCTAAAAAATTTTGTTACTTCTATACATATCCAACGCCACTCTATCACCCTCCGATTCACCTTACGCTTGGCGTCACCTAGTCGCCTAGTTATCGATATCGACAAGTCACATCATAACGACCATTTGACCTTTACCTTGAACTCACTTCATCCTTATCTGATAACAGGGGGTTGAATAGAGGATGGGATTAATGGCGTGTCGGGTTGGCGATTAATTTGTTATACAGGACATGTTGTTTTATTTACTATAGTCGTGTTTTGAGGATCGTATATAAAGGACAAAACGAAGCCGTATTAAGACTCAGCTGTCTGTATGTCAGACCTCTTAAATCACAATAAAACATTTTTTATTTAAATATTGTTGTGTTTGCAATAACGCCCGCTATGCGGATTACATTACAAAATTACAAATAAACGATAGGAAAAATTCAAGTCACCTATATATCCCGCACATGACTGAAATTTTTCCTATCGTATATTTGTAATTTTGAAACATATAACATTAGTAAATGTTAACCCAGAGATGAATAATGGACTGGTTTTTTTTTTCAAAGTTATTGTGACGGGACTTCGCCCGTCACACTGAGACGTACAGTTCTTAAGTTTCATGTGCCTGTAATTTTACTGGCTCTCGAGGACTGCTGCCGGAACATACTGTTTGGTGCATATCTACATATATTCAATAAAATTATTTTTAGGAGGGCTACAATACAGGAGATATACTACAGCCGACTCGTCCTGCTGAACACAGCCTCCCCTAATAATAGGGTATTTGCCAAAACCCCCACGCTTGGCAGGCGGCTTGGGGATCGCAGTGTAATATGTCAGTTCTTTAGAAGGTGCTGCTGCCACGTTCCGACGACAGTACAAGTATATTATATAACTATCTAAAAAAAATGGGGCTGTCAAAGTTGTCAGTTTTAGACAACTTTTGTTACGAGGTCTTTTGCAATGCAGACCCGTTTAAGGCTGGTTTAAGTTGGATTTACAAAATGTTCCATTGAAAAGTATATTTATATTTATTTATTCAATTAATCCAAATTTAAGTCTCACAATTCCGTTCGATGCATAATCAGATTAAATTTAATTTTTATGCATTTGTAAGTGTAAAATATGTAAGTATAGTTTAAAGATATAACCTGATTTTATCATATAACCAAAACCAAAACTTATTACAATCATATCCTTCTTTCTTTATCTATAGGCTAGCCTTTAACCTATGTTCTCACCTGTTGGTAAGTGACGCATGGTTTCAGATGTTGTTCAGGCGAACCTATAGAATTACTAGCTCTCAAGGAAATCTTTCTACTTAAGGAGTAGCTAGCCAGGTGAGCATTCACAAAATTCCCTACCAGCACGATATAAGGACTGCCATCAAACAACAATAACTGGGGTCAATGTGCCTTCCATGGCACGTGCACGCTCAGTTGTAATGTCACTAGCGGTCACCCATCCAAGTCATAAACGCAGCGGACGTTGCTTAACTTAGGCTGATTAAGAATTACTAAGCAAAGTACGCTACGACCCTAAGTACGCTGCGAGCATAAATCCTTGTCCTTGTGTCAGAGAAGACATGTTATTGTGACGGAACAAGCTCGAGGTAGATAGGCAGAGCATACCTCTGCCTATAACAGATGAATTACATCACAAGCCATGAATTGCACTGCGCCCGTCACTTTGAGACATAGTTGGTAAGTCTCATGTGCCTTTAATTTCACTGGGTCTCAAGGACAGCTGCGGGAACACACCGTTAGGTGCTTGGCGGCAGATTTTCAACTTGAGGGTAGTAGCTAGCCCCAGGCGGGCATTCACAAAATGCCCTTCCACCATGCGGTGAAGCTCAAGCCCGCGGCAGGATTAGAACCATAGACCTGCTGCGCGGCAGTCCATAGCCAATGCCATTGAGTCATCATTGCTTCATGTTTGTTGTTGTGCCAACTCCATATTTGTGGAATGGGGGTAGGAAATGCACAACGAAAGATTGTGTTACACCTTCCTATACATTTCCTTAGTGCCCTCGAACAAATACATTAGATATCTGGCTCCGATTCACCGTTATGTTCCGGTCTCTGGAATTGGGGCGCGCTAATAAATTCCATTGTATCTAGATAGCCTAGAACAAGACCAGCCCTACCTACACACCTAACTTATATACATACAGGTTATTGTTATATCTATGTACATTCGAACGGGACTTTGCTTTCTAAACTATAGGTACCTTTGTCGAAGAGATCATAGAGTATCCAAGTACCTTTTTGGTCTGTGAAATGTGAATCTAGCTTGTTTTGAGGTTGAATTTGGCGCGGAGTTTTCGCGGTAAACGATAAAAGCATAGAGTAATAATTGCATTATAGACTGTCTATGGTTTCTGAAGCGTGTTCACTTTATGCCGAAAAAATAATGAAAAAATATCTTCAGCCTTAGTTCCATAATAAGTGGTTTCGATGAGGTAATTAGTTACACGTCACTTAATATGTATATTCCTTATTTGCTTACAAAAATAGCTATTATATTAAAAGCCACTATAGTCTTAGGGTATGTTCCATTAGTCGCTAAGAACGTAAATTTCGATAATTTTGATCACATACTGCGTCTGTGGTTGTGATCACGTGATCGTTTGTAACTGTCATCCCCGTTCCATTTTTTGATAAGAACGCTAAGAATGCCACTAAAATTTGCCACTTCTGTCACTTTTGACATTAGATGTAGCGTTTAAGGCGAAAATAGCGCCAAGACCCATTTGGAAAACTTTTTGGGAATGTGATCGTTTTTAGCGTTTTTAGCGAATCTCACTCAAAAGGTACGTACCCTTAGTGTTCCATAAAAATCCCAGATGTATTTGCCCTGCAGTTGTTGATGTATTATACTCAAAACATATTTTTGTAAAACATTCTTTTTGTATGTAATAGAATATTTAAACATGATAAAGAATTTACAAAATTTTAACGAGAGGAAAAGTAGTAGGCGTGTGCGCAATTCGAACCCGCGCCATCCACCCTTATAGCCGGGGTTTGATCTAACCACTAAGCCAACATGACATATGACGTATGACTGTAATTTGTCCTCTCGTTCTTAACCATCGTATGGGGATGGAGTGACATTTGTATTTTATTTTTTTTAATGTTATTGTGACGGAACAAGCTAGAGGCTCACCTGATGTTAAGCGAATTAACCTCTGCCTATAACAGATGCACTTTATCACAAGTCACAATTTGCACTGCGCCCGTCACTTTGAGATATAGTTGTTAAGTCTCATGTGCCTGTAATTTCACTGGCTATCAAGGACAGCTGCCGTTAGGTGCTTGACGATAGATTTTCTACTTGAGGGTGGTCGCTAGCCAGGCGGGCATTCGCAAAATGCCCTTCCACCATGCGGCGAAGCTCAAGCCCGCGGTGGGATTCGAATCATGGACCTGCTGCGCGTCAGCCAATGCCACTGAGCCATCATTGCTGCAAATTTCAACTTACGTTGTGCAAACAAGACTTATTATTACAATTAGCTTTAAACTTGTTTACACGCAATTCTATAATTTTTTTTGCAACAACGTTTCATTATTAATTTACATTATAAAATTACAATAAGAGGAAAAATATAGTCATGTTGGCTTAGCGATTAGAATATACCCCGGCTATAGGGGTGGATGGCGCGGGTTCAAATCCCGAACATGACTATAATTTTTCCTCTCGTAATTTTGTAATATAGGAGCATGCGTCAACGCAAAAGTGACACCCCCAGCTAGCTAGGCTAGGTTAGCCCAGCACCCTATTACACGGTATCAAAACATGACCGGTCAAACGATCTTTAGACACCTTTTCCCATCCCTTCGACAAATACGGCTGAAATGATATACTATGTTAACTTATGATTTGTTTGTTACGTACCTATAGAATTTATAATTCATCAAAATAAATAAAACCCCAACAAACTTATTAATGACATTATTTTAAAGATAGATTTTACCTGTTCGCGAAGTCAGGCAATCCAGTAATCAGACCCGACTAAACCAGTTTTGGTATAATTTATCGGTTCGGACTTTTATGATTTCTGTATATTGTATGAATTCATTTTATCTCCAAAAATGTGTTATTGTTTATTTTGTTGTACGAATTTTATTAAGGCATGCAATTGTGTAGGTATGTATTTAATAAAATCGGTATAGTTCCCGGATTTATCAATTAGGCTTGTTATTGAGCACATGTGATCACAAATAATCGTAAAAATATTTTTGGGCACACATATAAATTAAATGTAATTTCGAAGCCCTATCTACTATACCTACATACTGTATCTATTTTTATTTTGTCATGAACAACACAACGAACTTTTTGAAAACCGCATTCGATCCCCATGATACAGGCTTAGTGCTTAGTTTGGGGCTTGCTGTCAAGCCATTACCCAATAAGAATTTTAATTATTCTAGAATCTAAGTTAACGATTGTATTTACTTATAAATCTTTTTTGGCAATAAAATTATCTTATCTTATCTTAAGCACATAAATGTTTTCAAGTATAGAAAGCCAAAATACTGTATTTTTTATACGGTTAAGTTAGCCAAAACTTAGCCCCCTTTGCCCTAGATCCTGGGCTACGCCCTTATTTTTTTATATTTTATATTGCCTGTAATCATTTGTTAATTTCAACTAATTGTAATTGATGATGAGTCTGGTGTTAAAAAGCGTAACCTAGAATTACTTACGGTCACCTGCCGGAACACACAGTTAAGTGTTTGGTGACAGATTTTATACCTGAGTGTGGTATAGCTACCAAGGCGAGCATTTGATAAATGATGTACCATCATGGCAAGTTTCGGAGATTTCAGGCAGACCCGAAGGCCTACGACAGCCTAATGACTGCCACTCTAAGATAACAACCGGGATTCTGATGTCCGAAATTTTTTTTTTTTTTTAGGCCTGATTGGTTAGCCTTTGACCACTATCTCACCTGATGGTAAGTGATGATGTGGTCGAAGATGTTGTTCAGGCTAACCTAGAAGTAACATAAAAGTGCTCAGGATGAATAGGCACCTAGATGTCAGTATCCAGGTAGAACGTGGAAGCGATTAAGAACGACTATACAAGGTCAAAAACTGCCTCATGTAAAGTAAACTTTAACCTTACCAAACACGCCAGAAGCAATAATAGCCGACCGGTAATAGCAATGAACTGCCGTGCCACAGGTCCATGGTTCGATTCTCAGCGGCTTGAGCTTCACCGCATGGTGGAAGGACATTTTGCGATCGTTCGCTCAAGCACCTTCAAGTTGAAAATATGTCCTCAAGTACCTAACAGTGTAATTAAACAACTTTAAACGGTTTAAATCGCGTATATTTATCATTATTTTTGTCCCGACGTTTCAAACACTTTGCAGTGATCGTGGTCACGGGGTGACTACCTAACAGTGTGTTCCAGCAGTAGTCCTTGAGAGCCAGTGAAATTACAGGCACATGAGACTTAACAACTATGTCTCAAGATGACGGGCGCAGTGCAACTCGTGACTTGTGAAATGAAATGCATCTGTTATAGGCAGAGGTTAGTCCGCTTAACATCAGATGGGCCTCGAGCTTGTTCCATCACAATAACATAAAAAACACGTTATGTTTAACAAAAGTATTCCAGGCACAAATTCCCTTTGAAAACATATTTAATTTTAGCTCTCACTTTTTTATTTCGCTTTGAACATAAAACGATTTAGGCTTTTTTACGTGATTTGGGTTTTGTTATTTTGGCAAAGACACAAAAACCCTTTGGGAGTTTCTAAATTGAGTTAGGTCTGTTTTAAAGAGGTATTTGTTTTGATGTTTCTTTGTCTAAGAATATTTGTTTTTTGCTAGGGTATGCCGTAAAATTCTGACTACATGTCTGGGGACTACACGTTTGTTAAACAATTTTGTTAAACAACTTATAAAGTATTACAAAATGCACTTCCACCATGCGGTGAAGCTCAAGCCGCGGCCCTGTGGGAATCGAATCTATAGCTATTACCGCTCGGCCATCATTGCTTCAAAAAATTGAAGCAGTGATGGCTCAGTGGCATTGGCTATGGACTACCGCGCAGCAGGTCTAAGGTTCGAATCCCACCGCGAGCTTGAGCTCCACCGCATGGTGGAAGGGCATTTTGTGAATGCCCGCCAGGCTAGCGACCATCCTCAAGTAGAAAATCTATCGTCAAGCACCTAACGGCAGCTGTCCTTGAGAGCCAGTGAAATTACAGGCACAGGAGACTTAACAGCTATATCTCACAGTGACGGGCGCAGTGCAATTCATGACACTTGATGAAATGCATCTGTTATAGGCAGAGGTTAGTTCGATTACCATCAGGTGGGCCTCGAGCTTGTTCCGTCACAATAACATAAAAACACATTAAATTGTCACTATCTTATATTTTTTTCCAGATAGTATTTGAACAATATCTTTCTAGCCTTATCCCGCGACCGTGGGGTCAGCACAATATGTTTTCTAGTGGACATTACAATGTCATATTACATAAGCATACAAGAATATTTTTCAAAAATAGAATTTCTCTAACACTACAGTCGTTGACACAAAAACATTTTGTAGATAGTTTGGCTTTGTTTTTAAGGGTTTCTGACGCCAACCCTGTAAATGTTTGTATTGGTAGTAACGACTGCCCGGCGGTGTTAAGTTCATGAGAGCGTTAACTGTAAATAGCTCTAATGTGCAGCAACACTACTCATGTCGACGTACTTTTTTTTGCTATGTCAACATCTTCATTCTACTTAACGCTGCAAAAAGTACCTAACGGAAATCCATATTGAATAATAACAAATATTTTTTAAATATTTTATGAAAACATCAAATTAATATTTTAATAAAACACTTAAAAAATATAAAAATATATCTAGTGACAATTCCGCCTAATTTTCCTGTTAAGCCGATGTGACGTCACAAACGCCACGCAGCCAAACCGGAAGAATTTTCGAAGCGTTTCGCTTCTACACGAAGCATCCTCAGGAGGTCTTGACTCTACGAGCGCACGATCGAGAAACGATTTGTCACTAGATATATTTTTATATTTTTTAAGTGTTTTATTAAAATATTAATTTGATGTTTTCATAAAATAGTTTAAAAATATTTGTTATTATTTAAGTACCTAACGTTTGTGATCGAGGGGCGCACCCTCGATCACAAACATTACTTCTTATATCTTGTTTTCCAAGTAATTTCATTAATTACAAAGCCTTCACGGCTAAATACAGTTACGTTTGCATACTGCTGCTTCGAACAAAATATAGGATATGATAGTATGAGTTCTGTCATACTGCTGATTTGGCTTAATTCATTCTCTTATTAGGCTATACCAATATGTAATAATCCCTTTAATCACAAACCGCCGGAAGTGTACTGCATAGTGAATATTATGTATTAACTTTGAAGTAACAAAGGAGTATTCAACACCCACTAACGGTTACTCAAAGGTGATAACGGAATTTGTTAGAAGAAAGCGTTTAGTGGTTAGAAAACAATAACATTTGTCGTATACTTGTCTGGTTCATAAATCTGACCACTCAGACGTTGGAAAGATCCTCTAAAATATTGCCCCCATTGAGACCCCCTTAACGTCCAAATTTACGAAAATCAATATTATTAAGCATACATTAAAACAAAATTACATAATTTTTATCATTATATAATTTGAACAATATCATTTTTATTACAAATAGATAGGAAAAAATTTAGTCATGTGCGGGATTCGAACCCGCGTCCATCCACCCCTTTAGCTGGGGTATGCTCTAACCAATTGAGCTAACATGACATGACGTCATAACTCAAATCTTTCCTTTTGTTCTTTAACCATCGTATTGGGATGGAGCGACGTCTATAGTACCACTTGCGTTGTACTACAAACAAGATTTTGCAATTGGTTTTATACTTGTAAATAATGACGCAACCTTATAATTTTAATATTGTTATGTTTGCAATAACGCCTGCTATGCGGATTACATTACAAAATTAAATATATGATCCCAATACTATGGTTGAAGAACGATGGGAAAGATTTGAGTTATGACATCATGTCATGTTAGCTCAATTGGTTAGAGCATACCCTGGCTAAAAGGTTGGATGGACGCGGGTTCGAATCCCGCACATGACTTAAATTTTTCCTATCGTATATTTGTAATTTTGTAATGTAATCCGCATAGCAGGCGTTATTGAAAACATACGAGTAAAATATTTAAAAAATATAATTTTTACTTCTTATACATACTTTGGCGTTTATTTATTCCATATTTGTGGAGCTGATGGATTTGTAGGCGGTTAAGATGCTGTAAACGGCTACCAGGTGAAGTGGTTGGGGGTTTGTTGTTTGAATGTTGATATATTTCAACGGTAAAATCCATTTTTGTAAAATTTGCTTTTTGAAATGAAAAAAAAAAACAGATATTTTTTTAAGAGTAGTCAAGTAGTGCAGTGACATTGCTGTTCACGGACTTTATATTATTGAATCGTTTTCACAGCCTATTGAAATCAGGAAAATTATTTAAGCCTACAGAAAAAAATAAACTTTATTAGTATTATTATTCCTATTCTTGAATTGTAAAGAACGATGAAAAAACTAATAAATAATTTTGTTACACTTCTATTTTATTAAATTTTAAATGAGGTTGCTGAGATGTATGTTATAGGAGGGTGCTTTGATAGACGCTATGAGGTTCTTATTTATTGTTAGAAATAGAGGCAGTACATTGTATGTAGAATATTTCAAATTTACTCCTGAATGATTAAATTTTGTAATTGACTTTCATAAGAGTGTCGTAGGTACCTAAATTGAATAATAATAATAATAATTAGAGGTTCCTCTCTGTGCAGCCCTAACCACTGGTCGCTTAGGCTCTGCCCCGCGACCAGCGGCACCCTAGTTTTAAGTTTTTTATAATATTTATTTTTGTAATAATGTTGTAAAAAATTTAAAATTATGTTGTATAATAAATAAAGTGAATAATAATAATAAAAATATTTATTTGCAACAGTAAGATACATAATATATATAAAACATGTTGTCTAGTTGAGACTATATAAACCTTGTATATAAGTATTGAAATTTGATATAAAATGAAGAAAACATGAGTGCTAAACAAGAATTCTTACTAGGTTTCCCCGTGCTAAGAAATCCCGTTTTTCACCCTCATATTTTAAATAAACAATTGTAGTCTTAACAAATTACAGGTGATATTAAGTAAATACAAAGTTCAGGTTATGAAAATATTAATGAAATAATTACTATGAATAAATGATTTTGACTTTGAAAATATTTAAAAAGTTTCATATACTTATACCATTATGGTTGACTTGATCACGAAAATTCACTAACACTTTTTATTGTTTAAGAATATGGTTTATATGTAATTATCTTGCTTGAAAATATTGATTTTATCGGTTACTTAGAGATATAATATTTGTAAAAGTGTACCTTTACAAATATTATATCTCAAATATCTCTTGGGGTGGAGCGACATAAATTTGTTATTTTATTATTATATTAAACTATAATTATATTTAAACATAACAATATTAAGATTATAAGGTTGCGTCATCATTTACAAGTTTAAAACCAATTGAAATTGGCCTTGTTTGTAGTACAACCTAAGTTGAACTTTGGTCATAGAACATATAACTTTGGTGTCGCTCCATCCCAATACGATGGTTAAATAAAGAACGAGAGGAAAAATTAGAGTTATGAGTTATTGTAATGTTACCTCAAGCGGTCAGAGCATACCCCGGCTACAGGGGTGGATGGACGCGGGTTCGAATCCCGCACATTCCTATTTTTTTTCTCTCGTAAATTTGTAATTTTGTAATTAAATAATAAGAACCTAAAGTCTGTTTTTTTTCTATAACGGTTTTACTTAAAACACATCAAAACCGAAGTCAACAATCTCGCCATCCTAAAATAGAGACTAGGTATCGCGTTGTTTATCAACTTGTTGACCCCATGGGTTTGTTGATCCACTATGCTCAAGACGCACTTAAACATTTTGGTTCGAAATAATTTATACGTTGAAAAAGGTTTATAAAATTATACTTGAAGTAGTAGTGGTCAGGTACTATTTTTCAATAATAAATTCCATTAATTTGTAATAACTTCTATGCATAAGTTAATTCAAAGCTTGTTAGCTAGCTAACTACCTTGTTAGTAGAATATTCAATATCTTATTTAATAACCATCAAAATTTGATACATGTTTAATGTCATACATCCAAAATTAACAAAGAAAAATAAAATATTATCAGTAAACACAGAAAATGATTTTGTAATTTTTAGTTTTTGTCTTCAGTAGATTTCGCGGCAATGCGAAAAAATACTGCATTTATGGAGTGCAGCATAACCTACTCAAATAAGTGTGCATTTACAGTGTATTGCTTTTCTATAATACATAAATATAAAATAACACAGTGTACCAAATAAACCGTTAAAAATTTAAAATAAGAACATAACAATCAAATACAACTTATGCCAAGGTTTTCTTAAAAATGGTATTTTTCTCTGAGATTTTAAATGTATATAAATAATAAATACACTTACCGCGTTTGTAGCTCGTGTATGCGCCTGCGCAGCGTCCCGTGAGCAACCGACGAGCGATCGTGCGCGCGCGCCGCTGGACACTACTTCTTGCCGCGCAGCATCCCTGGGCCGTTGACCCACCTCCTTGGACCTCTATAGAGCTGTTCGATTTAACACGTGCTTTGAATTACTATCAACATTGGTCAAAAGACAAAACAGTCTACTCCACAATCTAGTCTACACCATCAAACAGTCTAGTCTACTACTATTTTGTGGAAATGTACTTCTGTAGAAGTATAGAGGAATAGTTGGATGGAACCATTTGTTTTTCTATGTGCCATTGTCAGATTCTCAATAACTGAGGTTCAAGTTCAATAAGGTCTGTCTAAATTGAAAAAAATGGGTGTTTTATGTTCTACTGCTTTCCTATATAATTTGGATAGCTTAAATTGTAGGCAACAACTAAGGGCTTTACTTTAATGATATTTGGTAGTGCAAATGAAATTATAATTAAATACATTTAAATTTCATCAAAATCGTTTTAGTCCTTTTTGATTTACACTCCATTAACTGTTTTTTTTTCATACCTTGATGATATAGTCATTAACAGTGAATGACAATCAATCCCGTAAGTAGTCACAAATAAGGGTGAAACAACACAACATAAGGGTGTAACATTATTTCCTAAAAATGGAACCGACTTTAACACTCAAAAGTGTGAAATAGCTTGACGAAATCGGTACCATGCGCACAATATTGTGATAATAGGGACTTTTGAACTGCGATGGTACCGACTTCAACAAGTTATTTTACACTTTTGAGTGTTGATGTCGTTTCCATTTTAAGGTATTGTTTTTTTTATCAGTTTTATCACCTCTATAAAGTTCACAATCAGGACAAACAGTATAACGTTAGTTCATCGACATGCCCAGGTAATATATTAGCATTAAGGTAAAATTTACCTGTCGCTGTATTTTAGGAGCTCCCATACATACATAACACATACAATCATACATACTTATATACAAATTTGGGTGTTTGTATTCAACACACGTTAGGCAAAATCTGTATAGGTAGATACCTACTAACTTTCTTTTGATCTTTGAGTCACTTGACTTGCTGCTTTCAACGAAAACATTGTCATATTTACTTTATGTATACATGATGGCGAATGTCCGTGATTTTTAGGGTGCCGTACCCAAATGGCAGAATGGAGCTCTATAAATAAAACTTCTTTGTCTGTCTGTCCGTCAATCTGAATGTGGCAGGTCTTTAGCTCGTAAGCGGAATGAGTTACGAACCTGAAATTTTTATATTTTATGTAAAACGTCGAATCGAAGACGGTTGTTGGACTAGAAATATCAGTTTGTGTTTAAATGTTAAGTTATAAATATTTAGAGTTTTTTTTTTAATGTTATTGTGAAGGAACAAGCGCGAGGCCCACCTGATGTTAAGCGCTATCCTCTGCCTAAAACAGATGCATTTCATCACAAGTGACGAACTGCACTGCGCCCGTCACCTTGAGACATGGTTGTTAAGTCTCATTTTTTGCCTGTTATTTCACTGGCTCTCAAGGACTGCTGCCGGAACACACCGTTAGGTGCTTGGCGACAGATTTTCTACTTGAGGGTGGTCGCTAGCCAGGCGAGCATTCGCAAAACGCCCTTCCACCAGCTCTGGGCGGGATCCGAACCATGGACCTGCTGCGCGGCATTCCATAGCCAATGCCACTGAGCCATCACTGCTCCGAAAATATACAAATAAAAATATATTTATTACTGGCTAAGCATACGCTGTCCGCCAGTCGGACTTGGTCTGGTCCGGGTTTTTTTTTAAATTTAAGATTTTTTGGCGGATGAAATAAAATTAAATAATTTAATCATAATCAATTTTAAAATAATTGATTAGGAATACAAATTTTAAAATTTTGTTTCGTATTAATGTAAGTAATAGGTACACGCAAGCCTCGAAATTGAACTCTTTAGGTAGAATAAGACACAATTCCTAGTCAAGTGTAGGTGTCGGGCAAGAATAGATACATAAGGGGTGCTAACCGCCTTTTTGTCTCGTGGGAGTCGCAGAGGCGAAGAAGGGAAAACATTCGGCAGTAGCGCCTTTTAAAGAAACTCTTACACTATGTTCCACAAAACGCCTGCCAAGCGTAAGGCCAAACTTATGTGCTTTAAGCTATGGGACTGCGGTGTTCAATCCCCATCGCCGCTCGGCTTGAGATGCACAGCATGTTGAAAGGGAATTTAGCAAATACTCGCCTGGCTAATATCTTCAAGTCGAAAATCTGTGTTTCGGCACCAGTTCTTTAGAGCCAGTAAATGAAATTACAGACTCATGAGACTTAACACCTGTATGTCTTAGTTAGTGTGATGAGCGCAGTGGAGTTCTTAACTTGTGATAAAATGTATCTTACGTGCATGCAACTTGCAATAAAAAAAATGGGGAGGCGTTTGTTCAACGGACGTACGACCGTTGTTGATGAAAGTTAGACAATGGCTTTATTAGAAGCGTTAGTACACTTCAACTGCGTACGAGAAGCCTTCAAGAAGAGAGCATATTCCCTCCTCAAAGGCTGCCAACGCATCCTCTAGACCTCTGGTGTTGTGGATCTTTGTGGGCGACGGTGATCACTCACCACCAGGAGAGCTCCTTACTAGTTTGCCCTCCTATCCAATCAATAAAAGAAAAGACCGAGTATATTATTTTTTTGTTTTTTGAATCTTGATCCAGAATCAAGAACCCGTCAGTCCTGGATGTTGTCAGATAGCAGTCGTTGTTATATTGCATGGTGATAGGGTATCTTACGAATGATAGCCTGGCTAGCTACCTCCTCCATTTAGAAAATGTATCGCCAAACACTTAACCGGCTTAATAGGCAGCTATCCTTGACAGCTAGGTCCTATTCTAGGTTCGTACCCGTTTACATCTTTCAACCGTTTAAAAATCATCGTCAGGTATGACTGCGTTCATAGGTTAGCCTTGCAGCAATAAAATATAAAAGCACCAATATAACCTATATATATATATATAATTATAAATCTCTCCAGTATACATTATATTTCACTGTATGGGTGGATTTTACCAATTGTGGATATAATTCTACAAGGATAACTTTAATCTCTACGTCCAACAAAATATAAGACAGGCCGTTATCGCCAGAAATGTCCAATGAGTTAAAGAACAATGGCGAAACATTTGTTGGCAATTCTTTGAGCGAATTGAAATATCTAAGTAGCTTATGTTATTTGAATGTTTTTTGTGTATTTTATCAATAAACTAAAACATAAAAAACATAAAAAAAATTGTTGGTAAAAACCTACGAAAATTGATGATTTTAAGAGGAGTTTTCGTAATTTCCGATAGTTACATATTTCAACAATGGCTGATACACCTCTTACTTTTAGGCCGTATTCCACTTGAGGTATTTTCGATAATTTTGACCACATTTTGCGCCTGTGGTTCCACATTTAATATGAACCATAGACACAAAAGGTAACGAAAATAACGAAATTGGCGTCAAGTGGAATACGCCCTAAAGCTGTCCTACTGCAAATAAGCCAGTATCGATTTAGGTATATATCGATATTTATTCAGTTTTTTATGTTAAGTTTGACTACTACTTATTTAAAAATGTGACAAGAATTGCTGTTATGAAGATTTGATTATTTAGAAAGCTCTCAAGTAGTTTGTCTCATTAGACCATTATTGAATACAATCGAATACCAAGAAAGTATCGCTAGTATTAATCGAAGATTACAATACTAGATATTGATTTACGTGTAGTTATTTACATGTTGATAATACCAAGTTTAGTGTGAATACCAATTAACAATAACTTCATTTTCAACGGATGAACGGCGCAGACATCGCACATTAACGAGACAGATACAGCAGTCCACAGATCTAAACAAACGAGACAAAGTATCATGATTATCCGAATTTCGATAATGTGTGCGTGACATCGATGTTAATCGATGTTTTGTAAATGCAACATAGATGTTCTTCTAACATCGATGATCATCGATCATCCCTACAGACATGACAAAAAACAAACCACAAATGCTTCCGCGCTTGTGTGATGTGATTTTTTTTTTTGCGATTTCATTAGTATTCCGTCTTTTACCTTCTTTTTTACTTGACGCTGATATTACTAGTATTTCATTTGTGACCTGTGCTTGCCCTTGGATTCTTGATTTTTGCCTAACATGTTAATGTACATCGCCCTTTGCATTCCGACTGCCTCTTTAGCACCATCAGAGTTTTTAGATGATGTCGTTATACGAGATGATGAAGAATAAAACGAAATTAATATTTTATATTTATTCATTATCAGCCTTACTTATAAACGCTACTTAAATTTTAAACATTACTTAGCTGCTGATTAGCAAAATTTCTTACTCATAAACGCTACATAACTTTATCCAGTACCTAAGTACTGCTTAAATCAGCTGTCAATTTAAACACCGTCCCACCCTTGTTTAAATTTTAAGTAACAAGATGGCGCCCATATTTCTGATCAGCTGATTTAGTTACAGACCCACCAACTAATCTGTTCAAGTGGCAGAAAAAAGAACTAAAACATTCCTTCAAATTGTGACAGTTCGTAGTAGATTTCCTTGACCAGTAGCGCCCTCGAAAACTGCACAGTTAAGTTGGTGGTACTATACAAAGAAAAGTATTATATTTACTTTTTAATTTCAAGATATTTAGCACTAGATACATGCTATTTGGCCATTTAGGTCATTCTTAATACTTTTTAGTACAATGTTGTCAGTTTAAAATACGTTCGACCTCATTATCCATTGCTTAGCTAAACAGGTGCTATGTAGCGTTTATAAGTAAGAAATATTTAAGCATTACTTAAACACTGTTTAGTTATCCATTACTTAGCAACTACATAGCGATGTTTTTATAAGTAAGGGGGTATATATATATATTTTGTTGTTTTATTAGACCTTGGAGGTATATTATCTTCTTTAATTGTACAAAACGGCCTTTTTAACAATTACTCAGGAAAACATAGTTAAGTATGTCGGTTCAGTTACTTAGCAAATGTATGCTTGCCTGGAGTAGATAATATGTCGCCAAGCACCTACATAGTATTCTGGAACTAGTTCCTATTCTATGCATAGCCTGATAATAACATTATCACTTACCAACAGGTAAAATAGTGGTCAAAGGTGGTGACAACAGGTAGTGTGAGCAACAAAAAAATAATACGTACAATGTCAATGCCATCGAGAAACTAACCTCTTCTCGAATGTCTATGCCTACATCACGTTTCATGAAATTCAAACCAATGAGTTTTTCCTTAGGTTTTCGCGATTATTACACATAGTAATTAACAACTTTAAACGGTTTAAATCGCGTATATATATATCATTATTTTTGTCCCGACGTTTCAAACACTTTGCAGTGATCGTGGTCACGGGGTGCGATTTAAACCGTTTAAAGTTGTTTAATTACTACAATGAGTTTTTCGTTATCCACGGACTGACATTCAACAAATTCAAAAACTTCCCCCAAGTTTGACGATATTATAGCAAAAGCTTACCATCTTTTAAATCGTGTAACTATAAAGATATCCACGTTTAACTTGGTAGAAATGGCCTTCAATTAGGCAAAGTAGGTTTTCCGTGAATTGAGGTTAATGTATATAAAACTATAGATTAAAATTCAATTAAGTTATTAAAATAAAATTATCATTAAATAATTATAACAAGAGGAAATATTATAGTCATGTGCGGGATTAAAACCCGCGCCATCCACCCCTATAGCCGGGGTAAGCTCCGAACGTGAAGCATGCGTCATTGCAAAAATCAAAAATATATATATTAAAATTTTAGGGTTGCGTCGTCGTTAACATGTTTAAAGCAAAAATTGGCTTATTTGTAATATAACGTAACTCTTTTTTTATGCCTTATTGGTTAGCCTTTGACCACTGTCTCTCCTGTTGGTAAGTGATGATGTGGTCGAAGATGTTGTTCAGGCTAACCTAGAATTACTGGCTCTCAAGGACACACCGTTAAGTGCTTGGCGACAGATATTCTACTTGATACTTGATTGGATGGTAGTTAGTTAGTTTAGCGCAAAGTGCCCTACTACCGTGCTATAACGACTGCCGTCCTAAGACAACAACTGGGATCGACTGCTTAACGTGCCCTCCGAAGCACGGAAGCACTCAGTAGTAATGTCACTAGCGGTCACCCATCCAACTCTTGACCGCGGGCGACGTTGCTTAACTTAGCTGATCGGTTAAGAACAGCTAAGCAAACTTCGCTACGTGCGCTTCACTAACTCGAACTATAGATGTCGCTCCATCCCCATGCGATGGTTAAGAAAGAGAGAACAAATTCATGTTGGCCTAGCAGTCAGAGCATACCCCAGTAGTAGGGGTGGATGGCGCGGGTTCGATTCCCGCATATGACTTATTTTTTTTCCTGTTGTGGTATTTTTGTGTTGTAATCTGAACATGCGTCCTTGCAAAAATTAAAATATTAAAAATGAAATTATCATTAATTGGTTCTTTTACCTATATTTCCTATAGTCATGGTGCATGGTGGTAGGGCATTTTGCGTATGCCCGCCTGGCTAGCTACCACCCTCAAGTAGAAAATCTGTCGCCAAGCACCTAACTGTGTGTTCCGGCAGCTCTCCTTGAGAGCATGTACTTCTAGGTTAGCCTGAACAACATCTTCGACCACATCATCACTTACCATCAGGTGAGATAGTGGTCAAAGGCTAACCTATCAGGCATAAAAAAAAAAGTCATTATATCAGTTTCGTACACTATATTTTTCCCGAATATTCGCGTATCTAGTAGCTGTAAAACTCTTCGTGTGAGTTCATCTGGGGATGTACTGCCACCATACCTATTTCTACCGACAAGCAGTTATGTTCACATTACTGTGTTGCAGTTTGAAGGATATGGGTCCCAATGAAATTACAGGCACATGCGACTTAACATCTTTATGTTTCAGGGACGCAGTGCAGTTCGCCACTTGTAATGAGCTGCATCTGTTATAGGCAAAGGTTACTGCTTAATACCATGTGGGCCTCGTGCTTAGTCCATCTCGGTAGCATTTTTTTTTACTAAAATATGTAACCGACTTCAGCACTCAAAAGTATGAAATAACTTGTTGAAGTCGGTACCATGATAGTTCAAAAGTACTATTATCACAATATTGTGCACAATGTTGAAGTCGCTTCCATATTTGGTAAAAATATATATCCTTTTTGGTGTCCTTTGCTACTTACGGGATCGATTGCTATTCACTGTCAATGACTATATCAAGATAATAGGAAAACACTTTTCAGTTATTGGTGTGTTCCTCAAAAATGACTCCACTAATTTAACGAATTTGACGAAATTTGAAATGGGACCACACGGAAATCAACGAACCAGCTTTCAATACATAATCATCAAAATCGGTTCACCCAGTTGTATGTTTTTGTGTGGTCTGCAAAGTGCCTTCTTGGGATAGGTTATATTGTCGCCTTTAGACTTTTAGAATCGAATTTAGAATCACGAGGTTTTGGGTTTTATCCCCATTTCACCAACAGTTTGGAGCATAGAGCTATTCTATCCAATAAATGGCATTAGCATCGCTACTATTATATGGGGCTAAAATGTATGTGGGGGAGGCGGCAGTGTTGAAACTTCGGCGTAAACCCATATACAACAAATTGTTTTTTTTTTAAATTAAACGAATATTAGTCATTTTAACATGTATTTAATGAGGTATAATTAATGACAAATTTAGTCTTTGAATCAACAGTCAAGTTCGTCATGATCGTCATCAAAATGCTTATCATTCTCATCGTCATTATTTGTGTAAAACTCATCATGAATATTACCTTTGTGAAACTTTCTTCCATTATCACTGTTAAGAAATTCATTTATGCTATCCTCTTTGTCCTTGTGTGTGTCTCCAATTCCATCATAACTGTGAATATGTCTGTGTAGACTATCAATCCAGATTTTTTTGAAACCAAACACATATTTTTTTATACCTTGTAATAGTTTACCAATCTCACTTTCACTTGCTTTTTCGGGAGGATCTTTTGTAAAATATATATATGTGAACGAAGTCTTTTTTAATTTACTTTCATCACCAGTATCTATAGTGTTATTTGGTTCGTTTTTGTTTATGCTTGTGTTTGCTGTGTTTAAAGGCATGACTTTCGTGAAGTTAGGTATGATTGGTGCTAAAGTTCTGTCATCTGGGATGTCAATTACGTTTTCTGTCACTTCATATGTGTTTTTTGGTGGAGGAGATAAAAGTTCTTGATAGTATGCTGGTAAGGTATATGACAGTTTAATAGTACTAGATGCATTGCTAAGGGCGTTGGTGGTTTTTGAATTGGCGGTGGTACTTGTGGCACTGGTAGGGGTAGTTACGCCTGTGATGGGACTGGAAAGAGCTGTGTGCATTGAAAGAATCTGTAACAAAAAAGCTCATTATGATAAAGGTCGCTTAATGCGTCAATATTCAATTTCTTTACCTTATCTATCTATGATGCAAAATGTTTAATGCTTTTATCCCTAATGGCGTGTGTAGCTAAATAATATTATCCTAAGTTGTTATAACTGCTTTATCTATAAGAATGATTCTTACGTTTGTTATTTGATATTTTTCATATAGCTGCTAAATATAATAACATAGTTTTGAATATTCCACAGCGTTTTGAGAAAAAAATTTAATGAAATTATCTTTAGCATTTATTTTTTATTACACCAAATTACTTTTTTATATTAGAAAGTATCCAAAAACTACGCAATGTAACATAATATTTTCTATATTTTATATAATGTAGGTATTATATTATTTGCCCGTGGGATGCCGGGTTAGAATGTCACCTCCCCATTTCTTCCCGTGGGTGTCGGAAGAGCTGACTAAGGGAATAATGCCGGGAGGTGGGGAGCAGCGACTTCTGATGAACTAACTTACTGCAATCCCCAAGGCGCCTGCCAAGCGTGGGGATTATGGCAAATCACCCCCGATGAGGGTGACCTTGTTCAACGGTGGACATTCCGGTTGATCATCAAATCAACCGGAATGTCCACCGTTGAACAAGGTAATGATTATAATATTATTTAAAATTGCGTGAGTTGTACATATACGATAAAACTAAAAGTACTAACTCGTAAGGATATAAATAACTAGCCATTATTTACTAAATGTCCTATTACTATACGGTGAAAGCTCAAGCCGGCAGGATTCAAACCACAGATACCCTGCGCGGTTGTCTATAGCTATAGCCACTCAGTCACCATAGCAAAAATAAAATAATTGATATATTCTAGCATTAAAATAATCATAAAAAATTAAATTTACATGTTAGAAAAAAAAAAAATATAATGCCTGGTGTATTGGTGCACTGTAGATAAATGATAATTCCACCTCCTTTTTCCTGCTATGCTGACGTGACGTCATAATCACCACGTAGCCCAACCGGAGAATTATCGCATCGTTTCACTTCTACTCGTAGCAGCATCAGGAGGTTGTAACTTTTCGAGTGCACGATCAAAATATAGATAGATAGAAATCTTTATTAGAACACTATAGTACAAATATACAACGTTTACAAATTTACAAAAACTATATTTTTATAATGTTACAATTGTCGGCTTTATGGCTTATAGCGATCTCTTCTAGGCAACCATGATAAGAAAGGAGCAGAATATACATTATTATGAGGGCTTGGTGCACTTTACAGTTATGTATATAATTATTCATTAACTAAATTAACGATTAAATATCACCCTTGAATTTTTTTATTTAGTTTGATTCTGAACTATCAATCTAATGTTATCTTAAAATATTTGTTATTATTTAAAAATAGAAATGAAATTAATATAATTGACTAAAAATAGAGTATAACATAGGTCTTAGGTGTTTAAATTTAGCTCTTCTATTTTGCCGTTATTCGGCATGTGAATTTGGCATTAATGGAATAATTCCGTTCAAAATCATAATCACAAAAAAAAAAAATATGGAATGTATACAATTTTAGAGGAAATAAACAAAAAAAAAACATTTGATTAGATCAGAATAACTTACCAAACAAACAAAAACAGTGACATCCTCCATCATCGAACGAGCTCCAAGTGATTTGAACACTGAATTCTACTAATATCGTTCTAGAACTTACAATCCAAGCTGCAGTTCCTCTGGAAAAGAAAGAAAGAATTAACTAAACGGTGAGCTTCCATGAGATGATCATTTAAACTGAACTAATTGCGACAACAAAATAAATTATCAACAAAAAATGCGGGTTATAATCAACAAGACCGCGAGTTAATTGATTCGTTTCACTTTTTACTGAATTCAACTTGTACGGAATGATCACAGACGTTTGTTAAATTAATCATTTACAAAAATAACATTAAACAATGTTACTCCGATTGGCTCTTTATGTATTTCATTTATACCCATTATTTTAGCGGGAATATTTTTTTTATATTATGTGATTGGTGTCGCTGAAAAACTATCAAATATTTGTTAACTTGTAAAATTTTATTAAAAATATTTAAATTATTTTACTGTTTTGAAATTGCAAACAGATTATTACATAATTATGTATATATCACATTATGTATATAAATATTATTTTTTTATAGCAAAATTTAAATTATTAATAGGTAGTAAAATATTAAGTTATTGTAAAAGATGGTTTTTATTATAATAATAATTATTTACTACCTTGAAGCAGTGCCAAAACATAATAGTGTGCAAACACTACTATGTTTTAGCATGAAGGGCAATATATCAAGTGAAATTACAGTACAAAATATACATGAGAATTAATATCTCGGAGTGACGAGCGCAGTGCAATGTCAAGCAGGACGAGAAGGGTGACACTGCAAATGTGATACACGGGTGTGACGTTTACCATCAAGCGTGACGTCCGTCTCAACACTTCGTTACATAAAAAAAAGTTATTTAGGTAAAGTACTTTGCTGATACTCATCTTATTAAACCAACAATATTGATTGTTAATTTTAATAAGTATCCTTATCAACTACAAAATGGTATGTAGGTATACATAAAAATGTAGTACCACTGTGGGTACAAATAAATTTATTTTGTGTTGCCTTTTACCGACATTTCCCTAAGGTTGAATCAACCATAATTAATAATTATATATACAAACAGACATGACGAGCTGGGATGAACTATTTTCCACGATCCTTGACTTACAACAAAAAATCCTTATTTAATTTAACAAAGTTAATGAGCACGTATCCAGATTTAAACTCACACGTCAGTTCACTTTCCGTACAGATTATAATAAGAAGATAAAATCAAAGGTATAAATAATTAAAAGAGGTTCTTTGGTCCCTTCAGAGGAGGAAATAAGAAACGGATAGCAGTGGTCCGTATTTATAGCCGGCCAGTGAATCAGAACACGGCCTTTGTGTTAAATAGTTCGGGAAAGACGATGAGTCATCTTAAGCGGGCTCTAAGAAGTATTTGTTGAATGAGTATGTGGTTGGGAACATTTCTTCTATTTTTAATTAATGCATATTAATTCGTTGACCACACCTTAACTGTTGGTGACACATGCATGGAAACCTTATCTCAAGGATATAGTTGCCTGGACATATCGTTAGTATTGATGAGAGATAAATTTCAATGTAGACTTTTTATACCTATTAGGTGAGTCTGTGGTCAAGATAATATTGTTAAGACTACCAAGAATGACTGGCTCTCAAGGAAGCCTAACCACACGGTTTGGTGCTTCGCATCACATCATTATTTGAGGGTGGTAACTAGCCATGCAGGTAAACGCTCTCCCTGCATGTTGTAACGACTGCACTCCTAGATAACAACCTGGACCGACGGCTTAACGTGCCCCTCGAAGCACGGTGCACGCTCAGTGGTTATACCAGTAGCGGTCACCCATCTTAGTAATAACGACGAATGACTAGGCAAGCAAGAGTACTACAGCTTTGAGGCAGTATATCTAACAATACGTACCCTTAGCTTCTAACAATAGACCCTAGGGGTCTACGCTACTAAAGATGATACCCAATCAGTCTGTCCATGAAAACTCTTAGGTTATAGGTACTTATAAGGAATCCAGAGATGCTGAAACAAGAGAAAAATTAGTACGCTGATAAGGTGCAAGCGTTCTTAGTGCTGGGCAACCGTGAGGTGCTGGGCTAGAATGTCACCCCCACATCTTTACCCGAGGGTGTCGTAGAAGGCAGCTAAGGGTAACACATCAGAAGGTGGGCAGCAGCGCTTTCAATGTAACTGAATATCACACACTGTGATCCCCAAGACGCCTGCCAAGCTTGGGGATTATGGCAGCCCAGCAGGCAGTGAGCAATGCGAATGATACAGCTCTAGCTTATGCTTGTGGTTGAATTTGAACAATTTTAAATAAAATAATGAATTTTTGTGCCCTTATGCTTAAAGAGCAAGCTTTTATGCACTAAGGCTTAAAACACCGTTTTAGTCTTCTTACACCTAGCATAAACAAGAACTTTACGAGCATGAAAAGTAAAAAGTTACTGAATCAGCTCCGTTTTGGACGAGAAAATGGGAATACGAAACGTTGATCTCGTGAAGTTTATACAAATCCCTCGCAGGCATCGTTCAGACACTATTAATTGACAAAGTTGAAACAATAACCAAATGTTGGTTATGTATTGAGTTGTCTAACTTTACGGACATTTTAATAAACACCTACTGTATGGGCCGGGAGCTGATAGTATTTTAGTATTTTCCAAAAGGTTAAAGCGCGCTTGGTCGATGCGACGCATGATCAAAATCCTGGCACCTATTTGGCTTAACGAATAGGCATTGCAATTCAACGGGACCACGCTGCCAACTGGTAGTGGGCTGGGGCATTTGGACTGCTTGTCATTCTGCAATTACTTGTAGGTTGTCTAAATTTTTTTCATTTTAGTAACTGTAGTATTGTATATAGTTCGTAGTATTTAGTTAATAAATACAAACAGACGCCGCTTTACAAAAAAAAATGCCCTTAAGGCCAAACACATAATAAACACTGTATTCCCTGAAGGGGTAGGCAAAGAAAAATACTAAAGTTTTGTCAGACAAATTTTGTTCCCGTGTAATATGGGGCGAGCCATTTGCAATTTACTGTTCACAGTATGAAATTGTGAGTCTAGAACTATTAACTGTTAATGGAAAATACATGCTGAAAATTTCTTGGACAGAAGAACAATTTCTATATTTATTTCTTGTGTTTTGATTCCCGGGAATCAATCAAATCATAATTCTAAAGATTAAAAAACAACTTTGTAATAAATAGATGGCAATTGCTTTATAATAAATTCTTAAAATAAATACAACTTCTACAGTGGAAAAGTATGCAATGCTGGTCTTATTTACGTGGATGTTATTTTTCCAGTTCTTTTTAGGTATATAAAAACCAAACTGGTTTAGATTTCGATGACCTGATATTTGGGACCAATCTAAAAACCGTATAACCTATTAAACATTTTTAGTTATCGGTTCATAAATGATGGAGTTATGAGGTAACCAAAATTATAACAAAAACAAACACCTTTATCGAGTATCTCCTCCTTTTTAAAAGTCGGTTAAACGTAATCAGTTTTTAGTACATATAATCAATTCTAGGTTGGTCATTTTGCGAGTGCCCGCCTGTCTAGCTACCACCCTCAAGTAAAAAATCTGTCGCCAAGCACCCAACAGTATGTTCTAGCGCAGATGTCTTTGGCCGTATCATCACTTACCAGCAGGTCAGTTAATGGACAAAGGCACGCCCAACAGCTATGTATAACAAAAAACTACGTAACAAAGGAAATGAATCAGCAGTTTATTCTCTGCACAAAAAAACACGATAGAAATGTAACTCCTGCGACCTGTAGGGTAACCATAGTCCAAATAATGATTTCAATTACTATAGCATGTTAATTGAATAGGTATCACATTATTGCATGGTGGAAGGGCATTTTGCGATTGCCCGCCTGGCTAGCTACCACCCTCAAGTAGAAAATCTGTCGCAAAGCACCTGACGGTGTGTTCCGGCAGTAGTCCTTGAGAGCCAGTGAAATTACAGGCACATGAGACTTAACAACTATGTCTCAAGGTGACGAGCGTAGTGCAATTCGTGAAGGAAATGCATCTGTTATAGGCAGAGGTTATTCCGCTTAACATCAGGTGGGCCTCGAGCTTGTTCCGTCACAATAACATTAAAAAAAAACCTACACGAAATTTTCCGAGCAGATTTTTTTTATCACGGTCGGGTATTGATCTATTGTCTCCTAGTTTTACGCATCGGATGCCTTAACTCCTTAGCCACCGAGACAGGTGGAATGAAATTCCAATTGCGTGTTCTTATTATATTTTTAACCGTCAAAAACTTTCAACCAGGCTATTGTACTGTACTGTAACAACCGACTCGTCCACTGCTGAACACAGCCTCCACGCTTGGCAGGCGGCCTGGGGACCGCAATGTAAGAAGGCAGTTCTTTAGAAGGCGCTGCTGCCCACCTTCTAGTATTTTTCCTTTAGTCGCTTCTTACTACACCCACGGGGTGATATGGGGAGGTGCAATTCTAACCCAGCACCTCACTATAGTACTTTTGGAAAAATAGTTCGTACACGGTGTAGGTTTAGTAGGTAATAAAGTCCCGTCACACCTTTATTAAATCAACGTGTCTGTCCATATGTTTGTCTGTAGTTTAAATGTTGTCATGATACAATGTTTCATTATGGTAATATGGTACAGTAATAATATAATAAATAAATTTTGGTCGGATGTATCGTCCGTGCCTGACTCCTGCAGGAAATATGGGTGCAGCGGCAGGAAGAAAAACCCTCTTCTACATGAAAACTGGGGCTTTATTTGTTGGCGGTTCGCAAAGCTTAAATTACAAGTTATAATAAATGTGCTATTTCAAAAGATCTACCTGATTCTACTCAGAAGATGTAAGAGACTACTGAGTCATGTCAATTCGGGGAATGGGGATGGAATTTAGTCCAGCGTTAAGTCCACAGTATAACTGTCAGGTTACCAGGTCAGTCAAGTCCACCTCAGTTAATGGCAGAAGAGAGAGAAGCAGTGATGGCTCAGTGGCATTGGCTATAGACTGCCGCGCAGCAGGTCCATGGTTCGAATCCCGCCCAGAGCTTGAGCTTCACCGCATGGTGGAAGGGCATTTTGCGAATGCCCGCCTGGCTAGCGACCACCCTCAAGTAGAAAGTCTGTCGCTAAGCACCGAAAGGTGAGTTCCGGCAGTAGTCCTTGAGAGCCACTGAAAATACAGGCACAATGAGACTTAACAACTATGTCTCAATGTGACGGGCGCAGTGCAATTCGTGAGTTGTCATGAATTGCAACTGTTATAGGCAGAGGTTAGTCCACTTAACATCAGGTGGGCCTCGAGCTGGTTCCGTCACAATAACATTAAAAAAAATAAAATGGGTCGTGTATATTTTAAAATTCAATTAATTTGGTTTTACTGACATTTACTTTGAAGTTATTTTAATTAAGCCATTTCATTACATTTTGTACAGACTCATTATATTTGATATTATATTTTTAATAATACGTATTATGGCAAATATCGTAAAAATAAATAACAAAGAGTTGGTAAAAGGAGAGTCCGGAGATCCCTTTTTAATATAAGATACTTTGTGTTTATTAATATTGCAAACATTATGTTTTCGTATAAGCAAGAATTTATTCCAATAAAGTTTAGGGTAGCTTTAAGAAGAGTAGGTCTTAATCTTGGAAATTATTTACAAAAAGACACTCTAGCCACTTCGACATCCGTTGTTACTTTAAGGATATAGAATAAATATATTAAAGGAATGAAAGATCAACGATTTGTCATCGTCACGCTCTCACTCTTATTCCATTCATATGGAGTCGGTAAAGTATGATAAAATAATTAGTATTGAAGCGCTCGTTTAATCGATCAACTAAGTTAACAACGTTCGCTGCGGCCATGACTTGGATGGGTGACCGCTAGTCGCATTACTACTGAGCATGCACGTGGTTTGGAGGGCACGCTAAGTCGTCGGTCCCGGTTTTTGTATTAGGATCAAAGTCGTTATATGTAGCATTTCGTAGGACATTTTTACTATTTTCGCCTTTTTTATGCAATCGTGAAACAAACACGAGACCCACTTAGTGTTAAGCGGTAAACTCTGCCTATAACAGATGAATTTCGTCACAAGTGCACCATGCGGTGAAGCTCAAGCCGGTGGTGGGGATCGAACCAGAGTACTGCGGCGCGGCATTCCATAGCTGTTACCGCTCGTCTAATATTGCTTAGAATATTATATATTGCTTGCTTAGCTGTTCTTAACCAATCAGCAAAGTTAAACAACGTCCACGGCGGTTATGCGTTGGATGGGTGACCGCTAGTGACATTATTACTGAGCGCTTCCGTGCTTCGGAGGGTACGTTAAGCCGTCGGTCTGGTTGTTATCTTAGCATGACAGTCGATACAGCATGGCGGTAGGGCATTTTGAGATGCCTGCCTGGTTGTTGTTGTTTGTTTAGGGAGGACATAGATGCTGACTACCGCTGTCGGTCGTTCAACTGTACCGGATTTTGGGCGAGCCCTCTTATATCCCGGAGGTGATGCCCGCCTTGCGGGCTACCTTACTCAAATAGAATATCTATCGACAAGCACCTAACGGCGTGTTTTGGCAGCTGTCCTTAAAAGCCAGTAATTCTAGGTTAGCCTGAACAACATGTTCGACCACATAATCGCTTATCATCACGTGAGATAGTGGTCAAAGGCTAACCTATCAGGCATAAAGAACCCACCAATACCATGAAAACAAAATAACAAACGCAAATAAGCCTCGTTCGTAAACAAATTCTAACCCTATAGTTTGAAAATCATCTACGTAAGTGCTAAAGAAAGAATATCTTGATTACACAAAGCTGTATAAGCGTCGTGGCAAGTGGGGTGCCGGGCTAGAATGTCCCCTCCCATCTCAACCGTGGGTGTCGTCAGAGGCGACTAAGGGTAACACATTAGAAGGTGGGCAGCAGAAATTTCTGAGGTACTGATATCTCACACTGCGATCCCCAAGCCGCCTGCTAAGCGTGGGGATTATGGCAAACCCCCCCATTTTGCAGGAGGTTGTGTTCAGCATCGGACTATCCGGCTGATACAGTATAAACCTCATAATAACACTAAAATATAATATGTATAATTTTATGTAAGTATTATATTTATAAAACCATTTATTTTTAAAAATAAATGGTTCTAGGTTAGCCTAAACAACATCTTCGACCACATCACTAACCATCAGGTGAGATAGTGGTGAAGGGCTAACCAATCAGGAATAAAAGGAATTAAAAAAAAAACCGCCCCTAAAATCTGCCACCCTAGGCTCCAGTATACTCATCCTGCTAGTAAATCTGCTACTGCACCTGGATAATTCCAAACCAACGCTTTTCGACGCTTGGCCAACGAAGCCAAAAGAGATATCAAAGGAATATAATTCTTGTCGATAGATAGATAGCTAGATAACACTTTATTGTACTTTATTATTACAATTAACTAGTATTACTTATAAGAAAAATATTACATCTTTAGATAGTGCGATCGGCGGCCTTATTGCTAGGTAGCAATCTCTTCCAGGCAACTGAAAGCAGAAGAATCAATTTGATTAACATGCGGGTAGAGTGTAAAACTAAGTGGGATTAGTAAACTAGTTGCATGTCTTTTGTCACCGTCAACTACTAACTAGCGGTTGGACCGGGTTCCAGCTTTTGCTAATACTGCTCGGATATGAATAGATATGTAGAGTCAGCAAAAAAGAGATTGCCCATGGTAATAAACATTCTAGTTACACTAATATTATAAAGGTGAAAGTTTGTGATTGTGTTTGTGTGTTTGTTACTTCTTCACGCTCAAACGGCATGAACCAATTTTGATAAAATTTTGTATGGTAGATGGGGCACTGGATTAATACATAAGATACTTTTCATTATCATTCATCACTACGCGGGTGAAACCGCGGGGCGTTGCTATTACAAAAATATTTTTCTGATACAGATAATTTTAAAACTACAATATTTGCAGTGAACTGAAAATACAGAAACCAATACAATACTCGATATCATATTCAATATCGTTTTTAAAAATTAAATAAGAGTAGCATTAGGTCATAATTAAGGTTCTCTTGACCACGTTCAAAGTCACGAAACAAGTAACCATTGCTAACGCAGGATCAGGCTCCCCAAAATGTAACTTGATAATTTTCGTGAGATTCCTTGATTTACTCTCGTTTATATTCATTAAAGACAAAAGCACGATAAGCGTCCCCCGAGACGTCTATTGTTGCAAACAGAAAAGAGTGATAGATAATCATTAAAAATATTTAAATAGGAGCTACACGTAGGCGCCAATGATTTACATAATATAAATGTTTTGAAATTTGCCGTTAATTCAAAATAGTTTCATGAGACATTATATTTATTGTGTTGCTAATCATTTTCAGAACAACCTCAGTATTTAAAATGTTTCGTGCTTTTTAGTGCTTTTTTATATCAATTATTATTTAAAATAATTATTATCCTAAGTGCTATTCAAGAACTTTAGGTACAAACCAATATTTCTTACCAATATTTCTTGTATGTTGTCATATTCTCTATGACGTTGTCTAAATACTAATAGCTGTAGTGTTGTATAAAGTTTGTTAGTATTTTTGTTAATAAAGGCATACCGCCGGTTGTTTATAAAGATATATATATATAAATTAATTGTAATTAATAAGATACTTAAATTTTACTTTATTTTTTGTTTATGGCACTAAATTTGTATGTATTAAATTAAAAATTGTAGAAAAAACATTTTTGTTTTAATTTGAACTTTTAGGACATAAGTAAAACTATACTATACGGTGGTAGCCGGTAACAGTCACACATACATTTTTGTGGTCACCACGCTTGAGAGGCTAAACAAAAATGGTTGAATATATGATTATTTTATTAGACACAACACCACACTTATGTTAATGCGTATTTGTTCGTATATAAGTAGGTAAAAGTATAGTATTTGACAACATCTCTATTGTAATGTGACGTCCTATTAGTAAAACCTGCACAGAAATTGTTTATGTATCTACAATGCTTTTTTAAATAAGTATTAATAAAAGAAATCATTAAACTCTTTGTAAACTTGACAAAAACTAAACTAAATATATCTGCAAACACAAACAAGGGACAAAGGGCACCACATAAATTGATTACGTTTACATAGCCGCTAGCGCCGACATTTATTTCTATTTGTCACTTAAATACAAATGAATTTCAACTCTACACACCGATCAACAAAGAAGATTTTTGATTGATAAAAATAAATTTGAAACATAACTGAAGTGATTTTGTTAATCTATTTGTTTTGCTGACTGTACTTAAGAGAATTTCGCTTCGAGCGGAATAAACTTATTTCGTTACATCACATTGTGGGATTGTTAGGGAGTGTCCCAATTTAGTATTGATTTTTGGTATTTTCGGATTAATTGAGTATGTTTTTGTATATTTTTATTGCTGATACAGGTTTATTTATAGCCTGTAGCTACAATTTAATTTGTTAATACATGACTTAGAATACTAAGCAATCTAAGTAGAGTCTGTTATTTCGATATATTGACATGATGAAGTAGTCGTAAGTTTTATAACTGGCTGTCAAGGACAGATGTCGAAACACAATGTAACGTTATGGGCACAGATTTGTTATTTGAGGGTACTACCCTATATAGTCTTGAATTATTCAAATTGCCTATACTGCAATGCGGTCATGTTCAGGCAGGATTTGAAACATCACAACCATGCAGTTTTTTTTATATAAAAGTTTAGTTTATACGTTAGCCTTTGAACACTATCTCACTTTATGGTAAGTGTTGATGTGTTCGAAGATGTTATTCAGATTAACCTAGAACAACTAGCTCTTAAGGACAGCTACCGGAACTCACCGTTAGGTTCCCGGAGACAGATGTATGCTTTAGGGTGGTAGCTAGCCAGGTATGCTTTCGCAAAATGCCCTACCACCATTCTATAACGACTGCACACCTAGACAACAATCGAAACCGACGGCCCTTCGGAGTGCGTCCACGCTTATTAGTAAAAGCCACTATCAGTCACCCATCCAAGTCATGACCGTGGCAGACGTTGCTTAACTTTAGCTGATGGGTCAAGAACGACAAAGTTAAGCTACGAGCGATTGAAAATTCACATACATAATAAACAAAAGCTAATGGCTTATAGAACGTCTACTAGTGGTTGACCCCCAATATCCATAACGGAAGGCGACTTATAGATCTGCACAGATAGGTCGGATATACAATGGGCGTAATTCTGTTATATTTCACGAACTGACGAAAATTAATTGAAATAGAAGTTGTTTCTGGTGAATAACCGAATTACCTCCAATAGAAGGTATATACGATCAAATACTTGTAAACTGGAGGTAAGTGTGACCTGGAATATTTTTGTCACCACTTAGTAGGCCCCGAAGGCAAATCCAAAAACTTAGACAAAAAAACAGACCTCTCTAACAATAAAATACTCTATAACATAAAATGCACTAATATGTATAACGGCGCGGAAACAATTTAATGGAGTTACGAAGATTCAAAATGAAACGTTATGATTAATTAAATCACTATTGTGTTCAGTACTATAATCGATATTGTTTTGTATTCGAAAATTCATTTTTAGAGCGGGTAACACCGAATAGAGTTGTAGGTGTCATGGCGGCCGGATGCCTGTCGCAGTCGTTCACTTCATCTCTGATTTTTGAAGTGTGCGCACTTCTTGACGGACAACCGAACGTGATGCACGTGTGAGATTTGTCAAGGTAGAGAACATTTATTTAATCTGTAATGTAGGCTCATTAAATTATAAGATGTTTTCAGGCGGTGATGCCATAATCTAGTCCTAGCTTAAGGTAAAGTAAATGAGTACTACTAGTTCAGTACTTAACTATCCCACTTACTAGGTTTTCTACACAAAAGGGAATCAAAAGGATACTTCAAAAACACAACGTTTATAGGAACACATAGAACACTTTAATAAGAATAATACATCATTAGGGTCACATGGATTACTTCAAAGGTAATATTGTATAGTCACATTTCACAACGATAATACAATAAAAAGGGCGAATTTGGAAGCCAACAAACATAGACCCACACACAACACATGAATATCAGTTACGTTACATTAAATAATATAATACAGTACTTAACTCAATAAGTCTCGATGCAGCAGTCACTTGTGAAGAAATAAGAGAGGTCAGTCAGCTAAGACATTGGTTTTATAGCAATGACTGGCGCCAAGTGTCTGTCGCATATCCATTAAACTACCCGCCATATTTATCACAACCAATCAGAGACATGAGCGTTCCCGCCACAACGTATCAGCCAACCCGAAATAAGACAGGATGGTTCGTCATTGGCTAGTCTAGAATGAATACAGATCATAAAGGGTTTCAGTGTGGCGGTTATTAAAAATGACAAATATCAACAAGTTTTAGAATATTCTACAATTACATAATGAGTAACTTCTCGTAACTTATTTACTTAAGAGAATCTAAGCTTAACAAATATATGATTCTAACACACGCGTGCAAACCCATTGGCTCTTAATCCATTTTAATCGACGTGATCCTATGTAGTTTTGCTGTAATAAGTTTCTTGTGAATTACAATTGTGATCATACGATATTCTGTGGCTGTTATTTTGTGAAAATCTGCACGTGCACGCCCATAATGGACGACCAACCTGAGTAGATAACGGATCCGACTCCATGGACGACATACCCAACCGTCTCGACACTCCGTTATGTATATAAACCAAAACATCGTATACAGTTTTGTTTTTTTATCTTATATTGACAAGTGAAAATGAGAACATCATGAATGTAATCGAAGCCAATGAAATACACATTATTAGGGTTAATTTAAATACTACTCGTCAGATCTCACTCAAATTTAAATGGGACCACGTTTTTTTTTTTTTTTATTGTGAAGAAACAAGCAGGAGGCCCACCTGATTTTAAGCGGTATCCTCTGCCTATAACAGATGCATTTCATCACAAGTGACGAACTGCACTGCGCCCATCACCTTGAGACATACTTGTTCAGTCTCATTTTGCCTGTAATTTCACTGGCTCTCAAGAACTGCTGCCGGAACACATCGTTAGGTGCTTGGAGACAGATTTTCTACTTGAGGGTGGTTGCTAGCCAGGCGGGCATTCGCAAAATGCCCTTCCACCATGCAGTGAAGCCATGAAGTGAAGCTCAAGCCGGCGGTGGGGATCGAACCAGGGGCCTGCGGCACGGCAGTCCATAGCTATTACCGCTCGGCCATCATTGCTTCATCATGAATTATGAATTTATCATGAATAGCAACAGCTTCGAATATGAAAAAAAAACATCATCTAAATCGCTACACCCTCTAAAAGCCGACCCTTGAATGTAAAAAGGAACTTTAGGCGTAGACAAGACCGCGAACATCAGTAATTGGCAATCTCAAGATACGGTACGAGTATCCACGTAACCGCGCCTTACAATTTCTATATAGCTATCGCGCTAATATTTTTACTAAATAATAATATCAGGAGTTTGAGGGGGGATGCAATGCAGATCAATTAATTAGGAGCTTCTAACGGAAAATAAAATATTAAAATAACTATGTTTATTATCAATGCGCGCTGCACATGACGACATTGGTTGTCCTAAGAGTGCAAAAACTTGCAAATTAGTATTAGTTGGGATCGAACCAGGGGCCTGCGGCACGGCAGTCCATAGCTATTACCGCTCGGCCATCATTGCTTCATCATGAATTATGAATTTATCATGAATAGCAACAGCTTCGAATATGAAAAAAAAACATCATCTAAATCGCTACACCCTCTAAAAGCCGACCCTTGAATGTAAAAAGGAACTTTAGGCGTAGACAAGACCGCGAACATCAGTAATTGGCAATCTCAAGATACGGTACGAGTATCCACGTAACCGCGCCTTACAATTTCTATATAGCTATCGCGCTAATATTTTTACTAAATAATAATATCAGGAGTTTGAGGGGGGATGCAATGCAGATCAATTAATTAGGAGCTTCTAACGGAAAATAAAATATTAAAATAACTATGTTTATTATCAATGCGCGCTGCGCATGACGACATTGGTTGTCCTAAGAGTGCAAAAACTTGCAAATTAGTATTAGTAGTTGTGTTCTTTTAAAATATTTGTTATCTAAACTATGATAATAATGAGTAAAGATTTGATTGTTTGTTTGCATTGAATAGGCTCTGAAACTACTGGACTGTAGTCTGCTACTGGAACCAGGACTATAAGGAAGGAGCTTGACTTTTTTTGACCGAGTTTCCCGAAACTGTACAGGAGAACTGAACTAATGAGCTTAGGTTTGGTATAATATCTACCTCGGGTTTTATGTCACACCACATAATGAATTTCAAATCGGTGTGTTTGATGTGAAATTCACTTAAGTTACTCGTAAGAGTAAGGTCTGGTGACCGAATGGAATAGGTATCCGGCGCGAAAACGAAGGACGGGGTTTCGATTCCTGTCCGGAACAAAAACCTTTGTACTCCAATAATTTGAATATGTAATATAGTTTGCTAAGGCCTATTACTATGACATTATATCTATGGGCCTTCTTAACCAATATTGTGACCTTCTAACCAAAAGTCGTTTAATAAAGCTTGTTGTACGAAACATATAAATTATATACGTGTAGGTACCTACTATACGTCCTTGAATAATTTAAAATCTTTTTAACTAAAATGCAATTTGTTTTACACAACACTTTAGAATTGATATAAGAGACCATTTAGTTACATCATTTACAAAAGACTCTATTTTTTGTTACGCAGCAGAAAATAAATTATTATAATGTTGTCTTGGTTTTCGCGATTATAACACATAGTAATTAACCAACTTTAAACGGTTTAAATCGCGTATATTTATCATTATTTTTGTCCCGACGTTTCAAACACTTTGCAGTGATCGTGGTCACGGGGTGACAGAAAAAAATAATGATAAATATACGCGATTTTAACCGTTTAAAGTTGTTTAATTACTAAATAAATTATTATTTTAAAACAGTGGTGATCTTAGCTTGTACCTATCTTTCTTGAAGTCTATTAGTATAAAAAAATATATTTATGAGGCATAAAATATTTTTTTCTTGTACTTTTGCGTCAAACTAACTATTTAGGGTCTTGTTAGACTTACTATATGTTTAATAAGACCCAAAACAAAGGCTTTTTCATAGGCTCCAAAACGTAATATTCAACATTATGACTTCATTTGTTGGATATATAAATAAGTAAGGCATGTATCTATTTTACTTTTTTAAGTTGTGATGTATAATTTTGACATTTTGTACACCAAAGACTCGTACAAGACATACCAAGTTGTTTGCTGTCTCGCACTCATCTACAAATTATGCACAGTATTCTATTGTGAATAGATTACACAAGGTTTTTAATGAGGAGTTCAACTCATGTGATTATTTTTTAATAATAAAGAAAGTTTTAAGAAAGAAATAATTACAATTATGGAGGATAATCATGTAACTTAAATGCACTACACTAAATTATTATATTTGTATAATATTTAATTTATTAATGCGTTGTTATTTTATATATTTATGTATATTATATGTCACCAATTTATTTTATATTACTTTAATGATTTTATATTAACTAAGGAAACACCTAATTGTAAATTAAGCGTACTTTTTACACTTTGTCTTTGTATTTTTATATTGTATAAAATGTAAATTCGTTATTGGCTGTATGGTAAGCTAAGTATGAACTTTTTGTATTTATATTAAGGGCTGTGGATTTTGTGAAATAAATAAAATAAAATAATGATCATAATATTTCAATTTCAAAATAAGTTGGCCTTATCAGCCAGCCGTACCTTACATAAAAGGTTTTTTTACAGTCAAATAGTAAGTGACTGTAAAAATAACCGTCGGATAATTTGTCTGACACGCTCTTGGCACAAAATCAAATGTATTTTTACATATTTTTGTATCTTTAAGTTCCTAGGAAACAATAATTCTCCCCTATAAATAATTAACAAAGCAATAATAAAACCACAGCGAAAACTATCCACATAATAAAACCTAAGCCACAAAACTTGTATGTGTGTTTGACTCTAGCCGCGTCTGACACGCGCGTCAATCATTGGTCCCGTGTTGTCGTAGCCCACGCGTCCACTATCCTTGATCCAATACTATAAAAGCGTGAGTTACGACGTACAGTGGATCGAGGCGAGCTAGCGCCGTAAACATCCACATCGCGCCGGCTCTCTACCCAATAACAATCTTGCTGATTGTGCACAATGGTGGATACATCGAAATAATAGGCGTATTCTGAGGACGGATAGTTTTACGGACGGGAGGATTTTTTTATTTAAGTCACAGAACAAGTGGATGGACACTTGGTCTTCAGGTTAGTGTCTTAACAGAGCTTATTAAAAAAAACTAGTAATTTAGAAATAAACTTAACCTGAAGCATAGATATTAGGCTCAAGGTTTAGCGCAATATTTCAACAAGTTTGTTGTTATTTAAAATATGTCGAAACTACGTTTGTATGGAAACGCTACAAAGACACTTCTCTTAAGCGGTAACTTATGCCTATAACAGCTGCATTTCGTCACAAACGACCAACTGCATCCATCACTTTGAGACATAAAGTTGTTCAATATCATATGCATGTTATGTCATAATTTACTTAGTCTCTCAAGGGCTGCCGGAACACACTGTAAATTTCGGTTCACACGTGCTTGCTGACAAATTTTCTACCTGAGGGTGGTAGCTAGCCAGGCAAGCATTCGCAAAATACCCTTCATTATGCGGTGAAGCTTAAGTTGGCGGTGGGGTTCGTACCAGGGACCTGCAACACGGCATTTTTTAATATAATAAATATGTTTTCATCACTCCTATTCAATTAACGACAATTGGCTTCAGAGGACAGCGGGAACAAAATTCATAATTATTGTGTTTCTATGGCATTTTGAGATTTCTCTGCTCTGACGAGTCCGTGTTCGGGCTTCTGATAGCTTAGGTTAGCTATGTAAAATCTTGACATGAATTTTGTATATAGTTACTATTTTTTATTGTATATACATACGTGTTTCTAGTAAGCAGGTACTCGTAGCATCTTTTACACCTCTACAGTGATAAAAAGTACTGTAAATCAGGGCTGATTTTTTTTTGTTAGATTGCGTTTATAGAATTCCGTTAAAATGATATGGTGTTATTTTGAGGAAAGCGAAGGATTCTCCTAAGGAACTAATTATAAACTTTTTTCCTTGTAACACAAATAAGGCGAGGTATATTGCGTCGGTTTTATAGCCCGCCGTCTTCCTGACACCTGCGAATGCTTCTCCTCATCCTCTTGTTAGATGTAGTAAAGGCCAATATGGGAATAAAAGTGTCTAATGGGCGGTATGCCACCACTCACGTCGATGGGTGTAATGGGGTTTTTTGCAGATTGGGCGCACAGCTGAGCCCAGGCATTACTTATTAGATTACCGAAAACCAACTAGGATTGTTGTTAGAAAAGCAGCTGGTTATAAAACAAAAGCCATAACTTTACAATCTGCGAATATATTGTTGTCAGAGAAAGACAAGAGCGTATTCTCTCAACACAGGCTGGCACGGCATCCTCGAGACCTGCTCATTAGTGAGACCTATACAATAATTTATGGAGCATTGCGGATGTTCTTGGGCGATGCTGGTTACTTACCAACAGATGAGCCGTCAGCTCGTTTGCTCTCCTAGCTCATTCATATGATTAATTTTTTTATTGATATATTAATATTAAATAATGAACTCATACCTATTGTATTAGAAAATGAAGATAATCCTATATATACCCTTTAACAAAGGACTCGAATAGTCAGCACAAATTCCAACCTTCCTCTCTCTCCTCTATTCCTTTACCCTTCAATCACAAGGACAGTCCAGCGGAAATCCAATAAAAACTCGTTCGTATAATGGAACTGAAAGGCGTTTGATCTCATTTTCCTTCGATCGAAATAAACCGTTATCGGTCGACTCCACACCTCCGACGCTCCGACCCGCCGGTACTGTTATCATGGCTTTTCAATGCCATGATCGGTGTCCGGAGTTTACCGTCGAAATTAATAAGATGTTTGTCATTTCAATATTTTTAGGTTTCCGTAGCTAACGGACAAACAGAGATCTATGTAATGAGACTGCTATTTGTTGTCTGTTTGTGTGAGTCCAATATATGTCTTTAGTTCATAAACAGATAAGTAAGACCTGTAATTTATATATTTTCTGTAAAATGTAGACCAAAGTCTTGGATTAATCTAGAAATTTAATTAATTAATAATTTATCAGGGAAAGAGGTTAACCGAAAAAGTTTAGTTTTATTTTTATTTGTTTAGTCAAAGGTAAATTCAAAGTGATTTATTGCATGCATGAGTACATAAGGTGACACAAATATTAAAAGATCATACATTAAACCCTCTAGAGTATTGCAATATTACCATGAAAGGCATGGCATCATTGATAGGTACATATTTGAAAATCTATTTTTATGTACACCTACTTTTTATACAAATAAATGTTGTAATATATTTTTTCATAAATATATTTCAATATTGTTATAAATATACCAATCAAAATTGTAAATTTATGACCATTTTTGTGACGTATTCGATATCAAAATTTGAACCAGTTAATGTAATTTCCAGCCGTCTTCCTGACGCTTGGGAATGCGTCTCCTCATCCTCTTGTTAGATGTTGTAAAGGCCAATATGGGTATAAAGGTGCCTAATAATTTCTATGTGGGAATCAGGTCTTTGGTTACAAGCCATTCCTTCTTACAAAACTGGTAGCCTTATAGATCCTTCCGCTTTTCGTCTCGCTATTAGCTTACGCTTGGGTGCAAGGTGTTGTGTTGCGCATCACTGTCAGTGTGGTACTGCAGTTGACCAACTCGGTCACCATGGCCTCTCCTGCTCTCGAAGTGCTGGTCGAATTTCCCGCCACGCCAGCCTTAACGGTATCATTCGCCGGGCTTTTACCAGCGCCAATGTTCCAGCTGTTCTCGAACCGAACGGTCTGATGCGTGACGATGGTAAAAGACCTGACGGCATGACTCTGGTTCCATGGAAGTTAGGACGGCCCTTAGTGTGGGACGCTACATGCGTAGACACTTTAGCGCCGTCACACCTTTCTGAAACCCACGTGAGGGCTGACGCCGCGGCTACTTCGGCAGAGCAACTCAAGCGGCGCAAATATCCTAACCTCGGTATGGGTTACATATTTGAGCCGTTTGGTGTAGAGACGTTGGGGCCGTGGGGACCGGGAGCTCATCGTATTTTCCAAAATTTATCAGAGCGCTTGGTCGATGCGACGCGTGATCAAAATGCTGGCACCTATTTGGCTCAAAGAATAAGCATTGCAATTCAACGGGGCAATGCTGCCAGCATGCTGGGCACGCTGCCAACTGATAGTGGGCTAGAGCATTTGGACTCCCTATGAGTCCAAATGCTTTTACTGTAGTAGCTGTAGTATTGTAGTAGCTGTAGTGTTGTATATAGTTTGTAGTATTTGTTTAATAAAGGCATACCGCCATTAAAAAAAAAAATGTAATTTCGGTAAATGATATACTTTTACTCTGTTTAACTAACATATACTGAAAACACTGTCTTTTAATGTAGCTTTGAAGCTGTGATAAAACCAAGAAACATATAAGTTTTATAGGCTCTGCAGACCAATGAAGGAGCGAGGCCTCACTCGCACTTTTGGGAGTGTTGACGTCATGTCATGTTAGCTCAATTGGTTAGAGCATGCCCCGGCTAAAGGGGCGGATGGACGCGGGTTCGAATCCCGCACATGACTTAATTTTTTCCTATCGTATATTTGTAGTTTTGTAATGTAATCCGCATAGCAGGCGTTATTGCAATCATAACAATATAAAAATTATAAGGTTGCGTCATCATTTACAAGTATAAAACCAATTGCAAAATTGGTCTTGTTTGTAGTACAACGTAAGTGGTACTATAGATGTCGCTCCATCCCAATACGATGGTTAATGAACTATAGGAGAAATTCAAGTTATGACGTCATGTATATCATATTTTAGCTCAATTGGTTAGAGCATGCCCCGGCTAAAGGGGCGGATGGACGCGGGTTCGAATCCCGCACATGACTTAAATTTTTCCTATCGTATATTTGTAGTTTTGTAATGTAATACGCATATCAGGCGTTATTGCAATCATAACAATATAAAAAGTAATGTCATGTCAGGATTAAGACTCACTATAGGCTCTATGACATAAAGTTAACGCTTGAACGTTCCATAAACTTCAGCTTCAGCTTTTTGTTTAACGGCGTAGAAAATAGAACACCGTTGATGATTACTAGGTCATCACCATTATCAATATAATGTTCAGTTGAATGTGTTTACGTAATGGAAATACGTCGGTAGAAATATTTTTATGCTTTTCTATGAGTGCATTTGCAAGAATCAGTTGAGTGACAGTAAGTTTATTGTAAGCCTGTAGTTGAGTGTCATTAGTATTGACAATAAACTTGGGAACCCTTTTGAAAACTGGCAGTATTAATAATATGAAGTGCATGATAATTTTTTTTTAAATGACTATTCCTCAATATTATAAAGATTGGGTAAGTAATAGTGGAAATAACGTGGACAGTTATAATAGGGAACTTAATAAACAAAAGAGCTTCACGGTACCGATTGATTTTTTGGTATGAACATTTGCAACTTTTGCAACAAGTTTGATTAATAATTTGTCTTACTTGGTAATATCCTAAAAGCGTTACAGGCGTACAAACCTTCAATGTTCTAAAATATATGGAAATATTTTCCGGACAATCGTTGTAATGCTTTTATTTGTTTCTTTGATTATTACATTTAGATAAAAAAATATACTTGTACCTACTGTAGGTTCTCAATAATCTTAAATTATATAATAAACTACCAGTACAGTTAAAGAGTATAATAGAAGATGAATATACTTAAATGAAAGCCCTGACATATTTTTAACATAATACTTTTAATTCCTTAAAGATAACTCAATATATTTTTATGTGAGTAGGTTATAAATAGGCACTATTCAGCTCAACAGCTCAGTATGGAGTGCGTCAAAAATGTATAAAAGAGTTGCAGCAATTGTATTGAATTAAAATTGTGAATGGAAGTATGAAAAAAGTGGCAAATTATGAGATGAGGTTATATATTATTATTATTATTAGGATATAGTCTTGTTTGTAGTACAACGTGTGTTGAACTATAGATGTCGCTCTATTCTCATACGATGTTTAACAGTAAGGTGCACGGAGCGCTTTCCAAACGCATTTCGTCTAATAACTGAATTGTTCGAAAATCTGGCAGATCAGAAGCATAGATGGGCTCAAGAATATACGTGCAAAGTTTCACCGAGTTTCAACTCTTAGTGTATAAAATACGACGGTACTACGTTTGTACAGAGAGCACCACGAGCATTCTGGCCTTAAGAACGAAAGCACAAATATAAGAATCATAAGTAATTTGTCATGATGCCTTAGCAGTCAGAGCATACCCCGGCTATAGTGTTAGATGGTGCGGGTTCGTATCCCGCACATGACTTTAATTTTTCCTGCCGTTGTAATTTCATAATAACTTTAAACTTGTTTACGGTGACGCAACCCGATAAATCTAAAATTGTATTTTTTTCAGTAACCCATGTAGTTATTCCACCAATCTAGTATGCTTGCCATCGTCAACAATACGATGATGCACACAGTTCCAGCAAATAAATGAAAAATACTTCACCAATATTATACTTGATGTCTAGTGGGTATAGAACGGGACTTCCACGCGAATTTAAAAACATTTCTATTCTAATTTTACCCGCCTATCATTAGATTCAATATATTAGGTCCTTACATATGAAATTGGCGTTTTGTATGGGAGGAACAAAAAGTCGAATATTTTTTAATATAATATATTTAATTAATCAAAGTATGAACCATTATTTTCTATGCACTTTTGCCATCTCATAGGTAGTTCATTGATCCCTTTACTAAAAAAACCAGTCGGACGGAAATCAATAAAATCTTTGAAGGCGATTTGGACTGCCCCATCGGAGTTGAATTTTTTCCCTTGCAAGAAGTTATCCAAATTTCGAAAAAAATGGTAATCTGTTGGAGCAAGGTCCGGGGAGTACGGAGGATGTCTTAGAATTTCCAATTGAAGCTCTTCTAATTTAGTAGCCGTCTGTAGCGCAGTGTGTGGTCTAGCGTTGTCGTGAAGCAGCAGTGGCGTGGAGCGATTGACCAGCCTAGGTTGTTTAGCCGCTAGCTTTTCCATCATGGTTTGCAATTCCTGACAATAGACATCAGCCGTAATAGTCTGGCCAGATTTGAAAAAACTGTAATGAACAATACCGGCACTAGTCCACCAAACGCTTACAAGTAACTTTTTTGGGGTTAATTTTCGCTTGGGGCAGGATTTGGCTGGCTGGCCAGGATCTAACCATTGCGCTGAGCGCTTCCGATTATCGTAAAGAACCCATTTTTCATCACAGGTAATGATTTGGTTTAAAATACCTTCATTATTGTGCCGGTTTAGTAATGTAACGCAGCAGTCGACGCGCGTTTGCCGGTTTGTTTCAGTCAATTCGTGAGGTACCCACCTTTCAAGCTTTTTAATCTTCCCAATTTGCTTCAAGTGAATTAAAACAGTTTTATCACTAACATTGCAGCCTGCAGCTAACTCGGACGTGGTTTGCGATGGATCCGCTTCCACAATAGCCTTCAACTCTTCATTATCAACTTGAGTCTCAGGCCGTCCACGGGGCTTGTTCTGCATGTCGAAATTTCCAGAACGAAAACGTTGGAACCAAAAACGAACTGTGTTTTCTTTTGCAACACGACCGCCATACACATCATTCACCCTTCGAGTTGTTTCCGCAGCACTAGTGCCACGGCGGAACTCGTACTCGTAAATAATTTTGTAAAATGAGTGACGCAAACAGAAAAAAACAGAAGAAAAAAAACAAATGAATGACGATCATCGAAGCACAAATACATGAGTCTATAGCTGTACAAATTTGAATTTGGAATTCCTTACCAAAGAGGAGAAATTCGTGATTAAAGTGGCCAGTACAAAAAACGCCAATTTCATATGTAAGGACCTAATATTATATAACCTACTTTGACACACATAACACCTTACATAAAAGATCAGCTAGCCCTCCTAAATCAACCGCATCCAATTTCTACTGTAAACGTACCCCCCTGTTACCATGACAACCGGGCAGCGCGCGCACCCAGTCCTACCCTAACCTCTGCCGCCGCCAGTCGCGTTCCATTCAAAACAAAAACATTCGAAGTTCAAAAACATTCGATCTGAGAAGTGTTACGTACCTTTTTGGCCAGTGAGGTTCTTTATTTAAATGGTGTCGGATGCAAAGCAATGGCGGAAGATGTCAAATGCGGCGGGGCGGTAAGTCGAATGCTTTATTTTTCTTAAAAACAGCCAGTCTCTTTCATAACATGTAAACATCATTACTTCTTAATGATGGACCAAAGAGTTCTTATTACCATTTTACGTGGTACTTGCAGGTTCTACCACGGTTTAGTTCAACTATTGTGATACTCATAAAATTGTATTTTTATTAAATGAATACCTACCTAGTTGAGTTTTGATTATAAAACTTAGCAGAGCGTTACTCTTTGGTGTTGTATAATTAAATTATCATAACAGGAAGTTGTTAAGGACCTCATTTATTAACTAAGTATTAAATTTCCATCGACTTATGGCACTTTTTTGAATAGGTTACTGTTGTTCTAACTAGAGGGTGCGCGTGACTTTGAGTTCTTTCTTAAACTTACTTTGTCAAATAAAAAGTATCTTCAGATGTTTCAGGAGCTAAATAACTCTGTATATAATAGAATACAATTAAATCCATCAAGCAAAATCTGAAAGTGATAGTTCTCACACACACACACACACACACATACACATACCAACACACCCTAATGCTAGCACACACTATTGTACCACATGGTCCAACAGAAGTCAATAGCGATAGTATCGGGTTTAGAGTTCCGTAAGGGCGTAAGCGCGTCACCTACAGCTGGCGTGACGTCATGGATGTCGTAGTGGACTCACGGTACTCTTGCTTCACAGTCATCGTAAGAGTACCCGCAAATAAGGTTACTATTGATCTTACGTCAAATTGGGTTTTCATTTACACTGCTGTTGTCCATACGCCGCTAGTCGTAATGAAATCTCAAACAAATTAATTTGTTATATACAATGACAGTTATGTCATTGGCTATGAACGACTAAATCCAAGTGCGTCAAATTCAGAGTTCTACATTGTCTTTGTCTACCTGTCCTGTACCTAAGGGGGACTTCCATTTCCTCCATTCTCTAGCCTTCCCCTTAGGAACGCCTTTGTTCAATGGTGGACATCTTCGGGATGTTGATGGTAATGATTAATCAAATTAATAAAGGTATAATGAACATAATAAAGGTAGGTACATCTGGTTAAAGATAGGGTAGGCAGAGAACACAGATTTCCGCTTACTACGATCCTTATATACATATGTCTTTCGTTTCATGTACACTCATAAATACTTTCATACCTTAAGCGTTGGTTTAGGGTACTGCTGACCTGGGCATTTTTTAAAACGTCTTCAATCTGATTTCGGGTTTTTTTAATGCAGCCTTTGTCCACAATCTCACCTGATGGTAAGTGTCGACGTGGTCAAAGGTGTTAACTGGCTCAACCTAGAATTACTGGCTCTCAAGGATAGCTGCGGAAAACACCGTTAGGTGCTAAGCGACAGATTTTCTACTTGAGGGTATTCGCAAAATGCCGTTCCACCATACGGTGAAGCTCAAGCCCGCGGCGGGATTCGAACCATGGACCTGCTGCGCGGCAGTCTATAGCCAATGCCACTGAGCCATCACTGCTTCAAACCTCCCTCAAGAATAAAAACTGCCGCCCAGCAGGACTTCCGGCAACTGTCCTTGAGAGCCAATAATTCTAGGCTAGTCTGAACAACAACTCGAAACGCATCATCTAATGATGTGCGTACGTAACGCTTTTCATTACTTTTCATACAAACGTAGATTCAAAACGAGAAGTGTTCCAACTCGGTGACATTTTTGCATTCATGTCCTTACAAAGCAGATGCATACCTGCGTCTGGTTTGCTTCATTCAAAAGTATTGTAGGTACTTAATTCTTATATTAACATTTGGAGATAAAATAAATAATAAATTGGCAAACTAGAAGCTTAGATACAATGATCAATGTATTAGGTTCAGGGATGCCCAATTTCACCGAGTTTGCACACTAATATGAAAAACAACGTCATTATGGAAAGTATTACGTGCACTCTAGCATGTTATGTTATATCGTTATGTGAAATATTTAGTGTAGAAAAGTACTACTACTAAGTTTGAAGCGTTCGTAGCGAAGTTTACTTAGCTGTTCTTAACCGATCAGCAAAGTTAAGCAACGTCGCCCGCGGTCATGAGTTGGATGGGTGACCGCTAGTGACATTACTACTGAGCGCTTCCGTGCTTCGGAGGGCACGTTAAGCCGTCGGTCCCGGTTGTTGTCTTAGGATGGCAGTCGTTAAAGCATGGTGGTAGGGCATTTTGCGAATGCCCGCCTGGCTAGCTACCACCCTCAAGTAGAAAATCTGTCGCCAAGCACCTAACGGTGTGTTCCGGCAGCTTTCCTTGAGAGCCAGTACTTCTAGGTTAGCCTGAACAACATCTTCGACCACATCATCACTTACCATCAGGTGAGATCGTGGTCAAATGCTAACCTATCAGGCATCAAAAAAAAACTTGGCAGAGATAAATGTTCACGAAAAGTTGTGTGATGTGCATAGCCGAGATTCTGTGACAGAACGCTCTTTTCATCTGATGTTATCTGCTCACCCCTTGTGTTTTTGTACGCTAGAGGCGAAGGCGAGAAGGGAGAGCGACCCACATCAAAACTTCCTACCCTTAACCTCAAAGAGAATAGGCACAAGAACATATCAAATATACGATTTGGCGAGTGACACACATGGCATGATGAGAAAAAAAATTGCTTTTTGTGGCCAGCTCTCTCCCTACCCGACGGCAACAGTCTTTGTGAATAATTCATAGAATCAAGTGTTATATTGCGGAAATATGAAACTCAAAAAATTCTTGATGGTGCGCTCGAAGTCACTTCCTCAAGAGGCCTCATGGCTATATACGTGGCGCTCTTAACTTATAAACGGCTTAACCGATTTTAATGTATGAGATACCGTTAGATTTGTCTTGATAGCGCAAGTAACACTAGTTACTTAGAAAAATAAATAAATAAAAAACAAACTGGCGGAATTTAAACTCCAAATTGTGAGTAAAAAATACCTTTTTCTTCAAACCCCATCCAGTGCTGTACTGTATCTGTATAAAGTTAAATGTAGAAATTCAGTATAGTTGAAGAGAAGTTTAGATATTTTTTTATCTATCAATCAAATAGATTTGAAAAAATCTTCAGCACTCATTTGTTGCTGAAACGTCTGTCAATTACTTGTATTTTTTTTATTAAAAATAATCTACTGAAGAGGAGTTTAATATCAAAGACACCAATATTAGGAAATCACCTCGTTGAAAAAACAGACGGGAATAACAATAAGATAAATTGCTCCTTTTCAATATTGTCTATTTTATTTTCTCGGCGGACTATAGACCCTGAATGTTACAGTATATGTATAAACATATAATTAATTAATTCTTTATTATAATTTAAGATATATTGTATTATTAAAAAAAAATAGGAAGGTGACATAGGCAGTGATTGTCTAGGGGTTAAAGTATATAATGCAGGCTATTAGGTAGGTTAGCAGCGCTATTCTCCTTCAATATGGTCAACCAAATATATATGTTTATAGTTTTCTCCCCCTTTGGCAAGCGGATTGGCGTGGGCATTCGGAACGGTCATGCTCAGGAAAATGTGTTGGCAAGCAGCGGCGTCGTGTGTCGGGTCGCCCTCTTCCCTCTGAAATGGTTGAGGAGGACGATGGCTGGCACGCAAGTCAACTCGTGAACGAGTGCTGCTTGAGGACACTAGTCTGTTCAGAATGCTTTTGCAAACCTTTTCGTATCTGTTTTGTAATAGTATATAAGTAGGTATAATTAGCATCCCTTATAACTGTGTTCCCGATATGTATGTAAGAATGTTCCCCATACTAATGTATTTGCTTAATCATTTCTCAGTTAACTTAAAAAATAACAGAAACAGGAAAAAAATCATTTTTTCTGTGATATAACAAAAACACGTAGAATATCTGTCGCCAAGCACCGAACGGTATGTTCCGGCAGCAGTCCTTGAGAGCCAGTACAGGCATATGAGACTTAACAACTATGTCTAAAGGTGACGGGCGCAGTGCAATTCGTGACTTGCAACGAAATGCATCTGTTATGGCCAGGGGTTAGTCCGTACATCAGGTGGAACTCGAGGTTGTTCAGTCACAATAAAAAAAAAAAACAACTGAAAATAATCATTTTTTCTGTGTTTCTGTGTTTAGTCTAAGGAAAATCTACTAATTCTTATAAAAAAAACAACCGCCCAATCTTTACCATAATTTAAGAAGCTTAAAGATACTATGAAAGATGGACGGGCCACATTGCTCGACGAACTGATAACCGATGGGGAAGAAAGGTTATCGAGTGGTTACCACACTACACCGGAAGACGTAGAGTTGGTAGACCTCCCACTAGGTGGACTGACGACATCGTGAAAGTCGCGGGTAGCCAATGGTTGCAAGTGGCTATAGCCGTTCTTTGTGGCGTTCTATGGGGGAGGATTTGTTCAGCAGTGGACGTCTTTTGGCTGATGATGATGATGATGAAAGATACTCTAAAGCCTTTCAAAGTTATAATTGACCTGGTAATTATCGGGACCCTACCCTATGAGGTCCATAGTATAATGCCTTTGGGGTCATTTTGTAATATTTTTTATTATTATCATAACTGCATTTGCTGCACTGGCAACCCTAACACGTATTAACTAATAAATAATCTGTATTCTGCTGCTATTAGGTCCGTATGTACACTCGTTAGGCGAAGTTTAGAATTAATATCGGGCTGTGGCACGAACAGCTGGCTCTATTTATGACTCCACCTGTATCTAGGTGCTCTACGTACAGTGTCCGGCAAAAGTTGTTTTCTCTTTAGAAATATATCTTTTATTATTTTACGGTAACTATAAATTAGCACTAGATGGACTGACGACATCGTAAAAGCCGCGAGTAGGCAATGGTTTCAAGCAGCTAATAGCCGTTCTTTGTGGCGTTCTATGGGGAGGCTTTTGTTCAACAGTGGACGTCTTCCGGCTGATGATGAAGTTAACATTATTTTTATCAACATATTGTATTAAGTATTATAACTACGTTACGTACGCTACTAGCTGCCTGTTGTAATTCTTATGTTTTTTTTCTATTTTCCATACAAAGATTGACTGGAAGAAAGTGCTTTAAGCGATAAATCCGCTCATTGTACCTTAGATTGAAAATTGAGAATTTCCTTATGTGTATACTGTAATATTTTAAAGGTGTACAATAAACAATTGCTATTGTATTGTATATTTTTTTATCGTCTTGTGAAGGAACGGCTTGAGACCCACCTGATTACAATTTTTTTTTTTAATTTTTTGCAGAACAGTAAAAAAGTTGTTATATGTAAAAATAAATTGACTCGATACATTCTTCCAGTGTAACTGCTGTGCAAATGTCTAAAAAGAAATATGATAATTAGTGAACGATTAAAATTTACAACAATCAATAAAATTCTAATTAAATTAAATAAATAAAATAAAAAATCAATTTATTGCCTTCACCAAATTTACACGAAATAATCCTTAAAAGAGCTATATAATTTAATTTTGGGCAACAGGGTTATGTTCAGTTACTCTCAAATTACGTCCACAAGTTTAAGGGTCATTTATAATACAAATTGAAATAATTATGTCCGCAGAAATAAAATTAAGTAGTTGACTATGATCTAAAACGACAAGAGCTTTTTTTGTAAAACAAGTACAAGTACTTCAGATGGGTCATACAACATTATGGTACATTATGGTCATTACATCATTATACAACAGTATTTCGCCACAAGTAACGAACGGCGCTGCACCCGTTACCCTGAGACATACAATTGAGGGCACGTGAAGTCTAATGTGACTGTAATTTTAATGACTTTTAAGAACTTCTGCCACACACTTTTAAGTGCTTGGCGAATGTTTTTCTATTTGAGGGTGGTAGCTAGCCAGGTGAGCATTCATTAATAGCTCTTCGGCTAAGTGGTGAAGCTTAAGACGGTGGTAGGAACAGAACCATGGACCAACATACATAGACGGCAGTCCGTATCTATTACCGGTCGGCCATCAAGACTTCAAAAAAAAAAATTTGACTTACAGTACAGTACAATATCAGTTGGAACGTACCTTGATCAATAATAACAAATATTTTATGAAAACATCAAATTAATATTTTAATAAAACACTTAAAAAATACAAAAATATATCTAGTGACAATTCCGCCTAATTTTCCTGTTAAGCCGACGTGACGTCACAAACGCCACGCAGCCAAACCGGAAGAATTTTCGACGCGTTTCTCTTCTACACGAAGCATCCTCAGGAGGTCTCGACTCTACAAGCGCACGATCGAGAAATATAAAAAAAATTAACTTGATCATATCTGTGATTTTATACACATAATATGTCTATTGAGTATGGATCTATATTGGTTTTTGATAATCTTCACGCTTGGCGGCCCTCTACCAATTTTATTTCTTCATAGCATATTACAAAATAAAAACAATACAGAATAATTATAAAAAAAACATTCCCTAGAATCCTGGAAACCTCTATTGATCCCTAGCCTAAGTTTAGCGCTTCCTCAATAGCTGACTATCGGGTAAATAATATGTACGTATTTGTCAACCATCGCCAGAATAAAAGAAAGTTTAAGTGATATTAGAAACAAAAGCATCTCGGCGACACAGCGATACAGAATTTTGAAGCGCTCGTAGCGAAGTTTACTTAGCTGTTCTCAACCGATCAGCAAAGTAAGCAACGTCGCCCGCGGTCAGGAGTTGGATGGGTGACCGCTAGTGACATTACTACTGAGCGTTTCCGTGTTTCGGAGGGCACGTTAAGCCGTCGGTCCCGGTTGTCGTCTTAGGATGGCAGTCGTTATAGCATGGTGGTAGGGCATTTTGCGAATGCCCGCCTGGCTAACTACCACCCTCAAGTAGAAAATCTGTCGCCAAGCACCTAACGGTGTGTTCCGGCAGCTATCCTCGAGAGCCAATACTTCTAGGTTAGCCTGAACAACATCTTCGACCACGTCATCCATCAGGTGAGATAGTGGTCAAAAGCTAACCTATCAGGCATAAAAAAAAACAGATTAAGTAAAGAGAACAGAAGAGCAAATTATACTGCGAAAGAACAATAGGTAATGGTGGAAGGAACCCAACACGAATTTTATTACCTTTCCTACAAAAAGCTTACTCTACGTAATTGCCCTTCCGAAGTTAATAGGTAGTAGAGCAGTGCTCTACTAATTTATATTAATGTATTAGGTATCGGTTACGGATTGCTATTGAGCTCTATTAAAGTTGATAGTGAAATATGGATTCTTATACAGTGTTTTTTAGGGTTCCGTAGCCAAAGGGAAAAAACGTGACCCTATTACTAAGACTCGACTATACGTCTGTCTATCACCAGGCTGAATCTCATGAACCGTGATAGTCAGACAGTTGAAATTTTCACAGACGATGTATTTATGTTGCCGTTGTAACAATAAATACTTACTAAAAATCGACCAAGTGCGAGAAGGACTCGCGCACGAAGGGTTCCCCACCCTTCGCTAAAACTAAAAGAAAGTAATAATTTAGTAATAACAAATATTTTTAAAATATTTTAGCATAACATTAAATTAATATTATAATTTATTATAATATTAATATATACACTTAAAAATATAAAAACTGTCACGCGGACGTGACGTCACAAACGCCACGCAGCCAAACCGAATCATGAGTCACCCCGTGACCACGATCACTGTAAAGTGTTTGAAACGTCGGGACAAAAATAATGATACATATACGCGATTTAGACCGTTTAAAGTTTTAATATTGTTAGGTTTGCAATAATGCCTGCTATTCGGATTACATTACAAAATCACAAATATACGATAGGAAAAATTTAAGTCATGTGCGGGATTCGAGCCCGCGTCCATCCACCCCTTGAGCCGGGGTATGCTCTAACCAATTGAGCTAACATGACGTCATAACTCGAATCTTTCCTATCGTTCTTTAACCATCGTATTGGGATGGAGCGACATCTATAGTACCACTTGCGTTGTACTACAAACAAGACCAATTTTGAAATTGGTTTTATACTTGTAAGCATACCCCGGATCAAGGGGTGGATGGACGCGGGTTCGAATCCCGCACATGACTTAAATTTTTCCGTTTAAAGTTGTTTAAATACTACATTATTATGCTCTTTTGACGTAGCTCTTACATAAAGCCTTGCAATAAAACTAAAAGCGAGTGTTGTCTAAGCAATATTAACACTTTGGGAGTCGCAAAAAAAAATTAACAGAACAAATTTTATTTTGTTTTACATCTTAAAAAACAGTACGAAAATTTTACAATTTTGAACAAAAGCTGGCATCTTCAATTTATACTGTACTGTATCATCCCGATTGTCCACTGCTGAATACTGCCTCCCCTATTATTGGGGGGTTTGCCATAGTCCCACGCTTGGCAGGCGTCCAGTTTAAGATATCAGATCCTCAGAAGGCACTGCTGTCCACCTTCCGGTATTTCACCTTTAGTCGTCTCTTACGACACTGGGAGGGGATGGGGTGGCATTATAGCCCGGCACTCCACGGGGCAATTTATGTATAAATTACAGTAATTATTCCTTTTTGATTAAAATTATAAACTTGGGACTTAATTCAGGACTGGGAAGAATAAGATATAGGATAGAAAGAGCCTCTAATAGCTGGTTATAAAAAAGTGGCAGTGGACCAGAAGAGCACTTATACCGTATTGTTCTTTGTTTCTCTGATCTGAGGTTTTGTTCGTCAGCTCTTCTTTTATTAAATTACTCATAATGACTTTATAATTATTATAACTAACGGGATATTTACCGTGATTTTGATTGGTTATGAGCTCTCGATATTTCGGCACTGTTGCAAGCGCCATGATCACGAGTAAAACAAAAATATCCCGTTAGTTATAATAATTATAGTGTTAATGACCGTGACAGTTTAAAAACTCATAATGACTTGTTAGTTTTTTTTTTACCGGCGGTATGCCTTTATTATCGAAATGCTACGAACTATATACAATACTATAGCTACTACAGTAAAAGCATTTAGATAACCTACAAGTCCTTGCAGACTCAGAGGCAGTCCAAATGCTCCTACCAAATACCAGTTGGCAGCGTGCTCAGCATGCTGGCAGCATTCCCCTGTTAATTGAAATGCTTATTCGTTGAGCCAAATAGGTGCCAGAATTTTGATCACGCGTCGTATCGACCAATCGCTCCACTTTTTTTTCTGAAATCTCTGAGATATCTTCTCAATTACTCCACTATAACGGTTCATAGTGTTCGCGGATACTGATATAATGTGACATTCTAATTTTGTTTTAGTAATACTCTGTGGTTTTTAAGATGAAAATAAGTATTGGTTTAATTATCTGTGTATATTTTATCTGTGGTGTGAATTTAATACTGTACCTAAAGGTATTTATTGTGAGACTGTGATTAAAAATCATATATGGATTGTCATGATCACAGGAATCATTATTTGATGATATTTTTACTATAAGTATATCTTATAAGTATTGAAACTGATCATGTGACACAGATCAGTTTCGCTGTTAAGACAAAGACAAAGATACTTATTTAAAATAGTTTATTTTATGTACTTTATTTCTATGTGTAAAAACATTGATGATTTTATTATAGTTATTTCTATATATATATAGCTTGAAATCACATAATTGTCAATTTAAAAGAGTACTGTGTTTGTGACGGTAGTCACTTCGTCATCTTGTTTGTTCCTTCCTAAAAAAGGGGTAGTGTAAAGCGAGTAGATTCACTTTCTGTCGGACCGCCGAGCCGAGCAGACCTCCAGTGGTGTTGAAATAGTTTTTGACGACGAAGTGCTGCTTGATTCACTTTCTGTCGGACCGCCGAGCCGAGCAGACCTCCAGTGGTGTTGAAATAGTTTTTGACGACGAAGTGCTGCTTGATTCACTTTCTGTCGGACCACCGAGCCGAGCAGACCTCCAGTGGTGTTGAAATAGTTTTTGTCGACGAAGTGCTGCTTGATTCACATTCTGTCGGACCGCCGTGCCGAGCAGACCTCCAGTGGTGTTGAAATAGTGTTTGACGACGAAGTGCTGCTTGATTCAGTTTCGGTTGGACCGCCGTGCCGAGCAGAGCTCCGGGGGTGTCTAAATATATTTGGAAAGTAGTCTTTACTGACGAAGTGCTGCCCGATCAAGATGTTGTGAAGTTAAGTAATTTATTATTATCTTTTCTGATATTACATAACGACAAACCTCGTTTAAATGTAATGGTCCTTATGGACCATTACATGGTTTGTTAAAAAGGTTATGACAATTATATATCGAATAAGAAAATATCTGTTTATGTAAACAATGACTTTATATGTTAATTAATAGTTGATAATCCAGTGAAAGTGTAAATAAAGTGTATATAGTAAGTATGTAACACATTGTTAAAAGACTTATAAAAGAATGGCCCCGAGTTTCTTGCCCGTTCTTCTCGCAGTGGCTCTATACAATTTTGTTTGCTGAACGTGGCAGTACAATGTAGAATCATTCAATATTAAAATTTAATCAAATTGAATAAATGGTTTTGACTCTCACTTTGTTGTTTAAATCCAACTAACACCCGCTGCGGCGCCGACAACGTGCGGAATGATGTTGGCAGTGTTTCCGCTGCACTGTAACCATTTAGGGCTCTTTTCCTGTCATGCGTATTTTCGCGCGCGCGTGAATCCGGTCCGCGTGCAGGCGATAGCATGCTCTTGGCCGCGCGCTTATTGCCCGCGTGATAGGAAAAACATGTATGAAATTATAGGATGCTGGCAGCCCACATGCGGCTTAGAACCGCACGGATAGCAGCCCGGCTATCCGTGTGACAGGGAAAGTAGCTTTATACTACATTAATTTATTTTTTATTCCAGCCAATTCATCTTTGAAAGAACAGTAAATGCATTTATTTAGTTTTATTGAAAATAAAATGAACATTTTGTCACTAACCAGCATAGACAGCCCATACCATAACAGCTCTTCGAACTGTCTGCTACACGTGTATAACTTCATTTTATAAATTTCCCCAATTTCGACTAACAAAACATTTCCCGAAATGTGCAGTTCTTTGCATACGCCTCGGAAATGTCGAGGCATAAAATGAAGACTGCCATTTAAAACTAAGAATATCTACGACCCCTTTTTGTTTCGCTCTTCTCTCATAACTTGGGCCCAGCTCTGTCAACATTCAACTAAACCTAAGGGTGGTGAATATTCATGACTTACCCAGCTGGATCGGAACCCGCACAAGCGCTGATTGGACACAATTCGGAGACCACTATGTTAACAAGTTTGCCGATGCCTGGTTGTTATGCTTATATCACTTGGTTGAATGATTGTGAGCTGGATATACAGGGTTATTGGTTAAATGCTAACAACCTCTTTCTTAGGGTTGAATTGTGCGGCTAGTCCTTTTTTGGTTTTTGTTTATGTTCATTTGACGGAATAAGCACGAGGACCACCTGATGTTAAAAGTCTCTTGTGCCTGTAATTTAATATTTCGCTAGAAGCGCTCGTAGCGAAGTTAACTAAGCTGTTCTCAAACGATCAGAAAAGTTAAGCTACGGTCATGAGTTGGATGGGTGACCGCTAGTGACATTACTACTGAGCGTTTCCGTGCTTCGGAGGGCACCTTAAGCCGTCGGTCCCGGTTGTTGTCTTAGGATGGCAGTCGTTATAGCATGGTGGTAGGGCATTTTGCGAATGCCCACCTGGCTAGCTACCACCCTCAAGTAGAAAATCTGTCGCCAAGCACTTAACGGTGTGTTCCGGCAGCTGTCCTTGAGAGCCAGTACTTCTAGGTTAGCCTTAATAACATCTTCGTCCACATCATCACTTACCATCAGGTGAGTTAGTGGTCAAAGGCTAACCTATCAGGCATAAAAATAAAACATAAATAACACAAAATATAAAAAAAATATAAACAAAAAATTACAAAAAAACCTCTCAATATGTTTGTTAGGACTAGCAGGGGTCAACCCTAAGATGTTGTTAGCATTTTACCAATAACCCTGTATACTTACTTGGCATTAGTATTTGGGATTCTGATGCGCTGTATAGTTCTCGGCTTAAGAATATAACGACTGTTCCGTATTGTCTGGTTGACTGTCTAGGCAACTAGAAATCAAAGTAATGTTAATGGGGTGTTGCTGTATAGGGCAAAAGGCAAGAGGGCTCTTTATGAACAGCCTTGACAACTTAATCGTGTTTACTACCAACGAGAGCATTTTCCAAAGATGATTTGCGCCAAACAAGCGGCTGTTAATTTTTTTTTTTTTTATTTATTTTATGGTCAACAAACAGTACACAACAAATGATAACAGAAGTATAGTTTTGGAAATATAGCTAGTATATGTACCAACATCGTTAACCACAAATTATCATGATTGATTTGAACAGAAAAGTGTAATAATAAAGTTTTATACATAGTTCTACCTACTTACAATAATGAGTTACTAACCAATTATCATAAGAGCAGATACATTTTTACATTTTTGTGCGTTAACTTAACTAAATAACTGTATGTGCGCAACATGTTCAGTCGAATGTCGTTAGATAGTGGGGAGGCAGACATTATTTGATATATTATTATGATACATTATGATATATTAAAATATTTTGTTACTATTAAAAGTAACAAAATATTTTATTACATTAAAGAAATTTTTCTGTACTATAACCTCCATGTGTCATCTTGTACATTGGTAGCAAAAACATATTATTTACATTTTATTAGCTGACCCGCCAAACTTCGTACTGCCATATTTTTTATAACATATGCTATTATATTTTTCTAATATGTTTACACATACCTACAGACAATAACAAACACATAAAAGAAAGATTTATACGATTTGGTGCAGTCGTTTGGAAGTTATGCGCTTACAAACATTTCGGTGATTCATTTTTATTTATGTAAGATTTTCTTTTGTATTGTTAGAGAAGAATACTGCACGAATCACATAGGATACAAGACATAAGATAACGGGGGAAGGGGAAGACGATGGTCATTTCATTGAATTACACCTTTTTTTTTATGGCTTATAGTTTTAGCCTTTGACCACTATCTCACCTAGTATTATATGTCTCTATGATCTCCCCTGATGGCAAGTATTGATGTGGTCGAAGACGTTCTTCAGGCTAACCTAGAATTACTGGGTCTCAAGGACAACCTGCCGGAACACACCGTTGGGTGCTTGCCGACAAATTTTCTACTTGAGGGTGGTAGCTAGCCAGGCGGGCATTACCTACCACCATGCAAATGCAAATTAATTACTGTTTCTCCCCTTAAGGGGAGACTACTCCTACTCCTTAAGGAGTAGGTGGACATATGGTAATCACCCGAAGTTGATGAATGAGTGAATGAGTGAGTATCTGAATGTATTTATTTTGTATTCCTGCACGCTGAAACAGCCGGAGATATAAGAATAAAATTTGGCATATCTATATAAATTATTATAGGTTATAGATTAACACATATAATGGTATCATTCGGATCGTTCACTGCTGAACACAGCCTCCCCCATTATGGGTTTGCTATAATCCACATGCATGGCAAGCGTCTTGCGGATCACAGTGTGAAATATCAGTTCCTCAGAAAGCGCCACTGCCCACCTTCTGGCGTGTTACCGTTGCCCCTTAGTCGCCTCTTACGGCACCCACGGGTAGAGATGGGGGTGATATTCTAGCCCGACACCCCACGTGAATAAAGTTAGTAATTTAAAACAAAGTAAGCATATTGTTCGTAACAGCGTGGTGATAGAGGCCCTGGTGAAAATGGACGTCGGTGGGTCAGAATAATAAAAAACTCAAGAGTTCAAATTTTATTGTATGCGTATGAAGGTAGTTTTTAATTGTAGTTTTCTCTCCCTTTGGCAAGCGGATTGGCGCAGGCATTCGGAACGGTCATGCTCACGATAAAGTGTAGGCAAGCGGCGGCATCGTGTGTCGGGTCGCCCTCTTCCCTCACAAATGGTTGAGGAGGACGATGGCTGGCACGCGAGTCAACTCGTGAACGAGTGCTGCTTGAAGACACTGGTCCGTTCAGAATGCCTGTGCAAACCAGTTTGTCTCTTTTCTCTCTTGTAATAGTAATAGTGTATATAATATTTGTAATAGTATATATAATAGTTATGTAAGATTAGCATCCCTAATAACTGTGTTCCCCGCTAAATATGTAATGCTCCCCATAGTAATGTAATTAATTAATAAATTTCTAAGTTAACCTAAAAAATGGCACGGACCCTGGAGTCTGTGGAAAAACTAATAAACCACATAAAAAAAAAAAAAAAAAAAAAAAAAAAAACATATTGTTCTAGGTAGATATAATATTAGTTAGGTACACAGGCTATTCAAAGAATCATCTCTAAATTTCTTGTTTCAACATCGTTTGCTCAGAACAATAGCACCACAATACTGTGCTATTTGCCTGAATAACCTAGAATTTACCTGGATTAACTGGCTTAAACCGGAATTACCTGGTATAACGTAAATGCTATTAATTTAGATTGGATCCTAGCTTTGTTTGCGGTCTATTCATGTGGGGTTATGGCATAATTTGTAGGATTAGTGTTAACATGTTTTGTTGGAGTAATTCTTACCTTTGATGTAGATCAGAATGTATTGCTGACATTACCTACCCATTGTATGGTAAGCTTGCTGGTTTAAGACCGGAGGGAAATCTCGAATTTTCATACAAAAAGAGAAAACGTCTCTACCCCCCTAAACAATAACCGATTTTGATGATTTTTGGAAGGGTTTTCAATATTCAGGTTTATAGGTTTTGATTTATATTATTATATCATAGGAATTTGAATTAATGGGTATTTAAATACCGATATTTTCTCAAAACTTGTATCTCTAGTTTGTGAATTATTAATAGAAAAAATAATAAAAAATAAAGAGAAAGGCAAACCCATAAACCTAGTGTATTCAGTCAGTTATAAAATAAGACCAAATATTTTAGATTTGATGAATGTTTACTAATTATAATGCAAATTATGCGCAAATTCTAAGTCAAAACTGGAAGAATCTGCAATTGTACTTATCGCACTATTATGTTCGGGCGTTTAGCGGCAAGACAGCATCACTTTGATAATATACCTATTTCCGCTGCAGATCTATTATTTGTGGCTCCGGTAGCAGGCCAGGTAACGGTGGAGCAGGGGGTGCGAAGATAGTTGGTAGGCCCCCCACTAGGTGGACTGACGACATCGTTGAAGTCGGGGGTATCCAATGGTTACAGGCGGCTAATAGCCGTTCCTTATGGTGTTCTATGGGGGAGACCTTTGTTCAACAGTGGACGTCTTCCAATTGATGATGATGTTAATTTTTTTAATCTCGGATTAGATTTTTCCTATGGTGTATGCATATCAAATTTAATACAGTCAATACCTTGACAGATCTAAAATACTGCAACATCATTGGACGTATAAGGTCTATTATACTCGTACTTTATTTGTCATCGTATTTTATTTTTCTTCGAATTTCTAAGAATTTGGTATGTTTACTTGTATTGTAACGGAAACTTTAATTTTAATCCCACAAGATATTTGTGAAAGTCAAGCTCATATGCTCATATTTTTTTAAATTAAGACGAAAGAAAAATATCTTTTCTTAATTCGGGTTTAAGGTCTACGTTTTTTGATTATACGCACCGCACGCCTTAACCATGTAGCTTGCGAGTCGGTGGTCAAAGATGAAAATGTTAAGCTTCTATAGTACACTCTCAGTACCTATCGCCATCTTACAAAATATTGTTATCATCGTATAGTTTTAACCTAGTTTGGTGAAATTAGCCCTTAGAAGGGATTTAACCATCAGATACTACATAACTCACTAATAAAATAAAGCAAACTGTAAACATATTAAAATGATCATGATGTAGTCGTGAAAAGACATTATGATGTTCGTTTTTAACTTATTTTTCTCTCATTCCTCAGATATAACAATCAATACCAAATAAATAAAACTGCATCTTAGTATATTTATATGCAACTTATATTTCCTTTTATGAAAAATACACGCTTTCAAATTACATGCAGCACAAACTTTAGGTAGCTATTGCTATTGAATTGCGATAAGCTTTATCAGAATCAATTGAGGAGCTTTGGCAGTAGATAAAATATGCAAAGCGCTGATAAAAAAATATGTTCGACAAAACCGGGTCTTCGTATTGATGCACTTGAAAAGCGACCATTCCATCTATGTACATAACATTTAAAGTACTGTAGTAACAGTTAATAAGGTTAATTTGGAAGTCGGGAAGTGTTATGCTGATTCAAAACACTTTGAGCTCTCATTACCATGGTTTCAACTTCTACAAGTTATTTCATACTTTTCAGTTTTACACTACTAAATAATATAGTTAATTACTATATGATTCAATAACACATATTTTTTATAGATATTTTTTTTTTAGCTTAATGTGACGAAACAAGTTCGAGGCCGACCTGATGTTAAGCGGACTAACTTCTGCCTATAACAGATGCATTTTATCACAAGTCACGAATTGCTGCGCCCGTCACCTTGAGACAAAGTTGATAAGTCTCATGTGCCTGTAATTTCACCGGCTCACAAGGACTGCTGCCGGAACACACCGTTAGGTGCATGGCGACAATTTTTTTACTTGAGGGTGGTCACTAGCCCTGCGGGCATTTGCAAAATGCCCTTCCACCATCGGTGAAGCTCAAGCCCGCGGCGGGATTCGAACCATGGACCTGATGCGTGGCAGCCCATAGCCAATGCCACTAAGCCATCACTGCTTCTAAATATATTGTATTATAAATATATTCGTCATCGATTTATTACCATAATTTATTTGATCTCCACGAGGCTGCTGCTGCTTGCTGATGTGTCGAGTCCACTTCCATTTCCGTTTTATTCTAGTAGCTAAACTGACTTCCATTCGGCAGAAGTTGTAATGGCAGATTCTACTTGGGATCATAGCAGTCTAGTCTAATATCAACATATTACATAGTCTCGCACGTAGTACTAGTACATAGAATACTTTTTATCATATAGTTGTTATTTGGTAGAGCTATAAATTTCAATCTGTTTTTTTAATCAAGAGTTTGTATCTTGATTAGTGCGAGAACAATAGCTTGAAATAGGTCTAGGAGTTAAAAGCAATTACGAATGGCTATCACGTATTGGTTAAAGCCACGTAGATCTGTGGTTGAAACCTATTTCCGGTGCACTGAACCTCGATAGTGGTTCAATTAACCTGCTTCTAATATTGATTCACTTCATTCGCTGACCACGACCACATATACATGTGAAACTAGTAATATCTATTATGCTACCTTTGTTATCAGTAAACTTTATAATTTTGGACCTTGGACTGAGATTGACTCTGCCTCGACTATATGTAGTTACGCAACGGACGCCTGACCATATTACTCAAAGAGACGAGATGTTAAAATAATACAACATATTTTAGATACGCAAGGCTGAAAAGTTTTTATTCGGCACGAATTATTGAATTGAACCGGAAGACGCGAAGGTTTCTAAAGATAAATTACTATTTAAAGTGTGTTTAATAATTATGATGTACTGAACTGTATCAGCCGGATTGTCGACTGCTGAGCACGGCCGGCTGAACCTCCCCCATCATTAGGGGGAGTTTTGCCATAACCCCCACGCTAGGCAGGCGTCTTGGGATCGCAGTTTAGGTTCGTTACATTCTAGCCCTTAACCCCACGGGAAATTATATACAATATAAAACTAATTGCCATAATAGATAAAATATACTGAACTGTAGCTTATACAATACATAAACATACCACACTAATTACTTATACTATTTAATACTAAATATAACGTACACTTAAACAATACGGATAATAAATACGATAATAATAAGATAACAGCCGGGACCGACGGCTTAACGTGCCCTCCGAAGCACGGAAGCGCTCAGTAGTAATGTCACTAGCGGTCACCCATCCAACTCATGACCGCGGGCGACGTTGTTTAAGAGGCATTTCACATTTTAATGCGGTATACGAAGATTTTAAGCGCTTAATTTACTATCATAGGAAATATCTACAAGTTGTTTAATAATTGATAAAAATAGATTAATCTGTTCTCTTTTCAGTTAATGTACCAGATTTACAAGCTTAACATTAATTATTTTGTAGTGACCAATCTTCCGCACCTTGTTTTACGAATTGAAGTACACATAGCCAACTTCAGAGTTATATCTCTTGTATAAAGATTCATCAAATTAACTAAAAAAAAAAAACTGTGCATCAGGCATATAATCTTGTTGACACATAGTGTACTAGAATATCGCTAATTAATCGTCATTTAAGAAAAAAAAATAAAGATCTTGCGCCAATTTCCACGAATTATATCAGCAGTTTACCACCATATACTGCGTTTAATAAAGTGTAATTCCAAACAGATATTATATAAAAAGAAAGTTCATTCTTTAATTAATCTGATCTTTAATAAATTGTGATATTAACTCTGTTTTGTTAGACAAGAAAAAATATTTAACATAACTCGAAATGCACATAAATTGAAATGTACAAGCGCGAGGCGATCAGTACCGCGCGAGCGCCCATCGAGGTAGGACCTGTGTTCGTTTTCCTTGCCCTGACGTCTCGTACGCGGAACGCTTAGATGCAAGTTTATAGTGCGACCACAGAGTTTTGATCATGTCGATATTTTTTTTAAGTAACAGACTATACTTTATTTTTGTTGTCCATAATTTAAGTATTGTTGTCTTGTTAAGTAACTACATCTTTAGTTTCTGTTCATCCAATGTATTAAAAAAAGGAAACGTTACAATTATGCAGCCTTATACAGCGTTATTGGAAAAATGCTAACAACCTCACAGGGTTGACTTCTTCTTTTTGGTCTGCTAGTTTTTATATTATTCTAGTTTAAATTAGTAACTCACTATAACTTTTGTTTTAGGAGGATTAGATGACAGGCGAATAATTGATTTCCAATATTTTTGGATTCAGTTAATGTCTATAAGTGAACAAAGCGATAAGTTCAGCTGGAAATTAAACTACCGTCTATTGAAAATTTGTACAAACCGGTCTCCCGGCTTTTCCATCATTTGTACAAACCGGGATACCAGTTAGCGGTCGATAGTCGTATTTACAAATTTACCATAAATCTGCGTAAGTCCGACTTTCATAATCCAAATGGTTTTCAAAAGGATGCATCCTTGCCCATACAAGAAAAAATCCATATTTTTCTGAGATAACGTATGAAGTAGGAAGTATTTTGAATATTTTGATGAAATCTAAAACCAGCACAAATTACATTTTGGCCCCAAAATATTACGTCATTTCATATTAATATCGTAACTACTTCAACAGTTATAAATCTAGAAAACCGCAATTTTGCATATGTATAAGTCATTTTTCACTCGATATATTTTGCAACGCAAACACTTACCGATGCAAATTTGCGTATTAAATAATCTCGTAACTAATTTTAAACTTCTAAACCAAAAATCTGAAATAATACAGGTGTATAAATTACATGTAAATAATAATATCAAAGAAAGACCAAAGCCGTAGGTGGTATAGTTTTTCAGAAAAAATAATTGCTCTCCAATACAGTTTTCCCGCCAAAGTTCTTAAAACAATTGGGTTGTTTTAATTTTGTTACTTTAAAATATTTGGCGTAAAAATCTGTAACAATTCATGGCTAAAGAACAATAGTAAATTATCATATTAAAAGAAGATCGAAGTTCTAGGTGAGTTAGTTACGAAAAAATAGAAATAGCAATTAAATTACTATTTCCCACCATTTTTGTCGGTGTTCAAACCCCATTTCCAGTATTTTTTTGTATAAAAAGGTGTATTATCATTTATTTTTTTATAGAGGAAATAGTGAGCATAAGAGTATATAGTGAGGATTTCATTGGTACCAAGAAGTATATACATACAATCACGCCTCTTTCCCGTAGGGGTAGGCAGAGACCACGGATTTCTACTTACTACGATCCTGACTTATCTCTTTCGCTTCATCTATACTTATCAATCCTTTCATACATAAGCGTCGGTTTAGGGTACTTTTGACCTGGCCTTTTTTCAGAACGTCTTCAATCTGATTTCGGAAGTATATATATGTTGATTATAGATTGCATCAAAGATATTCGATTTAAAAACAAAAAAACCTCAAAATCTGTAAATATATATTTACATTTCGCTGTTTGGTCTACTCAAACTAAATGGATGAAAATGTTATTTTTTTAATGGTGTAGGTGATATATTATGGTATGGGAATATGAGGGTGACATGTTAAAGTAATGGAAAACCAAAAACGTCATGGGACGTTTGTGGTTGGTACTAAGTTGTTTTCCGGATGCACAGAAAAATAAACCTCAATCCTATGCATGGTCATTATGACAGACAGTGTTAACGACTGGATATAGATACTGAAGAGTGTGAACGAGGAAAACTGCAATTTTTGGAAAATTTAAAAGAAAGAGCTTTTAGTCCGCAGCTTTTAATCAATGCCGTTACATCAAATATTTATATAATTTTAAGCCGTATAATTTTTTAATTATTTAAGTTTTTTGTTACAATAAATGATTCAAACATATCTATTTTTTATTCATCAAGGATGAAATTTAAATAAAAGATTCACGATGCAGGTTGACTATTTAATGTACATGCCTACTTCTTTTCTATTACATTAGCAAGTAATCGACAAGAAATTGATTATTTACTCAATCCAATCACACAATTTTTAAATTCGCAACTTAGATTTCTTTATTAATGAGTGCTAGTATCAAAATATGTTACTCACAGTCACGCTATTCCGTCGTCACTTCTTTCGCTTGTGTAAGCGATGCGCTAGCATTTACCTAAACTTCAGTGGCGTGATTTTGTGAAATGGCTCTTAACTTTACTGATCGGTTAAGAACAGCTAAGTAAACTTCACTACGAGCGCTTCAAAAATTAAATATTTAAATATTTACAAATAAAGGTAAAATCGGTAAAATTATAATATCAATTTCGTTAAAAAGATCCCTGAGTGATTCCCAAGAATCCATTCCGTATAATAAATGTTATCTCCATCTCAGCAGCACCCCACAGCAATATACCATACGACATAATATTATAGATGTACGCGAACTAAACTAGCCTAGCCGTAGCACGTCTTTTAATTGATTTATCTCATGAACTGCATATGCAGCAGTACTTCCAGATAGATCATGTACATTTGGATCTCACTGAAAAAATGTATCCATTTTGATTCCCAGGAAGACTGTCGCATTGTCAATAGAGAGTTTATCTAGGCCAAGTTTAATGTTTAAATCATGCTGAACCAAAACCAAAGAAAGATTTCGTAAAGACATATTTATATATACAACCTTTCTTTTTATTTTAGAGAAGATTTTTAAAGGTGAACCATTTAGAGATCATATAGTTAACACATTACAAAATTACAAATTCGTAGAGCATTTGTTAAGATTCCAGATTGCCTAGATGGGCATGGGAAGTAGAGTGCCTTCCACCTGGACAACCTGCTTTTTGAATCTACACGGCCCGTAATCCACGGGGCTGAAAACAATAAATACAAGCAATACAAATAATGACTTACGATATGATTTTTTCTTCTTGCGTTGACCATCCCTAATAACCCTAGCGCTTCCCTACTAATTCATTATTGGCCAACAATGGATTTAACGGAACTTACGCTTGGGGTATGACAAGGGATCCTGGCGAGATTCTTCAAAATCCCGACGCGTGACGTCGGGTCACACAACAATTTTAATCATATCTATTTTATCAATCGAAACACACGCGAGGGTCCAATCAGGCGGTGGGTTTAAACAATTTAATCACAAGATATCAACAAACTATTTTTAACCGCGGAACCAAATCGACATATTCTTCACAAAATCATATTGTCCAAGTACTAAAATTGTCAAAACCAGAGACAGAACGACAAAGCAAACTTTTTCTTTTTCAACTCAAACTATCCATAGACAAAAAGTAGACGACTACGCTAAGTTGCGTTCCAAACAGCATTATTGCGAAAATAAATTAAAACAGATAACACATTGTTCTCTTAAAAGAAATGTGTGCTCTAATTATTTGTGCATATATAATTTGACATATTATCAGATCTTAGAAGAATTATCGCTTAGCACAAGAAAGGGTATGAAGAAAAAGTAATAATTAATGGCAATAACGAAGCTATCGCCTATTTAGTCGTCCGATGAACTAAGTTAAACAACTGCATCTACGGTACTGATTTGGATGCGCGACCGATGGTGGCATTTCCACTGAGTGTGCACGTGCTTTGGAGGGCATGTTAAAAGCCGTCGTCAGTCCGGATTGTACCCTTAGGATGACAATCATTATAGCATGGTGATAGGGCATTTTGAAAATGCCTGCCTGGCTAACCACCGTCAGGTATACACACAGTAATTTGGTTAACTTGAACAACATTTTGAATATTGTTATGTTTGCAATAACGCCTGGTATGCGGATTTCATTACAAAATCACAAATATACAATAGGAAAAAGTACATGTGCGGGATTCGAACCCGCGTCCATCCACCCCTTGAGCCAGGGTACGGGGTATATTAAACAACATCTTAGACCAAATCAACACTTTTTATCAGATGAGATAGTAGGCAAAGGCTAGCCTATTAGCAATAAAAAAACAGCTTCTTAAGAACATAAGAAAACACTTTTGAAAGTAAGTTTCACCAGTCATGCCTATCAGCAATAAAAAAACAGCTTCTTAGGAACATAAGAAAACACTTTTGAAAGTAAGTTTCATCAGTGATGGGCCCTAGTGGTACTGCCGCGCAAGTCACGCGATTCGGATCCCACCGTGGGCTTCAGTTTCACCACATGTTGGTAGGGCGTTTGACAAATGCTAGCCTGGCTACCACCTTCGACTTACAACTAACCACCCTCAAGTAGAAATCTGTCATCAAGCACACGACGTTTCCTGGCAGTTGTCTCTAGGGGAAGTAATTCAATGCTTAACCTGTTTACCATCCTCGCTCGCAGAATCTCAAGCCGGTGGTGAAGATAAAATCATGGATCTGCGCCACGACAGTCCATAACTATTACCGCTCGGCCATCATTGCATAAACTGCTCTTCCAGCACTTGTAAGTACTTGTAGATAAACATGTGGTTGTTCACAAAAAATACGTTAAGATTGCACTTGCGCTTTCCATACAAACATATTTATTTTTTTTGCCTGATAGGTTAGCCACTATTTCACCTGATGGTAAGTGATGATGTGGTCGAAGATGTTGTTCAGACTAACCTAGAAGTACTGGCTCTCAAGGACAGCTGCCGGAACATACCGTTAGGTGCTTGGCGACAGATTTTCTACTTGAGGATGGTAGCTAGCCAGGCGGGCATTCGCAAAATGCCCTACCACCATGCAAGTAGTTTCGTCATATTTTTAATACCAAGTGTTCAAACATGGTAACATTTTGTATACATACTTATAGCTGAGATTTATGCTTCTGGTTTGCCAGTTTTTCGATTCTAATATTATGTTTGCAATAACGTCTGCTTTGCGAATCACATTACAAAATCACTAATATACGATAGGAAAAAATTAAGTCATGTACGGGATCCGAACCCGCGTCCATCCACCCCTTTAGCCGGGGTATGCACTAACCAATTGAGCTAACATGACATTACGTCATAACTCAAATATTTCCTATCGTTCTTTAACCATCGTATTGGGATGGAGCGACATCTATAGTACCACTTGCGTTGTACTACAAACAAGGCCAATTTCGCAATTGGTTTTATACTTGTAAATGATGACGCAACCTTATAATTTTAATATTGTTATGTTTGCAATAACACCTGCTATGTGAATTACATTATAAAATCACGAATATACGGATTCGAATCCCGCACATGACTTAACTTTTCCTATCGTATATTCGTTACTTTGTAAAGTTTTTCGATTTATTATTTATTTTATTCCTAAATGTCAAAATAATTTTCGATTGCCATACAAAACAAATTTGCGAATTATTTTTGAAATACTTAATTTTACGGAAATCCGGTAAACCAGAAGCATAGATATTAGGCTCAAGAACATACATGCAGCTTTACGTCAACGACGAATTGCACTGCGCCCGTCACACTGAGACGTACAGTTTTTAAGTCTGATGTGCCTGTAATTTTACTGGCTCTCAAGGACTGCTGCCGAAACACACTGGTAGGTGCTTGGTAACAGATTTTTTACATGTTTATTTTAAACATGAAGAATAAACGTTTGTATGGAAAACGCTACGAGCACTCTAGCCAAGAGACCTAACGTTTGTATAGATGTGAAGGAAAACATATCTTAACGTGAGCATCGATGGTCCATTTTCCCAAATCGTCGAATCGGTAAATTGTCTAGGCTTTGCTGCCTCTGAATAATTCAATTGTATCTATTATTAGGTCGGCGAGACTTTCGTGTCATGCACATAAATCAGGTATCTATATTTATAGGTAGGTATATAGGTTGCTGTCACAGAAATTGAGGGGTTATATATTATTATTTAATGTCAGAGCGTGAAAACAGCACTACATTGGGTTCTTCTCAAAGTTCATCCATATTGAAGGGAAAACCAACATCTGAAGTAACTTAATAACACTTAGAACCTGTTTTAGAATGTTTGAGTAAGTTCCGGTTATTTTACCCAGAACATAAAATAACTGAATGATAAAAATGACAGTTAACATGCAGCGCGTTTCAAGCTTTAACCGATGGATAGGCTAAATAGATGACTGTGAAACGAAAATATAGTGTTTAATGTATTAAATATGTTCTGGGTAGTATAACCGGAACTTTGTTCTAACATTCTAAAACATTCAGAAAGCTAATTATAGGTTTTCACGTATAGTGACAACATAAATACAAAGTGTGAGCAATAACAATGTCGCTTATGAAACACATTTATGTGAAAAAGTAAAATGTCTTAAATACCTTTTATTGGGAAAAACCTTGAAAACAAAAAATGATAATAAAATAGTAAACTAATAATATCAAAATTCAATTACAATTATTATTGGCACGCTGCCAACTGATAGTGGGCTAGAGCATTTGGACTCCCTATGAGTCCAAATGCTTTTACTGTAGTAGCTGTAGTATTGTAGTAGCTGTAGTGTTGTATATAGTTTGTAGTATTTGTTTAATAAAGGCATACCGCCATTTAAAAAAAATTACAATTGGGTTTAAATATGACCTCTGAATACATTAGTACTCAACCGTTGTCTGGCTAAGTTTACGCTCGTGCAAAATAGATCTAGATCATTATGGCTGCAGATTTTATTAATATATAGTTATCAAGTAAGTTACGTTCAAGAACGTCAAGAGGGTGGAGCGGCCGGAGTGAATTGGCTATACGACTGGCAACCTTTGATTATCAACTTCATATAGTCTGTGATCGCTGCTAAATGAAAATTTTGCTACTGCACAGAATTTAACAAAACCAGTTTTATAAGAAATATTTCGTAGCATACTTTTAGATATCTAAAACTTCTTACGCTTGCTTAATAGACCAAAAATAGGAATGTAGTCACCAAATTCGAATCCAGCTGAAAATTGGTAGGATTGTTCAAAACACCTATATATATAAATGAAATCTAAAAAGTCTTCATTGATCGGACACCTGGAAAAGAAATTACTCGGTGTCAAAGGTCACAAAAACAGCTAAGGAAACTTCGCTACGAGCGCTTCAAAATGAGTGATTTGAATGAGCATGCTACCGGTTTAAAACAGTTAAGTATGTCATACTTTCAGTGTTAGAAATCGGTTCCGTTTTTTATAATTTCTCTTAAACTCGTGTTATCGGCAAGTTACCGATATTTTTTTGTGTTATCCTTAAAAATCATTGAACGTCATCATTTATAAAAAATGATTCGCACGATAATTACTGTTAGGAGCTAGTGCTATCGAACGCGTAGCAGCCCATGCCCTTAACACCAATCAATACGTTACTTCTCTATTGTGGTCACATCACACGTTGGACAGCAATTTTGTAACAAAATTGGAAATTCATTGTGCCAACACTTATGACCCGTAGTCCCGTACCTTACAGAGACATTCAGTTAGCATAAAAATCATATTCATACGCAAATATCAGACCCTTGACGTAACCGCCCTCCTACATACAATAGACTCTCAACAATACCTCAACAAGATCTCTAACTAAACCCAACCTATATAAAACTGAAGTACGTACTTGATGTTTTAGAAAGAAAGGCCAATTGTTGGAAGTCATTCATCACTAAATTCTGTTCAAAAAGAAAGTGGACTTGGGGCTTGACTCTGAGACTGTGCTTCATTTATAATAATGATAATTAATATCAAAGTTTGCATAATTTATATATAATTATATTTTGATTGACCACTATCTCACTTGATGGTAAGTGATGATGTGCTCGTAGATGTTGTTCAGGCTAACCTAGAATTACTGGCTCTCAAGGACAGCTGCCAGAACATACCGTTAGGTGCTTGGCGAAAGATTTTCTACTTGAGTGTAGTAGCTAGCCAGGCGGGCATTCGCAAAATGCCCTACCACAATGCTATAACGACTGGACAAGACAGCAATCGGGAAAAGCACGTGCACGCTCAGTAGTAATGTCACTAGCGGTCACCCATCCAACTCCTGACCGCGAAAGTAGGTCTACAAAATTCGAGTAGTTTATTCTGGTGGGCCTATGCAAGTTTTTCCCACGGAACGCTTGTATGCCAGAAGCACATCGCCCCTGGCGGCGCGTTAGTATTTTGCCATTCAAAATCGCGTTTACACGCTCTTGAGGTTTTGAGGCTAGTGTCTCCGTAGCTCTTTCCATAAAACCGTAGTTTCGTGATATTTAAATTACCAAGTGTTCAAATTTGTTACAATGTTGCATACCTGTCCTAAGCCTAAAATCTAGCTGCTTGTGGACCAGTTTTTCGTTTTATTATATATTTTATCTCTAAATGTGAAAATAAGAATACGCATATAAAATAAATATCCAATTTTTTTTTTACGAAAACCTGATTTTCCAGTAGCTTAGATTTTATGTTTAAGTACATGTATGCACAATTTCACCGAGTTTGAACACTTGGTATTTAAAATATGGTGAAACTACGTTTGTATGGAAAGTGCTATGAAGCCACTCACCTTATAACTCACACCATAGAGCACATGAATAAAGAACCTATAGCACATGAATGACGGTTATATATAGAGTGAGCCGTTGTTGTCCTACCGTTCTATTTTGAAATACTGTTCAACATTTTGATAGTTAATCAAACAAGGAGCTTTATATAATAGTCTAAGAGACTTATAATAGGAGATGAATTTCATTTAAAAAATGTTTTAATGAAGTGCGATGGGATTATATTCGTTCGGAGTTGAAATCAATAATATTTTTATAATTTTGTATGTTTTGAACTCAGTCCAATATAGGGAAGTGTTTAAACTGGACTCTTTATTTAAATAATGAGCCTGTTAGCTACGTAAGCTCTAAACCGTTCTAAATGCACGGCTTGACCCATGAATAGGTGACATTGTTTTTATATATATAGTTAACTTATACATTTCGTAAGTTTAATAAAAAGCATTACAAAAACAGTAAATCGGTTTGTATGAATGCTCATATAGCATTATTAATAAAATATAAGAACAGCAAATATACCTTAACTAATCGCAGATGATACCTCTTTAAATTTTAAAGTAGAGACAAAAAATAAATAATTCAAGTAATGTGTTTTCCATTATCTCTATAAAGGTCACCGCTAATAATCCTTTCTTAAATTCATAAAAGAATATATTATGCTTTAAGTTTTCTTTACCAATATGTTACTTATGTTGAACCAAACATTAAGCTCGGCCCATAGAAATTCTCTATTAAAATTTTTTTTTACGTTATTTTGACGGATCAAGCCCGAGGCCCACCTGCTGTTTTGTGGACTAACCTCTGCCTATAACAGACGTATTTCATTAATGACGAATTGCTCTGTGCCCATCACACTGAGACGTACAGTTGTTAGGTCTCATGTGCCTGTAATTTAGAGTCACTAATGGCGAACTTCACTGCGCCCATCACCCTGAGACATGAAGTTGTCAAGTCTCATGTGCCTGTAATTTCACCAGGAGCCCTACAATTCAAACCAGAACACAGTTAGTAAGAAATGTCAATATTATGACTTCACGGTTGAAATAGGCATGGTCACATAACTTCCCCGGTTCCCGAACTCGCACAAAGATTTCTGCTGCTACTAAAAGTATAGGGCTTATCTCAAAAACGTTACTAGTTATAAATGTTTTTAAAGCAGTGATGGCTCAGTGGCATTGGCTATGGACTGCCACGCAGCAGGTCCATGGTTCGAATCTCGCCATCGGCTTGAGCTTCACGGCATGGTGGTAGGGCATATTGCGAATGCTCGCCTGGCTAGTAACCACCCTCAGGTATAAAATCTGTCGCCAAGCACCTAACGGTGTGTACTGGCAGCTGTGTGTGAGAGCCAGTATATAATTCGAGGTTAAGCCTGTTAACACCTTCAACCAAATCATTACTTACCATCAGGTGAGATTGTGGTCAAAGGCTTATTTATCAGCAATAAAAAACAAAAGTGCATTTTTGGTTTATTTTATAGTAGAGTTACTGAAAACGCTGATTAATAATGTAGTTTGAAATTGTTATTAATATCAACAAATAGGTTTTCTTTCCTGATTTAATAAGATGGAACCTTAATTGAGCGAGGACAGACTCGCGCTCCACTGATTTTTGTATGTACAAGAATTCATTCAATAATAGAATTGAAAGACCCACGTTATCCCTCACTTTCCATTCCTTTACCAAACCCTTCAGAGAATATAAGTTCGTTATTATTCTGAAACAGTTTGAGGCACTAATCTTTTATGAGGAGAACTTTGCGTGGAGCTGATACGTTGCGTCACGCAGAAAACATCATTATTATGTCAGGCAGGTCAGTCCTACCATCATTTGTCTGTCTAAAGTTAATTTTCTATCAGTAACGTGGGGTGCCGGTTTAGAATGTCACGTCTCCATTTATCCCGTGGGTGTCGTAAGAAAAACCTGTCGCCAAGTACCTAACGGTGTGTTCCGGCAGCAGTTCTTGAGAGCCAGTGAAATTACAGGCACATGAGACTTAACAACTATGTCTCAATGTGACTAGTGCAGAGTAATTCGTGACTTGTGACGAAATGCATCTGTTATAGGTAGAGGTTAATCCGCTTAACATCAGGTCGGCCTCGAGCTTGTTCTGTCACAATAAAATAAAATAAAATAAGAGGCGACTAAGGAAACAGTTCGCCAAATGTGCAGCATGCTACTTGTCACTGGATGTGCGTAGGATGTTATGTGCATTATACGCACAATATGGCTGTATATGTCACCGGATAATTGTACGATACGTTAGTTTATAAAAAATCTAGTGAGATTATAAACTAATGTTGTCTTAGGTTTTCTCGATTATTACACATAGCAATTAAACAACTTTTAAACGGTTTAAATCGCGTATATTTCTCATTATTTTTGTCCCGACGTTTCAAACAGTCACTCCGTGACCACGATCACTGCAAAGTGTTTGAAACGTCGGGACAAAAATAATGATAAATATACGCGATTTAAACCGTTTAAAGTTGTTTAATTGCTATGAGATTATAAACTGTCGATAGATTGTGAACGAACATTAAAATTTACAATCTTACGCTTACATTTTCGTCAGATTATAAACTGACCATGTCTAGCTGGCAGTTTATAATCTAACGATCTATAATCGCCCGCGAAATTGTGAACTGTCCTCTGATTGGTAGCCGTTTTAGGTGGCATGAGTTTGTTAGTTGGATTTAAACAACAAAGTCAGAGTCAAAACCATTTATTCAATTTAGGCGTCTACGACGCTCTTATGAAATTTTAATATTGAAATATTCTACATTATACTGCCACGTTCAGCAAACAAAAATTGTATAGAGCCACTGCGAGAAGAACGGGCAAGAAACTCGGGGCCATTCTTTTAAACGTCTTTTAACAATGTGTTACATACTTACTATATACACTTTACACTTTCACTGGTTTATCAATTATTAATCAACATATAAAGTTATTGTTTAAATAAACAGATATTTTTTTATTCGATATATTATTGTCAAAAACCTTTTTAACAAACCATGTAATGGTCCAAAAGGACCATTACTTTTAATCGAGGTTTATCGTTATGTAATATCAGAAAAGATAATAATAAATTACTTAACTTCACAACATCTTGATCGGGCAGCACTTCGTCATTAAAGACTACTTTCCAAATATATTTCGACACCCGGGGGAGCTCTGCTCGGCACGGCGGTCCAACCGAAAGTGAATCAAGCAGCACTTTGTCGTCAAAAACTACTTCGGTACCACCGGAGGTCTGCTCGGCACGGCGGTCCGACAGAAAGTGAATCAAGCAGCACTTTGTCGTCAAAAACTATTTCAACACCACTGGAGGTCTGCTCGGCTCGGCGGTCCGACAGAAAGTGAATCTACTTGCCTTACACTACCCCTTTTATAGCAGTGAACAAACAAGGTGACGAAGCGACTACCGTCACAAACACAGTACTCTTTAAAATTGACAATTGTGTGATTTCAAGCTCTATACTTATGGCATTAAGTATAATAAAATCATCGATGATTTTACACATAGATATAAAGTACATAATATATACTATTTTAAATAAGTATCTTTACAAGTATCTTGTCACATGATCAGTAATACTACTAATAAAATATACTTGTAATAAAAATATTATCAAATAATGATTCCAGTGATCATGATAATCCATATATGATGCTTAATCACAGTCTCACATTATACAATATTAGGTACAGTATTAAATTCACACCACAGATAAAATATACACATAGATAATTAAACCAATACTTATTTTCATCTTAAGAACCACAGAGTATTTCTAAAACCAAATTAGAATGTCACATTATACCAGTTGTTTAAATCTTAAGCTTAAAGCCAATCAAGTGAATATGAACAAATATTTCAATAAATAGTGAGCCAATTTTCAAATAATCTATCAAGTTCATTTCATAGAGTTACGAACAAAAAATAATAGTCAGACAAAAAAAAACATATTCATTTCGAGTTTGTACATTAAAAAACTAAGGGATTTAAAATAATGAACACCATAAAATGCTTTGATACCCTTAGTTCTTTCACCAAAAAATTTTAATCGGACACCAAATGTAGTAAATGATCACTTTATTTTAGCGAGGGGTTAAATATTATTTAGTCTAGGGCAAAGTCATATTTAGGTGCGACGACGAGCGAAACGAGGAGGAGCGTTAGGTTACTTGTGACTACAACAACGCGCGAGCCGAACGAGCGAAGCGAGCGTGCCGCGGCAGCGGCCGGCGATGCGCCACAAGAATTTAATGTCATATACTACTTTTGGTGATCATTTACTACTTTTGGGTTAACAATGATTTATTTTGAGTAATTTTGCTTAAATAGGATAGCGTGATGTTAAAACTTCGGTTATAAGAATACATTAAAATCCGGGTTTAATTTTGGTAATAAAGTAAATTTGTCTGTAATATGTTACTCTACTATATCTGGTGGTAAGTTAAACATAAGCCAAAAAATAATACATTAAAAACCTGTACCTACGTATTTTGCTTATGGCCACTGTAATACTTTCGTAGATCTATGGTAAATTGTTGTTGATCTACATATTTACAATTTGACGGCTGGACATGGTCAGTTTATAATCTAACGAAAATTTAAACGTTAGATTGTAAATTTTAGTTTCCATTCACAATCTATCGACAGTTTATAATCTAACTAGATTTATTATAAACTTAGGTTAGTACAATAAAACGGTGACATATACAATCTAAGTGCCCTGCCAGGGTTTCATACAATAATGTTTTTGTGTTCCTGTCTTAAATATATTGCGTAAATATATCATTCGTAATATGATCTTGTGCTTCGTCCAGTGTGTTAGAGAAAAGATTTTGTATGACCCTGAAACAGTGCCCGGTGATTGGCAATAGGCTTGCCTCCTACTACATGGGACCAAAACCCAATTGGTGAAACGCTGTTTACACACCTCCGCCTACCCCTTCGGGGAATACCGGAATGATTATATATATATGTATAGAATAGGCCCATGTCCTGATTTAGTAGAATAGAATTCTGTTGTAAGTAGTTTTTTTTACAATATGATAAGCAAGTTTTTGACCGCAGTCTCACGTGATGGAAAGTGACGATGCGGTGGATGGTGGTCATGCTTGCCTAGCAGATACCTATTCACTCTGTACTTGAAAACTCCCAGATTATATCTATCGGGAAATACAGACGCTGGAAGGCTGTTCCATACTTCAACCGTTATGGAACTGGATTTAAAGTGCGTATTTTCAGAATATTAACCATGTACGGATGCCGCGTCTTCTTGTCTGCTGTAACAAAGGAAATAGGGAATAAAGTTGTGTAGATCGATGGCATATTCTTCGAAGTGAAGCCTGTAAAACATAGACAGGCTTGCCAGCCTGTCTATGTTTTACAGCCTTTAAGTTCCAGACGGTATGGAGTCTAGCTTCCACTAAAGAATTGTTACCAATAAGCTTCTCTGCTCGATTATATAAATATATAATCCAAGGTATCGAGCTGTTATTTAACTGAACCATCCAAAAGATGGCAGTAGATAGTATTCGAAACAAGACCGGATTGGAACTTGATAGTTGTTAAGAAGCTGTCCCGATGTGAAATACCGCTGCACTTGCCAAAGAACACCCCAAAGTACTAGGCAGCCCCCACCCAGAGGTGACAGCAGTACTCCATGTAGGGCTAAACCTGAGCCTTATGTAGTTGCAGGTCATGGGTCGACATTTAGTCAGCCTTTCCGAGCACGCAAAGCTTCTTAGAGCCTACTTTTACGGTACTTGGCCAGTTTTTAGGGTACCGTCTCTCAAAACGAAAAAACGGAACCATTATAGGACCACTTTGTTGTCCGTCTGTCTGTCAAGACCCTTTTTCTCAGAAAGGCGTGGAGGTATCAAGCTGAAATTCATATCAAACTATATATACTCAGGTATACTGTCCCTTGGAGCTGTGAAAAAATCAATCTTCTAAGCCAAAGCAATCAAAAGATACAGCCGTTTATGTCTCAAATTTCTGAAGAAACGTCTTATAGCACAGATAAAGGAAAAATATCATATAACAAAAACATTATTAAATAATTTAATAAAATATATACATCAATTTTACACTTACAGGTTTATTCGGACCCTTGGTGCGCGTCCGACTCGCACTTGGCTAGTTTTTGTTCTTTGTTGCTACACGGTATATATTGGATAAAAAATCTTACCAAGTTTGACGCTTCCATATATAATCGTGTTTAGGATAGAACATAAACATAGACCTTGCTTAAGGTACACGTTTCTTGTATGGGGACAGATGTTATAGAGGTGCACTTTGTGTAAGAGGATGTGCATCCGCTGTGAAACAGTTTTCTTAATTCTTGTTCCGTCCATGTAGTGTGGAGTGGGATAAGTAGAAGGGCAGCGGTGAAACCAGGCATTACCTACCGACTGAAAGTATCGTAGAATACCTGCGATATATATGTAATGTAGACGTTTGATTATATATGTGCGTAGATATATATATAAAAATCTTCGGGTGCTACGACGTACTTTCAATTATTCTTTATTATTTTTTTTATGTTATTGTGACGGAACAAGCTCCGAGGCCCACCTGAAGTTAAGCGGTAACCACTGCCTATAACAGATGCATTTCATCACAAGTGACGAACTGCACTGCGCCCGTCACCCTGAGACATACAGTTGCTGAGTCTCATGTGAAAACGTATACACGCTCCTCACATTTCAATTTCATAATGAAGTTCAGAAACTTTACCTGTCTTCAGTTCATAATTGTTACATTTCACTTTGATAACCTACGAATAAATTCGTAGTTGATAACAGACAAAAATAATTATTGATAAACTCCATACACATATATATGGATATATATTACATGCAGGTATATAATATCTACTTAGAAATACCGTTCAGTGTATTAGGTGTAAGTTTTGTGTATCATGCAATTTATTGTATCTACATCTACACTTCTTTCCACCCTAATATTATAAAGAGTAAATATATGGTATATTATACCAAGTAGAAAATCTGTCGCCAAGCACCTTACAGTGTGTTCCGGTAGCAGTCCTTGAGAGCCAGTAAAATAACAGGCACATGAAACCTAACAACTGTACGTCTCAGCAATTCGTCATTGACGAAATGCATCTGTTATAGGCAGAGGTTAGTTTACTTAGCATCGGGATTGTTCCGTCACAATAACTAAAAAAAAAAAAGTTGTATGTATATTATTATTTATATATAAACTAAAAAAACTACTGGACCGATTTGGATGAAATTTGGTATGGTTAGAGACTCGGGGAAGGACATAGGATTCTTTTTATCTAACTGCGCAAAAAGAGGTTAATGGTTTTGCGCGATAACGGACATACACGCGGGCGGAGCCGCGTCCGGAAAGCTATAGTAGTAATACATATTAATGTTGCAGTTTCTATATTATATTTTATTAAGTACTTGCTTTAAGCCATGTAGCATTTTATTAACCGATTTAAAAAAGGACCGGGTACTTAATTCGGCTGTATATTATTTATGTGTGTAACCTCATAATTCAGGTTGTACCGATTTGATGACTTTTATACGACTGCCAAAAGAAGTGTTATGTTTTCATGTATGTATGTCAGTTATTTTATGCCACAATAACTTCTACAGGGCTAAACCGATTTTACTGTTTAATATATCAGTAGATTCGTATTGATAGAGCAGGCGACACCAGGTACATAAAACGTTAAAAGAAATATAAGGGTTCCTTGTAGGTACTACGGAACCCTAAAAAAACTGGCGGGTTTTATACGCCATATTGTGAGACTAAAAAGTTTTTCTCCCAAACCTTTCGGATGGGTTATCAAAATGAAGGGCTTTAAGAAACGATTCTATAAATATATATATAACCTGCAGTATAATTTTAATGGAACGATAAAACGCGTACCCAAAATATATTATTCGCAGTCGGGTTTTTTATTTTAATTAATTTATACTTTTATATTCGAAAGCTAGTGCTTGTCGTGTGGTCCCGTTTTAACTTGAGGGAGATCTGACGAGTAATATTAAAGTAATCCCTAGTAATGCGTATTTCATGTTAAAACTCGTTCTTTATATATATATATATATTTTTAGTGAATTTATTATCAGATATAATGATCCTTACTTATTAGTAAGTTTATAAACGCAAAAAAGTTTAGATATGGACGTACAGTTGCCTGCAATAATAAGTATACACTTCGTAATTTTCATAATAATGTGATGTCACTAAATTCTTAGTGATTGAAGTTCATATACACATGAGCGAAACAATTCAAATTATTCTTTGATTTTAAGATACTTCTGTGTACATAGAGACACATAAGTCCTTGCCACAATTTTGAAAATTACAATGTATATACTTATTATTGCAGGCGACTCTACCTATGGACGGATGTTTGTTACGCTTTCACGCAAAAACTACTAAATGGATTTTAATGATACTTTACAATAATATAGCTTACACATCAGAATAACACAGGCTGTAATTTATATATATTTTGTGTGAATTGTCTAAAATATAACGATGAGTGTCATGTTAGTAGGAAAAAAAATGCGCTGCAAAACCCTTTAGTATAACACGTACTTAATGTATAATGGAAAGGTTTATCTTAAATCGTTCTACAAAAAAGCCCGCGACAGTATATATCTCCTGGAGCATATTTCTTCCTCAAAGGCCGGCAACGCATCCTCGTGACCTCTGGTGTTGTGGATGTTCGTGGGCGACGGTGATCACTTTTTTTATATTTTTTATGCCTGGTAGGTTAGCCTTGGAGCACTATCTCACCTGATGGTAAGTGATGATGTGATCGCAGATGTTGTTCAGGCTAACCTAGAAGTACTCGCTCTCAAGGACAGCTGCCGGAACACACCGTTAGCTACTTGGCGACAGATATTTTACTTACCACCGGCTGAGCCTCCTGCTCGTTTGCACGCCTATACTATAAAAAAATAATCTTTGAATGTTCTATGTGTAAGCCATAATTGCTAATGCATATTTTGTAGTAACAAATTGATCCTTTTCAAACTAATATTATAAAGGTGAACGTTTGTGAGTGTGTTTGTTACTTCTTCAGGCTCAAACGAATGGACCAATTTTGATGAAATTTGGTATGGAGGTAGATGAGGCGCTGGATTAAGACTACTTACCTTTTATCGTCATCCATCACCAGGCGGGTGTAACCGCAACTAGTATCATATATCTGTAAGGTTCAGCACAAATATAAATATTATCATATATCTGAACTGTGGTGTTTTCTGTTATCTGATGTTCTCTTCTCTCTGAACTGATGCAAAATTTTGACTAGTTTTTTATTTTATAGGAGCATTGACGCATGCTAAGCGAAAACATAGAAATTATTACGGATATTACGGAAAAAGATGTCCCGCTGGAAGTTATCTTTTTCCATCCGTAATAATTTCTATGTTGATGCAAAATTGTCTACAATTGAATTGAATAATCCATTTTTTTAAATATTTTAAGCGTTAAACGAATATGGGATTTATAATGTACAAGACAAAACTATCATAGTTAAGAGAATTTGAAATTTAGAATCTTCACTAATATATAATTAATTACAATTTAATTATATTTTTTAATCAAGCTCCACGTGTATTTTCTGTGCGTATATACATAACATTAAAAATAAAAATTGTAATTTGCCATTAGATGTATGTGCAATAACTCATCAATTTCCCGTGGGGTGCCGGGCTAGAATGTCACCCCCCATCTCTACCCTTGGGTATTGTAGGAGGTGACTAATGGTAACACTACAGTATAGAGTACAGAGGGGTATACCTCCCCTGTTAGGGGAGGCTGTGTTCAGCTGAGCAGTTAAGATTTCAGTACCTCAAAAAGCGCAGCTGCCCACCCTCTGTAGTGTTACCCTTACTCGCCTCTTACGATACCCACGGGTAGAGATGGGGGGTGACATTTTAGCCCGGCACCCCACGGGACAGTACAGTACATGAATTTAATGTTTCTCAAACTTAGGTATAGATATGTCACAACAAAATGTCGGAATTGAAATTCAGTAACTAGGGATAGAAGGATAATAAGTACTGTATTATTAAATACATCAGATAAAAGCAAAACATAATAATTATGGTGCTACAAATATATGAAAGGTAAATTTAAGTTATGTGCGGGATTAGAACCTGCGTCCATCCACCCCTTTAGCTGAGGTATGCTCTAGCCAATTGAGCTAACATGACAATGAGTCGTAATTCAAATTCCTATCGTTCTTTAACCATCACACCGCATAGCAGGCGTTACTGCAAATATAACAATATTAAAATTATGGTGCTCTAAGGAGTCTTTCTGAAAATGAAAAATACGTAAAGCGATGTACTTAACAAAGTTGTCAAGCAAAAATAAAATTGTGAAATCTTTCATAAAACCACTCAGTAATAAGAACACGAAACAAGATGGCGGGAAAAGAAATTAAAAGCTACATCTTACTGTTCGTTTTAATGAGCGCTCCGACTCGACTTTTAGTTTGCTTTTAAAATCATATTTTTCTGTATAATTGAGGCAGCATTAATTACTATAATTAAGCTTCCTGTCTTTATAAATTTATATTTTTATTTTTGTCTACTGAAATGTATCTTCCGGATTGCCCACTGCTGATCACAGCCTCCACACTTTAGGGGGGAGGGGGAGGGTTGCCATAATACCCAAACTTGGCAGGCGTCTTGAAAATCGCAGATTGAGATATCAGATCATCAGAAGGCGCTCCTACTCACCTTCCGGTATTTTACCTTTAGTGATCTATTACGGCACAAACAGGTAGCAATGGGGGGTGAAATGGGACATCTAGCTAGTACCCCAAGGGTTTTGTTTTGTCTACTATCAAACATAATAAATACTCAGTGAGAATAGACATGACTCTGCTCACATTTTGAGTGTATCGAGTTAAATATGTGGAAATCTGCCAAGTAGAACAATTAAAAGTTTCTATAAAGTCCTAAGTCACATTTACAAATCATAAGAGCATAAAATTCGACTTAGTCGAGCACATTCCGATAGCCTAGAGGGCAGGGCAATTGGTGCGAATCCAGAAGACGAGGGTTCGATTCCAGCACATACAAGAATTTTGTGTAATAACAAAAAACTAAAACTAACTTAGTACATATAATCATGCCTATATTCCCCGAAGGGATAGGCAGAGGTGTGTAAACACCCACGTTTCGCCAATTGAAGCGCTCGTAGCGAAGTTTACTTAGCTGTTCTTAACCGATCAGCAAAGTTAAGCAACGTCGCGTGCGGTCATTTGTTGGATGGGTGACCGCTAGTGACATTACTCAGCGTGCACGTGTTTCGGAGGGCACGTTAAGCCGTCGGTCCCGGTTGTCGTCTCAGGATGGCAGTCGTTATAGCATGGTGGTAGGGCATTTTGCGAATGCCCGCCTGGCTACCTACCACCCTCAAGTAGAAAATCTGTCGCCAAGCACCTAACGGTGTGTACCGGCACCTGTCCTTGAGAGCCAGTAATTCTAGGTTAGCCTGAACAACATCTTCGACCACATCATCACTTACCATCAGGTGAGATAGTGATCAAAAGCTAACCTATCAAGCATATAAAAAAAATGGGTTTTAGTCCCATGTAATCGAAGACGAGCCTATTGCCATTGGCCACAGCCACCATGGGCACAGTTTCAGGATCATACAAAATTATTTCTCTAACACACTGGACGAAACACAAGAACATGTTACGAATAATATGCTTACGCTAACAACATATAAGACAGTAACACAAGAACATATTGTATGAAACCCTGGCAGGGCATTAAGATACATCCCTGTTGTGCGTCAAATGCACACAACACCCTACTCACATCTACGTGAGAAGTGGCATATATGCTGATCATTTGGCGCACTCCCTTAGTCGCCTCCTACGACACCCACGGGAAGAAATGAAGGGGTGACATTCTAACCCGGCACCCCACTCATTTTTCCATCTAAAAATATGTTTTACGGTTGTGAACACAGCTAAGCCTGAGTAGATGAGACAACCGCTTCAAACTGTATGAAAAGCAATTACTTTTTTCGAACCTACTGTATCTGATGGAATGTAATTATTTTGAAATTAAACTCTTCTAGTTCTTTATACTGTTTTATTAGAAGCTTTTTGTTCAAAAATACAAAAATGAAAAATTACAGATAGCTCCATTTTGGAGAAAAAATATCAATTGTCACCGAGTCACGGTGTTGCCATAAGCGCAAAATAAATCTACTTAAATCTAGTTGAGATGGCATAAAAACTACTTAGATTCTATTTAAAACTAAACATGCCCCCGGGCGTTGGAGTTTCCAACAATTTTTATGAGTGTAATTAGATTAATGGGCAAATTTTATTATATGAACGCTTGAGGACTCCAGTGCTGGTTTTGATATCGGCGACGCGGCTCACTCCATCTTTGCCAGGATATGTGGCGATGATACGACCCAATCTCCATTTCAGTGGTGGCAGATTGTCATCCTTTATTGCAACCAACATGTCGAGTTTCAATGTATCATAATTGGTTTTCCACTTTGTGCGCTGTTGCAATTCGCTGATATATTCCTTGCACCACCTGGTCCAGAAGTGTTGTCTTAACTGCTCAACCCGTTGGTAGCGATTGAGGTGACTGGTTGCAGTGTCAGTAAGGTTTGGCACAGGGAGAGCGACAAGAGGTCTTCCAATCAAAAAGTGTCCAGGTGTAAGTGGTAAGAAGTCGTTCGGGTCTGATGATAATGGAGAGATTGGCCGTGAGTTAAGTATGGCTTCGATTTGTATCAGGACTGTGTTCAGCTCTTCATATGTAAGTTTACAATTTCCTAGTACCCTATTAAGGTGAAACTTAACTGAGCGAACACCTGCTTCCCAAATACCACCAAATTGTGGTGAAAAAGGAGGCAAAAAGTGAAATCTAATACTGTCAACGGCAGCACTGTCAGATAAGGAACTGCAGTTGCTTTTTAGGAATTTTCCTAGCTCATTATATGCACCTACAAATGAGGTGCCATTATCAGAGTATAAATCGTGCGGTTTCCCCCTGCGTGAAATGAATCTACGCAAAGTTGACATGTAGTTATTGCTTGTTAAATCTCCTACAAGTTCTAAATGGAGACATTTGGTTTTGAAACAAACAAAAATGGCAATATATACCTTAACCATCTTGCATCCACGCCCCTGACGGCTGGCACATAGAATAGGACCCGCATAATCTACTCCCGCACATTCGAATGGATAGCCACCAGGTTCAATGCGTGATTGAGGCAAATTTCCCATAATAGGTTGGAGAACCTTTCCTTTCATGCGATTGCACCGTACACATTGATGATAAGTAAGCTTTGATAAGTTGCGACCTCCAACAGGCCAATACGTATCTCTAATTGTAGAAAGCAGTAACTGTGGGCCAGCATGCATTAACCGAATATGTTCATTTTGGAACAAGAGCTTTGTAAAGCGATGAGTGGACTGTATAAGTATGGGGAATTTTTTATCATATGGAAACGTTGAGTTGCCTAAACGACCACCAACACGAATCAACTGATGCTCGTCTAAGAAAACATTGAATTTGCTCAACTTACTATTCTTTGGTATAGAGTGATTCCCCTTCAATATGTCGTTTTCAGGAAAGGATTCCTGCTGAGATTGTCTTATAATAAGATTTAACGCATTTTGTAGTTCGTTGTATGAAATAAATTTTGTATGACAAGGTTTCTTTCTGCAGTTGTTAATGAATCTGAGTAAGTATGCTACGGCACGCTTGAGTTTTAGAAGATTTGAAAAACGTTCAAAATCGATTAAATTCTTGTCTATTTTTGAGAAGGAATGTAAAACAACTTCATTTTTAAGTTCTGGTAAGGAATCAGTGTCAGGGAGAACAGGACTAGAAGGCCACATTGATTTGTCCTGGCGAAGAAATTCAGGACCTGACCACCACAGATCTAAGGATTGAATGTCACTTATATCAACCCCACGTGAAATGAAATCGGCACTATTTAGTTTTGTGGGCACATGTCTCCAATTACAGTTACCCGTTTGTTCGAGTATATCACCAACCCTATTTCTGACAAAAGGTTGAAGTTTGCTAGGATTCATTTTCAGCCAACCAAGGACAATGGTTGAATCAGTCCAAATTGTAGTTTCTTTGATTTTAGCACGAATAGAGGCAATAGCCTTTTCGTGCAGACGAACGCCTAACATCACCCCACATAACTCGAGTCGAGGAATCGTCATTGCCTTGATCGGTGCGACTCGACTTTTAGCCATCAGTAACTTAACGACGATTTCACCACGCTCATTAGTGCTACGAACATACAAGCAACTGCCGTACGCGCACTTTGATGCATCCGTAAATATGTGAAATTCCAGTTCCTTGTATGCGTCGCACACAACTAAGCGTGGTACTCTCAACTTGTTCAGTAAAGGGAGGTTCTTTATGATATTGCACCAAGTTTTTATGATATCTGGCGGCAAATGATCGTCCCATGAAAGCTTGTGCAACCATAATTGTTGCATGAGAATTTTTAACACAATTACACAGGGAGCAAGTAGACCCATTGGGTCAAAGATTTTGCCTATAACTGAGAGTATTTCTCGTTTAGTAGGGTTTGTTTCAAAGGAACAGTCAATGGAGAAACATAATTCATCAGAAGAATTCAACCAGCCAAGCCCAACTGTTTTGGTTTGTTCATGTCCAATGTTTACAACCTGCTGGTGATTTTGAATTTCAGATGATTCTGAAGAAACTAAATTAGAGCAATTAGATTTCCATTTCCGTAAAACCATGTCAGCTGAAGCAAAGGCTTCAGTTAATTTTTGTTTGGTGGTTAACACCTCTGACTGACAGTCTATCCCTGAGAGAAGGTCATCGACATACATGTCGTGTAAAATAATTTCCGAAATCTTAGCATCATTACAATCTAATCCGATTTGCTTTATACAGCGTGTAGCAAGAAAGGGAGCGCTGGCAGTCCCATACGTTACTGTATTTAGTTGGTATGTCTTAATTGGTTCTGTGGGATCATTGCGCCAAACAATATGCTGCAAATGTCTGTCCGCAGGGTGCACCACTACCCTTCTATATTGTTTTTCGACATCTGCTGACAACACATATTTATGCTGTCGAAATCTGATTAATATTGACAGAAGGTCATCCTGAACTGTTGGTCCCACTACTTGAATTTGATTCAGTGAAATTCCAGAAGTAGAGGGGCTACTGGCATTAAAAACTGTTCTCAGTTTAGTGGTAGTGCGAGTTTCCTGAAAGATGCCATGATGTGGAATATAGTATGAAGCTGATGGTGACTCAGATGTACACTCAGACATGTCACCTAAAGAAATGTATTCTGACATAAATTCCACGTACATCTTATGAAATTCAGGTTCTCTTTTGAATTTTCGCTCTAGTGAGAACAAACATTGTTTGGCTCGTGTTAGTGATTCACCTAAGACATCAGGGGACTGAGAGAGGGGAATTCTAACACAAAAACGACCTCCTTCAAGTCGAGTTGTATTTTTGACAAAGTGATCCTCACATTGTTGTTCAATTTTGGAAAATGTAGATTTTTTACTCACTTCTTCAATTTCCCAAAACTGGGATAAAAGACTTTGACAATCATCATTGGGTAATTCTTGTTGTGATGAGTCAACCTTTGTAAAGTTGCATAAAATTGGAGACGAAGCATGACTATGATTAATGGGACCGGAAACTAACCATCCTAGTCTAGTTTCCCAGAGTACCGGTTTGCCTTCTCCTAATGTGATTTTTTGTGACCCTAGAAGATCCCAAAAAACATTACTGCCTATGATCAAGTCAATATCAGATGGCTCATAAAAGCTAGGATCTGCAAGTTGCAGTTCCATAGGTATGTTTAATGTGTTAATGTTAATACGCCTACAAGGTATTACATCTGTAATTGTAGGTAAAGCATAGCATAAAAGATTGCGCGAATAATTTTCAGTCATGGACTGCAGTTGTACATGATAAATACGTGATGTATGCGTCTGGATCTTATTTATGCCATAAATAGGTCTATCGACCTCATCAAAAGGTAAGTCTAATCGGTGGCTTAAACGTTCTGTTAAAATACATGAGGAACTTGCACAATCAAGTAATGCCTTAACAGTGTGTGGCTGACCATGTTTATCTAACACCTGAACTAATGCAGTTGAAAGTAAAACATCCTGTTCGGTTTCTAAGGATGCATTCAAACATGTGGTCAAAGTCACATTCACCGGTGCTTCATCATTGGATACAGGAAGAACTTTTTTATAGCCAGAAGCCGTTGATTGTTGAGTATTTGTATGTTTTTTAATCTCTGCTACGTGAATGAGAGTGTTGTGTTTGTGTTTACAAATTCGGCAACCACCTTTTTTACATTGGTTGGAATAGTGACCTCGATTTAAACAGTTGTAACAGACTTTATACGCTGGCAATGCTTCCAATCTCTTTTCATTACTGAGACTAAGAAATTGTGAGCAGTTGTATAATTGATGTGAGCCATTACATTGGGGGCATATTTGTTTACCTGCTTGCTGACTACCTGAACACTCATTTTGAAAATTGCCCACTGAAACCATAGTTTTAAGTTTTGTGTTTACATTTGGCACTTGATGGCTTTTGGTGTTGCGTGAAAGTTCTAACGTTTCTAGTAAGTCAGCACGGTTTCTTATAAATTCAAGGAAATAGCTTAAAGTTATTTTCTGATTTTTATCACCCCTACTTTTACACTCCTCCCATTCACGAAGCGTTCTCTGATCGAATTTCAGAGAGACGATGTGAATAAGAAGTGTGTCCCAATGTGTGGTAGGCTCACCCAACGTTTCCAATGCACGTAGATTCTTGTTAGTTTGGTCAATTAAAGATTTAAGGTTTATGCTCGATTCAGATTTAATGGAATCAATGTTAAATAATGCAGAGACATGATTATATATGAGTAAACGCTTATTGTCAAAACGCTCACAAAGTAATTTCCAAGCTACTGGATAATTTATGGAAGAAAACTCAATTGATTGAATAACAATTGATGCAGTGCCCTCAAGTGATGATCGCAAGTAATGGAACTTATTTATGTTATCAATGTCATCATTAGAATCAATAAGGCTTGTGAAGATGTCACGAAATGCTAACCAATTGTCATGTGAACCATTGAACTTTGGAAGAGAAATAATTGGTAAACGGACTGGCTTATGGTTTCTCGAGCATGTATCACTAACTTGATCATCATGTTTAGATGCTTGGTTTGGTAGTCCTTTCTGTTTACTTAATAAGACCTGAGCTTTAGAAAGGGTTTGGTAATATAAAGACTCAAATTCATTGCGCTCAACCAGTTGTACCTCAATGTCAGTGACTACGCATTCCAACCGCAGTTGCACCTCATCATATTGCTGATATAAGTTTTCAATCCTACCTATTCGCAGCTGCAGTTCCTTTACCTGCGCCTCACTTAACTTCTCCTCCAGTTGGTCGAGTATATTGGCAAACGCTGTTAGCCGACCTTTGTAACTTGCACGTTTTTTTATCAACTGAGATTCCTCCTTTTCCGTCATTTTAGGAAGCAAGTATTCACCTGAAATGTATACAATAGAGCGTAAGGAACGTATAATTAACTGTTAAGCATCATTCACCGAGTTTACAATCGAATTTAAGATGAGAAATCACAAATTTGAGTTGAACTTTTACATGATTTTCACAACATTTTGAGGTTAGTTTACAATGAAAGTTTAAATATTTATCGTGAATTATTTCCGCTGACACAGTCTGGATGTGCGGGAGTTGGTGTTTCAGGACATGCTGGACATCACCGTGGAATAATCTGCCTGTTTCATAGTTTTTATCACGGCAATCAGTCGCAATTATGTTGAATTATTTCAGAATACATTGCCTTTTATGTTAATCCTGTGATGCGCGGGAGTCGGTGATTCAAGACATCGCCGTGGAATAGTCTGCTTGTTTCATCGTAATTATTACTCAGTCTCAAATATGTTCAATTATTCCAGAAAACATTGCTTTTGATTCATCCTGTGATGAGCGGGAATCGGTGATTCATGACATGTTGGACATCGCTGTGGAATAATCCGGTTCGAAGTTGACCATTTTATGTATCTGATGGAATGTAATTATTTTGAAATTAAACTCTTCTGGTTCTTTATACTGTTTTATTAGAAGCTTTTTGTTCAAAAATACAAAAATGAAAAATTACAGATAGCTCCATTTTGGAGAAAAAATATCAATTGTCACCGAGTCACGGTGTTGCCATAAGCGCAAAATAAATCTACTTAAATCTAGTTGAGATGGCATAAAAACTACTAAGATTCTATTTAAAACTAAACACCTACTATTTTTTTTAATATATTATTGTGACGGAACAAGCTCGAGACCCACCTGATGTTAAGCGTACCTCTGCCTATAACAGATGCATTTCATCACAAGTCATGAATTGCACTGCGCCCGTCACTTTGAGACATAGTTGTTAAGTCTCATGTGCCGATAATTTCACTGGCTTTGAGAGCCACCGGCAGCTGCCGGAACACACCTTTAGATGCTTGGCGGCAGATTTTCTACTTGAGGATAATCGCTAGCCAAGCGGGCACTCGCGGCGGGATTCAAACCATGAACCTGCTGCGCGGCAGTCCATAGCCAATGCCACTAAGCCATCACTGCTTCACAGCTGTGACGTCACTAGAGCAATTTAGTGAGGACAAAACATCGGCGGGAATCTGTGTTGCTGTAAGGGGTAAATACATGCCGGGACAATAATTCAAATGCACCACCACCGCCACGCGCGTCTCTGAGATAAGTGCCTCCACCGCCTGCGACAAACCCGACAAATCGGGGATACACATTTTATTTTGATAAGCACCTTGCGCGTCAAAATAAGGTTGACTTGTGGAATCTACTTCTATGTCTGTGGAGTTGTGAATCACCACCGTACTAAACCTCACTTCACCTTTGATAAAAATACAAGTTGAAATAGAGCACAGCGCACTATAAAAGTTAAGTCTAAAAACCATGCTACTATCGTACTGTCCCTGATAGCAGTATGGCGAACTCATGGAGCGTGAAAGGGAATGTTTCTTTTTATGTTATTGTGACGGTCAAGCTCGAGGCCCACCTGATGTTAAGCGGACTAACCTCTGCCTATAACAGATGCATTTCATCACAAGTCACGAATTGCACTGCGCCCATCACCTTGAGACATAGTTGTTATGTCTCATGTGCCTGTAATTTCACTGGCTGTCAAGGACTACTGCCGGAACACACCGTTAGGTGCTTGGCGGCAGATTTTCTACTTGGCAGCTAGCCAGGCGGGCAATCGCAAAATGCCCTTCCACCATGCGGTGAAGCTCAAGCCGGCGGTGGTGATCGAACCAGGGTACTGCGGGGCGGCAGTCCATAGCTATTACCGCACGGCCATTATTGCTTCAAAATGTATTATACTGTATTATAGAAGCATGTTTTTTTAGCTTTACTTGTATCGCATGCCGTGTTCCATGTTTAATTATCTGGGTTGAACACGAGTTTCAGTTACTGTTATGTGCTTGACATATATCTAATGTAAGAGCTGTTCGAGTCGAGAAAAATATGCGGGTAGAAGATGGCAACCATCTATCCACTGACCTGAACATTAGAATCATACGTCTTCAACTTAAGGCCGTTCTTTCTAAAATGCTTAAAGTAAGCGCAAAGTTGAAACCACTTTTTAACCGACTTCGAAAAAGGAGGAAGTTCAACATTCGACTGTATTTTTTGCTTCCCCTGTCGTCCCACTCAAAAGTATGAAACAACTTGTCGAAGGCGGTACCATGCGCACAATAATGTAATTGTATATAATATAACTTTTGAATTTTGAGTGTTGAAGTCGGATCCATTTTGATGTTAATTTTTTTCATGATAAGCTTTAAGCTTTAAGGGTTATTATTTAATAAAATCAATATTCTACATCTACAAAGTTTGAGAAGCAATTTGCTACTATATTGTTTTTTTTATTGTCATTACATAAATAGAAACAAAATCGTACAAGCGCGTTTAATTCGCAGAGTTGGAACCATGCGAATGTCTTGATTCTTACTGTACTGTATCAGCCGGATTGTCCAAACACAGCCTAAGGGCTGTTTCACCATAATCCCCACGCTTGGCAGGCGTCTTTGGGATCGCAGTATCAGATAATAGTTCCTCAAAAGGCGCTGCTGCCCACCTTCCGGTATTTTTCCTTAGTCGCCTCTTACGACACCCATAGAAAGAGATGAGAGTGGGTATTATAGAGTGGGATACAGCATAAAACAATAACTTAGTTTTGTCGCTTCTATAAAGAATATCGTATTTTATTATTAATAAATAAAAAATGCATATGATTCTCAAAGTTTTTCCAAGAGCCTCCTGCGCTGGCCCTTAAAATCATCGCTTCAAGGCTATTGGCGTAGTCCTAAGCTTTAAAATACTCTACTACCGTGTTCAACAAAAAGGTATAAAGTTCCTAACAAACTTTTCCAGTCTGCTCGTAACCAAGATAAAAGCATTTCTACAAATTAATACGATTCAGAGCATTATACAGAAACCACTAAAATAGATACCCATTGCAAAGCTTAGCAATAGAATCAACACACAGTTGTGTAGATTGAACTACCCGCCAATACCTAATATCCATTATGTTACCACTAATGCTAAGGTAGGTAACATAGCAAATTGTATAATAATATCTCTAATCCTACGATTATCCTGATCAAACTTCACGGCTGGTTTATTGGACCACCTGTCGGGTCCTAGGGAGACAATGCTACAGAAAAGTTTTAGATACAATTTATTGGTAGCGCAATGCTATAGTTTTCAAATTTGTTTTAAGTTAGTACGCAGTATTGTTAAATTGAAAATCTGAAGTGATATTCTGTATTGTTTTCGATTTCGAAAAAAGAATGAGCGTCTTGTTTTTCATGTATGTTACCTCAGAATTCACGTTTACTAATTTATGAACAGTGTTTTAAATAAAAAATGTATTTGAAATATTTTAATATAATATTACTTTCTGATTGGTCGTATAGAAATTTTATCAAAATTGGCTCAGTAGGTACTTTAGTTTTAAAATCAAAATATCTATAAAAAAATACCTAGTCCTCTCAATTAAAACTAAATAACCTTTCAGTAGTGGCAATCGTTTTTCATAAAATATTTACTTTACTGTTACTGAACCTGCATGCTGCGCCGTGCGTGGGTTTAGTTTTTTGTATTTTTTTAAATGTTTTAGTATATATTTGTGACACACTTCGTGGCGTGAACGGCTTTTGTACAAACGGAAAACGCATTTTGTACGCGTTTTGGCGTGCAGACCAGAATGAATTGTGCACCTAGTTTAAGTTCACTGCTGCAACTCCAGTAGGCGCTAATAAATAGAAAGGTCTTAGGCCCCGACTCGTTGTATTACATACTACTAAGGTAAATTATTTGCTACTTGTGGGTGTCCTAAGAGGCAAATAAGGGTTTAAAATACCGAAACGGTGGGCAGCAGCGCCTTCTGAGGAACTGCTATCTCAAACTGCGATCCCCAAGTCGACTGCCAAGCGTTGGTATTATGGCAAAACCCCCCCATAATGAGGGAGGCAGTAGACAATCCGGCTGCTAAATAAGGTATATTAACACACAGTCACGCCTGAGACGCTTTCCTGAAAAGTCAGGTTTTCCGTGATTTTTGGTAAATTTAAAAATATTATTTCATATCTTTTACCTAGTGCTTCACATAACCATTAGACGACAGACAAATCAACTTTATCAAAAACGTGCGAAGCCAAACCCGCAACCGAGGGAACAAAAAAAAAGAAAACTTCAATATACGCGGTACAGAATTGAGGTGGCACCACGTGTCTTTTAGCGGTGATATTACATAATCTTGAGTTCAACAATCACTTGGCCGAAATGTTCATATTTGAACTTAAAATGTTTATGGCCTGATTTATAAGTATAAAACATTTCGTGGCGATAGGACCAACGTTACTCAAGTTATCGTCGACAAAATATAATATATACAAACATACAAATATATACAAACACACAAACGCCGTTTGTTTCCAGTGAACTCTGAGACCTCGCCCAAAAATATGTCCTAAATTTGAAAGGCTACGTATTCCTACATCAAACTCCTAGGTTGTATTATTTATTTAGCATTTATATTGTGCGCATTTCCTAGCTTCTGCGACGTTCTCGTTCATATTTGCCAACATAGTTATTTATAAATATATTCATCGTCATCAGCTGGAAGTCGTCCACTTTTGAGTGTAGCAATGATCGGCTTCTAGCTTCTTGCGCCCATCGGTTCCTCGCAACTCTGACGATATCGTCAGTCCACCTAGTCTACGTCTGCCCGTGAAATGTGGTAACCGTTCGAAAACATTGCTTCGACATTGGTTATCGATTCTTCGAATGTGACTTACTTTTCGCCACTTCTGCTTGTACATTCTGAAAGTTATGTCGAAGTTTTACTTTGGCTCTTCTGCGTATTTTCTCGTTTTACATTTTGTCACTTAAGGAAACTATAGCTAAATATAACTAACGAGCATAATTCTCTCCATAGCTCGTAGTAAGACTTTGAGTCTCTGCGACTCTCTCTTGCATTAAAATATTTGGTAACACGTATAAAGGCCTGTTTCAGAATGTTCGAGTAAGTTCCGGTTATACTACCCTGAACATGTTTAATAAATAAAACACTATCTTTGCGTTTCACAGTCATCGATTTAGACTATCCATCGGTTAAAGCTTGAAACGCGCTGCATGTTAACTGTCATTCTTATCATACAGTTATTTTATGTTCTGAATAGTATAACCGGAACTTACTCGAACATTCTGAAACAGGCCCTTAATTAATTAAAAAAGTTAAAAACCCGACTACAAATTATTTATTTTTGTTATATAATTTATGGTTCCATCGAACATAAAATTGGAAGTTATATGTGTTTATGGAATCGATTTTTAAAGCTCTTCATTTTGATACCAGATAAGTATGTAAATGAAGGGCTTTATTTTGACACTCGATAAGTATGGAAAAAAAATATTTTTTCTCACCATATATCGTCTAAAATTCACCATTTTGTTTTTTATTTATTTTTTATGTACATATTTTCAGTTGCGTTGTCAATACGAATCTAACGATATATCTTACATTGAAATCGATCAGAGCGTTTAGAAGTTATGGTGGAATAAAGAAACTCACAAACACTCATGGTGAACCCTGAAAACATAACCTTCCTTTTTTGGGCAGGCGTGTAAATATAATGCCGTAAAGTTTCCAAAGTAACTATGAGAAACCGGCTAGGACTAATGTGTAAATTTTCGGACTTATTTACAGACTGGTTTGAAGTCCTTCGTCTGGGAGTAATGATAACACGAACCTTGGGCCTCAGCTTACGACCTAAGAAGGCGATGTCTGTCTCAGCTCAACCGCATTTGTCAAAGCGTCGTTCAATCTGCCACTTAAAATCTCTGTCATAATAAAATGTCTGTCAAGCCGTCTTTGACGACAGCTAACATTATGGATCTAAACATGGACATAATGGATAATAAATGAATGAATGATATATAGTACTAACGGGCGAGGACCTCATGTCGTAGCTAGTGACATAACCAGAGGACTCGATGATGCGTTGCTGGCCTTTGAGGAGGGAATATGTTCTATTCTTAAAGACTCCTAAGTCGTATCCATTCGGAAATACTTCAAATAGTAGCTGGGTACACATCGTGTCAGTGCGTGAGAATCGCACGGTTGTAGAGTTCCAGACGTCGATAGAAATTGGTGGAACGTAATGATTTGTCGTGCGACCACGAAATTCAGCTGCTAGTATCAGACTCAACAGTTCCGGAACACTCCTCGTGATAGTATATGGTAAAATATGCAGAGTGATCCACTATCTTGACGCAGTAATGCCCGCCTGGCTAGCGACCACCCTCAAGGAGAAAATCTGTCGCCAAGCTGCAGTGTGTTCCGCAGTCTTTGAGAGCAAGTAAAATTACAGGCCCATGAGACCTAACAACTGTTCGTCTCAGTGTGACGGGCGCAGTGCAATTCGTGTTGATGAAATGCATCTGTTATAGGCAGCGGTTAGTCCACTTAACATCAGGTGGTTCTCAAGCTTGTTCCGTCACAATAACATAAAAAAAATGTACCAAAGAGTAAATGTACCGGAGAGAACTTGATCGTCGACGACTCGAGTCGTTCTGCGTTGTATGCGGTCAAATATAACGAGCTGGTGCTGGGGAGCTCCCGCCCAGAGGGCAGGTGAGCGCAGTACTCCATGTGAGGCCGAACCTGATCCTCATAGAGTTGTAGTAATAGTTTAAATGAAAAAACCTTTGAAGGACAAATTCCCGTAATTACTTAACTTGCTGTTTGTTTTAGACTTGAAAGAGTTCCAAAGTTGTTAAAACTAACAAAGTAATGTAGTGAAGATTTAAATGTTAACTTTTAAGAACTTTAATTTACATTAACGGGATTAATGTCAATGGCATGATAAAATAGTCAGTGGTTGTCAATGTCAATGTAAGAAAATATACTTTTTTAAATACAGCAGCAATTATGCCTTATAATCCAACATTATCAAGTCTGAAAAATTGTAAAGTGAAAATAAAACCGCCCTTGCGCGATTTGGATTCGCACACTGTGGATTCCGTACGAAATAATAAAAAAGTCGCAATTTGACTTTATGTGGCCGGTATTAATTATTTGTTTTTAAAGAGGGTAAACTTCCGCTTGGAAGACGCACGAGACGAAACATTTGTGCCGTAAAACTTTGTCACAACAAAAACAACTTGTTGTAGTATACATGTTCAACGAAGATTTGAAAACATTAGCTCACAATCTGCGGAAACTCAAGTTCTAGCCCACCCAACGAAGGAAAAATAGGGGAAATAATTCGTGTAAAAGCGAATTATGGTATAGTTTTGGGGAAAGTCTTAAGTAACATACTATATGTACTAATGGGTGGGGGTGGAGCTAACGGATAGGGAGAGTGGGTCATAAGAAAAAAAATATCTTACACTTAAGTAATTTCCATAAAATTTTTTACAAATAAGAACTTAATATTATATACTTTTTGCTGGGTTTAATATTTAACGAGATATGGAGGTAAGAAGATGTACCATAAAAATATACTTATATTTCTATAAGTATTGCGCGTATATTTCTTCAAATATAATTCCTAATTATTTACACATATTAATTTTACAAATATAACTTCTAAATCTAATATATACACCGCAGTGTTTGCTGTGGAGCAAGCAATTTCTGCTTTCCGGTAGCGTGTTGAGAATGGAGTCAGGTGCCACTACCTGTAGGATGCCATCGTCTCATCTGACCCATCCTCATTGGTTTGGTGGTAGAGGTTTGCCGAGCCATTGTTGTATCTGTAAAAAATTCAAAACATCAACGTTACTATTTGTCTCGAATAGATGTTTGTATCTTTTTTTTTATGTTCTTGTGCCGGAACAAGCTCGAAGCCCACCTGATGTTAAGCGGACTAACCTCTGCCTATAACAGATGCATTTCGTCACAAGTCACGAATTGCACTGCGTCCGTCACCTTGAGACATAGTTGTTAAGTCTCATGTGCCTGTAATTTCAATGGCTCTCAAGGACTGCTGCCGGAACACATCGTTAGGTGCTTGGCGGCAGATTTTCTACTTGAAGGTGGTGCTAGCCAGGCGGGCAATCGCAAAATGCCCTTCCAACATGCGGTGAAGCTCAAGCCCGTGGCAGAATTCGAACCATGGACCTGCTGCGTGGCAGTCCATAGCCAATGCCACTGAGCCATCACTGCTTCAATATCTCTAACAAAACGGTATTTTATAACTTAACTTGTGTAATGAAAACACCTGTATATAGGTATACTCAGAACGAGTGCTGCCTTACATCCAACTGTCGTTATAGTTGGGATGGATGATAGTCTATAAAAAAGTCGGAAGATAGTCTGAGACTTGATAGTCCTCCTCATGGCATTGGCTCCACCACATATCAACGAATTCTCTATGAAACCAGGGCGTGAGAAGGTGGAGACCAAATTTGTTTTCAGTGCGACAACTTCGGGTATGTTCCATTAGTCGCTAAGAACGTTATTTTCGATAATTTTGATCACATGCTGCGTCTATGGTTGTGATCACTGTGATCGTTTGTAACTGTCATCCCCTGTTCCATTTTTGGATAAGAACGCTAAGATTGCCACTAAAATATGCCACTTCTGTCACTTTTGACATTAGATGTAGCGTTTAAGGCAAAAATAACGCCAAGACCCATGTGGAAAACTTTATGGGAGTGTGAGCGTTTTTAGCGAATCTCACGCTAATGGTACGCACCCTTCAACAGCTTTCATTCGCCAATACAATCCTCTTTTACACCTCCCCACACCCATTAGCTCCAAAACCACCCATCACCACTTTTAATATGTAGTTTAAAACACAATTCCCTACTGTTCCAAAAACCACTTTAGCACAAATTATTTTCCCTATTCTGAAGTTTATGTTCATTGGGTGTGCTATTTTTAGACAAGATGATATTGTTAAAATATTTTCTACACAACGATGCGTATTCTATGCCAGTCGATAAACGTATGACAATAGAGATATCTCGACACGACTAGTCACGTAATACTTTTGTAGTCATAGGGGGTGGACGGGTGCTCTCGATTCCCGTGCGATACAAAATATTTATATGATCTGATCTGCCAATATTTATTCTTGGCACCAAATACAATGTTGTATCGGAATTTAGTTGAGCTTAGTTGGAAATTTATCAACACAGTTCCAGGATTTTGAGTATTATGGAACGCTTTAATTTTTTTTTTACTAAATATCGACTAATGCTTTCATTGTTATGGCAGTGAGATTATGGAATCAACACCCGATCAATATCTGAAAATCACCCTCAAAAGCTAGTTCTAAAAAGTAGTAGAGTAAAATTTCCTTGTTAGTTCCGTAATGTTGTTCTAAATACATTTGATATAATTTACCGCTTTATTCATCTGATTTTATTGTGAACATTGCTATATAGGTTTATTTTACTTTATACCAAAATGTAATAATATATATTTAGCTATTATTATTATTTATTTTCTTTTTTGTATTATTATTACATTATGCATTTATTAACTATATGTATTATAGTTATCATAACAACTTATTTCCTTTTTTTTCTTCTGTACTACTTGTAGTTTCTTTTTTGCATACTTAACCTATTTATTTACCCCTCGATGCACGTACACCCTCTCAAACACCCTCGCTGAGTGACTGTTAGATAATGCCTTAGCATTAAGTCCTCCTTTTGTACATATTTTTTTGTGCAATAAAGTATTAAATAAATAAATAATTCTAAGATAATTAAGACGCTGACAAGTGTTAAATATTTTAAATTTAATAGGTTTCAGTATGGCATAAAACATTATTTTGTAGAAGTATGATATACGTATGATATAAGTATGATATACGTGATATACGTTAATCATTATCATATTCTTTAAATTATATCCAAAACAGATTCCTGTAAAACTCTTACGTAATCAGAGAGTGATGGAATTTCAGCATGTGTCAACAATTTAAAGAAAATATAAGAGAAGTGTTCAACTATTGCTGTCTATGTGTATGGGGTTGCTGCACGTTGGGCACAAAATATAACCGTACATATTTTGACCACAATCTCACCTAATGGTAAGTTGTGATGTGGTTAATATAAAATTATTAGCGTATAATAATATGCAAATGCCTCATACGTTAGCCTTTGACCTCTATATCACCTGAGGGTAAGTGATGATGCGGTCGAAGGTGTTGTTCAGGCTAACCTAGAATTACTGGCTCTCAAGGACAGCTACCAGAACGCACCGTTAGGTGCTTGGCGACAGATTTTCACCCATCCAAGTCATGACCGCGGTGGACGTTGCTTCTGATCGGTTAAGAACAGCTAAGCAAACTTCGCTACGAGCACTTCGATTTCACAGGAGTTACATGCATATTATGTACATCATTATATTACGAGTATTTCATAGTAAAATTACTCTATGACTATTTCTAGCTACAAAAGCTACAGATATCTGTGAATTAGGTAGCTTTATATTAATACCGAATATGTTTTTTTTTTATTCTAAGGGCCCCATACTATGCTATTAGGCTGCTCTATTTATAGGTGGCTCCTATAAATAGAGCAGCAGTGCCACTTGGTCTGGCTCCGAAAAAATTTAATATACGAGTACTAACATTTACAATATTTTTATTTAATAAAAGTAGGTATGTTTTGTAGCCACTTTTTCATTTACTACATAGTTCAGCTACAAACAAACACACTCCTCGTTTATAATATCATATAGTTATTCATCTGCCATACATATTCCAGGCATGTCGTATAAGACCATAGTTTTCGGAATTATGTAATATTTGATAGTATATTAATCTCGTGGAACAGATGAAACAATATATTCTTATTTTCGTGGGCGTTTAGCAAACATATTATTATGAAACTTGATATGTTTGGTCCGACGCGACGCCGACTGAATAACAAATAATAAGTATTCGTAGGCTGAATCTACAAGCATAGTTTAGATAATATATCACTATGGTTAGCTATATTAATATGACCTTCATTAACTTACTTATGTATTTTATTTTCTATTTTCAAAGTTTCAGATATTCTAAAGATACTTACTAATATATAAGGGAAATCCCGTAAGAGTGGTAGCCGATATAAAAATTATATTTTTACCCCACAAGCTTGGAAAGTTGTTTATCATTTGAAATCTGTGCGGAAAAGTGTATTTTATCCGCTAGCCTGTCAAATGTTTTTGAAATTCGAACCCATATAAATTTTCCAGCTTAGTGGATTTACTTTAAATATTTTTAATTTTAAGAAAATTTATTTGTTATGTTTACTGTTAAACTACATGATTTAAGATGTTCTTGTACCTAGCAATTTGCTCGCTGTAGTTAGGTGAAAAATTGTGTGTGGCGCTCGGCAATAATAGTACATTGTACACCGAGGGGAGAAAACTATCTATTTCTTTACGAGAGTATGTTGCTGTCATAAGCCTAACGCGCAGCGGAGGGCTTAAAGGAAACTCGAGAACATAAAATAGAACTTTCTCCCGAGTGATACATAGTGCTTTATACTACACCTATGAGGAAAATATAAGCATTATAAGTTTCCTCGTATATGTCCCAATACATCTCAGGAAGTAAGTTCTCTATGACTTTTTGAGCTGTATTTTTATTTCTGGTGGCGTCATCATCATAAAATTTCACTTTCACTATCAGATGACATTTTGGAAACTATTTACTGTCAAAATTACAATTTATTAAAAAACAATACAAAATAAATTGCTGCGCTAATTTTTTCTTAGTGCAGGAAGAGGTTGCCAACCTCCTTTCTTTGAAAATCGAGTACATAAAAAAATACCAACTCATTTTTATAAAGCCACTTTGACGTACGTATTTTTTATGTTCGCAGCTAAAAAATAACAAAAGAACGCTAGCAGAGCAGGTATGAATTTTCATACAACATTCCTTCACTGCTACGGAGGGAAGGAATAAAATTCTATACAACATTCCCCGCCGCACTTATAAGGGAGAAATGAGGAACTTTATAGGACGTTTTTGAACGAGCAATACAATAGTATAAAGTTTACCTGTAAGACCTTCGGCACGCTCAGGATTGGCTTCCTCAGGTTCCAATAAAAGTATATTTGTGCCAAATAACTATTGTAAGACCTGGTTTTCACAGGCCCAGGTACTGACCACCCAGTAAACAACAACTGTACATTCTGCCTTATATACAGTTCCTGACGTTTTCTCACTACTGGGATTTTCTATGATCAGAGAACTGCGCACTCGTGATGACCAGGCGACCACTCTCACTGTCCTTGTGGGAGTGGGGGAAGGTCAGTGGTCAGTAGAAACAAAAAAAAATAAAAATTAGTAGCTGTTTGATAGCAACTGATCGGTCAGTACTGGCTCAAAATTGTTTTCACGAACCCAGTAGCTGCCGGACAGTAACTGTCCTTCACTGACTGCCAGCTACTGGGCCTGTGAAAACCAGGCTTTACTATTAACAAATTATTGGTGCACCTTTTTTTTCCGGGCGGGAATCCATTTCGCTTAGCATGCTTGTAATATCATATTAATATTTAGAACTATTGTACTTGTTTTTGAGGTATACCCGAAACAAAAATATTGTTTTTAAGATAGTGCTTCTTACTTAAGCATGCTATAGCGCAATAAAGACAATTTCAACTATACCATCTGAAATTATAATTCTCGTTAAAATAATTGAATTTTTACTCCACTACATGATTGTTTTAGGGTCAACACTTCACAAAAAATATCTTATATAAGGTTTTTAACTCATTGAGCCCTTATGAGACCTATGACGTAAAGACAGACGGACAATTACATCTAACTAATTCTTCAACTAACCGAAATCTGTTTTTGCTAGGATTTTTTAATGCTATAGGAGGGCAAACGAGTAGTCGTCTTACCTGGTGGTAGTAATCACCTTCACACAACACCAGAGGTGTCAAGAATGCGTTGCCGGCCTTTGAGGAGGTTTGAAGCGCTCGTAGCGAAGTTTACTTAGCTATTCTCAACTGATCAGCAAAGTTAAGCAACGTCGCGCCCGGTCATGAGTTGGATGGGTGACCGCTAGTGACATTACTACTGAGCGTTTCCGTGCTTCGGAGGGCACGTTAAGCTGTCGGTCCCGGTTGTTGTCTTAGCATGGCAGTCGTTATAGCATGGTGGTAGGGTACTTTGCGAATACCCGCCTGGCTAGCTACCACCCTCAAGTAGAAAATCTGTCGCCAAGCACCTAAAGGTGTGTTCCGGCAGCTGTCCTTGAGAGCCAGTACTTCTAGGTTAGCCTGAACAACATCTTCGACCACATCGTCACTTACCATCAGGTGAGATAGTGGTCAAAAGCTAACATACCAGGAATAAAAAAAAAATGTGTTCTATTCTTGAAGGTTGATAGGTCGTATCGGCTTAGAAATACTTCACATGGCATCTGGTTTCACATGGTTGCAGTGCGAGGCAGCAAATGCTGTGAGAATAGCACGGTTGTAGACTTCCAAACGTCGACATGAAATTAATGGAAAATCGTGCACTGACGGGATGTCCGATGTCGAAATGCAGCATTAAACTGTACAGTTACTAAATACATTTCCTGTGATAGATTCAGTAAAATACGCAGAATGATCGATCATCTATCCGCAGTGCCAAAGAGACGAGCTGACCGAAAAGAGTCGAGTATGATCACCAACGTCTCAAGCCACTACTGCGTTTATTGAGTTCAAATAGAAGGACCTGGTACTGCTCTCTGTCTTGCCTTACCCAGCACACTAAGCTTCTTAAAGGTTAATTTAGTTTATTAAATCCTTACATATGAAATTACAGTGAACTTGAACGACACTCGATATGTTAACGCCAAGTACTCCGATACTGGTTGAGGCGTTAAGGGTCCCATTTCTACTTGGAAACGGAGGAATATGAGAGAACAGGGTCTCGACTTCAGACACAAGTCTGTACAAGCTCTCGATAACGTTTAACGAAAAAATATTCTTTGATAATTTTAATTATTAAATTTTTAACCTAGTTTAGTATATGAGGCAGCTACGGTACTATCCTCAACATAGCAATAAATATCGCTGAACACACACACACACATGTTTAACTTTTGTTTAATTTATAATTATATTTCATGACTGATAGATAGTTGATGTTGATAAGCTAATAGTACTCAGATTCTCTTGGAGCGTGAAACCATATAGATGAGAAGGGAGTGGTTAGTTTAATGCCATTTTTGTTACAAGGTCAATCATAAAAACTAGCTGCAAAGGAATCTGGAATTAAGGTAAATTATATACACCGTATTTTCAACTATCCAAAAAACACTAAAGACACAGATTTTAAATATACTCGTAGCTTTTGAGCTTGTTGGACCAGCGGGAATAATTCGACGTAAAAAAGATGTTTTAATTGGGATGCGTATCCTCAATAAAGCACTCAGCACCCAGCTCTCGCTTGAGCTGTTATACCAATTTTTTACGGTGACAGTTTTTTTATAGATGATGTTAAGATGTTAAGTGACGATGTGATCGATTTATATGAAACAATACCGACAATCCGGGTATAATTAGAAATAACAATCAAATCTTTTGCCGAGATTTTCATCCCACTTCTATACAAGTGGTCAGTAAGGTCGCTCTTCACTTTCCAATGTCGGCTTCAACAGTTGGATTCCAGCCAAAGTGTTTTTAACTCAGAAAAAAGTGTAGGTTGGGAATTCCTCGTTTATTCTTTTTACTTGACGCATAAGTTTTTATTGTATATCCGACAAACTTAATAATTAATTTTAAGTTAAAGTAGATTTTATCAGTTTGGATGCAAATATCTAGAAATAACTAGCACAGCTAGAACAGACTCAAGAAAAGGTGAGAATAGTTTAAAATTGCTGGGCTAAAGGAACTTCTTCAGAAGGTTCTGCTACACACCTTTTGGTTGTGTACCTTGTGGTACGACGACGACGAAGATATCTCCTAACTTCTTTAATATACCTTCGTTTTTACGTCATTTCTCCTTGACGATTTCATTAAGAAAAGATGTTGGTGGTGCAATGTTATTCCAGTACCCCACAGGGAACTAGTAGGTATAATGGTACCTGTCTGGTTCAATGATACAATATGTCAGTAACTTTGATCGGGATGCAACAAAACGCTGGAAATGCCGAATCAAGAAATAGAGACAGGTCTCTGGGGCAATTATTGACCTGAGGTCGTCTATGAAGTTTACAGAGAAAACAGTATAAGGCTATTATAAGACCTATCGTAATGTATGGAGGCTGATGAAAGAGTGCACGATGAATATGTCATGTTGGATATATCACAAGACACATATTTACAACGTGGCAGGGATGAATATGTTATGTTGGATATATCACAGCACACATATTGACAATGTGGCAGGGATACCTATGTCATGATGGAGATATGACAACACACATATTGACAATGTGGCAGGAATGAACACCTATGTTATGATGGATATCATAACATAAGGATTAATATGTTATGTTGAATATATCACAGCACACATATTGCAATGTTTCTATTGTGGCTGGGTGGTGTAACTAGAATGGATAAGATACGGAAGGTGTACCAGATGGAAGTGGCATCAAGGACAGATTTTGACCAATAATATTATTATAATCCAGCGTGGTATGAACATGTCGGGATGAGGGGCAGAATACATATAACAATATAATGATGGCTAACTACTAGTGGCATTTACTACTGAGCCTGCTCGTGCTTTGGAGAGTACGTTAAATCGTCCCGCGTATGTCCCGGTTGTTGTCTAATAATTTTTACCGAGTCACTAGTTTCATATGTCATCCTGTTGTCAACAAATAAAACCTTTTATTCCTATCAATTCCCCTGAACGAACATAGCAAAACGACAAATGATAATATTTCGCTTAGCAAAGGCCCCACTTTCTACATGTTATTATTTCCTTGTTGTATTTGCAATTTTTTACCATGCTTACTTTTTAAATGGTATATGTTATGAAATATCGTGTAAACGAAGCTTTTTCCAACGAAACCACATCATAAAGCGTGTAATTTAATACAGAAGCCTCCGTAACCTCTCCCTGGCGGCGCGCCTACAAAACCTATTGGCACAATGGAATGATATCTATGGACATGGACATAGGAACCGTTATAAGTTTTCGTTTGACAGATACAGTAAATAACTGTTTGAGTTTCCCGAATAAGACATAATTAACTGAAAAACTGAAGAGTTTAAGCGCCTTCCTTCTAATTTCTGGTTTGAGGGTCAAAAACTATAATACTTCTCCTATTGTATGTTAGTTTCTCTCCTATTGTGTCTCTTTATTAAATTTTTCCTACATGTTATATACTAATAATCTTTATTTTTATGTAATTAAGACAAGCTGCTATATTTTAATTCCTATATGCGAAATCATGTAAATAGTCAGTAGTGTTTAATGTTGTAATCATGGATAAATGTACGCACCTGACGTATTATCTGTACAATATCTAAATATTAGGTCCTTACATATGAAATTGGCGTTTTGTATGGGAGGAACAAAAAGTCGAATATTTTTTAATATAATATATTTAATTAATCAAAGTATGAACCATTATTTTCTATGCACTTTTGCCATCACATAGGTAGTTCATTGATCCCTTTACTAAAAAAACCAGTCGGACGGGAATCAATAAAATCTTTGAAGGCGATTTGGACTGCCCCATCGGAGTTGAATTTTTTCCCTTGCAAGAAGTTATCCAAATTTCGAAAAAAATGGTAATCTGTTGGAGCAAGGTCCGGGGAGTACGGAGGATGTCTTAGACTTTCCAATTGAAGCTCTTCTAATTTAGTAGCCGTCTGTAGCGCAGTGTGTGGTCTAGCGTTGTCGTGAAGCAGCAGTGGCGTGGAGCGATTGACCAGCCTAGGTTGTTTAGCCGCTAGCTTTTCCATCATGGTTTGCAATTCCTGACAATAGACATCAGCCGTAATAGTCTGGCCAGATTTGAAAAAACTGTAATGAACAATACCGGCACTAGTCCACCAAACGCTTACAAGTAACTTTTTTGGGGTTAATTTTCGCTTGGGGCAGGATTTGGCTGGCTGGCCAGGATCTAACCATTGCGCTGAGCGCTTCCGATTATCGTAAAGAACCCATTTTTCATCACAGGTAATGATTCGGTTTAAAATACCTTCATTATTGTGCCGGTTTAGTAATGTAACGCAGCAGTCGACGCGCGTTTGCCGGTTTGTTTCAGTCAATTCGTGAGGTACCCACCTTTCAAGCTTTTTAATCTTCCCAATTTGCTTCAAGTGAATTAAAACAGTTTTATCACTAACATCGCAGCCTGCAGCTAACTCGGATGTGGTTTGCGATGGATCCGCTTCCACAATAGCCTTCAACTCTTCATTATCAACTTGAGTCTCAGGCCGTCCACGGGGCTTGTTCTGCAGGTCGAAATTTCCAGAACGAAAACGTTGGAACCAAAAACGAACTGTGTTTTCTTTTGCAACACGACCGCCATACACATCATTCACCCTTCGAGTTGTTTCCGCAGCACTAGTGCCACGGCGGAACTCGTACTCGTAAATAATGCGATATTTAAGGTTTCCATTTTGTAAAATGAGTGACGCAAACAGAAAAAAACAGAAGAAAAAAAACAAATGAATGACGATCATCGAAGCACAAATACATGAGTCTATAGCTGTACAAATTTGAATTTGGAATTCCTTACCAAAGAGGAGAAATTCGTGATTAAAGTGGCCAGTACGAAAAACGCCAATTTCATATGTAAGGACCTAATATATTTGCGTAATTAATTAATTTCCTCCTAATTTCCTGCCACAAATCGGTTCCAACTCAGCATAATGCTAGTTGGTGTAAACAACTAGCGCTGATCTTCCGTTGGAACCGGCGGCGACGTCACGCACGTCACAATCTGCAGTGTACACCCACAATATCATAAACATATTACAAAAATAAATAAAAATCGTAATAAACCAACATACAAAGGCAATTAATAGAAAAATTATCAGGAAAAAAAAAACAATGTAAGTGTCTTAGCTATAAAATTCACAACAAAATGTTACACATTCATACAGCAAAATGTTAGAAGTAAAAAAATTTGTTACAGTGATAACATTTTCGATAAATAATCAATAATGCTATGTACTGGGCCAATGAAAGATGTAACAATGTAAGAAAAATTAACAAATTTTAAATTTTGTTTTCTGAATAAAATAAAATATCATTATATTAAAAAAAAGTAGTAAGATTAACTAGGAAATGGTAGCACACCCAGTGAAATAAATTATATTATCTACCCAGTATTGCTAAACTGTTGAAAAATTTATTGGATTTCAATAACTAAAATAAACACCTAAGGATGTCGAAAAACAGACTTAAAGTAACATGTAGAACTCAATGTTCCCCGTGGGGTACCGGCCTAGAATTGTACCCCCATATCTTCCTGTCGGAGTCGTAAGAGGCGACGAAGGGAAAAACACCAGAAGGTAGACAGAAGCGCCTTCTGAACTGCCACCTTACACTGCGGTCCTCAAGACGCCCAAGCAATTACGGAAAACTATCTTCTATTAGGGGTGTTTGTACAACAGTAGACGTTATGTCTGTTGATATGCAATGTAAAATTGTTTGTAATAAATATATATTTGTTAATCTTTTTGTTATGGATTCCACAGGACGTGGTTACAGTCCGATTAATTATAACTAAACATCATGGGGAGCAATTACTAAACTCACAAGGAACGCACGCATGTCACAAGGACAGCTGCCGGAAGGCACCGTAAGGTGCTTGGCGACAGATTTTCTACTTGAGGGTGCTAGCCAGGCGGGCATTCGCAAAATGTCCTTCCACCATGCGATGAGTTATTTCACGGGTCGATTGTCATTCACTGTCAATGATTGTATCATCAAAATAGGAAAACACTTTTCAGTTATTGGAGTGTAACCCAGAAACGGCTTGACCTTGATTTTGATGAAATTTAAATGAGACCACACGGAGAGCACAAGCTTTCAAATAAAAAAATTAAACTTCAAAATCGGTTCACCCAGTCGAAAGTTCTGAGGTAACAAACATAAAAAATACGGTCGAAATGATAACCTCCACCTTTTTTGAAGCCGGTTAAAAACAAATAGTCAACATGATACCCATTTTCAAAGTATCAAGCCGTATCCTTACAAGTTAATATCAAAGCAATTCTACAGAGACAACAAACTAAGTTATGTCACAGATAAAAAGCAGTGTCTATAGGTCGTATTTCGCAGGGGACTGAAAGAAAAAAGGACGTGTAATTCTATCTAGGGGCGGTAAGTAAAAATTTATTGTACGACGAAACGAGTATTTTGCCAGGGTTTGTTTGTGAGAATATAGGACACCAAAAAGGGTTCAAAATATAAATTACATTGTATCAATGACTTCGTTTATAATTCACTAGTTTTGCTATCGGTATAGTTCTCACGTGGTGATTATTCCTACGAACTACTATAACTTTGTACCACAAATATTTCGAACATACCTGGGAGGGTTTGCCATAATGTGAATTTTCGACTCTCTTAACTTCGGGATATACAAAAAATCCAAAATTAATGCAAACACGGCTTCACTTGTTGAATTGCCGCCCTGGCAATTCAACTAGTGAAGTCTACGTTGTAAAGATCGACGTGGGGTTGTAGCCCCACGAGGAACCGCAGACGCCACGAGCCACGGCTCGAAGCCCCCACCAACCCAATGGCTGAAAAGAAAATGAAAAAAGCTTTTGACTTTCTTAAAGCCCTTACAACACCATTTCTATGTATATTTTATTAAAGAAAATAAGTATATTTTTTATTCGTATACTACGAATAAATATATTTATTCGTAGGGTGTATATAACTGATATCTATGTTTATAATGTATATTTTTATGATATATAACATGTTTATATTGATTTATTCATTGTGTGTTGGATAAATATTTTTCATTTCATCAATTTGCCCGTGCGCTTAAATATTCAAGACCTCCTGAAGATGCTTCGTGTAGAAGTGACACGCGTCGAAAATTCTTCCGTTTTGGCTGCGTGGCGTTTATAACATCATGTCGGCTTAACAGGAAAATTAGACGTAATAGTCATTAGTCATGTTTATTACCTACATGTTTTTTATATTAATTTAATAAAAAATATAAAAAAGAAATATTCATTTAGTTTCTTCTTAGAATACTTTTGAAATATATATTATTATTAAATATGGATTTCCGCAAAGTAACGCCTGAATCTATTCATTGTATTAATTTAATGTTTTGTAATTTATATTTTAAATATTTTTTGTTACTGAATACTCATCTAGCTATAGCCACTAACTCTTACCATACAATGTATGTACTCAGTTCGCGGTCATCGGGGGGGTCGGGACAATAGATTTTCTCAAACAACACAAAGGACGCCTCAAGAATATATTGTAGAAAGTTTTGTCTTCGGTTTTACGATCGGCCGCCTTCTAGACGCCAACTCTCTTGGGAATGCTCGCATTGGTAGTTATTTACGAAGCGCTAACTTTCAGTTAAGCTCTTTACTTGTTCTATAATTAGAATCGGATTATTTTAAAATACTGTCAGGTCTGACTGACTTATCTCGTCACATATATGAGAACCATTCCACGTGATCATCGTATTCGCGAGTTTAAATAATATCGTATATTATTATTACGATCCAATCAAATAAATAATTTATCTACATCTACACTAATATTATATAGAGGAAAGATTAATATTTTTGTATTTATTTATTTTGGTGTCATAAAAGTTCGGAAATTCCCCTTTCGGCGCCAATAAATAATCAAACAGTAAGTGGTAGCAGTGTTGCGAGCCCTGCTACCCCTGCCAAACCGTTTTGGGAGGTTTTAAGCTCGTACAAAAATAATATTCCCGTTATAAAACGCATACCTCGGGGTGCGAGAATTTCTGTTGCCCAATCGTTATCTTCTTCGATTAAAAACGTTTTAGCTACTAATACTAGGCAAGCCTGGGAGCATCTTCTAGCGTTCCCGTACCACGTATTTCACGTAAATGTTGATCCTTCTAACAAAAAATCCCTTACAACTAGAGTAAAGGAAAACTGCGTGAAATACAAGGCACGGGAAGAGCAATCTTTTGGCTCAACTTTAATAATTCCGCCACTGCGGCGGAATACAAAAACAAATAATGTCGATTCAGTTACTATTAAAATAGTAGAAAACAAAATTAATGATGGTGACATCAAAAACGCGGCACGCATCTTGTTTTCGAGTGATACAATCGCCCCTTTCACATCTGACACGTTGAATTCCCTAATAGAAAAGCATCCGCCTGCAACTGCAGGTCTCCACCTTCCCGACTCTCGATCTCCCGATCTTCCCGACTCTCCTGAACAAAATAATGACATTGTTAAGGTGACCCCACAGGATGTTTCTGCAGCCGTGGCATCTTTTCGAAGTTGCTCAGCCGGTGGTCTAGATGGCCTGACGCCTCAGCACTTAAAAGATATTTTATCTTTTAGTTCTGGTGAGGTAGGCGAGACACTTCTAAGGGATGTGACGGCTTTGGTTAATTTGAAGCTGTGAGGCGACGATAAGTGGTGCCTACTGCTATAGGCCTAATACCACCATCTTTTTTATTAAGGGCACATAAATTTGCACCGTACAGAATTTCGGTAATTTCAATGTTGACCTGACCCGACATCGTCGCCTCACAGCTAAATGTGGTTGTAGGAAAAAGGTTGCTTTTTTAAGTAATCTTTTTCAACCACTACAACTCGGTTTTGGTTCTCAGGGTGGTTGTGAGGCTGCTGTACATTCACTTCGCACATTTCTTGATCAAAATTGTGGAGATGTGTTTTTGAAGGTGGATGTTAAAAATGCATTCAACTCATTAGATAGAGGCACCCCTTTGACCGAAGTGAAAGATAAAATTCCGGAATTATACCCTTTTCTTTGGCAATGTTACGGGAAACCATCAAAATTAACATACCAAAACAACGTTATATTATCTTCCGTAGGATGTCAACAGGGTGATCCTCTGGGACCAGCCATCTTTAGCCTAGCCATCCACTCAATAATTCAACGTCTCCAATCAAAACTTAACGTTTGGTATTTGGATGACGGAACCTTAGGAGGCGATGCGAACACGGTATTGAATGACTTGCGAGTACTTATAGACGATTTTCGTCTTATTGGCCTTGAACTAAATTTTTCCAAATGTGAACTTTTTGTTTGTGATACTTGTCCGGATAAAATTTCGATAATTTAAAAATTCAACTTACTTGCGCCTAATATAAAATTAGTAGAAAAACGTTCGCTCCGTCTTTTGGGTTCACCGATTTTTGACGAATCTTTGTCACCATTTGTCGAAGAACAAATTCAAAAGTTTAGAAATGCTTCTAGCAGATTATTCAAAATTAACGCCCATATGGCTTTTACTATTATTAGATTTTGCCTTTTCGTTCCTAAATTTACATACTTTTTGAGATGTTGTCAGCTATAACACAGTAAGCTTCTTTTAAGCTTAGACAATTTATTAAAAGATACGTTAATTTCGGTTTTGAATGTTGAGATGAATGATAGGGCTTGCAAGCTTCCCTCCCTGTGAGGTTGGGGGGCATAGGGATACGCAAAATTTCTAGTGTGGCTTTACCAGCTTTTTTGTCTTCTGTACACAGTACACACAAATTAGTAGGCTTGTCCAAATACTGAGTTCCCAAAAATTTTGTCATCTCAGAAACAGTGGGATCGGCCCCTATGCGAGCTAGCACGGAAAGATCTTTTAAATACGTGCCCTAGTATCGCAGATCGTGCTCGTGTTCTCGCTGTTTCTGTGTGGGAATCAGGTCTTTGGTTACAAGCCATTCCTTCTTACAAAACTGGTAGCCTTATAGATCCTTCCGCTTTTCGTCTCGCTATTAGCTTACGCTTGGGTGCAAGGTGTTGTGTTGCACATCACTGCCAGTGTGGTACTGCAGTTGACCAACTCGGGCACCATGGCCTCTCCTGCTCTCGAAGTGCTGGTCGAATTTCCCGCCACGCCAGCCTTAACGATATCATTCGCCGGGCTTTTACCAGCGCCAATGTTCCAGCTGTTCTCGAACCGAACGGTCTGATGCGTGACGATGGTAAAAGACCTGACGGCATGACTCTGGTTCCATGGAAGTTAGGACGGCCCTTAGTGTGGGACGCTACATGCGTAGACACTTTAGCGCCGTCACACCTTTCTGAAACCCACGTGAGGGCTGGCGCCGCGGCTACTTCGGCAGAGCAACTCAAGCGGTGCAAATATGCTAACCTCGGTATGGGTTACATATTTGAGCCGTTTGGTGTAGAGACGTTGGGTCCGTGGGGACCGGGAGCTCATCGTATTTTCCAAAATTTATCAGAGCGCTTGGTCGATGCGACGCGTGATCAAATTGCTGGCACCTATTTGGCTCAAAGAATAAGCATTGCAATTCAACGGGGCAATGCTGCCAGCATGCTGGGCACGCTGCCAACTGATAGTGGGCTAGAGCATTTGGACTCCCTATGAGTCCAAATGCTTTTACTGTAGTAGCTGTAGTATTATAGTAGCTGTAGTGTTGTATATAGTTTGTAGTATTTGTTTAATAAAGGCAGACCGCCAAAAAAAAATATTTTTTTATGTAACGAATAAAGTTCAAAACTACCCCACCGATTAGAAAAAATCTTTCGCCCTTAGAATCTTACAATATCCCTGATAAACTGATAGGTTATAGGATATTGTAAACAATTTTTGTATATTATTTTTTAATTTTGATAAATACTCGTTAAAACTAATGTACATAGTTATTAAAAGGTCTTCAACAATTATCATAAACAGTTCTTTATATTCTGAATGCATGCAGACGTGCAAATATTTAAAAAAAAAACATGAGTGAAGTCCATAAATTATTTTTAATTCCATAAAATCATTTAGTTAATTCCCAGTAACATAATTGATTTTTAAATATGTTACCTTTCAAATGCTTCGTTTCATTAGGAGTCTTATTTTTTTGAAGCAATTATGAACACTCCTTTTAACACTCCTTTTAAGCAATTATCCTCACTTCCTCACTAATAATACATATTATAATCGTGAAAGTTTGTAAGTTAGCCAAGTTAAGCAACGTCCGCCGCGGCCATGACTTGGATGGGTGACCGCTAGTGACATTACTACTGAGCGTGCACGTGCTTTGGAGGGCACGTTAAGCCGTCGGTCCCGGTTATTGTCTAAGAATTGCAGTCGTTATAGCATGGTGGTAGGGCATTTTGCGAATCCCCGCCTGGCTAGCTACCACCCTCAAGTGGAAAATCTGTCGCCAAACACCTAACGGTGTGTTCCGGCAGATGTCCTTGAGAGCCAGTAATTCATGGTTAGCCTGAACACCATCTTCGACCAAATCATTACTTACCATCAGGTGAGATAATGGTCAAAGGCTAACCTATCAGGCATAAAAAAAAGAACTACAGCAATAAAAATAAGCTATATATAGACTTAATTTATACATGTCCAAAATCGGTCTCTAACACAGCATATGCTGTTTTTACACCAGCATTGGTGTAGACGATAGGTGCGTGGTCTTGAGGAGATGAAGAAACTGAACAACTAGGATAGCGTAATAAGTGCTTTGAAAACATGTAAGTGAACGTAGATGCGTATCGAACGGCGTTGGACTCGCGACTGAAGGTCGGGGCGGTCACCGCGTCTACCCTACTACCTGTCCCGCCGTACGCATATACATACAAATGCGTGCATTCGCCACTACTTCTGTTTATTTGGAATGTAATACAGGCAAGTACCTAACAATGTTTACATTATAGTATTAGCGTTATTATCTATATTTAAATAACATTTTAATTAGTTACAGATTCGCGTCGTCTACATTCTCCCCCCCATTGTCTGTCAAGGACAATCATCATTAGCGGTCGGGAGCAGAGCCACACGGGTCACCGGTCTGGTAAGTATTCCTGTCTTAGTCTTTACATCCACAATGCGTATGCGACCGTCGGCACCAGGGTGTACTTCTTCTATTCTGCCTTTTGGCCAAGTGTTTCGGGGCAAAGTGGGGTCAACAATAAAAACTACGTCACCCTTTTTCAGTTGCTTGCCTTCCTGATACCATTTCTGGCGTGGCAGAAGCGTTGGCAGGATTTCACGTACCCAGCGGTGCCAGAACGCATCGGTAAGTCTTTGTGCGTGTCTCCAAGTCTTTTTCAGGTACAAGTCGCTATCATTAAAGACACCAGGTACTGGCAGATTGGACGAGGACCCAATCAGAAAATGATTTGGTGTTAAGCTCTCAGGATATTCATGATCAACAGTGACGTAGCTCAGTGGACGGCTGTTGACAATGTTTTCAATTTCAGTCAGTAATGTCGTCAGGACTTCTTCGCGTGGTGCTCTTTCTTTCAGGACTACTTTCAGGGCTGTCTTGACGCTTCTAATCAGGCGCTCCCACGCGCCACCCATATGAGGACTGGCAGGTGATATGAAATACCAATCTAGGCCATGGTTTGCCAACTCGTCACTGACGCTGGCTTGTTTGATTGCTTCAAAAGATCTTTTCAGTTCGGCTTCTGCCCCTTTCAGATTGGTACCGTTGTCCGAGTACATTCTGTACGGCCACCCACGCCTTGCTGCCATTCTTCTCAAGGCCATTATGAATGAATCTGTGGACAGCGAGGGCACAATCTCTATGTGTATAGCCCGTACAGTTAGACAAGTGAACAAGACGCCATATCTCTTTTCACGTCGACGGCCTATTGTGACTTCCATATTCCCAAAAAGGTCAACGCCACAGTGGGTAAAAGGTCTTTGGTGATGAGCGAGTCTTCCTTCTGGCAGGTCCCCCAATCGTGGGTTTGTGGGCTTAGTTTTCTTTATTCGACAGAACAAGCATCTCGAAGCAACGGAGCGTACAGTAGGTCGTAAATTTACGAGCCAATATTTTTGCCTAACTTCATTCACGACTGTCTCGTTACTTCCGTGTGCTGCCCTCTCGTGGTAATACTTTACAATAAGTTTTGCAACCGTATCGCGGCCATCTAATATTACAGGATTTTTCAGGTGTGGCTCGACATTAGCTGCGGCTTTAATTCTCCCGCTCACGCATAATAACCCGCGTTTATCTAGAACTGGCGTTAACTTACATAGCCGGCTGCTAGGTTCAATCATTTTATTATTCTTAAGTGCTGAGATTTCTTGAGCAAACGATTTTATCTGCGAGTAGCGCAATAATTCAATTTCAGCGCGCTGCATGATCTCTGAGTTAAGTTGTGTGCTGCAGTGACCTTTACACTTTTTTATAAACAATAACACATTTGCCATACATCTCAGTAAGCGGAGCCATGTAGAAAACTTAGTCGGATCGGGAACAGGTAAGTCATTGCATGTTGTTTCACATGTCATTGTGTTTACTTGTAAAATGTCACCATCGATTATACTTTCATATTTTCCAGTTTCATATTTTGGCCACTCTTCGCTCGTGGTGTACAGGAAGCAGGGTCCCCGGAGCCACTCGCAGTCATCATTCAACTTGTAGGTATTTATTTTAGTAGCTTTATCAGCTATGTTTAATTTTGTGGGTACGTAATTCCACTCGTATGATCGCGATAACTCATCAATTTCTCCGAGCCTGTTGGCAACATAAACATTGTATTTACGTGTGTCGTTTTTTATTTGGTGCAAAACTATTAAGGAATCTGTCCAAAAGTATTTACGATAAGCGGTCAAACGGCTTTCGCGCGCTATCTTGTCAGCGAGCCGGCAGGCGATAACAGCAGCTTGAAGCTCGAGCTTTGGTATAGTTATATATTTGACCGGTGCTGCTCGACTCTTGCAGGCAATGAATGATATATGCACATCTTTGTTTCTATGTACTCTTCGCCAATATGCAACCGCAGCCATTCCACTTGGTGCCGCGTCGCAAAACAGGTGTAATTCTATTGTCTCGCTCCCGCTGGAAGTACTGTGCTTAGCGTCGTATTTGTTGTCTCGCTCGCTCTCACGTGCCGTTGAGTGAAAATACCATCTTGGTATGCGTAAGAGTTGTAATAATTGCAGTTCTATTATCCAGTCATGGAAAATATTATTCTCGTTTTCAGGTATACAATCATCCCATTTAGTTTTAGTTTTCCAAATATTTTGTAAAATAATTTTTGCTTTCACTGTAAATGGTGCCAGAAAACCAAATATATCGTAGATTGACATAAATATGCGCAGAAGTTCTCTTTTCGTAGGTTTCCTTTTCAGTTCAAGAATTTCTGCTGGAATACGCTTCAGTGACAGATCGAAGCCAAAGGTGTCGCTGGATGGGTACCACATAAGTCCCAGCGTCTTTTCAGGTAAGTCAAAGCATCCGACTTTCAACCTTATTGCCTTGTCGCTTAAGGTTTCTTTTGGCATGCATTCCAAAACTTCATGTTTGTTAGATATCCAATTTCTTATTTCAAATCCACCTCGTCTATGGATTTCTGAGACTTCTTTCATCATTCTTATGGCTGACTCTTCATCATCAACACTTTCTATATAATCATCCATATAATGTGATTTCAGTATGGCGTTAGTGGCTTCGGGCATTTCTTTTACAAATCGCATGGCGTTTTTATTTTTAATATGCTGTGCGATAAAGGGTGAGCAGTTCGCGCCAAATATGAGTGACGTCATGGCGTATATTTTTATATCTTCGTTTTCATTTTCTCGCCATAAAAATCTTAACGCATGCTGGTCTTCTTCTTTTATTTTAATACGCAGAAAGTAATCTTTAATATCGCCCACGATAGCTACAGGCTTCTCGCGGAAACGTAGCATGATGCCCAGCAGTGACTGTAATAGATCTGGGCCTTGGAGAAGGTAATCATTAAGGGCACAGCTACCGCTGACCGCAGCGGCATCGAACACCAACCTCAAGTTTCTCTTATTCGGGTTATCGACGCCAAAATGGGGTAAATACCATTCCCGGTTCGTATGCGTTGATATTTCCTCGTCAGATAGCAATCTTGCGTAATTATTAACCAATAAATGGTTGATTCTTTCTTTGTATCGTGTTGCATAATTTTCGTCTAATGCCATCTTTCGTTCTACCGCTAAGAATCTTCTATAGGCGTTTGGATAAGAGTCAGGCATAGGCATATTGTTTTTCCATGGTAAGCCAACCACCCATTTCTCATTATTTAACTTTGCTGATGAATCAACAATGTCGACCGCACGAATCTCGTCCTTATTTACTCGTGGTTTAGAGTTAACTCCAATCGCTTCGATGGCGAACGATCGCCGAACGAGTTCATGTAGTTCCTTATCTCCGTTATCAATGTGTGCATCGCTTGGCCATAGTTGCGTCGAGTACGGTATTGCGTCTGCGCCCGTGCATATGTGTGTCTCCTCACGCCGCCGTGTGGGCCTTGCGCCCGCTGAAGTAGCGTGGGAGTACGGGGTAGGGGCAGCGTAGATAACTGCGGCGGCCGGGGAGGCCCGCTCGCACGATGTTGTAGTCAAAGCATGCTCAGCGGGTAGCGGACGGCCTCTGCGAGCAAAGGTAGGTGCGGGTACGATGCCATGCAGGCACCACCCGAGCGGAGTTAAAGTTGCGCACGGTTCGTTGATGCCACGATAAATAGTCTTAAGAGTCATGAGCAGGTGGAAGTTATCCTGCCCAATTAATATTTTTGGTTTAATATTCACATTAGCACAGAATAAACTGTCTTTTAAGTCACGTAAATGTTCATAACTTTCGAGTTTCACTTTTGATAAGTTTTGAGTAGGCAAGTCCAGTTCGTTTATTTTTCGTGCGCGCACTTCATAGGTTTTACCATCAATGTTCGTTAGTTTAAAATTCACAATTTCACTATGACACACTATATCAGAGTTCCAGGCACCTTTAATACGTAGCGTCTCAGGCTGACCTTGAAGGTTTACACAGTTCGCGAGATCAGCTGACAATAATGATACCGTTGCGCCGTCATCGAGCAAGGCGTACGTAGGTATAACACCGCTAGGTCCGTGCACATTAACGCGAACTATTTTTAACATAACACTTGTACCGGGTACCACAGTAGTATTTGTGACAGTCTCAGCCATGGATTCACTTTCAGTTGCTGTACTCGTAGTTACGCCGTTGTCGGTCAAAGGCGGCAGCGGGGACGTTCCTTTAGCTGGCCAGTGCAGCAAGCGGTGGTGAGCCAGACCGCAATCGTCGATGTCGCACAGCGCGCCTGGACAGGTGTCCTTACCGTGTCCTGGCAGTAAACACTTGTGACACAGCTTATGAACTTTAACAAAACGCCACTTGTCTTTCCGTAAAGCGCGTTTAAATTTGACACAGGTTGATAATGTGTGAACAAATGTTTTGCAAAATTTGCAAGTTGTTTTTTCATCACTGTCAATATGTAGCACGGGCAGTACGGAGTAAGGTTTCCGTTCATCACTTTTCTTTGGCAACTTGTTCTCTATTTGAATATGACTTATTCCTGCTGCGGCAATTTTTATTGCTTCTCTATGAACAAACTCGGCAAACAGCTGTAATTTCGCTTTGCTATCATCTTGATGTTCGAATATGTAATCTGCCCACTTGTTAATAAGGATGCTGGGGCACTTAGATATGACAATATTTAGTAATTCTGGGCTTCTTAGATAATCACTTTGGTTGATAGCCTTAGCAACAGCCACATAATTCTTTATTTTAACGGCAAAGTTCACTAACTCGTTGTGATAGTTTTGTGTTAAGGGTTGCAGCTTTTTAAATTGTGACGTAATCTTGTGTATTATCAGCTCCGGTCGGCCGAAACGTAGTTCTAGTGCTTCTAGAATGACAGTTGGAGAATTGTCACTGATAAGTAGGGATGAAACAGCTTCTCTCGCATCACCACGGAGGCACTTATTGAGTCTCGTGATATTTTCACTGTCACTATAGTCACACAGCTTAGTAGATTCTTCATACACTTTTTTAAATTGTAGCCACTCAAATGAATCACCAGAAAATATAGGTAGGTCTCTCGGAATAGCTAATCTTGACAAATATTTTGTGTTAGCACTTTGTGTAGCCGTAGCTAGGTTTTGCATCGCTTGCGCTAAGTGCTGGAAGTCGTGCGGAGCTGGGCCGGCAGCCGTTGTTGACGCCAGTGGCAGCGCGCGCGCCGCGTCGGTGCATGACTCATGCGTTTCGTGGATGCTTTTTTCGAGCCATTGCTCAACTCTCTGTGACGTTCCAGCCAATGATTGTTGTCCAGTGCTGTGGGACTTCTGGGAGCGCTCATCGTCGAGCGCGGCGAGGTCAGCAGCCAAGCGCTTGTCTATTAGTTCTCTGTCAATTTTGGCTTTTGCTTCTGCTGCTTCCAGCTCTAATTGTTTCCTGCGTGCCGTGATCGATGATCTTGAGCTTTTTTTCGATGAAGCTGCTTTCTGACCGCCGGGTTCAATTTTCAAAATACCCGCGGATGGAGACGGCTTGGTATTATTTCTGAGCTCATTATCTTCTTTTTTATTCACTACAGCAGGACAAGTCTTCACTGAGTGCACTTCATTATCACTATTAACTTGTGTCAACTTTTCTCGCATATGAGCACTGCGCGTTTTAACCATTGTGCGCGGCGGTGTGTTGAACATTCCCGGCCAGTTATCTCGACTTTGTTCCTCAAAGATCCGGTCGAAGGACTAAATGTAGACGATAGGTGCGTGGTCTTGAGGAGATGAAGAAACTGAACAACTAGGATAGCGTAATAAGTGCTTTGAAAACATGTAAGTGAACGTAGATGCGTATCGAACGGCGTTGGACTCGCGACTGAAGGTCGGGGCGGTCACCGCGTCTACCCTACTACCTGTCCCGCCGTACGCATATACATACAAATGCGTGCATTCGCCACTACTTCTGTTTATTTGGAATGTAATACAGGCAAGTACCTAACAATGTTTACATTATAGTATTAGCGTTATTATCTATATTTAAATAACATTTTAATTAGTTACAGATTCGCGTCGTCTACAATTGGTCTTTCGTTGAGACCAGTTTATGAAATCACGAAAGGAGTTTATGCTACAACGGTGTCAAAAAACAACATAATACAAAAAAAATATATATATATAGTAAATTTGACAATAATTAAAACTGAACAAAAAAAACTAATATAGTACGTAGATGCATTTTGGTTGAAAAGCAAAATGTAGTGTACAACATTCATACTATATTCTTAATATATTTCATACCACGCGAACGTTTTCACTAACAACACACAGTACATGATTTGTAGCGGTTTGTCTTTTGTATAAGACTGCCCCCCTTCCTGACTTCAACCCTCTTTGGGCATCATTTCGTTATATTGGCAGTATACCAGCTACCAGGGTAACCAGGACATTGAGATTATAGAAAAACAACGACGAAATAACTAAAGTCCGTCTAGTTTTATCGAGGTCAAAAAAGCTTCGCTTACAATAAAATACATGTAAACAACTTTATTAGCCCCACTTAACTCGAAGCGTACCTACTTTCCGCCCCGTGACCCTGCAATACCCCTTGAGCGTAAAGGGGTAGGCGTTAAGATATAATCACCCCTTATCTGCCATCTGTAGGTCAAGTTAACCTTTTGGGGTGGAGTAACCTTGGTTTAAACTTACCTTGTACTTTTGATAGTTCATGTTTACGGGGTGAGGTGATTTGTAGATTTTTTTTTAGTGTCTTAAATATATCACTAAATAATATTATATTGTAATATTACTAAAACCGATCCCGCTATTGTTCCCTGGATTGTGGTGTCAATCGTTCAACGATTCTTAATAGCATTTCCATCACATCTGAAGCGCTCGTAGCGAAGTTTACTTAGCTGTTCTCAACCGATCAGCAAAGTTAAGAAACCATGCCCGAGGTCATGAGTTGGATGGGTGACCGCTAGTGCCATTACTACTGAGCGCTTCCGTGCTTCGCAGGGCACGTTAAGCCGTCAGTCCCGGTTGTTGTCTTAGGATGGCAGTCGTTATAGCATGGTGGTAGGGTATTTTGCGAATGCCCGCCTGGCTAGCTACCACCCTCAAGTAGAAAATCGCCAAGCACCTAACGGTGTGTTTCGGCGGCTGTCCTTGAGAGCCAGTACTTCATACAACATCTCATCAGAACAACATCTTCGACCACATCATCACTTATACCATCAGGTTAGATAGTGGTCAAAGGCTAACCTATTACGCCATAAAAAATATCCATCGTGATATTTGTGTGAACGTGGATTTAGTGCTGTGTCAACGCTCCTGACTAAAAAGAGAAATCGTTTACATGTTACCAAACGTGGCGATTTGCGGCTGCTCTTGAGTAAATTGGGGCCTGATATTAACAAACTTATTAAACAGCATCAGATTCATCCTAACACTCCTTCACATACGTTTTTATATTAGCATTGATTATGTTTGTTTTATTTTGAATACAATATAGAGGATATAGTCTTTATTAGTTTATTAGTTATTAGTCTGAATACTATAATGGTGCTTTTCAATAATCATTATCATTGGCAGGTGTAGCCCGTAAGAGCTGAGCGCCGAGCGCCACGCCGTTGTGTACTATACCAGGGCCCCAATTCTCTTAGATATTGACCGATCGCCACACTACTGTGATACTTCTGCGATCGGACTGCTGTTAATGTCAAATTCGGTAGTCTGCTAATTCTAGCTCCTAATCGCAGTTGTATAGCAATCGCGTCGCTATAGTATGGCTTGAAAATAATGCCACTGAAATAATATTGAAAACTTCTATCAATCAAGCATCAGTAAAAACTTCAATACAGTGCTTTTCTAGCAAACAATACATTAAATAAATATATTTAAGTTATTTCGCTATTTTTCTATCTAAAATCCTCCAAAATATTGTATGCCACTGTAGCAACGCAATCGCAACAAAATAGCTTACAGAATACCTACTATGTCAAAAACTGTTGATAGCAAGCCACCGACTTGCGATCGAACCTAAATAGCGGGCAGACTACGGATACTGTCAAAAACTAAAATTTTCATGCAATTACGTTGCGTTAGCACCGTTCAATAGCTAAGAGTATCGGGACCCAGGTCTCAAGTTAACTCTTGCGGGTTATAGTAAAAGTCTCGTTTAGAATAAATGTTTAACTCAGCTCAAATGTTTAATATTGCTCAGTATAAATATTTGAATTTGGAGTTATAGTGGTTTTTAAGTAGGTGAAAAATAGGGGCGCTAAAAATAATTTATTCTCAAAGTGGGCAATAAACAAAATAAGTTTGTAAAACCCTGGTATGCACCAATAAAAATGTTTTTTAATAATTCTCTGTTATTTACAGACATGAAGTTTATTACAGTTTTATTATATGTATAGATGATGACTCTATACGGAGAACTTACCCGAACCAGAAAAGCGATTTCACAGGTTCAAAGAAATAACAAACTTGGAACAATTTACCCAAACATTGCTATAGTCATAAGAATGTGCGTATAGTCACGGAAATTTTATTAAAAAAACTAACGTGGTCACGTCACGGAAATGTTATCATCACCGTGTAGTCAGTCAATTACAGCGGTGAGTGGAGTTTTTAACCGAGCGTCAAAAATAGGGGAGGTTCTCAATTCGACGCTTATATTTTTATCTTTTATAAATATGACCACGTATAAATTTTAACAGAGTAGTCCGATTTTGATCATTATTTTTTTTATTACAAAGGATATAACCTCTTAGGTTGTCCCATTTAAATTTCATTAAAATCGGTTGAGTACTAAATAATATAACCGTGTCCTAAACCGAATAGTAATTTCTGAAAGCCATGATAATATTTAGAATCAGCATGGTTTCGACAGCAACAAACTATTGCATTCTTTTCAGTGTTGAAAGTTGGATCCGTTTTTTTTTAATGAAAATACAGTCGTGTCGCACAGGTCGTGTTGTACCGTCCCTAAGTTAGTAGGATATGGTAGAAGGTTTTTTTATGGTAGAGGCTTTGGCTATGGACTGCCGCGCAGCAGGTCCATGGTTCGAATCGCGCCGTGGGCTTGAGCTTAACCGAATGGTGGAAGGGCATTTTGCAAATGCCCGCCTGGCTAGCTACCACCCTCAAGTAGAAAATCTGTCGCCAAGCACCTAAAGGTGTGTTCCGGCAGCAGTCCTTGAGAGCCAGTGAAATTACAGGCAAAAACGAGACTTAACAAGTATGTCTCAATGTGACGGGCGCAGTGCAGTTCGTCACTTGTGATGAAACGCATCTGTTATAGGCAGAGAATACCGCTTAACATCAGCTGGGACTCGTGCTTGTTCCGTCACAATAACATAAAAAAAAGGTGATGAATAGGATATTATTCTAGTAAATGTAGTTTAATATTATAAGATTCAAAATTTGAATTCGTACGTATCATGTTTACATACTACGTACAGCCACGTATCTTTGTTGATACGATATAGAGTTACATAGTTTAGTTTCTCCCCTTACAAAGAAAAAAGCGCATTTCGTTCCTTTCTAAGCAAAACAAACATTTTATCGGCGAGAGGACGGTGTCGATTACAATCACAATGAGAGCTTCGGTTCGACATCGATAGGTTTAACTTGTCTGTGCTCTTTGTTACTCTCTGTCCTTTTATGTTGCGAAATGTGTCTAAATGTTTGATAGTAAGTCGTTCACGATATCGAAGTCTGGTAGCGAAGTTTACTTAGCTGTTCTCAACCGATCAGCAAAGTTAAGCAAAGTCGCGCGCGGTCATGAGTTGGATGGGTGACCGTTAGTGACATTACTACTGAGCGTTTCCGTGCTTCGAAGGGCACGTTAAGCCGTCGGTCCCGGTTGTCGTCTTAGGATGGCAGTCGTTATAGCATGGTGGTAGGGCATTTTGCGAATGCCCGCCTGGCTAGCTACCATCCTCAAGTAGAAAATCTGTCGCCAAGCACCTAACAGTGTGTTCCGGCAGCTGTCCTTGAGAGCCAGTACTTCTAGGTTAGCCTGAACAACATCTTCGACCACATCATCACTTACCATCAGGTGAGATAGTGTTCAAAGGGTATCAGGCATAAAAAAAAACGTATTAGTTTTATATTGTATGATAAAATAATATAAAATAAACAATTATAATGATAGTTGTAACCTAGTTTCAAGTGCTGTGTTGTACATAACATGTGTGAATGTGAATACTTATGTTAATAAAGAACTTTAAAAATCAATCAAATCAATGCATGAAAAGGTAAGCGAAAAACTTTTTAATTTCTCATACTCGGAAGGTAGTGTTCGCTTGATTCAAGTAGCGGGTGGAAGACGCTGTTCCCTACCTAAGGGCGGTAAAAATTGCTTCCTTTTCTAGGGCGGGAATGAGATGGAGGTTGGTTTTGATGATGATGACTTCTTACTGATACTGATTATTTTTGGTTTAACTTTATTTTGTTCAAAATTGTATTCGTTATTTATTAGTCATTCATGGTATTTTGATTTAAATTTTTGCACAATAAAATCTGATAATCTCTAAATACATTATAATATTCAAATTAATGTAATCCGCGGCGCATGCATCACAGCAAAAATAAAAATATTTAAATTATAGGGTTGTGTCATTGTTAACAAGTTTAAAGCTAGTTGCAAAATTGGTCTCGTTTGTAGTACAACGTAAGTTAAACTATAAATTGTCGCTCCATCCCCAAACGATGGTTAAAGAACGGGAGGACTGATAAGAGTTATAAGTCATTAATTAGTCATGTTAAGCTTAGCGTTTAGAGCATACCCCGGCTAAAAATGTATGGCGCGGGTTCGAATATGACTAATTTTTCCTCACGTTGTAAATTTGTAATGTAATAGAGCAAGCGTCATTGCAAAAATAATATCCGTAATTATTGCTTAATCATAAGCTAATATGTAATAAAATGATAATATTTATAATTGTGTAATTAAATTCTAAAATGATAATATTTATTATTTTGTAATTCAATTCTAAAATGATAGTATTTATTATTTTGTAATTCAATTCGCCAGCACTATTTTACATCTTCAGTTTTTATATACTCGCATTTAGATTTCTAGGTAGTGCTTTTGCCACTTTATTTTTAATTTGTGCACAGTAAAATCACGTTTTAAAATGCTCCTATAAACTAATAAAACTAATCAGGAGTTGCAACGCTCAGCCCGGAACGACAGACAAACAAGTAAGAATATAGTAAAGCAAACATATCAAATAGTATATGTTGTTCTCTAGACAACAAATTCATCTTCCAAGTTTACGTTTACCCTTTAAAAGAAGGTATTCACTTTGTTAACTTGAGTTTAAGTTACATACGCCTGTTAAGCGCGTCAAGTACAAGTTCAGCCATGGTAACTTTGTAGGTACCTAGCTAATGGGCTTTCTGAACGAGTTTTACACGGAACTTTACTGAGTTCTAAATATATATGTTGAAAAAAGGGTGCGTGTGTGGTGGCGTTTAACGAACAATTATCGACCTTATTACGTCGTTAAAGTTAAACTACCTCAAAGGCTTTTTTTTAATATGATAAATAAGCACTTGAATGCAGTCTCACGTGACGGAAAGTGACGACGTGGTCGATGGTGGAACATGCTTGCCAGACTGACGCCTATTTACTCTGTGCTAGAGGACTCCCAAATTGTAGGTATCTATCGGGAAATAAAGAATCTGGTAGGGTGTTCCATACTTCAACCGTACGCATTATGTAGCTGGATTTAAAGCGTTTCGTGAGTATTTTCGGAATATCGACCATGTATAGATGCCGCATTCCTGTATGTCTTCTTGTCCGATGAAAGATAGAAGATCGGGGGGATGAGGTTGTGTAGATCAATCACACATTCTCCGAAGTTAAGCCTGTATAACACCGATAAGATGGCAATTTAGCAGGGCATTATGCGAATGCCCGCCTGACTAGCTGCCACCCTTAAGTAGAAAATCTGTCGCCAAGCATCTAATGTTGTGTTCTGGCTGCTTTCCTTGAGAGCCAGTAATTCTAGATTAGCCTGAACAATATCTGACATTATCACTTACCATCAGGTAATATAGTGGTTAGGTGGATGAATCCCAGAGGTGGCTGCAATATTCCATACAAGACCGGACTCGTGCTTAGGGTTTTGATGTTTGAGGTGGTTGGATTCCAGTTGGATATACCAAGTTGGATAAACTGTTGGATATGTATTTTGCAACCAGAAGGATATATGGATGATATACTCATGGACTTGCATGCAAAATTTCATCGAATTTGAACACTTGGTATTTAGAATATGACAAAACAACGTTTGTATGGAAAGCGCTTCGACCATGCACTCTAACTTTAGCACACACACACCTACAAACCAGATCGTGCTAATGCTGTAGCATTGTAATGTACAGCATGTAAAAAATTCCAACGCACAAAAATCCAAAAAAGAAAAAACATAGTCTCCCCCTCGCTCTTAAAAGTAAATGCCAAACAGAATTACGAAACAATAAACTCTTTGTTGAAGATGGCGATTCAATTTGAATAAAAGCTGACCCTTCTTCGGCAATTTGTCACGGGACCTTCGGGGCCCTGGGGGCCTTACGTGACCTCAAGGGGCCTCATTGACTCAAGGAAAGGTCACAAAGAATTAGCGGGTGTTGTACAGTTTTTGCCAGGTTAAATAGGTAATAAGATTTCCGGGAGACTTGTAAGTAATACAAATGTACAGCGTAAATTTGACAAGTTTTCCTGAATTTCCAAATTCTTACCAACCGTAGAGGTCCGTCAGTTTTGGAAGGTTACCTACGGCACCCGGGCTGAAGAGTGAGTGGAGAGGACGGATTGAAGCATCTGTTCCTGTTACGTAATTTTCGCATATACAGACACCAACATAGGAAATTTAAGATTGATCAATAGAATTTGACGTATCACTATTAATTTTTTTCTAATGCCAATTTCAACTAGTCAGGATACGTGTAATTATGGTAGATTGCATAATAAGAAGTTATATGTTGAATGAGGAAAAAAAAGGTGCCTTGAAAATTGTAGCTTCAATTGCAAAAATATTATAATTTATTAGTGTGTGACAAGGTGGGCAGCTCAGCGTCTTCTGAAGAACTGTGACCCCAATTCGCCTGCCAAGCGTGGGGAACGAGCCTCTCCCGGAGAAGGGAGGCGATTTGCCATAATCAAAATCAGGCTCCCACTTAAGGGTGTAGATTATGATTATTGCAAATCCAGAGTGATGTGTGTATACAGATTATAACTTAAAAACTGCTTAACCGATTTTGATAAAATATAAATAGAATCAACTTAGAACAAAACAGAATTATCAAAATCGATTCATAATTGGTAATCGCATAACTAACATACATAAATAATCATACAGTAATATTGAACCCTCAAATTCATTGGAATATGGTTAAATTTTTTTTTATGTTATTGTGACGGAACAAGCTCGGGGCCCGCCTGATGTTAAGCGGAATAACTTCTGCCTATAACAGATACATTTCGTCACAAGTCACGAATTGCACTGCGCCCGTCACCTTGAGACATAGTTGTTAAGTCTCATGTGCTTGTAATTTCACTGGCTCTCAAGGACTGCTGCCGGAACACACCGTTAGGTGCTTGGCGACAGATTTTCTACTTGAGGGTGGTCGCTAGCCAGGCGGGCATGCGCAAAATTGCCCTTCCACCATGCGGTGAAGCTCGCTTGAGCTGCGGCGGGATTCGAACCATGGAGCTGCTGTGCGGCAGTCCATAGACAATGCCACTGAGCCATCACTGCTAAAATGATTAAAGTGAGTCTTAGTGGACTTGAAATAAAACTAACAGATATAACCCATTTCAAATTTTCTTTCATTAAACGCGTAGACTACATTAATTGATGATTATATGAAATATTAATAGGGACTCCCATTTGTCTGATTTAAGTGAAGAAATCATTTACTATTAGGCAAAACAAACAATACAAACTTATCAAATGCATAATGCAAGTAATTTTCTGAAATATACCAGACGCAGTTAACATATTTATACAAAATATGTATCGCCTTATTTCGCATTAAATAATTAGTAACAGTATTAAAGTCTGCTCAGAAAGAGAGTGGACTACGAATTTTTCGCTGCTGAACACAGCCTCCTCCAATTAGGAGGCTTTGCCATAATCTCCATGCTTGGCAGGTGTCTTGGGGATCACAGTGTGAAATATCAGTTCCTCAGAAAGCGCTTCTAAAGCTTCGCTTCTTCGCTAAAGATCGGAAAATACTTTTCAGTTATTGGAGTGTAACTCAAGTTTTTTTATATTTGTACACGATATATCCATGAGTGAGGACCTTGGCTCGTATTAAATGACTCTTTCTTTGTAGGAAAGAGTGAATGTAAGTCTCTGTGAAAAAAAAGGTGAAATTGATTGTTGAAGTATCGACAGTTCAGTTATAAGTAACTCTATTGTTTTAATGGTTGAAGTGTTATGATATAACGGACAAGTAGCCTGCACTGAAATGGTATGGTGCATAAACGGTAAGCGCTTCGCCTGTCCATTACATTTGCAGTGTTTCACCGTTCTCGATCAGTTTGACATTGCACAGCGCTCGTTCAAAGCTCACCTTTGAAGCAGTGATGACTCAGTGGCATTGACTATGGACTGCCGTGCCGCAGGTCCATGGTTCGAATCCCGCCGTGGGCTTAAGCTTCACCGCATGGTGGAAAGGCATTTTGCGAATGCCCGCCTATCTAGCGACCACCCTCAAGTAAGAAATCTGTCGCCAAGCACCTAACGGTGTGTTCCGGCAGCAGTCCTTGAGGGCCAGTGAAATTACAGGCACATGAGACTTAACAACTATGTCTCAAGGTGACGGGCGCAGTGCAATTCGTGACTTGTGACGAAATGCATCTGTTATAGGCAGAGGTTAGTCCGCTTAACAAGTGGGACGAGGCCCCATCATCAAGATCAAGCCCTGAGGAGGCTTGGTCCGTCACAATAACATTAAAAAAACCCCTCAACCAGTCATTTCACTCCTACATTGCCTTTAACCTATTAATATAATAATATATTTATGTACGTATGCTTTTATTAACAAAATACTATGTACTGTATACAACACTACGGCTACTACAATAAATGTATTTAGACAACCTATGAGCCATTGCAAGCTCACAGGCAGTCCATATACTCCAGTCCACTACTTTGGCAACGTGCCCAGCTAGTATTAATTACGTTATATTAAATATCTATATATAATTATTCCCACATAGTTTAGAGTTTAAAGTCGAAACAGAAATATGTTCTTTTAAACTTATTTCCTATTATCAGCATCATTCTACCCGAATAAAGTAAATCTAAGGTAATCCAGTACACGTGTCTAAGTCGCCCTTGACCGCTGTATATCAGGGGGTAAGTGAGGGAAGGTTAATGGATGGGTGGTAATTTAAATAAAGAACTGTAATACTATCTACTTCCCACCAATGACTTTCGCTGACACATAAACAAGCACATTTTTGAAGCAATTAGTTTCGAGCGGTAATAGCTATGGACTGCTGTGCTGCAGGTCCTTGGTTCGATAACCATCGTCAGCTTGAACTTCGTGCATGTCGTAAGGGCATTTTGCGAACACTCGCTTAAACTTAAGTAGAAAATCTGTCGCGACCCTAACAGGGTGTTTCGGTAGCAGAGCCAGTACAATTGCGGACAAGCGACGAATCGCACTGCACCTGTCACCCTGAGTTATACAGTTGTTAAATCTCATGTGCCCGTATTTTTAAAAGTATTATTGGTGTTTCAGAACTCTGTCTCCGAAATACCTACTCAGCAATGCCCCCATTGGCATAGGGGTGGACAATATCGTCCATTTTACGAATGAAATTGAATTGTTTTCAGTATCTATGGATGCGAAAGGAACATGCTACTGGGAATATTTTAATTAGAATATGAAATTTGTGTATCACCGAGCCCGTGGGGTGTACATATACATAAGAAATGTCAAAGAGTAAACTACCAGGTGGGCAGCAGCACCTCCTGAAGCACTGCTAATTTACACTGTGATCCCAATGTGATCCCTTAGACGCCTGTTATTCGTGAAGATAGCAAACCTCCATAATGTTGAGGCCAATCTCTGAGGAATATTTTTAAAGAAATTAATATTTTAACTTTACCCAGTCCGTATATATTTGAAAATATTATGTATGCTCGTAAAAAAAAATCGTTATTTTAAATTAAGCAGTGCCAATCACGATTATAACGCTAGCAAAAAAGATAAAATTGCCAGGTTTAGGATTAGCAAAGACATATAATTTTCTTAGGTAATTGTGGTTGCAATAAAGTAAGTGGTTTTACATTAAAGTTCCCAAACATATTAGAATATTCACAGAAGGAAAATTCAAGTTGCACGTGAAAAACATTTGGATTAGGAAATCCTATCCACAGTTTGTGATTACGTAAACGACAAAAAAACTTGAACAATTCCGCCTCTGCCAAGCTATCGCCTGTCCACCTACGTAATTTAAACAAATATTGTAAAATTTTAATTATAAAGTATGTAACACATTGTTAAAAGAAGTTTAAAAGTATGACCCCGAGTTTCTTGCCCGTTCTTCTCGCAGTGGCTCTAACTATATTTTTTTTCTATACGTTGCAGTACTATGTTCAATATTTCAATATGCAATTTTGTAATTGACCTTCATAAGAGCGTCGTAGACTCATACATTTAAAAAAATGATTTTGACTATAACTTTGACTTTAGCCTTTGTTCAATGGTGGGCGTTATGGTTGTTGATGGTGAATAGATAACTATCAAAACGTTCTTTTATTCTTAGCAAATACATAGTTTGCTATAAATTTATGACAATTTATGTTCTCCGTGGTGTATATAATTTTTATATGCTACAATTGAACCTGGCCAGGTAAAATGCGAGATTCCAAGATTTTTTTGTGTGATCGAGACGAAACTAGCTCGTGGCCCATTTGTTGCCTCTGCCTGTAACTAATACAATTTTTAAATACTTAATGCATTCGTTAACATTTTGATCATTTTAAAGATAATTTATGGAATGGAACACCAATACACATAAAGTGCATGGTGGTAGGGCATTTTGCGAATGCCCGCCTGGCTAGCTACCACCCTCAAGTTGAAAATCTGTCGCCAAGCACCTAACGGTGTGTTCCGGCAGCTGTCCTTGAGAGCCAGTACTTCTAGGTTAGCCTGAACAACATCTTCGACCACATCATCACTTACCATCAGGTGAGATAGTGGTCAAAGGCTAACCTATCAGGCATAAAAAAAAAAAAAAAATACTGTACTGTATCGGCCAGATCGTCCACTTCTGAACACAGCCTCCCACATTATGACACACTATATAGAACCCCACGCTTGGCAGGCATCTTATAGGGATCGCAGTGTGAGATATCAGTTCCTCAGAAACGCTGCTGCCCACCTTCTGATGTATTACCCTTAGTCGCCTCTTACGACACCCACGGGTAGAGATGGAGGTGACATTCTAGCTCGGCGCCCTACGGACATATTATTTTTAACTCGCGAATATCATAGTCATGTAGAAGGGTTACAAAATAAAAACCTGAAAAAAAATTGTTTTAAAATATGAATTTCTCGTTACAGAAGTAAGTGGAAATGCCTAGCGAAGTATGATCCACGATAAGGCAAAAACTTATCCGAGGGTCTTTTACCTTCGTTCGATTCTTAGCAGTCTAAGATCAAACCAATAAAAACCAATAATAAAGTAAATTGAATGTAATTAATGGTTTTGAATGATTTAATATGATTTTATTGAAATTTTTGTCTTGTATATTAAATAATTCCATTATTTCTTATATTATTATTGTGAAATTTAAATAACTAAAATATTTAATAATTATTATAAAATTGTAATGTATAATGTAAATTGAATGTAATTTATAGTTTTGAATGATTTATGATGATCTTATTTTAATTTTTGTCTTGTATAGATGCAATATCAATTATATAAATTTGTATATTAGGAAGTAAACAGACTTCCCAAAACAGGGAATCCTAGTGGGAAGCCTATTGATATTTATTATTATTATAAAACAGTATCTTTGGAAATAAATTATTATTATTATTATAAACCGACTAGCTCAGCATTAAAAATCACACAAGCGGCTGCTACTCTCGGAAACAAGAATAAATGAATTTTATTACAATTTGCGATATCAAGTTCCTCGGGGAACGGGCTCGCTAGACGGCGAAATTAGCAATTTGTTTTTCGTGGAAAATTAATGTAGTGTTGCGGCTGATTATATATATGTGGTAAATTATACATTATGTTGTGGAATTGGTATTTATTTGGTACAAGACGGTGGCGTGACTGTGAGTGATGATTATTAGAGTAAATTACACCAGAATAAATAATTATATATTATTTTAATTCTTGTAAGATCCAAAATAAATGTGTACAAGGGAAAACAGATATCCCCGCATACCCATAAATTATGAATAAATGTGGCAAAAAATTAAATTTTTGTGTTAGTTTTACAGAAAACTGTAAATAAGTTGTGGTATTTGATATTTTTACAATATTTCGGTCACTGTCCTAATTTAAGGGTTCCGTTACCAAAGGGTAAAAACGGGACCCTTTTACTGAGACTTCGCTGTCCGTCCATCCGTCTGTCACCAGGCTGTATCTCAAGAACGCTGATAGCTAGACAGTTGAAATTTACCCAGATCATGTATTTCTATTGCCGCTACAAAAAATACTAAAAATTAAATAAAATAAATATTTAAGGGGGCTTCCATACAATAAACTTCATTTTTTACCGTTTCTTGCTCGATACTAATAACGGTGACAGGTAGACGATTCAACTATTCACAGAATATTTAGTTACGGAACCCTTCGTGCGCTAGTCCCACTCGCAATTAGCCGGTATTTTTTGCATGCTCTGCTTTAAATCTTAATAATTAAGGCACTATTCCACTCTTTAGGATGTTGTAAATAGTTATAAAAGAAACATATAAAATACTGCAACGGTGGTAAAAAAATGGTTTTCATGTATGGTATTCGTACTTTTCATAATTTTTCGCTCATTGCTCATATTTGAGGGTTCCCAATTGACAAAACGCAGCCCTATTAATGAGACTGCTATCTGTCTGTCCGTTTGTACATCACGGTTCTCTAGCGCGTAGATGGTTTTTTTTAAAGTAGATGTAATGTGTTATAAACTTGAAATTAAGATATTTGTACAGAAACCTGACTCAGTTATAATAGTATAGGGTCAATTCAGTATGATAATTTATAAATAAAATGTTTTTTTTGAGAAGGGTTATTAAAAAAAACAGTTAAACAAAACATTTCGTCACAAGTGACGAACTGCACTGCGCCCATCACCCTGAGACGTACATATGCCTGGAATTTCATAATAATTTACTGGCTCTCAAGGACTGCTGTCGGCACATACTGTCATGTATCCACCTTTATAGCCGGGGTATGCTCTAACCGCTAAGCCAACATGACATTTGATGTTTGACTCTAATACATCCTTTCGTTCTGTATCCTTTCATCACCGTATGAGGATGGAGCGATATAGCTATAGTTCAACTTACTCTAGTTATAATTTTATAATTTATTTTTTTTATGTTACTGTGACGGAACAAGCCCGAGGCCCACCTGATGTTAAGTGGACTAACCTCTCCCCTAACAGACGCATTTCGTCAACGACGAATTTCACTGTGCCCATCACACTGAGACGTCCAGTTGTTAGGTCTCATAAGCCTGTAATTTTTCTGGCTCTCAAGGACAGGACACACTGTTAGGTGCTTGGCGACAGATTTTCTACTTGAGGGTGGTTACTAGCCAGGCGGGCATTCACAAAATGCCCTTCCACCATACGGTGAAGCTCAGCCCGCGGCGGGATTCGAACCATGGACCTGCTGCACGGCAGTCCATAACCAATGCCACTGAGCCGTCACTGCTTCAAAAATCCGCGCAACAAGCGTAATTGCAAATATAAAAATATCAAAATACTGTCAGGTACTTGGCAACGGATTTTCTACTTTTGTTTGGTGGCTATCCAGGGGAGAATTTAAAAAAATATTAATAGAATAAGCTCAAGCTGGGATTAGGGATCGAACCAAAGACCTGCGGCACGGCAGTTGTACTCGGCACTATTACCACTCATACTCGGCTATCATTACTTCTTGACTATCTGAAAAAATAAAAGAAAACATAAAATTTCGGTTTACCATATTCTTTGTTTATGTAATAACTAAATAAGAACTTACTAATTAAAATAATTTATTTTTCATCCCTACATTTTGGCCTAGAGTCTTACTGAGCCGTGGGTTCGTGTATTTGCCTTTGTTAAAGTTGTGATCGAAATCAATAAACATTTTTCTTTTTGTTTTTGCAATGCGTAACCCTCATATGAAGCGCTCGTAGCGTAGTTTGCTTGCCGTTCTTAACAGATCAGCTAAGTTAAGCAACGTCCGCCGCGGTCATGACTTGGATGAGTGACCGCTAATGACTAATGACCGTGCACATGCTGCGGAGGGCAGGTTAAGCCGTCGGTCGCGGTTGTTGTCTTAGGGAGGCAGTCGTTATAGCATGGTGGCACATGGGTGGGACATTTTACGAATGCCTACCTGGCTAGCTACCACCCAAGAAGAAAATCTATTGCTAAGACCTAATGGTGGGTTGCGGCAGCTATCCTTGAGAGCCAATAATTCTAGGTTAGCCTGAACAACATCTTCGACCACATTATCACTTGCCATCAGGAAAGATAGTAGTGCCAACTTATCAGTTTTTTTTATTGCTGATAATAACACACAATCTCACCTGATGGTTATTGATGATGTGGTAGAAGGTGTTAACAGGCTTCATCTAGAATTACTGGCTCTCAATGACAGCTGCCGGAACACACCATTAGGCACTTGGCGACAGATTTTCTACTTGAGGGTGGTCGCTAGCCAGGCGGGCATTCGCAAAATTCCCTACCATGCGGTGAAGCTCAAACCCCCGGCGGGATTCGAACCATAGACGTGCTGCACGGCAGTCCAGCCAATGCCACTGAGCCATCACTGCTTCGAGGTAAAAAAAATAACTTATTGGACTCGCATTTGATCAATTTTTATAAATATCTTTGCAACATACAAACTTACGGTAAATTCCACAGGGTCAACTACCAAACTAGCTATGTCCTTGGACATCGGTAAAGTTAGTAGAGTTAGCTAGCTAACTCCTTTGACACTAGGGACTTCTCCTAATTGTTGTTTGCGAAGTTCGCGCACTTTGTATTGGAATCATTAAGAACAGTTAGTGTGGAGTACGTACCTGTCTTCTGCGCTATGGAAGGTTTATATTATATATATGTCTTCTCTTCAACCAACATAAAAAGGTGCAGGTTCCCACATTTCTATGTAAACAGTTTTTTTTAGGTTTGTGTCATACTCATTACTCCGCCATTATGTATTACTTATTTTTAGGGTTTTGTACCTCAATAGGAAAAAACGGAACCCTTATTGGATCCCTTTGTTGTCCGTCTGTCTGTCTGTCGTCTGTCAAGACCCTTTTTTTCGGGAACGCGTGGTGGCTATGGCTAATCTATCAATCATATAAAAAGGTATCGAGCTGAAATTCATATCAAATACTCAGGTCTACTCTTCCTTGGAGCTGTATAAAAGTGTAACTTCTAAGCCAACGCAGTCAAAAGACACAGCCGATATGGCCGTTTATGCCGCAAAATTTTGACACTTGCAAGGGAATCAAAACCTACAGGGTACTTTCCGTGAAAACAGAATGTTGAAATTTCTTACGAAGCCACGTCATACAGCACAGATAAAGGGAAAATTGCAAAATAGTTTTATTTTATGTATATTTTATGACGAAGTCACGTTCTTCAACTTTGTATAATTTCCATATACTTGTGCACAAGTCAAAGTCAAAGTCAAAGTCAAAGTCAAAGTCAAAATCATTTATTCAATTTAGGCGTCTACGACGCTCTTATGAAGGTCAATTACAAATTTTAGTATTGAAATATTCTACATTGTACTGCCACGTTCAGCAAATAAATTGTATAGAGCCACTGCGAGAAGAACGGGCAAGAAACTCGGGGCCATTCTTTTAAACATCTTTTAACAATGTGTTACATACATACTATATAATAGAGTTATTACAATATTTGTTTAAATTATGTAGGTGACAGGCAATAGCTTGGCGGAGGCGGAATTGTCCAGGCATTTTTGTCGTTTATGTAATCAGAAACTGTGTAGTAGGATTTTTTAATCAATATGTTTTTCACATGCAACTTGAATTTCCCTTCTGTGAGCGTTGTAATATGTTTGGGAACTTTATTATAAAACCGCACACAATTACCTAAGAAGGACCTTTTATTTGTCTTTGCTAATCTAAAACCTGGCACCACTATTTTATCTTTATTCCTAGTATTGTAATCGTGATTGTCACTGTTTAATTTAAATTTACTCAAATTTTTACGAACATACATAATATTTTCAAATATATACAGACTTGGTAAAGTTAAAATATCAATTTCTTTAAAAAGATCCCTCACAGATTCCCTAGGACCCATTTTATATATGGCTCGAATTGCACGCTTTTGTATGATAAAGATTGTCTCTATCTCAGCAGCAGTTCCCCACAGCAATACGCCATACGACATAATACTGTGGAAGTACGCGAAATAAACTAGCCGAGCAGTAGCTACGTCTGTTAACTGTCTTATCCTAAGAACTGCATATGCAGCAGAACTAAGTCTTCCGGAGAGATCATGTATATGTGGATCCCATTGTAAAGTGGAATCCATTTTGATTCCCAGGAAGACTGTCGCTTTGTCAATAGGGAGTTTATCTGGGCCAAGCTTTATGTTTGGTTCAACATAAGGAACATTTGGTAAAGAAAACTTTAAACATTTCGTCTTTTTTGAATTTAGGAGAAGATTATTAGCGGCAAACCATTTACAAATCTTAGATAATACATTATTTACATGCGTCAGTTCACTGTCTTTCCTATCTACTTTAAAAATCAGAGAGGTATCATCTGCGAATAAAACAATATCGCAGAAATCTTTGACCATGCAAGGCAGATCATTAATATATGTTAGAAACAGAAAAGGTCCCAAAATTGATCCCTGTGGTACTCCCATTTTTACCAATGACCCGGAAGAAGTATTGCCATTTATTCCAACCCTCTGTAGCCTGTCTGACAGATATGACTCTATAAGATTCAGAGCTTTCCCACGAATACCATAGTGGGAAAGTTTACGAATCAGAGTGCAGTGCTCTACACAGTCGAATGCCTTGGAAAGATCACAAAATACGCCAATAGCATCATGTGAACTCTCCCAGGCTTCCAGTATATGCGACATCAATTGAACACCTGCATCTGTTGTGGATTTGCTCTTGGTGAAACCAAACTGATTCTCATTTAATAAATTATGCTTGTTAAAATGGGATAGTAGTTGTTTGAGCATAATTTTTTCGAATACTTTACTCAGAACAGGTAAGATGGAAATAGGTCTATAATTGCAAGGGTCAGATGTAGACCCCGACTTTAAAATTGGAGTGATTTTACTTTGTTTCATTAAATCGGGGAAGTTTCCACTATCGACACAAAGATTGAATATTGTTTCTAAATATGGTGCAATAATGTAAATTATAGACTCTACCACTTTTACTGACATACCCCACAAGTCTTCAGTACTCTTTATGTTTAAACTTTGAAATGTTTTTATAATTTCAAATCTTGTGGTGTGTCTGAAAGAAAAGTCCGGTGATTTGCTTGGAAAATTATTTTTTAACATAGTTTCTGCTACATTGGGACAAGAATCCAATGACTTAGTGGCTTCTAGGGGCAAGGTAGAAAAAAAATTTTCAAATATATTCGCCACTTGTATTGAATCAGAGATTTGATTTTTATCAATAGTTAAGACATATGTTGAATCTCTAGGTTTATTTTTACCAGTTTCACTATTTATAGTCTTCCAAATGGTTTTTATTTTATTTTTAGACTTGCTAATTTTGTTTCTAATAAAAAGAGATTTAGCACACAAGCAAACAGATTTGAACATTTTTGAATACATCACGCACATCTACGGCACTTAATAAATTTTTGGTTACATCATATAATAAACAAAGTTGTATTAATTTTAAAATGTTATGGATTTCATTTAGTTATAAAATTACCATATTTTTTTCTTACATACCAACAGGTTTGTACGAGCCCTCGGTGCGCGAGTCCAAATCGCACTTGACCGAGATTTTTTATTGATTAGTAGGTCATACCTCAAAGAAAAAAAAATCAGAATTAGTTCAGTAGTTCGATTTTAAAATCTAAATTTTTTTTTTAATGTTTTTACCTGATGTTAAGCGGACTAACCTCTGCCTATAACAGATGCATTTCGTCACAGGTCCAAGCCCGCGGTGGGATTCGAACCATGGACCTTTGGCACAGCAATCCATAGTCAATGCCACTGACCCATCACTGCTTAAAAAAAAAATGTCCGTATGGATTGAGGAGCCACTCCAGATTTTAAAATGAAACTCACACCCTTATTCAGTAGTAAAGCTAAAAATTTCGTAGGACAAATTCTACAATTTGTAGTATAATGCATCAAAAGTTATATCAATATAAAAGTGGCTTCTCAACCTAAACATCTGAATTGAGGAGCCACCTGGAACTCCGAAAGTAATGGACCAATATATCTGAAAATTTGGTATCATTTAGTAGTAATTGTGTATGGTAACTACTAAAAGTCCGAGTTTCGTACTGATGAGATTAAAAAAGATACTATAAATTTATTGTGGCTTCTCAATCTATATATAAGAGGGTTGGTTTCCAGTCATGTGATCGGTCCATTAAAACGTTGGACTTTATTATAGTTTAGTAGGGAGAGTATTAAAATTTGTAATATAGAATTAAAGTAGTAAAACTGAGTAGATTTGGTAAAACAACGCATATAATTTGACTTCTCAATCCTGACGTTCTGCATACAAACAATTTATTGTACTTACCAGAAATCACAACAAAATCCAAATCCAATGACACTAATATTTAGTAGTAATGACTACTAAATTATGAAGTACAATATACATCGCTGCATATATTCGGCATCAATGAAAAAAAGTTAATTTTAAATATTCCTTTAGGATTCGCTAACTAGAGTGACCATATTATTTGAATGTAACCAGGATTAGTATTGAGTAGTATAGTAAAATTAACATTACCATAGATGCACAGATTTCTCAAAAGAAGGTTTCAGTTATTAAGGGAATAAAACCTTTGTTACATATCGACCCGCCGGCATTCTGTATTTTTTGAAAGTTTTCGCGTACGGTGAAATAATTATATATGGTTATAGGACACTTATACAGATGTGGAACAAAAATTTGAAATAATATGGTACACTAAAGTGACCAAAATATTTGGAGGTAAAGATTGCATTATGAGAACAATGAAAACGATTAAAAATGCATTAATTACGTGTGTGCATACGCATACCTACCATTGTATTCAAATACTAGTTCCCAGGTTGCTTTACTATGACTTAAGTCAGCTTGACTATTTTATTACAAGACAGCAGTTGTCCCAGCACATCCAAAAACTATCATTATTTTGTTTGTTAAACCATACCTACTTCTATCCCATAAAATGTAAAGTTTGGTAATAGTTCAAAATAAAACAAAACACCTACGTGATGTCCTTACTAATACTATAAACGCGAAAGTTTTAAGGTAATATGGATTTATTGATGTTTGTTACTCTTTCACGCCAAATTGAATGGATTTTAGAAACTTTACACATCAGAAAACACATAGGCTATAATTTATAAAGATATTTTGTGAATTGTCCAAAATATAACGATAAGTGTCAAGTAAATAGAAAAAAAAAGTCTGCCATATGCGACCTATTCCGGCGTGCGCTGTAAAAATCATAAAGATCACACGTAAAAAATGTATAACGGAAATGTTAATTTTAAATTGTACTACAAAAAATCTATTTTTGATATATGTTTACAAGCCCTTAACACCAAATTAGTGAACCATAAATACTATAAAACATAATTAATTTCAAATGTATATTTGCTTGTAACAAAGTGATATTTAATGAACTAATATTACAAAGACGAACGTTTGTGAGTGTGTTTGTATGTTCGTTAATTCTTCACGCTCAAACGACTGGACAAATTTTTATGAAATTTGTTATAAAGGTAGAGATGAGGCGCTGGATACTTTTTATCATCATCATCTATCACCAGGCGGGTATAACCGCAGGGCGCAGCAAGTAGATGTTATACATTAACCCCTTATACAGTATTATTTGTAATATCGATGAAGCAGTTGATTTGGTTCCAACTCTAGTGCAGTGGGTGGAGAGAGAATCTTGAATTCCCCGTCCACCCACCAGTGGGAAAGTTCACTGGGTGGACGGGGCATCGCCCACATATACTTACTATATTTTTAGCACAAAAACACAATATTTTTGAAATATCTGGGGACATAAAATGAGATAACATTTATTGGAACAATTATCTACCTACTTCAAATTTTTATTACTTTCAAAGGGTGCTGCTGATGGGATCATCGCACTCCGGATGGCACTCCATACTTGGTGTCTTTGGAGACCGACCACCACGGTACGAGTTACCCATGACTTACATTTATAAAACGGCTTTTCTTTGAGATGTGATGCGATTAAGCATCTTAAATATTCAGTAAAAGTGGGTTTTCCATGCATATTTTAGTATTGCCTTCTACTGGTTATATCTACCCAGGAACTATAATGGTTTGAATACAATAGAATACGTACACACATTTACTTATTTTTTAAATTATTTTTCATTGTTCTTGTATGGCGATCATTACCTCCAAATATGTTGGAACAATGACAATTTAGGGTAACACATTATTTAAAAAAATAATGCGTTGGGTTTCTCTAACCCCAACTATATAATTTACGCAGTTTCATCGTGCGCGGTATATTTAATAACTCTGAATCAGATATGTGGCGGGTCGATATGCCACAAAGGTTTTATTCCCTTAATAACTGAAACCTTCTTTTGAGAAATCTGTGCATCTATGGTAATGTTAATTTTACTATACTACTCAATACTAATCCTGGTTACATTCAAATAATATGGTCACTCTAGTTAGCGAATCCTTAAGGAATATTTAAAATTAACTTTTTTTCATAGATGCCGAATATATGCAGCGATAAATTGTACTTCGTAATTTAGTAGTCATTACTACTAAATATTAGTTTCATTGGATTTGGATTTTGTTGTGATTTCTGGTAAGTACAATAAATTGTTTGTATGCAGAACGTCAGGATTGAGGAGCCAAATTATATGCGTTGTTTTACCAAATCTACTCAGTTTTACTACTTTAATTCTATATTACAAATTTTAATACTCTCCCTACTAAACTATAATAAAGTCGAACGTTTTAATGGACCGATCACATGACTGGAAACCAACCCTCTTATAATATAGATTGAGGAGCCACAATAAATTTATAGTATCTTTTTTAATCTCATCAGTACGAAACTCGGACTTTTAGTAGTTACCATACACAATTACTACTAAATGATACCAAATTTTCAGATATATTGGTCCATTACTTTCGGAGTTCCAGGTGGCTCCTCAATTCAGATGTTTAGATTGAGGAGCCACTTTTATATTGATATAACTTTTGATGCATTATACTACAAATTGTAGAATTTGTCCTACAAAATTATTAGCTTTGCTACTAAATAAGGGTGTGAGTTTCATTTTAAAATCTGGAGTGGTTCCTCAGTCCATACGGACATAAAAAAAATACCTTATGTTACCAAGTTCAGTAGCAGAAGAACTCGGTGAACGAATTTATCCAAGTGCCATCGTCTGCCAATATATCTACCTATTTCTACCGCGAAGCAGGAATGTTTTTTCTTGACACCACCTACTGTGTTTATAGCGTATGAGTACCGAACGCCGGTGATATTACAGGCACATGAGACTTAACAACTTCATGTCTCAGGGTGACGGGCGCAGTGCCGATCGCTACTTGTGACGAACTGCATCTGTAATCTGATGTTAAATGGTAACTCTGCCTGAGTATCCATTTAGGTAACATCAGATGGGCCTCGTTCGTGTACCGTAATAATTACATTAAAAAAAACCTCATGCTATATATATACCTACAAAACATTACAGGCACCAAAACCTGGAAACCTGTAAAGTAGCCTGATTTAAATGCCTATTTTAGTCTACAGGAGACTAATGTTTACTTAGAGGAGACACGCAGGGTTGTCTCCTCTAAGGGCCTGTTCAGAATGTTCGAGTAAGTTCCGGTTATACTACCCAGAACATAAAATAACTGAATGAACTGAATGAAACCGATAGATAGGCTAAATCGATGACTGTGAAACGCAAAGGTAGTGTTTAATTTATTAAATATGTTCTGGGTAGTATAACACTCGTAGCGAAGTTTGATAAGCTGTTCTTAACCGATCAGCAAAGTAAAGCAACGTCCGCCGCGGGCATGAGTTGGATGGGTGACCGCTAGTGACATTACTACTGAGTGCTTCCGTGCTTCGGAGGGCACGTTAAGCCGTCGGTCCCGGTTGTTGTCTTACGATGGCAGTCGTTATAGCATGGTGGTAGGGCATTTTGCGAATGCCCGCCTGGCTAGCTACCACCCTCAAGTAGAAAATCTGTCGCCAGCTCCTAACGGTGTTTCCCGGCAGCTGTCCTTGAGAGCCAGTAAATGTAGGTTAAGCCTGTTCACACCTACGACCACATCATCACTTACCATCAGGTGAGATTTCGGTCAAAGGCTTACCTATCAGCAATAAAAAATGTATAATATAGTAGTAATATTATGTTAAATATTAGGGTTGTGTTACCTATTTTTTCTCTCAGTGTAGAGCCAGTAATTCTAGGTTAGCCTGAACAACATCTTTGACCACATCACCACCTACCATCAGGTAGTATTTGACCACTATCTCACCTGATGGTTAGTAATGATGTGGTCGAAGATGTTGTTCAGGTTAACCTAGAATTACTGGCTCTCATAAGAAAAGAAGAAGGCTGACAGCCAAACTGCTACATTTTTACCATATGCGCTTACCATTTCTAAAACGAGGAATGCCACGGGTCAGTTTAAGTCACGTTTAGTTGTGCCCCGGTAATATGGTAGAAACTTTACTGAAAGCTTCTATAGAGTTGAGGAAAAAACACGAAGTCACGTTCTTCAACTTGGTATAATTTGCCTACATTTGTGCACATTGACGGCGCTTAATGCTTATGAATATTTTTTTATAACGTAATCAGGTGACTTTGCACGTCAGATACTAGGGCCGTGGGCACAGTCGCTTGATCTATTTAATTCATTATTTTCTTTAGAAGAATGGAATACGATACGAACAAAAAGTTACAGAAAATCCTACCTACAGTTAGAAGTAAACGTGTATAAGATAAAATTAAAATCACTTAGCTTTTGATTGAATTAGTCTCTCCTCATTTGGACATATAAATATAGATATATGTAAAGTATGATCCACTACTAAAAAAAAGGTTGATTTCCATTTTAAAAGTCAATGTTTAGTTCATTACTGATTTATATATACATCCATGGGTACTATATAAATGTGACTTCTATACAATTAATAAAAACATATCTAGCAACGTTTAGAAATTATTGTTATTATTAAATGGACTCAGTGCAAGTATAAAGACTGAGTAGTCACTAATAAAAATGGTGATAATCACATTAGTTTTATGATAGAATTGGTTCAACTTTTATCACAATCCTTATAAAAAAAACTGTATCTGCCGGATTGTCCACTGCTACATTCCCCATTAAGAGGTCGTTTGCCACCGCCACGCATGTCAGGCGTCTTTGAAGATCGCAGTTTTAGATATCATTTCCTCAGAAGGCGATGTTTGCCACCTTCCGGTATTTTACCCTTAGTCGCTTCTTACGACACCCACAGGTAGCACTGGTGTGGTGACATTCTAGCCCGGCACCCTGTAATAAACATACCATTTATTTTTTGAAATAATTACTATGGAACCTAATTGAACCCTAAAGACGGTCCTGGTCCACGGCATACGAAGTTATAACGACCCCTCCCCAAAACCTATTTGAATGCTTATTGATTATTATTATTATTATAAACCGAGATTGTAACCAAACCTACTGTCTAACCTGTTGATGGTTGGGTTGTTATTATTATTAGATGCATACATTTACCTATAATCCAGAGTTGGACTGAGTCGATTTGGCCAAGGTGTGATCGTCTAGTCTAATGGTAGAACCATGCATTGTGAATCGTTGTAGTAAACTAAATTATTTTCGGGACGCTAAGAAAAGCTAGATACCTATAAGTTCAGAACAATGTAAATCCACATCCTAATATGTAAATAAATATAGCAGAAGTTTCCTAGTAACATCTCAATATTCCTAACAGTTAAGTAACTAACAATTCTACTTTGCATTTACATGCCAGCTATTCAGTGATTATATACTTATACACATATACAATCCTAAGTCTGTCAGTAGTTGTAAAATTCAGCAGCTATCACTAATAAATGACTTTATTTATATATTATTCCCAGCTCTTCATCATTGCATACAATAACTTAGCCTTGAGAACCATTATCTAATAGTTCTCTAATTTGAGGAAGTCGAAGGAAATTCATGGTGGTAGGGCATTTTGCAAATGCCCGCCTGACTAGCTACCACCCTAAAGTAGAAAATCTGTCGCCAAGCACCTAACGGAGTGTTACGGCAGCAGCGGCAGCCGCACATATATTTTTTTTCATAGTAAAGTTAATAAACTTCTAATAAGTGACAACCCTCGGTGTGGGTTATATAGTCCATAATATGACTTAAATTATACTGGGATCGATTTAATTGCGTTTCAACGGAAGGTATTCTTCTTTGAATAGTATTATTTATTCAACAAGAAATTTATGTCAAAATAGACGTTAGTTCTCATTTTCTATTTCGATTATTTATTAAAGTAGAAGGAAATTACAAGTTGCGCGAAGGTGAGTTCAACTAGTTGACTGTTGAGTAAACTATGGCATTGTTGTTCGTTTTGTCATTTAAATATAGAATGGAAACGAGGGAATTATTAAGGGATTGTGTGCGGTTTTGGCCCGTGGGGTGCCGGGCTAGAATGTCATCCCCCCATCTCAACCCGTGAGTGTCGTATGAGGGAACTAAGGGTAACATAACAGAAGGTGGGCAGCAGCACTTTGAAGAACTGATATCTCACACTGCGATCCCCATACCACCTGCCAAGCGTGGGGATTATGGCAAATTCATCCCGAATAGGGGAAGCTGTGTTCAGCAGTGGACTATCCGGTTGATACAGTACAGTGCGATTTTAAAATAAAGTTCCCAAACATATTACAACGCTCACATAAGGTAAATTCATTTTTTACGTCAAAAACAATACCACACAGTTCGTGATTACTTAAGACAAAAATGTTTGGACAATTCCGCCTCTGCCAAGCTAAAACTTGTCACCTACGTAATTTAAACAAATATTTTCATAATTGTTTCTCATAGTTGCACATTGTTAAAACTTTGAAAAGAATGGCCCCGACTTTCTTGCTCGTTCTTCTGGCAGTAGCTGTATATTTTATCATGTAGATTATTTAAATATAAAAATTAGTAATTGACCTGAAGGAAAATTACAAATTTTGTAATTGACCTTCAGGTCGGTCAGGTTGGTTTGTTTCATAAGAGTGTCGTAGAAGACCAAATTGAATAAATTATCTTGACTTTTGACTTATGAAATGGCTTCACACATAAGCGCTGTTTTTTGCGATGACACATTACATAAAACACATATTCTATGTTATAATTAAATTATGTTACCACGTAAGTGACAATTTGCCTTTAATGGTAATAAAGCTCGTAAAACCGAAATATTTTAGTAGACATTAATTTAACCAGCAACTTCATCGACTGGATTAACTTGTTCCACGTATTTGGGGTCATTATAATGTTTTCTCTGTCACACGAACATTTTGCGAATGCCTGCTTGACTCTGGGTCTCACCATTTTTTCATTTTTTTATGTCATTGTGGCGGAACAAGCTCGAGGTCCACCTGATGTTAAGCGGACTAACCTCTGCCTATAAAAGATGCATTTCGTCACAAGTCACGAATTGCACTGCGCCCGTCACCTTGAGACATACATAGTTATTAAGTCTAATGTGCCTGTAATTTCACTGGCTCTCAAGGACTGCTTCCGGAACACACCATTAGGTGCTTGGCGACAGATTTTCTACTTGAGAGTGGTCGCTAGCCAGGCAGGCATTCGCAAAATGTCCTTCCACCATGCGGTGAAGCTCAAGCCTGCAACGGGATTCGAACCATGGACCTGCTGCGCGGCAGTCCATAGCCAATGCCACTGAGCCATCACGGCTTCAAAAAAAAAACCTTCAAGTATAAAATCTGTTGCAAAGAACCTAACGGTGTGACAGCTGTCCTTGAGAACCAGTATTTCGAGGTTACTCTGAACTATATCTTCCACGGCATCATCTCTTACTATCAGATGAGATGGTGCTAAACACGTAAGTTATTACCTAACTATCCAATAAAATAAGACGTTAGCATTAGAATAAACCATTCAAAATAAGTACCTTCCGAATTTCCCGCCAAAACTAGCTGTCAACTTACAAACCTATAATGACACAGATAACAGAGAAAACATGAAAAATAAACTCCAATTACAGTTTTTAAACGAAGATTCAGATTCAGATTCTTTATTCACCTTATAACAATGGTACGTTATACTAGGTATGTCATTAATCATATAATACATAATAGGTATCTTAATTCATATTTTTTACATTAATAACATTCGCAATTAGGTATATAAAATTAAATAATTTTGAGTAATATTATATTTAATATAAGTAATATTGAGGGTTAACGCGGACACTTCGATTGTGGCGGGAAGTTCAAAATTTATTCGGTTTTTTCACGCTTGAAGCTATTTTTCGTAACCATGTTACTAACTTCACTTAGAAAATTATCGCGAGTTTTGGCCATTATAAATAAATAGGTACCCGGCTGGGACTCGCGTTATATTTACCGGATAAATTCCGACCAGTTTCGGGCTATATTGTAGCCCTTCGATTTACGACGTTACGTGCTGAGGCTCGCGCTCGCCGCTTCGCGCAACCGTGACTCCCAGACGAAGTGCTACAAAATAGCTCGAAACTGGTCGGAATTTATCCGGTAAATATAACGCGAGTCCCAGCCGGGTACCTATTTATTTACCATGTTACTGGATCATATTATTCGCTTGTTTAAAACCATATTGCTCGTGTTATCTTAAACAGTATTGGACAGTGGTCACCAAAGCACATGATTCTATAAATACCAGGGGGTATTTATGGAATCATGAATGTGCTTTGGTGACCACCACCAAATATATTAATAATTACGCTTAGAAGGTTTTTTGAAGTAACCAGTAACATATATAATAAATTGAATAACTATATAAAAATATATTAGCTATTGTAAAAGAAAGCTTTCCGTAGAAAAAGTTGTCAAGATCGCGGACAAAGTTCTAGCCCGTCACTTTCCACCCAAGTTCACTTTTCGTCACATCACATGACAATCGGTCCAAAATCCCTTAATTTTTGTACCAATTTAAGAAGGTATAAGGCAAGCTTCAATGCGCTCTGCTCGATGCTGGCATATCAGGCAATCTTGAGGTGCCCTTTTATTTTTTATTTTACTGATGTCTTGCTAATGACTCTATATTGTGGCTATGCTAACGTGGAACCATGGCGCTGATTCTTTGGTAGCATGACACGGATTGCCTTCTACAATCACCTCCACTAAGGCAAATTACAATGCCTTAGTGTTGCTCTACCTGAAGGTTCATTCTTCTAGTCGAATTTTCGTCACCAGTATCCTCTTCAAACACAGCATTAAAATTATGAGTATTTTCTGATGCGTTATAGTCGTACGTTGGAACTTATACCTAATCGTACATTACTGTAATTTTTGATGTCCATCTTCACGTTAAAAGCTGAATGTAAAAAAATTTGCAAGGTAAATTTAGAACGTTATAGCTTGCGTGTGAAAAAAGTTTCACTCTGAAATCAGACACTAAGCAGGTTTATTTTTTATTCAAAGTGGACACCAACATCATAATTATAATCTCTCATATCTAAGTACCTAATATAAAAAAAAACGATAATAACAAATATTTTTAAAATATTTTATGAAAACATCAAATTAATATTTTAATAAAACACTTTAAATATACAAAAATATATCTAGTGACAATTCCGCCTATTTTTTCTGTTAAGCCGACGTGACGTCACAAACGCCATGCAGCCAAACTGGAAGAATTTTTGTCACTAGATAAATTTAGACATTTTTTAAGTGTTTTATTAAAATATTAATTTGATGTTTTCATAAAATATTTTAAATATATTTGTTATTATTTAATATGGATTTCCGCAAAGTAACGCCTGAATCTATTTATTTAAAAAAAAACGAGTTCACAAGCTAGTGATGAACTCCGGCTGTGTTATTTCAAGTACCTCGCTCTGTTATGATATACTAAACTTACTTAGCTACAAGCGAGATTTTAAGGAAACACACAGAACTGCTAAGATAGTAATACAGCAAGAAAACCAACAAGTAGTTGTTTGCCAATGTTCGCCTGAACTCGATCGGGTTCTATATTTTCTAAAGCAATATCTGCTTGTTGATGTATGATGTATGTACATCATGAATAATTTGTTAGCTTAGTATGGTTATATTTCTGAATGGTTTAAGGTCAACGCAGAGACATTTGTTTTTCTGTTAAAACAAAAGTTTTGGGATTAAGAACCAGCGTTGTCACATACCCTGTCGATTAGATGTCGAATACTTGAAATGAAACATTAAAAAAAAAACAGTATAATGTATATTATTATATGGACTGCAGGCATAAGGATTAGAGCGCTATGAGAAAAAATATGTGTTGTCGTCCCCACTTTGCGTGGGCCAGGACAGTAAAGAGATCATATCAAAAATGGCACCTGTTTCGAAAAAAAAGAGCAAATTCTCACTTGGACTGTATGTTTTTTTTAAATATTTGTTACGCGATTACTCCGCCGATTATAAATTTTCGAAAGTTTGGTAGATCATACTCTCATACCTGAAAGATGAATGGGAACACCCACTCAAATTTCATCAACACCGGTTCAGTAGATTTAAAGTTACACTAAAATAACTGAAAATAGTAGGTATTTGCAAATATTCCTATACATCGATGTCTTGGTAATTGCAATTCTTGTCTATCGTGACCAGTATTTATGACAATGATTTGTGGGTGAGTGAATATCGATTTTGTAAGCAATAGAAATCTGTAAAAGAAAAGGGTACACATGTTATTTTATAAAAATAACTGAACCAACTTCTAATACTGAAAAGTTTGAAATAATCTGTGAGACCATTAAAATGGGAACTCAGAGTGATTAAAATCAGCATAATACCGCGACTTCTACAAATTATTTTATACATTACAGTGATTAGAATCCGGTACCGTTTTATAATAAGAAAAACATTCTAAGTTTTTGAAGTGATGGCTCAGCGGCATTGGCTATGGACTACCGTGCAGCAGGTCCAAGGTTCAAATCTCGCCACGGGCTTGAGCTTTACCGCATGGTGGAAGATCTTTTTGCGAATGCCCGCCTGGCTAGCGGCCACACTCAAGTAGAAAATCTGTCGCCAAGCATCTAACAGTGTGTTCCGGCAGCATTCCTTGAGAGCCAGTAAAATTACAGGCACATGAGACCTAAGAACTGTACGTCTCAGTGTGATGAGCACAATGCAATTCGTCATATAGAAAAAAAGAAAAAAAAAAGGCTTTTTCAACCTCGGGAACCAATGAGGGGCATCTCTACATCACTCTGAACTCCAGCAAGACACCCCACGGATTGTATGTTGTTTACACCAATGTTGCCAGTAAATACTGAATGTTTGTTTGTAGTAGGTACACATATAGCATACATTCTCTCTGTTATTGCAACAATATTGGATCTGTGAAGCTGTGTACATACGTTGTTTAACGAAGTTTGTTGTTTCTAAGAGAACTTGGTAATTAAATGTATTTGCTTACTCAACAGCTGTGCTAGCATGACGATGCTCGTGTACCTACCGCATTAGAATTCAAAGTAATGCTTACAATTAACTGTAAGTGCTAACTTCTTTGATTATGAGAAGATAATAGAGCGATGAGAAAGTGGTGTGGATTGAATAAAGATGTCGGTAATTTTCAAGTTAGTTGAGAAACTTTCGTGAGTTTGGGAGAAGTTGAGTTCAACTCGTAAATGTACATTATTAATTCACTTAATAAGTAATGTAAACCAGACACGCGAGTTTTTGCATTTAACACAATGCGTTATCACAATATATGTAATAATATTATAATAAAGATGTGTACGATATATCTATACCCGTAAAGATGTGTAGTATGATATATCTATATATCCATTCTCTGCCCCGTTGCAGCTTCACTGGCTCATCCTCTGCCCTGTTTGTTTAATAGGTGCTCTTATCCACCTAGAATTATACTATAAATATATTATTATAGAATTATATATATATATACTAGAAAGTCGCGAAAGTCAATATAGGTAGCGGTATTTTTTTGTGACTTATCCAAAGCCTTCGACGTTGCTGACCACGATGTGTTGACTGCAAAAATGAAGCACTATGGGATCAACGGATCTGCACTTGAATTACTGGTAGACTTCATGAAAAGTCGAAATCTGGTGGTCGTTGGCGAAGGGGGCAACTTAAAATCAAAACCGTTGCAAACGTTTATAGGAGTAGCACAAGGCTCGTCACTTTCCAATATTATGTTCTCCCTTCTGTTAAACGACCTTCCAGGGAGCGTCCACAACGGACACGTGTTAATGTACGCGGACGATGTTGCAGTTACAGTGATTGCTTCATCCCGTGACCAGCTGGAGCATAAGCTTAATACTGTTACATCGGAACTAAATAACTGGTTTAAAATAAATGGCCTTATTTTAAACATAAGCAAAACGCAGTACATGTGTTTTAATTAGGTATCTACGCGTCTTTGGCACTCCAAAGAAACCTTTCCCATCGGTTTTTCCACTGAAAAGGAATAAGGTACTATTTTATATTTTTCCCCAATCACATAACTGTTATTATTAAATTTATTTATTCAATTAGTACCGCACAAACACGAATTACACTAATGATATGAAATTTGATTACTTATACAAATAAATGATTAATCATTGCACGTCATAGATAATGATAATAAATGAATTTCACTCATAAATGTCCAAATGGAAGTATGTATGGTGCTACAGAACGTGACAGACCCACCGTACGCCTGGACATACACCTGGTGGAACGGTGGGTGTTTTAAAGTTAAACGATACCACCAGGTGTAGTGATCTAGTGATGACCTACCTAACTTTCGCATTACCAACGCAAGGAACACCTCTTAAAGGCTTTGTAGGTAGGATTGAAGTTTAGTAACGTTATCAATGTAGTCGAGGTTAGTTTTTTAAAGTGTTCATATAAAAACACGATGTGTACAAACCAATTTGTAACTTGTTGTTCTTTCAATATGTCCAAAACATATTAAAGTCAAAGTTATTAATTCAAATGAGGCCTCTCCGACTCTACTATGAAGGTTAATTTTCACCAAATGAACTCTCCCAGGCTTCAAGTATATGTGACATCAATTGAACACCTGCATCAGTCACGGATCAGCTCTTTGTGAAACCAAACTGTTTCTCATTCAATATATTATGTTCATTAAAATGGGATAGAAGTTATTTAAGCATAATTTTTTAAATACTTTAGGCAGATTTTGTGATGGCCCAGTGGCATTGGCTATGGACTGCCGCGCAGCAGCACCATGGTTCGAATCCCGCCGCGGGATTGAGCTTCACCGCGTGGTGGAAGGGCATTTTATGAATGCCCGCCTAGCTAGCAACCAAAGTTCAAGTAGAAAATCTGTCGCCAAGCACCTAACGTTGTGTTCCGGCAGAAGTCCTTGAGAGCCTGTGATATTACAGGCATATGAGACCTAACAACTATGTCTCAAGGTGACGGGCGCACTGCAATTCGTGACTTGTGACGAAATGCATCTGTTATAGGCAGAGGTTAGTCCGCTTAACAGCAGGTGGACCTCGAGCTTGTTCCGTCACAATAACAAAAAAAAACAGATCAGGAAGAATGACAATCTGTGTAAAATTTAAGGGACCAGATTTAGCCCTCTGTCTTAAAATTTGATTTGATTTTACTATATTACATTAAATTGGGGAAGTTTCAAACTTGTTTAAGCTGAACCAAAGATATTTCTTATAAATTATGAACAAATGAAATGTGGGTGCGAATGTAGGTGCGTTATTTGAAGAAATGTAGTTCAAAAACAGCAGATTAAAACCTTACAACGCCTGGCGTGGTTCAAAAAGTATACCGTGCGGCGCAAAAACATTACCTTGACGCAGCCAATCGGATGCGATCATTTCTAAGCGCCAAATCAATTAACCGATCAATCCATTTCAATTAAGAAACTTGTGCGTGTATACGCTTGTGTATACACTAACAGAACTTGATGAGTCCAAAATCAAAGCGGTAATTGTAAGACAGTTACACTTCTTTACATATTTATTAGTAGTCCAAAACCAACTTCTGACTTCGCATAGCGTTCGAACGCATGAGTGTGAGTCGAGAAGGTATATGTGATTGTCGTCACTATAATTTGCAAAGTCAACGCGCCACAGCTTAGATAACAGTTGGTAATGATTTTTTTGGGTGTGAAAAATAAACACTACCTGAAAAATAATAACTCTATCTACTGCATTCCCCGCAATATTGTAGATATGAATATCTACCTCCTAAATAAGTTTTAAAATACTCGTAGATTAAGAAAAACAACTGAAAACGAGCCAAAAAGTAGGCGAATTCCAGGTGTTTGACGAGCTTCTTTCAGATATCGCTCCATGTTATATATAAGATCCTGCAATGTTAATAATGAATTTGAATGTAATTTTAGCTAAAGACCCTTGACATTATAGACGGACTGACTAAGATACAAATAGAAGAGTTACCTAAACGGCTCAATAATATTCTTAAGGTACGGACACCTAAAATCTTCAAAACAAATGATAAATTCCATTTGTCATACATTAATCTCTTATTCTCGTAAGTCAAAAAAAAAGTCGGAACAAAATCATTTGGGTCACATAGGTTTCAGAGGAAAATGGCGATAAATCTTTGACATTACAAAGCGACGATAAAGTTTTAAATGTGGGATAAAAAGATTTAGTGCCACCCTACCCTGCGCTGCTGCACGCTAATGCGAACCGTCAGCACTCAGATTCTCGGCAGATCCACTCAATTAACTCTAAATAGTTCAGAGTTCCTCACTAAAAATGTTTATTACTTACACCAGCTTCATTTATTTGTAACTCACCCTGACTTTTGGTCTCCTAAAATAGTCACTGCAACGGTTCCAGCCGAGGTCCTTACCGTAGTGATGCTTTTGAGCCTGTCACTATAACCTCAAAACGCGGCGGTGCGTTTACAGCACCCGCAAGAGGTACAGTGCCCGATGTGTCCACGTCACGTTTTAAACACTTGCTTCTTGGGCTACTAAGCACCTCGCAAGCTCTCGCCTGACCTTAGTTGGATCTGTAATTGCCGTCAGCGACATCCAATATTGACTCACTAGGCTTATTTTCCTAGTTCCTTTTAATGGGGCTGAGTTTTCCATTTCTTCCTATCGTATTGTTTTCAATTTCTTATTATCTTGAGCTTCATGCTTCACTTCGGACCATATCTTGCTAATAGGCTTGATTTCTTCCAGTATGGAGCGAGGTTGGCTTTAGTCGACCCTCGAGACAACAGAATGCTCATGCGATGTGGAGCTCAATCCAAAGCCTGTTTAGGGATGTTGTTAAGAGCCCGTCGCAGCGTGTGGCAGAATTAGTTCCTTCTACGAGTTTTTGCTGCTGGTCAAATAGTTTTTCATAGCATCAGCAATCTGCAGAGATATTAATAGGCCAGAAAATTCGTAGTATTTTGCGAAGATATCAATATAAAGTAGGAGGTTGACATTAATATATATACCCTCCATCTTTATTTATTAATTGTATTCTAATTATAAACATAAATTTAACTATCATTTTTTTATGATATTTTGACGGAACGTACACGGGGCCCACCGTATGTTAAGCGGTAAACTCTGCCTATAACAGATACATTTCGACACAAGTATCAAACTGTATTGCGCCCGTTACCCTGCTACATTCATGTGCTTGTAATTTTCTGGCTCTCAAAAACTGATGCCAGAACACACTGTTAGTTTCTTGGTGACAGATTTTCTACTTGAGAGTTGTAGCTAGCCAGGCGAGCTCTCGCAAAATGCACTTCCTGAACGAACCATGAACCTGCGCTGTGGTATATAGTCTAAATTTTTGTGATCATTCTCCCGAAAGAGAAATAAGATGTGATGATGTACGAGTAACTTCCGTAGACGTTGGCTCTTCAACTTGAGGATTAAAACATTTAGTGCGCTTGCCAGGTCAGGCTTCTGCAACTCTCGCGATAAGCTGCTTATCGAATATCTCAGCTGAAAGTGTACAATTTCTAAAAATAACACGCGTTTGATAATCCTCAAAATGAAGAGGTCGGTAACGAGGTCTGCGATGAATAGGTAGAAAATTACTAGATCCACTTTTCGTTTCGTATACCTCGGTTTTCTCTTGTAAAACTGAGCAGCTTCAATTATTTCTTGGCAATAATGACAAGTATTTTCAAAACTATTTTAAGAATACTCTTAAATAATTTTCCCAAAAACACTTCAAAATATACCTATTATAGTGAGCTTGATGAAAAAAAAGAAAATAACCTGGGCGTGTCTACAGCTGGCCTAGATTTTATGCAAGTAAAATGATTGTTCTGAGGCCTTATCCAGGAAGAAAGTAGGGATGCATTTGTATGGAGAATATAAGATTAATTCCCTTTTATGATGATTTCACCTTTTCTCTTATGCTGTGACGTTATCTTGAAGCAGTGATAGCTCAGTGGCATTGGCTATGGACTGCCGTGTAGCAGGTCCATGGTTCGAATCCCGCCGCGGGCTTGAGCTTCACCGCATGGTGGAAGGGCATTTTGTGAATGCCCGCCTGGCAAGCGACCACCCTCAAATAGAAAATTTGTCGCCAAACACCTAACAGTGTGTTCCGGCAGCAGTCCTTGAGAGCCAGAAAAATTACAGGCTAATGAGACCTAACAACTGGACGTCTCAGTGTGACGGGCACAGTGCAATTCGTCGTTGACGAAATGCGTCTATTATAGGCAGAGGTTAGTCCACTTAACATCAGGTGGGCTTTGGGCTTGTTCCGTCACAATAACATTAAAAACAAAACTACATAATATTGAAAGGCCATTTATGAACAGCCGTTAGGAGTTTGGATCACATAAGCGAGCTTTACCACACTAAACAAATTCTCACCAGAAACTCTATTGCCAAGCGTCTAGGTATTCTGACAGCTATTCTCGAGAGCTATTCTTTATTTTCACATTAGCCTAAACCTCTATATTATCTTCGAACACATCATCACTTAGATCCTTGGCCATATCAATGATCTGTAAAAACTATGAAAATTACTACCTATACTATTTCAAAACACTATAAAATGCGGGCCTCTGCAACTACCACAATGGAATCGATCGAAAGTTGAAAAGGAGTCGATCGCATTTTTAATGGATTTTAAGGCAAACGAGCAGGCAGCTCATCTGCTTGTAAGTGATCACCGTCGCCCACGAGCATCCGCAACACCAGATGTCTTAAGGATGCGTTGCCGGCCTTTGAGGAGGGAATATGCTCTCTTCTTGAAGGCTCTTAAGTCGTATCGGTTCGGAAATACTTGAGCTACAGCTGGTTCCATATTGTAGCAGTATGAGGCAGCAAAATAAAGGCTTAGACGGAATGTCCTACACTGTGGAAAAAAGTGTCAAATTAGGATGAAAAAACCTTTGGTCTATGATTTCAAATCGTGAGAAGAAGTAAGCGTAGGACGTGTGACCGGTAACTAAGATTGTAGAACAAGACCGCTCGCTGTTTATAGTACAGTGAACTAGGAATGCAGAACTCTAAATCAGCCGCAGTGGGGCCGGCGGCACCTAATATGGCTCCGTTTTGCTCTTTGAATACAAAACCCTGAAACCTCTGTATTATTTTACATACTTGTTTTTTGTTTTATTATCATGTGTAATGACGTACGATATGAAAACACCTACGAATAATAGGAAAACACATATTATGTTTAAGTTCAAAAGGTACGCTTAAATGATTGCGTAAGATTAGTTATAATGGCCCATTTTCTCATGCAAATCTTACCAGCCGATTGTTTAGACGTCAACATTTTCACCGTAATTCCATCTGTGCCAAGTTACTTGTAATATATAAATACTTAGATGGTGTAATAATCTTATATTTGTGAAACATTGTTGAATGGTATATAAAATAAGGCAGTTCTTCTCACAATGACTTATATCTGTTTTGTTGAAAGCGACGACGAAACACAGAATGTTTTATACTGTTTTATTTGAATTTTCGTAAGATACTTGTACCACGTTCTTGCGCAATTTATTTTATTCTCTGCATATCTAAAGGTTGTCTGGAATAAATCGTTTTCAGCTATGATATGCCCCTAACACATGAGTAAATAACGGCACAGAATGAAAGCTATGAAAATTGTGCCCGCTTACTGAGCTGGTTCGAACCGGTTCTGCACTCGAGCGGGCGCCGCGCCGCTGTGAACGCTGCAAATCCCTGCGCCTTGTCGGTGACAAGTTACTCATAGCTGCGCGTGTAGTAGTGAAGCTTTCATTCTACACCGTTCTTTATTCATGTGCCCTCAGTGTCTTGTTTCTCTGTTTTATTTTTGTCTCAGTAAAAGTAAAAGTTATTGAACAGGTTTGTTATTGACTGGAATTGACGTATATAAAAGTTTCGTCGTCAATATTTAATTGATAAATAAATTTGACTTTTGCTCGAATGCAGCTATACTCAACCTGCGGCCCGCCCGGCCTTTGTCCATCTAAATTCACAAAATCGTAAACCATTTTAAATTTCGCGACCATCAGAATGGGTGTTTCAGAACAGGTATGTGAGCCGAGCGCTAGCAGCAATTTTGGTGTGAATCGGAACGCAGCCTATAATTAGTAATCTGTGGTTGCATGGAATTGGCGTATTGTTCCCCAAAAATACAAAAGCGTCCAAAGATGTGCCCAAAATCCTACTATCTTGATAAAGTTTTGAAACAGTGTTGACGGTATCAAAAATCGCATTATAACATAAACATCTTCGTTTAAACGTAACTTCTTCATTAATAAAGTAACTACATTGTTAACTTTGAATTACGTTTTAATTAAGACCTAAATAATTTATGCTTGCGGCCCTCGACTCTATGACGGACCGTGTTTGTGGCCCCTATAAAAAAAAGGTTGAGTATGGCTGCTCTAATGTATATCTAAATACTCTCAACTTTCACTTTTTCAAGCCCATTACAACCCGTCACCTTGAAAAATAAGATTTGAATCTCCGACCCTTGTAAGGACCTGACAACCATAATACGGCTGTGACAGCAACAAAGGGTGTTTTTAACCCATTTTTTATGTGTACCTATCTGATAGGCTAGCTTTTGACTACTATATTACGATTTGGTACGCGCGTGATAGTGTGGGCGAAAATGTTCTCCAGGCTTATCATTATTGTAATTAAAAAACCGGCCAAGTGCGAGTGGGACTCGCGCACAAAGGGTTCCGTACCATTATCTGTAACCTAATCTTGCAAGTTACAGACACTTTTCGCAGTGTCCGATTGAGCTGGGTAGGTACCGCGAAAACCTCTTTTATTGTATGGGAGTGACTTAATTATTTAATTTTATTTATTATATTTAAAGAGGACATAAAACTAAATATTCTGTGAATAGTTAAAGCGTCTATCTGTTTATTACTATCGGGCAAGAAACGGTAAAAAATCAAGTTTGTTGTATGGGAGCCCCACTTAAATATTTGTGACCGCGTGATAACCGACTGATGTTTGAGGTGCTCGACAGTGCACATAAGACAACAACTTTTATGGCTAATGGCCGTCATGCAGTTCCCCAATTGTGATGAACTGTTATAGGTCGAGGTTACCGCTTAACACCAAGTCTCCTGCTTGTTCCATCACGATAGAATACAAAAAACAAAATCATTTACAATCAGGTATACCAGGGGTAAAAGACTAGCCTATCAGCTATCTATTCAGTCTCTCTAAACAAAAACCTCGAGTCATGAGTAATTCTGATTTCCACAACCCCTAGACCTATTTCTCATCAAATACTCCTCACTTCACTCCACACGACCTTGCGATGAGGCTTTTAATATTAATGTACGTCACCAAGACCTCTTCCGTAATCCAAAACTAGCAGAGACTGACAGCCGTGAGAATGGCAGTTGTAAACCCAAATAATGACCTCTAATCCCGTTTGTTGGGTTACGTGTCGGTGACGAGTCATAGGCGGTAGCGTGATGGTACCCGGCAAAATTATGTTAAGAGAGGGGTTTCTGCTGTCGATGAGTGTGTTATCATGTCGTATTTGGTTGCATTTAGATGGACAAAAGTACTTTTCAAGACATTAGTTGAAATAAAAATAGCTCTGTTATATACCCCGCAATATGTTTCAAATGTTCACGGTGGTAGGGCATTTTGCGAATGCCCGCCTGGCTACCTACCATCCTCAAGTAGAAAATCTGTTGCAAACTCCTTAAGGTGTGACAGTAAAAATCACCAAATATAAAATCTTGGTATGTAAATATTTTAAATATAACTTAACAATGTTTGTATGGAACGCTACGTATATACTAACCTTAATAACAGGATTCCGTTTCTCGTACAGAATCCTTAATACATCAAGTAATATAAATTTCAACACACTCCTTGAAACTTTTACCAAATAACGAGAATATATAACATAGATCCTAAAAGCAAAGCTTCGCTAATTTTGGAATAAACTTTGTTTGGGATTTCTAAATGAAACCACTCAGGGACTGAGAGCGGAACGAGTTCTCTCTGCAGCCAAATTGTAAAGATATGCGCGAAATTATACAAACAAGTTAGTAAAATGTACATCTAAAGCGCTTTTAGTGGAGGTGGCCCAGTCGTTACTAACTAAAAATCATTTTAGTTCACCTTGAAGGTGAACTGTTACATATTAAATATAAATTTAAAATATTTTGTAGGTACAATTAATTGCAATAAGAAAGTACAATAAAGTGTTATCTATCTATTTGTTCTCTGAAGAGGACACAGGTCGGCTCTGGATGATAATACTAATGACTTTACCGGAAAAAAAAAAATTTTTTTAACATTGTTCCCACCTTGGAATCTTGCATGCTTCATATAAATTATTATTTCTTGTTTTAGATAAAAAAATATCATATTTAAAAAAACCTGGAGTCTGTGGAGTGTAGGTAGAGAGAAGAGAAAAAAAATCAGGTGAATTGCTCTCAGATGATAATTAATTTGGATTAAAAATAAAAATGTTATGTACGGAAGGTTTACTTTACTTAATTTACGTCTTGTTTTCCATTATAAGCACAATCACACTCATAAGCATCGTTCATTGCGGTCACTATTTGGATGGGTTACCGCCCGCTAGTGGCATTTATTAGTGAGCGCTTCCGTGCTTTGCCGTCGTATCCGGTTGTTGTTCCAGGATGGCAGTCGTTAGGCTATATCGAGTTAGACTGTTGTTAATGCCGAAATGAAAATATAATTTTAACGACTGCTTGTTTGGTTAGCTATCTCCTTCAAGTAGAAAATCGGTCGCAAAAAACTTAAAGGTGTGTTCTGGCATCTGTGCGCCATGTTAAACAATATCCATGCAAGTATAAATTATGGCCAAGTTTTCTAGCTTCCGGACCGTACGATCCGTTTTCTTATGTATTCTGTACAAAAGGAAAACTTTTAAACTAAAATCTTTTCACGCCAGCTTGTATTTTCTGGCATACGTATTATTCCGCAATAAGAAATAAATCATTTAGCAATTGACTGATGAAAACAATTTTCAGTAAGAAATTATGATTAAAAACAAAAAAATCTTATTTCAAACCTTAAAAAAATCAACTAAAATTTACCATTTTACCATTACACAAAATAACCGAAATATAAAATTACTATGCAAAATGAATCCCAAAAGAACTACAAACCTTTAAGCGCGATCCTAAGTAAATATCCATTACCTAACACCATTTACAGTGCATCTGAGAGCCGAAAATGCTTCGTTTGCGAAGCCAAAGCGAAAGCTATAAACGTAGGCACTCACAAACTTAGCTCAGTACGAGGCTTCATTCATTCATAATTTATAAATCTGAATTATGATAGACTGACTGACTCACTGAAAGACCGAGATTCACTGACGTAATTGTTCTCCTAGAACAAGTCGTTGTGTAAGAAAGTAGTGTGGAGTAAAATATTAGTCAAGTTACATAAAATAATTGCTGGTGCTTTTTACCTACTTAGAAATGAATTATATTTACAGAACGTTTTATGCCATAGTGTACCTATGAAATTTAGACATAACTTCGTAAATCGACCAAACGTAGTAATTGAATAACTAGCAACTCTTTAACTTTTATATTTTTCTACAGTTTAATATTTTACGTATGTTAATACTGTATAATATATGAATAATATTAATTATTAAGTCCGTTTCTATGTCTGCAATACAAATGTATAAATTAAGGAAATTGTAATTTCTCTGCTAAGTGAATGTAACTATATTCTTAAGAGAAATAAAAGTCTTAAACCATAAAATTGTATAGACCCAATAAAATTTTAGTCCTTGTTCGATCCTGGACAAAACCTAGTCCCATCTGGGAGCAAGCATGTCGTTACGAATTACCAAAAAAGAGCGGAGTCCAAGGCATATAGTCTATAAATTGCACCGTCAAACTATGTCCACGTATTGTAGTGGCGCTTAATTTATATATAATTAATAGGACTCTAGTCCCTAAGCTGCTACTACCCAGTAGCTAACATATTCCTCAGATACCTCCTCTAATCTAATCACATTGCCAATTGGACCTATTCCTTGAAGGTTTTCCAGACGACGGTTTCCTGCCGTTCACCGGTTTTGTGTCGTCATACACTTAGGTATAACAATAACATCGCTATATTAGCCGCTGGTCGCCGCAAATCTCGTGCCCGACGCGCCCTGACGCGATTCATAACGTTCAAAAAACATGACCATATCGTCTGCCAAAAGGTAATGTATGGCGTATCTCGGAAACGGTAAGAGAATCGTTAGGGATATTCGACCATTGAAATCAGAACAGGAGTCGAACGACATCCGTCTAAAATCCAAAATGGCGAATTGAAGATGGCTTCCATACAATCTCTTCGATTGTTAAAGCTCGACCTGACGGCCTCGTTTCAGTGGGGTCACTGCCTGATATATTAGATCTATTTACAAAGCTCTATAACGTTTTAAAGTTCTATATAAGACTTTATAAGATTTTAAATGCAAAACGAAGTAGAAAGCTAAATATTTTGCATGTGAGATAATATGATTACTACAGAATATAGGTACTATACATAAGAAGGTGACTCTAGAGGCAACTCGAGTTTCATTGTAAGGTTTTGAAGATGAAGGAACAGAAAAAACATCTACCAATGTCTTCTCTTTGAAATATGCCTTGTCAGTAGGACTAATAAACTTCCAACACCCTCTCTGTAACCTTTACCGTTTAGCGTTAATTCATGGAATATATATAAAACTTCTAAAAGCAACACTTCCCAATTCCAACACGAACTATGCTACGGTAATTTATAAGAAAACACTTAAGAATTCAGCGTGAAACGAGCTTTGTTTAGAAGTAATTATTGTTAAAGCTTTTATGTTCGAAATTCGAGTTAGAAGAAATGAGGCAGTAGACTATGTTATGAACACACATTCGTAACAAACAAAGGCTTATATACGCCAAAAAAATAAATTAGCTGGGATTAATCTGTTGTACATAAGCCCCGAGAGAAAATCCGCTTTCAGTTAAGGATAATACGTACTAATGTCTTCGTAGGGTTTACCATATATTTTTATATACCATTACCATTTTGCGAACATGTTCTTGAAGCTGTTTGCTGGTGATGTACTGTACTCTACTGAATCAGCCTGATTGGCCACTGCTAAACACAGCCTCCCCCATTATGGGGAGATTTGCCATAATCCTCACGCTTTGATGGTGTCTTAGGGATCGCAGTGTGAGATATCAGTTCCTCAGAAAGCGCTGCTGGTTACCTTTTGATGTGTTACACTTAGTTGCATCTTACGACACCCACGGGTTTGTTTAGATGGGGGATGATAATCTAGCCCGACACTCCACAGGGTAATACATAAATAACAATACAATAATATTACATAAATAACCATATTTCTGTACATATTTTTTCTGCTGTCTAGCTATCACCTCTGTTAAGATTCCAGATTGCCCAGGCAGGGATTGTTTAGCAGAGAGGCTTCTGCCTAGACAATCTGTTTTGAATACTTAACAACCGGCGATACACCGGGAAGGCTGAAAAGGACAAGTAAAATACAAGAAAAAAGGTATGGTACAAATACAATAAGGTACCTACAGAATGATGCAGGGTTTTCTCCGCTCCGTCGTTGATCCCCTTAGCCTATCGTGTCCTAATTAATTTACTGGCCAGTGAATCAAAAGAGAACTTACGATTAAAGCGGAGGGCTAGTTCTTCTTTCAGTCCTTTGAGGCTCCAACGTCACAACACAGTAGGTATCACAGTACAACTTATTAACAAATTTATTGATAGCGTAGAACAGTACGCCCAAGCCGTCAAAAAATATAAATTTCAATCAGCAATATCAATAATCTGAGTTCTTTTAATTACTTCCAAAAATGAAAGAAGGAGAATGAGTTGCAAAACATTACAAGTTAATTTCACGAACAAAAATTCCATAGACCACAAATAGACGACAGCAAGCGTTCCATTTGCTCGAAAAGTTGATCGGTCCGAACAACCTCTATCGAGAAAATCTTTCAAACAGCTATTGATGTGTTCCGGCAACTGTCCTTGAGAGCTAGTAAATATATCTGAACATGAACAACTTTTCGAGTGCATCATAATTTAGCATAAGGCATCGCACTTTTAGGATCCCGCATTGCACAGTCGCAACATAATTTTGAAAATACATAATTTTACGCAAAACTGGCTAACCATATACTCAAGGACACGCATGCAAAATTTCATCGAGACATTTGATATTGAAAATATGAAAAACCTACATTTGTATGGCAACAGCTATGTTATTTTTGTGTTTATTTTTATGAAACTACGTAATATTAAGCGGTAACTTGTGCCTAAAAGATGTAAGTTACAAACTACACTGTGCCCATCACCCTGATACATAAAGTCTCATGTATTCCTGTAATAGCACATGGCCCCAGTCCCGACTTATTATTGACGTCACATTATCATGAGAGTAACTAAAGTTTCGAGTTTAACTCTCGGTCAGAGTCAGTGATATCTGCTTAGCAGCAGCATGGAGTTTGGAGAAGAACCCATTTGATGGTAATAGACTGGACCCCTAATAACTGCGATGATATATATAATGTGTGTCATACTCTTCATCAGCCAACAGAGCCTCTCAGATAGAACACTACAATGGTGATTAGCCACTAGTAAATATTGGATCCCCAACTTTTACGATGTCATCAGACCACCTAGCCTACCTAAGTCATCCAGTGTCATGTGGTAACCACTCGAGAACCTTTCTTCCCCATCCGTTATCGATTGTCGAGCAATGTGACTTGTCCACTGCCTCTTCAACTTGCAAATTCTTGGTAAATGGTTCATGGTAAAAGGTCCTCGTTCCGGATTTTATCGCGTAAAGAAACTAGCTTTCTCTATAGCTCGAATAAGAGGTAGGATCATATACATTTTGAGGGTCCTGTGTACTTACACCCCGTCTCAAGCTTACTGAAGGGAAAGTTAGAGGCGCTCGATATACCTCAATGAACATTATGACTACCTTGTTATAGACCAGAAGGTAATGCTTGTTTTTTTTTTCTAGTACCATATTCAATGTAAGAATAATAATGGTTATGCTAGAATGCTGGAGACGCTGCTAACTGGTTAGTGGGCTGGAATATTTGGACTACTTTTTGCACGGTGGAAGGGCATTTTGCGAATGCCCACCTGGCTAGTGACCACCCTCATGTAGAAAACCTGTCGGCAAGCAACTGGTGTGTTCCGGCAGCAGTCCTTGCGAGCCAGTGAAATTACAGGTACATGCGACTTAACAACTATGTCTCAAGGGCGCAGTGCAATTCGTGACTTGTGACGAAATCGCTAGTACTCGGGTCTTGTCAAATCGAATGTAGTAGGCCGTGCTGGAGGCCAGGGCGTGTTGTGCTACTGCTGACCTGTTACTATCAGCATTTTTCATGGACCGGATATGTTCACTTAGTCTCGTACACACGTTTCTTCCAGTTTCACCAATGTAAAATTAAGCCGAAACACGTATGTGTTAAATAATATCATGTGAATAACCTGTCCTAATCGAAAAATAAAAATGTGTGTGAGTTTTAATGATATCATATATTTACTGTTATAAGCAAAGGTCACCGCTTAACATCAGGTGGGGCTCGTGCTTGCTCTGCAACCTAATAACAGAAGGCACTTACTTTTAACAAAACAATTTGTGATCAAACTTATCTGTAGCTCCTGAACTACAAACCCATTTAAAATGACCCCCAAAGGCATTATAGTAAGGACCACATAGGGTAGGGTTCCGATAATTGCCGGGTCAACTATAACTTTGAAAGGCTTTAGAGTATCTTTAAGATCCTTGAATTATGAGATAGATTGGGCCGCTGACTATATTATCAAAGTCAAAGTCAAAGTCAAAATCATTTATTCAATTTAGGCGTCTACGACGCTCTTATGAAGGTCAATTACAAATTTTAGTATTGAAATATTCTACATTGTACTGCCACGTTCAGCAAATAAATTGTATAGAGCCACTGCGAGAAGAACGGGCAAGAAACTCGGGGCCATTCTTTTAAACATCTTTTAACAATGTGTTACATACATACTATATAATAGAGTTATTACAATATTTGTTTAAATTATGTAGGTGACAGGCAATAGCTTGGCGGAGGCGGAATTGTCCAGGCATTTTTGTCGTTTATGTAATCAGAAACTGTGTAGTAGGATTTTTTAATCAATATGTTTTTCACATGCAACTTGAATTTCCCTTCTGTGAGCGTTGTAATATGTTTGGGAACTTTATTATAAAACCGCACACAATTACCTAAGAAGGACCTTTTATTTGTCTTTGCTAATCTAAAACCTGGCACCACTATTTTATCTTTATTCCTAGTATTGTAATCGTGATTGTCACTGTTTAATTTAAATTTACTCAAATTTTTACGAACATACATAATATTTTCAAAAATATACAGACTTGGTAAAGTTAAAATATCAATTTATTTAAAAAGATCCCTCACAGATTCCCTAGGACCCATTTTATATATGGCTCGAATTGCACGCTTTTGTATGATAAAGATTGTCTCTATCTCAGCAGCAGTTCCCCACAGCAATACGCCATACGACATAATACTGTGGAAGTACGCGAAATAAACTAGCCGAGCAGTAGCTACGTCTGTTAACTGTCTTATCCTAAGAACTGCATATGCAGCAGAACTAAGTCTTCCGGAGAGATCATGTACATAGATATAGAAGTAAGGTTTATCTAACCTACCTAATAGCTCACATTATAATTTAACCACTAGACCATCACGGCCTATATAACCTTGCTAACACATTATTCAATTTAATATAGGTATGATGCATGATAATAGAGAATTATTTTATTTAATAGAGAATTTTTTTTTTTAAAAGCCCTGGCAGGCAGGGCTGGCTTCGGTTGAAAAACTGTTTATACGAGGCCTTAATGGCTTCGTAGTTATATGATTTATGCGCTCCAAAGTATAAAATTTGTGACACACATTTTCCTAATATGTCCTAAAAAGACGTTTATCAATTAACGTCAAAACATATAAGAGAATGAGAGATCAACTAAATGAAGAGATAAGACACAAGACATATGCTCACAAAAAATAAATTCACAAAATATGGAAAATAATCCAATACCTGAGGATTCTTGTTAATAAGGAGTCATGTTTACATTGATCCTGAGACTTCATTATTTAATTAAATGAGCTCTGGCTTCACCAACGACGACAAAAACAAAAATCTAGAGAGGAGAAATAATGTACTTTTAACTAAATAAGGTAAACAAATGAAGATTAATAAAGCAACTATAAAAATTGGAGTAGTTACTGGCTTTATCAAATGAACTAAAAATATTTGCATGGTTATGGTATTTTGCGAATGCCCGCCTGGCAAGCTACCACCCTCAAGTAGAAAATATGTCGCCAAGCACTTAACGGTGTGTTCCGGCAGCTGTCCTTGAGAGCCAGTACTTCTAAGTTAGCCTGAACAACATCTTCGACCACATCATCACTTACCATCAGGTGAGATAGTGGTCAAAGGCTAACCTATCAGGCATAAAAAAAAACTTACGTGAACAATAAACAAAAGTATAAAATTAAACTACAGTCAAAAATGAAACTCAAAATAATGTATTAGATAAAGAAGGTCAATTAAAATTTTAATATGTTACATTCTACTGCCACATTCGGAAAAAAACAGTGTTGTTATGAATGTGCGTATATTATATTTTCGCCTCAGATAGATACTGATTTTGTCGGTCACTCCCTTCAAAAATGGTAAATACACTGGTACTTGATCAGCTTTGGACAACTTCCTGTACGTTGTGTTATTCACCCAGCGTAAACATTGTCTCCAGTGTTCGGACCGATCAACTTCACGGGCAATTGGAACGCACCCCTTTGCTGTCGTCTATTTATGATCTGTGGATTTTTTTGTACGTGAGATTAACTTATTTTTTGCAATTCATTCTCCATCTTGCATTTTTGGAAGTAATTAAAAGAACTCGGATTTATGATATTTGTGATTGAAATTTATATTTTTTGACGCCTTGAGCGTATTGTTCTACGCTATCAATAAATTTGTTAATAAGTTGTACTGTGTTACTGTGTTGTGACGTTGGAGTCTCAAAGGACTGGAAGAAGATCAAGCCCCCTGCCTTAATCGTAAGTTCTCTTTTGATTCACTGGCCAGTAAATTAATTAGGACACGATAGGCTAGAGGGATCAACGACGGAACAAAGAAGACCGATTATAATTGTATGTAACCCTTAGTAAATTTGATTTTGTACTTTCTTTTCAGCCTTCCCGGTGTATCGCCGGTTGTTAAGCATTCAAAACAGATTGTCCGGGTGGAGGACTCTGCCTTGCATGCCTACCTGGGCAATCTGGAATCTTAACAGTTATACCCATTTTTCATTAATACCTGCTTTAGCTTAGTTTTGAGATATTGTGGATCACATAAATTCAAAGCCCGAAGTGGGTCCGAATCCCACGAATCTAGTCGGGCGTCGTCGTCGCGTTCTTGACTATACATTTTTGTAAGTGCAACCGTAAATAATAAAAATAATGTTTGTTTAGATTACTTAAGTGACAGGTGTTGCAGTAACAGAATTGTCCAACAATTTTAGTCGCATAAATATTCACAAAACCCACTTCAAATCATATAATTTATTGCACACAGCTTTTAAGCACTTGAAGTTTTCTTACTTCCCTTCGGCATAAATATAAGTAGTACTGCGCGTAGGTAAATCACATTTACCATGCGGCTTCGTCGTTTCCTGATTCTTCGTTAAAAATCTAGTTTTGATAACAATGACAACTTTTTAGACATTGAAAAATTTACAACAATAGAATGATGACATTTATTTCTCCTCTATCATTAATTCCTCATCTCTCATGCATTTTTATAACGATGCCTTTGATTCAAGCTTGTATAATAAGTTTTAACACAGTTTTCAACTATTTCAGTTGCTGATCTGATAAGTCTGCGAAAATTCAATTATACAGAAATGTAGATATTTAAAGTCGGTCGTATGAATAGGATATTCCCGAGACCGCTTTAAGTTGAAAACTTTGTGAAGTTAGACAAGATTGATCTAGCTGTCCAGCCAGTTGCAGAAACGATCTTTAGTCGCGGAATAAAAAGGAAAAGAAGGATCACTCCGCAAAGCACTGCAATAAATAAGCGACTCTAGCTACGAAGCAATAAAGTGCAATTCAGCTCGGCACGGAGTACCTAGTATTTATATTCACGTACAAGGCTTCTCTCTTTCTATCGCATGTGCACGCATAGCTCTGATCTCTTCTAACGCGGCACGCACCGTACAATAATCCCGTCCAGACGGATACGCCGATGTACTTGTATAGCTGACTTAATGAAGCGCTCGTAGCGAAGTTTACTAAGCTGTTCTTAACCGATCAGCAAAGTTAAGCAACGTCGCCCGCGGTCATGAGTTGGATGGGTGACCGCTAGTGACATTCCTACTGAGCGCTTCCGTGCTTCGGCGGGCACGTTAAGCCGTCGGTCCCAGTTGTTGTTTTAGGGTGACAGTCGTTATAGCATGGTGGTAGGGCATTTTGCGAATGTCCGTCTGGGTAGCTACCACCCTCAAGTAGAAAATCTGTCGCCAAGCACCTAACGGTGTGTTCCGGCAGCTGTCCTTGAGAGCCAGTGAAATTACAGGCATATGAGACTTAGCAACTATATCTCAAAGTGACGGACGCAGTGCAATTCGTGACTTGTGATGAAATGCATCTGTTATAGGCAGAGGTGAGTCCGCTTACATCAGGTGGGCCTCGAGCTTGTTCCGTCACAATAACATAAAAAAAACATTAAATTTTTCATCAAAAAGATACCTAGGTAGGAAAACTACGTATCAATGAAGCGCGCGGCGTTGCCAGCTTCTTCGAATAACTTACTTGGAAGATAAAGTTAGAAAGATAATCGTAAATTGCACTGCATGTTAACCGTCATTATATCAATCAGTTAAATTATGTGTTGGTTAACAACCTGGAACTTTATTAGCAAATTCTGAAACGAGTCAACTAAGTCGTAACTTTTGTTTAAGTTATTAATGTACTACCATGATGACAAAGCCAACCCCCACTAGAAAGGGGGTTTGATACAACTCCCACGCTTGGCAGGCGTCTTGGACATCGCAGCTTAAGATGGAAGTCCTTTAAGAAGCGCTGCTCTTCACCGTAGGGTGGGCACCTCACGGTCGGACCGACGGTAATCAAGGTACCTTACAAGGTATAAAATAATAGCTATTATAAGTTTGGTGACCGTATTACGTACGTAGCGCGTTAGTAAAATATTTCCTGTTCCGGAAGTTAAAACATAAGCATTTCATTATATAGGTCAATGTGAAACTAAAGTTGTAATTTTTTGCAACATCTCTCGAAACGGCTCAACATATTTTGATAAATTTTGGTATCCACTCGCAATGAAAAATAAATAATTGGTACCATCCCCATACGACGGTCGAAGAATGAGAGCATAAGAGTTATGAGTTGTACTGTCATGTTAGCTCACTCCATCAGAACATACCCCGGCTATAGAGGTGGATGGACGCGGGTTCGAATCCCGCACATGACTTTAATTTTTTGTCTCGTATATTTGAAATTTTGTAAATGGTACTATATTAAAGATAATACTAAAATTTCTGCAGTTCTTGTGGTGAAAAATATATAACAGTTTTGTAAAAATTACTTTTCCTCAGTTTCGCAGCAAAAATCGATTAAAAAGATATAAAAATAATATCACTCACAACAAATGGGAAAATACTACGACAATTCTAAAAGTATAGACTTCTATTTTTTTTTATTCCTCATAGGTTAGCCTTTGAACACTATCTTACCTGATGGTAAGTGATGATGTGGTTGAAGATGTTGTTCAGACTTAGAAGCCTTTAATAACCTAGATTTTTTTCTGTAGTTTGCCTTCCTATGGACTGACACCCTTGGAATCCTCTCCTTGATCACTATAATGCCCTACCTTTCAGATACTGAGGTCGCTAGTATAGTAAAGGGTCTGTTTCAAGTTTAATGCGCAGCAACACTCCACTCATATTTACGTGAGTAGGAAGTTGTCGCTCATACAGCGCAAGTTTTCCTTTATCGCCTCTTATATCTCACGCAAAGAGATGAGGGGATGCGAGTTCTAGCTTCTAGCCCGGCTACTCACAAGGTATCCTATTTCGGCAAATAGAAATGTATATGAGAAATAATAAATTAATTTGTGTTGAAGCCGTAATGTTCCACTCAGAGCGTTTATATTAATTCATCTAATTAGAGGCCCCTACTTGAGGTCATACCGCTAACCTTTGTGTTCTGACAAGACTTCAACTACCTACCTAGTTAATTAATTACGTTTATTATGACCTATTTCTTACATATGAACACGAAGACTTTAGCGACTTCGGCCTCAAATTCATTTCTCGTTACGTGTAGAAAAGTGCTGTTTTGGTGAACGAAAACTCGCATCATAATCGACATTTGCTGCAAGCGTCAGCTAAAGTAATGAATTAAAATATGATATTATATAAACTTAATGAATTAAAATATGATAAAAAAATAAAAACTACGTGATAATGAATAGATTCAGGCGTTACTTTGCGGAAATCCATTGTTAATAATAAAAACATTTATAATAATAATAACATATCATTATAATAAAGATTTTTTAAGTTTTTTATTAAATAATTAATTAAATCTTTTCTCGTTATACTTTTAAAATATTTGTTATTATTAACTACGTGATGGCTGATTCGGAACCTATTTGTACCTATTATGATATTTATTTTTAATATTATCATAATTTGCACTTTACTAGTTTTTGACATAGGTATATATTTACGAGTAAATATTAATAATAAATAATAGTAGGTATTTATATTTATGTAGGTACTAACATACTCTAAAAATGTAATGCTTAGATTCCGAACGCAACTTCTTGGATGGTGGATGTGAAAAGTTGTGTTTCACACGAGAGAAAGCTATTTCAGTTTCTTATTTCACAGCCGTAATGCTTCAATGATTGAGATGATTTGAAATTGACACTCTCATCAAAATACAACTTTGATTACTAGTTGAAAATTTTTTTTTTGTCGTTCGACGGAATAAGCCCGTTGCCCACCGATGTTAAGTGGACTAACCTGTGCCTATAACAGACGCATTTCGTCAACGACGAATTGCACTGTGCCCGTCACACTGAGACGTACAGTTGTCTCATGTGCCTGTAATTGTACTGGCTCTCAAGGACTGCTGCCGGAACACACTGTTATGTGCTTTGCGACAGATTTTCTACTTGAGGGTGGTCGCTAGCCAGGCGGGCATTCGCATAATCCCCTTCCACCATGCGGCGAAGCTCAAGCTCGCGGCGGGATGCGAACCATGGACCTGCTGCGTGGCAGTCCATAGCCAAAGCCATTGAGACATTACTGTTTCAAAAAAATATTTTGCCACTAGCTAGGAAATCACTTCGTTATAAAGAAAACAACATGTCAATCAGCTCTGGAACGAAACGAAATAACACCACCATAATAGATATTGCTAGACATTTTATTTTATTTTTATGTTATCGTGATGAAACAAGGACAAGGCCACGTGTTCTGTTACAGACAGGGGCTACCGCTTATCACCACGTGATAAGCGCACCAGATGCAATCCGTTACCAGTGGCACTGCGCCCATCACCCTGAGACATAAAGTTGTAAAGTCTCATCATATCACTGGCACCCAAATCTCCCTACAAACCGGAACATAGTAATGTCATCATTACCGTTTGGCGTTAGATATACTTAGGTATATATTTATAATTAGTCTAATAGTGTTCTCGAAGTTTCTATGACGAGTAAACGCGCCCGACGCGTAACATGAACCGTTCAAACGACGCTAATTTTCACGTTGTTGGAGTTTAAAATTATATGTTTAAATCTTAGAGCAACATGGACTTCCACCGTAATGCTTTTAAGGTGAAGTGAGCCTCAGAAACGCCACTTTTGAACATGTTTTTTAGAAAGAGTGTACGCGTCTCTTATGTAAATAAAATATATAATATTCTAGGACAAGCTAAGCGAATACGGAGGGTGATGAATGGTTTTCTAATTGTAGTTCCTGTAGAGTTAAAACGGTTTCTCATGCTGTATGATATCTCGCGTTATCATGGATCAATAATGGTGAATGGTAGTATTATATATAAGTATTTGATGACGATATGTTTATTATATAAAAGTATAATGCGTTTTTCTATTCATAAGTTTAAAATTCAATAGTTTTATTCAAAACATACACTACGCGCCGCCCGGCTAAATGAAAATCATAGAAAAGTACATTGTTTTAACAATATACTTTTTAATAAATAGATTCAGGCGTTACTTTGCGGAAATCCATATTCAATATTAACAAATATTTTTATAGCGATTCTCGAGCGCACGATCGAGAGATTTCTCGATCGTGCGCTCGTAGAGTCAAGACCTCCTGAGGATACTTCGTGTAGAAGCGAAACTCGTCGAAAATTCTTCCGGTTTGGCTGCGTGGCGTTTGTGACGTCACATCGGCTTAACAGGAAAATTAGGCGGAATTGTCACTAGATATATTTTTGTATTTTTAAAGTGTTTTATGAAAATATTAATTTGATGTTTTCATAAAATATTTTAAAAATATTTGTTATTATTGAATATAATTTTTGGATTGCTTACTAAATTACTTTTACGTGAAGATGATGAATTTGATGAATGAAAAATTTGTAAGATAAAGTACATTGACCTGTTAGACATAGGTCACAATGGGAGACAAATAATGTGATTGTAGAAACAAGGTCAGAGAGTATATCATTGTTTTTATTCGAGCAGTTTGGCTGACTGCCAAAGTAACTCGTAGGGGTAGTTCGGGGTTAACGAGTTTATGACGACAGAGATTTGGGGTAACAAAAGTAATATTTGTGTTTGTACAGATATAATAGATTATTACTTGTTAGAAGATTACTACTAATACCAACAGAACAAAAATAACATCCAAATGTTTTTTTTTATCTTTATACCTACTGTACCATAAATATACTGATTGGTGTAAAATGGAATGTAAAATGGACACATATTTCACTGCGAGAGATTTGACCCTAGTTCTGCAATATCTTTAAATATACAATCCAAGTGGCCTTATTAGTAAAATGACCCTTTAACTTCACATGTTACTGTGGCGCAACAAGCTCGAGGCCCACCTGATGTTAAGCGGACTAGCCTCTGCCTATAACAGATGCATTTAGTCACAATTCACGAATTGCACTGCGCCCGTCACCTTGAGGCATAGTTGTTAAGTCTTCTGTCACTATAATTTCACTGGCTCTCAAGGACTGCTGCCAAAACACACGGTTAGGTGCTTGGCGACAGATTTTCTACTTGAGGGTGATAGCTAGCCAGGCGGGCATTCGCAAAATGCTCTTCCACCAGCATGCGATGAAGCTCAAGCCCGCGGCGGGATTCGAACCATGGACCTGCTGTGCGGCAGTCAATAGCCAATGCCACTGAGCCATCACTGCTTCATTAAATTAAATATTAAATATTACATTTAAGTTAGTGATACAGATCAATAAGGTGCTTGTAATTAAATATAAAACGAAATATGAATTAAACTAAGTTCAATCTCAATGCACGCGTGGCGACTACCTTTTGACTGTCCGAAATGTGAGAAACAGAGAATTTTTTTATTCATAGGTAAGGGCGCGACCGCTCGATTTAATAATGTTCAGCGCATATTTGTTCATCATTATAATTGGTCACATTAGCTCGTTTTAAATGTGAAAATTCACTGAACTGTGAAAATATCGTTGAGGAAATGTTCCATATAAATATATGAAGATAGGTACATTTTCCCGTTCTTTGTGACATTCTATGGGGGAGGCCTTTGTTCAACAGTGGACGTCTTCCGGCTGATGATGAAGTCATTTTTAATATTTTTGTACTTATTATACAAGCATTTGTATGATAGGATTAAAATATTTCCCCCGTGAGGTGCCGGGTTAAAATTGCACCTCCCCATATCATCCCGTGATGGGTGTCGTAAGAGGCGCCTAAGGGAAAAATATTGTAAGGTGGGCAGTAGCACCTTCTAAAGAACTACCATCTTACACTGCGATCCCCAAACCACCTGCAAAGCGTGGGGATTATGGAAAATACCCCCTATATAGAGGAGGCTGTGTTTAGCAGTGGAATAGACGGCTGTCACAGTACAGTCCGTATATACATAATATATATTTTTCCTGTTTTTCTTATTCCAAGCAATGATCTCCTTCCAGAAATATGTTTATATAATATCCGCAAATAGATCTTCAGAGAACAGTCAACTTAGTTTACCAACTTACCTAAGTTAATATTTCATTCACACCAACATACCTCCAATTATTTTCCCTATAGGGCACCTATAAGGTCACCAGGCAGTAGAAGTTATAAGATTGAACTTGAGGTGCTTATTTGACACAAAAAGATACCGTTGTATATGTCGTGGGCTGATTGTTGAATTGGCCAGATGACGATATGGCTAACCAGCAGCGCAAGTACCGTAGTTACCGATCGCTAAATTTGACATTAAAAATCGTCTAAATTCGATAAACGGTGTTTTGTTTATATCGATGTTTTGTCGAAGTCTGAAACTTACTTAAACCATCGGTAATAAAATTTGGTAAACATTAGTTAAAATTTACCGAATTTTGACGATAACCCTAGCATGGAACTTTAAAATGAAATCTAAGATCGTCTATTTTGTCAGGTTCAAAACAGAGGTCGATATAACTGCGACAAATCTTAAAATGAACTTTTGGGCCCGTTTATTATTAAAAGAAGAGCGGTGGGCGTATAGAAATAGCCAAATGCTGCAGAGATGAGGTTGACGAATGCCAACGACCCTACCTACCACGTAGTCACATCTCTGGAAGATAACTTCAGTCAGCTGTCTACCATTATTTTAATTTTGGAAAAAAATACACCATTTCGATACCGAGAAATTTTAATTATTAATATAGTTAAATTTTCTTTAATTTGTTGTATTCATCAAACACATACTGTAATTATCCGTTTTACAAAAGAAATGCTTTGATCACAATGATTTTCAGAAAAACTAATTTCTCCAGTGAATGATCGATTTTAATAATCTGTGCAAAAGCAGTCTAGTTTCGATGTTGCCATTTCGTAATAAGCGACATACTATACACAATTTCACGATCGTAAGCCTGTTATAAGAGTTATCGATAACAGTTCTATACTTGCAATGGGCGATACGATTCGTTAAATATATCGATCATAGCGTTCGATAATTTAACGAGCCATACTATGGTACTTGGACTGCAGTTCATTGAAACGCCGCCACATCGTGATCTAGCCATCTTATACTAGCCAGATCGTTCGACACTTAACGTTTGACAATTTGGCCATATCTTACACCACACAAAAAAAAAACTAGGTTAGGTTGAAACTGCGACGAACAACGCGCGAGCTGAGCGAGAGAAGCGAAGGTTCCGCGGAAGCGGCCGGCGAAGCTCTAAAAAGTAAGTTACACATCTAACAAAACAATAAATTTTATCACAACTTTACGATTAGCCCAGTGTTCTGGAAATATCGACAAACACTTTGTTCTCGTCGATCTGCCCGACTTTTTACTTGGCACATCGCGATATGGCCCATTATCACGATGTGCCGGCATTTCAAGAAATGGCCAGCCATATCGTGATCTGACCAATTCAACGATCGGCTGACGACATATACAAATACACTTCTGCCTATAGATATACAAGAAGATGGCGCACGGTAATCAAATATAATAAGTATTGTTTTTATTACTAGTACTCGTATATGAGGCCAGCAATCAATATTCTGTATGGTGAGATTTTAGAAATGTTATCAAGCTAACAATTAAAATGATGATATTTTTTATATGGAAAAGCGTTTCGTAGGTTGGTATTTTAGAAAATGGAGGAGGTTTTCAATTGGACTGTATTTTTTTGTGTTACCTCTTATCACTTAACATAATGTACCGAATTTGATGATATTTTTTTATATCTTAAAGCTGGTGCGTATCATGTAGTCCCATTTAAATTTGAGTGAGACCTGAAGAGTAGCATTCGAGTCATCCCTAATAATATATATATTAATATTTGATGCTGGTTTTTGTAAATTTATTTTTATATTTTTTTTTTATATATATTTAAATTTAATCACGTCTTCGTCAATAATAGTCCCTTATCTACATACTAGAGATGTAACATTCGCTCAGCATTTTAAGGTGTTTGAAAATTATATATTACATACTCGTACTATATACCTATATATAGGTAAGTACTTCACTATTCGGAAATATATATTTGAGTTTGTCTGTTTGTCGACAGGTGGGTGTATTGCGAGTGGGGACCGTCCGCCGGACCCGCCCCCCGAGACTTGCAGACATACCCAGGTAAGTCAACGTGTTTACATTCTGATCAGAACTAAAAACTAACATATCTAAGATTATTCATAGTAATTATTTAAGGGGATAACAATAGTGTCATTGGTCATGGTCATGAGCGGACTGAAGAGGGAGTCTTAAGTAACTAAGGCTAAAAAAGTTATTTTTTCTTATACGTAGAGTTGGTTGGAAAGCATACAAAGAGCATACTATGCGAATAGATTTTCTATTTCGCTTAGTGTTACATGAAAGATAAGATGATGAGATTATCACCACTCTAATGCATCAAAAATAAGTTATTATCTAAACATACCCCGACAATTATATAAGATGACAGTGCTGTCACCTGTCGGCCATGTATCCAATTTATTCTGTGGGTTCAAAGTTTACCCTAGATCGTGTAGTATCTTAAAATAAATACTCTAATGTCATTCGGTCAAAATAAATCAATAGCTTTCGTCCTCACTAGGTATCTTTTTTGTTGCATCATTATCTTCTATTACATTTTTCTAACGAAGCTTTGTTGTTGTAAAACAGGGTAATTAGGACGAGTACGTAAGTACATTCTTTGATATGAAATGAACGATGAAATTTACGCATGCTGAACGAGAATATGAGAATAATTCTGTGAGATGAAAATATAATTGGCTACTAGCGTGATTCGACGCCAAGACTACGGGTGTATTTTATCTTATCATGTTATGATATAATCTGTATTGCTTACAATGATTCCGATTTCTTATCTTTGTTTAACAGTAGAATATGTTATAAAGAAAAAACCATTTTGACGCCTGCGGCTGCATTCAATATTGGCGCACATGGCAATGGAAATTATTATTAAATGTAAATTATTATTAAATGTAAATTATTATTAAATGTAAATTATTATTAAATGTAAATTATTATTAAATGTAAATTATTATTAAATATTAATTATTATTAAATGTAAATTATTATTGATTTTATTTCGCGTATATTATTATTTTTATGATTGAGACTCTCATATTTGTTTATTACATTTGAATACTGTCTTATTTTAATTTGTATCAATATGACTATCACTGGTCGAAATAAATGAAATTATTATTATTATTATAAACAGACGAAGTTTGCCACCATGATGCGTATTTTGCCTAATGTTTGTTGCGTCAATTGTACCATTCTTCATTCCTGAACCATATTTGATATTGTTTTATTCCAACATGCTTATATTGAGAAATCTAATCTAAAAATGTAAATAACCTTTTTACAGCGAAATCATTTTACCCTAAACTTAGGGTAAAATTCTCCAAATTGGCACTACCAGGTGGCTCTTTAGCAAGAATCTATCTTGATCCACCGCATTGTAAGATATTCTGCCTTAAAGTAGTCGTGTGCAAACATTACTGTGTTTACATTGTAGTAAGTGAAACGACTGGGCAAACGAGACAATAATAATTAACGAGTGACAGTGTCATGCAGAATGAATTCGGTGACACTGCAGCTGTAATAACTGGCATGAAGCTTACCATCAGACGTGCGACTTGTACGTCTTGTCACTTCATCAGATAAAGAACAACTCTAGTTCACGTTATTCAGAGGGTGGTTACTACGTAGGTAAGGATAATGATAAAGTTAACATATTTAAAGGCAGTGCGGAAATGTACAAAACCACGCTATTTTATTTAACGAAAGTTACCTCTAATTAAATGTTTTGACACAAAATATTATTTTTACAAAACTTTACTTACAGCTTGATTAAAAATAAAAATAAAAACGTGTTTCCGGTGGAAAATTTTCGGGCATAAAGTCTGTATTGCGCTTTTTATTTATTAGAAATTGACCTAGTTTATATTAAGGTGGAAACTTACGTCTATGGCGGAAAATGCAAAGTTTTATTAGTTTTTTTACTTTTGCAGCTAAGTCCCGTAAACCATTCTACAAGATACCGGTATTCGCAGGTTTAAAATCATATTGCTTGTATTAACTTTAACAGTTATTACACACCAGCAGCATTTTGAAGCAGTGATGGCTCAGTGGCTATGGACTGCCGCGCAGCAGGTCCATGGTTCGAATCCCGTCGCGGGCTTGAGCTTCACCGCATGGTGGAAGGGCATTTTGCGAATGCCCGCCTGGCTCGCAACCATGCACCCTCAAGCAGAAAATCTGTCACTAAGCACCTAACTGTGTGTTCCGGCAGCAGTCCTTGAGAGCCAGTGTAATTACAGGTACATGTGACTTAACAACTATGTCTCAAGGTAAGTATCTGTTATAGGCAGAGGTTAGTCCGCTTAACATCAGGTGGGCCTCGACTTTGTTCCGTCACGTTACATAAAAAAAAACACCCATGTACATGATTACATAATTTACCCCTAAAACTGTCAAAAATAATAACTATTACGTTTACCCGCAACATATGTAAATAACTCAACAAGCAAAATCTCAAAAATTATTAGAGTGAAAACTCTTTTCTGAATTTTGCGTGATCAAGAACAATACTTAGAAGATCTAGCAAAAAAAAACAACGAGTTTCCCGCCAAAGCGTTCAGCATTCACCTTAAAGGTTAAATATAACAAATAAAAAATAAATAGACCAATTAGCTCAGAATAAAGTGGAAGAATCTAGGTGCACGTAGGAGGGCAGACGTGTGAAGGAACCTAATGACCTAACGCGACCCATTTACGCGAGAAACAGGTGGGAGGGACAATTTGCCCATTATATTCTTTAGGTACTGCGGTACAGATAGAAGCAACGTATCGGATTCATTTATTTCCATCAAGAGCATTTTTAATGAGGCTGACCTACTTAGAAACTGGGAACCTATCAACTAGTAAACTTTTCCAATTCGCTATCGTACAAGCTAATATAAGAGTAGAATTCAGTTCAATTTGGAGCTTGTATATAATTACAAGGTCTATACTGGCACCCTCCATGGCGTGTCGGGACAGAATCAGCCTTTCATCTCTTCCAATGGGTGTCGTTATGGGCGACTAAGCGACCGTAAGGTGGGAAGGCGATGCCTGATAGATTATCCTTTGACCACTATCTCACCCAGAAACGACTGAACCGTGTTGGTCAAAACTTGGTATATATGTCACAGCCAAAGTAATAAATCTGGATATTATATATACTGTCTAGCCATTATATATAATGTCTACTCAATTTAGATAAAGTGATAATTGACACAAAATTGTTTTGGTAAATGTGAATAAACGATCGAAATGTATTACTTTTAGTAGTAATTATTAATAATTCACGACACATATTGGTAAAAGTTATAAAAAGGGGTTAAATATCATTTAGTCTAGGGCAAAGTCATATTTAGGTGCGACGACGAGCGAAACGAGGAGGAGCGTTAGGTTACCTGTGACTACAACAACGCGCGAGCCGAGCGAGCGAAGCGAGCGTGCCGCGGCAGCGGCTGGCGATACGCCACATAAATTACTACTATTCTTATATTTATTTTTAAGCTCTTTAACCATGCTGGTGCGCCCTCCGTGACCAATAGAAATATGAGTCTCATGAATAATATCAAAATTTTGTGTCAATTATCACTTTATCTAATTTAAGTAGACATTATATATAATGGCTAGACAGTATATATAATATCCAGATTTGTTACTTTGGCTGTAACATATACATAGTTAGGTCCTGGATTAAAACGGGATACTTTCTCTTCTTTATTAGCGTCATGATCGATTTATATCATCGATTTATGAAGCGCTCGTAGCAAAGTTTACTTAGCTGTTCTTAACCGATCAGCAAAGTTAAGGAACGTCGCCCGCGGTCATGAGTTGGATGGGTGACCGCTAGTGACATTACTACTGAGCGCTTCCGCCGGAGGGCACGTTAAGCCGTCGGTCCCAGTTGTTGTCTTAGGATGGCAGTTGCTACAGCATGGTGGTAGGGCATTTTGCGAATGCCCGCCTAGCTAGCTACCCCACCCTCAAGTAGAAAATCTGTCGCCAAGCACTCAACGGTGTGTTTCGGTAGCTGTCATTGAGAGCCAGTACTTCTACTAGGGTAGCCTGTACAATATCTTCGACTACATCATCACTTACCATCAGGTGAGATAGTGGTCAAAGGCTAACCTATCAGGCATAAAAATAATAAATGACTTTTCATGATTGTCTGCGAGGGTGATACCGCGTGGCGCCAGTGATATAATAATTTCTAATTGGTACTCGTAGTAAATGAGCTTGTAATTGAAATGTAACAACTTGTTATGAACGTGTATAACAACTTGTTATAGCTATTAGGATTAGTTGCCGCAACAGTTAATTACTTGGCAACAAACTGAAGGAAGTATGTACATTTCTGCGGCGGACATTGTTCCATTATACATACAGCAACGATATAGTATACATCTTGGTAACTGTAGCAACTCGAGAGCCAGTATTTCTGGGTTAGCCTGAACAACATCTTCGACCACATCATCACTTACCATCAGGTGAGATAGAGGTCAAAGGGTAGCCTATCAGCTATAAAAAAAGTAAAATTACTTGGTATAAGAACCAAAGTCAAAGTCAAAATCATTTATTCAATTTAGGCATCTACGACGCTCTTATGAAGGTCAATTACAAATTTTAGTATTGAAATATTCTACATTGTACTGCCACGTTCAGCAAATAAATTGTATAAAGCCACTGCGAGAAGAACGGGCAAGAAACTCGGGGCCATTCTTTTAAACATCTTTTAACAATGTGTTACATACTTACTATATAATAGAGTTATTACAATATTTGTTTAAATTATGTAGGTGATAGGCAATAGCTTGGCGGAGGCGGAATTGTCCAGGCATTTTTGTCGTTTATGTAATCAGAAACTGTGTAGTAGGATTTTTTAATCAATATGTTTTTCACATGCAACTTGAATTTCCCTTCTGTGAGCGTACCAGAAGAAGAGTCTTGGAGTGACGAGTCCAGTGCAGTGTCTAGCGAAAGAAGATGTAGTGCAACTGTAATGTATAGGTGTGACACTTACCATCAGGTCCGTGGTCAGATGAGAAAATATTCATATAGTACCCACAATTATTGATAGTGATTCTTTTTAACTGACTTCCAGGCAAGGTTCTCAACTCGAATATTTTTGTTTTTGTTACGCGATTACTCAGTTAATTACGAACTAATTTTGGTGTTTCTTTTTTGTTGAGTAGAATTCCTTTTAAGTTAGTCCCATTAAAATTTCATCATAATCGGTTGAATAGTTGTTTAAGTTATAGTCAATTAACTGAAAAATGTATTCGCGTACCTAGATCATTTAATGGTAATTGCAAATCTGTTTGTGAACAGTATTTTAGGCGAATGAATGATCTCCTAAGCAGTATTCGTCACCAAAAAGAAAGAAAAGAAACAAAAAAATAACTTTGTTATCTTCCTTCTACTTTTTGTTAGAGTTACGAGTACATCAGCCCTCGCCACCAGTGGACTGCTGTAACTGTGCGCGAATATACCTGTTGCTGTCATTGAATATTCATATTATAAATACATTTATTGAAAAACATCAACAACATTAACCGTCCTGGACCTAAACAATATCACTATCAGCTGGAAGACATCACTGTTGAATTTGATCCCTCCCTTGATCGGTGGGTTTTTGCCATAATATCCACCCTTGGCAGGCGTCTTGGGGATCGCAGTTAAGAGAAGTGTAATTATGAAAACTGATCGGATAGTTTTCCATGCTATACGTCTTTGTTCACCAATGGCCTGGTACGCAAAACCCCATGGGAGCATAACGTCCTTAATTTTAAAAAGGACTCCTTGTTTTGAAAGCCAGAATATTTGATATATATAATGTCATAGAAGTATATATGATAAGTATTTTATTAAACAAATAGAGGGCAAAAAATACAAATATTAGATGTACAATATTTTGTTCTCGCCTTGTTACTATCATCCTTTCCATACAAACATAGTTTCATAATTTTGAAGCAGTGATAGCTCAGTGGCATTGGCTATGGACTGCCGTGCAGCAGGTCCATGGTTCGAATTCCGCCCAGAGCTTGAGCTTCATCGCATGGTGGAAGGGCATTTTGTGAATGCCCGCCTGGCTAGCGACCACCCTCAAGTAGAAAATCTGTCGCCGAGCACCTCACAGTGTGTTCCGGCAGCAGTCCTTGAGAGCCAGTAAAATTACAGGCTAATGAGACCTAACAACTGGACGTCTCAGTGTGACGGGCACAGTGCAATTCGTCGTTGACGAAATGCGTCTGTTATAGGCAGAGGTTAGTCCACTTAACATCAGGTGGGCCTCGGGCTTGTTTCGTCACAATAACATAAAAAAAAAATTTTATGAAGTCGTTGTATAAATTATTTATATCGAGAAAGGCTTTTATCAAACAATGATAGCTGAGCGGTAATAGCTATGGACTGCAGTGCTGTAGGTCCATGGTTCTATTGCCACCGCCAGTTTGAGCTTCACAGCATGGCAGAATGGCATATTGTGAAATCCTGCATAGCCAGTTACCAACCTCAGGTAAAAAATCTGTTGCCGTGCACCTAACAGTGTGTTCCAGCAGCAGTCATTGAGAGTAAATGACATTACAGGCACAAGAGACTTAAGAACTGTATGTCTCGGGGTGATGGGCAGTTCGTAAATTATTTTATTGTGACGGAACAAGCCCGAGGCCCACCTGATGTTAAGTTGACAAACCTCTGCCTATAACAGACGCATATCGTGAACGACGAAATGCACTGTGCCCGTCACACTGAGACGTCCAGTTGTTAGGTCTCATAAGCCTGTAATTTTTCTGGCTCTCAAGGACAGCTGCGGGAACACACTGTTAGGTGCTTGGCGACAGATTTTCTACTTGAGGGTGGTCGCTAGCCAGGCGGGCATTCACAAAATGCCCTTCCACCATGCGGTGAAGCTCAAGCCCGCGGCGGGATTCGAACCATGGACCTGCTGCACGTCAGTCCATAGCCAATGCCACAAGCCATCACTTGTATAAAAATGCGTAAATTATATGCAGAGGTCACCACTATCAGAAGGTGGGCCTCGTGCATGTTCCGTCATAACCCAAAAATTAAAAATATGTACACATTATTAATAAATTACCCATCAACTGTATTTATTTATTCCGCTGATCATTTTGACGTTACTCAAGCAAACCAGCTAAAAATATACTCGTATATCCGCGCGGCTGTTTTGTAATTTTATTCAATCAAAATGTCTGTTGTACTTTACGTTTCCTTCGCCTACGCTTCCTGATCTGTTACGTGGGTGTGCCATAATCATTAGTGTTTATGTTTATCAAGGTACAGTAAACGCCTGTAAGAAACAGCTTCTTATCGCGATAGCCAGCGCCTAATTTGTCGTTAATAATAACAAATATGTTGAGAAATGTTATGCATGAGGCTTTAGAAAGAAAGGGAATGAAAATAAACGTGAATAAGACGAAATGTATGGTGTTTGACGAGATGATAGAGTGACTGATTGCAATATTGTGATTGGAGCTGAAAAAGTGCAACAAGTAAAAGAGTTTGTATGAAGGAAATGGAAGACCCAGGCAAACGTTCAGAAATAAGATTAAAGACATTCTCAAAAAAGACCAAGTCAGGAATACCTTAAACCAACGCTTATTGACTTGAAACTAACGCAGAACGGATCTATCGGTGTCCGTAATTATCAAAGCAAGAGAGTCAAAATGACTAATATAGTCTACTGTAAATTTTAAACAAAAACAGTTTTTGCTGTGGGGTCTACAAAATTTGTACCTAGCGTAATGTTTAACAAAATATTAATATAATATTTTTATCGATATTTTTTATATTTAACTAGGGATTTTCGGAAAGTAGTCTTGATAAAAAATATCAAAAACGTATTTTAATGGCCACATCGAAGCAGTATTATGATCCTGAGAGGTCGTAAAAATTACAAGGTAGACCAGCGACTGTCGTGACGTGAAATAAGAAGCTATAAAATGTCTAGACAGGACTCCGTATCTTAGAAAATGTTCTCCATATTCTTTAAATTATGTCTTACTAAATCTGTCCCCAAAAATCTAATGGTTTTTATTATTTTGAAGCAATGATGGCTCAGTGGCATTGGCTATGGACTGCCGCGCAGCAGGTACATGGTACGAATCCCGCTGCGGGCTTGAGCTTCACCGCATGTTGGAAGGGCATTTTGCGAATGCCCGCCTGGCTAGCGACCACCCTCAAGAAGAAAATCTGTCGCCAAGCATTTAACGGTATGTTTTTTTTATTTTTTATTTTACAAGGAATACAAACAGCTGCTAACACAATGATATAGCTAGGAGAATTTCGGTACACAAGAGCCTAATAGTATTCACTTATGGAAACAATATTTTGAAGCGCTCGTAGCGAAGTTTACTTCGCTGTTCTCAACCGATCAGCAAAGTTAAGCAACGTCGCGCGCGGTCGTGAGTTGGATGTATGACTGCTAGTGACATTTTTACTGAGCGCTTCCGTGCTTCGGAGGGCACGTTAAGCCGTCGGTCCCGGTTGTTGTCTTAGGATGGCAGTCGTTATAGCATGGTGGTAGGGCATTTTGCGAATGCCCGCCTGGCTAGCTACCACCCTCAAGTAGAAAATCTGTCGCCAAGCACCTAACGGTGTGTTCCGGCAGCTGTCCTTGAGAGCCAGTACTTCTAGGTTAGCCTGAACAACATCTTCGACCACATCATCACTTACCATCAGGTGAGATAGTGGTCAAAGGCTAACCTATCAGGCATTAAAAAAATAAAGTAAGTGTAAGTGTCCTGAATATTATAATAACAATATATCCATATTGGTAACAGAATAAATATTATATATAAATTATTACAGCATTCGATGCACAGAATCACAGGATTTTACTTGATAAAAGAGTTTATGATGGTATTCGAGGTTATTTATGACGCTGGTTTAAATATGATATATTGTTCAAATATGATATATTACCAACCAATATGAGGCTCGTTACTTTTTAGCTTATACAACAATGATATTGAAAAATGTTTAATGTTTTGTAAATTGGTATTATATGCCGATGACCTGAAAACATATTTTTTTTAATACTTATCACCTTTTTCTATAATTACTCCTTAAAATTCAAACAGAATCTTGACAGATTTTCAGCGTATTGTGTTAAAAATCACAACGTTAAATATAATTAAATGTAAATCTATGATTTTTAATCGTAAGACAAAAATAACCAATTTTACATATGTGTTATGTCACATAACACATATGTAAAATTGCTTATTCTAACCTTGACAAAGTTCAAGTCATAAAGGATGTAGGACTAATATTAGATAGTAAATGAATTGTTGATGTAAATATTCAAAATATCATAGCACGTGGGTTTAAAATGTTTTATTTTGTCATAATGTGATCTAGTTACTTCAACGACGAAGTAACGTATTTACTTTCTGCAATGACTTATAGGTGATGTAAATGCTTTTATTGTAGTAACAGTAGTGTTTTTTATAGTTTGTAGTATTTTGTGAATAAGGCATACCACTGGTGAAAAAAAATTACGTATTTATTGTTATATATCTGTTTATTTTTAGAATCTGCTCGAAGGTAGCCTCAATGGTCACTCATGATAATCCTCCTTGTTGTACCTCTTAAATCAACTCAACCCTACCCTCCTTTAAATACTAAGATTGGAAGCCATATACTATGTACTACTGCTAACCTATATATATATAGTGTGATAGCCCTTTTATAAGCTTACTTGCATTTATCGGTGTATAATTTTTATTTTTCTGTATATATATATATGAACTATTTAAATGGGTAAATATCTTTTGTACTATCACCTCTATCTAACTCACAAAAAAAAATTACTAAATTTGCGGTCAACGTTGACACAAACAACACAACAAAAAATGTTGGTCTCACAATTGTATTTTTTTTTACCGGCGGTAAGCCTTTATTAACCAAATACTACAAACTATATACAACACTACAGCTACTACAATAAAAGCATTTGGACTCATAGGCAGTCCAAATGCTCTAGCCCACTATCAGTTGGCAGCGTGCCCAGCATGCTGGCATTATTATTTAAGAAGACTTTTACAAGAAAATATGGTAACACAGTTTGTTGATTGATACATACATATATATATATATATATATATATATGTGTATTATGCTTCACAAAGCTGCCGCTAGATGGCAGTGTACCAACGGATTCTGAATCGCGCTATAGTTGCGTTTTCATTCGAGTATCTAATAGAACTCACAAAATAATTTTCGAATTACAGTTGAAATAATAACTTGGCAGCAATCGCACTCTTATATTTTAGCTTTGACAGGACCAATGTGCAAGAAATAAAAATGAACAACAAAATCGTTTACTACGGAACCCTAAATTGCGCGTGGCCCGACACGCACTTGACCGTTTTTAATTTTATATTCGAAAGCTGATGCGGTATGTGGTCCCATTTAAATTTGAGTGAGATCTGATGAACAGTCTTCGAGTTGTTCCTAATAATGTGTATTTTAATTTTAAAGTCGGTTTTTTGACAAGGTTTCGTAGTGTTGGTACATTTAGGCTCAGAAACCTATAGGGAGTTGAACCAGAATCATAAAATTTGCCTACAAGCTAGGCCTTAGAAAAAAATATGAAATAAAAACATTTATAAGTAAAGGGATTCAAGGTTTGCTTGAAAATAGACGAAACAATCAACTTAGCTCACCAAACATTGTTAGTTATAATATCTATACCTATTTACAATAAATCTTACATACTGCCAACTAGCTTCTAAATACCTCAATACGATTTTAGGTAACTGGAGAGGAGGCTGTACTCAGCAGTGGACAATACGGCTGATACAGTTATTTATAGTTTTGCCCTTTCGATATGGAAAGAGCTCTAAAAGTTATTTTCAACTTCAATCCAATTATTTATAACGTTATCCGTGAAAGTATCGCTACTGAATGCCTTGTCAATGGTAGAGTACGGCATTGCCAAATATTTTGTTGGGCTTTATCAAGCTTTGGATAGAAAGCTGTGAGTAAGTTTTTGCGTGAGAAGCAGACTTCTTAAATCACTTCCGTTATCTCTAAAAATTCTACATTCAAAAAGGGCGCTTTATACATTTTTGCAAAGAGTTAACGCTGGCTAATACATCTTGCTTTTAATAAAGAAGACGACGAGAAGAACGGGAAGAACCGTAAATAAAAAAACCTAAGGACACGTATAGGAAGCGGTGAAAATACTCGCTTAACAAAGTAGTTTTTTCCTTTTACCTATTGTTGGATGCCCACAGTTCATGGAAGACGCAGCCAATATTAAATAACTTTGGACGTTGAAACATGAAAATGGAGTGTTTTATATGAGCATGGTAACGACTTTAACAAGTTATTGCATACTTTTCAATGATGATTGGCTTTAGTTTGGTATAGGTATTCTAAAATACCAGAAACTAATTGCTATAGTTTTAATGTTTTCTATTACAAATACAACGCAAATTTATGATAAATAAACAATGTATGTAGACTTGTATAAAAATCAGCAAACTATACAGCTCTGTATCAGCCGGATTGTCCACTGCTGAAAACAGCCTTTCCCATTAAAGGGGTTTGCCATAATCCTCACGCTTGGCAGGAGTCTTGGGGATCGCAGTTTACGATCTCAGTTCCTTAGAGAGTACTGCTGCTCACCTTCCGGTATTTTCCATTTGTTGCCTCTTACGACACCCACAGTTAGTAATTGGGGGGTGACATAGCCCGGCACCCCACGGGCACGGCTACACTATTTACAGCTCACTGAACTAAAATAAGTGAATTGTTTAGAAAACCATACTGTACTTTTTATACTGTGGCGCGTGAAAACAATGCCATTGAGAAAGTATTTTTTTTCTTTGGCATGGTTCGAAATGACTTACAAGACACTCGCCTGATGGAAGATTCACGCCAGCGGATAACCATGAATGTTGCAGTGTCATCATTCTGCTGATAATAATTCTGTTTATAAATATTTCTAGCTCGTAATCGACCGCGGATAATTTTGTTGGAGAAAACGACACGCATCCTAACTCGATGGCGCCTAGGCGAGCACTGAATGACGTGCGCGAGAACTTGAATCTTTAGATTTGTAGTTTATTTTTTCTTGTTAAAAAACTATAGCCAAATATGAAAATGTGCCTTCAGACGTTACTAATAAATAACAAGCTCTATCCATTCGTATAACTTCAACAATCACGTTTTTGACTTTGTACGTTCCTGGAAAGTATGCTCAACTTTATATTATATTCAACTTTATATAAATGATTTTATTTATTCAAAATTTTCAGTTTTATTTGAGTTAGAGATTTAAAAAAATGTTTAATTGACTGCAACCTCGCCTTAAGAACTTAGTCAGGAATATATGTGTGTAAATGTAGGCTGCAATAATATGATACCTAGTATAATAATAGTACTTAATTGCCAGGTACTAGCTATCCGGGACTTATATCGAAAACAGGGCCTGTTTCAGAAAGTTCGAGTAGGTTCCGGTTATACTACCCAGAACATATTTAATAAATAAAACACTATCTTTGCGTTTCACAGTCATCGATTTAGCCTATCCATCGGTTAAAGCTTGAAACGTGCTGCATGTTAACTGTCATTTTTATCATTCAGTTATTTTATGTTCTAGGTAGTATAGCCGGAACCTACTCAAACATTCTGAAACAGGCCCTTAGTATCCAATACTTCGTTCGAGTCCTCGGGACCGCAATAAGTTAATTTCTTAGTGTGAATACCATTATCACAAAAGAAAATATTTAAGCATTTGAAACTCAAATCATTACACAGATACACTCATTACATTTAAAACACTTTGATGTTTAATGATGCAATTAAGTCCAAGAATTGCCTTCTCAAGTTTATAAAGTAAGTACTACTCAAAAGTAAAAGCTACTTAGGCTATTCATCATAAATCATTAACTGAGACATAATTGACCTACGGAGCACTTAATTTTAAGAAGAAATAAAATTAATCTTTTCTGCGAAAAAATCCGGCCTAGACTTAGTTGGGGGCTCCTACTGGGTCGTCTATAAAAAAACTATTATTTCTAAATTGTTTGCCGCCGCATAAGCCGCCTCACAAGTTCCGTTAGCAAATTTTATGTTATACTAGCTGTACCTGCGACTTCGTTCGCGAATGCCGTACCTGCAGACTAAGTATTCACATTTAAGCAGTGTTTATTTCATTTTAAGTAACGCTGTGGTCTGCGTTGAAGCATTCTTAGTAAAGCTTTGCTTAGAAAGGAGCTTTTTACTTTGGGTTTGAAAACTCGCGTGTTGTATTTTCCAGAAGACAGTATTATCATCAGTAGTCGTTATGTTACTCAGAGAGTTCCTTCGCGGTTCGCACAATAAATGTTGAAGCAAAGTACTTTGGGCCTTTCTTTGGAATTTCGATCTTAAAACGGGTTTTTTTCGCCGAGGTTCAGCTTGTTTGGTGGTAGAACGAATATATATTAGATTGTGTACTTCCATAGCGCAGTCTCCAAATTGTACTCCAGCAAAAAGATAGATAGTTAAAAAGCTGATTGCGGCGAATGTTCCAGATTTTATAGTTTTATCTTAGTAAGCTTGCAAAACTTAATAAGGGTGCCGGGCTGCCGGGCTGCCCGTGGGGTATCGAGCTGCCCGTGGGGTGCCAGGATGCCCGTGGGGTGCCGGGCTGTCAGTTGTGTGCCAGGTTGCTCGTGGGGTGCAACACAGCAAACAGGTGTGCGAATTCGCACAGCCAATCTTAAGCAGTTAAGACTCTGACATAAACGAAATTCCTTCACTAGCATACTCCATAGGAGTGAAAGAGAGGCAGCGATGGTTAAATCGCGATCGGTTTTGGTGAAAAAGTTAATTAACATAAAACTAGTAATGTTGCCTTAGGTTTTCGCGATTATTACACATACTAATTAAACAATTTTAAACGGTTTAAATCCCGTATATTTATCGTTATTTTTGTCCCGACGTTTCACATTCACCCCGTCACCCCGTGACTACGATCACTGCAAAGTGTTTGAAACGTCGTCGGGACAAAAATAATGATAAATATACGCGATTTAAACCGTTTAAAGTTGTTTAATTACTTTAAAACGAGTAAGTACCTTAAATCGAAAATGTGAAACTATTTGTCCTTCACGATAAGGTTGTTATTTTGTTTATATATAACTATAGACACATAGTTATATAAATTATTTAGATATTTTCGTCACAAGCATAATTTAGAGTCATCTTTGTAATATTGTTATATGGAGTAAAACGTGTTATGAAATCAACGATCAAGATCAGGCCTGGCGCACTCCGCACTTTACGTACAAAACTATGGGTACATCAGCATATCAGTCCGAACGGGATTGTTACGGTGCGTGCCGTGGCAGAAGAGATCAGAGCTATGCGTGGATATGCGATAGAAAAAGACGCTATGTTGGTAAATATAAATATTAGGTACTCCGTGCTTTGCGAGCTAAAGTGCACTTTATTGCTTCGTATTTAGAGTCGCTTATTTATTGGAATGGCTTTGCTGAGTGATCCTTCTGAACCTTTTTTTTCTGTGTCAATATTAACATATATTTTTCATACAGCTACATACTACATTTATTTTGTGGAAAACCTGTTTTGTTAAGCTACTTAGCGCTTGCCAGCGCCACAAAGAATCTAAATCGATTTTACAGAACACAATACATGTCATAAAATAGTAGTTTATGCAACTGCCATATAATAGAGGGTATTAAAACATGAGTGTAATTTTCAAAATAAGACTACACGAGTGTTTTAATACCTAATTATATGCAGTTGCATACACTACTTTATTTAATCTCATGGCTATAGGTAGCTACATTAAATATTTTTTTATCCAACAAAATATTACTCAAATGTATATGTACGTAATAGCGCCAAAATGGAAAAGTCTAATGAATAGATTCAGGCGTTACTTTGCGGAAATCCATTTTTAATAATAACAAATACTTTTAAAATATTTTAAGAAAACATCAAATTAATATTTTAATAAAACACTTAAAAAATATAAAAATATATCTAGTGACAATTCCGCTTAATTTTCCTGCTAAGCCGACGTGACGTCACAAACGCTACGCAGCCAAACCGGAAGAATTTTCGACGCGTTTCGCTTCTACACGAAGCATCCTCAGGAGGTCTTGACTCTTCGAGCGCACGATCGAGAATAAAGCGGAATTGTCACTAGATATATTTTTATATTTTTTAAGTGTTTTATTAAAATATTAATTTGATGTTTTCTTAAAATATTTTAAAAGTATTTGTTATTATATTATGGAAAAGTCTGTTATTGGTCTATGGCTCGGAACCAGCGCTCACCACAGATAATGTGTACTTAAATTGAATTGAAACCTTCTTGGTAGGGACACATTGTACTTTAATAATTAAAAAATGTTTTAAAGCATTGTTTTGTTAGGAGAATAATGCTTTAATTTAACTTTTTAATTTTCTTTAAGCAGTGTGTAAATAAAAGATGGCAATAAAAGTCTGTATTTCATTTCATAATTAGAATATTAACAAATGAGATTATATGTACGATGTAAGCATTGTACATTGCGCGCGGTCAGCGGTTTACGCATTCATGCCACATTTAGTAAACCGCGGCACCAGTGCACAATCGGACACCGTACCATCCGCGTGTATTCACCAACCATACCATTAACCATATAAGCTAAGTTTGGGATATTAAAGTACCATTTATTCCCTCACTCTGCGTATCATTTTCTTATGTACGGAAAACACCGTACATAGTGGTCCTTCGAGCATCGTGTCCTTGCGCGCGTGTTGGCACGTGTAGGATCATCCGCGTGTAAGGTGAAACCAGTGACTGTGGAACTACCAAGTGAACTTAATAAAACCAGTGTAATATAAGGTGAACCAAAAGTGAACGAATCGGAATCTAGACCATTGACCAGAGTCTGGATTTCAAGAAGTTTCGTAGCCGTGGACAAAGGAGCGGTGCGTGGGGTTCGCAATCGCTTACTTAAGCAATTTCGCGGCGCTGAGCCAAGCAGTCACGACAGCAGTAAACCAAGTAAGATCTTTCCAATTTACCAATAAATAACCACTTTTTAAAAATGGAAGATCTTCTTACCAACCAAGGAACGCTGATCACAGCGATGGAACAGCTTATCTCTTCCTTTAAAAAGACGGGACGAGAACGCAAAACGCCCGATTATATAAAAAGAAAGCTAGATCTTTTAGAAACATATTGGAAAGATTTTGAAGCAAACCATTCTCAATTGCGTGAGTTTGGTGATGAAAATTTTTCTTATTTCAAAGAGAAACATTACCAGCAAGCTTTCGACTTTTATACCAACGCAAAATCTCATATAACGCAATGTCTTCCTAGACCTACGACTCCGATAGGTACCATGAAAGGAGGTGAACAGGCACTATTAACACCGGGTAAGTCGGGTACTTTACCTATACCAAAGTTCACCGCCCAAGGCAATGCTAGCAAGTTAGAAGAGATGCTACGAAAGCAAAAAAGTAATTTTAAGGCATTCTCTCGCACCATATCGGCTATAGATCTTGAAAATGTATCGGACCTGTGGGAATTGGAGGATATATTAAAAACAGTTCAATCTAGGTGGTCTACTATCGACGCTTTACATTGGGAAATCGATAGCAATCTTCTTGAAGAAAATGAAGATTATGATGTGACCTTCAATGAGTACGAACAGCAATATATTAGCATTAAAAAGGCTATTAATAGCAAGATGTGGGATGTATCTCATAGAGAAAAATCAACACCAAAAATGGATATTCCTACGTTCAGCGGCAATTACCATCAATGGCTTTCATTCAAAGATTTATTTAGTGAATCCATTCATACGAATAAGTCACTATCTCAGGCTCAAAAAATGCAATTTTTGAAAAGTAAACTAAGAGGTGAGTCAGAGAGGCTAGTACAACATTTAAAAATTAGCTCATCTAATTATTTGTGTTGTTGGAATATTTTAAACCAGAGATACAATAACACTAAATTAATTTTTAACTCGCATATCAACATCTTGTTGTCTTTGCCGACCATTCAAAATCAAACCGCAACTCAGATCAAGAAGCTACATGACACGACAAATGAATGTTTAAATGCTGTTAAAAGTCTAGGAGTAGACATTTCAAATTGGGATCCACTTGTGGTTCATATATTATCGCAGAAGTTAGACGTTCAAACACATAACGACTACATTGAATCGTTGAAAATCCCTAGAGATTTGCCAACACTACATGACTTTCTTCAATTTTTGGAGAGCAAGTTTACTTCGCTTGAAGCATCGCGAAGAAAACAAGACTCGACAAAATCACCACAGCAACAGCATGACATTAATTACAAAAAACTGCCGAGCAAGTTTTCCGTTAGTAACAACCTCAATAAAAATAAATCATTTGTCAATCTTTCAACTGCTAAAACTATGTCGCAACGAAAATGTCCACTTTGCACAAATAAACATCATTTATACCAATGTAAAACCTTTTTGGAAGCAAAACCAGATTCAAAACTTAAAACAATAATTGAATTAGAACTGTGTAAAAACTGTCTATATCATCATAATGGCAAGGAGTGCTTATCAGAAAAAACATGTCGACATTGTAATGACGCACATAACACGTTGCTACATGACGCCTATACGAGTTCAATGACTTCGAATGTGCAAGTGGCTAGCTCGACAGAAAACCAGCGGAAATTCAATGCATGCGTTTCGCAACCAACAGAAAATGAGAACACAGAATCGGTCTTGGCGACAGCCAAGGTTAACATACGAGCAGCAGATGGATCTCTTCACACCATGCGTGCTCTAATAGATCCATGCGCACAATCATCTCTCATTACAGAAAACGCTGCACAACGATTAGGCCTGCCGAGAAAAGGATGCAAGTGGATAGTGTATGGAGTAGGTTCTAAAGCAAACCACAGCAAAGGTATCATCGAGGTCACAGCATCATCTACATATAATGATTTTACTTTCAACACGCAAGCTTTTGTTATGAAAAACATGATTCAGAACGACAAGTTACCACACCAAACATTTGAAAAACCACTACTACCTTATCAAAAGCAGATAAAACTCGCTGATCCTGAATTCTATATAAGCCGACCAGTCGATCTTATATTTAGTGTAGATGTTTATACACTTATAATCTTACCAGGCTTCATTCGTGACAAAACATCACCACATATTGCGCAGCAGACACAACTGGGCTGGATAATAAGTGGGAAATGCTCTAACATACAACCATATCACTGCAATGTCGTTATGATGACCAAAGAAGATATTCAAAGGTTTTGGGACATCGAGGACATAGCAGGTAGTAAAAATGACATGTCAAATGAAGACCAGCAATGCGTTCTTCAATATCAAAAAGAAACCAGGCGCCTACCAAACGGACGCTATGTTGTAAAATTGCCACTAAAACCAGACATAGATGAGAAGCTGGGGGCTTCAAAATCTAAATCAGTGGCCCAATTTCGACAACTAGAAAGAAAATTTACCAAAAACGAAGCATTTGCCAAACGTTATCAGGAAGTTATGAACGAATATATACATTTAGGTCACATGCATGAATGTAAAGGTAACCAGACACCGACAGAGTGCTACTTACCGCACCATTGTGTTTTTCGCGACGACTCAACAACAACTTCTATTAGAATCGTTTTTAATGCGTCAGCAATTACTTCATCGGGAAGTAGCCTAAACGACCTTATGTACCGTGGACCGAATCTACAACAAGATTTGTTATCACTTATCATAAAGTGGAGGCAATATAAAATAGCATTTACAGCGGATATAGAGAAAATGTATCGGCAAATTCTTGTTAATACAGATGACCAGCACTACCAAAAAATAATTTGGAGAGATTGTCCAAAACAACCTTTGCGGGAATATCAGATGTCAACAGTGGTATTTGGTTTCAAGGCTGCACCGTTTTTGGCAATGATGACACTTAAGCAGTTGGCCAAAGACGAACAGTACCGATTTCCCGAAGCGGCAAAGATCGTAGAAAGTAGTTTTTACATGGACGATCTTCTTCATGGGCATCACGACATTGAATCTGCAAAACGAATTAGATCAGATCTTATGACCTTGTTGAACTCAGGAGGGTTCAACTTGCGCAAATGGACGTCTAATGCAATAGAGTTACTCGATGATGGCCAATCATCAGTTTTTGATAGTCAAGCATTTGATTTTCGACACCAAGAAACGACCAAGACTTTGGGCCTGCGTTGGAATCCTCATGACGACCAGTTCAGTTTCCAACTCCAAGTCCCCGAAAACTCACCAAACAAAGCAACAAAGAGATCACTCCTATCAGATATCTCAAAAATTTTCGACCCACTCGGATGGCTGTCACCAGTGACAGTAAGTCTTAAACTTCTATTCCAAGAAAGTTGGCAACTTGATTTGCAATGGAATGACGTTTTACCCGACGAAATTAGTATCAGATGGCAGAAAATAAGAACTGATCTAGATAACATCAAGCAGATTCGGGTGCAAAGGTGGCTGACCAGTCATAAAGATGATAATTTGGAGTTGCATGGATTTTGTGACTCTTCTACCAAAGCCTACGCTTGCGTAATATATTGCAAAGTCAACAATAAAGATCAGTCACAGGAAAAAGGCTCTTCCGTGGTCATCGTAGTGGCAAAATCGCGTTTGGTTCCAACTAAGAAAACCATCTCTCTACCAAGATTGGAATTATGCGCGGCACATTTACTATCGAAACTGATGAAAACCGTTCAAGAATGTTTATCTGAATATAGCATCCAAACTTATGGCTGGTCAGACTCAACAGCAGTCTTAGGTTGGCTCAACGGCGACCCAAACCGATGGAAACCATTCGTCGCAAATAAGGTGAAGCAAGTCACAGATATCATGCCACCTGAATGTTGGAATTACGTCAAATCAGGTGACAACCCTGCAGATTGTGCTAGCCGGGGAATCACAGCAGATCAATTACTTTCTAAACACTCGACTTGGTGGAAAGGACCTGCATGGCTTTCATCATTTGATTTCCAAAAAACCAAAGCAATTCCTGCGTACACCACGGATGAAGAAATTAAAAAACCAAAACATATACACATCAGCGTCGTAACAAAAGACCAAGAAAATGACACCATAAATAGTGTAATAAATAACCACAGTAGCTTTAAACGAACTACGCGCGTACTAGCGTGGATGTTACGTATAGGGTCATGTTACCAAAAGAAACCATCATTTTTAACCATACCAGAGTTGAGAAAAGCAAAACACATTTTAATTAAATGTGTGTGTCCAACGGCTTTCTCAAACGATATACAGGACATTGAAAAATTTAATCTAGCGGCTGTGAGAAGACTGACCGCCAGGCGGGGAACCCTCCGACATATCTACAGCGATAGCGAAACCAATTACGTTACAGCAAATCAAACAAAACAATTCAATGAACCTTTACGACAACCAGATGATCAAAGCGCATCAAATAACATCACAACTAATTGTTACAGAACACCACAGGTAAAACGATCGAACAGAAAAGGATCATGTTACCTTATCACCATGGCACTTATGTTATTTATGTTAATAATGTCACCAGTTCAATGTGCTTACAATATATCGAATTTAAATAACAACCAGAGCATTTATTTTGACAAACTATCTAACATGCATCTCATTCGGGATCAATGGAAGCTTATAGTTTACTACGACATGGACCCATATTGGCGAGGAACAAACCTATTTAGCGAATATCTTAACCATATGGAAAGAATTTGTTTGAAATCAGAAATGAAAACACATTGTAACCTTATCTTGTTGCAATTGAATCACGGTTATAAGGAATTAGAACATTATAACAAAGCCTTACTCGGTCAGCAGTTCACATCGGGGCGCGTGCGAGTAACCCGAGGACTTATCAATGTAGTCGGTAATGTTGCACACAGCTTATTCGGCGTACTCGATGACCAATTCGCCGAACAATATGCAAAAGACATTAGTTCAATAAGAAGTAACCAAAATCATCTCGCCTTACTATGGAAAAACCAAACTTCCATAGTAGAGTCAGAATATAATTTACTTAAAAGGATGGAAAATGCTATGGATAAACAGCACAAGATATTTAACCAGCATCTTAATAATTTAGAAAAATATGCAAATGTCTTAAACCAAGACATTCTCGACATAAAACTGACTGATGAGTTTGCACTATCTGCAATTACAGCAAACAGCATACTGATGAGTCTGAAAAACATTCAAGATACTCTACTGGATACGGTCACAAATATTTATTATGGAAAATTTAACATACATCTTTTGAAACCTGAGCAACTACTAGACGAATTGAACATTATATCGGGCCAGCTATCTAAAGAGATATGTTTGCCTATAAACAACTTACACTCCGATTTACCAAAAATATACAATTTACTAAAGGTGAAAGCGCGTATGACAAAAGCGTTTTTCATTTTTGAGATCAAAATTCCACTTGTGAGCAGAGACATCTATGAAGTCTATAAAATGATACCAATACCAAATAAAGTTGGCAACAATATGGTCACCCTTGCGCCTATTGCTAGTCATATTGCTATGAATCTCCCTAAAGATGCGTATGTACCACTATCCGATCTAGACATTCAACAATGCACACAATTCGATACAGACACATTACTATGTCCGTTACAAAGACCAATCTATCATATGAAATCCGATGAAGATCTATGCCTTAAAGACGAAAGATTGCAAAGGTGCAAAGTAGACTCGATCCCGTGTAGAGACACGTGGACACAGCTAGCCAAGGTTAATACCTACTTATTCTTTTGTTGTGAGCCTTGTCCGATAAGAATTATATGCGGGCGTCTAGTTACAACTGACCGACTCAGCAAGGTCGGGATCACATCGCTGGGGGAAGACTGCCTTATCAAAGGGGATGACGTCACCGTACTTTCGCACAGACAGCTATCGAACGGTTTAAAGGGGCAAGCAGATATTTTAAACATTGAAATACCGCCGATAAACAACGTCATTAATTTGCCGATTCCCTTAAGTGAGATCCATTCTGTAAATAGCGATGACCACGGCATTAAAGATCTTGGAAAACAAATTGATCAAATGAAAATGGAACCCGTCCTCGTAGACCAGATATCATCACACGACGTACACCATTATATCGTCATCTATTTGATGATGGGTATTGTGGGAGCTGGAGCAATGGGGTACGCAGTGCAACGGATTCGTAAGCGTCGCTTCGCGTGCATGCAGCGCGCTGCACCCGCGCGCGCTGCTGCCGTGCCCGCCCTACTGCTAGTTTTGCGTATCGTGGTAGTGATCAGTGTTTATGTGGTAAAGCAGACCAAAGTAGTGATGAAAGCAATGGTGTGGAAAAAGTGTCTAGTGCGCGTGTAAATAAATCTATTTCACCCGTTTTAAACCGAGTTAACCATTTTGACCAACAACGTTAAAGGACACTAAGACTATATACCTAATAATATTTGTTTATCATCTTATAATATCACCAATATATTGTTTATCACCTTGTACCATTGTCATTCACCATCATTCTACATCTTCATAAGTTCTCCGTGCCTCCCTCGGGAGCATGTACGATGTAAGCATTGTACATTGCGCGCGGTCAGCGGTTTACGCATTCATGCCACATTTAGTAAACCGCGGCACCAGTGCACAATCGGACACCGTACCATCCGCGTGTATTCACCAACCATACCATTAACCATATAAGCTAAGTTTGGGATATTAAAGTACCATTTATTCCCTCACTCTGCGTATCATTTTCTTATGTACGGAAAACACCGTACATTATATATAAAACTTAAGAAGACACCCCACACCGAGTGTACATTGTTTCCACACGATTTACCGCCCAACTATAAACTAGCCAAAATGTCTACATTGATCTTAAATTAAATAAAAATTCCAAATATACTCTTAGAAAGCAAGTCCTAAAGTCTTCTCTAGAATTAGAGAATCTTTCTTAAGTTCTACGAAAATGTTTGAAAAGGATTCATTAGGCTACAAAAAAATATTACAGTTCATTGAATTTGTAAAGACATTGATTGCTGAATTGAATACCGTGAATAGAATTACTGCAATTTACTGTATCAGCCGAACACAGCCTCCCCTATTAAGGGGGTATTTACCATAATCCCCACACTAAGCAGGAGACTTGGGGATTGCAGTACAAGATGGCAGTTCTTTAAAAGGCGCTGCTGCCCACCTTCTAGTGTTTTCCCTTAGTCGCCTCTTACGACGGGATGATATGGGAGTTGCAATTCTATCCGGGACCCCACGGGGGTGCACTACAATTAAATGCAATTTTTTTATTATGTTAAGTTAAATTGAATATATATGAAAACTATTTTGTTATCAGAATTAGGCATCAGGATCTCATTCGTTTCTGTATGTACATGAACGGTTTTCTAATTTCCAGGATTTTTATTTATTTGTAGATAAATTTTCAATTATTTTGAAGCGCTCATTGCGAATTTAGCTTAGCAGTTCTTAACCGATCAGTTAAAGTTAGGCAACGTCCGCCGCGGTCGTGACTTGGATGGGTGTTCGCTAGTGACATTACTACTGAACGTGAACGTGCTTCGGAGGGCACGTTAAGCCGCCGGTTCCACTTGTTGTCTTAGGATGGAAGTCGTTACAGCATGGCGGTAGGACATGTTGCGAATGCCCGCTTGTCTAGCTACCACCCTCAAATAGAAAATCTGTTGCAAAGCACCTAACGGTGTGTTCCGGTAGCTTTTCTTGAGAGACAGTAATTCTAGGTTAGCCTAACAACATCTTCAAACACATCACCACTTACCATCAGGTGAGATAGTGGTCAAAGACTAGCCTATCAATTACTAAAAAATAACAATTTCTATATTGGCATAAGATGTATGTTACCTGTTACACTTTACTCAAGAATATGATCATAATGGGGTGCTAATTTTTTTTACATACAAATGTTACAGCTATTATTGTATGCTTCAAAGGTTATCTCATTGTTTATTAAGCTATTCAAAGCAAACATATAATAATGTCTAAATCGTGATTGTATCGTACAATGCTATGTACAAATATTTGTTTATCCGTCTGGGAGTAATGTGTTCTGCACGACGCGGATGTGCGAAAATCTCGTCTTTATTGCGAATGACTAGTAAAACCGGTTTCGGTATATTATTTCAAAATATTTCACCTAATACTGTAAGTCAGTCATCAAGACAATTGTAATATATACTGAAAAGAGGGCTCCTCTTTATTATTCTCTAATATATCTTGAAGCAGTGATGGCTCAGTGGCATTGGCTATGGACTGCCGCGTAGCAGGTCCATGGTTCAAATCCCGCCGCGGGCTTGAGCTTTACCGCATGGTAGAAGAGCATTTTGCGAATGCCCGCCTGACTAGCGTACACCCTCAAGTAGAAAATCTGTCGCCAAGCACCTAATGGTGCAAATGTACAGGCACATGAGACTTAACTCAAGGTGACGGGTGCAGTGCAATTCGTGACTTGTGACGAAATGCATCTGTTATAGGCAGAGGTTAGTCCGCTTAACATCAGGTGGACCTCGAGCTTGTTACGTCACAATAACATAAAAAAAATATATGGGAAAGTTTTAAAACAAAACATTTATAAAAACATGCAATAGAAACGCCTCCAGTCATGTCCGAGTCGGACTTGACTTGGCTTTCTTCTGATCTCCTTCTCTAACATATTATGTAGGGTTCCATACGTAAAAGGAAAAATGCGTGATAGAAACGGAAATTCACTATAATAAATTCATTTTAGGGATGTTTCTCGGGACCTTGACGGAATTGATCAAATATTTTATGCGATGTGGTATTTTTTCATCCCGTAGAACGCAAGGGACTTGGTGTGTATGTAGTTTGAATAAATTATGTGCTTTAGTGTAAAACACGGTGACAACAGTTTTTCAGTGTCTAGGTTGATTTTTTTATTGTTACTGTGACGGAACAAGCCTGTGGCCTCCTTACCTGATGTTAAGTGGACTAACCTCTGCCTATAACAGATGCATTTCACCAACGACGAGTTGCTGTGCCCGTCACACTGAGACGTACAATTGTTAGGTCTCATGTGCCTGTAATTTTACTGGCTCTCTAGGACTGCTGCTGGAACACACTGTTAGGTGCTTGGCGACTGATTTTCTTCTTGAGGGTGGTCGATAACCAGGCGGGCATTTGCAAAATGCCCTTCCACCATGCGGTGAAGCTCAAGCCCGCGGCGGGATTCGAACCATGGACCTGACCCAACGGCAGTCCATAGCCAATGCCACTGAGCCATCGCTCCTACGCAAAGCTGATGCAGAGCAGAACATATTGGTCTTTGAAAGCTTCATGATAGCTATAACCGTATTTTTATTGTTAACACAACGGGGAGGGAAAAAACAGTTCTCGCCGTTATTCTACATTAAAGCACATATACAAAAACTACATGTCATATATGCCAAGTTTAAAATGTTCTGCCGGATATAACCTCATTTCAAGTTAAAACCAGAACTTCGAACTAAAAATTAAGTATTCAAAAGAACTGCCTCTCAAGATCGAATCGGCCATTCGGAAATTATCATCAAACAACTCAACAAACATTTAAGAGCCTGACATACTCATCGGCAAATATCATTCTCGAATAGAAAAACTAATAGTCGTTATTAGGTGTATTTAGTTCAAATTCATTCCATAGATAGGCAAAAAGAATAATTACAAATAAAATATCATACAGATCCAGTTTATCGACAGACGCTCAAACACTATTTTACATACATACTTACATGTCTAGACGATGCTTGATAAACATCGTGTACAGAAAATATCCAACTATTTACCCTGCTTTTTTAAGCGCTCTACTAAAGCTCGTCACACACGATAAATATATTATAATATAATACATTACATTAATAGTCAGCACCTTAAAGTATCAATCACACAGGAAAAGAAAAGTATTTTTTTATAATATTGTGACAGAACAAGCTCGAGGCCCACCTGATGTTAAGCGGACTAACCTTTGCCTATAACAGATGCATTTCGTCACAAGTCACGAATTGCACTGCGCCCGTAATCTTGAGACATAGTTCTTAAGTCTCATGTGCCTGTAATTTCACTGGCTCTCAAGGACTGCTGCCGGCACACACCGTTAGGTGCTTGGCGACAGATTTTCTACTTGAGGGTGGTAGCTAGCCAGGCGGGCATTCGCAACCAAGCACCTAACGGTGTGTTCCGGCAGCTGTCCTTGAGAGCCAGTACTTCTAGGTTAGCCTGAACAACATCTTCGACCACATCATCACTTACCATCAGGTGAGATAGAGGTCAAAGACTAACCTATCAGGCATAAAAAAAAGGTATGTCTTTCGTTTTCCGTTGACATCCTCTAAAGCAAGGCCGGACATGGCTGTAACATAGTACCATAGCAGCCATACTATAATAATAATACCGTAGTACAAACTTATTTTATTAATATTACTGCCATCTTACACTGCTATCCCCAAGACTCTTGCAAAGCTTGGGATGGATGCATGTTTGACCTGAGAGGATAGAAGAAGTCTTGACATTTTTGCGTCACATTGCAAATAAAACAGGTACAAAACAGAGACGTTACGCATCTTCTTATAAAACGGGTATGTATATCGCTCGATACAAATATATCGAGCCCTGACCGCCTACTTATCGTAAGCGACATTTTTTCCAAAATTGCGATTTATATGGTAAGCGACATTTTAAACTATAACAGATAGGTGCACGTGACCAGTTCCAGCTAAAATGGACCAATCAAAGAGTTATATGGAAATGCTAATTTATCGTTAGTAATACAGATTATACTTTTTTAAGGTATGCGACATAGGCAAAATTGATGTAAGCTACGTAAATGTCCAAAAACAGTATCGTAACCCAAACCAAATTTTATCGCAAACGACAGAGTACACCAATAGTTAGGTCGTTTGCGACAAAAAAAGTAGTAATAATCGTGTTTGTGACAAGTTCATTATGGTAACAATTCCGATGCAATAATCATCGCTCTCTATATAAATAGCTTAAAATTTAAAAATTTAAAATTATTTTTCGTTACTTTAAGAGTACATTTAGCATTGAATTGTATTGTGTAAATGAGTGCACATTCCAAACAGCGTCTTTTGAAAAATGTCAACGTCAGCAGCAAAATGTAACAAAACTAATGTTATAACCTAAGTTGATGCTGTGGTCAACCTTTTATACAAAAGTTATTTTGATTTAAAGTCCAGGATTTAAAATACCACGCAGTTATCACTAAAACTTGCACCAGAGGACGTTAAAATAACTCCTCCTTTTTTCAAGGACATACTGCATCAAAACGCATTACTTTTGTAATGATAACAATAATTCAAGTGGGTACCTGTTGTTTGATCTATTTTTGTATAGATTTGCGTTTGGCCACTATCTTCCCTCATGTTAAACAACGATGTGGTCCACGATAGCGTATGCTTTCTTGTATGTAGTGCTTTTCAAAAACTTATTGTAATGCAGAAGTTACTGATTACAAACTTTGATTTAGCCTAAGTCACTTTTGGTTATCTGATTGACGGAAGATCGAAGATAGTCACACAGAAACAATTAACGTACATTACTGAAGTGCTTTAAAACATAGGTAATACAGTGGGCCCGTATATTGGTTATTTGTTTATATAGCGAAATAAATTAAAATAATATATTTTAAAATAAAATTAAGGGATGAGTTATTTTCCTGATTAAGGAGACAGGGCTTGATATTGTGTTCATGGCACCGACTTAAGAGCGTTATTTTCTACTTAAACCAACTTCAAAATAAGGAGCATGGTTTTCAATTCGACTATGGTATTATTTGTATGTTTTGCAGAAAGCAGAAATATTTTTAATCGAAAATCACATCATGGAGAAAGACAAGTCCAAGCACCTATTTTTAAAAGTCGAAAATAAGAGCAAGAATGCTAATTCTTCTTCCTTATGTCTGAATTTTGACTCACAAAAAATCTTTAACACGCTTATATGTTAAAAGCGTTACCTTATACTACTCCAGAAAACACACAATATATAACGAAAATAACTACGAAAGTAGCACAAAAGTTGATATTGTTTCCAGTGAGGTAAATGTGGCAGGATAGGTTGTAACGAAAATGTTACTTCTTTAAATATTTGATTTTGTCAGAAACTAAAGGTCCACATACTGAAATAAATGCTGATAGTTGTGCTGGACATAATAGAAATGGAGCACTGATATCCATGGTAGTTAATTATTTTTAATAACAGGTTACACCGTGGTTGTTTTCTCACTAGCTGTGTTTCCAGACAAATTGAAAAACATTTATAGTTCTTTAAGGAAGTATAATTACGTTACAGCAAGGGTTTTTCCAAGAATGTGAAAAAAAAGAGTTGAATTTGCACTTTATAGTGAGGTCTAGAGCCAATACTCCATGTGTCATTGATGGCCCATTGGACTTTAACACAAGGAATCGAAAAATCTGCTTGACCTATGCCAAAACATATCATTCCAGTCAGGAATCATGAAGAATATTTAAATGTGAAGCCTGACGGAGCAGTTCCGGATGTGTTGGCTGAAACAGATGAATATGATTGAGACAGGGAGAATAGAATTTTTTTGTATTAGTACTGTAGTACTGTATCAGCCGGATTGTCCACTGCTGAACACAGCCTCCCATGGCTTGATTGGATTTTTCAAACATGTTTTGCTTTTATGAACTGTTATAAATAAACACGGCAATTTTGTTGCAATCGTGTATTATTGTCTTTTTTATTTAGGTATTTTGCACATCATTATTTAACCGTAAAGCGTAAAACTAGTTGTTGATCTCATGTGCACTCCAAAAATGTAAAAATTTAAAAAAATGATTTTTTTATTGCTTTTTTTGTGTATTTTTGTTCCCAGTAGAAATTAAATGTTATTGTAGTAAGTGCCATAAAAAATCAGTATGAGGCGATTACGCTACAAAAACTTTTATTGTAACCGCCACTTAACACTAAATTAACTGCTTATTTGTGACAGCAAAAGTATTGCAACCGCCACAAAAGGCTCAAAAACATATTTTTTGTCATAAATAGTCAATGCCATAGTTACATCATAGAAAATAAAAATTCAGTATTAAGTTCCAGCCTAGTAGCACAAAAAATGATAAAACTATCTAAAAAAAACCTTCTCCTGTAAAATAACATTTTTGTCGCTTACGATAAGTAGGCGGTCAGGGCTCGATATTTTCTGATAGCCAGTAACTCAAGTTAAGCCTGAACAACATGTTCAAACACATCACGTATGAAAAAGGAGTTAATGGTCAAAGGCTATCAGCTTATATAAATAAGAATTTATAATATAATAAGTATGTTTTAACGATTTTTTACACTATATCGTTATAGTATAATATCGGTATTATCATGGCTGTGTGTATCTGTGAGCATGTATGATTCTGTATTTTTATATTTTATCATTTCTTTTTTTATGAAAGGATAAAATATTGAAGAAGGTATCCTTGTTGATCGTGTGTGACGCCCTTAAGTAAATATAGCTAGATCTAATGTAAGTTTGGTGTGTGAACAGTATTCTGTGATCTTCATAAAATACAGAATGTAAACATAAAGAAAAATACTTAGTAGTTTTTAATGAAAAATGTATTTGCATACCTGGATGATTTAATATTCCTAGTAAATGTTTAAATAATTAATTGATCCCTACAAAATACACAGTGGGCATGCAATATAATGTACTTATTTGTTTTAACTTTAGTCTGGATTATCTCAATTCTTGAGTCATAGATATTACATCGCGGATTCCATACTTGGGATGCATATTCGATTATACGGCGTACTAAACTATAGTATTTTAAAGGTTTTTATTTTATTAAATGAATCACAGGAACGCAAGACAAATCCTAATGATTTAGATGCCTTCCGAATTATATGTTCTATGAGCTCATCAAACAATAGTTTGGAGTCATAAATAATGACAAAATCGCGCATGACGGTATCTTAAATAAGAAATGCCCATTGAAGGTTTACAATAACTTGCCAGATGACATTAAGAATATGAATACCAACATGTTTCGGGTTGGATTGCATAAGTGGTTGGTCAAGAGGTGTTTTTATTCAGTGAACGAATTCTTTAACTATAGAAATATTACTTACATTATTGAAATAAAATTTCATTGACAGGCAAAGTCTAGGTGCCTCCGATAAGCGCCACACTGAACCCGTTCATTAAAATCATTGCCACAAGTAGAGCACTTAATTTTAATGATATAATTGACAAATACTGATACGTGTAGCAGTGTTCATGATGAATATAAACGTAAACGTATATATAAATAATATATATTAAATTTATGCTAACCTCGGTACTGGTTACAAATCTGAGCCGTTTGGTGTTTTGGAGAGACGTTGGGTCCGTGGACCGGGAGCTCATCGTATATTCAAATCGATTAGAGTGCTTGTTCGATGGGATGCGTGATCAAATGTTGGCATCTATTGACTCAAAAAATAAACATTTCAATTATTTAAAAGGGCGATGCTGCCAGCATGCTGGGCACGCTGCCGACTGGAAACATTTGGACTGCCAGTGAGTCTGCTATGACTTGTAGGTTGTCTAAATGCTTTCATTGTATCTAGTAGTGTTGTAAATAGTTCGTAGTATTTTGTTAATAATGGTAAAACACTGGTTAGTAAAAAAACTATATTATGTATTTATGTCGAAGCAACGCTTTTTTATCTTGGGGTCTTTGGTTTGATCCCCAGGTCGGACCATTTATATTCTTGTGAAAAAGATATGATTAATAGCAGCTGCCTGGAGCCAGAAACCGTATCCGGTCGATGGCAAAAGAATATATAAAAAAATAAACAATAAGTCCCCTAGAATTTACCACGTTATTTTCTTTGTTATATTACTATATATTTTTTGTCCATATACTTATCCATACTTCAATTTCACTGCGCTCCAGCGAACAAAAAATTAATGTTTTTTTTTTACACCGCTCTACGACAATTTTAGCTTTTATTATACTATACTCTCTGGTATTTTTATTTTTATGCAATAGTGACATAACACGCTTGATGACCAACCTCTGCCTACAACAGCTGTATTTTGTCAAACGTGACAAACTACACTGCATATAGGGTGATGACCTTGAGACAAAAACTTGGTAATATGGCTTTACAGTTACACCATGGTGAATTTCAGCCGCCGCCGGCTCGATCCCCACCGGGCATCGAGCCATGGACCTGCGGCACGGCAGTCCATAGCTATTACCGCTCGTCTAGCATTGCTTCAATAATGTATTGTTATAGAATACAATGCGCATAAATTATAATTGTTGAACGTGGTTACAATTTCGTGTTTTTCATTGTTTAAAGGTTTTTTTTCCATACCTGAAAGATATCCTTTGACCACTATCTCACCTGATGATAAGTGATGTTGTGGTCGAAGATGTTGTTCAGGCTAACCTAGAAGTACTGGCTCTCAAGGACAGCTACCGGAACTCACCGTTAGGTGCTTGGTGACAGATTTTCTACTTGAGCGTGGTAGCTAGCTAGGCGGGCATTCGCAAAATGCCCTACCACCATGATATAACGATTGCCATCATTAGACAACAACCGGAACCGGCTTAAAGTGCCCTCCGAAGCACGGAAGCGCTCAGTAGTAATGTCACTAGCGGTCACCCATCCAACTCATGACCGCGGGCGACGTTGCTTAACTTAGCTGATCGGTTAAGAACAGCTAAGTAAACTTCGCTGAAAGATAATGACAAAATTTTAAAAGGCAACAATTACTTGTTCATCTCACAAGCTCAGAAGGGTGTAGTTTAACATTCAAAATCTGAGTGGAAAGTGTTTTGTATCTAATAGTGTGGAAAAGGTTTTAAAAAATCGAACTATAAGAAGATTTAACTTTAAGTTTTACTAATTTTAATAATCTTACTTTTAACTTTTATTATAAATTAATACAAATTACTAGGATATTTTAAGCTGTTTTGATTACATCTAGCATTTTTTTCGTTGAATTAAGGTGAAAAATAGGGTGTTGCGCTCAGCAGCAAAGTTATTGTCCGCCTCATACCTATGAAACCTTCGATACACTCAGTAGTATATAACTCCTTTTTTGTCGTAGTTCAATCCTAGACTCCTTCTCTACCACAATTTTCAATAAAAGTACTAGCGCCTAATAACAACTTTGCAGAATAATATAACAAAAAGCTTTAAAGTTTACTGTAATATACTAAGACTAAAAAGTACCTAAGAATTTAACAAATATGTGCTGTACGAGTAAAATCTCATATATTCCTAAAACAATTTAACATTTGAAGCAGTGATGGCTCAGTGGCATTGGCTATGGTATGCCGCGCAGCAGGTCCATGGTTCAAATCCCGCCGCGGGTTTGAGCTTCACTGCATGGTGGAAGGGAATTTTGCGAATGCCCGCCTGGCTAGCGACCACCCTAAAGTAGAAAATCTGTCGCCAAGCACCTAACGGTGTGTTGCGGCAGCATTCCTTGAGAGCCAGTGAAATTACAGGCACATGAGACCTAACAACTGTACAACTTTGTCTCAAGGTGACGGACTCAGTGCAATTCGTGACTTGTGACAAAATGCATCTGTTATAGGCAGAGGTAAGCCCGCTTAACATCAGGTGGACCTCGAGTTTGTTCTATCAAAATAACATTAGTCACAATAACCTTAGGCAAGGAGGTATATCTAAATTAACCAGCGACGTCCAAACACAAACTGAACTTCACATAATTTTCAAACGTAAATCCTACTGTCCAATATATTCGGACTAACTAATCGCTGTTACAGAACTAATACACTATCGGGCTGACAAGATTAATGTTAGTGCGCAATGTACAATACTAAAACATATTGTTTTATTATGTATTAGTAACTAAAACATATTGTAGTATGCATTAGTATCCTTACTGTTGTATTTCACAAAATAATATTATTGCTTACTTTGTAGGAATCCATTGGATATTACTTGAAAGATTACATTGCTCACAGGGATAAATTCAAGTTGTACGTGAAACACAATTTGAATCGCAGGTAATCAATTTTTTTTAATATTTTTCTTGCTTTTTGCTAGGTTTGGTAACTATTCTATTTACTTACACTATTTATTATTACATTCACGACTTTACAATGAAAATTGAAACACCAATGCATATAATTTCTTAAATTAGCCTTAAATCTTCCTAGTGGTAGTGCCACGCAATATTGACCCCCCCATTGACCATCAGTACTTAATTTTTTGCTAGATCAACTTTGATGCCTGCTTTTGACAAGATGTAGCCCAGATACGACACCTCTTCTACTAGAAAAACGCATTTGTTATCTTTTAAACGGAAACCGTTTGCAAGCAAACGCTGAAAATTCGCTTCCAGCGCCTCTAAGTGGTCTCGTTTGGTTTTCCCGCCAATTATTACGTCATCAATGAAGACAGCCACGTTAGGTATATTTTGTAATATAATGACTAATATATTACAAAATATACCTAACTATTATTTACTTTATTCGTTGAATAAAGCCTGGACTGGAAGATAAGCCGTATCGGTGACAAACAATTCAAGTTCCTTGACTTTATCTCTATATTTTACAACAGGCTTTATATGTATATCCTAAGGGTTTAATATTGGAACCGTTATAAAACTTTAGGTACATCTTATAGGGAATATTTCGTAATTTGCATAATACTTATCATAATATTTTGCTTTACTTATACACGGTATGGCTGTTCTTGTATACATGGCCATAGAAATGATTAGATACGTCATTTATTGAAATTGGCAAACTCACCGTCTTATAGTCCTTTAAACATAATTGATGGAGGTCAACGTAGTCTTCTTTGGAATCGGTTTCACGTTGTTCCGATTCTACATCCCCTTTGCCATTTCCAAATCCATTTCCAAAGTGAACTTGCAACTTGCAACCGTCATCCTCCACAAACAACCGTTGGCGGATGACGTCAGTGCTCAGACCGCAAACAGACTAATCACGTAAATTCTTACAAAGCCCTTCATCAAATTTACAATTATACCGTGCCAGATTTTTGAGCTCCACCACGTATTCACCGATAGTCTGTTCTTTTTCCTGCCTCCTCTGCCGGAACCGATATCGTTCGGCGAGTATTGATGGCGTCGGTGGAAGATGTTATTCTAAAACATCGCTACCTTCTAAATACGTCAAATCTGCGGGTTATATTTAACTTGCCAAATTCAATAATAGCTCATAAGCTTCATCCTCCATAAGTGCTATAAGTGTTGGTATTTTGAGATCTTCTTTGTTTTAGAATTGTTAGGTTTGCAATAACGCATGCTATGCGGATTACATTGCGTCATCATTTACAAGCATAAAACCAATTGTTAAAGTGGTCTTGTTTGTAGTACAACGCAAGTGGTACTATAGATGTCGCTCCAACCCAAAACGATGGTTAAAAAACGATAGGTTATGACGTTATGTCATGTTAGCTCAATTGGTTAGAGCTTACCCAGGCTCAAGGGGTGAATGGGCGCGGGTTCGAATCCCGCACATGTCTTAAATTTTTCCTATCGTATATTTGTGATATTGTAATCTTCTTTGTTATTGACGTTAAAACACATCTCCAGCCGATCCCGCGTAGAATGACCACGCACCGTTTATAACATCAAATTCACTGATTTTTCCGATCGACATAATAACTAGTTGCACGCACAAAACGAAACACTTAAAATCCTCGTCACCAATGTAGATTCTGAGAGCAACCAATATAAATAAAACATCGACTATCCACACAGGTAACAACCGTAACATGTATGTATTTCGAATGACCAACCAAAATTCTCCTACCGAGTACATCGTCTATATACCCGCTGTTATTATTTATTATTTTATATCTGTAACGAATCTGTCAAACACCACAATATCATATAGCCAGCACTAATCACTTCATTTACAGTATCAAGTCTTAAAATAGTTCATACGTATACCCTGATTTTACCTTACCTATACCTTGATATAAATGATGAAATTAGTATTCCGTACGATCATTCCAAAACTGACTGAATTATCTTGTATGTCAGCGTATCGCGCCTAAACTTGACGGCCTGTTAATAATAGCGTTGATGATATCAACCAAAACAATCTACGATCTCTTACTAACTAAGATAAATGAATCAACCAATTAACTTGTTTACTATTATCACATATATTATTGTTATACTCATTGTCGAGTCTTCATTAACATTGTCTAGCATTACATCATCCTGATTCGGTAGAATTTATTTTTGGTTTATTTTTCATTTCATTTCTGGTTTCACAGCCATTAGTAAGGTTAGTCTAGCGTTGAACAAAGCCAATTTAAGGGGTTTGCCATAATCCTAGTCGCAGAGTAAGATGGTAGATTTTCAGAATGCACTTTTGCCCTCTGGTATTATTCCATACGTCGGCTGCCACAGGAATATATGAGTGATTCGATTCTAGCCTCTTATTTAGGGCTCCATTATTTTTCATTAATGTTGCAAATTCCATGCCAAATTCTTTCTTACTTGAAAAACTTCCTTCGATTATATGATCGTAAAACGCAAATAAGGACAAAATTGCACCCATTGAGCAAGAAGCCACTACGAACGTTGACAAGTTTAGTGTTAATGCAGATTAAGGCACGCATACATGGATCTTCTTGCCTAAGAATGGGATAGGTAATGGTTTATTCAAGAAATAGTGTAGGTTATGTTTATTTTACTTTTTTAATTGCTGGTAGGCCAACTTTTAACAGTTATCTCACCGGTTGGTAAGTGATGATGTGGTCAAAGAGTATGTCCATCAGACTACAGGTGGCCCTGTGTCGTGGGATTCATTCCCTTTCTTAATAACATATTTAATAGCTAAATTAAATTTCTTATTAAAGAATTATCTAAATAAAAGTATACAAGAAGTAAATAACATTTTGAGTTTGTTTCGACAGCTATCTTTTAATAAAAACTTTTGCATTCTATTTTTCTCGTAATATTTTTTTCAGCTTTATGTAGAAAGGGTGTGAATTTTGATAGTGTGAGATCACGTGATGTTGAGTGAGTGTTGATTACAAGTAGACTGTATTATTTAACGATTTATAACTTTACTCACAGTATTTGGAACACAGAACTATGGTATTATGTTCGATTGTTACTTTACCCTGGCAGAAGTTTATGTTTTTGATAGAAAAGAGCCTACTCCATTACGAATGTCACATGAATTTTAAAGACAAAGCTGGGGTCGTTGAAATAATAATATAAGATGGAAATGTCGAACATATTTTTCTCTCATGAGAAAACAAGGACTAGTTAAGGAGCAGGTTCCCTATTGTCAAAAAACTGTCAAGATATCACAAAATTACAAATATACGACAGAAAACATTTAAGTCATGTGCGGCATTCGAACCCGCGTCCATCCACCCCTTTAGCCGGAGTATACTCTAACCAATTGAGCTAACATGACATAACGTCATAACTCAAACCTTTCCTTCTTTAACCATAACCACCTAAGGTATCTTTCAAAAAATGCCCTAGCACTATATAGTACAGCACACGCCTGGGCAAAAGTCGATCCGTACGTGGCAGTTTCAGGGCAACACAGACCGTTGCATTAAGGGGCGATACCTTATTACGAGTATTTATAACTTTGGACGTGAACTGTATTCCTTTTCAGAAGATCATTAACTGAATTGATCAAAAATATGTATATTGTATTACAGATGTTTTGGTGACAAAGGCGTACTGAATGAATTCATGAATTGCTTTCTTTTCATGCTTGATTATTCGGAGAAAACATCTGAAATGCAGCGGTTTATACAATATTTTTGGTACTCCTAACGTATGTAACTTTCGCTAATATGTGACCAAGCCTTCACAAATCCGTGTTGAATGTTTTTTTTTTATTCCTGATAAGCTAGCCCTTGACCGCTATCTCACCTGATGGTAAGTGGTCGAAGATGTCGTTCAGGCTAACTTAGAAATACTCTCAAGGACAGCTGCCGGAACACCTAGTTAGGAGCTTGGCGATAGAATTTCTACTTGAAGGTGATAGCTAGCCAGGCGGGCATTCGCAAAATGCCCTACCACCATGCTATAACGACTGCCATCCTCAGACAACAACCGGGACCAAAGGCTTAACGTGCCCTCCGAAGCACGGAAACGCTCAGTAGTAATGTCACTAGCGGTCACCCATCCAACTCATGACCGCGGGCGACGTTGCTTAACTTTGCTGATCGGTTGAGAACAGCTAAGTGAACTTCGCTACGAGCGCTTCAAATGTTTTTAAATCGGACAACTGCATCCACGGGAAAAGTATGATTTGTGCGTACTATCTGCTTACTGTCTGTATATGGGTTTGTCCATATAATGGTGGAGCGATTAAATAAAAGAGTATTCACAAGACACATCATGTTCGGACCGATCAACTTAGCGGAAGTTTCTGAACGCTCCCTGGGTAGTCGTCTACTTTGAGTCTATGGACAATTTGAGTGGAAAGAGTAGAAGGTTGGATTGTCGCTTTGTCTTTGTTTTTTGGAAAATTAGGGTTCTTAGACCATTTTGAGATTTAAAAAGATTTGTGAAAATTGATAGCTAGCTCGTGGTAAAAATAAATTTGTTTGATTTGGTATTTTGTGATGGTGCCCGGATTATAGCGGTGACGTCGGGATTGTGAAGAAGAATCTCGCTAAGATCCCTCCCTCGTCATACCCCAAGCGTGAGTAACTTAAATATTCTTTGTTGGCCAATACTGAATTGTGAGGTAAGCGCTAGTCTTATTAGGGATCATCAACGCAAGAAGAAAGAATCATAAGTTGTATGTAAGTTTCATGTATTTCTTTTTATTGTTTTCAGCCCCGTGGATCACGGGCGAAGTTAAGGATTCACAACAGGTTGTCTAGATAGAAGACTCTGCATACAATGCCTATCTAGGCAATCTGGAATCTTTAACACATCATTTGATTACTGCTCTACGTGATTACTGCTTACATCCAATATCTATATATAGTTAGGTGGGCATAGACTTTTCTATAATTTTCGCGCATTTCGGACGAACAAACACTGAAAAAAATCCTGGTCTATAAAGTTAAAATCGAGCTTGATTAAAAAATTAATTATCATATCGTACAAAAAAGTATTCGAAAGAATAAATTGCTTATTGTTTGTATAATAAAGCTAACATTATTAAACACCATAATAAAGTAACAATTTTTAATAGTAACAAAATACCTTATTGAATTTTAAAACATTGTAATTCCGATCATTCCCTTCTTTTATTGAATAAAGAGACTTGATTAAAGGTTATGTTTAAAATGACACTTAACTGCTTACATTAAGTCGTTTTACCAATACGTACATGGAAAATGTATCAATGTAAAGAAAAAGTATTAAATGTTAGCATTTGTCCTTAATTCAAATAATAAAAGAGTTATTAGATTCCATGAATGCCGTTATTTACAATAATTAACAGCATATTACATTTGGAAAAGGTCTTTGTAATAATAACAAAGCACTTGTATGGATGAATAAAGATATGCGATTGGATCAATTAAGTAAAATTGTAACCGTCATTACTGTCAATTGTCATTTTCGGGTAGTGGGGATGAAACTTCCTCTTAGTGTTGCCAGTTTATCACACTTTACAGTATTTGAAATGTTATTAGAATGGTTTTTTACAATTTTAAATCAATAAGTATTTGTGTTCTTCTTTCTTTTAATATTAAATGTGAATTTTCTATACATGATTCCAAGTCACCGCGTGATCACGATCACTGCAAAGTGTTTGAAACGTCGGGACCAAAAAGAATGATAAATATACGCGATTTAAAACGTTTAAAGTTGTTTAATTACTATGATTCCATGCATTATCATACGCTAAGCAAAAATCAAAATATACTCGTACTATTTTTTTAGAGTCAGGGAATATCAGGAAATATCTTTTTTTCAATTAAACGGACCGTAAGAAATGCTGTTTTTTTTTTCAAACTAATATTTTAAAAGCACTTCTTTTGGTCTTGAGTTCTTCAGTTGCCTCGATGATAATATCGTCCTCTATGGGGGTTAAAAAGAATGATGCAGAACACAAAATTTGCATTAATCCACCACATTTGTGGCCAAAGAAGGTTAAGATGCAAGGTGCTCATAACCGAGAGACAGGTATGATTCCCTTTTGCATGAGGAACGAACATTACCATTTGGCTTGGGAAGTTAAAAATGTTTGCAAAATTATTTTTTATGTTAGATTAATTTTGTTTTACAACAAGTGATGAGATTAAATTAAACAGGCATTCTATTACCATTGTTGGTACCAACCCGAGTTTAAATATTATGGGTATAGAATAAATGGCAAGACATATAGGAAAATTTTATCAACGTACTTCAAATACGTAATTTTGTTGAAATTGTTTTTAATCTATACTTTTGAATTAAACCGATAAAAGATATCTAATATTATATTTTATTTGTAGTATTAGCTAAATAATGAAAAAAAAAGCTTAGAATGGAAACATTTAAAACACGAGCACGATTCGAACTCATGAGCAATCCGTCTGTTGGTTCTCAGATTGGTAATACATGTCGGCCATAAGTTTAAATCCTACTTGTGGATCTATTTTTCTTACATTGTTTTTTTTTTATCTAAGACAATTAAATATTTAGCCATATAATTAAGTTGACCTATTGAAATATCGTTTACGAAATTTCTTTCAAAATAATCATTTACTATTTAAATCATGTTACATTTTTTATACTCTCATTTACCATTTGCGTAGAGCACAATGGCAACATTCAGAGCCACGCGAATCATTAAACGACAACAAGTTGAGACTTGTTTATCTGCTGATAGTTGGCGCTGCTTTGAGCAGCTATTTTACTGAATTTAGTTGAATTGATATTAATGTGATTTAATTTGTTCTGTGGTAAAAGTCACAATATAAATTCATATATTACGCAGTGAATACTCCAGTGTAAATAATGGATGTTGTGAATACGCGATGTAAAGTGTAACAATGGCTGCTTCTTGTCAAGCGTGACTTCGTTGGCTGAGTTCATATTTGAAAGTAAGTACTTACATACCCTATTAACTAAACATGTGTTGGAAAGTGTGGCAGGTGTATATTGCATGTTCCAGGGATAGTACTAATGAACCTGTAGCTAAATATTTGATTGAAGTTGAATAATTTCCTTATAATTTGATGTATATAACCTGATAAAAATTCAACATGTTAAAAACCCCTGTTGGCGACCAACAGTTATTTTTACCGACTAAATGGAAAAACGGAGTCCTAATATTGAGATTTCGCTGTTTGTCTGTCCGTCAGAGTATGTCATGAGTTTCTAGCTCCTAATGTCTTATTGTATCTGATCTAGCCAAACAATGGTGTTACCTATGATATATATGTATATAAGATAATTGTTGGCCATCGGATCTCAGAAATTGTGCAGTGTACAAAAATGCTTTAGTGCCACTTGCAGATACTGGTAAAAAGTTGGAGAATATAAACTTTATTTTCTATTTTAGGACTTTCCAGTTCAAATGAAATTGAGAACAAAATAGCGGAATAATTTTGGCAGAGCAAACACGGTATTATGGCAGTCTATTAGAACATCAAGTTTACGTACTTCATGAGAAGACCCAAAATAGACAGTATAATCATTGAAGATAACGTAAGTACTTTTTATTCATAAATTACACATAGTATCTACATTTTGTCGCAACTGTAGACAGAAATTTTAAAAATCCATTTAAACCAATACTCTCTTACTACTAACGCCAAAAATTTTTAATACTCAAAAGGACCTCTTTAGATCATCTCATCCATCATAATATAATCATTTTTAAAGTTACAAATCGCAGCGTATGTAATGGTTATAAGTGTTTATACTTTAATAAAACCATACCGCCCATGGTAAATGTATATACTTTCATATACAAATATTGATAAAAAATATTCTACGGATAATGACATATTTTTTTTGTTTTAGCTTTTATTTATGCGATGGTAAAATTATCTGTTATTATTGTTTGTTGCAGAATCCACAGCCCAGCGCTGACACCCGCACCAACTAGGTAGTAAAGTTGATTTTTCCTGGTCGATGCTTAAGTTAATTTTATCAGCTTACACCAAACCTTACGCGTGTGACTCCCACTCAATTAAAATATTTGTTACATATGCATATTGTTCGTAATTGATCTCCTTTATAAATAAATATATTGTAACATTTTATTGCCTTTGTTTTATTTCTATATGCTCTATTGTTTATTCCGAGTTATAAAATATATATATTGTTCTGTATTTCATACATCTCATATCATATCTCTTATCTCATTCATATCTGTATCAGCCAGTTCGTCATATTAGTGGAGGAATATGATGTAATTTCCACAGGAAAATATGGGACTAAGGGGGTGCAGTTCTAACCCATTTTAAACACGTTCTTTGTCAAATATTATAATTATACTTTTTCATTTTAAACAGGCCCGTTTAACAGCTGAAAAATAGTCACTTATAAATACATTAATTGACTTCTAAAACATAAACCATTAACTTTTTTAATGCATAAACGTGCTTGTTATAATGGAATAATGATCTTGATTTCAATATTCAAACATTATTATTAAATGAAATACTCATATTTTCATATTCAATATATAAATGTTCGAATGCAATTACAAACATTATTAATTATATTAAGTTAGTTGTATGAATGCATCAAGCACTTAGTTAAAAACATAATTTACTTTATAAACTCAATCACGTAACTTTTTATATACAAAAAAGTACATTTTCTGTAAAATAATCAGGTTTATTACATTATTCGTGCAATTTCATAGAAAATAATATGCGGTTTTTTAAATTTGTTAAACATTTGTTCAACGCAATAAAAACACATAATAAAATCAATCAAGTAAGTTATATAAATTAATTATGTGCTTAATTAGCGGAATATTATGACTTGTATTATTTTAACAAGTGACATTATTATAACTCGCAAAGTACTTTATTCACCTTACTAAGCTCTTTATAATATGGTTAAAGCAACAGTTTATGGTGGCAATAAGAAGCCTTGATATAAATTATAAATACTTGTTTGGTGTATAAAGGCGCGCTTGTTTTATTTTTTAATAAAACCATCGTTATTCATTGAATCAAGTTACTTTATATGCTCGTATATTAACAAGTTGCTTGACAATCTTTAACAAAATTTTGATAACTGCCATCAAGTTTTTTTCTCAGTGAAAGGTCGTAACCGCCACGTGAGCGCGCATTGAGATTGAACTTTATTTAATCCACATTTTGTTTCATTTTCGTTTACAACGCCCTAACGGACATGATTCGCTTCGATGTAGTGGCAGTCTATATAGCCTTTGCCACTGGGACATCATTATATTATATTACGTATAAAAATGAAGCCCTGAAAGCGGAGCTTACCTAGTACATATTAGGTTCAGCAACGTTTGCTGTGGTCATTAATTGGACGGGTATCCCCTAGGGCATTTAAGACTAGATAAGTTGAAACTGAGCGCGCCATGCGCTCCGGAGGGCACGTTACTCCGACGTGGGTGCCAGTTGTTGTCTTAGCATGGCAGTCGTTATTGCATGGTGATAGGGCATTTTGGGCCTTTGGGCGTGGTTTCATACACGTCCATTAACCCGGCTCCTGGGAGAATAGAGTCACCTTCTCTGCGCTCCACTTGAGCAATTCCTGTCTGACGCGTCCACGTCGCGGGGGTGGGCATCTTACACTCTAGTAGGCCAGAGTGTGTAGATGGCGAAGTTCAGTAGGGACCCAATTCAGCAGGGTATATTGCGGAGCCCGTGCCCAGGGTTACGGGTGAAGACCTCAACGGTGGGGAAGAGCGGAGACAACAGTTGTCGGTACGGTCCAACCAGCGGAGGAGGCGAGCCACAGGGGCGTTGTACCTGGACCCTGGTGGAGGGCAGCGGTAGCCATCAGCACTGTGGTGAAGCACAGGAACCATATGTTCTGAATTGGTTCACTGACAGATTTCTATGGACATTGAGTCTGTAGTACCGCGATGTAGAAAGCAACGGGATACTACTACATTACTAATTCCCACGAGAGTTGAATGATGAAAATGCTACCAAATAAAGATGTACGTTTGCCTGACGATCCGCGTAGCGACCGGCGCTCTGGGTTTTCCGGGACTCACAGTGTTAAATTGGCTACCGGCCGAGGGAATGTAGGCAACCAGGCTTCCCCCGGAAAGCATACTACTGGAAGAAAACAACTCCAATTGCGAAAGAACACCCGTATAGGCACTTGGAACGTACGAGGACTCCGTGATGAAGGTAAATTACACATCTTGGATAATGAGCTCCAGCGATGCGATACCACCATTGCCGGTCTAAGCGAGACTCACTGGAGAAGTAATGGCCACCAAGACTTGAATAAGCATACCATCTATCATTCAGGAGATGACTCCAGTAGCTACGCTGGAGTGGCCATTGCAATTCCTAAAAAATGGACTAATGCGGTCTTAGGCTATAACCCTGTCAGCAACAGAATCATAACAATGAAGCTCAGTGCATCACCTACTCCGCTGAATATTATACAAGTATATGCGCCCACCAGCGCGGCGAAAGATGAAGACGTAGAAAGTTTCTACAATGACATAGAATCGTCAATAGCAACAATACCAAGTAGAGAACTATTGATCATACTTGGCGATTTTAACGCGAAAGTGGGTGAGACACGCATGGATGTGGGCTTGCGGAATATTGTAGGCAACTATGGTCTCGGCCAAAGAAATGATCGAGGAGAGAGATTGTTCCAGTTTGCAGCCGACAACAACCTCACCATTATGAATACAGTATTCCAGCAACACCGCAGAAGATTATATACCTGGACGTCCCCTGACGGAAAACACCAAAATCAGATTGACTACATACTCATAAGAGCTAGATGGCGAAGTTCAATTATGAACGCACACACATTGCCCGGAGCCGACTGTCAATCTGACCACCAATTTCTCGTATGCAACCTCAAACTTAAATTACGTAACTCCATACCTCGTAAAACTAACAACAGGCTTGAAGTAGTGGACCAAACGTCTTTCAGAAACCTACTGGCAGCCGATAACAGCACGTGGAGGTCACAAGCTCTTGATGATGACCCCGACTCACTCTGGCAGTCCGCAAAAGAGCACATAAAAAAGACTGTACGCTCGTCACAACCTACCCGAACTAAAGGGAAACACCAACACTGGATGTCAGACGACACCTGGCGTCTAGTAGAGAACCGTCGTGAGAGGAAGGCCAGGGGGGCATCAGTACAGGAATTGAATTTGATGGGTGCACAGATCCAAACTTTTACTCGCAGAGATCGTAATAACCAGCTCAACAACCTCTGCCTAGAGTTGGAAAAAAACGCAGAGCGCCACGAAACTAAAGATTTATTTATGAAGATTCGAACCATAACTCGTCAATTCAAATCGAAAACCTGGGCTATTGAGGATTTAAATGGAGTGACTGTAACAGAAATCAAGGATGTTGTGGATGTCTGGAGAGAATATTGCGAGCAACTTTTTAGCGATAGCAGCATAACAACATCGTGTAGCACTAGTACACTCTCACAGGATGATATGGAACCATCAGTCTTGAAAAGTAAAGTACAAGCCGCAATTGATCACCTTAAAAAGAATGAAGCTATAGGAGCTGACGCCATTCCAGTGGAGATCCTTAAAGCGATGGGTGAATACGGAGTTGATATCATGCATGTTATCTGCAACCGCGTCTGGGAGACAGAGAAGTGGCCTCGAGACTGGGCACACTCCGTGTTCATACCATTGCACAAAAAGGGATCAACTAAGAAATGTGGCAACTACAGACTTATAGCCTTAGTTACACACGCCAGCAAAGTACTTCTTCATGTCATCAATACCAGACTGCAAGCTTTTCTTAATCCCGAAATAGCTATTGAGCAAGCGGGATTTGTCAAGGGTCGAGGAACAAGAGAACAGATCCTTATTCTTCGACAAATAATTGAAAAGTCTAGAGAGTTTAACATCCCACTCTATATCTGCTTTGTCGACTTTCGCAAGGCCTTTGATACCGTGAAATGGCACATGTTATGGGACATACTTATTAAAATGGGAGTACCTATCCACCTAGTCCGTCTCATACGCCGACTTTACGAGGACGGAACTGCGACTGTTCGAATAGACGACGTTGACTCGAAAAGCTTTCATACACATGCTGGTGTCCGACAAGGATGCATACTCTCGCCACTTCTGTTCAACATCTATACGGAATGTATTATGAGAATCGTTCTGGAACAATGGGACAAAGGCATTTCAGTGGGAGGTCAAAGGATATCTAACTTGAGGTATGCTGACGACACTACTCTTCTCGCACAAACAAAAGAAGACATGGAACACCTGCTGACACGTCTAGAGTCAAAAAGCCTCTCTTTCGGACTTGCAATCAACAGAGACAAGACCAAGATGATGATAGTGGACCGAGCTGAACAAAACCATCCTGACATCTCTATGATTGGCAACTGTGAGGTTGTCCAATCATATGTGTACCTCGGCTCCACTTTCACAAACACCGGAGGATGTGAAGACGAGATCCGAAGGAGATGCGCTATAACCCGATCTGCCGTTGACAAGCTGAAAAGAGTCTGGTGCAACCGCAATATCACCAAAGCCACGAAAGTCCGCCTTATGAGAAGCTTAGTCTTCCCGATATTCCTTTATGGCGCAGAAACTTGGACGGTTCGCCTAAAAGACCGGCGCAAAATCGATGCACTCGAGATGTGGTGTTGGCGGCGACTGCTGCGGATTCCCTGGACAGCGTTTAGGACCAACGTTTCGATCCTGGCAGAACTAAATATCAACCAGAGATTATCGTCGACTGTGCAAACACGAATCCTCAAATATTTCGGACACGTTGTTCGAAACGAACACTCCATGGAACGAATCGTTGTCCAGGGACGAGTGGAAGGCAAGCGGTCACGCGGTCGATCACCAATGCGTTGGACAGACCTCATCAAAGCTACGACGCAAACCTCCATAGTTCAGAGTTTCCGAGATGCTGAAGACCGCAACAAGTGGAGGCGCATCGCGAGGGCTGTTTTAGCCAATGAAAATGCAGCATCTTCAACCACGGCCACTCTGTCAAGAGTGAACGACTAAGGAGAGAGGGCATTTTGCGAATGCGAGTAGCTACCACCCTCGATTAAAAAAATATGTCGCCAAGCAACATCAATCGTAGTGGTCCTTGAGATACAGCAATTCAAGCAAGGTTAGGATGAACAACATCTTCGACCGCATCATGACTTACCATCAGGTGAGATAGTTGTCGCAGCCTAGCCAATCAGCTATGTCATCAAAAATCCGCTGCGGTCATGGCTTAGATGGATGGCCGCTTGTGGCATTACTACTGAGCGTGCACGTACTTCGGAGGGCACGTAAAGCCTTCAGTCCCGGTTGTCGTCTTGCATTGGCAGTCGCTAAAGCATGGTGGTGGACCGGCCTAGTTAGCTACCACCCTCAAGTAGAAAACCTGTCGTCCAGCACTTAACGGTGTGTTCCGGCAGCTGTCATTGAGAGCCAGTAATTCTAGGTTAGCTTTAACAACATCTTCGACCTACAGCATCACTTACCATCAGCTGAGTTAGTGGTTAAAAGCTAACCTATCAGGCGTTAAAAAAAAAGTAACAAAGTACCGGAAGAGCAGAGAGCCACTGCTTCAATATTATTACTAGATACTAGGTTATCCGGAACAACATCTTCGACCATATCATCACTTACCATCAAGTGAGGTAGTGGTCAATGTCTAACCTATCAGCTATAAATAGAAGCAGTGATGGCTCAGTGGCATTGGCTATGGACTGCCGTGCAGCAGGTCCATGGTTCGAATCCCGCCCAGAGCTTGAGCTTCACCGCATGGTGGAAGGGAATTTTGTGAATGCCCGCCTGGCTAGCTACCACCCTCAAGTAGAAAATCTGTCGCCAAGCACCTAACAGTGTGTTCCGGCAGCAGTCCTTGAGAGCCAGAAAAATTACAGGCTAATGAGACCTAACAACTGGACGTCTCAGTGTGACGGGCACAGTGCAATTCGTCGTTGACGAAATGCGTCTGTTATAGGCAGAGGTTAGTCCACTTAACATAGGGTGGGCCTCGGGCTTTTTCCGTCACAATAACATAAAAAAAAAAAAAAAAATAAGCGGCAGCTAGGCGAGCATTCGCAAAATACCTCGAAACCGCAAAATACGTATGATCTATTATCACTAACTTCAACGAAGCTAGTTGTTCCAACAATAAATAATGTAGCTATCACATTTGACATTCTAAATATTATTAGTTCATAAATTGTGGTTATGTTTGACCGCAAATTGGCATTAACATTGCTGCAAACGACATCATTGTTTAATTATAACACTAATTTGTGGTGAATGTATGTAGATCTGAAATGTACTGTAAAATTGAAGCTAAAATAGATTTTTTTGCGGTCGGGTGTATTAGTATAGTGATACGAGTTTGTTTTTATTATAACTATACTACAAGGTGAAATTAACTTTGTTATTTTCGTATTGTATAGGGAATGGTATTCCTAAAGTGGATTTATAAAGTGAATTACAAAGATTTGTTATATTTCAAAAACTATAGCTCCAATCGCGCTCAAACAAACAGGAAACGATCGGGGATCGCAGCGCTCGTGTATTTAAGTGAGGAAACACTGTTTTTTTTTGAAAATTAAATTATCAATGCCATAACTCAACATTTTGAATTTAAATAACATTAAAATGTGAATCTGTTTACAACTATTGAACTTACATACTTGAAACCAACCTAGAACGGACCGCTGTCATAGTGGCCGCAATAGACAAAACACAAAAAACACATACACTTTAAAAATAAACAAAATACATTTATATTGAATGAAAACCTATGAAAAAAAATACAATAACTGACTTCTTACGCTGAAAAAAGTATGGAATAACTTGTAGAATCAAGTATAATGCTGGTTCTTGGCGCAATCTGAGCTCACATTTTCATGGTCCGACTTCTACAAACTATTACATAGTGTTGGAAGTCGGTGTCATTTATTTTTTATTTTTACACATTTCATACTGCTTACAAGATTGATTGTGTCACACGCCCACAAGACTCGTCACCATCGGCATGTGTTGCGATATAATTACTATTTAGATATATACAGATATAACCGCATTGGCAAATACTTTTTGACCGACATCAAAAAAAGGAGGAGGTACTAATTCGACTTATCTTTTTATGTTTATTACCTCAGAGCTTTTGACTGGGTGAACCGATTTTGACGATTCTTTTTTTTTTAAACCTGATGCTTCCCAAGTAAATTTCATCAAAATCGGTCCAGCCTAGGCTGTTTATAGTGCTAGTGTTTTTCTATCTTAATGATATAGTCATTAACAGTGAATGCCAATCGGTCCCATAAGTAGCAAGGGTCACTAAAATGAATGAAAATTTAAAAAAAACATTTAATTAAGCGTAACTTAACAATTACTGAATCGAATTGAAGAAATCAGTTCCAGTTGCAGTGTCTCTGTCTCGCACTACTTGCCACTGAGCTCTCGTCAGTCCACGATACGTTACGTTGGTCCTTGGTTACCATCTCTCGTTCGCCCAGTAATTTCACTTGCTCCACATTAGTGTTGGCACCAACTGCTTCGAGGCAGAAGGTCTGATAATGGGGTTGTGTCCATCAAGACGAACATTAGCTGAAAAGACCTACCGCCTGGCGACGGGCGGTGATCCTTACCTACGAATCAGTTTCTGTTATGTTTAACCTATTTACTTAATCAGCTGGGATCATTCTCACTAGTTCCATCGTGTTTTAGTTCCATGGAACTAGTGGGAGTTTTTTTCTCACTAGTTCCATGGGACTCGGCACTGGAACTAGTGAGAATTACTTGTCTCAGTAGGCCATCATTGCACAATGGATGCCCAATGCAGTGCAGCATGCCACTACTCTCGTAGACGTGAGTACGTTGCACATAGGGCGCACATCAGGACACTTTACTATCTTTATTTTTACGCCTGATCGCAGTGTGAGACATCAGTCTCTCCGCAAGTGTTGCTGCCCATTTTCTGGTATGTTACCCTTAGTCGCCTTTTACGACACCTACGGGTAGCGATGGGGAGGTTGATCCAATATTGAACATAGCTTTCTTGGTTTGAGAGGAGCGGGGTTGCCATAACCCCCACGCTTAGTGGGGAACGCACTGTATGGTGGACGTTCTTCAGAAGGTGCTGCTCACTAACTTCTGGTATTTTTCCCTTCATTGCTTCTTACAACTGCCACAGGAAGTATTGGGGAAGGGGAGAGGGGGCGATCTAAGATAATGTGATCGTATAGTAAGGTAACTACAAAATATTTATCCTCCGACAACGCACTCGATACATTTGGTGTTACGGATGTACGTGGGCGACGGTGATCACTTACCACCAGGTGACCCGCCGGCTCGTTTGCAAGTTAAGCAACGTCCACCGCGGTCATGAGTTGGATGGGTGACCGCTAGTGACATTACTACTGAGCGTGCACGTGCTTCGGAGCCGTCGGTACCGTTTGTCGTCCTTGTATGGCAGTCGTTATAGAATGGTGGCAGGGCATTTTGCGAATGCCCGCTTGGCTACCACCCTCAAGTAGAAAATCTATCGCCAAGCACCTAACGGTGTGTTCCGGCAGCTGTCCTTGAGAGCCAGTAATTCTAGGTTAAGCCTGAACAACATCTTCGACCACATCATCACTTACCATCAGGTAAGATAGTAGTCAAAGGCTAACCTATCAATATAAAAAAAAACTGTCCCTTAAAAAATATATACATATTATATGTACTTTACAACTGAAAACTGTCCAAATGGCACTAGCTTGTTTCGGTCAGTACATTCTATCATACAATTGACACCATTAGGATAAATCAAATTCTGTTTAGAGCATAAAACTTTATATCCTCATTCCCGTGGGTTGCTGGGCTAGGAAAAAATAACAGGTGGCCCATGAAGAACTGCCATCGTACACTGTGATCTCCAAGACGCCTGCCAAGCGTGGAGATTATGGAAATCCTCCTCCCTTCCCCCCTCTTGGAGAAGGTGTCTGTTCAATGGTAATGTGACGTGTGTGATGTGATATTCACGAGTTTAAGTAGGTACTGGAAACATCAGTTCATCCGGGGCAGTAGTACCACTATATCTATTTCAAACGCCAAGCAATAATTTTAACAGTTCCGGTTTGAAGGGTATAGGCGCCAGTGGAATCATAGGCACATAAGATTTAATAAGTTTATTTGTCGAGGTAATAAAAGATACACATATAATATTATTTTTAATATTATATCTGTATCTTTTATATTATTATAAAATATATATATTATATCTGATACAGTTTTATCTATAGGTTATAGGCTGAGGTTACCGCTTAACATCAGGCGGGGCTCGTGCTTGTTTAATCACGATAGCATAAAAATATATCAAATCAAATCAAACTTTTATTTGCAAGAATAGGATACAATTATTAAGATCGGTAAGTCAAGCCTTCAGCCTGCAGGCGGACGTGCAAATATTAAATATTATTCACCTATAAAAACTAAGTACATAGTATATAATTGAGGTAATCCGTTGAACAGCAGCCAGTCACATAGTTTTCCTTTCTAAATTTTTATATTATTAGGTAAGCTGTTATATTTGGATATACACATATTGCTTCATTTTTCTTGTAAATCAATCTGTGGCAAGGAGGTTGGTATAATAGGTTATCATACTGTGATCTTTTTTGTCTAGTAAAAACCTCGTTACGCATTTTAAATAAATCTAGATGTGCTTTTGTAAACAAGCAAATATCCCTAATATACATACACGGCAAAGGAAGAACATGAGAGGCCTTATAAAGTGGCTTGCAGGTATCTAGAAACCAGGCTTTGCTAATAACACGAATACATCGTTTCTGAATTTTAAAAACCATTTCAACTGAATTTCCCCACAATATAAGACCATAGCTCAAAATCGAGGAAACATATACATGGTTAGCCGTCAAATCTTATACATAAAATTCTCGTGTCACAGTTTTCGTTGCCATACTCCTCCGAAACGGCTTGACCGATTTTGATGAAATTTTTTGTGCTTATCCGGTATCTATGAGAATCGGCCAACATCTATTTTTCATCCCCCTAAATGTTAGGAGTAGTCCACCCCTAAATTTTATTTTTTATTTTTTAGACAAAATTTTAATTTCTATTTTTTTATGATACAATATACAAAAATACATACAATCCTCAATTTTCACCCTTCTACGATCAACCCTTATTTTTTAATAGCCATTTTAGTTATATATATATATATATATATGGCAAAACAACGTTTGCAGGGTCAGCTAGTAATATATACGTACATAAATATATCAAGTGAATATAACTACTCGTATGTTGATAATAAATTATACTGTGTTAGCGACCCGAATTCGCATTGAATATATATAAACATAATCGATAAGAGAAAGATGTCTTAAGCAAGAACCCATCTTGGAGCTATCCTGCCACGAAGCAGTAGTGAGCAAACATTGTTGTGTTCAGTCATGAAGGGCACTGCAGCAAGTGAAACTACTGGGTGAAAGAGATATATGAACAAACGTCTTAGAATTTTGAACTGCACTCAAACTCTACTGAACTAAAACTCTACTAATAAAAACCGGCCAAGTGCGAGTGGGACTCGCGCCCGAAGGGTTCCGTACCATTATCTGTAACCTAATATTGCAAGTTACAGACAATTTTCGCAGTGTCCGATTGAGCTGGGAAGGTACAGCGATAACCTAGTTTATTGTATGAGAGCCCACTTAATTATTTATGTTGTTTTATTTTAATTAATTATATTTAAAGAGAATATAAAACTAAATATTCTGTGAATAGTAATAGCGTCTACCTGTCACCGTTATTAGTATCAAGCAAGAAACAGTAGAAAAATCAAGTTTGTTGTATGGGAGCCCCCTGAAAATATATGTTTTATTTTATTTTTAGTATTTGTTGTTATAGCGGCAATAGAAATACATCATCTGTGAAAATTTCAACTATCTAGCTTTCACCGTTCTTGAGATACAGCCTGGTGACAGACGGACGGACGGACGGACCGTTTTTACCCTTTAAGTACGGCACCCTAAAAACTATAACACTCATATATGTACATATATACTGGCATACGAGAGAACAGTAGAAATGTGAAGCGATGGCATTCACATGTTTATGAAAATAAAGTAAAAATACTTCAGCATATGTTACCCAAGTCAATGTGAACCAAACAGAGAGGGAGTTATAACTTGAATGCATAAAGTTCGAAGCTGAAAATACAACAGCACTACTTTTCATGCATAAGGCTAGGAAGTAACAAACATTTTTATCACGGGTTGCTTCGTTCTATTTTCTAATTTACGTACCCTACCATGGGAAGAAAAACAATGCCAAATATTAATGCCGTCCGCCATTTAAGTTTAAGACCTACATCCCGAGCATTAGCGATAAAAAGTACTATAACATCAAAAAAATATTTTTCAAAGAGCATAGCAGTATGAATTTTGAACAGTAAAATTAAGGTTACTTGTTACTGATAAGTTATTACTATTTGTTATGGACTAAACATTACCTAATACTTAATTAGCCGTGACTCACAAAAAGGCATTTCATAATTTAAAGATAATGAAACATCTAACTGACAAAATCGTCCATTTTGAAGGTAGATCTATCTATTCTTGTCCAATAAGTACGACTACAAAAGAGAATAAATGATGACTCTACCCGTCTCTTTGAATAGGCAGGTAAAGATCTAGAAAATTCACTAAATAGCAATTTGATATAACCCGTTTAATTAAAAAAAATGAATGGAAGATGGCGTCGGTAATCATGATGTCTAACTTGGTTTCATGTCATGAATAGCTGTTATTCTTTATTAAACCTGGTTATACACGCAATGAAATAATCAACTTCCTTGGTTTTGATTATACCTTTAGTGATAAATAAGTATCACCACTTGACAGGCTGTAACCTCTTTAGAAAGGCCTGTCATCGTTGAGTTTGACAACTCTAAAAATTAAGTCTTAAAGTTTCCGTTCTAGGCACACAAACAATGGACAAATTTTTCTTACCTGAAATCGCGTAGTGTTTGAAACACTTAAAATGTATAAAAATTATCCTGTTTGAAATTATTAATAGTAAAATGTATAATGCTATGTACCACGAGATTTTAAAACACAAGTTAGTTTAGGCGATTTAACGCAGTCCTACTAATCTAAAAAATAAACACGTGGCAGATATATCTTTTTATCTTACTTGTGTATTGTAGCAACAATGTGGCTTTGGTTCAAATCACGCGAAACTCCCTCTCTTATGGATTAAAATACAATGTTTTGTAAACTAATAAGTACCAGGCAAACATAAGCCTTAAAAAGTCATAAGCTACCTATATGTCAGGGAGCGAATAAACTAAAATCAAAAACTCTATGGTATTATTTTGGGTTAAAAAGGGTATTGTTATAAGTGGCCAGCGACCACAAATTATAGTCATTAAACTCGGTGTAATAAAATGCCACCTTCACTCGTTTACCGGCTTAAGGTTTTACCTCGGGGCGAATCCAATTCAACCAAACTTCACACAGTCGCAGAGTGGCATGGCGCGCTGCCTTATACAGACGTTCCGTGTATTCTCCGCCTCTAGCAAACTTTTTACGAACTTTTTCTATTCCTATATTTTACCATCCCTGTAAACCGGAACTCCTTTGCAAGTAAACACAAGAAACTTTTTAAATTGCTCCAACGCGGTTGTGATCGAGTGTTCCAATTTTAAACTTATGTCAAGTGTAGCTTTTTTTGGCGTGTCCATTCGGCCAGTTGCGCTGTTTTCTTTTTTATGTGCTTAAAAGTTTTGAGTGTTGTATGTAGTGAATAATATTAAGTGTGTGCAAAATGAATGGAATGGTCTGCGAGACCGAGAGGGATAGTTCAGCAATAATTGAAAGGTAAGTTGTGTGTACGGTAGAGTTTGAAAATAGAATGTTTAAACTTCCTTTGTTTATTTGATTTTCGTTTGATCGTTGTTTTATTAGATTGTAAGATTACTCCGATATTTTAGAGTTGGAGTAAATTTTCTGAAGTAAATGTACTCCAACTGAAAACTAAATTGATGGTCTTTGTTCAAAACATTTTGTGGTTTGACATTGATTATTCTATTTTTTGAAGTTTATTTAAACTTTATCTGTATATACTTGTTACTACTATTTTTTCTTTCTTATTTTTGATAGTTAGTAGACTAGCTTTTGAACATCTCCTATCTCACCTGATGGTAAGTGAAGATGTGGTGGAACATTTTATTCAGGCTAACCTAGAATTTCTGGCTCGTAAGGACACCTTCCGGAGCACACCGTTAGTTGCTTTGCAACAGATTTACAACTTGAGGGTGGTAGCCAGCTAGGCGGGCATATGCTAAGTGTTGATAAGTTTAAAAAGTGAATTATTTACCGTCAAACGCACTAGAACGTGCAAGAGTGTATCCTAATAGTACAATAGCAAGCTGTGTTCCTCTTCGTGATCTCATCCAATCTGCCAATTAAGTTTTAGTAAATCTACCTATCCACGACTATACTTAGACATGACTTGGTCATGACTGTGACTTATTGTTACGATTTGTAGATCACTCGTTCTTTGCAGTGACTGCTTTTATAGTACCTACTTTAATTTCCCCGAACATAGAAATTGGTGTTCTTATGGTAAAGGTACAAAACATACGAATCCAATTTAAAATTTGAAAAAAATCTAAAACGATAACCTGCTTAGTTACTTGGCGGGAAACTCAATGTACCTATTTACAGGTTTTACAAGTTTTTAGCTAGGCTTGGAAACTATACTAAATAATCATAGCATTCACGAATTAAAAAAAAAGAAATGTTTTTGAAAGTGATTGAACGCCAATGCACATAATTCCATAAATTTTTAGTAACTATTCACATCAAATGTTGTCATCAATAAAAAATATACCTACATTAGATATAATAAACAATATTCGAGAGATTCGTCTCGTAGAACAAGTAGTAAATCTATAGCAACAAAAATAAAAAATGTATTTCCCGCCATGAGAATAAATCTAGCTGAGTTTTCTATTCACCAAACCAAACACGTAAGTATTGCATAATAAATTGATAAGCATATTAATTCAAAACCAGATCAATAACAACATTATGAATAAGGTCACGCAACAAACCTCGTTAAAAATCCATTACACAGTAAAAATACATATTGAGAAACAATATCGATAACCATTTATTAAGGTACCTACCTAACGTCTGCCACGGAAATCAATTAACATAATATATTGAATATTTTTATTTTTCATTCAAACTAATTCAATCCGACAATATTCACTGTAAAAAACCAGTTGAGTGTGAGTAAGACTAGACATCATGGGTCCGTTTCGTACAAATATTTTTTTTTACCAAAGAAATGGAACCGACTTCAACACTCAAATGTGTGAAATACCTTGTTGAAGTCGGTACCATGATGGTTCAAAAGTACCTATTATCACAATATTGTGCGCATAGTACCGACTTCGACAAGTTATTTCACACATTTGAGTGTTTAAGTGATACCATTTTTAGGTAAAAAAAAACTCGATTGTGACTCTTGCTACTTATGGGATCAATTCTCATTCACTGTCAATTACGATATGATCATGATAGGAAAATACTTTTCAGTTATTGGAGTGTTACTCAAATACGTCTAGACCGATTTTCATAAAATTTAAATGGGACCACACGGTGAGCATCAGCTTTCAAATAATAAAAAATAATTATCAAAATCGGTTCACCCAGTCAAAAGTTCTGAGGTAACAAACATAAAGAAATAGACGAATTGAGTACCTCCTCTTTTTTCAAGTCGGTTAAATTAGGTACATACCTGTATATTGTGTTATGTAATTACAAAAAGGAACGTTATTTTTGAACTCATTTCAGAATCCTGAGCGTGCCCATGACTGATATTGAGCCGCTTTTAGTAATTTTTTTTTGAAGAAGTGATAGCTCAGTGGTATTGGCTATGGACTGCCGTGCAGCAGGTCCATGGTTCGAATCCCGCCCAGAGCTTGAGCTTCATCGCATGGTGGAAGGGCATTTTGTGAATGCCCGCATGGCAAGCGACCACCCTCAAGTAGAAAATCTGTCGCCAAGCACCTAACAGTGTGTTCCGGCAGCAGTCCTTGAGAGCCAGAAAAATTACAGGCTAATGAGACCTAACAACTGTACGTCTCAGTGTAACAGGCACAGTGCAATTCGTCGCTGACGAAATTCGTCTGTTATAGGCAGAGGTTAGTCCACTTAACATCAGGTGGGCCTCGGGCTTGTTCCGTCACAATAACATAAAAAAAAATACTTAGAGTTTTTTATTATATCATAATATGCTTTACTTTCTTATATCTATTATTACGATACCTAAAGCAAACACATAACCTATTGAAGAAATACGTTTCTTTTATGGAGAGCACATCATTTTTGACCACATCATCACTTACCATCAGGTGAGATAGTGGTCAAAGGCTAACCTATCAGGCATAAAAAAAAAAAGAGCACACATATATATGGGGTCACTCGTCTAATCGCTTGTTGGTTGTTTCTACGCCACCGTGCTGATGATGCACATCTCTGGGGCCCAACTCTTACCTTTTAAAAACTATTATGGAAAACCAAAATCATTATTTGAAACTTAAAATTTTGATACTAAGATTCATACCAAGGCCATCACGAAACAACAATGTTCATATAGCGCCATCTCTATTGCACAAATGACTTGATTCAATGCTTGCAGCCTGCTCTCATGTTGAAGTTCTAATGTAAGTTTACTATAGTGACATTTGGTAGTGCAAATAAATTTTTTTAATGTAAGGTTAAAATAAGACTGAATTGAGAGATGGGAATTGGCCTCCTGGCCAGTCACAGTAACATTCTAAGCATAATACCAAATATTTAACTTAACATCAACCACTGTCGCATGCTTCATATACTGGCTAATTAACAAAAGGCAGAATCTTAATTATTTCTTTTGATATGTTTCAAAGCGTAATTATTATGGTATTATAATTCTACGTAAATTATCATTGTTTTTTTTTACACGTATATTAATTGATGGTTGAGATTCTCATATTATAAAAACAACGAGTATACTTGTAATTTATATTGTTTAATTTGTATTTTTATGATTATGACCTCATCACTGGTCGATAAATTCCTCTTTCGAATAAATGAAATTGAATGTGTTTTTTTTCTCGCATATCTGCTAAAATCACTTCATTACGTTATGAAGTAAAAAAAACAAACTTTATTCTTTCAATACCTATGCACTACCAAATTTACGCTTCCCAATATGATATATTATTAATGCCCTGGTACGACGACCGCACCCTAAACATTTTAGAATAAGGTTTTCTACATGTATACTATTTTATTAATTGCCAAATTATTGATTTTTACTTTTTCTGTATACAAAACTTTAACCCTTTCCCCCCGGGGTAGTGCTTTTTAAAGAATTTCCGCCTTATAACTTTATTATTATAATAAGGTAGGTAAAATTAAACGCACATATTTTTTTTACATTTATATTATACCTAGAAGTACTATTTCCAAGACATACTTTAGAGTACCGTCAGGAACTTCGTGTTACCACAATGTTAGCTTTTTGTTTCTATCAAAGTTCCTAACATTGTGATAGAAACACAATAATGAGATACAATATTGACTTAGTGATTATTAAATTAATAGGTTTTAATTACAGATTCACCTCGTGGTATTCAACAAAACAATTTTCCTTTTCATTTACACAGAAAGACACGTTGCAATGCGAACATTTACTATGAGGTTTCACCTGAATCTTCTTCAAACTAAAAACCTCACACCATCCCCTGTTCCCTACGAACTTAGGCCAATGGATGCCTCTGTTACCCAAGTGTACGTCTTTTATAGTGGAATAGTCAGATTTGCGCCTTTTGGAAGGGCCGGGCCGCCTTTCGCAGTATTATCAGTAGAAGTATTTCTTTTCTGACTAGCATCTTTCATTATCCTCAAGCCTTGAGTAAAAGAGCGTTGAAAATCTTTTACGGTAGTCTGCCCCATTATAAGTCCATGAATGACATATGAATAGATGAACGCGATGTCCAGAAAACCCCAAAACAACCTGTGCCTCCATTTTGGAGATTTGCGATCCATACAGTAAAGGGCTCTCCAACGATTAGCTGTGTCTACGCCGCCCATATAACTATTGTAATCTTTGACAGCTACAGGGCATATAATGGCAGACTTCGATCCATTTTTTTCTTTACGTGACACAGTTGCCTCTTGGTTTCCATGAAAATTAGATACTAAATTAACCACTTTGTTATCCTTCCATTTTCAATATCCAATGTCTAAATTTGTAAATCGATGATCACTGTCGCCACTTTTCATTTGAAAATCAGCGAGCATATTTCCAAGCAGTCCTTTTTTATTACTACGTATAGTTCCACATGCGTACCTAGGTGTTTTCAGTTTCTCAAGCAAACCTGGTACCTGATTTATAGGGCACTCCAATACATCTTCATTTGACGGCGACTATGGCGGAACTTCGGCAAAAACACTGTCTAGAGCTCTTTCAAAAACCTCATCGTAGCCTCTTGGTGAGTGTAGTTAAAGATTTTCCACTTCATCATCGGACACACCTGCATCAGAATCTTCGTCACAGTCCGGAAGCTCTTCTAATAACAGGGCTTCGATCAAAGCACCATTTTTTGTAATGACTATCACAACGGCTAAAGCAATAAGAAAATAGGTCAGAACAATAATAAAAAATTTAAAAATATTCGTTTATGATAAAACAAAATACCCATTTCATCGAGTATGTGTATTATAAAAAACACATAATTTTTGAGCCTACAATCACTTGACGGTACTTCTAAGTCCACATCAGTTTTTATCAAATATGCATATAAAATAAAGTGATAATACATTATATTAGCTTTTAGAAATGTAGTCAAAGATATAAAGAAAGTAAATTGTAAAAAAAAGAAAACACTTACCTATGATATTCTATTTATAAAATATTTCCAATTACACTGTACAGCGAAGTGATAAAATGTTGGACAGATTGTAACTCACTTTTCAAATTATTCGGCAACATCACGCGGTAATTCAAATAACGCGCTGTGATTGGCTTACGGAAACAGTGCTCTAAAGGATCGTCAGTTGTAGTTAACATAAAGTGTTTTCGTATCTAAGTTATAAGACGAAAAATGTGGACGTACTTCTAAGTACCGTTAGGAGGGAAAGGGTTAAAGTGAAACTTGAATTGAAATCTGTTTAATTAATTGTCATTCTCTACCATTCTTCTATGGAGAGATGGTAACATTTATAAACCATCAGTAGACCTGTCGTAATGTGTGATTCTGAATGTTGGGCCCCGAAAAAGGCGGATATAATAGTGCATGTAGCAGAGGTGCGAATTAAGGTAGGATTTAAGTGTAACTAAAATACACAGTAATAACAACGAAATATTTAAAAATACTTTTGTTCGGCTTAGCCGACGTGATGTCACAAAGTCCACGTAGCTAAACCTAGAGTTTTCGAAGCGCTCAGTAATAATATCACTAGCGGTCACGCATCCAAGACAGGACCGCGGTGGACGTTGCTGAACCTAGCTTAGAATCGGTTAAGAACGGCTAAACAAACATCACTACGAGCGCTTCGAAACTGCTACTATACCTATATCTACCACCAAACAGGAATAATTACTGTATTCCAGTTTGAAGGGTATCGGTGACGGTAAAATTACAGGCGCTTGAGACTTCTCAGGGTAATGAGCGCGGTACAGTTCCCCACTTTTGACAAACTGCATATTGCTTGTTACATAACGATATCAAAAATAAATAACAGATTTTTTTGTTGAGTAGAAGAGGACCCGATTAGGTACAACAAGGTCTATTCTGCAAGAGTATCTTTAGTGTTTTGTGTGGAGGTCGAAATAATGTATTTGTACGCAAGCAGTTATCAAAGAAACTGATAAAACCATATAGTAATTAAACAACTTTAAACGGTTTAAATCGCGTATATTTATCATTTAGCGATTAAAACCGTTTAAAGTTGTTTAATTACTATGTGTAATAATCGCGAAAAACTTATGATAAAACATAGTTTAAACTTAAATTACATTTTTCCATTTATCACGACCAACGAGTAAATAAATTTACGTGTAGATCACGAAGTTGAAATTTCAAATAACGTTATCATTATAATAAAATGTTTATATGTAACACAAATTCATTCCGCGACAAAATTATCTTTAAATTTTAAAGACGATTTTGTCGCTTTGTTTTACTTCACTAACATTAGCATCAAGCCAACCAAAATTCACAAATTCAAGGTTCTCCATATCATATAATTTCCAAGTTAATTAAATTTCCGTAATCATTTTTTTGTTGTTTAAGCAGTGATGGCTCAGTGGTATTGGCTATGGACTGACAGCAGGTCCATGGTTCGAATCTCGCCGCGGGCTTGAGCTTCACCGCATGGTGGAAGGGCATTTGCGAATGCTCGCCTGGCTAGCGACGACCATCAATTAGAAAATCTACCGCCAAGCACTTAACGGTGTGTTCCGGCAGCTGTTATAGAGAGCCGTTAATTCTAGGTTAAACCTGTTAACACCTTCAACCACAACATCACTTACATCAGGTGAGATTGTGGTCAAAGGCTTACCTATCAAATATAAACGAGAAAAAAAATACGAGAGGAAAAATTATAGTCGGTCGGTAATTATAGATCGAAGGAAAAATCACAAGAAATGATTTTTCCTTGATTGGTTATTGTAATTTTGTAAAGTAATACGCGGAGCAGGCGTTATTGCAAAAATATATAATATTTAAATTATAGGGCTGCGTCATCGTTAACAAGTTTAAAGCTAATTGCAATAATTAGTCATGTTTGTATAGTACAACGTTAGTTAAACTATAGATGTCGCTCTTTAAATAAATTTGAATTATTAATATTACGGAAAACTAACAAACCAGATTAGTTCTGTTTTTTCCGTAATATTACATATTTTCACATTTATTCAGAAAAAATGTTTTGTATGGGATTCTTATTTTCACATTTAGGGATAAAATAAACGTTAGGTAAATCGAAAAACTGCCAAGCAAGCATAAGCTCAGCAATATGCATGAAAACTTTCACAGATTTTGAACACTTGGAATTTTAATGTTGTCTTAGGTTTTCGCGATTATTACACATAGTAATTAAACAACTTTAAACGGTTTAAATCGAGTATATTTATCATTATTTTTGTCCCGACGTTTCAAACACTTTGCAGTGATCGTGGCCATGGGGTGACTAATTGGTTTAATTTGTCCTCATGTGACAAATAAAACCAATCAGTCACCCCGTGACCACGATCACTGCAAAGTGTTTGAAACGTCGGGACAAATATAATGATAAATATACAAAGTTAAAGTCAAAATCATTTATTCAATTTACGCGTCTACGACGCTCTTATGAAGGTCAATTACAAATTTTAGTATTGAAATATTCTACATTGTACTGCCACGTTCAGCAAATAAATTGTATAGAGCCACTGCGAGAAGAACGGGCAAGAAACTCGGGGCCATTCTTTTAAACATCTTTTAACAATGTGTTACATACTTACTATATAATAGAGTTATTACAATATTTGTTAAAATTATGTAGGTGACAGGCAATAGCTTGGCAGAGGCGGAATTGTCCAGGCAACATACGCGATTTAAACCGTTTAAAGTTGCTTAATTACTACTTGGTATTTTAAATAATGTCGAAACTACGTTTATGTGGACAGTAACCTTAACTTGTTGATTGGTCAATGACTAAACAAGCTACGCTACAAGCGCTTCAACATATTGCTGACAATTGTGGGTCAACTGTTGACTAGTCAGAACATATCCTTAGGTAATTAATTATCTAACATAGGTAACGTTACGCAATTGTAATAATTGCCTATGTCTTATTTGTACCCTCAGAATAGTCACGATTAATTATGTCGCTTCATTAGGAAAAGGGCAATTCTATTATTAGTTAAATACTTCTATTATTTTTTTCCTTTGACGCCGAAACTTATTTTTATGAATATATTGTAACAGTAGCCGTGAGTTTTGGAACAGTTAGTGAGTAATAACGATGTAACATTAAATCAAACGATTAAGGGTTTATATGCTAAATCCATTCGCATCATAGATACTGATAACAATTGATGCAACAATTTTGAAGCAATGATGGCTCAGTGGCATTGGCTATGGACTGCCGTGCAGCAGGTCCATGATTCGATCCTCACCGCTGACACAGCTTCACCGCTGACACAGCTTCACCGCTTGGTGGAAGGGCATTTTGCGAATGCTCGCCAGGCTAGCTACCACCCTCAAGTAAAAAATCTGTCGCCAAGCACCTAACAGTGTGTCCTGGCAGTAGTCCTTGAGAGCCAGTCAATTTACAGGAACATGGGACTAAACAATTGTATGTCTCAGTGTGACGGACGCAGTGCAATTAATCGCATGACAAAATGCATCTGTTATGGGCAGAGGTTAATCCGCTTAACATCAGTTGGGCCTCGTGTTTGTTACGTCACAAAACATTTAAAAAAAACACGATTACAATACTAGGAATAAAGATAAAATAGCCGTACCAGGTCTTAGATTAGCAAAGACAAATTTAAAGACCATCTTAGATAATTGTGTGCGGTTTTATAATAAAGTTCCCAAACATATAACAACGCTTACAGAAGGTAAATTCAAGTTGCACGAGGAAAACATTTTGATTAAGAAATCCTACTAATACACAGTTTGTGAATACTTAAACGACAAAAATGCTTGGACAATTCCGTCTCTGCGAAAGTATCGCCCGTCACCTACGTAATTTAAACGAATATTGTAATAATATTATTATGTTGTTTTTAATTTGTTCTCTACAGTGGCTAGACTGACAGGTTGATGCTAGATGGTAAGCGTAACTCCTGCCCATTACAGCCAAATTACATAAGTCCTTATGTTTCATTCACCTAGTACATGTACTTGCTACAGGACCCTTCACTCCTAAACACAGTATTGCTTGCACACTACTGTTTCGACGCAGAAGTTCTGGCACTGTAGTGGTATTTTAGATTACTAGTAGCCTTTGACCACTATCTCACCTGATGGTATGTGATGATGTGGTCGAACAGCGGGAATAAACATTGATAGGAATATAAACTGGCAGTCGCACGTATTGAAAATTAAATCTAAGTTATCGTCTCTCATTTATGCCCTTAGGGAAATAAAAAAGACTACAGATTTAAAAACAGCAATTGCAAGTCACGCAAACGTCTAATCTAGATTATCCTATGGAATTGTACTATGGGGTTACAGCCGTGCCGCGAGGGATCTCTTTATAATGCAGAAAAAATGCATACGAATCCTAGCCAACACAGAACAAACAGACAGTTGTAAACTGTATTTTATTCAATTTAAAATATTGACTATGCTATGCATTTATATTCTGGAAATTTGCAACTCTGTTCGGTCCAATTTCTATTTATATAAAACTCGTAATGAACTTCAACTAAACCTCCGCCACGGAGATCGGCTACTGGTTCATAAATGCAGTTTGGAAATGCACTCTTCCAGCACTCTACCTATGTCAATAGTAGTCTATAATAAATTACCAACAGAATTAAAGTATGAAAGTGACGACATTAAATTTAATAAAAAATTAAAACAACACCTTATCTCTAAGGCATATTACTCAGTAGATGAATATCTTAATCAAAATAGTAGATTTAATTTTGACATATGAAATGATTTGGTAAATTATTATTGAATATTGCGTCCTCCTCTCTTCTAATGTTACTGTGCCTGAGAAGGTCCATCGGACTATGTACCTATACGTTTATAACATCTTGTACTGTATGGAAGCAATAAAGAATCTTGAATCTTGAACATGTTGTTCAGACTAACCTAGAATAACTCGCTCTCAAGGACAGCTGCCGGAACACACCGTTAGGTGCTTGGCGACAGATTTTCAACTTGAGTGTGGTAGCTAGTCAGGGGGGCATTCGCAAAATGCCCTACCACCATGCAATCTTGCTTGTATACCACGTGGAACTGATACTAAATATACTTTTATATTCCTTAAAAGTTCTTTAAGTATATGAGCACAGTTAATGATAGGTTGTTCACTAGTGAATATGCTGGCATGTTTTAAGGGGAAGTTTGTCTCAAAAGGCAAAATACAAACATATTTTTTAGAAGGTGTGTACGCCTCACAGACACGAATAAAATATACAATATTTGAGAGTACATGACAAATAATGTGCTTGATCCAAAAACACGATCCCATATATTTCTCTCCATAGAAAAAAATCAATTCTAAAATTTCCCTTAATTCAAATTCAAATTCAAATTCCAATTCAAATATATTTATTGCATGAACATGGGTGATAAAAAATGGTCTTAATTGTATATATGTATATTTACATAGGTAAACAAGCTTACCTCATTGTATAGACATGGAAGTGTTAATATATAGAGTTTTTTAAAATGCGGTTTACAAGAATCTGTTGTTTGTAAATGACACACGGACCTCAAACACTTCTTTTGTGCCTTAAATATTTTTACCCTATTCGTACAGTTGCCCTTAATCAAATTCTGTGTCCATATAGTACATAAAACGTGTATATAGTACACGAAAGATTTTTCCGTTTTTAACAAGCTCCCTATTGGTATATTAATTTATTCATAAATCCCTCACACTATTTAATTCGGTTCTGTTTCGCACACTCACATGCGAAACGAGATCTCTCCGTCCTATACACTCTGTTTGACATTTCTCAAAGACCACTTCGTCTTAACTGTATTATCAACAACTGCATACTGGCAGTTGGTCAATAAAATATTCCACTGTAAATTAAAAAAAATAGTTCCATAGTCGTGTCAGTTATATGACGAAATTACCATAACTTAGTTTTGTAAATACCAAAAGGAGCAGATAGGTACTCGAGAAACATCGTGGTGATTAATTATTCTCTAAAACTTATTACAAAGATCGCGAGGTATATACCCAAAAATAGGTACAAAAACACTAACGACTTTAACGTGACCTAAGTTGCTAAAAACATAGCACAAAAACGTATCTATTGTCTAACACATCAAGTATACCTACTTAAATATCTAAATTCTGTGTTATAAAACCTATTTTGGATGTTAGTTCAACTGACTTTTTTTTATGAACAGACTTCTTAAAATGGTAGAGGTTTGCAAATCGACGCGTATTTTTTGCATGCGCCTGCCAAGCGTGGGGATTATGGCAAATACCCCCTTTATAGGGGAGGCTGTGTTCAGCAGTCGACGATCCAGCTGATACAGTACAGTACAGTACAGTTCTACCCACTCATCCGTCCAGCACCGCGGGGCGCCCAGGCGACTGTAAAGCGGTATGAGCGGATTTTGGCCGCGTGGCGCGCGCTCTGATTTCTCGAGTTTGGTAGGGCTTCGACAAAAAGTAAATTGCCGTCCATGACCATTGCGATTGCGGTGAAATAAACTAACGTTTTATAAAATACATGTATGTTTTCTATTTATTCCTAATTTTATTTTAAGATTTCAATTAATATTCAATAAATTGAAATAATATGTATTCTCTTACCTAGATGATTTAATGGTAATTCCTGTTGTCGACGATGAACGTTTTTTAGGCAAATGAATGATCTTGTAAGCAGTCTTTGTCAGTAAAAAGATAAAAATTATAATTTTTCTAATGAACGGAACCGACTTCCAACACTGATAAGTATGAAATAACTTGTGGAAGTCAGACTATGCTAATGTGAGTTCGGTGTTTTAAACTAGCACGATACCGAATTCCACAAGTTCATACTCTTCAGTTTTAGAAGACGGTTTCGATTTCTTTTACACTAAACGTAGGGACTGCATTTCTTAAACGAATTCTGTTTTAGTGGCTCTCTGAGTTGAACACATCGCAACTTGTTTGAAACTTGTATTATTATTGCGTATCAAACCCCCATTACTTATATAGTTACGCGATGTTTCGAAAAATGTCCAAAGTGAATTCTCCTTTTTTCAAGTTCCGTTTCTTAGTACGGAACCCTAAAAAACCATATAAGTTATTACAATATCGAACCTGCTCACATAATTTCACAAAAATCGGTTGAGAAATGCAACCGGTAAAGGAGAACATACGGAAACCCGGTCACACACACACAAGCATTTTTGCACACGCTGAAACGGAGTCGCTACACGCGCTTCACACTTGCTTGGTCAAATATTTGATCGTTGAATGTTCCTACAGCATATTCCCACTGCCGAACTCAGTCCACTAGTTTATTGTAGCGACAAGAGCTATACTCAGCGAAGCTCCTTTGGTGGTCAAAACACTCGCCGAGAGACTCGACTTTGCTTACTCACCGTGAGGTTTTGTATTTTTTTAAATTGGTAGAAGCAAACTTAGTAGGCTTCCCCAAGCGGGAGTGGTGCGATTAATCACTCGTCGCACTCAGTCTCTTATAGCTCAGCGACAAAACTAGCTCACGCTGCTCGTTGATCGCCAGCTTGCTTCTATTTTTTTAGCTCTACTCGCCGCGACAGTTATGAGCGATAAGGCTTATCGATACGACGCGGGCGGTAGGACAAGTACCTAAGGAAGACTCTGCCAGCTTTTTGCAGCAGAAAAAATGTATTTAAGCTACAACCGCGTTGTGTTGCATTACTGTTAAAAAGTAAATAAATATATATTGAAGCAGTGATAGCTCAGTGGCATTGGCTATGGACTGCCGCGCAGCAGATCCATGGTTCGAACCCCGCCGCGGGCTTGAGCTTCACCGCATGTTTGAAGGGCATTTTGCAAATGCCCGCCAGCGACAACCCTCAAGTAGAAAATCTGTCATTCTAGTCATCAGTAATTCTAGGTTAAGCCTGTTAACATCTTCGACCATATCATTACTTAGTTCATAAGTAATAGTCAATTAACTGAAAAATGTATTCGCTTACCTGGATGATTTAATAGTATTTGCTGTTGTCAACGATGAACGCTTTTTTAGGCGAGTGAATGATCTTGTATGCAGTCTTTATCAGTAAAAATATAAAAATTACATTGTTTTTAAAAATGGAACTGACTTCCAACACTGAAAAGTATAAAATAACTTGTGGAAGTCGGGCCATGTTAATGTGAGGTCAGTGTTTTAAATCAGCAAGGTACTGACTTCCACAAGCTATTTCATAATTTACAGTTTTAGAAGACGGTTTGTTCATTTTTACACTAAACAGACAGGACTGCATTTTTTAAAAGTACTCTATTTTAGTGGCTCTATGAGTCGAACACATCGCAACTTGTTTGAAACTTATTTTTCATTACGTATGGAACCCCCCTACTTATATACGCTGTTTTGAAAAATATCGAAAATGAATTCTCCTTTTTTCGGGTTCCGTTTCTTAGTACGGAACCCTAAAAAACCATATAAGTAATTACAATATCGAACCTGTTAACATCTTTGTTCACCTATATCATGTTAACATCTTCGACCATATCATCATGTTAACATCTTCGACCATATCATCACTTACCATCAGGTGAGATTGTGGTCAAAGGCTGACCTAACAAGCAAAAAAAAAAGTTATAGCTTGGTTATATTTTGTAAACATGTATTTAAATCCCAACTCTTATTAGCAGAATCACATGCCTCTATCTGCTTTATAGAGTCTCTATCAAAATTAATTACGGAAATAAGCAACATATTTGTATGATTAGTTACAAAAAGTAGTTGTGAAGAAGAAAAGGTATTGACGTGCCGGAAATAAAGTAAAGATCTTTAAGGCCTTGTTTACTAACTTAGTTGGAACTTACTAACTTATTGGCGTCTCTTCTGAATAACCAATATTCAAAGAACCCGAAGAGTGCTCCAGGTAAGCAAAGCCTTCGGAAATAACTTGTTTTACTGCTGATAAACTTATTTGTCCACAATCTCACTTGAAGGTAAGTGATGATGTGGTCGAAGGTGGTAAACACTTAAATGCCCTACGATTATGCATTTGTGTACAAAACTTTGATGTTGAGTCATCAGCTGTTCAAAAAGCATCGGCAAACAAACGAACATACAAATAGGCTATACAAGTACTACAATCGTAGTAGTGCATGGCGCCAAAACTATTTATAATTTTTAATTTGTTCGAGTGCAATGGACTTTAGTTATGGAGTTGTTGTGATTTTAAAGCCGTGTAGCGCAGTGGCCGTGAAATTTTGTGCGCATAATTTAATTTTGATATGTTTTTGTCGTCTCAATAAATGTATTTATTTAAAAAAATCGAAATAGTGTGTCGAAAACGTAAATTTTATCGCGTTATTATGGATAACTCAAACACTGCTCGTCAGTTCACACTCAAATTTAAATGGGACCACAAGCCAAACACCAGCATTAGAATGTAAACAAAAACATTAATATCATTATTCCATGTAAAGAGTTGTGACGACTCAAAAAAATACAGTCTAAAAAAGAATCTCCTCCTTTTTTTGAAGTTGGTTAAAGAAAACATATTTCGATCGCGAGGTAGTCAGTTCTCTGTAAACTGGTAGAATAAAGTCCCAAAAGATGAATTCTTCTTGAATGAAATACATGTTTTGCCATCGCTTCTTATCGTTGGATAAGGAAAGATATTAAGAAAAGATCTTATCTTAGCCCATTGTATTGCAGGAAACCTTCAATCTTTTCCTCTCTGTTTTTGTTCTGCAAATGATGCAATGAACAAATGTATAGTTCTCAATGCTCCATTTGAACATTTAAAAAGATTCCATCACTCAATCTGACATTGATAAATGTTATTTTACACAAAGAAGTGATAACAGGCTGTAGAGAACAAACTGTTCATTGTATTGACATGCTTCACACAGTGACGGCGCAGGGTTCAACCACGAGGTTATCTGGAAGCGAAGTTGGTACCGATACAGTCATTTTATCTAACCGTTCGACTGCGCATATTGGCCTTCGTCTTACGAAAACATTATGTGCCTACACTGCCTAGCTATATAATTAAAAAAAAATAATTAAGCCACATAACACTTTTTCATACTTATTTATTGCTGGTGGTTTTCAAGCTAGACGTTTAAGTCTGTATCGTGAAACCTTTAATTGATAGCTGTATTACGATTAGTGCTCAGTTGACTTTAGTACATATGTGTGGCTGGAATAAATAACTGGTCAAATGCAAGTGGGATTTTTAAGAAAACAAATCTTTATATCGTAATTTAGTTATGTATCCTTAGCGCAAATGTGGTTGTTAATATTGAGACGGAGATATTATTTAAAATATTGACACTAAAAACCACGCTAATCTTACGTATATCGATATATATCCAACATTTTTTAGGTTCCGTATTTAAAATGCGAAACGGAGCCCTATATATATAGCCCTCATAACTGACCCCTCGCGAAAACTTTGGTATGCCACAGACATTTGGTTCGTAGGCGGAATGAGTAACAAAACATAAATTTTGATTTTTTCTGTAGATAGTGTAGATTACTCAAGATGAAATATAATAATATATCCATTTAAATTATTTATCAGACGGATCTAGCATGTATAGTCTTCGTATAGCACAAAATGAGCATATTTTTTTTTAATTTCAAATAAACTAATGCTAAGCACAAAGATATAAATTAAAAAAAAAAATTGTGTGGTCTATCATAAGACGTAAATAAAGATCTGGAAATGAAATGTAAATATTTTATGGTATATTATTTTTTTGCTGCGGAACCATCTATGTGTGAGTCCAACTCACACTTTGCAGGTTTTATAAGTCAAATTACACATGTACATAAGTAGAGGAAGGTAAAGGAAACTCTAGTGGGACTGAGTGAAAAAGGATTTGTATGTTCTTGAAGTATTGTCCAGTGTGTTACAATATTAGTTATAGAACAGACCCCATAAGCGTGGTGTCAGGTTCTTCCGCCGTAACCGCGGTTTTCCTGGGGTTCCAGGGGATTACCTCCAACTCCTAACAGGGTATTAATAAAATTAACCAATCCGGTTCATCAAGTTGACTTTATTTGAAGCTTTGTTACATTTTATCAAGTTATAAAGTTGAATGCAAATTAAATGTAAATTAGTTTATATAATTAAAATTTAAATATGAACAAGTGGTTATATAAAAAGTTAACACCATAGGTAAAGATTTGAAAAAAAAGGTTAAAGGTTAAGTTAAGGTTAAAAGTTATGGGACGGTAATTGTAGGTGACGTCTGGTCGAATTAAACGCTCCTTATGACGGATAGTACATATTAGGACTAAATTATAATTAGGTGAGACGACAATTTAACGCTCACGTATCATCATCTGCTGCCAAATTGTCATGGAACGCTCCTTGTGACGTGAAATATAAATTATCATTAGGTGTGACGAAAACTCAACGTCCACACATAAAACCAAAACAAAATGGTACCTGGTTCCTGTACCAGTTAATTAATTAAATTATAAAGGGTTACTCCAGCATCGCTGCCATTCAACAGGTTGGTAACTCCTAGGCCATTGTCCGCGGAAGTCCAGGGGGAGCCCTCACATTGGTGAACCGGAAATATTGTTAGAAATATTTAAACATAAAAAAAACCCTGAAACAAATCAATTGCTTAGATACAAACACGGTTTAGATATAAAGGCGGAGGGACAAAATAGCTTGTATGAGTTATAAACTTAAGCATCAAGTTTTTAGAAAATTGGCAAGCAATATAAGGGTGAACCAGATATCAGAACGACGGGGGTGGTCTATACTTGATGTTGAACAGTATGAACCTAACAGAAGAATAATAATTTCAACTATGTTTCACAAGTTATGAAAAAAACTTAGGTTATGATATTTTCCAACTAAATTTAATTAATTATATGAAAATATATATATTAAAACAACTGGGGTGATCTGTACTATAGTTTAAACAGGGTAGAATTTGTGAAACACAAACAGTTTCCATGATTTGACCCAAGTTATAGGAAAACTTAATATATGCAAATTTTCAAGTAAATTTTGACAAATAATGGGAAAGTATCAGCACAACTGTTGGGGTCTATATTATACATTAAATATGTAACAATTGGTGAAACAACAAAAGTTTCCAAGATTTCACCTAAGTTATGGTGAAACTTTATATTTGGAATTTTCAAGTTAAATTCAACAAATGTTGACAAAATGGTATATCAGCATGACCGTTGGGGCTAATACTATCTGATTATCCATGTAAACAATACGAAATACTAATATTTTTCAAGATTTTACACAAGTTAGGTTGTAAAATTATTTTATGAATTTTTACCTCAAATGGATGAAATTATGGGTTTAACTACCATTAGACAGTCGAAGAGGGTGAATCTTCGCATGATTAAAGGGAAAGGATGAACATTCAATAAGAATTTGGGTGAAAAAATAGCATGTGCTCGGCGGGGGAATTTCACAAGTTCACTCACCTTACGGGTTTTACTAACGCATTTTACTGGAATGGCACTGCGCCATCAGCGGAGCCGACCTCGTTCATTGTTCCAGCCATTGCGGGGCTTTAATTTGAGTAAGTCGTCTTCCAATTAAACTTATTTCGCCAGCCGGTCCGTCATGGAAGAAAAAAGTGAAATCATCCAGCAAAAACAGTGATGTGGTATCGAATTGCACCAAGCAAACGGAGATCAATAATCGATACGAGAATCGATTTGTTTTTTACAAAAGTATTGCAATCCGAGAGAATTTGGTATAGAACATTCATACATTTAAAAGGAAGTATATTAAATGGTTGGTAAACAAATACAATTTGTTTATTAAATATTTTGAAGTTAAACGAATAAAATTAATGGAACAAGTCATCGATAACCAACATCGAAAGACTAAATTTATCAAGAAAATTAATATTTGAGGACAAAAGGAACTGTAAGTTAATTGTAGTCACATGGAACGAATTACCATGAGAACTAGACATTTTAAGAATAAGTAATATTTACATTAACGATTTTTAAAAGAAAATTATTATTTATGGATTCGAGTCAAATATTCTTATTTAATGAGTTATTGACCTGAGCAACCATTTATCTGTAAAGTTAGGTAGCACAACGACAGATTTAGTGGGATTCTAACCACTTCAATGAAAATATAAATCAATAATTTACAATCGGTAAGTAATCGATAATGGGTACGATCCAACATGGATCCCTATAACGCAATCAATAGATTTCGCAAGCACTAGTTTACCATGAACAATTCCCGAGTACAGAACTACGTTTCATTCCACGAATGAGGAGAAAATATTGATTAGCGGTAAACTTGAATCTAAACAAAATGAAAAAAATTAAATAAATTGAAAATATGACGTTACAGTGCAATGGTGGTCAGAAGATGACAGCAGCTCTAGTGCAAAAGCACTTATAGCCGCGCGGTAATAGATATGGACTGCCCTGCCGCAGTTCCATGGTTCGTTTCACCGCATGGTATAGAAGAGCATTTTGCGAATGCCCATATCTGGTTATTTTCCACTCTAGTAAAAAACCTGACGACAAGCACCTAAGTGTGTTCCGGCAGCAGTCCGAAAGCCAGTAAGTAATTATGAAATTACAGGCACATGAGATTTAACAACTGCATGTCTCAGGGTTACGGGCGCAGTGCAGAGGTTACCGCTTACCAACATGAGGCAGTGATGGCTCAGTGGCATTGGCTATGGACTGCCGCGCAGCAGGTCCCGCCGCGGGCTTGAGCTTTCATTGCATGGTGGAAGGGCAATTTGTGAATGCCCGCCTGGCTATCGACTACCCTCAAGTAGAAAATCTGTCGCCAAGCACGTAACTGTGTGTTCCGGCAGCTGTCTTTGAGAGCCAGTGAAACTACAGGCACATGAGACTTAACAACTATGTCTCAATGTGACGGGCGCAGTGCAATTCATGACTTGTGGTGAAATGCATCTGTTATAGGCAGAGGTTAGTCCACTTAACATCAGGTGGGCCTCGAACATGTTCCGTCACAATAACATAAAAAAAAATTAGAGCATCATGCGTATTCCGTCACAGCTCCATAAAAAATAGTATTAACACATTATAAAGTAATTTATTCCTTAATTCTTATAAATTGTAATATCTAGCATGCACGTGAGCCAACCATAAACTCATCCAAAAGTAAACAATGACGGGAACTATACGGCCCGTACCAAACTCTAAAGGCCACTAAATCACCCCCAGGCGCCCCGAACACGCGATAAACCTGTAATTGGCCTCAAATACTATTATTTTCCTTCGAGAATGATCGATTAACATAATATGGCGCCGACAGATGCCTCAGATTTGCCCAAACTTATGTACATAATCAATAGACTGTAGGTTGAGATGTATCACAGCTTCAGTTATTAAAAAGAAGAGCTTCGTTGGGTACCTACTCCTCTGTTTCATGTCCTTATCCCACACTAAGTGGGGTCGGCGGTCCTGATTTGGATGAGTGACCGCTAGTTGCATTTCCTGACTGCTGTCAGTTCCGGTTGTTGTCTTACGGTGGCAATAGATGTGCATCATATTACGAATGCCCGTCTGGGTAGATACAGCTCACAAAATATAGAAATTTAGTCACCAAGCACCCTGTTTATTTTTATTATATGTTGCTATACGGTGGATATTCAACTATAATATAGAATGGTCTCTCATTGAGCAGATTACAACTATAATTTAAGTATTTTATCATCTTTAAATATAAACATATTTGGTGCCGTCAAATCGGTACATTTTTGACCATTTTTGTTACAAAAATGAAATGAAATTAAAATATTTTTATTTTATATATTTATTATACCTACATATTAATTGATAAATAAATTAAATAAAAATAAAACTTATTTTTATGTTTAGTAAATAGTAACGGTTTTTACTTTTCTGACTTCACCTTAACCATCACATCGACTAATTAGTTCCCCGTTCGTTTACTTCCGGTTGATTACCAGCGATTGCCGCCCGCCCTTGGCCTCTCGTAATCCGCCCAAACGCTTTCCGCCCTGCGAGGCTTCACTCTGAATGAGCCTTGATAGAATAAAACGTGAAAAAGAGCAGTGGGGTAATATACCTTTGTCATTGGTTAATTGTAGTCAAGTAAATATTAAAAATAATTTCAGTTCACTGATCTCTATTATACTTGTATGCTGGACTTGCTGTTGCAAAACTATTAGTATAACTGAAGGCTTCATTAAAACAATATGTACTGTACTGTATTAGCTGGATTGTCCACTGCTGCACATAGCCTCCCCAAATAAGAGGTGGTTTGTCATAATCTCCACGCTTGGCAGGCGTCATGGGGATCGCAGTTTAAGATATATCATTTCCTCAGAAGGCGCTGCTGCCCACCTTACCGATACCGATTTTACGTTTAGTCGCCTCTTACCACACCCTCAGGTAGTAATGAGAGATGACATTCTAACCCGGCACCCCATGGGGTAATATAAACTGCATGGATCAGTTCGTAAGTCAATGTGATGTCTCGTTTCCTTACATTTACTCGGACAATTGTTTGGTTCTTCATATTCTGGCTCTAATCCTTTAATTCCCGTGTGTTGCGAGCGGGACTGCTGCCGGAACACACTGTTAGGTGCTTGGCGACAGATTTTCTACTTGAGGGTGGCCGATAGCCAGGGGGGCATTCGCAAAATGCCCTTCCACCATGCGGTGAAGCTCAAGCCCATGAACCTGCTGCGCGGCAGTCCATAGCCAATGCCACTGAGCCATCACTGCTACAAAGACTTATACTTCACTACTTATAATAAATAGGTAAAACCAACCATAAAGTAAAATTAACCAGAGGAGTGTCCTTCATGGATGCTACAGTCATTTATTTCATTTATTTACTTGCTACGTACCTTTGTTTCTTTCCTGCTTGTACTACCTTAAATATTAATGATAAAATTTAATTAAACTGGTAGTTAATACCGAAATGCCCCAAGAGGTTAATAAAAGAGCGGAAGCAATTTTTAAAATGGTGTTATGATAATAAAACGTACATATTAATTTTTGCGGACTTTACTTATTTTCGTACTACTGGTATAAAAAAACCTTGCATGTGGTGTTGGTATTGAGCAAACATTATATAAGCAAACACAATCTGATATTATACAAGCTCGAAGCGCTCGTAGCGAAGTTTGCTTAGCCGTCCTTAATCGATAAGTTAAGCAACGTCCGCCACGGTCATGACTTAGATGGGTGACCGTTAGTGACATTACTACTGAGCGCTTCCGTGCTTCGGAGGGCACGTTAAGCCTTCGGTCCCAGGTGTTGTCTTAGGATGACAGTCGTTATAGCATGGTGGTAGGGCATTTTGCGAATGCGCGCCTGGCTAGCTATATACTACTACGAAAAGAGGCCTGGTTTCCCAGGCGAGTGAAAGAAACAGTACTACGCAATATTTTAAATACCGCCAGTGTTTTTTATAATAAATTCATGGAGGTACCCAAAAGTGAGCTTTTTAAAAGAGGAAAAAATCTTTCATGTTTTCGCCATAATAATTAGATTTAAAATTTGTAATGATACCAGTCACTATGAAGACAAAACTTGATTAATCGACACTTTAGAGTGTATTCATGATTTTATTTTTTTATTAATATTTATTATTGTCCTGACATCGGAGAGAATGGAAAGGCTATTTATCTATTAGTCATTGCAGACTTACAGGCAATCCAAATGCTCCAGCCCAATACCAGATGGCACCTTGCCCAGCATACGGCAGCATTGCCTCGTTGAATTGAAATGTTTATTCGAATACAAGTTGTAATGAAAAATATGGCAATACTTATCCTTTAAGGCTTTACAATTAAATTGAATAAATATAAGTTTTTTTTTATTACTTACCAACAACTCTTGGTATCTGTTAATGTTTGGAACGCAACTTAGCGTAGTCGTCTACTTTTTGTCTATGGACAATTTGAGTTGAAAAAGAAAAAAAGTTTGCTTGGTCGTCTTCTCTCTGGTTTTAAATATTTTATTGTTGCGTACTTATTACTCGTATGATATCATATTTTTTTTTTATTTTTTTTTTATGCCTGATAGGTTAGCCTTTGACCACAATCTCACCTGATGGTAAGTGATGATGTGGTCGAAGATGTTGTTCAGGCTAACCTAGAAGTACTGGCTCTCAAGGACATCTGCCGGAACACACCGTTAGGTGCTTGGCGACAGATTTTCTACTTGAGGGTGGTTGCTAGCCAGGCGGGCATTCGCAAAATGCCCTACCACCATGCTTTAACGACTGCCATCCTAAGACAACAAGCGGGACCGACGGCTTAACGTGCCCTCCGAAGCACGGAAACGCTCAGTAGTAATGTCACTAGCGGTCACCCATTCAACTAATGACCGCGGGCGACCGCGGGACGAGGCAATGCTGCCGTATGGCAGCATTGCCTCGTTGAATTGAAATGTTTATTCGAATACAAGTTGTAATGAAAAATATGGCAATACTTATCCTTTAGGCTTTACAATTAAATTGAATAAATATAAGTTTTTTTTATTACTTACCAACAACTCTTGGTATCTGTTAATGTTTGGAACGCAACTTAGCGTAGTCGTCTACTTTTTGTCTATGGACAATTTGAGTTGAAAAAGAAAAAAAGTTTGCTTGGTCGTCTTCTCTCTGGTTTTAAATATTTTATTGTTGCGTACTTATTACTCGTATGATATCATATTTTTTTTTTATTTTTTTTTTATGCCTGATAGGTTAGCCTTTGACCACAATCTCACCTGATGGTAAGTGATGATGTGGTCGAAGATGTTGTTCAGGCTAACCTAGAAGTACTGGCTCTCAAGGACAGCTGCCGGAACACACCGTTAGGTGCTTGGCGACAGATTTTCTACTTGAGGGTGGTTGCTAGCCAGGCGGGCATTCGCAAAATGCCCTACCACCATGCTTTAACGACTGCCATCCTAAGACAACAAGCGGGACCGACGGCTTAACGTGCCCTCCGAAGCACGGAAACGCTCAGTAGTAATGTCACTAGCGGTCACCCATCCAACTAATGACCGCGGGCGACGTTGCTTAACTTTGCTGATCAGTTGAGAACAGCTAAGTAAACTTCGCTACGAGCGCTTCAAAAATATAATTAATAATATTTTTATCTTAAAGTAACTCTTGTAATAAAATGAATACATAATAAAATATGTTGAAGTTGCATTGCATTGTTGGTAAACAATTACTTGCGGAAAACATACAATGTTGGCAGGTGATAAAATAAGTAATTTAACGATTACACTTTATTTAATGAATAATGGGTATAATTTAGAGATATTTTCCTTATGTCCCATCCAATGCCGCTGCAAGTTGTTTTTATTATTGCGAAGTGCATTACATTGCTTCTTTAAGTACTAGGTACATAGTAGTCGTGCATGGTGGTCTTTAAAACCCCAACATTTAATATCTAATAGTTTTTTTTTTTTTTTTTTTTATTATATATATCTACACTCCACAGACTCCAGGGTCCGTGCCTTTTTTTAATTATGACCATATTTTATTTACAAACTAGATACTTACAATATATAGGAAACATGCAACATTCTAAAAGAGAACAGTGTTAAAAGAACATTTTTTTTTTTTTTTTCCGATAAATGTCATTACCACTTGCATCCAGAGCAGACCAGTGTCCTCTAGCAGCACCCGTTCACGAGTTGACGCATGTGCCAGCCATCGCCTTCCTCAACCATTTTTGAGGGAAGATGGCGACCCGACACACAACACCGCCGCTAGACAACACCTTTATGTGAGCTTGACCGCTCTGGATACCCGTGCCAACGATTACAATTTGGGATTACTCTACTTTTTTGTGTCATTCCCCCACGTCACATTGTAACAGGGTCTCCATTACCACGCTGTTTCGATCTTTGATCGCCATTTTTAGGTTGTAATTATGGATGGTTTTTGGTGTCGCAACCATCGCCTTCCTGACGAACCGTCCTATGGCGTCTTCTTCGTCATCTGCGTAGTATGTGAAGGTTCCAGTATGCCGTGAAACTGCAACGACTGCGTGCGGGACGCTCTCGTGCAGCTTCATGCTGCTCTTGGTCTTGATGGCGATGACCGACTCGTATGTCAGTCCCTGAGCTTCGTGGATGGTAAGGGTGCGTGATCCCCTTCCCTCTCCGTAGCCCTGGCTTGTCAGGGTCTCCTTTTCTTCCTGGGTGTGAACCAGGAATAAGGTGTTGGGGAGAGACTTGAGAATTTTCGCACCCGTGTACCTTTCAAGCTTCAGGGACTTAATACGGGGAGCTGAGGAATATATACCAGAGTATATTTCCCTCAGTGCGTACGCGACATCCATTGGGTTCCGATGCGTGCATAACAACTCCTGGGTGATGTTTGTGACCAGGTTAGGGCGGTTGTACCTTAATTCGAAGAGATTATCTCTATCGATGTAAGGCAGCTGATTGACATCTCCGATGAGGACAAGTTCACCAACTCCAGCCAGCCTGGAAGCCATGACTATGGCTCCGAAATGGTTCATGAGAGCTTCATCCACTGTGAGGCGGCTGTAGCTCTCAGTCCTTTTAAAACCATTTACGAGGACAGAAGCCATTGTGCGCACCTTGGTTTTCACTAAGTCTCCGATTCGGTGCGCAAGCTTCTCCCTCAGGTCTTTTGCTGCTTCTGTAGTTGTTGTGATAATGATGTCCTTGTCCACATCGAATTGCCTTACCACCCAAGTTGTTTTACCACATCCTGGAACTCCATTTACCCATTGTATTTTCGGTACTTCCCAGTGTTTCCAGAATGCTTCAATGTCCGCTCCCCCCAAAATAGATTTCGCCATTTCGAGGATACGGTCATCTAACATTATTTTGGTGCACTGGGCCGTTACTACTATTGGGTCATTTTGTGGTGTCGCGTATTTAGGCCTACCTAGTCGCTCCGTTTCTCCCTCGTCCAGGGAAACAAATCCGCCTATTGCATTGTATGCCGCCATATACTTACCTGACATTTTCGCCTTGACGACCTGGGCTGTGTCGTTGTTGTATATAGCGGCTTCTGCCTCTTCGAGTCTCACCTTTAAAAGGTTTTCATTTTCTAGCCTGAAGGACTGCAAGATGTTTTTGCAGTTTCTTTGGTTGATCTCTCTGGTCGCCCTTGTAATGGCTAGAAATTCTAGGAAGGCATTAGCTGCATGGCTCGTTGGTTCCCGTGCGGGGATATATCGGGGCGGACTGACCTGTCCCATGTCGGCTCTCGTCCGGATAGCTTTTGATGATGCTGCTTTGCCACGGGATGGTGGTTTCGTGGGCATTGGGTTTCGGGGTTGGGATGGGTGTCGGAATAAACTTCCTACTGCTGTACCGAAAGCAGTCAGGAATGCGGCGACTCGGCCACTGCTCTTTTTTGGGCTACACTCTTGGCTTTTTTCCGCCTCTGTTCTTTCTTGGAGTCTTTCTGAACCACTTTTGGTAACTGAGCTCGGAATCGGATGTCCCCAACAATCAGTTGCATTGTTGTGTATGGGGTTTTTGAGGTAACTAAGATTTTCTCCTCTGTCTTCATACACAACTACCTCATGGTGTTCTGAGGCTTTAATGCAACCAAGTTGGTCAGCAACTTCTCCCTTTGAGTGTTCTATTACCATTGCGTCTACGCTTATCACTCGGGCTCTCTCGGCATTTTCTGCAATACTTGAGAGCAACGCACATGCTTGAGCAAAGGGCGTCTTGTCCGTCCACTCGATTAGTACGACTGTCCTGTTTTTCAGTCGTACTAAACGACATGGATTTCCCATGACAATCTTCACTGGCATCGCGTTGTACGTTTTACGCTTCATGGTTGTTTTGAAGCTGCTCCCATTCAGCAGGCAAGCTAACCCGGGTGATAATCGGACGCGGCTCTTGGCTCCAGCATGGCAGAAGCTTATTCCGAGTCTCTCTTTACTGCCTTCCATAAAGAGAGCAACACCTCGGATGCGAATCCCAGGCTCTCCTTGCTCTCCACATGCCAGCAGTTGGGATATTTCTGTATTTTTTTTCGTGACGGGGATGTGTGGGGCTATGATTTGGGCAGGAAGGGTAAGCGGGGTATTAGAACGGGGGGGTAGGTTTGAGTTGCTTTTAACCGCTATTTTGAAGGACCTCTCAACAAAAGACAAGAAATGTGTTCTGCTATCTGAATCTGCTAAGATGGTGGGCAGATCAGATTCTAGTAGTTTCTTGTTGAGCAAGATTTCGAGATCCAGTCTGGCAGCGGAAAAGCGGGGACATTCTAACATTATATGCCATACCGTCTCGGGGATGTTTGGATCGCACTCGCATCCTGGGCTGTCTTTCAGCTTGAACCTGTGGAGATACTCGGATATTCCCCCGTGTCCTGTCATCATTTGCACTACAAGAGGTGACAGTTTCACAGTCCGCGTCAGTTGGTATGCCTTGGTGACATCCGGTAGAAGCTTTTTCGTGACTGCACCAGTGCTTGAGGTCTCGTACCGATCTTGCCATTTCTGGATAGATTCCTCGCGGATTTTTCGTCGGACATAAGACAGGGGGATTTTGTCATAGTCTTGGGAGGTATCTGTGCGTGCCGCTGATTTTGCAAGCTCGTCAGCTCTCTCGTTACCAGCGGTTCCCACATGAGCCTTCAACCAAAACATGCGAATATCTCTACCTTCAGCTTTAATCTTACCAATGTTCTCTTTTATGCTCTTTGCCAGGGGGTGACTCGTTTTGGGACTTTTGAGCAGATCTAGTGAGGATCTTGAATCACTAAGCACGTTGACTAGTGGATCTTTGCTCATTTTCACCTGTTGAGTTGCCCTTTAAAGAGCATATAGTTCCGATTGGAAGACTGTGCAGTCAGGATGGAGCCTGAACTTAGAAGAGCTGATCTCTTTTCCTTCCTCCCACCAGGTAAGGGCAGCACCTACTCTCCCCTCAATTTTGCTGCCATCTGTGTAAATGTGGGGTCCGGCGATATGGCTGGTGTCGGTTTCGAGAAGCTCGTACTCCACGGATGTTCTTGTGGACGGATGGGGTTGGTCCATAAAGCGTATGCTTTGTTCGAGCTCCTTTTCTGGAGGGAGGTAGTCAAGTGAGAGGTTCTTCTTCGTTCGGTACAGGCTCGCTGTTTCTAGGATTCTCAGATCTATTGGAAGCAGACCTGAGAGTGCGAGTGCTGAGGTGAGAGAAACAGTACGGTAGGCCTTGCATATCTTTTGGGCAAAGCCTCTTTGTAGGGCAAATAGCTGGGATCTATTCATTTCCAGGTCCACTGCCTGTGCCCACACGTTTGCGGCATAAGTTATGATGGGTTCCACCACTGCGACATATATCGTTCTTGTAATCTCGCCGTTTAGACCCCAAGTCACCTTCGCTGCACACGCCAACTGCTTATATATGTCCGCTGCTTTTTTACATTGCGCGGAGATGTGTGCTTTGTAGGTGAGCTTTCGGTCGATCACAAGGCCGAGCAATTTAATCTCCTCTACGAGGTTAAGTCTAACACCAGACATGAAGAGGTTCGGGGTATCGTACTTCAACTTTCTTGTCAAGAGCATCACGTTGGTCTTATGAGCTGCGAAGTTGAGTTTGTTAAGTAGACCCCATTCCGTTATCATGTCCAGTGTCGTGTTGACTTTCTGCTCTAAGGTATTTGATTGGCCTGTAAATACGAGAACGACATCGTCAGCGAATGCTTGACAGTACACTTGCTCGCTATCCAGTTTCTGCAGCAACGAGTCTAGGATTATGTTCCAAAAGGTCGGACCTCCAATAGACCCTTGGACGCAACCTTTGGTGGTTTCCTTTTCGTGTGCTGCTCTGGCATAGTTGACCTTGATCTTTCGGTCACTGAGGTATGAGCATACCATCTCGTAGAGGTTTGATGGGCACCTCTTTTCCGCTAACTGATGTTTTAAAGTGGGCCACCATGCATTATCGAAGGCGCCCTCTATGTCAAGAGAGATTAGGAGTACGATGTTTTTGCTGTTTATCCAGTGTGGAATCTCCTGCCAACAACCATTGACCTACATATACGCGCTTTACGTTCGAAATGTGTATTCCAAATATACAATTGATAATACACAATTTTCGAAGGTAAAGCGCGTGCAATCTCTACGAGTACCCAGCTGCATGTGGGGGAGAGTATGCTGGCCGGCATACTTGTACTGGTCGACTATCCTCGTTTGAGATGTCGTGTGTAGTATATATAGGTCAATACCAACAACAACCTAAACAGGATTTAAAAATTGCCAGCTAAATCAAAAACACAACACTTTTCTTATTTCGATAAAGATGGTACCGAGCGGAAGTAATAACTATACTTAATTAAACATACATGCATGTATACCTAAATACAGTTCAAATTGCTACGAATTTTACTTTGATCAATGCATAAAAAATAAACCTTGTACACTGTTCTACTTGTATTATACATATTTCCGCGCTCCGTAGGGCATGGTTCTTGTCTTGAGATTGCAGTCGTTATAGCATGGTGATGGGGCATTTTGCGAAAGCTAGCCTGGCTATCTTCCACCCTTAAGTAAAAAATCTGTCGCCAAGCACCTAACGGTACATTCTGGCAGCTGTCCTTGAAAGCCAATAATTCTGGGTTCGCCTGAACAATATCTTCAACCACATCATCACTTACCATCAGGGGAGATTACTGTATACTGATAATTTGTAAATAAATAAAAAAAAATATCAGCTCGATTGTTTACAGCTAAACACATTTTTAAACACAGCCTTTCCCATTAAAGAGGTTTTGCAATAACTTCCACGCTTGACAGGCGTCTTGTAGGTCGCAGTGTAAGATAAATAAGGTACTGCTGCCCACCTTACGGTACCACTGCTGCACCCTTAGTCGCCTCTTGCGACACCCACAGGAAGCGATGGGGTCAGTCTAGGCTGGCACCCCACGGCCAATAGCCAAGCCAACCCAACGGTTAGTAGATACATCTAGTAGACACATTTTCTATGTAAACAGATTTCATAGTTCATAGTCCAGGAGAAGACCCTAATAAGACCGAAACTGTGTAAAAATTGCATATCTAGGGTAATTTGCAAAAGTTGTTTTTGGAAACGACTCTTCGCTAAAAGGAAAAGCCTACCTACAGGGAATTTGTAATTTGTCGAGTTTTCGGAAATGACCTCAAAAACTTTTTATATTTGTGTGTCGCTCCGCCCTTTATTCTGCCTGAAATTTGTGTAAACTGTCAGTTATTTTATTTCTAATATTTTTTTTATTAAATAACATTGTTTACCAAAGGTGCTACTTCATATTATTTTGTGTTGGCAACTAAATATCGAATTGCAAGTCGATCAAAATGTGAGTAATAACTTATGGTGAAGAGTATCAAAAATACATCTTAAAGGTGCGCAAAATACATCTTATGTAGATCAATTAGGAGCTTGTTACATAAAATAAAATATGAATTATATAGAGTTCAGTCACAATGCGCGCTGCACGTGGTGGCTCCGACCTTTATTGTTTGTCCAAAAAGCGTGAAAATGAGAGAATCTAATACTTTTTACTGGAACGTGGTTATACGATTTAAAAATGTTTGCACGGATTTGTTAAGGATATAATTGGTCACATTTTAGCGTGAGTTAGATGAAAATATTCACTATCGTTGAGGAGGACTTACAAAAAAAAAATGTATTAATCAAACAGTTAGGGAAAACTTTTAGCATGGATTTATTGCCAAAATGTTCGTGAGGTGCCGAGGTCAAAAAGTTATTTTGTGAAATCGGGTGCAGGTTAAAAGAAAAAACGAGCGACCCCCCTCCAGCTCGTGCCAGCTGGTGCAGAGGATGACCATTGCCATTCAGCGCGGAAACGCTGCCAGTGTAATAGGCACCTTTGCAATAAGGTTTGGGTTGTTTGACTAGGCTAGATTTAAGTTTGGCTTAATTGTTATTAATTATATTTGTAATTATATTGACATGTAAACATTGAATAAAACATTTTAATATTGTTATGTTTGCAATAACGACTGCTTGGCGAATTACATTACAAAATTACATATTTACGAGAGAAAAAAATATAGTCATTCCGATACGATGATTAAGAACGAGAGAAAAATACAGTTAAGAGTAATTAATTGTGTCATGTTAACTCAATTGGTTAGAGCATACCCCGGCTAACGGGGTGGATAAACCCGCGTTCAAATCCTGCATATGACTATAAATTAATCTCTCGTAAATCTGTAATTGAATAAATAACTTCCAATAAAAGTGTTGTAGTAATTAGTGCTGTTATTTGTAATTTAATGTAATAATTTGAAAGGATATAGATATGGCTCGTACTTTGTTTATAGGAAAATATAACAAGAAGGATAACGTTTTGGAAAGGGACAATTATTGTCACGTATTATACACGTTTATGCCGAAATTGTATGAAGAGATTAAATCTCTTTTGTCCCGTGACAATGAGAGAGACAATGAACAAACAAACGGGGTAGGCAGACGTGACAAAGACTCGCCATGTGACGTGTTTCGTGTTCAGAAAGGTCACATACGTACCCGTACGTTGTAGGTATTGAAATATAATATATTGTATTTGTATATATTAAAACCGACCAAATACTAGTGGTTCTGCACTTAACGGGTTCTGTATCAACATAAGTAGAATATTACAAAATTACAAATATACGAGAGGAAAAATTTAAGTCGTGTGCGGGATTCGAATTCGCCTCCATCCACCCCTTTAGCCGGGGTATGCTCTAACCAATTGAGCTAACATGACAATGAGTCATAAAAATTTTTTTCCTATTGTTCTGTAACCATCGTATTGGAATGGAGCGACATCTATGGTTCAACTTACGTGGTACTACAAACAAGACCAATTTTGCAATTAGTTTTATACTTGTAAAAATGTAATCCATGTGATGTAATCCGCACAGCAGGCGATATTGCAAAATAAACAATATAAAAAAAAATAAGTAGAATATTTTTGGTACGAAGCAACGTCTTATAGCACAGATAACGGAAAAATTGGGAACAGTATACATATTTAGTAACATCATATAATAATTTTTTTTTATTAATTTTAAAATGTTATGGATTTCATTTAGCAATAAAAATACCATAACTTTTACATATATACCTACAGGTTTGTACGGACCCCTCGGTGAGCGAGTCCGACTCGTACTTGGCTGTTTTTTTTATTTCTTCCAGCTTCCTAGTACGTTTTTAAGAGATATAGCTTTTTACTAACAGTCGGACGGCCGGAGAGCGAAGGCTTTTTATTCCCGTTTTCCAGTTTTCGAAACTCTAAAAAGGTACGTATAGAAGTAATTTAGTAATCAGTATCTCATACAATAAAATAAATAAAAGACGATGTAAAGACAGATACAGATATCTAAATACCTACAGATTGTTCCGTTACAGTGGGAGACAATCTACAAATAAACGAGGGTAGACTGACGTGACAAAAGACTCGCCACCAAAGAGATTCCATACCTACCTATAATGGAACCTCTTTGCTCGCTACATAAAGTGATTCGTGTTCAGAACTGTCACATACAGTGCGCACGTCCATAATGTCAGGTATTTAATTATTAAAAGTATAGGCTCGTTATATTTTGTAATACGTTATTTTTATTATTATAAAACATACTGACTTTTTACTATATAAAATATTCAATATGAGTTTATTATACACATCTAGTATATTTATATCTATTTTACATAAAAAAAAATTACTTGTTCTTTCAAATTATTTTTCAATTTTACTGCTTTGTACAGAATTGGACCTGGTACATTTAATATCAGTATAGATTTAAAAAAAAAATACTAATAACCTACGAATAAAAATGAATAAATATATAATAACAAATAGTAAAAAAAAAAAAAATGAAAACACCATATTAATATTTTAATAAAACACTTAAAAAATACAAAAATACGATCGAGAATGAATGAATGAATTTCTCGACCGTCCGCTCGTAGAGTCAAGACCTCCTGAGGATGCTTCGTGTAGAAGCGAAAGGCGTCGAAAATTCTTCCGGTTTGGCTGCGTGGCGTTTGTGATGTCACGTCGGCTTAACAGGAAAATTAGGCGGAATTGTCACTAGATATACATTTGTATTTTTTAAGTCTTTTATTAAAATATTAATTTTATGATTAAAATATTTTAAAAATATTTGTTATGATTAAAAATGTATTTCCGCAAACTAACGCCTGAATCTATTATATTATTATTTAAATATGTATTTATTCGTAGCTAATAACTCTTCTTGGCTTATTGCGTAATATTGCGCGATGTATCCCACGCAAGTTACGATCAACAATATATAACACTTTGATAAAACCACATTTGCTGTGTCTATTTGAAATTTGAAAACAAAAGTATAATTACAGGTGTTGCAAAATAAAATTATAAAATATCTCTTTAGACCAACATCAACAAAAAAAGTTTAGATTGAAACAAAACTAATGAATATTAGCACAGTCAGTCGCAGCAGTACAACTATAATTTTCAAAATATCATGTTTTATTCATAGATATAAATTAATTGTTATTAACTTCTATCCATTGCAATCTGTAACTGGTACAAATAATATGATATATAACAAGGGGAAGCGCAGATGCCTATATGCCTATATAGATTACTGCCTAGCAATAAGGCCGCCGATTGTACTATTTATAAGTTTAAATATTTTGTAAGTACTATTAATTGTAATAAGAAAGTACAATAAAGTGTTATCTATCTATCTATCTATCTATTACAGGCTTTCTCAAGTCTAGCTTAGGCATCTGAGGTTCATAATACAACATTTGGCCTATTAAATGTTTGTATTCATTACGTTTATACATTGTCAACGTGTTAATTTTATCTTGTGGAAATAAAGATTATTATTATTATTATTTGCATTTTTACTCAAAAAACTTTAAACAATACAAATTTAACATAAAATTACAAAACTAAAACAGGTTTCAAACCGTTGCTCTCGTCGTACGTAGACTTGTGCTTCCAAAGTTAAGAACAAATTACGGCAAAATGATGCTTACTTTTGCGGGAGCACAACTTTATAAAAAACTTTACACACAAACATGTAAACTCGTTTAACACACGAGAACTAGGCAAGTACCTAGTTATCCAAATATTCATTGTAAGTGAACAATCTTTTTTAAAAATATGTGTAAATGAGTCGCAAATATTGTAGTGCCTACAATCTTATCCTCATTACTTTAACTATTATTATAAGCTACCTACTTTATGAAACTTGTATGTAAAATGTAATTTTTGTTAATACAAAAAAAAAATTATACATATCTTATTGTGACGACGAACGTGCTTGTAATTTTTTAAACTATGTTCTCACGTAAGTCGCCTTTTGTCTTAATTGAGAATAAAATTTCATTAAACATAAACCTAACCTCAAACGGATAATATTTTATATAATTTACAACTAGCTGCGCTCGCAGTTCCTCGGTAGACTTCGATAAAAAGTGATGTCGATGAAAGTACTCTCCATGATTATTCAGGGCTAAACTATCTATATTTCAATTATCATCCAAAACGGTTCTGCCGTTAGGTACAAAGCTACAGATACATCGGCGTATCCATCCGGACGGGCTCATTTAACGCCGCTTCAGAAGAAATCAGAGCTATGCGTGGATTTGCAATAGAAAGAGAGTTTTTTTATCGGATACATTTCGGGGAGTGTGCCACGGAACTGCGTGATTTGATTCCGCCATCCCCATTCTGTAATCGGACATCAGGTATACCTACTCAGAGATAGATAGGGATAAGACAGTTAGCTCTAAAAATATTTTTAAAAACTACTCTAGTTTGCTAAAAAAGTGCATTGTTAGGGCACAGCAATTAAAAAATAGCAAAGTAATTCAAAATTCAAAAAATACCTGCAAAGCATCGTGGAACATAATAAAAAACAAAGGTCCATCGCTTCCTGAATTCATCGATGAAATAAAAATAAAATAACGTGTCATTACGAAACCGGATGAAATAGCAAATTATATAAATAAACATTTAATAGATATAACTAATAAAAAAAACAATAATACAGTAAATAAATTTATAAATATGAATACTAAATGCGTATCTGATTCTATATTTTTAAGCCCGGTATTACCTACGGAAATCAAAACTATCATAGCTAACCTGAAAAACACTAATACCGAAGGTGAAGATGGCGTAGCAACTAAAGTTATCAAACATTGTAAGGAAGAACTTTGTGAAATACTAGCATACTTAATAAATTTATCTTTTGAACACGGCTCTTTTCCTGATGCTTTAAAAATATCTCTTATCAAGCCTCTCTTTAAAAGAGGTTCAAAAGACGACGTTGACAACTACAGGCCAATAGCGCTTTTGCCTGTTTTATCAAAAATATATGAAAGAGCAATGCATCGAAGAATCTATGATTTTTTCTCCAAACACCATGTTATCCAGCAGGAACAAAATGGCTTCCAAAAGAATAAATCGACGACACTAGCAGCTTTTAACTTAGTTAACACTATAATAGAAAATATAGATAGGAAGTATCTGACAACAGCCTTATTTTTTGACATGAAAAAAGCATTTGACTTTGTGTCTCATGACCTTCTACTTTATAAACTGCAGCATTATGGTATCAGAGGAAATGGATTAAACTGGATTAAATCTTTTATAACCAATAGAAGACAATTCGTAGAAATACCGACAATTGATGAAAATAAAATAATTCAGGGTTCAAGGTCAGAATGGAAAACTAACAGATCCGGAGTCCCTCAAGGCAGTGTACTTGGGCCACTACTATTTTTAGTATATATAAATGATATAGTATGTGTAACTCCATACAGCTCAACATTATTTGCTGATGATTTTTCCATTGTAGTCACAACAAAAAAAAACAAAGATGATGATTGTATGGAGAAACACAAATTAGACATTAAGAAAACGATTCATTCCGTAGTAAATTGGCTTGACATTAATAATTTAATTATAAATATTTCTAAAACATATTGTATGAATTTTAATAATGTTGATATTGAAATTGAATATAATGGACAAAATATTGAAAGACCTCATCAAGTCTTATTCTTAGGCCTAATAATAGATAAGGCATTAAACTGGAAAAATCAATTAGAGAAAATATGCAAGAAAATAAACAGCTACGTATACGTTTTAAAACGGCTAAGAAAAACTACAAGCTTAGAAACAGCGCTAGTAGCATATCACGGTTATGTTGGATCCCTCCTCAGATATGGTCTTATTCTGTGGGGGCGCAGTACAAATTTCGATCGAGCATTCATTGTACAAAAAAAATGCATCCGAGCACTTTGTGGAGTTGGTCCTATGGAGTCATGTAAACCACTTTTTGGTCAATTAAAGGTATTTCCTCTTCCATGTCAGTATATTTTTGATATTTCATGCTTTGTAAAACAACACAGCTATCTTTATAATACAGCGAGTGAAATTTATCCTCGAAATACCAGAAATAGTGATAGATTGGTTAATAAGTATGCTCATAAGTCAGCACGCTATCAAAAAAATAGTTACTCTATGTCAATAAAAATATATAACAAATTACCACAATATATTAAACAATTACCTTTGCACAAATTTAAGCGTGAACTAAGGGTCTGGTTGCTGCATCATGCCTTCTACTCTCTTGATGAATATTTTATTTTTAAGGCGCATGGTTAGTTATATTCGATTAGATTTAAGAAACCTGTTTATCATAACAATATGTACTTCTAGAAATTAAATTTTCATTATAAGTTTTTGCATGCCAGTAATTTGGTGAAATGTGTAAGATCTTAAATTGATTTACTTTCAACAACATTATTGTACTCGCATTTGAAGCAAATAAATGATATTCTATTCTATTCTATTCTATTCTATTCTATTCTATTCTATTCAGAAGCGTCACCGCTATATGGTTGATATTCCATTTTCCCGAACGATGCGATTTGCTTCTTCGTTCATCATACGAACCGCCAGGGAATGGAACACCCTGCCTGAGTCTGTGTTTCCTGGTTCCCCCATTACATTATGGGCGTCTTCAAAACGTGAGTGAATAGACACCTTCTGGGTAATCGCGCTCCATTATCGATCGCATCATCACGTAACATCAGGTGAGATAGTGGTCAAGTGCTACCCAGATCGGTATAAATACAACCTTTTCTCCAAAAAAAAATCCTTTTTCAAAACAAGTTTTTATTATGTTCTTGTTAATAAAAAGTAGGAACAAAAATTTTTATAAAATACTCGCCAAGACGATTCAAATGAGCCCAAACTCGATGAGGTTGTGTCGTTTCATTGCGGAGTTCCTTTGGTCATCTTCCAGCTCCATCAGCACCATGTCATGCATAATATTGCATAGTCACGTGATTTACACATGTATGCAAAATTTGAGCTCAATCGGTAACCGGGAAGTGGATAGAAAGCTTAGTAAGTGGTTATTAGATAATTGCTTTTATAGTGTAAAAGAGTATTTAGAATGTCAAGGGATTTACAAATGTTAACTGACAATATTTAATTTTAGTAATAATGATTGCGACTTGACATTTGCACGTCTGCTTGCAGACTGAATACTAATGCAGCACATTTGTACAACAACTCAAAATGTAACATGAAATGTTTGTATTCTGGCAAATAAATTATTTGAATTTGAATTAAAATTAATTTGCAAGTTTTGATGACAAACCTCGAAACCGCAGTGAAACTGAATAAAAGCTAGTAATAAAAAAAGAGAGACGCCTTGTAGGTGAATATAAATATTAGGTACTCTGTGCTTTACGAGCTGAAGTGCACTTTATTGCTTCGTAGCTAGAGTCGTTTATTTATTGGAATGGCTTTGCGAAGTGATCCCGATATAAAGTAGGTGTATACTTACTTTATATCGGGATCAATATAACACTAGTATTAGTGTTATACTTTAAAATGTTTAGTTTATACGAATCCAAGAATGAATCATCTATAATGTTTACAATAGTTTGTAAAATAGATATTTTATTTACCATGCGTTGTGGAATTTATTGACTGATTCTGTCTTTTTTAGAGAGGACAAGGATGCTAATTGCCGCCGTCGGCATTTGTAGCTCCAACTGACGAAAGACAAGGGGCGAGGGGCGATGGGTTGCCTGTTTTCGTTTTTCTTGATACAATATAATCAGGCGGAAAAGGGAAGTTGATTAGAACAGAATTATTGTTTTAATATTCATTTAGCCTCATTATGTATTTGGAGAAAATACTTGTAATTTCATCACTGGGGTAACTCTTCGTGGGGTACAGGGCTAATATTGCAACCCCCCATACCTATCTTCCTGGGAAGATATGGCGACAAAAAGAAAATTACTAGATGGTGGGCAGCAGTGTCATCTAAAGAACAGCCAACTATTCCTCAATTATAACCTGTCTGATGTCTACCCGTGACTTTCACGACGTCATAAATCCACCTAGGGACCTGCCCACTATACGTATTCAGGTGGTAAATACTCGAGAAACTATCTTCCTCATAGCTTATCGCTTCGTCGAGCAGTGGGGGCCGCCCATTGCCACTTCAACTTGCAAATTCTGAAACCTATCAGTAAATATAACGGTCAACAATTTCAAGAGTGTCATTACCAACAATACTGGTACGGGTGCAACATGGACATTTGAAATAATTTTCGTCTTGTCCATGTTCATTTTAAGACGCACCTGTTGGGAAACTCTACTGAGGTCGCTGAGCATTGTACTGAGTTCTTCAAGCGACTCTGCCAATATGACTATGTCATGGGCGAAACCAAAGGTGAGTGATGCATTCGCCATAGATGTTGATGCCGAATTCTTTCCAGTCCAAGAGCTTAAAAACCTCCTCCGCTGCATCATCCCTTTACATAAAGTGAAATACAGATGAAATATAAACGTGTGAGATCATTCGGCGAAATGGAGTCGGATTCTTGTGATGACAAGCTCACATGTATTTAGTAAATCCGTTTTGATTTAATTTTACTGAAAACAATCCGTGAGGTAGGGTTCTCGGTATAGGTATGTATTTTTTTTATTATATATTTACTATATTTGCCGATCTATGAGGAAGTATGACTGATTTATTGTTTCTAAAAATAGAATGCATGATATTTCGAATTTATAAAATCGTATATTTTCTGCTGACTTCAAAAAGGAGGAGATTTTCAATTTACCTGTTTGTTTGTTACGCGGTTACACCGCTATATATAAATTTTGTACTCGAGATCACATTTTAGAAGTAGTCCCATATACATTATATCAAAATCGGTTTAGTAGTTTGGTTTTAAATTAAAACACTAGATAAAATACCAATGTCGTCACAGTTAATAAACTTAAGTTGCGTTTTATATTTTCAGTTATGATTGACTCCAATTTTATGTTAGATTGACCCTGAAAATTAATATCCAGTATATTCTTACGAAATACGCCGTGACAGACGGTCAGACAGATTGAGATCAGAAAAATAAGGATTCCGTTCTTTTTATGAAATATATAACCCTAAAACTGGCGAAATAGCAGATTCATTCATATTAACATGAATTCATAAATCTCGCCAGAACACTCCTATCAGTACAGTACCTACCTACTCGTAGAGCGATAATGTTTACGATCTCTGCATACCGTGACCGCATGCCGTGAACGTTTCATTGCCTGCCATTTACTGATACATTCACAGAAATGTTTTGTTTAGCTTCAAGAAGTATCGACATTATTTTAACTTACAGTAAAATTCTTCTTCTTTTGGAGTCGCCACAACACAACGATTTAGATGAGTAACAGAACAAACGTGCAACCCATGATTGCTTAAGAATCAATCGAAAAATATGTAGGATCATATAAATGCTGCATTAATAACGTACGGATCTGATGTTATAAAAGGAAAGGTGAATAAAATCGGAACTTTTATCTACATGTATAGGTAGGCTATTCCACACCTTATGTTTTATCCTTGCATGGCTACTTTCACTTCAACTACACTCACTTATTGCACATATATATGTTTAACTTCTTATTAGCTCGCCGATTGGAAGAAGTTGATTGGAAAATCAACTACTTCATTATATTCTCAAAAATCCTTTCCAAAAGTGATTTAGTTCCACATCTTTCGTCAAAACATTATTTCCGCCATCTTTTATAAGTACATTATATTATAAATAAAAAATGCTAAATCTAATTATAAGTCCCTAAAAATTGTGGCCCCTGTGGCCGTATTAGACAATATTTATTAATTAATAATTATTCTAATAGTAAAAAAACAATCTGCAGTTTTAAATACGAATTCTAAAAAGGGCATCGTTTTCAAAGTAAAAAGTCAAAATTAAGTCCATCACTACTACTAAGTCATTCTAAAATACACATTGATCAAAAATATCATCCAATTTAATTAAGACTGGAGTGAAGACTAGAATTTTCATACATAGAGAAAACGTTTCTCCCCCCCTAAACAATTACCAGAAATATCGTTAGACAAATGGCAAAATGTTCATGACGTATAGATATGTAACTTAATTTTTTCGGTCGATAACAACATACCATCATTCTTCACATTTTTAATTATTTTATGAAATAACTTAGACTTATGTGTTCTGCTTGTCACCATTAGCCAAAGATCCTCAGAACATATTGTTGGAGGGTTAAAACCTTATTGCTAATCCTGGCCGACTCCAATTTATTGAAATGACTGACATTGTGTTCGGTTGCTGTTTATAAAAAATGTTTTTATGTCATGTCTTGTGCTTAATAAATTCTGCTTATATTTTACACCAAATACGTGTTTAAATATGATTTATAGAAGGTTATGGTTCAGCAAAAATAGTGCAACGTTATTGTAAATATGTCGGAAACGAAAAATCAAAGTTTTTCACATGAAAAATTACGCGGACGTGAAAATTACGTCGAGTGGAAATTTGTTATGAAAAATGCATTGATTCACGACAATTTATGGATCTGTATAAGCGGTTACGATAAGGATGACAAAACAACGTCCGAAGTGAAAGATCGACGTGACAAAATTGCAAAATCTAAAATTTGCTTGGGCGTTGAAAAGTCATGTTTTTCACATTTGATGTCAGCTGATACGGCGAAAGACGCCTGGAATGCATTAGAACGTGCATATGATGATAAAGGACTCGGTTCAAGAGTGAGAACTCTTCAGAACTTGTGCGCTGTCAAACTGGAGAACTATTCTAGCATGGAAGCTTACGTCAATGAAGTATTGTCATTAGCGCAGCAATTGGCGAATATGAACAAACCTGTTGATGACGAGTTTCTTGGTGCGTTGATACTCAAAGGTTTACCGACAGAGTACGAGCCCATGATCATGGCACTAGAGCATTCGGGAGCTGTCATTACTGCTGATCTAGTCAAATCGAAACTGCTACAGGATCAACGTTGGACTACTCGTGGAGATTCGAGTGAGTGCTTGTATTCTAAAAGAAAAGGCGCTAGTACGAGTGACTCCTGGACGAGAAAAGCGCAGCAGCACAAGGATGAGTCAAAAGCGAAGGATAATTCCGCTAGAAAGAGAGAACCGTGGTGCTGGAAGTGCAGACAGAAAGGACATCTGAAGAAAGATTGCCGGAACGCGAAGGATTCTTCAGGAAACTGTGTCTTATCAGCATATAGTACTGGATCTGACTCGGAATCTTCGTGGTACATAGACTCGGGGGCTACAAATAACATGACTGGCAGGCGTGATTTGATGACAGACTTCAAATCGCGAGATGGTCACGTCACCATTGCTAATGGAGATAAACTGCGGTGTACAGGTATAGGTACTGTTAAGTTGTCGGATAGCGCGACGTTAACTGATGTGTTGTATATACCTAAGCTGTCTGTAAATCTCATATCTGTTTCGCAATTGATTAAGAATGGTTGTATTGTTAATTTTGATACTACTGGTTGTACAATTTCTAAGCTGGGCGATGTTTTGATTAAGGCAAATGACGTTGGAGGGGCTTACAGACTTCAGACCTGCAGTCTAAGGGCGAATCTTACTACTAGCACTGCAACTTGGCATCAAAGACTTGGCCATTTAAGCGCTAACAATATGAAGCTTTTGAGGCAGGGACTTGCTAATGATATTAGTTTTCAGGACGACCCTTGTAAAGACGTTGCCTGTGAAGTTTGTTTAAAGGGAAAGCAAGCTCGGTTTCCTTTTCCTAGCAATCCTGAGAAGTCTGTGGCTGTAAAACGGTTGGATTTAATCCATACCGATTTGTGTGGTCCGTTGCTGGTGAATTCGCTTGGAGGCAAGAGGTATATCCTGACATTCTTGGATGATCATTCGAGGAAGGTGTTCGTGTATTTCCTGAAGCGTAAGAGCGAGGTGAGTGAATACACGAAAAACTTTATTAAGCTAGTCGAAACTCAGACTGGTGACAAAGTTAAAGTTTTGAGGTCGGACAATGGGACCGAGTATGTAAACAGAGACCTTGAAGGTTTTTTGAAAGGTAAGGGGATAGTCCATCAGGTAACTGTGCCTTACAGTCCTCAACAGAACGGTTGTGCGGAAAGGCTAAACAGGACCCTCCTAGAAAAAGTAAGGTGCCTCTTGTATACTTCGAACCTAGACCACAAGTTTTGGGCAGAAGCTGCCTGTACTGCTGCACATTTAATAAATGTGTCACCTTCGAAAAGGCTCTCAGGGTAAACTCCTGAGGAAGCCTGGACAGGTAAGAAGGTTAGCTTGAAACACTTACGTGTGTTTGGCTGCGAAGCTTATGCTCACGTTGATAAAGTGAAGCGGAATAAGCTTGACCCAAAAAGCAAGCATTGTATATTTCTTGGCTATGACGGTAATGGATATAGGCTCTACGATTCGGCGAAAAATATAGTTTTTCGTAGTCGTGATGTTGTTTTTAACGAAACAATTTTTCCAGGTGTCAAGAGTAAACGGCCCGTGGAGATCTTCTTTCCGACTAGTGATGACGGAGATACCGTTGAAGATGCGGATGTTCGTGATCAGTCTGGGACTGAGCTTGAGGTGGAGATGCCATCATTACAAACTGTAGAGGCTGAGGTTGAGGCGGAGAGACAGGTAGAGCCTGAAGTGTGGTTTGAGGCTGACGAGCAGGTGCCGAGTTCATCTACTGATACAACCAGAATGCCACGGAAGCCACCATCTGACGGACCAGCCTATAATTTACGGCCGAGAGTACCGAGGACGATGTCTGCGCTCGAGACAGAGTTGAGTGAGCCGACGAATGTCAAGGAAGCTTTGCAATCGAGTGATAGTAAGCTTTGGCGGCAAGCTATGCAAGATGAGATTGATTCGTTCAATAAGCATGAGGCTTGGGAGCTAGTTGACAGACCGGCAGACAAGAATATTGTCAAGAATCGATGGTTGTTTAAAATCAAACGTGACGCCAATGGCAAAGTGGCGTGTTATAGAGCGCGATTGGTTGCAAAGGGTTTTACCCAAAAGTTCGGAATTGACTACATGGATACTTTTTCTCCGGTTGTGCGACATAGTTCGTTGAGAATGCTGTTGTCTCTTGCGGTTGAATTAGATCTGAAGATTGATCACCTTGACGTCAAGACTGCTTTTCTGAATGGCAATCTGAGTGAAGAAATTTATATGTCACAGCCTGAAGGTTTCGTCAAGCAAGGCAATGAGCATATGGTCTACAGACTCAAGAAAGCCGTGTACGGGTTAAAGCAGGCGTCACGTGCCTGGTACGATAAGGTAAAGGAAGTTTTACTCGCAGAGAATTTCACGCAGAGCAAGTATGAGAGCTGTATCTTCAGTCGCCGAGTGGGTAAGCGAACCATTATTATTGCTCTCTATGTAGACGATTTTTTCGTTTTTTACGACTGTGACGAGCTTGCTGATAAGATAAAAACGTCACTGAAGTCTCACTTCACAATTAAAGATTTAGGTGAGGTTAAACATATGCTAGGCATCAAAGTACAGCGCACTAGTCGTGAGTTGAAGCTGAGTCAGAAAACCTATATTGAAAAGCTTCTTGAACGTTTCGGTATGAGTGACTGTAAAGTTGCTAAGACGCCCTTAGATGTAGGTCTGAAGTTTTCTGATAGCGCCACCCACGAGAGTAGACTACCGTATCAGGAGCTGATAGGATGTTTATTGTATATAGCTGTGGTCTCAAGACCTGACATTTCATTTGCTGCATGTTTCTTAAGTCAGTTTAATACTTGCTACACAGCGGAACACTTTGCAGCGGCCAAACGTGTATTGCGGTATTTAAAAGGCACAATGAATTTAGGTCTTGTGTACAGAAAAAGTGATGAACATGATAAATTTCATGTTTATGGATTTACTGACGCTGATTGGGCTAACGGGGCGGATCGTAAATCTTACACGGGGTATATTTATAAGCTAGGTAGGAATGTTATTTCCTGGGGTTGTTATAAGCAATCGTGTATCGCACTTTCGTCTACCGAGGCGGAGTATATAGCTTTGTCTGAAGCTGCCAAAGAGGCGGTATACGTCCGTGCGGTTCTTGCTGAGTTGATAGGTCAATGTCACACTGTAACCCTGTATAGTGATAATCAGTCTGCGGCGAAGCTAGCTAGTAACCCAGTGTTCCATAAGCGAACAAAACATGTGGACATTAGATATCACTATATTCGTGAAGCTGTTGAGAATAGGGTGCTAGAACTGATGTACATGCCAACAGAGCAGATGACTGCTGATGTACTCACGAAGGCACTGCCTAGCTGTAAGCACTTGTCGTTTGTACGAGATATGCTTGAAGTCCTCCAGGATTAAGAGGGCGTGTTGGAGGGTTAAAACCTTATTGCTAATCCTGGCCGACTCCAATTTATTGAAATGACTGACATTGTGTTCGGTTGCTGTTTATAAAAAATGTTTTTTGTCATGTCTTGTGCTTAATAAATTCTGCTTATATTTTACACCAAATACGTGTTTAAATATGATTTATAGAACATATCTTGTAACGAAACTTACGTTTGTTACTGCGCGTCGTCTTTCTTGTTGATAAAATAAAATACTTCTTCAACTTTTACTTCCGTTAATGTTCTCTTTTTATTCGCTAACAGGATCATAGCTGCGAGGCGAATCTTTCGCCGTCAAAGCTTGACAGCTACGTTTGCTTCTTACCCCTGTCACTGTCCCAGGGTGGGCCGCTCTAAGTGAAACAAATGAAAAAAAGTGAAAAATAAATAAATCGAAACAATTTATATAATCGTTCACATCTTTATCCTCATGTATCATTGTAGCATTATGGGCATGCTGCCAACTGGTGGTGGTGGGCTGAAGCATTTGGACTGCCTGTAAGTTTGCAATGACTCGTAAGTTGTCTAAATGCTTTTATTGTAGTAGCTGTAGTGTTCTTTAAAGTTAGTAGTATTTTGTTAATAAAGGCATACCGCCGGTTTACAGAGTCGTAATAATAACATGATAATAATTTAGTCCTTCACACTACAAAGGGTAAAATACGGTTTTAAAGTATGTAGCAACAGCAAAAAAAGGCACAAGAACATGTTGCAAAAAGTTTAGACTTAGGTTTAATGGCCGGCCGCATGTCTGACCTTATGAGGATAAGGTTTTTTTTCAACACTAGCTACGCTACGTGGTTTCGCACGCGTAGACAAAAATTAACAGTGATAATGATGATGAAAAGCTGATTTTATGTTAATCCAGCACCTAAAATATCAATTTTCCAAGTTTCATCTAAATCATTACAGTACAGTCATTTCAGTGTATTGTGGTGGAATTCAGTTAACATTTATTATTTCAATGGATGAGGTAAGTATTATTTTTTATAAAACGTAAAAAAGGTAGCAAGTCATTTATAATAAAATATATAATTATTTTGGGAATATGCAATGTCAATATCGCGACAATAGTAAAAACTTAGATTTATTTAAAAAATGCTGGGTAAACAAAGGCATATAACTAAAAAGAGAGTCTAAATAAAAATAGGGACTTTTCTGGATTTTATCTTATTTAACATATACGTTAATGTTAGCAAAGTAAAAATTAGATAGAATCCAGAACATTCCGTTTTTTTTTTAATTATACTAAACATATTTTAAGTTAGCGAAGTAAAAATTAGATAGAATCCAGAAAAGTTAGTTTTTAATTAGACTCTCTATTTAGTTTTATTCCTTTTAAGTACATATTAAAAAAGACAACAAATTTGCGCATAAAGTTTTGAGAACTATAGGGTTTAGTTTAGCTATTTTGACGGCTACTTGCGACCACGCCGTAAAGCTCAGGACCGCGGCGGGATTCGTATCATGGAACTTTCAAACCAGGGGCTAGATTCTCTTAGCTATAGAACGGCGTTAACGCAACTTAATTGCATGAAAGTTCTAGTTTTTGACAGTATCCGTAGTCTGCCCCCTATTTAGGTTCGATCGCAAGTCAGTGGCTTGCTATCAATAGTTTTCAAAATATTTGGTATGCTGTAAGCTATTTTGTTGCGTTTGCGTTGCTACAGTGGCATAAAATATTTTGGAGGATTTTAGATACAAATATAGCTAAATTATTTAAATATATTTATTGAATGTACTGTTTGCTAGAAAACCACTGTATTGCTGTTTTAACTGAAGCTTGATTGAATAGAAGTTTTCATTATTATTTAATGCCGACATTTGCAAGCCATAGCACAGCCATACGATAGCGACGCGATTGCTATACAACTGCGATTAAGAGCTAGAATTAGCAGACTACCGAATTTAACATTAACAGTCGATCGCAGAAGCATCGTAGCAGTGTGGCGTTTGGTCAATAACTAAGAGAATTCGAGCCCAATTGATAGCTATTGCTTATCCACTAATTGTAGACTTATCTCGTTTTGAGTCTTGCACATGTGACGTAGATAATCATATCAATAAAAATGGACGTTATCGTTCACTGCGGATGCTATGAAGTGACGCTATATAAAGTAAGTTGGTAAACTACGTTTCTATAAAAACCGGAAATGTTTTTTCAATACAAAATTACAAATATACGATAGGAAAAATTTTAAGTCATGTGCAGGATTCGAAGCCGCGTCCATCCACCGCTTGAGCCGGGGTATGCTCTAACCAATTGAGCTAACATGACATGACGTCATAACTCAAATCTTTATTGGGATGAAAACGCGGGTTCGAATCCCGTACATGACTTAAATTTTTCCTATCGTATATATGTGATTTTGTATTGTAATCCGCATAGCAGGCGTTATTGCAAACCTAACAATATTAATATGATTTTTCAATATAAATTAATGAGAACAAGGAGGTTTTTTATATATTCTATTATGTTAACATATGATTTCGTAACGGTTTACCTACATGTCGACTCTGTAAAGCGTTAATTCAGGAACTAAGCTTTTATAGAGCTAAGGCTACTATTTTTTTTACAGGGTTGATTTTTTATGTTTGATTAGTTTTCTCTTAATCAATATTTTAAGTGTACTATTGCATTGCTGGAGAGCGTTTACGCCAAACGGAAATAGTAGGTTTAGCATATATAATCTTATGATGTATACGAACCTTTTTTAGGGCTAGTATTGCTGCTTTGCACTGCAATCAGTAAATATAAAAAAAAAACATACAATTTCTTTAGCAGAAATAGTTTTCTTTTTCCATTAAGTAAACCTTTTTCATATGGTGTAATGTTTTCCTATAATGACATACAGCATTTTCGTTTTCCGTGATCGATACGTAGCCCGTGGTCCGTCATCCTCCTCCGAGAATTTATAAACAAACATTGAACTACATTCAATAGTTGAAGTGAAGCAATAATCTTCAACCATGTGAACACTGTGAAGATTTTTTCTCGGAAAACTAATTATGTAACCTATATTCATTTTCAATGTACCGCTCCGTAGGTACAGTCGCCTGCAATAATAAGTATACACTTCGTTATTTTCATAATAATGTGATGTAACAAAATTTTTAGTTCTTGAAGTTAATATACACATGAGTGAAACAATTCAAATTATTCTTTGATTTTAAGATTCTTCTGTGTACATAGAGACACACATAAGTCTTTGTCACGACTTTACAATGTGTATACATATATACTATTGCAGGCGACTGTACATGAAATTAATTTTAATAGGAACAATATTCGTAAAATCTTTTCAATTTTGCTTAAATGCTTTTATGTTATCGTGATGGAACAAGCATGAAACTTACCTGGTGTTAAGCGGTAACTCTCTAATAACGAACTCGTCATAAGTGGCGAACTGTACTGCGCCCATAACCCTGAGACATCACGTTGTGAGCCATAAACACAGGTGTTCCGGTTAGCAGGGGCCGGTAAAATTACAGGAAACTTAACAACTTTTATGTGGTAGGGTGATAGACGCAATACAAGTTTGTATTCACTTTTGTCCACGCTGAAGCGCTCGTAGCGAAGTGAAGCGCTCGTAGCGAAGTTTACTTAGCTGTTCTCAACCGATCAGCAAAGCTAAGCGCACGGTCATAAGTTGGATGGGTGACCGCTAGTGACATTACTACTGAGCGTTTCTGTGCTTCGGAGGGCACGTTAAGCCGTCGGTCCCGGTTGTTGTCTAAGGATGGCAGTCGTTATAGCATGATAGTAGGGCATTTTGCGAATGCCCGCCTGGCTAGCTACCACCCTCAAGTAGAAAATCTGTCGCCAAGCACCGGTGTGTTCCGGCAGCTGTCCCTGAGAGCCAGTACTTCTAGGTTAGCCTGAACAACATCTTCGATCACATCGTCACTTACCTCAGGTGGGATAGTGGTCAAAGGCTAAACTATCAAGCATAAAGAAATAAAAAAAAACTTGTTACGAACTGCATCTGTTATGCCTATAAATGCCGCTTAACATCAGGTGGACCTCGTAAAAAATGTACATGTGAACATTACTCCTAGGCGGCGGCTCGGTATAGTGACAGCACTTCCTCGGACGCACTCGCAAAAAGAATTCTATATTGCTACTAATCTGGCCGCCTTCCTGACACCCAACTTCTAGGTGGTATACCCGGTTTATTTGGATAATAAAGTTAACAGTGATAATACGTTTAAGGACCTTTTCACCTCATAAGCTCGGAAAGGTGTTGTTTATCATTCAAATCCTGCGTGGAAAAGTGCTCTTTATCCGCTAGTGTGGAAAAGATTTTTGAAATTCGAACCGCTATAAAAGTTCCAGCAAAATGAATTTGCTATTTTACCAATCCGTAATTTTATTTATTTTTTTCTATAAATATACGCAAATTTACTGTATTACTTACTTATCAGCTGTTCTTGCATCTAGCATTTTCCTTGCTCGAATGAAGTGAAAATTAGTGTGTTGCGCTCGGCAGCAAATTTATTTTGCTTCTCTTACCTTTGAAATCTTCCGTAGGTACTCTCAGAATTGTATATTTTGAACCATTTGTTTTTCTCGTAACACAATCCTTCGCTTCCTCATGCTTCAATAAAGATACTCACGCGAAATAACAACTTTGCACCCTTGCATAACAAATAGCTATTTTGTAAGCCTTACATTTACTTCGACGTGAGTAGTGGGATTCTGCTTATTTAGCGCATTTTCCTCTCAGATGACTTCTACAACATCCTACTGCAGGATATAGTATATCCATAAATTACAGTACCTATGTAGGAATAAGTAGAAATAAAGTAGACGTAAATTACTGTTTACAATATTCAACGCCACTTAGGCGTTGCGTGACTTTCATTTTAAATTATCTTTAAAGGGGTAATTCAGACCAATTAGGAGCTTCTAACGGAAAACAAAACAAAATATGATTGGAATAAAGTTCAATCTTAATGCCATGGCACGTGGCTGCTACGACCTTTTGCTTATCGAAATGCGCGAAAATGAAGGAAAATAGTACATTCACATGAGTACGATTGTCTGATTTTGAAATGTTCAACACGTTTACACAAATTTTATTCACAATTTTATTGTTCACATTCAAGCGAGTTACATATGATTTTTTTTATCGTTGAGAATGTATGGTGTATGGTGCACTGAGAAAAATCTAAAGTCAAAAGCGCCTTAAAGACGGCCAATTTATATGGTATAAAGCAAAAAACCGACCAAATGTAAATACGTACAAAAACGCCTTCCAACTAGAAGGCGTTAAACGAAGTCAGTGAAGGCGAATGTTTCTTTTCGTCATAATTTAAGGTGTATTTTGTGGTCTTTCTTAAATATTGACTTTTCTTGAGGCTGATTAAGTCGTACGTTATAGTGATAATCACCGTATATAAACCGCCGTAAAAGTAAGGTATATTTTATGGTCAATGCTGAAATTATTATCGTATTAAAAAGTTCAATTATGAAAATACTTTACGGAAGGTGTTTTTGACGGTTTTGTTTATTATAAAACATGGTACATTTTTATTGATTGGTGAAAATCATCTTAAGACTTGTGAATTCACCTTGCGTAGTTACAATTCAACGGTAAAAGGTCAAATTTGCTTTAAGCTCCAAAGTCGTTTTTCTCAGTGTGGTAGGGCATTTTGTAAATGCCCGCTAGCTACCACCCTCAAGTAGAAAATCTGTCACCGAGCATTTTACGGTGTGTTCCGGTTTTGAAAGACAGCTGCCTTGAAAGCCAATAATTAGTAATAAGTTAGCCTGAACACCATCATCGCCTACATCATCACTTACCATCAGGTGAGATAGAAGTCAAAGGCTGGCCTAACAGGTGAAAAAATAAAGTCCAAAAAATAATTATAACAGCTGGTTTATAGATGCTTTTTTTTTACATAATAGTCAAGGTATGAAAAAAGATCTTCACCGCGGATGCCAACATGTCCGACAATAACAAATATTTTTTTCTTAACTAAAATATAATGATCATTTGAAGAGAAGTTCACCTTTAATACTTTAAAGGTGAACCCCATTTCCGATGACCATTATGACCTATGTGACCTTAAATCAAAAATCAACCCCTATAATAACACTTAAATATTATTAGTAAGCTAAAGTTAAAGTTATGTGCACTATATTGTACATTTAATTTAAAACTGTGTCTGGCCCAATTCTGTACATTCAAGATATTTTGAAAAAAATATTTGAGAGCACTCGGTAGGTGATACTGATGCCAAAACTGTTTATTTTTTATTTTTGTGTGTCTGTCTGTATGCAGGCCTCGCATCACGCCACAACTACTGAATGAATTTACCATAATTGCAGTTCGTATACTTTTTATCCCGAAATATGAACCCACCGTTAAGTGCTTGGCGACAGATTTTCTAGTTGAAGGTGGTCGCTAGCCAGGCGGCCAATCGTAAAATGCCCTTCCACCATGCAGTGAAGCTCTTGCCCGTGGCGGGATTGGAACCATGGACCAGTTGCGTTGTGCGAACCGCGAAGGAACTCTCTGAGTTACCTACTTACTGTCTTCTGTAAAAGGTACAACCCACCAGGAAAGTACAACCCAGGAGTTTTCAAACCAAGAGTAAAAATCTCCTTTCTGAGCTATGCTTTACTAAGAGTGCTTCACCTTAGACCACAGCGTTGCTTAATATGAGATAAACAGTGCGCAAATGTGAATAATTAGTCTGCAGGTACGGCAATCGCGAACGAAGTCGCAGGTACAGCTAGTATACAATAAAATCAGATACTTAACACAGAAAATTAAAACTATAGAGTAGGGTCAAATACGTTTTAAATAAAATAAAAATAAAGAACTATTATGGAAACAACTGGAACAGGCATGCTATTCGATATATAGGGAATTTCAACATTTATTGATTTAAAATGTATCATGTAATTTATTTATTTGACTCATGCGGCGCAAGTTACAGGCTAATGAGACCTAACAACTGGACGTCTCAGTGTGACGGGCACGTGCAATTCGTCGTTGACGAAATGCGTCTGTTATAGGCAGAGCTTAGTCCACTTAACATCAGGTGGGCCTCGTGCTTGTTCCGTCACAATAACATAAAAAAAAAAAAAAAAGTATACTAATATTGGTTGTGGTTACATTTTATTTTATGCTTTATAGTTTAGCTTTTGACCACTATCTCACCTGATGGTAAGTGATGATGTGGTCGGAGATGTTGTTCAGGCTAACCTAGGGTTGTATATATTGATATATATACAACACTAGGTTAGCCTGAACAACATATATATGAGCTGTTTGGTGTAGAGAGGTTGGGTCAGTGGGGACCGGGAGCTCATCGTATTTGATCAAATTGCTGGCACCTATTTGGCTCCACGAATAAGCATTGCAATTCGGGGCAATGCTGCCAGCATTTTGGACACGCTGAAGACTAGTAGTAGTAGTAATTGTGATAAATTCTGTGGACTATTTATTAGCCAACACAACACAAGATGTCATCCTAGTTTTGCAAATTGATATTCTGAATTATATTCTGCTTGATTTTGCGCTATTTTAACACCACTTCGTAAAATACCGTTTTAGTACATCACATAATACTTACCTTTATTTAACTATATTCGTAAGTACGACTTAAGATGATAAACAAGGTCGCTTGGACCGGTCTCAAATTAAATAGTACGTCTGTTAGACAAAAACTAATATGATTTATTAGCTTGAGTAACGCAGCGTGTTTTTTTGAGTTTTGAACTGGTTGTTAAATCATATGAAATTTTTGTTGAATGGCGTCATCTTTATTTCCTCATCTACCTTCTAGCTGACAGGCCTTCTGGGGAAGGAAAGGCCATTCTAAAATATTTTAGGGTGTGTTTCGATTCTTTGTTTCTGTAGCCCAAGCACGAATAACTTGCGAAATCGTAAGCGTTTCGTAAACGTATCGAAATGTCACCATTTTGTATAGGATTTGATCAGCGCCTCTACAGTGCGTAAAAGGAACTAAATTTTGGCAGGAAAAAGGGTTTTGACAACTAACGTGTCGAGATTTTAACGTGAACGTTTTGTCACGTAAAAAGTTTTGTATGAAATCGCGAGCACGAACCTAATACTAACGTAAGCTCGAAGGCTGGCTATCGAGGGTCTGTCAAAAATCTATGAATGTTATGTCACTGAGAAATTTTCAGTCAGATGGCTGACGTAACGTATTCAATTGTGATAAAACTTCGAAAATTCATGTTATTAATGTGTTTGTTAATTCATAATTTACCTATGAAAAGAGTTACAAACATGGCAGCAAGATTAGAAGTAGTAATGTACCATTTCGTTTACCAGGCGCAAAGTAGGTATTTATTAATTTATGGCACTGGAGGGAAGTGATGCTAATGTACGATGAACCCAATTCAGGACATTTTCCAAAACTCTGCATCAAACAGTCTCTATATTCCACCGTTCCAGCCCACATTTACACCAATTTTGCTCGTTGGATATGTCTTGCGGCGCAATAATGTTGCTATGAAATTCTTCATTGTGCATGGTCAAATTGAAAACAAAAACGCTCACAGAAGATCACCTATCCATTCAAGATTTCAAGATCAACCAAAGCCGTCAACAAATGCACCAGAGGAACACAGGCAGCGAAACGAAAGGAATACCAACGGATTGTCAGACTAACTACCTACGAATTCATAGGTGATGACCATGCTCATGCCAACATTCTAACCACTACGAAGAAGAAGATTTTAATGTGAAACGTAGAAGCTGTGTTGAATTGGAATTTTGGTTATTAATAAAAATAAACGAAGTGCAATTGTGCGTTTCATTTAATGGTATATACCGAACAGTTCGTGACTTAGGGATAATAGGATCTCTTGTTGGATGTCGTGAATCGCGACTTAGACAAAATTCGTGGCAGCGTGCCACTACTTAGGTCGGTGTGAGTAGGATGTTGCCACGCATTGAGCATACAACAGTGATGATGAGATGGATCAGTGTGTGCTCCTATTGGTGGCGCATAAAAGACTATTGGGTGGCGAACTCATAGCAGTGCCGTGAGAAGCATTTTTCTTCCCCCTCTGATCTTATAGGCTAGGTAAGTTCGATATCAAGCTCTTTTGCCACACTATTCCTTAAAAATAAAGGAAAGTAGATGAATAAAAAGACAAAACTACACCAACAGTTAAGTAATAACTTTATTTTTGGTAATGTAATAACAGACACAATAGTAATCCAAAAAAAAAAAAAAACACCATAAGCTGAGTATTACAAAATAAACACTTTATTTACCCTAAAATTAAAATGAACTTAAAACAACACCAAGCCTAGACGGTTACAAGTCACAGCACTCCCTATTTGTAGTAACGGCGCATTCATGAAATGCTACGTGGTTTGTCTTTGCAAAACTGTATAGTTATTTACATTAGACATTACTACGCGCTCCATGTTTTCACAGCATTCTTCTTTCTCAGAACAGACGGTAAAATACCGCTGGAGACGAAAGTTCTGTCGGGAATCACCTTTAGTGAACAATTAGAACTTATGGAATAGGTACACTGCTTGAACTCAATAGCCTGTTTTTCTGCTGAAACACCATAAAATTTAGCGCAAAATACACTTCACGCCGGCTGGCGGCCCTTCAGGGTTTCTTAAGACTCCTCCCTCTGTTTAAAGGTGTAAATTCTTATAGTAGCTGTTTGTAATTCATATACTAGGTAAATAATCAGTGGCGTAGATTCTTGGCTTGAGAATTTATAGCTCATAATTTATATATAATGTTTTATTTTAATACCTCTAATGATGTTACAATAAAATTTGGTTCACTGAGCAAGTAACGCATAGAGAAAAGTAATATACCGGAAAAAAATGTGTTTGGTTTTCACCAAATAAAAAGCTAAATTTGACGAATATCAATCGTAGAGGAACCAGTCCAGCGTCACCAACCTTAAAATAAGGTAAAGTATTGCAGGTGCACCGATTTCTGTCCAAAATTACCAAATACTACGATGTCATTGTCTCCTTGACAACTCAACTGGACTGTCATGACTATAGACTAATCATATTTTTTCCGGTATATTACATTTCTCTATGTCATAATGTATGTCATGGCACTTTGTAAATATATCACCTCAGATAATTTTTATTCAAAAATGTTAATATTTCACTGTGAACATCAATACAATACGGAAATCGTAAAGAAAGTGCGAAGTCTGTGGTGTCGAAACACAAATAAAAATGTTTAAACAATAGATTTCCATGAGATCCAGAACCGGTGAGTTGATGAAAATATGTCATTAAAATTACTTTATTGTTTCAGAGCTAATGATCGCTTGGTTTTTATTGTAATTTAAGTAGGTATGTGTTATCATGCGAATTGCTGTAATTACATATATTCGTATATAAATTACAAATATTTACGTAACGTAAAGTAAGTTTAGTGTTGGTCAAGGAAAGTATCGATACCTTTGTAGTATCGATTTTTTATAATGTCAGTGGTATTGGTACATATACTTTTTCATAGTGTCAATAAATTAGGAAATATCATATTCGATGCTAGTGATCATAAACCATCTTGCGGAATGTTTTATTATGCCACGAAACTTAACCTGTGTATTTAAGGGGCTGTCATTTACATCTTCAGCTCAAAAGCATTTTGAAACACCAGGTATTATCAATTTTTCTCTACATAACTGGCACAGTACTTGCTAACTGAACGGCTAGAGCAATATTTATTATCTAACCTAAATATTATACAATTAATAATAAATAGTGTAAATAACGTCATATCTATGCTTGTGACAATAATCTGCGTTGTTTTTTTTTCAGTTCATTTAAACAAAACTCCGTCGCTTATATACTTTCAAAGTAAATGCTGAATCGATAAAGCTATGGCATGAGATTTAAGGTACTATGTCACCTCAATACTATATAAAAATCAACATGTGTATCAACATACAATCCCAATTATTTAATTAATACTTATTATATTATACTCTAAATTGTTTGATTTTAAATTTAACCAACTTTCGAGTGCAGTTAAATAAACTTTTTTTGTAATTTCAGATATGCATATGTTACGCAGAAAATATTAATTGAATCAATAAATAAAACAAAACAGTGCAGAAGAAGCTTCTTGCAATACAAATGAAATAGATCAGCTGCAAGATTAAATTAAATATCTAAATAATTCAACTACCTACACCAAAAAAGTTTTTAAAAGTCTACAGTCTATATATAACTAAAAAAGGTGTGCGTCAAAACTACATTTTATGATTGAACTACAAATAATAATAATTGTTAACAGTTGATGACAAGTTTACTAGTGCAACTTACGTGCAGTATTTTTTACTTTTACATATAGTTAGAAAATAAGTATTATATATTGAAAACTATTATGTACAATGAAAATTAAAAAAAAATGTATTTTAAAGATGTTCTAGTACACAAATTACTTGGAACTATGTATACAGACCTCAATAATACGGTTTTCGATACTAGCGAAGATATATCGCACGATAAAATATTTTGATGATTTTGAATAATACATCTGTGTGAAATATTTGTTTTATTTTATATTTCGTCAACATAGATTTTATAAACCTAACTTATCTACAATTTTTTCCTATATCGATTATAATGGAATCGATTTCATTGTAACTAATCGATTTTAGGGAATCAGTAGTACAACACTCACAAATGTCACTATTATTGTGTTGGAAATATAGTTTTCATTTGTAATGGTTGGTATAAAATAACTTCAAATCTGAGTTTCAAAGCAATAAGGTCCGTGCCAACTCTTAATATTACTTGCTCAGTGAGAGGAACTTTTATAGGCTAAATAACAATTAAAACCTCTTTTGGAATGAGTTGTTAAAAAAAAAACTACAAATATATCTTAACGTTGCGTCAAGATTCGAATAGTGTGAGTCGACATCACCATGTCACAACAAATCAAAGTCCGGCAGTTTGCTTCAAGAACAAACAACAACTTACGTAACCGGTTTATACTCTTGCTATAGAGGTCACAAGTTCGATACCCGTTCTTGATAATAAAATCTTTCTAGTATACGCCTGCGTACATACTGGGCAACTTGGAAGCGATAACATTGCACTGTTCAGGGAAATGTAATATGGTATAACTAGCTATACCATATAAGTGAAAATTTTCGCAAAGCACCTGATGGTATGTTTTGGATCTTATACTAGATAAATCAAAGCCTTCAGATGATAAATATACCTCCATGGAGCAATTGTAGCTTCAACGACGCATTTATGATTTGCTTGAATAGTTTTTTTAGCAAAAGATATTTAGTTTTTAGCAGTTAGAAAATTGTATGTTAATCTTGATCGTATTCTCTAAGGCCAAGAAAAGTTCGAAACGCGTTACCTTAAAATTTTCTCTATAGAATAAATGTGCAAAGTTGACTATAAATTACGCTTTTAACGTTAATATCTTGATTATATATTTTTTAGTGTATAGAATTTTTTTTTTTTTCATTGTGTGCAAAATAGGTGGATATGTTCTCAATTCGTTTGTATTTTTTTTTTGTTTGTTACCTCATAACTTTTAACTGGGAGAACCGATTTCGATTGTCCTGTAGTCCCATTTAAATTTCATTGAAATCGGTCAAGCCGTTTTTAAGTTACACTCCAATAACTGAAAAGTATTTTCCTATCTTGATGATATAGTCATTGACAGTGAATGTACAGTCATTGACACTAAAAAGCGTGAACAATATTTTTTAATTAATCCTTGTCTGCACGTTTGTCCTACCTAAAAGGATGGATCTAGTGATCCGTATAATTCTCCCAGAAGGAGTTATTGGGGAATAAAGTTATGTATGAGAAATGTGTAAAGAACATATACGAAAAACATGTAAAACTTTTTATATCGTCATCCATGTAACATTCGATGGTATATCTAGGAAATGGTTTGGATTTTGAGTGGTGCCCATATAAAAGTAACCGCTTGTAATTTTTATGTAATAGGTGTTATTTAAATAAACCTAACAAATAATAAAATAGATGAAAAACGTGTTTTTATCAAAGGTAAGTTCAGGTATAATTGTAAATCGTCAAAGTTGGTGTGATTAAAGTACAAAATCAAAAAGCAAACTAACAGATTTCTAGCTGAGTTCAGCGTCATGAACGCGGCTCATCCGCCGCGCCGTGTGAAAGCGCCCTAACTTTTACTTGATTTGATGAAGCCTTTGTTGTGCTCCCGAAAAAGGTCAACGACCTAACAATAAAACTTGTAGGAATTAAACAAATCGATATGAAAGGGGTGTAAAAAATGTTGACGAAATAAAATAAACTGTACGTACAAGGAGATTTCTGTATCTGGAACACACTTTTTTGATTGCTGTTTGATTAGCCTTTGACCATAAATAATAAATCGAAGAACTGGCAAACCAGAAGCATAGATATTACGCTAAGCAATATGCATACAAAGTTGCAACGAATTTAAACAGATGATATTTAAAATATGCATAAGTACATTTGTGTGAAAAGCGCTCCGAGCGTTCTACACTTAATAACTAATGCAATTAGGACCTTGCAACGGAAAATAAAGCAAGGTATAAATTTAACTAAGTTAAGGCTCAATGGCGCTTTTGTTTGTGAAAAAAGCGTGAATAATAGAGATAATAATACTATTCATAGGATGTCAAAGACCGGTAAATAAATGATATAATTGGTCACATTTAAGCGTAAGTTGGGTACGAGAAATTACTATCGTACAGCACCTGCATTTCAATTTCTTTTTAGCTATGAGGAAACAGTTATGAAGAACCTTCAGCGCCGATTTTTTGACAAGATAATATACATTCTGAATCAATACAATAATCATCTAAAGAGAAGTGCACCTTCAAACTGGCAAAAATCATCGCCCCCTTAAGTAGTAAATCTGTCGCCAAGCACCTAACGGTGTGTTCCGTCAGCAATCCTTGAGATCCAGTGAAATTACAGGCAGTTACACACACAATTACAAGACTTAACAACTATGTATCAAGGTGACGGGCGCAGTGCAATTCGTCACTGACGAAATGGATCTGTTCTAGGCAGAGGTTAGTCTGCTTAACATCAGGCGTGCCTGGAGCTTGCTCCGCCACAAAAACAAAATTAAAAAAAACTCACCACAAAAAAATACACATATGGAAGTGACGCTATTAACACGACAAACTTTTCTCATAATATTATAGAGACAGGAATGAAAAGGTACCTATAACTCGCTAACTATTTAGATAAGTATCTATCTATGCAGCATCCAATGTAAACTTATCTTGGACAACGCCAGCGCCAGTATTTTTCACGTGACGTCACCAGGTCATTGACCTCGGCCATTGCTCGCCAATCGGGTGATGGCTGATCCCAATACATACCTTTCCATTAATTCATGTATCTACGAGTATGTACAGACAAGCTCAGAAGTTTATCTTTTGTTATAGATGAACTTTGATGGAAGGTCAAAATTTTATACATACATGCCTCATTTGTAAATTAAACACTTATGTACTACTTATGTACTACTAAGGCTAGAGATACCCGGCTAAGCATGTACTGCGTGGCTATGTAAATAGTATTTAAAATATTACAAAATCACAAATATAAGATAGGAAAAAATTAAGTCATGTGCGGGATTCGTATATTTGAGATTTTGTAATGTAATCCGCATAGCAGGCGTTATTGCAAACCAAACAATATTAAAAGTATTTAAAATATGCTGAAGTTTCAATACAGAAGATGTTTTTTTTTACAAAACTACAATTCTCCACACAGTCCAGGATCCGTGGTATTTTTAAGTGTTTTACGATTTATTAGAATAACGATATTTAAAAAGGGGACAACAAGTTCTTAATTAGGGACGTAGAACTGTTTTTTTTTTGTAAGTGTTTTTTTTTTTTTACTGTGGATATACATAAATTTTGTTTTAATATTTATTAAAACAACATTTATGTTTATAGTATAAGGGATAAATTAAAATTAAGCAGTTATGACTTCATTTGGGAATTTTACTCCAAGCCCGGGTCGCATTTTAGAGATGATGGTTGGCAAGCACCTCCTTCTTGGGTTCCAGTCATCAATTAAATTAAATTCCATAAGGCTTGCATAATATTGGAAGACCTCACTACTAATAATCTCGATCACTGCAAAGTGAGTATATGAAATAATAATAAATAAAGAGTCATGATTATTCAGTGATAATAAATAATAACAGACTGTAATTTTTAATTTTTATTTTTTTAATTAATGATAGCAAACTGTTTCCTCTCCTAGTCATGTATAAACTAAGAATAGTTTAAACAATAAATATATACACTATTAATATTTTTATCAAATTGATTTACATTACAATTTTACGATGAAAAAAATAGAGTCATATACGGGGTTCAAACCCGCGTGATCCATGCTTATAGCCATGGTATGCTCTGACTGACTGAGCTAACATGACAATGAATGATAACTATTTTTTCCTCTCGTTATTTAACCTAATGTAATGTACTCCGCAGAGCATGCGTTATTGCAAAAATAAAAGTAGACTGTAAAATGTCCGCCCAAATTCCAAAACAAATGAACTTTTCTTTGTAACGACCAACATTTGGATAGCTGACTTCCTTATAAAGATGATGTTCTTAATTAGAACGTATGTTTTTGTATGGTTGTTATGCAGTACTTCGTCAATTATGTGTTGATTTAGATTATAATAGTTATTTTCATTAAAATTTTATCAAAGTCGGTTGAGTTTTAGAGTTAAATTTAATTAACTGGAAAATGTATTTGTTTACCTGGATGATTTAATGGTTATTGCAAATCTTGTGGACGGTGAATGGTATTTTAGGTAAGAATGATCTTGTTGAGAGAGTTGTAAGCAGCATGAATCACTATGAACAGAGAAAACTGATTTCCAATTGTTAGCGCGGCACAGCTATACAAAGTTTCCGAACGAACCGGATGCCCCTGCGCACCCGCCCGCTCTCCTCGAATCTGTTCCGTCCGCCATCAGCGGCGCTAGCCCGCAGAACTATAACCAAATAATTCTAATTTAACTATCCAATTAACAAATGAAAGCATACTTCTGTATTTGTAACTTATTAACGTTTACTGAAAGTTAACCTGAAGCATTCATTCAACAATAACGGCCACAATGTCGTCAAATTACTATAATCCCCGACACCAATAATAAAAAGTATTTAATATAATTTATGGAAGTCGGATTATGATATAGTGAGGTCAGTGTTTGATTGCTCTATTTCGGAATCGGTAATGCATGTAATTGTCTCTGTATATAATGATTAACAAACTCTGAAGTAAGCAATAAGTTTTTTTTATTAATTTATTTATAGCTGAGGAGAGATAGTGGTCAAAAACCACTATCTCTCCTTATCGGAAGTGATCACGTGGTCGAAGATGCTGTTCAGGCTAACGTAGAAATACTGGCTCTCAACAGGACAGCTGCCAGAATACACTTTCCTTAGTCCTTGGCGACAGGTTTTCAACATGAAGGTGGTAGCTAGCCAGGCCGGCATCCGCAAAATTCCCCACCACCACACTGTAACGCCTGCTATCTTAATACAACAACGGGGACCGATGGCTGAATGTGCCCTCCGAAGCACGTACACGCTCAGTAGTAGTAAGGCTTAGCAATCTTCGCTACGAGCGCTTCAAGTAATTAATGTAAGGAATATCTATCTATTCTTATAATAAAACTGTAGCAGATCCAATTCTGTAAATGGCAGATAATTTGGAAAAAAATTAACGTGAACCGGAACATTCGCCACAATCAGTTTTTTTACTTTTGCCGGATACATTTTGGAGACTGCGCAATGGAAGTGCACAATCTAATATATAATAGTTCTACCGCCAAACAAGGAGAACCTTGGCAAAAAGACGCCGTTTTAATATTTAAATTCCAAAGTAACGCATAAAGTACTTTGCTTCAACATTTATTGTGCAAACTGCCAAGGAGCTTGCTGAGTAACTTAACTACTGTCTTCTAGAAAATACAGCCCGCGAGTTTTCAAACCCAAAGTAAAAAGCTCCTTTCTGAGCTATGCTTTAGTAAGAGTGCTTCACCGCAAACCACAGCGCTGCTTAATATGAGATAAACAGTGTTCACATGTGAATAATTAGCCTGCAGGGACGGCAATCGCGAACGAAGTCGCAGGTACAGCTAGTTAGCAAATAGATTCAATATTTTGTGTTTTATGGGGTACGGATCCAGTGAAGCCTTGGCCGACTTTGTCGATGCATATCAAAGATACTTTCTTTTCATGTTGTAGCTGACTGTACTTACCATGTGCTCAGTAAACACTCAGATGTAATTTGTACGGGATACGTGTAAGCATTATGCAAAACGTTGAGCCATGGCACGATTGATTGCTGGACTAGCACTGTAGTGTACTGTAGGTTTAAATGACAACCACAAGAGTATCCACCTATATTTCGTACATCGAGGCATGTATTCATACTTTATCATCACCATCGTGACTTCTCCGACGTTTTATGTCGGAACAGAAAACGTCCATCGCTGAACAAATGCCTCCCACATAGAACATATGAACGGCTATTTGGAACCATTGACTACCCGCAATTGACAATGTCGTCTGTCCACCTGGGAGGGGCCTCCCAACACTACCTCATTACATCTTGCGGTGTAATGAGGTAACCATTCAAGAACCTTCATCGGTTTTCACTAGCGGTCCATAGTATACCTACTATTACTATCTATCTACTCTCCAAGTAATGACAGAATTTTAAGGAGGTTTGATTATGAGAGACTCTTATTATGCTTAATTTGAAGGTGAACTCCTCCTCAAAGGATTGTTTGGATTGAGAAAAAAATACTTTTGATAATGAATAGATTCAGGCGTTACTTTGCGGAAATCCATATTTAATAATAATAAATATTTTAAAAGTATTTTAAGAAAACAACAATTTAATTATTTAATAAAACACTAAAAAAATGTTTATAAAAATTATATATGTATATCTACTGACAATTCCGCCTAATTTCCTGTGAAGACGACGTGACGTCACAAACGCCACGCAGCCAAACCGGAAGAGTATTCGACGCATTTCGCTTCTAAACGAAGCATCCTCAGTAGGTCTTGACTCTACGTGCGCACGATGAACAGAAAATTTTATTTGTTAATGATTTGTTTTCCATAGTTTATATAATATTATATTAAATTTATATCCTCATTAGTATTTGCGTTCTTTCTGCATATTCAGAACTTGACTGACTAGTTATAAGCAAACGAATAAATTATAATTTCATATTTGGAAAATGTACATACGAATCCGCGACACAGGCGAATGCTCGCAAGTCTATGCCACGAACGAAGTTAAACTAAAGTATAGTACCACTAACTTAACTGTGCAATTCTCGAGGGCGCTATTGGTCAAGGAAATCAACTACAAACTGTCACAATTTGAGGGAATTTTGTAGTTCTTTTTTCTGCCGCCTGAACAGATAAGTTGGTCGAACTGTAAGCCAATAAGTGTTATGCGGATACTTTTTTTTTCGGACCCGAAGTTCGATACTTCGACGAATGAGAGTAGGGGAGGACTTCTTGCCAGGACTTCTTGATTCTCAAAACGCACGATCGAGATTTCAGAATTTTCAAAAATTCACTTAAAAACCGAGCGGTGATTCATTCCGAAGCCGGAATGTACCGTTGTTTGTAGATAAAGAATTTAGGTAAAGAATTTACTTCTTTACCTCTAACATCAACCACAAGCCAATTATACAATCTTAAGAATGCTATAACATTATTCATTCAATTCAACTCTTTCCAAGTTATTACTACTAGTAGAATATCTACAAACAACGGTACATTCCGACTTCGGAATGAATCACCGCCAGTCATCCGTGGGGAATGCACTAAAGCGCAGATAAAACTGTTCTAAACCACTGTTACACTGACGAAACGAATACTTCATCCGGTGATTGATCCCTGTTTTATGTGGCTTATATAGCTAGAGCAAGTCAATTTATTTTATGTGCTTTATATTGCAAGAGATCGTGTGTTGCCGGGTCAGAATTGTACCCACCTGACCCATCTATATATTTCTGTATGAGGTATAAGAGGCGAGAGACAAAGGACAAAATTCAAGAATTTTAATAGGTAACTAAAACCGCCTTCCTCATAAAAATTGTTCGATATTCTCCACCTATGTTTCGAGCATGTCCGATGCTCTTCATTATGCCTTTTATACGAATGACCAAAAAAAGCAGTGTTATGCGCGAATATTGTGAATGTTTTCATGGTGTTTGTATGTATGTTTGATTGTGAGTTTCTTTATTGCGCCGTAACTTCTAAACGGCTTAATTGATTTTAATATTAATAAGATATCATTAGATTTATCTTGATAGCGAAAGTGACACTAGGTACTTAAAATGAATAATAATAAAAAAACTGACGAATTCTACACACTGTTTTGTGAGAAAAAATAAATTCCAACTCATCGAGTGGTATATTACAAAATGAAGCTCTTTAAAAACGAGTCCGTAAATCCATGTAACTTGCATTTTTAATTTCAATGTTTTTCTACTCGTTTAATTAATTTATACTTATTACTATATCTGACCACATCATCACTTACCAATAGGCCCGGTGAGCTGGTGATAAAAAGTTATCCTAGAAGCTGTAAAACTGCATTTTTTTAATTGTTTTCTTCAACACAAGAACATAACTTTTGGCTTTGGTTGCATACAACCAAAGCCAAAAGTTATATTCTGGTCATAACCAGCAATAGCTCCTATACGGCCACTATATGTATGTATATAAAACCACCATTTGGAGTTTTCGTAAATTCTCTTATTCTTCCTACACGGTAAAAATAAATAAAAAAGAAATAGTCTTACCTTATGCTCGAACTCGGGACTTCAAATAACTAGTGTTGTTTTTTCTGATGGGTAAGCCTTGGACCACAATCTCACTTGACTGATAAGCGATGGTGTGGTCGAAACTGTTAACAGGCTTAACCTAGACCCTTGAGAGCCAAGGACAACTGCCGGAACACACTATTAGGTGCTTGGCGACAGATTTTCTACTTAAGGGTGGTCGCCAGGCGGGAATTCGAACCATGGACCTGCTGTGCAGTAGTCCATAGTCAATGCCACTGAGCCATCACTGCTTCAACCTATTTTTTCTCAACCTTAGCAGCATTCGTTTACTATCACGTGTAATTACATCATTCCTCTTCTCTTACAAAACTAGTTTTATATAAAGCATACCCGTTCCACGTCTCGTTATACAAGTTACGTCACGGCGGCAGATTACATTCCCATGAGGTAGATGTGCGTAGGAAGCACTTAGACGGCATAAAGGGCAAACTATATAACATAACACTGTGTGAATAATGTCTTGCGACTGTTTGTTGCCAGGACAAAACCGAGATATCGCTAAAAACGTTTTATTATATTTGAAGCGATCGTTGCGAAGTTTGCTTAGTTGTTCTTATTAGCAAAGTTAAGCAACGTCCGCCGTGGTCATGACTTGGATGGGTGACCGCTAGTGACATTACTACCGAGCGCTTCCGAGTAGGGCACGTTAAGTCGTCGGTCCCGGTTGTAATCTTAAGACAGCAGCCGTTATAGCATGGTGCATTACGAATGCCCGCCTGGCTAGCTACCACCCTCAAGTACAAAATCTATCGCTAAGCACCTAACGCTGTGCTCCGGCAGCAGTTCTTGAGAGCCAGTAATTCTCATGTTGTCTTAGGTTTTCGCCATTATTACACATAGTAATTAAACAACTTTAAACGGTTTAAATCGCGTATATTTGTCATAATTTTTGTCCCGACGTTTCAAACACTTTGCAGTGATCGTGGTCACGGGGTGACTAATTGGTTTTATTTGTCACATGAGTTATTAAGAAATTATTTGTCCTACTGTCCGATTTTTTTATATTAATCATAACGTTCCCTATTCACGCAGTATTCGCTCACAGTGTCCAGGGGTCTTGCAGATTTGTGTCGGCCTTGGGATTTAATTAATTTGATAACAGGATCCCAATCCCACGATCACTGCAAAGTGTTTGAAACGTCGGGACAAAAATTATGACAAATATACGCGATTGAAACCGTTTAAAGTTGTTTAAGTAGTATCAGTAATTCTAAGTTAACCTGAACAACATCTTCACCCACATCATCGCTTACAATCAGGTGAGATTGTGGTCAAAGGCTAACCTATCAGGCATACAATATATATTCTATTCTATCTTAGAGGTTTCACTTTTACCAACTTCGAAGATGCAGTGATAGCGTTCAATCATGCCTTAAGATCTGTGGTCCTCCTGTATTAAAAGGCAAACCCGCCCTAAAGGGGGAGGTATTTGTTCAACTGTGGACGTTATGGCTGTCAATAAGATAGAATATCACTTATTTGCTTCAAATGTGAGTACGATAATGTTGTTAAAAGTAAATCAATTTAAGATCTACCACATTTCACCAAATTACTGGCATGCAAAAACTTACAATGAAAATTTAATTTCTATAAGTAGGTATTAAGTATCGATTGTTGTGGTAAACAGGTTTCTTAAATTTAATCGAATATTACTAACCATGCATCATCAAGAGAGTAGAAGGCATGATGCAAAAACCAGACTCTTAGTTCATTCTTAAATTTGTGTCTAGGTAATTGTTTAATATATTGTGGTAATTTATTATATATTTTGATTGACATGGAGTAACTATTTTAAGAGCAACTTTTTTTTATATATAAACTCTATTAACCTATACCTAGCTAAATCCTTTTTCTAACTCATTTCACTTCAGTGCCCACAAAAGCTAAGGAAAGACTTATTAATAAAAGTTTCCGATTTTGCGTGCTTAATTTTTTCGATCACAATACGTCTATTCGAGTACAAAGTTTACGTGCCTATCATAAAATAAAAATATATTGACTAACCTCTCTCTCACCTGTCTTGAAGAAAATGTAAAATGGAAATTATTTATCTTAAAAATGAAAGTATTAAAGGTATTTTTTTGTTCTTTGCAGGTACATTTGAAAGCTGAAATCTACGTGTAAGATCAGGGCAAAATTTCATTTATTTGTGATATAAAATGGTTGAAGCACACTGCTCCACGCGGCACCATATATCCGTTCAACATATTTATTTGTTCTATGACAACGCACACATCTCAGCGCCTTATCGGCATCGCCACGTCTAAAGCCGTTCAACAAAGAGAATGCACGTTCTATCAGAGCTTTATTTGAGTTTTGTAATATAACTTTTGTCATCAACAATATTGTTACCTAGCAACTTTTTGCTATTCGTATCTCTTGTTATGTCAGTAAAAACTAAAACTAAAGCTGTGCCCTGGCTCGAGGCTTGGTATGATTAAAACTCACGCAAGGACCAATGAAGAACTCGACCGTTTGGTGTGTGTAGCACAGAGAACGTAACCCAGAACTCAAGAACTTTTGCATGGTGGTAGGGCATTTTGCGAATGTCCGTCTGGCTAGCTACCACCCTCAAGTAGAAAATCTGTCACCAAGCACCTAACGGTGTGTTCCGGCAGCTGTCTTTGAGAGCCACTACGTCTAGGTTAGCCTGAACAACATCTTCGACCACATCATCACTTACCATCAGGTGAGATAATGGTCAAAGGCTAAACTACCAGGCATAAAAAGAAAAGATCACTGAGCAAGTAATGCTTACTCAAGATCGTTAATGGCGGGATCGGCTCTTCAATTTTCTTTCCAAATTTTCCATACTACAACAGCGTACACATATCAACGCCATATTATATGCCTGTAGTCGCAGGTATGTGGCATAGCGATGCGTTGATACGGTGCCGAAGCGCAACATGAGCGTTGCCTATAAATATAAAATTCTTTATAATGAAAGCATCTGGGTCGCTGGGCACTGTTCGGAAGAAAACTCACAGATAAAACGAATTTTTAATAACACGATCCACTGACATAGACAGAATTTTCCCTAAACAATATAAAATGTTTGCCTACAATATAGATCGTGTCAATTAAGCTACGAGTAGAATCCCCCTCAGTCCAACCCAAAGAAACGTCGACAGAGGTAAAATAAAACTGAGTCAGTACCAACGTACGTGTGAATTTGATCGCGCGCCAAGGTTGCCATGTAGCCACAAATTAAAGGAAAAACAAACGTGCTGGCGTAGAAGGTTATCCAAAAAGCTTACCTATGTGTTTTTACTTACTGGTGCCTTGTTTCTAAATGGAATAAATGTTTTCTGCGTGTTATAAAGGTACCTAGTTGGTTTTGAACACGCTTTGATATATGTTTTAAGAGTAATGGTCGCGTATTTTAAACACGCTATCCAGCGTTAATTTGGTTACCGAAAGTTACCGTTTGGTTACGAATAAATAAGTAAAGAAGTATAACTCCCATACAGTTATCGCTTTAATTTTGGACTTATTGACAAAACGTGCACAATCTTCTAAATTCAATTACAATTTTTCCGATTTCAATTGACCGCGTCCGATTGTTCGCGTCATTTTACATGCATAATCCCTGACACGCAAAATGCCAAATACGCAGATTGTCAGATGGGTAAACTTCGTCGCAAATTGTCAGTTATTCAAAATTCCAGATATAAATTGTCAAATACGCAGAATGTCATGCTCATTATGGCTGAAGATATATGAGGAAGGTAATGTTGTAACACCACACCGTACAATTTTAAAAACCACCCCCGGCGCGGTAAAGTTGGCTACCTGCTGTTTTTGAACACGTATTAGATTTATTTATTCGTAGCTTCTTCACAAGATTTCAAGTACCTACCTAGTTTTTTTTAAATTGTTATGTCCAGAAGCGATGATACATTCAAGTATACTTCTATATGTTGGTAAGCGTTCGCTTGTCGATAAGCGTTTGCCTGTCCGTTATAGTTGCAGTGTCACCTTCCTCGTTCAGCTTGACTCTGCACTGTGCTTGTTACTTCTAGACGTTAGTTCTTGTCTCGTTTGCCTATTGATTTCACTTCCTACAGAGTGCTTCACGCCTTGTGTACGATTGATACAGGTAGGTTTTCATGGGTTTATTGTAGATTGAAGATAATTACTGTACATAGGTATTATAGGAGCGCAACATTATAGATCGAGCGAATATAGAACAATTGGTACGTAGTATCTTCTTTGCTAGATAATAGGTGAATGACGTGCGGGTGGGTATCGGGGCGCAGCCTGGCACACTCTCCGCCCCCCCGCGCAGTTCCGGCATAGTACATATAATAATACTGCGTATAGAATGGACTGCGTGTGGGGGAGAGTATGCCGGCCAGCTTACCTGCACTGGTCGACTATCCTCTATTGAGATGTCGCGTCTAGTATATAAAGGTCAATATGTGTATTTGATTATTTTATACCGGCGGTATACTTTTTCTAAAAAAATACTACAAACAATTATACAACACTACGTCTACTACAATAAAAGCATTTACACAACCTATGAGTCATTTTAGACTCACAGGCAGTCCAAATGCTTTAGCCTACTACCAGTAAGCAGCGTGCCTAGCATGCTGGCAGCGTTGCTCCGTTGAGTTGCAATGCTTATTCGTTGAGCTAAATAACTTTCTGATAAGTTAATTTAATTTTCTACGTGTCTTTGATTGTTTTTGAGGTCTGGATATTTGAACACTGTTGCTAGCGCCATAGTCACGAGAAAACTGATATCTATGCGAGTGGATGGTCGGTACTAAGAGCAGACGAACCGACCACCGAACGGTTACCCACTTTGTTTCCGTTTCCAATAATAACTATAGTGCAAGTCTATGAATAAATATTTATTCGTAGGTGTAAGTGAAGTGTTTATAAACTTATACGAGTAGTATGTCATCACTCTCATAGATGTGAGTTAGTGTTCTTCCGTAGTTGGTGCACAACTGAGCTTCTTACAATCTAATCACCAAAATAAAGCCTAAAAGGTGCCTAATTTGAGTTTAAAGCTTATCAAAGAAAAATCAGTATCACTATCAATTAAGAGACATAGTTGTTAAGTCTCGTGTGCCTGTAATTTCACTGGCTCTCAAGGACTGCTGCCGGGACACACCGTTAGTTGTTTGGCGACAGATTTTCTACTTGAGGGTGGTTGCTAGCCAGGCGGGCATTCGCAAAATGCCCTACCACCATGCGGTGAAGCTCAAGCCCGTGGCGGGATTCGAACCATAGACCTGCTGCACGGCAGTCCATAGCCATTGCCACTGAGCCATCATTGCTTCATAAATAGTATTAATACCCAAAATATTTGTATAATATCTTATATCCTTGAGTTGCATGTATTCAACCGTCTAAAAAGAGGAGATTCACAATTGGATTGTATTTTTTTTTTGTGTGTTACCTCATGACTTTTTACAGGGTGTACCGATTTTGATGAAAATATTTATATTCGAAATCTGTTGCTTGTCTTGTAGTCCCATTAAAATTTGAGTGAGGTCAGACGAGTAGTACTTGAGTTATAGTTATAGTAGGTATGGCCAGGATGATGCTAATGGATTAGGACGTCGATCCCAATGTTGTCGGATGGCAGTCGTTGCATTTAGGCAACCTGAAACTACATTGGCTAATGCTGGCCTCACTAAAGTTGCCACCAAACTCGAGGAGAAAATCTGTGGCCAAGCTCCTAACAGTATGTTCAAATTGATCTTGAGAGCCAGTTCTTATTAAATGTGTAGCCTACGCATCTTCCACCACATCTTCATTTACCATCAGGCAGATATCGTGGTCAAAGGCTATCAGAAAAAAGAGAAAATAAAGAAGATATCATATTATACAGATTAAAATGCCAAACGTCGACTATATAGCCTTTTGACATTTTACATTATTCATGACGCGAAAACTTCAAGTTCTGTTGATTCTTTTCATATAACTACGTGATGCGAATTTTGCCGTTTTAAAGGGAACCTTTCGAGAACGTTCCGTTGAAAACTTTTAAATCGGTTTCGGAAGAAGAGTTGACGTCAGTTTATAGATTTTTTATCGTCTCTGCGATTTTGCACAAGTTGAATTGAATTGTAGATGTTTATCAACTACTTCAACTACCTTTTTGTGTGTAAAATATTTCATATAGGAACTGAAATTACTTTTATTGAAACGATGGGGTTACCCACTGTCAAGTTAGTTCTACACAGATGGTGCTTCGGAGGGCACGTTAAGCCATCAGTCCCGGTTGTCGTCTTAGGATGGCAGTCGTTATAGCATGGTGGTAGGGCATTTTGCGAATGCCCGCCTGGCTAACTACCACCCTCAAGTACAAAATCTGTCACCAAGCACCTAACGGTGTGTTCCAGCAGTTGTCCTTGAGAGCCAGTACTTCTAGGTTAGCCTGAACAACATCTTCGACCACGTCATCACTTACCATCAGTTGAGATAGTGGTCAAAGGCTAACATATCAGGCATATTTATTATTAAAAAAAAAAGGCGCTACGTGGCGGAGAGAAGGTCAATATCATGATCTAAGAGGCGCAGTATATTATTGTATCATGGTCAATATGTGCATATGTGATAGATCAGTATTGTACACCTCAAAGAGGTCTAGAAAAAAGTCCGCATTGGTATATGTCGATCCCTTAGGTATAACCCACAATAACGAATTTTTTTTATCCCTTACTTTTTACGAGAAATAATAACTAATTTACGAAGCTATTTTAATTAATACAGCATTAATTTTTATCTAATTACGTACCTAAAATACATTGTGCATTTAATATAGATTCTTTTTTTATTAACAAAATACTAAGCACTATATACAACACTACAGCTACTACAATAAAAGCATTTGGACTCATAGGCAGTCCAAATGCTCTAGCCCACTACCAGTTGGCAGCGTGCCCAGCATGCTGGCAGCATTGCCCAGTTAAATTGCAATGCTTATTCTTTGACCCAAATAGGTGCCCGCATTTTGATCACGCGTCGCATCGACCAAGCGCTCTGCCAAGTTTTGGAAAATACGATGAGCTCCCTGTCCCCTCGGACCCAACGTCTCTACACCAAACGGCTCAAATATGTAACCCATGCCATATAGATCAATATGGTCTTTTACAGTATGTATTTTTAATAAAAAATTTCGAAGATACTACAGATAATTTAGTATCAGCATTGCACTCGTGCGAAGCCGGGGCGGGTCGCGAGTGCATAATATACTAAATTATTTTTTCACTCAGCGCGGTTTAAACTCGTTTGGCTGTTTTTTATGATGTTATGTTATTCTTATGTCCGTTAGACTTGGTATTAAAAAAATATCACCATGCACCTAACTAAGTCATTTAGTTAAAGTGAAAGTCAAAATCATTCATTCAATTTAGGCGTCTACGACGCTTTTATGAAGGTTAATTACAAAGTCTACATTTTACTGTTAAACTCAGCAAAAATATGATATGTGTACTTATGCAAGAAAATGTACCACCGCGAGAAGAACTGGACAATTATTTTTGAACATCTTTTAAAAATGTGTTAACAACACTTAAAAGTCGCTGATTTAAAGCAACCTTGTCGTTATATTAAATGTATTATTCATGCGAAAAGTTACAGAAAACTCGAGGGATTTTCTCGCTTTGGAGCATTTCGCTGCAAGTTTTATTTCGAGAAGGAACGAGTGAATTTATTGAACGCTCGGAATTCTGCATAATGGGTGAAGTGAGAATGATGGTGACTTATTTCGTGCACGAGTTGTTCGTGAATATTTCAACAAAACTAAATACAAGAACAATTTACATATTCTAATATTGATGTTTACATTACCTAACGCCTGCCAAGCTGTTATCAAAGTCAGGAAAATTTTTAATTTTTAAAATATATATGAATGTTTGCGTGAGTGTTTTTGCAACCATCTCACCTCAATACAGGCTGGATAGATTTTGATGAATGTTGGTTACATATTGGAAGAAGACAAAGGATGTTCTGGGACATTTTAAATCTGAATGGCTTTTTATCTTCTCAATATACAGGATAAATAGTTATTTGTTATCCTGCAAAATTATTCTTTAGCGGGAATACTCTTACTGCATCCTGAGCGTACAGAATGGTTCAAAAGTACAAGTCGCAAAATAACTATGCTGCTGAATAAAACTAGAAAGTTTTAATTTCACTATAGCGAAGAAAATGCTAGGTAAAAGAAAAACTGCTTAAATTACGAAGTGCAAGTGAATTTATATGTAATAAAATTGTAAGTACAATTATTAAACTTGATTATAAGACTGAAAGTAAATTTAAAAACTTTTATACAGGTCCGGAATTCAAAAACCTAGGGAATAAAATGTACTTTTTCATGCAGATTTCGAATGATAAACAACACATTTCCGAGCTTGTGAGTTGAAAGAGTATGTATGTATATCTTCCCTGATCCTGAGGCTTTATTTAGGTATCTGTTACATTTAATGTTAAAATGGCAAAATTTGGGCTTGTGCCGGCTGAATGAATACTATTTTTGTCTTATTTTAATTACGGTTTTTATTTTTTCGGTCATTTCTTTAAAGCTGCATTTAGTTTACACGGCCATCCACCCTCGAGCTAGGATATGATCTGCCAATTGAGCTATCTTGGTAACGTTGAAAAATTGTATAACCATCTCAAAAGGATGGGGTGACATCTACAGCTATGACTTCACCACGATAGCTCAGTTGGCAGAACTGGTCCCTGCTCTAGGGACGCATGATCGCGAGTCGGATCCCGCTCATGTTACAATTTTTTCCTTTTTTTGTAATTTTGTAGTTCCCATTACTGCATGATAGGGCGTTTTGCAATTCGCTTGCTAGCTAGCCAGACTAACTTCTTATAAGATGATGAATAGATTCAGGCGTTACTTTGCGGAAATCCATATTTAAGATATTTAACTGATTTCCAGAAGATAGTCCTTTCCATAGAAAATCTGTCACCAAGAACTTAAAGGCGTGTTCGGATAGCTGTTCATGATAGCCAGTAACTCCAATATAGGTGTTTTACCATCTTCGACCAAAATATCACTCACCAATATGTGACATGATTATTATAAATATATTTCATACACACATATATACTTACCGCAAGTATGGTTAGTAAAATTTATCTTTTCTAACAACACAAAAAGTAAAAAAAAATTAGCTAGCTTTTTTATTTTATATAAAAATAAAAAATAAATGAAGTCGACGGAATAACGAGCTTTTGCTATTCGCCGTCAGATGAATTTAGTAAGTAGGCGAGAACGGACTAGCATTCTACCCTCCCTCGTCGTGCAAGTTAGTGGGGGCTGAGCCACCCCCTTCCTTGGGAAAGTACCCTTAACCTCGATACCGCACTCACGGTCCCCGGGTGGTGCCAATGACAAACCAGGTGGTAGTCCACTTAAGTAAGAGGCCGTCTTGGTGGGTACCATCACAATGTCAGATATTCTACATCCAAGTAACAGTGTGCAAACGCTGATTTTGGATTTGTAAGGCGACGTACGTGAAATTACCGCGCCAATGAGACTTAAAAAAGAATGTCTCGGAGAAGTGCCGAGCATTTTCACACATTTTTTTTAATGTTATTGTGACGGAACAACCTCGAGGTCCACCTGTTACGCGGACTAACCTCTGCCTATAACAGATGCTGGTCACAAGTCACAAATTGCACTGCGCCCGTCATTTGAGACGTAGTTGTTACGTCTCATGTGCCTGTAATTTCACTGACTCTCAAGGACAGCTGCCGAAACACACCGTTAGGTGCTTGGCGACAGATTTTCTACAGGAGGTGGTCGCTAGGCAGGCGGGCACTTGCAAAATGCCCGGTCCACCATGCGATGAAGCTCAAGCCCGCTGCGGGATTCGAACCATGGACCTGTTGCGCGGCAGTCCATAGGCAATACCACTGAGGCATTACTGCTTCTAAATTATAAATAATGAAAATGTATAATCAATAAATATAATATAATTTACTATCTAAATACATTGTCATATATTTCCTACCGAGTAATAATACGTGTACGAGTCACCGCACAATTTTGTATGTCAGCAATTTTATATGATCGTGGTTTACGTGATTTGTAATAATAGTTAGTTCGCGCATGGACACTGTCCGCTAAGCATTAAACAAGTAACATATCAAGCAAAAACATCTTTTATTTGTACTTCGTACACGACGAGTTTATTTTCTAATACTATTTCTACTCTCTACGCCGATTACCGACATTATGCTGTTTACGAACCTCCAGTTCCGTACGTGCGGTCGAGGGAAGAAACGCGACTGTCATGTAATTGTTAATAAGATTTTTCTCACATATAACATTGTTATATTAAATTATACCTTATAAATGTCCCACAGTAATTATTTTGCTAGGCAATTAATGTATAGGATTTTTTTGCAATTACCTATACATGTACACGGAAAAAAAAGATTGTGTCAAATCAAGAATATATCTATTGGTCAAGACATTCCGTATTTCATATATGGGGAAAACAATATATTCTTGTAATTAGTAAATATTTGTCTTACTAATATTTTTTCGTGCAAGTATTTATATACTTTAACTAAGATTATTATTTTCTTATTCAAAAAAAGTAGTAGTCTAAGTCATTGTTCTAATTTACAGAATATGAAATTCTCAAATTTAAAACAATCCGTACTTGAATAAATGAACTCATTCGTTCACTCATTCATTAGATTCTATATATAATCGCCTGCAATAATAAGTACACACGGTAATCTTCAAAATAATGTGATCTCACTAAATTCTTAACTATCGAAGTTAACAATAACAAACAATTTAAAAGTATTTTAAGAAAACATCAAATTAATTATTTAAAAAAATACTTATGTCTCGATCGTGCGCTCGTAGAGTCAAGACCTCCTGACGCTTCGTTTAGAAGCGAAACGCGTCGAATACTCTTCCAGTTTGGCTGTGTGGCGTTTGTGACGTGACGTCGGCTTTACAGGAAATTAGGCAGAATTGTCACTAGATATATATAATTTTGATAAAGATTTTTTAAGTGTTTTATAAAATAATTAATTTGATGTTTGCTTAAAATAGTTTTAAAATATTTGTTATTATTAAAAATGGATTTCCGCAAAGTAACGCCTGAAGCTGTTCATTATCGAAGTTAACATAAACATGAGTATAAAAATTCTAATTATGCTTTGATTTTAAGATACTTCTGTGTACTGTTATGAACGGACTTAGTTCCCAGTAAATGCTATGTAAGCAATATATAAGTTATATAAAACTGTTTTCCAGATTTATTAAAGCAGTCGAACCTTAACTTTTGTCCGGTCAACACCTATACCAATTAATGTTATTTCCTAACTTTGTATACAAGTAATGTAGTGTAATTATTAAATTAGTTTTCAGCCAATCAACAGTGTTTTTTTAAAAAGGACCCACAGCGCGCCGTCCTAACAGTACGTAGACAGAAACAAAACTCTTTGCTACAATTTTGAAAATTACAATGTACTTACCTAATTTTTTTTTTCTTTTTTTTTTTTTTTTTAATGCTTGATAGGTTAGCCTTTGACCACTATCTCACCTGATGGTAAGTGATGATGTGGTCGTAGATGTTGTTCAGGCTAACCTAGAAGTACTGGCTCTCAAGGACAGCTGCCGGAACACACCGTTAGGTGCTTGGCGACAGATTTTCTACTTGAGGGTGGTGGCTAGCCAGGCGGGCATTCGCAAAATGCCCTACCACCATGCTATAACGACTGCCATCCTAAGACAACAACCGGGACCGACGGCTTAACGTGCCCTCCGAAGCACGGAAACGCTCAGTAGTAATGTCACTAGCGGTCACCCATCCAACTCATGACCGCGCGCGACGTTGCTTATTTTTGCTGATCGGTTGAGAACAGCTAAGTAAACTTCGCTACGAGCGCTTCAAAATATTCGATATTCGAAGGTACATTTAAAACATTGAAATATAAATAAGCAAACATTTTAGAGCTACAATTCATATACGCTACTCAATGAGAAAACTTTGCAGACAGGGTAGGTACTTGTTTAAAATATAGAACAGATCTTTGGTACCTGGAATAATTTTCTTTATTCACCTAGCAAAGACCCAAGCTTCGCTTTTGAGCGCTTCCAAAACAGTTGCGCAGCAATTGTGCGCCCAATCTACAACAACCCGCACTCACATGCTAGTGTTGAAATCCAGCTCGTTAAAGCAATATTTTTCTTTAGTTACCTTTTGTGACATCTCGTGGGAGCGTTTTTGAAGCAGCTGCAGTGATTGCTCGGTGGCATTGGTTATGGATTGCCGCGCAGCAGGTCCATTGTTCGAATTCCGCCGCGGGCTTGATCGTCACCGCATTGTGGAAGGGCAGTTGACGAATGCCCGCTTGGCTAGTAACCACCCTCAAGTAGAAAATCTGTCGCCAAGTATCTAACGGTGTGTTGCGGCAGTTTTTCTGGAGAGCTATTAATTCTAGGTTTAAGCCTGTTTACACCTTTGACTACATCATCACTTACAATCAGGCGAGATTGTAGGCAAAGGCTTAGATATTAGCAATAAAAAAAAAGTTCTCATTATTTAAGGTAGCGTCTGTTGAATTCTTAACCACAATATTATTCTATGAATCTCGAAAAAATCACTGAGCAAGTAATATTTTAATAAAATAATAGACAAAGGAGGTAGTAGTAAGTAGGTACATATTGCATGGCCATAAATAAATTATAGGTTAAGACAAGACACTCCTCAGAGTAATAAACAATAATCAAGAAGAGGTATAATCGTCGGGTTTTCCGTTCATAAATGTCAGCTGATTATATAACCACATGTAGAATGTCAATGTCAAATTGACATAACAAGTAAGTGATACAAACATGTTATTCTGGGGGCGTGACCTGTCTTCGTAAAGTCTTGTAAACAATAGAAATTGGGGTCACTCTATAATCTTTGCTTGGGGTTTCAGTGGGATAATCGGAAATGTGATTATCCAAAATGTGTGTCTTTGAGAGTGTTAAGAGCCAAATTAGCATTTTTTGCCGGCTAGTACGAAATAGAAACTAATTTTGAATTATGACTTATATCAGTTCAGGAAAACATTATTTTTCAGATGGTTCTTCAAATTAAGAGTAGACTAGAAGCACAGAAATCAAACTCAGCAATATGCACACAAAATTACACAAAATTACACCAAGTTTGAATACTTAGTAGGTATTTAAAATATGACGAAACTACGTTTGTATGGAATGAGCTCTATGAAATCTTACTCTTAAAATTCGTATGTTCTAATTAGCTATTACGTTTATCTATCGTTTGGTATGATTTGGAAAAATATCGTTTAGGAGAAGAAACGAATTTTGTTCCGAAACCATACGAAATTTTATGAGACAAACAAATTTTAGAATCGAGAAGTTTTGGCGCTACATACTCGTAAGGTTATGTTGAAAATGTTTTCAGGGATATGACGATTCTAAGCGTTATTATCCATTTTTTTAATACCTACCTTAGAAAGAAGATCTTTCTTTTAAAGGTATGTTTGTTTCTGATTTCAAGACTATAAGGGCCTTATGTTATTTTTAGAGTTTTGTTAATATTGTACCACCATTATAAAGCCTCGGATGTCCATCATCCGTTCATCGACGACAACAAGGATTAACGGGTTAACGTGCAAGCAGTCGAGAAGTAAACACTATAATGTCTAGTAGTCTGGTTGATGAAAGCGCACCCCTAGGACAGATAAAGATGTAAAATTAAATAAATTATAGCACAAAATTTCAGGTCGAATGAGTATGTTCTGGTGGCCGAGTGGAATAGGCATCCGGCGTCATATCAGAGGACGCGGGTTCGACTCTCGCCCGGGAGGGATTTTGTGCTTCAATAATTTGTAAATGTGATTTTCGCTTAATAGGAGGTTGTACTTGTAATCATATTTAGAAGTATAGTAAAGCCATTAAAAATTTGACAGTATTACTTATGTAAATGTTAGTAAGTAATATTTTTTCTTTTAGTGTCTGATCTTTTTCTCCCGCTAAGTGATGATTCATTCTAGTCCGGCAACCCACGGGGGGTTGCCGGACTAGAATGTCACCCCCTATAGACCTGTGGGTGTCGTAAAAGGCTACCAAAGGTAAAATACCGGAAGGGGGGCAGCAGCTCATTCTCTGGAACTGATATAACTGCGATCCCCAAGACGACTGCCAGGCGCGGGGATTACGACCCCCTTTAACTGAGAAGGCTGTTTCCAGCAGTGGACTACCCAGCTGATACAGTAACTCATGATTTCGTCATTGATGGTAAACACGCTTAACTTATAATTGCTAGCTCTCAAGAACAGCTGCCGTAACAAAACTGACTACTACAGTATTTGCAATTTGTATTTGAGAGTGGTTGCTACCCAGGCAAGCATTTGCTAAATTCCCTACGGGATGCATTAGAGCTCAACTCCTCGTAATATAGACGGGGCAGTAGCTAGCTATCGCCACTGGGCCATCAGTGAATGAACAAGCGCGAGGCCCACCTGATGTTAAGCGGTATCCTCTGCCTATAACAGATGCATTTCATCACAAGTGACGAGCTGCACTGCGCCCATTGAGACCTTGAGACATACCTGTCTCATTTTGCCTGTTATTTCACTGGCTCTCAAGGACTGCTGCCGGAACACACCGTCGGGTGCTTGGCTCCAGATTTTCTACTTGAGGGTGGTCGCTAGCCAGTGTGGGCCGGAATTTACCGGTTTGAACGAGAACAACACTACAACCTTCGGAATATAAACGTCGCAAACAAGCGATAAACTCTCCATAATCTTCCCTCCTTGACCCCAAATACAATGTTATGATATAAATGAATAAATTACAACATTATCTAATTATGCGTTATTGTTGCAGGTAATTGTAATTACAGATTATGCAGGACGCCGCCATTGCGATGCAGTGCTTATGGTATGTCATTATAGAACTGGCTTACGTAAGTAGATACTTAATTAATTGAATAGCCAAAAATAATTTGTTTCTGACTAAACCGCGACTTCCATTATTTTATATATATTACATCGTTTTGTAAGCCTGAACAACATTTTCGACCACATCATCACTTACCATCAGGTGAGATAGTGGTAATATATGATAGGCTAACCTATCAAGCATAAAAAAAGAGTTTACTGCTACTAAGAAAAGATGGCATGTGCATTGACATATTCTTTCATACGTTCTTGTGTCGCGTCCTTTATGTTGATAGAGAAAACACATTGCACCGACTCCACCTAAAGTGGACGAAGGCAGGAGCATGACAATAGAAGATTGTAGTACTATATACTATATTGAAGTACTTTACCAACCGAAACTCCTGCGACCCATCACAAAGGAAACTTTCCGTCCGTGACAAACAAACAGAATGTACAGACAAAGCTCTACAAATCTTTGGTTGCGTTTGAGATCCTTGTCTGTCTGTCCCGTGTTTTGAGGACAAAGGACATTTAATTATGTCCCTAATAGGCAAAGTGTAGACGAAATTACGTTGAATTTTACGTGAATAAAAGTAGACAAAGTGAACTAAGAGAATAATCAAGCATTGTCTTTTGCCTACCGCCATCCCACAGTTGAGGGAGTCAATAAAATATGCTTTCTTGTACAAAACAAGAATATTTTTCACCGACTTCAAAAAAGGAGGATGTAGGTACTCAATCGGTTTGTTTTTCTTTTCTTCTTCATCTTTGTTACCTCAGAAGTTTTGACTGCGTAAACCGAATTTGATGATTCTTTTTTACTGATGCTTGCCGTGTGGTCAATTTCATCAAAATTGGTCAAGCCGTTTTTGAGTTACACTCCATATTTTCCTATCTTGATGATATTGTCATTGACAGTGAATGACAATTGATCCCAGAAGTAGCAAGGGTCCCTAAAAGGGTGTCTTTTTTAGTTTAAATTATAAACATGGTCCCATATACGACAACGAGCCTATTGCCAGTCTGAAATGTTACTGAAATTTCTTTGTTACTGGAACCCTATAATTGACTGACACAAGACTCGAACCCAGGACGCATTTACCACAACATCAATGACAAAAAGAGTCACAACGTCCAAAAAGAGCGGCGCACTAGTCACGTAATGTCGTTGAGTATTGTTGTACATTATAGATACACGCCAGAGCTTGTTCCCATCTTTTACCAGACTCATAGCGTTTTCAAACCATAGACTAACCTAGGTAGGTGTAGCTTTTTTTTAAACACAACTCTACAATATCTACACAACACTGTAACTACTACTACGAAAGCATTTAGGCAACTTAGAGGCCACAGGCAGTCCAATTCTCAAGCCCACTACCAGTTGGCAGCGTGCCCAGAATGCTGGCAGTATTTGCCATAGGATGCAATACATAGCCGTTGAGCCAAATTAATATCAGCATTTGGACTACGAGTCGCATAATTTATAAATGGTTTTGAAAACCCCGTATAGTGCCGGGTTAGAATGACACCTCCCCATTTCTTCCCCTGAGAGGCGACTAAGAGAAATGTGCGCCAAATAAGCAGCATGCCAATTCACACGTGTATGTGAGTAGGATGTTGTATGCATTTGACGCACAAAACGGATGTATGCCATGTTAGTGACCTGACAGGGTTTTATACAAGATGTTCTTTTGTTCCTGTCTTTTATTTTGTTAGGGTGAACATATGATTCATAATATGTTCTTGTGTTTTGTCGAGTGTGTTTGAGAAAACATGTTGAATGACCCTGAAACTGTGCCCGGTTAATGGTAATAGGCTCGCTCCCTATTACATGAGACCAAAACCCAATCGGCACAACGTGGGTGTTTACACACATCTCCCTACCCCTTCGAATACAGGCGTGATTGTATATATGTATGTATTTAATTAAAACTGTCAGCAACAATGCTATAGATATTTTGTTATTAAAAACTAACGTGGTTTTCACTCATTTTGGTAAATAATATGGGAGAACCCACGTGAATAAATCAGATAGCTCCGACTATAGTTTCAACTACATCCGGTGGTCTTTTTCAAGGAGAGCTCGGAACGCCCGCGTTGACGTCTCGCTTAGCACTGACTTATTCACGTGAGTTATCCCGTATTATTTACTAAAATGAATGCTATAGATATATTGACGTGGAAGGCTGTCCTACAAAACTGGATAAAGTACTAAAAGTTTTGTAAAAGCGTTCAAACAATCAAACATTGCAAACCTACGTAGTATCTATCATCTAATCTTTCGGCCGGCATTCGGCACCCTTTGTAAATGCTCCAACAAAATTAGGAGTTCAAAGAGTTTGCCGAAACAAAGGCTCCGATGTTCCCTTTGCCTTTCTTTGTTTCGGTTATACGAATTAGGCGAAGTTATGTTTAAAATTTCTGTAAGTACGTAAAAGCATTTTTTTTATTTAGACTAAAGGAAAACGAGTACCGAGTCCTCGTGTTAGCATGGATTTCATTAGAGATGCTACTCAAGCTAAGGATGTGTGCTGTACTGTACAGTATCAGTCGAATTGTCCACTGCTGAACACAGCCTTCCTCCATCAAAGGGGAAATGCTATATCCCCACGCTTTGCAGGCGTCTTGGGGATCGCAGTGTAAGATAGGATTTTTGCAGAAGGCGCTGCTGTCTATCTTTCTTCCGGTATATTAACGGTAGTCGCTTCTTACGACACCCACGGTTTAACACTTGTGATAAAACGGACCAGGTTGGTCTCGTTTTTGTTACGTTAACTAATCACATAAAAAATATACCATAATAATACAAATATAATGTACAAATTTCTAGATTATGTGATATTTGCTTAACTGCTCAACTGACAAGTGCTTTCAAGTATAAGAGCTAGATATATTCCTACAAACTAGGTACATTATTTCGCATAGCGAAAGGGCATTTTAATTTCTTGCTTGGCTAGCTACTGTCATCTGTAGCCGAGTACCTAATAGTGTGTTCGACCCCATCAACAATTACCATTAAGTGATACTGTGGTCAAAAGCTAAGTTGGGAAGTGCCAAGGCAGTGCTCTTGGCGGAAAGGGGGTGTTTGGTGCTTGATCCTACTAAGCGCTTGCCACCGCATGCATGTAACCTCCTCCCACGCTGGGGGGTCTCAACGGGATCTCCTTGACACCACAAAGTGGTAAACTTCGGGAAGGATCTCCATCTGGAGCTCCCAGGTGAGATCATTGGCCAGCTCGCAAACCGTCATCCAGAACATCGGCCGGTATCCGCGTGTCACATCACCCTAGTCACAGAACATAAACTCAACCGTAGTTGCGACAACCTGCTGAAGATTTTTAGATTTTGAAGCGCTCGTAGCGAAGTTTACTTAGCTGTTCTCAACCGATCAGCAAAGTTAAGCAACGTCGCCCGCGGTCGTGCTCCTTGAGAACCAGTACTTCTAGGTTAGCTTTAACAACATCTTCGACCACACCATCTTATACCATCAGGTGAGATAGTGGTCAAAGGCTAACCTATCAGACAAAAAAAAATAAGCTGTCGTAGGTCAAATGCTAGTCTATATAAAGCTATCTATACTCGAAGAGAAAAAGAAACTGATTGTTCATTATTATATCCTATTCTTATCAGTTTTTTAACCCAGCACCAGATAAAATATGTAACTAGAGACGTCAGGCTGCAGAAGCAACTTGAACGAGGCAGCTCGTTACAGAAACACGAGAGAAGCCGACCAAGTTGACCATCAAAGACACTTCCTAGCACAAACGAACTAATTTGTCTGATCGATGCCATCCTCCAGTTCCGAGCTAAAAATAGTAACAACCACTGAATAGTACAAAACATATAGAATAGCTTGGAAATTTGAGAGTTTTCAAATCAGGTCGAACAGAGTATAGGCCCAGCATTGTAATAGAATGGGAACACAATTGGAACACAATGGGGAAAATTGTGACAGAATAGACTTTCAAGGCACAACTGTTACAATATACTTTGAAACTTTGCATTGATCCTGCAAATTTAGTAAATTCTTTGGGAAAAATTGTGCCGTGCATTCAAATCACCTCCATTTTTAGTTTTTTTATCAATGTGAATAAATTTTGTGATTTTTTTAAAAATAAAACACTCCACCCTGGTCATAAGGTTATAAGCACCCTTTTTCAGTATACTTTTTGTGTCCTAATATAGTAAGATAAGAGCATATTCTAAACACCGGGCACTATTCGAACTAAACAAACAAGAAATTTATTTATGAGTAAAAATAACAATAGCCACTGGAGATGGCCACATTAATAAAATCATAATGACATACCAAACTAGGGCAAATCGAGCATGTGCTCAAATCGAGAAAAATAGCCTTAATAACTTCACCTAAACTTATGCCATCTTTTAGCCATTTATTTAAAAAGGACGTAGGTGCTTTGCGCCTTTACTGCAATACAAATCCGCCGGACTTTGATCGTGGGCCACGTGTATCTTTTACCCTACCAAAAGTGAAAAGCTTTTAATCCAACACAGACGCAGAAGACACCTTTGTTGTCTGCGGGCGCTGACACACCGCCACATATACAGCAGTTGACTACTGACTCATCCAGCACTGTGTTACGGAACTCGACTTGAGTCATTGCTAAGATTATTTTGTGAGCTCAGAACTATCCGTCTTTGCCATTCTAACGAGTGAGTTTATGTTCCGTGGTACAAAGTGCATCGTTCTTTGCAAGATCCACTGCAGTATCGGAAAAAGTTTTAATGAAGGAATTTAAACTCTACACAGTCTCTCTTTAACAAGCTCTTTTGGTTCTTAAGTTATAAAAGCTCATTTTAATTAGAACTCTGCTTTGTTACGAGACGCGACAAAAGGAAGAAAATAAAACTCCTGGAATTACTAATTTTAAAACGTCAAGTGTTTCTTAGATATTGTGAAAAAAATTAAGGTTTTAAATGGTTTTATTACTTATGTATATCTGCATATATATAGGTATATTATTTTGTTTTTTATTCATTCGGCTATATATCAAAAAAGCTTATGTATTCATGAGGATGCAAGAAGTATGTTAGCTGCAAGCAAAAAGCTGGTCCTAAAAGCTAAGCCAATATAGATTCTGCAATATGTTCTGGTGATGCTGTCTTTTGTAATGTTACTGAAAATTATTATATACCGAGCCCAAATTGAGTGGGAGAGGAGTACAGAGATGAAGAAATGTAAAATTTTTAACGCTGGAGCTAGCCTTGATCACTGACTTACTAGACAATACCAACGTCTTTTGGCTAACCTAGAATTACTGTACTTGAAGGTGGTAGCTACCTAGAAGGGCATTCGCAAAATGTCATACCACATATATATATATATTACATACCATTTCGCAGGTTTAGCAAACAATATAAGTATTGTACTGTAATCAGCTGAATCGTTGATAAAGCCAATAAGGAGGGTGTTTGCCATAATCTGGGGATTATCGCTGAGCAGGCGGCTTGGGGATCGCAGTTTAAGATATCAGTTCCTCAAAAGGCGCTGCTGCCCACCTTCCGATATTTTACCTTTAGTCGCCTCTTACGATACCCACCGGTAGCGATAGTGGAGGGGTGACATTCTAACCCGGCACCCCACGGGGTCTCGAGTACTGTTAGTACTGCTTAAAAAATGCGTGCATTCAAACACAAAACAACCCTTAGACTACTATACCTTAGAGACTATTGTTATATATAACAATGGTCGAAACAAATAAATCCCGGCCTAATTCCAGAAATAGCTTGACCATACATTGCTCAATCTAAATATGCCTCAATGATTTTATAATGAAAAGTCAGTGATCGGTATATATGTCCTGTATGGACCCAAATTCGAATAATAATATTGGAGAGGATAAATAGGCATCAGGAAGCGCTCGTAGCGTACCTTGCTTAGTAGTTCATAACATACATATCATGTGTAAATGAATCGGTGTCTAAGCCGATAAATAATAACTTGAACTTTTTAACGTTTATAATAAGTAACGATATTTGCCCGCGGTAGCCGCGGTCGTATGACACATACTTATGAAACGACTTCAAAAAAAGAGGAGGTTCTCAATTCGTCTGTATTTATAACCGACTTCAAAAAAGGAGGAGGTTCTTAATTTTTTTTAATTATGTTTGTTACCTCAGAACTTTCGACTGGGTGAACCTATTTTAGTAAATTTTTATTTGAAAGCTGATGATAGTCGTGTGGTCCCAATAAAATTTCACTAAAATTGGTCAAGCCATTTTTGAGTTACACTCCAATAACTGAAAAATATTTTCCTGTCTTAATGATATATTCGTTGACAGTAAATGACAATCGCTCCCATAAGTAGCAAGGGTCAGTAAAAAGTATGATTTCTTTTTTTCTTAAAAATGGAACCAACTTCAACACTCACAAGTGTGAAATTACTTGTTGAAGTCGGTACCAAGCGCACAATATTTTGATAATAGGTACTTTGAACTATCATGATACCGACTTCAAAAAGTTATTTCACATTTTTGAGTGTTGAAGTCGGTACAATAGGATTTTTTTTTATAAAATAATTGATAACAAATTCTGAACTACCTGTCTTGTATTAAAATAAACACAATGAGCGCGTCACTAAAATCATCTACTTTATAGGTAAAGTAACGTCCGCAACGGTTACTTGGATGGGTGACCGCTGGTGGCATTGCTACCATAGTAAAACGAGCAAAGTAGTCCAACTGGAAACCAGTCGAAGATTTCAATGCCTTTTTTTGTTTGGATACGCAAGTTGTCCATATTAAAAAGTTTTATAGGTATCTATAAAATATATAGATTGTTAATAATTACATAATCTTTAAAGAAATAAACGTAGTTTGAACACGCTAGATATTTGTCGTACTTTTTTTTACGGTAATTGTGACGGAACAAACTTGAGGCCCACCTGATGTTAGGTGGACTAACCTCTGCCTATAACATATGCATTTCATCACAAGTCACGAATTGCACTGCGCCCGTCACTTTGAGACATAGCCGGAACACACCGTTAGGTACTTGGCGACAGATTTTCTACTTGAGGATGGTCGCTAGCCAGGCGGGCATTTGCAAAATGCCCTTCCACCATGCGGTGAAGCTCAAGCCCGCGGCGGGATTTGACCCATGGACCTGCTGCAAAACTTAGTGTGCATGCTGTGGCATCTGCGTACATGTCTGTACAGGTACGCAAATGCCACAGCATGCACACTAAGTATGGCTCTATGAAGTCTAACTACAACAAATTCCTCTCTGGGCAGGCAAAGCATCGGCAGCGCAGCTAATGTCCATAGGCAGCGGTTAACGTTTACCATCAGCAGGCCGTCTGCTTGTTAGTCACTCTTAATATAAAAATTTATTAAATTACTTGTCTGGTTTTACTGTGTTCCAATTGAGCATGCTACGTGCTTCGATAACTTCTTTGACCAAATCATCACTTACCATCGGGTGAGATAGTGCTCAAAGGCTGTCCTATCAGCTATGATGTAGTCGAAGATGTTGTTTAGGCTAACCTAGAATTAGTTTCTCTCGAGGGCAGCTTTTTTCTTATTTCAGATTGGTCTTTAACAACAATCACACCCGATGGTAAGTGCTAACAGGCTTAACTACTAGAATACAACTAGAAATACAAACTAGAATTACTGGCTCTCAAGGACTGTTGCCGGAACACACCGTTAGATGCTTGGCGAAAGGTTTTCTACTTGAGGGTGGTCGCTAACCAGGCGGGCATTCACAAAATGCCCTTCCACTATGCGGTGAAGCTCAAGCCCGCGACGGGATTCGAACCATGGACCTAAAAGCCGGAACACACCGTTAGGTGCTTGTCGAAAAATATTCTATTTGAGTGAGGTAGCTAGCCAGGCGGGCATCTGCAAAATTCTCCACCTCCATGTTGTAACGGCTGCCATCCTTAGACAACGACCGGGACAGACGATACCTTAACATGCCCTCGGAAGCGAGGAAGCACTCAGTAGTAATGGATTCTTGTTTCAACATTTAGTATATAACATAATTTATAAAACTGAAAACTGTGAATATATATTAGGCTTGAGACTCTCATCACGAAAACATAACTTGTTTTTATTTCTTCAAGAAAGTATTAATAAAACATATTTTTTCTTCGTATTCTGAACCTTGCCGAAGTGGCTAGGTACAGTAGGTTCGTATACATAAATATTTTGCTCGTGTATGTTTTCTCTTTATGAGAAACTCAAAATATTTCATATAAAAGCCCAGCCGGTTGTAATTATATCAGAAAAATTTCATTTGCGAGACCTCTCTGCGAGGGGAGAAGTGAAGAGAGGTACAAAGGCGGAGTTAGTATTTAATTTTACGCAATTTTTCTCTCTGCAACACGATGCAAGAGAGAAATATGAACAGAATACTAAAATTATTCATACATAAACATATCTGTTAGATATTCAGAACATGCTCAATGCTAGAATATTTGACGTTTGGAACTTCGGAGGCCCTGTCCGGTTATACCTAATAATGTGTATTTTATGTATGTAGTCGGTTTTTTATTGTTAAAATGTTCAATTATTGTACGCGTGGAAAAGTAACGGTTACTAACTTTTATAATTTTGACCAACATGTGCAACACACAACTGACAATAAACAATTTTAAAAGAGCTTCTTAATTCGAAGCGTTATTAGTCAAAGTCAATATCATTTATTCAATTTAGGCGTCTACGACGCTCATACGAAGGTCAATTAAAAATTTTGCTATTGAAATATTCTACATTGAACTGCCACGTTCAGGAAATAAATTGTGTAGAGCCACTGCGAGAAGTACGGACATGAAACTCGGGGACATTCTTTTAAACATCTTTTTACAATGTGTTACATACTTACGATATAATAAAGTTATAACAATATTTGTTTAAATTATGTAGGTGACAGGCAATAGCTTGGCAGAGTAGGAATTGTCCAGGTATTTTTGTCGTTTAAGTAATCAGAAACTGTGTAGTAGGATTTTTTTATCAATATGTTTGAGAACTTTATTATAAAACCGCACACAATTACCTAAGAAGGACCTTTTATTTGTCTTTGCTAATCTAAAACCTCGCACCGCTATTTTATCTTTATTCCTAGTATTGTAATCGTGATTGTCACTGTTTAATATAAATTTACTCAAAATTTTACATAATAGTTTCAAACATATACAGACTAGGCAAAATTAAAATATACATTTCTTTAAAAAGATCCCTCAGAGATTCCCGAGGATCCATTTCATATATGGCTCGAATTGCACGCTTTTGTATGATATATAAAGATTGTCTCTATCTCAGCAGCAGTTCCCCACAGCAATACACCATACGACATAATACTGTGGAAGTACGCGAAATAACATAGGCGAGCAGTAGCTACGTCTGTTAACTGTCTTATCCTCAGAACTGCATATGCAGCAGAACTAAGTCTTCCGGAGAGAGCATGTATATGTCCCACTGTAAAGTTGAATCCATTTTGATTCCCAGGAAGACTGTCGCATTGTCAATAGGGAGTTTATCTGCGCCAAGCTTAATGTTTGGTTCAACATAAGGAACATTTGGTATAGAAAACAACATTTAGTTTTTTTTGAATTCAAGAGAAGATTATTAGCGGCGAACCATTTACAGATTATAGATAATACATATTAGGATTCCGCACAAGAAAACAAGATAGATAACTAATCGTCCGCCGTCCATTCGTCCTTCCGTACGTCCTCTAACGGCCTGTATCTTTTAAACCACAATAGGTAGCCGGTTGAAGTTATGTCAGAATTATTGTTATAGTGTGGCCCAACAAATTAAATATTCACTCATCAAGTGAAACTGTTCCCATACAAGGTTGGTATCATAGTTTTTATTTTTGCTCTCTCGTACAAATACAAGCGTCAATCTTTTTACTATAATATTCTATTCTGTAACATATTACACAAATAACAAAATACCGTCGAGTCAGACTCTTTCTGAGAATCTTCTAGTCTATGAAAATTATGGCTTGTGCCCGTGGCGCTCCATAGAACCGTAGTTTCATCATATTTTAAATAAAAATATGATGAAACTACGTTTGACAAAACGATTACTGACATATATGTAAAGTTTCACCGAATTTGAACTCGGTGAAACTTTACATATATGTCATTAAGCCTAATATCTATGCTTCTGGTTTGCCAGATTTCCGTATGTACCTATGCATTTTTAAAACAATGCAAAAAATCGTTTTGTATGGGAATTGTTACTTTGACATTTAAGGATATAAAAAATGACAAATCGAGAAACTGGCAAACCAGAAGCATAGATATTAGACTCAGCAATATGCATACAAAATTTCAGCGAGTTTGAACACTTGGTATTCAATATGATGTAACCGCGTTTGTATGGAAAGCGCTCCTTGCATTCTGCCAATTAATTTTTGATTATGAAATTGAATGTAATTGTTATAATATTGTTTAATATGGCCCACCTGATGGTAAGCGGTTACCGTCGCCTATGCAGATTTCCTGTCCCTAGACCGATCAAAGAAGCACACGCGTTTAAGACCACCCACCACTAGGCTGACGACGGTCTAAAAGGACCTAAGAAGTGCTGAATTTGACAACGACACGCAGTGTTAACCGCGCTGAATGGAGAAAAGGGACAACAAGGGCTGACCCAAATAAATAGGATAAAGTCTGTAGACACGGGGTTACAAATTTGATGATAAAAAAAAAATTGAAGCAATGATGGCCGAGCGGTAATATATGGCAGCCTTGAGCTGCACTGCATGGTGAAAGGCGATTTTACGATTGCCCGCCTGACTAGCTACCACCCCAAGTAGAAAATCTGTCGCCGAAAGTACCTAACGGTGTGTTCCGGCAGCATTCCTTGGGAGCCAGTGAAATTAAGTTGCACATGTGACTTAACCATGTCTAGAATAAGAATAATTTATTAACAAAAAACACAATTAATGACAGTTACACTTAATTATGAAATGCTTACAGTTAAAAGTTGATCAGGTATGTCAAGCGTTGGCAGTGGGTCCCAAACTAGACAAAGCCTGTATCTTGGGCACCCTTGAGGACGTTACAAATAGATTTTTATCACACAGAGTTGTACATGTTCACAAATCAAGGATGTTTCCTGAGCTGAATATATCGTTATGAGGAGGATTACTTGACTGCATAATGTTTATTTGAGTAAGTCATTTGCGTGGGGGTATGTGAACGTGGTGGTGTGTGTGAGTGGGAAGCGATGTATATGTGAGGGAATCAGTGTAAATAAGTATGGGAATGAGCAGGGATCTTTAAACAGGAGGACCAAAATGCAAATATTTTGATTGTAAGTTGAAATTGGCATAGGAGCAAATAATCATGACTTCTATTGTTATGGGCTAAAACTCGCTGCATTTCACAAGTCTCTCTGTGTTAACATAGGAGAAAGAGAGCAACCATCTTCTAATTTTTCTCTTTGCCTCATCAAAGTGAAGGTTTCTTATGTCAATTCTTCTGCAGACTGAATTGAACGTATAAATATGGACATACTTTGGGAGACGTTTGGCAAAAGTGGTATTCGTATGTGGTAAATGTTGCCTTTGGTAACGTCTGCGTGTAATCTTATGTTGTGATTGGTTTATGGACTGTGAAAATCACTTTTCTACTGATCTTAAAACAAAAAGTTGCCGCACTGTTGGAACTGAAGCCTCTTGGTATATGTTTTCTGTAGGATAGCGACGTGGTCTACCGAGCATCACTTTTAGTACGGCTCTTTGTGCCCGTTCTAATTCAGTCATGTGGATTTTAGCCGCAAACGTCTCAAAGTGACGGGCGCAGTGCAAATCGTGACTTGTGATAAAATGTGTCTGTTATAGGCGAAGGTTAGTCTGGTTAACATCAGGTGGGTCTCGAGCTTGTTCCGTCACTATAACAAAAAATAATAAAATAATTTTTCGTGGCGCGTTATATTGGTGATATTCCAAGAAAGATGCCTTCGACAAATTGTTAACAGTACAGCGTTGTTACCTTACCGTGTACGCTCGTTAAATAAATATGTCAAAACTTTGAGCCAGAAAAACAAGAACATGTCTGTAATTGCTACATAAGAATTGTATATGTTCCTTTTAACAAGACGTATTACGTTTTACTCGTATATACGATACGTAAACATTAATTCTTAAAATGCCACTTTTTTATATACTTTCTAATTACTGTTACTGTTTCAGCCGAATTGTCCACTGCTGAATACAGCCTCCCCTATTTAGGAGGTATTTGCCATAATCCCCACGCTTGGCAGGCGGCTTAGAGATCCCAGTGTAAGAAGGCAGTTCTTTAGAAGGCGCTGCTGCCCACCTTCCAGTATTTTTCCCTTAGTCGCCTCTTACGACACCCACGGGATGATATGGGGAGGTGCAATTCTAACCCGACACCCCACGGGAAATTACATAATTAAAACTAACCTGAGTTTGAGACATAGTAAAAGACAATTTTAAGGCGATTTAATTGTGGAGACGGAGGTATAAGGCGTCTTTCGCCTTCTACGCCCGTCTCGGGAGAAGTGCCTTCGGCACTCCCGGGCTATAAGAGGGCCTTCCTTCGCCCAAAATCCAGTGGAGCTGTACGACAGACAGGGGTAGTCAGCTTATAAGTCCTCCCTAAAAAAAAAATACGCCTTCAGTGCATGCGCGGACGCGGTCGTAAGCGCACGCATTCCGTGACGAAGCGATTCAGAGAGTATTGAAACCGGTTGAGACGCCTTCTTGACGTAAAAAACCGTTCGTTAAATATGCTTAAAATGGTCTTTCTTACTACCTTACTAAAGAGTTCCTAATTCACGGTACATTCTAGTAAACAAAGATAAAGTTCACAATTGAAGTATCAAAATACAATTATAAAATGTTACATAAAACAAATTTATTGACATTTAAGATGGTCTACTCCGTATATATTCATGTAAAAAACATGGCGCGTCTATTGGAATTTAACAAAAAACTGACTGCAATCATATATTACGTATTATTAGGGATAACTCAAATACTAAACTTCAGATCTCACTCAATTTAAATGGGACCACATACAAGCACCAGCTTTCGATTATAAAAGCGCTCGTAGCGAAGTTTACTTAGCTGTTCTCAACCGATCAGCAAAGTTAAGCAACGTCACCCGCGGTTATGAGTTGGATGGGTGACATTACTACTAATCGTTTCCGTGCTTCGGAGGGCAGGTTAAGCCGCCGGTCCCGGTTGTTGTTTAAGGATGGCAGTCGTTATGGCATGGTGGTTGGGCATTTTGCGAATGCCCACCTGGCTAGCTACCACCCTCAAGTATAAAATCTATCTCGAAGCACCTAACGGTGTGTTCTGGCAGTTGTCCTTAAGAGCCAGTAATTCTAGGTTAGCCTGAACAACATCTTCGACCACATCATCAATTACCATCAGGAGAGATAGTAGTCAAAGGCTAACCTATCAAGCATAAAAAAAAACACTCGAAAATAGAACACCTTATTTTAAAGTAAAAGTAAGGCCAGTTTTGAAGCTGGGTAACTTAGCAGAACAACTTATCTGACAACACATGAGAGCAGTTACTGGTAACGTCCTATTAGGCGCTGTACTTCGGTCTGATATCAAGGACTTATCCCGCACCGGTTTCTTTAGATAATATAATTCCGGCCTGTTGCCAACATTATTATCAATTCCCCGATGTTCTTACCTTGTGTAAGTAATATACGTTAGCAAAAAGGTTGTTATTAAATACAAAATTACCAGAACAGCAGAATTTGATGGGAGATTTTTACTACAAATTACATTCCAGGAAAACTGTATTCAAGAAATGTACGAGTATACTTAAATTATGTCCTAATTGTGATCATTATGACTATTACTGCATTTTTACATGTTATTCTTCAAAAATACTAGTAGGATAACCAATAGTAAAACAGGATCGATATGACGTAATTTACAATGTCACCAGTCTATTACAATACACGAAAATATTTCGAATCGTTTGTTTAACGTTATTTTAAGAAAACTGACATTTAATCCAAGGACAACCTGATTAATAGATCATTGATGTGTTATCAGACATTTTTTCCCAAAACACGTCTATTAATGGTTATACCTATGTCTATCATCAAGTAGTATTGTTTGAACTACTGTGTTCCGGTTGAAGGGTATGATACCGGTGAAATTGAAGCGCTCGTAGCGAAGTTTACTTAGCTATTCTCAACCGATCAGCAAAGTTAAGCAACGTCGCTCGCGGTCATAAGTTGCATGGGTGACCGCTAGTGACATTACTACTGAGCGTTTCCGTGCTTCGGAGGGCACGTTAAGCCGTCGGTCTCGGTTGTCGTCTTAGGATGGCAGTCGTTATAGCATGGTGGTAGGGCATTTTGCGAATGCCAGCCTGGCTAGCTACCACCCTCAAGTAGAAAATCTGTCGCCAAGCACCTAACGGTGTGTTCCGGCAGCTGTCCTTGAGAGCCAGTACTTCTAGGTTAGCCTGAACAACATCTTCGACCACATCATCACTTACCATCAGGTGAGATAGTGGTCAAAGGCTAACCGATCAGGCATAAAAAAAAAATATATATCACAGGCACTTAAGACTTTAAAAAATTGTAATTCTAGGTGATAGGCAGTTCGTCACTTGTGTGAAATCCTTCTCTTATAGGCAGAGGTCACCGTGTAGTTCCAGTTGGTTGTGCTGATTAATAAAAAAAGAAACCTAACGCCAACTATCCTTAGGAATATATACTCTCGTTGGTAGTAAATTACGTTCCTTTTGGGTAATCAGGGTATTTCAATGGTACAGAGCAGTGCTGCCCGCCCGAAGCCAACCAAGCAACACCCAATTAATGCGGATATTCCATATTAAGTAGGAAAGTTACAATGAATATCCTTCTAATATTTTTCATCTAATTAAAGAAATTGTTCCCCGGGGATATTACAATAAAGTTGACCTTTCCCCGAAAAGCCATAAGAAGTACACAATTTAATTAATAAACTCCAAAATATAACACAAACCTGTTCAGGGGAACAGTCGCGTGGACGAGAAGCTCAATAAACAAACAAAATATAACACAAACCTGTTCAGGGGAACAGTCGCGTGGACGAGAAGCTCAATAAACAAACAAAATATAACACAAACCTGTTCAGGGGAACAGTCGCGTGGACGAGAAGCTCAATAAACAAACAAAATATAACACAAACCTGTTCAGGGGAACAGTCGCGTGGACGAGAAGCTCAATAAACAAACAAAATATAACACAAACCTGTTCAGGGGAACAGTCGCGTGGACGAGAAGCTCAATAAACAAACATTTTATTTTCCTGTAGATAATTAAATTATAAACGTGACATTATTATACAATAGAATAAAAGATCAGCAAAGTGCGAGTAGGACACTCATGCCGACGGTTCTGAAGCATGAAACTTGATTTGTTTATGTATAGCGAACTATTTATATTTTACATTTAGTTCTAGGTTTCTAAAGCAATGGTGGCCGAGTGGTTATAGCTATGGAATGCCGCGCCATAGATCTAAGGTTCAAAAGAAAAAGCAAAATACTTTTTATTAGGGTATTTTGCCAATGATCACCTGGTAAGCTACCACCATCAAGTGGAAAATATGTCGCCAAGGATCTAACAGTTGTCCTAGAGAGCCAGTGAGTAATTCTAGGTTAGCCTGAACAACATCTTCAACCACATCATTACTTTACCATCAGGTGAAATAATGATCGAAGGCTAGATTTGAGCGATAAAAAAGCAGCAAAAGATAGTAAAAATTTAAAAAATCGCTGTTTTGGGAGATGGCACTAAAGCAAGTTTTAATTTAGACTTTTTATTACTGTTTAACGATAGAACAAAAACAATGAAAATTTTATATCTCGTTTGGGATATTTAAATTTATGAGATGATTTTCGAATTCTTTTTCATCCTAGTAGGGTTGGGGTCAGGAAGGCAGGCAACCATAAAACAATAAACCAAAACTTTCTTCGCATATATTTATTGTATTGTTTTGTTAAAGGGGACATATTTACGAAAAACTTATGTTAATATCACCCATATTCACCACTGAGATTCCAGGGCGGATTATATAATTGTGGTTTTGGGTATTTTCATAAGCCCCACTGGGTACCTGCAGTTGCATTTCAGTTTGCACATTATCACTCGAACTACCATCCCGACAATATTCATGGTTGCCCATAACCCGATAAGGTTATGAAATATTATGCAAAAGGTTCTCAAAGCGGTCTATATCGGCACTTCCGGGGCCTTATCGCTGCTTAGGAAGGCCATAATAAAGATTAACTGCTAAACTAGTAAAACGATATGGTTAAAAGGGTTACGGAACGTCACTTTGTAACTGATAACAGTGAAGCACATTCTTAAGTGATCAATACCTTAAGCAAGTTTGTGATAATGCTTAAAAATGGTTCAAATAGGCATTATAGTGTACCAATGTTTTTTTTTTTATGTTATTGTGACGGAACAAGCTCGATGCCCACCTGATTTTAAGCGGACTAACCTCTGCCTATAACAGATGCATTTCACCACAAGTGACGAATTGCACTGCGCCCGTCACCTTGAGACATATTTGTAGATTTTCTACTTGAGGGTGGTAGCTAGCCAGGCGGGCAATCGTAAAATGCCCTTCCGCCATAGAATAAAGCTCAAGCCGGCGGTGGGGTTCGGACCAAACCTGCGGCACGGCAGTCCATAGCTATTACCACTCGGCCATCATTGCTTCGAGTAATTTGTGGCTAATAATAAACTTTTTAAATATATAAAATAATATCTAGTAAAAATCCCGCGCTTAATTTTCATTCCAGCCGAGACGCCGACGTGATGTCATAATATCGTGTGCGCTCGAAGAGTTGAGACCTACTGATGATGCGTCATGTAGAAACGTAACGCATCGAAAATTCTTCCTGGTAGGTTACGGGCATTTTTGACTCGCATCGGCCTTCCAGGAAACTATAGTAACATGTCCTCCTTATAGATGTAACCTTCCGTATGGATTTCGCACCTAATAATTATAATTAATGGCTATATTATTATTAGATCTCCGTGTCGTAATGGCGATATTTTTATTCGATCTCGTGGATAAGTCGTCTCTCTAGTTTTTAGTAAAAAACCGTATGTGAAATCAGCTAAAAATGTCTTTTAGTGTGTGTAAAACTTACGTTAGTTTTAATCAGATATTTTTATAATCCCAAGTTTCACCAGTCACATTTTGGTCCTAGTACTAGCGGGCAAACCTACAGCGGGCGACACTATTCCAGTCTAGAGACTGCGTAATAATTTTCAGCAAAATAGAATTACTTTCCCACCCAGAGAATGAATCCATGACCTCAAGATTATTCGGGGACGCTTCCACCACTACGCCAACGAGGCAAACTGCTAGATTGAGATAGGCTAGTTTTAGTAACATAATGACAAATTTGTAGAGCTCAAAGCTCTGACCTCGAGTGGGAATTGAACCCGCAACTATCGGTTGTACGTGCACTTCAATCACTTATACTACAATTTAAAATGTAAAGTTTTCTATGCTTTAGAATATCATGGCGCATAGCGACTTGGCCAAGTTGACGTTAAGTTACGACTTTTCTCCAAAGTTATGAAGCTTTTCCAATTTACGAGCAAACTTTGGTCTCAAGTTATAGTTTATTTTTGGGAATAATTATGTTGATCTTAACTTACGACGGTTATTAACTTAGGACATGCAATCGTTTACCATAGAGTCATGCAGAAGCCTCTGTTTTATACCGTACTTCAAAAAAGGATATTCTCAATTCTAGTATATGTGCTTCATTTTTGGTAACTATATGTATATCAATGCATAGGTGCATGCATAGTTTTTTCATTCTACCCGCAACGAGCCGCGAATGATGCTTCGTGTCGCCGCGGCAAACCAGTATCATTGAGTCGTCGTTGGACCGCGCCCCGCGCTATACACCACGACGGAGTCGCATTATTAATTCAAAATAAGTGCAAATATTGCCGCATTACCGCACCGTGTTATCTTTATTAGAACTGTTTTACTAGGCTAAGTGATATTAGTGACGTGCATGGAAAGTGACCGCAAGAAGACCTCTGATAAGGAGACTCCGACTACGGGAGATGGTGGAGAAAGCTATGGTATGTAGACATACATTTTAGTAGCCTCAATTACGAGCCCCCACCCCCTTATATTTGGAAAATGTTTTTGTGATTAAGGCTTCAATTAACATACTTACTATAAATAACTATAAAACCAGGCCCTACCCCGCGCGGTGGGAGTCCTTATTTTGTTGAGGACAATTCTTTAACTAAGAAAACCCATCATACGTATTAATGATTTTTTAGGACTTTTTAAATATCACTCGAATAAATGAAAAAAGTCTTTGGCGATATACATATATGTCATTATTACAAGTGTAGTCGATGTACAATACACAATACGACCGTGAGTGAAACTCGATTTTGTATGAAGTATGTGCCACTAAATAAGAAGGGTGTAAAATATATTTTTGTAAGTAAAAAGGAAACAACTTCTGAATATTATGAAATAACTTGTGGAATTCGGACTGTAACAATTGGAGCTCAGAGTGTTTTCAGTCAGCATCATACCGAGTTCAACAAGTTATTTCAAACATTTTGGTATTGAAATTCAGTACCGTTTTTGTAACAAAACATATTAACGTGTACTTTATTATAAAATTAAATTGATAAATCTTTTCTAGAATATGAGTTCCTCAATTCAATATATTATACAGGTACCTCCTTAGAATAATTACCTACCTACATTTGAATCTTTTTTTTATGATATTATGACGAAACAAGCTCGAGGCCCACCTGATGTTAAGCGGACTAACCTTTGCCTATAACAGATGCATTTCATCACAAGTCACGAATTGCACTGCGCCCGCACCTTGAGACATAGTTGTTAAGTCTCATGTACCTGTAATTTCATTAGCTCTCAAGGGCTGCTGCCGGAATACACCGTTAGGTGCTTGGCGGCAGATTTTCTACTTGAGGGTGGTCGCTAGCCAGGCGGGCATTCGCAAAATGCCCTTCCCCATGCGGTGAAGGGCGGGATTCGAACCATGGACCTGCTGCGTGGCAGTCCCTAGCCAATGCCACTGAGCCATCACTGCTTCATAATTTATCTGTTCAAAAATGTCAGTGTCTCATGCGAAGTGTTTACATATAACTTCGAGTACATCATGAAGTAAGGAACGAAGTAAGTTATGATGTAAAAAAAGAATTGTGTTAAAAGGAGGCTCATAATCAACAGCTTTAAAGAAATACCTTTCGTATTAAGGGGACTTTCCCTAATCTTCACTCTTGGCAGACGTCTCGAGGACTGCTGCCCACCATAGTTAGTATTTCGTCCGGTAGAGAATGTTTCCAATGTTTTCGTATCATAACATAATATTATTATAAAATATTATCTTATCGTTTTTTTTTCTACAATTGTTATTGTACAATTCCCACATGCGTGCTTCTCGATGACGCATGTCGACACGTGTTCAAACGTTATGTTAGCTACTTAAGTAAACATAGTGATAGCGCATCTACTTCCTGTAAAGATCTTTTTGATTATTACTGGTAGACTAGCGCTTGACTGCTCTTTAGATATGTGGTGCTTAAAGGTCAACGCACACGTATCGCTTCGGAACCACATCAACAATCGGCTCGCCTAATCTATTCGACATCCACCTGGTGGTAGGTCTGTTTAACAAGAGCACGTTTTAGTCGGTTGGTTGGTACTCAGTATCGCAATCTCGAATCAGCAGTGTGCAATCACTACTGTGCTAAGGCGTGAAGGGCATTGTAGCAATTGAAATTACAGGGCGAACGATCCGTCAGAACTCTCGCAGTGATGAGCGCGGTGCAGAGTAAAGCCGAATACGTTAATAAAAACGTTGACACTGCAAGAATAATCGTTACGCATACCATGAGGTGCGCCTGCGTCGTCAATTCATTATAATAAAAAAAAATATCCTCGCGCCTTGTCGACACGATGCCGATTGAGCGTTGATTTGTGTGCGTTGCATAGGATACTAAACATTTTGATTTGAGATGACGTCGTCGTTCGTTACCTATAGTGCCCTATGGGGCCGGTTGTATCAGTACGCTTTTACTATAAGAATGGAATTCATTTCCAAAGTCTATGTCTCCTAGTATATAGTAGGCTACTTATAATTTGCGCTCGACTTTCCTTCATACCATTTTTCACACTAGTGTGACGGTAAGGAAATAATATTCCTAACCATATTACATTTCATATAGCAGTGTGAACGTAAGGAAATTTATTTCCTTTCAACATAAACACGTTTATAATTTAAACCTGCTATTTATTAGTTTTTTCTTGCATGGTGGCACCTGGCTAGCTACCACCCTCAAGTAGAAAATCTGTCGCCAAGCACCTAACGGTGTGTTCCGGCAGCTGTCCTTGAGAGCCAGTAATTCTGGGTTAGTCTGAACAACATCTTCGACAACATCATCACTTACCATCAGGTGAGATAGTAGTCAAAGGTTAACCTAGCAGAAGAGAGAGAAAAAGACCTTTCCATGTCTCTTATCGGGGTTGCCTCTAAGTGGGAGAGGTCTGTGTTCAACGTCATGGCTGTTGATGATTATGATAGACAGAGTTCAGTAAATCTGTGGTCGTGACTTTGTCTATGATAAAATCTGATTATAAGAAGCATGTAGAAAAATGATAACACAGGGCGATGAAGACTACTAAGATACATTATCAACTTTATACGATCACAATATGTCAATAACATTAACCGATAACTGTATTAACCGCACGGTAGAATTCAAATTTATCCCAATTGTGTACAAATTCAATTTTCTCATTCCTAATCCAATTCTCTTTCGATTTCAGTCGATCTCATCCGCAAATACGACAGCTTACTTCGACTGAGTAAAGAATTGAAGCTTAGTATGGTGAGAGAGGACTTCAACATAATATAATATTACTTCGCGAAGTCATTATTTGATATTATAAACTTATTGAATTTATTTCATGTTATAGAATGCCTTTCTTTTTTATGTTATTGTGACGGAGCAAGCTTGAGCCCCACCTCATGTTTAGCAGACTAACCTCTGCCTATAACAGATGCATTTCATCACAAGTCACGAATTGCACTGCGCCCGTCACGTTGAGACAGTTGTTGAGTCTCATGTGCCTGTAATTTCGCTGGCTCTCAAGGATCTCTCAAGATCTCAAGATTATAATTATTAATGATCTTAAAATCGTGTATGTAGGTGGCTAATAGCTAATAGTAGTAACACATTATTTTGCTACTGGTATTCCTATATACATATTAGGTACAAATATAATAAAACTTAGAGGTATGGTCAACTGCTTATCTAGACTATAGTATTGTAGGCATTTAAATCTCCTACGGGCCTCGAGCTTAACTACTTTTTTCGTTTTACTATGCATTTAATGTTTTCTTCTCACTGTAGTCAAGTGAAAAAACCGGCCAAGTGCGAGTGTGACTCGCGCATGAAGGGTTCCGTACCGTTATCTCTGTTTCATTATTATTATTTTTAGCAAATAAACGGCGAAAACCTCGTCTATTGTATGGTAGCCCCCTTAATTATTTATTTTATTTTAATTAATTATTATTAAAGAGAACATAAAACTAAATATTCTATGAATAGTTAAAGCATCTACCTGTCACCTCTATTAGTATTGAGGAAGAAACGGTCAAAAAATCAAGTTTTTTGTATGGGAGCCACCCTTACATATTTATTTTATTTTTAGTACTTGTTGTTATAGTGGCAAAAGAAGGTCATCATCTGTGAAAATTTCAACTGTCTAGCTATCACCGTTCTTGAGATACAGCCTGATGACAGACGGATGGACAGCGAAGTCTCAGTAATAGGGTTCCGTTTTTACCCTTTCTTTTTTAAAAATTGTGTATTGCGATCGACAGCTAAGTTATTTAACGTCTTGTACCTTTCAAACCTTTGGTATGCTCAGGATTCTACATTCAAAACGATCAAAATTCAATCTAAGAATCCTTCCCTTTCTTATGTGCCAATACAAATACTTGCGCCAAATAACCGAATAAGCATTGCCATTCAACAATCCGAATAAACAAACATTTTATTACCGAATAAGCATTGCCATTGAACGCGGCAATGCTGCCAGCATGCTGGGCAGGGGGCACGCTGCCAACTGGTAGTGGTCTGGAGCATTTGAGCTGCCTGTGAGTCTGCAATGACTTTCAGGTAATTGCTAATAGTTAATTGCTTTTATTGTAGTAGCTGTATTGTTGTATTTAGTTGTAGTATTTTGTTAATAAATGCATACCAAGGGTAAAAAATAAATAACTATTAATAATTTATGTATTAAAACCTATATTCATTCTTAGCAGGTGGCGTAATGTAATTGATACTGCAGAAGTGTGCAGGCGAGAGTCAGAAGCGGTTACTGCACACATTAGTCCGCCCGACCGACATTTCACGCTCCAACGCCCGCTGCTTTTCACTCGGGATTATCCATAATAACTTACCTACCTAAGTAGTTATACGATAGATATATATAACTATACTAAGATAAAACATCAGGCTTGTAGACCTACCTTTTAAAATCTATATAGGCTGTAAGCTATTTTAAATTTTTCTAGCAAGTGAATTACACGTCTATTCATAACCTTTTCAATTATTTTCGAAGTAGTTGGCAGTAGAGTCTTTAATTGCTCGAACTGTCAGGTTTTCTGCGTTTTTTTGGTATAGGTTTTATTGTAGCTATCGTGAGCCTCTCTGGTAACATTGATCAAGGACTGGTTTAGTAAAAAAGTAATTAGTGGCGTTATTTCATTAATGCATTTTTAATTAGAACTTGTGGTAGGTCGTTTGCCGTAACGATTAGTTACTCATATTACGTATGTTATTAAGAATTCTATTTCTAGTTTAGTGGCTGGTTATATATATATTGTGTTTGTTAAGTACGTGTGCACTGGGCGCTGACCAGACGCTGTACCGTTAGCCCTCTGTTCGCCTATTGACGAAAAGTATGTATTGAACGCGTTAGCAACTTATAACGGTGTTTATATTGGAGTCTGAGTGCCCGTGGGGTTACTCATCACTAGCCTAACAAAAAATAATGATTGAAATCGAACTAAGCGTTGATAAATTACAAATAAGTGTACATTTCGACTTTCATCCCCTTTCCCGAAGGAACCGTGGCGAATAAAAGGTATACAATGTTCTTCTTCGTAGTATGAATTCAAATCGTGCTAAGTTTCATTGAAATTCATTCAGTAGTTTTGACTTAATGCGTGGCCATGATACAGATAGACACACAGACAGACAAAATAAATACAGTTTGGGCATCAGTATCAGCTACAGAGTGCTCTCAAAAATTATTTTTAAAATATCTGCAATGTACAGATTTGAACCTGTCATAGTTTAGTTAATAAGTATCGATTGCTTGAGAGCTTTCTAATACAATTCAAGGTAGCTAGTTTAACTGGGTTTTAAATTATATAACACACAGATAATATAAAGACAATAGACATAGGGTATTATATAAGACACATATATAAATACGGCTGAAATATTTTTGAAACAAAAATAGCGCATTGTACTAATAATCAGTTTCAATTTATATTGCAATTCAACGGGGCAATGCTGCCAGCATGCTGGGCACGCTGCCAACTGATAGTGGGCTAGAGCATTTGGACTCCCTATGAGTCCAAATGCTTTTACTGTAGTAGCTGTAGTATTGTAGTAGCTGTAGTGTTGTATATAGTTTGTAGTATTTGTTTAATAAAGGCATACCGCCATTAAAAAAAAAAAGTTTCAATTTTAATCAGGGAGATATTGGCCATATCATATTTTCATTTCCTTACAATTAAAGTGAAAAACCGAGTGTATAACTGTACCTTAAATCCGTTTTAGGCTCAAATGAAATATCAGACCGAATTTTTCAATGAGACCATGACCATGATAGGCAGATTAAAGAAGAGGATCGTATCCACCTCCTTCGTTTCCCAAATTCAGTTGGAAACTGACGTCCTTGTATGTTCATATTTGAAGCAGTGATGGCTCTGTGGCCTTGGCTGTGAACTGCCGCGCAGCAGGTTCATGGTTCGAATCCCACCGCGGGCTTGAGCTTCACCGCATGGTGGTAGGGAATTTTGCGAATGGCTGCCTGGCTAGCGACCACCCTCAAGTAGAAAATCTATCGCCAAGCACCTAACGGTGTGTTTCGGCAGCTGTCCTTTAGGGCCAGTAATTCTAGGCTAAGCCTGTTAACACCTTCGACCACATCATCACATACCATCGGGTGAGATTGTAGTCATAGGTTTACCGATCAGCACTATAAAGAAATACATTCTACATGATTATGGAATTTGCGGCAGCACCAATACACGCGATTCCGTATATACATGTATTTATGAAACAAAAAATTTTTACACGTAACAAATGCCATCTATTCAATAAATATTATATACAGTAGTTAGATACAGTACATTAGTTAAATTTCCTAAGAAGCCAATTTTTTAGAAACATTGAACATAACTTGCTAACAAAACTTTGTTTCACGTCGTCTGCGCAAGAGGCGGGCCTGTACACAAAACTTTCTTTCTGAAACACGCACTGTGAATTTCGTTGGTTCATGTAGTATAACTTGCTCTGCTATTGGTTCAATTCCAGTACCATGCCCCCTCTACCCGCGCGGGGGTAAGTGTTTAGATGCTTTCCGCAAACAAAAACAAACGCCACACCGCCAAACCACAAGAATTTTTGGCTCTTTTCGCTTCTACACGAATCATCCTCAGGAGGTTTTGACTCTACGAGCGCACGATCGAGAAAAGATTTCTCGATCGTGCGCTATTGTGACGTCACGTCGGCTTAACAGGAAAATTAGGCGGAATTGTCACTAGATATATTTTTATATTTTTTAAGTGTTTAAATAAAATTTAAATAATAATTTGATGTTTTCTTAAAATATTTTTAAAATAATTGTTATTATTAAATATGGATTTCCGCAAAGTAACGCCTGAATCTATTCATTAACAAAAAATCTATGTTCAAACGAAAAACATTGGCACAACAAATAAAATGTAACTTTTTTTATATTTAGCCATGGCCTCGATTGTCTAACTCATTGAACGAGTCACATGTAATTGGACATGATACTTACATCCAAAAAGACCTGTCACCATTTCGTCTATCCTGTATTTATCCAGAGACATACAATACACGGAAAAAACCATGTGTTAACAAACCGTGTTTTCACTGAAATAATAAGAACCTTGTTTTCCGCAGGAGGGTTCCGTGTCAATCACGCGCGGAGTACGTAAGCCATCTCATATCCTGCCGGGCTACTAAAATATACTTTTACATTTCCACCTGTTTAAATAATAAAGTTGAAAGAGATTGAACGTAGGGATGAGGCGTGATTAGAGAACTTCCAGTCTTGATTTTAATGTCTCCTCTAGAATCAAGACTGAAAGATCTTCTTCTATTTTTGAATGTTTCGTAAAATACGTTACAATATGCTTGTTTTTGCTTATAATGTACGGAATTCACAATTTTACAACCAATATCGTAATTTTTTTTATGCCTGATTGGTTATTGCCACTATCTCACCTGATCGTAAGTGATGATGTGGTCGAAGATAATGTTCAGACTAACCTAAAATTACTAGCTCTCAAGGACAGCTGCCGCTACACACCGTTAGGTGTTTGGCAACAGATTTTCTTCTTGAGGGTGGTAGTTAGCCAGGCGGGCATTCGCAAATTGTCTTACCACCATGCTATAACGACTGCCATAAACAACCGGGACTGACGGCTTAACATGCCCTCCGAAGCACGGAAGCGCTCAGTGGTAATGTCACTAGCGGTCACCCATCCACTCATGACCGCGGGCGATGTTGCTTAACTTTGCTGATCGGTTAAGAACAGCTAAGTCAACTTTGCTACGAGCGCTTCAATTTTCATACAACATTCGACTAATGTCTCTGTTTTCCTATAAAATAACGAGTAAATAAATTCCTCCCCAAATAATCACAGAGTAAATAACCGTAAGGTTTCTCTCAACGGTACAATCTTGTAACTGGGGCAGTTAGTTTCAATTTCCCTTAATGGTTCTGGCGATAGTTTGAGCCAACGTTCTACAAGAATTATGCCCAAATCGTGGCGGTGCATTTTCAGAACCTGTAATCCACGGTACACCAGCTTCGACCGACTCAGGTAGAGGTCTTTCAGCATCCACCTCCCTGAGCAATTGAAACTCGCCAACTATCACCCAATGTACAATAGAGTTGCAACTGCCAGCCAGTGGCAAATCGCACGCAGTCCTTAAACAGAAAGAAAGAGAAATACAACAGTGTTTAGGGAAGATTTAAACCAATAGTCTTGTTTTGGGTCAAAGTCTGTTTTTCCCCTCCCTACAGACAGACGTCCTCTGCCCGCATTACATCCTATACATTATGAACTGGGCCCTACGTTTGCATACAAAAGCCTGAAATGTTTGCATTAGGCACATTTTGTGTACCCAGGCCGGGAGTGGCGCGTCTGTGCCCTCCTTATACAAGGTGTTTATAATCTTTGTCTTTGCATAAATTACCAGAGAGGCTTGTGTGTGCCGGCCCGTAATTTCCAGAGGGTACAAAAATACGTTTAAACTAATTTCCCCTGAGGAGACCTGGTTTTTGTTTGAATAGGATCGCTTTTGACCGTGGTTTTGACAGACAAGCGGTTGGATTCCTTTGAATTTTTGGTGATTGTTTAGTTATTTATGGTTTTTATAAAGTATTTGGCGACGGTAGAACTATACTGATCCAAGTATCGTTTACATTATATTGAGAAAAAAAAAAGGAAACGCGTTTGAAATTGTTTTCAAAAAATACGTGATGAAATATGCTTTAATCTTTATCGAAATGATGGCTACTATGTCAGACAAAATAAAAATAAATCTATAATAAAATAATTTGATTAAAATGTTGGTGTCAGCAGAAAAAAAAAACAATTCTAAAATAAAAATTGGATCAGTACAGCTGGATATAGTTTTGAAAGTAAGTATAAAGTGAAAAATTGAGGTCCTCTAGCAATATAATGCCCTTTTTGTACTTGGATCAATGTGGCATCAATTGAAAATTATTTTTGTTGCATATAACTCCAATATAGAAAAAATGTAATTTGGATCAGTATGGTTCTAGATTCGCCATTTGTGATTTGGGATATTGGGGGCCAGGGACAATTAAATGGTCAACTGTCCTTGTAATTGGGGGTAGATAGAAATTCACCTCATTCAGACTCGTAGCACGCGAGTATTTGTTCTCTTGTTTCGCTTATATTGAGTTTTATACATCATTAGTTTTGTGTGATGAGAGCATTGATATCCACTAACTCCTAGTAAAAATCTGGCTCCATTCACATGTCAGAAAATGTAACAACAACAACCCGCCTTGGCTAGTACTTCCGTCCACAACAGACATAACGTCCACTGTTGAACAGATGCCTGATGACTTTACGAATAAATATTTATTCGTAGCCTAATGATGATTTATAAGTATACAGTGTGATCCCGAAGATGCCTCTAGTCGGGCTTGGGATTATCCCACGCTTAGCAGGCGTCTTGGGTGATCGCAGTGTAAAAGTGTTACATACATATTAATGCTTGTGTTCACGCAGCGCTTTCGATACAAACGTAGTTTCATTTACCATGTTTCGTTATATCTTAAATACCAACCGTTAAAACTCTGAAATACCAACCGTTCTTCAGCCTACGTAATGTTTTTAATGTACCAGTCTTCTTTTAAATTTATTATGAACATTTTACAGAAAAAATATTTGTTTGGGAATTCTAATTTTAAAGTTAAGAGATAAAATAAATAATAAAACGAAACGTGGAAAACGATTAATATTTAAAATATGGTGAATCTACATTTATATATAAAAAGCCTTAAGGGAAATGTTTACGTTGCGCTTTTTGTCATATTTTAAGTACTCATATTTAAACTTGCTGAAATTTTGCGGACTGAATATATTTCAATGGAATTGTGATGGAACAACTGCGGGGCTCACCTGATGTTAAGCGGTAACCTCTGCCTAAAACAAATGTATTTCGCCACAAGTAAGGGCACTGCGCTGCTGTCACCCTGAGAGATAGGTACAGTAGGTTTTATGTAGGTACCTGTAATTTTACTGGCTCTCAAGAACTGCTGCTTAAACACACCGTTAGGTGTTTGGCGGCAGATTTTTCTGCTTGTGAGTTGTAGAAACCCAGGCTTTTATTATATAATCGCAAAATCTCCTCCCACCATGCGGTGAAGCTCAAGCCGGCGGTGGGGATCGAACCATGGAACTGCGGCATGGCAGTCCCATAGCGGCTTCTTCAAATAGTACCCGCTTGCCACATAGACCTTTGCTTTGCTCAGATGTAACACTGGTATATTCCGTATATACAAATCTCTACTTCTCTACCACTACTAAAACCCTAAGTATATATGAACACGTGCATTTACATAAAAAAAAACCTTTTCAGCTTTAGGGATTTCAGTTCATTTTCCTGACATCTTCTAAACGACTCAGTAAATATACAATAATCATAGAAATGGATTTACTAGAAGCTATTAAGTCCACAGAAACGAAATTCCACAAATGGTTATATTGCCTTTTCGTGTCAGAACCAAAATAAAAATGCTTTAGAAGTTGCCATTATATTAGGATATCACGAAAAGCGTATTTATTTTATTATACCATATTTACTGTAATAAAATTATTAGAACACGACATTTAGGTTAAGTACCTACGTAGGTGCTATGTTAAATTTAGACCAGAGGTTCTCAAAGAGTATATACCCCCTATAAGTTTTTGAGCGTGGTCTTTCATTGTATTTATTGCATTGCATAGGCACAGTGGGGTGTCGGGCTAAAATTGCAGCACCCCATATCATCCTGTGGGTGTCGTAAGAGGCGGCTAAGGGAATAATTATACTAGAAGGTGCGCAGCAGCGCCTTTTAAAGAACTACTATCTTATACTGCGATCCCTAAGCCGCCTTCCAAGCGTGGGGATTATGGCATATACCTCCTTAATAGGGGAGGCTGTGTTCAGCAGTGGATAATCCGGCTGATACAGTATAGGCACAGAATTGATAGCGCATGCCCTATTTATTCTGTGCCCCATGGGTTATTGTACCAACACAATGTCATCTGGTCGTACTTAGACCAAACTTATTCAGTCATCATACCATACCCACCCACCGTGGAGCAGTTGGGTTATGTTGGGCTAAGGGTCAATAAGGAACCTATTGCCAACTCAAAACCCCATAGTGATCCATGGCCTTCGACTGGTGGTGGGGAGTGCGTGATCACTTGCGCATTAAGCTGCAACTCCCACCAACGTCGCTGGCCACTAAAACAGGTCCAACCTTTGAAGAAGCCGTCCATCTCCCACGTCGTGGGATATCCCAAACACAGGGGACATCCACATCTCATGAGGACCTAGTCCTGATGGGGGGCGAAGGTTGACCCCACAACCAACGCCTCAGTTCCTCTGAGCGAAAACGGAGTGCGGGCCGGTTGGCGTCCGTCCCCTTTTTTTGTCGAGTTTTTCAAGATAGTGGGGAACTTTGTTGTGCCCCGGTCCCGTGAGTATCATGTTCCAGGGCGGCGTGTTGAAGACGTTGGAAGTTTGAGAAACTTTGCTTTAGAGTGATATATCACCCAGGCCAGACCTAAAAGTTATCCATAATTCAATTAACTAAGTTCAAGTTGTTATTAGTTTTTGCGGTCACTAAATTGATTTGCGGTCATTAATGTAGACCGTCCAATATATTTGATACATATTTCATTATGTTATTGAATCAACTTATGAAAAAGTTGGCTTTTGAGGTTAATATTTCTCTAGGCATTACATCGAGCTTTAATCTTGAAGATTCATTACAATGAATGGAAAGCCACGTTTACTTGTATAATTAATATTTAAAGTAGTTTTCATGACCTTAATAAAAAGCTATCATTTTAAACATAATATACGTATACGTAGTGCATACCCTTCCTACTAGCAGAGGTATCTGACAGCTTCGTATAGCCAGTATATTTTTTGGTTAATATTATAGAATGCGAACCTTAATCTGCTTATAATTAGCTAAAAGTCATTTTAGGGGTTTCGTACCCAAAGGGTAAAAACGGGACCCTATTACTGAGACTTCGCTGTCCGTCCGTTCGTCTGTCACCAGGCTGTATCTCAAGAACGGTGATAGCTAGACAGTTGAAATTTTCACAGATGATGTATTTCTATTGTCACTATAACAACAAAAAATTCTAAAAATAAAATTAAATATATATATAAGGGGGCTCCTATACAACAAACTTGATTTTTTACCATTTCTTGCTCGATACTAATAACGGTGACAGGTACACACTTTAACTATTCACAGATTATTTAGTTACGGAACCCTTCGTGCGCGAGTCCCACTCGCACTTGGCTGGTTTTTTATATTAATAACCATTTGCATGGTGAAAGGTCGTCTGGCTAGCGACCACCTTCAATTAGAAAATTCGTCGCGAAGCACCTAGCGGTGTGTTCCGGCAGCTGTCCTGGAGAGGGGTAGGAAGTCCTAGTGTAACAGTGTACTACCATTGGAACACCTACTAGTATAAAATCATGATACTAACTGTTAACTAACCTATGTGTATGGTATTCTAACGATAAACACAACTAAAATACTTGATCTATTCCGGGAGAACAATCTCGTTTCGCCCCAAAACGATCCCTTTAGTCGTTCCATCACCAACAAATTTAATCAAAAATGTACTATATAGTAGGTAAAAAACCCGAAAACCATAGGTGTTTCACGGGAGATTATTTTCACCCTGGAACACCTAGTTGTTCTACGAGGTGTTCCACAGTACACTTGCCTGTACTAAACTACTGAATAATCACAGTAAATCACGAAGGATCCCAATAGTCTCTATCTCTAGTCAACAACATGACATGTAATAACAGCTTCTAAGTAAAATATTTAATCCACTATTCGTTAATTATATTGCCTTTGTGTAGGTAAACAAATTAAATGTACACAAATGCTCAATTATATAAGCACTTCTGTGTGCTAAGGCTAATTAGCATTAATGGTTAAGGTATGAAATTACCAATTTATACAAAAAAAGGGAATCAGTTTTTTTTTATTTAACACATTTATTTAATCAAAATAATTAACATTATTATCTATACATTGCTGCCATCTAATAAGAAGGTCATTTATGCATTTACGAAAGAACTCTTATGATCTAGATTCGACAAACCGTGTGAAAGCATTTTGTACTGCCTCCTGGGAAGAAAACTTTTTATCACGTAGAAAATTGTCCAAATCACGAAGAAAATGGTAGTCCGTTGGAGCTAGGTCTGGCGAATACGGAGGGTGACGAATGGTTTCTAATTACAGTTCCTGTAGAGTTAAAACGGTTTTTCGTGCTGTATGAGGTATCGCGTTATCATGGAGCAATAATGGTGAAGATCAATTCATGAGTCGGGGCTGTTTCACTGCTAGTTTTACTATCATTGTTCGGAGTTCAGCACAGTAGACATCTGCCATTGTTGGGTTTTATGTAAATTCGTAAAGTACCTTTCACAATAAAACGGCAATGTCATACTTTGACCCCTATTATTTTCACAAAATATATAGAAAAAGAGGCACTAAATTATTTAGAGATTTCCTAATTTCTGAATTCCTACGAATCAGTACTTACATGTTTTAATATTATGAAATACATATGTCGAGGCAAACGCTGTCTGTGTCGGAAAATTTAAGATTTTAAACAGTTTTCTCGCGAAAATAGCTAAAATAATAACTATTTTAATAGTTATGGTATTCGCTAGTTTAAACTTTTGCTCTTATTATCGCTTAAACTTTTTGTCAACAAATGCAAATGAGTTTTTTATAAAACTTACAAACCGTTTTACCGTTCCGTAGCAGTAGAACTGTTTAGCGACTTTGTACGGGGAAGTAATGCCACCATATCTATTTCTACCGACAAGCAGGAATGTTTACTACTAGTGTTCTAATCTGAATGAAGGGTATGTGTGCCGGTGACATTACATGCACATGTTTTTTGAAGCGCTCGTAGCGAATTTTACTTAGCTTTTCTTTACCGATCAGCAAAGTTAAGCAACGTCGCGCGCGGTCATGAGTTGGATGGGTGACCGCTAGTGATATTACTACTGAGCGTTTCCGTGCTTCGGAGGGCACGTTAAGCCGTCGGTCCCGGTTGTTGTCTTAGGATGGCAGTCGTTATAGCATGGTGGTAGGGGATTTTGCGAATGCCCGCCTGGCTAGCTACCACACTCATGTAGAAAATCTGTCTGTTCAGGCAGCTGTCCTTGAGAGCCAGTACCTCTAGGTTAGCCTGAACGACATCTACGACTACATCATCACTTCACCATCAGGTGAGATAGTGGTCAAAGGCTAACCAATCAGGCATAAAAAAATAAACATGTGTGTTGGACTCATCACTCTGGTAATTGGCGTATCTGTTATAGCCAGAGATTACCGCTAAACTCTAGGTAGGGTACTTGTTCTATCTAGAAACTATAAAAATCCATCTACATTCATCCAGATATACATACACATACATACAAATACGTTTACCCGTAACAAACGTAATCATTTATTGTGTTAAAAAAGTTTGAAAAGTTGTTCTTAAAGTGTCTGCTTCCCGTACTGGAATACATTGAAAAAAAGCGGTTTAATCCGATTTATCCCGGTTAAAGTAAATAAAAAGAGAATCAAAATCCATTAATGGATTTGTTCAATGGATTAGAGTGGAACAGGTCTGTTACGTTAGACTTACAGATTTTTAGATCGCCGGATCTCATTCTGAGTAGTATAGTATGTATGGCGAAAAATAGCCTACGTTGGCAACACTGAATCACCGGTGGAACGATTAACTATACCTGACAGATTTATTATTACAATGTGCATCCGGTGTAAGCCACGGTGCGCAGCTATAGTCAATAATAAACTTTGAAAACCAAACTTATTAGGTTCAAGGAGATGTATGCCAGATTTCACAGAGTTTAAACATTTGGTAAGTATTCAAATAGATGAAAGTACATTTTATAGGGAAAGCTCTCTTATTTCTATCCAATTTTTGTTTTATAGAGAATCAAAGTAAGTGTGAAACTATAAAATCATTTAATCACTTATTTGTTAATTTTTTTTTATACCACAAAGGTGGCAAACAAGCATATGGCCCGCCTGATGGTAAGCAGTTACTGTAGCCTATGGACGCTTGCAACACCAGGAGTATAACTCGCGCGTTGCCGACCCTGAAGAAATCTCTTCACGCCCTTTTTGATGCTGTACTCCATCGGGAAAACCTCGGCGGGGAGCTCGTTCCACAATCTGAGCGTCCGCGGAAGGAAGCTCCTTTGAGCCCGCACAGTACGAAACAATTCTGGTTTCAATGTGTGGGGTTGGACTCCCCGTCGATGGTGAGAGTTGCGATGGTAGATTCATAAATTTCTTTAATTCTTCATCCTGGCTGATCTTTTTAGTCAGGCTGAGCTAAAAACTAGAAAATATGTGGCAGGTAGTGTGCGTTTGCTAGGTTCGTGCTGATGTGCAACCTGTTGAGATGAATCTAACACTATATGTTGGTCCTGTTGAATTCATGCACATACATGATAAATTGGGATATAATGTTTTAAGTATTTTCCTAGCTAAAACAAATTTAGTCAAAATATATTTATTAAGTATGGAAGATAAAATTAACAAACAAAATCACTACCCCCAACTAATATTTAATTTCGATAGAGAGTTAAATATCTATACTTATAATAAAACTGTAACAGATACAATTCTGTACATATCAGATATTATGAAAAAAAAAATTGAGAGCACTCTGTAGCTGAGACTGATGCCAAAACTGTATTTTTTTTTATTTTTGTCTCTTTGTCTGTCTGTATCCCGGCCACGCATCACTCCAAAACTACTGCGCAATGGAAGTGCACAATCTAATATATATTCGTTGTACCGCCAAACAAGGAGAACCTCGACTAAAAGACGCCGTTTTAAAATCGAAATTCCAAAGAAACGCACAAAGTACTTTGCTTCAACAATAATGTGCGAACCGCGAAGGAACTCTCTGAGTAACTTAACTACTGTCTTCTGGAAAATACAACCCGGGAGTTTTAATACCCAAAGTAAAAAACTCCTTGCTGAGCTATGCTTTACTAAGAGTGCTTCACCGCAGACGCAGCGTTGCTTAATATGAGTGCTCAAATGTGAATGATTAGTCTGCAGGTACGGCAATCGGGAACGAAGTCGCAGGTACAGCTAGTATATAATATAATCTCGTAACTGTTGAAGTATTGGTTATACTGAAATAAATTAAAAGGTCACTGTATCTTTCTCCGAATTTTTTGAAATAATTGCACATATATGTAAATACTACGTACGACTTAGCATGATATGCATGCCATGTGATGAGTATCCCATCTCTCACTTTGTACCTTATCAGTGATATTAAGTTTTAATGCACATATAAGTACCTACTTGTCAAAAGGCGTGTGATCCAAAATGATGTATCCAATATATTTTGAAGCGCTCGTAGAGAAGTTTACTTAGCCGTTCTAAATCGATCAGCTAAGTTAAGCAACGTCCGCCGCGGTCAGGAGTTGGATGTGTGACCGCTATTGTTATTACTACTGAGCACTTCCGTGCTTCGGAGGGCACGTTAAGCTGACGGTGCCGGTTGTTGGTGGTAAGGCATTTTGCGAATGCCCGCCTGGCTAGCTACCACCCTCAAGTAGAAAATCTGTCACCAAGCACCTAACGGCGTGTTCTGGCAGTTGTCCTTGAGAGCCAGTAATTCTAGGCTAGCCTGAACAACATCTTCGACCACATCATCACTTACCAGGTGAGATAGTGGTCAAAGGTTAGACTATTAGCTATATATATATTTTAATTTCTAGTATTTCGTATTTAAAAAGATTCTATAATACCCACTTTCGTTTGTAATATTGCTAAACGAGCACACGAGCTCGAGTCTAACACGTCTAAAGTACTTAAACAGTTACAGTGGTTAGGGTTAAACTTGTAACTATTGTTGGAAACTGCAATATACTGAAATTTAAACATGTGAAAATATGAGTGCCTTAATTTGTTCTTCTCATAAAAATCTCAGTACAAAACTTTTTAATTTTATGTCACTGACATAATTCAAAATAGTATGGTCTTAATTTCAATTTTCTTTCAATTTCATGACCAAATTTTAACTCTTTAACTAAAGTCAGCTAAAACCGGTTACTGCAACAGGGTGGCTGTTGCAGTACCCGGTTTTAGCTGACTTTTCCCACCTACACACTACGTACATACCAAATTTCATAATCCTAACATCAAAAACATAGGACTTCCAAACAAACTTTGAGCCCCAATGTACTGTATCGGCCGGATCGCCCACTGCTGAACACAGCCTCCCCTATAAAGGGGTTATTTGCCATAATCCCCACGCTTGGCAGGCGTCTTGGGGATCGCAGTGTCAGATGGCAGTTCTTTAGAAGGCGCTGCTGCTCACCTTCTAGTGTTTTCCTTTAGTCGCCTAATACGACACCCACGGGATGATATGGGGAGGTGCAATTCTAGACTCTAGCCCGGCACCCGCGGGGCCCCAATGTAACCCTCTTAATTCGGTTCTGTTGCAAAATCCGTCTACTACCTTCAAACTATCCATTTGCCAAATTTTATCATCATAGATCAAGTAATTGTTGAGATTTGTGTTAAGTTAGTGAGTGACGCAAAATATATGACATAAGAGTATACAAATAGAAGTGACCTTATTTTGTATTTATAATATTATAGCAGATTATTATTGTTGTAAAAAAATTTTTCTCCGTGTATTTTCATAATTTACCCCTGAGGGTACTGGGTTCGAATGTCACCTCCCCATTTCTTCCCATGGGTGTCATAGGAGGCGACTAAGGGAGTGTGTCAAATGAGCAGCATGCCACTTCTCACGTGGATGTGAGAAGGGTGTTGTATACATTAAACGCACAAAAGGGCTGTATACAATCTTAACGACCTGCCAGGGTTTTATGTCCCCGTCTGATATGTTGTTAGCGTCTTATATGTTACCTTATTGTTAAACATATATTACGTAATATGTTCTTGTGTTTCATCCAGTGTATTAGAGAAAACATTTAGTATGACACTGAAACTGTGCCCGGTGAATAGCAATTGGCTCGTCCCCTATTACATGGGACCAAAAACCAATTGGCGTTAAAGTCGTTTCTATTTTTTGGTAAAATATTTTCACCTTTTTAGTGTCCTTTTCTTTTCTACTTATGGGATCGATTGTCATTCACTGTCATTGATTATATCATCAAGATAGGAAAACATTTTTTAGTTGTTGCAGTGTAACTCAAAAACGGCTTGACCGATTTTGATGAAATTTAAATGAGAACGGCAAGTATCAGCTTTCGAATAAAAAAAGAATCATCAAAATCGGTTAAACCAGTCAAAAGTTCAGAAGTAACATACATAAATATATTTTAAAAAAATCATACGTATTGAGTACCTCCTCCTTTTTGTGAAGTCGGTCAAATACACCGCAACAACATAATATGAGAAGCGCTGCTACGCGGGGCAAAACGCGTGCTTAGCATGAAAGGTTGCTAAGTGAGAACTACCATTCACCTTGAAAATAAGGGGTGGAAAACGTAAGGTCGGCCATTATAGTAGATTATGATACATGTGAGCTAAGACCCTCATTATACACGAGGCTGTGTGTTGCAGCCCGAGCCGTAGGCGAGGGCGTAAATCGGCCGAGTGTATAATGAGCAAGTTGCTCACGAGTTTCATACGCACTTTTTCAACACCCTTGCGAGGAAAAAAAAATATATTGCACAAATGCGAAACAAACAACATACGTAAATTATGGAAAATAGCGCGCAAAATTAATTTTTTGCATGCGGCAAATGTATGATGGTTGATTACATATATAAACCTCTTTGATGTTACAAATCTGTATTACCCGGTTAATATGAAAATGTTCTGTTTACTCGCATATAATTTGCAGTTAGGTACTAACTTAACTTTGTAGGGATACAAAACGCACTAGTGTATAATATTAATATGCATGAGGGTGTTATAGTTCGGCCCTAAGAACGATATAATAAAGCTCACTTTACGAGCAAGGGTGTTGAAAATAATAATTATAACACAGGATTGCAGTTCAAAAACGTTGCTTTTAAAGTATATCAAAGCCAACCCGCAGGGAAAACAACTAATATCAATTTTCTTTATTACTTTAATACTGTTAAATCAGATTTGTATGTCAATTTGCAACCGGAACGGATGTAACGAGGCAGCCATAACCTGTTAATGGTGCATTAAGCCGGATCCGGTTCTGGAGCTACCTCTCAAATCCGGAAATTACCCGGATTAGGCTGATTTGTACCATGTTTTATTCATTTTAAGATTTGCCTTTTGACATATTATGGTTTATTTGATAAGAATGCATTTTTCTCCAAAATCAACTACCTTGTTATTTCGATTTTTGTGAGACCGTTAAGCTGTGACGCGTACAGATCTACTACATAGAGATACCCCTATCCCACACATATATAGGGCTGGAATAGCTGTTTTTTTTTAAACAATGCAAATAAGAACTTGTTGAAAATGTTTTTGCTGACAAAACTAAGTATATACAAAGACGTGAGAATTAAAAGTTTTGGCTTCGGTTTTATAACTCCCATCTGCCTGTCCCTAACTGTTATATGAAATGCTCTCGTTGGTAGTATTACAAATCATAAAATAAATACTCGTTTAAAAGTAACAATATGTTTTCATACAATTGAAACTTACAGGAATTATAATTCCAAAAAAAATTATAAACTATTAAAACCGAAAAATTAAATGTTTGTAAATTTTGGTATTACACAAATATTCTACAAAATGGTCAAACGCAAATTTAAAATTGTCTATTAAAGCCGTTTTATTTTAAATGAATGGAATACTAAGCTATCTAATAAATATGTATTGGTCCTTCCTAATGTAAATACGCTTCTTGCACTTCTAGCATTCTTAAAAAAAAGGCTTAGAGATAACCCTGGTCCCAGATTACAAAAATATGTTCTCTCATGAAATTGGCTTAGCAATTTGCGTACAAGCAAAAATTACATTTCATTATATGTTTAGGTATAATAAATCTGTATTTTTCTTACAATGAAAGTCATCGCGCCGCTTCTTATGAAGAGGCTCGTTTTGGAAAGGAAATTTCATTTAATGTTATCTTTCTACCAATTTAACACCCATTGTTTAGTTTGACTGACAACCTTAAACGGGTTTCGCAAAATATTATCGCGCTGGAAAAGGAGATTTAATACTGACAGCTCTTGAAATTTGCTACTCTAATGCCGGAACTAATGATGTAGATTTGAATTGAATGTTTTTAAAACACTGATATAGAAACACGATTGCCCCCTTAATGTAGAAAACAGCATATATAACTTAGCCATTTAGAAGATACCACGCCATGACACTCACTAGCATATTACTCATACCTTAAATGAGAAACTGATTTCTATATTTTAAATAAGACTTTTCAACAAGTATACATATTTTTCACAAAACACAACGAACAACAACGAATAGGAAAACCAACACAAAACGTCATTCCTGAACTTAAAAGCACACAACAAATTAGGAAAGTGCGAAGTGTGTATAGAACCTTGTTTTTATTTTTATATATAGTGCCTAAAACTTCAGTGTCAAGCTCTGATAAGATATTTACTTTCATAGAATGAAATATGTCAAACAGATAGTTTAACGATAAGTATAAAAATATTCCACAAAGAATAAAACCTTATTTTTAATTTTATGTATAGTGCCTAAAACTTCTACGTCAATCTCTGATAAGACATTTACATTCATAGAATCGTAAATTTCAAAAAGATAATTTAACGATAAGTATGTAATAGTAGATTATGATACAAGTGAGCTAAGTTGCTCATTATACACGAGGCTGTGTTGCAGCCGAGTGTATAATGAGCAAGTTGCTCACAAGTTTTATAAGAAGAAGAAAATATATATTGCACAAATACGATACAAACAACATACGAAAATTATGGAAAATAGCGCGCAAGTTTTATTTTTTTTGCGCGCGGCAAATGTATCATGGTTGATTACATATAAACCTCTTTGATGTTACAAATCTGTATTACCCGGTTAAATTGACAATGCTCTGTTTACTCGCATATAATTTGCAGTTAGGTACTAACTTAACTTTATGGGATAATTCTATTACGCACTAGTGTATAATATTATTATGCACGAGGGTGTTATAGTTGAGTTTATGGCCCTAAGAACGATATAATAAAGCTCACTTTACGAGCAAGGGTGTTGAAAAAATATTGCACAAAAAATTAATAAGAAATATAGTCTGAAAGCATTTTTTGTTACCAATTTCATATTCATATTGTCAACAATTACACTGATCGTTGTATCACTACAATTGCTCCCCCCATTATTGGGCCTTTCACAATGTCAATCAAATCACTTTACCAATAATTTGTAACAGTATCCGATGAAAGCCTGCTCCATTGTAAACGACACATCACTAAAAGGGTTATTAGTGAGGAGGTATCTGTTGACTCAAGTGGGTGTATATGAATACCACCATTCTCGGTCATAATATTATACGTACAGGATAGGACACAAACAAAAACGCAATAGTTTTTCTAGAACTTTATATTCGTGCTTTATAAATAGTAGAAGCGCTCGTAGCGAAGTTTACTAAGCTGTTCTCAACCGATCAGCAAAGTTAAGCAACGTCGCGCGCGGTCATGAGTTGGATGGGTGACCGCTAGTGTCATCATCACTGAGCGCTTCTGTGCTTCGGATGGCACGTTAAGCCGTCGGTCCCGGTTGTTATGAGTTTGAAAGTAAGAAAATGCTTGCTATAAGAACGGCAAAAATGTCATATTGACATTTTCGCCGTTCCTATTTTACTTCACTTTGAAAACTATCGCGAGTGTTATCCAAATTAACTTATTAGGAACCGGCTAGGACCCGCGTAATATTTACCGGTTGTAATCTGTCCGGTAAATATAACCGGGTCCTAGCTGGTTCCTAATAAGTTAATGTCAATATTATTTAAATTTTATGACTTTAATTTGTATGTAGGTAGTATCATTTATTCGTAGGTAGGTAAAAAGTCATGTTTTGATGTCATGATGAACATGACTTTTTATATTTAATAAGAAAGAAAAACTGTGGCGTGAAAAGTCTATACTTATAATAAAACTGTAACAGATCCAGTTCTGCACATGGCAGAAATTGTGAAAAAATATATTTGAGACCACTCTGTAGCTGACACTGATGCGAAAACGAAATTTTTATTAAAAATCGAAATTACAAAGAAACGCACAAACTACTTCACCGCAGACTACAGCGTTAAATTAACTTAGAGCACACATGTGAATAATTAGTCTGCAGGTACGTCAATCGCGAACAAAGTTGCAGGTACTAGTGAAAAATAAAAATATTGTTGAATATTTTGCGAAAATATGTTTAACTGAAAATTATGAATTTAAGCGATGATTTGTATTTTACGTCGGCAAAGTAAAACTTGAGGCAAACAGTTGTGGAAGACATTCGATTTTAAAAGACAGCTACTTAAACAAATGAGGTTTTTATCAAGTGGCGGACTAAGAAGAAAGTGAAACCTTTGTGATATATGTGTATTATTTTGAGTAATCCGTGTGAGCTTTTTTCTCAGATGTATGTTTAAGATAACACTGTTGAACTCTGTAAGTAAAATAACTCACTATCCTTGTTTAAAAATATTCTATTAAATTGGAACCAAATGTTATAGCTATTTTCAATGTTTCATTGAAACGTCTCCTATGAAGTATCTGTAGGTAGGTATAAATCCGCTACGTTCCCTCCCTTATACCTTATCTCGAAACGGCGTTGGGTATCAAAGGAATCATTCGTTTGTAAAATGATATTTTAGCAAAAAGGTATGTATGTATATTGTTGGCAAGAATTTCGTAAACAAGATCATGAGTTTGAAGCGGTGATGACTCAGTGGCATTGGCATGGTGGAAGGGCATTTAGCGAATGCCCGCCTGGCTAGCGACCACCCTCAAGTAGAACAACACACCTAACGGTGAGTTCCGGCTGCTGTCCTTGAGAGCCAGTGAAAGTACAGGCACATGAGACTTAAAAAATATGTCTCAAAGTGATGGGCGCAGTTCAATTCATGACTTGTGACGAAATGCATCTGTTATAGACTGAGGTTAGTCCGGTTAACATCAGGTGGGCCTCATGTTTGTTCCGTCACTATAACATAAAAAAGAGTATAATAGAACAGAGTAAGAATAAAAACATAACTTTTTATAGAAGTCAAAATTAATTACTTCGAACAGCATTTTAATCAGCAGACATGGTGATTTATATATGCTTCTAGGGTTGCTATTTCTTTGGTCAAATCTCTTTGTACAAATTTAATCAAATTTTTTCGATGTTGCTTCTTGGCATTTGTAGCTCACCTCACAGCCAATATCTGTTTCCAAACGTTATGTAATTAATCTGATAAAATATGTTTCCAAACATTATGTAATTAATCTGCAAAAATATGTTTCCAAACATTATGTAATTAATCTGCCAAAATATGATACCCTAAGTGGGTAAATATTATTTTTTAATTCTCATGTTTTGTCTTTTGATGATTATAAAATACATGTTATTCAAATAATCATATTCGATAAAACATTCATTGAAAACTTGAAATGTAATTAGTCAAAGTCACATGAGGCAATAAAATTTGAACAATGGAATTCAACCAGACCGTATTATGGCTTCTTACTTTAACTACCGAGATACCAAACAATAACTGTCTGAATTTCGGACATTAAACTTGAAACAATTTTAAAACATTCAACACACAGTCTCGGTTTTAGAGAGATCTCTCAGACATTTAGAATTCCAGAGAAATTATTCCGAGAATTTTCTACAGAAAATTATATTGCATTTGCAAATAAACTTTAATACCCCAATACAAGAAGAAACGAGTACAAGTGTAGCTATGCATGTCTAAATTCAACTTCCCTGATGTTAAATCCCGGTTTTACTGCTTCAAAAGCATCTAGTCGTTTTAAAGTCCATAAACTGTTCCATTGCCGACTAACTAAAGCTGCTTTAAGTCAGTAATCTTAGGAGAACAGCAATGTGCTTTACGCGAAGTGATAACTTGGGTTTACTATGTGAAGGCAAGGAGCTTAAAGCCTGTCGAGAAACATAGGCCGTTTTTGCCTGGAATTATAACCAGAGTTTAGTTTGTTATAACTTACCCCTGGGGGTCGGAGAATGCCTAGAACTGTATAAACAACACAAAAATTCTAAAGATGTCCCCCAGTTTTGGTTCAGTGTTTTAGGTTGTTGTGCCCAAAGATCAAAATGGATCACTATTAATGACACTCCTCTGTCTGTCCGTCCGTCTGTATGAGGTCTGTTTGGTCAACGGAGTGAGTTACAAACCTCAAATTTGGATACTTTTTCTAGAACGTTGACCCAAAGATGAACAATGGATTTGAATTACAAAATCACAAATATACGATAGGAAAAATTTGTGTCATGTGCGGGATTCGAACCCGCGTCCATCCACTCCTTGAGCCGGAGTATGCTCTAACCAATTGAGCTAACATGACATGACGTCATGACTCGAATCTTTCCTATCCTTCTATAACCATCGTATTGGGATGGAGCGACATCTATAGTACCACTTGCGTTGTACTACAAACAAGACCAATTTTGCAATTGGTTTTATACTTGTAAATTATGACGCAACCTTATAATTTTAATATTGTTAAGTTTGCAATAACGCCTGTTATGCGGATTACATTACAAAATTACAAATATACGATAGGAAAATTTTTTTAAGTCATGTGCGGGATTCGAACCCGCGTCCATCCACTCCTTGAGCCGGAGTATGCTCTAACCAATTGAGCTAACATGACATGACGTCATGACTCGAATCTTTCCTATCCTTACGTACAACGCAAGTGGTACTATAGATTTCGCTCCATCCCAATACGATGGTTATAGAAGGATAGGAAAGATTCGAGTCATGACGTCATGTCATGTTAGCTCAATTGGTTAGAGGATACTCCGGCTCAAGGAGTGGATGGACGCGGGTTCGAATCCCGCACATGACTTAAAAAAATTTTCCTATCGTATATTTGTGATTTTGTAATGTAATCCGCATAACAGGCGTTATTGCAAACCTAACAATATTAAAAAAATGGATTTGAAATTTGTCTGAGGGGTTCCCATAATTGAAAATGTTTGTAGGGCTTGTATTAGCATGATGTTAGGGCATTTTGCATAGATTGCTTAAGTACTGATGGTTCGAGCGTGATATATCTCATTACCACGCGTGCGAAGCCGCGAGTGGAAACTTGTTGCCCAAAAATCCGTGTTGTCCACACTAGTTAGTATTTTTATGAAAATGCCTACATGAAAAATTCAGTGTACCCAGCAAGTGAAATTTGTAATTCTTCAGTTGGCAAATACATAAATATTAATAGTCTTTTTATATATATAAGTATTTCTAGTTCTTTTATGTGATTGAAGTGTGAGCGAAGTGCGTCATCAAAGGGCAAATTTTGAACACGTTTTTTTAGAAACAGTGTATGCTTAACTGTAATTAATAAAATATATAGTACTATTAGAGGATATGACAAATAATATATGTAATCCGTGTCTTTAAAAAAAAATATTATGAGTACAGCTCTAAAATGTCCTTACCTAATCAAGTTTTGTGTCTTTACAGTAAATCGGATCAATATAAATTTTATTTCCAATCCGTATATACCAACCCTGTGATAGGTACAGTACCTGAAAGATTTATTCCGGCTTTAAAAAGCTCATTATTAAATAAATTTATTTAAAAAATACACTCACCCAAACAATATATATTTCGTAGTTCTATTTTGTTGACACATTTCAAATCAAAATATCTCTGTCCTGCGCTCTAAATCAGAATTTTTTCAAAGACTGCTTCGCTTTGGTCAAAAACACGCGTTTGAGTATTGTTCATCAAATTATCTGGATACTGAAATAAAAATTATCAATAGTTAAATTAGACCAGACATTGAAATTAATTGGATATAAATACGAGTATATATACAAATAAAATTAAGAGTCTACGATGTACACATTCTAACACAAATGACTTATTCTCAATGACCCCACTGATATCTCCCTCGATGGGAACTTTAAAATTCAAATTCCCATTGTCCCCACTACTAATATTAGAGGGGTAACTCTACCGCTAATGTCCAGCAAACCTGAGAACATTCAATGAATATTAAATATAAATGGTCATAAATTTCCAATTGTTTCAGAGCGATAATCTAATCGTTGTATTGCCTGAGCTAATACCGTATAATATCTCACAAAAGCTCATCAAAAGCAATTTCGTTCGCTCACTGAATATCTTAAACTCACTAACGAGTTGATGAAACTGTCCATTATTAAACAATGCCCTCTCGTCCGCTGGTTCTCGAATCGAAATCGCTTATTACTGTTTACTGAATAGATAATTTTTTTCACTTCATAACTTTAACCACTTTTTCTCCTGGTGGTATTTGAACACGGGGTCCAAGATGGTAAGCCTTTATTAATAATAATATCTATACTAATATTATAAAGAGGGAAGATTGGTATTTTTGTAGACAACGAATAAACCTAAAAAGCACTGAACCGATTTGGATGAAATTTAGTATGGACATAGTTTGAGACCCGGGGAAAGACAGGATTTATTTAACTGCGCAAAAAGAGGTTTGCGCGATAACTGACATAAGCGCGGGCGGAACCGCGGCTGGAATAAACATTAAAACTACTGGACCGATTTGAAAAGTAATTTCACCATTAGAATCCTTTTATTTTTTTTCACATGTGATAAATGCATTACGAATACATTTACGCATTTCCGTCCACCCCGGGGAAGGTGGCCGGGATATGTCGGGCTCGACACCAACTACTCCCACAGCAGCAAGTGCCCTACCGGCTAAATAACACACGGTGTTCCATCTCTACCGCTTCTCGGCGGGCCGCAGGGACGCTTTAGCATTCAACCACGAACCCGCCACGGTTGTCCGTTGCCGGACCCCTCCTGGGTGCTACCCCTCACAACGCACCAGAACACATGGCACGTCGCTACCACCCGGGGACAAGCCCACAAATGGGCGTCAGATGACCCCGCTTCCATCTTTGCATATATTATATAAAAAGAATCAAAATCTATTTTTAGCCCTTTCATGAAAAGTTTGAGAATCATTATAAATAGGTACATAATATAATACATCGTAATTATCATGTAGGCTTATAGGCCACACAGATTATCCTTGATGTTAATTTCTGTGATAAAAGTTATATTTTAGTGCTGAATTATAATAACTACAGGCCTTAGGCTTTATTATCAGTAATTATAGCTCTGCGGTGGAATATTTAATTATTATGTGACGCAATTTGCATAAATAGTAATTGAGATAATATAACAGTGACTTTATTATGGGCTTCTGGAGGTTGATTAATGGTAATTGTGGTTGTATTGAATTACCATTTTCTTTGTAAAATGTAAAGCTACCTTTTAGTCGACTTCCAAAATAGGGGATTATTATTTAGTTTGTTTGTTACGTAATTTCTCCACAAATTATGAATAGATGATGATGTTTATTTGTTAAGTATAGTATATGTCTAGTTTGTTTCATTTAAATTTCTTCAAAAGTGATGGAGTAGTTTTTAAGTGATATTGAAATAACTGAAAAAATATATTTGTATGCCTGGATGATTTAATAATCATTGCCTCTCTTGTCTATGGTAAACATAATTTGAAAGGCAAGTGAAAGATCTTGTAAGCACAAGCAATATTGCTTACAAGATCTTGACTATAAATGATTTAATCAAATTTAATAATAAAACTGGAAGCGTATTCTAATACTGAAAAGTATAAGAACTGGTGGAAGTCGGACAATGATGATGTGGTGTCACTGTTTTTAATCATCATGCTATCGACTTCAACTAGTTATTTTATATAATGAATAGATTCAGGCGTGACTTTGCAGAAATCCATATTAAATAATAACAAATATTTTTAAAATATTTGTTATTATTAGTTATTTTATACTTTCTAGTATTGGAAAGCGGAGCCGCTTTTTATATGTTTTTAGCAAATATGTGGTTCTAATTGTACTGCGAGGTTAAGCACTGTATCTTGGACTATTTATGAATACCTGTCTTGTTAACTACCTACTACCAAAATCATCTCATTTTCCCACTATTTTCCTGTACAACATGGTAAAACCAACAACCCCAAGACATACGGTCACTAATATGTTCGAGTTCTGAAAATTATCGTACTTGTGGAATTTCAGGCCATAAACTCCTGGGTCTTAGTGAGCTTAGACTCGTAGTAATTAATTTAGAGATCGCTTTCCATAACTTTTTGTTCTGGACTCGGTTAAGGTTTTAATTGATCATTAAAAGAAGTCAAATTTAGAACGTACTCCACGTTCTAAATTTGACATGTGTCGTTATTATGATTGATAACTTATCATGTCAACTGTTGGTCACTTTTTTTTGCATAGGTTTCATTTTAGTTTCATTGTTCATATTTCACGACAACTCAAAAAAGATCACGCTTTACAGATTTAGATGACCAATTGAAGTTTGATAATTTAAACAGATTTTTTTGGAATGATAACTTCTATGTTTAATAAAGTATTATTATTTATTCGGAAATCATAAACATTGTTAAATTAATTAAATAAAGTTGTTTAGACGCTAAGTTAAAACCCTTGTTGTGTATGTAAATGTAACAATTATTAATATGTTGTGCGTCAGCGCCATCTAACGTTAATATGTGAAACTTCAAATATTCAGATGTGCGTCAATTCCAAGACGGCAGCCATCTTGGCATTGACTTAGTGTGTCTTAGTTCAGCTGTATCACAATAGATGGCACCAACAAGTCTTAAAACACGCAAACGTTATTATCGCAACTTCTGGTTATGAATAACATGTTTGACAATAAATGACTTTTCTGTAAATTGAACTGTTGTTTCATTACGGAGTTTAAGAGGGTTCGTACAAAAGTAGTCAGTGCAACATTCGGATTCCTATCCTCGATCATTCCCATGAAATTGATGTTCAATAAAGAAATGGTCTGAATTTATAAACTTATAACAATTTGACAGTTCATAAAATCTACCTGAGCTATATAGATTCAACATTGCCATACCTACGTGTGGTACCTTACAAATTTTCAGTTTTTTTTTACCCCAAGTAGAAATCACAGACCCTGCAAAGCAAAACAGAAAAGGACCCATTTGTGGTCCTTGTGGAACTTCTATTTTTACTAAACACGCAGAAGATGTAACGCCTTTTATTCTAACGTATATAATATTCTGTAAAATTACTGATAAATGAGTATGACTCGATAATATTCATTGCCAAAGAGTATTTGGCACATATGCACTCGCAAGCGTTGTGAGCTGCATCGCATGCTACGTTGAAAACCACCCGATGTGTTAGTTGCATGTGTTGCAACAATCCAAGTTCTATAGATAAACACATCGGATATTCAAATTTATATCACGATGTTGTAAGATTTTGTTCTTTTGTTGCAGGCACTCGGCTGTGGACGTCACCAACGGGGCGACTTCGGGGCGATGGCAGAATGACACTGAAAGGTTTATATCACATATTATCCCAGATAATAGCCCATTCCTACTTAGAAGGTGTCAGACTAAACAAAATTTAAATTGTTTTAGTGGCACAACATTTTTTATGAAACTGTTCAGCTTACTTGACAGACTTATTTATTTTTTTATTTAATACTTTATTACACAAAAAAAATGTACAAAAGGAGGACTTCAATTTTTTATTGAGTCCGACAAAAAATATCGACCTCCACACGCCCCACAAAAATCTTGTCGAATTTAGCTTGCGTTGATGCTTGTATAGCGCTGTTCACACTGGTCGGCTGTAGGGCCCGATAAATCAAATATTTGCAGAATCTAAATTCGGATGTATATGGTATATGCTTATTGAAGCCTTTTCGTATATCCATTCAAAAAATATTTAATTCATTCTAGTAAAAAGCAATCGTGAAGCTTTTTCAAATAAACTGATCACTTCTTATTTAACAAATTATTGAGTGGTCACATCTTAATTCAGTTATTAAGATCTGTAAATTTTCCAAAAAAAAATCCTTTCTGCAGGATAGAGTGAATCCAAAATTAATTTTCTTATATTGGCTGGTTTTATTTACCGTTCCTAAACAACGTTCACAACCAAATCGCATCATAAACTTGTGTTGAGAGTTGTGTTGACCTTGTTGAGAGTACTGGATTAGCTCCAATTGCAAACGGGCCTGATATTGGACTAACATGAACATAGGCAGCGTTATCCGGCTAAGAAATGGATCACGACAGCCAGCAAATAGGCGCGGGCTATAAGTTATATAATAGTAGACTCTTCCATCTCCTTTGTTAGATGTAAATAAGGCTAAGCGTAAGAATGGTTTGTTCAACAACATGCCACTATTTACTTTAGTTCGGTTTTAGGCTCATAATTGTGTTCTTTACGATCTCAAACTCAATCCTTTATTAATCAAGCATTTGCATTTTGAAGCAGTGATGGCTCAGTGGCATTGGCTATGGACTGCCATGCAGCAGGTCCATGGTTCGAAGTCCGCCGCGGGCGTGAGCTTCACCGCGTGGTGAAAGGGCTTTTTGCGAATGCCCGCCTGGCTAGCGACCACCTTCAAGTAGAAAGTCTGTCGCCAAGCACCTAACGGTGTGTTCCAGCAGCTGTCCTTGAGATCCAGTGAAATTACAGGCACATGAGACTTAACAGCTCTAAGTGACGGGCGTAGTGCAATTCGTGACATTTGTGATTAAATACATCTCTTATAGGCAGAGGTTAGTCCGCTTAACATCAGGTGGGCCTCGAGCTTGTTCCGTCACAATAATAAAAAAAGTGTTTTGAATCAGCGTGGTACCGAGTTCGATAAGTTATTTCATACATTTCGGTGATGAATTTAATATAAAAAACTTAGAATTTTCTCGAAGATCCTTCGAAAACAAGCGAAAAGAAACAAATAATTATATCTTAGAATTTCGAACACATCTCAAAGTTTGTTCCTTTCTTGTTTTTAACTTTTTCAAACAAAATATAACATTGTTAGTCGAAATGCGTTCCCAAAGCTTACAAAGTTAAAATAAAGTTTTTAACTTAATATAAAGCTTTTGAGCTCTAAGCGTCAATAATATACTCATCTCAAGAAAATTATTAATTGCTCATATACTGGATGTAACATTACATTTATTGGTTCAAAAGGGAAAAATGTATAAATTGGAATTGATGAGCAAAATATGAGTACATTTTTTTATCGCAGATTGATAAGCGTTTGACCACAATCTAACTTGATGGTAAGTGATGCTGTGGTCGAAGGTGCAAACAGGCTTAACCTCGAATTACTGGCTTTCAAGGAAAGCTTCCGGAACACACCGTTAGGTGCTTGGCGACCGATTTTCTACTTGAGGGTGGTCGTTAGCCAGGCGAGCATTCATACAATGCCCCTCCACCATGCAGTGTTGCTCAAGCCCGCGGCGGGATTCGAACCATGGACCTGCTGCGTGGCAGTCCATAGCCAATGCCACTGAACCATCACTGCTTCATGCCCTTCCACCATGCACGTGGATGCAAATTCCTGCAAACTACTCGGTAAAATTAAGAAGATAATTCAGTAGATAATTCAGGCGTTATTATAACCTTCTGTAAATTTCAAGCATTGATCTTAAAATGTTGTAAATTACAAGCCGTATTATTTATTTTAGTTTTTGTTTTCTCAATCTTGTCAGCAAACTGTTGCGATACTAAGTTAATGTTAATTTACTCCAACTTTTAAGGTTTTTATGACGTACACTTATGCTCGATGTGATAAGAGTTTATGTTACAAATAAAAACCCCAAATGTTGCCATTTGAAGCGCTCGTAGCGAAGTTTACTTAGCTGTTCTCAACCGATCAGCAAAGTTAAGCAACGTCGCGCGCGGTCATGAGTTGGATGGGTGACCGCTAGTGACATTACTTCTGAGCATGCACGTGCTTCGGAGGGCCCGTTAAGCCGTCGGTCCTGGTTGTTGTCTTACGATGACAGTCGTTATAGCATGGTAGTAGGGCATTTTGCGAATGCCCGCCTGGCTAGCTCCCACCCTCAAGTAGAACGGTGTGTTCCGGTAGCTGTCCTTGAGAGCCAGTACTTCTAGGTTTACCATTAGGTGAGATAGTGGTCAAAGGCTAACCTATCAGGAATAAAAAACATATAAGGAAACAAACAACTCTCTCTCAACAAAACAACTCATCTGCCTCGTAAATCTTTAGATACGCAGGCTATAGGGTGTTAATATGAGGAATCCTGTTATACACTCAAAGTATCGCACCACCACGCTCTAATAGATGTGAGTGATGACATGCTGCTTAATAGGCACATGTTTTCCTATATTAGCCTTTAACGTCATCCGACAGGATATGGAAGAGATTTTTATTCGTTAGCCAGGAACTTTATCGGCATCATTATGCTTTCAGCCGACGCAAGTTTTCCAAGCCATCAGACTCGACGAGCTAATCTCGTGAGTGGATTTGCCCTTATTGTTCGGATCAATATAACCAACCGAGAATATACTTTAAGTTTATATTGGAAAAATACACTTTGCTAAAGTAGGTTATGCTACCTCATTCTTTCTTGACCTGTTTATATACAGGGTTATTGGAGAAATGCTAACAAACACATAAGGTTGTTGTGTCAATGGACTTGTGTCAACCTTTGGTTGTAAACTTGTTTTGGTTGGTTAATTTTTAGTGATCCCCGAAATAGTCGTTGCGGTGTCGAGCAGCGCGCGTTTTGTAGATTGCCGGAAGTATTTTGTTGTTGCTATTACATACACTACGAGCCACAGAACTAAAAATAATACAGATGGTATTAGAAAAACATTATAATTAATCATCAAGCTTAGTGCGAAGCGCGAGCAAAGCGTTTTAATTTTAGCTTTGGAAAAATGGTTTCGTAGGTCTGTCCAGATCATGACCGGGTGCTTTCTTCTGCAGGTCGCATTTCTGAACAAATTCTCGGGAAATGTTGTGAGCCGATTCGATAGTTTTATGGGTATTTTTATTTCAATAATTGGAAATATAAGAAATGTGTAAGGATTTCAGGAAAGCCGTTAAACTGAAGTTGTATGGTATGTTAAACAGAAGAGGCCCGGTAAGAGGTTGTTAGCATTTTTCCGATCAGTTACCCTGTATACAGCATTCAGGGTGATAGGGTGAGCGTTTAAATTGCAGATAATATGGCAGAGATAACCAAACTGCTTGGTTCGATTCAAACTAGCTTTTGTAATCTTATTACCAAAATAAATAAGAATGAAAATATCTTCATTCAATGGTATAAGGTAATATGGTAACAGATTGGTAGTAGGTATATTTCTAACGAAAATTGTCAAGCAAGCGTAATGCCACGCTTGCTGACCAGATGGCTGAAGTCAAACTTTTACAATTATAGCTTTTTGATAAAGAAATACATTTTTTTTGTCGCAATCTAATCCCACATAAGCTATTCAACTCTAACAAAAAACATGCACGTTTTCTAAAATATATATTATATGCGATTTTGGCAGTCTTCCTGTACACTGCAGTGGACTATCCTTGAGAGCCTTATCTCTGGCTAAGTCTGTCAACATCTTCGACCATAGCATCACTCACCATGACATTCAGATTGTTATGATGGTCAAATAAATAATCTAATAGCAATAAGCAGTAAATACAAATATTAAAGCAAGCGACCCCGTTGACCGCTAGATATATGAACAAGACGATGAGAATTAAGAAATATATTTAAGAAGTTATCCTCTTTCTCTTACTGATTTTAATATGACTTGTTAAAACATCTTTTTATTGATTCAGACTCGCAACGTACCCCGCAACCGGCGATCGTTCAAACCTCCTCAAGTCGCACGCGGCGAAGTCAGCGGAATGCGGACCGCAGTCGCCTCGCCCCCGCCGCGCCCCTCGCGAGTCCAGGAGAGTCTCCCTCGCGCAGGCCTCAGGCTATGTGCAGCTCAACCAGTACAGGTTACTGGAGCCTATTGGACAGGTAAATAAAGATTATTTGTCAAGGTCGTGACGCACTGAAAATTTTCAATTTTTACAGCGATAAATATATCTTTCAAATATGAATTCCTTTTTATACATTGGAGTGTATCTTTTGTAAATGTAACCTCCGATACCACTGACTATCCTTACAAGTGAGTGTCTAGCTCTTGCTGAACCTCTTACTGGGCTAGCCTTGGTTGGGTCGTCCACTAGGCACCCACCCACTGAGGCGCCGCGCAGCGTCTAGCCCACAGTGAGCAGTTTAGAGTTCTAACTTGAAAGTTCTGAGTTCGATTTCATCTCTAATTGTGAAAATAAGTTTTCCCACACAAAACCAGATTTCCGATAATTTTAAAAATTACATGATGTAACGGAACTGACACACCAAGTGATTGCATACTTCACAGTGAACGTAGTCCAGCTGTGCGCCCGGCGCCTATTTTGTGACCTTAGCCCAACGGTCGGGGTCGGGATGTATATGGCTAATGTGATCAGCATAGTTCAATATACCTTGGCACCCTTCTTTCCCAAATATTTATTTGGGAAAGAAGGGTGCCAACCTTCTTATATGAGTGTGACGTTCCTAATTCTGTCGATCAGCTTCGCTCTTGATAATAAACGTTCTATCTCTCTTTGCAAACCTTAAATTGTAATAATGAACTATATAATGTTAAAAATGAACTATATATTGTAATAATATATTAAATAAAACATATAAAAATGTCACGCCTGTCTCCCGGAGGAGTGGGCTACTACGGATATCCACTTACAATCGGAGCATAGCTGCCGTCCACTTCTATACATTTTGTATATAGGAACACTTACGCGTGTAGGTGGTACATAGCTTGGCCATTGCTCAGAACTTTTTCAACCCTATCAAATTAAATTCACCGAATTCTATCCCCATGCTATTGTTTCATTTACGCTCGCCTAGTATATACTTGTTCTGTCAATCTGCTTTCTTTTACCTTTACAAAACAAGTCCAAGCTATATGAGGTATGGACTGTATCAGCCGGAATGTCCACTGCTGAACACAGCCTCCCCCATTTAAGGGGGTTTACTATAACCCTCACGCTTGGCAGGCGTCTTGGGATCGCAATTTAAGATATCAGTTCCTCAGAAGGCGCTGCTGCCGACGTTCCGGTATTTTACCTTTAGTCGCCTCTTACGACACCCACAGGTAGAAACAGGGGGATGATATTCTAGCCCGGCACCCCACGTGAAAGGTTATGGACGATAGTCGAGAATAATGAATGTTGGTGACGCTATAACAGTTAGGACAGACGTAATGCTTACCATCAGGCACTGGCTTGTCCGTCTCCGAACTTAATAACATAATAAAATGCTTATAAACACTGTTGTATTTTTTTTCCGTAACAATTACCAATTTATTCGCTCTTTTTTTTCAGGGTTCATACGGTATCGTTAAGTTAGCCTATAATGAAGAAGATGATACACATTATGTAAGTATCTCATTTATTAACTTATTTTATAATTTTTAGATACAAAAAGCTCTGCAGAAGTGTAACTGCATTGTTTGGTATTATACTGTACTGTATCAACCGGATTATCCAATGTCGAATACAGCCTTCCTCAGGAAAGGGTTTGCATATTTCCCACGCTTGGCAGGCGTCTTAAGGATCGCTGTGTAAAAAAGCAGTTCCTCAGAAGGTGCTGCTGCCCATCTTCCAGTATTTAGCCCTGACATTGGTGATGTCTGTGAAGATAAGTTTTTGGTTTAGTAATTAGTAACCTGATTAGGTGACGTTCTAGTTCGTTACCTAATAGGTCGTATTATACATTCAAATATAATACTTAACATTTTAACACAAAAAACCGACATCAAACTTAAAATACGTATTATTAAGGATAACTCAAATACTACTCGTCAGATCTCACCCAAATTCAAGAGGGACCACATGACAAGCACCAGCTTTCGACTATAAAAAATCCTATAAATAACCCTGTGCAGAGGTAACACACAAGAAAATACAGTTGAATTAAGAACCACTTCCTTTATTGAAGTCGGTTTAAAATAATGGACTATACTGAAGTGAACTCTGGTGGAAACTTAAAAACAACGAAAAACTTAAGAAACACTTAACGCTTAATTTTAGAGCTAACGGTACAAGAAGTGTCCACCTGAAGCGTTGTTGGTGGCGGCTTAGCACTTTAACAACACACTAGTTACTTAATTTGGTTCCTGCAAGGAAAAGTTTCAACACCTAGGAAAATGTAGTATGCACTCGGCTGGCAGTTAGGACTTAAAATTTAGTGAAATATTGCTTTGTAAAAGCTCGGTCACACCGCTGCGGTTGCGGTAGATCGGTGAATGTGGCGCGGGCGCGCCTTTGACGTGGTGACGCGTATGCTATATGTCTAATTTTAATTAATCAGTAACTCAATCGTTATACGGAATTACGAGTAATTATATAAGCAATGCGGTATCTGCATTTTAAACGTTTTTATAAACTCATACTAGTTAGTTCGGCTATAAATAACTATAATTCCCTAAGCGCAGGCCGATGTACATATAAGTAATCATAGCATTCTGCTCCCTTAGCCTCTGAAAATCGGCTGATGCTAATTCGCACAAAACTAAAATAGAGACAATTTTTCAATTTAATTAATTATTATACGAACGTGCTATCATGGTAGGGTACGGCAAAGACGGAAGCTTCTCCTAATTCCGATAACAAGTAATACAAATATACAAATCTTTGTGTAAACATTTTAATGATCAAAAAGGTAATAGGTAATATCCCATAAAAAAACTAATTAGTACATATATGTGAAGTGATCTATTAATTAATTCTGTTAAATTTTCTTTTCATACAGAACAATGTATGGCACGGTAACCAATGAAAGTACCTACTTTGTATAATATAAAAATTCAGTAGATTTCTAGAAATGGTAGTTTTTGATGCATTAATAATTAATACTTCCATTGGAAATGATGCTAATATGCCGCTTGCTGCGTCGTTTCCTAAAGTAATTATATACCTTCGAAACATTATATTCACTTTTTAGCAATTCAATTGGCGATTCTTCTCGTTTCTTTTCGGACGCATCCTAAGCTGCGCTTTAATTCTTCAGTTTTTTGCTATAATGAAATATAATGTGTGTATATCCTATAATTATCCGATTTTAATATATTTTGGCAACACTATAGGAATAGGTACTCGAAAGCCCGCAGCGGTGTGGTTTAGCCTTATACTAGTGCGCAGTCTTGATATAAAATACTTATGAAGTGGGGAGCGAAATTGGTTTTTTAATGAAACTTGAGACAAAAGAAACGGTTTTTGGGTACTTATTTAGTGGCAGACGAGAATAAGTACGTTTTTGTTCTCGTTGTAATTTAGTTTCAGAAGATTAATTTTATGGAGTATAGTGACGAATGACTATGTTAAGTTTTGCGATTTTCGCCTACCTTATTACCCTCAAACAAAAAATCTGTTATCAAGCACTTAAAAATATATTCTGGCAGCTGTCCAATTGAGCAAGTTTAACATCTTCAACCAACCAACAAGTGGACCAAGTAGTGATTAAATGGTATATATCTCGTGTAATGTATAGAACACATATAGAAAATTTATAAGATCTTTTCATCTTCAGGCAATGAAGATCCTCTCAAAGCGAAAGCTGATGCGAAGAGCTGGGCTATTTGGCAGAACTCCACCTAGAAGACCAGGTCCTGGACCTCCGCCAGATCCACTGCAGAGGGTGTACCGAGAGATTGCTGTGCTCAAGAAACTGGATCATCCTAACGTTGTGAAGCTGGTCGAAGTAAGTTAAAGTATCAATATTACCAACATAAATGGTCGCAGCATCAACATATTAGACCACGCAAGTAGGTACTTAGCAACAAGTTCAACCGTACAATTCAACTTTGGAATGAGACTCTTTCATGTCCTATTTGGATGTCAAGAGAGCAGAGCTAAGAGAAAATGCGGTTAATATGCAGTATGATACTAATCGCGCTTATATGTATATGGTATTGCTGCGTTCAACACTTTACCATCTCAGCACATCACTCCAATTAATCGAAGTGTAGTTGGTAAACTACTAACGAAGGAATTCCCAAGAAGGTTTGACGTGGTATGGCTCTCACGTAGGGTGCTGGGCTAGAATTTCACCCTCCATATATCCATCGCCACATATAGTTCGGTCATAACACGATCCGGTTAGCCCGGCGTCAGTGTATTCTGAACTCTGTGCCTCGATTAATATTAACACGTTAGACACGCTTATATTATATTATAATTGTAATTATATAAGTGTGCACTTAATGTTTTCGTGCAGTCCTTCTATAAAAACATCGTAGATTGAGAGCCAGTAATTCTAGGTAAGCCTGAACAACATCTTCGATCACATTATCACTTACCTTCAGGTGAGATAGTGATCAAAAGGTAACCAATAGGTAATTTTTTTTTTGTATCTCTGATTTTTTGCATGGTAGTTACAATGTCGCTTAGGGAAATATTTCCGTGGAACAAAATAAAATATTATCGAATAAATAAAAAATCTGTAACTCGCCATAAATTGTTTTACTTTTGAAGCTTTCAGATCGTTATAAAGAGATTTCTGAAGTTTTATGGCATTATGAAAAAATTTTGTGCTTGTAAGTCGTTCTTTATTTCCACCGGTTTTAATACTCGTTTTCATATTGTAAGATCTTTAAATATTTCCCTTCTTTCCTGATGAATGACCAAACACCTCATGTTGTATCGTAGAAGCTTTTATTAACAATCAGTTTTCATTTTAGACCTACTCTGTATAGCCTAATCTTCGACGAAAACATCGATGACCACAATTAAATAGTGGTCTAAAGTTTGTTTGCTATGAAAAAATAAATAGGTTGGTTCATTTAACAAAAAATACAAGTAGATAATATCAAATATAAGTTTGAATTTCATATGGCCAAAGGCCCTTAAGCAAAACTTTTGGTATCCATATAGTAACAACAGTATGAAATATTTTCCAATGTAAAAAACAGCGTCTATGATTTGAGTTAAAGTGTTGGTGGAATATTAACCACCAGCTTTTTACCTTTTTTTTTTTAATGGCGGTATGCCTTTATTAAACAAACACTACAAACTATATACAACACTACAGCTACTACAATACTACAGCTACTACAGTAAAAGCATTTGGACTCATAGGGAGTCCAAATGCTCTAGCCCACTATCAGTTGGCAGCGTGCCCAGCATGCTGGCAGCATTGCCCCGTTGAATTGCAATGCTTATTCTTTGAGCCAAATAGGTGCCAGCATTTTGATCACGCGTCGCATCGACCAAGCGCTCTGATAAATTTTTGAAAATACGATGAGCTCCCGGTCCCCACGGACCCAACGTCTCTACACCAAACGGCTCAAATATGTAACCCATACTGAGGTTAGCATATTTGCGCCGCTTGAGTTGCTCTGCCGAAGTAGCCGCGGCGCCAGCCCTCACGTGGGTTTCAGAAAGGTGTGACGGCGCTAAAGTGTCTACGCATGTAGCGTCCCACACTAAGGGACGTCCTAACTTCCATGGAACCAGAGTCATGCCGTCAGGTCTTTTACCATCGTCACGCATCAGACCGTTCGGTTCGAGAACAGCTGGAACATTGGCGCTGGTAAAAGCCCGGCGAATGATATCGTTAAGGCTGGCGTGGCGGGAAATTCGACCAGCACTTCGAGAGCAGGAGAGGCCATGGTGACCGAGTTGGTCAACTGCAGTACCACACTGGCAGTGATGTGCAACACAACACCTTGCACCCAAGCGTAAGCTAATAGCGAGACGAAAAGCGGAAGGATCTATAAGGCTACCAGTTTTGTAAGAAGGAATGGCTTGTAACCAAAGACCTGATTCCCACATAGAAACAGCGAGAAAACGAGCACGATCTTTTTACCTGTATATTAATATTTAGGTAGATAACATCAACATCATAAAAATGTGCCCTCAAACAGATTAAAACACAGAAAAAATCGACTGTCCTCCCACCTGCTTCTACAGCACTGTTGGAAATACACAAACCATCACGAAATATTTTTATCTGAAATAATTTCTGTTTTTCTTAACATGCGTTAATGCTTTTAAATAATACTTAATCAAAGGCTACCCTATCAGCAATAAACATAACAAAAATCTTTGTAGTAAAAATAATGTTATTTTTCTACTTATTATGCAAACTCATAAACCGTTGTAAAACGACACTTCAATCGAATTCAAGACCCCCATAAATGTTTAATAGGCTGTAAAACTGAATTTACAGCTTCTCTTACATCCATTAATATTTAGATAGATTTGTCTTGGATCTTTCTCAAGGACGTTTTGTGTAAAGAGTAAAGCATTTAAACGTGTACGTAAAAATTATCATCATCATATGGTGAAAGATATCTGATGATGAGTAAATACTGCGTCCATAGATCAGAAGTAACGCCCTTATGATACACAATGTTCAACTAGTATGTGATTGCATCCATGGGCTCCCAGAAACTCTCCCAGAAACAGAAATAGGATGTCGTCGGTTTAAACTTACACACATGGCTCAGCATAGCACGAAATTTATAATGGCATTTTATTTTTGGAATATTCTGAATGGCAAAATTAAAAATGTCAAATTACAATTCCCCTAACAAATGGGGCAAGCTATCATCCTTCCGCCTATGTATTTGATGTCGATTCGTACCAGTCGATAATGTGTGTCACTACTGTTCATTTTAGGTGCAGTGTCACCGCACTGAGTGATACTAAACTGCACTCAATACTCAAAGACATATGTTCTTAAATATCATTTGTTTACAATAATTTCATTTGCTACAGTGCCTTTTAACCCCTCCAAACACAATTAAACTGGGTTGCACAATCTCCGGTGAACACGAAATCGTTCAGCAATTTAAATATTCTGTCGGAATAAATTTGAATATGGAATGTTTTTAATTTGGTGCAATTCGGGATTAGTGTTTGCACGCTACGCGTCCAGGAAAAATATCTCACACTATGATGGTATACGTACCAAGACGGATTCTTGTCAAAGTGTGCTTCTCCTAGTAATGTATAATGCTGAACCGCAACCAGACACTAACGCTCACCCACATTTCAAGGTTTTAGATGACCCTGCAGAGGATCAGCTGTACCTGGTATTTCAGCTGCTGGAAGGTGGCCCTGTGATAGACATCCCGACTGAGAACCCCCTCAATGAAGAACTAGCCAGGAGATACTTTCGAGACGCACTTCTTGGGGTAGAATATTGTAAGTACAAACCTCCATTTTAAAGTAGGTGTTAGAAGACACCCCGTGGGGTGCCGGGTTAGAATTGCACCTCCTCATATCAACCCGTGGGTGTCGTAAGAGGCAACTAAGGGATAAATACTGGAAGGTGGGCAGAAGCGCCTTCTAAAGAACTGCTATCTTACTCTGCGATCCCCAAGCCGCCTGCCAAGCGTGGGGATTATGGCAAATACCCCCTTAATTTGGGAGGCTGTGTTCAGCAGTGGACGATTCGGCTGATACAGTTAGAAGACATTACGGAACAGAAGTCCAGCTGCACATGGTATCCTGCCGACTGGCCAGCTAGTCCCCCAAGGTAGCATTAAGGTACAGGCTTAGTAATTCAGACAAACTGAGTTCCTGTGTAACTTCTTACTGTAGAGTTGAATGGGAATACTGGAATCAGGGCAATTGGTAAATAAGTTCCATCGCGGGGAAGAATGGACCTAATCTTCTATCCCCAGTATCAGAGTAGAGTTGCCCCTAAGATGCCGGGCTGCAATGCACCTGGGTAGTCACAGGAAGACGTGGGGGAGGGAGCAAGGTGCAATTGTAGCCCGGTCAGAGTGAGAGTTAAAAGCAAAGAGGAAACAAATGGACAAATATCAGAAGTTCGGCAGAAGCGTAGAAAAACGGCCTTACAATCTGACCCCAAGTTTTACCTGTTAGGGCGCCAACCGTGGGGGTTTTGGCGAACGCTCTCAATGGGGAAATCTTAAACGGTGCACGACTTACGGTTGTTGATAGTATTTCGTTTTGTTTATCAGAGAAAGATAGTTACTTTTTACTGATCCCATATAAGTAGGCTAAAGGCTGAAAGATGGTAGGTTAAGTTGACACAAAAAATTGAGTACCCAATTAAATAACTTAGCAATTAGATTTAATAGTAGCAATAGAAGACTTGACATTTTTTTTTATGTTATTGTGACGGAACAAGCCAGAGGCCACCTGATGTTAAGTCGACTAACCTCTGCTTATAACAGACGCATTTTGTCAACGACAAATTGCACTGTGCCGGAACACACTAGTTAGGTTTGTTAGGTGCTTGGCGACAGATTTTCTACTTGATGGTGGTCGCTAGCCAGGCGGGCATTCACAAAATGCCCTTCCACCATGCGGTGAAGCTCAAGCCCGCAGCGGGATTCGAACCATGGACCTGCTGCACGGCAGTCCATAGCCAATGCCACTGAACCATCACTGCTGCAAAATAATATACGTCAATACAGCTTGTAGATTTTTTGATCTTAGCACAAGTGTAAACGAGATAACTGTAAATTATTTATAAGGTACTGTACAATTATAAACTCTAAAACAATAATTACATAGCGTTTTTTTAAGTATTATAAATATGAATGAAATGTAACTTTGACTTGCTTGTAAACATTTTAACAAAAGGGCTAAAAACCTTATTTAGTATTCAGTATTCAGTATTCATTTATTTTGTCCAAATGTACATTTCATCAATATATAAAGGTCTTATAGATAGCATTAGGTAAGTACATTTACCCTGTAAGGGTGTCACAAATTAATCACTTACTAACTAACAGGTAGATAATTAAAGTAATATATATATAATGTCATAAACATAAACAATTTATCTTCAAATTTACAATCCATTATTCATTTTAAACAATCTAATCTCAAAATAAATAAATTATATAATAAACGAATTAACATTCCATTATTCATTAATACATAAATTATAATTCAAAATTGGTATTAAAATGTATATCTCAATGTCATTAATTAACTATGTGTATAAAATTGCACATTAAATATTTTTGACGTCTTTTTCAAATTCTTGTAAAGAATAGTAATACCTTTTCTATAAAGAATGATTTTAAGTAGTAATAGTAATACCTTTTCTATAAAGAATGATTTTAATTTTTTATGAAATATGTGGGTATCTTCTTCTTGCTTAATAATTTTCGGTATTCTGTTATAAATATCTAATGACCTACAATTTATGTCTCTATATCGTTGATATTAACATTGTTGAGATAAGAGTAAGAAGATGAAGAGACTAAATGTGACCCTGACCCAATACAATTTACGATTGGAAATAAATGTCATGTCTACAAGTTCCGATGTTCTGTGAGCGGTTGGTTTCCGGATGGTCGGCAATTCGTCCGTCCGGAAAGAAACGGGACGCGTGTTTCTCAAATGAATTGCAAATATTGGATAGGTACTAATATTTTTATTTTGGGCTTGTTGTGAGATTGATTATTTCGGTATAGTTTAGTTGCATATTGCAAACAAAACTAATTTGTAGATTAACTTATAAAATCTAGCATTTATATATGATAGTGCGTCTAAATACTACACATAAAAAGTTGGACTTTCATTTGTTCTTTAAAGTGTACATGCTAATCAAAAATAGTTTAAAATAACGACTTCGATTTAAATCAGTGCATAATAGAATGCATATAAAATATAACCAATGAATATATACATAAAAAACCTTTCTTTTTATACTAGAATCAGGTTATGTTGTATATAACTAATGTGACTTATGTCTAAAAAATACCACATGCGAAAAGTAACATAATAAGTGACGTCACAGCGTTTTCCATACAAACGTAATTTCGTCGTATTATAAATACCAAGTGTTCAAACTCGATAAAATTGAGCATACCTGTCCTCGAACCTAAAATCTATGCTCCGTCACAATAACATAAAAAAAACATTAAATTAATAAATCTAGTGACAACGATCAAGAACTTCTTGATCTTGCGCTCGTAGCGTCAAGACCTCTTGAGGATGCTTCGTGTAGAAGCGAAACGAGTCGTTCTTCCGGTTTGACTGCGTGGCGCTTGTAACAATTGGAAGGAATTGTCACTTATTTTTTTTTTAAGTGTTTTATTCAAATGTTTATGTTTTTTTAAATATTGCTATTATTAGATAAATATTTCCGCAAAGTAACGCCTGAATCTATTAATTATTATCAAAACTATGTAGAGGTATTTACATTATATAGGAATTCTTATTGTCCTATTTAGAAATAAAATAAATAATACATCAAAAAACTGGCAAACCAGAAGCATAGATATTAGGCTCAAGGATATGCATACAAAATGTATATGGGTTTGAACACTTTGTATTTAAAATATGACGAAACTACTTTTGTATGAAAAGGGCTACAAAGACCTGGTAGTTTGAGTAAACCTGAAGTATAGGTTTTCGTATAACTACCCAAAGCTGTCGCGCAGGGGCTTTTCAGGTATGGAAATGTTTTTTATTGATTTCCGAATGAGAACAATATGTATTAAAGGCTATGAACAGGCATGGGCAAAATTCCAACGTTGGTGGATGCCTGCTACTGGAAATTAGACTAAGAAATGGATGTATATGTAAATTTCAATAAAATCAGTGTTTAGCAATTTCAGAAGAGAGTACAAGCATACAGGGACCAGCCAGTCTAACAATTATACTATTATAAAGATTTTGCATATGTTGATTTAGTAAAAACTAAAAATATGGAACATAATAAATACCCGCTAAATGTCATTTTTTAAAACCGTACTTTATACTGCGGACAGTAAAAGGAATGCTTAATTTTGGTCTATTTTATTTAATATTTATTCAAATTATTCATTTTATCATTGCTTTTCTCAGTTGTAGCACTAACAAATTAATTAATAATTGTGTGTTAAGTTAGTCATAAATCGAATATAAGAGACATATATTCGATTTATGACTAACTTAACACACAAATAGTCTTCAGAAACAGAATTCATTTATAATTGGGTCACCAAAGTCTCTTAAAAAAACATGTACAATATTTAGAATTTGTTCAGTAGTAGACGGACAGCTGACGCTGTAATCGATATTTATGTAAAACATACACTTTCCTGATAAAATAAAACATAATAATCTCCAACCGGACCGTGCGAGCGAGGCTGGACGGTTCGCGAAATGTTTTATAACAATTATTAATGGGCTTACATATCGCTTTGGCCTGACAAATTTTTATCATCCCGCTTGTACGCTTCAGGTATTTGTATGATTTGCGAGCACGGACCGTTGCGGTCAATTATTTTTGCGTGTACAATGTAGAGCTCCAATTTGGGAATCGTTAATTTTTATTTTATTTTCAATCGTTGTTGTTTTTCGCCGGTGAGACATTCTGAATTTAAATTTGGGTACTATGGTAGGCATGTCGCATGTATGAATATTCTCAGATTTCCTTTGATTACATTTCTTATGAAGTTGTCATGTCGTATAATATCATCTTTTCTCTCCTATTATCAATAATTTTAAGTAGGTGTCGCGGTTCGTTTACTTTTGCTGCATATGAGATCTGTACAACTAATTTTCGCCATCCTCCACCAACACCACATTTCAAATGCTTCCAGTGTCTTTGAAAATTTCTATGTCATATGTCCACGGCTCACTCCTGTACATACCCATATATATGCTATCCTCCATACATATGCTTTAAAGAAATTTTATTTTTAATTTTATTGTTTATTAATATAATATACATATGAATATATATTTTTCTATTTGAAAAGCTTGCTATGCTATTTCTATTCTTGATTTAATATCTAGTAAATATTTAGCCGTATCGTGAAGAACGAGGATGGTGCAATGCAACAGTAATAGAAAGTCGTGGTACCGGCAGTAGACTTAGCCGTCTTATCACACAATAAAATAAAATAAGATTATATACGTTCGAACATAATTCCACCCAACCACCAAACAAAGTAACTTATACCGAGCTGTCAGCGGTTTTCAAAGATTCCGCTCGATACCTTGTTAAACATTACCAAACTTATTCCCGACAAGCCTTATGTGAGCCTTCGCAAACGTTCGAAGTCCCTCGAGTGCCATACTCGTATTTTATATACTGTATTTTTTATCTTAATTAGGAATGCCATGGGTTTTAGGTTTCTTTGACCTATGATTACAGTGTATGAAATCATTAGTCAGACATATTAGATACACGAAAATATAACTATTAATCAATTCAACTCACATTACGTCGACGGTTGAACAAACGCCTCTTGCAATAGTTAGGAATTATTCAGAAGGCGCTGATGCCCACCTTCTGCTATGTTTCCCGTTGCCCCTTACGGTTCTGCCTGAAAGATATGGGGCGATTTTAATACTAGACCAGCACCCCACGGGGATGGATCAACCAGTCACTTATTAGTAATTAGATCAAGAAAATTGGAAGATATTTAGGATTCCTATAGAATATATAATATTATTTAGGATGAATTGTTTACCTTAAAAAGACAATAAAGATTTTAATATTGTTTTGTTTGCAACAACGCCTGCTATGCGGATTACATTACAAAATTACAAATATATAATTTTAATATTGTTATGTTTCCAATAACGCCTGCTATGCGGATTACATTACAAAATTACAAATATACGAGAGGTAATTTTTTTTTCCAAATATTTTAAGACAATAAAGATGTTTTGTCTACCCGTGACACAAATTACTTTATACCCTAACAAAACTCCAACGGAGTTAGTACCATGAATCCATTTGCATAAACAATTTTCATTATTTTCCAGTTAAATCTTGACTTGTGGTATCTGTACTCGATATATAAAACAGCAGTCTATAAAAATTTCCGTAGGAATCTCTGTTGTGGGCACTCCTAGCCTGTGACGGACATCTCTCTTCAATTATTGCTGGTAAGGGTTTGGCCCCACTGCTAGATGCACAGTTCAGAGAGACTAGTCGGACGTGAAAGCTCAGTAAAGCAAACTTTGCAGCACTCTTCGCGGAGGTTACTTTGGCACTCATAACGATAAGCTAGTTTAAGCAGTGCTCACTGTGGTCTTGACCGCGTTGGGTACTGGGCCTACAAGGACGCAACGGTACAAATAAACAACTCTAAAATATACGAAATCTATTGCCATGCTATTTGGCACCGAGTATATTATACAGGCAAGCATTAACAAAATGCCCAATTCTTTTTTATCAAATCTTAAGAAGACACGAAATTCTTCTTAAGATTTGAAAAAAAAGAAGATTATTTGTATATTATTTTCTATTTTTACAAGTGTCCATCTTTAGAAACAAGATCAAAAAGATACATGAGACTGTGTTAAAATGCTGACTCGGCATGAGAAAAGCTCGTATAATAATAAGGATAACCTACCCATAATGTTTACCAAAGAGACCCCTGTGGAGAGTTATAATTGGAACTCCATATCTTCCTGTAGGTGCCGTAAGAGGCAACGAAGAAAAATATACTAGAAGGTTGACAGCAGCGCCTTCTGCAGAACTGCCGTGTGATCTTAAAGCCACCTGCCAAGTAACAATTGTGGCAACTGCCTCAATGGGGGGGGTTTCTGTTCAGTGGTGAACAGAATTTTAAAAAGAAACTTTAGTAAATCAACACACTCAATTTCCAATCAGACAATCTCGTATCTCTTTTCTGTATGGCTGGTACTTTAATTTGCTCTTTTAAGCATTTCCCGCCGACAAACAGGGTGACCCCTAATTCCAGAGCCGCCTGTTGGTATCTGGGAGTGTTGAATAAATAAATGCGAGTTCGAGGCCAATCCAACTGTGGGTCTGTACATCACGACCTGGAACTACTCCACCCATGCGCTTGAATTACTTATCTAGAATTCCGAACTCGCTTTTATACCAGTTTTATATGATTATCTTTGACGTTTTTAACAACCTTATAAACCTTATTTAATAGGTAACTGTATATAAATTTACGAGTGGTAGGTTCCTATAATAAGAGTCCGTCTTAGTGTGTACCACTGCAATATTAGATATTCTGTCTGGCGTAAAGGGCATTGTAGCAACTGATATTACTGGCTGAACGAGATATATGAACTTAGACCTCGGAGTAACGAGCACAGTGCAGTGTTGAACTGCATCTGTGATGGACAGACGTATTTTACCACATGTATTAATAAATTTAAAAAGATAAGAAGCCAAAAAAGACTAGACCTCCATAAATTTGTGGACACAATCTTCGCTATGTAAGTATGTAGTAACTAAATTTTTGCGGTCAACATAAAGTGGCCAAATGTGATTTTCTAAGGATTCACACTGTACAAAGATGTCCGTAAAAAAAAAAATATTATACATCATACTTTTTAGTATTTGTTCATTAGATAAGGTCATATAACATCGTAATTTCAAATTCCTATCCATCACAAATAAATGCAAAAAAGGATAAAATACTAAGTATATATAGGTAGATTGTAATATCACTATATAGTAAGTATAATACAAAGACTTAAATTGATAACTTCGACTACCCCTCGTTATTTTTGTTAAAGATAGAAATATACTTAGTATGTACTACTAATTTCTACACAAGAGCTCTAGATAATAAAACCCCACAGGCTAGGGAAGCAAAAAGGCTTTATGGCTTACTTCTCATTACTTCGATAGAGCCTCTATAACTGATAAATAATTTAATTGAATTATTTTTAAATAAATTATAACAATCTAGTCCCAGACCAATATTCCGCTTTGGGCCAACGTTTTACACCAAATATCCAAAGTTCACGTTTATAACTAATTTTGTTTACGAGCTAGATATGCTTGCAAGTCTATGCTATGAACGAAGTTAAACAAAAGTAAGCCAATACGTGTTTTGCGGATACCTTACTTGCGGACCCGAAGTTCGATACTTCGTCGAATTGTAGTAACGGCCCAGAGCTATGCTATTGAAACAGAGGCGCCTTGTACGTGAATATAGAGTCGTTTATTTATTGGAATGGTTTTGCGGAGTGATCATTCTCGTCCTTTTTTCTGTGCCTTTGGGTACGGAACCTTACAAAATATATGTTTCTATATGATTAAATAAATTCGCTACAAGTTGAATGAGGCAGGTATAAAAATCACCATAATGATTATAGTTTTTTTTAAGTTATGACTCAACAATCTTCTACAGTACACTACCAGCGCATCGCACATCGGGACATCAAACCTGCCAATCTACTCCTCGGAGAGGGACGAGTCCAGGTGGCAGATCTGGGAGCCTCGGGCGAGCTGGCGGGGAGACTATCCGGCGCTGTGGGGACCCCGGCCTTTAGGGCCCCCGAGGCGGCAGCAGCTACTGACAACTATGTTGGAGAGGTAGTACTATAATAACTTCGTTTCCTTACATCGAGATACAGAGCCGTGAAATTATTTCTACTTGCCTCCGACTCCTGTACAACAATGTACTCAGGATTATATTGGGGCTACCACGATTCTGCTGCACCTGTGCTTATAGCTGTGCTTGATAAAAAATAATTATATATTAGAATTTATAAAAAAAGGCCTGGTCATATATTGTTGAATTCGAAATGTTGTTTTGAGTATTTTAGCAAAGTATTTTAACAACTATTACAAGGAACCTGGATTATGGATAAAGTAGTTTTTTTTATTATCAGAGCTGCAGTACCTACTTATGCGTTTATTTTTCGAGAACTGTACTTCAAACATAAATAAAAAATTTGATAACGCAGGTTTATTCAAATTCCCATCCAGATTTACAGTAAAATCTAACGTATTTACCAACAGCAACCGTTTACACGATGCGTCATTTATATGACTTGGAACGATATGAAAAATGACTGAACATCGATGCGGAATTATGATCAGAACTTCTGTTCTGACGAAGCATGTGCGCGAGATTTAGTCGTGCTCAGACAATCAGATATTTGGCAACGTAGAAAACACTGCGCTGCGATCGTGGAAACTTTGTCTGCGAATTAAAGACATAATACATTTTTCTCAGGCGGCTGACATCTGGTCCCTGGGAGTGACCCTATACGCCATGCTGACGGGACGCGTACCCTGGTTGGGCAGCACGGCTGTAGAGCTGCAGCGGCGCGTGCTGAGTGAACCTCTGACGTACCCACCCAGACATCAGCCTACAAGGCCTCTTAGGCACCTGCTCAATAGAATGCTAGAAAAGGATCCAGCGAAGAGAATCACTATGCAGGAGATAAAAGTAAGTGAAAACGTGATAATAGTGAATGAATGATGGAAAGGTGTGAAATTTGTAAGTGGAAATTCAAGGGCATTTACAAGGGAAACAAGCGTAACATTATTTTATAAAATATTTGAAAAACTTCCTGTTATTGCACTGAAATAAGATTTTCTTGAATAAAGCTTCTTCTTCTCTTGTTCCGACGTAATATCCGCGTGTATTTTATAAGAATCGGATTTATACAAGAGCCAATTTTTTTTAATAAAGTCCTCTAGCAACTTCCCTCTTTTGGAAGCTGACAGCTGACTGCAATTGAACTTTTGGGTAAAACAGGTTACCGACTCTTTAAAGGGTATGTTCTACTGAACTGAAGATATCTAATACGAATTCAAATTACACGGATAACACAAAATAGTACCCAACTAATACGAAGACTTATGAAGAGTATGCTTTAAAAAAAAGTTTAGTTCTTGTAAGTAATATAGGTATTATTAGGTACGAGTAAATACGCATTGAAAACATTACAATTTTCATTAATTGAAATCTTGATTGTTATGCCGCCGATTCCCTTAAAAAATCATTACATAAATATCGTGGTAAGTAATTTCTTTTTGATATGAATAAACATGCAATCTTTCACTAAGCTTTAAAAAACCAATGAATATTAAATTGAAAAATTAAGCGCTACAATCTTTGAGTGCTCAATCAATCACCGTCTTTTGCATTCGTTCAAGCGTTTCTGACGTACAATTTCCTGAAAATAAAACCTTGGCAATTCGTTTAAAGGATAAATACGCAATTTCGCTCGATCTTATTCCCTTGGGCTTTGACTTTATGGAGGTATGAGCCGGCTGTCTACGTATACTTTTTCTCGTGGAAGATCCACACAAATTGTGTGTTTTCGATGACGCCATGTCGATATTTTGTACTTATAATCTGGCTTAATAAAAATGAGGAATCAAATATGACGTCACTAATCACTTGCGTACTATAGATCTATATAGTAAACATAATTCTAGATCGTTATCTTCTACTCGTATGTAATTACATCGGGTTATACTATTTTAAATGCCTGTTTCAATGGCGGAGGGGTAATAGCTTTGGACTGCTGCGCCGCATGTCCATGGTTCGATCCCCGCCGCCGGATTGAGCTTCACCGCATGGTGGAAGGAAATATTGAGGGTGTTCGCCTGGCTAGCTGCCACCCTTAAGTAGAAAATCTGTCGCCAAGTACATAACAGTGTTCCGGCCGTAGTGCTTGAGAGCCAGTAAAATTAAAGGCACATAACGTACTTAAAAACTGTTTGTCTCAGTGTGACGGGCCCAAAGCAATTCGTCACTTATGATGAAATGCATCTGTCATAGGCCGAGTTTAGTCCATTTAACATCAGGCGGGACTCGCGCTTGTACCGTTACAATTTCATAAAAAAAAACGCGTAGTAGATTTATGTAATACAGTTTGTATAGGTTTATCCCACACCAATAAAAAGTTATTGGTCTAAGATGTATACGTTTTTATAGGAATATTTTGGATTGATAATTCATAAGTTAATATCAAAACATCGTAGTACCTATCATTAAAGGGCATTACATTTGCATAATTTGAAACCCAGTGTTCAAATTATGCAAATGTACACTATTTCCACTATATTCGCGCTAACGGTTGGTTCACAGTATGCCATCTGGACAACAAGATAGCAATATGACATCATCTATGACGTCACTTCCGTCTGCATATAACGCTTTCAGAAAAGAGGCAGCGTGTGCACAAACCTTGAACTCAATTTAACAGAAAGGAACTTTGTTGTTGTTTGAAAATGTAATAAATTTTTGTGCGTAAATGTTTCCAACGCGATTTAACAACATGACAATATTTCAATAATTTAGCTTGTGGAATTTATGGTGGGAAATTTGAAATTGGAATATTCATTATATTATATATTAACAAAAAATAATGAATATCGCAATTTTCAAACTCGTACTTTTTAAATAATTACACCAAACCAACGCCATACTTTAAAATAATAATTTTGGGTGGCCTCGATCATTATAATACTGACACATGTGCTGACACTGTCCAAGCAGTCCAATCAGTTTGAAGCAGTGATGGCTCAGTGGCATTGGCTAACGACTGCCGCAAAACAAGTCCATGGTTTGAATCCCGCCGCGGGCTTGAGCTTCACCGCATGATGGAAAGGCATTTTGCGAATGCCCGCCTGTCTAGCTACCACCCTCAAGTGGAAAATCTGTCGCCAAGCACCTAACTGTGTGTTCCGGCAGCTGTCCTTGAGAGCCAGTAATTCTAGGTTAAGCCTGTTGAAACCTTCGACGACATTATCACTTACCATCAGGTGAGATTGTGGTCACAGGCTTACCTATCAGCAATTAAAAAAAAACAACGTAGACTACGTAGACCCTACGTCGTAGGGTATTTTATTTTATAAATCGTGCGTGACAAAAAGTTGCTTCAGATTTACCTTTCCATGGTTCGCTGGAAAATATTTTTTATTTATTAAATGTACAATGTTTAGCTTAAATTTAAATATAGTTTTGACTTGTTTAGATTAGGTTAGGTTAGTTGAAATACGTAAAACTAAGCTAAATCATCTATTCTGTAGAATAAAATGTAGTTTTCGGTGAACTGTGCTCTCTCGGCGAACAGTTTATCGATAAATGGTAATAATGGAGCTCAATGAAAACAAAAATTAATTCAAAAACCAGGAACCATGCTGTGGCCATCAATGCATACGTTCGCTCATGTGCACCAAAACAATCCAAAGAGCTATATTTACTCACGTAACTTAAATCTTACAGATTTTTAATCTAATGGACTTAATAAAAATAGTTATGTTTATCACGTTCCAGGAGCACGAATGGATAACCTGCAACGGCAAGGAGCCACTACCCTCGGAGCAGGAGAACTGCCGCCTCGTGGAAGTGACAGAGGAGGACATGGCGCAGGTCGTCACCTCCATCCCCAACCTCTCCACGCTCATACTCATCAAGACAATGCTGAAGAAGCACAGCTTCCAGGTAACTTTTGTTCGTACATTGTATTTACATGGCGGACAAGTCGACACCTGATGTGAAGTATTACGGCTGTGCAGCTATATTTGCAGTGCCACTGTTCTGCGTAACACTGCACTGTGCATGTATATGTGACTCCGAGACGTTAGTCTCATATCTTGTTAGGCCCATAATTCCACTTACTTGCTACAATGCCATTCCAACTTATACCACACAAGGTACAAAAATGGACTCTGTGTCTTGCTCAAGAGGCTTCTACCACCTTGTTAATTGTCTTTTACACAAGTAATGTTTTTTTCCTCCTTTTTAAGACAATTTTCCAATTATTTATTTATTTATTTGATCCTCAACATAAAGTACACCGTTTCAAACTACAAGTAAGGTACAATATGGAACATGTTAAGTGCCGTTACAATTATAGAGGAAGACAACATGCAAAAATGAGCGAAATACAATTTTGATTATGATTTTACATCTAGAAATTAATAATACTACCAGAATTATAAATTACATTACAATTTAGTGTAAAAGAGAACACAAATAAATGAAAAAAAAGAGTTATAACATTTAACAAAACAGAATTGCAATATATCTACTACTCAAGTGTAAAGTCAGCTATAGACAACATTGAGCTTTATTTTCAGCTTTTTGCCAAATAACTTGAAAGGGTAGCGTCCCTGATGCTTTCCGCTTTCATTTAAAGTTTTCGTTTTTTAGTTTTAGCTTCCGGAGCAACTGTTGAGTCAGTAATATTCTTGCCATTTCAATGGAAATATTTTGGAATCTTTTTTGAATAATTTGAAATATATTCTTAAACTCTTCTTCTACTGTGGGTTTCTAGATAATTATCTAGCCTTACATTTGTAACATACCAGGCAGCTTCAGCTAATATTACAGCGATTGGAATGGAACCGCTGTGATATTATTAGATTTGACTCAGATGATGTGTACCAGAGCTGGATTCCATAGATCCACACCAGTTTTAGTAGAGTTTTGTAGTGTGGTTCTTGATTTGACTCGCTTTTCTGTAATGTAGATACAGAGAAATGCTGATGAGAGCAGTGCGTAAAATTTTGACTGGGAACCAATTTTTGTTCAGGCGAAAGTTAATTCTTTATCCCGATTTTAATGTATGTTACCTTATCAAAGCGGATCCGAAGACGAACTAGTATTAGCCTTGGCAAAATAAATTTAATTCTTAGAGATACTTACGCTCTTTGACCTAGAACTGGACAGCTACTTATTAAGATAAGTTATAGTTTTTGTGAACCTGGCAAAATTACGAAACTTTGTGTTGTTTATAATTATTAAGTCGGATACTTAGTTTGACGCTTGGAGCAAAACTAAATAATATAAAAACAAAGTTTATTTTTTGAATTGAGCAATAAATGGTATTTTTTTTACTTTTCATTATTATTTCTTACTCAATCCGTCATAGTAACAGATATTGAAAATTTTATTTGGGTACTCAACTCCAGATTCATATAGAACAGACCTTAAAGGTTGACAAACAAACTGACAGACAGTAGAGGCTTAGTAATAGGGTCCCGTTTTTTAGTCGATGATTAAGTGATCAAATTTAAATGTGCAATGCACGCGTTTTTAGTTGTGACTAGTCCACTGATGTACTTTTTGTGACTGTCTCTATATTGTTTAATAAAAGTAAAGAAACTTAATCCACTTTTGATGTTTATTGAGTATATTATATGAGATTTTTTTCAATTGCTATTTTTTTTCTTTTCCTTTAATGATTGATTAGAGGTTGTATAAATGTCTAATGTAAGTGAAAAAATATACTTTGATGTTTTGTTTTATATACTTACCTATTTTTTTCTTACTACATTTTATTTCTTTTTTTTAGTAGTTTTCTTTTTCTATTTCTTATTTACCTTTAATTACTAATTATGTTCTGGATAAATGAACTATAGTGGTGACGTGAAAAATAATATTGTGCCATATATTATAACGATGATTAGTAGGTCTAAAAAATTAAAATCAAATTTCAAACAACACTTTCTTCGTTACTTACTTTGATCTTTAACTTTTTTTAAAAGGTTGTATGGTTCAAACTATTAGCGCCATCTAGTTAGCTGGCGCAGTACTTAATTGCACCATAGACGGCGTTATCTTGTTGATAGAAGTTTTATCTCTTCTTTTGAAGTCTACAGGTACTACTAACTATGTATACCTACATACTTCTTTTAAAACAATGAATAAAATGAAATAAGCTACATTCAACCTCTTCCTCGGGAACCTTTTAACTCCACAGACTTTTAGACCTATCTTCGTATCATATAAAATGTCATCGTCGCAATATATTCTAGCTTCAGTAATTATTCGAATGTTCCAGAACCCGTTCCTGCGCAGTCGCGAAGGCAGCACGTCGCGGCGCGAGTCGCTGGCGTCCCGCGGTGAGGGCGGCGGTGCGGGCGGGGGCGGGGGTGGGGCCGGGGGAGGCGGGGGCGCGGAGGGCAACAAGCTGCGGCGCGGGACACTCGCACGCGCGGGCCGCTCGCTCTCTGCGCCCGGGAACTATCTCACTGAGAAGTAATGCTCACTGTCCTTCACAGTTTACATACCTCTGTAGTTATTAATATCTGATCATCTGGCGGGAATGCCCCGTACAACACAATATCAGCTACAACCACTGGAATCATAGTGATGAATCATTAAAATTATTGATCCTGAGCTTACCGAAGACTATAAACACAGAGCATTTGTCGAGATCAGCTCTCACAATGCTCTACAAAATGTCAAACAAAATACTCTAAGGAACTAAATGTTTCTGTCCTCATTTCTGCTCCTCAGTTTTAAATTAATGTTGTTCAAAGGGTTCTTTCACCCCTTGCGAATGATCCGCACCTTGTGGTCGTGAAAGAACCCTTTGGATGACATCGATTTCATGATTTCAAATAACCTTTGTCTTCCCGCGTGAAGCTCTATAAGGACCAAAAAATTAATAAAAAGGCGAAAGAATCCGTCTGAATAAGCAAATCATTAGCAGCATCCAGATTGTTACTAATTTATATGGGCGAGGGTGATCATAACCTTTATATACCTTAAACTTTACGAATTCTGTATGAAAAAATCATCCCCGTGGCTAATACATTATAAATTACGTTCTTAGTTCTAGAAACTATTATTGTATCGTCACCAGATTGGTTATTGAACTATCTGTTTTATGCAATTCTTCCTATAGAATATTAACATTCCATTCCTTTCCATCCAACAGGCAAGCATCCTTTGACATCGGCTTAGAATCAGTACAAGAGTCACGAGACCAGAGCCAAGATATTACTTCTCCAAAAGACAAAACAACTACATCAACAGCCCCGACATCATCTTCGTCAACATCTACACCGGCAATAACACCATTGCCATCTACAACTTCGGTGTCATCAACAACATCGGATAAGATCGATGACAGCTGTCAAAAATCAGTTCAAGATGGCGACAGACAAGTGATTAGTAAGCGGTGATACGGTCGCCGCGCGAGCAGTGTTGCCCGCGAACCGTGGATGATCAGAATTCGCGTTATTATAGAATTTGATTAACTGACAACGGAACATTATTTAACAAATATGACTTTAGAAAGTATCTCATTTAAAAGCTATTTTGAGAATTAAAATAAGAAGTGCTGTTGTGCTCTTGGTACTCGGATTATTATAGAAACGAATCTAAACGAAAGTGACGTTAAACATCTCACTTACATTATATTTATTTTGAGTGTACAAGCGCAGGTTCAGTGGAGCAATTTTCTTTTCGATTCGTTTCTATATCAATTGGGTAATAGATAATACTGAATTGGTCCAATTACTGTTGCTTTACCGACGTAAATAATTCCAATCCGTTTTGCAATTTCTGCCCACGTACAGTCTAAATCTATATTCAACTGAAAATAAACGAGATATTAAGAAGATTCTCTGACGTATACCATCAATATCAATTGTCAAACGATGGTGTTACGAATCGTGCGTAATGGTAGCGAAGATAAACTTTGTTTTGACTTTGACATTTTCTTCCTTTTTTTAATTTATTTTCAGTACCTATTGACGATGTATGTATATCAGTAATGTGAATGGAATCACATACAGAACAAAAACCAAATGTATTTTACGGTTTTTAGCTCTCTTGAGCCTGCTCGTACAAACATGACATCAGAATTTAATGAAATGTTCACCTACATTGTATTGGTTGTGACTGGTGACTGATGACGCGATGGTCAAAGAGTTTCACAAGCGTATGTTTTGAAAGGCGCAGTACCACTTATTTTCAAACTTTAACTCTGATGTTACTGACAACACCAATTTAGTACACGTTCGAATATACTCATTGTACTTATATTCGAACAAGGACTCAATCAGCATTACCTGACGGTAACACATAATACCACGCGTGTACGTTCTGCATTATGCAGTTCGTGAGATAAGACATTTAACAGATGTAGCTGCAGTTCGGCTAGTTTATTACATGTATCCAAAACATAATGTCTGGTGTATTGTTGTGGAGAGCAGCAGCAGATATAGAGACCATCTTGAAAGAGTGAGATATTTTTGCTACAAATAAAATCGTTCATTGTGATTTTTGTTTGGTTTTTAAGAAACTAAAACTTGTAATAACTTAACGGAGTCAGTTTTGAAGGCATGCTCGTAGAAACTTTAGCTTATATAAATTAATCTGTGAGAACTACACTTAAAATCATAAGAAATCAAATAATATATTTCCAGACATAGTAAGTTGACAAATATGTACTTACGTGAGAGATACGACGAATGATATTTTTATATATCAAATGTACTTTTAGCTTGTAAGCTTTCCATTTAAATACCTAGTAGGTAAGTTTACCTTAAAATCTTAAAGTTTAATAATCACTAGTCTCTACCGTGATTCTGTAAATATTTTAAATTTAAAAACTTTTTCTATAATAATGAATTTGCTTAGGATGAGGATTTGCACTTAATAAAAGGGTTTTTAAATACTAATATAAGGAAAAGCTAGCTAGATTTTTTAATTATAAGATAAATACGTTTATACTTAAACAAGAAAATGTGTTTGTGTTTATTTTCAAATATATTGAAATTATTTTAGTATTGATCAATGATCGTACATGGCATCTTTTTTAAAATTTGAAGTTAGTTTGTGCGAACCGCTCGTAGTGGCCCATGCCTGTTCCAACTACGTTAAGCAAAACTGGTGGAGTTCACTACTTAGATGGGTAACCACTCGTGACATTCATTACAGAGCTGTTCTGCTCCCGATTCTCGTCTTTTGGATCGCAATCGTTACGCAGTTTTTATCAGAGACCTATGGGCTAGTCACAAAACTGGTCAAAAAGTCTATCTGCTAAGTCACAATGACGTACGTCCAGAATTACCCATACTTCTCTCTCCGAGGGGAAGTCCTCTCTCCCAGTAGTGGGAACATGATTGGCTGATACGAGGATAAAGGAGTAATTGGGCATGACAAATGTCTACTTAAAACAGCTAATGTATCCAAGGCAGTCTAAGTATCTAGTAAGTTAAAAAAATAAAATAGTTTATAAATTCTATTACTTACCTTAATTGTGAAATAAAATAGGTAGATATAAATTATAATAGTAATTAATCCTCAACAATTTGCTCAATGCTTGTTTGATGTATCACAGTGTGTAAATATTTAGCTTGAATTTAAATTTTATATAATGTAGATAGGTTGTTTTTTTCTTAAAATTACCAATTTTAAATAAATCCAATGAAATTAGCTCCCATACTGAACAAAACTTATTTTGAATAAGTAGATAGTTTGTATTTTACTATTCAGAATTTTAGTAATTTTAAGAAAGTTTCAATAAATTTATTAAAGAATATAATTATGTAATGCCCGTTAATTAAAAGGGATGTAAATATTTTTAAGGGAAAGACCAATTTTCACTGTCAAATTAGCTTTATTTACATTTATACGCACTTGTTCGTCAGTGTGGGCTAGAATGATCTGTGCAATGCAATATCGATGGATCAACGATCTTATTAAAGTAATACATACAAATAAAACCTGATAATGCTGATTTATATAATTGGATAGGTTCTAGGGATTTCAAAATATATACTCATTTACTACGGTTGCTTGCTTAGTGAAAAAAAGGAAAGCATTTTTTGCAAGACAAAAATATCATTCAACGTAAATAAAATTATTAGCACCTCAGAGGGAAACACAGACAGAGACAGAGAATCTACCAGGAATTTAAAATTCCTTCGAATTTAATCTTCCTCCGAGGAAATTAAAATTGAAATATTTTTCTTTCGTCAGCGTATAATGCTTTCATCTTAGGAGTGAGTGGACGCGGGTTCGCGCACATGACTTACATTTTTTCTATCGTATATTTGTAATTATGTAATGTAATCCGCATAGCAGGCGTTATTGCAAACATAACAATATTAAAAAAGGATAATTCTTTCCTTTACTATTATAGTATGCTGGGATCGAATTTGTTAAATTATTTCATTTGCTGCAGCTAAGTAAGATCTCGTCACGATTTGTATGTATTGTTAGGCCTTGATGAGGACGGTCTATGGTAAACTTAGTCAAGTTCACGGAGAAGTCCATATTTGTGGTGGCTTGGTGAGACGGGGTGCTCGGTATGTTTCAGGAGGGCAATGACACAATATATGATTTAATTGACAAAGCTTTAATATGTATATATTTTGTAACGTTTAGACATATTGCATTGCATAGATTTTATTTTAATAAGCTTAGATGCATGTAAGTATAGTGTACAGGGTCCCTGATCACAAGGTTTGCGTATTTATATATAATTAATGTCCTTGCTTAGTTTATATTATGTTTTCTTTCAATGGCAGCTTTACGTTATCTTGTCGTTTTCGATTTTAACGATATGATATAAGAGGGATGTTTCAGTGTATATCGTACATTTTAATATTGTTAGTTTTACAAAAACTGTAGCCAGCCTGAAAATATATTTTGTCCTGTGTAGATCACTTGGAACGTTTTTGGTTTTTTAGAGATTTTATCCGCATATTTTATAATGATAATTCAGTAATCAATTATGATTATTATTAAGTACATACTGAAAACAATGAATCAATATGACTAACAGAATTCTCTACAGGTTTGGCTGCAGTTTTTTTAAACTTATATTGTACGTATTTTTTTGATGAGGAAGTTGTTTATATAGTAAGTATTTTTTTATATTTTGCAAGCGTGTGGTCCAAACGTTAAAGGCCTTTGAATGTTGTGATAGAAGAATAGAACGCTTTTAAATATTAAAAACTACGCGTTATAATGTAAAATATTTTATTAAATTTTCATCAATTTTTTCAATAATAATAGTTTGATAGGTTTTTTAAAATGTAATTTTGATTAAAAATAATACGGTTACAAAAATACATTATTACGATCTAATTGTAATTTGTATCAATCGAAGTAAAAGTAACAAATGAAGTGACATATTAAGAATTTTGTTATTTCAATGGTACCCATACGTAATTACTACTTACCACGTGCTAAGCAAAATCATGTTTTTTGGCAATTATTTGGATATGAACAGGATTTAATTAAGTTAAATGGATCTTTCCCATCTAAGGAGAACCTACAAGCTTATATTGAGTTACTCTGCATGCCTATTGCACGCAATGTTACTGAAGCCCTTATATTTTATTTTACTATCACATACATAGTCATTATGGTAATGTGTTTACTTAATATAATGATATATTTTAACATAAATGTGCATTTATTTAACACAAATATGATCCATAGGTAAATATTAAAGTGTAAGCATCGCACAATCAAAGTCTATAGTTCACAAAGTGAGTCCCGTTTTCAAATAAATCTTATTAATTTTATGACGATTAAAATTTTATTACAAAATATATGCGTTTTTATTTTATGTCACCCATTTTCTAGCACCAGAAACATAGCCGTGGTTTTATTCCGAATTCGTATCTGCAGAAAGTTGTACCTGTCAACGGAACATATCGTGCAAGTGTGTGTAAGTATGTAATGGGCTGCCGCGTAGATCCATGGCTTAGTTCCGATCCCCCCAATGTTAGTTCCGATCCCCCCAATGTTAGTTCCGATCCCCCAATGTCCCCCCGGCAGCGAGACAAGCCGAGGACCGAACCACAATGGTGCCCTTGAGCTCGCTGTCAACCCCCCCGATAGTAGCAGAGCGTTTTCGGCGTCTTCTATGTCAATCTTGGGAGCCTCCCGGACTATTAGAGAGCCTTCCCTCGCCCAAAATCCGGTGGAGCTGTACGACAGACAGCGGTAGACAGTATCAAAGTCCTCCTAAAAAAAGGTCCATGGCTTATAATCTTGAAATCCCATTTCACATCCAGGTAAATGTTTTGTACCATCAGGTGGTGAACGGCCACCCCAATAGTAAAGAAACTAGAACATGTTCGGCCATATATAAAACGGAGCGAGCTTATTTCTATTTAACAGTCTCCAGACGGCTACAGATAAATTTTCTGAAAAACAAGTAAGAAGTATAAATTACTAAAACCTCGACTGCTTGTTATTTATTTTCGTTGAACCTTTTATCGTACTATTGAAATTAAATCTACTAGTTACATATATTTTTGGAATCATTTATTAAATCCTTCATTTTGATAACATACTCGATAGGTTTAATAGAAACAAAAAATCACAATACGGCGTTTAAAATCGCCAAATTTTTATTTTTTCTTTTGCTTGTACTTAGTGTTACTTGTGCCATCGAAACGAACGATCATACGATATCTCATACATTAACGTCGGTTAAGCCGTTTAGAAGTAATGGTGGAATAAATAAACTCACCAACATACATACATGAACCCTGAAAATAAAACAATCTTTTTTGGGCAGTCGTGTGAAAATCGGTATATGCCAGTAGAACTACTCGTAGTGTATAAAATCTCCCATGAGAAACCTGCGGTATTCGATTGTTCTACGGACAACAAGTGCAATTTTTTTTCGATTCGTTGATGATGGTACTCCATCAAGATCGAATACTGTCTGAACCAAAGATTCAACTCAGAACATCGAAAGCAAAATATAAAAAAAACGGAACCGATTTCCAACACAGCAATGTATGAAGTAACTTATTCATTTCTGAACCATGGTAATTGAAAACACTGACATTACCATCGTCTGACTTCTATAAAATATTTCATACTCTTGATAGATTACGGATGTGATGGTCCTCAATGTTATTGCTGGAAGTCTTTGAAGCAATAATGGCCGAGCGGTAATAGCGATGGACTGCCGCGCCGCAGGTGCCTGGTTCGATCCACACCGCCGGCTTGAGCTTCACCGCATGGTGGAAGGGCATTTTGCGATTGCCCGCCTGGCTAGCAACCACCCTCAGGTAGAAAATCTGTCGCCAAACACCTAATGGTGTGTTCCGGCAGCAGTCCTTGAGAGCCAGTGAAATTACAGGCACATGAGACTTACCAACTGCGTCTCAAAGTGACGGGCGCAGTGCAATTCATGACTTGTGATGAAATGCATCTGTTATAGGCAGAGGTTAGTCCACCTAACATCTGGTGGGCCTCGAGCTTGTTCCGCACAATAACATAAAAAAAAGTCGTGTCGTTTTATTTTAATATTAGGTTTTCACTCCTTTTACACGACTGCCTAAAAAGGAGTGTTATGTTTTCAGATTTCATGTATGTATGTTTGTGAGTTTCTTTATTTCACCATAACTTCTAAACGCCTTAACCGATGTTAATTATGATATATTGTCTTGATAGTGCAGGTGACACTAGGTACATGAAGAAGTAAAATAAAACAATATGGTGGATTTTAGACGCCATATTGTGAGACGAAAAAAACATTTGTCTCCCAAACCCGACGAGTGTGATATCAAAATGAAGGGCTTTAAGAAAAGATTCTACAAATACATTTAACTTGCAGTTTTAATTTCAATGGAACGATAAAACGTTTAAGGAAAATAAATTAATAATATTTGAAACGCTCGTAGCGAAGTTTACTTAGCTGTTCTCAACCGATCAGCAAAGTTAAGCAACGTCGCGCGCGGTCATGAGTTGGATGGGTGACCGCTAGTGACATTACTACTGAGCGTTTCCGTGCTTCGGAGGGCACGTTAAGCCGTCGGTCCCGGTTGTTGTCTTAGGATGGCAGTCGTTATAGCATGGTGGTAGGGCATTTTGCGAATGCCCGCCTGGCTAGCTACCACCCTCAAGTAGAAAATCTGTCGCCAAGCACATAACGGTGTGTTCCAGCAGCTGTCCTTGAGAGCCAGTACTTCTAGGTTAGCCTGAACAACATCTTCGACTACATCGTCACTTACCATCAGGTGAGATAGTGGTCAAAGGATTGTATTGTATAAAAAAAAGAAAAATAATAAGTTGGAGTAAGTTTTTTTTTATTTTGTTGTGATGCACCCAGATCGTGTACCACGTGGTGAACATGAAAGACGATTTAATACTCCGACCACAAATAGCTGCCGTAGTAGTTAGTAGAACAAACTGCGTCTTTCTATCTTTGGGATATCGTTATTCAGGCGCACGATGGCCGGCTCACTAGAGTTTTGGACATTCCTAGATTATATGATGCTCTGGAGTACCCGATATTTATTTGGAAAGGTCAAGACTGTTTTGATATTCCTCAGACAAACGCAGTTACAAAACCACGCCAAACAAAGTGACTTGCAAAGAGCTTTACGCGTATTATATGTTGCTTTACTTATACAGAATTTGGCTGTTCCTGTATCTATCTCCAAACAACACTACCTTTCTAGGCTTTGAGATAGGCGGTGGCCTTACCTGGGAGTCTCACCTACACAAGGTGTGTGGAAATTTATCTAAAAAATCAAAATATGATATCTTACAAAGGGGGAAGGGTGGGGGTCGCAACTTCCCTTTCACAAGGGCGAGCTTCAACCTTCTCCCGCACCGACCCTCCCCCTAAAATCGATGTCTGACAATAATGAGGTTATAATTAAAAAAAAATCATATCTAAGAAAGGGGGGATCGCACCTTCCCCTTCACAGGGGGGGGGTGGTCTACCCATCCCCCTGCACCCGCACCCATCCCCACTCCCCTTGAATTGATGTTTTATAATCTAAACCAAAGCCTTTTGATATATGAATAAATGACTATGAACTATGAAAAGATTCCGTCATTTATCGAAATCAGCAAACTCACCGCCTTATAGTCATTTAAACACAATTGATGGACGTAGTCTTTTTCCCGCAGAACGCAGAACCGCAACCCTTGCAGTTTGCAGATCGCGTAGGCACCGCCGCTCACGATTGACCCGGTGCGGCCTCGTGCGAGCCACCTTTGCCGTTTCTAAATCCACGGCGCTCGGTGCGTCCGCCGCCACCGTCCGTCTGCAGCGCGTGCACCGCCTCCGGCAAAAGCCGTGGCTCGACAGCAGCTGCATCCCGTTCCGCTTCCTCAAGTGAACTTGCAATTTTTAGTGCAGCCCCGGCAAAAATTAAAACGCCATCCTCCGCAAACAACCGTTGGCGGATGACGTCACTCCTCAAGCCGCAAACAAACTGATCCCGTAAATACTTCCAGTTTTTTCAGGTCCACCACGTCGTATATATAGTGGTTCGCGTCATCAAGACTCTTCTTTTTCCTGACCGATGACCGATATCGTTCAGCGAGCATTAAGGGCGTCTGTTGAAGATGGCGTTCTAGCGCATCATCAAGAACATCACTAGGCTCCGAATACGTCAAATCTGGGCGTTTCTTTGGACTTTTCTGCGTCAGCTTCATCCCCCATAAGTGTTGGTAATTCTTTTAAACATTAAAGGTCTTCTTTGAGGTTATTGGCCTTAAAATACATCTCCTACTAATCCGTAGTACGACATGATAACTAGTTGCACGCACTTAACGGAACACTTAAAGTCCTCGTCGCCAATGTAGAATCAGAGAGCAAGCGATATAAATAAAACAGTATATTTATATTATTATTTTATTATTAGGTATAATATATTTACTCAACTACAATTTTTATTCCACATCATGATTCAACGGGGAATTCCAGTTGTTAAGAAGGTTAACTTATCCGCGGGCTGGGTGGCACTTTAAATATTTAAATAATTATTTTAATAACATTCAGTAAGCTATTCACATATAATTTATTAGCTTTTTAATTATCTAAGGATCGCTAAAATTCGTCTTTATGCGGGGCTTTTTGTTGGGATATTGTAAGAAAGTTGGTTTTTGCCAAGTATTGCTTCTTAAAGAAATGACGATTTAAATAATTACATTTGAATACCTAAAACAAGCCAAAAGTCATATGCAGGCACAGTTTTTACCTCAATATGGGAGTTTAACATATAAACTTTGAGTTATCGAGATTGAAAGTCCCTTTCAAGTTTAATTCCCTTTTCACAGTCAATCCCGGCAACACTGGGGGGGGGGGGGGGGGTCAATATAAGAACAAAGGTCAACACAACAAAATGCAAGAAAAAAAGGAAAGATTTTAGTTATGACGTCATGTCATGTTAGCTCAATTGGTTAGAGCATACCCCGGCTCAAGGGGTGGATGGACGCGGGTTCGAATACCGCACATGACTTAAATCTTTCCTATCGTATATTTGTAATTTTGTAATTTAATCCGCATAGCAGACGTTATTGCAAACCTAACAATATTCAAATCATTACATCAATTGGAACGTCCAACAAGATCTCTCCCATTTGGGGGATTTGACATTATCCAAACAGTTGGCAAGTGTCCTGGGAATCGCAGTGGAAGTTCTTCAGAAGGCGCTGCTTCCCAGCTTCCGGTATTTTTCCCTAAGTCGGCTCTTATGAAACCCTCGGAAAGAAATGGGGTGGGGGACATTCTGGACCCTGGCACCCCACGGGGCATGTATGGTAGGTGTAACGGTTTGTTGTGGTGTACATTTCCGCTTAGTTACGCCTAAGTAATACCTACGCCAGTATCGACAAAAATATTGTTGTGTTATTTATATAAACATTAATAATATTGCTGTAAGCATTCGGTAACGACCTAGTTATAGCCTATCTACGAATAATGATATCATTGTTCGTATTTGCCTATATGTTCTATTTACTCGCCAAACAAATAAGAAACCTGCAAAATTTTCCTTACTCGGAAATTATTATTTTATATTGTGTTATAACTAGCTATGTAGATTTCTAAGAATCCAATATAAATGGTTGTTTTTTGTGTATAATAAATTCCTGTCGGTTTGATATATTCAACAACGGCTGATTTTTTAAATAAGGCAAAGTACGTTTATGTTATTCTTATTTACAGTTTTGAATTGTAGATCACTTTGTTCTTCGACAAACGTATATAATACGGAGCACTAAAAAATTACACGTTTAGTGTGTAGCCCAGGTGTTAAGTGAGGTACTGGTAGTAAATACAATCTAGCGTCAAGAAGCAAGACTATTCTTCAAGTTTTCAATTTGTACAACTTTCTTTACTAAGGTTTCGGCAGCCTATTACTATTTTAATGGAGACATAGGTCAGCCGATTTGTGCATTTTGGGACGAAGAGATCGTTAGATTTGTGCAAGTCCAAACGATGCAAATTACTAATGATAGCCGTTTATTGTGTTTTTTTTTATATTATTGTGACGGAACAAGCCCGAGCCCCACCTGATGTGAAGTGGACTAACCTCTGCCTATAACAGACCTGTCCTTCCACCATGCGGTGAAGCTCAAGCTCTGGGCGGGATTTGAACCATGAACCTGCTGCGCGGCAGTCCATAGCCAATGCCACTGAGCCATCACTGCTTCAACTGTGATGCTAAAACGGAGACACTACGTTCAACAGTGGACATTTTCGGGCTATCGATGTTTATCTGAGTAAAATAACTGCAAAGATGCCCGACAGTTGATTAGATTGTCTCATGTGGAACTTTCACCACAGATTTTAGCAATAGTCAATAGTCATTTATTCGTATTAAGGATACACGTCAAAAAGGTTATGAAATGGTTATATGTACATTTGTAGAGAATTTATATATTAGAATAATTACAACAAACAAGCATTATTAATTAAAAAATCAAACGTTTAGTATTATTAACTTCTAATAGTATTTTGTATTATCAAACATTTCCTACATAAGTATACATTTAAATATATCTGTTACCTTAGTTAGTGAGTATAATTTTATCTAAGCACGTTGTGTTCACATTGAAAAGGCTGTTCACATCAGAAAGATGTAACTAGTTTGTAATTTATGTAAGCATTGTGAAACAGACAGTTTTGTGAACCTATGAAAAAATACATAAACAGTATTGTAAAAGATTATCTTATAGAACTAAATAATCAAAGATACATGTTTAGACAGAAGATTCGGCTCTTCATTCGAGCTAACAAATTCATCGTAGCAATAACAATTTTGCTCGAAGCATTTCAATATACCTATTACCGTATATGATTATTGTTTGAGTTGTCATCATTACCAGTCTACTATTTACACGGCTGTACGTTAATTTTCAATGCCCACCTGGCCGACCACCAACCTCATGTAGAAAATATGTCGCTAAGCGTCGTAAACAGGCTTAATCTAGAATGGGCACTGGCTCTCAAGACTGCAACTGCAAACACACCGTTTTAAATATTGAAGGTAGTGGCTACCATGACTGAACTTTCAGAAAATGCAATGTCACCACGCGCTGAAACTGCAGCTGAGGCATGAATCAAATCAGTAGCCATGAGTATGAACTTTCTGTGCGCAGTTCATACTTCCTGTTCACAATCCATACTCTCCCTGTGAGTAGTAAGTACATTCTCCCTGTCCGGAGTCCATACTACTTGCCACAATCATTGCTTCAAACCAATTAAATGGTCGTAGAAGGTGGTGTGATAGGTCTTATGGGTGACGTTTAGATATTAAATTTTTTATTTAATATACCTAAAGTTTACATAATTTTTTGTAATTAAAATTTATATTTTATGTACCTAATTCAATTATTAATTGATTTACGCTTCTCCTAATATGTTTGATCCTCTGTAATATAGGACCAGCCGATTGAAATTATAACCTAATCTACCAGGTGCAGTTCCAGATTGACACTAAGATTGCCCCAAAAAAGGACTGCTATGTTTTCAGGGTTAATGTATGTATGTTTGTGAGTTTCTTTATTCCACCATAACTTCTAAGCGGCTTAACCGATTTTGATGTATGAAATATCGTTAGATACGTCTTGATAGCACAAAGAACACTAGGTAAATAGAAAAATACAAACTGCCAGATTTAAGACCACATTGTGAGAGAAAACATTTTTTTCTTCCAAATATGTACATCGAGTGGAGTGTCAAAAATGAGCTTTAAAAAACGATTCCATAAACATATACTACTTGCAGTTTTAATTTCAATGTTATGATAAAACGCTTAAAAATAATAAGAAGTTTGCAGTCGGGTTTCTTTTTACTTTTTTAATTGATGTATACTTGTGTATAAACTTAAATCATTCAACCTCTTCCTATTTCATACGAAGACGAAGGCCCGTTATATTAGCACATAATAATATATCAAATATAACGTTTCGTACCCTTGACACCACCTGCTTGCACCACTGGTAGTGTAACGGGTATTTTTTAATACCCGTTACGTGGGTGTAACTATCATCATTGACTCGTTATATGTGGAAGACAGGAAAGTCGTTTGGTTGAACGATATATAAACTAGGACGCATAATTGTTGGTCTAGCAAGTACCTTGCCACTTCTTCCCGAGCAGGAGATTCAACAGGGTATGGCATAGGTACATCAAATCTGAACCATAGTACAAACATCCAAAAGTTATAAAAAACCTAGAATCATTTGGTTCAAGACTCATTCCCATGCAATAATTAGTGTGTTTGATAAACACCACACAGCCACGAACTATTTGGAAGACTTTCAGTAAAAATAAATAAACTGATTAAAAAAACACACCGTCACTATGATGGGATTGCATCAAATCCTAAAGCAAATTCACACCTTGGAGATTGTTCCAAAAAGGGGACCAAAATATCACTATGATCTCTTCTTATGTTTGAAGATGATCATATTATAAAAGTACAACTTGAAATTGTAAATAAAGACATAGTATCAGTAGGCTACGAACTAGAAAAATTTCACGCGTTCTTTCTGTAACATCTTTGTTTTCAAATTAATATTCTATTACTTATATTTCAAAACTAGTTTTGTGAGTTTTTTAAACTTGCCACCGAGGGGTGTTTGAATATGTCATTATTCATCATCAGCATCATCATCAGCCGGAAGAAGTCCACTGTTGAACAAATGCCTCCATCATTGAACGCCACAAAGAACGGCTATTATCCACTTGTAGCCATTGGCTACCCGCGACTTTAACGATGTCGTCAGTTCAACTGGTGGGGGACCTACCAACTCAAAGTCATCCGATTACTGTGGTAGCTACTCGAGAACCTTTCTTCCCCATCGGTTATCAGTTCGTCGAGCAATGTGGCCCGCCCATTGCCACTTCAACTTGCAAATTCGGAAAGCCGATGACTTTGGTTCTTTGGCGAATATTCGCGTTCCGGATTTTATCGCGAGTGTTGCCAGTGATGACATATGGCACTGAAACGTGGTCCTTAACTGTGGCCCTTATGGACAAGCTCAGAGTCACTCAACGATTATGGAGAGAGCTCAAAGTTGAGTGTCAAAATTGTCCGAACCGAGGATCGAAACCAAAATAATAAAAACAAAACAAATCAATGCTTTCCGTCTCTTGACCAACGACTCAGAAATTTTATGTATACCATAATAGTATACATGGTAGAAAAAGTTTCTACCATGTATACTACTACTAGCGGGGCAGTAGGGAAAGTACCTTATCCTATCTTATTTGCAGCTACTCGGTTATGGTCTTAGGAGACTAGCCATACATTTTTTATAGAATTTTGATCCCCATTCCTGTGAATTGATTGATTGATGCCAATCGATCCTGTTTCTAATACTGATCAAAAACTTCTATGGGACCAACCATCGTTTGAGTACTCAAAAAGTCACAAATTGCAAAAAACTTTTCCCGTAGATTATATATGAAAATTTTACGCAAAAGCTTTTTTAGTGACGGTTGAGATCTTTTTGTTGACTGAATAAAAAGATAAGTTTATAAACAATTCTGAAATGCATATGTTATAGGCAGAGGTTAAGCGGACTAACCTCTGCCTATAACAGATGCATTTCATCACAAGTGACGAATTGCACTGCCCCCCTCGCCTTGAGACATAGTTGATAAGTCTCATGTGCCTGTAATTTTACTGGCTCTCAAGGACTGCTGCCGGAACACACCGTTAGGTGCTTGGCGACAGGTTTTCTACTTGAGGGTGATCGCTAGCCAGGCAGGCATTCGCAAAATGCCCTTCCACCATGCGGTGAAGCTCAAGCCCGCGGCGGGATTCGAACCATGGACCTGCTGCGCGGCAGTCCATAGCCAATGCCACTGAGCCGTCACTGCTTCATAAATAAATAAATAAATCAATTTATGTTATTTCCCTATATCTCTGTGAGTATGGCACCTATTGAGCTCACACAAGCAGGAAACGATCGAGGATCACGGCCTGCGTGTGTCAAGATGAAATTTTGAAAAAGTTTTGATTTAAAATTGCCATAAATTAAAATGTTAAATTTACTAATTAAATTTCTTTAAAAGTTTAATAACACAATAGAGTAGATATAAACAACATTTTGGTACCCTATTTCTGTAACACAGAACATGTAATGTGATTTTTGTAAATTCTCTCAGATTACAACAAAATAGGTCCACTTCAGCCGAGATAATGTTGAAGTTGTGGAGTGCACGCGTCAGAGACGCATCGCGCAACAAAAAAAGAGTCTATAATTTACATTATTGCACCATAATAAAGGATAAATAAAGGATAAAGGAAACTTCATCGACTTAATGAGACAAAGTAAAATCACTCCAATTTTAAAGTCAGGGTCTACATCTGACCCTTGTAATTATAGACCTATTTCCATCTTACCTGTTCTGAGTAAAGTATTCGGAAAAATTATGCTCAAACAACTACTATCCCATTTTAATGAGCATAATTTATTGAATGAGAATCAGTTTGGTTTCACAAAGAGCAAATCCACAACGGATGCATGTGTTCAATTAATGTCGCATATACTGGAAGCCTGGGAAAGTTCACATGATGCGTTTGGCGTATTTTGTGATCTTTCCAAGGCATTTGACTGTGTAGAGCACTGGACTCTGATTCGTAAACTTTCACACTACCAAGTCTGTATATATTTGAAAATATTATGTATGTTCGTAAAAAATGGAGTAAATTTAAATTAACTCAACTCAACAAAATCGTGACAAGCACGATTACAATACTAGGAATAAAGATAAAATAGCGGGGCCAGGTTTTAGATTAGCAAAGACAAATAAAATGTCAAATAAAAAAGTAAAAAACATATTGATTAAAAAATCCTACTACACAGTTTCTGATTACTTAAACGACAAAAATGCCTGGATAATTCCGCCTCTGCCAAGCTATTGCCTGTCACCTACATAATTTGAACAAATATTGTAATAACTCTATTATATAGTAAGTATGTAACACATTGTTAAAAGATGTTTAAAAGAATGGCCCCGAGTTTCTTGCCCGTTCTTCTCGCAGTGGCTCTATACAATTTATTTGCTGAACGTGGCAGTACAATGTAGAGTATTTCAATACTAAAATTTGTAATTGACCTTCATAAGAGCGTCGTAGACGCCTACATTGAATAAAAAAGCCACGGAACATCCTGAGTATAAAACCTAAATTTCTAAAAGCTTTTTACAAATTTGAATAAAATGTGATAATTTATTTTTGTACAATTTTGACCAATATCTCAACAAATACCATCGCGTATGCACCTAATTCACCAAATATAGCTCCGGCTGACTTCTTTATTTTACCTTAACTCAACTTACCACTTCTTGGTACCCGTTTTCACTCGGCAGAACACATAAAGGAGATTTCGCGGCTAGAACTGAACTCAATTCCGGAAAAAGCGTTGAAAATCCGTTTTGATGATTTAATTATTCTTTGGTGTAAGTGTATTATGAAGCAGTGATGGCTCAGTGGCATTGGCTATGGACTGCCGCGCAGCAGGTCCATGGTTCGAATCCCGCCCAGAGCTTGAGCTTCACCGCATGGTGGAAGGGCATTTTGCGAATGCCCGCCTGGCTAGCGACCACCCTCAAGTAGAAAGTCTGTCGCCAAGCACCGAAAGGTGTGTTCCGGCAGTAGTCCTTGAGAGCCAGTGAAATTACAGGCACAATGAGACTTAACAACTATGTCTCAATGTGACGGGCGCAGTGCAATTCGTGAGTTGTCATGAATTGCAACTGTTATAGGCAGAGGTTTGTCCACTTAACATCAGGTGGGCCTCGAGCTTGTTCCGTCACAATAACATAAAAAAAAACAAAATATGTCTGAAGGACCACACTTGAAAGGTAGATAAAATAAATTAATAATTCTTGGTTAGTTTGAACAACATTTTCGAACACATCATCACTTACTATCAGGTGAGATAGTGGTCAAAGGCTAGCTTATCAGCTATAAATAAAAAAATGACTAACATTTTGTGGATTACTGACCTTTTCCGGCACTTTCTTGACAGAGTAGTATTTTACAAAAATTTATTTGTCCCTATCTTATCTTGAGGAGCCAAAACTTGATATGTTTTGGACATGATTTAACTTTTAAAATTTGGGCGGAATCTAATTATGTGGCGATTGGCTTAACAATTATCAAAGATTTTTTTAATACAAAAAAAGGAAGTTATAACTTTTTACTTAAGGGAAATATTTTCAAGAACTACGGGTCAAAATGATTGTTTTGATCTCAAGTATACGTATGCCTAACGGCTAACCTGTGATACCTTCGGTTAATTATTACTGAGGTAATAAATAACCGCAGGTATCGCAGGTCTTTGTAGTAGTTAGCTACTACAAAGACAGAACACACATAGGTAAAGGTTTATATGTACACACAAATTATTACAAAACCATTCGAATTCCATACAAAAAAAAAAAAAAGATTACTTAAATATAATAACCTACACTAACCATTTATAGAATAAAATGATTAGGTGAAATATATGTAACCAGATTCCAGTAAATCCAACGACAGCTAAGAATAATAAATACCATTATTCGTAGAACAATAGAATTATTTTGACGACAGTTTTCGCATTTGCGTGATAAGATTTAAAATGGTAAAACTGCCTATAAAAGCGTGTTCTATTGTATTTGTGGACACTTTATAGACGGGTCTTCACAGCTAGCTACACCTAGCTACACTTGTCGGGAAAACTATATTTTTAAACTATAATTTTGTGTTTTGTGCTCGTTCTAATTCTAAAGGTGAGTCTATTTTGCTGTCATTAGCTATTATTATGCTATTCGTATCACAACTGGGAAATACGATATCATCTGTCTCTTTGACAGCTGTCACATCTATCACCCAAAACGTTCCGCGACCATATAACGAGCAAGTCTAAATCTGTTTTTGTAATTTAGTGGTTTAGGCAAGGAAACAGTTCACACTAAGTTAATGGTGTACTGCTTTCACATTATAAAAGGAGTGCCCGAGTATCAAGTAAAGCGTCGCGACCGTCTTGATCTTGTCATGGCGATTTTCCGTTTATAACAATAATAATAATTTATTTGGCATAAAAATGTCAAAGGTATCACTTGTTGAATCCATTGACTCCGGACTAGTTACTAAAAACTGTGTTTTGAGTGCCAGTGGCTTCTCCCATCTAGATTTACTTATTTAATAATTATGCATATCTTACAAGAACTAAAAATAAGGTAATTTTATACAACAGTCTCTTAAATCAGTTTTTTTAACTATATATCTTTTGCCGGATACATTTTGGAGACTGTGCAATGGAAGTGCACAATCTAATATATATCCGTTCTACCGTCAAACAAGTAGAACCTCGGCAAAAAGATGCCGTTTTATAATCGAAATTACAAAGAAACGCACAAAGTACTTTGCTTCAACATTTATTGTGCGAACTGCGAAGGAACTCTCTGAGTTACTTAACTACTGTCTTCTGGAAAATACAACCCGGGAGTTTTCAAACGCAAAGTAAAAAGCTCCTTTCTGAGCTATGCTTTACTAGGAGTGCTTCACCACAGACCAGAGCGTTGCTTAATTTGAGATAAACAGTGCTCAAATGTGAATAATTAGTTTGCAGGTACGGCAATCGCGAACGAAGTCGCAGGTACAGCTAGTATTTAATATTAACAAATATTTTAAGAAATCATTAAATTAATATTTTAATAAAACACTTAAAAAATATATCTAGTGACGTGATATCACAAACGCCATGCAGCCAAACCGGAAGAAATTTCGATTCTACACGAAGCATCCTCAGGAGGTCTTGATTGCAAAAATCTCGATCGTGTGCTCGTAGAGTCAAAATATCATACACTTATATCAAATTTAATTGGTCCAGGGATGGCAATCGCAAACGAAGTCACAGGTACAGCTAGTTTCATAATAAATCTAGGCGCAACCTAAGACTCCCTTTTTTGTAATAATATGGCTGGCAATTCGCCCGGCGTGCTATGTTCTGTATTCCTGTAGTTTAGTAAAAACGTCTGAAGTGCAGCATCGATGTCGATGTAGTCCCGAAATGCCTTTTTAATCGCGCGTTTGCACAGCTTAACCAAATTTCCAGCCGATCCATCTGAAGTACCTACACGGGTCCACCTGCCCAATACGGTTTTTTATCAAGAATTATTTTAACTACATGCTCGTTAAGGGCGGTCCGCTGTTTGAAGCTATTTCAATCGGTAGCATGCAAAAGTAGTATCTTTATTACAGCCGCTGAATTCGTTTGTTTGATTTCAAATGCTACCAGCCATTTCGATGTCGAATCGATTAAAATGTAAAAGCTAATAGGAACATTTATATTTTCAGTCTCACACGACGAAACGTAGTCCCACATTTTTATAAATTTAAAATCCGAAAATGGCGCAAAAAGCCCTCGAAACCTCGGTACGCGAGCTAACAAACATTGTGACCGACCTGAAATCTAAGGTGGAAACCCTGAATTGTACAGTAAACGAATTAAAAGCAATTATAATGAAAGAAGTGGATGTGATCACAGAGTTGAAATCAGCTGCGGGTACACCGCAGAAAATTTCACTGGAGCAAACTACTGCGCGCGTTACCGCTCCGCCTGCACCGAGACGACCAGTCCGACGAGCTCGACAGCTCGCCATCGCCTCTGGTATTGCTAATACTGTGTCTACTGTGCCTAAGGTACTATATATGCAACTGCCACAAAGAAGTCTTTACTTGAAAAACCGCCGACTACACTCAATGACACTGAGAGTGAGACAATAACAAACAACGCTACATTACAGGAAGGTGTAACTATAACTAGTGCAAACACAAAGTGTCTGAGACGATGTCACAGGTGTCCACGAGCTCTGCAGGTTTTTTTTTATGTTATTGTGACGGAACAAGCTCGAGGCCCACCTGATGTTAAGCGGACTAACCTCTGCCTATAACAGATGCATTTCATCACAAGTGACGAATTGCACTGCGCCAGTCACTTTGTGACATAGTTGTAAAGTCTCATGTGCCTGTAATTTCACTGGCTCTCAAGGACTGCTGCCATAACACACTGTTAAGTGCTTGGCGACAGATTTTCTACTTGAGGGTGGTCGCTAGCCACGCGGGCATTCGCAAAAGCCCTTCCACTATGCGGTGAAGCTCAAGCCTGCGGCAGGAATCGAACCATGGACCTGCTGCGCGGCAGTCCATAGCTAATGCCACTGAGCCATCACTGCTTCAAATAGCCATCAATAACAAACAATTTTAAATAACCACCTGTACTCACGCGTATTGGTCGAGAGTGTCGACGTAGGTTTGTCTATAACAGATGCATTTCATCACAAGTGACGAATTGCACTGCGCAAATCACTTTGTGACATAGTTGTAAAGTCTCATGTGCCTGTAATTTCACTGGCTCTCAAGGACTGCTGCCATAACACACTGTTAAGTGCTTGGCGACAGATTTTCTACTTGAAGGTGGTAGCTAGCCAGGCGGGCAATCGCAAAATGCCCTTCCACCATGCGATGAAGCTCAAGCCGGCGGTCAAGGTGTAGGTAACAACGATGGAAGTAGGTGGGAGGCTGTTGCAATGCATCACCGGCTTACTAAAAAAACATAACGATACGTGGTCATACGTGTAGGAAAGAATGACAAAATACAAGCTGTGAAAAGAATAATACATATCCAAGCTTGGGATTTTAAAATAGAAACAACGCTGGTACAAATGAAAGCTTTTACTTCCACGTCGTAGTCAATGCGCGGTCTCCAAACATAGTTCCTAGCCAACTTTTCATCTTGACTATTCCCACATGGCTTCTATGAAGCTGCTTTTAAATTAATTTCCGTAAAGAAACTGGTATTACTATTCTGTATCCCCACATCACACATCCATTTTCCACATATAGCTCGTGATGCTTGACATAATATGGTTGAACTAGTTCATCGGCCTTGTATATTTTATTAAAATTTGGCCATCCCGATTCAATGCCTTAATTGTATTTAATAATGTATCTTTCTCGATAGCCTTTTTAATATCGTCACTAGTCACCGGTAAAAAAAATCTACGAAATTACAATAAGTCACCTCTGTTGGCACATTCTTCTCACGACCATGCTTAGCCGATAAGCGAGATAAATCATCTGCACGATTACTTTTGGCAGGTATGTACTGTATGTCATATGTATACCCTGACAAAAGAACGGCCCAACGTTGCAACCGGGATGACCTGACGAAATGTTTTGGTCACTCGTTTCGCTGGTGTGCACAAATTAACCAAGAACTCATTGCCTTCTGCCCCCATTACTGTTATTAATGTTGGGACTCGTATTTCGTGTCCTATATCATTAATGACAAAGTATCGTTCCAAACCTTCTATATACTCGTATAACATCGAATCGTCTTTGTGGATTTCGAACTCTGCTATATTTCCAATCGTCATAACAAACACTTTTTAGTAACAGATTTTTATGTATCTTTTGTACGTTATCCTCATAGCCAATAAAATGCCCTGAGGGAATGGATGGTGATCACACAAATAATAACACCGTAATTCCTTGAGCGCGTTTATTACAAGACTGACAAGTATCGAAGCCTCAATCAACTCGACCGACAAAGGCAGATGTTTTATATACCAGAAAAAGTGTATCAGGGCTATAGCTGGTATAGAGAGGACTGACAGTTGTCGTCCATTTTTCGTCCAACTTGGGATAATGACCCTTTGTTCTCTTTATATCTATGAGTGTTGTATGTTTGTAAAACACAACTATAACCATTACAAAAAAAAGTCTACGTTGCATGACATAAATACCAGGAATAAAAACGATCTAGTGCCAACTAATCCTAAAACTAAAGCATATCATAAGAGTGCATTTTATACTCCAATCGTTTTATTTAATCGTTTGCCAAACTATATTAAAAATGCTCCTTACGATAAATTTAAAAAAATATTATGTAAAGTGTTGACGATGAATTGTTTCTACACGTTAAATGAATTTATGACTTATAACTTTGATATGAAATGAACTTTATCTATTTTATTTAATTATATTTTTTTGTTATGGCATTGAATTATTTAATGGAAATTATGTACTGTTTTTTTTTTTTTTTTTTTTTTTTTTATGCCTGATAGGTTAGCCTTTGACCACTATCTCACCTGATGGTAAGTGATGATGTGGTCGAAGATGTTGTTCAGGCTAACCTAGTTTATTAATTGTATGATCTCAATTTATGCATTATGATTGTTTAAATGTATTAAAAGTAGATGCATGCATTTTGTAGGAAAAACACACTTTATACTGGCTTGGTTTAAACAAGCCATGTATGCTACATTATTTTGCAAGCCAAGTGGCAAATTATAGAGATGACGAAGTTCATGCAATAAGATCTGCATAAAATGTACTCCATAATTACGCAAATAAATATTTTGATATTGATATTGATATTGAAGAAAAGAGTCTTCCTTCGCTATAATATTTTATAATCTACCTACATACCAAAAGTTAACATTAAAATACCCATCCGCTTTTCAACAGACCTACTCTTTTCGGAATTCAATGTTCTTCGGGTACGTCAGTAAAATTGTTCATCCTTAATGCTACAACAAAAACACACAAAAGCCTCCCAAATCGATCTGACTACAGTAAAATTATGACAAAACGAATTTATAGACTTCCGCTTTCTTAAGCTTCTTCATGCCTGGAAAATTTTGCCACAGGCTTTCATAGATGAAAACGTATAATACAAACATATACATAATATACATAAAAATCATGCCTTTTTCCCGTTGGGGTAGGCAGAGACCACAGATTTCCACTTACTACGATCCTTACATATCTCTTACGCTTCATCTACACTCATCAATCCTATCATACATGTGTGTCGGTATTTCACTGTCTTTCAGGTTTGTCAAACAAATATCCATGACTAAGTTGAAGAGCCACGGTGACACTACACATCCTTGCACCTTCTACGATGTTAAACCAATCAGTGTATGTCCCGGTTATCCTAACACAAGCACTGGAAGTTACCATTCAACCCATGCATAGACAATGCTGACCACAGTTAATTCCTCATTGCCGACAGTTCCGTCTTTTCCTGCAAAAACGGTTATAAAATGGTTACTTAATTTGTCTTGTGATGACACAGAGAAGTTAATATAGACTACTAAATACTCAAACACACGCCCCTCATACACATTACACACAACTCACCCTATTTCACTCTCTGACCCATACACACAAACATACACTTATACACCCCTGCCTTAAGGTTGAACTGGCCGGACAGTCCTCCATACAAACGCCGTAGGGTGATTACTCCCTTATTTGACATTTTAGGTCCAGACTTAAGCATAATACCGATTGATATCTTCATTATCTAGGCTTGTATGATGCCAAAATTTTAAAAAGATAATTAAGTTGTAAGTTATGAGCCGCGAAAACTTTATATGAAAATGTTTCGAGGCTCATAATTCTCAAGTTAATTATTTAATTAAAATTTCGGCTTCATACAAGCCTAGATGATGACGAGATCAATCGGTATTATGCTTTATTTTGGACCTAAATCCTCAAATAAGGGAGTGATCTCCCTACGACGTTTGTATGGAGAACGGGCCGGCCAGTTCACCCTTAACTGTCACACGCACATTCCACCACTTAGAGTTTCTAAGACTAGACTTGTATTTGTATTTCTGCCATAATGTGCCAAAAGTATCTATCAAGTAAATAAACTATATTTTCACTATCTCTCCGGAGCCCCAAGATACAGGCTTCGAGCCTTGTTTGGATCTCAATGGTAATTAATAAATTTAAATACTGTTTGTTCAACACCTAAAATGTACTCCTAGTGTAAAAATATGTATTTTTGGGTAATCTTTCTCGATTCTCGAGATCTTAACCGTAATTACGGGCCTTAATCCGTACGTGTAAATTACAGCGTGTAATTAGTAGAATTTAAGGTGGGTGTCAAGTCATTTAATTTTCCTCCATAAACTTTCTTACTAACCGGCAAGTTTTGTTATAAAAACTAACGTGGTTTTCACTCATTTTAGTAAATAATGCGAGATAACTCACGTGAATAAGTCAGATAGCTCTGACTATAGTTTTAACTACATTCGGTGGTCTTTTTCAAGGAGAGCTCGGAAGAAGTCTCGCTGAACGAGACGTCAACGTGAACGTTCTTTTAGTTCAGCATATTTACTAATTTTCTCTGATATGGTTTTCTGTAAGTTATGTGTATTAAGTACTGCGATGTCTATTTATCTTGTAGAGTGATGTCCGGTCTATTGTGGTAAATGGTTTTATCTGTGAGTATGACATGGTCGTAGTATAGAGTTTGTTTGAGGTTTTTGCGAATGCCCGCCTGGCTAGCTACCACCCTCAAGGAGAGAATCTGTCGCCATGCACCTAACGGTGTGTTCCGGCAGTTGTCCTTGAGAGCCAGTACTTCTAGGTTAGCCTGAACAACATCTTCGACCACATCATCACTTACCATCAGGTGAGATAATGGTCAAAGGATAACCTATAAGGCATAAAAAAAGGTATTTTCTAGAACTGTCAGGGGTGTACATTCGTATATTGTCCTTCTCGCAGTGTCTTTATAATTTTTTGCTCAAAGTGGCAGTACAAAGTTGAATATTACAATATTAAAATTTGTAATTGATCTTCATAAGAGCGACTAAGATGCCTAAATTGAATAAATGATTTTGACTTTGACTTTGTATTACGGGGTTTTAAGGTCGTGTATGAGCTTATAATTGAGTGCCAGTTTTTGTGGATGATGTCGAGTTAGTTGTATCTTTGAGTGTAGTCGGTTTGTGTTAGGCTTACGCACACTCCAGTTATATGCTGAATGGTTTCCGGTTGGCTTGGGCATTTGCGGCATTTGTCATTTGTAACTGTAGGGTCTATTATGATGAACTTTCTATAGTTCCTCGTATTGATAACTTGGTCCTGTACTGCAATCATGAATCCTTCAGTTTCTAGAAATAAACTGCCAGTTTTCAGTCACATGTTTGACGCTTTCATATCAATATGAAGTTGGTTTATGTCATGCGGGTGTCCACCGTGCAGAACATTCTTCTTCCAGTCTTCTATTTTTATTTTATGTGGGTCTGTATTTCCCAGAACTAGAAAACCCATTTTCTAGTTCTGAGTTTTCTGCGAGATTAGGTGTCGTGTAGTTATTATCAATGGGGCAATTGTTTTATGCGTTATATTTCATTGGGATTTATTAAAAAAGAAAGTTTTAAATATTTTTTTGTAACCGATTTTGAATATCTATTGTTCCTCTGCCTCCGTCCTCTCTTTATATAGTAAGTCTTTCTATTGCCAATTTGGGGTGCAGGTTGTTGTGCTTGGTAAGTGTTGCGCGTGTGATGCATTCTATTTAAGTCTATTTTAGTCCACTTAATTATTCCTAATGAGTATGTTAAAATTGGGAGGGCATACGTATTAAGTGCTTTTATTAAATGTTTTCCAGAAAGGTTTGATTTGCAGATGGCATTTAGTCTCTTTTTATATTAATTGGTCAATGTTTGCTTTATCGTGTTATGATCTAGTCCTTTAAGCTTGAAATCCTTATATATAATAATAATAAAAATATTAATAATAATTATTATTACATACTAGGATTTCAACCATTACATATATTATTATTTATTTGTTTGCAATTTGGTTACATTGTAATACAGAAAGTTCTATGATGTCTATCAAAAAACAGGCTTTGGATAACGTCAGCTTTATACCTTTAATACTATGTTCTTCTCATTGGTTTCCGGTAATCCAAGATGAGTGAGGCTCGCGACACGCTGCTGCTGTTCTTCGACCGTCCCATGGAGCCCTGCTTCATGCGAAAGGGCAAGGCAAAGGTGGTCTTGGATATCCCTGAACATTACTACGTAAGTACTTTATCTGATACTAGCAGCCCGCTCCAGCTTCGCACGGGTATAAAATATATAGCCTATGTCATTCACTGAAAAAATTATTAAAATCGATCCAGTAGTTTGGATTTATTCATTATTGCTCGTGGCCCGCACGCATTAAATTTAGAGTAAAACAATTCTTCTTTCCCTAAACCATGAAGATTTCCTGCTATATTTGGAATATCTAAACTCATACACTACATTTTTACTTATTTACTTTATACATTTTTACACTACTGCACGGTCCCGCCGCCCGGGCCGGCCGCAACCGTCGCAAACGCTACGTCCCGCAATTTGTAAATATGTAATATCTTCGAAAATATTTATTTAAATCATATGCTATATAAGGCCATATAGATCTATATTAAATCAACAATGTATTTAAGGTATTCAATTAGATAAGGATTAATGCTGTATAGGTTAAAATCGCTTCGAAAATGAGCCATTACTTGTTGTAAAAAGTAAATGACAATTTTTTTTTATTGTAGGATATCCATAAGATATAGACATATACCATAGTAGAGTTTTCTGTAGACCTTTTCAATGTGTACATTATTTTGATAAATCTCGTAAGGTTCAGCCTGCGTTTGCAATGTAAGCGGAAAAAATATAATTATTTACGACATCACATTAGAAACCTCAAAAATAACAGTATTTCTCCACTATTAAATGGATTTTATTATACATATAAACCTTCCTCTTGAATCAATCTATCTATAGAAAACCGCATCGAAATTCGTTGCGTAGTTTAAAAGATTTAAGCATACATAGGGATAGAGGGACATAGAAAGCGACTTTTTTATACTATGTAGTGATGTAGTGATATCGGAATGCCTTTACTAATACTACGAACTATAAACAACACTAAAGCCACAACAATAAAAGCATTTATACAACCTGTAAGTCATTGCAGACTCACAGGCAGTGCAAATGATCTAGTCCATCCCCAGCATGCTGGCAGCATTGCCCCGTTTGATTGCAATGCTTATTCGTTAAGCCAATTATAAGTGCCAGCCTTTTGATTATGTGTCACATCGAGTAAGCGCTTTCATAAAGTAATATTGTTGTTTGTATAGTTAGAGAAGACATAGTGTAGGAGTCAGTTACCTTCATTTGAACTATTAATATATGATAAAGAGTAGTTTGAAGGATCGATGCTTCGAGGGATTACTATGAGAAATAATATCTATACGATGAACTATGGTTAGTGCGAAAGAATGATGTTGAATAGTATTACGGCAAAGGTTCAAATAGAAAGTTCAGTTCGCCTTTGACCAAAATCTCCCGTGATGGTAAGTGAAGATATGGTCGAAGATGTTGTTCAGGCTAACCTAAAATTACTGTCTCCCAGGGACAGTTGTTGGAATACACAGTAAGGTGCTTGGCGACAGATTTTCTACTTGAGGGTGGTAGCTAGCCGTGCGGGCATTTACAAAATGCCTTATCATTATGAGACGAAGATCAAGCCCGTGGCGGGATCTGAACCGGGGACCTGCTGCGCGGCAGTCCAGAGCCATTGCCACTGGGCCACCACTGCTTTACAGTAAGTCTACTGGTGACCACGGTCCATGCAACGTGATCGAAACGTTGAGGTTAGTCAAAATGTAATTTTGATTATAATTTTGTGCGTGATAGGTGATAATCGAATATTTTGAAGCGCTCGTAGCGAAGTTTACTTAGCTGTTCTCAACCGATCAGCAATGTTAAGCAACGTCGCCCGCGGTCATGAGTTGGATGGGTGACCGCTCGTGATATTACTACTGAGCGCTTTCGTGCTTCGGAGGGCACGTTAAGCCGTCGGTCCCGGTTGTTGTCTTAGGATGGCAGTCGTTATAGCATGGTGATAGGGCATTTTGCGAATGCCCGCCTGGCTAGCTACCACCCTCAAGTAGGAAATCTGTCGCCAAGCACCTAACGGTGTGTTCCGGTAGCTGTCCTTGAGAGCCAGTACTTCTAGGTTAGACTAAACAACATCTTTATTATTTATCATTGCGCTTTCGGTGTATATGGTTAAGGTGTTCCGGGGTATCATGACCAATCCAACCATCTTAGAAATGATGAGGCTGAGTGTGCCAGATGAGTACGTGGGGCGGCGCAGGCAGCCACCTTTGTTCGAGGTTCCTCGCGGAAGAACTAACCTGCTCAACAAAGCACCACTGACGACCACCATACGAGCTCTTAATCTGGTGGCGGAAAACGTTGTTCCACTGTTGAGCGAGTTTGAAAGGGCTGCATTATATTATTTTTGTTATTATAAAGCCTCTGACTAAATGTGTTATTAAATAATTGTTATTATGAATGTGTTATATATAGATGATTAAACCACTCTATTGTATTAGGAAATAACCTGTAAGGATATATGTATTGTTTTAATAATAAATAATAATAATAAATAATCTTCGACCACATCGTCACGTACCATCAGGTGAGATAATGGTCAAAGGCTAAGCTATATGGCATAAAAAAAAACCGGACTAGGCCTAGAAAATGAAGTCAGCAACATGATGATTCAAACACTTTGTACCGACACTGTCATACAAAGTTTCTTTATGTACCGACATAAAAGGGCAAGCATCGGGTCGAGAAAAAAAATTGCTTACAATACCTTTTTTTCAGCCGGACAAATACAAGAAAGTGTTCAGCCGACTGAGTAGCCGACTCAGACAGCTAATAGGGTCGCGCCAGGTCTCCATCCGCACCTTCTCGCAGTCCGCGCTTCCCGACCTCTCTCTGCCCATGAAACTGCCTTTCTACGACCAGTTCTCTCTCTTCCTGCCTCAGCACAGGGAGATGGCAGGCAAACTCATTGACATCTTCATGGGTAAGTCATCATTTTAGAAGTTTTCAATCGTTGTGATGACATTACAAGTTTCTAGTATTATCAATTATGGAATAACTCTTGTAATTATTTGGTACCGTATAGTCCCGGGAAGAAGAATAATTTTCGAAAACGTAAATATGTCTTTTGTGTTAACAGTACACAGAAAAAAAGGAATACTTGAGCCAACGCAGTGTGTTTTTATTCAAGAATATTTGTGATTCATATATATTGAAAACAATATATTCTTGAAAACAGAACACAATATTCTCAGGAATATATTCTTGAATCAAAGTATATATTGCATTCTTCTTTGGAGAAATCGTTAAAGTGTTTAAATACGAATATGGTTTGTTTTGAATCCAAGAATTTTACCATAAATATTCGTAAGTGAAGCACCTTAATTACATTCAACAAGAATATTTAAAAATATTTCAAGAAAGAATATAGAAATTTTATTTAGAGAATAAAATGTTAACAGAAGAATTCCTATTTTATTGTTAGAAGAATATTTTCGTTATCTTGAAATAATAATTTGAATACTTTGTGTGAAGAAATATTTCTTGGGTCAAAACAATATTCCTAAGAATATTCGAGTGTAATATCAAGACTCGATAATTTTTCAGTTCAGAATATATTCTTGTTGTAATACAGCATTGTCTTGAATTTATTAAGACAATGTATATTCTTGGCTAAAGAAGTATTTTTTTTCTGTGTACATAGAGTCATTTTGTACCATAAAGAAAAGAAAATTATTTTTCATATCCAATTACTCGGAAGGTATTGTTTGTTTGATCCGAGTAGCGGGTGGAAGACACTGCTCCCCAACTGAGCGCGGGAAAACTCATATTAATTGCTTCTTTTTTTGTCTATATGACAGAGATATGACAAAGCTAATTAACTGGTCTTTAAAGTAGATAAGAAAGACAGTAAACTCATTCATGTAAATATTGTGTTAACTATGATCTGTAAATGGTTCGCCGCTAACAATCTTCTCTTAAATTCAAAAAAGACTAAATGTTTAAAGTTTTCTTTACCAAATGTTCCTTATGTTCAACCAAAAAATGACAATGCGACAGTCTTCCTGGGAATCAAAATGGATTCAACTTTACAGTGGGATCCACATATACATGATCTCTCCGGAAGACTTAGTTCTGCTGCATATGCAGTTCTTAGGATAAGACAGTTAACAGACGTAGCTACTGCTCGCCTAGTTGATTTTGCGTACTTCCACAGTATTATGTCGTTTGGTGTATTGCTGTGGGGAACTGCTGCTGAGATAGAGACAATCTTTATCATACAAAAGCGTGCAATTCGAGCCATATATAAAATGGGTCCTAGGGAATCTGTGAGGGATCTTTTTAAAGAAATTGATATTTTAACTTTACCAAGTCTGTATATATTTGTAAATATTATGTGTGTTCGTAAAAAGTTGAGTAAATTTAAATTAAACAGTGGCAATCATGATTACAACACTTGGAATAAAGATAAAACAGCGGTGCCAGGTTTCAGATTAGCAAAGACAAATAAAAGGTCCTTTTTAGGTAATTGTGTACGGTTTTCTAATAAAGTTCACAAACATATTACAACGTTCACAGAAGGGAAATTCAAATTGCACGTGAAAAACATATTGATTAAGAAATCCTACTACACATTTCATTAAAACTTTCATAAGTACACATATTTAAACAATCATGAAACCGATTTATGTTATGTTAAAACAGCCGAGTAGTTCGATCTCGACCGGTATGAGGAACTTCTCCCTTGCTAAGACGGTGGTAGCCTTGTCGAACCTTACAAAATGGCTCGCCTCTTGAGCATGTTCTGCAACCGCGGACCTACTGATGTCTACGTTGTTAACACTTTTTATGTGCTCAGTTAGTCTTGTTGCAATGTTACGTTGAGTTTCACCCATGTAACTTTTGCCGCAATCTCAGGGGATCCTGTACCTGTACTAAAATACCTATTAAGTGGGAGGGCCCGCGGCGGTACCGCAGTGAACTGCATATTATTATTATTTAAAAGAAACTTTATAATTTAGCGGTATTACTAACTAAACATAAATCAAATACTAATATTTTTTACATGACAAATTGTTTTCAACATTTTTGAATTTTGAATTGAGAGTATTATTATGAGTTGTGAACCAGTTAAAGATCATAGATATAATATCTATCATCAGAGAGGTAAATATTATCTGTGAATAAAGCAATATCGCAGATATCTTTGACCAACCTAGGCAGATTATTAATATACGATAAAAAATGTAAATGTCCTAAAACTGATCCTTGCAGTTAGCAAGGAAGAAGTTATAAGATTCATAGCTTTTCCATGAATACCATAGTGTGAAAGTTTGCTAGTTACCACTCTCACTTGTTCCGGCAGCTACCCTTGAGTTTTCTTTATAGTTTAAACTGGTGTACCATATGATATTCGACATTCATAAACTTGGAATCAGGTGAGATTGTTATATAAGGCTAGGCAATTAAAAAAATAATAATGCAAATATTTGTACTATAGCTATAGATCACGTAGATTGAATAATTATTAATGAAAATGATGGATAATGTTCTGTTTTTTATATGTTTTTGTCCATATCTAGGTGCAACAGACGTGGAGGACCTGGTGTCGCTGTGCTCGTACTGCCAGCTCCGCATCAACCCCTACATGTTCAACTACTGCCTCTCAGTCGCCATCCTGCACAGGTACCACATGCATTTATGTCTTGATTTGTTTTGGCAGGTTTAGCTGCTCATTAGCTACAGAGAAAGGTTACCATTTTTACACTTCTGTTAGTTACAAGTTATTGGAACTGGTACACTGGACAATTGGTAACGTATACAAACTACCTATGAGAATCTCTTCTTCAAGTTGTTAGTAAACGATGACGTATATGCTACGCATATACGTCATCGTTTACTAACAGCATTACCAGCATAGCATCACCAGCATAGCATCACTCAGCATCACAATAGCATAGCTTAGGAATAACATTGTGATAGTATGGAACCGAAAGTTACACGCAGCTTTGCTTGGATCATTTACTTGTATAGAAAGTATAATATAATTTCATAGAAAATAAATACAACGCATGAACAACGATTCTAAACGGCATTGGTGTTGAGATGTACGGTCGGCAAAAAGGAAAAATATTTAAAATAAACCGACTCGACTTCCAACACTGAATAGTATGAAATAACTTGTTGAAGTCGGTGCCATGCTAATTCAAACACTGACCTTACATTATCATGGTCTGACTTCCACAAGTTAACATACATCTAAGCTCAATTGTAGAAAAAAAAGAGACTTACACTTATAAGAACACCTAAACTGAATATTGGGTATACGTTGAGTCCAGGGCAAAAAAAGCTGCTTTAAATCTGGGTGTCCTTTGGAAAGTGCCATGGTATTTCATATCGGGAAAGCTTTTTAACCAGTATCAAGCTCAAGTCTAGTCTTTTATGGAATACTAAGCCCTGCTCAAGGATGGTTCAGCTAAATACCAGCTTGAAGACTCGGACTTCATAGATAACCGAGTAAAGAAGTTAATTGGTGACGATGCGTTAGTGGAGTTGCTCTTTAACGTTGAAAAGCAGGCGAAGATAAGCGGTCCTGACCCCTTGACTGGAGGACATCTATGGAGTGAATAATGAAAACTAGAAAAGATGTTGGGAGCTATTAAGTTATCAACATGTTTATATGGTATATATAGTATATATAGTACATTTTATTTTGTAAATAAGACAATACAGTATACATTTTGGTTAGGTTTTCAAGCAATGACGGCAGAGTGGTAATAATAGCTATAGACTGCCGTGCCGCCGAATCCGAGCTTTTCCGCATGGTGAAAGTGCATGCTGTGAATGCTCGTCTAGCTAGCTACCTCCCTTAAGTAGAAAATCTGTCACCAAGCACCTAATAGTGTATTCTGGCAGCATTCCTTGCGAGCTAGTAAAATTACAGGCACATGAGACTTAACAAGTTTTTCATTTTATTCCAATTCCTCACTTGTGACGAAATGCATCTGTTATAGCATATATAGGAAGCAATGATGACCGAGCGGTAATAGCTATGGACTGCCGTGCCGCAGTATCCTGGTTCGATCCCCACCGCCGGCTTGGGCTTCACCGCATGGTGGAAGTGCATTTTGCGAGTGCCCGCCTGGCTAGCTACCACCCCCAAGCAGAAAATCTGTCGCCAAGCACCTTACGGTGTGTTCCGGCAGCAGTCCTTGAGAGCCAGTGAAATTACAGGCACATGAGACTTAACAACTATGTCTCAAAGTAACGGGCGCAGTGCAATTCGTGAATTGTGAGGAAATGCATCTGTTATAGGCAGAGATTTGTCCGCTTAACATCAGGTGAGCCTCGAGCTTGATCCAAAAAAAATATAGGCAGTGGTTAGTCCGCTGAATATCGGGTGGGGCTAGTGCTTGTGCTATTACAACCACATAAAAAAAAAACAAGGTAAAAATTTAAAACCACGCCAATATACCTAAATGGAGCTGATAAATTGTAATGGCATACATGTCACATAATTACCTTTTATTTTACATTAAACAGTTTTGTCCAAGAAGTGTATTCCTTACTGAAAGTTTACGGTATTTTGGACCTTCTGAAGCACTTATTTGTACATATAGCCACCACAAAGCATCACCGGGCAAGAAGTCGCGCCAGATTGTTAGGCAGCAAAGTGTCACCTCTAAACATCTTCAATATATTTTGTTAATTTAAGTGTTTCACTAAAATTATGTTGCAGGCCTGACACCAAACGTCTAAACTTCCCTACTTTCGCGGAGACCTTCCCGGATAAGTTCTTTGACCCAAAGGTCTTCCGTCGCGCAAGGGAAATTTGCCACATAACTCCTGATGGACCCAGGGTAAGGAATCTGCCATTATTATAACATACATATCCATGCCTGCATTTCTTAAAAGAGTAGGCAGATGTGTGAAGACATCTACTTGACTTCATATCACCTAATGAAACGGCGAGCCTGTTACCATCTACCAGGCATAGTTCTAGACTCTGGGCTGCTACTGAAAATGTTGTCAGAGAAAAATCCAATAAATGTCTAAAACCAAGGATTGAATCCATGCAGGAGCTCGTAGTGAATATTATGGCATTCAAATAAAAATATACTCTTATTGTAAGTGTGTGGACGTACGATGTAAGTATATCATTTTGTCCTGGCAATAGCAAAGATTTAATCTCCGGCAACATAGGAATAAATAATTATAGCAGTGAAAATTGATGTACATTTACTATTAGTATTTACTAAATATGAGAGTTGCACTGAGAAAGTAAAATTATAAGTATAAACGTCACTGTTACGATCGACGCACAATCAAGGTTATAGCGAAAACGAATTAGGCCCTAAACTTTAGTTTCGTACTCATCCCTACTCTGTGCCTCTTGAAGCACACTCAGGTGAGAACTGCCAAAGGAGAAGGCAAATAAAAATGAAAAAAAAAATTTTAACATACGTATATGAAAAATAGTTTGCGTCCTATTCTCAGATCTACTGAATATACATGCAAAATTTCATAGGAATCAATCAACCCGTTTCGGAGGAGTTTTGTTACAAACACTAAGACGGGAGAATTTTATTAAATAATTTCCACGTGGTTCCATTTTCAATGATATATTGTTCTATATGTTCCTTATACACCGTGTCCCAAAATTCAACGATAAGCCGGCATCGGTGCATGGACCTACTCAAGACTACTCGGGAAAAAATAAAAAAAAAATTATAACTCTTTTTTTTTTAATTACAGAGACTTTTATAAAGTTGCGCCAACTTTTAATAAAACTTGCCATGGTAGTGTCCATACTTTTTTTTTTAACCCAGACTATAGAAAGTGCATAGAATGTTAAAATCTATGAAAATTATAAGAAAACATTTTTTTTTACTGATTTTTGTAAAATAACTACAGACTTTCTGTAATTTTAAAGGATTGTGGTAGATAGCCGTCCTTCTTAGGTTGCTAATGCACAAAAAATATCAAAAATATGTCAAAAATTGTGGTCATGGTAGTTGAAAATAGCATAATGGGTATCGAATATCGATGAAATTTATAAAAGTCTCTGTAATTAATAAAAAAAAACAGTTATAATTTTTTTTTTTTTTTTTCCGAGGAGTCATGAGTAGGTCCATGCTCCGATGCCGGCTTATCGTTGAATTTTGGGACACGCTGTATATATCGATATGTATGTTATATATAGTAGCAAATCAAATTTGGAATACTGAATAACAGACACAGCTTGCCAATTTGGAAGCAGCCGTAGCAGCATTGATGTCTGCTTGTCTTCTTTGCAGTGAATACTATCATTTACTTTTAACATTTTACCATTCTGTTTAGAGTTAAAACTAATTTTATTTCTTTTCCTTAGAGGATAATCACCATCCCCCCCAACTTCACGGCGTCAGACGAAGAGCCGGAACAGCGCGTGGCTTACTTCCGAGAAGACATCGGCATCAACCTCCACCACTGGCATTGGCACCTGGTGTACCCTTTTGCTGCATCCGATATAGCCATCGTAGCCAAGGACAGGAGAGGAGAGTTGTTCTTTTATATGCACCACCAAATTGTTGCCAGGTAAAATACCTATAATATCAGCAATATATATGTCAACTAAAAAAGAAAGAGCTAAATGTGTCTTGTTTACCAAATCGACTTGCACCACCGTAAATATGTGAAATAATTACTTATCAAGCAGGACCTTGAAGACAATACTGAGCTGAGCGGTTGAATGAGCATGGTATTCACATCAACAAAATGTTGTAGTAGTCAGTATGGGAAGTAAGTTAGGTATAGATTTAGTTATGTTTTATTTTTTTAATTCAATCATAATAATACGCAACAAAGGACATAAATATTTTTTCATTTCTCACACTCGGAAAGTAGTGAAGTAGTGTTTGATTGATCCGAGTAGCGGGTGGAAGACGCTGCTCCCCACCTAAAGACTAAAAACTCGAGATATAAAAGTATTTGCTTTGTAACATTCTCCGCTGTAATAAAACAATTAATAACAATTCACTTATTCTGTTTATGAGCAGTGTAATTTAACAAAAAATACCTATTTAAAGGAATGCCCCCCGAGAGACGCATTGTATTATAAATGGCATAGGTATAATAAGTACCTCATGTAAACTTACTTGGCTAGGCTGGTAACCTGGTGTGGAACAACTATCACAAAACAGCTTATGACGTGTTCCAGTAGCTGACTTTCAAACGAAATTCAAATTAATTGTGCAATCCTACCGACTGCGCTAAAATCAACAAACATCTTGTGTAATTAAATTTTAGGTAGAGATGAATAACCTCATTCAAAGAAAAGACGTACAGAAAGTGAGTGCTTTTTACAGGTCCTGATCATTAAATGGATACAAAAAAACTGTCTCACAAAAATAAAAACTTCCAGGTACAACATTGAGCGCATGTGCAACGGGCTTAGACGAGTGAATACATTCAACAACTTCCGGGAGCCGATCGCTGAAGGGTACTTCTCCAAGCTGAACTCCAAGGTCGCCAGTCGTACATGGGCTCCTAGGTAAAGGCTTTGGCTAAGATATTTTTTTCTAGTTATATGGCATAGATTTTTATGTACATATTTAATGGGTGACAGAGAAGCAGAATATATATTGTGTCGACGCTTCTTAGAGTGAGAAAAGTTCAACTTTTCTCATTCTAAGCTTCTTTCATTGCTGATTGATCTTTGACCAAAACCTCACATGTTACTATATGATGATGCGGGCAAAGATAATAAGCAGGCTCAATCTAGAGAGGGAACTGGCTTAAAGCGAATCCGCTGGAACGTCACTAAACCAATATTTATTTGTTATTATCAAATATGGATTTTCTCAAAGTAACGCCTGAATCTATTCATTAACTTCATTATTATTACTTGACTTCATATTAGTAAAACGTATTATTTAGTGGCTAAACTGCATATACGACGTGATCGACGAAACTGACGCGTGACGGACGGCACACGCGCCTCGATTGAACGGTACAGTTCCTCCGATGCGATTTAACTGTTTAATTTGTTGATTCTAATAAGGCAGGACAACCACTAGGACAGACGGATTGAAGTGCCCTCTGAAGCCTGAAGCACGTTGAAGTCACCCATCTAAGTAAACAATGACAAATACCAAATAGTGACAGTGTAAAACAGGGGAGAAAATGTGTTTCAATAGAGTCGTATTTATGTACTTACATTACTGTTAGTGCACCCCTTTAGATCGGTAAATGTATTCTCGCAAGTAGGTAAAAATAAGTTTTTTTATAAACTCTAACCTTTTTCCCCAAAGTGGGCAGTAAAAAGGAAAAATAGCCGCTTGATAATATTTTTAGGTTCGCTAATTCTACAATTCAAGACTTGGCACGGCCAGTAGATAAGATCGATATGGAGGTGCATCAGCTGGAGACCTGGCGTGATCGCTTCGTGACTGCAGTGGAGGAACACTCCATTCTGATGGTAAGTGGATTCTAAAGCTTCCTAACGTATTGGCTATCCTATGGTCTCGAATGTTATTATATATGTCGATATTGCACTCACACTTAGGCACTTCACTCGGCAGACGTATTTTTCAAAAACGATTGAGTTTTTAAAGAAATTCACTCAAAGATTCTACTTTCGCATATATTTTTTTTATTCGTCGTTGATCTCGTCAACCACATATAAACATATTCTCAATTCAAATATTCAAGATCAAACATTACAACAGTTTCAACAAGACATGTTAGGCAATTATTTGTCATAATATTTGCTTTCAAGACTCAACACGATCATTTAAATTATATTTATACATCTATTTCCACTATTATATGTAACATGTGTTTGTGTTTAATGTATAGTAATACTGCTTAAATGTTAAATCGTGCTGTGTAGTTAGGTACACATACTTTGAGATATAGTTTAGCTCAGAACCCTTATAATTATTTTTATTTTATAATACCTACATATACATGTATTGACGGTATTCTGTTTTGTATGCCATATTAAACAACCAAATATAAACAAATTGTATCTGCTACTGTGACAGTTTTGAAAGTCATATTGCTTTGTTGAAAACTTATATTTGTACAATAAATTAATATGTACAGGTAGTGTATCTAAATTTTAATTGTGATTATGTGCATCATTAGATTTTTTTTTTTATTAGGACAGCCTCTTATCTAGTCACTGTACCGAAGATAGACACACGACGTATATAACACTGGAATGCATGGATTAGACCCCTAAATGACTCATATAATTTTCGCTCTTAAATGTGTGTATGTAACAGTATATTTCTTCTAATCACCAGCCCCACGACCAACATTTGGCTCTAGATGAGGAGACTGGTATCGACATCCTGGGTAACCTTATGGAGGCCTCTATTCTTTCCAAGAACGAGTCATACTACGGCAACTTGCACAACATGGGACACAACTTCCTCGCCCTTGTGCATGATCCAGACAATCGCCATTTGGTACGTATATGCCGAAGCCATAAGCAGTTTTTGCCACATCATAAACACATCACTTTGGGCCGAACACTCGTGCATAATACTCCCCCCCCTCCCCCCCCCTTCCAATAGGGACGTATATCTTTTAGCGCAAACAGGTATGAATAAAAGACACTTAGGTTCAGCTTATATTAATTTTATGTCAATAGTATGATATGAATAACAAGCTGATACCTTCATCGCGCTAGTGCTGCAGCTACTACTTTCACTGTTTGCATTTACATTGCTCAATACTTTATTGCAACATGAATGTTATATTAGATCTTAGGTTTATATTTTCAGTGTCATATAAAGTATGTTTATCCCATATATAAGGTTAAAATATCAATTTATTTATTTATTTTTATAGCAGATGCTTACAGCGCTTACAGCTAGCCAACGCGCACAATAAGAAAATTATTTAAAACTTAAACAAAATAATTAAAATTTAGAAGCCAAACGTAGAACAGAACTATTATGGCAATATAGGAAAACTAGAAATAAATTAATGCGAGAAACATTTAAACGGTACTCTACTCGCTCATTAATGATCCTATCATTAAGCTACTACAATCACACAATAATTACTTTATTAAAACTGCCCCAAATAAGTCTAAAGCTACTTCGGCGATCATAAATAATAATAAAACCAACCTTCCTAATGATGATATTTCGCAGATATTTGTAAATGATAAAACTATACTGAATCCTAGTGACTAGTGGGTGGCATGTGCTATGTATTTAATCATTTTTATATTGACCAAGTATAATCTGACATGAATAATGATAATAATTATATAACACTTAACTCTAAATATCCAAATTGTATCAATACTACATTTCTGAATCCCAGCACCCCATTTGACATTATTAAAATTATAGATAGATAGATAGATATAACTCTTTATTGAAACACCACAGTACAGATCTATGATGAATTTACAAAAAAAATGTACTAACAAAATGTTACAATTGGCGGCCTTATCTCTTATAGCGATTATACAGTCACTAAAGAATACCAACAGCACTAGTTACGATGGTATTAGCACGAAAGTTTAATAGCAACCATTCTTAGTCACGTTATTAATTTGTTTAGTTAATTGATTTTTCACTAATAAACTTTACCGCACAATTATCTATCAATTATCTAACCTCTGTTTAAAAAAGATAATAAAAGAGGCATGTAATGTTATAGGCCAATTACTCTTATACCCACTATAAATTAAATACAAATGAAATTTCCTTACGTTTATGATGAGTCTCTGACTCTTAAACTAGGATGGTGGCCTGTATTTCAAGAGCCTGATCATGTGTTCCTTCATGGCTCCTCCCCATGAGCTTATACAATATTCAATAATGCATTGAACTAGCGCTTTATACATTTGAATTAATAATTTATTGCCAGCTTTTGATCTCAAATTCTTAAATACGTAAAATAGTTTTCGTATTCTACTTATGGAAGCATTAATATGACAGTCTCATCTTAGATGTTGATCGACCAACACTCCAAGGTACCTTATACTGTAGACCCTATCAAGTATATTACAAGAACATTGGGTTGGAATGGGAGAGCTAAGGTTACAGGGGTAGGCATGAATTTTCAAAGAAAAGTTGAGAGAAGGGCTCAACGCTGCAGTTTTACTAAAACAAATGTATTAAGTTTTTTCTGCATTAACCCATTGGCATCAGCGATAACGATAACAATAGAATTTCATTCATAGCTAGGACATACTGGTTCTGACGATGCCAACTTATTAAGTGATAGGAGATTATGTTCCAGCCAGTTTGTGACTTTTGCAAGTCCTACAATATCTAAAATATTTGAAAATGAACATGTTAGTTGAAGAGCAACAGGGCTTTAGAAAACAAAAGAATGTTAATATGGCAGTATATCGTTTTCTGAAAGTTGTAATGTCCGATCTGAACAACGAGTGAAAGGTGTGTGCGTCACTTATGAATTTAACTAAGGCATTCGACCATGTCAACCACACAAAAGTTACAAAAAAACTGGAAATGTATGGTATTAGAGGTAATGCACTAGACTTAATATAATCATACTTGAGTAATAGACAACAGGCAACCCAAAACAAGGATTTGTCCAATTACCAAAACAGAAAAGATTTATCTCTCTGATTATAGTCAATTTAAATGCGGTGTGCCGCAGCGGTATATGGTTAGATAACACATTGTTAAAAGAAGTTTAAAAGAATGGCCCCGAGTTCCCTGTCCGTTCTTATCGCAGTGACTCTATACATAAAATATTTTTGCTGTATGTAACAGTAAAACGTAAAAAAATAATAATTTTAAAATTTGTAATTGATCTTTAAAAGAGCGTCGTTGACGCATAAATTGAATATTGATATTGTCTTTGACTTTGACACAAAAAAGTTGACGTACACAACTATGATCATATTCCTAATCTGCACCTAAAATTAAAGTAAAACTTCAGTACTCATATGTGCTTGAGTCGTGGCATGCTCATAACGCTATGTTTTGTTGGAACAATCTTTATTGTTTTTTAGTTGATTCACACATTTTTAACAGGAACTAAGCTCCGTGATGGGAGATACGGCAACGGCCATGCGAGACCCGGTGTTCTACCGCTGGCACGCGTATATCGACGACCTCTTCCACATTTACAAGGACAAGCTCCCGCCTTACGGAACTGATCGGGTAAGAATTGGAAGAGGGCATAACCTGTAAGGTGTCATTCTCTAGAGTTGATTTAGTAGAGTACCAAATACAGTTTTATTTTGTATATTTTGTAGCGCTCGTAGCGAAGTTTACTTAGCTGTTCTTAACCTGTTGTCAGGAGTTGGATGGGTGACCGCTAGTGACATTACTACTGAGCGCTTCCGTGCTTCGGAGGGCACGTTAAGCCGGCGGTCCCGGTTGTTATCTTAAGATGGCAGTCGTTGTAGATTGGTGGTAGGGCAATTTGCGAATGCCCGCCTGGCTAGCTACCACCCTCAAGTAGAAAATCTGTCGCCAAACACCTAACGGTGTGTTCCGGCAGTTGTCCTTGAAAGCCAGTAATTCTAGGTTAGTCTGAATAACATCTTCGACCACATCATCACTTACCATCAGGTGAGATAGTGGTCAAAGGCTAACCTATATAATATATACATATATATATTTTAATGCTTAAAATGAACGGAATGAGGGGCTGTCAGTTAGTTTTAGAAATGTTAGTAGGTACTCAAATATATTATACTCGTATGTATGATCAAAGAGTTTTCTAGTATAGAGTGAAGAAATCTTCATGCATGTACCCAAGTTGATTTTGTCGTATTTTCCACCAGGTGAGTCTGCGGTCAAATGCTTGCAATTAACTTTTTTTTTATATTGCTGATAGGTAATTCTTTCACCACCAATCTCACCTGATGATAAGTAAGGATGTGGTCAAAGTCTTAACATAGAATTACTGTCTCTCAAGGACAGCTGCCGGAATACACTGTTAGGTGCTTGGCGACAGATTTACTTCTTGAGGGTGGTAGCTAGCCCGGCGGGCATTCGCAAAATGCCCTACCACCATGCGGTGAAGCTCAAGCCCGCGGCGGGATTCGAACCATGGACCTGTTGCGCGGCAGTCCATAGCCAGTGCCACTGAGCCATCACTGCTTCACAATAAAATTAAATTAAAAAAAACTGAAATAAAAACCCTATCTGTCATTTAGGATCGTAAGAATTCTAGCATTGTACTCAAAATATCCTTTTTTGATTTTACACAACATTTATAAGCCTTCTTCCTAACCAGCTGGACTTCCCTGGCATTCAAGTAACTTCGATCAGTATTAAAAGCCCAGGGGGCCATGACGTCCTCAACACTTACTGGGAGAGGAGTATTGTGGACCTGGATCGAGGACTGGACTTTGCTCCTCAAGGAACAATCCTTACGAGGTTTACTCATCTACAGCACCAGGAGTACGACTATGTGTAAGTTATACAATATCATTTTCAAATCTATTGAGTTTATTTTCTTTTGTAGTTGACACGCTAATCTTCGATCACTATCGCACTTGAAGGAAAGTGATGATGTTGTTGAAGAAGGTGAACAGGCTTACCTGGAATGGGAACCACCGTCACCGTCATGTTGTTTCATATAATGAATTTGGGCTCCTCTAAGGTAGTGGTTCTAACAGTAATAGAGAACTGCCCACTGTATGACGCAAACCGTCCTTATAATATTTCGTTGTTTACATATTCATTCCCATTGAACTATCAAAAGGCCAGTGGCGATTCCCTCCACAACGAAACAAAGCGTTTGAGTCAGCTTGCAGTGTAGTATCGAGCGGCACGTGTCGCACGACTGTGGGATGCCCATCCATGGACCTATGTTCAGACTAGCGCGGGGCGCTATTAGCAAACAACTACATACGCTGGCATATGTAATCTCACTTGTTGACGCAGGAGTACAAGTCTATGCCGCATAACTTTAAAAAGCGTTAGACTTTACGTGAAATAGGGCGGTTATCACATGCACCAAAAAATATGAATATTTTTGCTAATTAGTTATAATGAGGGGCAGAAAATAAAAATTTCATAAAGTGCATTTCGAACTTGATCCGAACCCCAATTGGTACGTAATATTGTCTCTGATGAAGCTGTTTGTTTCGGATGGGTAAGTGGCGCGACGACTCCAGCTGCAATTGTTTGTTGTGCTCCGGGTTACCATTAACTTACTCTCCAAATCTCCATTATGTGTGTATGAATGTTGCGCTTACTAATCGATTATTTCAGGCTGCCGAAATAATTGACTAAATTGGTTTTGAATAAGGTACGCGATACAAATAAGGCCTGCCTTTTTTAAAATCGATTTATATGGTACTTTTAACATATAAAGAACTTTAAAAATATTTTAGCGTTTAAATTGGTTTATGTTGCATTAGTCCGGAGTATCTTGGAATATGGCTCTAACATTTGGAATCCGTCTTATCAATGTCACATTGATAGACTGGAAAAAGTCCAGAAACGATTTTTATTCTTTCTTACAATCCACCAAAAAATTAAAAACCAACTTAAATCCTACACTCAAAGGTTGTCTCATTTTAAAATGCACACCCTTGAAAGTCGTCGTTGGATCATAGACCAGATGTTGTTGTACAAAATATTATCAGGAGGCTTAGATTGTCCTGAACTTTTATCCAAAATATATTTTTCTATTCTTCGTCCTGGTTCGAGAATTATAAACTTTCAACCCCTTTCCAACAAACTTTATAATACAAATGTAGGCAGACACAGTGCCCTCGCTAGAATTTGTAGGGAACACAATGTTTTATTTAAAGCTGAGCAAACTGACATTCTTAACTGCTCACTGCTCAGTTACAAAAATTTGATGTATAAGTATAAAAAATAATAAGGATAGGAAACTTTATGTATAAAGTCTATTGCATGCTTATTTCGTCTTACCTATCATTAATCAATTAATCTATATCTACATTAAATATAACTTTTAACTTTTTAAATTTTTTGATGTCATTTCTATTTCATAAATGTATAATTTGTATTAAAGTAAGTAATTGTAAGGGCGGCTCGTGTGAACACGTCACTTTGATGTTCCTCAGTGACGCTGCACGTGGCACACTCCCCACAGAAGACCTCCTATTAATTCAAAATTCTGCATGTTGTGTTTTCCTGTTAGTGGATTTGCACTAAGATTTTAATTTTTATATGATGTTGTTTTACTCATGTGTTTGTGTTAAGTCTGTTGGAAAACCTAATAAATAAATAAATAAATATCTCATTACGACTGCAAGAGTGCTTCTTACAAATTTAAACACACTTTAATTGCCTGCATTGTGTTTTAAGGCCTTAAGCCTTTTTCAGTTTTTTGGAATACTATGAATAATATGTTAACATTATAAATAATATTCTAAGTGCATTTATTGTAAATACTAATGAACTAATACATAATTCGTAATTCGTTTTTTTTTTTTTATGCATTATAGGTTAGCCTTTGACAACTATCTCACCTGATGGTAAGTGATGATGTGGTCGAAGATGTTGTTCAGGCTAGCCTTGAAGTACTGGCTCTCAATCAACATCTTTTGTAAATTTCAATCGCTTCTTTTCCCTGTGATGTTATGTTGTTTCATAAACAACTTTTCCCTTTTTTGAAGTTTTATATTCAAAAGTATTATTAGGATTTCTAACACATGTCACAATTAGTGTTTTTGCTCCCGGGGCAATTGCAATTATTTTTTTGTACTTTTTGTACATTTGATTCTCGTTTTCGTTTGAAGCTTCCTCTTTCTTTACACGTTTAGCTTTATATTTATCCTTTTTTATAATCAATCTATTCATAGATAATGGAACACTAACCCGTCTGTATGAAAATTCCAACTGAATTTTTGGGTATGGAAAAATAACGTCTGCAGTATTGCTTAGGATCATTTTCCGAAAATTGAACCCAAGAATATGGTGTAATTTTCAGATTGAATCTACGTAAAAGTTCATGCAAGCATCTAGAATCATAAGTAATGTGCTTTAATCCATTGTTATAAATTGGGAAAACTCTAAAAAAAAATTTATCATTTTCATTTAGTTCATGTTGAATTATCTTTACAAATAGAGGAATGTACTTCCTAAAATTCTGCTTCATTTCATTTTCTGTAATTTCATTTATTTCGAACCATTTTTCGATTTCATTATCGTTATATGTTTTTATAAAAAGGATTAAATGTGGATTCGTGTATTTGAGATTTTGTCAGATTTTCTGAAAACTTGTGATACATGAACTTCTTAAGCCGTTTGAATGTCTAGACAATTTCTTAACATCTGCTTATTTAGTTTTTAACAAGTCCTCTCTATTCTCATACAAAGGACATATGAAAGATTAAAAGTCTTTTTTTACACAATATACTGAAATTTCTTGATTTTCTTCAATTTCCGTTTCTCTAACTCTTCTTTTCATTTTTAAACATTTGGAACTTGAAGAACGACAATGATCATCTTTTCTACATACTTTACATGGCATTTTTGAATATAAATAATTAATATTTAACGTTACACTAATAGACTATTTTTTTCTGTCAATTAAGCATAGAATTTAATGTTTTATATTCATTAAATGAAGAATTCCAAGATTTAGAAAATAATTCAGAATTACGTCATTACATTTTCGATTCCCGCCAAAACCTTCATAGATTTTTTTTCTTGTTTTTTGGCCATGACGCGATTTGCTTACTCGTATTGTGCCAAATTCAAGTACCTATATTCTTTTCATTTCGTTTCTTGCTTTCGTTCTTACGGTGATGTTGTCAAACTTCATATAATAGTTAATTATTTTGAATGTTGCAGCAAAAAAAATGGAAAATTATTTACTACAGTAATCATTCAATCAACATCAACAGAGTTAAAATTCACTTGACAATGTTTGTATATTATAATGTACATTACTAATTAAACGGTTAAAGAAACTTACATCATACCTGCTTCAATAAACTTTTGCAACAAAATTGAGTTTTATGAAAGAACAGTCTTTATTATGCAATGCACATAGGAATTTTCGTTATTTATGTCCTTTATTATACCCAAACCATTGACACCATATTTTTTGTTTTTACCAGAGGCTTTATTATGTCGTATGCCTTAGTATTTTGTATCACATACCTTAGTTCAAGAAATGCGTGATATTTGAGATATGTAATGATGAAACTTAATGATTTTATATAAGTAAAATATTTATTTTTTTGACTTACACTATTGTAATTTTTTTTCTAATGACATATTTATTACGTCATTATATAACAATCTAGCAAACAATACGGACTAATGAGTAATTTTAGCTTGACTTAAACTGCTAAATAGAGTAAAGTGTAATGGACACATTCTTAATGTGTCCATTAACACCTATCTTATTATCTCTTATTGTCCACACTATTGAATTAAGAAATTTCTTGTTATGATATAACAATCCAATACATATTGTAGACAATCAATTGATTTTTAGTCAAAAAATTAAAGATCAGTGAATTAATTTAAAATGTTAGTACGCCATTAATTTGTGCGCTTATTGCGCTAAATACGTCCCATGAATACGTTGACATTATATTAGCATGCTGCCTATTTGGCTCATTATGAGTAAAGCAAGATCAGTTGTAGAGTAATGCTGATCGCGAGTGGTAATAGGTTTCAGCTCAAACCCATTATTTGGCAGAGGAGTTTAACTTTCACTTGATACCTTAAAATAGAAAAACGAATTACCTGTCAGTGATCTATTTCGCCATATTCCTTTAGCACCCGTTCCCACGTTTGGTCTTTCCTGCTACCATCATCTACCACATAGTCACTTACTAGTTAAAACACTAATATGTTATAAAAATATATCATTACTCTGCGTTTGACAATAAAGCTCTTAAGGTACTGTTCAACCTAATTATCTTAAGGGTCATTACTCGCTAATATACCTAGTGATATAAGTACTTATATTTTTTACGTACAGGATTGAAGTGAACAACACTAGCGGCCAGTCCCAGATGGCGACCTTCCGTATCTTCATGGCACCAACCGCTGACGAGGATGGACAGCCCCTGCCCTTCGACGAACAGAGGAAGCTTATGATTGAGATGGACAAGTTCACAAGGCAACGTGAGTATTCCAAGAACAGCAACAATATTTTGATATTAATAGCAACCATCCTGCCTACACAGGGTTGCAACCAGGGTAGGAAGAAACTAAAAACAATTATTCTATTGTAGGGAAATTAAAATTCCATGAATAGTACATTGTGTATTACATTGTACTATTCATGGATACATTCATATTACCGCCCGGTAAGTAAGGAATTACGATCGAGGCTCTAGTAGAAGCCCGAAGTCGAAGACTGAGGGCTTTCTGAGTCGAGGTTCGTAATTTCCGTACCGCCCGTGAAACATACAATGTTTTTCATCACATTTGCGAGGAAATAAATATGAATTATAGCTTTAATACACAAGCCAGCACAACTATTATTACGAAATACGTCAACTTTTTTTCAAGCGGATGGCGGACTTTCTGCTCACACCACAGTTATACAAATGTTTCGTTCAGAAACGTTAAGGGAAAATACTTACGTAGGTATACAGCCATGACGGAGTGTAAAAAAATAAAACAATTTCGACTTTTTTATACAAAAAACTATTAAAATCAATCATTAAGAACATTAGTTGAGTATTTAAGTAACATGTAGCGAGATTGCAATGAAATTCCGTTTAGATAACATTTTAAGAAAAATTTTCAATTGCGTGTAAACTCCTTGAAATTGCATGCTGTGCTATGAAAATAAAAACTTCTTACCGACCATGGGTTATCATCATTATAAAAAGAAAGCTTGAGGGTTTCATATGCCAAGCAAAGACTATGAATCCAGTTGACTAATAATACGGCTCAGGCGCCCATTATAAGTGAATTTCAACTGTCACCCACTGGCGGACCTAGGGATGTTCGATTCAGGTGCTTTGTATCTTTGATACAAAGCACCTGAATCTAACATGCCTAGCAATGGATCGTAATACGCCATGGAGGAATGAGGGAGGAGTAATACATTGTATCGATCCAAGAGACTGTACTCATATCGATTAGATTCGATTTTTCAGATCTATCCAGTATCGTATTAATTTTTTTTTTAAAATAAAACTTCATTCATGGCTTCAACACTCTTTGAGTATAGAGACAATTTTGATTTCTACACTAGCCAATCTTTGAATGGTAGGTTACGTAAAAATAATATTTTTGATAGCAGCTCTGAGGCCTTTTTTTAAAGGGTGGTTGTCTAACGGGAAAAGACGTTCAGACGGCACAGACGTCCCTACCACTGACAAATAACATAGGTACGTGGGTAATTATTTTTGGTGTAGTCATAGATATCACCACTATTGTTCGGTAAACATATGTAAGCAATGCAGTCTGTTTATGAGCGCGCGCGGATGCGAATCTTGTCTGTGTTATATGCGATGGATTTGTAAATGCGTGCGTGCGGCCGAGCGCGGGCCGCCGGCGTCGACGCATTCTGTTGTTTGAAGTTGGCCTAGGCGGCCGGCTAGTTCTACTGGAGAGAATAGTGGCTTCCCGTGTCATCCGGCACCTGGGGGGAACTGGGCCTGACCTTTCAGAGGCCCAGTTCGGATTCAGGGCAGGGCGGTCAACGATAGACGCCCTGCTCTGGATCAAGGGGTGGACGCAGGACGCAGTCGGCGGGGGGGAAAAGGCGTTGGCTGTCTCGCTTGACATTGCCAACGCCTTCAACAGCCTACCGCACGGGACAATACGGGAGGCGCTCCGCTATCACGGAGTGCCCCTGTATCTGCGTAGGCTGTTGGCCGACTACCTCCGGGACCGCGAGGTCCTGGTGGAGGGACGCGACGGTCTGAGGCGACGTCGCGTGTCCTGCGGGGTTCCACAGGGGTCGGTGTTGGGACCGCTCCTGTGGAACATTGGCTACGACTGGGTGCTCCGCGGCACGTTTCCCGCAAGTATGCGGGTTGCGTGCTACGCGGATGACACCCTAGTCGTAGTCAAGGGGAGGGACCTCGGGGAGACGGTGCGGCGGGCCACGGTGGCCACAACACTCGTGGTCGGCCGCATACGTGCCCTGGGGCTGGAGGTCGCCCTCTCCAAGACCGAGGCCCTAATGTTCCATGGGCCTCGGGGGGGACCCCCTCCAGGAACGAGGATAGACCTGGACGGGGTCCTGGTCCGGGTTGGGACCCAGATGAGGTACCTGGGTCTCATCCTGGACGGGCAGTGGACTTTTGGGGCCCACTTCACTCAACTGGCCCCAAAAGTCGTAAGCGCCGCAGCCGCCCTTGGGAGGCTACTGGCCAACGTGGGCGGCCCGAGCGCCACATGTCGTCGCCTGTACTCCGGAGTGATCCGGAGTATGGCCTTGTACGGGGCACCTGTCTGGGTGGACGCCCTCGGTCGCGCCAATAAGGCCCTGCTGCGACGTCCGCAGCGGGTCATCGCGACGAGGGCGATACGCGGGTACCGGACGGTGTCCTGGACGGCGGGATGCGTGTTGGCCGGTGATCCCCCCTGGGAGCTCCAAGCGGAGATCCTCGCCGAAGTGTACCACTTCGTGGCGGCGAGGAGATCCCGCGGGGAGCCTCCAGCGTGGGAGGAGGTCACGCGCATGCGACAGCAGGCGCGGGCCGCCCTGTTGCGGCGGTGGACGGAGGACCTGGCTCCACCGGTCCCTGGACAGAGGACGGTGGATGCCATTCGCCCGGTCCTTCGGAGGTGGGTAGGGCGGCGATTCGGGTCGCTCACCTTCCGATTGGTGCATGTACGATCCAACGTACATTCCTTACCAGCATAGTAACTGTGATGCAATCTGCGTTGCATTTATATATACAGCGCACATTGCATTTATACTTCAGTCAGTAAAATATTAGAGAGAGTGATCAATCGAACGCCTAACTATATACACGCGCACCGAATGTGAATTGCCTAAACCTTTAATGTAATTTAACTACTTACTAACTAATAATTAAAAACAACGGTGAACGCAGTGTTTTGACTCTATCTACCTCAAGTCTTCAAGTCCACCACCAGCACTCCGCAACTACTCAACTCTAACTTCACATGTACAGAACTTACAAAACTGTACATGTTGGTCCTTCGACAAGGTCACTAATGTTTCCTGTGGTTTAAACTGTGATTACGAATCGGTTTGCTGGCCTCCCACAAGCGGGTCTCCCCAGCCAAATTGAGAAGGCGTTATATTCACAGTCGCGGCTGCAAGGATATTGGTGTAACGGACCTTCAGGTTTCATCGAAGCTTAACCGTAAACTGCGGCGAGCACTGAGGGAAGTCTGAAGAAGGAGACTACGGGATTGCTACTGCTACTGTCGTCTTCGTGTCCTAAATTGAACCAGCGACATATCTAACTCTCCGCTGAATACCGAAGAAACTAAGGTACTTACCTACTAACTAAAAGTACATCGTAACATCAACTGAGCATTAACTAAACGTCAATTATAATATCAAGCAACTTCAACTACAATGGATCTACTTAATAAACAACTTACTACTTGTGAGAACATTAGATCTTTGTGCACCAACTATAAAAAAGATAGTGCGGCCAGGAAAACTGTAGAATACTTAGAAAAGCGTCTGGCGAACTTGGAGCAACTATGGGTGGAGTTTCACGAGCGGCATGAAGTTCTTCTGCAAGTGTTAACGCAACCAATTCGTGTTAATTACTACACCGAGGGGATTTACGAAAAAACTAAGCAAATGTACGAAACCACTAAAATTAGTATGAATGAATTATTGGTTTCACTCCGCCAGCAACAACAACCGTTAAACATCGATCTCAGCGGGATGCTGCTTGAAGAAACTAACGATAACATCAAACAACTTATGAACAATCAAGAATGTAACTTTAAAGCACTGAACAGAGCTATGTCAAAAATTAATATGGAACTTCTTACTGAAAAATGGGAAGTTGAAGATCATCTCTCTATTTTAAAAACTAAATGGGACTCCATTGACAAACTACATTGGGAACTGGAAGGCGCATTAAAAAGTTCTAACTTATATACAGAATACAACGAAAAATTTGAACAGATTGAACAGAAGTACGACTCATTAAGAAAATGCTTGAATAGCAAAATTTGGTCAAACTTATATTACCAACAATCCACCCCAAAAATTGACATTCCTGAATTTTCCGGCAATTATATTCAATGGGTATCATTCAAAGATCTTTTCTGGGAATCAATTCACAGCAACCCTACAATATCGAAAGCACAAAAAATGCAACACTTGAAATCTAAATTGAGAGGAGACCCACTGCGTCTGGTCCAGCACCTCACTATTAGTGCTGAGAATTACGATTCTTGCTGGTTAATATTATCTCAACGGTATGACAATCGTCGCCTTCAATTTACATCTTTAATGAATACCATGCAACAACTACCTGTCATTCAAAACCCCAATGCATATAACCTGAAGAAAATGCATGACATCATAACTGAAAGCATCAATGGGCTCGCTAACATGGCAATAGATGTAAAAAACTGGGGACCTGTACTCGTATACTATATGTCACAGAAACTAGACTCTACGACTTTCAATGAATATACGAAAGAAATGCAAAATAATAGGGATCTACCGAACATACAAGAATTCTTATCATTTTTGGAAAGCAAGTTTATGGCACTAGAAACATCAAAAGGTTTTTATAAAGAACAAAATATTACTACAAAACAGCAATCCAGCGAAAATTTTAATAAACCTTCTGCCAAGAACTTTTACTACAAGAACTCAAACGACAAACAAAACTACATGAAAAAATCAACCTTATATGAAACCAATAAAAACTACACAAAAACTTTCCACCTATCATCTTTTGGAAAATGTCCACTTTGCGATGGCGAACACGTGTTGATGCAATGTGAGAAGTTCCTGCACATGAACAGTGCACTTAGAAACAGCACGGTTGCGAAACTCAAACTATGCAAAAACTGTTTATACAGTCACGGAAACAACAACTGCATTTCAGCGAAATTGTGCAAGGAATGCAACTTGAAACACCACACTTTGCTACACTGGAATTATATGAATCAACAAAATAATAATGACCTTCAACCTCACCCAACTACTTCACAGCAGCAAGGATCTCATCATCTCTCCACAAATGACTTGGAGATACTACTTACCACCATTCAACTCAATGTGAAAGCGAACGACGGAAGGTATATCAAACTTCGTGCTCTCTTGGATCAAGGCTCTCAAGTCAATCTGATTACTGAGAACGCTGCACAACTACTGCGACTGCCGCGAACCAAATATAACGCGACAGTATCCGGAATAGGTTCCGAGTCGGGAACCTGCAAGGGACTGATGGAACTTACCTGCAAATCAATACATTCTGACTACACAATCAACACACAAGCCCTGGTACTTAACAAACTAACAAACAAACTGCCAAACCGTACTTTTGAAAAATCTAACTGGTCACATCTTCAAAACTTGAAGCTGGCTGATCCTGACTACAACGTGTCCAGCTCTATAGACCTGCTACTAGGGGCTAACATCTACTCAGAAATAATTTTGGATGGAGTTCTGAAAGGTGATCATCTGTCTCCGATTGCTCAACAAACTCAACTAGGCTGGATCTTATGCGGAAAACACCAAACTTTTAACTGTCACGTGACTACAACTAACTTATCCAATTTATCAAAGTACTGGGAAAATGAAGACATTACTCCAGGAATCCAGGATATAAGTCAAGATGACCACTGTGAAATATACTATAAAGAAACTACCAGAAGAGATTCAGATGGAAAATATATTGTAAAAATGCCTATGGTTCCAAATTATGAAGAAAACATAGGAAACTCAAAATCAGCTGCGGTTGCACAATTTTTACAACTGGAAAAACGACTGAGCAGGGTCCAAAAACTTGGTGAATTGTACAAAAAATTCATGAATGAATATAAAGAACTGGATCACATGAAAATGGCGAGTCAAATTACAACATCTGGCAACGACGGATGTTACCTACCCCACCACGGCATCCTACGGGAAAGCTCCACTACCACCAAATTAAGGGTGGTATTTAACGGCTCCCAAATCAACTCTGGGAGTGGTAAAAGCCTAAACAATCTTATGGAGAAAGGCCCTAACCTGCAAAAAGATATTCAAGCTCTTATACTGAAGTGGAAGTCGTATAAATATGCATTTACTGCTGACATCGAAAAAATGTACAGATGTATTTGGATTAACGAAGATCAACAAAATTTACAAAAAATTATTTGGCGTGACAGTCCCTTTGAAATACTGCGAGAATATGCCCTATGTACTGTGACTTACGGTACAAAATGCGCCCCGTGGTTAGCTATGCGAACTTTACAACAACTAGCAATTGACGATGGTCATAAGTACCCAGAGGCTGCAAAAGTACTGCAAAATGAATTCTACGTTGACGACTTAATTAGCGGGCATAATACACTAGAGGGTGCGAAACAACTTCAAACAACACTTATTGCATTACTCAAGGGAGGAGGCATGAACTTAAGAAAATGGTCAAGTAATGATTTAAAATTACTCGAAGACTTAAGTGAAGATCAAATTTCAAATACTAGCTATGACTTTAAGCATGAAGATTCTATGAAAACGCTTGGACTAGGATGGAGTCCTCAATCAGACGCTTTCTCTTTCAACTGGAAAATTAACGAAAACCCTAAAAAACTTACAAAACGATCCCTTCTTTCACAAATATCTCAACTCTATGACCCATTAGGGTGGCTTTCACCTGTAACTATTACTGCAAAACTAATTTTCCAAAAGGTGTGGAAAGAAAACTTAACCTGGGATGAACCGGTACCGACAGATATAGAAAATGAATGGAAAAAACTAAGAGACGAGCTGCCTTACTTAAAGTCTTTAAAAATACATCGATGGATTGGAACAACTCAGAAAACCATTAACCTGATGGGATATTCAGATGCAAGCATCATGGCCTATTCGTGCGTCATATACACGCATGCAATCGATGATGGCGGACTGCCTGTAATCAAACTACTAACTGCAAAGACTAGGGTTGCACCACTCGCACAAAAACTTTCTTTACCACGGATGGAACTTTGTGGTGCATTACTACTAGCACAACTCATGCAAAAATGCAAAAACGCTTTAAGCGACTTGGACATCACAATGTGGGCCTGGTGTGACTCTAAGGTGGTTTTGGCATGGCTACAAGGAGAGTCATCTAAATGGGAGAAGTACGTCGCGAACAGAATTAGAAAAATTACGGAAGTCATACCAGCCTCAAACTTCAAATACATCGAGTCGAAAAACAACCCTGCAGATTGTGCTACGCGGGGGTTGTCGCCGAAAAAGGTTTTAAACTTCAAACTCTGGTGGGAAGGCCCTACACTACTCCAAACATTTGTGGGCACCCAAGCAGAAGCTTCCATATATCGCTCTTTTACAACAAATATTGAAAAAAAACAAGTATTAACAACCCTGCAAGAAAATGAAGATAATGTTATCAATAACTTATTAAATAAACGAAGCTCACTGACTAAGGTCACACGAATAACCGCATGGATTATGCGATTTTGCAGAAACTTACGAAACAAACTTACAACAATGACGAAATACGACGCTCTACCTAACTACTTGACAACAAGCGAACTACATTCTGCAACTAAAGCGATTGTGCAGTATGTACAAAGGAAAGAATTTTGTGAAGAATATAAAAACTTGTGTAAGAAACAAACCTTAAACACTAAAAGCAAAATCTATAAACTATGTCCCTACCTAGATACAGACGGTATCATACGAGTTTCTGGACGACTTAATAAATCCAGCTTACCTATTGGTATGAAGAACCCTATCATCTTATCTAGAAACGGAAGAATGACGCAACTACTGATAGAACAAGCTCACGCCGCCACTCTTCATGGCGGCGCCCGGCTCACTCTCGCATACATTCGTCAAAAATATTGGATCGTAGGAGGCAATAGAGCAGTGAAAACTTGTCTACGACGCTGCGTCCGATGCTATCGGTTCAACACAACGAACAACTATCAACTTATGGCGGATCTTCCACAGCAACGAGTGACTCCATCTCGTGCTTTCACCTATGTGGCAGTTGACTATACAGGGCATGTGGAAGTCAAATTAAATAAAGGGAGAGGAGTGAAAACCTCAAAGGGTTATATAGCAATCTTTGTTTGTAAGTCGACGAGAAGTGTCCACATTGAATTGGTTTCGGACTTAAGCACTCAAACATTCCTGGCGGCTTTCCAAAGACTGTGTGCTAGGCGTGGAACTCCAAAACATGTCTACTCTGACTGCGGCACTAATTTCGTTGGAGCTTCAAAGACGCTACGCAACGAGTTTGAACTATTTAAGATGGAACTGTCATCTGATTTTTTTGACAAAATCAGCCAAATGGAAGTTCAATGGCATTTCAACGTACCTGCGTGGCCCAGTGCAAATGGGTTGTGCGAAGCTGCAGTACGCTCCATGAAACATTTTTTAAAGAGGGTTCTGGGAGACCAAAAACTCACTTACGAAGAGTTTTCTACATTACTGGCGAAAATTGAGGCATGTATGAACTCAAGACCACTTTGTCCACTCACAGAAGATCCAGAAGAATTTTACTCATACTTAACTCCAGGACATTTTCTAACTGGAAGCCCTACGTTGACTCTACCACTATCGGACTATCAAGATGATAGAAACTTAGATTTACGCCAAAGATGGCAACTAGTTGAACATATGGTGCATCAATTTTGGAAAACCTGGTCCACCGACTATCTCACACAACTACAAGCTCGCAGTAAATGGCAAAAACCAACGCATAACCTTCAGAAAGGAGACATTGTGTTAGTGAAAGAAGATAACCTTCCTCCGGGAAAATGGGCATTGGGTAGAATCATAGACGTTCATCCCGGCAGCGATGGCCGCGTGCGAGCTACTACCGTAAAAACGCAAACCGGCATAATCAAACGACCTATTGTAAAGTTGGCGCTACTTCCGATTGAAACAAGTACTACGTCCCTAACTTCAAATAAGTCCATTTCAACAAATTAAAGATAAATACAAGATACTTAATGAAATCAGAGGCACGCGACAACAATTAAGAAACCTGAGACCAGCGATAACGAGCCTGCACCTACACTGGATGCACTTAACAATCAAAACTGCAAGCAGGCGATTAAACCACTGAGTGGATAAGGTCGTCACTGTTTATTTAATATCTGCATCAAAATGTAAATATAATAATTATATAGGTTCCTTTGAGTTCGTTTTAACATTGTAACTGTTAGGTATTTACTGCTTCGACCTATTACGATAGAAGCTTGAAAGCCTATTATATTTTTCTTTAGCACTTAAGTTACTATTTGTTGACTTTGTACTGGCAATTCACATGTACCTCTTTACTTTCTTTTCTATCTTTTTGGCGTTGGCAATATGTACGATCCAACGTACATTCCTTACCAGCATAGTAACTGTGATGCAATCTGCGTTGCATTTATATATACAGCGCACATTGCATTTATACTTCAGTCAGTAAAATATTAGAGAGAGTGATCAATCGAACACCTAACTATACACACGCGCACCGAATGTGAATTGCTTAAACTTTTAATGTAATTTAACTACTTACTAACTAATAATTAAAAAAAACGGTGAACGCAGTGTTTTGACTCTATCTACCTCAAGTCTTCAAGTCCACCGCCAGCACTCCGCAACTACTCAACTCTAACTTCACATGTACAGAACTTACAAAACTGTACAGTGCAGGTGCTTTCCGGGCATGGATGTTTCGGAAAGTACCTGCATCAAATCGCAAGACGTGAGGCGACCCCCGCCTGTCACGAGTGTGGAGCGCCAGAAGACACGGCGCTCCACACGCTGGAGGAGTGCGCCGCGTGGAGTCCCATGCGGCACACCCTCACAGCGGTCATAGGCGCAGATCTGTCGCTGCCGAGCGTGGTTAACGCTATGCTCGGCAGCGACGGATCGTGGCAGGCGGTGGTCTCTTTCTGCGAAGAGGTGATGGCGCAGAAAGAGGCTGCGGAGCGGGCGAGGGAGGACGACGTCCTCGTCCTCGCTTTTCACACGTTAAAAAAAAAAAAAAGGCGGCCGGCTAGTTTGGTTGAAGTTAGTACGAGTTACTCTCATCTCGTTGTTCGGGTGTGCGTGAGACAAATTGAGGTCGCAGCGACCTAGTGGATTAAAGCATTGCTAGTTTATTAGTGACGATAAACATTGGTGTATATAATAAATAGATTCATGCGTTACTGTGCGGAAATCCATATTTAATAATAACAAATATTTTTAAAATATTTTATGAGAACATCAAATTAATATTTTAATAAAACACTTAAAACATACAAAAATATATCTAGTGACAATTCCGCCTAATTTTCCTGTTAAGCCGACGTGACATCACAAACGCCACGCAGCCAAACCAGAAGAATTTTATATTGTGCCTGTAATTTTGCAATGTATAACGATTGTCATCTTAAAACAACAACCGGGACCGACGGCTTAACGTGCCCTCCGAAACACGGAAACGCTCAGTAGTAATGTCACTAGCGGTCACCCATCCAACACATGACCGCGCGCGACGTTGCTTAACTTTGCTGATCGGTTGAGAACAGCTAAGTAAACTTCGCTACGAGCGCTTCAAAAGCTATTATTATATATGCTATTTTTATAATTATATGAGGTGGGAATGCCAATTGTTTTACACGACTGCCCAAAAAGTAGTGTTTTCAAGGATCATGTTTGAAACTATGTATCTATGTTTGTGAGTTTCCTTATTCCACCATAGCTTCTAAACGGCTTAACCGATTTTAATGTATGAAATATCATTAATTTGTCTAGATAATGCAGGTACATGAAAAAGTAAATTAAATCAATATGGCGGATTTTAGACACCATATATTGTGAGAAGAAACATTTTTTTTCCCTCCCAAACCCATCCGTAAATCATAATGAAGGGCTTTAAGAAACGATTACACAAATATATACAAGGTGTCCCAAGAAGTAGTATAGGTACTGAAGCTGGGAGGTAGAGGATCTAGAGGGCTATCTGAATCACCCCCATGTATGTTTCGCGATTTTTCGTATTTTCGGAGTTATGACTTTTTTTTTATTTTTCACCTATCGCCGAGTACGATGAGTTTTTTATTTATGGTGACGTGAATTTGAATTATTGCGGTAGATGCTTGATACACGTAGCTGCCCTGAAATTTTTATTTTATTATTCATAAGCCTTCAATGAAAAAAAAATAATTTACATGATTAATGCAAGCAAAGTAAAACCAATTAAAAGGTGTTTAATTACAATACATTTTCAAAATGGCCCGTTGCTCAATGCAAGTGCGACATCGCCGAAAGTTGTCTTTTTAACGTCTGAATGCACTTCTATTATTTTTAATGGTTTCTTTAAGTTAAAAAGAGAGTAGCAGACTACTCTCAATTTCCGGGTTAACTCGTCCAAATTGCGGCATTCTCTCGAGTAGACGAGGTCTTTGTAGTATCCCCATACAAAAAAATCAATGAGGCTTAGATCGGGGGACCGTAGAGGCCAGGCTATAAGGTCTCCCTTCGTCTGACAACGCAATTCCACGCTTTGGCCTCTCCGAAAAACTATAATCATAAAAATATTATAGTATTTATATTATACTATAAACGATTTTCATTAAGTCAAGCTGTCTACAAGCCAGGTCTCAGTTAAACGAACTGAGGCCGAGATTTCTCTAAAACTCCGACGTTTTAGTACGTAAGGCGCAAACAATTAGATAATGTTTAAGCTTTAGATACAAACTTACAACAGTATAGGCAGGCGGACGTGTGATAGCTGGTTGATTATATATAATATTGTGAAAGTCAGTTTTGCAGTTGAAAGTCCCTTTCAAGTTCAATTTCCTTTTCACAGTCAATCCCGGCAACAACAGGGTGGAACAGTACAGTCTGTATTCGTCAGTGACAATCCCGTACGAGCGCACGTTCCGTAGCCAGAACACGCGTCCCGGAGAACCAGGCTCCGAAGAGCCTTCCGATTTCGACTTCTGCGGCTGCGGCTGGCCACAACACATGCTCGTGCCCAAAGGAACTGCCGAGGGGTACTCCATGGTACTGTTCGTCATGGTTACCGACTGGAATAATGACAAGGTAATCCAGCGAAGCTCGCTAGTTTCATTTAGATTGTCTGGCTGATAATTTTTGAAACATTTTTCATAATAATTATTGATATATTTTTCTAGCCACAAAATATGTTATGAGATCGTTACAACCCAAAAAATTTGATGATGTTTCATGTGAACAGGTCGAGCAACATCAGCCGACTACGTGCTGTGATGCTGCGTCGTTCTGCGGCATCCGCGACCGGAAGTACCCCGACCGACAGGCCATGGGCTTCCCCTTCGACCGATCATCCCCGTCCATCTCCACCCTCGAAGACTTCCTCCGCCCCAACATGGGTGTCTTGAAGTGTACCATCAAGTATAAAGATGTCACAATTGACAGAGAATGCAAACACAATGATCGCTAGGAACAATTCAAAATTAAGAAGTTCAAGCCAACAAATGTACCCAAAAGTAAAGTGTGAAGAACGCAACGTTTTTTTTTATCTATTAATTTTCAAAATACAATAACAACTGTTTTTACTGAAATTTTCTAATGCAATGGTGTGAGTAAAATTCATAATTATAACATAAACCTATAATAAATACAATCAAGTTAAATCAACAATAAATAAAAAATGCATTACAATAAAATAAAAACTAAATTAAAATAAATACAAAATTAAATGAAAACTAAATTAAAATTTAATCAAAATTCAATTAACGTTAATGTTTAATAGTGTTTTCTTGCAATAAATACTTCCAGAATCCTTTTACTTGCCAAGACATGCTTTCTCTCTAAATTTATACCGCGATGTAGAAAAAAATATAAAACTATTTAACAGAATGTTGTATACATATGGCTACTTAAACTTGCGAAAATAACTTTATTTTAATATTTATTTTTTTTATGTTATTGTGACGGATCAAGCTCGAGGCGTACTTGATGTTAAGCGGACAAACCTCTGCCTATAACAGATGCTTTCGTCACAAGTCACGAATTGCACTGCGCCCGTCACCTTGAGACATAGTTGTTAAGTATCATGTGCCTGTAATTTCACTGGCTCTCAAGGTTTGCTGCCGAAACACACCGTTAGGTGCTTGGCGACAGATTTTCTACTTGAGGGTGGTCGCTAGCCAGGCGGGCATTCGCAAAAGCCCTTACACTGTGCGGTGAAGCTCAAGCCTGCGGCGGGAATCGAACCATGGACCTGCTGCGCGGCAGTCCATAGCTAATGCCACTGAGCCATCACTGCTTCAAATAGCCATCAATAACAAACAATTTTAAATATCCATCTGTACTCACGCGTATTGGTCGAGATTGTCGACCTAGGTTTCGGGCATATCTGAACCTTTTATCGCGTGAGTTCACGAGGCTATATTTAAACTAACTAAGAACAAAAAGAAAATTGCTCGAATCACTTTACATTATGCGACGTTTAACGGACACCGATTGCCAATTATATATTAAGAATTAGTTTATTAATTATTATTCTACTTGTCTTTTCTAGGAATAGTAAACATACGCTACCTAGAAAAATTATTTAGATTAAGAACGGGTCAATATTATTATAATTTTATTTATAGCTCTGTAAATATGTACATATTGTTAGTTACTTTTTCATGAAACTGAATAAATCAACCTTTCACATATGTCTGTTTTATTCTTAAGTTCTGTTCCTTGATAAGTTTCCGCTTCAGACAGTGTACAGGAAATAAGAAAAATGCTAATAATCGGTTGACTTCTGTTAATGCTAATAAACATCTCTAGTGAGACGTCTTTGAAATTATTAATTTGTTCTGTCTAAATAGCCGTAACTGTTTCCAAGAGTACGCGGAGGTGCTCGGCGGTGTGGTACGGCAACTTGTGCTCTTAGCTTTCAATAATACTACGAGACCATTGACCTATATATACTAGACACAACATCTCAAACGAGGATAGTCGACGAGGTATGCCGGCCGGCATACTCTCCCCCACACGCGCTGAGCACTGATGTCTTGTCTAGTATATATAGGTCAATGTACGAGACACAATATTAGAAATACTTACCTACTGTTTTTTAACGACAGATGTTTGAACTTTCGAGGAATAGAACTAAATTTATCCTTATCAGCATTGAACCATTAGAGGTTGTTAGCATTTCTCAATAACCTTGTATTGAGGAATATTTATTTTTAATGGTAAGTATACAATGACGTCACATAGCTGTTCTCGTAAGATTTCTGGTGAGAAAAGTCTCAAAAAAAAGTTGTCTCCATTCTATCGACTATACTGTGGTTACAAATGAAGCACAAGGTAATGAACATATAACCAGCAGCCAGCCCAAGCGCGGTAGGTATTTCACAGTACTATAGCCGTCTCTATCAGCCTGTCGGCCTCGGGTCGCGACGCGAGGGACGCGACTCGGTACGTGTTCACATGTTTTCGGGGCTTTTCAGTGGCTGCCTGCATACATAGTAGGTACAATTATTATTTATGAAGGGCCTCTTTGTAGCTGAATGCGATATGTAGCGTTCTAACATTTACAACTTTAGTCTTATAAATTATCATCAAAAATGAAATTTTATAACAACAATTAATTATGTACTTACAAAATATTACTTTATTTTTCCTTTGCCATTTTAAACAGCCAAAACATGCTGGCTTTTTGTTAATGTAAGTAAATATTTTAAAAAGATATAAAACTAATAATTTGACAAGTTTCGACGACTACATTTTTATGAGAAAAACATAAAATATTTCTGTAAAGTGGAAGATCAAAGACTCAGAAGTAATTTCTAGTATTAAAAGTCCGCAGGTTATACTAAAGTAAATGATACAAATAAGGCATGCCTAATTTTAATAGAAAATGGAATCATTTCGTCACTAAAATTACCTTGAATCTAAAAAGATTACGTCCCAATATTATTCCCTCGCCCAAACGTGCCCATTAGGCTAGCCGCGTTCCCCCGCTGTCTTGCGAGGGAAATATCAAAAATATCGAAAATATATTACTGAAAACTCCGTTCATTATATTAATTATTAAAACAACGCATTTAAAATAGTAACTAGATTTTTTTGTAAACAATTATGGTGCGTCAATGCAAAGTATACTAAACTTTGTATTTATTAGTCCAACAAAAAGGATTCAAACTGGAAACTATAGATCTATTAATATACTATATCCACGATTACTTATATACTATTTGCGGTTTTTTTATAATTAACTGCATTTATAAGGTTTACCACCTATGGCAAAAAAACGAATAACTATTTTAAATGAGTATTTTTTTAATATATGGAATTATGAACATAGTTTACAGTAATAAATTTTACATAATTTAATTTTGATTTATAACACGGCGCAGGAAAAGACTTTACCAGTATAGTGACAATTCAAAAAATTATCATAATAAAATTATTGATTTCACTTGGTTACATTGTAATTTCATAGATAAAGGACTTTAGAACTTTGACCACCAACCAACCAGTTGCTTTATGTTATTGTGACGGAACAAACTCGAGGCCCACCTGATGTTATGCGGACTAACCTCTGCCTAGAATAGATGCATTTCATCACAAGTGACGAATTGCACTTGCGCCCGTCACCTTGAGACAAATTCTCATGTGCCTGTAATTTCACTGCCTCTCAATGACTGCTGCCGGAACACACCGTTAGGTGCTTGGCGACAGATTTTCTACTACTCGCTAGCCAGGCGGGCTATCGCTAAATTCCCTTCCACCATGCGGTGAAGCTCAAGCCGGCGGTGACGATCGATCCAGGGGCCTGCGGCACGTTAGTCCATAGCTATTACCGCTCGGCCATCATTGCTTCAATATAACTTATGCAACTACAATATCACTGATATCATAATTTATCTGCAACCTTATATATATAATTATATTATATTAGTATGTCGCATATATTATCTTATTATTATAATACATAATGAATATAATTTATCATGGCATATGTCTATTTAATTGGTACATTTTTAGCTTTCATAAAAAGTTAGTTAGAAACGTTAAATACAAAAGTTGATACAGGTCATTTTTTATTTTTTATTTATTTATTATTATAAGAATGCTTACAATGCAATTACATTTATTATCAAAACAAAACTCATGATACATTTAAATAACTCATGGATCATAATAATTAATAAAATACATTCAAAATGTCAAGGAGGTACAATATAAATATTACATTTATAAATTATAATATCTCAATCTATATCTATACTTATAATAAAACAGTTTTATTATAGATCAAATTCTGTGCATGGCAGATATTTTGAAAAAAATATATTTGAGAGCACTCTGTGGCTGACACTGATGCCAAAACTATATTTTTTTATTTTTTTGTCTGTCTGTATCCCGGCCGTGCATCACTCCAAAACTACCGAATGGAATTCAATGAATTTGTGTTCATACTACGAAGAAGGTTATTGTATACTTTTAATTCATAAATCCAGCACGGTTCCCTCGGGAAAGGGGATGAAAGTCAAAATGTACACTTAGTTGTAATTTATCAACGCGGAGTCCGATTTCAATTATTATTTTTTTGTAAGAATAGTTCTGATCCCACGGACAGCCCGGCACCCTATAGGCACCCCGGCACCCCACAGGCACCCCAGCATACCACGGGCAGCCTGGCAACTCGCGGGCAGCCCGGCACCCCCACGGACCCGGCACCCCCACGGGCAGGCCGGTAGCACACGGGCAACCCGGTACCCCACGGGCAGCCCGGTACCCAAACGGGAAACCCGACACTCTACGGGCTGCTCGGCACCCCAAGGACAGCCTGGCACCCTTAATTAGTTGTGCAAGCTTGCTAAGATAAAACTCTAAAATCTGGAAAATTCGCCACTATCAGTTTTTTCAACTATCTATCATTTGCCTGATATATTTTGGAGACTGCGCAATGGAAGTGCACGTCTAATATATTTTCGTTCTACCGCCAAACTAGATTAGAATATATATTATAGAATTGATGTCACTTTGCAAATTATTACAGTCAGCTCGTGATTTAATTTCAAGCACAAGTTTTAAGTCATCAGTGTACAATAAACATTTGGCCGTTTCTACTTCTGTAACCATGTCATTTATCATAATCAGAAATAGCAATGGTCCTAGTACCGATCCTTGACTTACCCCTGTATATACCTGTCTTATTGAATACATATCCAATAAGAAAATATTCTTACGTTTTGAGTAGAAGTCTGAAAGCCCACAAGCGCCTGATAAAATAGATCGTCGCGAGGGTATAAAGTTTGCTAATTAAAAATAAATAAAAGTAATCAAAATATATTTAATAATAAAGGCCTGCTCTTTCCGGCATTCTGGAAGCTGGAAAAGATGATGAGACGATCTCTGAATATCCTGTGCTCATCTCACATATAAAATTATTTCGCGAATAATAGATTATTTTCCATTTACAGAACAATACGTAGTTATTCAATGAATTTGTAATCAGCCCCTTGGGTTTTCAGGATATTCCTTTTATCCAGGCTCATTTTCAAACCCTATTGAATACCTTTTCCAGGTCAGGTAATTGTAGTAACTCATTTAAAAACAATCCTCATTTAATTATAAATCACAAAATGAAATTTGGTCGGCCACATGGTTTATTTTTATATGTATACTATATATATGAAATACTTTATGTATGAAAATCTGATAGATTAGCATTTGCATTTTCCTCTTTGCAATTGTATACTTTAATTAGGCTTTAGAGTTAAATATAGAAAATATCCTTGAACAATAAAGTGAGGTTAAGAAAAAGAAAGAAAGCACATACGAGCGAGCGAGAAGAATGACAAAAGTAACGGGTGATACCTTGCCTCCCTCTAGCTCGTTTATAAACCCCTCATACACCGATGTTCGAGAGAGATCTCATTGACACTCGCACTGGCAGTACGTGCACTTCATTTTCGCGTTCCAGGAACGTATTGCCAAGTAAAGGCAATAGGATCCTAATAAGGAGTCCCAACAAAACCGAGCCATCTAAGATACTTTCCTGAAGAACTGAGAGCGCCTAAACCTGGATGGCGCCACGCAGTCTCTCCCGCTAAAATTTGAGTAGACGGATGCGTCCGTCAAAATGGCGGCCAAGGCGTCAAGCTAACAAGAAGCATTCCGATGCATGATGGAAGACAGTTTTTAAGGATATGATGAATGGCCAATTCAAACGACAGGAGGTTCGTCTCTCATACGCAAAGGTACTTTTGCTAAAGTACTTTTGCTAAAGTTCAAAAGTTCTTTATCTATGAAATTACAATGTAACCAAATGAAATTACATTTTAGAGTGATAATTTTTTGAAATGTCACTGTAGGTACAGGTAAAGTCTTTTCCTGCGCCGTGTTATATATGGTTATTAAAAATATCTAAAATATATTACTGTAAACTACATTCATAATTAATTATATTAAAAAAAAAACTCATTTAAAATAGTTATTCGTTGTTTTTGCCATAGGTGGTGCATATAGTAACCTATATTAGTAATCGTGGATATATTAATAGATCTATCGTTTCCAGTTTGAATCCTTTTTGTTGGACTAATAATTACACATTTTTGTATACTTTGCATATACGCACCATAATTGGATACAAAAAAATCAAATTAACTATTTTAAATGCCTTTATTAACAAAATACTACGAACTATATACAACACAACAGCTACTACAATAAAAGCATTTAGATCCCTATAAGCCATTGCAGACTCATAGGCAGTCCAAATGCTCTAGCCCACTACCAGTTGGCAGCGTGCCCAGCATGCTGGCAGCATTGCCCCGTTGAATTGCAATGCTTATTCTTTGAGCCAAATAGGTGCCAGCATTTTGATCACGCGTCGCATCGACCAAGCGCTCTGATAAGTTTTGGAAAATACGATGAGCTTACGGATCCAACGTCTCTACACCAAACGGCTCAAATATGTAACCCATAATGGTATGGGTTACATATTTGAGCCGTTTGGTGGAGTGTCAATAAAAAAATGGAGTTCAATGTCTCTAAATGCTATGAGATGACGTTTGGCCGAATGCAACGCCTAATCGAGTTCCATTATAAATTGGATCAAACCTTTATATCGCGGTCTAATACAATTAAAGACCTGGGTGTCACATTTGACAAAACTCTCACCTTTAATGATCATATCACTATACGAAGGAATCTTTCCGTAGATTAGGGTTTGTGCTGCGAAACTCTCGTGACTTTCAGAACATCGAGGTTATCAAGTTAATATTCAGCGCTCTATTCAGGAGTAAGCTTGAGGCCAGTGCTTGTGTGTGGCATCCGCTTGAAGACAAATACACCTTAATGTTGGAGAAGGTTCAAGAGGCCTTCCTCAGATACTTATACAAACGTAAATTTGGGTACTATCCTTTTATGTATCCTACGGATTTCCTGCTCGGTGCCCTAGGGTACAACTCACTTAAAGTTAGGAGATCCCATGACCAGCTAACGATTATGTGCAAAATTTTGCGAGGGAAAATTGACGCACCAAATCTTCACAACCAGCTTTGTCGTTTGTTCGTCCCCGACAGTTACAATCGGGGCAGGATGCATAAACTGCTGACTGTGCCGAAGTGTAGAACTGTAGCACACGCAGTTTCCCCAATACCGCGATCCCTTGCTTCACTCAATGCTCTTGTCGAAGCAAAACCTGAGTATGATATCTTTGACGGCAGGTGGCAAGATATCATGATGGAGAGTTTAAAATACTGTGAGACTACTTCGAAATAGAAAAGACAATTTCGTCTATATCAGTATCAGTGCAATATGACGTGAATATTTATTTTGAATGTGAATTTTAACTTTCATTTTAATATTTTTGACATCTGTTAATAATTATTTTTTATTTTGACATATTATTATTGTATTATATCTATATATAATTAGTGTAATTCGTGTGTAAATGCGGTACTAATTTGAATTTGAATAAATAAATACCGAGGATAGCATACTTGCGCCGCTTGAGTTGCTCAGCCGAAGTAGCCGCGGCGCCCTCACGTTGGTTTCAGAAAGATGTGACGGCGCTTAAGTGACTACGCATGTAGCGTCCCACACTAAGGGCCGTCCTAACTTCCATGGATAAAAATTCTTTTAAATGCGTTGTAATGAACGGAGTTTACAGTAATATATTTTTGATATTTACCTCGCAAGACAGCGGGGGAACGCGGCTAGCCTAATGTGTGCGTTTGGGCGAGGGAATAATTTTGGGACGTAATCTTTTTAGATTTAAGGGAATTTTATTGACGAGATGTTTCATTGATTCCATTCTATTAAAATTAGGCAGGCCTTATTTGTATCATTTACCTTACTCTTAGTATATCCTGCGGACTTTTAATACTACCCAATCACTTCTCAGTCTTTGATCTTCCACTTTACAGAAATATTTTATGTTTTTCTCATAAATATGTAGACCATCGTCGAATCTTGTCGAATTAATAGTTTTATATATTTTAATATATTTACTTACAATAACAAAAAACCTTGACATGGTTTGGCTGTTTAAAATGGCAAAGAAAAAATAAATTATTATATTATAAAATAAATTAATATTCAAAAATTTAATTTTATAACAACAGTTAATTATGTACTTCATAATTAATTAATAACTGTAAGTACATAATTAATTTTTGTTATAAAATTAAATTTTTGATAATAATTTAAAAGACTAAAGTTGTAAATCTTAGAACGCTACATATCGCATTCAGCTACAAAGAGGCCCTTCATAAATAATAATTGTACCTACTATGTATGCACGCAGCCACTGAAAACATGTGAACACGTACCGAGTCGCGTCACTAGCGTCGCGACCCGAGGCCGACAGGCGGATAGAGACGGCAATAGTACTGTGAAATACCTACCGCGCTTGGGCTGGCTGCGTTATATGTTCATTACTTTGTGCTTCATTTGTAACCACAGTATAGTCGATAGAATGGAGCCAACTTTTTTTTGAGACTTTTCTCACCAGAAATCTTACGAGAACAGCTATGTGACGTCATTGTATAACTTACCAATTAAATATTCCTCAATACAGGATTATTGAAAATGCTAACAACCTCTAATGGTTCAATTCTGATAGGGATAAATTTAGTTCCATTCCTCGTAAGTTCAAACATCTGTCGTTAAAAACAGTAAGTATTTCTAATATTGTGTCTCGTAGTATTATTGAAAGCTAAGAGCATAAGCCGCCGTACCACACCGCCGAGCCCCTCCGCGTACTCTTGGAAACAGTTACGGCTATTTAGACAGAACAAATTAATAATTTCAAAGACGTCTAACTAGAGATGTTTATTAGCATTAACAGAAGTCAACTGATTGTTGGCATTTTTCTTATTTCCTGTACACTGTCTGAAGCGGAAACTAAGCAAGGAACAGAACTTACGAATAAAACAGACATTTGTGAAAGGTTGATTTATTTAGTTTCATGAAAAAGTAACTAACAATATGTATATATTTACTTAGAGCTATAAATAAAATTATAATAATATTGACCCGTTCTTAATCTAAATATTTTTTCTAGGTAGCGTATGTTTACTATTAACGCACAAGACAAGTAGAATAACAATGAATAAACTAATTCTTAATATATAATTGGCAATCGGTGTCCGTTAAACGTCGCATAATGTAAAGTGATTCGAGCAATTTTCTATTTGTTCTTAGTTGGTTTAAATATAGCCTCGTGAACGCGATAAAAGGTTCAGATATGCCCGAAACCTAGGTCGACAATCTCGACCAATACGCGTGAGTACAGATGGTTATTTAAAATATTATAATGCAGTTATTTTCTCAAGTTTAAGTAGGCATATATATACATCATCATCAGCCGGACGACGTCCACTGTTGAACAAAGACTTTCCCCATAGAACGCCACAAATAACGGCTATTAGCCGCTTGAAACCATTGGCTACCCGCGAATTTAACGATGTCGTCAGTCCACCTAGTGGGGGGGCTACCAACTCTACGTCTTCCGGTGTATTGTAGTAACCACTTGAGAACCTCTCTTCCCCATCGGTTATCAGTTCGTCGAGCAATGTGGCCTGCCCATTGCCCCTTCAACTTGCTAATTCTGAGAGCTATGCCGGTGACTTTGGTTTTTGGCGAATATCCACGTTCCGGATTTTATCACGCAAAGAAACTAGCATAGCTCTCTCCATAGCTCGTTGAGCGACCCTGAGCTTGTCCATAAGGGCCACAGTCAAGGACCACGTTTCAGTGCCATATGTCATCACTGGCAACACACACTGGTTGAAGACTTTGGTCTTCAGGCTCTGTGGGATGTTCTATGAGAAGATGTCGCGTAACTTCCCGAACGTGCCTATCCGAGTTGGAATCTTCGGACGACCTCTTTGTCGAAGTTGGTGCATCTGCCGGGGATTCTTCGCACCCCCTGCTCCACCGTTACCTGGCTGCCTGCTACCGGGGCCAGGAATAATAGAGCTGCCGGGGACTCGGGGCCGAGTTAATACTGTACTTTTCATTGGGGGTATTTGCCATAATCCCCACGCTTGGCAGGCGTCTTGGGGGTCGCAGTAATAAGATAACAGTTACTCAGAAGGCGCTGCTGCCCACCTTCCGGTATTTTTCACTTAGTCGCCTCTTACGACACCCACGGGATGATATGGGGAGGTGCAATTCTAACCCGGCACCCCACGGGGATATACAACATTATATATATGTATACAACATTATGTTAAATAGTTTTTTTTTCTACATCGCGGTATAAATTTAAATTGAAAGCATGTCTTGACAAGTTCAAGGATTCTGGAAGTATTTATTGATAGAAAACACTATTAAACATTATCGTGAATTGAATTTTGATTTATATTTAATTTAACTTTAATTTAACTTTAATATAATTTTGTATTTATTTCAATTTAGTTTTTATTTTATTGTATTGATTTTTTTATTTGTTCTTGACTTAACTTGATTGTATTTATTTTAGGTTTATGTTATAATTATGAATTTTACTCCACCATTGCATTATGAAATTTCAGTAAAAACAGTTGTAATTGTATATTGAATAAATAAATAGATAAATAAATTAAAGTTGCGTTCTTCACACTTTACTTTTGGTTATATTTGTTGGCTTGAACCTCTTAATTTTGAATTGTTTCTAGCGATCATTGTTCTCTGGATTTTCTGTCAATTGTGACATCTTTATACTTGATGGTACAATTCAAGACACCCATGTTGGGGCGAAGGAAGTCTTTGAGGGTGGAGGCGGAGGAGGATGATCGGTCGAAGGGGAAGCCCATGGCCTGTCGGTCGGGGTACTTCCGGTCGCGGAGGCCGCAGAACGACGCAGCATCACAGCACGTAGTCGGCTGATGTTGCTCAACCTGTTCACATGAAGCATCATCATAAAGCAATTAAATTTTTTGATTTGTAACGATCTCAAAATGTATTTTGTGGCTAGACAAATATATCAATAATTATTATGAAAAATGTTTCAAAAATTATCAGCTAGACAATGTAAATGAGGCTAGCGAGTTTTCGCTGGATTACCTTGTCATTATTCCAGTCGGAAACCATGACAAACAGTACCATGGAGTACCCCTCAGCAGTTCCTTTGGGCAGGAGCATGTGTTGTGGCCAGCCGCAGCCGCAGAAGTCGAAATCGGAAGCCTCTTTGGAACCTGGTTCTCCGGGACGCGCGTTCTGGTTACGGAACATGCGCTCGTATGAGATTGTCACTGACGCATTCAGACTGCTCTGTACCACCCTGTTGTTTCCGGGACTGACTGTAAAAAGGAAATTGAACTTGAAACGGACTTTCAACTGTAACAACTAAATGCATCTGCCATTCAAAGGTAAAAACAATGCTGATAAAATCATAGTTACCTGTACGGACGCCAGCAGCGTGTTCGAATTGAAAATACTTTCTCATCATGGGAGACTACTACTGCTGGTGTTCCGCAGGGCGGCGTTCTATCCCCTCTTCTATTTGCAATTTTTATAAACTCCATTTCTGATCAACTTACTTCGTCCTACCACCTATATGCAGATGACCTTCAAATTTACAGACATTCACATATTGATCAATTACATGAGGCAATTCGTTCAACCAACTTAGACTTGCATCATATTTTAGAGTGGAGTAAATCCTATGGACTTAGCGTAAACCCTACAAAGACTCAGGTCATAGTTATTGGAAGCTCTCGGATGATTTCAAAAATCGATTGGTTCTGCCTGCCACAAGTTTTATTCAATGGTGTACACCTAAAAATTAATGAATGTGTTAAAAATCTGGGGATACTGATTGACAGAGAACTGTCATGGGAACCCCAAGTGGCTGAAACCAGTCGAAAACTCTTTGCCTCAGCAGGTTCCCTCCGTAGATTACGTAATTTTCTTCCTATTACCACAAAAACTGCGCTTGTACAATCACTTTTACTCCCAATACTTGATTATGCTGACGCTAGCTATCTGGATCTTACCGAAGTACAGCTTAATAAATTAGAACGTTTACAAAACTTCTGTATACGTTTCATTTTTGGGTTACGAAAGTATGACCATGTGTCTGAATTCCGTAATAAGCTTAAGTGGTTACCTATTCGCCTTCGCCGGAATATGCATATACTTTCCATATTATACACCATTCTTTTCTTTCCAAACACCCCTTTATACCTCAAAAAACGTTTTCAATTTATAGCTGATGCCTCTAATAGACCCTTGCGCTCCACCCAAACCCTTATTTTGAAGTTTTCTTTAATGTCTGAACAGTTTTCGGAAAAATCTTTTACTGTACAAGCTACTCGTTTATGGAATGCTTTGCCTTTAGAAGTTAGGCAAGCAAAATCCTTAGATATATTCAAAAAAAAATTAAAAGATCATTACATGTCCAGCTTATCCTTAAACTGCTGAAACTGCTTCTTTATGCTAATACTTGATATATTTATCGTATATATATTATATTATGTATGAGAATATAGTTTTATGTATATAATATTGTATATTATAACATGTATTATGTGTAAAACTATTTTAATTTATAGTTTATCTAGTATATGTATGTCTATCTATTGTAATACAAAACTAAATATGTATTTGATTTTGATTGTTTTTTTCTTTCTTTTTGCACACCACCGTCTTCACTTTTTCGTATTAATCCTGTCCATCCAAAGGTTGTCTGTAAGAGATTGCATTAGCGATAAGACCGCCGATTGTGTTGCCATTGTTTAATTATTATTTTTTTAAGTTAGCGCACTTGTGTGCTTTTATCTGTAAATTTATGGGTATGCAATAAAGAGTTATCGTATCGTATCGTATCGTATAAAATCACTTAACTCACCATCTCTCAGAAAAGTAAACTTTATTAAAACCGACTTTCTCAATATAATATTGAATCAACTAGTTTTTTTTATGCCTAATTGGTTAGCCTTTGACCACTATCTCGCCTGATGGTAAGTGATGATGTGGTCGAAGATGTTGTTCAGACTAACCCAGAAGTACTGGCTCTCAAGGACAGCTGCCGGAACACACCGTTTGGTGCTTGCCGACAGATTTTCTACTAGAGGGTGGTAGCTAGCCCGGCGGGCATTCGCAAAATGCCCTACCACCATGCCATAACGACGTCATCCTAAGACAGCCGGGACTGATTGCTTAACGTGCCCTCCAAAACACGGAAACGCGCACTAGTAATGTCACTAGCGGTCACCCATCCAACTCATGACCGCAGCGGACGTTGATTTACTTTGCTGATTGGTTAAGAACGGCTAAGCAGACTTCGCTTCGAGTGCTTCAAAACCGCTGACTAGCCAAGGATGTGCGCTTGCGCATTGTCACCCACCCCCAACACCTGATACTGATTTTCGACAAGCGTTCTATAGAGTGGATTACAGGATTTTACTACATAAAAGAGCTTATGATGATATTCGAGGTATTATAATTTATAGCACTGCGCTGGTTCTGGGGTCCCCCAAAGGTCAATATTAGGCTCGTTACTTTCATCCACATCAATGAAATTGAAAAATATTTTATAAGTTTTGTCATAGTACATTACTGCAGAATCTAGTAAGCAAGTCATCCTGGCCAAGTAGGAGTTAACCGGACCGAACTGTAGGTGAGGTTCGATTATATACGGGGCCAGGATGGCTTTCTTACTGGTTGAGGCTTGTATAATGTTTTACTCAAAAATGAAAGAAAGTTTAACAAAAAAATATGGTTTTTGAAACTGCATGTTAATTTTAGAATGGAAAGTTTTAATCCAACATGATTTATAAACTGAAATTACTAAATACAAACATAAAATCCCACACTATACTTCTACAACATTACTAAGTACAAAACGCAATGTGCATACTTTTTCTGCGTCGCGTCAAGTGTCACAGACTATAAAATGCCTGTTTAAGGCTTCAAAAATATATCTATCTCATAAAATGGCATACCAAAAAGACAGATTTGGCGCCTCCCTCCTATAAAAATGTTATAATGGCTAAACTCTCATCTGTGTCTGGTATTATGTTTTTTCCTAAGCAGATCTAAAGAGGACGACCTACTGTCTAGTAAATTACATACTTACGTATATATCATTCTATAAATACTTATCACCCTTTTCTATAAATACTACTTAAAATTCCAACAGAATCTTGACAGATTTTCAGCTTGTTAAAAATAATCAAATTGTAAATCTATTATTTTTGATCGTAAGACAAAATAAGTACTTTTACATATGTATTTCTAACCTTGATAGAGTTCAAGCCATTTTTAAAAAATTGTATACTTTTTATTTTTCTTTCATATATAACCATCATAATCATATCAACTATTTAAATGGTTAAATAACTTTGTATTTTTTACCTATGTCTAAATCACAAAAAAAATGTACCTAATTTGCGGTCAACGATGTTGGTTTCACAATTATTATTATTTAAGTATACTTTTACATTTAGAAAATATTGTGCCTGTGTTTGTCGATCCATAGTATATATATATATTGCATTTCACAAATCTGCCGCTAGATGGCAATGTACCAAGATATTTTGAATCGCGCTATCGTAACGTTTCCATTCGAGTACTTATAGAGTTCACACACAACTTGGCAGCAATCGTACTCTAATATTTTAGCTTTAACAGGAAGAATGTGGAAAAGATAAAAAATAACAACTGAATAATTCTATATTATAACTACGGAACTCTACATTGCGCGGTGCCATACACGCGCTTGACTGTTTTTTAATTTCTTCCTACCCTGGTTGCAACCCCGTGCAGGCAGGATGATTGAAATTAATATCAAAATAGCGTTGCTGTTCTTGGAATACTCACGTTGCCTTGTGAACTTGTCCATCTCAATCATAAGCTTCCTCTGTTCGTCGAAGGGCAGGGGCTGTCCATCCTCGTCAGCGGTTGGTGCCATGAAGATACGGAAGGTCGCCATCTGGGACTGGCCGCTAGTGTTGTTCACTTTAATCCTGTACGTAAACAATATAAATACTTATATCACTAGGTTTATCACCGAGTAATGACCCTTAAGATAATTAGGTTGAACAGTACCTTGAGAACTTTATTGTCAAACGCAGAGCTATGATATGTTTGTAATAACTTTTGACTAATAAGTGATTATGTGGTAGATGATGGTAGCAGGAAAGACCAAATGTGGGAACGGGTTCTAAAGGAATATGGCGAAATAGATCAGTCACAGGTAATTCGTTTTTCTATTTTAAGGTATCAAGTCAAGTCGTCTAAGCCTATTTGATAGTCATTGTAATGATATGGTAGTTGATTGTCTAATTCAATAGTGTAAGTCAAAAAAAAATATATTTTACTTATATAAAATCATTAAGTTTCATCATTACAAATCTCAAATATCACGCAATTCTTGAACTAAGGTATATGATACAAATACTAAGGCCTACCACATAATAAAGCCTCTCGTAAAAAACAATGGACCTAACATGGTGTCAATGGTTTGGGTATTATAAAGGACTAAAGAACGAAAATTCCTATGTGCATTGCATAATAAAGACTGTTCCTTCATAAAACTCAATTTTGTTGCAAATTTTATTCAAGCAGGTATGGCATAAGTATCTTTAAGTATACCTAATTACCTATGTCTTAGTTCATTAGTATTTACAATAAATGCACTTAGAATATTATTTATAATGTTCTCATAGTATTCCGAAAAACTGAAAAAGGCTAAAGACCTTAAAACACAGTGCAGGCCTAATAAGACAATCAATGGCAATATTTTGTTTAAAAATGAAGAGAATAGATACGGCGCAAAACGGCATAATCAATTCAAAGTGTGTTTAAATTTGTAAGAAGCAACACTTGCAGTCGTAATGAGATATTTATTTAGATGTTAAAAATAAATAAATCGATTTTTCTTCGATCGGCCTTATTTGTATCGCGTACCTTATTCAAAACCAATTTAGTCAATTATTTCGGCAGCCTGAAATAATCGATTAGTAAGCGCAACATTCATACATACATAATGGAGATTTGGAGCGTAAGTTAATGGTAGCACGGAGCACAACAAACAATTTCAGCTGGAGTCGTCGCGCCACTTACCCATCCGAAACAAACAGCTTCATCAGAGACAATATTACGTACCAATTGGGGTTCGGATCAAGTTCGAATTGCACTTTATGAAATTTTTGTTTTCTACCCTTCATTATAACTAGCAAAAAAAATCATATTTTTTGGTGCATCTGATAACCGCCCTCTTTCACATAAAGTCTAACGCTTTTAAAAGTCAGGGTATGCGGCATAGACTTGTACTCCTGCGTCAAAAAATGAAATTACATATGCCAGCGTATGTAGTTGTTTGCTAATAGCGCCCCGCGCTAGTCTGAACATAGGTCCATGGATGGGCATCCGACGGTCGTGCGACACGTGCCGCTCGATACTACACTGCAAGCTGACTCAAACGCTTTGTTTCGTTGTGGAGGGAATCGCCACTGGCCTTTTGATAGTTCAATGGGAATGAATATGTAAACAACAAAATATTATAAGGACGGTTTGCGTCATACAGTGGGCAGTTCTCTATTACTGTTAGAACCACTACCTTAGAGGAGCCCAAATTCATTACATGAAACAACATGACGGTGACGGTGGTTCCCATTCCAGGTAAGCCTGTTCACCTTCTTCAACAACATCATCACTTTCCTTCAAGTGCGATAGTGATCGAAGATTAGCGTGTCAACTATAAAAGAAAATAAACTCAATAGATTTGAAAATGATATTGTATAACTTACACATAGTCGTACTCCTGGTGCTGTAGATGAGTAAACCTCGTAAGGATTGTTCCTTGAGAAGTAAAGTCCAGTCCAAGATCCAGGTCCACAATACTCCACTCCCAGTAAGTTTCGAGGACGTTATGGGGCGCTGGACTTTTAATACTGATCGAAGTAACTTGAATGCCAGGGAAGTCCAGCTGGTTAGGAGAAAGGCTTATAAATGTAGTGTAAAATTAAAAAAGGAAATTACGAGTACAATGCTAGAATTCTTACGATCCTGAATGACAGATAGGATTTTTTATTTCAGTTTTTTTTTATTTTATTTTATTGTGAAGCGGTGATGGCTCAGTGGCACTGGCTATGGACTGCCGCGCAGCAGGTCCATGGTTCGAATCCCGCCGCGGGCTTGAGCTTCACCGCTCGGTGGTAGGAGATTTTGCTAATGCCCGCATGGCTAGCTACCACCCTCAAGTATAAAATCTGTCGCCAAGCACCTAACAGTGTGTTCTGGCAGCTGTCCTTGAGAGCCTGTAATTCTAGGTTAAGCCTGTTAACACCTTCGATCACATTAACACCTACCAACAGTTGAGATTAGTGGTAAAAGACTTACCTATCAGCAATATAAAAAAATAAAAATAGTTAATCAAGCATTTGACCACAGACTCACCTGGTGGAATATACGACACAATCAACTTGGGTACATGCATGAAGATTTCTAGAAGATTTCTTCACTCTATATTAGAAAAACCTTTGATCATACATACGAGTATAACAATGTCACAAACATTTATAAAACTAACTAACTGACGGCCACTCATTCCTTTAATTTTAAGCATTTATAATTAAAGGTGTTTGGAACGCAACTTAGCGTAGTCGTCTACTTTTTGTCTATGGACAATTGAAAAAGAAAAAAGTTTGCTTGGTCGTGTTCTCTCTGGACATTTTTTTTTGGGTTTAAAGGGAAAAGTTGCTTTTGATTTTCATGTATTTTTAATTTGAATTTGTTTTGTTGCGCGTGATTGTTTTTTTTGAATTTGTAACCACGCGATCTATAAATTTGATATTTGTATTACCAAAATTGGAGTGTTGTGCTCTCGCAAGAAAGAAGAACTGGACCCAGGATGGTTCCTCGCCCAGGCAGTAAGTACCGTCCTGATAGAATCGACCGATTATATGAGGTAGGGAAGCGCTAGGGTGAGATCGTCGAAGTCGATGTGACTTCAAACATTGTAAGTTGTTTGTATTTATTTATTGTTTTCAGCCCCACAAATCACGGGCGAGTTGGGATTCAAAAAACAGGTTGTCCAGGTAGAAGAACTTTGCTTACCATGCCTCTGCAATCTGGAATCTTAACAAAAGGAATGAGTGGCCAATATACAAAATAAAACTGTATTTGGTACTTTACTAAATAAACTCTAGAGAATGATACCCTATAGTTTATTTCCTCCTCCGATTCTTACCCGATCAGTTCCGTAAGGCGGGAGCTTGTCCTTGTAAATGTAGAAAAGGTCGTCGATATACGCGTGCCAGCGGTAGAACACAGGGTCTCGCATGGCCGTTGCCGTATCTCCCATCACGGAGCTTAGTTCCTGTTAAAAATGTGTGAATCAACTATAAACGATAAAGATTGTTCCTACAAAGCATAGCGTTATGAGCATGCCACGACTCAAGCACATATGAGTACTGAACTTTTATTTTTATTTTAGGTGCATTAGAAATAGGACCATAGTTGTGTACGTCAACTTTTTCTTATGTCAAAGTCAAAGACAAAATCATTTATTCAATTTAAGCGTCTACGACGCTCTTATAAGGATCAATGACAAATTTTAATATCGAAATTTTCTACATTTTACTGCCACGTACAGCAAAAAAATATGTATAGAGCCACTGCGAGGAGAACGGGCGGGGAACTCGGGGCCATTCTTTTAAACTTCTTTAAACAATGTGTTACCTACTATATAATCAATTTATTGCGATATTTTTTTTAATTACGTAGTTTCTGCTCAGCTTGTTGGCCGATACCTTTTAAAAAGATAAGTATATGGATACTATCCTTATCTATCTCTTTCGTATCAGACGTAAGTGTGCTTTATTGGTACTCTAGTATATGCTGCTCAACAACAGAGCAGATATCAAGTTGAATGTAGACAGTTGAATGTAGAATGTAGAATGCAACCACAGTTGCACGCCGCATCGCGGTCTACATTCAATAATGCAATCTACTGGTCCGGGTGGCGTAATTGCGTGAGTCATTTCTAGTGATAGGTAATATAGGTCTTTGGCTGAGAACATAACAGTACTATCATCAGCAAATAGTGTCACGGGCTGCTTTATTGATTTAGGTAATTCATTGATGTAGATTATGAACGGTAAGGACCCAAAAACGCTGCCCTGCGGCACACCGCATTTAACCTGACTATAATCAGAGAGATAAATCTTTTCTGTTTTGGTAAACAAATTCTTGTAATTTGGGTTGCCTGTTGTAATAGACAACAGGCCACCCAAATTACAAGGATTTGTCTGGACTCAAGTATGATTTTATTAAGTCTAGTGAATGAAGCTCTAATACCGTACATTTCTAGTTTTTTGTAAGTTTTGTGTGGTTAACATGGTCGAACGCCATAGTTAAATCCCATATGTAGCGCACACACCTTTCGCTCGTTGTTCAGATCGTACATTACAACTTTAAGAAAAAGATATACTGCTAAATTAATATTCTTTTGTTTCCTAAAGCCCTAAAGCCTTCAACTAAACTGTTCATGCTTTCAAGATAAGATTAAAGACTGTCATATATAAATTTTTCAAATATTTAAGATATCGTGGGTATTGGGGCAATTAGAGCAATTGGCCTATAACATTGCATGCCTCTTTTACTATCTTTTTTTAACAGAGGTTTGATAATTGTGCGTTTAAGTTTAGTAGAAAAAAATCAATTACCTAAACACAACTTAATAATGTGACTAAGAATGGGTACTATTAATGGTGCTATTACTTTTAAAACTTTCGTGCCAATACCATCATAACCAGTGCTGTTGGTATTCTTTATTAACTGTATAATTGTAATAACGTCAAAAGTGGTGCTGGGATTCAGAAATATAGAACTGATATAATTTGCATAGTTAGAGTTAAGTATTATATAATTATTATCAATATTCATGTCAGATTTTACATGGTCAATATAAAATTATTAAATGCTTAGCACATGCCACTCACTAGTCACTAGGATTCAGTATAGTTTTATCATTTACAAATATCTGCGAAATATCATCATTAGGAAGGTTTGTTTTATTATTATTTATGATGGCCCATATAACTTTAAACTTATTTGGGGCTGTTTTAATAAAGTAAATATTGTGTGATTTTTGTGGTAGCTTAATGATACAATCATTAATGAGCGAGTAGAGTACTGTTTAAATGTTTCTCTCGTTAATTTATTTCTATTTTTCCTTACGTTTTTTACGTTTAGAACACAACTTTCTCTAATATTACATTCATGTTGCAATAAAATATTGAGCAATGTAAATGCAAACAGTGAAAGTAGTAACTGCAGAACTAGCGCAATGAAGGTATCAGTTTGTTACTCATAACATACTATTGACACAAAATTAATATAAGCGTGAACCTAAGTGTCTTCCATTCATATGGGAGGGGAGAGGAGTATTATGCACGAATGTTCGGCCCAAAGTGATTTGTTTATTATCTAGGCAAAAAACTGCTTATGACTTCGGTTTCAATAAAGGGTATATACGTACCAAATGGCGATGGTCTGGATCATGCACAAGGGCGAAGAAGCTGTGTCCCATGTTGTGTAAGTCTCCGTAGTATGACGCGTTCTTGGAAAGAATGGAGGCCTCCAAAAGGTTACCCAGGATGTCGATACCAGTCTCTTCGTCTAGAGCCAAATGTTGGTCGTGGGGCTGGTGAGTAGAAGAAATATACTGTTACATACACACATTTAACCTTACAAGGTACCTTGTGACATATGCGGGATAACCACATTTATCGTGTCTAAAATTAAAAAAATACTATTAATTTATATGAAATGAAAATGAAATGAAAAAATGTTTATTCTGATCAGGAAGATCACAGTTTAAATGGAATGGTTGAGCACCTGTTTCCCACACTAGGCTCGAAGCCCGTATTATGGCAAAAAGGACTCTTCCGCCGGAGTCGTTACAAATAAATAATTTCGTGCCTTTCATCAAAGTATTTCATAATGACTCTGGCAAATTATTCAAAAGTTATACATGGCAATATTATGAGAGAATGAGTGGAATAAGTTTCTTATTAAACTATATATCATACAATTCAAAAATGTTATTAAACATTTAGGCTAGCTGTTAAGATGTGTTTGTGTGAGGGTGTATATGTGTGTGGGTGGGTGTGGGTTTATATGGCGTGGTTTGGAGATGTGTGGGTTTAATTTTAATATTATTGAAGTGGTATTAGAAGGTCTTCAGTGTCATGGTAATTTAGTTTAGAAAGAAATTCGACTACGATTTTTTTTACTTCAAATGATGAGAGAGTAATTATTTTCCTGTCCTTATTTATTTTATTATATATAAATGGTCCTATTATGTATGAGAACTTTCTTACAAAAACAGTGTTTGCTAGAGGAGCGACAAAGACATTGCGTGGAACACGAATTACTGGGTTATTGACGGATTCATGTAATGTCAGCGAAAGCTGATGAAGTATTAAATTTTTAATAAAAAGCTGTCTAACTGTTAAAACCTTGCATTTTTATACAAGTCCTCAGTCGAGAAACGAATTAGTAAGTTCATTGAACATTTTAAAAGTCGACGTTGAGCTCTTTCTAGTGGAAGGATAAATGTTTTGTTGGAGCCACCCCAAGTCGTTATACAGTAGGTTAGTAGAGATTGGCAGAGAGAATAGTATATCATTTTTAGAACAGTCTCTAATATTCTTAAACACGGCAATTAGTTTCCTGACTCGTCCCGCTGTTTGATTTATGTGTGGAATAAACGAGAGCTTGTTATCGATAGTTACACCTAGATATTTAATATTACTGACTCTTTCCAATGCCAGACAATCACAGTTTGGAGGGGATGTTAAAAATTTCTATGCGGTGCTCTGATGACCATAAATGGAAAGATTTTGACATTCTTGTTCATGTTCGATTGAGTTTCTAATATGAAAAGTAATAAATTTGGTTTTATCTATATTTAATGTAAGCATGATATTTCGTAGCCAGGATGAAATGCTGTTTAAGATTGTTTTGATTTGAGAAGCAGTCTGTGCAGAATTAAACAGTTCACTCCAACTCTCTTCCTGAATTACTACAGCTGTATATGTTATTATGCATCCACGGTCAATCGCCAACGAGCATAGTTCATTAATGTAAATCAGAAAGAGAGTTGGACCGATTATGCTTCCTTGGGAAATCCCACAAGTTACCGGCATAGAATCACTGATGTATTCTGATATTTTAACACCCTGCGTCCTGTTGTTCAGGTAACTTTTAAGTAGGTTAAGTTGTTTACCTCGAATCCCAATATTTTCAAGCTTGTTTAATAAGAGTGGTATTGACACCGTGTCTAAAGCTTTTGCTAAATCTAAGAAAATTGCCAAAGTTCTTTTATTATTATCAAGATAAGTAATAAGTAATATAATTTATAAGCCATAAACTATTATTACATAAATTCAGTCAGTCTTCGTACTGCATCAGATGTAGATTTGTTACGACGAAAACCATATTGGTTGGCTGATAGTAAATTATTATGTTCAAGATAGTGTATTAAGCGTCTGTTGATTACTATTTCAAAAACTTTTGCCACGGCTGTAAGAATAGAGATTGGTCTGTAATTTCCTATTACTTTTTTGTCTCCTCCTTTGTGAATAGGGACTATGATGGCGTGTTTTAAGGCTTTGGGAAATATTCCGGTTTCTAAAGATAAATTAACTATACGAACTAAAAAAGGAGCTAAGGTTTCTTTGTTTTGTATAAGAATGTTAGAGGATACCTTATCCCATCCCATTGAAGAATCTTTTTTTAATGAATTTATTAGAGCTGTAATTTCAGAGACATCTGTTTCAATTAAAACTATAGAATTTGGAAATGATTCAAAGAGTGATGTTTTTGTGGATTCTTTATCCTTCCTGGTTTTTTTGATATTTTTACTTTTGCTAGCTTCTTTAAGTCTTTCATGTTCATAATTTAATTTGGCTTTTTTGAAGATGCTTTTACAAAAGTTACGATAACGTTTATAAGTTATTTGTAACACAATATCATTAGGTTGTTTTCGTAGTTTTAAATGCATGCGGTCTCCGGTTTTCATACATTTAATTAAGCCCTTTGTAATCCATGGTTTTCTTGTAACATTCCGTCGTGGGACCAAAGATCTAATGGAAAATCCAATTATTATCTCGGACAGTCTATTATTAATAAAGAAGTCTGTTGCCAAGTTACAATCATTAATGTTAAAAATACTAGAAAAATCTATTGTTTTGAGTTTATTTGAGATCTGCGTATAATCTACTTTAGTAACTGATTTTGGTGATCGTAGTTTCGTTTGCTTTGTATTAACCACTAAAAGCAGAGTATTATGATCCGTGACCGTATTTTGTATTATTAACGTTTGGGAATCGTACGGGGATCGTAGCATAAAATGGTCAATGCAACTTTTTTCTCTAGTAGGTATCAAGTGTGCAGGAAGTATACCATGCATTCCCAGAATCTCCAAATATTCCGATGCATCATCATCTATATTACTAGGTAAAATGTTAATGTTAAAATCACCAGTTAAAACAACATTTTTATAATTTTTATAGCTTGTAAGTAACTGGTCTAGTGACTCAAAAAATGCTGTAAGCGTTTGATAGGACGGTGAGCGATAAATCGATATAAGAATAAAATTATCATTTATTTTTGTAATAAGACAAGTGGCATCCTTAAATGAAGGTTCGTATGTATCACATTTTAAGCCAGACTTACAATAGGTAACGACACCATCATTTTGGTTTTTATTATTTTTAGTATGATTAGAGATATAGCCTGGTATTTACGGTATGTTAGGGTTACGGTTAAGCCAACATTCTGTCAAGATGATGATATCATTACTCACATCAATTCTGCTTAGAAGTACTAAAAACTCTGAAAAGTTACATAAGACAGTTCTGACGTTTTGGGTTAAAATTTTCAACTTATTCGAACAGTCATTTATTAGCATTTTGCAGTCCTCCAGAACACATAATTGCGCCGTAGAAGGCGATAAATTGTCAATAGTTTCCGATATAATCGAAATGTTATCCATTTATCTGATTTACGTTTATTGCAGTGTATTGTGTGTAAAAGAAGTAGATTTACAACCAAAAGGTATTTGTTTTACTACACTGTGTGAAAACTCTTGTATTATTACCCAGCTTATGTGTAAATTTTCGAAATATATACACACGTGTACACAAAAGAATTTAATGTATATATTGCATCTCTTTAACTGAATCCACTGAGTATATAAACATTCAATAAAACTTTAATTCATAAGAACCGATGCACTAGTTACAATATTTGCAACTGCATCACAGATTAAGAAAGAGTAGTCCATAACTTTACGTTCAAGGGTATACCCGGAGTGATAACAAAAGTATATCTATTATTTCTATATGCACCGGCATAACGGTTCCAGTTGTTGTTAGGGCTAGCATTTATTAACAAGGAATGCAGGTCAGACGCGTGATGTTTTATCGCAGATATTATGTTGTCGGTTGTTTTGAATATTTTGTGTAAGAAAGTAAAGTTTTGCGTAAAAAATGTGTGTGAGTGAGTTTTGATCGTGTGCTGAGTGTTGATGCGTGCATGTAAAAGTGATGACAATATTTTGAGCAATCTTCGAATATATAAGTGATTGAAGTATAAAATAGAAAAATTGTAAAAGCTACCGCTGCGCACGAAGTACCTACTTAAGTCTATGGTAACCTAGTCACTTATTAATCTGTTGTGTACGAAGAGTTTGCAAATGTTCCTCATCTTTCACAGCAACAAACGGTAGGCCGTCTTCTTTGCGCAGAAATATATTGCCATTTGTTACCCAGCAGTGGGCGAAGCCCTCAGATTTTGCAAAGTCTCGAGCAAGAAAATGAAGCCTGTTAGTCCTAGCTGTCAGTCTTTCTGATACGTATATCATTGTAGGTTGCCCTAGAAAGCCTAGGTTTTTAGAGTTTAATTGATATCTTTTGATTTTTTTATAATGTCTAACTGCATTGAGAATTTTCAGTTTTGACCATTTATTGTTGAATTCGACCACTACTGTGGTAGTGGGCAAGTCAGGTTTTGAGGGCAGCCTATACATGTCCCTCAACTCATTTAAATCGCACGGAACCACTAAGATTTTTGCTAACTGTTGAATAGCCTCTAATAAGTTTTCTTTAGACTCTTTCATTCTTTTGGGAACGTTACAGATTTCAATCGACGTCTTTAAAGAAAAACGTTCGTAGTTTTCGATTTTTTCCTGGATGAGTGAGACTTGCGTAGCTAAGATTTTTCTTTCGGCCTCCAAGCCAAGAAATTTGTCTTCAAAGAATTTAATTTGTTCTGTCAGAAAACCAATTGTTTTGACAAGGTCTTGGTTGGAGGTATCAACTAGAGACTTAATGTCTTTTGTGTGCGTCTTGACCTGTGCTTGTAGTGCAGAAAGACGGTCTTCCATCTTGTCCAGGCGCTCATTTTGAGTTGTTGACATTTCTGTGATCATTTGACGCATCTCATTTTTAAAGGTGGAAAAATCATATTTTTCATCCACAAAAGTAGCTGATCCCACTATCTGCTCAGAGGCGGCGGCGGCAGCCGCGCGTCGTCTGCTTGCTTGGCGACTTAACGGCTGTCTCTTTTCCAGTGTTTCCTGAATGTGAGGTTCTGCAGTTTCAGTGTCAGATGCATGACGTGAGGGAGTGTTTGATTTGGATGGGGGAGAATGTCCTACTTTCCCCATCATCTTCAAGCGGCGCGGTTACGGTGTCGAGATTGAAACAAAGTAGGCCTATTTTTGCAAATGTGCGAGAGGTACGATTTCGTTAGATGCGTCATATATTGAAGAACGATTGAATGCAAGTTGTCCAGTATTGATGCCATTAGTGCTGCTATTATTGTTTAAACTGCTGCTTTCGTAATTCGTATGGTTTAAAAAAAACTATAAAAAATAGTTATTGAATAGTTTTGGCCCAGCCAAAATTCTGTGTGACGTAATAGAGTGTATATATTCTTTAGGAAAAAAACCCTTTCTATTACCTCATGTACCGTTTACTGGAAACACGGATTTAAAGTCACTGGTTAAGGATTTGAAACTCCCCTTCAATATTTTTTATGGTTTTTCATGACGAATTACTTGGGCATATTGTAGAAGAAATGCATAAATTGAGTGTTCAGAAACATTCTTCAAAACCATTTAGAATTGTGTAGTACCTCTCTAACAAGCTTAATAATTGGGGCTATAAGCTATGGCTCATTGTGTCCAGGTCATGGTCATGTCCAGGTCATCTACTTAACGATTTAGAAATTTATTCGGGTATAGGGAACGATTACACTGTGCCATCGATCAACAAGAAGAGAAAAGAGAGAAAGAAGCCTTCTTTTGCAATGCTAATATCATATGTGACAGGTGCAAAAATTTCCCTCTTTGGGGAGAAAACAGACTACGATGTAAATATCACGATTGTGAGATTTTTTTTTACGTACATAAAATATGTTGAGCCTTTCAGGGCTAAGAGCGAAAATTATATGAGTCATCTGGGGATCTAATCCGTGCATTCCGGTGTTATACGTCGTGTGTCTATCTTCGGTACAGTGACTAGATTAGAGGCTGCCCTAATAAAAGTAAGGAAAATATAATTGCTGGACAATGATGCACATAATCACGATAAAAATTTAGATACAGTACCTGTATATAAAGGGTTTTTCATTAAGAGCGCTCGAACTTAAAAATAATATTAAAAAACCGGTTTTATATCGCCACAATTTTTATTTTATTTTAAAGGATATTCGCTGTCTTTATATATAAATTATAATTTCAGCCAAATGGCCGCCGCGACTCCGCTGTAGGTTGTGTATCCTGGTGGACCAATTTTGGATGACATTTTCGCATAAATCGGGCTAAATTTCACGAAGGCGCGAGCCTTCAGGGTGGCAATCGACTGTGGTTTGTCTGTATAGACTAGAGACTTCACGTAATCCCACAGAAAGTAGTCGAGTGGTGTCAATTCACACGATCTTGGTGGTCAGTTGATGTCGCTACCACGCGAGATGACGAAGCCTTCGAATTTCCCATCCAATAAATTTTATGTTTCCCGTGCTGTATGGCAAGTGGTGCCGTCCTTTTGGAACCACATGTTTGTGAGATCCATACCATCTTACCTAGGCCATAAAAAAATTGACATCATTTTCCGACATCGGTCGCCATTGACAGTGAGCGCGGCTCCTTGCGCATCTTCGAAGAAGTAAGGGCCGATGATACCACCGAACCAAAATCCACCCCAAACAGTATCTTTTTCAGGGTGTAGAGGCACCTGATGAATCTCCTGTGGATTTTCGTCGCTCCAAATCCGGCAATTTTGTTTGTTAACAAATCCACTCAACCAGAAATGAGCCTCATCACTGAAGATGATTTTTTTCGAAAGCAGGGTCAGCCACCAAATGCTCTAAAGCCCAATCAGCGAATACACGGTGCTGTCTGTGGTCTTTGGGTTTTAGCTCTTGAGCTAATTGAACTTTGTATAGATGAAAACCCAAATCTCGACGCAAAATCCGCCAAGTTGATGTCCCAGCTCTTGTGCACGACGCGGTATGGACTGTCTGGGGTTTTGTTGCACACTGTCCCGAACAGCAACAATATTCTCCAACGTTTCTTTGACGTACGTTGTCTCAAAATTCTTCATTAAACGACGGATTGTGGACTCTGCAGAACGGCCATGAACGCAATAAGTTGGACGCAATTCACGGAACGTTAGGCGAATAGAGCACTGATTTTGATATTTTTTACCAATTTCTACGCGTTGTTGAAGCGTAAAATGTCTAAAAAACGACTAAATATGGTGTTCATGCCAAATTTGACAGCTATCACTTTACTAAGATGGCCACTATGCGCTGTCAAAGTTCGCACATTCCTATTGAAAACCCCTTTATTTATTATACAAATATAAGTTTTCATCAAAACAATATTACTTTCAAAACCGTCACAGTAGCAGATACAATTTGTTTATATTTGGTTAATAAATATGGAATACAAAACAATACACTCATATATGTAGGTATAATAAAATAAAAAGAATTATAAAAAATCTGAAGTGAACTTTATACTATATCTCAAAGTGAGTGCTACACAGCATGATTTAACATAAGCAGTATTATTATACATTAGACACAAATACATGTTATATTAGTGAGAAATATATGTATAAATAGAATTTAAATGATCGTTTTGAGTCTTAAAAGCAAATATTATGACAAATGATTTGTTCGGTCCGATCAACTTAGCGGCAAGTTTCCGAACGCTCCCAAGGTAGTCGTCTATTTTGATATATGGACTTTTTGAGTGAAAACGTAGAAGTTTTTTGTCGCTTTACTTTACCTGGACGTAAGAAAACAACGAGTTAAAATCGAGCATTGGCTTAGTGATGAGTTGACTGCTAAATACGGAGCCAACCTTGTTTCTTGTTTATATTAACGCTCTGTGCGAGCTTCAACTTGGCAGCTGTAAAATCATCACATTTGCCGACGATACGGCCCTCTTTTTTAGTGGAGAAAGTTGGAACGAAGTGTTTATAATGGCTCAAAATGGTATTAATAAGGTAAACAAATGGCTTCAAAGTAACATACTGACACTAAACATCACTAAAACGAAGTACATTCCCTTTGCTTTGAGATCTGATTTTCTTCCACCACCTTCATTTACCATTACCGTCCATGTCTGTGATCCAGATTTTGGAAATTGCTCCTGTCACTCACTCCAAAGAACTGACAAAATCAAATACCTTGGGGTGGTAATTGACCAGACACTTAGTTTTAAGCCACATGTTGACATCCTTGTAACCAGGCTATGTAAACTTATATATATATTTAAAAACCTTCGATACAATGCTGACCGTAAAATCCTAAAGATGGTTTACTTCGCGCTAAGTCAGTCTCTTGTCAATTACTGTATCACCTCGTGGGGTGGTGCCGCTAAGTCACATCTAATTGAGGTTGAGAGAGCACAGCGTGCGATTCTAAAAGTTGGAGCTTGTTTACCCTTCCGCTATCCTACGGTTGATCTTTCCAAAGAATGGGATGTCCTTACTGTCAGGCAAACGTTCATCCTTCAGACGGTACTTAAGCAACACGCACAGTTACAATACGACCCTGAACTTATTAAAAACAGGCGTGCGAAGAGCACTATATGCTCAACTCAGTCGCTCAATACTTTTCTGTCACACAAATTCTTCTAAACTAAATAAGATACTGGACTTATATCCACTTCACGCCTACAATTGCAAGCAAAAAGTCACTTCATATCTAAAAACACTAGACTATAATGATACGGAAAATCTTCTGAGTCCTCTCATATAACATTTCACCATTTTCAAAAAGTGTATGTTCATCCTGTTTTCTAATAAAGTTATACCAAATTGATTTAGTAGTTGGGTAGGGTTTGACAGTGGGCATACCTGGGTAGACATGTATATGTATATATATATATTTATATATGTATATGTATGTTTGCCTGGGTGTGCCCATGGTTGGACATTGCTTAGCTACTGAATCGGCTATATAAATATTACCGTAATATATATATATATATATATATATATTATACCCCTCTCATGTCGATAAGTAGGCACTCAAATCTTTGTTGTAAATTACAAACAATATATGTTTGTATATATTTTTCAGATACAAGATACAAATAGATAAAACTCCTTAATTTACAAATCATTAGTAAAATATTGACCTCAACTACTGACTCTCGCTATATGACTCGTATTATTCCTGCACAAACTAACACACACATGTTCACTTTACACATTGCGGTGCAGCGTGGCAACAGCGCGAACGCAGCTGTCTCGTATATCGCACGCAAACCAGTCTCACACTCACACATTAACACAAGCTCAACTCAACGCATGTAAACATGTTTCCTACCGTCCTCAACTATTAAATAGCCTGCACTGTGTTTAAAATTCCATTTAGTTATAATTATTTTTTTTACTATTTTTTATATCTAATTCTTTAGTTCACTTCTTTATTTTGTATCCATTTTAAACATTAACACTAAGTATCCTATAATTAAGAACCATATATAACTTCCTGCCTACAAGTAGTTCGTAATAGCGTTAAACTGATTTTAAAAATTGTATAACAAGGTAGGAATGTCATAATTTATTTCTATCCGCGGGAGGTGTCCTGGTGACCTGTGATACAGGTTTTTAGAAACCTACTTCAGGCACCAGCCCCTCACAAAGATAGGTTTAATTTTGGCACTCTTGTCTGTCCATTTATGTATTTTTACGTAAGAAACCTTTTGTGAGGAGAAAATAAATATATTTTTGATTTGATTTTTGCTTTGGTTGGTTTTTTACATTGGAGTAACTTGTCATTTTTTATTTTAATTTGCATATAATTTTGCTGTTCTAGCGCGTATTTGTTTTTCAACTTGTACTACGCGATCAATAAATTTGTTAATATAATTAGTTTTGTGATGGTGCCCGGACTAAGGATTTTGTGAAGAATCTCGCCCACATCGGAGCTGCCTCGCCCACGCGTGAATAAAAACAATTTATTCCGTCTTGGCCAATACCGAATATTTAGGTACACTCTAGTGGGATCGCTGACGCGAATTCATCACTGTGTAAGTCTCATTGTTTGTATTAATTGATTGCTTGTGTATTTTGTACTATATTCTTTTCAGCCCGGCGAATGGCCGGCAAGTTAAGCATTCAAAACAGATTGTCCAGGTGGAAGCCTCTGCTGTACATCCCTGCCTGGGCAATCTGGAATCTTAACATAATTGCCTAAAATGTCTTGTTGAAACTGTTGTAATTTTTGATCTTGAATATTTGTATATTTGAATTGAGAATATGTTTATATGTGGTTGACGAGATCAACGACGAATAAAAAAAAATTGTGCGAAAGTAGAGAAGTAGAAAGAACCTTTGAGTGAATGAATTACTTTAAAAACTCAATCGTTTTTGAAAAATACGTCCGGCTGCCGAGGAGTGCTATATCAACATACATAATAACATTCCATACCAAAGGATAGCCAATGCATTAGGGAGCTTAAAAATCCACTTACCATCAGGATGGAGTGCTCCTTCACTGCAGTCACGAAGCGATCACGCCAGGTCTCCAGCTGATGCACCTCAATATCGAGCTTATCTACTGGCCGTGCCAAGTCTTGAATTTTAGAATCAGCGTACCTAAAAATATTATCAAGGTGTTATTTTTCCTTTTTACTGCTCACTTTGGGTAAAAAGGAGTATAACATTAGTGTTAATAAAAAAACTTATTTTCACCTACTTGCGAGAATACATTTACCGATCTAAAGGGGTGCACTAACAGTAATGTAAGTACATAAATACGACTCTATTGAAACACATTTTCTCCCCTGTTTTACACTGTCACTATTTGGTATTTGTCATTGTTTACTTAGATGGGTGACTTCAACGTGCTTCAGGCTTCAGAGGGCACTTCAATCCGTCTGTCCTAGTGATTGTCCTGCACCTGCCTTATTAGAATAAACAATTAAATCGTACGGAGGAACTGTACCGTTCATCGAGGCGTGTGCCGCCCGTCACGCGTCTGTTTCGATTTCGATCACGTCGTATATGCAGTTTAGCCACTAAATAATACGTTTTACTAATATGAAGTCAATTAATAATAAAGTTAATGAATAGATTCAGGCGTTACTTTGAGAAAATCCATATTTGATAATAACAAATAAATTACAAACTAATTAGGCGGAATTGTCCCTAGATATATTTTTTATATTTATTTAAGTGTTTTAATAAAATATTGATACTTATAATTACTACTAATAGGTTCTTTTACACATTTGTTATTATTAAGAATAAAGATTTCATATATTTTTAATATAAGGGCGAGCACTAAGCCGACTACATCTAATGCGTCATCTGTGGATGCCATCATGGAACGAAATGAAGGTTGTTCTCGAACTGTTGTAGTGTGTGTGGTGGAATCAAAACTGCACAGTGTCGAACAGTAATTGCATCCATTTTGCTAATGTATGTGTAATACTCATTAGGATAGGAACCATTCTTGCATGGTGTTAAGGCATTTTGCTATTGTCTACAACAATAAATTCTGTCGCCAAACACGTAACGGTTTAGTGACGTTCCAGCGGATTCACTTTAAAGTTCAGTAACTTTCAGTTCCCTCTCTAGATTGAGCCTGTTTATTATCTTTGCCCGCATCATCACCTAGTAGCAGGTTAGGTTGTAGTCAAAGATTAACCTATCAGCAATGAAAGAATATATTTTGAACTTATCTCATTCTAAGAAGCGTCGACACGATGTATATTCTTCTTCTCTGTCACCTACTCATTATATATAATCATAAAAACCTTTGCCATATAACTAGAAAAAATATCTTAGTCAAAGCCTTTACCTAGGAGCCAATGTATGACTGGTGACCTTGGATTTCAGCTTGGAGAAGTACCCTTCAGCGATCGGCTCCCGGAAGTTGCTGAATGATTTCACTCTTCTAAGCCCGTTGCACATGCGCTCAATGTTGTACCTGGAAGTTTTTATTTTTGTGAGACAGTTTTTTTGTATCCATTCTTGATGATCATGACCTGTAAAAAACACTCATTTTCTGTACGTCTTATTTTTGAAGGAGGTTATTCATCTCTACCTAAAATTAAATTACACGAGATGCTTGTTGATTTTGGCGCCGTCGGTAGGATTGCACAATTAATTTGAATTTTGTTTGAAAGTCAGCTACTGGAACACGTCATAAGCTGTTTTGTGATAGTGGTTCCACACCAGGTTACCAGCCAAGCCAAGTAAGTTTACATGAGGTACTTATTATACCTATGCCATTAAAGCAAAAATCTACAAGCAATGGTCTGATTCCAGCAATTGTCACATTCGTTTTTGTAGTAATGACACCATAGTTAAGAAATTGTTGGACCCCAGTTTCTACTTTTTATATCCAGAATGATTGATCAATTCAATCTGGATGGATCGTGATGTAACAAAGAATTATTTTACAGAGACGTCGAAGGTCGAAAGGAGTAAATTCCCATACGAGGTATTTAGACTGTGGACGGCTATAGTCCGATTTGGAATTAATTACTTTCACATATAAGAAAAGTGTAAAATAGTAGTTGTTCTAAAATATTCATTAAAATTACTAACATATTTAAAATTAATTCAGGGGTTAGAACTATTAACAATAATTATAATCTACAGGCGTATATTAATTAATGATATTCACGGGCGGCTATAGTCCTAATAGGAATTCATGACATTTAACAGTGTTAAACACTCTACTTTTTACTACGAATTTAAGGTAAATAAAAAATAGTAGTTTTTCTACAATATTTATTGATAAAAGTAACATAAGTAGAACCTCTCAAAATGAATGCGTCGATAATCCAAGTAGGAATCGATGACTTTAATTAAATACTCTACTATTCCTTTAAACTATATCGAGAGTAAAAAATAGTATTTTTTATAAAATATTTACTGAAAATGATAACTTGATTTGCAGATACAAATATAAATTAGAATAATTAAAGAGTAAGAAAAATATGTGAAATTTAAGTAAAACTGGTAGTTTTTTTTCTGTAGGAACCTTTTTTTTCGTTATTGCTAGCCCGCCAAATTACATCTTCATCATCAGTCTTTTTTAAATTTTAAATAAAGAATACAATGCGTCTCTCACAGGGCCATTCCGCTAAAAAGGCATTTTTTGTTAAATCACACTGCTCATAAACAGAATAAGTCAGTTGTTATAAATTATTTTATGACAGCGGATAATGTTAGAACCCATATACTTTTATATTTAATTTTTCATTTCCTGGTTACCATGGTTACAGGACATTCCGGCCCTAGAGTTGTTCGCGCCCTTAGGTGGGAAGCAGCGTCTTCCAGCCACTATCGGATCAAACAAACAGTACTTTCCGAGTTTTTAGTGGTAGTGCCACGCTGTAGCTCTTCGGGTTACAGCTGCAGTGGCCGGCACGACCGGGGAAGTACTACTCTCCCACATGATATCGACGTGAAGTAGTGGCTTTGCCATTGCGTTTCGATCGATTTGTATGAGAGCCGGAGACCCAATCCCCCAAAAGCAATATGGCAGCACAGTTTAACGAGTCATTACTCAAGGAGGGTACCAGCCACGAAAGCGCTGGAGAATCCCTCTCCAGGCATCCACCTCCAGGACCTGAACCTGAAGGTGGATGCTTGGGCTGCCCTGCGTATTCTGGAGGGGGCAAAACCATGCTCGATTATATTTCTGCTGCTCGAGGCAAACGAAGCAGGAGGCTTCAGTCACCCCACACCACGCTAGCCGTGGACTTTTGCAACATATGGGGTCTCCATTCTAACCAGAACGATGTCCACTACCCCCTGGAGAATGCTAAGCCGTCCTTGCTTTTTTTAACCGAAACACAGATATACTCTCCGACAGACACATCATTCCTCACATACCCAGGGTACAAACTGGAGCATTCCTTTTTGCCGCGGGCGGGGTTGTGTCTTTACGTCAGAGAGGATATCTGTGCTCGTCGTCTCAGTAGCCTTGAAGGACGGGGCCTATCTGACATTTGGTTGCGCGTAGACTGCGATGACCATCCGCGAATCTACGCGTGCCTTTATAGGTCCCATAGCAACGGTAATGCCGAAATAGATCAATTCATGGAGCACCTACAGATGGCTACAGATTCCGTGCTTGAGCAGATCCCCACCGCAGAGATCGTGATACTTGGCGATTTCAACGCCCACCATACCGAATGGCTTGGTTCGCGCACCACCGATCATGCGGGGAGATCTGTTCACGACTTCGCTTTGGCATATGATCTTACGCAACTGGTCACCTCGCCTACGCGTATCCCAGATGTGGATGACCATACACAGTTCCCTGTTGGACCTTCTGCTGACCTCTCACCTGGACAACTACTCAGTATCCGTGAACGCTCCTCTTGGTTCGTCGGACCACTGCCTGATCCGGACTTCAGTGCTGGTTACACGCCCAACTCGACCGCGATTTGTAGGTTGTCGTCGCGTGTGGCGCTATAGTTCTGCAGATCGAGACGGGATGCGGTCCTTTTTTGCATCCTACCCATGGCAAGTTTGTTTCTTGCCGGATTATTCAGCTGTCACTGCCGACTATGTTGCTGATGTAGTGATTCAAGGTATGGAACTCTTTATTCCATACTCTATAGTGCCCATCGGTGGCAGGTCCCAGCCCTGGTTTGGTCGTACGTATAAAATGGCCTCTGGCCAAAAACGAGAGCGTTACCAAGCTTGGGCCAACTCAGTGGCATCTAAGGATTTAAATACCAGCGATCTCAAAAAGGAATATAATTCTGCCTCCAGGTCCTTCAAAACAGTAATCGCAAGACCGAAGTCGGATTATATTGGCAGAATTGGCGAGAAATTAGCCCGCCTGCTTTCGGGAACACGTGCGTTCCGGTCTCTCGCCAGGGCTGTCCAGGGGAATTTTTGTCAGTCATGTCTACCGCCCCTGCACAGAGAGAATGACACAGTGGCCCACACCGCAAAGGAGAAAGCCGATTTTCTGGGCTCTCTCTTTGCGTCAAACTCGACTTTGGATGACCAGGGCAACTCACCACCGACTATACCACGGTTTGATACCTCGATGCCAGATATAAATTTCCGGCAAAGTGCTGTACGTAAAGCACTGTTCTCCTTGGATATTCATAAGTCGAGTGGGCCTGATGGCATTCCTCCGATAGTGCGGACTTGTGCTCAAGAGTTGACACCGGTTCTAATGCATCTTTCCCATCACATCAGCTCTGCTACACATCAGGCGTTGTCCCAAAATCATTAAAAACGGCCTTGGTGCACCCGATCCCTAAAAAAGGTGACTGCTCAGATCCGTCCAACTACCGCCCTATAGTCATAACGTCTTTGTTCTCCAAGATAATGAAATCCATTATCAGTAACCAACTCTTGCAGTATCTAGAGGAGCACCAGCTGATAAGCGATCGCCAGTACGGTTTTCGTCGCGGTCGATCGGCTGATGATCTTTTAGTATACCTTACGCATCGATGGGCGGAGTTGGTGGATTCCAATGGTGAGGCGTTGGCGGCTAGTTTGGGCAAAGCGAAGGCCTTTGATCGGGTGTGACATAAAGCGCTTCTTTCGAAGCTTCCTTCCTGTGGGCTTTCCGAGAAATTGTGCGAGTGGATCTCCAGTTTTTTGGCAGATCGGAGCATCAAAGTCGCTGTTGACGGTGCATGCTCTGACTTGAAGCCAATTAATGCTGGCGTTCTGCAAGGCTGTGTGCTATCTCCGACTCTATTTCTCTTGCACATCAATGACATGCTGCAGCTCAGCGATATTCTTTGTTATGCGGATGACAGTACCGGAGATGCCTCTTACACCGGCCATGCTAAAATTTCTCAAGAACGGACCAAATTCGTTGTGGAGAGTCGGAACAAACTTGTGTCTGAAGTCGAGACCATGTTGTCTAATGTTTCGAAGTGGGGCCGACTGAACTTAGTTCAATTTAACCCCAAGAAGACACAAGTTTGTCCGTTCACCGCTAAATTATCCCCCTTTGTCGTATCCCTCCGTTTTGAAGACACTCCCCTTGCCCCCTCAACTAGCATCGGAGTACTTGGCGTCGACATATCGAGCGTCGTTCAATTTCACTGTCACTTGGAAGATAAGGCTAAAGTAGCCTCTAAAAAGCTTGGTGTGCTTGGAAAAGCGAGGCGGTACTTCGAGGAGTGTTCTGAGGAACTGTTTGATTTACTACCTGCAGCTCAATTTCGCCATCGGACGTCCCGACAAAGCCTGATGTTTCATAAATTTCATGTCGACGTCTGGAAGTCCACAACCTAGCGATTTTCACGGGGTTTTCTACCTCGCACTGCCACAATATGGAACCAGCTGCCAGGTGCAGTACTTCCGGACGGATACAATTTAGGGGCCTTCAAGAAGAGAATATATTCCCTCCTCAAAGGCCGGCAACATATCCTCGATACCTCTGGTGTTGCGGAAGTTCGTGGGCGACGGTGATCACTTACCATCAGGTGCCCTTTTATCCCATAAAAAAAAATATTAGACATGAAAAATTATTTATGTCCTTTGTTGCGTATTATTATGATTGAATGAAAAATATAAAAACATAAGTAAATCAATACCTAACTAACTTCCCATACTGAAAACTGCAACATTTTGTTGATGTGAATACCATGCTCATTCAAACGCTCAGCTCAATATTGTGTTCAAGGTCCTGCTTGCTATTCAGGAATTATTTCACATATTTTTGGTGGTGCAAGTCGATTTGGTAAACAATACACATTTAGCTCCTTCTTTTTTAGTTGACATATACATTGCTGATGTTATGGGTATTTTACCTGGCAATAACTTGGTGGTGCATATAATAGAACAGCTCTCCCCTCCTGTCTTTGGCGACGATGGCTATATCGGTTGCAGCAAAAGGGTACACCAGGTGCCAATGCCAGTGGTGGAGGTTGATGCCGATGTCTTCTCGGAAGTAAGCTACGCACTGTTCCGGCTCTATGTCTGACGCCGTCAAGTTGGGGGGGATGGTGATTATCCTCTAAGGAAAAAAAATATAATTAGTTTGAACTCTAAACAGAATGGTAAATGTTAAAACTAAATGATAGTATTCACTGCAAAGAAGACATGACAAGCAGGCATCAATGCTGCTAAGACTGCTACCAAACTGGCAAGCCGTGTCTGTTATTCTGTATTCCAAATTTGATTTGCTACTATATATAACATATATATCGATATATATTCGAGTAAGGAACATAAACAATATATCATCGAAAATGGAACCCCGTGGAAATTAATTAACGGTTTAATCGATTCCTAGGAAATTTTGTGTGTATATTCAGTAGGTCTGAGAATAGGACGCAAACTATTTTTATAAACTTTTCTTTTTAATTTTTATTTGCCTCCTCCTTTGGCAGTTCTCACCTGAGTGTGCTTCAAACAGCACAGAGTAGGGATGATTACGAAACTAAAGTTTAGTGCCAAATTAGTTTTCACTATTAGGTATAATTGATTGTGCGTCGATCGTAACAGTGACGTTTATACTTATAATTTTACTTTCTCAGTGCAACTCTCATATTTAGTAAATACAAATAGTAAATGTACATCAATTTCCAGTGCTATAAGTATTTATTCCCATGTTGCCGGATATTAAATCTTTGCTATTGCCAGGACAAAATGCTATACTTACATGGTAGAGCCACACACGTACAATACAATACAAATACAATACAAAAATTCTTTATTGTTTTCCAAGTTAAAGTTAACTACACTGATTAAGACTAATTATCCTATGGCAGTATAATGGGCGGTCTTATCGCTATGTAGCGATTTCTACTAGACAACCTTTGGATGGACAGAAATAAGGGAAAAGGTAAACGATGGTGAACAATAAATTAATGTTAGATAATTAAATTGAGATACATAAATCTAATACGTGATAAATGATGATAAGTAAATACTTTGAATTTGAAGCGCTCGTAGCGAAGTTTACTTAGCTGTTCTCAACCGATCAGCAAAGTTAAGCAACGTCGCGCGCGGTCATGAGTTGGATGGGTGACCGCTAGTGACATTACTACCAAGCGTTTCCGTGCTTCGGAGGGCACGTTAAGCCGTCGGTCCCGGTTGTTGTCTTAGGATGGCAGTCGTTATAGCATGGTGGTAGGGCATTTTGCGAATGCCCGCCTGGCTAGCTTGCACCCTCAAGTAGAAAATCTGTCGCCAAGCACCTAACGGTGTGTTCCGGCAGCTGTCCTTGAGAGCCAGTAATTCTAGGTTAGCCTGAACAACATCTTCGACCACATCATCACTTACCATCAGGTGAGATAATGGTCAAAGGATAACCAATAAGGCAAAAAAAAAAAAACCTATATACATAATAAATATATATATACTAACGTTATACATACATGAATAACATACCTTTAAATAACACATTTATAACAAATTACTTAAATATGCATCTACATATATTACATATAACATTAACAAATAATTACAATGTTATATATACTGGATAATTATTTATTATCTGAAAAATTCCAATTAATTTCGCACTTCAAATTTCGAGTGGTAGAGCATTCCATAGTCGTGCAGCCTGTACTTTGACGGACTTGCTGTAGTACTGAGAGCTATGAGGGGTTATTTTAAGTTGGAGAGTGTTGGAAGAGCGCAAGGACAGATTATGGGTGACATGGAGAAACACAAAAACCTTTTTTTGATATGTAGGAGTACTGGAAACAAAGAGAATACTGTATAAAATATGTAGAATATGTGCATTCCGGCGAAGTCGAATGGGCAACCAATTCAGTTTTTTAAGAAACTCGGATATATGGTCATACTTGCAGAGGCCATATATGAATCGAATACAAAAGTTTTGTAGGCGTTCAAGTTTATCAAGCTGTTCTTGAGTTAAATCGAGATATGATATGTCAGCGTAGTCGAGAATTGGGAGTAAAAGTGATTGTGCGAGCGCAATTTTAGTTGTGATTGGTAAAAAAATTTGGAGTCTTCTTATAGAAGAAGTGGAAGCAAAGATTTTGCAGCTAGTTTCAGCGAGCTGTGGTACCCAAGATAATTTCCTATCCATGATGATACCTAGATTTTTAACTGTGGTGCTGTAATCTATAACTTGTCCATCAAAGATAACATGTGGAAGGCGAAACCAGTCAATCGAGGAAACCATTCTTGAGCTGCCAATGATAATTGCATGTGTTTTCGCCGGGTTGACCTTGAGACCATAAGATTTACTCCATTCAGAGATTCGTCGCAAATCAGAATTGACTATTTCGATCGCTGCTGGCAACTCATTTAGAGGAGCCTGAGCGTATATTTGCAAACCATCTGCATAAAGATGGTAGAAAGAGGATAACTGGTGGGAAATACAATTTATAAAAATTGAGAAAAGGAGAGGTGATAGAACGCCGCCCTGAGGTACACTTACAATAAGAGTATATTTTTATATGAATGAATTAATATTCCCTAGAAATAGCTTGTATAGAAAAACAACGTTTGTCGGCTCAGCTATTGATATATCATTATATTATCATCCATCCGTATGTATATATGAGAGGATGATACAAAAATCATACAAAAATACATCTGTTTAGTGTGGGGATAAATACTACCCAATTATGATTTTTTTTAATGTACATATATTTAAATACAGATATACATTAAAAAATTATATATACATATGTAATGTTTGTAAATATATATATAATTATTTTCAAATATTACATTGCAATTATCATTTAATACCCAATTGGGTAGTATTAATGTTTACAAGGACAACAAAGCCGTGCTTAAATATTAATTCCGTGATCTTTTCAACGATTCTCTAATTATGGTATTACTTTAACCATAGTAGAAAGAGTGGGGAAGTAGGCCATCTCCGACCCAATTCGCGATATAATTACCTACCATACTTGCCTGTCTCAGGGTTGTTACTTATTTATAATGTATGTAGGTACTCGTATATGCTAAATTTGAATTCAGTACCTAAAAATAGGCAAGGGTCGGGAAGTTGTATTTTTTACTTGTGTTGTCTGGGTTCAGGGTTAGTGAGGTCGGTTTTATACCTAAACGCTGATAACACCTTTCACGATGACAAAAATACCGAATGGCGATACCTATGTGGTTGCGGGGCCAGAGACGTGCGACGCGGGGCATACCTAATACAACAAAAAAAAATGTGTATCACTCATCATCAAGTAAAAGTCATAGGTATGCTAGAATAAGTGACTTGCTTACATTTCCTGTTCAGTAGGTAATCTGAACAAAGACAACTCTGGAATCTATGAATTATTTAGACAGCCGAACACACAGCAATAAGTTCTCATGCGATTATCAAACTTTTTTCATTTATTTAGCGGTGGCAAAAAGCCGTGACGCGCGAACCTTGTTCGGTGTTAGCCCCGACTGGCGCACTGAGAAACGGGTCGAGATTGTGTTAGAGTGTGCGTGCGGGACGCATAGATACTATGGCGCATACAAACAAGCCGCGCGCGGTGCGTTTGATTGAAGATAACTTACTTCCTCACTCCTTCTACTATGCTTTAACCGACATAGGGGACGGTGCGCGTTCATCAATCAGCCTGATTGAATGAAATGGTCTTTCTAACATTTAACTTTCGCAATGATGCCGCAACCCTTCTATATATTTTCTAAATATAATTACAAACACTATCGCGTACTAAGCGAAAGTCACATTAACCTCTTTTCAAGGTAAAAAATGTGTCACCTGCAGTAGGAACCGAATCCACGTCTCCCGGTTATACGCACCGCGCCGGTTGCCTTCACAAGACGTGAGAAATGTTGTATTCTAAAAATGTGTAAATGTAATAAGGAGATTTTACATTTCTAAACCATTCGTTAGGCTATACCCCGTTGGTCAGATCAAGCGGTATAATATATTATATTAGTGCAATGCTGCCAGTACGCTTGCACCTGGTAGTATGCTGGAGTATTTTGACTGCATGTGATTCTGCAAGGGCTTGTAGTATTTTTTTTTTATGCCTGATAGGTTAGCCTTTGACCATTATCTCACCTGATGGTAAGTTATGATGTGGTCCAAGATGTTGTTCAGGCTAACCTAGAAGTACTTAAGCGACAGATTTTCTACTTGAGGGTGGTAGCTAGCCAGGCCGGCATTCGCAAAATGCCCTACCACCATGCGATTATTTTAAAATGAAGTAGCTGCAGTTGTATACATAACATATTATATTTTCTGTCCATCTTTGAATTACGTACGGACTCGTTGATGGAGTGGCGAAAAGCTCCTGGATTCAATCCTTGGTTTTAGACATTTATTGGATTTTTCTCTGACAACAATTTCAGTAGCAGCCCAGAGTCTAGAACTATGCCTGGTAGATGGTAACAGGCTCGCTGTTTCATTAGATGACATGAAGTCAAGTAGATGTCATCACACATCTGCCTACTCTTTTGGGGAATGCAGGCATGGATATGTATGTAATAATAATGGCAGATTCCTTACCCTGGGTCCATCAGGAGTTATGTGGGAAATTTCCCTGGCGCGACGGACGACCTTTCCGTTAAAGAACTTATCCGGGAAGGTCTCCAAGAAAGTAGGAAAGTTTAGACGATTGGTGTCAGGCCTGCAACATAATTTGAGTGAAACACTTATTAACTTATTAATTATCAAAATATATTGAAGAGGTTTAGAGGTGGCACTTTGCTGCCTAACAATTTGGCGCGACTTCTTGCCCAGTGATGCATTTTGGTGGCTATATGCCCAAATAAATGCTCCAGAAGGTCCAAAATACCGTAAGCTTTCAGTACGGAATACACTTCTTCGAGAAGACTGTTTAATGTATAATATGAGGTAAGTATGTGACATTACAATTTATCAACTCCATTTAGGTATATTGGCGAATTTTAATTGTTACCTTATATTTTTATATGTGGTTGTAATAGCACAAGCACTAGGCCCACCCGATCTTAAGCGGACTAACCTCTGCCTATATATTTATTTAATGTTATTGTAACGGAACAAGCTCGAGGCCCACCTGATGTTAAGCGGACTAACTTCTGCCTATAAGAGATGCATTTCCTCACAATGGAAAACACAAAAGGGTCATAAAATTACTATCTAATACATCTAACATCGGAGCGTAGATCATGTACGTAACATTACTTTTTATTTTACTTCAATGCATGCAGTATTTCTGAAGTTATAACGACGAGACGTTTAAGCCCTTTTTTGAATTTCTGAGATTATCATGATATGACGTCACACCCCGCGTTCGGCCCGCGACCGCGACACAGCGGCGCCGCCGATCGTCTCCACCGTGAAATGGTAACCGAGTTACTTTGTCGTTTATTAAGTTGAATTATCATATTTTTTCTACTCTTATCCCATATATGCGAGGTCAGGCGGTGCATTGTTCTTTCACGCAAAAGACAACTGAAGAACATAACATTGTAATAAGTTTTTATCTCCCGAATTTTGGTTACTAACCGATACCAAACCCTCTTAAGTAATGCTTTTGTTGGTAGTGTGGCCGGTAGTTTTTTGTACACAATGTTGAACATGAGAATTCCAGGCGAGCATTCGCTAAATGACCTAACACCGTGAAAAATTACTGGTTCTCAAGGACACATAGCATCACAAGCCGTTAAGTGCTTGGCGACAGATTGTATTCTTGAGGATGGTAGCTAGCCAGGCAGGCATTCGCAAAATGCCCCACCACTATGCAAAATTACTGGTTAAGAAGGACATATAGCGACACACATCGTTAAGTGCTTAGCGACAGATTTTCTTCTTGAGGATGGTAGCTAGCAAAGGTAGGCATTCGCAAGATGCCCTACCACCATGCAAAATTACTGATTCTCAAGGCCACATAGCAGCACAAGCCATTAAGTCCATGGTGACAGATTTCCTTCTTGAGGGTGGTAGCTAGCCAGGCGGGCATTCGCAAAATGCCCCACCACCATGCAAAATTACTGGTTCTCAAGGACACATAGCGGCACATATGTGTGGTGGTGAGAACATATCTAATGACTCATAATCAATATTATTATGCCTTTCAGTATGCGAGCACTTTATATATCTTCTAATAAGTTAGTATTTCCTCAGGGCTATTTACAAAGGTAGATACTAGGTAGTAGGCAAGATACCTATTTAAACAATCAAAAGTAGACAAGAAGTTAGGTTACGTAGGTCAAATGTGGCAAGGATAAGTACAGAAAAAGAAAGATAAATTTATTGTTAGCAAATACTTAGGTACATCGAAATGGTCTTCATAACAGTGCGCTTTAGTTTTAGGGCCTATTGTGTCAACCCTTGTAATGGCTGTCACTTTATCCTCATTTTTGGGTACTCAGGCACATAGAAAATGAGCTTATCGGCTGTTTTAACTATTGATTTGAAGCGCTGAAACACATACAGTATTTTTATTTCATTTTTACCTAAGAGAACTTTATAATTTAGATTTTTACTGAGCTGCGGCGTGCGAACGAGAGCGCGACTGTTAAATGACCCAGGGTGTGACGTCATCGGCTAATGAGAGCCCGCCTGCGTTTTTAAAAACCTATGGCCGGAAATACGTACTTTGATCGTTAATATCTCAGCCATTTTTTAAGATATGAAAATATTATGTATATAATTATTATTAGAAACGTTTGTCAGGCCCATTCACGAATTGCTCTGCCCCCGTTACTTTGAGACATAGTTGTTAAGTCTCATGTGCCTGTAATTTCGCTGGCTCTCATGGACTGCTGCTGGAACACACCGTTAGGTGCTTGGCGACAGATTTCCTACTTGAGGGTGGTAGCTAGCCAGGCGGGCACTCGCAAAATGTCCCTCCACCATGCAGTGAAGCTCAAGCCAGCGGTGGGGTTCGAACCATGATTCGGCGGCACGGCAGTCTATAGCTATTATTACCTCTTGTATTGCTCGGCCGTCATTGCTTGAAAACCTAACCAAAATGGGAACGTTTAGGGAGCTATTAAAAACTGTTTATTTAGTTTCTATATTTTTTTTTGTTTTCTTTCTTTAGTTTTCATATTCACTCCATATGTCTCCATATATCCTCCAGTCAGGGGTCAGGTCCGCTTATCTTCACCTGCTCTTCAAGGTTGAAGAGCAACTCAACTAACGCATCGTCACCGATTAACTTCTTTACTCGATTATCTATGGAGCCCAACTCTTCAAGCTGGTATTTAGCTGAACCATCCTTGAGCAGGGCTTAGTATTCCATAAAAGAGTAGACTTGAGCTTGATACAGGTTAAAAAGCTTTTCCGATATGAAATACCACGGCACTTTCCAAAGAACTTGGTGTATAATACAAATTGCATGGTAGGGCATTCTGCGAATGCCCACCTGGTTAGCGACCACCCTCAAGCAGAAAATCTGTCGCCAAGCACCTAATAGTGTGTTCCGGCAGCTGTCCTTGAGAGCCAGTAATTCTAGGTTAAGCCTGTTAACTTCGACCACATCATCACTTACCATCAGGTGAGATTGTGGTCAAAGGCTTAATGAGTTTAGGTGTTCTTATAGGTCCCTTTTTTTCCTCATTTGAGTGTAGGTCTAAGTAAACTTGTGGAAGTCAGACCATGATAATGTAAGGTCAGTGTTTTAATCAGCATGGCACCGACTTCAACAAGTTATTTCATACCATTCAGTATTGGAAGTCGAGTCGGTTTATTTAAAATATTTTCATTTGTGCAGACCGTACATCTCGACGTCAACGCCGTTTACAATTGTTGTTCATGCGTTGTATTTATTTTGTATGAAATTAAATTATAGTTTATATACAAGTATATATATTTACTTATTATTATATATTATCATATCCTAATCATCATGTTATTCCTAAGCTATGCTATGCTATGATGTGTCATCGTGTACCAACAACTTGAAAAAGAGATTCTCATAGTTCTAATAACTTGTAATTAACAGGAGTGCAAAAATTGTAACCTTTCTCTGTAGCTAATGAGCAGCTAAACCTGCCAAAACAAATCAAGACATAAATGCATGTGGTACCTGTGCAGGATGGCGACTGACAGGCAGTAGTTGAACATGCCGGGGTTGATGCGGAGCTGGCAGTACGAGCACAGCGACACCAGGTCCTCCACGTCAGTTGCACCTAGATATGGACAAGAACATATCAAAAGCAGAACATTATCCATTATTTTCATTAATAGTTATTCAATCTACGTGAACTATAGCTATAGTACAAATAGCTAGCCACTGATTACAATCTCACCTGTTTCTAAGTTAATTATTGTCGAATATCATATGGTACACCAGTTTAAACTATAAAGAAAACTCAAGGGTAGCTGCCGGAACAAACCATCGGTTAACCAGAAACGGTTATGTGGTTATTTTGTATGCTGTAGATGTCTGAGCAAGGGGTATACCAGCGAAATCCCTATATAACCTATTAAAAGAACTTGGCCTTTAAAGAACAACCGTAACTTCCATCCTTTTTTTTATGGTATAGTTAAATCAACCTAACTGACTGGCAAGTGCACAAAAAGTGCAATGTTCAATGGAAATAAAAAACATCAACACGTCGTATATTACTAAATAAACTAGAAACTTTTCGTTTCAGGCAGTGAGAACACACGAATAAAGAACCGTATATTCATGTGGTGAGAAGGCAGTGCTTTGACATCTTATTTTCTGTATATACATCTATGATTACCATGGTTACAATTACTATTAATATTACTTTTCCCTATGGTACAAAATGACTTGTACTGTTAACACGAAACCAATAATTACGTTTGCGAAAATGATTCTTCTTCCAAGGACTATAAGATACCAACAAATTACAAGAGTACTTCCATAATTAATAATATTAGAAACTTGGAATGTATTCCATAGCAACGATAGACAACTTAAAATATGAGGACTTACCCATGAAGATGTCAATGAGTTTGCCTGCCATCTCCCTGTGCTTAGGCACGAAGAGAGAGAAATGGTCGTAGAAAGGCAGTTTCATGGGGAGACAGAGGTCGGGGAGCGCGGACTGCGACAAGGTGCGGATGGAGACCTGGAGCGACCCTATTAGCTGTCTGAGTCGGCTACTCAGTCGGCTGAACAATTTCTTGTATTTGTCCGGCTGAAAAAAATGGTATTGTAAGCATTATTTTTCTCCACCCGATGCCTGCCCTTTTATGTCGCTCCATAAAGTAACTTTGTATGACAGTGTTGGTACAAAGTGTTTGAATCATCATGTTGCTAACTTCATTTTCTAGGCCTAGTCCAGTTATCACGTTTCACGCACTAAATTATCATCAAAATTACATTTTGATTGACCTCAACGTTTCGATCAAGTTGCATGGACCGTGGTCACCAGTAGACTTACTGTAAAGCAGTGGTGACCCAGTGGCAATGGCTCTGGACTGCCGCGCAGCAGGTCCCCGGTTCAGATCCTGCCACGTGCTTGATCTTCGTCTCATAATGATAAGACATTTTGTAAATGCCCGAAGGCTAGCTACCACCCTCAAGTAGAAAATCTGTCGCCACCTTACTGTGTATTCCAACAACTGTCCTAAGGAGACATTAATTTTAGGTTGGCCTGAACGACATCTTCGACCATATCTTCACTTACCATCACGGGAGATTTTGGTCAAATGCGAACTGAACTTTCTATTTGAACCTTTGTCGGAATACTATTTTGTCGATTGGTGGTATGTAGCACCATCATTCTTTCGCACTAACCATAGTTCATCACATAGATATTATTTCTCATAGCAATCCCTCGAAGCATCGATCGTTTAAACTACTCTTAGTTCAAATTAAGGTTACAACAATAGTTCAAATGAAGGTTACTGACTCCTACACTATGTCTTCTCTAACTATACAAACAACAATACAACAATATTACATTATGAAAGCGCTTGTTCGATGTGACACATAATCAAAATGCTGGCACTTATAATTATAGCATTGCATAGCAATCAAACGGGACAATGCTGCCAGCATGCTGGGGATGGACTAGATCATTTGCACTGCCTGTGAGTCTGCAATGACTTATAGGTTGTTTAAATGCTTTTATTGTAGTATATTTAGTGTTGTATATAGTTCGTAGTATAAGTAAAGGCATACCGATATATTAGCTAAAGTACTTACGTAGTAATGTTCAGGGATATCCAAGACCACCTTTGCCTTGCCCTTTGGCATGAAGCAGGGCTCCATGGGGCGATTGAAGAACTGCAGTAACATGTTGCGAGCATCACTCCTCTTGGATTACCAAAAACCAATTAAAGTCAAAGTCAAAATCATTTATTCAATTTAGGCATCTACGACGCTCATATGAAGGTCAACTACAAATTTTAGTATTGAAATATTCTACATTGTACTGCCACGTTGAGCAAATAAATTGTATAGAGCCACTGCGAGAAGAACGGGCAAGAAACTCGGGGCCATTCTTTTAAACATCTTTTAACAATGTGTTACATACTTACTATATAATAAAGTTACTACAATATATGTTTAAATTATGTAGGTGACAGGCAATAGCTTGGCAGAAGCGGAATTGTCCAGGCATTTTTGTCGTTTAAGTAATCAGAAAGTGTTAAGTAGGATTTTTAATCAATATGTTTTTCACGTGAAAATGAATTTCCCTTCTGTGAGCGTTGTAATATGTTTGGGAACTTTATTATAACCGTACACAATTACATAAGAAGGATCTTTTATTTGTTTTTGCTAATCTAAAACCTGTCACCGCTATTTTATCTTTATTCCTAGTATTGTAATCGTGGTTGTGACTGTTTCATTTAAATTTACTCAATTTCCTACGAAAATACATAATATTTTCAAATATATACAGACTTGGTAAAGTTAAAATATCAATTTCTGTAAAAAGATCCCTCAGAGATTCCCTATGATCTTAGGTAGGATTATCTTACTTATTGTAGGATAAAGATTGTCTCAATCTCAGAGACAATCTTTATCCTACAAAAGCGCGCAATTCGAGCCATATATCAAATGGATCATAACCATATAGCAGCAGTTCCCCACAGCAATACACCATATGACATAAAACTGTGGAAGTACGCGAAATAAACTAGGCGTGCAGTAACGTCTGTTAACTGTATTATCTTACGAACTGCATATGCAGCAGAACTAAGTCTTCCGGCGAGATCATGTATATGTGGATCCCACTGTAAAGTTGAATCCATTTTGATTCCCAGGAAGACTATCGCTTTGTCAATAGGGAGTTTATCTGGGCCAAGCTTTATGTTTGGTTCAACATAAGGAACATTTGGTAAACAAAACTTTAAACTTGTAAAATCGGAGAGGTATCATCATCTTTGAATAAAACAATATCGCAGAAATCTTTGACCATGCAAGGCAGATCATTAATATTCTATGTTAGAAACAAAAAAGGTCCCAAATTTTATCCCTGTGGTACTCCCATTTTTACCAATGACCCGGAATTAGTGTTGACATTTATCCCAACCTTCTGTAGCCTGTCTGACTTTATAAGATACAGAGCTTTTCCACGCAATGAGCAGGACATAGTATTAAAGGTATAAAGCTGATGTTATCCAAAGCCTGCTTTTTGCTGGACATCATAGAACTTTATGTATTACAATGTTACCAAATTGCAAATAAAAATAAATAATAATATATAATAATAACTGTTGAAATCCTAGTATGTAATGATAATAATTATTAATATTTTTATTATTATATATAAAGATTTCAACAGCTTAAAGGACTCGATCGTAACACGATAAAGCTAAAATTGACCAATGAATTTAAAAAGAGACTAAATGTCATCTGCGTGTCAAAGCTTTCTGGAAAACATTTAATAAAAGCACTCAATATGTATGCTCTCCCAATTTTAACCTACTCCTTAGGAATAATTAAGTGGACTAAAACAGATTTAAATCAAATAGAATGCATCACACGCACAACATTTACCAAGCACAACAACCTGCACCCCAAATTGGCAATAGAAAGACTTACTATCTAAAGAGAGGACGGAGATAGAGGAACGATAGATATTCAAAATCTGTTACCAAAAAAAAACAATTTAAAAATATACGGCGTATATCATACGCCGTCCGTCCTTCATTTAGAGTGGACGTATATCGCTTTTTTATTTAAATATTCAACCTTACTACGTGCTATTAAAATTGTTATATTAAAGAGTCTAAGGTGTATTTTGCTGTGCTTGGTGATTGTGGTTCAGGTGAACTTGCAGTGTCACAAAGTGTGTCTGGTCGCAGCCTTCACCCCCGCGCAAAAGAGACAGTGGTGATAATTCATCTCTTTCCCCGACACGAAACTAGTCTGCAAGCCTGCGACCGACGTGCATCGGGTATTTACGCCGGCCGCTTTCGTGATTTTTTTGACTACGTTCAAGAAATTGCCTGGCACTGCTATCGCGACATAAAATAGAATGTCTAATTCAAACTGCAATGCATGCAATAAACCGGTGAAACAGCCGGAGAAGATAATTTGTTCTCGCACTAACTGTGCCCGTCCCTATCACTATCACAGCCTATGCGTTGGGCTCACAGTAGATAAATCAGGTAAAATCTAAAAAAAAATAACTTGGATATGCCCTGCCTGCATCGCCAAGCAGCCGAAGACAGGCGATAATTCTAATACCCCAGTCAAAAGTATCATAGTACCGAGTTCCATAGATAACTATAATTTAAGTTCAAACGTTATGGTGAGAAATCCTACCCGATCCTCTCCGCTTGACAAACGGGAATCGTTGACAGATACCTTGTCCTTGGATAACCAAAAACCTCGTGACACCGAGCTGCTAATCATAATTAGAAATGCTATTAAAAGTGAGCTTTGTTCTGCCAAAACGCAAATTTCTACTATCGAATCAACTGTAACCTATATCAGTTCTCAGTACGACGACCTTCTAAGAATTCTGGCTTCTAATGCTACCGAAGTGAAGTGCCTGAAAGAGGAGAATACTCGTCTCCAACAGGACATTGACACGACCACCACTCGCATAAAACACTTAGAAGAGGAAATAGCGCGTCAACAACAATGGAGTCTGTTGCAAAATATAGAAATGGTTGGCATGCCCGAATCCAAAGACGGTGTGGAGGATACAGTGAAAATAGTGACGAGTCTGTCCGGGAAAATGGGTGTCACCATTGACAACACCGATGTGGAGTTCGCGCATCGAGTGCAGGCACGGCAGCCGAGCAGCTCCGCCAACGGCCGCACCATCATCGCCCGGCTGCGTCACCGCCGCACTAAGTACACCATTATTGCCGCGTCACGCAAGCACCGCGGAATCAAACCATCCCACGTTGGGCTGGGTAGTGATGCGATACACAATGTTGGGAACGTCTCCCGAATTGACGTTAACGAACATTTGTCTAAACAGAATCGAGCCTTACTCAAAGAATGTAAACAAAAGGCTAAGGAAGCTAACTTTAAGTTTATTTGGACAAAAAACTGTCAAATCTTTGTTCGGCGAAACGAAACCTCGCCTCCGATTCCAATTATAACAACTTCCGATTTAACACAGATAGGTTAACTTTGCTCGGTCTTAGTGCTGTTTATAGTTTTATTTTTACTAATACTTAATAATATAGTTAGCATTTACGCACAACCTACCTTTATACATAATAATAAAAATTTATTCTACACTTGCAGGAATCACTCACGACATTCACACACACAATTATGTCATTATCCGACCGCACTGCACACAATATAACAGTAATATGCATTTTATCACTTACTGATCGATCTTTGCTATAGTATAGTAATGATTGTATTATTATACTGTTATATATTATTTTGCTGTAATAGCTGTCGAGCGTATATACTGGCGAATACCTTACTGCGAAAAATCACAATACATATATTATTTAATTTTCCATGCGCCTATGCTACAACGACGACGAGTTCAAGCGTCTACTTTGATATACTTACCTACCTACACTTTATGCATGACTGTAATGTTTGTATTGAGAATTCTGCTGTTGAGTTCAGGGATGCTATTTATATGATGAATTTACATTGTAGCGTACTGTACCTCTTATTTAAATCGTCGCAAGCTTATACTTTCTATTTTTACCTTTTTAAATCTTTTGGCAAATATATATTTTCATTATGGCGGGACACAATAATACATTGAAACTCACGTATCGTGACACACGAGACGTGGGTTGTGCGATGGCATTCTGGACTCTGAGCTATGTGCCCCCGATAAGTATGACCTGTTCCGTCTTGATCGCGGTGCGCTCGGCGGTGGAGTGATGGTAATTTGCGCCGCTCGACCAGGCGCGCGCCGCTTGCTTGACCATGGTCAACATGATGATCTGGAATGCTTATGCGTATCCGTACCGGAGCGAGTTATTGGCTCTCAATATTCTTTAAATATCGTATGCGTATACATTCCCCCGGATCGCGCACTTGCATCACGTGTGCTTAAGTTAATAGAACTTTTAACTAACTTAATAAACTGACCTGATGATTATTTTATTCTGATCGGAGACTTTAATCTTCCGTGCATTGACTGGAAATCAAATTATCCCGTTATTGCCAAAAAGGTTGCAGTAGAAACTCAAAACGCGGCCACGGAATTGATTAATTTATGTAGTTTCTTTGGTTTAACGCAATTTAATTATAGCCCGAACGCATATGGTACTGATCGGAGACTTTAATCTTCCGTGCATTGACTGGAAATCAAATTATCCCGTTATTGCCAAAAAGGGTGCAGTAGAAACTCAAAACGCGGCCACGGAATTGATTAATTTATGTAGTTTCTTTGGTTTAACGCAATTTAATTATAGCCCGAACGCATATGGTAATGTATTAGTTCTCCAATTCTCATTAATGTAATAGCACACTGGTAAAGGAGGATGTCTGCCATCCAACGTTATCTATGTGCGTCACCGACATTTTGATACCTTCTATTAAACCACCCAGTATTACAAAAAAGTATTTCATAAGGCAGACTATTATACCTTGAACTCTTACCTATCGGACTGCGATTGGACTTTCTTAAGCTCTTTATGCATTCAGGAGGCGGTGAATAAATTTTATTTAATCTTAAATACGGCTATAGCTAAATTTGTACCCCTTAAAATTGTTTCTAATAATTATAAATGCCCGGTATGGTATAACAAACCCCTAATAAAATTAATAAAAGAAAAATCTAAAAATCAACACGCCCTTTTGAAAAAACATAATAACCCGGTCGATTACGCCTCCTTTTCAATATTACGTACGCGGCTTAAAAAACTTCAAAAACAATGCTACCAAATATATATCGAAATTTCGCAAAAACAAATTAAAAAATCCCCTAAACTATTATCGACTTACGTCAAAACAAAAAGAAATAATAAATCAAGCCATCCGCATCTAATGCAGTATAACAATGTTACTTATGCTACTCATCGTGATATTTGCAATGCCTTTGACGACTTTTTCAGTGGAAATTTTAGTCAGCCATCCCATAATTACACGGTTTTTTCAGACGATAGAGCCCGTGCTGTGACGTCATTGCAAATATACAAGTCTCAATTTCTGACATTTTTAAATTACTTAAAAACCTTGACTGTTTCTAAGGCGCTGGCTGCGATGAAATTTCACCTTATTTCTTTTTCAAATGTGCTGATTCATTGGCAGTTCTAAACTTTTTAATAGGGGTTTTAAAGAAGGGTACTTCCCAAAGGTCTGGAAAACTGCTAACATTGTTCCGATAAATAAAAAAGGGACTAAAACTGCTATTAAGAACTATAGACCAATTTCAATTCATGAAGTTTTAAGTAAAGTAATGGAGAGAGTAGTTCATAGACAGGTTTGCCCAATTGTTTTTCGTCATATTCCTCCGCAGCAGCATGGTTTTGTACGAGGTCGTTCAACTAGTACAAACCTCTCTGTTTTTGTCAATGACGTTCTGCGTGGTATGAATGATGGGTTTCAAATAGATGTCATATATACTGATTTTGAAAAGGCGTTCGACCGCGTCGTCCATGTCTTCCTTCTTCGGAAGCTTCAGGTACTATGAATACGCGGAAATCGTTTGAGATGGGTGGAATCTTTTCTACGAAATCGCTCACAGGCTGTTGTAGTTGCTGGTCACCGTTCTGACCTCGCAAACATACCTTTTGGCGTGCCACAGGGCTCGATATTAGGACCTTTATTATATGCAGCATACTTGTACGACATAGAGAACTGTATTGAATTTGCTAAATATCTGATGTATGCTGATGATACAAAAATGTATGCCCCTGTCAAGACTGAAACAGGCGCTCATAACCTTTAGAATGACTTAGATAGACTTTGTAAATATTACCATGATAATCATATTTGCGTCAATATCACAAAATGTTCACAAATCAGCTTCACTCGCAAAATTGATAAACTTAATTATCACTACAAGTTAGACAATTACTATTAACTCGAAGTGATAGCGCAAAAGACCTTGGAATCATTTTTGACTCTAAAATGCTCATGGCAGATAATGTCTCGGCAATGGTTACTAGAGCATATAAAAATCTAAGTTTCGTTCTGCGAGTGAGTAGACCTTTCAATGATGCAGAGTGTATTAAGGCCTTATATTTCGCTTACGTTCGTAGCGATCTCGAATACTGTAGTATCGTATGGAACCCTAGTTACATGACTTACGTACATGACATAGAACGCATCAATCCAAGTTTGTTAAGGCGCTAAATTACCGTACGCAAAAGAAAGCTAGCACTTATGAACAAGCGTGCAACTTCCATAATCTAATGTCACTCAAAGATCGTCGTACTTTATTGCAGATTTTGTTCCTCCACGATGTTTGTAGTAACAGACTAGATAGCCCCGAATTGACAAATCTCTTCTTACAACTGAGAGTTCCCACTAAGCGTACTAGACACACACCTTTGTTTCATGTCCCAGTAAGTCGCACAAACTATGCGCATAATTCCATCATAAGCCGAACGCTCGACAGCTATAATAAATATTTCTCAACAGTTATTACTCGCTCAGATACATTTCACCTTCATAAATTAGCTATCAAGAAACAAATTACTCTTATAATTAACAACATAGCGTGTTGTTAATTCCTTAATCTCTTATGCTAAATACACATAACACACTGTGTTTTCTGGTATTCTCACTCTTGGAGCCTTGCTACTACAAAAATGCGCTCACATTCACCTTACACACCTTTCATACACTTAACTAACTGATATGTTTAATAACTTTTTAACACAATTAGGATCACTTCTCTATCTATGTTCCTCGTTGGTGCGTACCAAATACAGTAGTTTGTAAGTATCATAGTGGGTTTGTTTCCTTTAGTAGTAGATAATATTTAAGCGATATATATTATTAAATTTTTTGTATAAAAGTTAGAACCTGTCATTGGCAGTAAGAATTAATATAATAATTGTAATGTATTTTGCTTAAGTGCTGTTGGTTCTATGACATTAAGAAAAAAAAGAAAAAAAAATGGGTTCTGAGAAATACAGACCCACATAAAAGAAAAATTTAAGGCTGGAAGGAGAAAGTTCTTCACGGTCGACACCCGCATGACATAAACCAACTTAATATTGATATGAAAGCGTCAAACATTTGACTGAAAAGTGGCAGACTTCTAGAAACTGAAAGATTCATGATTGCATTACAGGACCAAGTTATCAATACAAGGAACTATATAAAATTCATAATAATAGACCCTACAGTTACAAATGACAAATGCCGCAAATGCCCAAGCCAACCGAAAACCATTTAGCATATAACTGGAGCGTGCGTAAGCCTCACACAAACCGACTACCCTCACAGACACAAACTCTTCAATATCATCCACAAAAAACTGGCACTCAATTATAAGCTCATACACGACCTTAAAACCCCGTACTACAAAGTCAAAATCATTTATTCGATTTAGGGTCTAAGTCGCTCTTATGAAGGTCAATTACAGATTTTAATATTGTAATATTCTACATTGTAATGTACAAAAAAAATTTACAAAGCCACTGCGAGAAGAACGATACACAAAATATTATATATACCCCAGATAGTTCTAGAAAATACCTCACACAAACTCTTCTATGACCGTGTTATACTCACAGATAGAACCATTCCCAGAATAGACCGCACATCACTCTACAAGACAATTAGACATCGCTGTACCTAATACACATAACTTACAGAAGATAAAAGAGAAAATTCGTATACATGCTGAACTAAAAGAAGAATTATTAAAATCTGGAAACAAGATAAAGTTTATGTAGTCCCCATAGCGATTTCTACCATCGGAGTAGTCAAATCATATATAAATCATATATTCACCACCTAGGTGAATATGATTTGATACTACTTTGCCTAAACAAAACTCATAGAGGTAAAAGATAATTTAACAATAAAATTACGAAAAGCTGCGATTCTTAACACTTGCCGGTTAGTAAGAAAGTTTATGGAGGAAAATGTAATAACTTTATACCCACCTTAACTTCTACAAATTACATGCTGTAATTTATGGCCCGTAACGTATAGGTGGATCCCACTGTAAAGTGGAATCCACATATACATGATCTCTCCGGAAGACTTAGTTCTGCTGCATATGCAATTCTTAGGATAAGACAGTTAACAGACATGGCTACTGCTCGCCTAGTTTATTTCGCGTACTTCCACATTATTATGTCGTATGGTGTATTGCTGTGGGGAACTGCTGCTGATATAGAGACAATCTTTATCATACAAAAGCTTGCAATTCGAGCCATATATAAAATGGGTCCTAGGGAATCTCTGAGGGATCTTTTTAAAGAAACTGATATTTTAACTTTACCAAGTCTGTATATAATTGAAAATGTTATGTATGTTCGTAAAAAAATGAGAAATTTAAATTAAACAGTGACAATCACGATTACAATACTAGGAATAAAGATAAAATAGCGGTGCCAGGTTTTAGGTTAGCAAAGACAAATAAAAGGTCCTTTTTAGGTAATTGTGTACGGTTTTATAATAAAGTTCCCAAACATATTACAACGCTCACAGAAGGGAAATTCAAGTTGCACGTGAAAAACATATTGAATAAAAAATCCTACTACACAGTTTCTGATTACATAAACGACAAAAATGCCTGGACAATTCCGCCTCTGCCAAGCTATTGCCGCTCAGTGTCATTGAGTGTAGTCGGCGGTTTTTCAAGTTACAACTTCTTAATGGCAGTTGCCTATAGTACCTTAGGCAAATTAGACACAATATTAGCAATAGCAGAGGCGATGGGGAGATGGCGAACTTCGGGGACTGGTTGTCTTGGTGCAGGCGGAGTGGTAACGCCCGCAGTAGTTTTCTCCGGTGATATTTTCTGCGATGTACCCCCAGCTGATTTCAACTCTCTGATCACTTCCATATCTTTCATTATAATTGCTTTTAATTCGTTTACTGTACTATTCAGGGTTTCCACCTTAGATGTCAGGTCGGTCACAATGTTTGTTAGCTCGCGTACTGAGGTTTCGAGCGCTTTCTGCGCCATTTTCGGATTATTAATTTATAAAAATGCGGGACTACGTTTCGTCGTGTGAGACTGAAAATATAAATGTTCTTATTAGCTTTTTACTTTTAATCAATTCGACATCGAAATGGCTGGTAGCATTTGAAATCAAAGAACCGAATTCAGCGGCTGTAATAAAGATACTACTTTTGCATGGTTTGGGCTACCGATTGAAATAGCTTCAAACAGCGGACCGCCTTTAACGAGCATGTAGTTAAAATAATTCTTGATAAAAAACCGTATTGGGCAGGTATTCTCACCCGTGTACTTCAGATGGATCGGCTGGAAATTTGGTTAAGCAACGGCTTAAAAAGTAAACGCGCGATTAAAAAGGCATTTCCGGACTACATAGACATCGATGCTGCACTTCAGACGTTTTTACTAAACTACAGGAATACAGAACATAGCACGTCGGGCGAATTGCCATATTATTACAAAAAAAGGAGTCTTAGGTTGCGCCTAGATTTATTATGCAACTAGCTGTACTTGTGACTTGGTTTGCGATTGCCATTCCTGGACCAATTACATGATATAAATGTATGATATATTGTCAAAACCTCCTGAGGATGCTACGTGTAGAATCGAAACGCGTCGAAATTTCTTCCGGTTTGGCTGCATGGCGTTTGTGACGACCCGTCACTAGATATATTTTTAAGTGTTTTATTAAAATATTAATTTAATGATTTCTTAAAATATTTGTTATTATTAAATACTAGCTGTACCTGCGACTTCGTTCGCGATTGCCGTACCTGCAAACTAATTATTCACATTTGAGCACTGTTTATCTCATATTAAGCAACGCTGTGGTCTGCGGTGAAGCACTCCTAGTAAAGCATAGCTCAGAAAGGAGCTTTTTACTTTGGGTTTGAAAACTCCCGGGTTGTATTATCCAGTAGACAGTATTTAAGTAACTCAGAGAGTTCCTTCGCGGTTCGCACAATAAATGTTGAAGCACTTACTTTGTGCGTTTCTTTGGTATTTCAATTATAAAACGGCATCTTTTTGCCGAGGTTCTACTTGTTTGACGATAGAACGAAAATATATTAGATTGTGCACTTCCATTGCGCAGCCTCCAAAATGTATTCGGCAAAATATAGATAGTTAAAAAAACTGATTGAGGCGAATGTTCCAGATTTTAGAGTTTTTTTTATCTTAGCAAGCTTGCAAATGCAAATAAGGATGCCAGGCTGCCCGTGGGGTGCCGGGCTGCCCGTGGGGTTCCGAGCTCACTCGTCACTATTCTAACAAAAAAAGAATAATTAAAATCGGACAACGCATTAATAAATTACAACTAAGTGTACATTTTGACTTTCATGCCCTCTCCCGAGGGAACCGTGCTGGATTTCGGGATAAAAAGTATACAGTAACCTTTTTCGTAGTATGAAATCAAATCGTGTTAAGTTTCAATGAATTCCATTCAGAAGTTATGGAGTGATGCGCGGCCGGGAAACAGACAGACAGACAAAAATAAAAAAATACAGTTTGGCATCAGTGTCAGCTAAAAAGTTCTCTCAAATTATAATTTTTTTTTTAAATCTGCCATTTACCGAATTGCGTCTATTACAGTTTTATTATTATAAGTATATAGACGGATTTTCGCAAAGTAACGCCTGAATCTATTAATAAAAAAACACATTGTTTCATACCTTAGCTGCGCCTAAATGGACTCTTATATAGAACAGCTTTTTTTTATATATTATATTATTATTATAACCATGTTTAAGAATGCAATTTCAGTAATGTGCCGTATATTTGTGACCTTTATTACAAAATCACAAATATACGAAAGGTTTTTTATTTTTAAAGTCATTTGCGGGATTTTTCCTGTCGTATATTTGTGATTTTGTAAATTAATCCGCATAGCAGGCGTTATTGCAAACCATACAACATTAAAAAGGTATAACCTTTATTTGCAGCTTTTGGAGTGGTCCGACTTTGATTATAGACCTATCTATTATGCCTATACGATAAAGTGCGAGCGCCAGCTTAAGATGAGCCGTACGTTTAAAGGTTCCTGTACATTCCGGGTTTCAAGTTATTTGGTACGAAATATTTAGGTTGTGATGTCTGTAATTTCTGGACAACAAAACCGATAACTTTCTTTAAAGGAAAAACGTTAAAGTACCACTGTTCTAACAATAAAAGAATGTTTGACGGACTGCGCTATAATTAATTACAACTAAGTAGTATACATTTTGACTTTCCTCCCCTGTCCCAAGGGAACCGTCCCTAAAAGTAAATAAAAGTTGCAAAATTTCAGAAAAAAGTATATAATGTCCTAACGCGTAGTATGAACTGAAATCATGCTAAGTTTCATTGAAATTTATTCAGTAGTTTTGACGTAATGCACGGCCACGATACAGACAGACAACAGATAGACAGACTGACAGAGAAATATAAAAAAAGTACAGTTTTGGCAAAACAGTATCAGCTACAGAGTGTACTAAATTTATTTATCAATATATTTTCCTTGTGCTTAATGGGACCTGTTACAGTTTTTTTATAAGTATAGACAATAGCACAGTTATAAGGTTAGGTACGCAAAGCCCAACAACAGCATATTAAAAACACCGGAAGAGTAGAGTGTATTTTTAAAGAGCGTGACACGGTTTGGGCTAATGGTTATGGCTCACAAGATAGGTGGGTGCGTACTGAAGTGGTAAACAGAGAAGGTTCACGGCGATATATTTTATATAACGGAAACGGTCAATTTATTAGGAGGCACGTAGACCAATTTCTCTTTAGTCGTACGTCTAGGTAATCTGATGTACCATGTCCGGAAGCAGGTGATGAGGGCAATTCAGAACGTTGGTGTGAGAATGCTGGCACGGCGCGTCAGTCAATGCGGTGGTGGATAGTGATGGTAGAGGTAGTAAGCGGCGGGTTGAACATGAGCCCAGTATTATCAAAGAACACCCACAGTTGTTGGACATTTCGACCTCTCCTCCCCAATCATCACCACAAGAGTCTGTCGTTTCTTCTAAATGTATTCGGAAACCGGTTCTCAGATATGGGGAGTAGACATGTCTAATAAGTTACTGTGTAACTTGTTTATTGTATATCTATCTATCAGGATTTAGGGATGATTTATATTAGACCGGGCCGTGTCCGGGCCGGGGCGAGGACGGGGCGGGCCGGAGCGTACGTTAGTAGGCGGGCCCGGACGGGACACGGGTCAGGCACTGTCTAATATAAACTGCTTCATACAAAATGTATGTAACGTTTCAAATCCGTGCCCCGTCTGGGCCACGTACACGGCACGCCACGGGCACGGCCCGGTCTAATATAAATCTACCCTTATATTGAATAAGTATTAGTAACTACAATAATAATATAAAATCAAAATTGTGATAAACTTAATGTATAACGCTTCTGCCTACATACTTAAATATAATAAAAGTAGTCACAGATGTGTAAGGAATATAGTACAGTGACATGATTGGGATAAGGTATCAAGCATCTCCGTGTAATTTTATTGGGCATTCATGGGTTAGTTGTATAGCATGTATGGTTAGATTTGTGTTGGAGGTGTAATGTAGGTAGATTATAAAATATTATAGCGAAGGAAGACTCTTTTCTTCGATGCTCGTCAGTCTTGTAATAAACGCGCTCAAGGAATTACGGTGTTATTATTTGTGTGATCATTCCTTCAGGACAGTTTACTTTTATAAGCGCGCGTTGATCTCTTTCAATTGTAATAATATAGGTTTCGTTGGCACTGAGACACTCATATGCAGTGCTGCTATTTATATTATTATATATTTCATACTATTGACTGGCACAGATACAACCATAAGACGTATTATGCTTTTAGGCGTACAGTCGTGGAGCTTTTTCATTAAAAATATTAGTTATCTCTTGCGAGCAGAGAGTTCAAATATGTGTTTCCTAAAAGTTAAGTGCTCGTCTAGATGGACACCTAAATATCGAATCGACTTTGTACGGACAATTGCACTACAAAAACAATTTGGTGGAACAACTATATGACTATTAGGACCACATGAGTGAAGTTTCAAAACATTATTTTCAGCAATTGTTTTTGAGAAAGCTAAGTAATTGGTTTTGGTTATATCTAGCGTCAGAAGGTTCTTGTCTAATAATTTAGCGATGAAAGAAACACTGGAATCTGCTACAGAGTAAAATTTTTCCCAGGTTTAACCATAAAATAAAATTGCTGTATCATCAGCATATGCAATAATTTCAGCGTTGGCTAGTAACTAATGGCAGCGGGTTGTATCCTCTATGCTAATGCGGTCATGACTTGGATAGGTGATCGCTAGTGGCATAGGCTGAACAACATCTTCGACCACATCATCACTTCTCATTAGGCTAGTCTATTAGCTATAAATAATAATACAATATTATAAACGGAAAATCGTCAAGACAAGATCAAGACGGTCGTGACGCTTTACTTGATACTCGGGCACTCCTTTTCAAATGTTAGAGCAGTACACCATTAACTTAGTGTGAACTGTTTCCTTGCCTAAACCACTAAGTTTTAAAACAGATTTAGCCTTGCTCGTTATATGGTCGCGGAACGTTTTGGGTGATAGATGTGACAGCTGTCAAAGTGACAGATGATATCGTATTTCCCAGTTTTGATACAAATAGCATAATAAGAACAAATACTAGCTAAATAGACTCACCTATAGAATTGCAAAGAGCACAAAACACAAAGTTATAAATAAAAATTAAATTGTAATAAAAAATAATTTTAGCAACAAGGTGCAGTAACTGCAGCAAGGTGTGAAGCCACGGCTGCAGTGTGTCCGCAAATACAGTAAAACACGCTTTTATAGCCAGTTTTACGATTTTAAATCCACGGTGATCACACAAATGCGGAAACTTTAGTCAAAATAATTATTGTTTTACCAATAATGATGTTTATTATTTTTACCTGTCGTTGCATTTACTGGAATCTGGTTACACGTATATCACCGAATCATTTTATTCTATAAAAGGATAGGGTAGGTTATTATGTTTAAGTATCCTGTTTTTTTTTTATGGCATTCGAATGGTGTTTCAATAATTTGTGTGTACATACCTTTACCTAAATATATATTATGTCTACTGTCTTTGTAGTAGTTGTACATAAAAAAACTGCAGGTATCACAGGTTAGCCGTTGGGCACACGTGTACTTGAGATCAAAACAATCATTTTGACCCGTAGTTCTTGAAAATATTTCCCTTGGGTGGAACTACGAATAAATAATATTTATTCGTAGGGTGGAAAGTTATAACTTCCTTTTTTGCATAAAAAATCTGTGTAACCTTTTGTATGGGGTATTAATAAAAAGGATTTTTAAGCCGATCGTCACATAATTACGTTACACCCACATGTTTAAAATAAAATCATTTCCAAAACGGGTATGTATTTAAATGTCTAAAATTAATAAACCTCACGTTAAAACACCTCCGTTCAAAATACCTAAAATAAAAATACCTAATGTTTTAAAATACCTAAGCAAATAACACCAACATAAGAAATACCTAAGTTCAAAATACCGATCGGACTAAATATCTTATATTTAATATGTGTATAGCTATAACACCAAAGTGAGATTCACACACATTTTAAATACCAAATAGTCAAAATACCTAAAATAGTGCATCACTTGCTATTGGTTCTAAATAATAAATCGAACGTTAAAGAGGGTAGATAGATAAAATTGTCTATGTTTACAATATTTCATGTCAGTTGTTAGTCACACGCAGGTAGCAATACGTAAAATGTTACGGAAAATTGCCGAAGTATTAGTGTATTTAAAACGCAAAAGGACTTTTTTTTGTATTAGCAACAAATTATGTTGCACACTTATTCCATTGGCGATGAGAAACTCATTGTTTGATGTTTTTATCCATTTTGAAATTCACAATACACACTAGATATGATATAACTAGAAACAGGACTGTATTTAATCTGAAATAACAGATGCAACCTACGAATAAATTTATTCGTAGGATACAACTCAAACCCCGCGCCAAAATGGAAAACAGCTGTTATGCTAATCTAACAACAACAAAAAAAGAACATAATGAATTTGTAACCGTAAACACATCATCCATTCCCGATACTTTTTACACGACAGCCCAAAACAAGGAGTGTTATGTTTTCAGGGTTCATGTATGTATGTATGTCTGTTTGTGAGTTTCATTAATCCAGCATTATTTCCATACGGCTTAAGCAATATCAATGTATGAGATATATATATTTTTTTTTTTATGTTCGGTTTATTAGATTTTCCACAGTCTCCAGGGTCCGTGCCATTTTTTAGGTTAACTTAGAAATTTATTAATTAATTACATTACTATGGGGAGCATTACATACTTAGCGGGGAACACAGTTATAAGGGATGCTAATTTTACATAACTATTATATATACTATTACAAAAGAGTTACAAACTGGTTTGTACATGCATTCTGAATGGACCAGTGTCTTCAAGCAGCACTCGTTCACCAGTTGATGAGATATCGTTTATACGTCTTGATAGCGCAATGACACGAGGAACTTAAAAAAAATTGGCGGATGAAACAAGCGCCATATTGTAAGAAAACACTTATTTTTGTCCAAACCCATCTAGTGGGTTATCGAAATGAAGAGCTAAGATGCAGTTTTAATTTCAATGAATCGATAAAACGTTTAACGAAAATAAATAATTTGCAGTTGGGATTTATACTTTATAACAATGTCATGTTAGCTCAGTCGGTCAGAGCATATCGCGGCAATAGATGTGGATGGACGCGGGTTCAAATCCCGCATATGACTATATTTTTTTCTAGTAAAATTTGTCACTTTGTAATATAACTTGCAGTAGTAATTCAATGGAACGATAAAATGTTTAAAGAAAATAAATAATTTGCTGTCGGGATTTTTTAAGGTTTATTTAATTAATTTATACTTGTTTGACTAAATGTATACTTCAAATTATACTTCATGTCTTCATGACAAACCTTATAAAAGTAATTTTGAAAATAATTAGGGTAAGGTTGCGACCATTGGACTAGCGCTTTCATTGGACCGCATAGGTATCTCGGGAACGGTTAGCATTAAAAATCATAAAACATGTTAAACTCTAGCTTAATGACCCCTCTCCTGGCTCCTCTGCTGTCTTCAAAATAGTTGAGAGCAATGGTATAAAGCACAGATTCAATATAGAGAAAGAAACGTCTGGAAGAAAATGGTACTATGCATTATGAAGTAAAGTAATCTAAGAAAAAGTATATGATTATCGTAAGTATTTTTTCGTCATATACGATATTTTTATTGTTTTTAAGGATACTTGTAATTTTGCAAGCCCAAAAATATAGTTTGTAATAATTTTAATGAACCGTTTTCTACCGACTTCAAAAAAAGGAGGAGGTACTCAATTAGTCTGTATTTTTTTTTATGTTTGTTACCGCGTAACTTCTGACTGGTTGAACTAATTTTGATAATTCTTTTTTTATCTGAAAGCTGATGCCTGCCGTGTGGTTCCATTTAAATTTGAAATTTAAATGGAACCACACGGTTTTGACACGATTTTGAATCAAAATCGGTTTAGCCGTTTTTGAGTAACACTACAAAAACTGAAGTGTTTTCCTGTCTTGATAATATAGTCAATGTTTGTTACCTTAGAAGTTTTGACTGGGTGAACCGATTTTAATAACTCTTTTTTTATTTAAAAGCTGACCCTTGCCGTGTAGTCCCATTTAAATTTCATCAAAATTGGTCAAGTTGTTTTTGGGTTACACTCCAATAACTGAAACGTATTTTCCTATTATGATGAATTCTCATCGAAGCTCAAATTTGGTGGTAACATAGTAATATTTCCTCAACGGTATAAGAAATAAAAATTTTGGATAAGAAGATAAAACGTGTATTATGCTACAAATTAAAAATAACAAGTCTTTTTTTACATCGTCTTTTTTTAAATCTTAACCACAATCTCACCTGATGTTAAGTGATGATGTGGTCGAAGGTGTTAACAGGCTTAACCAAGAATTACTGGCTCTCAAGAACAACTGCCAGAATACACCTTTAGGTGCTTGGTGACAGATTTTCTACTTTAGGGTGGTCGCTAGCCAGGCGGGGATACGCAAAATGCCCTTCCACCATGCGGTGAAGCTCAAGCCCGCGGCGGGATTCGAACCATGGACATGCTGCGCGGCAGTCCATAGCCAATGCCACTGAGCTATCACTACTTTACAATAAATGTAATAAATCATACCAAAAATTAGGACAAATGGTTAAAAAAGGGAACATTTTTTATCGTATTCGTATCGTGTCGCGATTCCCGTTGCAGTAAAACATTTGCTTACTGCTTTAACAAATTTCAGTGTATTTGTATGTTACATATACTAAAGTCATCGCAAATACATAAATATACTTTACACCCGTTAGACTAAATATAATATTTTGGTCGATATTTTGAATTTCAAACAAAATATGCGTCGGTCACACGATTTTATATACTTTAGTTTTGTGTAGTATAACGGCTGGCTGTTGGATCCTACATCAGTAATCAAACACTGAGTTCGATTAATTCGAACGTCGGTCTTATTCTGGTAACGTAGAAGTAAGTTGGGTGGCTCATCATGCCGGGATAAAAAATGTAAATTATATTTATACCTCGGTATACCGATAATACAATACAATGCATGAAAATGTTGTCAACATTTTCATTTTAGCTATAAAAATCAAGGCTAGCTCCTCAAAACCAAAAAATGTGTTAGATATTAATAAATATTTGATTTAAGATTTCACACAAACTTACCAGAAATTTATCAAAACGGAATATTTTCGTCAAAGACAAAATTATTTATTCAATTTAGGCGTCTAAGACGCTCTTATGAAGATCAATTACAAATTTTAGTATTGAAATTCGTGGCGTTTTATCCATGAAGGTGATTTTGTGCCACGAAATTGATTGCATTATTTTGTTCAAAAATATAGCGACCTGGGTGAATGTATTTACAAAATCATCTTTTTGTGGTAAGACCGTATTTTGAATTTAAACTAATGTTATTTTTATCGAGCCGTGATAATAAAAAGAACCATCATAGTGTGGCTGCTGTATCTGGCCGTTAGTACGTTTTTTGTCCAGTCCGTTCTTCTCCATCTTCTGTGCAACCATCCGTCTGTCTGTACGTCCATCCGTCTCCATACGACACTGCGGACTTCTGTCACAGTTGGCAGTACTAAATACAATAACTTCATATTTGATGAGTTTATGTAGTAAAATTTGTATTTTTTTATAGAATAATATTTTTGTTATTAATATATGTATGTGTTTGAACAAGAAAAAGTGTAAGCCAGCAAAGGGTCTAAAGATTTTACAGTTTTTTTATTGAGTGAGGTTTGTTGTTTTATAAAATATTGTTCACGTTTTATATTTTTGAGAGATTTAGACTCCTTAAAAACTTCATATTAGGACCAATTTTAAGCTTTAATTTTACATTATATTTTATCACAGAAAACAGATTTTTTGTATATGTTAAAATTTACTTGGGATATAACAATATAAAACGTACTCAAATGACGCACAATCGTTTGCGATTTTCACGGCATTTTCTACCTCGCACTGCCACAATGTGGAACCAGCTGCCAGGTGCAGTATTTCCGAACGGATACGACTTAGGGGCCTTCAAGAAGAGAGCATATTCCCTCCTCAAAGGCCGGCAACGCATCCTCGATACCTCTGGTGTTGCGGATGTTCGTGGACGACGGTGATCACTTACCACCAGGTGAGCCGCCTGCTCGTTTGCTCTCCTATCCCATAAAAAAAAAAAAAAAAAAGTGTTATAAGTTTAAGTACCTATATAATTTCTGTTTGATGTTACTATGTTAGTAGAAATGATAATAATGATGATAATATTTTAATTTAGAGGGTCTTTAAGAGTATAAAGACACACTGAAATATAAACATACAGGTAATAAAATTACAGTGAAGTTCTTATATCTCACCTACATTGATAATGTTTATAATAAAAAGATTTCACTGAAATTGTGAGGCTATAATTAACGTATATACATTTCGTATTATAACTGAACTTAAGACCAAACTGTTGATTTATGTATTTACCTGTTGAATTATGAAAACAAGATTAAGTTGTTATTTCATAAATATTTGGTCTCATAAATAGTATTCAATTGTGCAAAAATAATATCAAACATCAAAATTAATTTTATTCCGAAAGATTTACATATGAATTTACTCATACTATCAAGCTCGATAAGTGTTTTACAAAACTATTTCAAATAAGCAAAAACTAAAATTTTCCATGAAGGTGATGATGAGAATCGCTGCGATGAGAATTAGTCATATAGTCATTGACAGTGAATGACAACCGATCCCATAAGTAGGGGACTAAATATAATGACCACCATAAAATGCATGGATACCCTTAGTTCTTTTACCAAAAATTGTAATTGAACACCAAATGTAGTAAATGATCACTAAATCTCAAAGCCATGTTTAGGTGCGACGACGAGCGAAGCGAGGAGGAGCGTTAGGTTACTTGTGACCATAACAATGCGCGAGCCGAGCGAGCGCAGCAAGCGTGCCGCGGCAGCGGCCGGCGATGCGCTAGAAGAATTACAGCAAGTTTAATTTAAGTGATCATTTACTACTTTTGGTGATTGTTAAATATTTAAGGGATCCTGTGGTATTCACTATAAATGAAAGTTTTCAATAACTTACTTGATATTTGTATTGTCCTTTGAACATAGTTGAGGTTACACAGCAATTAATTTACTATTTTAATTTATTTATTTTGTAGGAACAGTTATGGTCTGTTGGCTGACGTAAGACAAGAGAGCGAGACAGCTTTACTTATTTAATATGGCAAGATTAAACAGTGATCATTTACTACTTTTGGGTTAACAATGATTTATTTAGAATAATTTTGCTTAAATAGGCTTAAGAGATGTTAAAACTTTGATTATAAGCTTACATTTAAATGGGGGTTAATTTTGGTGATCATTTACTATTTTTGTTTCTTATATGTTACCATATCTGGTGGTAAGTTAAACATAAGCCCATAAGTAGCAAGGGAGAAATAATTTTGTTTACCAAAAAATAGAACCGACTTCAACACTCAAATGTGTGAAATAACTTGTCGAAGTTGGTACCATGACGGTTCAAAAGTACCTATCAACACAATATTGTGCGCATGGTACCGATTTTGACAAGTTATTTCACACATTTGAGTGTTGAAGTCGGTTCTATTTTTTTTGTAAAAATTTTTATTCAATGAAGTTTTTTAAATTACCTATACAAATTTCGAGATTTCTTACAGGCAACTTGAATGGACTAGTAAGCCATAATGACCTAAGTCCAATTATAGCAACTCAGTGGTCCAATCAAAGTAACAGAAGAACAACCAATGAAAGCAACTATTGTAAAATGTGTTTTTTATGTTTTATCCCAATATACTTGACGAAAAAAATCTGAAACGATAGCTGCTGGTACTTGACTAGAAGACCTATTCATTCAACTAATATTTTTATCCCTATGTGAGCAGTTTTATGTCGTTTCAAATTTAAGTGGTCCAATAGTAGCAACCTTACCGTACATTATTATTATATGTTCTATGCCTACATATAGTTTTTTGTTTTTCAACACGCTAGCTCCTAATTACGGGCCTTTAAATACACCGAATTTAATGTTATAATGTAGTCCAGTTCTTTTTACTCCTGCTTTTTTTCTTGTTTACCGCACTTGTGTTTTAAATAGAAAAAAAAACAACGTTCCACGCTTTTCACCAAGGAGATTGTAGTTAGTTTCATTCGCTTTTCATATAAAATCAAACCAAAGAGTTTTTTACCTCCTGAAGTAGAACTTTAGAAGATTCACTTATAAAACCTTCTTAATCAGATTATTATTGCTATCAAAAAGATAAAGTAAAAATGTTCGTATTGAAATTTTCGTATTTGTTCCTCGCAAGTGTGTTGAAAAACGTCGCATGACATACGTGCGCTTTGATAATTACAGGCTCTGCTTTCTTGTAGCAATATCTCCTCGGCTACAATTTTCAACTTACCGCACTTATATCATAATGTACTATGACAATGTGAGATAGTTTAAGAACTTCAGTAGTTTCTTAAACTTATCATAGTTATTTTATTAAAACTTTCGTCAGTATAGTAAACATATTTAAACAATTTTTAATCCGATTTCACTTACGTTAAATCAGTCGAGTAGCTCGATCTCGACATGTTTCGCGACTTTCAGAGTCACTTCATCATGGAGTACGTATACGCTCCATCGGATTCAAAATTGTTTAATTATCATAGTTATATTAACCAAGTTTCACACATCGCCTGGAACCTGGACGGTGAAGGGTTGGACATTAGTCTACTGACTACTGACTGAGCGCGCCAAGTGCTTCTGGTGGCACGTCTTGGTGGCTGTCATCTGCTCGTCCCCACTGACAAGTGATCACTATCTCACCTGATGTTAAGTGATGATACGGTCGAAGATTTTGTTCAGGCTAACCTAGAATACTGGCTCTCTAGGCCATCTGCCGGAAAACACAGTTAGGTGCTTGGCGACAGTTTTTCTCCTTGAGGGTGGTAGCTAGCCAGGCGGGCATCCGCAAAATGCCCTGCCACCATGCTATAACGACTGATATCCTAAGACGACAACCGGGACCGAAGGCTTAACGTGCCCTCCGAAGCACGAAAGCGCTCAGTAGTAATGTCACTAGCGGTCACCTATCCTACTCATGACCGTGGCGGAAGTTGTCTAACTTTGCTGATCGGTTAACAAAAAATTTGCAAACTTCACTTGTAGCGCTTCACGGGCTCTTCACAATTATATAATAAATTATTATTATTAGTACAGTTGTTTGGTCTCATGTGTCTGTAACTTTACTGGCTCTCAAGGATTGCTGCCAGAACTCACCGTTAGGTGCTTGGTGACAGATTTTCTACTTGAAGGTGGTCGTTAGCCAGGCGGGCATACGCAAAATGCCCTTCCACAATGCGGTGAAGCTCAAGCCCGCGGTGGGATTCGAACCATGGGCCTGCTGCGCAGCAGTCCATAGCCAATGCCACTCTGCCGTCACTGCTTCAAAATACATTATTACAACTTTCATTTTGGAGACTGTGCAATGGAAGTGCACAATCTAATATATATTCGTTCTACCGCCAAACATGGAGAACCTCGGCAACAGAAGTCGTTTTAAAATCAAAATTCCAAAGAAACGCACAAAGTACTTTACTTCAACATTAATGTGCGAACCGCGAAGGAACTCTCTGAGTAACTTAACTACTGTCTTCTGGAAAATACAACCCGGGAGTTTTCAAATCCAAAGCAATAAGCTCCTTTCTGAGCTATGCTTTACTAAGAGTGCTTCACCGCAGACCACAGCGTTGCTTAATATGAGATAAACAGTGCTTATGTGAGTAATTAGTTTGCAGGTACGGCAATCGCGAACGAACCCGCAGGTACAGCTAGTATATAATAATGCTATACATAATGTCTGAGTCGTTGGTCAAGTGAAGAAAAGCGTTGATTTGTTTTTTTTATTTGGGTTCGATCCTCGGTTCAGACAATTTGGAGCTTTTCAAACAAATAAATTATTACTCGTAGTGTCAGTCTGGAACTGCACCTGGTAAATTAGGTTATAATTTCAATAGGCTGGCCCTCTATTATAGGGATCAAACATATTAGGAGAAGCGTGAATCGATTAATAATTTAATTACATAAAATTTAAATTGTAATGACATAGGAAAATTAATGCAAACCTACAGTACATAACATTTGACAGGAAATTATTATACACAAAAAACAGCCATTTAAATTGGATTCTTCGAAATCTACATAACTCATATAATTATAACAGAATATAAAATAATCATTTCCGAGTAAGGAAAATTGTGCAGGTAGCGAATACCCTTGCCGAGTAAACAAAACATTCGTGGAAATACTAAAACAATGATATCATTATTCGGAGATAGGCTATAACTGGGTCATTACCGAATGCTTACAGCAATATTATTAATGTTTATATAATTAACACAACAATATTTTTGTCGATACTAGCGTAGGTATTACTTAGGTGTAACTTACCGGAAATTTACACCACAACAAACCGTTACACCTACCATAATGCCCCGTGGGGTGCCAGGGTCCAGAATATCCCCCACCCCATTTCTTTCCGAGGGTTTCATAAGAGCCGACTAAGGGAAAAATACCGAAAGCTGGGAAGCAGCGCCTTCTGAAGAACTGATAATTTCCTCTGCGATTCCCAAGACACTTGCCAACTGTGGGGATTATGTCAAATCCCCCGAATGGGAGAGACCTTGTTCAACGGTGGAAGTTACAATTGATGTAATGATTATGATAATGATGAAACCTAATATAAAAAAGCATTTAGACAACCTTTGCATATAAGTAATTTCAGACTCACAGTCAGTCCAAATGCTCCAGCCCTCTACCAGATTGCCCTCTATCAGACAGCTTGCTGGCAGCATTGCTCAGTTGAATTGCAATGTATATTCATTGAGCCAAATAGATGTCTGCATATTCATCACGCGTCGCGTTAACCAAACACTCTGATAAGTTTTGGAAAAAACGATGAGCTCCCGGTACCCAAGGACCCAACGTCTCCAAACCAAACAGCTCAAATATTTTACCACTACCGAGGTAAGCATACTTGCGCCACTTGAGTTGCGCCGCCAAAATAGCCACGGCACCAGCCCTCACGTTGCGTTGGTTTCAGAAAGATGTGACGGCGTTAAAGTGTCTATGCATGTAGCGTCCCACACTAAGGGCCGCCCTAACTTCCACGGAACGATAGTCATGCCATCAGGTCTTTTACCATCGGCACGCATCAGACCATTCGGTACAAGAATAGCTGCAACATTGGCGGTGGTAAAAGCCGGGCGAATGATATCGTTAAGGATGGCGTGGAGGGAAATATTCGACTACGACTTCGAGAGCAGGAGAGGCCATGGTGACCGAGTTGATCAACTGCAATACCACACTGGCAGTGATGTGCAACACAACATTTTACATGCAAGTTTAAGCTGATAGCGAGAAAAAAAGCGGATGGCTCTATAAGGCTACCAGTTTTGTAAGAAAGAATGGTCTGTAACCGAAGACCAGATTCCCACACAGAAACAGCGAGAATAATAATATCTGCGATGCTATGACACGTATTGAAAAGATCTTTCCGTGCTAGCTCGCACAGGGGCCGGTCCCACTGTTTTTGAGATGACAACATTTTTGGGAATCCAGTATTTGGACAAGCCAGTCTCCATGTGTTTCTGGTTTCAGCCAGCTATGCTACATCAAAAGAGCTTAAAAATGGTGCAAGAATTTTTTCTACTAATTTGTGTGTACTGAGTACAGAAGACAAAGAACCTGGTAATGCCACTCTAGAAATTTGGCGTATCCCTACGCCCCCCAAACTCACAGGGAGGGAAGCTTGCTCCCAAGCCCATCTCAACATTCAAAACCGACACTAATCTATCTTTTACTAAGTTGTATAAGCTTAAAAGTAGCTTGTGTTTCCACAGCTGACAACATCTCAAATAGTATGTACATTTAGGAACGAAAAGGCAAAATCTAATAACTGTAAAAGCCATATGGGCGTTAATATTGAATAAACTGCCTAAACTTTTGAATTTGTTCTTAGACATGTGGTGATAAATTCAAATTCAAAATTCAAATTCATATATTTTGGACAACAATAAATCCAATTTGTTAGAAACAATATCAAAAATTACATAGGTATTAAAGTTTACACACAAATATTAAATTAAATAAAAATATTAATACTAAACTACTACTACTAAGTTACACTTACTTAATAGGACATCTCATGCAAACGGTTTTATGTACAGATTGGTTGTCTTACCCACGTCACAGCCTAGACACTCGACTCATTCTTTATACAAAAGCCGTGTTCTAACTACCTATTACACAGACACTACACAAATGTTGATTTTGAACACGCGTAAATGTGTGCATGAAGTCTAAGGTTGTCATCGTATGAATAATTATTGTTGTACTTACCCACCTAACAATCTTTTGATACTGTTAATACGACTTATTAGATTTCTTAGGTTACCTTACCTACCTTCAGAAACATTTACATGCACAAAAATCCAACTCCATGTACGACGTAAGAATATGCAACACACAACCGAGTAGGTACCTAGGTAGGTAACATTACTTCACATTTCACTCGCATTACTTAAACAATAATAAATACCTACACCATAAAAAAAGTATTATTCCAAGTTCACATTTTATACAAGTAATGATAATAATTACAATCACAATAATAATTTATGTTCTTCTCGTATAATAAACAAACATGTGTGCCGTATCAACCATAGCGAAGGTCGGTATGCGTATTGCTTTTCTCTATGGTAGGTATACATATAATTTAGGTTACAAAGACACTCGTTTCGCTCCAAACGAAAATCTTCTAAAATAATCATTATTTGAATAGCAGTTTGAATAAAATACAAAGATAAAATATTATGTTTGTATTTTTTCAATACCTACTGTAAATTACCGGTTTTTATAAGTTGCCTACTGTATAACTGAAGAACGACAAATAGGTAGGTACTTAGTGTAGGTTACCAAGAATGACTTACCTCGTTTTATCCTTAGGGAATCTGTAAAAACTCTTATCCTTTTCTCGTTTAGTTGATAAGCAACCGTAAACAGCACAAGAGTACCCCATTCTCAACTTTTAAAATACTCGTACAATCGTCACGCTTCGTCGTCACGTTATCGTGCGCGAGTTGCGCGTCCCGTACTCAAGTCAGCTTAGCGACAGCTCAGAATCAGTGGCGGGGTGAGGAAGGCTCGTTTTGGTGGAGGGTGAGGAGTGTCCATTCTATACGTAGTATTATTTTATGTTCTATGCCCACGTTCTCACAAAATGTCCCGCAAAGGGCGAACATGGATTGTCCACCACCGTCCTCAGGATGCTGTTGTTACTAACTCGCCTCATCATTGATGCTACCTTTTATCTCATAATTGCTTGAAAGCAATCAGTCTGAGTCTGAACAAACATTTCGGAGGCGTTACAAAAACGGGGTAGTCCCAGCATCATCCTATAGACGTCATTGTACAGAACCCGTTGAGCATCCAGCTACTTTTTTGCCTAGTTGACCCATAGACCACCCGTGTAGTGTAAAAGCCTTGACTATACGCCTTAAAAAGGGTGATTTTAACTTGTTCAGTACAACGGGCAAATTTACGAACCTATTATACCGGTATGTCTACATTACCTTTTAGGTCACTGGTAAGGAAATGCCCTAAGTACTTAAACATTGTAACTTGCTTGATGTTCAAGCCGTTTTACGTAATTGGAAGTACAATTTTGGGATACTTACCAGCGGCCCCAAAGACCATGTACTCACATTTATTTGCATTGTAAAGGAGTCCATGCTCTGTTGCATAGGACTCACATACTTTCAAAATCTTTTCAATAGCTCCCGCAGTCGGGCCAAGCAGCTAATATTATTAATACTAACCCCTCCCACCCGACATCCGACACGCATGCTGCTGAGCCCGACTATGAGGTCATTCACATACAGGTTGAAGAGCCTAGGAGAAGTCAACCCTCCTTGCCTTACACCACACTTCAACCTGTATGATTCAGAAAGAGTGTTTGACCACATAAAGATTCGTCAAGAATCAGTGAACCCAAAAGACGGAGCCAACTTTATTCTACCAATTTTATAGTAGCAAGTAAGTTGAATTTTTCAATCATCGAAACTTTATCAGAACAAGCATAACAAATTAAAAGTTCACATATGGCAAAATTTTGTTGGCTGAGCCACTTAGAAAAATGCCAAGGGTGCAGAAACACCCTGCGGGATCACCTCAACAATATCATTATTTTGTTAAGGAGATTCGGGAATTTCTTTGTTTCTTGGCTTCTGCGGTTTAATTTTACCACAATTCTGCCAATGTCCGTTCATTCCAGTTCCAACCAAAGCTTATCATAGAATCTGTTGGGTGAGGTCTCGATTCTAATGAAGTCTCGTCAACAACGTCATTGAAGTCCGCAGTTTTATTCCATTGATCGAACACAAATTAAAATCTATCTAATTCAAAATAAAAAAAAACTATTTCATAAAAATACTGTCACTACTGCGAGTCGGGCCTTGGTTTATTACAGTTCTGTATCGCGAGAGCAAGTAAAAAATATATGGTTTTGGAGACACCTTCAAACCAAGAATACTTTAAATCGGCGTAATCAGACTTTTTCTTTAAATTGATGATAATTATAGAACTATAGACTCTTGCGGTATTATAGTGTCCTTAATTAAACATTCCTTACATACGAGTATTTAGTCAAATACAGAATAGGGTAGTTGACACAGTCTAAAATAAAATACAGTGTAATGTTAACATGATAGTAGTTGGAGCACATGACTCGATGAAATTAACAAATTATTTATCCTGCATTGGATTACCTTTATTTTGAATAAACAAAATGTGTTTAAATTGTCGTTAAGTCACGTGATCTCAAACGGAAGTAAAGGCGGAAATGATGTCATAAGGACAAAAACAAAGCCACAGAATAGGTAATAGTAATTTGAGAGTTTGCTTACAAGGGTTTTGACAGTGACAGTTGACATTAGTAATTGCTAATAGCAAGCAACCCACAAAATGTCGCATCACTATCGATTTACTACTTAGGCCCCTATTACACTATCAAATCCATTGGATCCCGTATATTTAATAGTGTAATACGTACATTTGAAGCACGTCTTATCTTTGATCGTATTTCGCCGTGAGATTTGATCAAAGTTCAGCATAGATAATAAAACCCAAACTCGGAACAAGAATCTATGGAAACATTTTGCAATCATTACTCATAGTAATACAACAACTTTAAACAGTTGGAAAAGCTTATGTTTATCATTATTTTTATTCCGATGTCACTGCACGCCAGTGTCTCGATCACTTGAAAGTGTTTACATTTCGGGATTTATAATTAATTAACCGGAAAATAGTGATTTTGAACCGTTTTAAGTTGTTTAATTACCATGTATGAAAAAGAATTGATAATGCTGCCACTCATGTATCCGTGCTTCAAACTGTGTTGGTTCTGTGATTGTTTTATTCAGTCTACATACACCCCTACACTATGGTACACGATCTGCCGAACAACCTGTATAATCTATTCTAAAATCGATTACGCACGACATGCGACACTACAAGAAGCAACAAAACGTATTACATTTCAGCACTATTTGTTTTTGTACTAGTGACGTCATAATCATACAGGCCGCCATTGAATGATGTTTTGGCGCCAATTTTAAAAGTAGAAATAAAAAGATGGATTTCTAGTATTTCAGGACTCCTAAAAAAATTATTAAAAATGCTAGGTGTATATTTCAGTGTCCTAAATAATTTAACATACTTTAAAAAAACAAGTCAACTACCCTATTGTGTATACAATTTGTATGCATACGATGTTTAGTTTTATAATTATTTCTTGCCAGATGAATGTTCTCATGCTATTTTGAAATAAATGACGATATTGCTCGATTAGCACTTTGGCAAAAATATTTTAATTTTGAATGCCGAAAAATATAATGTGTGAAATCAGTTGAAAAAAAACTCCAACGGGATCGGAGATCAGGTCCAGCGGTAGCGAATGCCATTGGTAGGCAAATAAGTAAACTTTGGAATTAAAATAGGAAATAGGTCTCATTTGAAAGATAAGTACAGCTATGTGACTTTATCGCGTACCTACTATTCAATTTGATACATCAGTTCTGCAATATAATAACTAAAGAGGAAAATCTTAAGTTGAATAAGACATTAAAAATAAAACAGACATTTTGTGAAAGGTTGATTTAATTATATTCATGAAATAGTAACTAACAATATGTACATATTTACAGAGCTATAAATAAAATTATAATAATGTTGACCCGTTCTAAATCTAATTATCTTTTATATGGCGTATATTAATTACTATAAATGAAAAAGCCATAAAGAATAATAATGTCTTATATATATTTAAATAATAAATGAGCAATCGGTGTCCGTTGAACGTCGCATGATGTCGTGAGTCATGTGGTTTAAATGTACTCTAAAATAACAAAAACATATTTTCCTGTGGGGCATACATTTTAAAATTTTCATTAATATCTGAATTATATTTTACTACATTCTTTTTAAATATTCTAGGAAGAGCATGTTACATAGTCTACCATATTTGAAAATATACAAAAAAATTGATTCAACTATACATGAGCACTACAAGTTATCAAATAATATCAAAAAGAGTTTTTTTTTTATGCTTGATAGGTTAGCCTTTGACCACTATCTCACCTGAGTAAGTGAGCACTGGTAAGTGATGCTGTGGTCGAAGATGTAGTTCAGGCTAAACTAGAATTACTGGCTCTCAAGGACAGCTGCCGGAACACACCGTGAGGTGCTTGGCGACAGATTTTCTACATGAGGGTGGTGGCTAGCCAGGCGGGCATTCGCGAAATGCCCTACCACCATGCTATTAATAAGAACATTTTTTTTTTTTTTTTGATGGGATTGTGGCGGAACAAGTTTGTGGCCCTCCTGGTGTTAAGCGGTTACATCTGCCCATAGATGCATTGTGTCAGAAGTGACAACGCCCATCATCCCCGAGACAAACAATTGGTAATGCTCATTTGCCTGTAATTTCGCCGGCATGCACCCACACCCTTCAAACAGGAACACAGTAATGCACACGTTACTGCTTGGCGGTCGAAATGGGTATAGTGGCAGTAGTTCCCCGGACAAACTCGTTAACAAAAAGTTCTACTGCTACTTAAACTATTTAGTTGAAAATTGATGTAACATTTTCTCAACTTGATTTACCTTTGAAAGAGCGAAGCGCTCGTAGCGAAGTTTGCTTAGCCGTTCTTAATCGATCAGCTAAGTTAAGCAACGTCTGCCGCGGCAGGAGTTGGATGAGTGACCGCTAGTGAAATTACTACTGAGCGCTTCTGTGCTTCGGAGGGCGTTAAGCCGTCGATCCCGGTTGCTATCTTACGATGGCAGTCGTTACAGCGTGGTGGTAGGGCATTTTGCGAATGCCCGTCTGGCTAGCTACCACCCTCAAGTAGAAAATCTGTCGCCAAGCACCTAACGGTGTGTTCTGGCAGCTGTTCTTGAGAGCCAGTAATTCTAGGCTAGCCTGAACAACATCTTCGACCACATCACTTACCATCAGACGATATAGTGGTCAAAAACTAGTCTATAAGCTAATAAAAAAGGGTGTTTTTGTATTCTCAACATTTATCAGTGTCTTATTTGTATATTTTCAAAGAATCCATACTCATCAGTCGCCGCGTTACACTGTTGTAATTCTGCGACTGCTGAGTATCGTGAGTATTGTAAATAACTATCACCTGTTAATTTATTGACAAAATAACAAGTAGAGTTACTGCACCATAAATCTTGCTACTGCCTATGAGTTAGAAAACTGAAGAGTGAAAAATACTGTTATTTTATTTATCAAAATATATGATAGGTTATTTAATTATAATTATTGTAAATATATAAAATGAAGTTATTTTACTATATTTATGTAATAGTTTTATATTGTTTAGACAATAATATTGCTTTCTTCACACTTTACTTTTGGTTTAACTTGCGGTCTTGAACCTCCTAATTTTGAATCGTTCTTAGCGATCATTGTTTTCTGCAGTTCTCTGTCAATTGTCACGTCTGTATACTTGATGGTACAGTTCCTGACGCCCATGTTGGGGCGGAGGAAGTCTCCGAGGGTGGAAGCGGAAGGGGATGGTCGGTCGAAGGGGAAGCCCATGGGCTGCCGGTCGGGGTACTTCCGGTCGCGGAGGCCGCAGAACGACGCCGCGTCAGAGCACGAAGTCACCGGATCTTGCTCGATCTGTTCACATAGAACATCATCATAAAACTACAACAACATCAGCATAATCTACCAATAACAATTGGTAGATTATGCACTCTTTGGTTAACAACGGTGCAACATTTTGTAGTCGGACAGATAAAGCAACTATTAATAATTAAACATGTTTCAAAAAGGTTTACCAGGGATACAACAAAACAAATAAAAAAATATGGTATATTAGTAGTATTTTTTTAAACAAGCATTTGTCTCCTGTATCACCCACGCGAAAGTGACGATGGTATCTGCGCTGGAACAAACTTACTCAGAAGAAATCTATTCACTCTAAGCACATGAATAAATAACCGTATTCATGTGCTCTAAGGGCCTCTTTCCTGACCTTCAAGTAAAGTGTCAATTATTTACTTCCTAGTTAAAGTTACTCGCCTTATAAAAGTTACAATTATGGTTTTTCAGTTTCACAATAGAAAACAGGCTTCTGATTAAACTCGTCAAATCATTGATTTGTCAAATTATACAACTCGATGGTTACTATGATCTTCGAAGCCAATTCAAATATCCGTTCATAATCTGTCAACAACGTCACTCATTCATACGTCGAAAATAATTACCAAGAAGTTAGTGGTCACTTTAAGCGTGGGCTAGTACTATTCATTACAATTCATATGCGCGGTTACTTGTGACTTAAACCGACAATTAGCCTACTCGACACTTGACTTGAAGGTCGTGAAAGAGGCCCTAAGACAGCTAGATTATGTTTTTAGAGAAACAGACACGCTGTGCGTTTTGTTGTCTTTCGTCGTTCGTCCAGTATTTTTACTAGTTACAGTTCCTTATGCGCCTAAACACAGTAGTGTTTGCTCATTACTGCTTCGAGGCAGAATACTGGTAATTAGAAAAAAAAGACTGTTGCTGAAAAGTCCCACTACCTGGTAAAATCTCTGATGGGGGAATAAGTTTAAGCTGTATATAAATCTTTCACATTTTTCGTAATCATTAGGCTGTAAAATACCAATAATCTCGATTTTTGCCGGATTACCTTGTCATTATTCCAGTTGGAGACCATGACGAACAGTACCATGGAGTACCCCTCGGCAGTTCCTTTGGGCACGAGCATGTGTTGTGGCCAGCCGCAGCCGCAGAAGTCGAACTCGGAAGCCTCTTCGGATCCTGGTTCTCCGGGACGCGTGTTCTGGCTACGGAACGTGCGCTCGTACGGGATTGTCACTGAGGAGTCCAGACTGCTCTGCACCACCCTGTTGTTGCCGGGACTGACTGCCAAAGGAAATTAAACTTGAAAGGTTTAATTACATATATATTTAAACTTTCAATCTTGATGGCTCGAAGTTTACATTCTAAACTGCCATACTGAGGTAAACTCTATGGCTGTTTATGACTTGTTGGCTTATTTTAATTCTTCAAATAAAATTAATTAAATAATCATGACTAAAAAAAAAAACTTAGTAAAAACTGACTTTCATTCAATTTCCCAACAAAAAAGCCCTGAAAAACGACGAATTTTTGCGATCCTTAGATAATAATAGAGCAAATAAATTATATACGAATAGCTTACTGAATGTTATTAAAATAATTATCAATATATTCACAGTGCCACCCAGCCAGTAGATAATTAACTGGAATTCCCCGTTAAATCATAATGAAGAATACAATTTACAGTCGACTAAATACACGCCTGATAATGAAACCTTAAAATAACGTTACTTTCTTATTTTCTGATAAGAATATATTCTGATTTACTGATAAGGCTAAATCAAAGCTGCATAAAGTACAAATAAGGCTCTGTTGAACCTCAGGATGACCCTGATACTAATACTAATTAAAGATAGCTTTCAGTCTCTTTCAGTATATTTGCTAGTAATCTGTAAATTAACCTTTGAAAAGACACTTACAATGTTCTAACTCAACCTTCATAGCAAGTTCGTTATATTATATATGTTTCTTGGAAATTGGTGAGAATGAGGTTTTCATTATTCTGAACAGTTTTTAAAGCAATTCGCGGCTGGATTCAAATAATCATAACAAATTCACCAAAAACACAAGAACATTTGTTCACTCATATCTCTTATCTTATCTTCTTGACATGTCTTCTACATACCTGTATTTATATAAAACCCTAGTTCGATCACAACTTGAATATGCAGTACCGATTTGGAATCCCTATTACAATAAATATAAACAGAGCCTAGAAAAAATTTTGCGTTCAATGCATTATAGATGTTATAAATACTACATGTTCTATACTAAATTGCTCAGCAAATATGACTTGCTCACACTAGAGTCGAGACGCACATATTTAGAAGCAATTATATTGCATAAAATTGTTAATAATGAATACAATTGTACTGAACTTGTGTCGAGTCTATGTTATATTGTACCTAGAACCATACTGACGAGAAAGGTGCGCAATCGCCAACTGTTTGTCGTGGGAAAATCCCAAACAAATACTGGGCACCGCACCCCTTCTCGTAGAATGGTGGAATCTTACAATCAAAATTTCACCGAAATCAATATTTTCAATTTTACCACTAATGGATTATGATGGTTAAGACAGCAGTTTATCAACTTCTTTTGTAAATTGTACTACTTCTACTTTTTATAGTTATTTGGTTAGTAGCCCTATGTGGCACAGTAAATATTATTTTAGTAATCTGTGAATAGCGTTGTGGGCTATTTTATTAGAAAATATATGTTATGTAAGACTATTAGTTTCTTACATATTAGAAACGTGTTCATATAAATAACAACTAAATATAAAATCTATTTTAATTATCTAGACTAAAATAATTTGTACCATATATATATATATATATATATAGCCATGTGTAAAACTCAAACCAGTAGATTGATCTTATTGTATTTACTATTGTACTGATCACCACTTAACTGCATTCATACATCTATTCACACTTATTTCATTTACATAGTAAGTAAACTTCACATAATTCCATTAGTAGTTAATACAAAAGAAAAACAAATACTGTAATTAAATTTAATTTTTCTTTACATTATATTTTTTTTATTCGAAATATGGCTACGTAAAATATCAGATTTATAATATTTTTTTTTTAGCGTCAGATATTTAAATCGTAATTTTATGTTGTTGGTTATCTTAGAACTCACAGTATAACTACTAACTACGGACATTAACTTCTCATAAAAATGTCCTCCAAAAGCTTCAATCAAATCGCAGTCCAAAAGTAATAAAGACGACTAAAACATATAATAAAATTGTATTTACAAGGCATAAATAATTTTAATTTTATTTAATTAAAATCAATTATATAAAATAATAGCTCGTGATGTAAATGCTAATTAATTACAATGTAGCTAATAATAAGTTACTCCATTATATTTAATTAGTATTTTACTAAAATTTTAATTTCCCTAAACTATACCCATTTTGTGTGGTTTCTTTTTACTCTGGTGCTACCCCGCGCAGGCAGGATGGTTGCAATTAATATCAAAATAGCGTTGCTGTTCTTGGAATACTCACGTTGCCTTGTGAACTTGTCCATCTCAATCATGAGCTTCCTCTGTTCGTCGAAGGGCAGGGGCTGTCCATCGTCGTCAGCGGTGGGAGCCATGAAGATTCGGAAGGTCGCCATCTGGGACTGGCCGCTTGTATTACCTACGTTAATCCTGTACGTAAACAATAACGTATATATTAGTGAGTGTGAAGCCTAAAGAACATTTGGTTGAACGGTACTTTGAGACTTAATAAGTTCGCATCGTACTAGACCACTATGGCCTAGTTATGAATGAAATTCTATTGTTATCATTATCGCCAATGCCAATGGGATTGATTGAGCTTGGATTATTAAAATAATACAACGCAAAGTAACGAATGATATATAAAACTTAATACCGTTTTGAATATTAACTCACTGTTTATTTAGTGGCGATGAGACAGATATTGATAGCATACAAGACCAACAGTGGGAGCTGGTTCTCAAGAAAACTCGCGAAACAGATCAGTGATCAGATTTTCAATTTTGGGAGCCACTCAAGCTCTTTTATAGTAGAGCTACCAAACCAAGTAATGTGATTATACCACACCCACTCAAACAGTGTCTCATTGCTCATACATGTACGTGTGTTAAAGTTCGTCATTTCGTCTTTAACACACGTACTTTCGCCCTTATAAATGTACGGCGGGAAAAGTTATATGGAATTTCTTTCCTGCCTTCCATAGCAGGGCAGGAATGTTATGGAAATCCATTCCAGGAAAGAAATTCCTTATAACTTTACACCTAATACAAACGCCCAATTTCAAAAAGGTATATATCAAATCATTAGAAAAAAGAAGGGGGATTATTTTTTGTATTTTCTATGAAAGGAGGTTGGCAACCTTTTTCTGTATTACGAAAATAGGGTGGCAATTGTTTTAATTTATTTAATTTAGATTTTTTCTTATTTGATAATTTAACAGTTTAAGGGTGAACTGGCCGGCCCGTTCTCCATACAAACGCCGTTGGGTGATCACTCCCTTATTTGAGGATTTAGGTCCAAAATAAAGCATAATACCGATTGATCTCGTCATTATCTAGGCTTGTATGATGGCAAAATTTTAAAAAGATAATTAAGTTGTAAGTTATGAGCCTCGAAAACTTTATATGAAAATGTTTCGAGGCTCATAATTCTCAGGTTAATTATTTTATTAAAATATCGGCATCATACAAGCCTAGATAATGACGAAATCAATCGGTATTATGCTTTATTTTGGACCTAAATACTCAAATAAGGGAGTGATCACCCAACGGCGTTTGTATGGAGAACGGGCCGGCCAGTTCACCCTTAATTATTCTAAATAGTTTTCCAAAACGTCATTTGATAGTGAAAGTGACAATTTTATAATGATGACGCTACCACAAATAAAAAATACCACTAGGGCCTGTACTGCTAGAGCCAGTACTTCTAGGTTAGCCCTGAACAACATCTTCGACCACATCATCACTTACCATCAAGTGAGATAGTGGTCAAAGGCTAACCTACTATCAGGAAAAAAAAACATACGCTCTAGAAGTCATAAAAAACTTACAACCTGAGATGTCTCGAAAATACGTAGTATAGAGCACTATGTGTCACACGGGAGAAAGTTCTTTTTCTGTTCTCGAGTTTCCTTTAAGCCCTCCGCTGCGAGTTGGGATTAAAAATACTCTCGTTCAGAAATAGATCGTTTTGTCCCTTCGGTGTACAATGTACTATTGAAGTGAAGTCTGTGACCACCTGCAATCAGCATTACTGCGGATCTTACCTTTCTCTGAACCATTAATGGGTCAAATGGGCAGCGTACTAATATAATCCCAACGGATTGCAAGGCAAAGCAAGTATGCACTTCGCATTCGTTCCTAGTTGCGTGCAATCGATTAATGCACACCTTGGAGTGAATTTCGCGTTTATTTCTGTGATTGTTCTTATCATTTCTTGCTTCCTTTTGTACATTTTATACAGCAACCTCGTCTTTTTGGACGGTCAATACAAATATGAAAAAAAGGTGCAATTTTTAACTGGCCCACTAAAATAGCCGGTGGGGATCGAACCGAGGCGCTACGGATCCACAGCAACAAATTTCTAACCAACGATTCTCGCCGGCATCGCTCGAAATTAGTCTACACTACTACAGCCTCCCGTGGGGTGCCGGACTAGAATGTCCCCTCCCCCATCTCTACCTGTGGGTGTCGTAAGAGGCGACTAAGGGTAACATACCAGAAAGTGGGCAGCAGCACTTTCTGAGGAACTGATATATAATACTGCGATCCCCAAGCCGCCTGCCAAGCGTGGGTGATTATGGCAAACCCATATTGGGAGTCGCTATGTTCAGCAGTGGACTATCCGGCTGATACAGTACTACAGCCTACGAGACGACAGTAGCGCTACGCGTTAACTAGACGTCAGCGCTACGCGCACTGGCTACGCGATACTTTGACTGCAGTGCTACGCTATACTACGTTTACAACGAGAAGTAGTAGGGTAAGGCGAATCAAACACTCCAGTAAAAATTTTTATCATTGTGGGTTGTTATAGACGAAATCTTATATCATTTTCTATTCGTTTAGCTGTTAATTAAGGTAACTATGGTTACTATTTTTTTGTGGCTACTGTAATAATACATGCGATGCTACGTTATAGAACACATAGCAGAGTAACTTATCGTAACGTAACGTTTATCTTTAAAAGACTGTGATCTGTAGCTGATACCGAAGTGATTAGGCTAGTCTACTCTTCCTTATGGCAGTCAATTCTTGATTATTGTATTATGGCATAGGGTGGTGCGTTCAAGACAGACATGTTGACGTTTGAACGTGCTCAATGTGCTGTTATTAAATTAGCCCAAACGAATCTTCTATCCTGCTACAGATTATCTGTATCAGGAATGCGGATATTTAATGGTAAGACAACTGTTCATTATATCTGTCATTTTAAGATATCACAAAGTAGCTCCACAAGTGATCATCTGTCGCAGATACATTCGATGAAAAGTTTCAACTAGACCCTCAGAATTCTACCGTTGTGCATATTCATGAACAGCACCCTATACAGGGTTATTGGTAAAATGCTAACAACATCTTAGGGTTGACTTCTGCTAGTCCTAAAAAATTTTTACTTAATTTTATTTTGGTTTGAAAAAACAAAAAATAATATTTTCTTTTGTGTTTTTTATATGTTTTTGACTAAATAAGTACGAGACCACCTGATGTCTAAAGTCTATTGTGCCTGTAATGTATTATTATTTCTATTTTTAATACTTTGCTCGATGTAAATATTCAATACTCTATTCAAAGAGACCACGGCGCGGTCCAGTGTTGCCGAGGCGGGCGCTCTATATTTTTCCCTTATTTTTTTTTTAACATAAATAAAATCATTTCTAAATGTTTCATAGGATTAGTAGAAGTCAATCTTAAGAGTTTGTTAGCATTTTACCAATAACCCTGTATATTCACTAAACGGAACAGACTCCTCACATGCTACCCCTTACGCGAATTATATGTAAAAACACAGTAAAGCAAAGGCTATTGGGTTTAAGCTACAAACAAATTGAACAAATAATCCAGATTGAGATAAAATTAAAATGATTATAGTCCTTAATATATACATATTCTTTTATACGTACAAAAACATAATTTGGTTGTAAAAGAAAATATGAACGTAATAACTTATAAATCCACATAAAAGTAATCGGTGCGTGGGCAACCGAGCCTCGCGCTGCGTATCTTTTAAGCGTCACCTTATAATGCTCACAGGTACCTACTGGTACTGGTATACCTATATACACCAGTAGGTAACGTAACATAATAAAATACATAAAAATAGCATCATTGATTCATAATTAAAAAATGTTATTTTGTCAGTAAAATCGTTTTCTTCGTTAGTGCCGTTTCCGAAATGCTTGTTGTTTTTATATTTGTGTTAATGTATGTATGCAAGTCGGTGTATGTGACAAGCCGCACTGCTCAATCCATTGGTGTCTGATACGTCTGAAGTCACAGAATTGGAAAATAAAAAAAGACTAACATCGGTCTTGAAAAATCTATTGGTTATAATAATAACCTCACATGTAAATTGGAGGTAATGCAGCTCCACAATGAAACTTCAACAAAAGTACAATCCGTACGCAAGTAGATGTTGCAGAGAAACTATTTTATCAGGCAAAGTTATTTTCAAACCTAACAATTTTAAATACTGCTGGTCGAAAAATGATATGATTCTTAAACAAAAACTCAAGAGCCATTGCTATTAAAAAAATAAACAGCAGGCTGCTGTAAAGGTTGTCTGACTATTTGAACTGCAAACAATCCGTTTACTGTTATTTATCCATAGGTTTACTGATTATAATTTTACTAATACTACTTAATTCCTTAAAATTGCTATTACTTCTTTTTTTTTATGCCTGATAGGTTAGCCTTTGACAACTATCTCACCTGATGGTAAGTGATGATGTGGTCGAAGATGTTGTTCAGGCTAACCTAGAAGTACTGGCTCTCAAGGACAGCTGCCGGAACACACCGTTAGGTGCTTGACGACAGATTTTCTACTTGAGGGTGGTAGCTAGCCAGGCGGGCATTCGCAAAATGCCCTACCACCATGCTATAACTGCTGCCATCCTAAGACAACAACCGGGACCGACGGCTTAACGTGCCCTCCGAAGCACGGAAGCGCTCAGTAGTAATGTCACTAGCGGTCACCCATCCAACTCATGACCGCGGGCGACGTTGCTTAACTTTGCTGATCGGTTAAGAACAGCTTAGTAAACTTCGCTACGAGCGCTTCACTTTTTAAGAATCAACATTAAATATTATCGCAACAGCGTAAGAACTGCCACATATTTCCAACGTTTCATTGTTTCACCACCACTTGCTACATAAACACACCTACACATTTCAACAAAGATAAACACACAAACCAAAAAGATTATAACCGTGGAAGGATTGGAAGAATCCTTACTCATGTATTTATTTTTGTACACGTTCATTATATATTTTATTTACAATTATTATTATAAACAATTATTATGACCAATATAGAAACCATAAGTTCTGCCATTAAAGAAAATGTCACCTGTTCTGCTTATTCTGCTTCTCAAGACTGCATAATTAACCCATATAGTAGTTTATGCCACTGTCATTTAGTAGAGGGTATTAAAACATGAGTGTAGTTTTTTGAAACGGGCCGCAGGCGAGTTTCAAAATAAGATTACATGAGTGTTTTAATACCTAATTATATGCAGTTGCATACACTACTTTATTTAATCTCATGGCTATAGGTAGCTACATTAAATAAAAATTTTATCCAACAAAATATTACTCAAATTTGTATGTACGCAATAGCGCCAAAATTGAAAAAGTCTGTTATTGGTCTATGGCCCGGAACCAGCACGTTACGCGCGCAGCGTGCTCACCACAGATAATGTGTACTTAAATTGAAACCTCCTTGGATGGGACACATTGTACTTTAATATATAGCTAGCTAGCGCTATCAGAATTCTAGCTGCGCTTTTAATATTCTTAGGTTTGCAATAACGCCTGCTATGCGGATTACATTACAAAAACACAAATATACGATAGGAAAAATTTAAGTCATGTGCGGGATTCGAACCCGCGTCCATCCACCCCTTGAGCCGGGGTATGCTCTAACCAATTGAGCTAACATAACATGACGTCGATAACTCGAATCTTTCCTATCGTTCTTTAACCATCGTATCGGGATGGAGCGACATCTATAGTACCACTTGCGTTGTACTACAAACAAGACCAATTTTGCAATTGTTTTATACTTGTAAATGATGACGCAACCTTATAATTTTAATATTGTTAGGTTTGCAATAACGCCTGCTATGCGGATTACATTACAAAAACAAAAACATACGATAGGATTTTTTTTTATTTTTTTTGTCATAAACACACCTATTATTGATGGATACTTGTCCCATTACACAAGCAAGAATTTCAACCAAAATTATGGTGTAGTGTGTTTGTAAGAGACTATATCGAATGTACCATAACTGTTTATTACCATCACGATCCCGGTTGATATTGACTCCACTTGACCACTCCATTCACGTCCTCTAACAAACACTGGCAGTCGTCTATATGTTTTTAACTGCCAAAAGTAAGTACTGGGCTAGCAGTAAACATTGAGTTTCTCGGACTGCATCTGGCAGATTGATTTTATTATACCTATACTTTAAAGGAACGAGATTTGATCTTTGTCTTACCCCTGTGCTAGTAATGTAAGGTTAATTTACATGCTGCCATTTGCCTCAAGAAAACGTTTCATTTATTTATTATTATAATCATTAACCAACATAATACTAATTACATACCTACTTAACATTTACAAACTAATATTCTAATATTATTAAAAATAAACAAAATCAGATATAAGTCAAATAATATGAAGAAGAGAATCTTAATTGTATGGTAAGGGGGGATTTTCTCCAGAATCCCCTTAGTCCTAAACTTTACCACCTACGTCGTGGTGTATTCGGCTGGGTTCCTGGAAGTCACAGGAGGACATCGGCCGATCTATGTATGTGAATACGGGGGAAACATTATAATCAGCGGTAATCCACTCACCAACAAGCGGCTCGCTGAGCGTTCCGCCGAAGGGATTATAATGCTAAAACACCTAACTTATTCTAACTGCAGTTAAATAAATCTATGGATTCTATTTGCATAAATTTCGCTTGGTCCAGAAGTCGGCGTTGCTGGTAGCCCGCTGAGAGGAGGACTCACGAAATTCACCTCGTCACATCACTGATAGTTCCGCTATATGAAATTTTCAATCAAGCACGCCCGGCGTCTGAATTAATAAGTTAAATAGGTCGCCACGACCTCTCAAAATAACCATAAACTATCTTATTAAAAACCAGGGGCAAAGGTACATAAATTACTTGAGCACGACCGCGCGCGTTATCCGGAGGAGCTATCGAACCGAAGTGCGACGCGACCCGCTTCCTATATCAAGAAGTAAAAGTTATCCCCGCTACCCGTAACATGATCCAGCGCCGTCTCGGGATTGCATTGACAACAGTATCCGCGTCCGCACGCATATGAACCCTATACGCCTAGAGATGAAGTTCTACCATAATTCATATTATACCGAACATTAATATTAATGTCAAATAATAATAAAAATACTTGCTTAGGGAAAATAATAAAACAAGTAAGTCATATGGATATAATTTGAGCCCAGAGCTTGAGCTTCACCGCATGGTGGAAGGGCATTTTGCGAATGCCCGCCTGGCTAGCGACCACCCTCAAGTAGAAAATCTGTCGCCAAGCACCTAACGTGTGTTCCGGCAGCAGTCCTTGAGAGCCAGTGAAATAACAGGCAAAATGAGACTTAACAGGTATGTCTCAAGGTGATGGGCGCAGTGCAGTTCGTCACTTGTGATGAAATGCATCTGTTATAGGCAGAGGATACCGCTCAACATCAGGTGGGCCTAGCGCTTGTTCCTTCACAATAACATAAAAAAAAAAAAAAAAAAAAAAATTATATCATAACAATGTTTTTTTTAAATCACAACATTCGTCATGATCACTCCATCCATTTATAAGTCCATATTTTGGTACGCGATACTGGCGGTTAAGCATGTGCAACATGTGCAAATTAATATTTTGGTGCATCCGATATCTAACACTTTTTAAAATTTACGCGACATAGACTAGCACTTCTGTGTCAACATGTGGGATTACGTATGCTATCGCATCAAATAGGCAGCTAGATACAAACTGTCTCAAACAATATTACCGGCGAGAAGAAAATCACTACTTGCCTTTGATAGCTAGTTCACTGCTCTCAAATATTGGCTTGAACAATGAAATATCATAAAAATGGTTTGCATCAGACAGGGGGCTGTTCTCTACAACTGCTAGAACCACTGCCATAGAAAGAGCCAAAGTTCATAACATGAACCAACATGATGGTGATGATGGTTCCTATCCTAGGATAAGCCTGCTCACCGCCTTAATTTTAAGTGAAATTGTGGTGGTTAGCCCGTCAGCTATAAAAGAATATAAACTAAAATGATCCGAAAATTATATTGTATTACTTACACATAGTCGTACTCCTGGTGCTGTAGATGAGTGAACCTCGCAAGGATTGATCCTCGAGGAGCAAAGTCCAGTCCTCGATCCAGATCCAATGTACTCCTCTCCCAGTAAGTGTGAAGAACGTCATTGCCCCCTGGACTCTCAACACTGATCGAAGTCACTTGAATGCCAGGGAAGCCCAGCTGTTTAGGGAGAAAGTTTAAATATTGAATGTTAGATGTGTATCGAAGAAGATGTAGGATTATAATGCTAGAACTGTTGTAATTTTGAAAACAAAAACACAACCGTCGTTGCAACATGCATGTCTGTAAGATTTAATCGCTGTTTACCAGAGACCACCTATATAACAATTAGGTATATACAGGACAAATAGAGATAGCGCTGAGATACTTCAGCAGTACGCGTATTTAACCTGAATTGATCCGCTAAAGATAACTATAAAGTAATTAATCTAAAAGATACAGCAGTTCTAGATTCCTGACTACATACTTTCCTTTTGATGATACCTATGTATAGATTTTGACACAAAAATGTCTAAGCCTGACAAATTTGACGACCCCTAATTGCTTTATTTTTGTACTTCTTCTTCTTCGTGTCGATGATTCACATTTAGATGGATGACTGCCAGTACTGGGCTGTAGCCACACCAACGGTAGAGGCCTCGTACAGGTCACCCAAAGTGCAAGCATTGGGACACTGAGGGCAGTGAAGCAAGTGACGCATGTCCTGCGTAGCGCCACAACTACACTGGGTTCCTACGTCGGAGTAACCCCATTTGGTCATATTAAACCGGCAGTGACCCACTTGAGTCCGAAGTCGGTTTAGCGACTTCCAAGTAGGCCACGCCAGATCTTTGCCCGGGGGAGTTCTTCAGCCGGCTCAAAGTAGTTGGGTGGGGAAGGACGCGTGTTCTGCCGCAGTTCCATGCGGGCTTCCTTTGGGTGACCGGTGTAGGCCCTGGCAATTTCTACAACTTTGGACAATGACACTGGCCTTCAATTCTTACCCGGTCAGAAGCGTAAGGTGTGAGCTTGGACTTATGCAGTTGGAAGATGTCGTCAATGTACGCGTGCCAGCGGTAAAACACCGGGTCTCGCATGGCCGTTGCCGTATCTCCCATAATGGAGTTTATTTCCTGTAAAACAGTCAGAATTCCTATACATTCGTGAAATGAAAAGTAATGCACAGGCATGCGAGCAGCGTGCAATGACTGACGTCCATGTGGGTAGTGGGGTATAACATTAGGATGCACAAAAGGACTCATTACCAATTTCTGGTGTTTTTAACATGCCCCAGCTCCTAAGAATGTCAGTGAGCTGCACTCATTCTTGGGTTCATTCTTGGGTTTGATAAACTATTACAGGATTTTTGTCTCGAATGCAGCGGCTATATTAAATTGCATTTACTGTTACAAAAAGGCATTTTTGTAACAGTAAATGCTTTTATTGTTTATTGTTACAAAAAGGCGTAAAATGGCATTGGTCGTCAGAACAAAGCCAAGCATTTAATGACATAAAGAAGGGTTTGGCCTCGGATATCATTCTTGCGCATTTTGATAGCAATGCAAAACTCATCCTAACGGTAGATGCGTCACCCGCAGGACTCGGCGCTATCTTATCACATGTAGGTAGTGATGGAATTGAGCGGCCGGTATCGTATGCATCGCGTTCACTTAATCCGGCGGAGAAAAAGTAATAAAAGTTTGAAGCGCTCGTAGCGAAGTTTAGTTAGCTGTTCTCAACCGATCAGCAAAGTTAAGCAACGTCGCGCGCGGTCTTGAGTTGGATGGGTGACCGCTAGTGACATTACTACCGAGCGTTTCCGTGCTTCGGAGGGCACGTTAAGCCGTCGGTTCCGGTTGTTTTCTAAGGATGGCAGTCGTTATAGCATGGTGGTAGGGCATTTTGCGAATGCCTGCCTGGCTAGCTACCACCCTCAAATAGAAAATCTGTCGCCAAGCACCTAACGGTGTGTTCCGGCAACTGTCCTTGAGAGCCAGTACTTCTAGGTTAGCCTGAACAACATCTTCGACCACATCATCACTTACCATCAGGTGAGATAGTGGTCATAGGCTAACCTATCAGGCATAAAAAAAAAAACTCAAATACAGAAAGAAGCAACCGCTATTATTTTTGGGGTGAGAAAATTTCACCAATATCTGTACGGTAGGCAGGAACCTTTTATATTACGCACAGATCACAAACCACTGACAGCAATTTTTGGAATAAATCGTGGTATTCCAGAAGTATCGGTAAACCGTCTGCAGCGTTATGCGATATTTTTGCGATATGACTTATATTCTACCTACATAATCTACATGTGTGTATGCACATATACAACAATCAGTAAACTGTTATATAACGTTAAATATAATGTTTGAGATAATAATAGAACACTTTACAAGATCATAATATATAGATAATTGCTTATGCTTGAGAAAATTTCAAATCGGTCACTGAAAAAGAATTTTTTTTTTATTTTAGGCACATTTTGTATATTAAAATTTAAAAAAGAAAGTACTAAGCACCAATTCCAATACCGGCCACAATTCTGATATTGATATAAAATGTGAAAAAAAAACATTCATATTCATATAAAAAAATAAGGAGAGAAAAATGCTTCTCTTCTGAATAAATGGTATACGTACCAAATGGCGGTGGTCAGGGTCGTGAGAGAGGCTGAAGAAGTCGTGCCCCAAGTTGTGCAAGTCTCCATAGTACGACTTGTGCTTGGAGAGAATGGAGGCCTCCATAAGGTCCCCGAGGATGTCGATGCCAGTCTCTTCGTCTAGAGGCAAATGTTGGTCGTGAGGCTGGCGAGGAGAATAAATAAACTACGGAAACTGGTAGCATAGAAATCCTTGTAGAGTTAAAAAGAAAAAATATTGATTTTGTGCGTTGTTCTCTAGCCAGTAGAGAACAACGCACAAAATCGCATTTTATATTAAGAAATAGTTTAACACAACCCTCCCCATTAAGGTAGTTTGCCATAATTTCTACATTTGTCAGGCGCCTTGGTATTGGCCCAGTGTAAGGTAGCAGTTCCTTAGCAGGTGGTGCTGCTCACATTCCAGTATTTTACCCTTAGTCGCCTCTTAAGACACCCACGGGTAGAGATGTGGGGGTGACATTTTAGTCCGGCATCCCACGGTCACCGTGAGGCTGGTGAGGAGAATAAAAAGTATGGTTACCAGATACAATTTCTTGTGAAGGATACTTTCGGCCGCCAAGCAGGAATATCGACATACATAATAACATTCCAGACCAGTCTTTGGCCCAGCCAATACATGCTTTTAAACTAATTTGTGATTGCATTGTTGGAGAGCCTTAAAATCCACCTACCATGAGGATAGATTGTTGCTCCACTGCAGCCACGAAACGATCACGCCAGGTCTCCAGCTCATGCACCTCTGTATTGATCTTCTCTACTGGCCGTACCAGGTCTTGAATTTTAGAATTATCGAACCTAAAAATATTCACATTTCTTATGTAGCAATTTTTCGTTAACTGGCCACTATTTCATAAAGGGAATAGGGAGCATAACATAAGTGTTAAAAAGTTATTTAACTTTTTGTGAGCATACATTGTTTTGTCTGATATAAAGAAGGTTCTGAATGTAATGTAACCAAATACATTAAAATAAATTGATACGACTCTATTGAAACACTTTCTCTTCCATATTTTACTGATGCCATTTTATAAAATTACATCTCTGTAATGCCATTATGTGCTTAAGCGAATAGAGAATCTTCTTGATCTTTTTCCATTCTATGAATAGTCGACACTATATGTATAGTTGTCCTCTTCTCTGTCACTTACTCTTACACATAAAAATCTATGTTACAGAAATTTCAAAATATATTTATACAAGCCTTTACCTAGGAGCCCATGTACGACTGGCGACCTTGGAGTCCAGTTTGGGGAAGTACCCCTCAGCGATCGGCTCCCGGAAGTTTTTGAATCTAGTCACGAATTTAAGCCCGTTGCACATACGCTCAATGTTGTACCTGGAAAATTATCATAATGTTTTTGTATCCATGATTGATGATGATGTTCTGTAGAAACGAATGGTTTTACTTTTTTATTATTCTTCTCTTTGAGATTAGTATTTTTCGCACAGGTTTTATATTATTCTCGCTATAAATTTTAATTACACGAAATGCTTGTTGACTTTGTCGCAGTCGGTCGGATTGCACCATCGGTTGTTTTAAAATCTCGTAGCCGATTTGCAATGTTTATTGATTCTTACGAGATTTACTGTTAGGGATGGTAATAGATAATGTTATATATTTATTTTCTTTGTTGTATAATAATGATTAAATAAAAAACTACACTGAAAACAGCAATATTTTTTTTCATAATTATTAATACCAAGTTTATTCAAACGCTCAGCTTATTATTGGTTCATGGTCCTGCTTATTTTTCATTATTTATTTCACATATTTTTGGTTGTGCAGTGTTGATTTGGTATTCTTTATATAAAATATACATACAAGTCTGTTTTATTTGATTTTATTTTTATTTTGTAGGTGATATATGGGATATGTTACCTGGCAATGATTTGCTGGTGCATATAGTAGAACAGCTCTCCTCTCCTGTCCTTGGCGACGATGGCAATATCGGATGCAGAAAAAGGGTACACCAGGTGCCAATGCCAGTGGTGGAGGTTGATGCCGATGTCTTCTCGGAAGTAAGCCACGCGCTGTTCCGGCACTTTGTCTGATGCCGTGAAGTTGGGGGGGATGGTGATTATCTTCTAAGGAAAATAAGGAAAACTAGTTTTCACTGTAAACATAATGATAAGTTGTAACAGAAGATGTTACTTTCCACCGCAAAGAAGACATTACCGCTGCCACCAAGCGGGCAAGCTGTTTTAGTCTTTTTGTGTTCCAAATTTGAAGTACCTACCAAACGTATGCTATAAATGTTATGATGTCGTGGCTATTTTCTCTAAAAAGAAACATGAACAATATATCAGCCAAAAAGGAACCACGAAATCAAATAAATAATATTGTTGGAATAATCTTTAACGGTTTCCTGCTTATTGTGACGTCATCCTACCATAGACTGTAGATACGGCTCCCACCACGTAGTTCAGCCATTTTGACGGTGAGATTTCGTAGAGTGAGGTTGTTGGAAGGGTGCTCGGTGCAATTTGCACTAAGTTCTTTGTTATTTTGGTGATTTATCGCGTTAATTTGTTTTAAATTGATGTCTGTTTGATTAATGTAAGTTCTATTGTAAATCAAATTACTAAGTAATTTACATGTTATCTGTTCTTAGGTTATTAAATTGTTCTTTTTTTAATTTAATAACACTTCTGATGCTAAAAATATATATTTTTATATGCAGATAAATACGAGAGGACGATATAAAAATAAATGTATTGGAACATATATTGTAGTTTCCGAAGACCTAGCCCAAATAAATAAAAACTGCAAAAATACAAAGTTACCATAACGCAACCAGTTTTTGGAAGTTCCTTATCGCGCTTAGCGAAAGGAGGCTAGACGGAAAAAATGAAGACCAAAAGTTGTAACGACACATTTTGCCCCCCCGTGTCTCAAACCATCTCCATACCAAATTTCATCCTATCGGTCCAGTAGATCGGTTATCACTCAAAACCATGAACCCCTTTTTCTTCATTATTGACTTACTTACTGACTATGGCTGCCTCGTTGATGGAATGGATTTCTCGGTGACAAAGACATTCTCAGTAGCATTAATCTGGATTATGGTGATAGGCTCGCCGTTTCTTATATTTGATAAAAACATATCACACGATACATCTTGGATGTCTACACATTTGCCTACCCTTTCATAATTAATGAAAACAAGACAAAGATGCGTGCATTATTGTAATAGCAGATTCCTTACCCTGGGTTCATTGGGAGTCACGCTGCAAATTTCCCTGGCGCTACGAAAGACCTTTGCGTCCATGAACTTATCCGGGAAGGTCTCTGCGAAAGTAGGGAGATCCAGACCTTTGGTGTCAGGCCTGCAACATCATTTTAGTGAGACACTTCGATTATCAAAATAGATTCAAATTTTTTTGAGGAGGGACTTTGCTGTCGTACAATTCGACCTCATGTAGTGCTGTTTTGGTAAATGTATGTACATACATAAGTAGGTTCGTCATCATCCGCCCGCAACCCTCATATTATTGCTCGGTGTTATCACCGTTTGTGACGAAAAAAGTGGTTCAAAAGGTACCAAGTGCCGTAAACTTTCACTGACTGAACTTTATTATTTACGAAATAAAATGTATAAATACCAATTGTTACACTAAAGAAACATGTAGGGAGCTATAATAGATATAAAAATGTGCTACAAGCGCGCATGCCCGAATTGGCATGTAATTAGTTGTCATATGTTTGGTTCAGCACAGCTTTTTTTTTGAGGAAAGGTGAACCAATACGATATAACACATTATTTACGTAAATTAGTTCGCTATCGTTCTATCTACTTCAGAAATGAGAGAAGTTTCATATTTGTCTAAAACAAGGTATAAACAGAGATATGTGACCATATAAGGCAACTAATACATATACGCTAGAAACAGAAAAGGTCCTAAAATTTATTCTTTTGAAGTCTTATTTTGCTAAAGACCCGGAAGATGTGAGACGAATTTACTTAGCATTCCATGGATTCACCGTGCGGGTGCCGGGTCCATAGCATTGCAGAGGAAGAGGCCCAAGTCAAGGTGCCTGGGACTTGCCCCCATCTTAATAAAATTACTTTGGTCTGAGGGGGTGCATTAATTACAACCTTCCGTACATTGTCTAACAGATATGACTTTACAAGATTCGGACCCAATAACTAATCCCCTTAGACTAGACCCCCAACCAATACTATAATGTGAAGGCTTCCAAATCAGTGCGCCGTGCCCTACACAATCAAATGTCTTGGAAAGATCACAAAATACGCCAATAGCATCATGTGAACTCTCCCAGGGTTCAAGTATATGTGATATCAATTAGAGCACCGATTTCCGATGTGGATCTGCTCTTCGAATATCTCTCTCTAATATCTTCTGATCTCGTGTTATACATGTTAAGCTCTTTGAAATGGGTTAGAAGTTTTATAAGCATATTTTTTACGAATACTTAAACCACAACAAGAAGAATGAAAATAGGTTACATTTGAATGTAAAAAAATTCAGGAAGTGACTTACAAACTGTGATTTTACGATGTTTATTTCCTCTATCGACACAAACATATAATACTCCCACTAAATTAGGTGCAATAATGCAAATATCAGACTCTGCTACTCTAACTGATATACCCCATAATTCTGCAGTACTCTTTATTGTCAAACTTTTGAATTTCTTTATTATTTCTAAGATTGTTGTGTGTCTAAATAAAAATGTCTGGTATTTTGAAAGTAAAAGTGAATGTTAATAGAGTTTCTGTTATATCGGGATAAAAATCTAATAACTTTGTTATTTCTAGTCTAAACTAATATAATAAAGAGGAAAAATTTGATTGTTTGTTTGTTTGTTTGTTTGTTTGTTTGCATTGAATAGGCTCTGAAACTACTGGAACGATTAGGATGAAATTTGGTATGGAAATAGTTTGAGGCACGGGGATGAACATAGGATAGTTTTTATCCAACTGCACAAAAAGAGGTTAATGGTTTTGCGCGATAACCGACCTACTGGACCAATTAGGATGAAATTTGGTGTGGAAATAGTTTGAGACACGGGGATGAACATAGAATAGGTTTTACCCAACTGAGCAAAAAAGAGGTTAATGGTTTTGCGTGATAACCGACCTACTGGACCAATAAGGATTAAATTTGGTGTGGAAATAGTTTGAGACACGGGGATGAACATAGTATAGGTTTTACCCAACTGAGCAAAAAAGAGGTTAATGATTTTGCGCGATAACCGACCTACTGGACCAATAAGGATGAAATTTTGTGTGGAAATAGTTTGAGACACGGGGATGAACATAGAATAGGTTTTACCCAACTGAGCAAAAAAGAGGTTAATGGTTTTGCGCGATAACCGACCTACTGGACCAATTAGGATGAAATTTGGTATGGAAATAGTTTGAGGCCCCCGTGCCTCAAACTATTTCCATACCAAATTTCATCCTAATTGATTTCATGAACATAGGATAGTTTTTATCCAACTGCACAAAAAAGAGGTTAATGGTTTTGCGCGATAAACGATCTACTGGACCAATAAGGATGAAATTTGGTGTGGAAATAGGTTGAGACACGGGGATGAACATAGAATAGGTTTTACCCAATTGAGCAAAAAAGAGGTTAATGGTTTTGCGCGATAACCGACCTACTGGACCGATTAGGATGAAATTTGGTGTGGAAATAGTTTGAGACACGGGGATGAACATAAAATAGGTTTTACCCAACTGAGCAAAAAAGAGGTTATTGGTTTTGCGCTATAACTGATCTACTCAACCGATTAGGACGAAATTTGGTATGGAAATGGTTTGAGACACGGGGGAGGACATGGGATAGTAATTTTTTATCCAACATCGCAAAAAGAGGTTAATGATTTTGCGCGATAACTGATCTACTTAACCGATTATGATGAAATTTTGTATGGAAATGGTTTGAGACACGGGAGAGGACATGGAATAGTTTTTATCCAACTGCGCAAAAAGAGATTAATGGTTTTGCGCGATAACCGATCTACTGGACCGATTAGGATGAAATTTGGTATGGAAATGGTTGGAGACATGGGTAAGGACATAGAACAGTTTTTATCCAACTGCGCAAAAAGAGATTAATGATTTTGCCAGATAAAATACAATAGAACAAAAAACAAATATAAATAAAAGTGCATAAAAAAATATATATTAAACATTCTTTATTATTTTCTTTTCTTAGTAACCTGACTTAAATAGAAGGGTTTATGCTTTTGTGTAAAAAATATTATAATTATTTTTTTAATACCCGTGCGAAGCCGGGGCGGGCTGCCGACTGCCACAAGATATTTCACACTTTACAGTGTTAAGATGTCGGTTTAGTTAGATTTTTGGAAAAAATATTATTTTATTTTGTTTTTTTTTATGGAGACTGCTTACAAAATTATTCACTCGCCTTGAATATTGTTTATCATCTATATTTATAATAAAACTGTAACAGAGCCAATTTCTGTACATGGCAGATATTTTGAAAAAAAAAACATTTGAGAGCACTCTGTAGCTGACACTGATGCCAACACTGTATTTTATTTTATTTTTGTCTGTCCGTCTGTATCCCGGCCGCGCATCACCCTAAAACTACTGAATGGAATTCAATGAAACTTAACACGATTTTTGAGTTCATACTACGAAGACATTCGCCACATTTCATTGTTTTAAATATCTATCTTTTGCCGGATACATTTTGGAGACTGCGAAATGGAAGTACACAATCTAATATATTTTCGTTCTACCGTCAAACAAGGAGAACCTGGGCAAAACGACGCTGTTTAAAAATGAAAAATTACAAAGAAATGCACAAAGTACTTTGCTTCAACATTAATAATTGTGTGAACCGCGAAGGAACTTTCTGAGGTACTTAACTACTGTCGTCTGGAAAATGCAACCTGGGAGTTTACAAACTCAAAACAAAAAGCTCCTTTCTGAGCTATGCTTTACTAAGAGTGCTTCACCGCAGACCACAGCGTTGCTTAATATGAGATAAACAGTGCAATGTGAATAATTAGTCTGCAGGTACGGCAATCGCGAACGAAGTCGCAAGTACAGCTAGTCTACAATAATTGTTGTACAGTTTATCAAAAACAAAAGAACATAATGCCCAGTACGCGACTTTTGGCAGTTTTCTACGATTCTTGGTTCATGCCGACGTGCTAGAGTACCAATAATTGATCTTTATCTTCACCAAAACCAATCAAGCTGCATGCAATTTAGTTGTCACATCGTTTTAATCTTGTTTCTACATGCTATTCTACTATGCTATGCCGCTGTTCTAAAAGAAAATGAAAAAGTTTTGATTTTATCTTTATATCAGCTACCATTTTGGTTTCAGTTTCTTTGTAGCCTTGTTTATACAAAGCATCCTTGGATATTTTTTTGGGTAGTATACGTTACCATCTGGTAATTAATATGACTGTAAAAGTAGTAATGAGCCTTCATGTGTACCTAATGGGCAGCTAAGCCTATAAAAGAAAATACTGGACATATATGTACCTGTGCAGGATGGCTACTGAGAGGCAGTAGTTGAACATGTAGGGGTTGATGCGGAGCTGGCAGTACGAGGATAGGGACACCAGGTCATCCATGTCACGTGCACCTAGATATGGACAAGAGCATATCAAAAGCAGAACAGTGTTACAGTTTTTTTCGTTGACCATAATCTCACCTGATACCATATACCACACTCTTACCTACCAGTTAGGTAATGTCGAAGATGATAAACAGGTGGAAAGGTCTGTAGTGAAAAGTGAAGCTCACTTTTGTATTGTTCACTATACAATTACGTGATGGGCTAGAGCATTTGGACTCCCTATGAGTCCAAATGCTTTTACTGTAGTAGCTGTAGTATTGTAGTAGCTGTAGTGTTGTTTATAGTTTGTAGTATTTGTTTAATAAAGGCATACCGCCATTGAATTATTACGTGATCGGATATTATTTTTGTTGCCAGCATGATATACGGTACAATATGTTATAGTCACTCGAATAAATCCATAATTGATATAAATATAAACTTTTAAAGTATTCCATCAAGAACTTCATAAATGTACACTTACCCATGAATATGTCAATGAGTTTGCCTGCCATCTCCCTGTGCTTAGGCAGGAAGAGAGAGAACTGGTCGAAGTAGGGCAGTTCCATGGGCAAAGAGAGGTCGGGGAGCGAGGAAAGGGAGAAGGCGCGGATGGGAACCAAGTGGGACGCTAGCCTTCTGAATCGGCTGCTCAGGGCGCTGAAGAATGTCTTGTATTTGTCCGGCTGAAAAAAAAAAGGTATTGTGTACAGATCAATTTTTTTTATCGTCTTGACGTTTGTATTTCGGTCAATGAAATGAGTGAGGACGCAGAGTGTTTGAGTCAGCATGGTACCGGCTTCAACTTTATTTTTAAACCTTGGTCGTAATATAATTATGTTGAACGCATACTAGCGTTTCAGTAGCTAGAATATTAGCGTTTTAGTAGCTAGAACGCTAGTATGCTCTAGTAACTAGGCGCTGTTTATGACATATTGTAACAGGGGGATACAAAACAGTCTTTATATTATAAAGCTGGGAACTGTGAGACGATAAAAAGTACTTACGTAGTAATGTTCAGGGATATCTAAGAGCACATTTTCCCTGCCCTTACGCATGAAGCAGGGCTCCATGGGACGGTCGAAGAACAGCAGCAGATTTTTGCGAGCCTCACTCATCTTGGATTACTAGAAACCAATCAGAAAGACATAGTCATAAAGCTAACGTTACCCAAAGGCTACATTTCGGTAAATAGCATAGAATACTCTGCTATTATATCGGGACCATAGAAAAGTCCCGATTTGACGCCAGCAGATTTTTTTATGGAGATATTTATAGAATAATGTGTACACTCATTGTGTACACATTATTCTACAGTGCAATATCAATGTTATCAAACCAAAATTATATCACGTGACAAAAAGATGTAATAAAGTAATTTGGGGTCAGAAAAATAGTTGTGACATTGAGAAATACAAGAATTTATGTAATGTCCTGTTGAGGGATATAGATTTTCCTTTGGTGCTTACGGAATGTAGTGATAAAATGTGTAATAACCCAGATCATAAACTAATATTAATTGTCTATATACGGATATTGTTAGTGTTTTAAGTCAAGCAGCAATGTCATGTTCTTCTCAAATAAAACTCAAAAAGAGTTCTCGTGTTGTAGGATGGAATAGACATGTCAGAAGGGCGCATCAGGAGGCTAGGGTAGCTTTTCAAATGTGGGCGCTGTTTGGTAAGCCCACTCATGGGCAAAAATATGACACCATGTGTGCTACTAGGAGAACTTTCAAGGCTAAATTAAAGTGGTGTCAGAATAATGAAGACCAGATAAAAATGGATACACTAGCTACACATCACTTTAATAAAGACTTTAAAGGGTTCTGGAAGCAGACAAATAAGCCCAACCCTAAGCCCAGCTTTTCAGTGAGCGTGAATGGCTTCTCTGATCCAAAAGATATTGCTAACGACTTTATGAATCGTTTTAAGGTGAGGGAATCATTAAGTCGGCCGCAGATGTCCTGTACTATCTCTGACTTGCCTCAAACACATATTATTTTCACATATAAAGATGTTGAAACTGTTATTAAAAACATGAAGCGATGCAAATCACCTGGGCTTGACGGGCTTAGTATAGAGCATCTGCAGCATGCGGGTGTGCACCTGCCTAGAGCGTTGTCAATGTTGTATAATTTTTGTATTGGACATTCATACTTACCTCAAGATTTAATTAAGACGGTTGTTGTCGTAATTGTGAAAAATAGGACAGGCGATGTCTCTGATGGGTCCAACTACAGGCCTATCTCACTAGCTACTATCATAGCTAAAGTACTGGATAGCTTACTTGATAAACACCTGTGTAGGCATATACAGCTACACGACGCGCAGTTTGGTTTCAGACCCGGGCTATCTACTGAATCAGCTATACTCTGCCTAAAGCATACAGTTCAATATTATACTAGCAAAAAAACGCCTGTGTATGCTTGCTTCTTGGACCTTTCAAAAGCATTTGACCTGGTGTCATATGACATATTGTGGAAAAAGCTTCAAACTGAAACGACCTTACCAATAGACATTGTACAACTTTTTAAGTATTGGTACGAAAACCAAGTCAATGCTGTGAAATGGGCGGATTCATTATCTGAAATGTACAGTTTGAACTGTGGAGTGAGGCAGGGCGGAATAAGCTCACCGAGGCTTTTCAATTTATACATTAATGGCTTGATCGCCGAGCTCAGTAAGACACATGTTGGATGCTCAATTAATGGTAATATTATTAATAATATAAGTTACGCAGACGATATGGTCTTGCTGAGTCCGTCGATCAATGGTTTGAGAAAGCTGATAAAAATATGTGAAGATTATGCTGCATCCCATGGGCTCAAGTATAACTCGAAAAAGAGTGAGGTATTTAAGTTTAAGGCAGGTAATAAGCTTTTTTCGCAGTTGGTTAAAAACTATCCTATGTTCATCCACGTGTCTCAAACTATTTCCATACCAAATTTCATGCGAATCGGTCCAGTGGATCGGTTATCGCGCAAAACCATTAACCTCTTTTTTGCTCAGTTGGATAAAAACTATCCTATGTTCATCCCCGTGTCTCAAACTATTTCCACACCAAATTTCATCCTAATCGGTAGAATAGATCGGTTATCGCGCAAAACCATTAACCTCTTTTTTGCACAGTTGGTTAAAACCTATCCTATGTTCATCCCCGTGTCTCAAACTATTTCTATACCAAATTTCATCCGAATCAGTCCAGTAGATCGGTTATCGCGCAAAACCATTAACCTCTTTTTTCGCAGTTGGTTAAAAACTATCAGATGTTCATCCCCGTGTCTCAAACTATTTCCATACCAAATTTCATCCGAATCGGTTCAGTGGATTGGTTATCGCGCAAAACCATTAACCTCTTTTTTGCGCAGTTGGTTAAAAACTATCAGATGTTCATCCCCGTGTCTCAAACTATTTCCATACCAAATTTCATTGTAATCGGTCCAGTAGTTTTAGAGCCTATTCAATGCAAACAAACAAACAAACAAACAAACAAACAATCAAATCTTTCCTCTTTATTATATTAGTTTAGACAAACCACAAAATGTTCCAATAACGTGCACAATCAAAAGACTACCGTCAATTAAAATGGGTGAATCGAAATCGATCAAAAAGATCTTCGATTGTTTAATGTCTTAAATAATTCATTTCCCTTGAAGGACCTCATTTTGTATATCTCCGAAAACACCGCTTTAAGCAGTTCATTTTTTATATTTATTTCAGCGTAGCATGAACCAATCAGTGTGAGAGTCCTATAATATTAATCCATTATAAGCCGATAAGCTTTTTTGCAGTGTCCTGAGGTACTCGTGACGTACGATAGTCAAGTCACGATGCTGTGAAAATAAGACGGAAGAGCTCTTCAGAGAACAGTCCCCGTAATAGATACGGCAGAATATGCAGCATTAGGAATTTGAAGCGCTCGTAGCGAAGTTTACTTATCTGTTGTAATCAGCAAAGTTAAGCAACGTTGCGCGCGGTCATGAGTTGGATGGGTGACCGCTAGTGACATTTCTAATGAACATTTCCGTGCTTCGGAGGGCACGGCAAGCCGTCGGTCCCGGTTGTTGTCTTAGGATGGCAGTCGTTATAGCATGGTGGTAGGGCATTTTGCGAATGCCCACCTGGCTAGCAACCACCCTCAAGTAGAAAATCTGTCGCCAAGCACCTAACGGTGTGTTCCGGCAGCTGTCCTTGAGAGCCAGTACTTCTAGGTTAGCCTGAACAACATCTTCGACCACATCATCACTTACCATCAGATGAGATAGTGGTGAAAGGCTAACCTATGAGGCATACAAAAAAAAACACGAGAAGTTTGGTCAGACTGTGACCGCTGTTAAAGTGACAGATGACATTGTATGTTTAAGTTTTGATTTCATAATTACATTCCTAGATAGAAATAAATTTTGTTTTAAGGATATCAAAATTACAAACAGTGGTAAAACAACTCACCTTTAGAATTTAGAAGATCACAACGCATAAAATATGTAAAGTATATCTGAAAAACTTTATTAATATCCAGGGAAGTGTAGGGAACCGAATCCGCGGCGATACTGCGTCCGTCGATACAAAAGAACGTACTTTTATAATGCAGATAACCAATTCTAATTTTACATGCGAATTACAATAATTCAGTAAATAACGCGTGCAATTGACCTTCATATGACTTTGTTTTGACTTATAAATGCAGGATGTATTGTGGTCTGATACAGTTACAGTGCACGTTCCCAGACGAATAATTATTGTTATGTGGTAACTGATATTACACCTTATCATTTATCACAAAATTCTAAAAATGAGCAGATTGGGTAGGTACTCGACTACAAGCCGACGCGTAATTTTTTTTTGTGGCATCTTTAAAATATTTTAATTTCAGAAGCCCTTGTCTGAATGTATAAGTCTAGCAGTCTCGTGGCATTACAGCTCTAAGATTATTAGGATACTGTTTATTTTTCATTCAAAAGCAGGCTATAATGCAATGGAACGTCTTTCATTAAACATCAGACGTTTTTTGAATAACCTGATTGTGGCGAATGTTCTAGATTTTAGAGTTTTATTTTAGCAAGCTTGCAAAACTAAATAAGGGCGCTGGGCTGCTTGTGGGGCTCCGAGCTAGAGTGTCACCCCCATCTCTACCCGTGGGTGTCGTCAGAAGCAACTAAGGGTAACAATACAGAGGGTGGGCTGATATCTCACACTGCAATCCCCAAGACGCCTGCCAAGCGTGGGGATTATAGCATACTGTCCCATAGTCGGCTGTGTTCAGCATTGGAAAATCCAGCTGATACAGTAAGGCAAGCTTTGCGTTCTTAAGTCTCTTGTCTCGTTGCCTCTCAGTGTCAATAGTCTCTAGCTGATATTTAGCGGATAAATCTCAAAATTCTCCAATAATACAATAGTATTTTCGTAGATACCCATGAACAAAAAATATTGCTTTAGTCATAAAAAACATAAATAATATTAAGTACTAAGTTTGCTACAAAATGTCAATAAACAGATATCAGGAAGCTAAGCCGAGTTACCTATATTTACAGCTTTTGGAGTGATCCGACTTTGATTATAGACCTATCTATTACGCCTATACGATAAAGTGCGAGCGCCAGCATAAGATAAGCCGTACATTCCGGGTTTCAAGTTATTTGGAACGAAATATATAGTATTATGGGTAGTATATGGGCGCAGTGCTGTTCGTCACTTGTGATGAAATGCATCTGTTATAGGCAGAGGATACCGCTTAACATCAGGTGGACCTCGCGCTTGTTCCTTCACAACAACATAAAAAAAAATGGTTGTAATGTCTGTCATTTCTGAACTACAAAACGGATGACTTAAAAGTGATGATGAGTGACAGTGATAGCTTCATTGGCTATGGACTGCAATGCAGCAGGTCCATGGTTCGAATCCCACTGCGGGGCTGAGCTACACTGCATGTGTCGCTAAGCACCTATCGGTGTGTTCCGGCAGCAGTCCTTGAGAGCCAGTAAAATTACAGGCACATGAGACTTAACAACTATGTCTCATGTGACGGGCGCAGTGCAATTCGTGTTGACGAAATGCATCTGTTATAGGCAGAGGTTAGTCTACTTAACATCAGGTGGGCCTCGAGCTTGTTCAGTCACAATAACATAAAAAAACCCACTCACTTACAGGTGGCAGTGTTGTACAATACACGTTTGTATTGATATTTAAACTTTTCTTTGACTTAACATATTTTTTTTCTGCTGGGTAGGTACTTACAGACCCACCAACTTATCTGTTCAGGCGGCAGAAAAAAGAACTACAGCATACCTTCAAATTGTGACAGTTTGTAGTTGATTTCCATGACCAGTAGCGCCCTCGAAAACTGCACAGTTAAGTTGGTGGTACTATACTTCCCTCAACTAAGGGTGCGTTTCATTTGAGTGAGATTCGCTAAAAACGATCACACTCCCAAAAAGTTTTCCACATGGGTCTTGGCGTTATTTTCGCCTTAAACGCTACATCTAATGTCAAAAGTGACAGAAGTTGCAAGTTTTAGTGGCATTCTTAGCGTTCTTATCCAAAAATGGAACGGGGATGACAGTTACAAACGATCACGTGATCAGAACCACAGACGCAGAATGTGATCAAAATTATCGAAATTTACGTTCTTAGCGACTAATGGAACAGGCCCACAGACGCACGATCCGTGCAGACTGAATCTAAGCAGAAACAAACTTTGATACACACCACCAAAAACAGATTCCAATAGCGGGTAGATTGTAAATAATCACTGCAGTATTTTGGTAACAATTTAACTTTCACAAAGCCATGAACATAGATAACAGCCTCACTATTAAATCACAATACTTCCTACTGATTTAATAAACTTTTACTGATAGTAAACAACTATTTGTATTTTCATGAATAAGAAACGTAAAGTCCTAGATGTATATGACTAGACGTCCGTGATGTCACTCAATCATAGGGTATGTTCCATTAGTCGCTAAGAACGTTAATTTCGATAATTTTGATCACATTCTGCGTCTGTGGTTGTGATCACGTGATCGTTTGTAACTGTCATCCCCGTTCCATTTTTGGATAAGAACGCTAAGAATGCCACTAAAATTTGCCACTTCTGTCACTTTTGACATTAGATGTAGCGTTTAAGGCGAAAATAACGCCAAGACCCATGTGGAAAACTTTTTGGGAGTGTGATCGTTTTTAGCGTTTTTAGCGAATCTCACTCAAATGGTACGCACCCATATATATGCCCTTCGTGCGCTTCAAAGTATATCATAGTGATTTGTAGATTTGTTCATTGTTAACGTATGCCTATGTTAGTAGCTTTTGTAATGTAAGTTTACATGGTTTTACAAACATGTCCACATACACCTCTTTACATGTAGGTATCATAAAAATTGACGATTACGGTGATTTCTACCTAATAATATAGTTTTAAGTTCTATTTAATAATATAGTACTTATAAACGCTACTTAAATTTTAAACATTACTTAGCCGCTGATTAGCAAAATTTCTTACTCATAAACGCTACATAACTTTATCCAGTACCTAAGTACTGCTTAAATCAGCTGTCAATTTAAACACCGTCCCACCCTTGTTTAAATTTTAAGTAACAAGATGGCGCCCATATTTCTGATCAGCTGATTAGTAGCACCCTCGAAAACTGCACAGTTAAGTTGGTGGTACTACACAAAGAAAAGTATTGTATTTACTTTTTAATTTCAAGATATTTAGCACTAGATACATGCTATTTGGCCATTTAGGTCATTCATAATACTTTTTAGTACAATGTTGTCAGTTTAAAGTACGTTCGACCTCATTATCCATTGCTTAGCTAAACAGGTGCTATGTAGCGTTTATAAGTAAGAAATATTTAAGCATTACTTAAACACTGTTTAGTTATCCATTACTTAGCAACTACATAGCGATGTTTTTATAAGTAAGGGGGTTAATGTTTTGACATAGGAATATTGAAAATATCATTTATGTACATTGCAAAAAATTTGCCCAACTATACTGCCTAGAGGTAATGCCCGAAACTTACCGTTAACTCATCGTTAAAGCTTGATCTGACTCTGATGTTACTCTGGAACCAAATCCGTAGTAGAATATATTATATGGTTTTGGACTCAATTTTTAGGATTAACAAATACTGTTACAAATGTTTATTGTTTTAAATTATGGCTTCTGTTATTTTGTTACCCCTAAAACGTTACAATATATTTATGTAAAATATAATCCGCTCTGTTTTTTGAGTATTGAAATATAGGACAGAGCAGTGGGAAAATATCATGGTTTGATTAGCGAGATATATCTTTACTTATATATAAAAATTACGTGTCACGTTGTTTGTCCGCGATGCACTCCTAAACTACTGAACCGATTTTAAATTTGATATACACGCCGTGTGCAATTAGATCCAAATTGAAAGATAGAATAGCTTACAGCTCAATTTATAGTCGCAATATTTTTTTATTGCAAATTAATTATATATTAGTTGACAGTCATAATTCTGTTAGCTCCAAACGATTCTAACACATGGCGTAATCTGTTGACTGGATTGAGTAAGTATTCAATAGATGGCGCTATGTTAAAAACACAAACGTTTCATATAAGATACAACTTAATAGTATTAATTTATATGGCAAAACAAGGTTTGCCGAGCCAGCTAGTAGAATATAAAGACTAACGACGCGCAATAAGAACTACAATGGAATACCAACGCCGGGTAATACAGTGTTTACTTGAAGTGACAACGTTACATCAACGACATAAGCGTTTTGGTGCGGCATAAGTGTCGCGATACTCGCGGGGTATTTTTCATGGACAGGCAATGAAAGCATGTGCGATCAATCACTGCCGTATTTAGTTATATGTATTCGTTTCGCTAGTCACGCGTCTAATATTTGCTAGGTCAGTTAGGATCCACTCAATGTCTGCAGTAGGTAGTGCACGGAAACGAAATAGTTACCTACTCAAGCTGTTCTGACAGCACTGATCTGGTTACACGAGAATGAATTAGCTAAGACATCGTATCCAAGCAATCCAGGTAGATGTCCCGTGGCATGTGAATGCATTTGCCCTCTAGTTAGTCCGAATCTTTACTTCAATGAGAAGATAGATTTTATCAAAAACACAGTAATATGTAAGAATCTAGATAGAAAAGTGAAAAGGCAAAACTTAATAATAAAACAGTAATTGATGAAAGGCTTTTATTTATTCAGTCTTATGAAAAAGTTATTTACAATATGTACATTATTAATAGAGCTATCAATAAAACTATATAACTGACCTATTCTAAATCTAATTCATATTTCTTAATACAATGGATTATATGTAATACTTTTAAAACTAGGAATCGGTATCCGTATAACGTCGCATATAGTCGTGAGGAGTAGGTACAGTAGTACATTTTATGTTTCCACTAATTATATTCTCTATATATTGCCTGAAATTACAAAAGGGTATTTGCGAGAGGGCATAGATTGCTTTCCTGTAAATGCTTGAGGTTTTAAACCCGTTTATTCAAAACATCTTGAGTGAGAATTTTACATGAATGTCTACTTGTTTACGAGCTCGCTGAAGACAAAATATAACCTAAAGAAGTTATTTTAAGCCAAAAATATTTTTAAAATATGTAAGTTGTTTATTTTTCATCAGGAAGAAATTATTTTATTATCATGTCATTTTTTCAAAGTAGTTACCTTTTGCGCGAGAGACAATATTACGTGTATATGAATTACGTTTTATACATGATATATATTATATTCTAAGAAATTAAACGTTAATCTGGTGACGGTATCTTGCAAATATATAAATAATGTATTTCTTCCAAATAGAGTTCATTCTCCACATATTTTTCTTGGACTTATAGACTATGAAATCAATTTCAAAAAAAATCTCTAATCATAACATAGTTTTGAAGTATCTACACGCAATAGTTTGCTATGTCCTGTCATTTTGGTAAAAACTCCTCAAGCTAGATTTAGATGCAATTATTAGAGAACTATTTATAATTTTAAAACCCTCTTCTTTTCTATGAATTTACTTGTTGACATAAACCTCCTCCCCTATCAGAGAATCGTTTTTACTGGTCCTTGTTTACTGCTGTCCCCTCTCTCTGGTCCTATCAGTGAACCGGACGGTGCAGTTCCTGACCGCCATGTTGGGGAGCAGGAAGTCCCCGAGGTTGCGGGCGGTGGCCGAGGGTCGGTCGAAGGGGAAGCCCATTGGCTGTCTGTCGGGGTACTTCCGGTCGCGGATGCCGCAGTATGAAGCCGCGTCATTGCACGCACCCACTAGGTCTTGTTCGATCTGTTTACAAGATAATCAAGTAATTATCGATTGGTGGTATATAAATCATATATAGTTCGACGACATTCCTACAATTTTAAAATTATTTGACAAACTTCACATTAAGCTTTATGAGGCAAACAATCCAAATAAGATGTACAGGAAATAAGAAAACTATGTCAAGGTTCAGGAGTACCTACAATACCGATAACTGTCCACCTGGAATCTGCATCTGCAGAACAAGAAGTGCCAATAGCAAGCTTCGATTCTGAAGACCCTGACTCATGAAGATTGTTTTTTCTACGTCATTATCGTGTCCTCGGTCGCCCCCCTCGTAGGCTTTTCTTGCTAACATTCCTCGCACACATCTTTCGCTTCTTTATATGTTCAAATACCTAGCTCCACTAACCTGTTTCCTCTATAGCTGCGCTCAGCGAAGCTAACAAAATGAAGATATCCTATTAGTGGTTTATTTTTTTACATCGCTCATCTTCATCGCACATTTTTGGCGGATATGTAGTCTATCGCTAAATGGATATGTGAGTTTAGAGGTGAGCTATCGTCACAATGATTATATAGGTACGTTGGTAGACTCACCCTGTCATTGTTCCAGTCGGACACCATAACGAAGAGTACCATAGGGTACCCCTGCGCGGTGCCCTTGGGAATGAGCATGTGGTGCGGCCAGCCGCAGCCGCAGAAGTCGAACTCTGCGGTGTCGGTGGAGCCCGGGTCCCCGGGGCGCGCGCTCTGGTCGCGGAACGTGCGCTCGTACGGGATCGTCACGGACGAGTCCACGCTGCGGCGCACCACTCTGTTGTTGCCTGCGTTTACTGCACACAACAACACAACGTCTCAAACATACTCGGTTCAACAAAAGAGTTCTCTACTATACGGGGGTTTGCCATATTGCCAAGTGTTGGGCGCTTGGCAGGCGTAATAGGGATCACACAAGTTGCAACTGCTCACCTTCTAGTATTTTCTTAACTCCCACAGGACGATATGTGTTGGTGTAATCCCAACCCGACACCCCACGGGTATTATACAAGTGTATGGAATAACTATTGTATGTATGTACCAATCAGTACCATGCGGTAACGTGCCCTGAACAGTCAGTAGTTTTAGGCAAAAACATAAAAATTATGTTTTAACCTAGCCGGGCAGGCTAACTACCCGATATCGTTAAAAAGATATTCAAGCTGATGTTCTAATCCAGTTACATTATCTGCAATGTAGTTACAATCTAATATGTCTGATCCAGTTGGATTAGACTATTTAACCTACTACCTTCCTTCCGGAAATAAAACTTTCCAATGAGGTTGTGTTCCAAAAATAAAAGTATATCTTAAACAAAAATAAATTGATATCTAAAACAAATACCTGCCTTATTATATTAAATACCATCACTTCACTTCGTACGTTTACTAGAACTTCGCTCAAACAAGTTCCAGAGTTCCCGAGTTTTTGAAAGCAAGATCACCAGCTTCAAAATCACTAACCTAGCTCTTAAGTTGTTACTCACGTGGTTGAGAGAACTTGTCCAACTCGATCATGAGCTTCCTCTGCTCGTCGAAGGGCAGCGGCTGTCCGTCCTCGTTGACTGTAGGCGCCAAGAAGATGCGGACGGTACCCATGACGGACTGCCCACTGGTGTTGTTCACTTCAATCCTGGATGCGAATACAAACATGTTACAATAAGATGATTAAAAATAATTCAAGGGAATTCGGCTGTGATATCTTTAGCCTTTTTTAAAATATGATCAAACGTCAGTATTAATCAACCAATCCTAGTCACGGTCTCAACTGGCAAAGTCTTACGACTTGGTTAGCATCCATAATAGCACTAATTATTAAGAACATAGCTGATATTGGTAGCTGATATATGTACTAGAACTTGTAAATATTTGTTGGATGTAGCAGCCAGGGGAGCACTCGCATGTTATCGTACAATGGTGATATAAGCATAAACCTCTACAGTCAAGACTCCACCTCTAATTCCCTTTATTGCCACTTGTATGTTATCTAGAGTTTTAGATTTTATCGTCAATTAAATATACGTTTTGAATCTTAACAGTTAAGTACATATCGTCACACATGTGTATCCTCGAATGGCAGTAAGCAGAGATCTCTAAGAACCCACGTTTCACCACACATGTTTTTAGTCTAATGGTAAAATATTATATGGTATTGGCATCTACTGGATGCAGTTCCAATGCAGGCAAGTAAAAAAAAATGTGTCGGAAAACCCCAATAAATAGACAAACCCAGAACCCTGAGAATGTAAAGCAGCGCTTTGAAACCAAACCAAAAAGACAGCAATACAACCACATTCGACATTTTAGTTACTGCTTGATAACTAATAGTAAAGTGGTGACCAACATGGACTCATTGTCAATCTTTTGAAGCACTCGTAGCGAAGTTTGCTCCATCGTTCATCTAAGTTAAGCAACGTCCGCCGCGGTCAGGACTTGTATGGGTGACCGCAAGTGACATTACTACTGCGCTTCCGTGCTTCGGAGGGCATGCTAAGCCGTCGGTCCCGGTTGTTGTTTTAGCATGCATAGCATAGTCGTTATAGCATGGTGGTAGGCCATTTTGCGAATGCCCGCCTGGCCAGCCACCACCCTCAAGTAGAATATCTGTCACCAAGCACCTAACGGTGTGTTCCGGGAGCTGTCCTTGAGAGCCAGTAATTCTAGGTTAGCCTGAACAACATCTTCAACCACATCATCACTTACCATAAGGTGAGATAGTGGTCAAAGGCCAACATATCAGGCAAAAAAAACTTGCAATGTTATTGTTTGACTTACACATAGTTGAATTCTTGGTGCTGCAGATGCGTGAACCTAGCTAAGATAGATCCTCGGGGAGTGAAGTCCATTCCTCGACCCAGGTCTATAGTACTTCTCTCCCAAAGCGTGTTGATGACGTCGTTACCTCCTGGGCTCTCAATGTAGGCAGAAGAAACTCGGATGCCAGGGAAGTCCAGCTGGAGAGAAAGAGTTTTACTGTAACTACTAATAAAAAAGAACAGCTTTGTGAACTTTCCTGAATCGCTGCAATTCTAGAAGACTAATTAGTTAGCAATAGACGGGTATCTTTGGATGACCTTACCCCTTAGTAAGTGATGTGGTCTATGATAAGATGGTTGAAGTTAAATTAATCCTTAGCTTTGATCGTCTGGAAATTCTTTACATCGCTTCTTAACTCCGTTAAGTTGAAATGCATTTTGATGAAATTTGAACAAATTCTGTAGGCCATAGGCTTTTCTCCTACCTGTATCACTAGTATGAGCAATATAGCGGTGATTATAAGTAAGTAAAGTCGGGGATCGGAAATCAAGTACGTCATTCCTTAAAAAGTCTTTTTACTCGTACAATATCTTCTTTCCCTTCCATCTCGCGTTCCGTTTGAGGACATGTCTAATTTTCTCCTTGATACCTCCACTAGGGCAAAATTGGTTTAGAAGAAGCCGAAAGGCCTACGCTTATGCTACGTTGCTGTCAAATGCTAGTCTATAAAAAATCATACATAGGTATGTAAAGAACATCTTTTGCGATGGACAAAAAGGTAGACAATCTCAAAGATATAATCAAGCTTTAAAATAAAACCAAGCTTTGCAGGTGAGTCCAAATGAACTTATAGACTGAATCTGGAACACTCACCCGATCAGTTCCGTAAGGCGTGAGCTTAGCCTTGTACATGTGGAAGATGTCGTCGATGTACGCGTGCCAGCGGTAGAACACCGGGTCTCGCATGGCTGTCGAGGAATCTCCCATCACGCCAAATTGTTCCTGTTCAAAAACAGGACAAGTTGCAGACGAATATAAAGAGTGAGACAAATTGTCTGTAGGACCGTATTCTTTGATGAGAAAGATATATCTTTACCACGGAGGCTTTCCAGTGGCTATGACATGACTTATCTATTCCGGGAGAAAATCTTCCAGTCTATAAGAGACATCTGTGTTCAGTGTAGTGTCTACAAAACATTCTACTTCATATTTTCACTAATCGTTGACTATGGATGACAATAGACTCGCCATCTTTATTGTGATGAAGGAGCAGAAGAAGACATATGATCTTGTCATTACGTTCATCAAAATTCTCTGCATTCTTCCAGGTTATTTCTTGGAGGACTTAATTGCCATATGTTAGATGTTATCTTGTGCTTCTGCCATTTGTTAAGTTTTTGAGATGTTGCGTTGAGATCGATATGTCGAAAGCGGTTGGAATGCTCAGAAGCAAAGTTTCTTAGTTGAGTGAACAGCATGGTACATACCAAATGGCGATGGTCAGGGTCGTGGGAGTAGGAGATGAACACGTGTCCCATGTTGTGCATGTCTCCGTAGTAGTTGCGGTTCCGGGAGATAATGGACGACTCCATAAGGTTCCCGAGGATGTCGATGCCGGTCTCTTCGTCCAGGGGCATTTGACGGCCGTTGGGCTGGTGGTGAAAGCAAGGATAGTTGAATTTGGTTTATTTGAAATTTTGTTTGATCTTGTCGAAAGACTGGTAGGTAAATATTATTATTATTATTATATATTAACTTACTGCTAAATTACTGGCAGTCAATCTTATAATACAGAGCAATTTAATAATTGACCTTTATAAGAGCATCGTAAAGTTCAAAATTGAAGAATGGATTTTGACTTTAAAGAAGTTTCCTGATGTCTACCTGTGTCTCTTCCATTTATTTAGCTGCCAAGTAATAATAAATTTCATTTCTAGAACTATTATTCTGGATTGAAGGACAGATCATGAACGCAATCAGTAACCACGCTAAAAATTAGAAGCCATCTGCAATATAACTTTCTGATGTATTTCCGAAAAGTTTTATCATCTGATGTGTTTGAAGATGCTATACAGGCTTAATAAGAACTGGCTGTCAATGACAGCTGCCAAAACGGTAATGCTTGGCAACAAACTTTCTACTTGAGTGTGGTAACTACCCAGACGGACGCAATACCATGCAAAGTACCGTAGTATTCAAGCCCTGCGAATTCCTCCGACATTGCCTCCGACGTTGCCTAACAACTGGAACTAATATCTTAACGTAAGAATGCCCCGAAACACGGAATCACTCAGTACTAGTAATTTCAATATTATTGAATACCATTCAAGTAGTGACCGCAGAGAACACAACTTAACCTAGTTCATTGGTTAAAAAGGACTAGGTAAACTCCGCTACGGATGCTTTGGACTTTATTATGACGGCACGCCTGAATATAATTTGTGACGAGCACCGCAGGATAACTTTTCATGTTTCCTTGCGCTGCTGATGGTCGGGCCAGGCAAAAATTTAAGGAGCATACAGGTCTACTTAGATTGAGCCCACTGCAGCTTAACCGGAATCACCCATTAATCTAAACTAATATAGTAAAGAGCAAAGATTTGATTGTTTGTTTGTGTGCATCGAATAGGCAAACAAACAAACAAACAAAACCTGAAACTATTGGACCGATTATGATAAAATTTGGTCCATACCAAATTTTAATAGTTTGAGACACGGGAAAGGACGTAGGATTTAGGTTTAGGATGGGATTTAGGAGTTTTATCCAACTGCGCATAAAGAGATTAATGGTTTTGCGCGATATACCGATATACCCGCGGGCGGAGCCGCGGCCAGAAAGGTAGTGTTTTATAATAGTGAATTCCACGTACCAGCAGAATAGACAGACTCTCTATGGCAGCCAAGAAGCGATCCCGCCAGGTCTCCAGCTCTGACAAATCAGCCTTGATCTGGTCCACTGGCCGTTCCAGGTCACGAAGTGTCGTGCCAGCGAACCTATGAATATAAGGAGTTAGTTTTGTTTTTATATGCCGCAACATGACAAGTTCATCCATATAATTATCACGTTACTGCAGTCATCCCAATATCGACTACGAAATGAAAATATGAGAGTTCTTAATCGCCGAATATAAATGTAAAAGGAAGTCTGTGTGTCTTTGTATCTGATGTGATGTCTTTGTATGTGATGAAGATTGCCTGTATGCCACAGAACCAAGTTATTGGTATCTTAGTCTGGAGCATTGTTTAGTGGTATCAACTCTAACCAAATAATGTATAGTCGTATTTGTTTAACAAATTTACTAACATTAAATTTCCCTCACTCATAACTATAAAAGAAAGCAATAGAAGCTCTTAGACAAGCTTAGGCAATCTTCGACCCTGATGTCGGTTTTCATAAGGTGAGACAACCATTTGCCAACAGATAAAACGCTTGTCTCACAACATTATAAAAAGAAAAACTTAACACGCAATTCTCATTGTAGTGAATGTAACAGTTTAAAAACCTTCTAGTTATCTTCTTTAAATTTTTCTAAAGTGCTTACCTTGGTGGCCAGGCGCGACTGGCGACTTGGGAGTCCAGTTTAGGGAAGTATCCTTCAGCGATCGGCTGCCGGAAGTTGTTGAAACGAGTCACTCGCCTGAGCCCATTGCACATGCGCTCCGCGTTGTATCTGGAAGATTATCAGACATTGTTTGCATGGTGGTATTTGCGAATGTTTACTTGGCTAGCTATCACCCTCAAGCAGAAAATCTGTTGTCAAGCACCTAACGATATGTTTCGGCATCTGCTACAAAGATTTTTGGGTGGTTACAATAATTCTCTATAAGATTTCACTCATATCTCATTATATTCACGATCCTTCTTGATGTGATCTCCGTCGGTAGGGTTTCATCATTACAAGAAGGGCTAACAAAAAATAATTGAGTCTCATGTGTCTGTTATTTTACTGGCTCTCAAGGACTGCTGCCGGAACACACTTTTAGGTGCTTGGCGCCAGATTTTCTATTAGAGGGTGGTCGCTAGCCAGGCGGGCATTCCCAACATGCCCTTCCACCATGCGGTGAAGCTCAAGCCCGCGGCGGAATTCGAACCATGGACCTGCTGCACGGCAGTCCATAGCCAATGCCACTGAACGATCACTGTTTCAAAACAACCGCCTCACGCCCCAACCTCCACGCGTTGCCGAGAAAAAAGGTCTTGACAGACAGATGGACAACAAAGTAATCCTATAAGGGTTCTGTTTTTTTTTTCTTCTGAGGTACGGAACCCTAAAAATATATTAGTTTCCAGATGACAACGATGGTGATGATTTGTGGCAAATATTTGTACAATCATATACATTTGATTGACCAAAAATTTCGAACGCTTATCCAATCTTAATGAAATTCAGCAGGGAGTAGTTAATATTGTATACCTACATATAAATGAAATGTGCTCTTAGATCTTAGCTACATCGCTCCTGAGGTTTACGGTAATTAAGGTTGAGATTATGACTACAAAAAAGAGTAACTACCAAATTAATTTTGTATTGTGGCCCTCTGAAAAATCCAGTTTGACAACCTAAGGATTTCTACATTTAGGGATATGTTACCTGGCAACGATTTGCTGGTGCATATAGTAGAACAGCTCTCCTCTCCTGTCTTTGTCGACAATGGCTCTATCTGCAGCAGCGAAGGGGTACACCAGATGCCAATGCCAATGGTGGAGGTTGATGCCGATGTCCTCGCGGAAGTACGCCACGCGCTGTTCTGGTTCGTTTGGTGATGCCGTGTAGTTGACAGGAATGGTAATTGGCATCTGTAGAAAGCACAGAGAGCGAGTTTCAGATTTGACTTTGCTTACCATTGTCGTGTCAAATGATATTTTTTCTCGCCACGAATAATCTGAATGAATAGGCATAACCATATTTATACCACTTTACAGCCAAACGGCAATGTCAGTGTTGTCTTTCGTAGTCAAAAAGTATAGTAATGATACTGTACTCGTATAGTCAACTTTTCCCACCTACGTTGCGCACTTTCTCAAGTAATGGCTCAGCTAAGGGGTAGACCTGAACTGATGGGTAAATATTCTCTCAATTCTCTCAATTCTTTATTGCATCATAAATAAGAGCTAGGCAGCGATATCTTATGGGTGGTGGTCCCTTTCATGTGCAGGAAAGTGAGGCAGAGCAGCATAATATAGATAACTTTTGTGTTATGTATGGTATTGTATGAGCATGAACAACATTGCAACATCAGACAGGCTTATGTGCTTAAAACTGACAAGCAGCCTATAAAAGACGAAGAAGCTTTTGGTTAACTGTTCCTTACCCTGGATCCGTTGGGGACCACGGTGCTAACTTCCCTGGCACGACGGAAAACCTTCGGGTCCATGAACTTGTCGGGGAATGTCTCCGCGAAAGTAGGGATGTTCAAACCCTTGGTGTCTGGCCTGCAAAATAACACGAATTGTGTGAAATTTCTACCATATTTGTCAAAAGAGTTTAATAATATTCATTCAAAGGATTGTCTAAGCATGTGTGTTTACATGTACTCTTCTCCGTAAACACTGAAAGAACTTGTTTCATGAAATGTATTTAATATATTCTTTAGGTCCTGAAATAACACTTATAGTACATTTTATTCTGATTAAATGAGTATTTCCCGAAAACGTTCGATTTATTCGTGTTCATCTCGAGGAAAGATGCGGGCATTTCGTTTTTGTTATGGGGTCACTTACGCCCAAATAATTACCATCATCAGTACTGTAAGCTTTCTACGTGTATTAAATAAATAAATCCTAAATCATGGCAATTATTCTAGGTTTTAGGTTTAAAGATATTTATTATCATAAAGACAAACACTTTGTCACTTACATGATAACATAATTACAAAATATTTTACAATTTTAGTCGTACCTATTTATCACATTTAATTATCAAAATAAATTAACTTATTGAACATAACAACAATATACTGAATAATATAGACTTACTTCACACTTCTTTTCTTTTACTTACAAGTATAACGATACATTTTCTGTGATGTATTCGGCTAGAGTATTTTTAAAGGCATGAAGTGAGTTAACATTTTTTATGTGTGAGGGTAGCGAGTTATAAAGTCGGGCACCTTCATTTGTGAGTGTTATTCGGTGACTTTAATGTTGACTTTATAGCCTTCCTGAGGCCAAGATGTCTTGATTATTGGCATTGATAGCATTAGCTACAATACAGCACAGAAAAGTCCAAATATATTTATGAACCGTCCTGTTGTGCACCTCATATGCAGCAACATCTTTCCTATCTCTTGTTATATATATCTATGACAATAAATGCAAGTAATACCTGTGCAAGATGGCGACTGAGAGGCAGTAGTTGAACATGTAGGGGTTGATGCGGAGCTGGCAGTACGAGCATAGGGACAACAGGTCATCCACGTCACGCATACCTAGATATGGACACATACATTAAAACCATGAACTGTATAAAATTAGCCACAAGATTTCTTAATTTTCGTTCTTATTGGAAGTAGTCTAGAAGTCAAGACTTACACAGCGGTGACTGCGCGATAATGACGAGAAATACCGACCATATGTGTACAATGAGCCTGGGCTTATCTTTTGGTCAGAAACCAAAACATTACTTATTTATTTTTCCTACCTTTAAACTACTTATGGATATTTCGAAAGTCCCATTATGTAAATAATAATGGCATAGAGCTGCGTAATAAGACTTCAAGACATTAATACGATTTCACGACTCTCATTAAATTCCAATGTGGTGATTTAGGAATACGACAAGACATTTCAAAACCAGCTTCTGACATATTTACCTATGGAAGTTAGCTGTAATGTCAGTTGCTCCGTGCACGGGCACCTATCCAAAAGTATAAAAAATTCAAAAACATACAAATGTACGTTCAATTATGTCTAGGTAAATTTTATTATAAATACCAATCCAATGATTCTATTGCCACGTGGAGCAAAAAGGCTATCATAAGTCACTTTGAGACGTGCGGGCATATTACTAAACACCATTCAAATCACTTATACTTATTCATTGAAATATACAACAACAAAAAACAAAAAAAAAACAATGAATAACACTTAAGAAAGTATAAAAATATTTGTTATTGTTAAATATGGATATCCGCAAAGTAAATTCTGAATCTATTCATTAGCAAACTACGAAGAATCATGTCAACATTTTCTTGCCATTAGTAATGACTGATTTCTATTTTCCGGCTCATAGGTTATGTTACAAGTAGTGGGTTAAGAGTGAGCATTCAATCAAAAGCCGACGTCTTTATTATTGAATGTTCGGCAAATAGTCGTAAAGAATGAAAGCCTCTCAAGTGACCACATTTTCACCCACTTCCAAAAAGGGAGGAAGTTCTCAATTCTCCTACAAGTTTGTTACGCAGTTACTCCGCCAAATATAAACTGATTTTGATTTTTTTTTGTTGTGTTTACCTTTAAATTGGCTCCATTCGAATATTGAACCGAAATTGGTTGAGTAGTTTTTGAGTTATAGTCAATTAATAGAAAAATGTATTTGCATACGTAGATAATTCAATTGTAATTAAAACTATTGTTGATGGTCAACGGTATTTAAGGCGAGTGAATGAACATCTAAGCAATATGCATCACTAAAATGAGTGAAATTTAAAACAAAACATCGCCGACTTCCAACTATGAAAAGTATTAAAAAATGCCTGTGGAAGTCAGACCATGCGCTAATGTGAGGTCAGAGATTCGAATCAACGTGGTACCGACTTCAAAAAGTTATTTTATATTTTTCAATCTTGGAAGTCAGTTCCAATTTTTTATATTATTTTCTATCCTTTGACTATTATGTCAGTTTTTGGTAAGCCGTGATGTGAGCAAAGATGACAAGGTACTTCAACCGGAAATGTCTCTCAACGGCTCAGACAGGTGCAGGACTGTACTTTGACTTTACTTACCCATGAAGATGTCAATGAGTCTGCCAGCCATATCCCTGTGCTTGGGCACGAAGAGAGAGAACTGCTCATTGTAGGGCAGTTCCATGGGCTTGGAGAGGTTGGGCAGAGAGATGTTGCGGACGGGGACCATACGGCCAGCATCGCTGCCGAAACGGTTATTCAGAGTGGTGGTCACATTCTTGTATTTCTCAGGCTGCAAAAGAAAAGTTTCGAGATAAATTTAATAACTTCTTCAAAGGCGTTGGATATACCTAGTAAGTTCTAGCTCAGAAAAACTTGATGAAGAACCACAGAGATCCAGCCATTGTCCATGTCGTGTTTTCTAAAAGCAGAGCAATCATTTGAGTGCAGTCTCACTTTATCTACCTTACTGGGCTACCAAGTCCACTTGGTGTAAAGCGGACTAACCTCTGCCTATAACAGATGCATTTTAGCACGACGAATTGGACTGCACATGTCACACTTCTCAGTGTGTTAAATATCATGTGTCTGTAATTTTACTGGCTTGCAAGGACAACTGCTGGACCACACACGTTCGTCACCGGTTAAAAGCTCATCCACACATAATCGAGTCCTTGAAGTCTCACACAGCTCGATTTACGCGCTCCTTCTAACCGCATACTTGCAAAATGTGGAATGATCTTCCATCTAGCGTTTTTCCGCAGGGCTACAGTATGGATTTCTTCAAAAAAGGTGTTAAAAGAGCCTTACAAGGTCGGCAACGCATTGGTAACGCCCCTGGTGTTGCAAATGTCCATAGGCGACGGTAACCGCTTACCATCTGGTGGGCCGTCAGCTTGTTTGCCAACCCAGAGAAAAAAAAAAATACTGTCAGGCTTCGTGACAGATTTTCTACTTGAGGGTGGTAGCTTGCCAGACGAACGTTTGCAAAATGGAAGGGCACTTCCACCATGCGATGAAGCTCAAGACGGCGGTGGGGATCGAACAATGGACCTGCGGCACGGCAGTCTATAGCTATTACTCGGCTATCATTGCTTCAAAACATGTCATACACACACACACACACACAAATCCTTTCACGTTACTCGCAGTTTTGTGTCTACTGCTAGGACAACTACTTAAAGTTAGGCTGCATCTTGCTACAATAGAATTAGGTATCATTCGTTGTTTTTCATTATATATTGTGACATGAATTTCCGCATCACGCATCGACAAATACATTGTGTTGTTTTTATTAAATAATATTGCTAATTAGAGCACCATAATTGTAAAATAATTACTCCACAACAATATGACACTAGGTACTACATTTTCCTTATTTTGAAACATTCATCTTATTTTATACATATAGGTAGGTATTATACATATATGTATTATGTAAGATACCTACTCCCGGTAAACAACAGGACATAACCTTTTATAACAGTTAATACAGAACATAGGAACATATCTTAGTAGGTTACATAGCCCACGATGTCTTTTGAGAAACATACAACTTTTATTCAATATCAAATACTAAATAGCACCATCTAGCGTCACGTGGCGAAACTTTCCTAATATAACTCATTAAATTTTCTCTATATTTTGTAGACGTTGTGTAAAGTTTCGCGAATATATCCGATTACTTTAGTTTATATCCATGATTAGGTACGTTTATACCCGCTAAAACATCCTGAGTTTGCCATCACTGTGGACATTATAGAGCGCAGGGCACAAGGTATCAAGTGGAACTTACCGAAAACTTTCTCGCACTGAGTAAATGTCTCGTGTAAATACTGTATTCTAGCTACTCCAGAGGGCAGCATAATCATGTATCAACAACTTACGACTACGATTAGGTACTTTTTTATGGTATGAAAAAAGTAGATACTTACGTAGTAATGGTCTGGAATCTGGAATACTGATTTGTCTGCGCCCTTTTGCATGAAGCAAGGCTCTGTAGGGCGGTCGAAGAACAGCAGCAGATTATTTTTACTGTCACTCATCTTGCACTAACTGGAACAGATAATAATTGTAGGTAAACTGCACTGCAAGAAAATGCACATGGATGACATAAAGAAAATGCACATATAGCGTTTTGTGGTAAGATTAGATTTTCTACTACGCCAAATGCGAACGACTAACTGGCTTATTGCTCTTTGGTTTAAGCCTTAACTTGGTTTAAGCTTTAACTTTAAAAGTTTAAACTAGGCGGATTTCACGACATCTACATTTTTGTACCCAAACTAAATAAATAGCGCCCACGTAACCTTTCCACTCAATCGCGCCGTATCATTTAACTTTCGTTATACTTACTATGTTAAACAACACTGCCTGAAGATACATAGGTATCTAAAAATGTCATGCTAAAGCCCCATGATAGTATTTAATAAAAACGTTGACGTTAAACTTTAAAGTTACCTATTCTTACTAGGCAGCTGTTCTGCTAGCTAAACCGTTAAAAGTTACTGTAGAAAGTGTGCCAGCATTAATTTAATGATGTGTTATTGCTAAAACATTTTGTAAATTTACGATAATACCTCCGTATACTAGTGTACACCATACCTCTGTTAGACGTAGTTAGAACATAGGCAATCAATCTACCCGCACCTAATAAATACTCTGACCCGCATTATGCGACTCACAATATCTCCCTTCCATAAAAAAGTACAGGTTAGTAAAGAGTAAAAAAAATATATCTGAATTTGTTACAAAAAAATGTCTGAATAGTTAAAACTTCTCTTACATTTATTTTACTATAAAAAAAAATTGTTAACCTCACAAACTCGGAAAGATGTTGTTTATCATTAAAAATCTGAGTGGAAAAGATTTTAAAATCTCGAACATCTTAAAGTTCCAGAAAAATTAGTTAACTGTAAATATTACCAATTTTAGAAATTTTTCTTTTAAATCTTATAAGTATATAAAATTCTCGTGTCACAGTTTTCGTTGCCATACTCCTCCGAAACGGCATGACCGATTTTGATGAAATTTTTTGTGCTTATCCGGTATCTATGAGAATCGGCCAACATCTATTTTTCATCCGCCTAAATGTTAGGGGTAGTCCACCCCTAAATTTTATTTTTTAGACAAAATTTTTAATTTCTATTTTTTTATGATACAACATATAAAAATACAAGCAATCCTCAATTTTCACCCTTCTACGATAAACCCTTATTTTTTAATAGCCATTTAATTATTTATATAAATAGCAAAACAACGTTTGCCGGGTCAGCTAGTTTTACTATAAATTTACGCAAATTCACGTCATCAAGCATTTTCCTCGCTGGAATGACGTTGTGTGTTGTGCTTGGCAGCGAAGTTATTTTGCATATCGGGCCTTTGAAACCTTCTGTACCTTCAGGATTCCATATTTTGGAGCACATGCTGTTAAATCCTAGAATCCTTCGCTTCATGAGGTTTTAATAAAAGTACACGTCAAATAACAACTGCATGCCTTGCATAACAAAAAAGTATTTTAATATTCAGTCTTGTTTCTGACGCAGGCAGATTAAACCAAAATAAATTTGATACCGGGTTCAGAATATATAAAAATTGTTATGTATATTGTTAGGTTTGATCTTTCACGAATAACTAAAAACGAACTAAGGAAAGATTGAACAAATTCGTCAGGATTCCGTGAGAAACCATTGGATAGGCATACCTATTCTAAAAGCTGATGAAATTTCCTTATGATTTGATAATACAAAAGATATGAGCATTTTCCTTTTCATTCTTTTCCATCCCCGCCCGAATAAGTATATCGGATGAATAAGTTGTTCTGACAAAAAAGTTGCTTTTTGACAAGGGTAACAAAGATGATATGTAAACATTAAGGTTTTTTCGATTTTCTAGGTATTCGATTTTTGGTAGTTTTTAAACGTAATTAATAAATTAATACGTAATTTTTTTAAATTTCCAAGAACTAAAACAACAATAAAAATGTATGGAATTATCAAAATCTGCTCACATAATTTCACGAGAATCGGTTGAGAAATGCGACCTGTACTCAAAAATTATTTCGTATGTGCAACCGGACATACGAAATAATTTTTGAGTAAGCTGAAGCCGAGACGCTTCTCTCGAACTTTGTTCTCTCTCGGTCAACAAGTATACCTACCTTATTAATGAATAGATTCAGGCGTTACTTTGCGGAAACCTATATTAAATAATACTCTACGAGCGCACGTTCGAGGAAAAAAATTCTTGATCGTGCGCTCGTAGAGTCAAAACCTCCTGAGAATGCTTCGCGTAGAAGCGAAATGCGTCGAAAATCTTCCGGTTTGGCTGCGTGGCGTTTGTGACGTCACGTCGGCTTAACAGGTAAATTAGGCGGAATTGTCACTAGATATTTTTTTTTAGTGTTTTAATAAAATATTAATTCAATGCTTTCTTTAAAACAAAATATATTATTATATACGCTTATTGACCAACAGAGAACAAAGTTCAAAGTTCTGTTACTTTTTGGGACTCCAAAAAATATATGTAAGTTATTAATTATATGCCTATACGCCACTGAAGTGGTCATAAGTCGTGTGATCGTACATAGGTATTAATACCAATAATACATAATTATTGAATGGTATAGAAACTAAAGTAAATCAATTAAAATTAAATTTGGTAGTAACGTTCACCAGAATTCTAAACATCAGCAGAAATAAACAAAAAAATCTCACCTTTTCAATGCAATGGGTCACCAAACACAAACTAATATGAAAAAGAAATATATTTAAAACTTAATTTAAATAATATTCCTGGAGAGTGTAGTAAGCCGCGATTCCACGGCTATACTGTGTCATCAAATAGAAGAAGACATGCTTTTATAGAGAGAATCACACGACTGTGGTATAATGTCGGGTGCAAATGTGCTTGTTTTGAATGCAGGATGTAGTGCGGTCTGATAACGCGGTGCTCCTGGATACTGTAGGTTCCCATCGAGATGGGTGCTGTGTTGTCGGGGTGTGGTCACTGATAGGTAGGTACAACCTTTTATCAGTTTGCTAGATTCTTTAACCGATTTAAAAAAACAGGAGGAGGTACTCAATTCAACTGTATTTTTTTTCTGTTTGTTACCTCAGAACTTTTGAGTCGGTGAACCGATTTTGATGATTCTTTTTTATTTGAAAGCTGGTGCTTCCCGTGTAGTTGCATTTTAATTTCATCAGAATCGGTGTAGCAATTTTTGAGTAACACTCCAATAACTGAAAAGTGTTTTCCTATCTTGATGATATAGTCATTAACAGGGAATGAAACAATCGATCCCGTAAGTAGCAAGGATCACTAAAATGGGTGTTTTTTTTACCTAAGTATAAACGGATTCGACTTCAAAACTTCAAAGTGTTAATTAACTTGTCGAAGTCAGTACCATGCGCACAATATTGTGATAATAGGTATGTGCTTTTGAACTATCATGGTACCGACTTCAACAAGTTATATCACACTTTTGAGTATTGAAGTCGGTTCCGTTTTAGGTAAAAAAAAAAATATTCATCATGAATGTAATTACTGTTTGTAACAACTAAAATTTCATATTAAGGCTTGGTTTTTTAATCAGCATAAATAAATTCAGACTAGATATTTAAACCGACCAAATGTAAAACAAATGAACTTTTAACATGTAAACAGTCACTATTCGTTTTTTTATATTGATTGTGTATTATTCTTAGGACTAGTATCTAACAATCTGATATTACGATGCCAATTTCTCAATTATGTAGAGGGAAAAAAACACAATCTGATAATTGATAAGGTCTTCGTCAGTTAACTTTATATGAGTCTCATAATTTTTAACTCTTTATTTGATTAAGTTGTATGTAATTATATATGATGACTAGCAGCCCGCCCCGGCTTCGCACGGGTATTAAAAAAATAATTATAATATTTTTTACACAAAAGCATAAACCCTTCTATTTAAGTCAGGTTACTAAGAAAAGAAAATAATAAAGAATGTTTTTTTTTTTTTTTTTTTATGAACTTTAATTTATATTTGTTTTTTGTTCTAATGTTTTTTTATCACGCAAAATCAGTTACATCTTTTTGCGCAGTTTGATAAAAACTATCCTATGTTCATGCCCGTGTCTCAAACTATTTCCATACCAAATTTCATCGGAATCGGTCCAGTGGATCGGTTATCGCGCAAAACCATTAACCTCTTTTTTCGCAGTTGGTTAAAAACTATCAGATGTTCATCCCCGTGTCTCAAACTACTTCCATACCAAATTTCATCCGAATCGGTCTAGTAGATCGGTTATCGCGCAAAACCATTAACCTCTTCTTTGCGCAGCTGGATAAAAACTATCATATGTTCATCCCCGTGTCTCAAACTATTTCCATACCAAATTTCATGCGAATCGGTCCAGTGGATCGGTTATCGCGCAAAACCATTAACCTCTTTTTTGCGCAGTTGGATAAAACCTATCCTATGTTCATCCCCGTGTCTCAAACTACTTCCATACCAAATTTCATCCGAATCGGTCTAGTAGATCGGTTATCGCGCAAAACCATTAACCTCTTTTTGACCGCCAATTGTTACCTTATTTTGAATTATGTTTCTGTTTTAACTAGTTTTATATTTAAGTATAAAGTGTTTCTATCTATCTATCTAAAAAACTTTTTCGTAATCAAGTTGTGTCGACTTATTTTAATATTTTTAACCAATTTAAAAAAAGTTCATAATTGTGTTTTTTTTAGGTTGGTAAAGCGGCTATTCCGCCAATTATGAATTGTTTTTGTTTGTCTTTAATGTTGGGTGGCTGTACTTCAGCGGTGGTCCTGTTTTAATTTCATCAACATCGGTTAAGCAGTTAAGTTACACACAAATACCATAAAAAAGTATTTGCCAATATGCATATACCTCGATGATATGAGAATTACAAGCCTAGTCAATGGTGACCAGTATTGTGTATTGTGGATGAGTGAAAATAGATTTTGTTAGCAGTATGTATCACTATTCAAATAGGGAGAAAAAGATTATTAATAAAAATGAATCCTAACACTGAAATCATGAAATAACTCGTGGAAGTCGGACCGTGAAAATGGGAGCTCCAGAGTGATTTGAATAAGCATGGTACCGATTTAAACAAGATTTGATTTCATTACTAAATTACAAATATACGAGAGGAAAAATTTAAGTCATGTGCGGGATTCGAACCCGCGTCCATCCACCCCTTTATCAGGGGTGAGCAATAACCAATTGAGCTAACATGACAATGAGTCATAACTCAAATTTTCCTATCGTTCTTTAACCATCGTATTGGGATGGATTTTTCCTCTCGTATATTTGTAATTTAATCTGCATAGCAGGCGTTATTGCAAATATAACAATATAAAAAAACATATTTCATATTTGACAGAGTAAGAAGTCGATTCCGTTTTTCGAAGCAGTGATGGCTCAGTGGCTTTGGCTATAGACTGCCGCGCAGCAGTTCCATGGTTCGAATCCAGCCGCAGGCTTGAGATTCATCGCATGGTGGAAGGGCATTTTGCGAATGCCCGCCTGGCTAGTGACCACCCTCAATTAGAAAATCTGTCGCCAATCACCTAACGGTGTGTTCCGGCAGCTGTCGACCACATCTTCATTTACCACCAGGTGAGATTGTGGTCGATGGATTAACTATCTGCAATAAAAAAAAAATAAGAATTCAGACAGGCTTGGATACTCCATCAGGTGCCGGGATAGAATTCTCCCATTTGTTTCTGGGTGCTGTAAGAGACGACGAAAGGAAAAATACCAGAAGGATATGGGCAGCAGCGCCATCTTGCACTGCGACCTACAAGACGCCTGCCAAGCGTGAAGATTGACGACTGAATGAATGGGAAACTGAACAGATTCTCGTGCAATATATCACGTTTATTGAATTAAATTTTTAAGAATATGTTCACCTCGAACAGCAATCGAACCCGCAAAAACGGTTTAACGCAACGATGAGATGCGAACTATTTAGTGCTATACTCTTATTACTACTTCATTCTTATTTTATTACTTTAACCTTCGAAGACATGAAGCAGTGATGGCTCAGTGGCATTGGCTAAGGACTGCCGCACAGCAGGTCCATGGTTCGTATCCCGCCGCGGGCTTGAGCTTCACCGCCTGGTGGAAGGGCATTTTGCGAATGCCCGCCTGGCTAGCGACCACCCTCAAGTAGAAAATCTGTCGCCAAGCACCTAACGGTGTGTTCCGGCAGCAGTCCTTGAGAGCCAGTGAAATAACAGGCAAAATGAGACGTAACAGGTATGTCTCAAGGTGATGGGCGCAGTGCAGTTCGTCACTTGTGATGAAATGCATCTGTTATAGGCAGAAGATACCGCTTAACATCAGGTGGGCCTCGCGCTTGTTCCATAACAATTACATAAAAAAAAAAAAAAAAAAAAAAACTTCGTTATATCTTTAGTAAAATAATTGTAGAAAGACTCATTCTACTATGGTAAAACTGAAATAAAAAAACTTTCACCTGTGCAATGAACTTCAGCTCGACACGAAGGGTGGTTTATTATGCCACCTACCTTACCTCTTTGCCCACCCTCACTCCTAATTATGTAAACACTAGCTGCGCCCCGCGGTTTCACCCGCGCGGTGATGGATGACGATGATAAAAAGTGTGATATGTGTTAATCCAGCGCCTTATCTACCTCTATGCCATATATTTTTGTGTAAGATTTATATATAGCTTACGCAAATTTGATTATATCTCCGATTTTCGTAATAAGCCCAAGTGGCTCCCTATTCCTCGTCGCCGGAATGCTCATATAATATCTCTCCTTTACAGTATTCTGTCCAATCCTTTATCCCCGCGCTACCTCAAGGAACAATTTAAATTTCTTCTTTCTATCCATTCTCTGTCGTTACGGTCATTAGAAAACTTAACGCTACAACAACCTGCTACTAAAATTACTTTCTACCACTATTAATTTGCCGCTTAAGCTGTGTAAATTCACTACCGCTAGAAATTATATGTTCTCCTTCATTGAAATCTTTTAAGGATCAAGGCAAAAACTATTATGTCTTGCTCTAAATTTGTATAATAATGGACACTGCGGTGCACACATTCTTTTTAATTCAATTGTGTTTAATATGTATAAAATTATATATGTGTATATATTCCATTATATCTCGCTCTGAACGGTAAGACCGCCTATTGGTACATTCGGTTTTAAGTTATATTTAAAAGAAATAAGTTTATTGTGTTTATTATGGTGTCTTCAATAAAGAGTTATCTATCTATCATGCCCAATTTCATCAAGATCGATCAAGCCGTTTGAGCTCGAAGAAATAATAAACATACAAACACACTCACAAACGTTCGCATTTATACTACTACTTTATTTAGTTACTACCGAATATGCATTAGAAATAAATTGTATTTTTTTATAGTATTTATGTGTCATTATTTTGGCGATATTGGCTTACACATAAAAGATAGATACATGCTGTAGCAGGTTTTTGCAGGAAAATTTAAGATAAAAATTTCCGTTGTACATAATCTACGTGTGACACTTAGGTTTTTGCAGCGCACGCCAGAATAGGTCGCATATGGCTGATTTTTTTCTTACTTACATGACACTTATCGTTATATATTCGATAATTCACACAATATCTTTATAAATTATAGCCTATGTGTTATTCTGATGTATAAGCTATGTTATTGTAAAGTTTCATTAAAATCCATTCAGTAGTTTTTGCGTGAAAGAGTAACAAACATCCATCCATACTCACAAACTTTCGCGTTTATAATATTAATAATATTATAATATTATATTATATATTATAGTAGGAGTAGGATTTCACTTCTGCTATAACATATATACGAGTATTCATGTTAATGCGTTCACAGTCGAGTGAGCCCAATGAAACTTAATCTATGAAAACCTTATTAAATAATACTTACCTACGTCATTGAGATGTCGCAACATTCGTTATATACTATCGTTAAGCTTTCATAAGTAAATAGATTTTTCCATAAAGAACCCGTGACAAAATATACCAATTTGTGAATATATTGTACTGTGCTTTACTGTATCATCCAAATTACAATGATTTTCAAAATTCCAAAATGCCAATCCCCACGCTTGGCTGGCGTCTTGGAGATCGCAATAGTAGATATCAGTTCCACACAAAGCGCTGCTGCCCACCTTCTGGTGTGTTACCCTTAATCGCCTCTTACGACACCCACAGGTAGAGATGGGGGTTGACATTCTAGCTTGCCACCCTACGGGTTAATACATACAATACATTATACATACAATGTAGAATACACTGCACATATAGTTAAATAACTACAAACTCGTTGAATAAATACCTCGTTATTAAAGCGGGTTTGCCCTAATCCCACGCTCGGCAGGCGTATTTGAGGTTGCATTCTAAGATACCAGTTCTTCAGAAGGCGCTGGTGCCCACCTTGTGGTGTTTCCTTTCGTCACCTTTCGTAGACACCCACAGGAAGATGTGGAGGAGATCGATTACAACCCAGAACCCCACGAGGCATACAACTATGCTATGTTATCGTCTGAAGATAGGTCGCTCGAATCTTGACTGAGATGAGGCTTTCTAAATACAACGTACAATCGCTAGAGATGCGTCGTAAGTACTGTATAATTGTTTACCTTTATAAAATTGTTCATCCTCCATCACAGATACTCCCAATTTACTATCAAATTTAACCCTTAACATTAAATACAATGTACGCAGATCCAAAAGTACCTCCTTGTTTGTTCTTAATATTCACATAAACCACTTTTTTTTCTTTAATCCGCTTGTCCGTATGGCCGCCAGTATAACGAATATTTTGTAAAATATCTCCTGTAAGTATGTATTTTATCCAAGATATAGTATTTACCTATATCAAAACTGTAAAAGATATCCTCTTCCTCAAACCAAATAACTCGGACAGACGAGGCGCTTCCGCGCCTCGTCTGTCCGAATCATTATATCAGAGCGCTTGGTTGATGCGACGCGTGATCAAAATGCTGGCACCTATTTGGCTCAAAGAATAAGCATTGAAATTCAACGGGGCAATGCTGCCAGCATGCTGGGCACGCTGCCAACTGATAGTGGGCTAGAGCATTTGGACTCCCTATGAGTCCAAATGCTTTTACTGTAGTAACTGTAGTATTGTAGTAGCTGTAGTGTTGTATATAGTTTGTAGTATTTGTTTAATAAAGGCATACCGCCAGTTAAAAAAAATTATATCATCAATGATGATTTTATTATTGTTTACGGCTATTATTTATTGGTATGATTTAATTAGCAATACTATTAGCTACGAGCACACACGTATTATGTTACGTATAATTTGTATAGCTGTAACCGCATGTAGTTGGATCGCAATCCAGCATACAAAATAAGTGAATGTATATATTTTATATTGTTTTGATTGTGTTTTGTTTAGTGCTTTAAATAAATAAATAAAATATGTATTACAAATCTATTTGACGCCCTCGTTGTTCTGAGGTTTGCTCAACTGAGTCCAGGGTCCGTAACTCGTAGCACTTAGTTTACCTGCCTATTCGTTCTATGTTATGCTATATTTGCTGCGGTCATTACTAGGATAGATTACCGCTATTGGCTGAGCTATTGAACGCCTCTGTCCCGGTTGTTTCTTAGGGGTGAAGTCATTATAGAAAGCCGATAGGGTATTTTGCGAACAAGCAGTGTAATCCGGTAAGAGGCAGTAAGTAATTATGAAGTACATGAGACTTTACAACTGTAGGTATGTCTCAGGGTGGTGTGAAGGGATGGTGGCTGCTGGAGCCAACAAATGAAAGAGGTGTTATATCCTTTAACGTTCCATCGTGTATTAAGACTATTAAGACTTCCTAAACTTATATTATACATCTCTTATATACTACAACAATTGGTACTTAACTTAGTTAGTACGTGCTTTATACATGTAACAGAGGTTGTCGGAAGAGACGTGCTGGTCTATATCTAAATCATCGTTTCTCTTAGCTATCTACGATCACATAGTCTCATGTAGGCACGTATCACATTACACCTACTACAGGTGGACGCCGCGTTGTGCAGTTCATCTGTACTGTACTGTATCAGCAGGATCGTCCACTGAAGAACACAGCCTCATTATGGGGGGGTTTGCCAAAATCCCTACGCATGCCGGGCGTCTTGGGGAATGCGGATATCAGTTCCTCAGATAGCACTGCTGTCCACCTTCTAGTGTGTTACCCTTAGTCGCTTCTTACTACACCCACGGGTGGAGATGGGGAAGGTGACAGTTTAGCCCTGCACCGCAGTTCATCACATGTGACGAAATGCATCTGTTATAGGCAGAGCTTACCGCTTAAACTCAGATGGGCCTCGTGCGAGTTTCGTCCATACCCATTTTATTTTTAATTAACTTTTCTACCAGCCTAGAGATTTACGGTCTCAGTGTCCACTGGAAGACAGAGATCTGTCTTCTGGGATACATATGGACAAATTATGATACAGACGACAATCAGAAAAAATTGCGCTAAATTGAAAAAAAATACACGACGTCAGGTGCTTTTCCACCATTGCAACGCACCTGCGGAAGTAAGCACCAGTCAGATGTTGCAGGCGCTGCCATCCGAACAGCTGCGTTTCAGGTAATGCAACACCATGCCACATACTCCGCACGATTTTCCTCTTTTTACTAATTTGAAAGAACACTTTCTTGGTATAATATATTTTGTAGCAGTGGCTTTGGCTATGGACTGCCGCGCAGCAGGTCCATGGTTCGAATCCCGCCGCAGCTTGAGCTTCACCGCATGGTGGACGGGCATTTTGCGAATGCCCGCCTGGCTACCACCCTCAAGTAGAAAATCTGTCGCCAAGCACCTAATGGTGTGTTCCGGCAGTAGTCCTTGAGAGCTTGAATTACAGGCACATGAGACTTAATAACTAACTATGTCTCAAGGTGACGGGCGCAGTGCAATTCGTGCCTTGTGACGAAATGCATCTGTTATAGGCAGAGGTTAGTCCGCTTAACATAAGGTGGCCCTCGAGTTTGTTCCGTCACAATAACCAAAGCTTATGAGATCATTATGCAATGACGATGGCCGCCAGTGCGGTCATAAAGCTGCGACGCCGGACTTGTGGGCGACTCCCTTATTTTGGTAACTTTGAAGTTGAACTTCTCATCTGCGGATGATCATTTGGGTTGGATTTTGGATTTGAAAAATATACATATATTACATGCGAACGTTTTGGTAACAAATCTGTGATTTAGTGTAACGGCTTGATTAATAAAAAAAAACTGAAGTGCTACTTATTTATTCGTAGACTACTTACTATAAAGTTGGTAATGGAACTTCTAATGATAATTATTTTAATATTTAATAAGTTGGCATTATCAGGACCACTACGTCCTTGTTATGAATGAAATTCTATTGTTATCATTATCGCACTTAAATGTGACCAATTATATCTATAATAAATGAGATTTGAAAATTCTATAATCGGACAATCGCTACCATGTGAAAAGAAAATACTTATTGTTTCGGTCGTGTAGTTTGGACAAACAAAAGGCCGTAGACACCACGTGTAGCGCGTATTTCGATGGAACTTTATTTAATTCACGTTTTTTTTTATGTTATTGTGACGGAACAAGCTCGAGGCCCACCTGATGTTAAGCGGACTAACCTCTGCCTATAACAGATGCATTTCGTCAGAAGTCACGAATTGCGCTGCGCCCGTCACCTTGAGACATGGTATTTATGTCTCATGTGCCTGTAATTTCACTGACTCTCAAGGACTGCTGCCGGAACACACCGTTAGATGCTTGGCGACAGATTTGAGACGTTTTGTTTTATTTAAGTTACAAGCTCCATATTGATATGAACCGCGTCCTTAAGAGATCTTCAAAATACTCCCCGTGGTATAGACAATAAAAAATACAGAGGGATTCAATATCTCTTTTAAAGTAACATTTTATTTTTTTAGCTGTTAATTCTGATTGTACTACGATGTCAAGCCAACTCTTGGGTGCTCCAAGGTAAGAATTACACCTACTCCACGTGAGACCGGAATTTGTAAAGCACAAGCCGTTGATCTGCTTGCTTGGCTTTATTTAGGACACCAGCTTACATATACAGACGATATAGTCGCGGAACTGTACTGTGGCAGTAATGGCAACGCCAGTGCTCTCTGAAACCCAGAGTGTTCTGGAATCGAGGGGAGTGTTTTGGTAACGAGAAGGTAGAACTAGATAGATCGTGAGAAGAAGAAGCAAAACTGGAAGCTGTATAGTTATAGGAGAGTCAGTTCTCGGTCTATGTTTAGCCTGACCATCATCTTCGATAAAATAATCATTTACCGCTGAAGAAGCTCATCCAATCAGCTGTTATTCATTATTTTACTTATGATAGGCTAGCATTAGACCACAATATATATACCAGATGGTGCTCGGAATAGCGAGACGGTACTTCACGCGCCAACTTTAGGTAAATAGCCAAATAAATACAACGTGTTCTACTGTTTTAGCAGGTTTTATAAAATCATATTTTTTTATGGTTGACAGATTTTTAAATCCTTTCAAATAAATTATGTTTTTTTTTATTATGAATGTATCGTATTTAAATTTTAATTGGTAAACAATATTTTAACATTCAACACACTATCATCACTATTGACTAAAGGACAATATTTGATAGCTTGGTGCCTACTGCCTAGCCCAGCGCTCACTGCAGCGGATGCAATGTGCGCCGAATTTGTTTAACATACCATAGAATAAATAATAGACGACAAAAAGAGGAATGGCGACAATCCAAATAGTCCGAGTTGGAATTGATGACTTTCACCCGTGTTAAACACTACTTTTAATTTCGAAATTTAGGTAAAGTAACAATAGTAGTTTTTCTATAATCTTCATTAATAATAATAACATAAGTAGCACCTATTTGAAATTATTAATAAAAAACTTCTTTATTCAGACAACTTCATCCAATTTTTGTAAGTAGGTTGTAGGTTAGTACTTTATTGCTAACAGTGATTTAGTCCTCTGAATGAGTTTCCACGCCAATGGACAATCAAATTTACCTGATATACATTTTTTTAAAGCATTTAGGATGCTACTTGAACGAAGTCTGTTTAGCAATGAAGCTGACTTTTTGCGCCGAATGGCATCAAACGTGTCAGTGCGTGATGCACTGCAGAATCGCGGAAGTCGCAACATCGCTCTAAACGCGATATTGTATTGAATTCGCAGAGCATTGTAAGCCTTTTGAGTATATTTGAACCACATACTCGCCAAGTACAGATACGTAGGTACAATACGCTTTAAATAAAGGTACCTACTTTATATTTGCATCTGTACATTTGGAGAATCTGCGGGCCAACATATTCGCCCGGATTGACAATGCTCTGCGTTCTCTCTGCATATCAGAGTCGTCTTTAAGGTCGTCGGTTACCAATTCCCCTTAAAATATAAATTTATGCATTCTTTCGAGTTTTATACCGTTGAATATCACAGGTGCAATATAGGAAGGGCACTTGACAACCGATTGAAAAACCATAAATTTAGTTTTTCCAGAATTATAAAGAAGACCATGTGATGCTACATTTGACTCACATGACTCACTGAATTAAATATGATGCGTACATATTTAAATAACCGACGTCAAATTGTATCTGTTAATGAGGCAAAATCATCGATTAGCTCTGTAGATATAGGAGTACCCCAAGGTTCAATATTGGGACCAGTACTATTTTTAATATATATAAATGACATTGTAAATGCTTTACCGGATTGGACATGTGTTAGTTTATTTGCTGACGATACTCATATAGGCATAAGTGACAAATGTAAAGATATATTAGAAGCAAAAATTAATAACATAATGATGACTCTCAAAGAATGGTTCAATGTCAATGGTATAATATTGAATGATAAAAAGAGTGTGGTAATGCATTATCAAACGCGAAAAGGATTAAATAGTGTAAAAAATAATGTTAAAGAAAATGTATTTTTAGGATATACGATAGACTACACGGTCAGTCATACAGCACATATCGAAAAACTGTGCAGAAAAATAGCCAATGCCAACTATGCGCTACTGAAATTAAAACCATTGCTGGATAGAAAAGCACTTATATCAGTATATTTCGCATACATACACACAATTTTAAGATACGCAATTACAATTTGGGGCAATGGGGCAGACATACAAAGGGTGCTTAGATCCCAAAAACGAGCAATAAGAACAATGTTTGGCCTAAGAAAACGCACATCAGTCAGGCAGTACTTTAAAAATAACAGAATCATGACTGTGATATCTTTATATATATACAACTGTCTGCTAGAAATCTATGACGCAGATTTGACTAAAAATAAAGAATTACATACGGTTAATCTGCGAAACAAAGAAAATGTATTTAAACCTAAAACTAGATTAGTCAAAGTAAAAAAGCAAGGTGTTTATAATAAGATTTGCATGTTCAATAAACTACCACTTAGCGTGAGGGATTTATCTGCAAATCATTTTAAAAGAAAACTGAAGCAATTCTTTGAAATTAACCCATTTTACTCGTTAAACGATTTTATGAAAATGCGTCTTGAAGAATCTTCATTCTCATAGCAAATAGGTGACATGATCAATTAACTGTGTAACGTGTTGGTTATCTGATATTAATAATAATAATTTAATTCTAAGCTTGATTTATATTGTTTACATATACAAGTAATTAACTTATTATTAGTTGTTGACATTCACTCTTTATAATAATTCGTAAAATTTTATCCAAATAATTTATTTTTTATTGTAATTTCAAAGGTTGACATACATTATATCATAATTATTTTTTGTTATTATTATTATTATTAATCGTAAAAAATGCAATATTTTATGCTTATTATTTAATATTAATTTTGATTTTCATCATAGCTTTGTATAATCCACCAATTTTATGTTGTATTTATATATGCTTATGTAATTTTATGAGTTGTTTTTACATATTAAGATTAACAAGAGTATAGCTACTACTTGTTGATCTTAAATTTAATAGTGTATTGCTTCCAAATGTTATTCTATTATTATGTTAATATTAAGTATTTTTTGTAAATTGACTTGCCTAGTATAGCTACTAATGTTATAAGGCTAATAAACAATTCTAATTCTAATTCTAATTCACACACGGTCAGAAGCTTTCGCAGAGCACTGATTGAGGGAGCCAGCAGCACCATGTCATCGGCATAGCTGAGGTTATTAACACAAATACCATTTATGTAGCAGTCCCACTGGCATGCTGCTGAGTCGCTCAACCAGCGCATTAACGTATAGAGGTAGAAGAGCGAGGGAGAACCTCCTTGCCTTACTCCGCACTCTTGCCTGAACGGTTCCGAAAGCCTACCCGCCCACCTCACACGGTTTTCCTGATTTTGGTAATATCTTAAAATTGATACTAACTCTGGTGAAAGTCATGTGTCCCTCATCTTTTGCCAAAGAATGTCATATGACACCCGATCAAAGGCCTTAGAGAGTTCTAAATAACAGGCATATACTGGTGTCTGTCTGTCTGTCTGTGTAATATTTGACAGTTAATGTGGAGTCGAAGTAGGAATCAATGACTTATATCCGTGTTAAATTAACTCTAATTTACATTTAAAATATGAGAAAAGTAAAAAATTGTAGTTTTTAATGTTAAACGCTCTTAGTGAAGGTATATATTATGTTCTTGAAACCTGTATGGCCCAAAGAGGTAATGAAAAACAAACAAAGTTTTAACAACACCCACACATTTTATCTGAAGGTGAGTAAGAGTATTAATATTATACATTATGTATTTAAAAAATGGTTAGAGTCGCCCCTTTTAGGCACAGAGTCCAAAATGGAATATTTCACTTATATTTGTTTACTTACAAGTATTCATCAGTTCTAATTTCAAAATAACTCTCCAAATTCTTATATTGAACTTTTTGAAAATATTAAAAAACACAAATTGCATATCTCTGAAATTTTCAAAGGACAAAGACATGTTTCGTTGGATTTTATTCTATCACCCGAAATGTAATGGTTCATCCATTTCAACTAAATATTTTCAATATCTTTTATTATTGGAAAAATATTAGAATACTTTCAGATTCAATCATTCAGATGCATCAAAATCAGTTCAATAGTTTGTTTATAAAATTTAAATAAGTTGAAAAAAATACCTGTACTTAATAATTGTCTCCAAGTTGATAAAACGAAATTTCGTTTCACACTATTCAGTTATTATTTAATTCGGTTAATGTTATAAGAAAAAAATCGTGTGCTACCTACACACGATTTTTTTACCTACTTAATGCCTTTTAAGTAGGTATACAGATTAATTTCTTCGCACGTTTATGATGTGTGTTGCTTTGTTTCCTCCTTCTTTATAGATAATCATACTAATTCAGTATACAGGTAACAATAATTACCAAAGTTATGAAAATTGGTTCGCGGCCTTGCTTTGTAAGTAAGTAGGTACTACGAGTAGTAACCTAAACTTCGCTAGTTAGCCACATTAGTCAGAATATTTTGACTGTTCAGTTATTTGGAATAAAATGTTGATGTAACATAATATGCTCACATTGTTTAGATTCCAATGTTACTCGATTGAATTGTTTGTGAGAAGTAAATTGTTTAGACGAATATTTTGTTCCTTACAAATACTTACGGTCACAAAACTTTTGCCCATATTATATCAAAATATGACAACAGCTTTAACAAGAGAAAATATTATAGATATGTGCGGGACACGCGTCTATCCTCCACTATATCCGGGGTATGCTCTGGCCGCTTGCGCTTACATGGTCATTGTCATGTAAGTTACATAACAATGACTCTTAACTCCAATTTTTCCTCTAATGTAATCCGCCGAGCAGGCGTTATTGCAAACATAAAAATATGAAAATGACTACAGCTCCTTTACGAAAAATGGAAGGTCCCAGATCAACTCATGTTACCATAAGTGTACCACAGTAATTTCAGTCAACTGGCACTACTCGTGATGACGCCGCGCGTCTTGTAGATGCTTATGCCTATGCTAGATTCTCAAAATACTAGATAGACTTCCAGGTTAGCCTGAACAACATCTTCGACCACATCATCACTTACCATCAGGTGAGATAGTGGTCAAAGGCTGACCTATCAGGCATAAAAAAAAGACTACGGTCCCCGTAGGGTGCCGGGTTAGACTTGCACCTCCCCATATCATCCCGTGGGTGTCGTAAGAGGCGACTAAGGGAAAAAAACTGAAAGGTGGACAGCAGCGCCTTCTAAAGAACTGCCATCTTACACTGCGATCCCCAAGCCGCCTGCCAAGCGTGGGGATTACGGCAAATACCCCCTTAATAGGGGAGGCTGTGTTCAGCAGTGGACGATCCGGCTGATACAGATAGACTAGAATTCCAGATTTCGTACCTACAGTTCTATATTTGTTCACAGTAGGTACTGCGACTTAAATGTTTCACTTGTTTCATATAATAGGATTATAAATATATACCTAAATAAGAACGAATAAGCATTGTAATTCAACGGGGCAATGCTGCCAGCATGTTGGGCACGCTGCCAACTGGTAGTGGGCTGGAGCATTTGTACTGCCTGTGAGTATGCACTGCAATGACTTGTAGGTGGTCGAAATGCTTTAATTGTAGTACCTAGCTGTAGGTGTGTATACCACATCTGCTTCAATGAAAGCATTTTAATTTCGTAGTGTTATGTGCATAAAGGCATACCACCGGTAAAAAAACAATATATTATTAATATATTACGTAAGTATGAAAATATAATTATACAGGGTTATTGGTAAAATGCTAACAACCTCTTAGGTATGACTTCTGCTAGTCCTAACAAACATTTTGTGAATTTTTATTGTTCTTTTTTATTTATATTTTTTGGCTCGGAGAGACTCAAAATTAAAACAATAAGTTTTTCTAGGACTGTCTGACACTATTAAGTTCTGTGTCTCGTACCTAGTAAAAGACAATGCCCACTCCGAGCTAAGAGCGCCCGCCGCCGCAGCAACACTGGACCGCGCTCCCTTTGAATAGTTTTTACTTCAAATGTTTGTTAGGACCAGCAGAAGTGAACCCTAAGAGGTTAGCATTTTACCAACAACCCTGCATAATAATTTAATATATAAATATAATTATAAAACATTAATAATTATATTAATGAATAGATTCAGACGTTACTTTGCGGAAATCCATATTAAATAATAACAAATATTTTAAAATTTTATTTTTTCTCCATCGTGCGCTCGTAGAGTCAAGACCTCCTGAGGATGCTTCGTGTAGAATCGAAACGCGTCGAAAATACTTCCGGTTTGGCTGCGTGGTGTTTGTGACATCACGTCGGCTTAGCAGGAAAATTAGGCGGAATTGTCACTAGATATATTTTTATATTTTTTAAGTGTTTTATTAAAATATTAATTTGATGTTTTCGTAAAATATTTGAAAAATATTTGTTATTATTAAATAATTATATTTACAATATAATACTTATTATTTATGCTTGCTTTTAAAGTTATTAGAAGAGAAAGTGACCTTGATATAACGTTATCATGGGCCTAATTAGAGACTCGTGAATAAAGAACCGTAATTTATTTATTCATGTGCTGCTAATTCCTTTCCAAAACTGACGAATGAAGCAGTAAGGGCCCGCCTGGCTAGCGACCAAGTAGAAAAGCTGTCGCCAAGCACCTAACGGTGTGTTCCGGCAGCTGTTCGTGATAGCCAGTAATTCTAGGTAAAACTTGTTAACACCTTCGACCACATCATCACTTACCATCAGGTGAGATTGTGGTCAAAGGCTTACCTATCAGAATAAAGAGAAAAGGATCCAATTTCCATTTTGGGAAACAGCTGCAAAACAAGTTTCTGACACTATCTTATAAAGAGGTGTCATATATAAAGATATACACTTCTGGACTCATCTATTGGCCCACCTTGTATTTTCAGTTTCGTTTGGTCCTAGCTAAAATTTTATATTAGGTCGAGCAAAAAGTTTTTATGCAGTTTTGAACCTGGCACATTTTACCATCTTTTTCGATCGTATTATTTTAAATTTGAATTCAGAATACCATACGACATGGAGCTACGCCTAACAAGTCGGATATGCGCCTTGTTAAAGGCAATTGATTTTTGAATAAAAAACATGTTTTATCAAATAAAGGTTTAATTTAATAACGCGTGTTGCCTCCATGGGCATCTACCACAGCTCTCATACGATTAGGCATAGAGTTTATCAACCGCTCTATGAAATTTTGAGGGATCATCTCCCATTCCTCTTCTATGGCAGTTTTCAACTCCTGCATCGTCTGGGCAACTGGCTGACGAGCCCTAACACGTCTTTTTAGCTCGTCCCACATGTGCTCAATAGGGTTCATGTCTGGGCTTCTGGCTGGCCAGTCCATAACTGTGATGTTCACATCCCGAAGATATTCCCTGACGATGCCGGCCGCATGGGCTCTTGCATTATCATGCATAAAAAGGAAATTTGGGCCCACATAGTCCGCGTATGGTATCACGTGAGGTTCTAAGCACTCACGAATGTACCTTTCAGCATTTAATGTTGGCAGCCGTGGTCCTGTAACAACCTCAAGTTGAGTTTTGCCGCTCGCGGATATACCGCCCCAGACAGTCCATGAGCCACCGCCATAAGCAACCCTCTCTTCAAAGCAGCATTGTGCGAAACGCTCTCCCTTACGTCGGTAGACCTTCTTCCTTCCATCATTGCCATGTAACACAATTTTAGACTCATCAGAAAAGAGTACACGGCTCCAATCTTGCTGTGTCCAATTTAAATGACTGCGTGCGAAATGAAAGCGCGCTGTTCGGTGGGCTCGCGTTAGTTTGGGCCCATTAGCTGGCTTGTGTGGTACCATATCGCGTTCTTTTAACCTTCTCCGAACAGTTCGAGCGCTCACAGATACTCCGTGGAAGTCGCGAAGTTGGTTTTGTATCTCAATGGAGGTAAGGTGACGATTTCTCAAGCTGGTCGTCACGATGAATCGATCCTGCCTTTCAGTTGTGACCCGAGATCGTGGCCTTCCTTGGCGACGAACAAAGCCGCCAGTCTCTAGGTACCCCCGATAAACATTTCGGACCGCAGATCGACTTAAATTATACTGTACGCGTACTATATATTTAATAAAAATAAATACATTTTATTTCTCAACTAGTTACAATTATGTTTTGTATATCATAAATCATAATATATTACTAACATAAATCTATTTCATAATTACATGTAAGTATCCAAATCCCTGTACCCTGTACTAGTATTAACTGTGTTACAGGGTTAATTAAGTTGAGCACTCACGTTTCTTTGGCTGTGTCCGTCCTGAATAAGTGCCACAGCTTGGGCGGCGACTTCAGGTGAAGTATCCATAGATTATTGATAGAACCTCACCTTAATGTTAAGAATAAGTAATGTTTGTTGCAAAAACAAAGATATCAATCACTTTTTCAAGAATTAAATCCAAGTACCTAAACCAATAAAACCAAATTTTCTTAGTATTCGATTGTTTGATATCAACAAACAGGCCCCAAATTGTCTTTTGTTTCTTTAAATTCTGTGTTCGAAATTCAAAAAAAGACTATTGAATGAAATTGTGAATGTGCCAGGTTCAAAACTGCATAAAAACTTTTTGCTCGACCTAATATAAAATTTTAGCTAGGACCAAACGAAACTGAAAATACAAGGTGGGCCAATAGATGAGTCCAGAAGTGTAGCTCTCTCATAATGTGGGCTGGGCATACATAATATGTGTAGGTACTACATAGGTGGTATAATTTGTCTGTGCAAATAGTTTCAAGTTTGAAATGTCTATCACTCTAATATAAGATACGGTCGATGATTGCTATCACTTCTGTAAAGAAACTAGTAGTCTAGGATTAATAGTTGTGCCCATAGCTTCAGAGATATCTTTATAATTTGACTGCTGTCACCTAAAATTATATCATTGAGACTTATGCATGGACATTAATTTCAAAGATCCGTGGACTTATGACGTCATACCAAGCGCCATAGATCTCACCGAGACCAGTATTAACTTCAAAAGCTGGCATAACTACATGACTTTAACTGCTGTCATAACTAAAGCTAAGTCACAACAGTTGTCGCATGGAAGAACTATATCACGATTTATTTCGTCATCCCACAAATTAAATGAAAACAGAACAACAGCAAATTGTCATTTTCACAACTTTTACATCAATATACTACCTACTGGGTCATTGTTGATATGACAGCTGTCACATTGAATTAAATATTTAAATTCACAAATGTGGAAGTCTTGTATTTTAATAGGTAAGTTTTCTGTAAGTAATAGGGCATTTTGCGACTGCGCGCCTGGCTAGCTATCACCCTCAAGTAGAAAATCTGCCGCCAAGCACCTAATGGTGTGTTCCGGCAGCTGTCCTTGACAGCCAGTAATTCTAGGTTAGCCTGAACAACACCTTCGACCACATCACTTACCATCAGGTAAGATAGGCCTATCAGGCATAAAAAGAAAAAAGTTTTAGAACACTTGGGTGTTCCACGGATGAAAAAAAAACTCCCGTGGAACACGTACTTCATAACAACAGCTGCTTTGAGTTCAACTTATTAACAGTCCAACTCTTTAAAAAATATACTAGCAACAAAAACACACCCGAAAACCGTAGGTGTTCCACGGGAGATTTTTTTCCCCCGTGGAACACCCAGGTGTTCTACGAGGTGTTCCACGGGCAAGTACCGAACTAAATAACTCCGCTAGTTTCAACGGTTGAACAACCATTTGGTTGTACTAGTGGGAGGGAACCATTCCTTATGACGCCTATGACGATCACTATCCTATCCACAACCATGAACCCAAAGTAATCTCCAGTTGTTACTGTACAACCTAAACATGTGTACAATGTCTTAGCACTTAAATAAAACAGCGCATGGTTTGTAAGAAAGTTTAATAATAGAAGTATTGAAAATATGTGAATGTTATAACAAAAAAAACAATAAATTTAGTTAGGTACTAACATATATGACTTTTACGCTATGCTAGGTATAAGTCTAGGAATTAACTAAAATTTTAAATATAAATACACTAAAGTGGTAGTCGCCCGATTCGTCAATGGTGTAGGCGGAGCTGCGGCCTGCGCGGCGCCGCTAACAACAGGGAGGAGTCTGAAGCGAGGCAGCGGCGGAGTCTCTCGGCCGCCCTTCCACGGAGCTGCTACGGAATGTGCCAGAGGGGCGGGCGAGACAGGCCGCCCTGCCGATGCCGATGCCGCGTCCGCTAACGTGAGGGTGGGGAGTATAGCCTAGTCTAACGTCTAGCCTAGCCGCTCTTGAAGAGCAGGATGGCCACTTGGCCCAGGTAGAAGTAGATGAAGTGGCGAGTCTCGTGCGTCACGTATGAGCCGAAGTTGCGGCCCACGATGCAGTGCCACGTGGGGTTGTACTTCTTGTCGAACTCTTTCTTGATGAACGCGGCGATGTCCTGGAAAATACACAACATTACTATCTAACTCTCGTTTACATAACATTGGGCCTCAACACTATTTGTGATTGGGGCTGGACACAATATGTGATTGGGACTGGACACAATATGTGATTGGGAACACAATATGTGACAGGCCACAATTTGTGAGTGGGACTTGTCACAATTTAAGATTGCCGCACATGGATCTAATCCGTGTCGGCTGAACTCAAGGCGTTCAGTATTCTTTGTACAGATATCCACACAACCACGCACACAATTAATATTATATCTGCACTGTCTCGACTCAAAGAAACTCGCTTGTAGACGTGAGAATCAGGCGAGGCAACGTCGATATTGTGCTGAGGCAATACTGGCAATAGCCCTGCATTGCCATACAGTGTAATCTGTCACTTCAGGAAAAATTGTCCGAAGAACCTAATAACACATAGGATAGCCCAGGAATCAAACTAAGACTTTCCAGTTTAGACCTTATATACTCATGCTACTGATAACCTGAATCCATATATCAGATTATTATAAGTATTAAAATGCAAAAGTATATGATAATAAAACAATACTGTAATTGACAAGTAAAACCAGTTCTTATATAACAAACCTTTACATAACCATTGAGGAAATGTAGATACAGATTTGTGATATAATCGCATCATATCCTACAGGAAATGGTCAGTGAAATATTTTAGTTATCACCTAAGAGGAAAACCACTACTCTGGTACCCATGGGAACTTTTGCACACCACATTTTAAAGCCCGCCGTTGCAAAGGGTGCACTAACATCCAGTTTAAAAATAAACCCATGGTTGAAAGTGTTACTAGAATCAATAGTGTAATCTTGAAATTTGAAGCTTTGTGTCTAAATAGTGACTCGTAAGTTTTTCACTTTTTCTTTCTCTGCATGTTGACTGACACAAAAGTTAGTTATTTATGTAATTATTTTTAAGTTGCAGGCAAATTACTACTTGTACGTTTAAAACATCAGTTCCCATATTCATGAAGCTATACATAACACAAAATGTGAAGCTATTATTTACAGACTTAAATATTCTCTCAATGCTGCACAGATTACTGTGCAGCATTGAGATTGCAGAGATTTGCACAGAAAAAGTGCTGACTAAAATGGATTCTCACATTTATGCTAATAAACATTAGTTTATTAGCATAAATGTGAGAATCCATTTTAGTCAGCACTTTTTCTGTAGCTTAAGTATTAGAAAATTGATGTCACATGAAAGCAGAGTTTAAAATGGCTCGTTATGAGAAATTGACAAAAAATTTGCAACAACATCTTTTGCCTGCCTTGTACCAAATTACTATAAATATCATTACCAGCAACTTTTTTCAGTGTATTAATTTAAATAAAATACATTCACAGGTTTTCATTTGAATTAATACATGCCAGTTCAATGACACAACAGTCATTGTGTCATTGGTTAGTTTGCTTAAAGTGCCACTTTGGTGTTATGAGGTCCATGTTTTAATCCCAGGTGTGATAGATAGATACTATAGAAGTTTCTGATAGTTTTTCAGTGTCAATCAGAATCTGGCAGTGAACCCAGTAGATTATAGTAGACACATTGCATATTATACTTCCAATCTTTTGGCACCAGAGAAAAACTAAGTATTGAATCTATATATAGATATGTGTGCTCCTATTTTTCAGTTAAGTGTATACCCTAATACTAGTATAGATAGATATAAAGATCAAAGGATAGGACGAACAATCCAACCTGGAATAATTAATATAAAATTAAACATTTAAAATTTATGGTAAATAGGTTTTTGACTGTATTAGATATGCCTAGATCATAACAATATTCAAATATGTTTATATAGGCACTGCAAGATCAAATAGAAATATTTATCAGAAAATAAAATACCTATACACAATCAGTAAAAAATATTTATGAAAAAAATAAAAGCATAAGTACATGCAAAAGTCACAAACCTTCTTTCAATCTGTTCACTAACATATTTCATAATAGCATGTTAGACAAACAGAGAACTGACCAACTAAGATTTAAGCAAAACGAGATGTTTAAATCTGAGTTACATCAACATATAAAAAAATCACAATACTGGGTAATTATTTACCTTTTCAATGTTGAACTTTTCTAGTGCCTGTGTTGCGCAGTCGACAGCATCTTGCTGCATCTCCTCACTCATGTCAGCATTCTTAATCACAGCCTTGCGGTCACACATCTTGGCGGTTATCGGGCTGCGGAAAAACGTTTTACAATTATTATTACATACACATTTTACATAAGTGTAACAAACAAAAGAGTCATATCACATTTTAGGTTTATAAAAGTACCCAATTTGTTTCCAATTTAGTTTCAAAAGGCCAATTTTATTTTATTTATTAAAAGAATTTTTTGCATGTTCTGTAATCAATAGAGCTCTTTTTAGGTTTTAAATGGAGATTAATTTTCTTCTCTTAGTTTTTGTATGAAGTTTTTATATACCTACATATAGTGCATTCATATTGAGTTACATTGAATTTGTTACAGAATAGGAATTTGCATCTAAGATATGGATTAGAATTTTTTTTGCGAATGTTTATGTTTACACCCATTAATAATTTGCCCCCAATTGATCCAACAATATTCTTTTGGAAATAGCTATGATTCTACATTTTAAATCAAATTACTTCTATAAAAGTATATACATATACTATACTATATGACATAAAAATTTAGGTGATCAATAAGAACATGGTATAACATAAGCAGTAACATATTTTTAGAGATATAAAGAAATTTTATTAGCCCTTTTGTATTTTTTTTTACAGGAAAGTCTAAGGTACATTTATCACAATGCAATCAATCACAATCAATCACAATGTGATAAATGTACCTTAAGTAGTATAAATATGTCATATTTATACTACTTAAATATAATAAATTCTAATTATGTCCATGTAAATAATTGATTAAAATTTAATAATCATAATATTTTTACTAATTTGCAGTTATCGCGGTTGAGCTTGTCCTAAGAACAAGATTCTAAAAGCTGCATTGATATATTATTTCTTTTAATGTGTAGAAGGGATTGTTTTTTTTAAAAAAAGTTCTCAAATTTTAGTTTGAACAAACTATATTTTAAGATGGTCAAGCATTTTGGTAATTTAAAATACATCAGTATTTTCGAAGAACAACCTTGTTTAGAGTAGAGAAACAAGGTAATTTTTCGACCACACTGATGTAGATGTGTGATGATGATGATGATGTATACTGATAGATTACCAAAATGCTTCTGATTTGCTAATCTGATTTCTAGTACAACACAAATTTCATTAATTTTTTATAATTTCGCTTTTCATTATTACCTGTGTTATTACTCAGATTGTAAGGTAAGACTTTTTCTTGCTTTTCTGGCATATCCCTATCCTCATGAATTTCTATTAAACAATTATATATGTAAAGAGAAACAACCGTCATAATTTTGTCTTTCTTAAAGTGTTCCCTTGCGGGGCTACGCTTTTTCTTTATTGAATATTTTTGACATTTGAGAACTCTTGTTACCTCTGTAGCATTACCCCAAATAGTAATGGAATATCTTATTAATGAATGTGTATATGCATAGTATACATATGTTAGCGATATTTTACCTAACAATGGTTTAAGTTTAAAGAGACCATAATTACCGCTCGCCATTCTCTTGCAAATTTTATCATTATGTGCATTGTGACTAATTGTGTTGTCTATTGAGTATCCTAAAAATATATTTTCTTCAGAAATCTCATCACCATTAATGCCTAGCCACGATTGATAATGCATTATAATGATTTTATTCTTCAATTAGTATCAACTTCAAACATCAAACTTGGGAATTTTGAAAAGTTTATTGCAAAGACCTCTTAATGTGCATAAAAGAATAACACTTATGCATGTAATTTTTAGCTGTTGCTAATCAGTACAGAATATTATCAGTGTAATACAAATATGATCAAAATGATAACTTTGTCTACAACTCCCAAAATTGAATAACCAATTTGATAATTTTTAGTATTTCTGGGTGTTTTTTGCTACAATATGATATCCAAACATCTTATTAAACGAGAGAAGTTACGTTTTGACAGAAAGATAATTATTTAACTGAGATTGTGAGTTACGATAAGGAGATAAGTACACTTATGTACCTACCTACTATTGAAGATGTGGTATCAATTTTATAGATAGACGAGGTTTAGCACCTACTTACTACTTAGATGCTATGTTTGATGTATTGCCTAGGAATCATAATAAATAAGTCCGATAAAGAAAGGGTTATCAGAGAAGGCTTACAAACATCACCGTGATAACATTTCACGAGCATGATGTGTCACAGCACGCGTGAACGATCGATTGTTTATATTCAATAACGCTATAAATAGCCAGAAAAGGTCAGGCGGGAAATCTGGGGGATGGGTTCCCACCCCTTCCGAAGGGGTAGATGGTACTTAATCATATAAGCGCAATGCGAATTCACGAACACTAGCAAATTACCTGCACTCCTGAGTCGACTGCGGCGGCTTTTTTGTAGTAATCCTAACGGAAGCGCTAGCACTTATACCCGTCATCAAATTTTACAGAATACCTACTATTACGAGGCAAGCACCTCTTTTATTGGATAGACCTCGGAAAACTTTACCGATTAACCTGCATAACCCCGATTATCACCACAGAAACGTCGTAGTTTAATCAATAATCCATGTAGTTGCACATTTTAGCGCACATTTTCACCATTATAATACTCCACCTTTGAAGTCACGAACACCATTTTGTAGATGTTGGAAAAATCACTAAACTTGCACATTAAAACGTTAAATAATTATTATTGCAATAACATTAACCAATAAACCAAGAAATACTCACTTTTGCTTCGGGAAATGAACAAATTCTCACGTAAAGATTTTGATAACCGGAGATTGGATGCCTACTTTCCAGAGGATTCTTTCACAGGCTTCTTTCAGAAAAAACACTTCACTTCGCAATGCGACAGAGGGCGTTCCGATTTCAAAAATGTTATACTTCGATATATTCTTTTGTTTTCAGCCAGTATAAAAATCGACTAAATTACTTCTAATATTAGTTTACTTAGTGACTATTGCGCCAACGTAAATTCGAGAGTTAAAGTCAGGTTAACTTGGTTTTTGTATGGCAATTTACACTTGATTTGAATTCAACTCGCGTTTCCTCGTTGGCGCAAGTGGGCCTGAATTTTTTTTCTTTAATATTTGTTCTGAATGACTCAACACTACATTCTTCAGTCCATTTTTATGTCTCGTTGGCCTAGTAATTTCACTTGCTAAAGAGCCCTTCACACCTAATCACCGTAGTGTTTGTACACTACTGCTTCTAGGCAGAATATCTGACACTGCTTTGGTACCCAACAAGGTGGACTCTTGCTAAAGAAACGTTATCATCACATCAACCGAAACGTCCACCGATGACCAAGGTCTCCCCCATCGGGCGGATTTGCCATAATTACTACCTTTGTAATAATAACAAATATTTTTAAAATATTGTAATAAAACATTAAATTATTATTTTAAAAAATACTTTTAAAATACATCTACTGACAATTATTCCGCATTAGCTGAGGTCACAAACGCCACGAAGCCAAACCTGAATGAAGATCTAGGCGGAATTGTCACAACATATATTTTTTATGTTTTAAATATTATTCAAAAATATTAATATAATGTTTTCCTAAAATATAAAAACAATGTTATTTTTAAATATGGATTTACGCAAAGCAACGCCTCAATCTATTCATTATAATTCCTTTGCTTGACAGGCGTCTTGGGGATCGCAGTAGATGTTGTCTGCTCTTCAGAAGGCGCTATTTTCTATCTTTTGTTATTTTACCCGTAGCCACTACTCACGACACTCACGGGAAGAAACGGGTGGGTAATATTCTAATCCGGCACTCCACGGGGCCAATGAGACCTATCACCTGGTAATCCGAAAACACTAACCTAAGGCAATCAACGTTGTGAAGCATAGCTAGCAGGCTAAATGCCTGAATGGATTATAGATAAATTATGCCATTGAAGCATTTAGCCACATAAAGCCTGCAAACAAAGAAACACAGCTACTTTTGAGTAATATAAGTGTGCAGTATAATAACGTACATCATGTTATATAGTCGTAAGATGTGTTTCAGTTTTCCACAGTCCGTGGAGAGCATATACATATAATAATATGTGTATGTTTTCTTTACACAAACTAAAACATTTTGAAACTAATTTTGAACAAAGACGTAATATTAATATATAATTCTTTCGTAAAATAGGTACTTACTTAAAAAATTCTTAGGAACTTTTAAAAGAAATTAATTTAATAACTTTACTGAGTCCGAGTAATACATTTCATTATTTAAAAGTATTAACAAAAAACTAAAAATTCAGTGCATTTCAATCAAATCGCAATGGGCATTCTACCCAAATATCCTGCTCACATCATGCGTGAAACCTTTGCAAAAAAATCAAAAAGATAGTCGGTCAATATATTACAAAGTTTCTATTTAATTTCACACTATTTTCGTGTTTCAATCATATCCAGTGCACGACTATGGAGACCGACGTTTCCATTGCGATGATGGGGCATGGAAGGCGGTAGCTAACCAGCGTCATTAGATAGATTATATGAATAAGTAATTGTAACTAACAAACATATAATATCGCCATACTTTTGTGTACAGACAAATTCAAAGTATTTTTTTTTTCAATTTAGGCGTCTACGACGCTCTTATGAAGATTAATTACAAATTTTAATATTGTAATATTAGACAAATTACTGCCATGTTCAGCAAAAAAAAAAATACAGCCACTGCGAGAAGAACGGTCAAGAAACTTGGGGTCGTTCTTTTAAACTTGTTTCATGAATGAGTTACATACTATATAATGAAATTATTATTATAATATTTGTTAAAATTACGTAGGTGAGAGCCAGTACTGCTAGGTTAGCCTAAACAAGATCTTCGACCACATCATTACTACTAACATCAGGTGACATGGTGATCAAAGGCTAACATATCAGGAATTAAAAAAAAAAGGTGACAGGCGATAGAATGGCAGAGGCGGAATTGGCCAAACATTTCTGGCGTTTAAGTAATCACAAACTGTGTAGTAGTTTAGTAGGCTTTGTAATATGTTTGGGAACTTTATTATAAAACCGCACACAGTTACCTAAGGAGGACCTTTTATTTGTCTTTGCTTATCTAAAACCTGGCACCGCTATTTTATGTTTATTCCTAGTGTTTTAATCATGATTGTCACTAAAATAACATTAATTGTTAATAAAACGGGCTAATATACAGGTGGCGTGCTGACTAAACCACAGAGTTAGAGATTGCATAAACTGTATCGACTAAACACAATCATTTCATATTAGTTTTCGAGTCACTGGCAACACTACTATGTTTACTTTTTTATAAAATGCCAGCTGATTACTTCCGTTTCCTAATGTCAATCTATGTTTTAGTATTGCAAGACTAAAAAAAGTACTTTACAAATGGGAAATGTAATTCTAAGGTAATGAATTAACAAATATTTTTACAGGAATTGGTAAAAATAACGTGTAAACAATAAAAATAACGCATGTGAAATACATTTGAAAAAAAAACATAAAGATGAAACAAAATAAATACGATTTTGACAAATGTGAGCTACAGACTCACTAATTTCTGAAGAAAAGACGTACCCGTTTTTTAGAAAGTTGCATCGGATATTGAAGGAAGACATAAACTTTAGTGGAGGTCTAGGGTGAGCGTAGCGAGCCCTATCACTATCCCACAACTTGAACATATTTTGGCCCCCTTTACTGAAAAACTATCACGCCTATATATTTGTGCTTTAATATAGTAATTCAACTTCATATCTAGATGTGTTATATGTCAAAAAAAAATATTATTACCATTAAAAACACATTAACAATTTTGTATTCATTCATTGGATATAATGTTAATGTACTACTAACGTCATCTGTTAGCAAACCAAAGAGTTAACATCGCTGCAACAGAAATAAACTCAATACTAAAACGCATCGTAGTTAATCTACTGAATACTAGATAACACTACTAGAATCAGGTTGTAAAATAAACTCGAGCCCTCACAAAGCTCAGTTTTTTGCTAGTATATTTAGACGAGACGTGCATACACATAAAGTCAACAAATGTTAACAATGCCTAGATGAACCTGGAGTGACAAAGGTGATTCCTCTGGGGTCATATAACATTGTTCATGCTGATTCCAAAGTAGGATTTTTTGATTATTTTTTCTGGCCTACAAAACCAAAAGTTTATCAGCAGATCCATAGGCTTAGGATGTACAAGACCAACAGTGATGGATGAATGGTGTAACAACAAATGAAATGTAAATGTATGAGTGACATAGTGTTGTCATGACGCGAGCGTAATACTATCGACAGTTTTACTGGTTGAATCTTAGGACACATTCGTTTGAAATTATGCTCTAAGTATATAGACTATTGTAATGATCGTAACCAACAATGAAATAACAAAAATTAAAAATATGCAATTTAATTAACTTGAACAACTTATTTTTCAAGTTATTATGATTTAAAAACCAAAGTACTTAAATGATTATGATGAAATTTCAATGGGATGAATCTTAAATTATATCCTTTCAAACAAAATACGATGTTTCCAAATCAAAATCAAACCAAATATCATAACATGTATACAACCTTATTGAGAACCTGCTCCCTTTTTTGATCTGTTAAAAATAAAATTCATTCAAATTTAAAGTCAAATGCATTTATTGTAGGTCTAAAATTGTTCAGCACTTTTAAAAGTCAAACTACTATAACTTCATCTTAACAAGATGAAATAAAACTTACCATTACTAAGTATTATGATTACCATTAACAAAATCATTAAGCTGCTCATATACAGATACTGTAAATTATTAAATTACATCTATCTGAATACCATTTGCGTAAAGCATTCACATGTGGTAAGCAAAGGTCTAATTTGTCCCTTGTGTAAGCATAGATCCTTGGGCTGTAGAAATGACGATGTCTACATATTTCGATGATCTTTACTAACTAGCCTACTAAACATATATTTCTATAAGGTCTGTTTGTAAGTCTAAAAGCTGTTTTATCATTATTTTTGTTTCAGCTTTTAAACTTCTTAAGAGCAAATTTTTTTAACTGTAATTTTTGTTACAACTTAGAATATTAGTTAATAAGTTTTTTTCCTCCTTCCTAACGGTAGTGATATATCTCTATTTAAGTATGGTCAGGGCCGCCGTATTTTCAATTGGATCTGAAAGGAAAAATAAAAATTATTTTGTGTCAAGTTAGCCATAGCTATCCAGCGCTGCAATGAAGCGAGTATTGTAGATTTTATTGCTCCAGGGACGCTAAGGGAACGGTTATTAGATTGAATCTACATATCATACAGTCTTTACATTAAAAAAAAATTATTTGACCATGTATTTTACTACATATTAAACTGTTACTTGTGTCATAATTTTCTAAAGCTGCCTTACTTGCCTACAGCTAATTGACTACCATTTCCACAGCTTCATGCATTGGGACATTAAAAGTTGGTATTGAGTCTTTCATTAGTAAATTTCGATGTTTTCTTTTTATGAAGCATTTTTTTCAAAGTTTACTACAAACTGTAGAGTTTTTATTTAGATTCCGTCAATAATCTGAACCCTTTTATCACATACTGAAAATTTGTTGGAAATCTGTAAGAACACAAACATTATTATACGCTTGCATATAGTTATTTCAAATTCTGTTAAATAGCCATTGTATAAAGATACTAATATTTTATGACAGAAGTAAGAGATATTTCCAATTATTTATTGAGTGTCAGGGGAACTTTACACAGAAATCATCATAACAAATTTTGAATAATATATACTGTGATAATATTTACTCCCTTATTCGTAATAATACTTAATAAGCTATAAACTGATCTGTCAACTTCTCGCTAATTTTTATGTAATTATATTATTTTTAAACTAATTTATGATTAAACTAACTACCAGTTACTTTTGAGGTTCGAATATGTACCTACCCGAGCAGTCACATCGAACCTACAGGTCAGACACAAACTATCGACTTTATCGATACTTGTGACGTCAGGCCTTTGTCAAGCCCTAACGTAAACAAATGTTTTTATAGTTTTTCGTAAAATATCAACCAATCCTTCATTAAGCAATGTAATTTGATGATAAGTATGAAGATAAACCTATTATCTAATATCTAATATTTCCATAGTTCTTATAACTAATTTTAAAACAAAATGACGAAATAATGATTATCAAAAAAAGCAGTACAAATAAACATAAATTACCTGTGAATCGTGTATATATTCGGGTTACTGTGTCTTGTAACCTCACATTCACTCACTGAACAAGACACCATGCTTGCAGAAAACATATTTTATATATTATAATCGTAAGATATTTGAGCAAATACACAAAATTCGCGCTGACTTGGAAGAGGCCGGTACGCTATGGCCTCTTACTCGAGTAAAAAATGACATACCCTATTCTTGTTTCACTATCTCTTTTTCTCTCGCGACGATTTGTAGCAGCTTAGGGCTTTTCACTCCCACACTTCGTAGGCGTAGCAAAAAATCCTAGGTCTATGAGCAGATCACTATAATATTATGAACAAAGAAAATCTCAAAAACTAGCTAAAGAAAAACTGTTGCCCAACCTTCATCAGCTGACGGTCGTTGTTCTAGAAAATGCATAATATCACATTGTACGCATAAACAAGTCCCATCGCTCAACGCTCCACCAAGCAACCCATCGCCAATGATAAAAAAGAAATGGCTAAATGACAAAAGCATATTATATCTAGAAAAAGCATCGATGACTGAACTTTCTGTTGCAATTAAGCAAAACAAAAGAAATCTATCCAGTCTATGAAATTTGATTGCTCCATATCACTGTGACCTAAATCCAATTGAATTGTTTTGCACTATGGTAAAAAAGCAAATGGCAGTAAAGAAATTAATTTGTCAACCAAGAAATTGAAGCCATTTCAATTTCTTGGTCTCAAGCTGGCGGTGAGGATCGAAACAGGGACCTGCGGCATGGCAGTCCATATAGGTATTACCGTTCGGCCATCATTGCTTCATGTCTATAATATATGAGAGTTTGCCACAATCACTGCAGAACATTACACATAGATAGAATAACAGGCAAGCCTGAACAACATCTTCGATCACATCATCACTTAATATCAGACGATATAGTGGTCAATAATTCATCCTTTCAGCAATAAATTAAAAAAAGATGATTGGTGAAAAGAATATATATAACCATGTTTTAAATTTAGAAAACAATCATCTGAGACAGGATCGCATAATTGAAGATATGCAAGAATTCAGTACAAATGTGACAGATATATATATTGTAGATCCGACAAAGATCATTATAATTATGCTTAATTTTTTTAATACAGGTGAATAATTTTATTGTTCATACAATTTTGAATATACAATAGCTTCTCTTGACCAACGAACAGATTTACGACCATTTCAAAAGCACATACGGAGAGCCCAAGCATGGGAGTTTATATGAGGATCCGACAAACCTAAACCCACACGATCCACATGATGATTTTAAAATCGACTAACTTACTTTGGAGAAAATAACCAATCAATTGAAGCCTAAAGCCTGTAGCCCTTTTAACAAAGCTGGATGCAAATGTCATTAGGACACTGAAGTCATGGTTGAGGCTCACAATTTCGGCAGGCCCAAGGATCAAGGAATCAAAATAATTTTGGGATGAAATAAAACCAACCATCGGAAGCTCTATAAACACCTTAGAGTTACCAAAACGCACGTCTTACTAAAATCTCAACACGATAAAGTCGCATCTCTGCCAAAAGACAAAAGTGCCTCCAATCTTGATTCAAGGCTTCAATTCCAAGAGATTCAAATCTTAAGAGAATTATATACCGAACATTGTTTTCGAGTTGTAGGTATTATGCAAACGTATTGCTATCTTAGCGTTCCCCGCAGTCGCATGACTGATTAAAATGTAGTGCTATACGTTGAGCTTCGGTGTGTGCGTCTCTGTACGCACACATATAAACTCGCTAGTCTGCAGGCATGCAATAGGGTACAAATGACACTTGAAAAATGTAATCGATTTTTGTTTCATTACGAGTATGATTAGTAGATAATAAGAATGGCTCTATTAGTACCTACAGACGGACAGATAAATATTTTCTAAGCAAAAATAAAAATTGAAAATTTAGATTTGATTCTGAGCAGTCAGATGAGATCCAAAAGGTGCTAGCTTACCCGATTCACACTTCGGGCTATTGCAGCTAGAGCAAGATTTACCAGAATACGAATACAAAAAGAAAACATATATTTTTATAACCTCACTTATGAAGACAGAAGAAAAAATAAAATAAATAGATATAAATAATAGATGTTGGCCTCTATTATCTCCATTATCGCATTGGAAAGGTAATCATTTGTGGTTAACAGAAAAAAGAAAACGTATAAATGCTGTTAAATTCGGGTCTATGTGCAAAATTCACCATCTTGTTTAGCATCAGTGATGAGCTTGTTGTACTCAAATTTCAAAGAAAATGTAGCGAATGAATGTGTTGGGCAACTTGAATCACAGACCATTGAAAAAACAATATAAAAATTTAGCCAACCTAGAAGAAGTATAGTGTGGACTCTTTGTTGATAAAAATGACTGTTGCCTGGGTGCTGGTTGCTTAATGACAATAACTACTTGGTAGAGGTTAAATGCCTTTCTTCGGCCTCTACATTATAGCCGCATCAAGTGATATTTAATAAGAAAATACATTTATGCAAACTATGTGAAGGAAAACTATTTTTGAGCAGAAATCATGACTATTATTATCAATTTCAAGGTAGCTTCACGTAACTGGCAGAAAGTACTGCTATTTCTTTATCTGGTCCCCCCTCGGACTGAAGTACAAAAAATATAGGAATCCAGCTAGAAACCTTCTACTTTGAGTGTTTATTGCCAGAACTCATCAATCCAAGAGTACCACGCAAAATGGCAATTCATCACAGAGCCGGATTTGTGACTAGGCAGTAAAAGTGCCAAAATCAGCTATACGTTCATTTTCAATCAGTATTTTTCATTTAATGAATTATTTTTGTCTAGTCTTTCATCTTCTGTTTATTAGTCCAGGTTCTCTACTATATCTGGGAAAATAAATGATCCCTGGCATTAAAGCGTTTCTTTCATCTGTAAATTGTTCAAGTTTTAATACTAATGTGATTTTTGTGTAGTGTCCTTACAATTGCCTAAATAGCACTGTAAAATAATAGTTCATTAGATATATTATGTCGTAATTTTTTATATTAATCTTGGTGTTACATTATAGACTATCTATTTATCTATTATTTATGTGAATAGTATACTAATTGACCGAGCAAGCACACGTGCTTACCACCACGGTGCGAGCGGAACGTCTCTGCTTCAACTTACACAAAAATGCTTTCGTATGTCCGGTTGTTCTCCACTACAGGTCGCATTTCTCAATCAATCCAAATACATATGTATTAGTTTTCTACGTTCGTGCTAACACTGCGAGATTCGGAGTTAAATGTGATCGAACAATCACATGGTAAAATGAAAATCGTATATGGCACCACTGTTTGCCACCCCACGGCCCTCCCTCCCTCAACCCCACACGCAGTGTTGCCGTTCTAGGGACTTTGTCGCTAGAACTAGGTGATTTTGTGAATGTTTAGCGGATAAAATTCTGAATTTAGCGAAAAAAACTTTTTGACGACTTCTAACGACTTTTAGGCGAGTCAATATATCACTAGAAGGGCAACCATCTTTATTTTGAAATTAAAGATACTGACCTGCTTAACATAATAAATCAATTTCATTACATCATGCTATTTTTTCGATTTATCCCAGATGATGTAATTAACCAAATTCACAAAGGAAGACCAAAAGAAACTGAAGAGGCTTCAACTGTTGACCTGTATGTAATTTTGAAATTTTATTACAAGTTCCTAGCTAATAATTATTATTCTGAAATGATTTTTACATATATTGATCTAATATATAAATAAGTCATTAAAACTGCAAGATTATAAAGTACACAAAAAAATTTTATATCTTGAAATCTAATGAAACCTTTTCATTTAAAATGTAATGAACAGAAACTGAGGATGACAGCCGCTTTAGATCAATTGGGATGCATAAGCTGCTGATGACCGAGATAGTTGATTACAACAAAAAATGTGATATGAGTACTACTCATATCACATATTATGTAATATGAGTTTTAGCGACTTTTCGACTAATAGGAGAAGAAAGAAGAGATTGAGCTGGTAGAAAATTATTTAATTTTTGCTTTTACATACCGCAACACCATTTTGTTTTACACCCAACCATCAGAGAGAATTTCAAACATCACATTCAAAGAGAAGAGCTACTAAAAAACCATAGATAAAATATAATTGTTGTCTCAATTCAAAACACCCCCTCAACAGTTATATTTTACCCTTACACCCCCTTAAGTTATAACATACCCTTAATATAATAAGTAGATACAAAACTCAAAAATAACCATTAATTCAAACTAATTAAACTGAAACACTCGTTTGCTAAACTTCTAGCATATTAACTTATCAATATGTACTAACAGTACCTACTTATTTAATGTAATATTAAATTTCTAAATTTTAAAAACAATTGCTTACCTAAGGGCTTTGTGAACAAGTCAGCAATATTATTGTTTGTATTTATGTATTCAATATTTACAAGGCCCTTAGTAATATTTTCTATTATAAAATGATATTTTATGTCTACATGTTTTAGCCTTTTGTTGCTATCATTATTTTTAGCTATGTTAATTACACTTTGATTGTCTTCAAATATATTAAATAAAATATTATCATAGCCAAAATCTAGCAATAGTTTCCTTAAAAAACAACCCTCCATTATAGTCATACAAAGTGCTAAGTATTCTACCTCACAAGATGACAACAACACACTAGATTGTTGTTTTGTACACCATGAAATTGGACAGTTAAATATGTATAAAATTTGTCCTGATGTTGATTTACGATCTTGAATATCCCCTGCCCAGCTGGCATCGCTGTAACCTTGTAATGTTACAGTTACATTATCATCAAATTTATATATAAGTGACAGATTAATGGATCCCTTTATGTACCTCAGTATTCTCTTTAAACATTTATATAATGCTGTACTAGCACAATGTAGATATCTACTAAGGAATCCTACTGCAACTGCTAAATCTGGTCTTGTACAAGTTGCATAAAGCAAACTACCTATTAAACTTCTACATTGTTTCTCTATATCAGCATTTTCTGGTTTCTCTCTTTGTAACAATTCAAAATTAAAGTTTTGTTCTATTGGTGTAACAACAGACTTACATTTAGACATTTGATATTTTTCCAACAATTTACTTAAGTAACTTTTTTGATTGATCTCTGTTACACCATTCTTTAAGTCCTGTTTAATATTTATACCAAGATAATTGCTTGCTAATCCTAAGTCTTTCATTTGAAAGTTATTACATAAAGCATTTTTAAAAGAACTTAAGTGACATTTATTACTTCCAAAATAAATCAAATCGTCAACAAATACTAGAACATACATGAAATCATTTTCATTTCTTTTAATGTAAAGACATGGATCATTCTTTGACCTTTCAAACTTTTCATTCATCATAAAATCATTAAACTTAGTGTTCCAGTATCTAGGCGACTTCTTCAATCCATAGATTGATTTTTTAAGTTTACAGACCTTATTATCAGGCAACTTCATGTGAACATTTTCATTTATATCACCATATAAAAAAGCTCCTGTCACATCCATCTGGAATACAGGCTGTTTTTCCTTTGTGGCCACAGCCATCAACAACCTAAAAGTAGTTAACTTCGCAACAGGTGCATAAGTTTGGTCATCACAGTTTTTTTGCTCAAAACCTCGTGCTACAAGCCGAGCTTTATAAATGGATTTTCCTTCTGATTCCTTTACTTTAAACACCCACTTACTGCTTACTATATTTTCACCTTCTGGGATATCTGAGACCTCTTCCCAAGTATTATTGTCCTTAAGAGTCTGTAGTTCTTTCTTTACTGCTTCTTCCCACATGCATCCATCAGGTCTCTTTATAGCTTCTTCGTAAGTGGTTGGCTCATCACAGCTGTAACTTAGATAATTGTTAGCACTGTCATCTGAATTTTCTTGCTCATAATCATCTAACCATTTTGGTTGTCTAGTTACTGTCTTCGGTCTAGTTTCCAAGATTTCTTCCTCTTCCAAGACGTTAGTTGGATCTTGGCCATTTGTACTTTCAAAAGTTTCATTAGCCTCTTCAGATATATCCTGGTTTATTTCTTCTTTAGGGCCTCCAATATCTATGTGAATTTTCTGCCCAGGTTCATTTGCTCTATTTTCAGTCTGTTTTGGAAATGGGAATTTATGTTGCTTCCCTTTTAAGCAGGATTCGCAATTTTCTTCTTCTCCTTTATCATATGATATATTTTGTTTTTTTAGAACACACTTAACTTGTTGAATGTTCTGATGGCCTAGCTTCGCATGCCGTTCTCTCAACTCTGTGATTAGTGCCAATTTTTCATCCAACTTGAAGTTCATCACAAACATTTTGCCATTTCTTTTAGCTGTGGCACATATTGTTTCATTTTTTATAATATGGCATTCATCTGCTGTAGATTTTAATGTATATCCTTTGTCAAGAGCTGTACTCATAGAAAACAGATTTACCTTTAATGCTGGGACGTAAAGTACATTGTATAATATTGTTGGTATCCACCATTTTCCATCAAATGCTTTTAACTTAATGTCACCGCATCCCAATGCTTTTATCACCGTGCCATCACCAACAATTATGTCCTTTGGTACAGTCAACTTTTCAAATTTGTTGAATATTTCTTTTGTCGAACACATGTGTTCAGACGCTCCACTGTCCATTATAAAACAATCATTATTACACAATTTTGATGTTAACGCATTTGTTGGCACTGATGTTAAAAATGCATTTTGTTTATTGTTTTTGGTATATTCTTTATTTTTATTTTTAAACCAACATTTTTCAGTTGAATGTCCCTTTTTATTGCATTGCTTACAGAACAAAGTAGGCTTATTTACCTTACAATCCCGCTTGTAGTGGCCCACTTTACCACAATTGAAACATTTTCGTAGTTCTTTCTTCATGTCAGCCTTAAATGCTGTTTGGTTTTCATTTTCACTTTGTTCTTCATATATTTTGTTTCTTTGTTCTTCTATCAATAACCTCGCTGTCAATTCAGATAATGTTCGCTTGTTTAATGGCACAGAATCCCAAGCGGATACAAAATGTCGGAATTTTTCACCCAATGAACTTACTATTTTCGTTATTACCATATTTTCCGGTATCTCACCATTTGCTTGTCTAATTTGGGATACAATTCCTTCTATTTTAGCGATAAACATTGCTATGTCCTCATTATGATTGGGTTTTATATCAAAAAATTGTTGTTGTAAAATATGAAGTGATATGTCTGATTTTTGATCATAGACAGTGCATAATTTGTCCCATATTTCTTTCGCTGTTTCGCAATTTTGTACTTGTAACATAACTTTTGGGGCTAGTCTGATCACAATCATACCTTGAGCTTTCGCGTCTAGCTTCTGCCATTCTTGCCATTTGGCTTGTTCCTTTTCATTTTCGGATTTGGTGGGACACGTGCGAGAACCATCGACGATCTCAAAAACACATATTGCCTTGAGTAATACCTTCAGCTGAAATTTCCAACTGCTCCAGTTAGCAGTTCCTTCCAACCTTAATCCCTGGTTACTCGACATCGAACTAAGATTTTCTGTCTCCATCTTTTTTTTCAGAATACTGTTTTACCACAGTTTTTGCTTGACCGCAAATACAGCTCAAATCTCTCTATATCGATCAGGTAAGGTCTGGGCCCATAACCTTTTCGACTAATAGGAGAAGAAAGAAGAGATTGAGCTGGTAGAAAATTATTTAATTTTTGCTTTTACATACCGCAACACCATTTTGTTTGGCCGCAGCTATTTCCCCGCAGTAATTTTAGCACAGACTAAATATACCTGTTCGTTCTTCAGTGTAATGTTACCATTACTAAGATTTTTAAGTAACTCAGTATTGGCCATACAACTGACTTGTAACCGTGAATGGGATGCTTTGCCAAGCGATTTATTATCTGTGTTATACGTCTGTCGATGATTAGGTTTGTTTACATTATTGTATTTTATAAAACTGAAGTTCTCTAAATATAAAAGCTATTAAAGATTGATTGTTTTAGAAATTGTCCGTCAAGTCCGATCTTATATCAAATGTAAGTAAGTCCAGTATAATACAACAAAACGTCGTTATGAAAACCTCTAACTGTTGCATGGTAGGAATCACTGTAAATACTAACAATTTGCCATTAATAAAGAGATGCTTTTATTTTTTAATAATGAAACGCCCTCCTAATCTTGAAATAGGTCAGTTGAAAACGTTACTAATGGTCAATTGGTCACCTATAATAATATAACCTATATGGTCAGTGTCGCAAAACTTGCCATACCTATCTATCTTATTATAAAATACATATGAGGTTATAGCTTCGCGATGTACTAATGTATTTCTCATACCTGGATTCGTCTTCCTGTAGGCTGCTAATTCTTTGTCTCTGCTTCGCCTTCGTTATGGGTTGTTGTTGTGTCTCAGCCTGCTCTCTACATCCACCTCCTATAGATATTAATGCAAGATGAGTATACCTAATCACCCATCCTGCCGCGGAGTCACGGTAAGCCCGTGGCGCTCCTCGGTGCACTACTTCTCGGTCAACTGCAAACATAACTAGTATCAGGGCAATGACTAAAATTCAATCACTGTGTCGCGATACACATAAAATCTCACTCTCAAAGGCGCGAGTGATATACCAGACGTCTCCGGTAACCCATGAAACGTAAACTTGGTCAAGTGCGCACCCCAAGATTCTGAAACAACCCAGATCTCACCCCCCCCCCGCCTTGGAGACGAAATATGTGCCTGGGTCGACTTTGGAGCTGTAGTCAGCATAAGATGAATACCAGTCAGGATTGATCCCACACAGCGTGTGTAGGCAACCATCCAAAATGGCAATCATAATAAAGATGAAACAAGGGTATCAAGTTAATACATGATACACCGAATAGACCGTAAGCACACACGTAACAAACCGCAAACAAACATGGTTACCAAAGTTATACACAGCTTGCGAAGAACTCCTGCAGTCTATCTTCCAAGTGTCCTTCCAAGTCAAAAATGAAATAAATAAACATTAGCCTTTCCTAAAAAAGTTACTCAAAGATAGCTGACTAACGTTAAGTTTACTTCAACACCCATATTTAGCCATAACATATTACCATACTGTAGGTAGCTCATTTTCGCATCTTTTGAGTGAAATTATTGGTAGTAATACATTTGTACATTTTTGTTACATGTCTTCAAAAATTTTGAATAATAGACAGGTCAAAAGGTCTAAAGCTAAAATCAATTTATTTTACATAACACAGGGTGAGCGGGTTCTTTCCATGGGAAAAGTTAAGTGAATTTAATTTTTATATCTAATATGCACACACCATATGTAAATAAAATCTGGCTTTTGATGCAAACCAGTAAAGAAACGGAATAGAGGCAAAGGAGTGGACAAAATGTTTTTGTTTTCTTGTAGGATGGGCACAGGAGCATAAAGTTAAATAAACAAAACATTTATCAGCTTTTCATTAAAGGACGATGATAGAAAACTTTCTTATAAATTACTTACTGTAAATAATTATTTTAGTCATTTTTATTTTTCATATATTTATTGTGCCTTATATATAATTGAATGATAAATTCTAAATCTACATACAATTTTTAAAGCCCTTGCATGGCTTTTCAAATATACACTCTTGCATGCGTTTTAGTAGGAATACCAATATTTGAAAAATAAAAAATATTATTTCTGTAGGTGGTTTAAAATCATGAGTAAATTCATTGAACAATGAACAAATTTAAATTTATAAGCAGATATTTATACTTGGATGTGCTGAACTTTTCTCTGCACATACGGCACATGTGATTAAACCGTGGTTTGTTTTTTTGCGATACCAATGATACTAAATATATTGACTATTCTTTTTATTTTTTTGTACCTGATAGGTTAGCCTTTGACCACTATCTCACCTGATGGTAAGCGATTATGTGGTCGAAGATGTTGTTCAGGCTAACCTAGAAGTATTTTTTGTAATAGGCTGGTTTGTTTGTGGTAGGTAGGTAGCTTGTGTGTACGTAGATAATCAGTTATTTTTCTGTATAAGTAGTGAAGCATTATTTGTACAAGAGACAAATTACTTAGCATTCTATGGATTCACCGTGCGGGTGCCGGGTCCATCGCGTTGCAGAGGTAGAGGCTAGAGGGGCCTGGGACTTGCAACCCAGGAGTAGGGTTAAGGGGCCCCTTTATGATATATCAATGCTCTCTTCACCGAGCCAGAAGGCTCGAGCGGTGAAGGGAGCATTAAGGGGAGGACCCCTACCTAACCAAATTTGGTAAGATCCTACTAATACTGCCTTAGATACACATTATAGGATGGAAGTTACGGTTGTTCTTGGTAGGCCAAGGTCTTTAAGTAGGTTATATAGGGATTTCGCTGGTATACCCCTTGCTCCAACTTCTACGGCATATAAATTAACCACATAATCGTTTTTGGTTAATTCATTTGTTAGGTCATAATATTTGTTTGTTTTTATTGTGTGTATAGGTATGTTTGTTTATCATTATCATCATAAGCCCGAAGACATACAATTTTGAACAAATGCTTCCCCCATCCTCATAATATGTACTTAATTATTACATTAGATTGCATATGCTGGGATTTTGTCCTTGTGTCTGGTCTAAAACTTATTCAAGTTTGAATTAGTGGAATCAAACGTCTTTGCCAGATAGATTTTAATAACAATCAAAACCCTTGTGCGCATGTTTTTTTTACCATGGCAGAGGTTATTTACACATCAATTTCTTTAAAAAATTATTAAGAAATGGTCAACTTTAGTTGATGTTTTGTTACATGTGAGTATAACACACTCATATAGTATTTTAGTCGGCAAAGTACTTGAGTCAATAACTTATTTTAAATTAACATTTGAGCTGAGTGCTTTCATTGACTATAAGTTCAGTGTCAGTCAGAACATGTAAATGAAATAGTCTATCAGGCAAGGTTTCAAGGTTCTTAGAACTATTTACAATAATTATATAAATAGGTACTTATTTTTGTACGAGAACTTCAAATGTATTAAATAATTTACTTGTATTTTGATTCGACGACAATGGTGTTTGGTGTATGTTGTGAATTTAATCACTACTGCCATAACAAGGGTACTTTTCCAATGGTCTAATAAAAGTACTTGTAAAAACGTGTTGGTAGAAAGATATTGTTTGGATTTTACACTTATTCATGTACAAACTAAAGGAACGAGATTTTAAGCTAATGTACTTTATACTGCATCTCAGCAGTTTTTTTAGTTTTTTTTTATGCTTGATAGGTTAGCCTTTGACCACTATCTCACCTGATGGTAAGTGATGATGTGGTCGAAGATGTTGTTAGGCTAGCTTAGAATTACTGGCTCTCAAGGACAGCTGCCGGAACAATCTATTAGGTGCTTGGCGACAGATCTTCTACTTTAGGGTGGTAGCTAGCCAGGCGGGCATTCGCAAAATGCCCTACCACTATGCTATAACGACTGCCATCCGAAGACAACAACCGGGACCGACGGCTAAGTTAAGCAACGTCCGCCGCGGTCATGAGTTGGATGGGTGACCGCTAGTGACATTACTACTGAGCGTTGCCGTGCTTCGGAGGGCACGTTAAGCCGTCGGTCCCGGTTGTCGTCTTAGGATGGCAGTCGTTATAGCATAGTGGCAGGGCATTTCGCGAATGCCCGCCTGGCTAGCTACCACCCTCAAGTAATGTAATCCGCATAGCAGGCGTTATTGCAAACCTAACAATATTAATCTAACATAGTTATGTATATAGGTACAATTACTTAATCTGTGATTTGTTATACTGTTATGCATTAAACTATAGTAGAGCAATATTAATGAGTTTTTTGTTACATTTTTAGGGTTCCGTAGTCCTGACAAGGAACCTTTATAATTTCGTCATGTCCGTCTGTCCGAGGTTTTGCTAAGATACTGTTTGTACAAGAAAGCTGCAATTTTGTAAGGGTATGTAAACTTATCACGCTGTTAAAGTGGTAAATATTTTTATTAATATTTTTTTTAAGGTAGCTCCCATATAAGTGATGTGCGGATGATTTTTTTTTGGTCGTCTATCCCATCGTGTGGGGCATCATTGAATAGATCTTTTAAAATTACTTCGGGGGTTGCTTAGTATTAGCAACCCCTAAGTCTATTAGAAGAATTTTTGTGTTTATTGTAATGTTGCTCCTGTACAGTAACGCGGCTGAACGGCAATGCAGGCTAGATCTTTGCAGTATTATGTTTATAATGCATGTTTCTGTTTCAACTTACTTAGGGGGCTCTGCTTCCTCAGGCTGCATGTCTAGTAAATAAGGTGTTATTACAAAATCACAAATATACGATAGGATAAATTTAAGTCATGGGCGGGATTCGAACCCGCATAGCACGCGTTATTGCAAACCTATATTAAAATTATAAGGTTGCGTCCTCATTTACAAAGTATAAAACCAATTGCAAAATTGGTCTTGTTTGTAGTACAACGCAAGTGGTACTATAGATGTCGCTCCATCCCAATACGATGGTTAAAGACCGGTGGGAAAGATTTGAGTTATGACGTCATGTCATGTTAGCTCAATTGGTTAGAGCATACCCCGGCTCAAGGGGTGGATGGACGCGGGTTCGAATCCCGCACATGACCTAAATTTTTCCTATCGTATATTTGTGATTTTGTAATGTAATCCGCATAGCAGGCGATATTGCAAACCTAAGAATATTAAAATAAGGTGTTAGTATATACTTGGCTTATAAAATTATAAAAGATGAGTGTTTGTGTAACTCCGCCTCATAATGTTGAATTTTGACATATATGATGCCGGTCCTCAGCCCGGACAAAGGAGGAAGGCACACACTTTACTAATCATCCTACAATTACTGGCTCTCAAGGACAGCTGTCATTTTGCCAACCACCTAACATCTATCGCCAAGGTAGGTGCTTGGCGACAGATTTTCTACTCGAGGGTGGTTGCTAGCCAGGCGGGCATTCGCAAAATGCCCCACCACTATGCTAAAAACAAAGTCACAAGTATTACTTACACACGTTGTGCTGTGACAGATGTTAACTTAAGTTCACTTATCCCTATGTATGAATATTATTTACTATATGTATGTCTGTTAAGACAGACAGCACAACCGGTAGATTGAAGTGGAAATCTTGGTAGGGATAGGTGTACAAGCCGACTATAATGTAGAGATTTCAGATTCCAGTAACGTAAAACCAAAATCTTGGAGTGACGAGGGCAGAGCAGTGCCACGCACGTATTCAGATCTAAGCTCCTGGGTGACATTGCAATGGGAGCACGGGTGGTGCTTAGCTTCAGGCACAACTTGATGCTGCTCTACAGATATTATTACGCCAGTTGAATAAGATGTGTGCTATTGCTCTAGGGCTATGATAGCAGTGTTGTGCTGTGATCACATCGCAGCTTTGTATACAGTCAATAAGAACTTGTTGAGACATAGGTACTGATGAATATAATTTCCATTCTTTTTCAGGAACGTAAAATCTTTCTCCATTGACGTCTTCAATCAAGTCTTTAGTCAAGCCTGTGTACAGTCAAGCATATTCCAGTAACGTTTTTGTGATAATATCAATGTGCCTATGTTTCAATACCTAAATAATTTACTATCTAGAAATTCTTTATAAATATTAAACTCTTCCTGTAATAACTGAACTGCTTTATTTATTTCTTTTCCATTGCCCATTAGTAGTATGACATCAACAAAGTGTTATCCATATTCCGTTACCTTTGTATAGGCATATAATAATCATGTTTTAATCTCATAACTTCTCTTTGGGTAGACTGATTTAGATTAAACAAAAACCTAAACCTCAGGACTCCTATAAATATATAGGTATTAGAAATAAGAAAAAATATTAGAAACTAACACCTTCCTATTTATTAAAAAAGATTTTTGTTGGTATATTACCAAGAAAAATGTTTATAATAATTGTTTTTATATCTATGATAGGCTAGCCTTTGACCACTATCTCACCTGATGGTAAGTGATGATATGGTCGAAGATGTTGTTCAGGCTAGTCTAAAATTACTGGTTCTCAAGGACAGTTGCCGAAACACACCGCTAGGTGCTTGGCGACAGATTTTCTACTTGAGGGTGGTAGCAAGCCAGGCAGGCATTCGCAAAATGCCCATCCATCATGCTGTAACGTGGGACAACAACCGGGACCGATGGCTTAACATGCCCTCCGAAGCACGAAAGCGCTCAGTAGTAATGTCAGTAGCGGTCACCCATCCAACTCCTGACCGCGGCGGACATTGCTTAACTTAGCTGATCGATTCAGAACGGCTAAGTAAACTTCGCTACGAGCGAATTCAATTATCTGTTATGTACAGACCGACGACTCTTAATTGCGATTTCAATGCTAGCAATTTACTGTTTCTTATTTCGCTGTTAGGTGGAAAGTCAGTCTGGTATTTTAAATTATTATCAATTGTACTTCCCCATATCTTCCCATGGAAAAACACTTGAAGATGAGCAGCAGCGCCTTCTAAAGAACTACGATCGTAGACTGCGATCCCCAAGAAAGAAAGAAACATTTTATTAGGTACTTACACAATATAGAACACAGAGCCAATATCTAACAAATGAATAACCAAGTGGAACACACAAAGATACATATGTACATAAAGTCATGCCTGAACCCTGGAGGGGAAGGCAGACAGAAACTACGGTTTTAGGTAACTTCCGCTCATCTCATATGTGTTTAAATACTTCTGAACGCAAGTACCTAACTGGTGTTCAGCTCAGCATGTGTTGGGTGTATTACAAACACCCAACGCTGGTTTTCAGCTGTAACCAAGACGCCTGCTAAGCGTGGGGATAACAAAAATACCCTCTAAATGGGTAGGCTGTGTTCAGTAGTGGACTATCTAGCTGATACAGTACAGTAAATTGTACTCCAAAGAAGTAAAAACATATCACATTCACCAAGAAACTTTATTGGTATTTGTTATTAAATTTAATAGTATTTGCTATTGTCCACGATGAACACTATTTTAAGCGAGTGAATGTTATTAGAATTTCATGAGTTTGGCCTATACAGCTTCGTTAGTTACTCTCTTCAGCTCTTCGAGAAAGTAACCCGAAGAGACGCCATTCTATTAGCTTTGTAAGAAACAAATTTCTGTCAATTTTTCTCATATCGAAACACGTTCTAATTGGCTAAGCCACGACCACGTAATTTATAGTGATGGGACGGAACGAATGTGCAATTTTAATCGATATCGATATAGTGCATACTTAGAACATCAACGTGGTAATATATCTATAAACATCTTAAGCGTTGAGTGTGAATTCTATTTATGCTTGTCTGTAAGAAGTAGGTAAACAATGGAAACTACTGTGTAACAAAACCTAATGTTAGCAAATTACAACGTCAAATACACTTACAAACTGCTGTATTGGCAGGATTGTCCACTTCCGAACACATTCTCCACCATTTAGGGAGAGTTTGCCATAATTCCCACGATTGGCAGGCGTCTTGGGGATCGCAGTTTAAGATATCAGTTCCTCAGAAAGCGCTGTACCTTTCGGTATTTTACCTAGCAATGGTGGAGTAAAATTCTAGCACGGTAGCCCAGGGGATACTTATCAATTAACACTTATAAATTAACATGAGTCACTCACCGTGTCTATTCTGCTAAGTCTATTTTTAATAAAGTCAGCGCATTTTAGCTAATCCACATAATGTAAGTTAATATTTTAGTTTTCACAGCTATCAATAAGATAAAATAAAATACAGAAGAAATACGAAGCAGTGATGGCTCAGTGCCATTGGCTATGGACTGCCGTGCCCCATGTCCATGGTTCGAATCCCGCCGCGGGCTTGAGCTTCAAAGCATGGTGGAAGGGCATTTTGCGAATGCCCGCCAGGCTAGCGACCACCCTCAAGTAGAAAATCTGTCGCCAAGCACCTAACGGTGTGTTCCGGCAGCTGTCCTTGAGAGCCAGTAATTCTAGGTTAACCTGAACAACCTCTTCGACCACATCATCACTTACCATCAGGTGAGATAGTGGTCAAAGGCTATGTAATTAACAACTATGTCTTAAGGTGAAGGGCGCAGTGCAATTCGTGACTTGTAACGAAATGCATCTGTTATAGGCAGAGATTAGTCCGCTTAACATCAGGCGGGCCTTGTGCTTGATCCGTCACAATTACATAAAAAAAAGACTAAAACAACGGAAAAAATTTAAGTTAGAATACTCATTCTAACTTATAATTTTACCAAACTCATTCTAGCTTTCCAAATATTGTTTTATAAGCTTTAAGTTATATATATAGGTTATAAATAAAGTAATTACTATGATTCGCATCTCTTAAAATAAGTAAAATATTAAATGACTCCCTAAATAACCTAATCAAATATCTACTACGACATTATTGAAAAAAATTAGATCGCTGAGTATTAAGAAATTCGGTATTTGAAAATATTAAAAATGGTTTATTATAATTATAAGGCTTCCTTCGAAGTGTAACAGGTTTATTTATAAAATAAGTATTTGAGTGTGTTTAGATATACATAAAACTAATTCAAACAAATAAAATAAAGATCTTTTATACAATACATATACATTGTATATATACATATAAATTGAATAATAATAATAATGGCCATATTATAAGTGTATAGGTGTAGTAGATATTTTACTAACTATGTAAGACAAAACTATATAGATAGAAATTAATAAGTTGTGCGATATCTGTTTAAATTCCACTGTATCTTTTAGAAGCAGTGATGGTCCAGATGACTATGAATTTCCGTGTAAAAATTCCTTAGTTGGAATCAAAAATTTACCATAAGAAGGGTATCATAATATCGACAATTATCTATATAAAATCGATATTCACCACCATAAGTACTGTAATCACAACACTAGGAGGAAGGATATTTTAAATTTGGAGTGTGTCCGATACAACACACTAGTTGCCAGATAAACCGAACCATGAATTCCACTCTCGAGGTTAGTTTCTCGATGCTTCAGCTTTAGGCTCGTGTCGTCGATTGATATCTGAATAGTTTTTTTTTAATGTTATTGTGACGGAACAATCCCGAGGCCCACCTGATGTTAAGTGGACTAACCTCTGCCTATAACAGACGCATTTCGTCAACGACGAATTGCACTGTGCCCGTCACACTGAGACGTCCAGTTGTTAGGTCTCATTAGCCTGTAATTACCTGCTGCCGGAACACACTGTTAGGTGCTTGGCGACAGATTTTCTACTTGAGGGTAGTCGCTAGCCAGGCGGGCATTCACAAAATGCCCTTCCACCATGCGGTGAAGCTCAAGCCCGCGGCGGGATTCGAACCATGGACCTGCTGCACGGCAGTCCATAGCCAATGCCACTGAGCCATCACTGCTTCAAAAAAGCTTCAGCCCTGCTATAGGTAAACCCCATAAATATCTTATATTAGTAAGTAATATATAATAAGAATATATTAGGGTTTGCATTGTAGACCACATGGGGTACTTTTTATCCCGGAAGAGTGGTGTGATGTGATAGCCACTATGCACGTGTATGGAAACTGAAGCCTTGTGACTACATAACTTGTGAACAAATACATAGACAAAATAAATTATTACCAGTACCTACGTCATATCAAATGGTTTAAATTTCCAAATATCGAACATGTACTTACATCTGTATGTATTCAAAAATACCGGAGATGCCTATGATATGAACAAGATAGTAAAAAGGCCATGATCAACCAAAAACCAGTAAAATATTTAAAATTTTATTTCAATAGTGTAAACAAATTCTCCCTTCCTATTTGTATGTTAATATAATTAAACATTTATCTATGATTTCTTGATGGGATAAAAATACTTAAATTGTATATCAATCGAACTAAATTAAAACTAAAATAATGTACGTAATATAAATATCTAATACTTTCCGGCCGTGACTCCGTCCGCGCGTATGTAGGTTATCGTTTTGCGTAGTTGGAAAGAACTATCCTATGTCCTTAACATTATTTTTCACCCTCATTAGTGACCCTTGCTACTTATGGGATCGATTGTCATTCACTGTCAATCAGTATATCATCAAGATCAAAAAAGGCTGATCCACTTTCCGATTTCCGATGATGAAATTTAAATGGGACGACACGGCAAGCATCAGTTTTCAAATAAAAAAAGAATCATAAAAATCGGTTTACCCAGTCAAAATTTCTGCGGTAACAAACATAAAAAATAAAAACACAGACGAATTGAGTACCTCGTCCTTTTTTGAAGTCGATAAAAAATACGGCTGTATTTTGAAAATATCAATGTAGACCAAAATATTGCGTTTAATAAAATTTGTTAGGCAAGAATAATAAATAAAACAACAATTAATTCAAGAAATGTATGTTTGGTGTTTTGTAATTTTTTTTGCCAACATCAAAAAAAATATATTTTTATTTAATTAACTAGAAATAATACACTGGCTACAGAAACATCGTAATAAAATAATTGATTATACAAGAGAGAGCGAGAGCCTATCACTTATAGGCATCTGACGACGTGCGTATTGGGGACATTGCCATTAAATTTAAGGCAGGAGTCCATACTTTCAACACCATAATATAATGTATAATAATAATATAATTTACTTTACCTTTCTGTACACACATTATGTTAAATTACAATCTAGTTAAAAATTTGTATAACAGTTATAATTGACATAAGATAATGTATGACATAATTATCTGTAATTTGTTTTGTGTATCTAAATATATGAATTAAATATTTCCGTCATTACGAAAAAATTCCAAAAACTTAATGGATAAAAATACTTTATGGACTTATCAAACTTGCTCACAAAATTTCGTGAGAATCTGTTGAGAAATGCGACCTTTTTAGAACAACCGGACATACGAAAGCATTTTGTAGTAGCGACGCTTCTCTTGAGTTAAGTTCTCGCTCGGTTAATTAGTGTAGGTAGATATCAAATTCTCATGTCTGAGTGTTAGTATCAAAACTCCTCCGAAACGGCTTAACCGATTCCTATGAAATTTTGTGTGTATATTCAGTAGGTCTGAGAATATGACGTAAACTATTTTTCATACCCAACATTTTATTTTTATCTTTCGGACAAAAACATTTTTTTAATTTATCTACGATTTGGCATTAAAATACATTAAACCCTAAAATTTCACCCTTCTACCACCAACACCTATTTTTTAATAGCTATACAAGTAGGTACTTTAATAATTTTCTACTCTCGGCGGTCGATAATTGATCAGGAAATGAATTGCCTAGAGATGAATTTGCTGTGGCCGTTTTAGGGCTGCTATTACCACTCGTTCTGTTATTTCCGCCAGGCGTCTATCGGTGTCACTTCTAACCCCGTAAACAGCATGGTGTAGGCAGGACTCCTGTCTTTTTCACACAATAAGCTTTCTATCACTTCCTAGAGTTTAGGGCTTCAACAGTTTTATTTCCTAAAATTTCACTATGTTCACAAATGTTCACGGATATCCAAAATAGCATAGCATGTTGAGTACGATGAGAAGCAGCAAACTGGCAAGTAATTGTGAATGAAAGAATTAACGCAATATAAAAAAAAAGGCTGTATTTTGTATTGAAAATATAAATGTAGACTAAAAGATGTAGTTTAAAATTTATTAGTTAGGTAAGATAATAAAAGGACAATGAATTCAAGAAATGTATCTTTGTTTTGTTATTTTTATATGCGGTTATCGTTAATAGCGCTTCTTTCCTCTTCCTTTTTTTACTTACTTACATTAAATAAGTTAGTCATTTTTATGTCACTAACAAAATATTCACTAGATATAATTTATATGGCAAAACAACGTACACCGGGCCAGCTAGTATTGATATATGTCTATAAAATTTCTTATATTTTCTTAATTTACTTTACATTAAGTATAAATTTATTCTTAATCCTTTTAAAAAGCCATTTACATATATTTACTAAAACAAAATTCGTATAGAATAAGAACAACTCTTAATTCCGTGTCACGGAACGTATATCTTCGTAAGAACGTAAAAGCCTTATACATACAGCACACTATAAAAGAACCAGTCTAAAAGACCCCTACAATCTAGAAAGGCGAACGGTGACAAGGGTTATTTTATACTGGTACTGCGGGGAAATAGCGGGAGACGTTAATAGCCGACCACAATAACTGCCAACCTGTAATTTACCGGCCCGATAATTGGCAACCAAGTACTTCATGTCCTTGTACACGAGTTATCAGGCCGGGAACTATGGGGATGTCAAATCCTTGACCGGATTAAATCATACCGAGCGATAATACCCAGCCAATAGTCACCGACCCGTGATTTACCACCCCAATAATTGGCGATCCAAGAACTGGCGTCCAGTATTGTACATGGATTATTGGGTTGCGAGATATCTTGCCGGTACGATATCTACCGACCACGGATCTACCGGCCTGATAATTGAAAGCCAAGAAATAAGGTCTAGTCCACCATAATTCGCACTATGCTTCATGGTCAGAATCGTATACCAACGATATGGAACTAATAAAGGATGCGTTCAAGTTATATTACTTTAAGGCCGTATTCCATTTGAGTTTTTTTCGATAATTTTGTCTATGGATCCACATTTTATATGAACCATAGACATAAAATGTGATCAAAATTATCAAAAATAACGAGTTTAGCGTCAGATGGTATACGCCCTAATTAAACTGTCAACATGGCGTGTTTTCGTTCTGATAGGTAAATACTATTATATACTAAAATAATATATAGTCAAATCTGGGGATTAGGGAAAACCCTTTTTAAAAACTAAAATAATTAAAACAAAAATTAAAATATGTTGCCGATTCGGAGGCTAACTGTGTAATGAATAATAATGTTCTCACAAAGGAGCTTACCAACTATCTTAACCTACTACGAGACCACCGAGAATCCTTGGTCAGCATTACAGGGAACTGTAAGAGTTTCCGCTGATCAAGCCCCCTCTAGTCTAGAGCGGATGGGCGAGGGGGATCCATAACTCCTCCCTCCCCAAGAGAAAAATTATCGGAACGCTCGAATTTAGAGCTTTTTCGATAATTTTGCATACATGGAACAGTTTCTATAAACTTACTGCGAAACACATATAATAAAAACAATACAAGACTTAAAATTACAAAACCTAAAGCGGCACTAGCTAAAACACTGTTTGTAGAGTCCGTTTCTCTATACGTCGAACTTTCTAACACATCGTCGGCGTCAGCGTCATATATCATGTCATAAGTCATATGTCAGACTCAGAGACTCAGACGGCATCGGCGTCCGCGTCGGCGTCGGCGTCAGCGTCGGCGTCGGCTTTGACGTAGGTGTCCGCATCGGCGTCGGCGTCAGCGTCATATGTCATGTCATAAGTCATATGTCAGACTCAGAGACTAAGACTAAGAGACTAAGACTCAGAGACCCAGACTCAGAGACTCAGACTCAGAGACTCACACTCAGAGACTCACACTCAAAAACTCAGACTCAGAGACTCAGACGGCTTCAACGTCGGAGTCGGCGACGCCGATGCCGACGCCAAAGCTGACGCCGACGCCGACGCTGACGCCAACGCCGTTGCCGACGCCGATACCTGAGTCTGAGTCTCTGAGTCTGACATATGACTTATGACATGACATATGACGCTGACGCCGACGCCGACGCCGACGCCGACTCCGACGTTGAAGCCGTCTGAGTCTCTGAGTGTAAGTTTTTGAGTGTGAGTCTCTGAGTCTGAGTCTCTGAGTCTGAGTCTCTGAGTCTTCAAATTCAAATTTCAAATTCAAATTCAAAATATTTATTTCGCAAAGCATGGGTATAAAATAATGGTATGTAGTCAATAGTCAATAGGAAGGATCACCATACTTTAACCAAATTGGCATGCAAAATTTTTGTTTAATTGTGTTCAAACTAAAATTACAATCATAAGAAAATTATATAAAAAATACATTCATCATTATTATATTTATCATTTAGTCATTATTAATATCAACATTACTATTTAAATGTCCTTATCATTTAAAAAATCGTCTATAGAATAATATGACTTATCAATTAGAATTTTTTTCAGTCTAAATTTAAAAATGTCTTCATTGTCTATTTCTCTTAAGCAATGTGGTAGCTTATTTTAAATTAATCCTCTCATTTTAAATGTGCTGTTACTGCTCAGTGCAGTTCTGCGAAAAACTCCTTGTACTTTGTCGTTATGTCGCTTGCTCCTCAACTTACCGAAGTCTTTAATATTATTTTTTACAAACACCGCGGATTCGTAGATATACACCGTGTCCCAAAATTCAACGATAAGCCGGCATCGGTGCATGGACCTACTCATGACTACTCGGGAAAAAAAAAAAAAAAAAATAATAACTCTTTTTTTTGTAATTACAGAGACTTTTATAAAGTTGCGCCAACTTTTAAAAAAACTTGCCATGGTAGTGTCCATACTTTTTTTTTAACCCAGACTATGGAAAGTGCATAGAATGTTAAAATCTATGAAAATTATAAGAAAAAATTTTTTTTTACTGATTTTTGTAAAATAACTACAGACTTTCTGTAATTTTAAAGGATTGTGGTAGATAGCCGTCCTTCTTAGGTTGCTAATGCACAAAAAATATCAAAAATATGTCAAAAATTGTGGTCATGGTAGTCGAAAATAGCATAATGGGTATCGAATATCGATGAAATTTATAAAAGTCTCTGTAATTAATAAAAAAAAACAGTTATAATTTTTTTTTTTTTTCCGAGGAGTCATGAGTATCATGGTCCATGCACCGATGCCGGCTTATCGTTGAATTTTGGGACACGGTGTATATCGAAGGAAGCGTTAACAGTTTTAATTTTTTGAAATGAAGTTTACAAGAATCTCTTGGTTTTAGCTTACACATTGCTCGAATGCACTTCTTTTGGGATTTAAAAGCAGAGTTTTTATCAGTTGAGTTTCCCCATATAAGAACTCCATATTTTAGTGTAGAGCCGACGTAGGCATGGTAGGCACTTAATAGAGCTTTATCATTAGCAACTTTGCGCAGCATATACAATGCATATGCAAATTGGTTTACTTTTGCACATACGTGTGCAACATGCGATTTCCACGACAGATTTGAGTCTATGTAAATCCCTAAAAATTTCGTTGTCCGAATTTCGTCAATAGTTTTAGCTACAATGACTATTATGTAAATAGTGCTGTGTTTATAGTGCTCTAGTCACAGTAATATTTAGTCACAAAATAGATATGTAAAATGTGTGAATTTAAATGAAATTAATATATTTTTGCTATAAAAGAATTACATGTATTTTCATTACATTATATGAAACACTTCACCTTCATAGTGGTGGTTGTCACTGGTGTTTTCCGCTTTGGGAAAGCTGGGAGTGAAATTTGAAGAAGTGTTTGTTTTCTTCAGCATCCAATTCGTCCAATAGAGTGACGATAGAATTAATTGATAAATTATATTGATATTTGACATTTGGTAAGAACTTCTGGAAAAGCTAGGTTTTGATATTTACCAATAAAAATAGTGTGGTTTGATAATAACTGATATGATGTTAATTTTAAAAAGAACTATATTTTTTATCACAATCAGAATCTAGTGTTCATTCAATAATGCTGATCCAATTTTTAGCTGAGCAGTGTGTTCTGGCAGCAGTCCTTGAGAACCAGTAAAATTACAGGCACATGAGACTAACAATTGAATGTCTCGAGTGACGGGTGCAGTGTAATTCATCACTGGTGACGAAATGCATCTGTTCTTATTCTAATTGGGGGAGATATGTCTTGCACTGACGTTCTGCTTGGGGTGTTTTGTGCATTCATGAATCTGAAGTCTAACTTAAACAGCGCTTTTCGAAACTGAAATATAATCTCAAATTAGTACACCAAAGAAGCATGTAGAACAACTGAATGAAAACAAGAGAAAATAAGAACGTTTTGAAGATATCGGTCGTTTATAAAGTACCCTTTAGAGATATCGCGATATGTGCGCAATTTTACCACTGAATTATTTTATTGAGCACATAAATTATCCTATACTCCATTTCTTGTGTGCGTGTGCATTGAGTGAGCACCCTCAGAAAAAAATCAATAAAATAGGATAATTTAGTAAAAGCTCTAAAACAATTGTAAAACCAATATCCCTTTTCGTAAAAAGGTAAAACAGAAGATAAATCGTTTGTAATGTGCTCACTCAGTTCTCACAGAAAATCGACAATATCTTCAAATCTATTGAGTTTACAAAAATAAATTGTATACTAGGTTTTTAGTAAAACTTGTGAAGAATATAAGTATCAATGGACAGATTGCCTAGTGCCGTATTTAAAAATTTACAAATAGATAATTATGCTCACTCAATCCTCCATTTTCGCAAGGGCCGATTGCTCTCTAATAAACTATATAATTAAACTTCGTTATATTACTCGTGTTTAGTACATGTTCAATAGGATTTCGTAACATACTAAACGAAAGTCTATTGTGATACATATATAAGTAATAAATAATTTTATGTGCTCACTCAATCCACACATTTATGAAAACCAAAAAACATGAATATCTTCAGATTTGTTACCATTACAAAAAGTCCAGATAGCTCATGTTTTAGTAAAAAAATTTACTAAATATCTGCCATTTCACTTCTAATTAAACTTGTTTACTTTATGAGATATACTTATTTTATTGTTTGTATGAAATTTCGTACTTTAGGGTAACCATATTTTATGTATAAGTTTGTTCCAATGTTTTTTTTCTTTTATAATGGCTTCACATATCCCCATATCGATTAATATGGTCGAGTTCATTTGTTCTTAAAGAAGTTCCGATACAAAAAAGATCGTGTTCAATAGTACAAATAAATTAATGAACCTTTTGTTTGCTCTTTTCATAAAACTTCGTATTTAAATCGATAATTTCAAATTGAACGTGTTAATAAATAAAGCTTTTCCCAAATATAACTTTTATTTTCTCTGCATTAAAGAAAACTTTGAATTGCCCATTTCGTACGTGGCTAAAACGCTATCCGCGAAAAGCCAAAAAAAAGAAACTTCATTCTTTAGTCTATGGCCAATTGCCATGCGCGCGCATAGGAAAACAGATAAATTTTCCCCGCCATTGCAAAAAATTATTCACAACTCGTTTTCACTGTTGAAATAATGGTTATTATTAATTAAGATAAGTACTAGATATGAAGAAAATTATTTTTTAGTACTATTTCCTTCAAGTGTGTTGAAAAACGTTGTATGATACTCGTGTGTGTGTGGCATTGATGATTACCGTCCTCGGCTCTCTGAGGGCTCGGGTCACAATGGCGCCTCAGCAGTTATCATACATTACACACTTGTACCACAATGTAACCCACAACATTGACTTTTTATTTACCCGACTAAACTCGACCTACATATGTATCGTGTTTCTTTGTTTCTGTAAATTACAGAATTATATTGTATTGTCTATATTATACTGAAAATAGAGAAGTATAGGCAAAAATGTTTATAGGTACTAACTTAGAAGAAAAACAAAAAAGCCGTAGGCCAAAAAACCTAAAATTAGCTACATAATGAAAATGAAATAAGATTTTTGAAAAAAAAAACTGTCTTGGACATACTTTCAAGCATATCTTAAAAAGTACTGCACAGATGTCGATGAAATTTGGTTTATGGATAAATATTAGAATAGATCCCGAAATTTATGAACTTTCTTTTTATTTTGAGACTTAATTAGTTTTTCAATGTTATTGCTTTTATTATCTATTATTACTTACTAATTAACGGTGGCTGACAATCCATCCCGTAAGTAGCATGGCTCAATGAAAAGGGTGAATATTAAAAGAAAATTCCAATAAATGGAACTGACTTCAACATTAAAAATGTGTCAAATAACTCTGATGCTCTGCCGCAGATAAAACTAACTATAGTAAACACCTTTTAATTATATCTTAAAATGATATACTTCGAACGCGTTTTCAAAGTCGGTACCATGAGCACAAAATTGTCATACTCGTAATAGTTGCCTTTGAATTATCGTGGTATCGACGACGTGGCGAGCGACGTCAACAAGTAATTTCACACAATTAAAAATTGGTTCGAATTCCTTGTAAAAAAAATATTCACGAATTATGTTGATTTTTATTTGAGTAGTGTCAATGTTTACAATCGATAGTTATTATCTATTATCAATATCACTTCAGCACTACTTTCGTAGAACTGTCGCAGTAACCAAACTAAATACCTATGTTTTTTAGGAATTGAGGAGGGAAAGTGTCAACATTGTGAATTTTGTATTATTTTCCGAAAATATTGATTCTGAGATTTTATACGTAATTATGGTGGATAATCAACCATTAAGTGTGTTACGAGTGTAGGCATTAGTGTACGAGTGTAGGCAAGTGACACACGGCTTTTCGTGATTCAAATTATTCCAACAATTAGGTACTTGCAACTTTGACATTTGCGCTCGCAGTAAAAATTCTATATCTCAACAACCTCCCAACCAACTTAGCTCATATACGGACTTGCAAATTCTATTAGTATAAGCTAATTTTCTGTCGAAATTCATTAAGTCACATTCTCTCGGTCAAAAAGTAGCCTGTGTGTTCCATGTCCTAATTATGTATCAAATATCATCGCAATGAAATTTTATCAAAATTAAAAGGAAGTTCATAAGCTTCGGGATCTATTCTAATATTTATCCATAAACCAAATTTCATTGAAATCTGTGTAGTACTTTTTAAGATATGCTTGAAAGTATGTTCACGACAGATTTTTTTTTCAAAAATCTTATTTCATTTTCATTATGTAGCTAATTTTAGGTTTTTTGGCCTACGGCTTTTTTGTTTTTCTTCTGAGTTAGTACCTACAAACATTTTTGCCTATACTTCTCTATTACACAATACAATATCATTCTGTAATTTACAGAAACAAAGAAACACGATACATATGTAGGTCGAGTTTAGTCGGGTAAATAAAAAGTCAATGTTGTGGGTTACATTGTGGTACAAGTGTGTAATGTATGATAACTGCTGAGGCGCCATTGTGACCCGAGCCCTCAGAGAGCCGAGGACGGTAATCATCAATGCCACACACACACGAGTATCATACAACGTTTTTCAACACACTTGAAGGAAATGGTACTAAAAAATAATTTTCTTCATATCTAGTACTTATCTTAATTAATAATAACCATTATTTCAACAGTGAAAACGAGTTGTGAATAATTTTTTGCAATGGCGGGGAAAATTTATCTGTTTTCCTATGCGCGCGCATGGCAATTGGCCATAGACTAAAGATTGAAGTTTCTTTTTTTTGGCTTTTCGCGGATAGCGTTTTAGCCACGTACGAAATGGGCAATTCAAAGTTTTCTTTAATGCAGAGAAAATAAAAGTTATATTTGGGAAAAGCTTTATTTATTAACACGTTCAATTTGAAATTATCGATTTAAATACGAAGTTTTATGAAAAGAGCAAACAAAAGGTTCATTAATTTATTTGTACTATTGAACACGATCTTTTTTGTATCGGAACTTCTTTAAGAACAAATGAACTCGACCATATTAATCGATATGGGGATATGTGAAGCCATTATAAAAGAAAAAAACATTGGAACAAACTTATACATAAAATATGGTTACCCTATAGTACGAAATTTCATACAAACAATAAAATAAGTATATCTCATAAAGTAAACAAGTTTAATTAGAAGTGAAATGGCAGATATTTAGTAAAATTTTTTACTAAAACATGAGCTATCTGGACTTTTTGTAATGGTAACAAATCTGAAGATATTCATGTTTTTTGGTTTTCATAAATGTGTGGATTGAGTGAGCACATAAAATTATTTATTACTTATATATGTATCACAATAGACTTTCGTTTAGTATGTTACGAAATCCTATTGAACATGAACTAAACACGAGTAATATAACGAAGTTTAATTATATAGTTTATTAGAGAGCAATCGGCCCTTGCGAAAATGGAGGATTGAGTGAGCATAATTATCTATTTGTAAATTTTTAAATACGGCACTAGGCAATCTGTCCATTGATACTTATATTCTTCACAAGTTTTACTAAAAACTAGTATACAATTTATTTTTGTAAACTCAATAGATTTGAAGATATTGACGATTTTCTGTTAGGACTGAGTGAGCAGATTGTAAATGATTTATCTTCTGTTTTACCTTTTTACAAAAAGGGATATTGGTTTTACAATTGTTTTAGAACTTTTACTAAATTATCCTATTTTATTAAATTATTTCTGAGGGTGCTCACTCAATGCACACGCACACCATTTCTTTCCAGTTCACAATTCACATCAATTACAATTCGTCGCCGTCATTATAGTTTGGTTTGCCAGATTGTCAGCATTGTGATTTTGGGAATAATTTGTCTTTCAATTAGGGCGTTCGGATAGCCTATCGGTGCCAAAAATAACACTCACAAACGCTAAAAACGATCACACGGGCCGTTCGTTTTGGGACTTCGTGAGCAAAAATATCGTTTTCGCTCACCGTTCGGATAGCTTTGAAAACGCTACAAATGACAGAGAAAAGTGATATTTTTGACCCATGTCTTGCCGTGGGATCGTTGTGATCGTTTTTTGACAACTGCTGTTTTGACAGTTGTATTTGGCGCGATTGAAGAGTTTCACAAGTTTTTTATATAAGTAACTATCAGAAGCCATTAACAAAGATATAATAATAATATAGGTACCTACTTTTTGTTAATTTTAGAGATTGATTCCATGTTTCGTACTGTGCAAAATTGTTAAAATATTGTCGGTTGTCAAAGTATGTTTTAAGCCGTTCGGATAGCATGCAGTAATTGGTGGTCAAAAATAGCAAAAGCTTCTATCCGAACGCTAAAACACAAATGCCACTTTTGAAACTGCTACAAACGCAATCGAGCCAAAACGAACGCCCCTAATACAGCCTTATAATTTTTACCATACTGTCAAAGACATTCCACCAATAGCATCGATTCGGCAGTAAATACTGACCAATAGCAATGAATACAATCAGCCAATAGGAGATGGTCATGGGTTATCAGGCTGGTATTTCACGGGCTGCGCAATCCACCCTGGAGAACAAGCGATCCAAGAATTACCGACCTGATAAACGGAGTACATTCATGATGTACATGAGTTATCGGCCGGGTATTATTGAGCCGGGCAGTATGAGCCATATTATATCCCCATCGGGGTGAAAATCCCAGCCCAATAATGCGCAGCCTGTGAAATACCGGCATGATAATCGATGTACACATGCATGAAGTATTTGGTCGGGCATTCTTGGGTCGCCAATTATCGAGCCGGTCATTCCTTGGCCGGTCATTATACACACTCGAAATAGCCAAAACATTGCCCACGCAGTAGCACACATACACAAAAACCTTCACACTTTCAAAGAAATACATACACACATACACATATTTCTGACACTCCGGGCACCCATGTTGCCATTTTTTACAATATTCAGATTTCGTATTTATCTAGGACAATGTGAACAATATATGTTCATACAAAAATCAAAAGGAACGAAAAAAGAAGCAAAAGGAATTGTTAATGAAATATTTTTCAATAGTTTTGGAATATTTCTATGCTCCCACAGCTATTTTTCGTCAGTAAAAATCAAATAATTAAAACTATGAAAAGCTGCCCATTCACGCACTCAGTTTTACAGGGTTCATTCACTCTTTTATATTATCTATGCAAGGTTCCACAGATAATATATTCCTGTCATTTACTGCGGGGAAATAGCTACTGCGATTTTGTTTTACACCCAACCATCAGAGAGAATTTCAAACATCACATTCAAAGAGAAGAGCTACTAAAAAACCATAGATAAAATATAATTGTTGTCTCAATTCAAAAGCGACATTTAGCGGATTTTTATGGAACGATTTTTCCATATCTAGAGGAATTTCTGTAACTGGCTAGAGTAGAGACATTTAAATTTATTGAACGGCAACACTGCCCTCACGCCATATTTGATTTAAAAGCGTCAAGAGACGCATATGTAGTTTTCAAGGTTCTGAAATAATCAAAAATAATAGTAAATTTTCTATTTGTGTAGTATTATAAATCTACAATAATGTCTGGCGGAAGCAGCAGCAATAGAAACGAGTGCAGGATATATGTTGGGAACTTGCCACCAGACATCAGGACAAAGGACATTCAAGACCTATTCTACAAATTCGGCAAAGTCACATTTGTTGATCTGAAGAATAGAAAAGGACCTCCTTTCGCTTTTGTGGAATTCGAAGATCCAAGGTAAGAGAAATGCTCATAAAATTGCGATTCCCACATAATTTGATTGCGTGTCGTTTGGAGCATCGTCATTCCCTCTTATCTATGACCACGCTGTGATAAAGTCCATAATGGGGCCACTCTTGAACCCACGAACAATAAAATAAGTAATACGTACCAAGTTTCTACATGCGTCACGTCATTGTTTTTGAATTTCGACATATCTGATGGATGGTAATTAATAATCCCAGTTTATAACAGTTCCCCGGAAAATTTATTTGGCTTTGGTTTAGATTATAAAACATCGATCTAAGGAAGGTGGTGGTGGGTGGGGGTGGGTGCGGGGGATGGGTAAAAGTGTTGTCACCAATACCATTTATTATTTTAATTGACAAGCTAATTAGTCATGAAAAAAAGTGTGAAAAAAAAACGGTGTGTAATCAATAACAAATACACTGCTGATGACCTTGCAATACTGACACAACCCAAAACAATGTAAGGAACTTTTACGAGAAGTGGATGAGTTCTGTGCATAGACTAAAGGATTGAGGACAGAAGAGGACATCAATCCTTTAGTCTATGCACAGAACTCATCCACTTCTCGTAAAAGTTCCTGACATTGTTTTGGGTTATGTCACAGCCTGGACACTCGACTCATTCTCTATACAAAAGCCGCATTCTAACTACCTTTCACACAGACACTACACTAATGATGTTTTTGTGCACGCGTCAATGTGTGCGTGAAGTCTAAAGTTGTCATCGTATAAATAATTGTTGTACTCACCTACATAACAATTTTTTGATGCTGTTATTATGACTTATTAGATTTCGTAGGTTATGCGTACCTTACCTACCTTCAGAAACATTTACAAGCACAACAATCCAACTCCATGTATGATGTAGGAATATGCAACACACAACCGAGTAGGTAACATTACTTCACATTTCCACTCCATTACATATACAATAATAGATACCTACACTATACAAAAAGTATCATTCCAAGTTCACATTTTATACAAGTAATTTTATTAGGTGATTACAATCACAACAATAATTTATGTTCTTCTTGTATAATCAACAAACACGAAGTGTGCAGCGTGTCAACGGTAGTGAAGGTCGGTATGTGTATTGCTTTTCTCTATGGTAGGTATAGGTTACCGAGACACTAAACTTGTTTAGCTGCAAACGAAGTCGATATCCATGGATATTTATTGCAAACAAAAATCTTCTAAAATAATCATTATTTGAATTAGCAGTTAGAATAAAATACATAGATAAAGTATTGTTCGTATTTTTTTCAATACCTACTGTAAATTACCGGTTTTTATGAGTTACCTACTGTATTACTGAAGAATGACAAATAGGTAGGTACTTAGTGTAGGTTACCAAGAATGACTTACCTCGTTTTATCCTTAGGGAATCTACAAAAACTACAATTCTTTTGTCGTTTAGTTGATAAGCAACCGTAAACAGCAAAAGTGTACCCCATTTTTAACTTTTAAAATACTCATACAATCGTCACACTTCAATGTCACGTCTATGTGCGCGAGTTGCGGGTCCCGTACTCAAGTCAGCTCAGGGACAGCTCAGAATCATTGGCAGGGTGAGGACGGCTCGTTTTGGTGGGGGGAGAGGAGTGTCCGTTCTATATGTAGTATTATTATATGTTCTATGGTTATGTGTCAGTATTGCAAGGTCATCAGCACTCAGCAGTGTATTTGTAAATGTCCTTGTCTGTGTCTGGGTATATGGAATACCAAATTTACCTCTTACGATCCAGGACTCTTGATAGGTGGAGAATGTGTTTCCACAATTGCTGAATCTGTGCCATTTAAATTTCTTGGTAGGAAGATAGATTTCAAAGGACGAACGCCATCTCTAGAGACAGTTGTCGATAGCTTTCTGAAAGATCTTAGTATGGTAGACCAACAACCAATAAGAAAGCTAAGTTAAAATGCTTGGATTTACGACAACTACTTAACATCTCGTCTGACTTGGCCTTTTCTAGTATACGACATTACTAAAGCCCTCATAACAAAGCTGGATGTAAACGTCATTAGGAAACTGAAGTCATGCTTAGGGTTTTCTTGTAGGGGTACACTTTCGGGAGACCCATCTACTTTATTTAGGGATCAAAATAATTTTGGGATGAAAATAAAGAAACCATCGGGGCTCTATGAACACCTCAGTTACCAAAACGCATGTCTTACTACTATCTCAAGACAATATAGTCGCATTTCTCCCAAAAGTGCCTCCGATCTTGATTCAAGGCTTCAATACCATAAACAATTTATGATAGGTGCACAGTTCAACAAAGCTGGTTTTGGTTGGAGAAAGAAAATTGAGGATAAAGACGTCGTAAAATCTTTTTACAAGAAGACGATAATTATAGCTATAAAGTGCATGCGCATTTTGAAGCGCTCATAGCGAAGTTTACTTAGCTGTTCTCAACTGATCAGCAAAGTTAAGCAACGTCGCGCGCGGTCATGAGTTGGATGGGTGACCGCTAGTGACATTACTACTGAGCGTGCACGTGCTTCGGAGGGCACGTTAAGCCGTCGGTCCCGGTTGTTGTCTTAGGACAGTCGTTATAGCATGGTGCTAGGGTAATTTTGCGAATGCCCACCTGGCTAGCTACCACCCTCAAGTAGAAAATCTGTCGCCAAGCACCTAATGGTGTGTTCTGGGAGCTGTCCTTGAGAGCCAGTAGTTCTAAGTTAGCCTGAACAACATCTTCGACCACATCATCACCTACCGTCAGGTGAGATAGTGGTAAAAGGATAACCTATCAGACATAAAAAAAAATGCAATGAGCTTGGGAATGCAAAGCGAATGGCTAACCATAGGTGAATTTTGTATCCCTCTGTCGTTAAAGTGACGCACTTCGATATACGATTCGTCACCTGCCTTATTAAAATTATATCTTAACGCCCTTCAGATGAGCCTCCCAGACCAAAGTAATTTAGTAAGATGGGGGGAAAGCCACCGAAAAGTCTTGCGGTATTTGTCAGGACGCCATAGGTACAGCAAGGCACCTATTGGTAGGATGCAAGGGGCTCCATAATAGGGGTCATTATTTACGCCGTCATGATAGATTCCTCGAAATCCTACGAGAATTAGCGAGTCTATCGGTATCTAGAGCACAAAAAGGTTGACCATGAACAAACAACAGGTTCCTTTTGTAAAATAAGGGTCATCGCACAATCACAAAATCGAAATCAAAGTCTCACTCCATCTTAGGCGCAGCTCCCTATTGGACTGCTTTGACACATATGAAAAACACTACAAAATTCATGAGGATGCTGGTGTTTCGTCATTCAGACCAGACATATTTCTGTACTCAAAAAATCTAAAACACATAGTACTTATAGAACTTACTGTGCCGTGGGAAACAATCGTACCTAAAGACCACACAATAAAAAGTAACAAGTATTATGACTTAACAAATGAATTAAGACGGGAAGGAAGTCTCGAATTTTTATACAAAAAGAGAAAACGTTTCTCTCCCCCTAAAACATCACCGATTTTGATGATTTTTGGAAATGTTATAGATGTTATCAAAATCTAGGTTTATAGGTTTTGATTTTTATCATTTTAGTTTTAGAATTAGTTTCCATCATTATGTTGAATAAAAATACCATATTTGTAATTTTGTTATATGAAAATAATGTTTGATGGAAAAAAAATATTGATTAGGAGCGGGATCAGAAGCTACAATAACGGGTACCTGTAGTTGCGGGCTCGAATCTTGCCAGTAGCCAATTATATTTCCATCTAGCAGGATTTAAAACAATATTATATTAAAATCGGTGACTCAACTGTATGTCCGTTAATATCAATATAATTTTAAAAACACTCAGCGAATTTACGTTAGCATATAATTAACAATCAAGTAACTAGGCAATTTTATGTAATTTTATTAATAAAATATATAAACAGTATAGATATATTATATAGCATGCAATATAGTAGATTATACCTACGAAATATTAATTAAACATATCAATAGCTTGAACAACAATAAAACGAGTTTGCTAAAAGCTAGACTATAAAGTCAGACAAAAAGAAATCAACAACATTAAAATATGCAAAACTTAACAAAATGTGAACTATCTTAACTTAAAAAAAAAATGATCAAATCTGATATCAGCCTTTTGCAGTTGATCTGTAACATGGTTAATTCGTTTATTTCTCCAAATTATTTATGAAACTACGCTTCATTAATTATTGCCTTTTTATAGCTGATAGGCTAGCCTTTGACCACTATCTCATCTGATGGTAAGTGATGATGTGGTCGAAAGTGTTGTTCAGACTAACCTAGAATTACTGGCTCTCAAGGACAACTGCCGGAACACACCGTTAGGTGCTTGGCAACAGATTTTCTACTTGATTGTAATGGTAGTGTGATGGTAGCTAGCCAGGCGGACATCCGCAAAATCTCCTATCACCATGCTGTATGACTGCCATCTGCCATCGTAAGACAACAACCGGGACCGACGGTTTTACGTGCCCTCCGAAGCACGGAATTTCGCTAGCGGTCACCCATCCAACTCCTGACCGCGGCGGACGTTGCTTGACTTAGCTGATCGATTAAGAACGGCTAAGCAAACTTCGCTACGAGCACCATGTTTTAGAATGATTGTTAGGCAATATATTTAAGTTGGCATCTTCTTCTAAATAATTTAATGAAGCTGGTATTTATTGGGGTGCATTGTGACAATGTTATTATTTAATTTAAAATGCCAGACTTCCACAACATGTTCGGAGATGTTCCTTATGAGTACACCATAATGTATACGAAACTTTTGTCTTCTAGCCATTGAGTCACCATGTAGTCGTTAAGGTCTTGTACTTCTGCAGTTTCTCGTGAGTCCTTCATAATATAACACCAGCCTTCCCTGATGCGACCTTTTTTTACAAGGTACCAGGTCTTTTACGCTTCAATTAAGTATTGTTGACAAGCACTTCGTATACACTAGTAGCTTGTTAAGCGTAATAATTACAGCACAATTATAAAAAGCCAATGAGCACCTTCGTCTTGTTTAATTTTTATAAGGACAAAGGAACAGTTTCACAATATTTTCTTAAATTAAACTTATTATTATTTATAATAATAATTTTGAGACCAACATCGATCGTTTGTTCAGTTTGGATTATTCACTTGATAAACTAAGCAGATTTATACTACCTTGAAATGAGTATACTAAATATAATAGATATTTTTACTCAAGTCGACGAGAAGTAAGCGGCGCGGCGGCGCGCGGCCGAAGACGCGCGACGCGGCTCGACAGCCGCTGGCGGCGCGGTGGCGCGGCTACAGAAAAATAATTGTGATCGTGTGACTCGACTGCACGTCTCTCTGTAGTACCTATATATATATGTTTATAGCATTTGACGCAGGTGCGGGGCGCGGAGCGCGAGGCCGGCGTGTAGCGGCGAGACAGCATCACTTTGTTGAAATACGTATTTCTCTGTGGGTGCTTCTGTTCCTTGTCCTCTTAACCAAACACGGTTATGTGGTTAATTCATATGCAGTAGAAGTCGGAGCAAGGGGTATACCAGTGAAATCCCTAAATTACCTACTAAAAGACCTTGGCCTGTCAAGAACAACTGTAACTTCCATCCTAGAACGTGTATTAGCAAGGCAACATTTTAGTGGGATCTTAAATTTGGTTGGGCAGGGGAGGAGGCTCGACCGGTGAAAGAGAGCATTGATTGATCATAAAGAAGCCCCTTAACCTTACTCCCTGGGTTGCAAGTCCCAGGCACCTTGACTTAGGCCACTTCCTCTGCAAGGAATAGATCTATATAGAAATTTCTATCAAGTATGGGCGAGTGCGCAGCTGCGTCTGCGAGCTCCCTGCGGACACTGAAACCCAGATCTACGTATTCGATCCTCTACGTGTATGTTTTTTCCGGTTTTAATTTAAAATATTCAACATGGGTTTCAGGATACATTTAATTAGAAACATAAATGTTTAGGGATATATTAAGGCCTGTTTTAAAATATTGTTAAGTAGTTGCAAGTAGGCATAACTTCTTTATATCTTGATAATGTTAAAAAGTATTATTTATGCCCTTTTATTTGGAGCAAATCATTGCTGAGCCAAAAATAGCATAATTATCATAAAATTGTTACATATATGAATGCTTCGACACAAATGCCGATTTTGAAACTGCTACAAATGCTATTGTCTCAATTTGTATGGTTATAAAAGTATTTACTAGCTAAATTAAAAGTGCATAATATTCTATCATCAACATAATGTATCATGCTAGGTTGGGATTCAACTTTTTATCACCAATTTTTACAAAAAAAAGTTTTAACCGTCAAAGGTTTGTCACAGTCGAGTTGTAAACAACTGGACACTACCCTAACTTAAGGTTGTAAACAACATTAAAGTGGCAGTTACTATATTTAATTCGACCAAACAAATGAAACAATTGTGAAAATTAACATCAGTAAGCAGTGGAAGTAGCGTGGGAGCTATGAGCCTTGGTGACTAATTTCAATTTGTAGAGTGAGTGTTAGTACAGTTTTAAAGAGCTTTCTCAAATTTGAATATTCTGAACATATTAAAAACCCTAACATTCTAATCAAAATCATGTTTTGTTCCATAGCCAATTGTACGTTTTCATAAACAAAACCCTTGATTTTATGATCAACTGTTTAGATGTATGGGACCCCATACTTACTACTAAAAAAAGTAATGCATTGTGTAACTTTATATAGTCAGCATTACAACAACAAAAGGAAAAATTGAAGTCACTGTATAGGGATGGAGCGACAAATGCAAAATTAGTCTTATTTGTAGTAAAATAGGACTAATTTTGCAAGTTGTATGTTATACATATGTATCATGTTGCCTTAGCGGTCAGAGCAAACCCTGGCTATAGGGATGGATGACTATAATTTTTCACCTCACTGTAAGTTGTTTGAGTTGTTAAGTCTCATGTGCCCCTCAATTATCCCGGCTCTCAAGGACTGCTGCCGGAACACACCGTTAGTTGCTTGGCACCAGATTTTCTACTTCAGGGTGCTAGCTAAGCAGGCGAGCATTCGCAAAATGCCATTTCACCATGTGGTGAAGCTCAAGCCCGGCGGGGATCGAACCATGGATCTGCGGAACGGCAGTCCATAGTCAACATTTGAATATTATTATCTAGTGATAATTGAGCCTAAATTTACTTCATAAACACGCAGTCTCGTCAGAATAGTAATTCAACGCATTTTGATTCTATGTGGGGAAATTTCTCATACGCCCACTCGGAATCATGAAACATGTGATGTGACCAGATTTGGCTATGTGCAAATCAACATATTATTAAGTGATAAACTGCATAACATGATTATTTTTATTGTTTAAGGGTGAACTGGCCGGCCCGTTCTCCATACAAACGTCGCAGGGTGATCACTCCCTTTTTTGAGGATTTAGGTCCGGACTTATGCATAATACCGATTGATATCGTCATTATCTCGGCTTGTATGAAGCCGAAATTTTAATAAAATAATTAACTTCAGTATTATGAGCCTCGAAACATTTTCATATAAAGTTTTCGAGGGTCATAACTTACAACTTAATTATCTTTTTAAAAGTTTGGCATCATAAAAGCCTAGATAATAGCGATATCAATCGGTATTATGCTTAAGTCTGGACCTGAAATCTCAAATAAGGAAGTGATCACCCTGCGACGTTTGTATGGAGAACTGACCGGCCAGTTCAACCTTAAGATGGAATTTAGCACAATAAACGAAATAAAATTGAAGTCAATATAATATATTTTACTCAATCAGTATTGTAATATTTTACAGCATTACCAGACATGCAGGCATATCTAAATTATCACATTTTCAGAAGAAACCCATTACCAATTATAAATCTTGCCCAAATACTTGTCATATCTTTATCTTGTGAATTATGCCATAAGTGATATACCACTGATAAGAACATTACATGATGTTTATTCCTACTTGATAATATAGGTGTTGACGTTGTGTTGTTCTATTTAGTTATATCGAAACCAGTAGTTAACCGGGGATAAATAATTTTAAAGCATAAGTACACAATCACTAAATATTATATAGCCTGTGATGTGGCTGTTTAGAATGTCACCCCCCCTCCCCAATCTCTACCCGTGGGTGTCGTAAAAGGCGACTACAGGTAACACACCAGAAGGTGGGCAGCAGTGCTTTCTGTAGAGCTGATATCTCACAGTGTGATCCCCAAGACTCCTGCCAAGCCTGGGGATTGTGGCAAACCCACCATATTGGGGGATGCTGTCCTAATACGCAAACAATTTCGGTTAATACTGGTAATATGTATAGTTTCTCTTTTGTAAATGAAGTTTTCTGTAAAATTTCTATCTTCAACATAGTTTTAATGTATGCAAAATAACCATATTGCCTAAAGTATAATTCACGCTTGGTTGTACATAAGCTATAATTATGAGCATAATGAGGAAACAACAAATACTGTTTAAAGAATATTAATGAGTATAACAATAAATATTCAGAGACGCAGACGACGCGGTGCGCGCCCGCGACGGGTATGACTACGACGGGTACCGGCTGCGCGTGGAGTTCCCGCGCGGCGGCGGCGGGGGCGGGGGCCGCGGGCGGGGCGGGGGCGGCGGGGGGGATAGGTTCGGGGCGCGGCCGCCGGCAAGGGGCCCGCCAGCGCGACGCTCAGAGTATCGGGTGCTCGTCACCGGCCTGCCGCCCTCCGGCTCTTGGCAGGTAACATCTACTAACCATATTCTGAAACCACCTTTCTATTTCTATCTAGCTGACCCGACTCACGTTTCCCTGACAAATCCCATAGGAAAGAGGACATTCCGTCTTTTCTGCAAAACTTTCAAATATTTATGATTTCTTGCTCAATAGGCAAATTGGAACCCTATTATTGAGACTCTGCTATCTGTCACAGGCTGGCTACAAACGTGAAATTTGCACATGTTGTAGTTTAGAATTTTGACAGATAACTAGAAATTGAATCGAACTATATGGCCAAAACATGCGAAGGTAGATAAAATGATAATTTCAAACTAGGATGGTCATACAATTGAATGTTCTGCAACCTAGCATGTGGGGTGTCATCATGTACATGTAGCATAGGACAAATATATTTTTGACCTCACAAGCTCGGAAAGGTAGTGTATAAACAGTACCTTTCATTAGAAATCTGCAGAAAAGTGCTTATGTGCCATCCTTAATAATTAACCGCTATGTATCACCCATAATGAATATCGTCCAGTCATTAATGAAACTTAATGTTATTATTATCTACGAAGCACATGGGGTTAATATTGTATACATGTTTGTAATAGCATGAACTTAATAAGTAATAATGGAAATCCAATTTTAAGTTGACTATTTAAGCTGCAATAAAAACCAACAAACATCTTTCAGTCATGAGTTGTTGTGATGATAGAGGTACTCTAATACAGAAAACCCTGACTTTTACTTCTTATCAAGTTTCCATTTCATATCCAATACAATGTGCTCTAATGTATTCACTTCTATGGATTATTCCATATTGTATATGTATTCACTTCTATGGATTATTCCATAGAAGTGAAGACATTAGAGCACATTGTTATTAAACTTTGCATGAATATAACTATTATTGTTCTATTTGTTATGTATAAATTATTAAATTTTTAGGTATATCTGAATATAGTATTCAGATATACCTGGATTTATAGAACTACGCACTGACTCTCGAGTACTGCTTCTGGAACTTACTGTTAGATTCTTCGACAGTGTTTCTACTTGATAGCGGTAGTTAGCCAGACAAGCTTTCGCAAAACTTCCACCATGCGGTGAAGCTCAAGCCGGCGGTGGGGATTGAACCTAAAGGCAGTCAATAGCTCTGTAATTCCACTTGGCTATCACTGCTTCAATGCTTTTAGTTGGCATAAAAGTAAGAAATTGTCAGGTTAAAAATAATATCTGTGCATGAGTGAACACCAAGAACGATTGTTGACAGGATCTGAAAGACCACATGCGCGAAGCTGGCGACGTGTGCTTTGCTGATACCTTCAAGGATGGCACGGGGGTCGTGGAGTTCCTCAGGCATGAAGACATGAAGTATGCTGTCAAGAAACTTGATGACTCCCGGTTTAGGAGCCATGAGGTAACAACCAGTTACAATAGTATAATAAGAAGACAATTTAGCTAACTGCTTTTTTTATAGCTGATAGGTTAGCCTTTCACAACTATCACACCTGGTAAGTGATGATGTGGTCAAAATGTTGTTCAATCTAACCTTGAATTACTGGCTCTCAAGGACAGCTGATTAAATACACCGTTAGGTGCTTGGCGTCAGATTTTGTTCGTGAGGTAGGTATGGTAGGTGAGAGCCAGGGCAGTTCGCAAAAAGCCCTATTTATATCCATCTTTAAATGCCTATCAGCTAAGAAAAGGTGCTTTTCTACCTCAGTGAGGAAGCAGAGTGGTAAAGAGATAAAAACCCATCAAATTACTTAATTTTCATATGCTAAGCAAATTAAGATGTTAAGCATATACTGTTTGTGAACCTTCTCTCACTTCCCTTCTTCTGGCGGATAGGTATCCATAAAAAGTATGACTTAAACCTAACTAGTTTACCCTTTTGACTAGAGTCTAGTCACTAAACTGAACAAATAACTTAAAAATAATATCATACATGAGGTTCAGTACAACAATTGACACATTGACGATGTGTTGCAGGGTGAAGTGTCATATATTCGTGTGAAAGAGGACTACGGCGGCGGCGGCGGCGGCGGCGGCAGTGGGGACAGATACGGCGGCGGAGATCGAGATAGGTAACTACATTCAGTGACCTTTGACACAGCTCATTAGAGCCACCCGGCACCCGACCCGCACCGCCTCGTTACTCGGTGTCCACGGTTGTGGGCAAGTGGTCCACGGGTGCACGCGTTGTCACCAATAAACGTAGCGTGGTCAACCAGTGGACCTCACGTACTCAATATGTGCAAATCGCTGGGTCCACGAATTTCCGACTAGTCTGTCAACTTGGCACCAGGTCTACACGTATGTTTGGTTATATCAAATTTTGCAAACCATGAATTGGCTCTCATAGCTGTCGCGCTCAATAAATACGTAAATGAAAAACGCAACAAAAAAAATAAGCTTATTGGCACGAAATGTTTAAACATAGAAAAAAAAGGTGAATGTAAAAAAAGAGACTGAATTAGACCGCTTGTGGTCATCAGCGCCGAGGAAATAAAAATTGCTTGTGCGTTGGCAAATTGCAGCAACGCAAGGCAAGCATGCGAGCAGCGAGTTACCAACTTGCCATCCGCGCGTGGATGGGTTACGGTTTAGGTGATCCGGTGACGCTACGGAGTTGAAGTAGTGAGCACACATCCATACAAGTCCATATAAAGAATACTAAACGCGCGAGGCGAGGCGGTGCGGATCGGATGCCGGGTGGCCATAATGAGCTGTGACTTTTATAGACTAATGTGAGAAAACGTGAATTTTAAGGGTATGTTTCAGAATGTTTGAGTAAGTGAATAACATAAATTAATTGAATGATACAAATGGCAGTTAACATAGAGCGCGTTTCAAGCTTTGACCGATGGATAGGCTAAATTGATGACTGTGAAACACAAAGATAGTGTTTTTTTATTATTAAATATGTTCTGGGTAGTATAACCGCAACTTACTCAAAGATTCTGAAACAGGCCCTAAGTCACGAAATGTATGCTTCGATTACATGCCATTTTGTTTAAATAAATGTAAGTAGGGGCTTTTTAATGAACTATAAATTTAACCAGGTGTAGGGTAGACATATTAAATTGTGCTTTTCCATAATAAATTTTTACCAATATTATTTTTTAATAATGGATTTCATAGGATATTGTGTAGAAATAATTGTTTGTGATTTTTCTATTAGAAACATAACTTTTAGAGTGAAATCTTTCTCACATCACACTCAGAGAAATGTAGAGTGTGATGTGAGAAAATTATTATCAAAGTCGGTGGACAAACATTTCTGTGGTGTAATTTTTTTTAAAACGTCCACTTGACATGGTTTGTATTTACACAGTTGAAATTGCTTGTGTGACAGTTCGATATGGGCGTGTGTGTGTATTGTTGTGAGAGGTGCGATGCGATGTGTTGTTGTATTGTCCCAGGTCCCGTTCGTACTCCCCCCGACGTCGCGGCTCGCCCACCTACTCGCCGGTGCGCCGCTCCTACTCGCGCTCGCGCTCCCGGGACCGCGACCACGCCTACTGAGCACCAACACTACCACTGGTCAGTACATACACTAACGCAACCATACTACACAGGAACGATGTGCGCCTGCAATGGGAACAAAATTCACTAAGTTTTGTTTCATATTCTCCTATTAAACTGCTCCATTGCTAAGGCAATCACATTTTTTTTGCTTAAGATCAAGATCTGTTGTAGACACGTCCCTGTTATATTCTTTATGCTATAATTAATAGTAAAAAAATATGTCCCATAAAGTTGCAAAATTCCATTTTACCTCCATATTCAGATGACTACAAGACAAATTTAAAATGTTTTTAATATAAAGGAAAATTATTGAAGCCGAAATGTACTCTTTCTTAAAATTTTAATGTCAATTAGTTTAAGTTGAGCATACTGGAGGATGGGAAACGTCGATTTAGTAAGTTTTCTTAAATAACATTGTTACAATGGACCGAACGTTAGGCGTGTAATAAAAGAAATGGATATAGGAATATTTATATAGGTTAGCCTTTCACCACAATCTCACCTGATGTTAAAATAAATGATGTGGTCGAAGATGATATACAGGCTAAGGGCCCAGACTCCACCAAAGCCAGGCAGACACTCGCAAAATGTCCCGCTACCATCTGTGAATACTTTTAGGCTATTTTAGTGCAAATCAAAAGCCAGATATTAAAATATCACCTGACAGTTAGTAACAGCGAAGGTCTTATTCATAACTAGCTTAATTACAGGAAGTGGTTCTCCAGAACTGCTACAAGCCGAAATAGCTCGATAAAAGCTTATGTACTCATATATGACAATGTTTAAAATGGATTAAACATTGTTGTTGGATTGGATGTATTTATTAAAACTAGAATTGACGAGAAATATTACAATATCAGACGAAGTTTCAAAGTACCATCAGTGACAGACAGCTGACGGACACTGGAATGAAAAATATATGTGGGGCTGATTTCAATTCTTGTCCTAAAAGTTTTTCCAATAAGGGCGGGATGATCCTGAAACAGAATAAAACAAGTCGTGCATATCTTACGCACGACTTGTTTTATTCTGTTTCAGGATCATCCCGCCCTTATTGGAAAAACTAACGGAATTATTTTTATTTGAAAGGCGGAATTATATTATGATGGTAGATCTCACTGATACATTTATAATTGGATCCAATTATCAATGACTCTGCCGTATAGATTTAGCTTAGCGGGCGTTTTTCTCACAATATGCCGCGAGCATATGAAAGCAAATTGGGAAGACGAAGGCGCAGTGCACCTAGCAGCGCTTAAGACGAAATTTGGGCCAAACCTCGCCCACGCCAAAATCATCAGTCATGTTCCGCCACAGACAACATCGACCTGTTCCTATTTGGAAATCCCTTTAAAAACAAGAAGTTCTATCTTTTTGGATTTAACTTATTTAATAATATTTCTAAACCTACTTTAAAAAATAGTTTACAACTCTTTTGTGCTTCTTTGTTACATAACAGATATTTATTTGAAATAAGCTTTCATATTAGTCCCATAGAAATTTCATCAAAATGGGTTCAGTACTTTGGATTGTTAAATCAAAATAACCAAGTAAATTAAACCAGATTGTGTTTCATACTTTTCAGTTGTGGAAGTTGTTTTTTTTTATAAGTATTTGTAAACTATTTACTTTATTTGTACCTCGGTGTATGAAGCACCCTCCAGTTTTGCAAACTGAGCAGCGGAATACAGGAGTTGAAATAAATGATTGGTTTGTCATACTGAGGCATAACTAGTAAAGGAAAGATTATGTATATAAATGTTCTTTACTAATATTAACACGTTCAAAAAATCATTTAGCACACATTATGCCAACTACTAAGAACAAATTAACTGCACATATTTAAAAAATGATGATAAGAACCAAGTTAATTATATTTTTGGTATAGAGAATGTGACTGATTCCAATCCATATAAGTGTTTTGCCCTTCATGACCTAGAGTGCTGCGTAGCATTTGGATACAAATTAGTATAAGACATGGGACAAAAATAAGAAAAGCAAAAGAAAATTTTAGAAATCACCTATATAGGTATCAGTAGGTAATTTCAAACTTTACTTTATGACTATTAATGTTTCTCAGGAATCAGGTTGTAAATTTTATTGTGATATCTGTTCAGCAGACTCATTGTTTCATTAATGTTTTTGGATTATAAAATTTGATATCTAGATTTGAGGTTTATATTTAAAAATAATAAATAAACAATTAGCCTAAATAGACATCAAAAGGAACAAACAATACTAATTGGCTGTTATTTTTTCTCATGAATCACATTTTGGTTCTTAATAATTAACAGCCATCAAGTATTTTTTTGTAAATCACGTATCCTGTATCTTATACCATTTCGCATCTCAAGTCACAGTCAATAAAGTGTAATGAAGGACAAAACACATGTATTGGGTACCATCGTAATTTCTATCCAAATAATATAACTTATTTCATTCTTATCACGATTGTTTAAATCTGTTAAAAAATCCAAGTCACACGTTTAATGGTGTGTGGATTTTGTGTGTAAATATAATTTCAGTCTATGAATCTTTGGCATAATGATAGCAAACATCAAAGTAACTTACATAATTAATATATCACACTACTAGCTAAGTATGACCCTACCACAAGCACCACACAAGGAATTGAATACAGGTATTTTTAGGCTTAGTAATTAATACCCTTTGCTCTATGTCTCCACAGCATAATAAGCCTGAACACACATTATCAGATTGATTACGTCACACTTTACATACACAAGTATCTAAAGCAGCTAGCTCTTATCAGTTGCACATTGTGTTGCATCCACCAATTTACTTACAATTTGTATTTTTTTAAGATAATTCTGATATTGTGTGTGGTTACTAAGAAGAAGTAATGTTTCTCTGATACTAACATCACCTTTGGGTAGTTTCCATTAGTCAACATCAATTATTTTATTGCAAGAGTTCCTAATAGGACCTTGTTGCATTGCAATCATTTCAGGTTAAAATCTGCTTGTTAAATTACATTTCTAATCTATAGTAACACTCATTCTCATACTTTGTTAGTAACAAATGATAATAGATAATTGCAAAATTAGCATTTTGCGTAATTTAAATCATTTGTTAGAAATAAAGTTATGTAATAGGCCTGCAGGTGTTTAGCCTGTTTTCCATGGGGTGTATGTAATGCCTTGTGAAGGAGATGTACCTATTGAAGATTGGTTTGATCGACAGTGCGGCGCGGGACTCTCGGAGCGGCTGCAGACTTCGCCCTCACGTTAGTTTATAAGGACCTAAGTACTGTATACATAGCTGCGGACTGAGGCCGAAATATAATATAATATCAATAAATCTTATCAAACCACGATAATAACTTGAATAATTTAGGGCCACTTGCACAACTATAAATAGGTATTTACACGTTATTTTTGCTTATAATTAATATTAACATCATAATAAATGTTAATATAAATAAAACATTATAATTTGTAGACGGTATGAGCAATAAAAGATATATTTCTAGTGGTTTCAATAAGAGTAATGGAAATTTTACTTTTAAAATTTAAATGTTATTTTCAATGATTTCAAAATTTGTGAAATTCAAAGACATATTGAGTGTTGTGCTAGTCGCCCTAAATTGAAATTCATTGCACTGGTTTTACTTTCATTTAAAATATGCATTTAAGAAATTGCAGGGTGATTTGCTATCTCTATGCCCTTTGAAACATTTCCTTTTTTAGACCCTATTTGTAATTATAAAAAAAATCTAATTGATCGATTTTATATATATTTTATTTAATTTAAAACCTAAATGAATTGTATGGATTCTGTAGTTTTGTGAACTGTAGAAAATAAATTAAATCTTGTCAAGGCATAACAGTAATCACAAGCGACTTGAGTTCAGCAATATACTTACTCGCAATATCAATATTCAACTCATTCTTATGGAGAAAATTATGTGAGAATTCTTACAACAATATTTCCTACTAGGTATGTCTTTAATTTGTAGTTTTCCATGAGATGATGACAAACTGACCAACTGATGGACAAATGTTCCAAATGGTTTATTGAAGAGTTTTATTGATGTTATGAAAAAACTACCTTCTGTTTAATACCATTAATATTTGTTGCTAAGTTTAAAGCGATTTCTGCCTCGGACCGCGAGCACACACGAGCTTATTCCCGTCGCCGATACACCTCAGGATATGTCTAAGAACAAATCGTTGACGGAAGCAAGACGTGCGTTTTATTCACTAGTGTATTAATTGTAACAATTTTACTATTATGACGATATAATTAAAAAAGTTTTCTTTTGTTTCATCCACTGTGGATTGGGATCGTTGGATGTGCTTGGCTGGAGGTGTGGTTGGCGTAGGATTGGATTGGAATCGGATCGGATAGGATTGGACCGCGTAGGATCGGAACGCGCGCACTCATCGCCTCACTCGGATATTTGGATCGTACCGAAGGATCTAGGAAGGATCAACTCTCGGATGGATGCGCCTAACGCAATGCTTTATAAACATTTCGGATTCATTTCTCGGACCGCATGGATATTGGATACTTGCACGGATCTTTGGGTATGATTTTCAAACTAATTGCAAAATAACTTTATTGTTGAGTGCACGCTCGATGAGTCAGATAATGTTTTTGTTTTACGGCAACTAAACACACTTTGATTTGCTTGTCGATGTCAGCTGCCGTCCATTGCTCTAGGTTCTCAGTGCTTATATGCACTACGGACGGTTCGCGTTTGGTTAAGTAGTAGGGTAAAGTTATTCACTTTAGTGGGGGCAATTCACCAATTTTCAAATCTGACAGCTGTCATGAAATAAATATCTCTAAAATAACCCATCATCGTATTTGAAAGACTTCTGCGAAGTCGATTCTACGTTCTAAATACAGATAATAATATTTTAAATTATTGTAATAAACACATCTTGATTTTTTTATTATAAAATCATCTTGAATTATGAAATCTAACTTGAATTGACTAGAATTGTAGTGACATTAAGACACAGAAGCCATTGACAAAAGAAATAATAATGATCTAGTTATTAAACCAAAAGTGAAAATAAATGACTGTTATTGATTGAAATAATTTTTGGAGTAGCAATAATATTTAGGAGTTTTTTTTTAGTATTAGGCGCTAGAAATATTATAATTTTTGAAGAGCTAATGTTAGGATATATTGTATGGTAAGAAGCATCTCCCTGATTATTCCTATTGGTTTTGTTTTAGTGGAATTTTAGAGCTCAAATTTGTTTTAAGCTTCACTCAAAAGCACAAGTTTTATGTGCAACATATTATTAAATGAACCTTTCTATCTTTTACTATTTTGTATTTTAAATTCAGTTAGTAGTGTTATGCGATATATTAAAACGCCACGACACTAATGGTTTATACCAGCGGTTGTGTGACGCGAAATAATTAAAATGAAAGAGCTTTGTTGCAACGGGCAAATCAAGAAGATAATAACATGATTTCAATGGACTGATGTGCCTTATTTGGCATGCATCATAAATAGGTACTACTTATCCAAATAAGAACCGTCCTTTAGTGTTAGATCTAACATTCGTTATTCCGTACATTCTTTAGGACATTGGCATGCTTTCCTGAGTTTTTCCTTACAACAGACAATCCGATGCGAATGGAGATGTATGGATACCTTTTGTATGAACTTTTGTAAAACCCACTACAAATATTTTTACTTCTAAGATAATATAGTATACCATGAATCGATGTCTATTACTGACTGGGCTATATTTTGGTCGATTATTTAATATCGTAGTGTGTAATTGTGTGACAGAATTGTAATTTAGATGGATATTGCATTCCAAAGACCAACACAGTTTGATGGACTTAATAAATTCCCTATGAAAATGTTATTGTTTTATTTATCCCCAAGAAAAAATATGTAAAGAAATGTAATTCAAGCCCAAAAACAGCCGAAAATTTTAAATCATGGCGTGATTTAAAAAGTGTACCGGGCTTCACATCAACATTACCTTGACGCGACCATCGGATGAAATCATTGCTAAGCGCCGAGCCCAGTTGTATTTGGAACATTGTGCATGTTTTGTTAATTGTGAACTTGATAAATCGGAAATCAAACCAGTAACTGTATGAGAGTTACTTATATTTATTCATAGATTTATCACCTAACTCTAGGATAGACTACACTCATATTAGGTGGGGTTATTGTCTCTAGAATGTTAATGAAAATAAACTTTATTTTGACATTTGGCCATATTGCTTTTGGAGGATTTGGGAGTAAGTATTGGGGTGGGCTTGGAGAATGAACATACGCAATATACATGGTGGCTATTATATTGAAAAAGAACATAATTATGTCAAACAAGTTTATCTCTGCTGATCTTTTTTTATGCCTGATAGGTAAGCATTAGACCACTATCTCACCTGGATGGATAATGTGGTCGAAGATGTTGTTCAGTCTAACCTAGAATTACTGTCTCTCAAGGATTGCTGGATTGCTGCCGGAAGACACCCTTAGGTGCTTGACTGTAGATTTTCTACTTGAGTGTGGTAGCTATAGCCAGGCGGGCATTCGCTAAATGCCCTACTACCATGCTATAACCAGTTGTTCATTTTAGGACATATTCGGACTGCCAACAGCCGTCGTCCTAAGACAACAACCGGGACCGACGGCCTAACGTGCCCTCCGAAGCACGTGCACGCTCAGTAGTAATGTTACGGTTATTTATTCATGTGGTAATGTCACTACCGGTCACCCATCCAACTCATGATCGCGGCGGACGTTGATTAACTTTGCTAATCGGTTAAGAACAGCTAAGCAAACTTCGCCACGAGCGCTTGATCTGCAGCCTTATTGTCGCCTAGAATGGCAAGTATGTGAACTACATGTATCCTCCTAAATGGGCATTGTTGTTAGAGGAATTGTGTAAGATTGTTGGTAAATGGACTTGGATAAAGGTTCAATGAAAAAGCAAATGTAAACGGTCTTTACCCACGACAGAACCAAGCAGTACTAGCAGTAGTGTCGTGCGTGTTATGAACCATTGCCCATATTTTCATAACCCACATTCACTAGTTACTGTATTAAAGTTTGTGAAATCTTTTTTTTAATTTAAAAATAATGTAATATCCATACAACTACAGTTTCATTAAAAATAATAATTGATTTGTATTGAACATTTTAGCCGTATAATCATTTAAAAGGAATAAAAACAAATTGTGTATATCTTCAGCTTACTCAATTGAAATTTCTTAATTCTGAATACGCCAATATTTAATGCAATTATGAATACCAACTCAATATGTCAACAATATGTTACAAAATCACAAATATACTATAGGAAAAATTTAAGTCCTGTGCGCGATCAACAATATGTTGTTTATCTCGAGTTATAACTTTTGTAAGAAAACTATTTCAGAAACTTTAGAGCACTAAAACATGGTATAAAAAAGATTTGGTTTTGTCATGGGTAATAAAAATATTATGGGTATCGTTCAGTAAAGTGGCCAGTAGTGGCGTGGGTAAAGTATTACCCACGCCACTACTGGCCGATACTGTAGAAAGGCAAAAATATAACCTGAACTACTGTTAGTGTCGTGGGTAAGGTCCGAAACCGAGTTTAAATATTAAGGTGTGAATGTCTCCAGCTTACTCAATCAAAATTTCTTAATTCTGAATATGCCAATATTTAGAGCATATTTTGTGCAATTATGAATACCAACTCAAAATTTAGGTGCCAAATAAACTTCGACGCTACGTGTGATTATTAGTGTGTTAGCTGACGTTATGGTCTCCAGCTGACACATGCTGTATATAGGAAACGGCTGAAGATGTGGTTATATACTATAGCCAGGGATTTAGAGCATAATTTGTGCCAATGGCACAAAAAAATTTGAACGTCATACTTGAAAGCTGTAGTAGCTATGACTAGATTTTAACGTGTAAGCTGGAGACCACGTGTCTACAGCTACTCATCTGTATCTTCTGAACGAATGGACCTACGACTTTGTTTAATATGTCAAAATTTAGAGCCAAATTTGTGCCAAAGGCACTAAATTTTTCAATTCCCTGGCTATTAAGGTTTTGGAGATACAAGCTCAAATCAACGTGTAAGCTGGGGACACATGTCCCCAGCTAGCACATGCTGGACAGCTCAAACGGGAAAGCCTAGATTACTGTTTAATGGCTTAAAATGTAGGGTAGAATTTGTGCCATCGGCACCAAAATTTTCAATACAATAGGCCCCATAGTTTTTGTGTAACAAGCAAAAACATTTCTTCCCGCCAAAAAATTTAAATATATGGACAAAAACATTTCTGAGCGCGGCGTTACCGTCCCGTTGCCTGTAGCTGCAATCTATGTTGAACCTTATTCCTATTGTGTTTGATTTTACTTTTTGCTTTCACGTTATGAATAGGTGGAAGAAGTTACAAAAAAACAGTAGGTGTATAGACTAGGAGTGAGTAAGTACAAAATCTACTGGTTTTATTTTTTCTCTCAGAATGTTAACTTATATAACTAATCCTATATATAAGATCTGTATAAGACCCTCGATGAACGAGATAATGCACTGGAAACTAATCCACGCATGTACAGAACGTGATGATCACATACCTATTAGGTAGGCACTGTAATTTTATAACTGTAAAGAGATATTATCAGTTTATCACACACCTAAATGCGTAGAAAGAAAGCTTTTGACTTAAAAGTATTAGCGTGTAATACTTTAGTACCTATTACTAGAGAATGTAAAGATAAGTTACCAACTACTCAGCTTAGTTCGGCCAGTTTGACGTAGTCAAAAAGGTAAGCTAAATATTCGCTATGTGCGCTGCATACTTACATAAGTAGGTAGGTACGTCGGTTGTACATACGTAGTATTATTATTATATGTTCTATGCCAACTACCTACCTACATAAAACGTCTATGATTATGAAAAAACTATACATAATAATCTCTATTTTGTGGTTTGTAGGGATTTGGAATTGAAATAAAAGTATCGATACCGTTGCATTTCAAAGCATCGCTGCGGTATCGATATTGGAACAAATGTTTCGAAGTACTCCAGGATCGAGTACTTTTAAACGAATACAATGAGAGTTTTTATTTTATTAATTTTTATGTCATTGTATCGGGACAAGCTCGAGGCCCACCTAATGTTAAGCGGACTGACCTCTGCCTACAACAGATGCATTTCATCACAATTTACGAATTGCCCTGCCCCCGTCTCTTGAGACAGCTCTCATGTGTGCCTTTAATTTCACTGGCTTTCAAGGACTGCTGCCTTGCCAGATATCATTCTTGATTGCCAAACCTTTTATTTTGTTTTAGAAAACAAAGTTCTTGTTGAAATCCCCTTTATAATTTAACTTTTTTCTTACGTATAATTTATGGGCAGCACCATATCTCTTAATATAGATATTTTGCAAAAAATATTTTTTATACAAAACAAGTCTTTCCAAATAATTTATTTTAGTTTTTAAATATAAGCGATATATTATGTTATTCTATATATGTATTAAAATGTGAATAATTACATTGACTCGGATAATGACAAAAATCGTATTTTGTATCCGTAATTCAAGTAAATAAAACTATAAATCTATTTAAACTATTTTATTCAAAACTCCTTAATAGTGTTACAACGCTCTACTGGATTATTATAAAAATTAATTGTCATTATCGGCAGCTGTCCTTGAGAGTCTAGGTTAGCCTGAACAACATCTTCAGCCGCATCATCACTTCGGTACCATCAGGTGAGACAGTTGTCAATCAGCCATAATTATATAAATTGAAGCCGTGATGGCTCAGTGGCATTGACTGCCAAGCAGCAGGTCCATGGTTCCAATCCCGCCGCGGTTTGAGCTTCACCGCATGGTGGAAGAGCATTTTGAATTTTATATTTTTTTGGCTAGCGAACACCATGAAGTAGAAATTCTGTCGCCACCTTACGGTGTGTTCCGGCAGCTGTCTTTGAAAGCCAGTACTTCTAGGATAAGCCTGTTAACACCTTCGACCACATCATCACTTACCATCAGGTGAGATTTTGGTCAAAGGCTCCATTATGCCAAACTCGACTGTGAATATAAAACTTTTTGGAGTTTTGAGTCTAGATTCATATTTGACATAATGAAGTTCGAGTCTAAACTAGAACTCATCTCTGAATGTCAACTTAGAAGTGGTGACTTTAGGCTCGTTTTATTATTAAACATATTTTTATTTCGGGTATTGTTCCATCACTCTATATTTATAGGCGGTGCGCACGTAGTAATCACGAATTCCGGAAACCGTCACATTTGAATCAGATAACATTAAAATGAATACTCTCTGCTACTAGCCTAAGCCACAACTGCTTTCATTTGCTATAAAAGAGAAAAGTGATTCCAACGCTATATTAATAAAGTTCAAAACAGATTGCAGCTACAGTGAACGGGATGGCAACACCGCGTTCAGTAATGTTTTTAACCAAATATTTAAATTTTTTGGCGGGAAGAAATGTTTTTGCTTGTTACACAAAAACTATGGGGCCTATTGTTTTGAAAATTTTGGTGCCGATGGCACAAATTCTACCCTACATTTTAAGCCATTAAACAGTAATCCTGGCTTTCCCGTTTGAGCTGTCCAGCATGTGCTAGCTGGGGACATGTGTCCCCAGCTTACACGTTGATTTGAGCTTGTATCTCCAAAACCTTAATAGCCAGAGACTTGAAAATTTTAGTGCCTTTGGCACAAATTTGGCTCTAAATTTTGACATATTAAACAAATTCGTAGGTGCATTCGTAGCTTACACGTTAAAATCGAGTCATAACTACTACAGCTTTCAAGTATGACGTTCAAATTTTTTTGCGCCGTTGGCACAAATTATGCTCTAAATCCCTGGCTATAGTATATAACCACATCTTCAGCCGTTTCGTATATACAGCATGTGTCAGCTGGAGACCATAACGTTAGCTAACACACTAATAATCACACGTAGCGTCGAAGTTTATTTGGCACCTAAATTTTGAGTTGGTATTCATAATTGCACAAAATATGCTTTAAATATTGGCATATTCAGAATTAAGAAATTTCGACTGAGTAAGCTGGAGACATTCACACAATATTAAGTTCATCTCCATTATAGTTAAACATAAAGCCATGGTATGTGTCAGACTTAACTGATAACATCATTGCATTCTTAAATAAGAGTATACTAAGATTCGGCACACCAATTAAAATCAGAAAAGGATTATCAAAACATTTTATTTAGAAACTTTTCCATAACAATACAATACTATTTAATATAATAATACTCCCCTGAAGCGCCCTCTAATCAATACGATACAAAGTAAAGTAAGACGAGCCTATTGCCATTTGCCGGATCCAGTTAAAGACTGCTATACTGAGCATTCTTTCTAAGTGTAAATAATAGTCCCAATAGCAGGTCGGACCTGAGGATCGAAGTAAATATTCCAAAATGACGCTTCGCCACTCCACCAAAGGAGTAGTCATAAAAAGGGAACGAGGAATTTGAAGAACCTTCACAAGATCAAAGATTTGTATTCAGACAGAATACATTGAACCTGTATTAATAATAATTATAACATCTTTTGTACATGTATTTCATGTAATAAATAATTTGATTTGATCCCGTTTGTCCCTCCAAACCTAACACGATAAATTTTTTTTTGCATTAAAATCAAGAAACAGTATTTATAGATATGTCCTCCTAGGATCTTTATTTTTTTTTATGTTAAAAACTTGTAAATTGTCTGGTGATCCTCTGATCATGGCTAGGGGGCATTTCTATAGCTTGCCTCAAATTATTATAATAATAATAATAATAATTCTTTGTACCAACCAACTAAGATCATACAGTATTAAATATTATCAAGACAATGGAAGGCACATAATATTGACAATAAATAAACTAGCATTAGATATATTATAATGATGGCTCTAGAGGCATTATCAAGGAAGAAAATATGGGAATACATTTGTAAGGAGAAGTGCAGACTGATTTCTCTTAATAATTAGACCCCCCCTCCCAGCTACTCCCATTTCTCACTGCTCATTGTATCGTATTGTTTACAGGCAAGCTTATCGCATAATTTGTTATACCTAGATTCTACATCATTTTGATAACTAAATCTTAAAGCCAGAATGTATAGCGCAGGTGCCAAACGTGAGGTTCTCGTAGGTAACTTGTCTGAACCCGGCGTCTTCTATCATTGCCTTGAATTTCTCCTGAAAAGAGCAAGAAATACATTTTAACGCAGACTAGACATTTTCTTAACAACCATAGACTGATAAGAGCTGCAATCCCATTTCTATCGAACTGCAGGAGAGAAAGGTGAAATCGCGATCAGTTTCGCTGAAAACTAAAGAAAGCCTATCCATACAAAACTAGTAACTTGAATCAAATTGTCCCTCTTGATAGGTTTTGCTTCATTTATATTTGATCACAATCTAAAGATATTTTCTTCTAAATTTGTATTCTATTGAAAAAAAATGGGTTCAACCAAGACAAGAGAGTATAATCAAGATTTGCTAGTTTCTGTATCAACTTACAACCGGGCGACACGTAGTGGCGATGCCTCCAGTGCCCAACGCGGCGAGCGACGGGGGAAAGGCACTACAAAGAAGGGTACCGCATCGACTTCGACACCTGATGTTAAGTGTACTAACCTCTGCCCTATAACAGATGCATTTCCTCAACACGAATTGGACTGTGCCCGTCACTTTGAGACATAGTTGTTAAGTCTCTTGTGCCTGTAATTTCACTGGCTCTCAAGAACTGCTGCCGGAACACACTGTTAGGTGCTTGGCGACAGATTTTCTACTTGAGGGTGGTAGCTAGCCAGGCGGGCATTCGCAAATTGCCCTTCCAACATGCGTTGAAGCTCAAGCCGGCGCGGGCGGTGGGGATCGAACCAGGGTACTGCGCACGGCAGTCCATAGCTATTACCGCTCGGCCATCATTGCTTCAAAATTATTATATTGCTGATAGGTAAACCTTTGACCACAATCTCATTGACGGTAAGTGATGATGTGTGTTAACAGGCTTAACCTAGAAGTATCATTGAGAGCCATCAAGGACAGCTGCCAGAACACACCGTTAGTTGCTTGTGCTTGCGTCCGATTTTCTACTTGAGGGTGGTCGCTAGCCACCTTTGTTCTCAAAATATTACATCCAGGCGGTCATATTAAAAATATTTTTTCGCTGACAACATCAAGACATACTACCTACTTGTAAAAAGTCTAGGTTTCGATTTTATGGCGGCTGTCTGCCTGACCCAAAGCTCGCGTGGAATGCTTGTTAATGTAGGCGCTAAATTTCGGGTAATCAGTGCGTTGTAATGGTAAATAATCCTGTTTTGCACCCAGCATACAGCAACACCCCAATTTCACGTGAGTAGTAGTTACTGCTCATTTGGCGCATTATTTTCTAATTTCACCTTGCAAGACATCCAATAGAAGGATATGTAACAATCCTTATACCTATTCATGATCTGGGAACTGCTTTCATAAAGAACGTTATAACAGGTTGTTTGATTTTCGTAGTCGCTAGTGTACTGTACTGTATCATCCGGATTGTCCACTGCTAAACATAGCCTCCTCCATTAAAAGGGGGTTTGCCATAATCTCCACGCTTGGCAGACGTCTTGGGGATCGCAGTTTAAGATATCAGTACCTGAGAAGGCGCTGAAGGACCTTTAGTCGCCTCTTACAACACCCACAGGTAGCAATGGGGGGTGACATTCTAGCCCGGCACCCCACGGGTAGTCGCTGGTGATAAACTGCAAATCTCTTAACCCTTGAACTGAAGGTATACCTGGTTGGGAAACTGGCGGATGCTCTCGACGAGGTACTGGTAAGGCTTCCACTGTCCCGCGAACAGCTGACCCAGCACTGGGATCACTTGGAACGAGTATTGGTCGTACACCCTGCACACAAATTGTCATATTAATGCTAATGTAAGTGGCAGCGGCCGGCAATTTTACTGTCAAACCATTTTCGACTTCTCTATAGTTACAATGCATAGTATCGGTTGATAAAATGCCCTTCCACCATGCGAAGCACCATCATTTGAAGCTCAAGCCTGCGGTGGGGATCGAACCTGGATACTGCGGCACGGCAGTCCATAGCTATTACCGCTGGGCCATCATTGCTTCATATGAATTAAACAAACAAACAATAAAAATGTTTTTTGTTGTAAAATAATTAACTTTTTAAAGATGAATAAATATGACAGATAAGTCGTTAGAACAGTAAGATTGTATCAAATGTCAGGTCAGACAACGCGAATATAGTGAATACCCATTAGGTGAGATGGTGATCAAAGGATAGCTTATTTTTTATTTATTTTTTTAATGCTAGAAAGGTTAGCCTTTGACCACTATCTTACCTGATGGTAAGTGATGATGTGGTCGAAGATGTTGTTCAGGCTAACCTAGAAGTACTGGCTCTCAAGGACAGCTGCCGGAACACACCGTTAGGTTCTTGGCGACAGATCTTTCAACTTGAGGGTGGTAGCTAGCCAGGCGGGCATTCGCAAAATGCTGTACCACCATGCTATAACGACTGCCATCCTAAGACAACAACCGGGACCGACGGTGCCCTCCGAAGCACGGAAACGCTCAGTAGTAATGTCACTAGCGGTCACCCATCCAACTCATGACCGCGGGCGACGTTGCTTAGCTTTGCTGATCGGTTGAGAACAGCTAAGTAAACTGCGCTACGTGCGTTTCACAATTAAATTTATAAGCTACAAAAAAACCTTGAGACTATCTGTCGGAGTATAATTGGTAGCATGATAGTATTCTGGGATTGCGGGTTCAAGTCCCGCTGGAATTCATCTTTTCTTCCTTATCCAATAATTTCTATGATACCTATAACTTATATTGTTTAATAAAGAGATAGTTACCACTGCATAGTTTCGTTGTTCAACTGACTGAACTCCAAGCACATGAACCTGCCTCCGGGAGCTAGCACCCTGTACGCTTCCTCTAAAACCTGCCAAACGACACAATGTATTACCAAATGTCTCCATAAGCGCGTCTGAAGCGCCATGGACAAGAATTTACAGCTAGGTAGATAGACCGGATCTCAGCGGCAAAATTGTAGTTTTTAACTGCACCCATAGGTTGGCACAGTCTCGTCTCGTCCCATAGACTTCAACCCACGCATGTTACCAATGCATGCCACCAACTTCGATTTGGTAACATAATTTTCTAAACGGTGGTTTTTTCCCGGGAGGTACCGGGCTAGAATGTCACCCCCCATCTCTACCGTGGGTCAAAACGGCGACTAAAGGTAACACTAGAGAAGGTGGGCAGTTACGCTTCCTGAGGAACTGATACCTTAAACTGCGATTCCCAAGACGCCTGCCAAGTGTGGGGATTATGGCAAACCCCCCCCACAATGGGAGAGGCTGTGTTCTCCAAGTGGAACACGTGCTTCACTCGCCAAAAAAAAAAGTGCTTAATTGATTAAAAAATTAATCAATGTAGTACTTTTTTTATTTAATCAATTAAGTACTTTTTTTGACGAGTTCTGTTTTATTTTTCTCGCTGTAATCGGCTTGGCCATACTAGAACGCGTGACGAATTCGCGTAGAATATGTTATCTTACGTGAAACCAAATAAAGTTCACATTTCAATTTGAGTTGAGGTGGAATGTTGTGTGATAGATTATCCACCTAAGCTGTTTTTTTTTCTCTTTATGTATATACGTAAGACAGGATACAAAGGTAGAACTCGGATCCCTCATCTCTTTCTGGGATGGTAGTAAGAGACGACGAAGCGAAAAAATACTATACTAACCATGCGAACACAGCTACCTGTTTACAGGAGATGTAGCCCGTGTACCTACTACCGGCAAGGGCATTCACTAATTTCGCAAGAACTGTTGGCGTCAGACATTACCGGACACGATTTACAATGATGAACTTTTGTGTCGGAAGTAATATTGTTTACTATGTAGGTATTAATAAAGAAGACATATTTCATTTACACAAAAAAATTATATTAAGCGGAATTCAAACACGCTTTCCCCGGCTTTACGCCTGAACCGATCGGACAAGTATTAGTACTTAGTCTGGTTGATCATCTGTCAAGCCATTCTCGATGGCCGAGCGGTTAAGCCACCCGGTGCGTAAAGCCGGAAGACGCGGAATTCGAATCCTGCTCAAAATATTGTGCTTGACACCATATTTAGAAAAAAAAGACAAGAGAAGATGATGAATATATAATTAAAATATGTATATAAAAACGAACCTTATCTACATGAGTGCAGTTTCTGATCCCAAAAGCGATAGTATAAGCTGTGTAGGAGTCGTCCGGTATGACGTCGAGACTCTCTGCATTTGCACACACCCAGTCTACATCCACACCGCACGACTCCGCCGTGTAGCCTAGTCTGTAAAAACATAAACAGATACTATTAAATATTGTTGACTAAGAGGATTTTGCTCCTAAAAGTCCCAAAAATCCTCTTTAACGGGGAATCTTAAAGGAGATTTCGGGGCTAAGCGGATATTACCTACTTTTTGTCACAAGTAGTGGGTAAAGGATTAGGAAAGGCCGCTATCTCTTGGCTGTCTACTTTACACCATGAGCTCTAAGACTACAATTGACTACATTCTAAGGACTGAATATAACATTTCTGTTCCTTTTTGTGTATTGGAATTGGTTATAACGACGATGAAAGGAGCACTATAAACTCCTCAGTCCCAATGCATCATTATGTTTAGTAAAATTTTAATAAGAGATCCCTAAGGAAGCCAAAAATATCATCACACTGTAAGTAACTGAGTAACTGATCCATAGATTTAACTTCACTTTCCTGAATATTTATAAACAAATACATATATTGTTACAGCTACGGACCATCCATGGATTTCTACAAAAGATAATATAAAAATATGTTTCTATACCATACATGAGCTGACCTTGTTGTATCACTAGGCTTACCTCTGAGCCCTGAGCTTGCCTACATCCAGCATGGCTTGGTTGATATCACAGACTGTCACAGAAGATCTTTCGCTGTCTGCAAACCCCTGGTTCTGCAGGTACTTTATGTATCTGAATGTTATATCACCTGGAGTCAGAGAATACTATACTTATTAAATGTACAGGTCATCCGACACTGATTTCTTGAAATTAATTGTGTGTAACTAAATTGGTTCTGGAGCTAATTTGGTGTATGCTGCTGCGGTGATGAGAAAAAAAATGTATTATGTGACATCACTGTTATGTCCTATTCTTATTCTAGTTAGGGGTGACAATTATAATCATGCAGTTTGCTGATAATTATAACCTTGTTGAGTCTGTAAGTTTAGAATGAATAGGTAGACCTAATAGGGTCCGGACACATCTCTACGGTGCAGGGCCTAAAAAGGCATGGGGCTGCATTGTAGGATTCAACAGCCAGGCGCCATGTAGATTTATATGGTGAAAATAAACATGACATCTCCGTGCTTATACCACTTGTATGTGAATCTCGCACATATGCTCAGGGTGCTTATGCTGAGAATTGCATGCGTAGCGATATCGGAGTAGCACTGTATATTTACCGTATAAAATATGGCGCCGTCGAGATGTATCCAGGCCCTTCGATAAAAATGCTCCATCTTTGACCACATTGACACTTTCCAGCAGGTGAGATTGATTGATTATTGAATTTTATTAGACATGACATACTGCTCGCTACTGTTACAGTTTAGTTTTTTAACAATACACCCTATGATGTGGTCTTATGAATACCAGATAGACATGTATAATATTAACAAATGTTAACCAGTTCCTCCGGCCATGTCAAGCAACTTGGTGCCAGGAGTGGGAGCCAGACGGTGCATGAAGATATCCTTCCACAGCCGGTGCACCCCAGCTGACATCACATCATTCATTAGGTCATACTTGTCTGCCACAGTTTCAAAAACTTCATGGACTGGAACAAAAGTCAACATATCAAATTTGTGTTTTAGAACAAAAGTAAGGCTAGATTGTATATCAGCTAAAGCTCACTATGACCTAATAAAAACCAAAACTTATCAAGAACTAAAAGGAGTTTTTTATAGGCAAGAGTAATCATAACATATGGCTAGAGCAGATGACTGGGGAACCTAAGGTAGTGGAGATGAGCTCTATTGTTAATACACATTATAGGTATGCACCCGCTTGGAGACTTGAGTGCTACATTAGATGTTTGAACTCACAAAGTACTGGTGCCCTGTACCCAGATTTAGTAAATGCTTAAGAGCCTGTATCCCTATTTCTTAGTAATCCAATTTCATGCTACCTTTTTTCCATTTTTCCTCTTCATTGACAGTTTGAAAACCGAAGTGTGTCTTGCCTGGCTGTTCATTTTCCTTTTCTTTAGACGCTGTGTCTGCACTTAGGACTCGTCTGCAGAGTCTATGTGCTGGTCTTCTTGTATCTAGCAATTTCATTATCGTTTTTCGCAAAGCCATTGCAAAAATAGTAAAGTTATCCTTTTTCTAGTTTTGGTTGTGTTTCTAAAACAAAGTTTTATCAGCAATTAGCAAACTGTTTACTGGCACCACAAATTATAAATAATATTTTTATCTTTAAACCCATTTACAACAGGTTGAATTCAGTGCACTACTTGAGAAAGGCTTTAACAAATTTACTTTAGGTTTTTTTTTAATGTAATTGTGACGGATCAAGCACGAGTTCCACCTGATGTTAAGCGGACTAACCTCTGCCTATAACAGATGCATTTTGACACAAGTCACGAATTGCACTGCGCCCGTCACCTTGAGACATAGTTGTTAAGTCTCATGTGCCTTTAATTTCACTGGCTCTCAAGGACTGCCGTCGGAACACACTGTTAGGTGCTTGGCGGCAGATTTTCTACTTGATGGTGGTCGCTAGCCAGGCGGGCATTCGCAAAATGCCCTTCCACTATGCTTTGAAGCTCAAGCCCGCGGCGGGATTCGAACCATGGACCTGCGGCACGGGAGTCCATAACCAATGCCACTGAGCCATCACTGCTCCAAAAGGAATGCTCTGAATTCAGGGGGAATTCAGTCTGACTGTTTGAATTCAGCCAGGTGTAAATCGGCTATAAAGAACTGGAACTCACTGAGCAAGTCATATTAACAAAACGTGGTGCTCAGAGCAATAGTTTGTCAGAGGCTCAGTGATATTAATTAACTAAGTACGTTTTTATATTTATACAAACTTACTTTACGCTAGGTACGTTCCAAAATGGATATTGGAATTCCTACGTTTTCTGGAACATGAATATACTAACCTCCTGGAACTAAAATTGCTGGATAGATAGAACTGTCGGGAAGGGGAGACTGTTAGTAATATACAACGTTACTTTATGACTTCTGAGTGCATAAGAGTTATGACTCCGGTACAAAGATTACTGACCACAAAGTTACTTTATGTTACTGACCATAAAGTAACTTTGTTGTTACTGACCTCTCTCCGGTAATGGTTTATGTTTATGACTGACTCTCTGACAGAATGGGAACAGCTGGCCAAACATTGTTCGTTCATTTGATCAGCTGATTGTCAATAATGGGTATATTCCATTTGTCTCTAAGAACGTAATTTTCGATAATTTTGATCACATTGCGTCTATGGTTGTGATCACTGTGATCGTTTGTGACTGTCATCCCCTGTTCCATTTAGGATAAGAACGCAAAGAATGCCACTAAAATTTACCACTTCTATCACTTTTGACATTAGATATAGCGTTTATGGCGAAAATAACGCCAAGACCCATGTGGAACACCTTTTTGGGAGTGTGATCGTTTTCAGCGAATCTAACTTCAAATAGTAAGCACCCAATTTCTGAATTGGAAGTTCATTCATTCCACTTGCTTGGGCGTGGTCCGCAGCAAAGACTACTAACCTCATGTCTACTTGGGGTAAGTACCATTTGGAGTTAAATTCGCCAAAAACGATAAAAACGATCACACTCCCAAAAAGTTGTTCCAGATGGGTCTTGGCATTATTTTCGCCATAAACGCTATGAAGCTTCGATCAAGGTATTTTTTATCGAAGCTATGAAGCTACTGGAACAGTTTGAATTACCTACATCTAATGTCAAAAGTGACAGAAGTGGCAAATTGTAGTGGCATTCTTAGCGTTCTTATCCTAAATGGAACAGGGGAGAACAGTTATAAACGATCATAGTGATCACAACCGTAGACGCAGATGTGATCAAAATTATCGAAAATAACGAAATTAGCGTCAAATGGAGTACGCCCGTACATTGGCTGGGACCAAAGATTACTAACCCCCCAAGATAAAAATCAAACATAGAAATGGCGGGGCCATAAACTACCAACGAAAGGACCGTATTGAATCATATTTGACAATTGACATTAACATACAAGGAGGAAATACCTACCTTTACATATAGGCATAATATATATTTAAATAATAAAAAGTAGTTGTATACTGTTTCTGCTAATTAAAATTAAAATACACGAATTTTATGTATCGTTTATATTGTGAAGATATATACAATATATATAAGTACAATTATTAATAGTACCACACATTTCAACATATCAGTTAATACCTAAACAAACCCAACGTTATTCTTTTAGAGAAAATCACAAACACTCGAATGAAAATGTGCTAAACAGATTTTATTATAACAAACAAAAAATTACAAATATACGATAGGAAAAATTTAAGCCATGTGCGGGATTCGAACCCACGTCCATCCACCCCTTGAGCCAGGGTTTGTGTCAGTCATTGTCGCTCGCCGCACACCGCTAGTAGATAACAATTACTAACATCGATTGTTATTGTTTTTATCGACTGAACTGAACAATCAACTAAGTCGATAAGATCCAGTATTAATCGCCTATCGCTGATTTAGTACCTAGGTAATAATGTTTGTGATCTTTAATCTGAGGCTCGCTCGTTCACTTGCAAGTTTTGAGGTTAGGTATTGTATTGTTTGTTTTGTTTTTCGAAAATGGTGTCAATCACTTTCAATTCAAAGTTCATAAGCATTTTGTGATTCACTTATTCGTGCTGATAAACAATAGTTTGTTATAATAAAATCTGCGGGCTTGGCACATTTTCATTCGAGTGCTTGTGATGTTCTCTTTAAAGAATAATGTTTGGTTTGTTTAGGTATTAATTGATAGGTTGAAATGTGTGGTAGTATTAATAATTGTTTATAACTTCACAATAAAACAAAGCATAAAATTCTTGATTATTAATTTTTATCTAAATTAGCACAAATAGTTTGTACCTATAATATGCACCTACATTATATTATAATAATAATAATAATAACGTTTATTGTGCAAAAAAAAACAGGTACATAGATCAGACAAATAAGGAATTTTAACATTATATGAGTTAACATGAAAGTTGTCTTATATCACACTAGCCCCCACACTAGGATACCCTGTGTTGTGGGTGGACTAGTTTCTCCCAAAGAACATTTATTTAGGGACAAGACGTCATTACAATTATAAGAAGCAATAATTAAAAACTTTTAGAGTAGAAACCGGTTTGGAAAGTAATCTAAACATTGTAACAAAGCTGAAAAAGGAATTATTTTCGGATATAAAATGAGCATTTTATTATGTTATTACATATTATGTACATACAACATGCCTATTCGTTTAAGTAGGTATTTCCTCCTTACTTCAGTGTTCCTCCTCTTGTATGTGTCAAACATGATTTGGTACGGTCCTTTCGTTCGTTGCTTATGGCCATTTCTTTGTGTGATTTTTATCTTGGGGGGACTTAGTACATAGAGAAAAGTAATACCATAGAGAAAATTAATATATGAGTAGCGGTGTGGCGCTTAAGCGGAAATCACTTACAACAGCGCTTATCAAAAGTAGTCAATAAGTACACTGTCAAAATATGTAAGCGCTATCGTAAAGCGGCAAAATGGTCGGCCGGCTACGTTGGGCGTACAACACAACATTCGCAAGTTCACAACACGACTTATAATAAAGTTTGAATGACGAACCTTATCTTCATAGCAATAAGGTTCAACGTGAGTGTTAAAAATAATATTTTTCGACAACCTTACCTCTATGCAAATAAGACTTAATTTCAATTCAATGGACTACGTTATATTAGATGACTAATTTACGTTTTACTTAGGTGCGCATTATTTGTAAGTAAGTTTATTCGCTCTGTATCTGGTTGGTTAATAATAAGACTTAAACTTTTTGAAAGTACAAGAAAGTTCTTCGTTGTGTTGTTGAATATATGTCATAGCATAGTATAGCAGTACGTTTTGTTTGTCCTTGACGAATATTGCTATTATTTATTTGACGCAAGATTCATTTCGGACAGTCCTAAGCCTGAAAAGTACGAAGGGAAATTCATTGATGTGAAAGTAATTTTATTGTATTTTGGTAGCGTTTGTAGTTTAATAAATTGTCTAGCCTAAAACTTTAATTTCAAAGTCAAATTGAGATATTTTTTTTGAACGAAGGTGCTACTAGTGAATAAAAGTGTGTTTTTTGTCTTGGTAACACATTTCCACAGAACCATGAGAAAAGTTGTTACCAGTGCAAAAACAATACACGAAAATAATGCAAATTTTTTGCTCTGGTAACATCTTTGCACAGAACACTCTGTGGCCTTACTGTACAGCCTGAGGTGCTAAGACAGTGGCACCATCTATTATCGAGTAGCGTGACCGCCAGCCGATGTTTGATGACGTCACTTGGCTGGTTATTTTACGTTTTATTCTGTTCCAACACTATGATTTCGTTTCGTTTTACGTACATAAGCGTCACAACGAATAAGCGTTCAAAAGTCTGATTTTAAGATAAAGCTTAAGACTTATCAGCGCTTACTAAAAGAAGCCGCTTATCACACCTCTATAAATGAGTAATACTTAGGGTGCGTACCATTAGCGTGAGATTCGCTAAAAACGATCACACTCCCAAAAAGTTTTCCACTTGGGTCTTGGCGTTATTTTCGCCTTAAATGCTACATCTAATGTCAAAAGTGACAGAAGTGGGAAATTTTAGTGGCATTTTTAGCGTTCTTATCCAAAAATGGAACGGGGATGACAGTTACAAACGATCACGTGATCACAACCATAGACGCAGAATGTGATCAAAATTATCGAAAATAACGTTCTTAGCGACTAATGGAACATACCCCTGGTAATCTTTGGTATCTGTATATACCTATTTAGTTATAAATTTTATTAGAATTTATTCATCAATCTTTGAATAACTTATAATCATGTCTTCTTTGAATGAAGGTACTGTAGGTATGTTTCCAAGTTTTATATATGTTAGGTATAGTTGCAGCTGTCCCGTCTGGCGTGTATTCCCCTTGCCACTCAGGATGGTTGGTGCCCGTAATTTATCTGGCTACCTTGCCTTGTCCATAAGGCTATCTATGTGCCACTGCGTGGTTGCTGAATGATATTGAATTAATATTCACCTGTGATAATAGCAAACAATATCTGCAGATGGGTACATCATTCACAATGTGGATCACTTCAGACAGAGGTACCACTGGGACTGTGGAGTATCCTGTATCTTGATGCTGCTCCCAACAGATCAGAGACAACAGTGCCTTGAACATTTTACTGAGATATGTTCAGAGGAAGGGTTTGGACAATCCACATGGACTATTGATTTGTGTTACTTATTGAAAAGGTGATTCATCATTCTGCTTTAGCTATTTTAGTAACATTACCTATATATTTAAATAGGATACACCAATTTATATCATATATAGAAAAGTAATCTGGGACACACTATTCTTAACTTATGCTAGCCTAAAATATTCACAACAAGGGGTGTAGTGGAAAGCATTACCAAAATAAACTCTACTCTGCCTAGTAAACACTAAATGTGTGTTAATCCTTGCGCCTCATAGATAATGAAAACAATTGAATTATGTGCATCAATTAATCCTTTGGCATCGGCTGACCCACTATGGCCAATTTATGAATGAAATTCTATTGTTATCATTAACGCAGATATCAATGGGTTAAGGGGGTATGTGCCATAATCAGTGGATGGCAGTTCATTAAAAGGCGCTGCTGCCCACCTTCCAGTATTTTTCCCTTAGTTGCCTCCTACAACACCCACAGGATGATATGGGGATACCAAGCATCACTCTGCTTGATTTCACAAACCTATATCTTTCTGTAGGTGTTGTATGCAGACATGTAGGTAAGGTGGGCATCAGTACCTTACAAAGAACTGCCATCTTTCACTGCAATCCCAAAGACGCCTGCCAAGTATGGGGATTATGGAAACCCCTCACTAATAGGGATGGCTTTTGTTAAATGCTGTAACTGGCATGCATAAAAACAGACACATTTTAAAATATTGCTAACGAAGTGTAATACAAATTTGGGTTACTAGTTCCAGGCACATTTGCCTTCATTAAAGTTGTATAAGGTAATTGCTTTAAGTTATATCAAGTTCTAGAACTACTAAGAACATAGTTCTAAAGAGTATTATTATATTGTGCTAATTCAGGACTTAACAATATTGTACCAAAATTTCATCAAAATCAGCCCAGTTGTTTAGAAAGTGAGTTGTTTTTGTTTTATTTCCAGGTTTGGCATTAAACACCACATGTACACATCAGTGCTCGGAGTCAATGAGGACTACAAGAAGCAGGGGTATTACAACAAAATAATAGATTTGGTAATTCTTTTCAATAATTTAAATTTATTATAAATGAAACTTACATCTAGGGTTCAAGTGGGTGCATCTGCATGCATATTCAGTACTAACTACTTATAATAAGTAGACACATATTACAATTATTTTTCAATACTTGCTTTATGCTATAATTTTGGCAGATAGTTGGTAGAACTTGTGATTGTTTAGTTATTAATTTATTTTATTGTTAATAGTCATCAAGCAATTAACCGATAGTCTAGGTTTGACTACCTTTGCACCTGATGGTAAATGATGATGAAGATGGTAAACAGGCTAAACATAAAATGGGAACTGGCCCTTAAGGATTGCGCTGCTGCCCGAACAGAACTGTAGGTGCTTGATCAGATGGTTGTTCAAAATGTTTCTACCTTAATGCATATTGTCGGAATTTGAAGGCCGCTGACATTGCCCAATGATTGCTACCCTAAGAAAACTACCGAGTCCTACAACTTAACGTGACTTGCGAAACATGTATCTATCCAGGACCGTGACAGAGTAGTACGCAGGTTTCGGGAAGCGGCCGCGCAGCAAGTACGCGTGAGTGCGGGAGCGCGCAGTACGGAGCAGCTGGTGCGGCACCTGCGCGCGGGGGGGCCCGCCCTGCTGCTTGTCGACGGGGCGCTGCTTGTCTGCGACCTCTGCAAGCATAACAAGCTCAAAGCTGAGTTCAGGTATACCGTACCACATCAGTATGCATGTTGTGTAACGGGTGTCATTAATGAGAAACTCATCTTGGTGGCTACTACCACTGTGTCAGATATTCTGCATTGAAGCAGTAGTGTGGAGACACTCATGTGCCCTTCACGCACTGAAGTGAAATTACTGGATGAATGAGACACAAAACTAACGTCTTGGCGTGACAAGTGCAGTGCTGCGCTAATCACTGACAGTGCAGCTGTAATGGACAGGCGCTTAGAGCCATTACGCACTACCAACTGATCAATGAAAACAGGGTCTTTCGATGGCGAAACCAGGCAACTAGGACGGAGACTAAGCCAAGCGACTGAATTAAAGTAGTGCAGCCCTGGCTCACTCCGCACTTAAGGTACAAAGCTACAAGTACATCTGCGTATCCGTCCGGACGGGCTTATTGTACTGTGCGTGCCGTGAGAAGAGATCAGGGTTATGCGTGACTATGTGATAGAAAGAGAGACGCCTTGTAGAGGAATGTATCCACGGAGTAACACATATTTATGTATAAATCATATACACGAGTTACTCAGTGCTTTGCGAGATTAAGTGCACTTTATTGCGTTGTTGCTAGTTTTTCTTGTTTTTTTTTATGTTGTGATGGAATAAGCCTGGGGCCCACCTGATGTTATGTGGTCTCTGCCTATAACAGGTACATTTTGTCAACGGCGAATTGCACTGCGTCCGTCACACTGAGACATACAGTTGTTAAGTCTCATGTTCCTGTAATTTAACTGGCTCTCAAGGACTGCTGCCGGAACACACTGTTAGGTGCTTGGCGACAGATTTTCTACTTGGTAGCTAGCCAGGCGGGCATTCCCAAAATGCCCTTCCACCATGCGGTGAAGCTCAAGCTCGCGGCGGGATTCGAACCATGGCAACTGCACGGCAGTCCATAGCCAATGCCACTGAGCCATCATTGCTTCAGAGTTGCTTATTTTTTGGAATGGCTTTGCGGAGTGATCCTTCGTATCGGTCCTTTTTATTCTGTGGTGGTATTTCTTGTAGGGACGGCAAACCAGTGAAACTACCTTAGTTTCACGGCAAACCAGTGAAACTATCTTAGTTTCACTGGTTTGCCGTCTCCTTCTGGTAACAGTTCAGTGGATGTAGTTTCGGGTGACCCTAGCTCCTTTTAGTCGCTTTTGCCGATTAGAGTCGATTACGAGTTATCGTACTATTCATATCATAAGCCTTTCACGCTGTATGTTTTTCCTACAGGAAACTCAATCTCAGGAACAGTTCATAATTCACGTTGTGCACATTTATGCAGTTTTTCTATTAGAGACCGAAAACCATATAGCGAAATGTCTGCCTATGATATCGTTGTGAGAAAAACATATAAGCGTGAAGATTATATCGTCATTATCATCAGCCAGAAGACGCCGATCGTAGAATAAATGTCTCCAGTATTAACTGCAGTCAGCAATTTGTATCCATCGGCTCCCCGCGACTTTCCGTATGTCATCAGTCCACCTAGTGGGGGGCTATCTTGATTGATCTTATTATATAATATGTTAACTCGTTGATTTTTATTGTAATATCAAAGGTTGACATCCATTCTATCATATATATTTCTGACAGTATTATTATTATTAATCGTAAAAATATACTTTATTTTATTCTTTGATATTATATAATATATTATTTTAACTTTTTGATTGTCATTTTTATTCGGTATAGCTCACCAAGTTTTGGGTCGTTATTATGCTAATATACCAACATAAAAATACGTAATTTTACTATAAATTGACTTGCCTCGTATAATAATAATAAATAAATAAATTCATTTATTTCAAGCAACTAATGCTATAAGGCTAATAAACAATTCTACTAATTCTAACCTTTTTTCCCGGTTTCGTTTTCCGTCGGTTATATATTTAATTCCAATGATATTGTCCCATGTACCTAATAGACGGTGAGCCTAGTACCATTTACAAGGCACATTCCAGAAAGTTACTCAACATTAAAAAAAACGATGTTCACAACTAAAAAGTATGCATGTACTTAAACGCAATTTTGTTTCATTTACTTTGATGAATAAAGGTATTCTTTTTAGTTATTTGATATAAAACCAAACTACTGAACTGATTTTCATAAAACTTATATGGAACAAAGACAACTGTTAAGTATGGCATACCAAACAAAAAATAATAATTAAATCAATTCATAATTGAAGGAGTCACGCGTAATAACATAATTTTATTTTTATTGAGAACCTCCCACTATTTTGAATTCGATTAAAAATCCAATAATTTGTTCAACCCGGGTATCGAACCTAGGAACGAGACCTGATTATGTTAATAACCTCAAAAATGTATATTCCACAGGCGATGTTTCGGCGGAGGGTACAAGGGGCACTACATCTTGTTGGTCGGGTACAGTGCCCGGAGTAACAAGTTCATGTACCGCGACCCCGCGCTGCCTCCCCGCGTGTGCGCCCTCGCCTGCGGCCGGATGTACCGCGCGAGGGCGGCGCCGGGGACCGACGATGACGTCATACTTGTCTATAACCACGCCGACACCTCATGACGAACAACTAAACGTGTTTACAACTCATATTGTCCTTACTGAGTGTAAGACATGACTAAGACTGTGCACTTTCGGTATAGACCAATGGCGATAGAGTAGGTACTTACTTGCTTTTTTTAATTATTTGTACTTGGACGTCATAACGCAAAGATAAAAATGTTATTATGGTGGCCAACAACCATCTCTTAATTCACTCATATATTAACCTTACCTATACAAGGTGTTATTACATTTTGTCGGTTACAGGGATTAAAGTTAGCCTCATAAAGTTATACCCTAGTTGATGAAATCGGCCTTTAGTCTTTGATTGCTCGGGTAGAATATAAGTTAAAAAATCACTAATATTAGATAGGTTTTTTTTTATTTTGTAATGTAATCCGCATAGCAGGCGTATACCTAACAATATTAAAATTATAAGGTTGCGTCATCATTTACAAGTATAAAACCAATTGCAAAATTAGTCTTGTTTGTAGTAAGTACAACGCAAGTGGTACTATAGATGTCGCTCCATCCCAATACGATGGTTAAAAGAACGATAGGAAAGATTTGATTTATGGCGTCATGTCATGTTAGCTCAATTGGTTAGAGCATACTCCGGCTCAAGGAGTGGATGGACGCGGGTTCGAATCCCGCACATGACTTAAATTTTTCCTATCGTATATTTGTGATTTTGTAATGTAATATCCGCATAGCAGGCGTTATTGCAAACCTAACAATATTAAAATAGAATATTAGTTAACAGATTAACTAGTACTTCGTGAAATATGATAAGTTTTCCAACACGAGGCCAAACCCTCCAAACCCCCCGCTGTGGATCCCTCAGTAGATCCGGGAAGAGGTTTCACCTATTTAAATAACCATATTTATTATATCGATAACAAGTTACATTCCTAAACTCGAGAATACAATATAAACCCCTCGAAAGTAGCATGCAAGTACAAAATAGCGTAAAAGAAAAATAAAAGATATGTATTATAATTTACCAACAATTTGTCTTTGTTTTTCAAAATATTAGTATTTTTATTGAAAGTGCAAAAACTAGTTTTAAGTTTGTTAAATTTAATAAAATTGTTCCTATAGTATAATCGTTTTTTTCTCTTATTAATAATTATATATGCCTAATTGCCTAGAAAAATTGTTTATAAATATTTTCCAGAAGTATTTAGTTTTTATGAAAATAATGGATAGAAATTAGGGTTATTCTTTTGTTATATGTACGTGGGCTAACCTCTGCCTATAATAGGATAGATGCATTTCGTCAACGATGCAACCATCGCCACAACCAGGCTCCGGCGGTGCTGGCGGTAATCTCGCAAGCCAAGTGTACCGTTAGCGCTAGCTGGGCGAAGCGTCCTTATATCTCATGATGATGGTATTCCATTCCAATAGCTGATTTGGAAAATACTCTCTGCAATTCATAGACTGGGCTTCCAACTTTTATGTACCAAAACTATGATATAAGCACCAAATTAAACTAAATAGTATAATTACATTGGCCGTCATACTATCAACAAGAGTATTCCTAAGGAGGGTTGGTGTCAGGAAGGTGGCTGGCCATAAAACTAAAGCCAATAATTTCTGCAACATGGCGTAAGTTTTCACTTAACATTGACATACACTGTATCAGCCGGATTGTCCACTGCTGAACACAGATTCCCCCACAAAGGGGGCGTTTGCCATAATCCCCACGCTTGGCAGGCGTCATGAGGGTCGCAGTGTAAGATAGCAGTTCCTCGGAAGGTGCTGCGGCTCACTTTCCGGTATTTTACCCATAGTCGCCTCTTAGGACACCCACGGAAAGAGTTGGGCGGGTGACATTCTAGCCCTGCACCCCACGGGTACATATGCTACGCACAAACAGATATTATTCCGAATGGGAAAGTACTTGCGACCCGGACTTGAAAGCTACGTGCTCGTTCCACTACGAAAAACCTCAAAATACCAGCTCACAGTTCGGCGCGTTTCAGGGGGTGTTTCAGGTTTGCAGCAGCACGTATATGGAATGACTTAGGTACCTCTTCCTCTCAGGAATAAAATAAGTATAGAGTCTTTCAAGAAATAATATAAAGCTGCACTACTTAAAAGACAACTTACTGCTGAAAATCTGAGACGTGCCTATGAAAAAAGTTTGCCTTTAAAAAACTATTTTACTTTATAACCCTATAAAGGACTGCCTTGACTCATATGCTAAATCTACACACATATAAACTCTCTCATTCACACACACACACACACACACCCACACACACACAAACGAGATAAGCGACTGCTCCAGACCTCACTGCCCTGTATTTTTTTTTCTAGTTATAAATGGAAAGTAATATATATTTCTTTATTATTACTTATTTAAAGCTATATTTTTTGGCCCAATGCAATATAATTTTTTATCCTATTATCTATTAGTCCAGCGGAACACCTGCCTCCTGGTAATGAACTGCAGTGGCCAATGTGGAAGTCGCTGATCAGACTCAGTACCCAAGTTGGTCGTTGCAAAAGCAATTTGGCCAAATAGGGTATGATATGAATTGAAATTCTCGTGAGTTTCACACATATTTAAATATTATACATTAAACCGGTAAAAAAGGGTATGATATATGTTATATTTGGATATTGGTTGTTACTTTGTTATATGTGGATTGCGAGTGTGGTGCTCCTGAGCAAAATATGGCACACTTACTGTCATGTCCCCTGTGCCCGACCACTTGCACACAAGAGGACCTCAAGAATGCATTTGCCAAGGCCGTGAAGGTGGTCTCCTATAGGGAAAAAAATATCTTAGAGCCAATTAGCTATTGACTCGCAATGAATGAATGAATTTTGTATACTAATGGCCTATTGCAGAATGTTCGAGTAAGTTCCGGTTGTTCTACCCAGAACATAAAATAACTGAATAATAAAAAAGTCAGTTAACATGCAGGGCGTTTCAAGCTTTAACCGATGGATAGGCTAAATCGATGACCGTGCAACGCAAAGATAGTGTTTTATTTATTAAATATGTTTTGGGTAGTACTATAACCGGAACTTCTCGAACATTCTGAAACACGCCCTTAGAATTGTTGAAGAAAATTATAGTCAAAGGGTATTTTTAGTCTAACGATTCAATGGTACCACGGTTAATAGAAATCAGCATTTTCGTAGTACCATTGAGTCAATGGTACCGCGGCAAAGGAACGATTTTTTATAATGTTCTTATGTCGGCATACTATATAGGACTTAACTACATGACATATTGTACCGATAATCCGTGGAATAAGGATAGTAAGAAGTAATATGTTCCTTATTTAATAAAAATAATGTAACTAAGTATTATTTTAATGAGCTTATTATAAAATCAGTATCGCACATAATAAATAACTTTTATATATGTCACCGCATTAAAATGATAAGACGACATAGGTACATCTGCAAATGTTGTTAGCTGTCTTAGTGGGACGATTGGGGTATCGCGAAGCTTATGCAGTCTACTGCTGCTGTTGGCTTGTCTACCACACATGTATGCATAATTAGGTTGATTGCTACAGTGCGTATAGTAAAATGTATGACGTGATGGATATCACGTAACAGAGTCCTTAAGGGTGTTCTGTTGATTCAAAAACATGTTTGAATGTACCTATTTATAAACTACTAAGACTGGTACTGCACTGGAGGAAGACAACTGTAACACTAGTATTTTTAAGTACGTATAGTTGCAATGTACTGTATGATTTTTTAAATAGGTATTTGTATTTTGTATAGAATTTGCAACTGGGCGATCTTGGCGTTTTCTAGGTAAGTAGCTACACTGGCCTGCTAAATTAACTATCACACTTTAAAAATTGCAACACAAGGTTTACTTTCGGAACAAAAAGGACTCGAAAAAGAGTTTAAATATGTACACAAAAACTTCATAGTCGGTAACCTTCTTTTAAGAAATGGCTGAAAAAAACTAAAATAAAAAATAATCCTTTTCGAATTACAATTTTACCATACATTTTTAGTTTTTAAATTTCTTGATCGATGTATCTTGTTACAAAAGCTAAGTTAGACAATAAGCACTCAGCAATTTTTGAAGCGCTCGTAGCGAAGTTTGCTTAGCCGTTCTGAACTGATGAGCAAAGTTAAGCAACATCCGCCGCGGTCATGATAATTGAGAAATGAAAAAACAAAACCAGTCCAATATTAGTTCTATTGTCAACATTGTGCACAATAAATCTAAATTTAAGGTTTGTAACTTATTTCGTTTACGAGCTACATATCTCCGCTTTGGTTTTTGGGTAGGTACAGAGTCCTAAAAAAATACGGGCCGCCGCGCCGCCGTCCCCAAACGGTCAAAGCTAAAGGGCGGAAGAGGATACTGGGTATACCTGTCAGATATGGGAGGTCAGGCCCGTGTGCCCGCTGTTGTACTTTTTTTATGTAATTGTGACGGAAAAAGCACGAGGCCCGCCTGATGTTATAAGCGGACTACCATCTACCTAAACAGATGCATTTCGTCCGAACGAATTGCGCTGCGCACGTTTTACTGAGACATACAGTTATTTAGTCTCATGCGCCTGTATTTTTTCTGGCTCTCAAGACCTGCTGCCGGAACACACTGTTAGGTGCTTGGTGGCAGATTTTCTATTTGAGCTAGCCAGGCGGGCATTCGCAAAATGTTCTTCCACGTGCGATGAAGCTCAAGTCGGTGGTGGGGATCAAACTGTGGACCTGCGGCACGGCAGTCCATAGCTATTACCGCTCGGCCATCTTTGCTTCAACTATACGCGATGTATTTGTCCTCAATCTGTTATTGATTAAATAACAGATTGGGGACAAAATAAAAAATTTGAAGCGCTCGTAGTGAAGTTTACTTAGCTGTTCTCAACCGATCAGCAAAGTTAAGCAACGTCGCGCGCGGTCATGAGTTGGATGGGTGACCGCTAGTGTCATTACTACTGAGCGTTTCCATGCTTCGGAGGGCACGTTAAGGCGTCGGTCCCGGTTGTTGTCTTAGGTTGGCAGTCGTTATATCATGGTGGTAGGGCATTTTGCGAATGCCCGCATGGCTAGCTACCACCCTCAAGTAGAAAAATCTGTCGTCAAGCACCTAACGGTGTGTTGCGGCAGCTGTCCTTGATAGCCAGTACTTCTAGGTTAGTCTGAACACAATCTTCGACCACATCATCACTTACCATCACGTGAGATAGTGGTGAAAGGTTACACAATCAAGCATAAAAAATAAAAATAAAAAAAACTCTAGATACACACAGACATTTTGCAATTCAGACCACACAAAACTAGCTATTTTGAGGGCATCCTATATTTTTTGGTTGCGTTCTAGAAAACCTGTTTTAGTACTGATCCTGTTATTAAGCCTGTTATGTTATTATATATTTATTCCTGTTAACGCCCCTGTCCGTCCGTCCGACCTTTATGAGCCTGATGTACTTACTTATTTATATTTGGAACAGTAAAAGCGTAGTAGATTAAGTTTTCACATGATATCTGTGTTAGTAATAGCGGATTGCCAAAGAACTAATATTAAAAGTTAACAATAAGTTACAAATATATCGTGTTCTTATAAAAGGAGATGCCCGTATGAGCGATAAAAAGTAAAAACTTAGTATTATTATGCTCCAATACCAAACTTACGTACCTATAACAATGAATAATAAAAACCTCCCAAGTCCAAGTTTTTTATAATTGAATCTAGATAAGATAGGTATCGTAGGTCACATTGAAAACGTCCTATTGTAAGTTGGATAAAGTTCTTTTTAGTTCGATGTGTTGCGGAAGTTGTCTTGTTTGGTCACGCCTTTCGTCCAGATCCCCACCAATATTAACTGCGCGGCGTGTGTGCATAGTATAGGTACATAGTGCGAATTCCACATCTGCACAATGGGATTGATTACCTATTGAAAACTTTTTCACAGCGGTGTATGTTTGTTACCGTCTTCTAAGAAACTGGTTACAATAATATCAAATATTTATTTTCATTAAATATGGATTTCCGCAAAGTAACGCCTGAATCTATTCATTAACTGGTTACGATTTTTCCGCATTTCTCTAGAGCTATTTCGATGCTACACACATATACAAATGCTATATGTATATTATTTGGCTCACCCATCACTGCACTTAATTAGAGATGAAGCCTAAGAGGTTTCTTCCTTCAAGAAAGGAAAGTGATTTGGTCGAAGGTTACCTACACTTTATATATTCACCATCAAGTCAACCGGAACGTCTATAGTTGAACAAGGTCTATATACCCCATTTGGGCAATTTGCCATATTTCCCACGCTGCGTTTTGGGGATCGCAATAGAAGTTGTTACAGCTGTAGTGTGTAAGGAGAATTAATTTATATGACAGTAATAAACAGAACTGTACACGATCAGACATCTCATTTACAATTAAACACTAGTTCCCCGAACACCACCTCCCGTCTTCACATAAAGCTCTTCAGAAGGCGCTGCTTCACACCTTCTGGTATTTTTCCCATAATCGCCTCTTACTACACCAATGGAAAGAAATGGGAAGATGAAATTATAACCCGGCACTCCTCGGAGTAACTTTTTCTTCTTATTTAAAGAAATGATAATCTTGATTATCTATCTCCCTAAGTAGATTCGCCTTGAAGTACTTAGTATGGTTTGGTTTTCGCTTTGGCCTATTCATTTATCTATGCTTTGGCTAACTACCAAAGTATATATTTTTTATATTGTTATGTTTGCAATAACGCCTGCTTTGCGGATTACATTACAAAATTACAAATATAAGATAGGAAAAAATTAAATCATGTGCGGAATTCGAACCCGCGTCCCGTCCATCCCAATACGATGGTTAAAGAACGATAGGAAAAAATTGAGTTATGGCGTCATTGTTACCTAAGCATATATTTACAAAGTTCATTTGAATACCTTTAACAGATTTCACTCTAAACACTGATTTATTTTAAAACGTTTTAAAGCATAGATAATATTATTTTTAATAATATTATTAATTTTTAATAATATTATTAAAAATTCGTGTCATTCCTTTAACTTAATTTATTTAATTTATAGAATTTCTTAAAATAAATACACTAAAACATATATATAAATGGTCACTACCTAAATAAAAAGAACTCGGACTTTTTACACTCCTTTTGTCGGCGTATATATAGGTACGCATATTTTACTAGATTTATTAAAATCAGAAACATATCAAATATTATCTATAGAAATTGTTATTTTAAAATTAACCAACATTTAGCTTCCGCGTTGGAATATCGAGTCCTTTTCATATCAAACATTTATAAATTCATGTTTATTTATACACGATTGTTTTTTCTGATAATTCTGAGAACTAGAAATATAGTTAAACAAACAATTAATTATAATATGAAAACACACTATTTATAATTTATATTGACCTGAAATGTCTGCATAGTGGTTTGATAAAAACTCGGTACAAAATGTTACATGAAATCATTCATATATATGAGTAATGAGAACTAAAACGTGTAAAAACTTGATATTTGACGTCTATTATAACCGCAGTAGATAACATATATGTACTTAGGTACCAGCGTCAAACTTGGTGAGATTGTGTTTTATATTATGTAACAGAAACTGTACAGCAAACAAAAGTATAGGAACTTAAGAATTATCGGTTATATAGTGTAGACTCTGACAAACCTTTATATCGATTTTATTTATGTAACGAATACGGTTTCTAAAAAAAACAAGTTTATAATTACTCACCTTTTATTATTTAAGCACCTACCAAGGTATACTATAGAATACCTAATAGTAAGAAGGAACTTCAAAAGGGTAAGGTGTTAAAGAATAGATATTCATTATTGTGAAGTTAGTGTTTTGTTTTAGTTACTGGTCCGGGTTTGTACTCTATCATCAGAAGCAATTCAAACGCACAAGATGTCGTCGTATTCGGTATATGTATATTCGTCCTGAATTCCAAAAAAATGGCGATCGCTCATCTATTGTTAGAGGTAGGTGTGAGTACTCGTAAGTATTATGTTGTTTGTTGGTTGTTTCACTTCGTTTTTGTTGTTACGGAACCCTCCTCGGCTTGTAAGGACATCTCGCAATCGGCCGGATTTTCTACTTGTCCTGAAACTAACGAATATCCCAAGGTTCATTCTTCTCCTTGTCTAGAATGGAACAATTTAATTAAATCAATTTTAATTAAGTTATATTGACCCTTAATTTATTTCGGTTTATACACTATTTGGGATTAACAGAGTCCTTAAGGGTCGGCTACCCTTAGTACTACTGGTATTTCAGACGTCTATAGGTGATGGTAGCTTGTTTGCCGCTCATCACATAAAAAAATCAATTTTATTTATTATTATTTCGTATAATAATTTAGATATCAAGCGTAAGTAAGTAAGTACAATTTAACTTTTTATTGACCGTATCATATTCCCAATTTCGTAAGAATTAATTATTCTTTAGTGTAAAGCAAAACTCTAACTGTAATAACTACCTACCTAATACCTACTTTAAGTTTTATTTTGGCCTATTTTGTGTACAAAGTAAGGTGTGAAAAAAACGCCATCACCATCGCTGCAATAAATTACGATTGTAATTTGTTAGTTACTAAGGTTAGGTAGGTTTTTAGGTATATAAGCGGTTTATTTTGCACTTTTGTGAAACAGATAATAAACTAGTACATTACATTATCTCTACGGATGACGATAATAAGGATGGCCTGTATCTTCTCTCTGTACGAAACGATTACATTTTGTAAGAGACGCAAAATTCCTTGTTTTGTACATATCTAGACACTTAACATTTTCTAGATTTTTTTGTAATCGTTGATAGCGAAACGTGATACCTAGGTAGGTATAAAGACCATATGTTGATATCATAACCATTTAGTTATCTTTTTCGGGTTTCCATGCTAGAATAGAAATCTATTCTCTATAGAGAATTGTAGAGAATTCTCTATAGAGAAGAGATCTCTATAGAGAATAGATTTCTATTCCTAGAATATTGAGATAATACGTCACAGGTCAATGGTTAGAAATTATATTCATGACAAGAATGTCCTATCTATTGTAGTATTTACTTAAAAAAATAACTTTAAGTAGAACTTATGTACAGTTTTTAATGAGTAAAAGTACACAAGTTTCAATTACTTAATTATACCTAGGTACCTATATACCTACGTATATAGGTACCTGGAATATCTGACCCAGAGATGTACGTAGACTCCATAGGTAATTTAGTAATATTTGTCAATTGTAATATAGGTATGTAGGTCATTATTCCATAAGCCTTAAACGCCTCAGCTTATAAAACTTATTTCTAAGATAGTAAATAGCTATCTAAGATATGATTTTCGGTAAGGATCAATTTTCATACTTATAAATAGCTATTAGTACCAGCTCAAGGCACTGATTTACACTTATGAAAGATTGAGAGGTTTTGAAATAGAAAATGATGATATAAAAACAAACGAGGTTACGTGTATCAAACATAAATTTATGCTTTTGATATAAAATCTTAAGAGGTTACCTTCCTTCTCGTACCTGCTTATTTACATTAAAATATTATATAGACAGATTTAATGTAAATTAAAATATTAGAGATAAAATTGGTTAAGTATATTATATGGTCCATAACTTTATAGTTCAATGATAACAAACAGTTGTGCTTAAAAGTTAAATATACTTCCTGATAATATCATAAGTAGAGCCCGACTAGTTGATATGTTAAGGAGAACTCTACAAATAGCATTTGGCAGTAAGTATTGGCTATTTTCTGATGTGTCTAATTCATATTAGTAACATCACTGTAAATATTACTTACTGTCAAAAGATAAAAAGGCAGTCCTCTCTATGTTGTAGGTTACTCTGTATCACAAAATATCACACGCGACGCAACGCAAATTTGCATCCAAAACTACCTAGGTAGCCTAGATTTTCTGTTTAAATGTAATTTATAGTTTCTATTTGCAATATAATAATGAATAACTACCTAATTTTTACAATTTGGATTGTTAATTAAACAGGTTATTGGAACAAGTGCCTACCTAGGTACTTAGATAAATGTTTTAGGTTAGCGTATAACTCATCCTTTCTTTGTTTGTTGAGAAAGAACTCACATCTAAATTACCTACCTATTTATTTAGACGCTACACTTCACTATATTTTATAACAAAGAAAGTAGGTTATATCTTGGAAAATATCTTTGTACAATTTCTTTCAAACGCTTGCTTTAAATCTCTAGCTCTACATCATCAAATTTTATTGTATGGTATTCGATGTGTTGTGGCCGGTACAGATAAGGCCAACTTCTATGATTGTATCTATGAGCCTTCATTCCGTAATCTGTTCATTCTTACGCACGTCTATTTCAGGGGATTCCCCTTAGTATATTTCTTAAAATTGGTGATTTTCCGCTATCAAATTGTGTAATAACTTATTGTTATTAAAATGATTGTAAAAGTTAGGCGTTCAATAAACTTTATCATGATTATTTTCGTTTTTCTTGCAGTTCAGTTGCCATGATTTTTGTCTATGGTCAGGGGTTCCCCAATTTCGTATAGAAAAGTGGTCTTTTGTGCTAAAATGATCTGTATTGTAAGGAGTCAAGGCTGAATATGCAATGAGTAGTAGTTCCCTTGATTTCAAAATTATGATTGTGTTGGTAGTAGGGTGGGATTTGCCGGATTTGGGACAGGTCAACATGCTGCGATTTTTTAGGCCCCTCCTCTCTCAACGATTTTTGCTATGGAGGAATTTGAACGAAGTAGGTAATCTTAAAAGCAGTTTGTACATAGGTAATACCATTTTTTAATATACCGTAGTGTTACTATTATTATTATACCGTAGTATTAATATTATTTTTAGATTATATTATTGTTAGGAATTATACATAGTAAATGCAATAAAAATTAGGTAAGTAGGTAGGTAACAAACATGTACTTATTTTTATTTATTTTTGCAAACACAACCATGTTAAAATGATATTGCGGTGTACTGGTTGTCCTTTCATTTTATAGCGCACTGAAAATAGGCCTAGGCGACCCTACTTAGGGCATCCGATAGATATATTTTTCTAAGTTAGGTACTTATAATAACGTATCTACTGTGTGCTTCAAAAATCTATAAGTATACCTAGGTCTTAAGAAGACGTGCAATGCAGTTTTTTCTCGCTAACCTGAAATTAGGTTTCTAGGCCTGTCATTTCGGAACATAGAAATCTAAACCTAGGCAGGGAACTTTTTTATTTTAGGTGAAGTGATGAGGCTTGCCGATGTCGAAAGATGCTGCCAAGTTACATCACAACACTGCCTTGTACACAACAAGATTAAAGTTCATAACATCAGCCGCCTAGTTCTAGTACTTACGACCTATCTAAGTATATCGTAAAAAACTTGCGTTATGTATATCTACGTGTAAGTACTTACTATATCCTACAGATAGGTAGGTACTTACACCATCGACAGCATTCCTACCAAAACCTACTCACATAAAAAAAACGAAAGTGATTTTAAGTTACTTACTTAATTGTATTGGTAAAGTTAAGTTTGTTTATTGATTACCTAATTTGTATTGTATCTAACAAATACGTATCCGTAAATTTGTCCGGAAGGAATCGTCTTTTGTACAAAGGTTCACTTTACCTTTATTATTGCAAGCTGCCTACCGACCCCATCAGGGATAAGGGTAATACAACATTAATAGAGAACAATGAAAGTATATCTGACCGTGCGATGCAAAGGTCCTTTTGTCAGGTAGAGCATTTCGGTGTGTAAGTATTTTTTTCCCCAGAACGGTCGATCCTGCCTTTACGAAATTTAGTAAAGAGGGTGTTCATAGCGAAATAAGTGTTATGTTCGTATAAATGGGACAAATCGGTGAGTTTGATAAGATTTAAGATCCACAAATGTGAAATGAAAATTTCGTTAGGTTACATATAAGTGATATAAGTATTTTATGCGTTACTACAAGGAACTTAACTTTACATGGGACCTAAAAATGCTAAGTATTGCGTAATGTATCGCTGACATCACACCACAATGATCCCAGATCCATCCGAGAGCGGTTTCTTGTATTTTGTGCTCGTCTCTCTTCAGTCCGGGTTTGAAACAGAATTCTCAGATTCGCAGGTAAGGAAACATTGTATTCATCTGTATTTCCTGTTAAATAGACATCACTATAGCTATATGTCTAAAGCTATTCTCCGCCCTCTCGACTTCAATGTTACTATCCACCCATAGAGAAATTATAGAAAATTATTTAAATATATTACAACTATACCGAACCTACCATCTTACCAAGTGTCCGCGTGTGTTGTCTAGGCGGTCGAAGGTACGAGTCCTAGCGCGGCGCGGGCTTGAATACATAGGTAATGTTGGTTGGACGTTTTGCAAGATCGCCTATCGTTAGCAGCTACATATGTACCTACCGACTCTCACCTAGGTCTACCTACGTGAGCATGTTCCATTGAAGGAATCATCACTTTAAAACCCGTGGAGGTACCTAATGCTCATCTATAGAGTATATATATACATATAAAACAACACAGCGCTGGATGAGAGGTCACCAATGACCACTGTTGTGGTATTGGTACAGTTACAGCTGCGCTGCTGAAGTTACTTCTAGGTTAGCTTGAACAACATCTTCGACCACATCATCACTTACCATCAGGTGAGATAGTGGTCAAAGGCTAACCTATCAAGCATAAAAATATATAAATTATTCCCCATAACAATATAGCCGTCTAACCCAGGTATCAAATTCCTTGTAAACCTGATATGATATTTCATATCGGCTATGATATATACTTATTCATTAGACTAGAATATTTGGCCAGACATTTTGGATTTGGGGACGAACGGGTTTCTCAGAGTACAGAGTGCATTGGTGACCACAACACTACCAGCTATATATACAAATTGCAATAAAATTACTTAAACTATACATGTAAAAGAGAATCTGTACGGTCTCTACCTTAAATCCCGCTACCCTCTTGTTAACACTACCTATATATCTAACCCTGAGAAAACCTTCGGAAATTATGTTACTGTCAAAAAAAGTGGCTCATGGCTCTCAAACGTCACAGCGCAGTATCGCATCGTGCATATGGTAGCTTCGTAAGCTATTGCGCATTGGTATGATCATCTGAATAATACTTAGGCTGGCAAGTTTTACTGGCTATGCCCTATAATAATCTTCATTATTGAACAACGTTGCACATTTTTGGTGCTGCAGGGTTGTTAGGTTCTGGTCTATTATAACATATTCCTGAATAACACTGCCACTGAGTACGAGAGGTAAGTTTATTGGCTTATATATATGCCACACATGCGTGAAAGTTTCCTTTAAAGGAGCAACCATGATATGATAAGTATCAGCCGGTATCAATTCCTAGAAATAGACACTCCGTAGCGGATGGGAGAATCAGCATAGAGACCACCAACCACCACATTAAAATCTTAGTTTAAAAGCAGTAGCTGCAGAAGCTCCCGTTTTCTCTATAGTCGGTTTTTCAACGCAGAGGAAGATATTGTGTAAGTGCTAAGCAAGCGCGGTATGTACTGACTGCTGAAATATCTTACGGTTTACTCATTATTTGATTATTATTTCTGTCTAGCTAGCTAGGAAAAAAACCAATTACCAATATATAATGCGCATGCCTGATTGAGCTGAAGCCAACCCACTAGTTAGTTAGTATTAAACCCGCGTGACTCTTAGGTCATCTTGCCAATATGTGATCTCTGTCGATAACCAGTCATATAAAACATTTCAAATTTTAACATAAAAGGAAGAAGCTTCATTATTAGTTAGTTGTTGATCAGAGTCAGTCTCAAACGTGCTGATTTATTATTTTGCATGTAATATAAACACTTTATTTTTAAATATCATTTGATTTGGAGGAAAAAGTGGAATATGCGTATTTTCATAGCAGTTCTATGTTATTTCATCGTCGCAGTCTTCACCAAGGTAAATTTTATAATACAAGATAAAATAAAAGTGAAATTTTAAAACATTCGACGCCGCATATATGTCAATTTACAAAATAATCTATGCCACTCCGCGCCGAGCACGAGAAGCCTAGATTTCCTCTAATTTCAAATTTAGATGATAATGTGGGCATTTACTCTATTTAATAAATAAATCGGCATTTAGTTTAAATAGTTCAGGCCATTAAGTAATCACAAAACTCGGAAGGGCCACTATTGTTGTCAAGTTACATACCTGGTAATATATTTTTATTCTGTGGGAATGGCTGTGATACAATGACTTATTCTGTGAATTTACAGAACCCATTTCATTTTCACGTCGGCTCTCGTAAAGACAACTTCAAACAATAATATATTAAATTTTCTAGTCAAAATGTGTATCAGTGTTTGTTAGTGGTTATTTTATAAATCAGTGATATCGTTTGTGGTTTTTAGTGCCAGGTATATAGAGTCGTCCAATATTGGTGCACAATGTGTTACAGGGGTGTTTAGGACCGTTAAATGAACAGTTTTTGTACTGCAACTTTGGTTTTTGTACCAAAATATGGAATATTCTTAAATGAAAAGAAAATTTTTACGATTCGCTGACTGTAAGTGAATGTAAGAAAGACCTGTGGTTTTAGGAAGGTATTATTTGTAGAGTGAGTTGTAGAACAAAAGTTGTTCAATTAACGTTTCTAAACATTTCTGTAAAATATTGTGCATCGATATTGAACTATTCTATATAAGTTCCAGAAAAAAGAAGAAAATTGAATATACGAAATGGTCGTCGGTTAAAAAATGTAGCAGAGATAATGTAAGTAACCAACAGTTGATTCAATACGTAGAAATCGAAAACTAAATATATTGGGAAAGATTTCAACAAAGATTAAAATTTTCGATGTCTTTTAAAGTATTATTTGTGTATTGATTAGTGCCAATTTGTGTGTGTTCTTTAAACCTTTTTATAACTAGATACTTGGCACTACCCACCACGTGGCCTTACCACGTGGTTACGCACGGAGAAGAGACTTTTATAGGTCTAGTTACTTATTTAAGCCTGTCCATCAATTTTATAGTAGCCAAATAAGAGTAGGTACTGTGTTTACTGCTAGTAGTTCATTACAGATGACAAGAACATGAAACACTGCCAAAATAGCGCTACCCGAAGACAAAAATCCTTATAACGGCAATGCTGTTTACTGATACAATCTTATAAATAATACAGTGCATAGTGAAAAAAAGAATTTCTAGAATATTAGTAGATACAATATCTATTAGGCATGGTGCATAAAACAATCGTAAATTAAAGAACAATAAACTTCCATGTCGCATTTCTTAATAATTTGAGCGATATATATATATCGATAAGTAAATATTAAGTTAAAATGTATTAAGTTAAACCACAGATAAATTAATAGTCATTTCTCTATGGTTAAACCTAATAGTTTCTTCATCTTGTCACAATGTGATTGGTAAGCGCAGTCATAAACAAACTAGGTAGAATAGTATTTCTCAAATAAACTTCAGAGAGTAGAATCTCATAGCCGTCTTAAGTCTTAAAGTACCTACATCTTAGGGTTCCTTACTAGAAAACCGAATGTCCGTCCGTGCGGCTAACCTTTAGAGAGCTATAGGACCAGATTGAAATTATCACAGAATATGTGTTCTTATGACGGATTACCTCATAACTCATAATAATAAGTAAAAGCTAGCAAGTATAAATTATTTGGAAAAGTAAAAAACCCGACTGCAAGTTATTTATTTTTGTTAAGCGTTTCATCATTCCCTTAAAATTAAAATTGCAAGTTATATATCTTAAAAATGAAATCTTTTCTTAAAGCCCTTCATTTTGATACCCTACACGGTGGGTTTGGAAGAAAAAAAAATGTTTTGTTCACAAAATGGCGTATAAAATCCGCAGTTTTTTTTCATATTTTTATGTAGTAAGTGTCAATTGAGTTATCAAAACGAATATAGTTTATACTCGTAGTTTAGATGTGAACCCTGATAACATAATATTACTTTTTTGGTCAGTCACTTGTCGTATAAAAATAAATGGGGGTCTCCATACAAAAACGTCTATTTTTTAACGTTTTTTATTTATGCTGCGTCGTAAAAACGGGCCAAACGTCAGGCCTCGGTGTGCGAGTCCAATTTGCACTTGGCCGGTTTTATTTACTTTATAGACCTCTGCCCAGACAGAGCTTTCTTTGAAGGACCTAATCCGTGTAGTGCCGATGTAATTTTCTTTTCCACGTATTATTTACTTATATCTAGGCGTAGGTATCTACTTAAACGGCTCCGGAGCATATTATCTAATACCTACACCACTTTCAAAACACCAGAAGTACCTAAGTTACCTATAGCCGTGGATTTACTCATCCCATATTTTGCTAATTTGTTGTTTTGCGAATCTTGTACTAAGCTTCGGAATCTCCAGAACAACTATTCCAATTTTTTTTCACTTGTAAGGATTGTAAGGATATAGGCGCTAATGTATATGTATAAAGTCTAAAACCTAAAAGTTGTATTTTTTTAATCGTATAGGCGAAAATAAATTTGCTAAACCGACTAACTTGTAGCTTAATAATTAATTGTATCTGCTTCCGTCAACCATAACTAGAGAAGTATTTTTTTGTTTGTACTAGGTACTGTATTTGATAAGAGAAAACTGTTTTTTTTCTCTATCAAAATGTTTTATTTTAATTATAGATAGGTAAGCCTTTGACTACCTACAATCTCACCTGATGGTAAGCGACGATGTGGTCGAAGGTGTTAACAGGCCTAGAACTACTGGGTCTCAAGGACAGCTGCCGGAACACACCGTTAGGTGCTATAGCGACAGATTTAATGCTTGAGGGTTATAATAACGGATAGATATCTACTTACAAAATCTTTTCTGCAATGATGGTATTGTGATAATGTACAGAAAATTTGTTTGTCATTGTACAAATTCTGTTATTTTGCTATTCTGGTGTTTTGAGAATCTGTTATTCTGCTAATCGGGTGTTATGCTATAGTCTGGTAATTATCCGGTGCCACTTAAACCTAGGTATAATTATACCGTAAAGGTATAAATACCTAGGTTATAAGCACCATAATCTTGATGCCTATTGCTCTTAGTTTGCCTTGCCTTTTTTTCAAGAACGCAATGTCAAGAGTATATTATGCACTTCGTTCATATATACCTACTGTTCAGAATCTATAACCAGGAACCTAAAAGTTCGGAAATCCCTGCCTCTGTCGTGTTATTAAATTGTGGAACGCTCTTACGGCGTACGTTTTTCCTAACAACTATATTATATGATCCTGGGAGTCTTTCAAACGAGGCCTGAAAAGCATCTCTCTGGTCATTTTAAGGATTTTGATAAACGTATCTTACGGTAACATTAATGGCCATTGGTTCTTGATTCCATCAAGCGAGGTGAAACACATAAAAAAACCACTATTAAAAAACATTAGATCAAATAACGCCTATTTTAGGGTTTCGTACCTAAACGACAAGACGGAACCCTACTAATAAGTATCCGTTGTCCGTCCGTACGTTTGTCGGGTTATTGTAAACTCGCCACAAAGTAAATTCGCCACAGACAAAAAACATGTGTTAACTCGCCACAGTCCTGTTTTTGTTATGTAAATTCGCCACATATTATTTTGAATTATTGTAAACTTGCCACATTGGGGTTTTCCGTACAGACTACAGAAAAATCAAATAAAAAGCAGAATAAAATAAGCAGATATTTTTTTTTACCAACAACAGCAAAGTTACACTTAAAATAATTTTATTGATGACAGCAGGGTCACTCCTAAAAATATTTATTAATCACAGTCATACTTTTTGGTACTCCCGAATATCGTCGAATTAAAATCACAGAAAAAAAATATAAAATTTAAATAATTTGTTTGAAATTCTAAATCACAGTAAAAAATAATAACTAAATAGACAATATATGATCTGTTTCAAATGCAAAACAGAAAATGAAAATTCGGTTCTGCCTTTTGATTCTTAAAAGTCTACATAAAAAAAAAACAATAAACTTTATATTTTTTCGTAAAATAAAGTTAAGTACTCTTTAATATACAGCATCAATAACAGTTATAATAAAAAACGCCTTATTAAAAAACAAAGCAAAAAATCGTATATAATGCAGCATACGTTTTATCAAATCTTATCTTAATAATTACACTATTAAGCTGTATGCACTAATATATTACCCAAAACATTATCTGTTCCGTTAGTTAAGACAAATTATAGGCAAAATTCATTCATTATGCGTGCAAGTGCTTCATTTAACAACTTGACAGATAAAGATATTGATTTATACAATACCTCAACTACCAAATTGAAACGTTTGTTTAATGAAACATTCTTCTGTACTAGTTAATTTGAACCTTAAGTATTGTATTGTTTCATTCTTTTCATAAGTTAGTCGTCCACTCAAAACATTTTGTTTTATAAATATTTTAACCTATAAGTGGAAACTTGTAATTGGCCATCAGCATTACATGTGTTTTTCATGTAGTATATAAATGAATCATTTAATGTTTATTTGCCTAGCTGTAAGTTTTCTGTAAAATTCTAAAATAAAATAAAATATAACAATTTTCTGAAATGCTGCCAAAAAGACAAAGTTTTTGAAGGATTTCAGCCAGGGACATGTTATTATAATTGTAATTTTTTTTTATTAAATCTTTGGCATAGGCAATCTATGGACGTGCTCTCACATTTAGTGGTATATTAAAACTGATTTTTTTAGTTTCAATTTTCCAATCCATATATTCAGCCTCTTTTTTCAACTTATCAAGAAACGGATTTAGGTTTTCTTTTACCCATTTTGTTGTTTAAGCGTGTATGCCATGCTTTTGCTAAATAGTCCTGTGACAAGCTCATTGCATTTAAAAAAATGTGTTTTACACACTTTTACTTCTATTTCACGATTTCTCGCATTGTACAGTGATCGTGAGATGTGAGAGAATTTTGGTATAGCTTTTAGTAAATCGTAACTAATAAACATTACGAGTATTATGGAAAATATAGGCACTATTTGAATTGTAATTTTAGCGTTACATCTTTAATTTCAGTTTCTTAACTTTATTTGAAATTACCCTTGTTTGCGGACGCTACTTTTTGGAAAATGAAGACGTGTGACGAATTAACAATAAGCTTTACTTACCAGTGACGAATTTACACATATTTTTTTATGTGTGTGGCAAGTTTACTTTCAATGTATGGAGTTTACAAAAGTGTGGCGAATTTACTTTGTGGCGAGTTTACAATAACCCCGTTTGTCGCGGAGCTTTCACTCGTAATCGGAATGAATAACAAATCTTAACATTAGAATGATGAAAACATTTTTTTTCTATCTAGCATGTGTTATCGTTCATTGAGTAGAATTTATAAAAATAAATAAATTTGGGATAGTCAATGTTGTACAATTTAGATAATTTTTGTTACGGAACCTATCTTATAAAATCTACATTAGTTAGGAATCTAGAATTTCTGTATACTATGTACCATATCCTCTATTTCAGCAACAAATACCTACTTACTGCTCCCTCATTCCATGAGAGATGACTATTTTGTTTAAATTGCATTTTTTATGATTATTAATATGACATACCTATATACCTTTATTATAAATTTAATGACATTTATTACTTCTGGATGTGTATTTATATGATTTATCATAAAAACAATTTTTTAATTTATTTTTTAGTTGTATTACAATTTCAATTTCTTATTATTTTTCAATTCTGTTAAAATATGTTTATACATTGTGTCTGAGACCTAAGTATTTGATTGAATTTGATTTTGAAACGTCAAAATAGGTATAGTAATGATCTAGGCGCAGTATATTATTGTATCATGGGTATAGTGTGTACCTATAATAGTTTATTTTTTATTCTAAATTTTTTATACACGGTTTTTTCTTAAAGAATATGGCGCCCTTATTGCTAAACAGGAAACTTATATCTATTATTAATTTAAGCCTACTCTTGCCCAGTACTAGGTGTCTTTAAGACTACCTGGTACAGGTCATAAAGCTTTCTAGCTTCTTCGGAGTGAGGCTGCGACAGCACTCCGTTGCACCCTCCTACCTGCCAGAAAGCATGGCTGTATACAAATAATCGCCGACGCAGAGTATCGTTAAGGGAACACTCCATTAAAACATGGTATACATCTTCTATTTTGTCACATTCGTCACAATTTGGACTGTCCGTTTTCTTCATCATACCTATAATAGTTATGAAAATGTTATCAAAACCAACAAACATTGTCTATGGGTTGTTGGTGTTTATTGCTTCTACACACATTGAGTTTTTCATGACCTAAAAACAAAAGTAGAAATACAGAATTGAGTCCTACTATGGTTACGTACGATCTGCTGTGATTTTAATTGCCAATAGAACATATTTCTCGATCATTCAAAATCGTCATCGAAGCTGTTACTCACTTTCGCTATATAATATTATAAGTATATTTTATCTTCAGCTTCCTATCCTTGCCCTATTGGAGTTATTGCATCTCCGTAGCTCTTACCATACAAACGCGGTTTATCAAGGGTTCAAACTCGGTGAAATTTTGCATACAAGTCCTTTAGAGATCTATAAATCTAGTTTTCCAGTTTTCCGTAAATTTAAATAAGTAGGTACCAATCTATTTTCAAAAATATTCGAAAAACCATTTTGTATAGGAATTCTTATATCCACATTTAGGGCTAAAATAAATGAAAAAAAACTGGTAAACCAGATGTGCCTATATATTAGATTTGGGGATAGACATACAAAATTTCACAGAGATTGAAGACTCGGTTTTTAAAATATGGCGAAACTACGTTTGTATGGAAAGCGCACGTAGCGCTTATAGAAAGAAAGTATCTTCTCTCCCTAGCAATATAAGCTACACACCAGCAACTTAGTACTCCATAACATTGTTTGATGACAAAAATAGTTTCGGTTCACTGACCTTAATACCCGTACACTGGACGTGCAGCTGTTAAACTATGATTAAATCTACTTAATGCAATATTAAACTATCCATGCATTCGTCAGTTTATAGTAAACCTATGGGAGATCAAATTAATGTTAATTAATTTGATGTAGGTTTACTATAAATTTAATTTCCAGACGGTTTGTCATAACATTTGTCATCATTTTTGAGCTTCGATCATATCCAGTCCACTACATAGTATAGAGGTCAATGTTTGTAATGCCCCGCGGAGGTCAGTTGCTCACTAGCGTTGTCAATATAACGATTCCAATCAGGATTTTATACTAACTAAACTACGTGATAGCCATACAGGTGTTAGGTCCCTTAAGAAAGAGTCTGTCTTGGTGCGTACCACTATTGCAAGTGTACCTACTGGGTGTACAAGACATGAAAGCTAACATCTCGGACTGACGAGCGCAGTGTAGGTATACCTAGTGTAGGTATATATAATACCTAATTCATGCAGAATGAGGATGTATAGAAGAATGACACTGCATTTGTAATGGACAGGCGGGCCGTTTACCATCAGGTGAGCGACTTGTTTGTCACTTCAATTCATAAGAAAAACCATGCGGTATAGGGCATTTTGTGAATCCCTGTTCAGTCCTGGCTATATCTATCCTACCATTGCACAGTGCAGTCAACTGCAGTGTAAAGCAACACGAGAATGGTGACACTGCATGTATAAGGGACAGACCACTAAAATGTTGAAAGTGTATACTTTCTTCATAGTACGGCTCCTTGTCCTAACAAAAATCAGTTTTATGGTCCCATCGTGAAGAAAACATGAAACTTGGCATGAATGTAGTTGTCATATATGTGCTTCAATATAGATATGGAAGCATGTCGAAAAATTGATTTTTCCCCCCTTTCCCCCCCTTCGTATGTGCTAAATCGTGGTTTTTCTTATTTTCTATGAAAACGGGTACAGCTATCATAAAACTGTCAAATAACAATTTGTTCTTTATTAAATTCTCTACAATATTGTCTTTGGACGTATGTTCATAGAACTTATAGTTTACAAAATAATGTACATGTAACTTTGAAGTTTTATTAAAAATATAGCTGCGCGCTACCGCGTGATAGGTATCAGCAGAGCTATGGCGACAATAGGGGCGCGGGGCGGAGGAGCCTTATTCTCAAAACTGTACATCGCCTGTCAGAATAGGCAAGGGAATATAGATGAGTTTTTCAAACATGAAAACTGACCGTTTCCTCCGTCCCTCTCTGAGACAGGAAATATAAGATATGTGGCAAAATCGGAACTACTGAAATGTTTTAAAGACAAATATGAAGACAAAGAAGATGAAGAGGAAAATGAAAGTACTGTCATCGAGTCAACCGAGTCATTTAACGAAGATCCCGTAGACTGCACTTCATCGTTTCTAGATGGGCCTGCTGTAGTTCAAATGATAAGACCGGGCAGTAACGTTACATTTGACGATTATCGCAAAACATTTATTAATTATGTTACGAACCAGAATGGAAATCGAGTTGATGTTGTTTTTGATGCATATCATGAAGACAGTCTCAAGAATCATACAAGGGAGAAGAGGGGCACAGGATTTCGTCAAAAAGTTACACCAGCAGGTAAACTTCCAAAAAACTGGCAACAATTTCTTCGTTCGTCACAGAACAAAGTAGAGCTTTTCAACTTCCTGGCTGATGGTCTCCAGCAGGTCCAACATGCAAAAACGATTGTTGCAACCAAAGGGGAACAAGTTTTGTGTAACGATGCCACCGTAGATTTGTCCTCCCTTAAGTCAAAACAAGAAGAAGCTGATACCAGACTCTTCCTTCATGTTTCGCACGCCGTGCAGCTTGGCCACACAGAAATATTGATTAGAACGGTTGACACAGATGTGGTTGTTGTAGCTATTGCCTTATACAGCGGCCTAAAAGAAATGGGTTTGAACAAATGTTGGATATCATTCGGAACAGGGAAAGCTTTACGTAGTATTGCTATTCACCAACTTGTGAATAAACTCGGCCCAGACAAATGCAGTGGCATGTTATTCTTTCACGCATTTACAGGGTGTGATACAGTATCTGGATTTTGTGTAAAGGGAAAAAAATCCTTTTGGAAAACTTGGAATTCCTTCCCTGAAGTTACCAAAGTATTTGAAACCATGTCACGACCTCAAAATGAAATTGAAAGCCATCAATTGGATGCTTTGGCAAGATATGTCATTCTGACTTACGACAAAACTAGCGATGTAGAAGACATTAACCAAGCTAGAAAAGAGTTGTTCATCAAGGGACGGGCAATGGACAGGCTGCCACCAACACTTGGTGCTCTTGAACAGCATACAAAACGAGCTTATTTACAAGCAGGATTGATCTGGGGTCAAAGTCTGATACCAAATCCTGAATATCCGAACTTTGAGAACTGGGGCTGGATGAAAGAAGACTGTATTTGGATTCCATGTTGGAGTACAACCAAAGAAACGTCCGCATCTGTAAAGGAATTGACGAAGTGTTCATGCCGCAGCTGCATTAAAGAACGATGCATTTGTAGGAAGTCGGGCCTTCCCTGTACTGGTCTCTGTAAATGTGAGGGAGATTCCTGTGATATTATTATTATTATTATTATTTGTGATACACAGGCAGCTCTTAAGCTGATGCGTGTATATCTGAGTCTTTGTCAATGCACTTTAAATATTTGTCCAGTCTATTTTTGAAAGAGTTCACTGAGGGAGCACTGATCACTGATTCCGGTAACCGGTTCCAAGTTTTAACTATGCGATTCGGTAGTATGTGCTCTCTGGGTTTGCTTTTACTTGGCCCCCGTTGCAGCTTCAGCGAGTGTCCTCTCAGGTTTGTGTTTGTGTTCATAGTATATAGTGTCTCTGACAAATTTGGTATACTATATCTGTTGGTGAGAATTTTAAAGGTCTCTATAAGGTCTCCGCGCTCTCTACGTTTCTGAAGGGTGGTAAGCCCTAGTTCTTGCAGACGATCTTCGTATGGAAGTTCTTTAAGACTAGGGACCATTTTTGTTGCCCTCCGCTGTACACGTTCGAGAAGGTGACTGTCCTTCTTGAAGTACGGATTCCATATCTGGAATGCATACTCCACTAAGGGCCTCAGGTAGGTCTTGTACAGCTTTAGGAACAGTTCCTTGTTAATGTATGAGAAAGCCTTTCTTATAATATACATTATAGAGTTTGCTCTTTTCACTATCTCTACAATATGGTCCCCCCATTTTAGGTTGCAAGTTACAAGTACTCCGAGGTCTCGCTGTTTTTCTACCTTTTCCAGAGGGCTACCATTAATTGAGTAGTTGCATTTTGGATTTTTGCCTCCAATGTGTAACACTGTGCACTTCTTTTCGTTAAGTGTGATTAGCCAGTCTTGGGTCCATTCATATATTCTGTCTAGGTCTTTTTGCAGGGTGTTATGAGCGATCAGTGGATTTCCCATGATTTTGGTGTCATCAGCAAACAGTGACAGCTGAGATTTAATGTGCTGATCCAAGTCTGTTAGGAATATTCCAAAAAGGATTGGTCCGAGCACAGATCCTTGTGGGACTCCACTGCTGACTTTGTGAGGTTCCGACTGAGCTTCTCCCACGCGTACTCTGTAAGTTCTATTTGAAAGGAACCCTTCTATCCACTTTAGGAGTTAACCTCTTATGCCAAAGTGTTCCAGCTTGAAAATTAGCCTTTTTATTGGGACTCGGTCGAAGGCTTTTTCATAGTCTAGGTATATGATATCAGTTGGCTGTCGTTTGTCCCAAGCTTGGGTCCACGTATCTATGCAGCTGAGTAGGTTGGTAACAGTTGAGCGACCTGGTATGAAGCCATGTTGTTTGTCTGATAAAACCTTTTCCTGAGATAAGAAACTTCTAATTTCTGCGGCTATTATCTTCTCCATAGTTTTGCAGATTAGGCAGGTAAGGCTTATAGGGCGGTAGTTGGCTGCGACTCTCTTATTTCCTTTCTTATAGATGGGTGTCACAATAGCTTCTTTCCAGTCTTGAGGGAGTTCACCTTGGTCAAATGAGATAGTCATGATATTGGCCAGTCTAGTACAAATAGCTTCACTGCATTTCTTCAGCAAAATAGCTGGGATCTCATCAGGACCCATGGCAGTATCATCTTTAAAAGTTTTGATGGTTTTTCTGACTGAGTCTGATGAAAACTCAACCGTCTCTAAGGATTGTGTTACTCTTTGTGCTTGGGTTTGTGGGATTGGTATGTGAGGTGGTTCTCTAACATATGACCTATCAAATTGTTTGGCAAATATTTCTGCGACTTCTTTGTGGTCTGTTGTGACAGTTCCAGTTTGGTCATCCAGAAGGGAGGGCGGCACTGATACTTTGGATGTCAGTTGTTGGCGGATGTATCCATAGAAGGACTTGGGCCCACTGTGGACCACCCGAGTTTCAAATTTTATTCGCGCTTTTCTTACTTCAGATGTTAGACTGTTGTTAGTTTTACGGTACTTTTCATAATTGCTCTTGGTAGAGACAAGCTGATATGAATTCCAAGCATGAGCTTTTTCATAAGATAGTTTAAGTATTTCTGGTCCTATCCAGGGTTTGTTTTGTCTTTTCTTCGTTTTTATTCTTTGGAGCGGTATGTGCAATTTTATAATATTTTGTGTTAAGGATTTGAAGCAGTTCCATGCGGATTCAACTGGAGTAGAGTCTGTTATTTCATATTCTGAATTTTCAAAGTCCTGTTTGACAAGAGTGTAGTCTGCGTAGAGAAAGTTATGTCTTGGTATTGAAGTAGGTTTGTGCTGTTGGTTCTGTGCAGGTAGTTGTAGGGTTGCAAATAGTACTTGGTGATCACTTTTGCCAAATAAAAAAAAAAAATATGCATTGAAATAAATGATATATATAATTTTCACTGTATTTTAATGTATATTTAATAAAATTTTTGAAACCCTTGGCTTTAAATCTAAGCAAAACAACATTATCGGAAAGGTGGTATTGTAAAAAGGTAAAAAATGAGTACTTGAGTCAGACGCGGCAAGCTGTAACTCTGGAAGTAATGTCTCTACGACTATGAAATAGGTGTCATTTTTTAGCTCAATGTATAAGGTATATTACTTCTTAAGTCTATTTTATCACCACTCTTGTCGCTTTCCTATAAATGGAGCAAGAAAAAAAAAGTTTGCCTGTTTTTACAATTTCATAATACGTTGGTGGCTGTAAACAGAAATATATTAATCTTACCATTATATAATGTAGTATCGTCTTGTAGGTAATTTATCGACAATGATTTGTTCTCTGAAGAGTAAACTCCTCAGTCTTATCGTTTTCGTAGAAAATTCGAAAAACCGGAATCAGGGAGATAAAAAGGGGGGGGAGGGGGGTAAACATTATTTCTTGACGTGCTTCCATATCTACATTGAAGCACATATATGACAGCTACATTCATGCCAAGTTTCATGCTTTCTTCAGGATGGGACCGTATTTTAAGTTAAGGACCCGTACTATCAGTCCAGAAGGCTGCAAAGGCACGCATTTGCGTGATTGGTGCGGAAATAATAATTCTGCAGCAAAGAAATAGTCGACTATTCTGCCTTTTTTGGGTAATTCTTCTCCGCAATTGCTTGAATACGAAACAGATATAGTATGTCGCGGATACGGTAATAGTTGTACGGTAATTCTACGTCTTTGACGTGAACATTGAAGTGATGAGACAGACAAGTTAACCCGCTTGATGGTAAGCGCTCACGTCGTTCCATTACAGATGCAGTGTCACTACACTGCGCTCGTAACTCCTGTGACTTTTGCCAAGACCTAATTAGACTTTACTACAGTCATATTAAGCAAACTGTGCTACAGTACTTATCCATCACGCCTAAACACGTATGCTTCGAGACATAATGTGGACACTGCGCTTGTACTTACCCACGAAGAGGGAGTATTACTGAAGAGGCCTGTACCACCTGATATAATAATACTTTTATCTTAGTCTAGTATATACGTACTATCAATTCGCGGTGGGCGGTGGGGCAATCCGCCATCTTGAATCCACCATCTTAAAAAAGAAAACCTAAGTAGCTCTATACAACCTACTTTTTTGTTCAAACCCGTCCTATCCAACCAACCGTTTCCAAGAGTTATAGTTTATAAGGAATAACATAAGAATTTCGCGTGAACGCAGGATTCCTAAAGTAGGTAAATAATTAGACAAGTAGGGGAATGAGGGGGAAAACCGGATAGAGGGTAAAACCAGATAGTTGCTATTTTATTACACTACATATAGCCAGTGTTGCCGTCCTAGGGACTTTGTTGCTAGAACTAGGGGATTTTGTGAACGTTTCGTGAATAAAATCCTGAATTTAGCGGGAAAAATTTATTGGCCACTTCTAACGACTTTTAGGCGAGTCATTATATCACTAGAAGGACAACAATTTTTATTTTTAAATTAAGGTACTGACTCGTTTGCTATTTTATTCCTATTTATCCCAGACGATATAATTAACCAAGACGGTAAACAAAGACCAAAAGAAACTCGAGAGGCTTCAACTGCCTTTTCTGTTGACGTTGACATTAGAATTGAGGATCCTGGTGACTTCGTATTTAATTTTGAAATTTAATTACAGGTGCCTAGCTAATAATCATTATTCTTTAGTGGTTTTTACATAGATATTGATCTCATTTATAAATAAGTAATTCTAACTACAAGATTATAAGGACCACAATATTTTTCTATTTTGCCTTTTCATTTAAAATCTAATGAACAGAAACTGAGGGTGACAGCCGCTTTAGTTCAATTGGGATTCATAAATCTGCTCTGCTGATGACCCGATTGTTGATTACAACAAAAAAATAAACTCTATGTCTTGCATATCGTCGGTGTGGCCACCCATCTACAAAATAGAGATGGAAAATGCGTTTTGTTAGAGAAGTAAGGTACATCATCTTCTAGTAGGAAAACTAAACTAGAATCGATACTTTTTTTGAACGTTACATTGGTATAATATGTAACATGAGTTTTAGCGACATTTAGCGGATTTTCATTGAACGATTTTTGTCATATCTACAGAGATTTCTATAACTGCCTAGATACTTTTAATTTGTTGAACGTCAACACTGCGTATAGCAGTCTCGTTCTAGCTAGCGGGGAAACAAGCGCAAACGCTTACTCAGTGTAGTTGCAAATTATGGCGTCATTAACATCTCCATTTAAAAAATAGCTAAGTTGTCTAATATTTAATTTTTTTTATGTGTAATCATTACGTATAGCTACGTGCTATCATAAACAGTATATAGTATTTATTAAGAAGTAGTACCTACCTACATATGTTACCTATTATAACGGTATTTGTAGTTGCTATGTGTTTAAGGGGGGCGCCACCATGCGCACACAGAAAACAAGTCCGCGTATTTCTTAATTTAAAAATAAATAGTTAACATGCTTAAAATCATACAATGATATTCCTATTGGATAATTAGTGCCACAATAAATCTGTGTTACTGTTTTATGCAAAATTGTTCAAGTGTAAACAAGTTTTTTCGTCACTTACAAATAAGTAATTGCACAGTGTGTTTTGCAACTTGAAACTTTACTTATCACTGATAAATCAACACAACACTACATATTACCCACTTTATATTTCAACACAGGCACCATATTTTAGCATTATAAACAGTTTAAAATAGTAAAATAATCAAGAGTCTACAAAGCAGCGAAAGAAAAACGTTAAATCATTTAAATGTCAAATGATGCATCAACTGTGAATGTGACAAGTGAATACAAAGTGTGAGTGACAGTTCATTGCGGTAAAACCAGTTTCAACTAAAAGAACCGACAATAAGTTTCGGATTAGTAATCGACCCACTATTTCGCGCCAACTTCACATGTATCAATAGCTGACTTGTGTAAAGTATCAGCTACGGATCTGCATGTTCAGAGTTCGTATCACGCTGACCTTAAATATAGATTTTGCAGTATAAAAAATTTTGTTGTTTGTCTTGAGAAATGGATACAGCAAGTTATGTCACTACACGCAGAAAGAACACGAAGATTGTGAATATGTCAATGAATGACGATATGCTTTCAGAAGCAAATTCTACGTTCCTTGATGCGAATTCAATGAGCCTTCAAAACCTTTCTGTAAGCGGATATTTACAAATTAATGATATTAAAGAAGAAAATAAGTTACTACAATTAGAATTGGACACCGCTCACCAGGAAATTTCAAACCTTAACACTATCATTTCACAACTACAGTCAAAATTAAATGAAGCAAACACGGTTATCCATTTTTATAAAGAAATGTGTTTGGGAGATCCGAGTTCTTATGCAGACACGCTGTCTTCTAACGTAGAGCGAGGCAATGTTACTATTACTTCAACACCAGTCACAAATAAGAAATTGATTAGTTCTATTCGAAATGTACGATTTATTACTCAATCTCAAGAATTAAGAAATACAATGCTACACCCTTCTACTGAAAACTCTTTATTAATAACTGAGAGCAGGACATCATTAACGCCCCCTACTGAACAAGAACGGAACTTAAGGAATATGATTACTGCTAATGACAACGAGATGTTAACAAAGAACTGGTCCCAGCACATGAACAAAAAGAGCCCATCAGAGGCAGCTTCTCATGTGAATGTGTTGCACTCTACTAACAGAAATTGTATATCTCTAAAGCAACAGAAAACTGATTGTTTTAAAAAACCTAAATTGCCTTTAAAACAAATACTCATACTAGGAGATGAACAACTCGCGGGATTATCATCATCGCTTTCCAAATCTAGGTGCGGAAAATGGAATGATGAGTATGAGTCGACGGCGTTCATCAAAAGGAACGCTACCAGCGCCGATGTATTAAAACATTGTAGTGAACTGGGTAAAAATTTTACCAAAAATGATTATATTATTTTAATGGTAGGAAGACATGATTCGGCCCAAGATAATTGTTCATATCAATTACGTAATGCTTTATCAAAATTAATACATACAAATGTGTTAGTAATCCCTACATGTTATAGTGGCTGCATGGACAGAAATTTGTTAAATAATCAACTTAAGAAATTGGTACAAAATTTTGGAAATGCTACTTTCATTGATATTAATTATAATGAAATTCGGAGTAAAAGAATGTTTCTAGATGGCATTACTTCCAAGATTAACATTATTATTGATAGTGAGGATTATAAATCCAAGTTCTTGACTTTTGGGCCTAATAGCATTTTTAGAAGTAGATTAAATGGTAAAGATTCGTCCACGAATAAAAACACGAGATCGACTTCTTTCACTGGCGACCGTACGGCAAAAAAAGGGACAATTCCCTACTATTTTCAACACCAGACACACAAAAATAACCAAGGAAATGTTAAAAAAACTTTTTTTCGTTAATAATGATGTTAATAAATCTATATTATTGCATCAAAATATCGCAGGTTTATTAAGTAAACTAGATTCAATTCAAATGACATTACGTGAACTAAAAGGCGATGGCAAATGTATTGGCATTATGTGTTTTTCAGAAACGTTTGTAAAGGCTGGTGAGGAAAAAAATATTGTCATACCCAACTATAAGCTAGTTTCTTTTTTTAGTAGAGGGACAAAAAGGGGAGGGGTTTGTATCCTAGCCGCCAGTAACATTGCATGCGAAACTCTACCGGTTGCCGAAGAGTTCAGTTTAGAGGTTCACTTTGAATGCTGTGCTATGGAGGTAAAAAATACCAATTTAATTATAATTTGTGTTTATCGCACCCCGAAATCTAGTAAGGACATATTCTTCAATCAATTAAACTTATTGCTTAGTAAAATCGGTGAAAAGAAGCGCATAATTTTATGTGGTGACTTTAATATTAATATGTTGAAAAATTGTAAATACTCTAAAATATTGTCTGACACTTTGTCAAATTTTAATCTTACTCTCCACATTAACCGTCCCACTAGGAAGAAAACGTGTATTGATCTGATAGCGAGTAATATTTCTGCAGCGAAGGGCTGTGTAAATTATTTCGCATTATCGGATCATGAAACAGGACAACTATTAGAATTCCCTATAAGACTAGAGCGCATTAGAACTGTATGGCATGAGGAGAGAAGAGATTTTAGTGAATCAAACATATCTAAGTTCATGGAGTGTATTAGTGCTCTTTCTTTTTCGGATGTGTTTGAGGAATCTTCCACTAACAGGGCTTTTAACTTATTTCATGACACTTTAATACTATTTTTCGAATTATGCTTTCCTAAGCTGTTTGTTAAAATGGTGAGATCATCGTCTAAGTCTCGTTGGATTACTAAAGGTTTAAAAAGGAGTTGTGTCATCAAAAGAAAATTGTACTTGGCGTATAGTAGGTCAAGGGTGAATAAAAATAATTTGAAAATGAAATATCATGCATATGCTAGAGTACTTAAAAAGTGTATTTGTCACTCGCAAAAAGTAGAATCAAAAAAGTACTTACTGAAATCTAAAAATAAATGCAAGGCCGTTTGGAATATAATTAAATGTCATGAGACTCCTCCGGTAACAGCCAACAGCATAAAAGAAATTCAATATTACGGGCAACCTTGCACTGATCCGCTATTGATTGCAGATATTTTTAACAATCATTTCATTGATAGAACTAAAAAATCAAGCACTCATAAACATCAAGATTTGAAGTTCAATAGCTGTAATTCAAGTATTTTTCTAAAACCAACCACTTCTGATGAAATTAACAAAATCATTTTAACGCTCAAAAATTCGAAAGCAGTTGGATATGACGAGATTCCTACATGGCTGCTAAAACGATGCGTTATATATCTTGCACCCGTGATTAGCCATATTATCAACCTCTCCTTCGTTGAAGGAGTTTTTCCAGATAAAATGAAAAAATCGATTGTTAAACCCTTGCACAAAAGAGGAGATACGAAAGTGGTGGACAATTACAGACCAATAACCCTTATTCCTGTTTTGGCCAAGGTAATTGAAAAGGCAATGCTTAAAAGACTGCTTGAATTCGCGGAAAAATTTAATATCTTGGCACCGGAGCAGAATGGTTTTCGCAAGGATAGGTCAACCACTTCAGCCATCTATAAAGTGGTCAAATCGATAATCGACGGCATAACGAAAGGTTGCCATTCTATTGCTTTATTTTTTGATATGACAAACGCTTTCGATTTTGTTCACCATGATACATTATTGTCAAAACTTTTCAAATATGGAATTCGTGGTCAAGCTTTTGATTGGTTCTCAAGTTACCTAAAAGATAGATATCAGTGTACAGAGATATCGAGCATGACTCAGCAAAATAAGAAAATGATTTACAAATCTGATTTGAAGCTTAATCAATGCGGAGTTCCTCAAGGAAGCATTTTGGGGCCTATTCTATTTTTATTGTATATTAACGATCTACCTTCGTGCACCAATCATGAAACGATTTTATTTGCAGATGACACTACTATTATTATAAAATGCAAAAACAAAAATAAACTTGATGATGTAGTTAACAATACTATTAAAAATGTAATAAATTGGTTAAACAAAAATAATTTACATGTCAATATATCCAAAACGAAGATAATGCAATTCCGTACTATTAATGCTACCCATCAATTTATTAACGCTAAATACCAATCTAATGCAATTGAAGAAGTTAATGCCACTAAATTTCTTGGGGTTGAAATTGATAACAAGTGTGATTGGAAACTTCATGTTCATAATGTATGTACAAAGTTAAATAGGTTCGTTTTTGCGATTAAGAGAATAAGACAAATAGTCTCTGTCGAAGCAGCGCTCCAGGCCTATCACGGCTACGTAGCTTCTACACTGCAGTATGCTTTGATAATCTGGGGTAACTCCGTAGACGCAGACAGAACATTCAGAGCCCAAAAAAAGTGTATACGTGCTATCTGTGGTGTACACTTTTTGGAACCGTGTAGACCGCATTTTAGACGTTTGAAATTGCTCACTCTCTCATGTCTTTACATAAAACAGTTAGCATTGTTTGTTCGTCAGAATCCTGACATGTTTGTTAAATGCCAAGAGATGCGCCAATGTAATCTTCGTACTAGAAGTGACAACTTGTTGTCATTGCCGAAATGCAAGCCTTCTCTAAAAAGAAATGCCCATTATATGACAGTGAAGGTTTACAATAACTTGCCAGATGACATTAAAAATATGAATACCCACATGTTTCGGGTTGGATTGCATAAGTGGTTGGTCAAGATGTGTTTTTATTCAGTGATCGAATTCTTTAATTATAGAAATATTGCAACATAACTTAAATATAATTTCATTGACATTTATTTATTTTGACATCAATTAATTTAATACTTTTATATTGTTTAAAAATTGATTAGTTTTTTTTTTCTCTTGACATATTTATTATATAGTATTGACGTTGCGATATTATAATAATTTGCATGCTGTAATGGCAAAAAACATGCACGGACATCCCTCTATCTTTAAACTGTATAGATGTAATTATTATTTTATTACATTGTTACCATGTTTTTAAGCAAATAAACATTATTATTATTATTATTATTATTATTAAACTTAACCTGTTAGTTATTACATTTTCAAACGTAGTATCTGAGTGGGGTACAATCGGACGGGGTGATTTCGACTATCCGGTTTCACCCCAATTGCTTTATGTATTCCTAGATATTGTAGGCGTTTATATTATTCCTCTGTTTTTTATCTTTTGTCAGAGTGCGAGTTTCAACATGGCACGAATATGTGTGAGAATGACAAATAGGCTGCAATAGTTTCGGTAGTCAGACATGCTTTTAGCCATAAATTCAGTGACGGATGTTAAAAAGGGATATATTTCAGCTTCAAGCCACACACGCTCTTTAATAATGTTAACAAACTTCCGTAGAAGAACGTGTTAAGATGATCAAAAGTGGAAAATTCAAAGGAGAAAGTATTAGCTTCTGAAAAATCCGTCTTCACCATAGAGAAATATAATACCTACTATTTAGACAGGCAGCCATGTCAGTTTTCCAAGAAAACAAGCGTAGCCAGTTGCACACATGCATATGATACGTGACATCTTTATTTTTCAACACAAGCAATCCGATACCCTGATTAGTCTCATTTTTACCTAAACGAAAAGCTAATAATTAATAATATAATTCTGAATATAATATCAATTCATAATTTAAAGGTAATTGGCGTCCACGTGGCCGATGTCGCTAGTACGAGTAAAAGCTTTTTTATTATAATATGTAGTGGTGGGTGGGTGCATAAGTAGAGCCTACCACCGCTGGTATATTCGCGTTATATGTATAACTAACATCTCTTAATTCAATATTATATAAAAAAATACAGTTTTAAACTTTATCTTTAAACTTTAACATGAGAGTGGGTTGCACGCATTGATATAAGTCATTTTTGCAGAAGAGATAATGCTATATGAAACTTTTTGTTTTGCCATGGTACGGATCTAAGGATAAATATTTTAAGCTTGAATAAATAATAATATTTACGAGGTGGAGTTGGGCCCCTGCTACCCTGCTGGGTGCGGTTGCATACCAAATGGGTGGTTGCTTCTTTCACATCTCTTACAAATAATAATGTCTATGGGTATTAGGTGTCAACATAATATAAGAATATAATAAAGATCAAGTCATCACTATGTAAGAATAAGGGATCTCATAGTAATTAAGAGCTACATAACTTAAAAATAATTTAATTTCCCTTGAAACAAAATCAACTTATTGAACAATTATTGGTGTTTGCTATTTTTAGATGTTGATGTGTTTAGCAAAAAAACATACTCTGATATTTATGTATGTCTCGATTACACATTTTATTAAATAAATGGAATGGCAGTCGATCGGATATTCTCCTCATTGATGATAACGAAGTTGTGTGTTAAATTGTTTAAGTACTTGTTTTCGTTGGAATCCACTCACTGTCTGGTCTTCATGTTGCGTCAATCCATTTCTGTCTAACAGGAGGATCACTCGGAAAGGTGAAAGTTAGTTGTTGGAATGAGATGACATTTGGTGACTAACAAATTATCGATAATACTTGTCGATAAAATAAAACAGGAATCACTATATGCCAGATTGCACTGACTTTGTTCATCGGCGAAATACAATACATTTCAAACAAATTAATAAGCTGAATGGTGATAGGATATTTCTCCTTTCTTTAAATTTGCGACATCGCTGTTTAATCTGCAATTTATAACAGCACACCGCGGCATTTTGAATTAATTTGTTGGAGCAGCATGCAGTGAGCTATCTGCGGGACGACTGTCAGTAGCATTATAATTCGTTAACGTCAATACTCCTGTTGAGGAGCAAGCTTGGCACGCGTGCATTACCTTTCTATTGCTTTTTCTTTTCTGTGGTCTTCACCATATGTGAAGTCCAAATAGTCGAGATTCAATACTTTTGATATTTTTCAGCTAGAAGACATGCTAGTCGAACATACCAAAGGTGTGAGATCTTGACTTTTTGCGTTGACTTAAACAGATCTGCGAAATTTGGCCTTCCAATTAGCAGAAAGAAATAATTTAATGCATAATTTAAAGAAACTGGACACGCAGGCTTAGATTGGTATAGTGGATTTCTACGAGTAAAACAACGTTCTGAATTGTCACCAAGATGGTCTAGATTTTTTTTATGTTATTGCGGCGGAACAATCCCGAGGCCCACCTGATAAGTGGACTTACCTCTGCATATAACAGATGCATTTCGTCAACGACGAATTGCACTGTGCCTGTGTCACGTTCAGTTGTTAGGTCTCGTGTCAGTAATTTCTAAAAACTATCCTATAGCAGCTGCAAATTTATTTTTTGTATGATTTAACTGTTAATAATTAGAATATATTGCTTTATTGTTAGTATCTGTGTTATTTTTTTTATAAATGCCTATCCGGCTTGACCCGTACCGTAGGTATGGGATGTTTACGGATTTATAATTATCATTTAAAATTGTTCTAATTTGTAGTTTTTAATAATGACCTCAAACCTTTTCATTCAAAATTTATGTCTATGGTATATCTAAACATTTAGGATATTGATAATCTCAATAAAGAACACAGTGATTTATTTATTGTGAGTTTATCTTAAGTATCCGATGTTCCCCACCTTCCCCAATAATAAGCGTAAACATCTATTGACCGAACAATGGATGTCTACATGTCACTGCTATCTACACTCAGTATGTTTAATTGCTTCACAGAATTACATTTTATGTACCTATAGATACAACGTAGATATATACCTATGTGTAGTAATTACTAGGTACGTAGATATCTAAAATCTGAATCAGATCTCAGTGTTTGTCATACCGACATGCGACATCATCGGTGAGACGTCACATGCCTGCGCCGCGCTGCGGCCGGGCCGGGCGGCGCGGGCGCAGTCAACATTGTGACATCGTATACATACATCACCTATACAATCTTTAAAAACAATTTTTCCTATAAACTGGCAGCATTTATGTATATTAGCTGCCTTATCAACATCTGATAACGGTTTGTTTGTCATAAATACTTTGGTGACCTGCTAGGCCCGAGCGGTGAAATCACATCGTCTTCTCACAAGTTTTCGGGGCTTTTTGTGTTTCTGAAGATTTTGGTAAGTCTTTTGATCTATTTAAAACACAAGTTTTTAATACGAGTACAAATAATTTATTGAATAAAAAATTTACAACAATTAGTACCTACATTTTGGATTTCGTAACTAATGAGTGGTTTCTATAATGCCTGCAAGCAGACGTGTCAGATCTAAATAAAAAAAAAACTATTTTTGACATACTTTTTCAAGTGTAACTATTATCTACTTATTGATTTTAAAGTTTGCGTTTATTTTAAGGTCCATAATATTCTTGACAAGAGTTTTCTTAGCAACTGAGTTCTAAATTTTTTACCATTCAATATACCGTAGTTATACCATAGTTTTGTTTCAACGCTTTTTTATTTTAAGTTAAACACTATAATAAATTATACTTACTTACAAATGTTATAAACATTTATATTGTATAAGTACAATACAGCTAAGTTACTGAAGAATGAAGGTGTAAAATAAAAAAGTTTTTCTCTGTTTTGTTAATTTTACTGCAAACCTTGAAATAATAAAGATAGGTATCAGGTACTGAAAGGCTTCACGCGTAGAAGTTGTTATATAATAATACTAGCGACCCGCCCCGGCTTCGTACGGGTGCAATGCTGATACTAAATAATCTGTAATATCTTCGAAAATATTCATTTAAATTACACGCTGTAAAGGGCCATATTGATCTATATCAAATGCACAATGTATTTAAGGTACTTAGGTACTTAATTGGATATTAGGTACAAATCGCTTCGTAAATAAGCCATTATTTCTCGTGAAAAGTAGTAAAAGTAGAAAGAAAAGGATAAAAAAATGGTTATTGTGGGTTATCCCTAAGACATATATAATCACGAACTTTTTTGTAGACATTTTTAAGTTGTAAAATATTTTATCATATTATTGTAAGTAGGTACATTATTTTGATCTATCTCGTAGGGTTCAGCCATCGTTTGCAATGCAAGCGCAAAACATGTGTTTATTTACGACATCACATTAGAAACCTCTAAAATTATCAGTGTTTCTGTACTATATTTTGCATGTATTATACATATAAACCTTCCTCTTGAATCACTCTACCTATTAAAAAACCGCATCCAAATCCGCTGCGTAGTTTTAAAGATCTAAGCATACATATGGACACACAACGGGAAGCGTCTTTTTATACTATGTAGTGATAGTGATGATGATATTATATAGGTATTCATTATTATTTTGTCATTGAGGCCTTAATCACCAAGAGTTGTGTAGGTACTTATACATATCCTCGGATATAGGTATCATTTTTGTATTTTGAAAAGTACCGATTGATGAATTTCAAATATACCGTCATACTGGTTCAGCAGACACGGTTGGCTTACCTCGTCCGGCTGTTCAGTACAAATTTTGCAATGGATTCTAATAATCGTGAACAGGGATACATAAAAAAAATTGTATCCTATTAGTAAACTTCCGGAAAGAATCCGCCTAACGAGCAACTACACTACGCGAACATCAGTAAGACGTTGCTGCACATTAGTTAGGCGTACATAGCTCTTTACAAACGGAATTTAGTATCTTGAAGCTATTTGTAATTGTACCTGGACACATACCAACAATATTTAAATTCAGTAGACCATGCTTGGCAGGACTTGTAGGTAAAGGGCAGACTGGCTGCATTGCCACATTGCCACGCTGAACGCTTGGATAAACTGGTCCTGCAATAAAACACTACTATTATCCTGATTTATATTCTAGTCGTTCCAGCAGGTGGACTCGCAACTCCTCGCGGGCTGAAGGTAGCCAATGAGTCATCATCATCTTCCCAACTCACCCCTATCCCACTCACGCGTGGTCGAAACAATATGCCTTCTCGTACAACTTAACTCATTGGCATCGGCGATAATGATAACAATAGAATTTCATTCATGACTAGGCCATAGTGGTCCTGACAATGCCAACTTATTAATAAGTAGGTAATTGTGAAAAGCTCTTGGTTCCGGTTTAAATGACCGGCAGCCAGTCTGCTTACCTATATTCAGCACCCATTGTGCAGCAACATTTCATTCACATTCAAGTGAGTGGTGGCCTGATCCTCCAGCTCATTTTTATTTTATTCGCCTCTTACGACGATATTAACAGTGCCGGGAAGAATATCTACGGCATTGATTGAATTTTTGTAACAGTATTAATCTTTAAATAAGTATTTAATGTTCATGATTGTACTTGTGTTTATCTTGAGATTTGACTCCATCAATTAAAGCTTATCATCGTGCAGGTGCTGACGTCACGTCATGAGGTAGGTACTTACGTTACCTACCAACGCCCAGCTAACAGGTGAAGGGCAACGATAAACAAAACATGGTTGCATCATAAAGATAAACATGATAATTATTTAGTTCCATTATAAAATATACTAAATGTGTGATCCGAAAAAGTAAATAAACAAGGCGGCTAAGGGTAAGAGTCTGCTGAATAACCAGCATGCTAATACCTGCTCTCGTTGGGGTGCGCAGTGAGGGTGTCCAACACTAAAACTGGCTGTGTACAAGTAAAAAAAAAAAATTTAACAATTACTTTGGCCATTTACTTGAGAAACGTTTTGACGAAGGGTTTAGCTAATACTTATGAAGAATATTGTAAAAATATACCTACCTAATTAGATAATTTTTTTTTAGATACCATCTTTTTCAAATTAAACATAAACTTTCAACATGATACTTGAAGTTATACTCATATTAATGTTTTGTTAAAATATTTAAAATCTACTGTAAACTTACAGTAAAAATAGTTTCTTGCTGCCGCGTGTAAAAATGTAGTATGAAACTAGTCTATTATTAGGTATATTGTTTAATCGTGGTGCACTACCGGGTTCGTAACTTTTGGTATATATGACAAGCTATGGTACGAAGTAGATTTGACTTTGCTATAATTACGCAATGTATGGGGTGTGGTGCAATAAAGGTAAATTTTTGCATAATTTTTATATGTTTTAATTTTTTAGATCTAAAAAAAATAATTTTCATTCCCAATACTATACTCGGTGCTTAATAGCAGGGCAATAGATTTCGTATATTTTAGAGTTGTTTAATTGTATCGTTGCGTCCTTGTAGGCCCTGTACCACGAAATTCTAGCGATACGAGTTTAGCAATAGACCATAATTGGGTTTCGTTGTACAAGGCCTACAAGGACGCAACGGTACAAATAAACAACTCTAAAATATACGAAATCTATTGCCATGCTATTTGGCACCGAGTATATTGCTCCGATCGCGCTTAACACAAACAAACGGGAAACGATGGGGAATCGCGGCCCGTATTGATGTGAGAAGACAATAAACAATTTAGGAAATGAAATTATTATAACCGAAAAACACGACATTTTTAATGCCTGATATGTTAGCTTTTGACCACTATCTCACCTGATGGTAAGTGATGATGTGGTCGAAGATGTTGTTCACGCTAACCTAGAAGTTTAGAATTATATTAACAAACAAATGCTAATAACTTTCCAACTGTTAAACTACTTATTTATTCGTAGTATTAAACCTATTAACAACAAGAAAACAACGTAGGACGATCTGCTATCAGTGGTCGCAATTAAAAACACACAAAAGAAACATACATTTTAAAAACAAACAAATAAAACACTGTAAGTTTGAAGCAAAAAACTCTTTTTGCTTCAAATTTGATGATGATGAAGATGGCACTGCAAATCGTTACATCTCTCTTGCACACATTAGACTGTGTACAGCGTGCAGGTGAGATGACATGATTTGAAGCGCCATGTGTGATTCGTTTCTTTATGAAGCCGTGTTATAAAAAGTAAACCTTGCAGCCATCCAAGATGTCCACTAAGACGGTCCTGAACGAGAACTACAAGGGAGTGGTGGAGGTGCGCTCCATCCCCGCGGAGGTGCACGAGCGGGACGGCACGAAGTACGCCACCTTCGCCAACACCACCGTGCCTATACACGTCTGTACGCCCGATAAGGTACATATTGCTCAACATATTGTACGCTTTTAGTAAGTGCAACTTGTGTTACAGACTTACAGTACTTACAGTGCAGAATTGTTTTTATGGTTTATGATGTTATTTCTACAATATAGGTACATTCACTCAGCGGAGAAATTACAATTTTCTTTAATTTGTACATTAGTATTGCAAACATAGAAACGGACCTAAAACTGGATATAATTATATACAATTTTTTTCCTTCTAATAATAGTTTTGTACCGTAGCTAAAGGGCAAAACGGAACGTTATTAACGTAGGTAATTCCACTCTCTGTCCATCCGTCCGTACGTCACGGCGCGGGTTCTCTAAACTTCTCTCTAGATCCAGATGACGATGGTCAAATCTTTGTTTTCGGTGATTTTGTTGAAGCACCTGTTAGTTTCTTTCGCATTGAATTTACTTAAGATGCTGTCAAATCACAAATGCTGAAATTATGTCTACATATTAAAGGGACATGCTCGCAACCCGCGAGTAGTTGTGAGAATGAGACAAGGTGCTGTTTATAGGTGCTGTATATAGCCTACTGTGCCCAGCCTGTGACGTCCTCTTTCATCACAGCACATTCTTCATACTTCCATCGTCATCATAATCAACAGCCATTACGTTCACCGTTAAACAAGGGCCTACCCCATTAGAGGGAATATAATTCCCACGCTTGGCAGGCGTTTTGAGGATCGCAGTGTTAAATAGCAGTTCCTCAGAAGGCGCAGTTGTCAACCACGGGAAAAAACATTTTAGCTTGGAACCACATGGGGAATAAATTTAATCTAATAAAATAAATGATATTTTTACAATTTATTGGAGCACAATGTTTTTTTGGGCGGGAATCCAACCCGCGTCCTCCGATTTTGCGCCGAATGCCTAAACCGCTCGGCCACCTGGGCACGCTATTTCTAGCCGAAAATTCGTGCTCAAATTGTATTACTTTAACCGTCATAGGGGACGGTGCGCGGCCATCAACCAGACTACTAGACTTCATCTGATCGAAAGAAGTGTTTTTACAAACACTTAACTCTCTGTGATGTCGCTACCCTTCTATATTTCTAAATATGATTAGAAGCACTATCTCATGCTAAGCTAAAATTATGTTTTTATATAACCTGAACATTATGTCTAACTCGTGACAGCTAACAAAGTATAGGTAATGTTGTCTTTGGTTTTCGCGATTGTCATACATAGTAATTAAACAACTTTAAACGGTTTAAATCGCGTTTATTTATCATTATTTTTGTCCCGACGTTGTCACCCCGTGACCACGATCACTGCAGTGTTTGAAACGTCTCGGGACAAAAATAATGATAAATATACGCTATTTAAACCGTTTAAAGTTGTTTAACTACTAAAAGTAAGTATAGGTACTTAGGTTAGGGTTGTAGTGAGTATATCTAAAGCTGTCACAGGATGCGATATCCTGTCGTAAATACCCACCCTCAGAGAACCCTTCGGTATCGTTCCAGGTATTGGAGCTGAGCCAAAAGACGCATCACGTGTGCGATATCTTCACGGAGCTGGTGCTGGCGCCGCTCGGAGAGCTCGCCTTCGTCAGGATTGACGAGAACACGGCTGAGAAGGTACGCACTCTTGCACGATAAACATATTTTTAATTTTTAAGCGGGACGGTTACTTATATACATTGACATTGGTTTATATTCATATTCATTTATTGGTAATAATTTGATTTACACGTCATATATTAGTGTTACAAAAAAATTAAAATGTTATACTTAGGTATATTACATTGATACATTTTACCATTATCTGCTAACAGATAAATGCGAAAACTCAAATAATAACATGTCAAAATTATATTAAAAATACAAATGTAAATAACAATAATTTAAAGTAGTATGTCAACATACGACAATTAAAATAATTATTAAAATGTAAATTCGTCAAATGAATAAAAAGACTTCCCGACAAGCCAATCTTTCTTTCGACATATTTAAAGATGTGCGTTGAAGGGGCATTGCGAGTATTGTCCGGCAGCCGGGTATACCCAGCCAGTGCTACGACGTATACTAGGTTGGACGAGTTGTGGAGACGTCGCGGCAGTGGGCTGCGCCTGCGCGGACCGCCTGCCATAACGCGTGCTGTACCCACTGCCACCGAGTACTCCTCCAGGTCACCTCTAGCGCAAAGAGCGACTTGGAGGATCACCAAACAAGGTACACGCAGGATTTTTAATGCCTGGAATATTGGTTTCGCGCGAGTGTCTTGTGGCACTCGCATCACGGCTCGTACGGCTCTTTTTTGCATCCGAAAGACGCGTTCCCTCTCAGCCCCGCGCCCCCAGAGCTCAATGCCGTACTGCAGGAGCGAGTGCACAGATGCGAAGTAGCAGTAACGGGACATTCCCGTTAGTAGTACTGCCCATACACGCCACAGTGCGAAGCAACGACGACCTATCCTTTCACATAGCGAATTTTTGACAGATGCCGATTGTCCTTCTGATTCCCTATGGCATTTGCTCTAACACCCAATCTTCAACCGTTTGCGTATACACCACCTAATTTCACTTGGCAGACGACATTCTCACATTATACGATTTTTTCGATACTCACCAGCAAGTTAGTTTTCTCCCATAAATATTAGAATGCGCATGTTTCCGCTAGAGGCGCATGCTTTGCAAATATCACACACCGCGGAAAGTGGGTTCTATTCCCGCTGAAGAATGGAGAAAAGGAGTTAAAAATGTTGTGCTCATTGATTTTGATTTTCGAAACTGATGTCTAATTTCCAACCATTTCAGGTATTCATAAACCGCAGCAAGCGTCTCCTGCTGACCTCTAGCGACGGCGTGCTGGCACAGTGGCGCTCCGCCCCCACCTTCGAGTCCAGTAACGAGTACATCGCGGGAGCACCCATCGTCAACGGGAACGGGGAACTGGTCTCCGTCGTCACCGCCAAGAGGGGGAACCACTACGCTGTCTCCAACTTTGAGGTATACCATCATTTCTTTAGTGTTAACCTCTGACCACAAACTCACCTCATGGGTTTTACGAGTAAGTAATGATGTAGTCGATCGTGCTGTACAGACCGGGAACTGTCAGCTGTCCGTACACACCGGTAGGTGCTGGTGACAGATATTATATTTAAGGGTGGTAGGTAAAAAGGCGGGCATTCGTAATATATCCCACCAACATGCTGTAACACCTCCCATCCTAAGACAACACCCTGGACTGAAGATTTAACGTCGGTATTTTCCGAAGCACATGCACGTCCATGTCATCACGGCATCGAACCGACCCACCCTAGTATTGACGGCAGCGAGCATTGCTAAATTAGTTGATCGGTTAAGAACGACCATTCAAGGTGCTACAAAGATTGCGGTTACACTGACTGGAGGGAAGTCTCGAATTTTCATACAAAAAGAAAAAACGTTTCTACCCCCTAAAACAATCACCGATTTTGATAATTTTTGGAAATGTCGTAGATGTTATCAATAACCTGGTTTATAGGTTTTGATTTTTATCATTATATCAAAGGAATTTGAATTAATTGGTATTTAAATCCCGATATTTTCTCAAAACTTGTATCTCTAGTTTGTGAATTATTTATAGGAAAAATAATAATAAATAAAAAAAAAAGGAAAACCTATAAACCTAGTTTATGTGTCAGTTATAAAATAAGACCATTTTTTTTATTTGATTATATGTGTACCATAGGAGAAAAGTTTTCTCCCAGAACGCAAATTATGCCCAAAGTCAAAACTTGAAGAAGCTCCAATTGTCGTTATCGCACTATTCTGTTCGGGCGTTTAGCGGCGAGACAGCATTACTTTGTTAAAATACCTATTTTTCTCTAGGAGCTTCTCTTCCCGTTCCTCTTTAGGCATCTGCACTGCAGCACACATTTTGTTGTCGTAGGTTTTCGCAATTATTACACATAGTAATGAAACTTTTGCATGGTGGTAGGGCATTTTGCGAATGCCCGCCTGGCTAGCCACTACCCTCAAGTAGAAAATCTGTCGCCGAGCACCTAACAGTGCGTTCCGGCAGCTGTCCTTGATAGCCAGTAATTCTAGGTTAGCCTGAAAAACATCTTTGACCACATCATCACTTACCATCAGGTGAGATAGTGGTCAAAGGCTAACCTATCAGGCATATAAAAATAAAAAATAAAACCAACTTAAATCGGTTTAAATCGTGTATATTTATCATTACCTTTGTCCCGACGACGTTTCAAACACTTTGCCGTGATCGTGGTCACAGGGTTACCCCTTATACAAAAGAAATATATTTTATACGCGTTTCAAACCGTTAATTTATGTTTAATTACTACAGTACACATCCCCATATTATATTTTAAAACATCATTCTCCTTAGCTCCATAATCTATTTGGGAATAACATACACCTCAGTTACTCATATATCGCTTTCCTAATACAATAGTAAGACATCTTGCGAGAAGTGTGCTTTCAGATAATCAAATTTCAACTATTTTTTCGAAGCAATGATGGCCGAGCGGTAATAGCTATGGACTGCCGCGCCGCAGTATCCTAGTTCGATACCCACCGCCGCGCCGGCTTGAGCTTCACCGCATGGTGAAAGGGAATTTTGCGATTGCTCGCCTGGCTAGCTACCACCCTCAAGTAGAACATCTGTCGCCAAGCACCTAACGGTGTGTTCCGGCAGTAAATCCTTGAGAGCCAGTGAAATTACAGGCACATTAGACTTAACAACTATATCTCGAGGTGACGGGCGCAGTGCAATTTGTGACATGTAATTAAATGCATCTGTTATAGGCAGAGGTTAGTCAGCTTAACATCAGGTGGGCCTCGAGCTTGTTCCGTCACAATAACAATAAAAAAAAATGTTTTATTTCTGCTGCCATGCGAAATCTGGGTAAAATAACATCACTGTATTAGCCGGATTGTAAACTACTGAGCACACCTACTCCCATTTAGGAGCGGTTTGCCATAACCCCCACGCTTGGCAGGCGTCTTGGGGTTAGCAGTTTAAGATATCTGTACCTCAAATGGCGCTGCTGCCCACCTTCCGGTATTTTTACCTTTAGTCACCTCTTACGACACCCGCAGGTAGAAATGGGGGGTTGACATCTTAACTCGGCACCCCACGTGGTACTGTATATGAATGTATGTAAGCTTTATATAAGTTAATTGTTTAATTTTTTATTTTATTGAAAATATTTAGGCGTTTTTTGAATTCTATAGTGATTTTTTTATAATAAAATTTCGCTACATTATGTGCGGTGAAAACATAATTAAACAGGATTAATTATGTTTTCACCGCATGGTAAAAGGGCATTTTGTGATTGCACGCCTGGCTAGCTACCACCCTCAAGTGGAAAATCTGTCGCCAAGCACCGTAACGGTTTGTTCCGGCAGCAGTCCTTGACAGCCAGTGAAATTACAGGCACATGAGACTTAACAACAATGTCTCAACGTGACGGGCGCAGTGCAATTCGTGACTTGTGATGAAATGCTTCTGTTATAGGCAGAGGTTAGTCCACTTAACATCAGGTGAGACTCGAGTTTGTTCCATCACAATAAAATAAAAAGTTTGATTTTTGTGTTTAGCATAGTCTCGTGGCCATCCATAACGGCTGATTCGTTTTGGATGCTGTTTATTTTATACAAATCCCGATATTAATGTGTACGTTTTAGCCATGTTCATAGATAAATAATAATTATTGAATTTTGGTCATGTTAAATGAGTCGGAACAGCTATTTCTATATTTTCTATATTAAAGATTTTTCAGGTTCGTGTAAGGATGCCAGTGAATATCTACTATACAGATAGGTAAACCCATTTCGGATTTAAGCTGTTATGTGTTAGCTCAAGCATATCTAGTATGATATATGTACGGATGTACCTAGGTCAAAGGCGTTTTTATGGTGTAGGAGGGCAAACGAGCAGGCTCACCAGGTGGCAAGTCATTACCGTAGCCCACAGACATCCGCACTAAACTCTACTAAAGGTCTCGAGTATGCGTCGCCGCCAAGAAGGGTATATGCTCTCTTCTAGAAGGATCCTGAGTCGTAACGGTTTGGAAATACTTCACATGGCTGCTGGTTTCACAGTGTGACAGTGCAAGGCTAGGAGTTGAAGAGAGCTTGGCGGCCAATAGAGACATAATGGAGCTCCTTCGAGTCGCTACGATCTTTTCGATTACCAGTGAGCAGGCAGTCACTTACTTTCAAAATAGGTAATTGACTCATGTTATTTGTCATATCTGTCCACGGAATCCATGAATTTCACTCCGTGAACATGGCCGCCTATGCTGTGCCGTGAAGCATGGTCTTGTGCAATTACAAATCGGCAAAATAATAATTTGTGTTTTATTCCAAAAGTGCCTTATGAAGGTGTGTAAACAAATGCTTTCCCCATTTGTCAGGGTATCGGCGGGTACATGGACACGCCGTGTGCGTGGCAGGTGGGCGCCATCCCCCCCGGCCACTCCGTGTACGGCGGCGGCACCTTCCCCTCCCGCGCGGCGCTGCGGGACCACGTGGCCGCCCTGCCCCCCGCCCAGCTCTCCCCCGCGCTGCCCCCCTCCCCCGCGCTGCACGTGGCCCCGCCGGGGGGGGCCAGCAGGGTGGCGCTGGTCGCACACAACGGGAGGCAGATCTCGCACACATACGTGCATGGCGCTTTAGGAAACGATATCGACTATTTGTAAGACATTGCTGTGTTAAACGCAGTACTCAGAGAAACCTACAAACATAATATATTGTCAAATAAGTACCTAAAAATGCCTAGTATCAGTAGTCCGATAATTTAGTTTTTGTCTCAGTAGTCCGGTGTTATAAACCATCGGACTACTGAGCTTTTTAGTCCGATGTTAAGATCGGAATTTGCGTCTCAGTAGTCCGATGTTACATAAGCTTTTTAGCCTGAGCCTTTTAGTTTAATGTTAACAATAACATACGTAATGTTTGCTAAAAAAAAAACTGGAATAATACAAAATATTAGCTATTAATCAATTGAAATAAAAAAAAAAACACTAATACAATGTAGGAAAAGATTTGATATCAGATTCACCGTCACACCATTTAGTCATACAATTTAAATGAATGGTGCGAGTACCAGGCGTACAGAAATGAGTAAGACGTTAAACTTATGTGTCCTTTTAAAATTCAGATAATGAAACATACACACACAGTCCCAAGCGAACAATAACACATAATAGGTGAGAGGGGGCGGGGCTAGGGGATTTGAAAGAAATAAAGTTTTTTTGTCTTTTATTCCAGTGTGCATTTTTTATTTTTCTAGTAAAAGTTAGGTAGGTAGTTAATGTTAACATCTAATTAAAAGACTCAGCAGTCCTATTATATGTCACATCGGACTACTGAGACGAAAAGTCCGATCATCGAACTATAAATGTTATTAACATCGGAAAAAGCTCAGTAGTCTGATTGTCTGTAACACCGGACAACTGAGACGGAATAGTAACATTAGTTCGATCATCGAACTAAATTATCGGACTACGGATACAAGCCCCTAAAAATTATATGATTAATTATATAAAATAAAGGGTTTATTAAAAATTGTATACATAATACACTTCTGGACTCATCTATTGGCCCACCTTGTATTTTCAGTTTCGTTTGGTCCTAGCTAAAATTTTATATTAGGTCGAGCAAAAAGTTTTTATGCAGTTTTGAACCTGGCACATTCACAATTTCATTCAATAGTCTTTTTTTGAATTTCGAACACAGAATTTAAAGAAACAAAAGACAATTTGGAGCCTGTTTGTTGATATCAAACAATCGAATACTAAGAAAACTTGGTTTTATTGGTTTACTTGGATTTAATTCTTGAAAAAGTGATTGATATCTTTGGTTTTGCAACAAACATTACTTATTCTTAACATTAAGGTGAGGTTCTATCAATAATCTATGGATACTTCACCTGAAGTCGCCGCCCAAGCTGTGGCACTTATTCAGGCCGGACACAGCCAAAGAAACGTGAGTGCTCAACTTAATTTAAGTCGATCTGCGGTCCGAAATGTTTATCGGAGGTACCTAGAGACTGGCGGCTTTGTTCGTCGCCAAGGAAGGCCACGATCTCGGGTCACAACTGAAAGGCAGGATCGATTCATCGTGACGACCAGCTTGAGAAATCGTCACCTTACCTCCATTGAGATACAAAACCAACTTCGCGACTTCCACGGAGTATCTGTGAGCGCTCGAACTGTTCGGAGAAGGTTAAAAGAACGCGATATGGTACCACACAAGCCAGCTAATGGGCCCAAACTAACGCGAGCCCACCGAACAGCGCGCCTTCATTTCGCACGCAGTCATTTAAATTGGACACAGCAAGATTGGAGCCGTGTACTCTTTTCTGATGAGTCTAAAATTGTGTTACATGGCAATGATGGAAGGAAGAAGGTCTACCGACGTAAGGGAGAGCGTTTCGCACAATGCTGCTTTGAAGAGAGGGTTGCTTATGGCGGTGGCTCATGGACTGTCTGGGGCGGTATATCCGCGAGCGGCAAAACTCAACTTAAGGTTGTTACAGGACCACGGCTGCCAACATTAAATGCTGAAAGGTACATTCGTGAGTGCTTAGAACCTCACGTGATACCATACGCGGACTATGTGGGCCCAAATTTCCTTTTTATGCATGATAATGCAAGAGCCCATGCGGCCGTCATCGTCAGGGAATACCTTCGGGATGTGAACATCACAGTTATGGACTGGCCAGCCAGAAGCCCAGACATGAACCCTATTGAGCACATGTGGGACGAGCTAAAAAGACGTGTTAAGGCTCGTCAGCCAGTTGCCCAGACGATGCAGGAGTTGAAAACTGCCATAGAAGAGGAATGGGAGATGATCCCTCAAAATTTCATAGAGCGGTTGATAAACTCTATGCCTAATCGTATGAGAGCTGTGGTAGATGCCCATGGAGGCAACACGCGTTATTAAATTAAACCTTTATTTGATAAAACATGTTTTTTATTCAAAAATCAATTGCCTTTAACAAGGCGCATATCCGACTTGTTAGGCGTAGCTCCATGTCGTATGGTATTCTGAATTCAAATTTAAAACAATACGATCGAAAAAGATGGTAAAATGTGCCAGGTTCAAAACTGCATAAAAACTTTTTGCTCGACCAATATAAAATTTTAGCTAGGACCAAACGAAACTGAAAATACAAGGTGGGCCAATAGATGAGTCCAGAAGTGTATATCATAATCCCTCCTAGCAATCGCAATGAGGATGATAGGGGACTTTTGTTGTACAATTCTGACTATTGTCAATAAAGTAGGCTTCTAGGTAGGTAAGTAGGTATAAGGCTTCCTTAGTGAACAGGTCTGTACCTCGCTGACGAATTCTCGCCTTATTTGACGATAGTGTATGTATGACTATGTTCAGCGCTTTCCATACAAACGTACTTTCGTCCTAATTAAATTAACAAAAATGTCAACTTTGTAAAACTTTGCATGTAAGTTCTTGAACAACAGTATCCCTGATTTATCAGTCCGTTATTTCAATTGTTTTAAAATGTCAAAATAATTATTTCAAATACCGACGGGATTGTATTTTTTTGAAGATTGCTGTTAAATCTAGATATAAGCATTTAAACGTGTCCCCGAAAATTTAGTAAAATTTCAACAATTAGAGTTTTTTAATGTCTAAATATAATATGTGGATGGAAAACGTTGCGCATGCACACTTAACTAAATAGACTCCGTAAATACATTAAAATATAAAAATGCATTTTATTTCGCTATGTTTTGGACAAAGCCCAAAGCGAGGGCAGAGCTACCACTAAGTTCACTTTATTTATTTCAGCCTACAATTCAAAATATGTGATATTTTAATATATTTTTCTAATATACAATAAAACAATTATTTACAAAAAACATGCTTTTATTCACCCGTAACAATAATAAATAATTTACAAACAATTTCGTTGCACGATACCAATAAAAAACAAAACTTTACATGCTAAGTAGGTACTTTTTATTTCTTGGAATGATAGGAAAGTAACAGTTGGCGTATATTCATAAATGACTAATATTGCCCATAATGATGGTAATAGATTGAGGTTTTGTAAACTTTTAACAAATAATGCTATAAAAAAACCCCCTTCAACCTTCCTAAGAAACTTTACATCGTGTACAATGCGATTAAAATAAGAATAGGATCGGCCTAGCGCCATCTTGTGACGTCAAAACTAGAATTTGGTACAGTGTGCAAAAAAAAAGATAAAACCGGTATAAGTGAATTAATAAATAAAATAAAAAACCCGACTGCAAATAATTTATTTTCGTTAAGCGTTTTATCGATCCATTGAAATTAAAACTGCAAGTTAATATATTCATGGAATCGTTTTTTTAAGCCCTCCAATTTGATACCCAACGCGATGGCTTTGGAAGAATAAATAAATTGTTATTATCATTATATGGCTTCTAAAGTCCACCAGTTTGTTTTTTTATTTTTTTATGTACATAGTGTCACTTGAGCTATCAAGATAAATATAACAAATAAAACAGTCAAAAAAAAAATTAAACCTGAAGATCAATAAACACTCGGAAACGTGTCGCTTAGGACTGTCGGAGAAATAAGACCCTGACGCCCGCGTTTTCATCAAGCCAAGATGTCGTCTGTGCTATTGTTAATTTTAATAAATTCATATTTTTAAGGTTCACTTAAAAATATGTATTTATTAAAATTAACAATTTCGGGTTTATTCGGTCATTTAAAATTACGTATATATGAAATAGAGCAGTGCCATATAATATATATATATGGCACTGCTCTATTTTTAAGTTTGTTCTGCTGATCGTACTTATTAAAGTGAATATGAGTGAAGTTAGCCGAGAGCCCGTCCTATTCTTATTTTAATCGCATTGTACTGCGCAGCCGCGGTCATTCATCAAGTTGTTAGCCGATGTCTGTCCGAGGGGAGATCGTTCAACAACAAATTACAACAATTTAAATACATTTCATTAGAAAAAACACATTTTTTTGTAGGAAAACTTAATCCTTAATAATTTATCTATAATCAATTAAGATTTTTAAAGTATTGAATATTTTTGTTTAGTGCATCCGCGAGCTCCCTTTGCACTAGTAACTCCACATCAGACATTAAACACACGCGTGGACAATTATGATTTAGAGTACACAAAGGAAGATATTTGGTATTTTAGCCTTTATTGAAAAGACATTTAGTTCTCCAAATAATACTTTATATTCGAAATAATTAGACATATTTTTCATTATACAAATTGTTCGGAATCCCATTTGTTCGAAACCACATGTAAGAACGATACTGTAATATTATATATATATTATGGGATAGGAGGGCAAAGGAGCAGGCGGGTCACCAGATGGTAAGTCTCGTGGATGCGTTGAATATTTATGGGATATTCATTTCGAATATTTTAATTAATTATTGAACTGTTATTATAAACATTTTGAATACCATACAATTAAAAGCCCAATCATAACAATAAAATATAATTATTATTGAATTAACATTATTTGTGATATTTCATAATAACTATTACAGCTGACCAATCACCGTGCCTACATAACTAATAACAATATTATTAATTTACACTTAAATAATAATCCTTATTACATGGCAATACATAACACTCTTATTTCCCAAAACCTATATTCAAACCAGTCTTTAACTTTCAATCAGAATGCTTTCAATTACGAATATATTATTTTGATAACAATATTATACTTATTATATATAATATTTACTTAATTCCAACGAAAGTAAATATTGGAAATAGGAGAGGGATTCGATCCCGCAACCATCCGTCCATGGGACGGGGCCATGCTAGTCTTCATCAGGATATGCCAGGTTGAGCTACCGTGTTGAAGTGAGTCACAGTGAGAATTTATCCTTTCGTCGGATAGAGCGACATCTCTATCCGAATATCTTGAAACTTTGAAATATCAAAGTATTAATAAAAAATTCGTTATAATTTTTTCAACACCCTTGCTCGTAAAGTGAGCTTTATTATGTCGTTCTTAGGGCCTAAAAAGTTAAGTTAGTACCTAACTGCAATTTATATGCGAGTAAACAGAGCATTTTCAATTTAATCGGGTAATACAGAATAGCCTCGCAAGGGTGTTGAAAAAGTGCGTATGAAACTCGTGACCAACTTGCTCATTATACACTCGGCTGATTTACGCCCTCACCTACGGCTCTGGCTGCCACACACAGCCTCGTGTATAATGAGCAACTTAGCTCACTTGTATCATAATCTACTAATAAGCTTGTTCATTTAGCAGTCGTAATATAACTCAATAAATGAAATATCGCTTTCCGTATAGATACAGTAGGTATATACAATTTTGAAGGCCGTCGGTCCGGGTTCGAAAATAGCGCCTTCCCTTGTGTCGTACGTCCAACTCGTACGTTAACGTGATGTAACCGGCTCTTATCTCACTAGTCGGACTGGCTGTCAAGGACAGCAGCCCAAACACGCCGCTAGGCGCTTGGTGACAGATTTTCTACGTGAACTAGCCAGACAGAGACCGACGGCTTAACGTGCCCTCCGAAGCACGTGCACGCTCAGTAGTAATGCCACTAGCGGTCACCCATCCAACTCATGACCGCGGCGGACGTTGCTTAAAAGGCCTTTTACATTATGCAGCCCTCTCATTCGCACTTTTAAAGATAATTTCAAATAGCAACAATATGGCTTATATTTTTTAAAATGTGGTCAATTATTATTTCGCTGCATGCATCTATAGATGTTCTCTACTAATTTTCATTTTGATATCTATAATGATATCTATAATCCAAAACGCGTAATTTAGTTATTTTACAAAATAGAAGTAAAAATATGTTGAGAAGATCTATAGTTGCATGCAGCGAAATATTATAAAATTGACCACATTTTAAAAAATATAAACCATATTGTTGCTATATGAAATTATCTTTAAAAGTGCGAGTGAGAGGGCTGCAAAATGTAAACGTAATGTACACATTAATTAAACCTATTTTTATCGTAAAATACCCAAAATCAAGTTTAAGTCCGCTGCTATACAATGTAACTTTTTTAAGATGGATAAACATGACACGGTTTTTTCGCTGGAACAGTAATACTTCGTATTAAATGTAACGTCAGTTCGCGAATAGAGTGAAAAAAAATATCTGTCGTCATCAAAACGCTGAGCGACTCCATTATACAATTTAGCAGTAAGATTAAGTTATTATTACTATACGAGGTGAGAGTTGGCCCCGAGATAGACATTAAGGTTTAATATTAGAACGAAATGACAAATTTGAACCATGACTCATTGTCACGGTAGCTTAGATTTTCAGTACATCGTGCCTATACGAGGTCTAACATTTACCGAGAGTGGCACTTACGTCTCCTTGATAGAGCAACCCAGCGGCGAGCGGTGAGGTGAGGCTGCGGGCGAGTGTTCAGTCGACGTAGAGCCTGACGAGCGTGCCCTCCGCCGCCGGGCACCGCGTCACCGGGCACGCGCCCACCGCCCGGACATGCCGGGATATACACACGTAGCAGAATATGTACCTGCAACATTAACCATCTCACGCTGCTCATTCTGTTACACTAATAATTATATTTAATAAATAATACATAAACATCGCGTGGGTTGCCCAGCTATATAATAGCACCCCCCCATCCCTTGGTGTCGTAAGTAGCAACTCAGGGTAAAATACCAGAAGGTGGGCAGCAGCGCCTTCTAAACAACTGACACTTCTACTGCAATCCCGAAAACGCCTGCCCAGCGTGAGAATTATAGCAAATCCCATTGGGGGAGACCTACTTCAACGGTGGACGTATCGGTTGATGTGATGATGATGATGATGAATACTTCAACAGTCATAACGTACACCGTTGAATAAACGCCTTCCCCATTAAAAAGGTGATGGAGGTTTGCCGTATTCCCTATACTTGGCAGGCGTCTTGGAATTCTTCAGAAAGCGCTTCTGCACACCTTCTGGTATTTATCTTATTCCTTTCATCGCATCTTACGACTCCCACAATAAGACATGGGAGGTGCAATACACACAGGGATACATAAAATATATATAATACTAAAATATTATTACAATAAAATAGAGGAAAAAATAATGTCTTAAAGATATGTACAATAAACATATCCAATAAACATAACATAAACAAACATACAATAACATTTTGAAGCAGTGATGGCTCAGTGGCATTGGCTATGGACTGCCGCACAGCAGGTCTATGGTTCGAATCCCGCCGCGGGCTTGAGCTTCACCGCATTGTGGAAAAGCATTTTGTAAATGCCCGCTTGGCTAGCGACCACCGTCAAGTAGAAAATCTGTCGCCAAGCACCTAACGGTGTGTTCTGGCAGTCCTTGAGAGCCAGTGAAATTACAGGCACATGAGACTTAACATCTATGTCTCAAGGTGACGGGCGCAGTGCAATTCGTGACTTGTGACGACATGCATCTGTTATAGGCATGGGTTAGTCCGCTTAACATCAGGTGAGCCTCGAGATTGATCCGTAAAAAAAAAAATAAAAAAAAAAAACAGTGGCATTTCACACGATCGAGACCGGAAGATGCTTCGTGCAGAATCGAAACGCGTCGTAAACTATTTCAGAAATGACGCTATGACAGTTGAGTTTTACGCAGTAACTATTAGACAGTCCGTGGTCGAGTAGTCCGGACAATGCGGAACGTCCGTTACCGCGCTCACGTCGCTATCGGCACGCGGACATTACTTACTACCTAACCGAACTCACATCAATAATAGTAGGTTATGATACAAGTGAGCTCAATTATATGTCATGTTAGCTCAATTGGTTAGAGCATACCCCGGCTCAAGGGGTGGATGGACGCGGGTTCGAATCCCGCACATGACTTTTTTCCTATAGTATATTTGTGATTTTGTCATATTAAAAGGAGGTTACCCCGAGACGGGCAGCACGGTAGGTATCCTCCAGGACTGCAGACAGAGAGGGCATCTGTTCTTGCAACGCACTGTCTTCTCGTCTCTCTGGAATTGTTGTCATTCTCATTAATAATACATACTATATACAATCAATGGAGCATATTGATTCACTAATAATTTGAATTCGTATTTTATTTGGGCACAATATTTCTAGTCATATATATGTATATATATTTTTTATGTCTGATAGGTGAGGTTAGCCTTTGACCACTATCTCACCTGATGGTATGTGACGATGTGGTCAAAGATGTTGTTCAGGTTAACCTAGAATAATTAGCTTTCAAGGACAGCTGCCGGAACACACTTTAGGTGCTTGGGGACAGATTTTCTACTTGAGGGTGGTAGCTATCCTAGCGGGCATTCGCAAAATGCCCTACCATGCTATAACGACTGCCCTCCTAAGACGAGAACCAGGACCGACGGCTTAACGTGCCCTCCGAAGAACGGAAGCGCTCAGTAGTAATGTCACTACCGGTCACCCATCCAACTCATGACCGCGGCGGACGTTGCTTAAATTTGCATATCGGTTAAGAACAGCTAAGCAAACTTCGCTACGAGCGCTTCAAATATACGCACAATATTTGTACCGAATAAATGCTTAGCCATAACTTTTTCTATCTGCTGTTGATGTTCGATTATACAATTTCAAGCACAATCGCATGCTAAGCGAATACCTCATTTATAATGGCACCCAGTGCGTAAAACACATATTTGATTTCCGCTCGAGATGAGAATTTTGTCTCCTAAAATACTAGTATTGTACATTCTACCTTAATATAAAATAAACTCACACAATACAATTCTAATTACTAATATGTTATACATAACAATATCTTGAATTCTGTTGTATATCTATTATATTTGGCAGCATTCGGGAAGTTACGCGACATCTTCTCGTCAAACATCCCGCAGAGGCTGTAAACCAAAATCTTCTACCAGTGTGTGTTGCCAGTGATGACTTATGGCACTAAGACGTGGTCCCTAACTGTGGCCCTTATAGAACACAACACCACAGGGTCGCTCAACGAGCTATGGAGAGAGCTATGGAGGAGTTTCTTAGCGCGATAAAATCCGGAACATGGATATAACACGGAGGTTAACCCATTTATCCACAGTCACTTCCAACAGCTAGAAGCCAGCAAGCCGAGCGCAAGAAGGCGCAGAAGAAAACGTTGGCGTTGGTTCGTGTGAACGTATCAATAAGATATTTTATTGTAAGCAACACCGAGACCGCCATCTTGGTGTGCACGATGACTCCTTCTTTTCCTGTGTTAGAGATAGTTTTGCCGTTCTATTAAACGTTTTTCATATTATCAAGTGATTCTCATTCCAAAGTCCTGACAGGTTATGGGCCCAGTGCCTATTGAACTTGATTAGGTGAAGAGTTCAGGATGGAAACTTATTTCGTCGCGAAAGTCGTTTTTCACATGTGTTGACGACGGCGTCGCGTGGGTTGTAATCTGTCTGGTTGCAATCGTCGTGCTTGGAGTGTCAACAAAGGCTGTAGCGCGCGGAGTACGTAGTGCGCTGTGTTAAAGCATTTTCTGGAGGAGGTTGTACGGTAAAGTACAACACCGGAATCTTGCGGAGATTGTCATCGAAGTTGGCACATAAAAATGGAGGCACAAGTGATGACTTCACCTATCAAGTTAGAGGGGCAAAAGAATTGGAGTGTGTGGCGTTTCCAAGTGGCAGTTACACTTAGAGGACCTGATGTGTATACTGTGACGACTGGTGAGCTAAAAAAAAAAGAAATAGAAGCCGGAGAGTGGTCTAAGAGAGATGCCAAAGCTCAGACTATCATTGTGTCGAGGCTGAGCGAAGCAGCTATGGTACATGTACTGACATGTGAAACAGCTCATGAGACGTGGACAAAGCTCCATAGTGTATATGAAGCCAAATCGGCTACTAGCACCATCATGTTACAACAGCGTTTCCTATCTCTCAAATTTGAAGATGGAGAGCTTTCTGTATTCCTATCAAAGATGCAGGAGATGGTTTGTCAGCTCAAACAAGCTGGTGAAGAGATATCGGAGAAGTTTTTACTAACTAAGATCCTGATGTCACTGCTTGATTCATTCAAGCATTTTATATCGGCATGGGAATCTGTAGATTCTTCTAAGCAAAATTATAATGAGCTGGTGGCTCGGTTGATGGTAGAGGAAGAGAGAATTAAAGCAAATAGAGAAGAAGAAAATTCAGCATTCTATGTGAGAAAAAGATTGAACAATTTTAAGCAAGGGGATTCTAAATGTTATAAGTGTGGCAAAAGTGGACATTATGCAAAACAGTGCAATAATAATGTGGACAATCGAAAGTGCTTTATATGTGGTATTACAGGACATCTCAAATCTATGTGCCCAAATCGGAAAGGGAGTGCAAAAAACAGTGGTGGACATTCTTCTAAAAATACTGGTGAACATTCATCGATCAAAAAAGGTAACGCATTTACAGCTACAGAAACATTTTTAAATATTATAAATTAAACCGGCTCCCGGCGGGCAGTGCCCGCCGGGAGCTCGCAGACGCAGCTGCGCACTCGCCCTGATGATGAGCATCTGATATGCTCGAAACCCGGGTCGACGTATTCGATCCTCAACGTGAGTGTTTTTTGCCGGTTTAATTTATAATATTTAAATATGTGTGAAACTCACGAGAATTTCAATTCAAAAATACAGAAACATTATTTGTGTCATTAGGAACAAACTCAAATCTGAACCATAGACAGTCGCAGTAGTTGATCGACAGTGGTGCGAGTGAGCACATGAGTGGTGAACGAAACATTTTTATAAACTATACTTCAGTGTCAAATCGATCTGTAATTGTTGGAGATGGACGTTGTTTACCTGTTTTGGGAATTGGTCAAGTTGAAATTTATATATTTGATGGTGAAGATTACATAAAATCAATGTTGAGTAATGTGTTGTACATACCCGAACTTAAAATCAACCTATTCTCGGTAACTAGCGCAACCAAAAATGGTTATAAAGTGATAATGTGCGATGGTCAATGTTTTATATACAAGAATACTATTCTGTGTGCGACTGGGACATTAGAGGGGAACTCTTATATCTTGAATGTGGATTTTACAAAACATTCATTAGCCACAGTTACATTGAGTGAGTGGCATGAAAGGTTATGTCACCAAAACCTGGACTTTGTGCGAAATTTGTTAAAAAAACAAAAAATTGAGTTTACAACAGATACAGAGCAATGTACTTCGTGTACTGAAAATAAAATACATAAAATTCCATTTGGCAAGAGTAACACCTGCACTACTGAACCCCTACAGTTATTGCATATTGATTTGTGTGGGCCAATGGAAGTTGAGAGTATTGGAGGTTCAAGATATTTCATGTTACTAAAAGATGACTACACTGGATACAGAGTGGTAAACTTTTTGAAGCAAAAGAATGAGACAGTTAAACAAATAAAGGGATTTATTAAATGGGCAGAGAGACTAACAGATAAAAAAGTAAAAATTATAAGATCTGACAATGGTAAAGAGTTTGTGAAAAACGAGATGAAGGAATTTTGTAAAGAGACGGGGATAGAGCACCAAACAACTGTGCCCTATACCCTCCAGCAAAATGGAAAAGCGGAAAGAGATATGAGAACTCTAGTGGAAGCTGTAAGAGCAATGTTAAATAAGAAAAATCAGCCAAAAGAATTGTGGGCTGAAGCCATAAATAATGCAGTGTATGTATTAAATAGAACATGCAATACTAAAGTTGATAAGAAAACTCCATACAATTTATTTCAAGGAAAAGACTATGATCTGTTAAAATTAGACAAAATATTTGGTTCACAAGTTATGGTACACATACCTAAGCAGAAAAGGTTAAAGTTAGATGCTAAAGGAGAAACAGGAATATTTGTCGGCTTTGATGGATCTAAGGGATACCGAATCTACTTTCCCAACAGAAAGGAAGTACATACAAGGAGAGATATTATATTTATAAAGGAAACACAGATGATTGATAAAGAAGTGAAAGAAGAAGAAAAAGTTATTTACTTAGATCTAACAGAAAATCAGATAGAAGAAGTGAGTAGTGACTTATCTCACGATCAAGATGAAGAGCAAAGTAAATCTGCGGAAGAGTGGGAAGATGCAGACTTAGACGGGTCTGCGGAAAATGATAGAGCTGGTGGATCGAGTATACCAAGCAATGAACCTTTAAACATGGGACAAGAAAGCTTAAGAAGAGAGCAGAGGATAGTTACAAAACCAAGGTACTTGGAAGACTATGATTTGAGTTTTCTGGCACTCAAAGAGGAACCATGCTATGAAGAAGCTATGAGGTCTGCCAATGCAGATAAATGGAAAGAGGCAATTCACACAGAGCTAGAGCAGCTCAAAGAAAATGACACCTGGAAGGAAGTTAAAAACATACCAGAAGGAAAAGAGGTTGTCACCTCAAAATGGGTGCTTAAGCAAAAAGGTGATGGTTTATTTAAAGCGAGGTTAGTTGCAAGAGGGTTTGAACAACAATGTAATGATAAATTTGACTTGTATGCTCCTGTCGCAAAGCTAAATACATTCATAATTTTGATGTCTGTTGCAACTAAGCTCAGCTTAGAGGTAAGGCAGATGGATGTTTGTGGTGCATTTTTAAATGCCAAATTAGACGAAGAATTGTACTTAGAATTACCCAAGGGGACAAATATTAAATATGTCAAACTCAACAAATCAATTTATGGACTAAAAAGGTCACCCAAATATTGGAACGATACTTTCAGGAATGTTATGTTATCTATGGGGTATAAGCAGTGTGATAAAGATAATTGTCTTTTCTTTAAATGTGTAGATGGTAAACGGGTCTATTTATTGCTGTATGTTGATGACATTTTATATTTTGGAAATTCTGAGATTGAAATATTAAACTTAAAGGATACATTGTCTAAAACTTTTAAAATGAAGGATTTGGGGAAGATTAAAACATTTTTAGGAATTGAAGTTGAACAAAATTTGAAAAATGGATGTACTACTATTTCACAAAGAGACTATTTAGAAAGATTATTACAGATGTACAATATGAGTAATGCTAAAAATTTACTTTTACCTATTGATAAGAATTATAACTTTCACATTTTAAAGAGAGAGTCTTCAGAAAGTCCTGAAATTGAACACAATTGTAGAAAATTAATTGGATGCTTAATTTATGCATCAATGGGTACAAGACCTGACATTTGTGCTGTTGTTAATTTTTTAAGTAGGTACCAAACATGTGCTTCTCAGTTATTATATAAACTGTTATTGAATGTGTTAAGATACATTAAGGGAACTCTGGAAATTAAACTGGTCTATTTTAAAAATAGTACAGATAAGGTAGAAGGTTATGTTGATAGTGACCTAGGAGGCTGTATTGATCGTAAGTCTACGACGGGCTGCATTTTTAAAGTTTTTGGCTGTTCAGTTATATGGTTTTGTAAAAAACAGGCAACTGTGTCATTGTCTTCAACAGAAGCTGAGTTTATTGCTTTATGTACAGCCTCTAGTGAGGCTTCTTGGTTAAAAGATGTTTTGTTAACTTTTGGGTTTGATTCAGTTGTTGACATGTATGAAGACAATCAGTCTACCATTAAGTTAGCACAGGTGGCCACTGGTGACACTAGAATCAAACATTTATCCATAAAACAAGCTTTTGTAAAAGAAAGAATTGATATGAATACTTTAAGATTGCATTATATAAACACCAGTGACCAGCTTGCTGACATTATGACTAAGGCGTTGGGAGGAGTTGCATTTAAGCGCTTAAGAGAAAGAATGTTCATATATTAAAAGTAATTAGGCAGTAGTAGTTTATAAAATATATCATTGAGGGGTGGTGTGAACGTATCAATAAGATATTTTATTGTAAGCAACACCGAGACCGCCATCTTGGTGTGCACGATGACTCCTTCTTTTCCTGTGTTAGAGATAGTTTTGCCGTTCTATTAAACGTTTTTCATATTATCAAGTGATTCTCATTCCAAAGTCCTGACAGTTCGGCGTGTGACTTTACTAACTTGTGAACTCAGCATTGGGGTTTAGGTTATCTCTAAACTAGGTAGCTAGTTGAATTTCACGCGGCAATTTGTACGACCTTTAATTCATACACAGTAGTAGTTGCAACTACACTCAACAATATGGAGCGACGACGCCCGGATAGGTCTATAATGGAGATGAACTTCATTTTCACATTTTTACTATTTCAATGTCTCCTTAAATCATGCCATTCAAGATTAGGAAATCAAGATTTTTTCGAAATGCTTGTAGTGAAGCTCCAAGCACGCAACGTCCGCCGCGGTCATGACTTGGATGGGTGAGTGACATTTCTACTGAGCGTGCTTCGGAGGGCACGTTAAGCCATCGCATGTCAATTGTTGTCTTAGAGGCGCAGTCGTTATGCTATTTCAGAGGCAGTAGAACAGACATATAAAAAATCTGTCGCTAAGCGCCTACCGCTGTATTCTGGTAGCTGTCCTCAAAACCAATACCTATTTAAGGTCTAGCTAAAAATAAAATACAAACATCATCATTGACAACAGGTGACGAGTTGCCCAGAGATCATTGGCTAGCCTATTAGTAAAAAACTAATGAAACATACCTGTGGCGGCGGCGGAGCAGGCAGAGAAGTAGTTCCAGGGCTGGCTCGTGCCTCCCACCAGCGCAGGAATTGAACCCCGAACGCGCCGTACTCTACAGCGCGAAGGATCGCCCGACCGATCATCGGGAACGTTATTATTGCGCTTCTGGAATAGTCACAACAAACATTAAGGTGTACGTGTGGATGGACGGAAGTATTCGGAGATAGGACACAACCTAACCTTGCAGAACGGCAACATTCACCGGTGTCAAGTCGGGGCGAGTGCCGACGTCGGTCTGCTAAAAAACTGGAGATACACTGAATTTTTTGAAGCGCTCGTAGCGAAGTTTACTTAGCTGTTCTCAACCGATCAGCAAAGTTAAGCAACGTCGCGCGCGGTCATGGTGCGGATGAGTGACCGCTAGTGATATTACTACTGAGCGTGCAAGTGCTTCGGAGGTTGAGCCGTTAAGCCGTCGCGTGTCGGTTGTTGTCTTGGGGGCGCAGTCGTTATAGCATGGTGGTAGGGCATTTTGCGAATGCCCGCCTGGCTAGCTACCACCCTCAAGTAGAAAATCTGTCGCCAAGTACCTAACGGTGTGTTCCAGCAGCTGTCCTTGAGAGCCAGTAATTCTAGGTTATCCTGAACAAGATCTTCAACCACATCATCACTTACCATCAGGTGGGATAGTGGTCAAAGGCTAACCTATCAGGCATAAAAAAAACTAATCTGTAATATTGCGCGCTAGTACGGCCGTCTCATCAAAGCGGATAAAGTGCGCGCCTGGGATTTGGGAATGCTCTGCTACTGCCGACCTCACGAGATTTGTATTCAACTATCACAAGATTTTACTGTTCTCGCAGAAGGAAAATTCAAGCTGCATGTAAAAAAGATTTTAATTAAAATAGTGTAAAAATGGGTGCTTATTAAGAAGCCATAAATGCTTAGGGCCTGCATGCATTCCACCTTTGCCAGTCACCTATGTAATAAATATGGTAATATTTTAACAAATTGTAAGAGAGTAAAGACATATAATTATAATTATTATATATTCCCCGTGTGGTCCCGGGCAGTAGAATAGGCCACCCCATTTCCTCCATTGGGTGTCGTAGAAGGCGACTAAGGGTTGAACCGGAACATGAGGTGACAACACCTACCTCATCCACTTCCGGACCGATATATGGCGGTATAACCATAAACTATACTGGAATGACCTTAAATGCCAAACTGATGGTGGGCAGCAGCACCAGCAGCGAAATCATTCCAGAAACTGCGGTCACCAACCCGCCTGCCAAGCGTGGTGACTACGGCGAATCCCCTCAATGAGATACAGTCAAAAATCACGGCCTCCAGTTCCCGGTAGCTGCACTATTCCAGGCCACGGTACCGGCCTTGGTAACGGTGTGGCGGGAGGTGCTAAGAATCCCCGGGCGACGGCAGGGTACCAAAATCAGAAACTCCACTTGGCAACGTTTAACGGACGCTCTCTGCGGCTGAACGAGCACGTTGCCGAATTGGAAGTAGAGTTAAGTCGAATTAACTGGCATATCGTGGGTTTATCAGAGCTCCGAAGACAGGGGGAGGAGACGATAACTCTCGAGACCGGCCACTTACTCTACTTCCGAGAGGGACACCAACTATCCCAAGGTGGCGTCGGATTTATGGTCCATAAGTCACTCATGAGCAACGTTGTAGAAGTAGGCAGTGTGTCGGCAAGGGTGGCATACCTTGTGCTCAAAATCACAGAAAGGTATTCCTTAAAAATCATACAAGTGTATGCCCCAACGTCTGCACACCCTGACGACGAAGTCGAAGCCATGTACGAAGACATAGTGAAAACTATGTCTCGTACCAAAACTTTCTACACTGTTGTCATGGGTGACTTCAACGCTAAAGTGGGAGTACAAGAGAGTGGCGAGTCGAAAGTAGGTCCATTCGGTTATGGGCACAGAAACCACAGGGGGCAAATGCTGGTAAACTTCCTCGAGGCTCAGGGACTTTTTCTGATGAATTCCTTTTTCCAGAAGAAGCCCCAAAGGAAGTGGACCTGGCGAAGCCCCGATAATGTGACGAGGAATGAGATAGACTTCGTTATGTCAAACAAGCGCCAAATATTCAGAGATGTCTCTGTGATCAACAGGGTCAATACCGGAAGTGATCACCGACTGGTAAGAGGCACTCTGAATATCAATGTCAAAATCGAACGTGCGCGCTTAGCGAAGTCGATTCTCAGACCAACGCTGCCCCAAGTCGAAGCTGGCTGCGAAAGCTTCCAGTTGGAGCTACAAAATCGATTCGCCATGTTGGAAACCACTCAGGACGTAAACGACGCCACCGAGAGCCTGGTACGTGTCATCCGCGAGGTGGGCTGTAAATACTTTCGACCGAAGAGTAACGGACATAAGTCAAAACTCACCAGCGAGACTCTGGAATTGATGAGGAAACGACGTGAAGACACAACTGCCACATCGTCAGAGCGTCAGGTACTTAACAGGGAGGTAAGGAGGCTGGTAAGACGCGATATACGGCGCGCAAATACCTCTTCTATCGAGCAAGCCATCGAGCGTAACAAAGGCTCTAAGGTATTTGCTAAGCCTCTTGCCTCCCGTTGTCACCTGACGAAACTTAGAACGTCACAGGGCACCACGGTCACCTCCAAACCAGAAATACTCGCTGAAGTCGAAAGCTTCTACGGGGACTTGTACTCCCAAAAAACTAACCCACCTCAAGCACAAATCGAGGGTGATCCACGGGCCAGGCTCACGCGCCATCTGACAGATGAACTTCCCGATGTCGACATGGGCGAGATTAGAATAGCTCTCGGACAGCTTCACAATAACAAAGCTCCGGGGGATGACGGGATAACCACAGAGCTACTCAAGGCAGGCGGAACAACTGTCTTGACAGAACTTGTAAAACTCTTCAATTCCGTCATCCACACTAGCACGACACCGGAGGCATGGAACAGGAGCGTGGTGGTACTGTTTTTTAAGAAGGGTGATAATACTCTTCTTAAAAACTACCGCCCCATTTCTCTCCTGAGCCATGTATATAAGTTGTTTTCGAGAGTTATCTCGAATCGTCTCGCCCAAAAATTCGATGACTTTCAGCCACCAGAGCAGGCCGGGTTTCGAAAAGGCTACAGCACCGTAGACCACATACTTACCCTCAGGCAAATAATTGAGAAGACAGAGGAGTACAACCAGCCTCTGTGCCTAGCGTATGTGGACTACGAGAAAGCCTTCGACACTATCGAGACCTGGGCTGTGCTGGAATCCATGCAGAGGTGCCTCGTCGACTGCCGATATGTCGAAGTGTTGAGATGTCTGTATGAGGCCGCAACAATGACCGTCCAAGTACAAGAACAGAGCACAAAACCAATCCAACTGCGTCGGGGGGTAAGACAGGGAGACGTAATCTCTCCGAAACTGTTTACCAACGCGTTGGAGGACGTTTTCAAAACGCTTAATTGGCAAGGACGGGGCATTAACATCAACGGTCAGTACATCTCACACTTGCGGTTTGCGGATGACATTGTCATCATGGCAGAATCTCTGCATGAGCTGGAAAGGATGCTGAACAGCCTGAGCGATTCTTCAAGACGGGTGGGTCTCGGGATGAACTTGGATAAAACCAAAGTCATGTACAATGACCTTGTTTCCCCGAGACCTGTAGTCGTTAATGGTGCTACACTCGAGGTTGTGCAAGAGTACATTTATCTTGGCCAAGCAATGCAACTGGGGCGGCACAACTTCGAGACGGAGGTGAACAGAAGGATACGCTTGGGCTGGGCGGCATTCGGGAAGTTGCGTGAAATCTTCAAATCGTCGATCCCACAATCCCTTAAGACCAGGGTCTTCAACCAGTGCGTCCTACCGGTAATGACCTACGGAGCCGAAACGTGGACACTCACCGTGGGGCTGGTCCACAAGTTCAAGGTCGCTCAGCGAGCGATGGAGAGAGCAATGCTCGGAGTTTCTCTGAGGGATAGAATTCGGAATGAAGTCATCCGCCAGAGAACTAAAGTCACCGACATTGCTCGCAGAATCAGTACGCTGAAGTGGAAGTGGGCTGGTCATGTCTGCAGACGAACAGACGGTCGGTGGAGCAGACATGTGTTAGAGTGGAGACCACGTTTAGGCAAACGTAGCGTAGGACGTCCTGCCGCACGGTGGACCGACGATTTGAAGAAGGTGGCTGTAGAATATTATAATATTAAATTTTGTAACTGACCTTCATAAAGCATCGTAGTTGCCTAAATTTAATAAATGATTTTGACTTTGATAAAGAATGGCCCCAAGTTTTTTGCCCATTCTTTTCGAAGTGACCCTTTATGCTGAACACGGCAATAGAATAATTTTACAAGAAAATATATTTCTTGTAAAATTATTTTATTGCCGTTATAAAACTTCAGAAGAGCGTGGTAGATGATAAAATTTAATAAATTATTTTGACTTGTATTTTCGAAATTTTTACAAATAATTCAAAATCACTGCTGTAGCATAACTTGTCAATTATCAGGTTTCATACCCTTGCTATATATAGACTATGCTTACCCTAGTTGGCCATTCCTAAGAGTCCTCCCCAAGTCTGTCCAAGAATGCTCATCATCCTCTCTGGGTGGTGCATCTCTAAGAGCCAGGCCAAGAACAGCCAGCTCAGGGGAATGGCTGCCAGCCGAGCCAGTGAGGTAACGAGCTAGTTGTATCAGACGGACAGACTCTGTTACAAGGTGCATGATGGAGTAGATGCGGATAGCTGCTTTGCGAGCGCGATCTGCTCTTGTCTGGAAAGTACATACAATGTTAAGTAAATAAAGATGAATTAAATGAAATTTCCAGAAAATCATTTTCTTTTGCTTGATAAGTTGGATATCAACCAGTACCTCGGCTGTGGGATCTGTCTTCGACAGCTACATAAACACATTGTGCCTGGGTACAGATTTTCTGTTTTCTAAGGGTTCAGTATCAGAAAATGGGAGCATATTACCAATTAAGCCTATACCGTGCTGTTTTTTAACAAGCTGCTATAATAAATGTTTCATATATCTTACACGGTTCAGTATATTTTAAACCATAATACGAAAATTTGCTTTATTGTTTTTTTTGCCATTATTTAAAACACTAATCTGCACATAAGCTACTGGTATTTGATAAAATAGTTAAAGGTGTTACAATGCTTGAAAATTAAGTTTAGAATTGTTGAGCTCGCCACTCAAACTAGCTTTTAAGGATAGCTGTTAGCTTACATCATCAGGTGCATTGCAACTCAATTTCAAGGTTGTCATCCTCAAATAGAAATTAGATAGTCAGGCAGGCTTTTAAATGCCCAAACATTCAGATCATACACCACATTTTGAATAGAAAAGTCTATTATTCAGTTTTACCTTCCCAAGCCTTCCATCTTCATCATCTTCTCTCCATTTGTCCACAATTTTCTCCAACTTATCCCTCAAGTATGGCACCAGCACGAGTAGGATGAGGGAACCTCGCTCCAAGAGATCAGGTAACCTCTGCCCCGAGGAGAACTCGCTGGTGAATGAAAGAGGTACCCGGAGTAACCCATAGAATGTTTCTGAGAATGATGAGGCTGGAGACAAAAACAGATATATTATACTAAGCATTCTATGGAATCACCATGCAAGTGCTAGGTCTATTCTGTTGCAGGAAGAACTTGCGAGTTTCTGGGACTTGGAATCATTCAAGTTAATCTTTGCTGCCTGAGATTTTCCCTGCCAAGCCCAGTGGGAGATTCTTAATTCATAGTTTCATGGTCTCATTAAAACGACAAACCATATTATTAGATAATTTAACCTCATAATGAAGAACGCCTGTACATTGTCAGAACTGATAGTAAGCTTCAGAAGCCATAAACCAATAAGCTTACAAATCTTGTTATTTGAGTTTTTATTCCCTAGAACCACTAAATAACACAGTTTATCAGTGCAATAAACAGTAGAGGGCACAATCTTGCTAGATAAATGGTTGATTATGCTTGTAGTACATACTTTATATATGTGTTTTCATTATATTCAGAAATTGTATGTTTATTTTATTCGTTTAGAAACTTTAGAAAGGCCTCTTAACCTTACTCTCTGAATTGAGCCTCCTCTGCAATGCGATGGACCCGGCTCCTCATTGGTGAATGCATGGAATGTTAAGTAATTTGTTTCTTAACATTCCATGCATTTTTGGAACTAAGCATAATCCAGTAGCAATAGAACTTTTTGTGTGAGTTCAGTAATGTTTCCATTACTGTATTCCAGTTAAGAGGGTATGGATGCTGGTGAAATTACAGGCACATAAAGCTTAAAAACTTTATGTCTAGGGGTGATGGGACATATTGCATCTGTTATAGAAAGAGGCTACGAATGCAAGTGGGCTTCGTGCATGTTCCATCAAAATAGCTTTAATAAAATTGCTACTTATCTCAAGATATTCCCTATTCAAATTATAAATTAACATACCATAATGCTTCAGGTAGTGGTATTGCAAGCAGCAGTCAAAAAGGAGATATAACTCGTCGAACCACCTCACGCACCATCCACACTTATTAGGATACACAGTTGCCAGGTACTATGAAACAATACAATACTTAGTTTGAACATCAGGATATAAGAAATACCTGAATTTCAATAAAGCATTTTCTGTTTGTTGGCTTGGTCTAACTTTATTTTTTTATCTAGCTTTGAGGTCAATTTTATTCCAAAACTATTTTCAGAGTATATCTAATTTTAGCTTGGGTTTCAAGGCTATTTTAAATAACATTTTGTGATTTTGTAAGATTATAGAATTTACTTCTCTTAATTATTTTCTCCCACTAGGTGGACTGATGACATCATGAAAGTCGCGGGTAGCCAATGGTAAGAAGCAGCTAATAGCTGTTCTTTGTGGCGACCTATGGGGGAGGCTTTTGTTCAACAGTGGACGTCTTTCGGCCGATGATGATGAATTATTTTCTGATTCACATATAAAATTATGATAAAATAAAAATTGTATTGTATTTGATTTTATTTTTATTATTCTGCAGAATGTAATGTGGTAACTTGCTTACATTTTTAAATAATTACTTTGTGTAATCTGTTCATAAGCCTAATGACAAATAGCACTTGCACATTTAAGCTATGTCATAGCTTACACATTATTCAGAAGGGTTTATAACCCTTTGTATATTTTATTTTAGAATCATAAAATCTTAACAAGTTTTCTTCAATAAATCAAAATCTATTCAGACTAAAGAGAAGAAGGAAAATAAACATGTTTGGATGAATTCCAGAATAATCAGTAGGAATGGAGATTATTACAATATATGTACACTTAAATATAAATTCTGTAAAAGCAATTTTTAAAGAAAGTAAGTGAGAACTTAAGTAGTCAGTGTAGAAAGGTACCTCGATCAGTTTTCTGAGTGCGGGCTTCACAGTAGAGCCTAGAGCTTCCTGAGCTGTGACTTGAAACACAGACGGAGTACCTTGTAAGGTTCTCGTTAGGTGGGCGGCATATACAGCCATTTCACAGAACTACACGCCGCGCCGTGGGATAAAATGTTTGAAGATTAGAGTTAAAGTTCAACCACAAAAAATAATACGTTGGCAGGTACAGTACTGAGCACTGTTTTTGGATTTAACACGTCTTACAGACAAACAAATCACACGGGATTAGCAAAATAAAAGAAGTGCATTTATTGTAATTACCAGTCGCTTTATAATACCTACACAATACTACAATGCCTAGAAACAATAATTAAATAAAATTAAAAATTACTATGTTTACTTTAACTTCTTTTTTTTTTGGTGTGGCTTCTGTGGTGTTGCCACAATTTCGCCAATGACGAGTCGCACGGATAGAGTGGAAACAAACGAAAGAGACTGATCGGTATTAATAAAATGTGATCAGTTACTTGATTTTTCAGGATAACTTGTTATATAAAATAGGAAAACATATGACATACGATCAAACATATATAAGTAATACAATATCTAACTACATTATAATATATACTTAAACATACATCTAGAATACACGCCATCAGGCTATTCAAAGCTTAATTTTATTAATTGATATACATTTACCAATTATATATACATATGGAGTAAATACAAGTGACAATAGACTATTGAAGTTAACAGGGAGAGGGATATCTGGGGGAAGATTGTTATACAAAGAGTAACTCAGCCTTGTACAGTCAAAAAATATATGATCCGTATTACCATCATCCAGGCCACACTCACATAATGAGTGGTCTCGTATTCGGATTTTAGCCAAAAATACCGGGGTACACGAGTGACCCAACCGCAGGCGACAAATGATAGAGGTAGTTCTCTTGTCCATTTTTTTAAATTTGAAAAACCATGGTCTCGTTGGTATAAAAGTTTGTAATTCACCATAAAATTTACCTTTAATGGTTCTGGATTGTTGCCATAATTTATCCCACGCCCGACGCATCTGGGTTTCAGAAGTTAGAGTAAGATCGTGACAGTAAATTTTATAGTGATCCTCATTACCAAGAGTGGAAGCCTGTTTAGCATACGAATCGGCAATCTCGTTTCCTGGGATGCCTATATGGCCTGGTATCCATGTCAAAATTATACTTAACCCGCTTTGGTAACAGGAATAGAGCGCTTCTTTAATCTTTAATATTATGGGAAATCTTGATTTAGATCTAAATTGATTAGCCGTAATTGCCTGGAGGCAACTCTTTGAATCAGTAAAAATTATGGCTTTGTTTATATTATGAGATTTAATATACAGTATAGATTCTAGGATAGCTACAGCTTCACCAGTAAATACTGATGAAATAGACGGACATTTGTTACTTATAATTATTCTATGTCTAGGAATCCATACAGCAGCACCCACATCTTTATCTTTTGATAATTTAGAAGCATCAGTATAAACTTTTAGCCAGTTCTTCCATTTGCTGTCGATTATCTCACTGAACTTTTGGGAGGGATTAATGGTATCTTTTTCTATGCCAAAATTGAGAATTACTGTAGGTTGGAAAATCAATGATTCATAACTTATTGAAAATAGTGGTATGATAGGATATTGGACAACAGGACTGGTAAGTTGGGAATATTTCAAATAACTGCGAACTATACATGGAAGTTTGTTTTCAGAAATATACCCTTGTGATCTATATAAATCATAAAGGTTTTTAATTCTGTGGAGAAGGATATGTTCGCTGTTTTGAACTAGTTTGAAGAAAAACCTATCTGACAGGTATTGTCTCCGTAGATGCAGGGGAGGCTCCACGCATTCCACCTGCATAGCATTTATTGGTGATGACTTCATGGCACCCAGTATTATACGAAGACATTTAGACTGTATTTTCGATAATCTGTCAGTAGATGTTTTGTTTCCTGGGTCTAATAAGAATGTGCCGTAATCTAAATGGCTACGTATGATTGCATTGTACAGCAACTTTTGGCAGTAAGGATGAGAGCCCCACCATACTCCTGACAGAGAGCGGAGGATGTTTATGTTTTTCTCGCATTTTGAAACAACGTAATTGGAGTGAGGCGTGCCTGTCAGTCGACTATCAAGCCAAACTCCAAGGAATTTTACTGAATCGTTTTGGGGAATGTTTTCATTTTCTACAGTTATGTTTACTTCTGGGATATACCGCTTCTTGGTGAACACTACAATGCTACTTTTGTTAGCTGAAATTGAAAGACCATGATTAAACAGCCACTCTCCCAGGTATTGCAGAGCGGATTTTAATTTATTCTCAGCATCTAGTATGTTCTTTGTAGGTAGGTATAGTGCTAAGTCATCAGCGTATTGAAGGACATGACAGAACGAGTTAACAGACAGTTCTAAGTCATAGGTGTATAAGCTATAAAGAATAGGGCTTAGTACTGATCCCTGTGGTATACCTTTCCATACTGTTCTTGGGCTGGATAATGAGTTTTGTTTTCTAACTATGACAGTTCTTTGCATTATAAGACAACATATGAAACGAACCATGCTCACAGGAAGACTCAGCTGTAAAAGTTTGTTTCTGAGTTCCGGGAGCAGCACGTTGTCATATGCAGAGGTAATGTCTAAAAATACACCTACAAGGTATTCCTGCTTTTTAAAAGCCATTAATATTTCTGTCGTTAAAATGCTAAGCCCGTCATAAGTGCTCATACCCTTACGAAAACCAAATTGAGATTTGGCAAGAAGTCCCCTACTTTCGACCAACCATTCCAGTCTATTTTTGATCAAAATTTCTGAGATCTTGGCTAAGACACTTGATAGGGCAATGGGTCGTCGGGCATTAGGATCTGAAGGATCTTTACCTGGTTTCAGGAGAGGGATAATAATCTGTGTAGTCCACGATTCCGGAACAATGCCATGTTCATAAAAAGAATTGATGAGACCTAATAAGACTCGTTTAGACTGCTCTGATGATCGGATTAGGAAAGAGTAAGGAATTCCATCTACACCAGGGGAGGAATCAGACAAACCATTCAGAGCAAGCTGCAATTCATCATAAGAAAACAGAGACTCCATATTTCCTGAGGATAAGGGAATGGAATTAGGCATGTTGAAAGAAAGTGCTAAATGAACAAATGGTGGAGCAAGTCTGCTTAAAAAGGCCTCTAACCATGAGGATGGATCGTTAGAAGATATATTTAATGTGTTACAGCAACCTCTATAACGTCGAATCTGCTTCCAAACTAAGGAAGGAGGAGTTGTAGGTGTCAAAGTTTGACAGTAACTGATCCAACCCTTTTTTTTATTGGAAGAGAGTAGTCTCCTAGCTTTTGCAGCTGCTTGCTGGTATACTAAAAAATTATGCAAAGTCATGGAAGCTGTGTATGTTATTTCAGCTTCATTACGAGTCTGTACTGCATATGAGCATTCACTATCCCACCAAGGTGGTGAAGAGAGGGTAAGTCTAGGCTTTTTTAGAGGGATGTGTTCATTTGCAGAAGCAATTATACATTCTATGAATTTTGCATAGTATGAGAGCGGGTCTTCATGATTATATGTGGAGATTGAATTTAACCTCTGATCAAGGGAGGAAGAATAAGAATCCCAATTAGCTTTTGAGAGTCTGTATTTAAGAAGCGGGTTTGGGGACGATTCGGGGCAGACTCTATGATACATTTTTATTAAAATGGGGTAGTGGTCACTACCGTAGGAAATGGGAAGCACTTCCCAGGAAATAGAGGAAGAGAGGGATGGGGTACAAGCAGTAAGATCTACAGCACTTCGAGGGTTTTGTGACGGAAGAACTCTACGAGTTGGTGAACCATCATTCACAACACACAGGTTAACTTCATCAAAAGCGTCCAAGAGGGAATACCCAAATAGATCACAGTTAGCTGAGCCCCAAGAGGTGTGATGTGCATTAAAGTCACCCATCAAAATAACTGGGGATGGGAGCGAAGAGATGATCAACAAAATATCTGGGATTAATGAGGAGTGAGGTTTAGGTATATATATAGATAGAAAAGATTTATCAAAAGTTCGAACAGCAACGGCGTTAATATCCGGGCTGTGAGCAGGTAGAGCTATTTGGGAGAAAGTTAAGCTGCGCTTAACTAGTAATGCACACCCTGCATACCCATCCTGGCGGTCATCCCTGAGACACGAGTATCCCGAAACTCTATAATGAGATCCGGGAACCAACCAGGTCTCCGAGATGGCCACCAGGACGGGTGCATACTTTTTAATTAAATAATAGATTTCATGCGTCTTCGGACGAAGACTTTTGGAATTCCACTGGAGAATTGTGGACAGATCCATTATTATCTATTAAAGTTGTGAGTTGGGACACCATTTGGGCAACGTGGGACGGTAAGTTGATGGAATTTTGAGATATGATAGTGATAATTATTGTTAGCAGTTGAGCTAACAATTGATTTTGTGACTGATCGCTTGATTGTGAAGATGGTTGTGACATTTGGAGAGCATACCCATTAGGTAATGAAGATCGCTCATTAGCAATTATAGCTTGATGAGCCGATCTGTCATAAGACTTACCTAGAGGGGCACGGGGGCGAGGGCTACGAATCTCCATTTTTCTATAAGAATGATGCTGTGTGTTTGAGTTGACTTCTGGAGTGAGAACCTGAGAGGCCCTAAAAGAATCTGTTGGGGCAGTTTCCTTTACTACCTCATTAAAGGATTTTCCTAGTTTCGGGGTTCGGGCACTGGCTTCATGATACGAGATACCTTCATTTGACATTGTCATTTTTATAAATTTTTGTCTTTCTTGTTCTGGACAACTTCTATTGGTTGAGAAGTGTCGAGCAGAACAATACAGGCACGAAGAATGGGATTCCTGTACATTACAGTCATCCCCATTATGGGATTGAGCACAACGGTAACATCTTGGAGTTGAGCGGCACTGAGATTTAATATGGCCGAAGCGGCAGCAGTTCATACATTGTATGGTGGGGTACTGGTATGTTTCAACGAGTAACGAGAAATAGTATGAGAACACACGTTGGGGTAATTCTTGACCTCTAAAAGTCAAGACCACCGTTTGTGTGGGTTCCCAAACCACAATACTATCAACTTTGTTCTTCCTGTTTAACCGCCTAGCTTTGAGTATTTGAGTGCACTGTCCAGGAATTGTCAAAGATTCAACAAATTCGTCCATAGACCAATCTACCGGTACTCCGCGGACTATGCCCATCCTGGTAACATTATAGGTTGGTATAAATGCCTCATATTTATGTAACTTAAGCATTGGATTATCTAAGAATTTATTAGCTGCAACAGCAGTTTTGAATTCGATTGCAATTTTGTTTCGTCCAACCCTCTTAACTCCGTCGCGACATATATTTTCTATCTTATTGGAAAATAAAAATTGGCCGAATTTTATTGGTTTTAAGGTCGTACCTGCGGCAAGGTCGGGCTCTGTGCGAGACACATGAACAATGAATGGGCCTGAATCAGAGTTTTCATATGCTCGGATACCAAGGATAGTCATTGTCGGATGAGTGTAGACAGACTGTACAGAAGCTGATGCTAACTCTTTGTTCACAATAGTTTTTTTGGCAGGAGCTATTCTATCATCTTCTAATCTACGTTTGGTAGCACTTGGAAGATGCGTCACTTGCATCGGTGATGGAGATCGACTTGGTAGGTCAGGAGGGTCCGGAGGTACCGGCACCAGCACCGGTGCCGGTCCCATAATAACAGCTTACAAACTCTTACCAATACTAAATATATATTAAAATATTTATCCTGGGGCTAAAATCAATGAAAAAACACGGAAATAAATTTGATCAAATCTCAGTACGTGTGTCACCTTTCACACCGAAAAATCTACTATGTTTACTTTATATATTTAGTATTATGCTTTTTTTTTTTTTTTTTTTTTTTTCTTTTCCCTTTCATAGGGATATGGTCTCGCACGTCTTGTGCATTTGCCAGTGTCATGTTTTAATGATATTCAAGTTCTTCTTTGAGACGACTTCCGTTCTATTGGTTTCAGCTGTCTAGGCTGGAAAGACTTCTCAGCTTCAGACTTCTTGATTTTATATTAGGACATTCTTTTTGAATTATTATTATTATTATAGTTAATATATTACAAAAACGAGGAAACGATAAGTTTATACAATAATTTACATATCGGAATACGAGGAAAAAATAGGGTCAGAGGAGTTAGGAAGGATAAGAGGACAATAGATACATAGTGTTGTGTTAGTATAAGTAAATATATATATATATATATGTAGAATATTATATCATAATTTGATGTCGTTAGCTTCAATGAATGAAGCTAACACTTGATAGATAGGGAGACAATTGCTATAAAGTAGGGACAATATATTAGTAGGGAAAGGGACTTGAAGATTTTCAAGGTCTTTGAAAAGCGGAGCATGATCATAACGGGGACACTTTAGAATAATATGATCGATGTCACCCACATCTTCTCCACATTCGCACAATTCCGAGTCTATAATACGTATCCGAGCAAGATGTGCCGGAGTGCACATGTGGCCCAAACGCATTCGAATCAACACAGAAGTAGCACGTTTACTTAGTTTGACTTTGGTAAACCAAGATTTAACCGGGATCATTGGTTGTATTTTATAGAAATATTTGCCTTTTAATCTGGCACTATTTGTCCAGGTTTCACTCCAAGCACGTTGTAGGTCTAATTTGGAGAGAGCAGCTAGATCCTGAGGGTAATTCTTGTATGGGAAAATGTCTCCACACTGTGTTGCTTGGTTTGCAAGTTGATCAGCTTTCTCGTTTCCCTTTATTCCACAGTGACTGGGAATCCAGGCAAACGAAACAGAAAACCCTCTCTCAACGCACTGAAGAAGCATTTCTCGTGCTTCAATTATAACCGGAAAATATGCATTTCTTTTGAAGGGATATTTCATAAAGGCTTGTAACGCACTCATGGAATCTGAGAAAATTACGCTATTGGAGAGTTTCATAATGAGGATGTATTCAAGAGCCTTATAGATTCCATAACATTCTGCAGTGAAAATTGATGTCTGAGGAGGGAATTTTATCTTTTCTACTATGTTGAACTGTCGATGAAATAGGCCAACACCAACACAGTCACTATTTGAGTGTTTTGAGGCATCGCAATAAATTTGATTCCAATCTGGCCATAATTCATCAATGATGTTATTTAAACTCTCATTGGCGAATAGGTCTCCTTTGGCAATATTTAAGTTAAGATGTATTTCTGGTTTGACTAGAAGAGATTCATAACTAGTTTCGAATATGGGAAGTTTATGGGTGCGGTGAGTTAAAGCTTCTATCTTATTGAAATTTAATAAGCTATTTATCAAACATGGAAGGCGTTTATGAGACCAGTATTTAGATGTATTCATCATTTCCGAAAGGTTTATAAGTTTTGAAATCAGTGGGTGTTTGGCGAACTGAATAATGCGACAGAAAAATCTATCTGCGAGAAATTGTCGTCGTAATGGAAGGGGTGGTTCAACACATTCTACTTGTAAAGCGTTTATCGGAGAACTTTTCATGGCACCTGTTATGATTCTAAGAGCTTTCGCCTGGATACCATCCAATTTTTTCATCCCAGCTGAGCTACATGGCTCCAACAAGAATGTCCCATAATCTAGGACACTTCTTATGAGAGCACTATAGACCAGCTTCAGAGAAAACGGATGGGCACCCCACCAAACGCCTGATAAGCACCTTAGAATGTTAAGTGACCATTCACATTTTGCCGCAATATACTCACAGTGGGGCAGTCCACTTAGTTTAGCATCTAAAATTAAACCTAAAAATTTAGTTTCTGTTTTAACAGGAATAAGACTTCCATTATATTGTAAGGTTATGGGTGGTGGCATACGTTGTCTTGTGAACAGAAGAGCACAGCTTTTGGACACAGACAGATCTAATCCATTATTATCTAGCCAGACTTTAAGATTAGATAGAGAGGCTGAAAGTAAAAGACAGGCACTATTGACACTACTATTCACGTTGTATAATAGTAAATCATCAGCATATTGTAAAATTGAGGTATTGCTTATATATTTATCTAAATCGCTAGTGTAAATATTATATAGAATTGGGCTAAGGACTGATCCCTGCGGGACTCCTCTCCAAATAATTCTGCTAGATGATTCTAATGTTATTGAACGGCCAGACATCAAATTTATAATAAAGTTAATTAAGTTTAACGGAACTTGGAGACGTTGTAATTTGCTTTTTAAGATTGGTAAGCAGACGTTATCGTAGGCAGATTTGATATCTAGAAATACAGCTGTAACCGACGAATTCTGAGAAAAGGCCAATCGGATGTCGGTTAAGAGGATTGCTGCACTATCTAGGGTACTTTTTCCTTTACGAAATCCATATTGTGATTCTGAAAACAAACCTTTACTTTCCATAAACCACTCCAATCTGTTTTTTACCAGATGTTCCGCAATTTTGGTTATAACAGGCGACAAAGCTATGGGACGATAGGAGGAAACTTCAGATGAATCTTTATTAGGTTTCAAAACAGGCAAAACCAGTTGGGACTTCCATTGCGATGGAACGTCACCTGTCAAAATGACTTTGTTTATAACCTCCAAATAATATTTTAGACTATTCTCTCCAAGATTCGTAAAGAAAGAATATGGGATACCATCTTCTCCTGGGGCAGAGTCCTGAATGCCAGAGAGGACACCTTTGAGTTCGTTTAGAGTAAAAGACGAATTTAAGAAAGTTTCATCATGATTGTGTGAAATTTGAAGAGGGCAAACCAACTCAAGTTCAGGAACGAATGGTGGAGCTAAATAATCCAAAAACTCATCAGTCATACATGATGGGATTGTTCTATAACTGGAATCGGAAATACCTAATCTAAAACGTCTGATAAGAGACCACATAACCGAGCATGGGGTATTTGGAGAAATTGTAGTGCATATACTTCGCCAGCCTGAGAATCTCTTTTCTTTTATAAGTTTTTTAGTATTAGCCATAATTAGTAATAAATTTTGGAAATTTTCGTCTGTCATGTTTATATTGTACTCCATCTCAGCTTCTTTCCTTTTTTTAACAGCATCTGTGCAGTCGCTATCCCACCATGGTGGAGAAGGTAATTTTCCGTCTGAAGCATTTTTGATAGGGAAATAAACATTAGCTGCTTCTATTAATAATGCAGTAAAAGCTGCAGAACAAAGTTCTGACTTACATGTTAAATCAGGAAGAGTATGTATATTTTTATCTATGTATTCACTATATTTATTCCAGTTATCCTTTATTAACCTTTACTTCATTCTAGGTGTGGGGAATGTATTTTGAACTTGTTTATTTGGGAAAGATGTAATAATTGGATAGTGATCACTGCCACAAGTAGATTTATGTGTGAACCAAGATAGTTTTGATGCTAAAGACTCTGTAACAATAGAGAGATCAACAGAACTAACATTTTCATTAGGGCGGGTTCTACGTGTAGGTACCCCTGTGTTTAAAACACAGAGATTGTGCCTGTCTAATATATCTATTAATGTTTCTCCATTGGTATTGGATATAGAACTACCCCATAACCTATGATGGGAATTAAAGTCTCCTAATAATATATATGGTTTAGGTAGAGAGTTTAATATATTATCTAGAGTTTGGAATGTAACAGAAGTTGGGTGTGGGATATATATAGATGCAAAAATTATATTAGTAACAACTGCTGCTACAATATACAAGCCCTCATGTTCAGGGAGGGAAATTATTTTATATGGTAAATTATTTTTTATTAATAATGCTACTCCATCATATCCATCTATTCTATCTTCACGAAGACAGGTGAAACCTTTGATTTTAAAAACAGAATCTGGCCGCAGCCATGTTTCTGCTAAAGCAATAATTGAGGGGTCATATTTATTAGTAAGGTACATAATTTCAGATTTTTTATTGTTCACACTTCGGCAGTTCCACTGCACCACCACATGTGGGTAGTGCAGTGGAACCGCCGTTGTGTGATTACAGTTAATCATCATTTGTTGGTGTAAATCCATGTTGGGCATGGATAATTTTATTTAACATATCAATAATAGGGGCAGCGTTGTTCGGTTTGATAATATTTGACTGAGACAGAATGTTTATCAAAGAAACAATAATATTTGTCAGAGAATGTTCCTTATTGTCAGAGGAATTAGATTTATATCCACATCCGTTACACGGAGGTGGCATTTCATACTCTTTTATCAGAGCTTGATGTGCTGCATGGTCATAGCCTTTAGTCAACTGATGTGGTGAACGAGGTTTTATGGTCACAGTTTTTCTATAAGACTTAGTTGATGAGAGTGGTGGAGGCATTGCATTTTTATTGGGAGTGGGATGAGCTGTTGATGTTATGTCTGCATATGATCTGGATACAGGTGGGTGGAGTTTAGAAGCTTCAGAATAGGATACGCAACTTTCGGCCATGTATTTTTGTCTTTCGTGTTCTGGGCAACATTTGTTTGTGGCATAATGTGATCCAGAGCAAAGACAGCAAGTACTATTATGCTCCTCAATATTACAGCTATCAGCTGTATGAGCTTGGCCACACTTATAACATCGTGGTTTGGACCTACACTGGACTTTTGTGTGACCAAAGCGGCAACAGCTGTAACATTGTATTGTCGGGTATACATAAAGCTCTACTGGAAGTGCATTGAAGCATACAAAAATTCTTTTGGGTAGAACCTGTCCATCAAAAGTTATCACAACAGTCTGAGAAGGTTTCCATTGTGGTTTCCCATCTATGGTAGATTTGTAGTTTAGACGTCTAACTTTTAATATCTTTCCACAACCAATAGGTACATTGATATTATCCGTTACTTCTTCGGGAGACCAATCAGCTGGAACTCCACGAACAAGCCCCATGCGGGTGACATTAAATGTTGGTATAAATGCCTTCAAATTATTTTTGCTAAGGCTATCATGGTTAATGAAAGCATTAGCATCATTAAAGTGCGCAAATGCAACGGATATCCTATTTCGGCCTATGCGTTTAAGACTGCCATTAACTATATTTTTAAAATTTTGCCTCTGGAGGAACTTTCCAAAGGCAATAATAGGGTGCAGTATGGTACCATCGTCAGGATTCTGCTGCTCTCTCTGAACGTGAATAATATATGGCGCTACATCATGGGACTCATACAATGGGCGACTAAAAGGTTGGGGTTGAGGACGGGTCTGATGTATGTCTGTTGTCTGTCTCATGGTCAGGTCTTTGTTCAATTGGGATGTATCATTGTTAATTAGGTTTTTAGTTTCAAACGAAGTCGGTGCTTTTTCTGCTATTGGATCAACTGAAGCACATGCGCAATCCGTTTCCTTAAGTTCTAAAGCAGAGTTGCGTTTGCGTTTTCTTTTATTACAATGCTTACACATCTTGCTCGGACGGCTTCGCTTCAAGGAACGAGAAGACATGGACCCATCCATGAAAGACCCATCTGTGTCCATGCCCGATTCATTTGACACGACTGTCATATAACATGCAGCAGGTGGAACTGAGCCCCCTGGGTCAGGGGGCTCCTCCATGGCGCGAAAAATTAATAAAAGTGACTTACCAAGTTATATATATACAAAAATATATACTATATACAAATTATACTAAAATTATTTACAATTTGGACTCTCCTAAACACTTTATACACAAATTTTCTAAATTAAATTATTTTAAAAATTTGGGAGCCAATAATACACGACCACAATAATGTACAACCAATATTGTACGGACGATAATGCACGGCCTGATATTACGTGTACATGGATTCGAAATATTTGGTCGGCTTTTATTGGTCGCGTATTATTGCCCGTACAAAATCGGTCCGGACTGATAATGCACGGCCGATATTGTACAGCCAATAATACGTGTACAGGCTTACAATTATTGGGTGTGCTTTATCAGGCCGTGTCAATAATGTACGACCGAATAATGCACGGCCAATAATACGAGGCCAACCATAGACAAACTAAATCTCTTTCATGCCTCGTTTAACTAGGAGAGTGTAAAGAATGAACACATTATAACTTCATATGTTCACATTGGAATCGTATGATTTGTACATTTACCACCACGATATTATGATTATGTTTCCACAAACAAACTAATTTATGACTGTAAGAGCTAAGGCGTTCTACGTGATATACATATCTTTTTATGAAAATTATAAACTTAATGCTTTAAGTTATAGATAATTTTAAAACGTTTTTGTACATGTATTTTTTATTAGTCTAAATGTTAGTAAGTTTGGAAATATTTATTTATTATAAAATATGGGATTTGGTTCACTGTGTGCACCCAATGGCACCAAACCAGGGGCTTCTACAGCTTAAACCAAGGGTGCACACAATAAACTACAACTTTTGTTATTTCATATTTAATTATATATTTAGTTAAAAAATGAGAACACAGCTGTATATTTAGTTCTTCTTATTTATTTAGATGTATGAACTATGAAATGAGCATTCATAGATCCATATACCAATCTATGGCACAAAAAGAAATTTTAAAACTGACTGAAATAGTTAACATAAAAGAAAATAAATTGAGCAAAAAGCAAACAAATTCAACACCCGACACTCAAACTGTAAGCGTTCAATTTAAGTGTGTAGGTCTTGGACTTGTTGAAAGTTAGAAAAGTAGTGTACGCTCCCTAGCCAATCCAGGGAGCGGTTTTCTGAGGGTTTGCCACAGGAATGCAATTCTAACAGCCCAGTAGCCGAGTGCGAAGGATAGAAAATTGCATAAGCCAACTCACCATGCTCAGCTCAGCTCCAGTCCATGTTATGGCTTAGCGCTGTGCAATCCCTGGATATAATCACCGTTAGATATGTGAGCACTTCACTGGGCGAGAGATTGTTTTCGTCGGGTATGATGCAGGAGTTATTAATCTGGGGTTTGAGAGTAGGTATACACACGCGATGGAGTTACGTGCACTTCGGGTGAAAGGTCCGGTTGAGACTGGCAGGGGAACCAGTGAGGCGATATGACACATAACTACCCTCTATTGAGCAATCGTATCAAAAATAATCTAAAACGTAACTACCTTCGAAATATGTCGATACCAGGTTTTCCTAAGTATTAATTGCGAGGCTTCAACAAGTAGTTTTAAAAAAATTTGAACTTATTAAGTCCTTCTCACTATAATAAAATATTAATATAACAACATCTAAGCTTAACAACGTAAATTGAGAAAAGAGTTATCAATAGGAAACGTATAAGTATTTTGACGACGTCCATTATCAGAAATCTGAATTCTTGGAACAGGCAAGACATATTTTATATCACTAATGTTAATGTAATGTATAGAGATTATATTCATTCTGTCAAGTGGGTAGGCCAGCTAAAAGGTAGTGTCAGTCGCAATATACGTGAACAAGTCGAAGCATCGTTGAAGTATTATTCCCTCGTAATTCCCTTTTTTCCTGATATCTCCCAGTGGCGACGAAACAAACGGACCTCTGAACGCGTGTGTTTAAATATTATTATTGTTGGAAAGTGCTATCTTATTAAAGAATGTCGATTGGAAGGATCTCGGAATTTGACCTTCACAAAGAAGATTGGAGGCTATACGTTGACCGCCTCGAACAGTATTTCATTGTGAATAATATACCAGTGGATTTAAATGTGCCTACTCTAATTACTGTTATGGGCGCGGAGTGTTATGAACTTTTAGTTAATTTATGTACACCGGACAAACCTAACACAAAAAAGTTCACGGAGTTAACTTCTATTTTAGAAAGACATTTACAACCCAAGCCGAGTGCACTAGCGGCAAGGTATAAATTTCGACATCGCAAACAAAAATGTGGAGAAACAATAGGAGAATATGCAGCGACCTTAAAGAGAATGTCCAAAACTTGCGAGTTTGGTCAGTGGTTAGAAGAAAGCTTACGGGATCAGCTGGTATGTGGTATACTTAGCGAAACTATACGTCAGCGCTTTTTCGCGGAAGGCATGTTGGACTACGGAAAAGCCTACAGTTTGGCTTTGAGTATAGAGGCGGCAGAGAAGGACGCGGCAATCGTTGAAGGTCACGGGCATAGAGGCCTATCAGCTGGCACGAGTACTGTTGAGTGCCAGGCGATAAAAGCGGCGGGGCGTGGCTTCGGTGGCAGTGGAGGTACCGGTCATTCAAGCACGCAGTTCAGGCAGCAGCGGGGTGCTGCGGCGAGCGCCGGCGCCCGCGGCCGCTCGTGGTAGCCGTCCGCGTGTCCGGCGCCGGTGGCATCAGCGGAGTGGACTCGGCAGGCGAGGTGTAGTGCTTGTGGCGGGCCGCATGACACGGATCCGTGCAGATTTGCAGCTTACGTGTGCAGAGTATGCAACCGGAAGGGCCATTTACGTCGCGTGTGCCCTAACTGGATGGGGCACCACCATTTGGAAGCCATAGTCGATACTGTTAGCTGTGTTGAATCTAAACGGGTACTAGAGGAATCAGACAGTGACGAGGTAACTATGGAAATATTTGACATTAATCAGTTATCGATTGAGGAGTGTAAACCGTTGATTATACCGTTAATAATACAGGGAAAAGAGGTTAAAATGGAATGTGATACGGGAAGTGCAGTTTCGTGTATGAGTCACGAGCTTTACAAAAAACTGTTTTTAATGAACAAAATTTTGTATCCAGATACTGTGAGGTGTTTGCGGAGGGCTTGGGACGGTTCACGGGCGGTCAAGTTAGCATTCACCTGCGGCCGGAAGCGCGGCCGGTGTTCATGCGCGCGCGCCCCCTGGCGTATGCAATGCGCGAGCCCGTGGAGCGGGAGCTCGACCGGCTGGTGAGGGACGGCATCCTGACACCCGTGGACCGCTCCGATTGGGCCACCCCTATTGTACCGGTACCCAAGAAAGATGGTAACATTCGGATCTGCGCTGATTATAAAATAACATTAAATAAAGTCCTTGAAGTCGACCGTTATCCTTTACCACGCATAGAAGACCTATTATCACGTTTGCATGGAGGCGAAAGATTTAGTAAAATTGATTTATCTCAAGCGTACGCTCAATTTGAGTTAGAGGAATCAAAAAAATTCACCGTTATTAATACCCATAAAGGTCTTTATGTACAAAACCGTCTTGTGTACGGCTTATCGTCTAGCCCAGGCATTTTTCAAAAGCATTTAGAGCAATTATTAGCGGATTTACCCGGTGTAGGAGTGTTTTTGGATGACGTCATCATCACAGGTCACGACAGCAGTAGCCACATCGAAAATTTGCGCAAAGTTTTTGAGCGACTTCAATCTAAGGGATTGCGAGTAAAGAGAGAAGTGTGTGTTCTTCGCCGAGTCTGTCAATTATTTAGGACATATTATAAGTAAACAGGGTGTTCACACTTGTCCGGAAAAAGTACAAGCTATTGTTAACACTCCCGTACCGTCTACCTTTACCGAGTTAAGAGCATTCATAGGTTTAGTGATGTACTACGGTAAATTCGTACAAGGTGTGAGTACAATACTGGCTCCATTATATCATCTATTGAAGTCAGGGGTAAAGTTTGAATGGAGCTCAGAATGTCAGAGATCATTCGAGGAAGTTAAGAATAAGTTGAGTTCTGGTGAAGTATTGGCGCATTATTCACTAGATTTACCCGTGGTGTTGACGGCTGACGCGAGTGGCATCGGCGTTGGCGCTGTGATATCTCATATCACGCCGGAGGGCGAGCGGCCGGTCGCATATGCCTCACGCACACTAACGCAGGCGGAGCGGGCTTATGCACAAATAGACAGAGAGGCGTTAGCGATCGTTTATGGATCGTTATTAAAAAAAATCCACCAATACTTGTATGGAAGAAAGTTCCTTTTGCGGACGGATCACAAGCCCTTAACGTACATCTTAGGGGATAGAGTAGGGATACTCGTCACCGACACCACAGCTGACAGTGAGGGGCCACGGCGGGAGAGGAGTGCCGGTATCACGGTGCGCCGCTCTCCCTACCGTCCGTGGCCACGGCGGGGCCGCCACCGTTGGATGGCGGACGCGGAGGGGCCGCAGGGGAGGAGGAGTGTTGGTATAGCGAGGTGCCGCTCTCCATCTATCCTCTGCGGCCGAAGTAGTAGGCGACGGGGCTACTCATCTGACCCGTCGCAGGGGGACCTTGGGCGTCGGAAGCGGGGTCGTCTGACGCCCATTTGCGGGCTTGGTCCCCGGGTGGTAGCGGCGTGCCATGTGTTCTGGTGCGTCGTGAGGGGTAGCACCCCAGGAGGGGTCCGGCAACGGACAACCGTGGCGGTTCGTGGTTGAGTGCTAAAGCGACCCTGCGATCCCGCCGAGAAGCTGTAGAGATGGAACACCGTGTGTTATTTAGTCGGTAGGGGCACTTGCTGCTGTGGGAGTAGTTGGTGTCGAGCCCGACATATCCCGGCCACCATCCCCGGGGTGGACGGGAATGCGTAAGGCATTTTTCACACGTAAAAAAAAAAAAAAAGATACCCGTCATTACAGCTTCTCGTTTACAGCGCTGGGCAGTTTTGTTGTCAGGGTATAATTATGATATTGAATATGTTTCTACGCATAAAAAAAGGGCCGATGCGTTATCACGTTTACCGCAACCGGTTCAAGGGCGTTCGCAAAGGACAAATGAAGTAAGTTACATTAATTTTGTTGAAAATTTTCTGCCTATTACGAATGAGCACGTCAGGGCTATGACTTCGAAAGATGTAGAACTAAGCCGGATTTATTCATATCTTCAATCAGGGTGGCCAGCTTCTCGCCCGGAAGAGCTACCTGAGCCATATTATTGCAAGCGTAACGAATTGTATGTGGACCGTGGTTGCGTTATGTGGGGTTATAGGTTAGTTATACCTTCGACTTTAAGAAATAAGATATTGAGGCAATTACATGCAAGTTACATGGGGATTGTAAATACTAAATCTATAGCTAGAAGTTACGTGTGGTGGCCAAATGTTGACGCGGACATAGAGGCCATTTGCAGGCAGTGCAAGACGTGCGCGGCGGAGGCTCAGGCACCCCCGCGCGCGCCACCTCAGCCCTGGCAGTACCACACGCAGCCATGGACCAGGGTTCATGTGGATTTTCTGGGTCCGTTTAAGGGCAAAACGTTCCTAGTATTAGTATATGCGAGCACCAAATGGTTGGAACTATTCGAGATGCCGAGAACGAACGCAGTCTCTGTTATTAAAGTATTAAGGACTACGTTTGCGCGTTTCAGCTTACCTAATGAATAAGTATCTGCTCAGGGACCTCCATTCACCAGTTCCAAGTTCAAAGAATTTTTAAATAATAATGGTATTCGGCAACAATCTCACCTGTATACCACCCCTCATTTAACGGCTCAGCGGAAAATTCCGTAAAAATTTGTAAACAAGCCATTAAAAAAGCTATTAGGGATTCGGTAGATATAGATGCTGCTTTGCAAACCTTTTTGCTCTTCGTTATCGCAACAGTGTTCATAGCACTACCGGCGAGAGTCCAGCGATGCTCTTACAAAAACGAACGTTACGGTCCCGACTAGATTTATTACGGAGTGAAAATGCGCTTACTGAGAAAGTACAGAAAACTCATAGGATGCAGGTAGAATATGCAGGCGGGGTACAACGCTCGCTTGTGCCGGGGGAACTCGTATGGGCGCGGGAGTACGGTGGCGGAGACAGGTGGGTAAAGGGAACGGTAGTAGATGGTGAAGGCTCCAGGAGGTATGTGGTTAGTAGAGATGATGGTCGACAGGTTGTTAGGTATGTGGATCAAATCAAGCTCAGATCCGGGTTGTTTAGTGTTCCATGCCCGGAGGAAAGTTCAGTAGAAAGATCAGTCGGGGGTGAGATGGATGTCGTTTCACACTCAGCTGATGAAATAAATACGTCGTCGTCGACCTCCGGTAGTAACGAGTTAATAAAGCGGGATACCCAGGTGGACAGCTCAATTCAGTCGAGTGCTCCACTTTCTTTATCACAAAGATCGCCCACTGAACCGTTGCAGACCCCTGGCAAGCGGTCTCGAAGACCTGTCATTAGATTTAAGATAGATTAAGTTATTAAATAGGTAATTGTATACAATTGTGTGCCTACCCACTATCCAATTTACAAAACATAATTAAGAACATTGTTAATATAATATCATAACATAACAGTTATATTCCTATATTGCATTTTAAGTGATTTTAGAAGGGAGGTGTAATGAATAGAGATTATATTCATTCTGTCAAGTGGGTAGGCCAGCTAAAAGGTAGTGTCAGTCGCAATATACGTGAACAAGTCGAAGCGTCGTTGAAGTATTATTCCCTCGATATTCCCTGTTTTCCTGATATCTCCCAGTTAACACCCGCTGTGTCGGGTTCCTTTGGCTCTACAAATTATTGGTGAAATTTACTATTTAATTTCAGGTATAATACAAAAAAATCACTTCATCATCCAATACTTCTAAAATTTGGCTTTATAGTAGACTTTGTTATTTTTGGTCTTTCATCAAACTCAATGACAGTTTCAAAAGGGGAAGACGAGTGACGCTCGAGCATAGCAATAATAAACCTAGGTTCGCTCGGCTCGTCGGGCCGGCTCTGCACACGAGTGCTTGGTTCCGTTACTTCCCTACTGTAACGACACGGCAAACGTATGACAAGGACAGAGTGAGGCTCATTAACGTACAAGCAAGACAGAGACAGGAACCGAATGAATCGCCGAACACTAAAATCGTCAGACGTAGTTCATGATAGAGGTAGCGTTATCAAACAAAATTTTAGGAACTATAAAACTTGGTTTCAGTTGTTATCCTTTTAATGGAATGTTTACAGAATCTTTAAAACTATGTATTTACAATACGACAGTATGTTGTAAAGTTCCTATCACCACCCTTATAACTTCACCCACGCTGCCCCCACCCTGGCACCTCGCTACTTAAATCCAAGATTCATCACGTATTATTTATGCATGATTATATTTTAATTGCATTTTATGCCCTCATATGAGTATCCTACTTCCTATCCTACCCCTACTTGTATTATTAACGCGAAAGTTTGTAAGTAAGGATGTGTGGATGTATGTAAGTATGGATGTTTGTTACTCTTTCACGCAAAAAGTACTGAATCGATTTTAATGAAATTTTACAATAATATAGCTTACACATCATAATAACACATAAGCTATAACGTATTTCTTAAATATACTTAGTTTCTTGCCCGTTCTTGTCGCAGTGGCTCTATACAGTCAGGCGTATTCGCTTGTTGCGAACGCACGTCGGTTGCATTATTACGACCCGTGCATTTTGACGCGTCTCAATTGACCGTTGGCATTTTGATTTGAAAGTGTTACAGCTGTTATTTGAATAATGTCGTTCATACAGCTTTCACCCGATATTCAGCTCGTTACAGTGAATCGTTTAGATAGTGTAGAGTATGAGTTACGTACCCTTCGAGAAATATCTATGAAACAAACCGAACTGATTCGAGAACAAGCAGTCCAAATTCAGGAATTAAAAGCCAATGTTGTAGACCTACGGAAGGTTTTGGGCGCTGCTGACAAGACGGCTGTAATTACTGCTTCGAGTGAGGTCCAGCCCGTATCCAAGCCGATGCAGAACAACGCTGGGACTCCAAAAGTTACCTACGAGCGAGCGACTAATCCTCATAAAACTGTGGAGTCTTTGTCGCCGGTGTCTGCGATGAATGATTCCTGTCTATCAGTTGTAAAACCAGCCGCTCGGCAACAGCACCGTAGCAATCGAAACAAAATCATTATCTACTCGCCAAATACCTCGTGTGCCGATATTATCGCACCTAAGCCTACTGTAGAATTAACCAAAGACAGTACAGTAGTTGACAGCCAGATATGTGGTGTATCGCAGCGGCCGTTGGCAACAGCGAACTCACCTATTCAACCCACCGCCACCGTTCCTGATATTGAATGGTTGCAGGTACGCCGTAAAAAGGTACGCCCGTCGGAACGGAAATTCTATTAATTTATTAAAAATGTATTATGAAATATATTTTTTTAGGTATTTAATCGTATTATTGATCTCAATATTAAAAATAAACAGTTTTTTTTTTTTTATGTCATTGTGACGGAACATGCCCGAGCCCCACCTGATGTTAAGTGGACTAATCTCTGCCTATAACAGACGCATTTCGTCAACGACGAATTGCACTGCGCCCGTCACACTGAGACGTACAGTTGTTAGGTCTCATGTGCCTGTAATTTTACTGGCTCTCAAGGACTGCTGCCGGAACACACTTTTAGGTGCTTGGCGACAGATTTTTCTACTTGAGGGTGGTCGCTAGCCAGGCGGGCATTCGCAAAATGCCCTTCCACCATGTGGTGAAGCTCAAGCTCTGGGCGGGACGTGCGTCAATGTCAAAAAGAGTTGTATGGGGACAGTGAAGTTGTTAAGGCATACCGCCGGATAAAAAAAACAGACATCAGTCGAATAAGTTCCTTATATATATTAATTTCTCAGTTCAAACCCATAGAATTTTGTTTTTTTTTCTCACGTATGAAGACTAATTGCGCAATCAGAATATAATAATATTTTTATCCTTTGCCAGCTTCATAAACCAATGATGCAATCAATAGCTAGGATTATAGTTAAAGAATTCTAACTCAATACCTGGCATGTTTTAGTAATCTTTTATCATGATTTATCTATCGCACAGACTTTTAGCACATGAACAAAGAACCTAGGATGCTAATGCATGACGTAGGGTGCTTACCATTTGAAGTGAAATTCGCCAAAAACGCTAAAAACGATCACACTCCCAAAAAGTTGTTCCAGATGGGTCTTGGCATTATTTTCGCCATAAACGCTATAAAGCTACTGGAACAGTTTGAATTACCCATAGGCTTAGGATGTACAAGACCAACAGTGATGGATGGACGGTGTTACAAAAAATTAAATGTAAATGTGTGAGTGACATAGTGTTGTCAAGACGCGGGCAAGTAATACTATCGACAGTTAGAGATTTGTCAAGATAAAGAGCATTTATTTCAGCTATAATATAGGATCATTAACTAATTAGATGTTAGGACCTTAGACTTTATACAACACTTTAAAATTTATGTTCAATATTCTACATATATCCTTATCTAACAGGGTAATTCTATACATATTTGCTCTAGTAAGACATCATACATCTTACCTCCGCGATCAGAGATGGTCATTGAGTGTCCGGTTTCCAACTCATCGGTGATACGAGTATCCGGTCGACAGGAAGCTTCAATTATTGCCGAAAAAAATTGTGAAGGCGTACATCTAGCTAACTTCATTGTAAGCATAAAAACTTATATGAGAGTTAACGTTTCTGTCTTAAATACCACTGAAAACGAAGTCGAAATCGACAATTTTCAAGTTCAGCTAACTCCGTTTGAGCCACAATCTTATTACTTATCGTGACATTATTAACATAAATGTCATGGTGATAAGGTAACATGAACATTTTCTGTTTGATCGTTTTGCCTGTGGTGTTCTGTCACTATTAGTTGTGATGTTATTTGATGCGCTTTGATCATCATGTTGTCGTAAAGGTTCATTGAGTTGTTTAGTTTATTTACTGGTTGGTAGAATACAAAACTTTACGACGGATCTTGTGAAGGTTCCGTTTTTTGGTTTTTAGTGTTACCACCCTAACATACCCATCTTTTAATATTGTTACGTTTGCAATGCTAAATTTATGCTAGCTTTGCCTGCTATGCGGATTACATTACAAAATCACAAATATACGATAGGAAAAATTTAAAACATGTGCGGGATTCGAACCCGCGTCCATCCACCCCTTGAGCCGGGGTATGCTCTAACCAATTGAGCTAACATGACATGACGTCATAACTAAAGTTTTTTCTACCGTTCTTTAACCATCATATTGGGATGGAGCGACATCTATAGTACCACTTGCGTTGTACTACAAACATCACGTTTGTACTGGTCCTAAGAACAAAGATTCTACAAGCTGCATTGACATATATTCTAATAATGTGTAGAAGAGATTGTTTTCAAAAAAGTCTTAAGGTTTAGTTTGAACAAACTATATTTTAACGTGGTCAAGCTTTTTGGTAATTTATTATACATCAGTATTTTCGAATAACGACCTTGTTTCTGTACTTCAGCTAATCTGATTTTTGCTACAACCCGAATTTCATTATTTTTTATAATTCGCTTTTCGTTATTACGCAGATTAAGATGATGAGCGATGATAAATAAAATATATGTGTTTGTCAAAAGTTTAATTAGTTATTAAATCAAATTAAATCTGTCTCAATTTTCTTTAAAAAAATAGGAGGTGCATTACCCGAAACCGTAGTTTCTTCATTTTCTATAACTCCAGGATCTACAATAGAATAGAATAATAATTTATTGCTACAGAAAATAAAATAAATGACATACAATTTCTTACAAACAATATACAACTTATAGCAAAAGGAATACACTCAGTTTGAGTTATGGCCACACCAGTCAAGGTGCTACCATAACACTGATTTTCAGTGGATTCCTGAACTCGGGCTAAGATGTTCGCCGAGAAAAAAAGAGTCTAAAAAAGCGAGTTCAAGAATTACCAATAAACCTTACTAAAACACAGACAAAACAGCAATCTATTAGTAGGACTTTTTCATATACCTACGATAGATTAAATAACATCACCAAATAATAATACATTAATTGAAAATAATAATGCGATCTATACTTTAAATACTTTTTGTGGAACAGTAAATATATATATATATATATATTAACTTGCGCAAATAACAATGTGGGTGCCGATGCCAGTTTTTTTTAATGTGTAAGTAGATGTGTGGTGGGGAATTTTTGTGTGTGCTGTGTGTGTGTGTGTATGTGCGTATGTGTTTGCTTACTATGCTTAGACTAATCTATGGTGTGAACTGTGGATTCTAAAGGTTGCCTCGAAGTTATGTCTTTGGCGGACTAACAAATTTAATTTAACCCGTGTCTTGAATATTACACTACATCGTATTGTTCGCAAAGGTGGCGGCAGATCGTTCCAAATTTTAGCCGCTCTTAACTTGAAGCAACCCTTAAAACCTGGTTTTTTGAACAATGGGATATCCAATGTGTTACTGTGCTTAGAACGAGTATAAGCCTGATGAATATCTTTCGACCATGAGAATTTTTCGAATAAATATTCCGGTTTTTTGTTGTAGAGCACTTTTTGGGTAACACACGCAAGATGAAGTTCTCGGCGTGACTTCATATTCAGAATATTTTTTTAAACTAAATAAGGCGTGACATGATCTCTCCTGGGTATGTTAAAACAAAAACGCGCGCATGCGTTTTGAACACGTTGAATTGCGTTTTCCGTCTTAATCCATATTCTCGGTCCATATACGGCACTGCAGTAATTAAATGGAGAGAGCACTAAATGGTCACAAAGTAAATCCCATAAGAAAATACATTTCTGAAGAGGTAAGAGACCTCTTCAGAAATGTATTTTCTTATGGGATATAAAACTTTCAATTTCTGAATCATCGTATGTTATTGCAAGCCTGGTCAGAATAATTTTATAGTAAGAGAGGTCTTTGTTATCCTACCATTCATCTCCTTGTACATTTTAAAATTTGTTTTTTATGTTCAAGCCCGGATAAAGGTATTGACGTACTGTTATCTGTTCTCTGCAATAGAGGCTGTACAGCTTCTCTTCTGAGGCGAAAGCAAACTGTTTTGTATTTGGGGCATTTACCCTAGGATTTTTAATCCCCTTATTCGAAATCGTTTGACTTTCGTGACGGTAATGTGCTTAAGGATATAATTACCGTGTTCAGTCTTAGAAATTTTACATACAGTCTTGTATGAAAATAAAAGAGGTCCTGAGTAGCATATATTTCAGAGATTTTGAGTTATGTTTGCATATTTTAGGTAAACCAGCAGCCGAATATCTGATATTTCACCAAATCAGTTATTATCATCAATATTTAGAAGCAACTGAGAAAATTAAAAAAAAACCTAATATTACTTTGCTCGAACTGGGCATCGAACCGAAAACCACATACAAAGCAGCCGCGCTGGAGATCTCTAGTCCAATGAGACAGTCACTTTAAAATCTAAATAAATTTCATAAAGCAATGTGGTGGCATCCCTGTGACTAGTTTTTACTAGTAATATTGTAAATGTTGCAGTAAGTAGTAGTAAAATTAAAACAAAATATTATAGGAAATCACATGACAATTTTAATTTTTCAGGATACTTCCGCGGTACCCTGCTACTCAACATAACATTATCACAGAAATACCAGGAGATGACAGTTTGAAATAAAATAAAAGTTTAAAAAATTGGTTTTTATTTTAGTATTTTATATGTTTTAATTTTGTAGAGAGTTCTTTTGGCATGTTAAACATCATATTTAATATAGATGTGTTGGTCATTAGAGAATACCGGGAAATAGGCTTACATAAGTCACACAACTGAAAATTATAATTAATTAAGTTATAAAGTTCATACTTATACTTTTCTTCAATTCAATTAACAAGATTAATTAAATCATTCTTCATCAACAGCTATTATGTCTACCATTGAACAAAGGCCTATCCAATTTTCCACTTTCATCGCCTCTTTCGACTCGCCCATGAAAATATGGGGAGGAACAAAGAGCTATTATTATATAGGGTCATAAAAATCATGTACTGCAAACTGTAATGGTGTACCCATCCCCGAACACACATTAGAATAAGGTATGACTTATTACAGTAAGCATCTAGGTACCAGTGTCCGTTTCTTGCTAGCATTTTCTGATCTCATTCAAAAACCCTGCTTCAGGACAAGCACGGCTTCATTATCAAAAGGTGTAAATAATATTTTCTAACCTACCTCCATAAAAATTGATTTATATTAATATCTTTAGCCTTCTTCACCACAAAGTATACGTAAAATCTTTGTGTGCCCCCCTCTATTGCTGACATCCTTAATAATGTACCCAAAATGAGTATTTTATGTAATTGTTTCATCCATTAACATATTGTACAGATAGACTATATCTTATACAAGCCAGGGTTATTGTCATAAAGTCGAAAATTCAGAGAAAAATTTCAACATAATCAAGAGATGGATAAATGCTACTGATCATCGACAAACCCACTTGTATAAGGTAGAATGTAGTAACACTATCAAATTTGATCACATCAATGAACCATGCTCAACTGTAGAATTGTTAAAAAATCATAATATAAACCTAATGTGTATTCAGTTATTATTTTATTATATATCAGTTTTTATTTTATCAACTTGATAATATATGAAACTCCAGTCTAGTATTAAATTCTTGCTCCAGTCCACAGGTTGTTATGAAAATTTGTTCCCATACCTAACACTTTCTTCTAATGATGATGATTTCTACTTTGACTTTTATTCCTTTATATTACAATTACAATGAAGAAAAACCAGTTATTAAATAAAAAAGTATGTAACATGTTGATTGGTGGTCTGCCTGCAACGTCAGTGGACTAAAATGCACATTTCCAAATGCTGGCTACAAACAGATTGACACGCAGTGAATGAGTATGTTAAAATTTGCACAACTTTCCTGTATTTGAGAGTCCCTAGTTTGCCACATATTGATGATTGATTTATGATCTGAATGGATGTGCCAACACTGATAGTATTGTAGAAGTTAGCTCTTATTAAAAGATCTTTAGAACAGTTCAAAATTTATTTTGATTTAAACATGTTGTACTTGTATACTACCAAGTTCCTTTCATGCTGGTATTACCATATATTGTGTCCTTTACAGTATTCTGTTCCACCATCCTTTTACACCAGGCTACCTCAAGTAGCGTTATAAATTCATATTCAATATCAGCATCCCTTTTCTTAGTTAGTAGAAGCTTAGTAGCTTAGATATACTGGATCCTACTAGCTTTGTTACTAGTAAATTGCAGGTTCCGATATGAAATCATGGGCATAATAAGCAGCCTGTTGTGACTGGAATCTCAAACACACAAATTGCACTTGAAACACCTTGATGTGGCTAGAATGCAATCGGCAAAAAGATTAAACATGAGTTGGGAATGCATACGAGCAAAACAATTTGTTTGTGCGGTTCTTAACCCTGGAATCATAAGTCACACACGCACGCACATGCGAGGCGTTAGAGTATTTAGTAGTGTAAGCTTAAAATACCAAAGATTACTTGTAATACTCGGGTTTTATTTATCAATCGTTCACATTTTTATTTTGTAGGAATTTTCCAAATCACATAAAACCAACCAATGAAAATTGAGCACAGAACACAGAAAAAATAAATATTGAACGTTGAATGGAAATATTGTCTGCGATCAAGGGTGCGTACCATTTGGAGTTAAATTCGCCAAAAAGGTTAAAACGATCACACTCCCAAAAAGTGGTTCCACTTGGGTCTTGGCATTATTTTCGCCATAAACGCTATGAAGCTACTGGAACAGTTTGAATTCCCTACATCTTATGTCAAAAGTGATAAAAGTGGCAAATTTTAGTGGCATTCTTAGCGTTCTTATCCTAAATGGAACAGGGGAGAACAGTAACAAATGATCACAGTGATCACCACCATAGATGCAGCATGTGGTCAACATTATCGAAAATAACGAAATTGGCGTCAAATGGAGTACGCCCCAAAGGATACTGGAACGTGCAAACGAGGCTCTTTTTTTGACATATCTTTATAGTCTATGATGTACACGTATTATTGGCTGTACATTATCGCCCTGTGCAAAAAGTGTCCGGCCCGTATTTCACGGCCAATAATGCACACCCAATAATTCATGTACATCAAATTGCTTCTATTTTTTGGTCGCGTATTATTGGCCGTGTAATATCAGCCCGTGTAGATAATGCACAACCAAATATTGTACGACCCGTATTGTACACCCCAATAATACGAAGCCAGTCCACGTAATATTGGACGCGTATTATTGGCTATGCATTATTTGGTCGCGTATTATTGGTCGTACAATATAGGGACTCAAAAATTTAAACGCGCCCGCCAAGTTTGAACGTTTCCCGCGCTTTTTCTAGTATTATGTTTTTTTTTTTTTTAATTTATTTCATAGCCATGGACAGGGTTGCCAAATATCAGCTAACTAAGACTAATTTTACCTACCGAGCAGGATTGGATTCAACCCTCAAAAAAAAATATTGTACATGGATAAGATAAACATTTGGAACTATAAAATTAATATGCACTGTTTTTTTTCCTATACACGCATCAGCTTTAGTCTGCTTAGTGTATTATAATAATAATAAAATTATACTATTTGTCCAAATTATACTACATTTGCCGTTTTATGTTTTTTATATACTTAAATTTTAAATTTTGTTGTTTTGTTTTAAAATAAAATTCATTCGTATATCGTAAGTATTGTTTAATTTAGTTGAGACCAAAATATTCACGAAGTTCTAAAAGCTCAGGGCCTCAACTCCCACCTTTTATGAAACCATCATAAAAAGGAGCGTTTTGTTCCATGCTTAAAATAATAATTCGTAGGCACAAACTATCACCGACCCATAACCGCATAAAGCAATATTGGTTTGATCCTATTTAAAGAACGAATGAAATATGTATCATGGATGTGCAAGCGAAGCCAATATTCACAATATGTTTATAATATACCGTTATCCCGCTTGCACTGTTCCGAACTACGATGTTATGGAATGGATTTACCATAGTTTTACGACATTTTATTGTATGCTGCTGAACAGCTTTTTTTTATGCCTGATAGGTTAGCCTTTGACCACTATCTCACCTGATGGTAAGTGATGATGTGGTCGAAGATGTTGTTCAGACTAACCTGGAATTACTGGCTCTCAAAGCTGTCTGTTAATTTATTAGTTTCACTCATCAAATAATTTTGCTGCATTTATTTGAAAGAATAATAGAAATAGAAACATTGCACGTAATTTACACATTAATTAAACCCATTTTTATCGTAAAATACCCAAAATCAAGAATAAATCCGCTGCTAGAAAGTAACTTTTTTAAGATGGATAAACATGATGGATTTGTCGCTGGAACTAAATGTGGATGACTAAGGTACGAACTATTACTAGTTCGTACCTTAGTCTTCGCGAAAAGAATGATCAATTTCTTGTGACGTCATCAAATCGACGAGCGATTCTATTACTGTTTGTAAGATTGCTTAATTGACGTGGGGGTATAAAATTTTGCAGTAAGATTAAATTATTATTACTATAAGAGGTGAGAGTTGGCCCCCAGGATATCAATCTCAGCTAATTCGCCAATATCAACTTAGTACTTAGCATTGGCACGACGTAAAATGTTGCCAAACGGCATAAATTCAATCTAGTTAAAATAAAGTGAATCTACACATTATTTTACAGCGTCGCTATAAAGTATCAGGGAGTCAATGGAGAGAGTTGCAGGTTTATTTCTTTATTTAGTTTTTGCCAAGTTGACTTTGCTGAACACTCTTTCACAATCAGAGATTGCGTCAGGTAAAACCAGACAATCAAGAAAAAATTGGAAATTAATAGTTTTCAGATATATTACAGGAAGTGCTTACTTTTACCCGTTCCGATATTTCAGAGTAGATATTAAAACGTAATAGGGCTCAGAAATAATACAAGTTGGTTTACCCGCACAAAAATTAATGGTATTTTCGCGTGGCATTACGATATTACATACTACACACTATGAAATAATGGTACAAATAGTATAATTATACTACGAAATCCAACATTGCTACCGAGTAGCCTCAATCGCCTAATGTTTGTTTTTGACAGGTAGCCTAATTCGCCTATGATAAAATAATGAGCTCCTGCAGTAGTTCATAACTTTCAGAGGGAGGATCGTCACATAGTTACAAAGTCATTCAGCCGGAATAATTATATGTCATTTGCAGAGAACTAGTGTTGCCAGGGTAGAATTTAAAAACTCAAATCAAATTAAACCGACCATTTATTTGCAATATACAGTATTTTTACTATTAGGTGATTATGATCTTATATTCATTTACTTTTATGTGAATATTTTATGTTTCTCAGGATTACTATACAAAGTCAAAGTCAAAATCATTTATTCAATTTAGGCGTCTACGACGCTCTTATGAAGGTCAATTACAAATTTTAGTATTGAAATATTCTACATTGTACTGCCACGTTCAGCAAATAAATTGTATAGAGCCACTGCGAGAAGAACGGGCAAGAAACTCGGGGCCATTCTTTCAGAGCATACCCCAGCTAACAGGGTGGATGACGCGGTATCGAATCCCGTACATGACTTATAATTTTTCCTCTCGTATATTTGTAATTACGAGTATGTAAGGAAATGATCTGCTTTCTTGTAATATTTTGAAATCTAATGGTAAAACAAAAGTCTATATTAATATAAATACTGTTTTAATTATATTTTGACCGAGTGAGAACATAGTTCGAGTGAAGCATCTCTGCTTTAAAAAAACTCAGACAAAAATGCTTTCGTATGTCCGGTTGTTTTCCTCTACAGCTCGTATTTCTCAACCGACTCTCACGAAATTTTGTGAGCAGGTTTGATTAGTCCATATTTTTTTTGTCGATTCAGTTTTTGGATTTTTCAAATTATGATGATGATGATTTATCAAAATGACGGATAAATTAATTATAAGGTGTTAAAAGTATGGACGCCTGCGCTTAATTTAATGGCAATGTCTTGATACGCCGTCAGTTGCCTAAAAGTGATAGGCTCTCTCTCTCTCGTATTAATTATTTATTTTCCATGTTTTTGTAGCCAGTATATTAATTTGAGATAATTTTACATTACTAAGTATGTAACATTATTGTATTTATTACTTACCTACCTATTTCTGATACAACTAGCCTTTACTGGGTCCCGCGTGTCATTGATTTTCTTGGACTTATGTATATCATTTATTATTTACATTAGGTACATATCTAGATTTATGGATTGTTTTTTCGCGATGACTCGAATTCCTTATTATTTAAATGTTATGGGAGAAACGCTTCATTTTTTTAACTGTACGGCCAATCACAAAATACTTTTATCAAAACACCATTTTGCCACTATGGAAAATAAAAAAATTATAATTAACTAATGGAAAACGTTTGGGTTAGGAATATGGCTGAAAGCAGTTGTACAAAATATTTCTATAACATATTCTATGTAAAATATATATTGGGGTGAAGGCGGTACCAGGCTTCAACTATCAGTTCCTAACTGTTCCATGAAAACTGCATTTTGGCTTATCTAGTGTTTAAAATGATAGCTGTTTAACGTAATGTGATAAAACCACAAGTTAATATTTAACTGTTTAGTTAACGTTTGAGCCATCAAATAATAGTGTGTTAAATTTGTTTAACTGTAAAAACATAAGCTCAAGCACTCAAAACTGTTTTTTTGGGTATGATCATTTTAAATCATTTATTGCGCGAGCCTAATTTTGCTATACATGCCACACAAAGCAGCCCGATTCATATAATAAATATAGTTAACTGTCTCTTAGACCATAGATATATATTTATCTATGCTTAGACTGACTTACGCCTTAGTAGTCCAAGTCATACAAAACCGGTTTCTTCGCAAGGCTTCGTGGTACACACGGAACACTGAGTTGCAACCAAAACCTACCCTCTATAGCTCAGTTCAATAAGGACTGCGCCCACCGATACTTTGATCGAGCCCCCACAACTCAAACCCTCCCCGTTGCCGACCATGGCAGGTATTGGACGACCCGGATGACCCCAGCACAGCGTTGGCAGCTTTAGCATCACCCGTAAGTGGTCCCGGTAATATGCCCAGGTGTACGGTAATCAGAGGTTACACAATCAAACAACGTGATCGCCGGCGGGCTCGAAGCAAAAATAAAGTCCCGATTAGTGTCTCTCCAAATAGTCACAGAGTAATTTTCCGTAGGGCCTACTCGCAACGGCACAACACTGCAGTTGTATCGGGGCATTTAGTTACGAACCTTCCAATTTCTCTCGGCAGCGACTCAAGCCGAGGTCCAAACCACAGTATTGCCCTTGAGCTCTCTGTCAACCCCTTCTATAGTAGTGGTGCGTTTTCGGCACCCGCAGGACACGGAGGTAGTAGGCCCAAAGTCGGGTGGAGTTGGACGGCCGATAGCGGTAACCAATATCTATGTCCTCCTTAAAAAAACACTCCATCCATCGTGAATACATCGAAGTGCACAGTATCCAACAAATACTGTGCACAGTAATCCAGTACAATTATTGACGTAACCATGGATTACTCCGATGATGGTGACATCAGATATGTTAATGCCACGCTTTTTAAAAACAACCTCGAAGCCGGAATGACGTGTCATATTGGTTAAGCTGTAAATTAAAACGATTGAAGGGATTTTCTAAAATGCCGGCTGTTTTCTGCAGTTTTAATGCGGTACGTGAACAGCAACACGAAAGCACACCCTGGACACTCGACTCATTCTCTACACAGTCACTACACAAATGTTGTTTTTGTACACGCGTAATAGTGTGCGTGAAGTTTAAGGTTATCACCGTATGCATAATTATTGTAATTACATAGGTACCTAACAATATTTTGATACTTTTATTAGTCGTATCAGATTTCGTAAATTATGCATGCAGGCTATATATAGCTGCAGAAACATTTACAAGCACAACTATCCAACTCCATGTACGACGTAGGAATATGCAACACACATGCGAGTAGGTAACATTACTTATATAATAATAGATACCTACACTATACAAAAAGTATCATTCCAAGTTCACATTTTATACAAGTAATGATAATAATTACAATCACAATAATAATCTATGTTCTTTTCGTATAATAAACAATCATTATTCACAACAGGCAATCCTTTTCTCGTTTAGTTGATAAGCAACCGTACAGTTCGACCAACTTATCTGTTCAGGCGGCAGAAAAAAGAACTACAAAATTCCCTCAAATTGTGACAGTTTGTAGTTGATTTCCTTGACTGCGCCCTCGAGAACTGCACAGTTAAGTTGGTGGTACTATAAACAACACAAGAGTACCCCATTCTCAAATTTTAAAATACTCGTACAATCGTCATGCTTCGTCAGCGTGCGCGAGTTGCGCGTCCCGTACTCAAGTCAGCTCAGCGGCAGCTCAGAATCGGCGGCGGGGTGAGGTAGGCTCGATTGGTGGAGGGAGAGGAGTGTCCATTCTATAAGTACGGGTAGTATTATTATATGTTTTATGACGAAAGTAAAAACTAGTATATTCACTAGCGTCTCATTACTCGTTCAAAAATATGTTGATTATATGTTAAGAACTATTCAAATACAAAATAACTAATAATAATAATAGAAAAAAAATAAGTCATGTGCGCGATGTTTAAGTCTGTTTGCTTGTGTGCTAAAACTCTTTTTATAAGAGACATAATTCCTAAGTCAAAAAATAAATATTTTAGTTAATGATAAAACTACAAAAGAACTTACCTCACTTCTAAGTAACTATACTATTAAAATACACATTACAAAACCCACACGTAAGGCGTCTTGTCTTGATCTTATTGCTAGTAACCTTATAAATGTAGAGTGGAATTTACACCATGTCGCTCTTTCCGATCATGAGACTGCACAAAGCATCACATTTCAGCTTGAAACAACCAACTATAAAAAAAATAATTGAGGTTTTGGTTCGATAGAAAAAGAGATTATAACAAAGACAACGTTAGGAAGTTCGTATCATGTATATCATCTCTATCATTTGAAAATGTATACCAGGAAACGAAGCTAATGTAGCTTTCGATATCTTTTACGACATTTTTCTTTGGTTTTATAAACTGTGTTTTCCTGTCATTAAAGTTAAAATTACAAATAAACCCATAAAAAATAGGTGGATTACTACAGGGCTCAAAAAATCTACTATAGTTAAACGACGACTTTACCTTCAATATAGATTATTACCCACAAATAAGAATATAACAAAAATAAGATTAAAATAATATAACAAAATTTAAAAAAAAATTATATTACATGCTCAAAAAATCGAAAACACAAAGTATAATACAAAATGCTCATAACTGTGGTAGAGCTGCATGGAGAATAATTAAAAACTATATCGGGGAACAAGATTTCTCAAAAGTAATTAATACAATAATTACTGAAGAAAACGTCTATAATGATCCCCATTTGATCGCTGAACTCTTCAATGATTATTTCATAAATCTGACAAACAAAAATATTGACTCGCTACGTGCATCTTACCTTGACTACCCGAACCTTATATTTAATAATTTTAATACTATTTTTTTGAACCCAACTGATCCCATTGACATTTATAAAATTATTTTATCACTTAAAAACACAAACTCAACGGGATTTGACGATATAAATACCAATACATTAAAAAAATGCGCAGAAGTTATATCTTACCCTTTGTATCATCATCTTAATTTGTCTTTTGTGACAGGTATATTTCCAACCCAACTAAAACAGTCAATAGTCAAACCATTATATAAAAAGGGTGACCGCAAAAATATTAATAACTACCGGCCCATTACACTAATACCCGTTTTTTCAAAGATATTTGAAAAGGTAATGTATAGTAGGATTTATAGCTTCATAACTAAACATGAAATTCTCAAACCAGAACAATTTGGCTTCAGAAAAAATCATTCAACGTCCAGTGCATGCTACATGTTGACTAAAATTGTAACAGAATGTCTTAATAATATAATTCCAGTTATATCCGTATTCCTTGACATGTCAAAAGCGTTTGACTTTGTTAATCATGCCCTACTATTATTTAAGCTTGAGAAATATGGAATTAGAGGAAAGGCTCTGGAATGGCTTGAAAGCTATCTTAGCTTCCGTCAACAGTGTGTAGAAATATATAACTTTTCAGGATTGGATAAAATAACTTATAGATCTAAATATATTGAGAATAAATCCGGAGTTCCTCAAGGGAGTATATTGGGGCCTCTTTTATTCTTACTATATATTAATGACATGCCCAACATTATTAATCATAAGTGCGTTCTTTATGCTGATGACATGACACTCATCATAGAAGGATATGACAAAAATAATTTTGAATTTATTAGTAATACTGCATTAAATAGTGTAATTAAATGGCTGACATATAATAATTTACAAATCAATTTAAATAAAACTCACATGATTCAATTCAGGACTTATAACAGTAATCCCGAAAAGTTGACATTAAAATGTGGGGACAATATAATAAAAGAGGTTGAATCAACACTTTTCTTAGGCATCACAATAGACAACCAACCATTGCAACTGGAAAGAGCACATAAGCAGGGTCTGCACAAAACTCGAAAGGTTTGTGTACGTTCTTAAACGTCTTAGGAATGTAGCCTCCATAAATGCTGCGCTGAGTGCCTATCATGGCTATGTTTCCTCAGTTCTTCGCTATGGTATCATAATCTGGGGTAATTCAGTTGAAGCATCTAAGGTCTTTCTTAATCTCGCAAAAAAAATGTGTAAGATCACTGTGTAAAGCTGAGCCACTAGACAGCTGTAAACCACTGTTTAAAAATAATCGTATATTACCTTTACCTTGTCTCTACATTTACGAAATCTGTATATTTGTACATAATAACCCACTTTATTTTAAAAAGCATATGATGTAACATTAAGTGTCAACAATAGAAATTAATACAATATTTATGTACCGAACCAGATCCTTAACATATTTAGTCAAAATGTTCACTGTATGTACGCTTATACAATTACCTACCAAAGAGTTTCAAGGAACTGACACCTAGTATATTTAAAAGAAAATTGTTTAACTTTTTAATCGAAAAATGCTATTATACCATTGATGAGTTTTTAGTCGACAAATTTAAGCAGAATATATGAATGTATTATTTAAGATTATGAAATTGATGACATTTAGCATTATTTTATATTGACATTACCAATTTGAATTTTAAATTTATTGAATTTTATAATTATTTTTGTACCTAATTTAGTTTAATCCTTAGTGTAATTCATATTATGTGCTCACATTTTTATAAATATTTGTACGCCGGCAGCGGTTGAATATTGGACTGGACTGATTTATATTATAAGACCTTATATACAATATTCTTATGAATAAATTTATAAAAAAAAAAAAAAAATAAGAGGCGCCGTAGTCGTCTAAATTGAATGATTTTGACTTTTCGTGTTCGTGAGCTATAAAGTTGTCAAGACTTATGTGCCTGTAATTTCACCGGCACCCATAGCCTTCAAACAGGAACACAGTAATGTGAACATTACTGCTTGGCGGTGGAAATAGTTATGGTGGTAGTACTGCCCCGTATACGAACTCGTACAAACAGTTTTACTGTTACTAAAACCTAAAAAATCCCATGAAAGACATTGAAATCTTATTACAATTTATTTTTTTGGTACCTAAGCAAATTAATTTGCGGAAAACGTGTTTTAGCCGATTATAAAGATTAAGTGAAATAAATCTATTACCATAATTTTGGCCGATATCGGTTATTTATGAATGAATTTCTAATTGTTGTCCTTGCAATCTTCAACTAACTTAGTATAGTGCGATGGAATAATATTTTATCACATCTATTCGAAAAGAGCAAGTTTATTCTTCGTAAACGTGAACTAATATAGCTTTTTAATCCCTGAGGAACTGACTAAAAGTGATTTGAATTTAAAATGTGGAAGCAGTGATGGCTTGGTGGAATTGGCTATGGACTGCCGCGCAGCAGATCCATGGATCGAAACCCGCCGCGCGCTTGAGCTTCACCGCCTGGTGGAAGGGCATTTTGTGAATGCCCGCCTGGCTAGCGACCACCCTCAAGTAGAAAACCTGTCGCCAAGCACCTAACAGTGTGTTCCGGCAGCTGTCCTTGATAGCCAGTAATTCTAGGTACCTATATGAATAATACATGAAAATGTAACAGGCTGTTTCTTTGTTTTAGTTTGTTTTTTAATTCAATATTTTAATATGTATTTTTAACAATTTAAAAATAATATTGTCTTTCAAAATCTACATCCTGAGAAGACGTTTTCTAAGACTATTTTTAATTCTCAAGCTGTAACTAAATCGACAACTAACGGATGGTAGTGGTAAATTGTTACGATGCACTTCCATAATTGTTCGCTCTTTTTATGCTATGTCTTATTTTCTAATTATATCTAAATAAATAAACGTATTATTCTTATTCATAAGTTGCTCTCACTTATTTTCTCATAGAGGGTGACAAAAAGCAGAGAGTCCACCTCGGCAGCTTACAACTATTTTAAGCTCGAGTAACTTTGAATTCCTCGCTGGACTCAAGATTCTACTCTAGTGGCGGTCTGAATGGTTGTTTGCTCGCTTGGTAAACAATCTGCTATTTTTTATCATTCTGTATATTTTATCACTCTATAGGAGAAAATATGTCTTATTTTATTCTATAGAGTGATAAAAAATAACAAAGAGTCGAATCGAGAACCTTCTCCTTTTTGGATTAAAAAGTAATGTATCACCCGGTCACAAAATTTTTGTTCGTTGTGCACCCTCCTCCGCATCCTTCGCTACGCTCAGTGTTCTACTTTGGAAACCTTCGGTCCACTCTGTATTCAATATAGCACCCTAATCGTAAAAAAAATATTTTTTCCCTGGTGATACAATCGAAATTAGTCAATATCGATAAAACAATGAGTAGGAGCGGGGTTAACGAAGGAATAGAGAATTGGGAGAGCAGTCGAATGACACCTGTCAAAGATCGAAAATTGCGAATTCACGTTGAGTGCCATACTTGAATGGTGGGCGTTTTGAATCCGACCGTAGTAATATTGTAGAAAAAATATTGAAGTATAGTACTCAGAACTGGAAATGGCTCTCGGGCAGCTTCTGGAACACACGATTGACAACGCTTTTCTACTTGAAAGTGGTAGTTAGGTAAGCCAGGCTGGCATTCGCAAAACGCCCTACCAGCATGCGGTGAAGCTCAAGCCTGCGCTGGGATAACAATCTTGGACCTTCTATACGCTATTCCATAATCATTGGCATCAAATATCTACTTATATAACACATTCAGCTGGGTAGTATTAAATTACGGTACATCATAATAGCCTAATGAATGGCAGTAAAAAAGTACCTACCGACTATCAAGTAGATATGTATGCAAGTACATACCCGGCACCCGGAACTTTTAGATCAAATAAACACAAAACACGCATATAAATGTCCTACTTATTGTTTTATAATACATGATGTTTTGGAGACATAAATTAAGTAGGAGTGGTAACACTCAAGTCATGTTTTTTTTTAAATTATAATATCATATATGAACTGTAGAGTTGCAAAACAAGTCACTTGATTGTAAGCTATATCATCAAGCTTATTAATACTCGTTATATCTTAAGGCGATCTCTCATTTTCTACTATTCTATTTTACAGTTAGATCCCGTGGAACACGGGGATTGAATTATCCCCCCTCTCCCTCCTCCCTCATATCTTCCTGTGGGAGTTGTAAAAGGCGACGAAGAGAGAAATAACAAAGCGGGCAGCAGCGCCTTTCGAAGTACTGCCATCTTACACTGTGATCCCCGAGACGCCTGCCAAACGTCTCGTCTCCCACACACACCCACAATATCGTAGAATAACATAGTATATAATCGAGTTCTACAACCATAGATAACTAGTGGCTCTGTAAGCTGTGATTAAAATGATGACCACGTGATAGAAATATGCTGTTTTTAGGTTTTTTTAAGGTATTAATTAATCAACCCTGAATTGACAATAAATTCCATACATAAACTACGCGCCTGCTCACAAATTGTCACGAAAATCAGTCGAGAAACGGGACCTGATGAGGAGAACAGAGATTTGATTGGATTTTAAATGCTTTCGTAAGAAAGCATTTTTGCCCAAGCTGAAACGGAGACGCTTCGCTCGCAATTCAGGCTTGCTCGGTTTATTATAGTTTTATAATGTTTAAGTAATCTAGGAAAGATAACCAAGCAACAAATATTAGTTTAAATTTATTCATATCTATTAAGTTTAAGATTTAAATTTTACATAAGTTTAAAAATATCATTATACTAAGAGATCTGAATAAAAGGCTATATTATTATATAATGTTTAAATATAAATGCAATAAGTACCTACCTATGTGTAACAATAAGGACAAATTTTTCATATGAGTGATTTGGTAACATAAGTTTTAGTTTCATCCTATAACTGTGCTACGAATACGTAGAAGCTACACTTTTTGCCATACATCAAAGGGATAACGGACAAAGTTGGACCGGCACTCAAAAACTACTCCATAAAGGCTGTATATAGACCGTTATCTCAATTAGCACAACATGTGAGAACAGCAAAAGATGTTATTCCATATCAAACACCTGGTGTCTACAAGATTGACTGTAGCTGTGGTAGCTCTTATATTGGACAGACTAAACGCACTATCGCAGAAAGGGTCAAAGAGCATATCGCAGCTGTGAAGAATTGTGACGCGCATAAAACAGCGATAGCTGAGCACTTGCTTGAGTCAGGACCTAACCACTGGATCGAGCTACATGACCCAAAAATTCTCTCCACTGAACGGCATTATTACTCGAGAATTGTACGTGAAGCGGTTGAAATTAAGAAGTACAAAAATTTCAATCGGGAGGATGGATTTAAATTGTCTACGTAATGGAATCCTGTCATAAAAAAGTGCTCGAGTCGTTCTTTGTTTGCGCGTGCAAGTTCCGATACTGTTAGTGTAGTGTGTCGAGGTGCCGGGGCGAGATGGTGATTGCTAACGCTACCCCATCTCGCCCCGACTAGGCGGCAGACTGCTCATCCCGGGTTTTTAGTGGGTAACCTCACTTACTACCCCCCCGTGGGGGTAGTAAGGCCCCTCAGGCGAGGACTCCCACATAACCACCCTGCTCCCCCCGGAGCCGGGTGGTATCCATAAAGGATTTTCCCGGGTCAAAAAAAAAAAAAAAAAAAAAAAAAAAGTGTGTCGAGGTGACAGTGATAAAGACTTAAACGAAAACCGAACGGGGGTAGATTTAAATCGCTCCCGCCGTTCCTCAAGACGATGACACCCGCTTCTTCAGTCTACTCGTGACCACGGTCAATGCAACTTGATCGAAACGTCGAGGTAAGTCAAAATATAATTATTTTGATGTTTATTCGTGCGTGAAAAGACCCGTTTAGAATTTAGAAACAAAAACGTAAAAGCTACGTCTACAACATCTCGTAGCAATAGATAAATAATAAGAAACAGGAATTTAATCAAGTTAGCTGACGTGTTCCTCCAGGTGGTAGACCTTTTCAGTAAAAGTCCGTCATGATGGGTACCACCACAGTATCAGATATTCAGCAGTAGTGTGCAAACACTGACGTGTTTAGTTTTAGATTGAATGGCACTGTGGTAAGTGCAATTGTTGGGCCAACGAGACGTAAGACCTAATATAACGGAGTAGGAGTGCAGTGCAGTATTACACAACTTACGCAGAATGTTGACATTACAACTGTTATGGACAGCCGTGGCGCTTACCATCAGAAGGGTGACTTCTCCTTTCAAGTCATAAAAATGAAACAGGTCAAGTGCAACTCGATCTCTTGCACCGAGGGTTACAATATACAGGGCGTCCCGCGGCTGTGCCACACGAAGAGGAGGACCCGTGATGATGTGGTCGAAGATGTTGCTCAGGCTAACCTAGAAGTACTGGCTCTCAAGGATAGCTGCCGGAACACATCGTTAGGTGCATGGCGACAGATTTTCTACTTGAGGGTGGTAGCTAGCCAGGCGGGCATTCGCAAAATGCCCTACTACCATGCTAAAACGACTGCCATCCTAAGACGACCAACGGGACCGACGGCTTAATGTGCCCTCCGAAGTACGGAAACGCTCAGTAGTAATGTCACTAGCGGCCACCCATCCAACTCATGACCGCGGCGGGCGTTGCTTAACTTTGCTGATCGGTTAAGAACAGCTAATCAAAGTTCGCTACGAGCGTTTCAAAAATATCGAAACCCCGCCTAGGGGCACAGCTAGTCTAACTAAGGTCGCAGGAAAATGATAATGAAGGAATGTTGAACTGTTAGGTACATAGCTGTAGCCAGTTGGGGAAGACGTGACGCATAATGGTATGGTAAGTAAGTGTAAATAAATCCACAACAATCGATCTCTTTATACTTTTATTTTATTAATTATTTTTGGAAAACATTACTTGAAGCGGTGATGGCTCAGTGGCACTAGCTATGGACTGCCATGCAGCAGGTCCATGTTCGAATCCCGCCGCGGGCTTGAGCTTCACCACATTGTGGAAGGGCATTTTGTGAATGCCCGCCTGGCTAGCGACCAGTAGAAAATCCAGTAGAAAATCTGTCGCCAAGCACCTAACAGTGTGTTCCGGCAGCAGTCCTTGAGAGCCAGAAAAATTACAGGCTAATGAGACCTAACAACTGGACGTCTCAGTGTGACGGGCACAGTGCAATTCGTCGTTAACGAAATGCGTCTGTTATAGGCAGAGGTTAGTCCACTTAAGATCAAGTGGGCCTCAAGCTTGTTCCGTCACATAACATAAAAAAAAAAAAAACTTCCACATTTATATACAGAATATGAGTTATAACAATAGGTAAGTTACCAACTACCAATTATCTATTTTGCCCGGAGTGGTCCGGCATAACAGATACCCCCAAAGGGAAAAAATTATATGTAGATATCGTTTAGATAAATCTGCGCATTCATCACTAAAATTGCCCACATTTGCATAAGAATTAAGCTTCAAAAAAGTACACTTGGTATAAAAACAATATCTTTGATATCGATAATTTTATAAAACCCACCTTTAAACACACATATTTACACGCACCTATTTCGAAGTAAACATTTATTTACTTATGTAATTTTAGTCGCCGATTAACTGTTAGTTATATATAATTATTTTTTTGCGATTGAAACTAAGAGCTGGCGCTGACTGATGTCGCGGCACGGTAATAGGTTTTACTTTTTATCAAGTTACTTTTAACCTTATTATAATTTTCAGTTAGTTTAATTTTATTTTAAGAGTTTAGAATTCATATTAATAGATATATTTCGATACAATAATAACGTAGGTAGCTTTTTGTGTTATGTCGCGGGATTCCGCGGCAAGTTATTTTTTTAATGTTATTGTGACAGGACATTCTCGAGGCCCACCTGATGTTAAGCGGACTAACCTCTGCCTATAACAGATGCACTTCGTCACGAGTCACGAATTGCACTGCGCCCGTCACCTTGAGACATAGTTGTTAAGTCTCATGTGCCTGTAATTTCACTGGCTCTCAAGGACTGCTGCCGGAACACACCGTTAGGTGATTGGCGACAGATTTTCTACTTGAGAGTGGTCGCTAGCCAGGCGGGCATTCGCAAAACTCCCTTCCAGCATGCGGTGAAGCTCAAGCCCGCGGCGGGATTCGAACCATGAACCTGCTGCTCGGCAGTCCATAGCCAATGCCACTGAGCCATCACTGCTTCAAAAATAAAATTAATTCTTTATGATAATTAATTCTCAATAATTTCTGTATCCAGAACTGTTGTTTCTTCAACTGAGCAGTTTATATTTGTCTCTCTTCATCTTCACCAATAACTGCTATTTGTACTAAATCCTAGTCAATCACAACGACACTACCCACATTGGATCCGCGCAGGGTAAAACTAGTGGAATCCCACGTAAGATTGCTTTGATTGATAGCTGGGCTTTCCTTCAGGCTGCTAAAGCACGTCATGTCGTGCAATAACATGCCAATTAGTTTTACTCATAAGTATGCGTTTTGTACAATGCACTATATATTAGAAATACATGAAGTGTTTATGACAAGTACCTAAATAAAATGCGATAGTCACTCACGCAATCAATGAAGCAATATAATAAACACAAAAAAAATGTGATAATGTTGTCTTAGGTTTTCGCGTTTATTAGACATACAAATTAAACAACCTTAAATGGTTAAATCATTGGTGATATTAGGTGATGCAAAAAAATCTATTAACATAATAGAAAGCTTTAAAAACAATGCTTTATTTTCTATCTCCGCAACAAATGCACAGTAAGTAGGTACATAAGAATTCTTTGGTCATGTGGTATACTGACATTGCACTCGGGTATTATTTTGGTTTGACTGTCATGGTGTCACACGTCGCAGGTGACATGCCTTGAGGAAATATTTCAGATTTCAGATTCTTTATTCACCTTATTACAACAATGATCCGTTATATTATGTGTGTCATTTTACAAATTTATAAATAATTACAATCATATCACTAATATAAGTAAACTTTTTCAATCAATAATAATTATAAGGTCTAAGTAGATACAAACTATATTTATAAAAATGTCAGTCGCAATAGTAAAATACAAATAATTAACGTATCTGTAAAATATAAAATTTAAATAATTATTCCAAAATGTATATAACTACGTATGGAAATTTTAATTCAGAAATAATGTGAAATAAAAAATATAAAAGTACGGATATAAATAAATAGATAGTTAAACTTAATGTTACAGATTTTAAGAAATAATACATAATTAATTTTACACACACTGTACTAATTGCTCGGGCTTTTCCTACATTATATTCTATGCCTATTGTGGTGCGTCTAAAAGCACCGCTTTTGCCCGTGTCGGACATTTGTGAAGATTTTTCAATAAATAAACTTTTACGAGCAATCCGGAGTCCGGAATTATGCTCGGTTGATGGCAGTATCGCACCCCTCATTACATGGGACCAAAATATGTCTAGGGAAGAGGTTGTATAGCTAGACTCCTCCCACCTACCCCTTTGGGGACATAAAGAAGTGATATCAAACATATACTATGATAAGTAGGTATATATATACCTAAACCTAGTCTGGTTCTACTAATTTATTTCATAACATCTCCTAAAACAAAGTACCAGCCTGAATTATTTTAAATTAATTTTAATATGTAGACATTTAGAAACCAGATCTGTATTATAAACAGGTGCCGGTTTTGTGAATAAAGAGCGGCCAAGTGCGAGTCGCTCAGGTACTACGAGGAATCTGTTCTAATACACAATATAACTATGAGTGAAGCTAATTAACAAAAACTTAATTTTTAGGGTTACGTACTGTTATCCGGAGACCGGGATTTAGGTTTTTAAAAAAAAGGTTTTATTTCCACACAAATATTTAAAAGTTTATTGAAATAGAAAAAATAGAAAATGAACTAAAACTATGAAAATGACCGGCGCGAATGGAATATGGATGTGGACTGAGGTAGGAGTGAGAGGCGTCTGAGAAGTAATAAATGCTGACTTAGCTCAAAAGAATAGATATAGGAAAGGTAAGCAGAATAGTAAGGGGAAGTGGGGTATAACATCTCCCCCACTAAGTGTAAACTTACTACTGAAAGGAAGTTTACAGATGTAGAATACAGGGTAAATCAGGTAAGTTAAAATTGGGATAGGAAAAGTAGACGGGAGGTAGGATGCGCCTTTCTAACTTAACGCTAGTACTTATGCTATTTAAAAGTAAGTTACAACTATGTATTTCTTATACTCTTAGTCTAGGTGGAGGAATCTCTTCTTCTCCAGGTATTTCCTCTTCTACATTAGGAGGAGAATGCTTACATGAAAATGGTATAATATAGTTGTTGGCTTTGCAATAATAGATAATAAATATTATAAAAGATATCATAAAAAGGATAGTGACAATAGGAAAACTAATATGGTTTGTGAAAACGTTATTATTAGTTTTCATAAAATCGTCGACTTCGGTGGATAATTGATCTGCTTGATCTTTCAAGTTATTGAGCTTATCTAGATTAATGTTAGATATTGTCACTGCAGATGTATTAATATTAGATTTTTGAAACGTATTTAAATTACAACATTTGTCATCAATTAGATTAAAATCTGAGTTTATAGGTGGTATGTTTACTTCTAAGTTGAGCATCGCCAATAACTTCACATTTCTACAGAATGCTACACACTGTGGTTTAAGAGATAAAATACCTGTGCCCATAATAGTTATTTCTTTATTATGAAGGTCACATTCTAAAGTTAACTTGGTAGGTCGCGTTTGCACAAATATCCAATTATTGTGTCCTAGGTTTCGCCAGATGTCGATATGTCCATAAATAAATTTTGTATTACATTGTGAAGGTAATGCTTTAATAATTTTAGTCATAAATTCAATTTCGCAAATGGGATTCGAATTAACTGATAGGATATTAAGAGTGTTACAAGCAATATATCCATTATATAAGGTTTTACACGAATTTAAGTCATCCAGTGTACAATATGTGGATTTATCTTTACTTAAAGCTACATAATTAATAGTAGGAACAATTAGTGCATATGAATTAGGAGAAGTTACGTTATGAGTTATAGGAACTGGTATGACTTTGTAGAGATCGTAGTCAATATGATAAACTAATGGAACTTTTAACACAAATACAATACTATTTGAGCTGTAATAAGCAGCAAGTTCGGAGATTTTTAATAATACATTAATATTTCTTACATCTATGGTTACTGGGAATTCCTTATACTTAGGTAAGTGTCTTATACTACTTTCAATATCTGTACATAATTGAGTTGGCGTAGCAACTGATGGATGCAGTGTGTTACTGTTCGCAAACATAATGGAATTAACAATATCTTCTAGCTTAAATGATAAAGTGAGTAAACTGGCGTGAAGAACATTTAACACTTCACTTAACTTATTTCTAAATAATAATTCGTTAGTTACTATGGATACATTTTTCAGCAAGTTACTAGTTACATCATTTAAACGAGCCTCATTATCAATAATAGTTTCTAACGTTTTATTAAAATTAAGAATCGCAGATTTAGAAATAAAAATACTCTGTTTTATTAGATGAGCTAATCGTTTGTCATTTGAATGTAGTGTTTGAATATCGTGGTAATACTTCTCGGAGTCATTTTCATCCATAGTACCAAATAGCTTTTTCATAATTGAACCTATCCCTGCAAACCAAGCTGATCTCTTAGTTTTAGTTGAGAGCATATGAGATATGGAATCATAGTCCCGAAGAATATCGTTATAGAGGGAGGTAAGTGGTTGAAGTGCATTGAGGCATCGAAAATCGTCGATAGCTTTATTTTGTTCACAAATAATTTTGAATGAGCCGAGAATGTTTTCAATATTCGTTAAATGTGGTTTTATAAATTTTAGATCCACTGGAATAACAAAATGAACATGGTCATTTATAAGTTTCAGATTGCTCACGGGATCGAAGTAAATACCAGGACTTTTGGTGATGAATTCCACGTATTGGGCGTCGTCAGTTGCCGACGACGCGTCTCTACGCGTAATGGCGACGGTTCTGTAAATCATAATAACTACTCTAATTTGAATTGTATATGAATATTTTTTTATAAAGTAAATGAGTTGTATATGGTATATAGATTAAGTTAATTATAGTATAATAAAGTATATGTTATTAAATAAATTGTAAATAGACTCCTAGTGGTCTTTACTAATACTAATCACTTTCATTTGCAGGTTTAACTTCGTCAAAATGATGGGTGACATGTCTTCGATTAATAAGAAGTGATAAGGTATTGTTACTATGTACTTTTACGATTTTGTATGGACCTTTCCATAAAGGGGAAAGAGCTTTACGGAGCCTGACGTGATTTTTTAAATATGCATATTCGCCAACTTTGTATTGAACTGGTCGGCTATGTTTGTCATAATACTGTTTCGATTTGTCTTTGGAAGCTTGTATATTTTGTAAAGCCTTTTCACGGGATATTTTAAGGCGATGATGGAGCATTTTAATGTATTCTGGATAAGTGACGTCAGCTCGTAAGTCAAAGATGGAATCAGGAATATACGGTTTGTGGCCAAATACGAGTTCATATGGGGTGAAACGTGTTGTTGTATGGACAGAGCTATTGTAGGTAAGCATGGCAGTATAAACAAACCTGTGCCAGTTGGTTTGATTCTCGTTTACATATGACTTTAAATATTCTTTTAGAGTTGAGTGGCTTCTTTCTAGAGCACCTTGCGTTTGTGGATGGTAAGGTGAGGACCAGATTTGTTTTATTTTTAAGAAATCGCAAGTCTTTTTGAAGAGATCAGCAGTGAAATTAGTTCCTTGATCTGTCAGTATTGATTTTGGTATACCAAAAGCAGTTATGAAATGTACCAAACATTCACAGGATTCTTCTGCGGTTGCATTTGACATGGGGTATGCGAGAGAAAATTTACTAAGATCATCTTGGAGAGTGAGTATGTATTTTAATTTTTGTTGTCCAGCTTCAGGTAAAGGACCGACTATATCAAGACTGATTCTTTCGAATGGACGTGTAGACGTGGTAGTGATTTGCATCGGGGCTTTACTTATTTTGCGGAGAGCTTTATTTGATTGGCAGAGTTTGCAATTTTTTATATAATCTTCAATCTCAGAACGCATGTTTTTCCAATAGTAACGTTCTTTTATTCTAGCATACATTCTGTTGGAGCCTAAGTGTCCTGCGATAGGAATGTCATGGTTTTCCTTTAGGATTTTTGCTATTTCAGTTGGGACTGGATATATAATCGTGTTATGATGAATATTAACTGTTATATTCGTGTTGTTGAAAAGATACGCGAGCATGTTGTATATTTTCACAAAAGAATTTTGTTCAAATGGATTTCTAAAGTCAGATATTGCTATTTCGTTTATATCGCCCTTAAGAATAATTTCATCTCGAACTGATTTCAGAGTTTTGAAAATATCAAGATATGAACAGCTGTCAAAATAGTACACTTTTGTAAAGAGAAAGTAATAGATCTTATCGTTTATTGTAAACTTCTGGAATGAATGGAGTTCGCGTTCACCGTCATGTATAGAGGCATCTGCTGCAGAGATTATTTCTGGCAGGTAAGGATTTGATTCGTCATAATCAACAGATAATGGGACTAGTATCGTTTTAGTCTTGCTTTTAAGCAGGCTTTCATTGTGTTCCTTTATATTGGTATTGTATGTTTCGTCTTTATTAGAGAAGGATTTTAGAAACTCGGAATATTCTTTGCTGGAATTAGAATGTGAACCAGCAGGAAAATCTGGTGGGGAATGAGTATTCAGTGGTGGAAGTTGATCTGATGTTGTAGAAGGATTCAGTAATGGAACTGGATCTAGAGGTGGAACAGGGTTCAGAGGTGACTGTGGATCCGAAACAGAAGGAGGATTCAGTGGAATAAAATCTAAGTTTGGTTCTTCGAGTGGGCTTATATCAAGATCGCCCAATTCGATCAGATCGTCAAGGATATCTATAGGAGTGTCTGTTTCTGGAATAGGACAGTCATCGAGTAAACCAGATGTAGAAGGTTGAGGATCTACGTCGTCTTGCAAGATTGGATTCACTGGATACCGGGACAATGTATCTGCGTTACTATTAATTCTTCCCCTTTTGTAAATTACGTCGTAGTCGAACTCTTCTAATTTCAGTCTCCAACGGACAAGTTTGGAACCTGGATCCTTGCAATTAAACAACCATTTCAATGGTCGATGGTCGGTAATGATTGTAAATTTGTGTCCATATAGGTATGGTCGGAAGGTTTTAGTGCCAAAAATGATAGCTAAGCATTCCTTTTCTGTAACACTGTAATTACACTCGGCCTTGTTCAGTGTACGAGATGCATAGGCAATAGGGCGATCTTGTCCTATTGGACCCTGGGACAAAATGGCGGAGATGGCATAGTTTGAGGCGTCACACGTGAGAAGGAATGGTTGTGTGAAGTCGGGGTAAGCTAGTATTGGTGCGGAAATTAATTTCCCTTTGAGTGATTCGAATGCCAGTTGATGCTCGTTTTCCCAGCTGAAAACAGTATCCTTCTTTAGGAGTGAAGTTAATGGTTTTGCTAGTTTAGCGAGATCAGGTATGAATCGTCTGTAGTATGACACTAGTCCTAGGAACGACTTAATGTCCTTGGGACATTTAGGAGTTGGGAATTCTTCTACGGCTTTTGTTTTTTCAGGGTTTGGCTTCACGCCTTTGTCAGTAATTATGTGACCAAGATAAGAAACTTCTTTACGAAGGAATTCGCACTTATCGGGTTGTAATTTGAGTCTGAATTTGCGAAGTCGGTCGAAGACATTGGAAAGGTTTTTCATGTGAACTCCAAGGTCGTATGAATAGATTACAATGTCATCTAGATATACGAAACATTGGATTCCTTGAAGACCTGAAAGTGCAGAATTCATTAGCCGTTGGAAAGTGGCTGGGGCATTTTTTAATCCAAACGGCATGCGTGTAAATTCAAAATGTCCTTGAGGAACTGAAAAAGCTGATTTAGGTGCATCCTGTTCGGAGATTTTAATTTGGTGAAATCCAGAAGCAAGGTCTAAGGTACTAAAATATTTGCATTTTCCAAGTTGGTCCAATATTTCTGAAATATTGGGGATCGGGTATGAGTCTCCTATTGTTACGTCATTAAGCTTACGGTAGTCTATAACTACACGCCATTTTCGTTGACCAGACGCGTCTGCCTTTTTTGGAACTATCCAAATTGGAGAAGACCATGGGGATGTCGAGGGTTTAATAATACCGTCATTAAGCATCTTATTTATTTGAGATTGCACTTCTTGTTTGTGTATTTCAGGAAATCGGTACGACTTTGTATTGATCGGTACTGCGGAGGAAGTAGTAATTTCATGTTGTAAAGCATCAGTGTATGTCAGTTTGTCTTCAGGTAGGTGGAATATGTCAGAATAGTCGGAACAGAGGTCATATAATGCGTTTGTCTCTTCTGAGTTAAGATGAGAAACACGTAAAAGGTTTATCACTTCTTCAGTTCGGTTCAGGCAATTTTGATTATCGTCAGCATGAGTCACATGAAAGATCTCATGACTGTTACTAATATCAAGGGGTGATATTTTAAACTTCAAATTATTAGAGTCGATGCGTATTGTTGATTCAGAGGTGTTTACGACTGAAATATTTACTCTAGAGTTTGATTTGACTTTAACAATACAATTTGCAACTAAGAGGGAGTCAATTGGGTTCTGATCAAGGATCAGTCCTTCTTTAACATCGGGATTCAGTACCGAACATTCGATTATTGTCTCAGTTCGAGGGGGAATAGTAAAGATCGGTTCGTTAAATTTCAGGTGAAGTTTTATTTTGTCCACTAAGAGTAAGCCTTCGGCATAGTCGATTTTGCAATTATTTGTTGATAAAAAATCGTTTCCGATTATACCATCATATGGGAAATATATGTTTGGAACCACATGGAAGTGGTTGTTTAGGGAATCGAAGTTAATTATTATGTGACCAAATGAATGCATCGGGTTATCTATTGATCCTATACCACTGAAACTAATAACATGCTTTACTATTTCAGGCATGTTTTCAACAGCATCTATTTTTATGAGACTTATGGATGCGCCACTGTCTACGAGAAGCTTCAGAGGTTTGGAAGAGACGGAGCTTTGAACCTCCACGAAAGGTAAGTATTTTTTTGTTGGGTTTGTAGTTATATTATATGTTTTTAATTCATTTTTTTCTGTTTCAGGTGCTGAACACGAAGGACATGATTTAGCAGATGAATTCACACTATTAGTGAGTTGCGGATGGATGGTGTCAGATTTCAAGAAGCTAGTGTTGTCACCATCCTCGCGATTTTGGTGATCTAGTAATCCCGATATATGAATAGGATTAGAAACAGAGCATCGGGTATCACGAGTTCGAGGTTGGGATTTAGTAGAATTAGAAACAGTAACAAAACCACTATAGGTTTGGGGCTGGTTACCCTGTTTGTTAGTGGATATGGATTCAGTGAAAGAGCCGTTGTAAGTTTGGGGCTGGTTACCCTGTTTGTTAGCGGGCTTAGATTTAGTGATACAACTATAAGTTTGGGGCTGGTTACCCTGTTTGTTAGTTGAATTTGATTCAGTGATATGGCAAGGTTGGAGTGATTTTGTATCGATTTTTCCTGTTAATTTTCCCGCACGATACTGGGCAGGAAGGCCTGTTCGTTTAAATTATCGATGTCATTTAGATCAGATTCTTGACTTTCGTTGACGTAATGGATAGGTTGATTACGTCTTTGTAAGTTATTTGATGGTTGTTGATGTTGATTGAAATCTGATCGTCTACTATTATTATATTGACGTTTCCGACAGTTTTCAATAGTATGTCCAATATTTTTACAATATCGGCAGGTCACATTGGACAATGACATTTGTTGGGACGAATTTGGGGTTTGTTGTGTCTGATATGTGTTAGATAGCCTTTGAGGAGGCCTATACTGATTTTGCCTGAATTGGGTTTGAGTTTGTATCCGAGGTTTATTATCAGTTTGATTTCTTCGGTACACGGTTTGTTGAATTCTCTCCTCTGAGATAGCGAGGTTAATGGCCTCGTTCAGGTTACGGGGTGATCTACATCTGACTATGCTAGAAATACGGGGTTGCAACCCCATAAGGAAGTGGTGCAAGGCTAAGTCTTCCATGGCGGCGGTGCGCCCAGCAAGTTCACTTTTCTTGGTATTACTTAAAGAAATCTCGGTGAGCAATTGTGAAAGACAAGTTTCTATGCGCAATGAATATTGATTTACATTCTCTTGCGGGCCCTGTCTGCTCTCTTGCAAATCAGTAAGTAGGTGGGCATAGTGTTTCCTTTCGGAAAATTGGGTTTTCAGAAAATCTTTTAATTGTTCCCATGATGCGAATTCTTTTATAGAGCAGGCAAGCTCCGCTTTTCCATGTAATTGGCTTAAAATATATTTGAAAAGAATAGGTTTTTGATTTTCTGTAGCTAGTTCATATGCATTATTGCAGTTAATTATGAATGAATTTAATGTTTCTCTACTGCCATCGTATGATTTTATAAATTTAAAAAGGGTATTGAGATCCATATCGGTTGCTTGGGACGATCTAGTGTACCGCGGGGATAAGCCAGGTGATTTATCTGATCCTACAGGTGAGGGGGGCAAATCGGGGATATCGATAGTTAACTTACTGTTTTCTGGTTTAATACCTTTAAGCATCACGATAGTCAAACACAAGCTATACAATTAATGTAGAAGTCAAACATTACAATATAATTATATTACAAGCATAAATCAATCAAGTTCAATATAAGTCTATTATTAGAATAAGTTACTGGTAATTAATCTGTATGTAGCTTAAACAAGGGCCAGAGACTCACAGATTTGCTGCGTAGGCGGTGATAACGATGAGCGGGAGCCCGAGACGCATTCCGGAGCGATTGATGAGGTGATTCTTGACACGAAGTTAGGTTTGATGCGATGGTATGGTATGATTTGGTAGTTGCTGATTTATTCAACAGGAACTATAGATGCAAGTGATGATCATCGGTAACTTGGTAAGTATATTTTCTTTTTAGTTTACTTCACTTGAGAAAATTTCGGTATTTTGCAGGAGACACGAAGACATAGAACAAGTATTTTCACAACACTACAACACACACAGGTAGACACGGTAAGTAGGTTTTCACTTTCGTTTTCACACTTTTCACACAGTTTTTACAGTTTTTCAGGAATGAGACGTTCCGAGGGATTTATGTATCCCTTTTACGCTGCCACCATTGTTATCCGGAGACCGGGATTTAGGTTTTTAAAAAAAAGGTTTTATTTCCACACAAATATTTAAAAGTTTATTGAAATAGAAAAAATAGAAAATGAACTAAAACTATGAAAATGACCGGCGCGAATGGAATATGGATGTGGACTGAGGTAGGAGTGAGAGGCGTCTGAGAAGTAATAAATGCTGACTTAGCTCAAATGAATAGATATAGGAAAGGTAAGCAGAATAGTAAGGGGAAGTGGGGTATAACAGTACGCAAAGTATACAACGGAGCCCAATTAACGAGTTTCCGCCGACTGTCTGTCTGTCTGTCCATCCGTATGTTCGTATTTTATGGGTCTATAGCTTATAAAAAGATTTAGTTATCAGTATGGAGTTTAAATATGTTTTATTTTATTTTATTTTATTTTATTTTATTATGCTAGGAAAACTAACAGCTAGTTACAATAATATTTATGAAATATAAAAACAGAAAGCCAATTATAAGTTTTCACAGATATATAAAATTACGTTAGGCGCGGAATACACTATCATACCAATATAAAAATATATACATATGACAATGTAATCCCGGCCTTAAATAGTATATGTAGTCAGTAGACACAAACGAGAATACAGTGTTGCGAATATTAACTAAAGTTAAATACATCACATTAAGAGAAGTATTTCTCATTCAGCAGCCGTTTCAATTGCAATGCAGAAGTATTAAATAGATCCAGATCTATATCTATAGCTGTACTGTTATAACACCTGCATGCCCTAATGAGGTAAGTATTTTTCCTGTACTTGCACGATGCACTAGGAATGTGTAAGAGTTCCGGATATCTAAGAGTAACCGCTGGGGTACGTAACCCCAATTGACCGAGTAACTCCGGACAGTCTACCGTGCCGTTTGCTATGTTTAGGAGGTAGGCGATGTCTGCGATACGTCTCCTCTCCTGCAGTGGGAGTAAATGAAATTTTTTACAACGAGAGGTATAATCTGGCATATACACTTTTGCGCGGAATTGAAGGTAACGGAGGAATCGTTTTTGTATGGCTTCGATACGGGTTATGTAGATGTTGTAACTTGGATTCCAAACTTGGGAGGCGTATTCGAGGTGGCTTCGTACATAGGCACAGTATAAAATTTTTAAAGTTTTGATTTCTGTAAACTCCGAAGACATCCTTAAAACAAATCCCAAGGCTTTCGAGGCTTTGTTGATAATATTGCTAATATGTGCATCATATAGTAATTTTGAGTCATAGATGACTCCTAAGTCATTAATAGAAGATATTCTGGCAATGGGGGAGTTTTTCAAGAGGTAACTGTGTATAAGAGACGACGGTTTACGCGTAAATGAGCAAACATAACATTTCGAGACATTTAAATCTAACTTATGAAAATGACAGTAATCTTGAAATCTATCTAAATCGTCCTGAAGGCGTGAGGCGTCTTCCATGGTTGTAATAGGACACAAAATTTTCATATCATCGGCATAAAGAAGAATTTTAGAAAAACGAAAGCAGTGTGATATATCATATATAAATAATATAAAAATGAGAGGTCCCAACAACGATCCTTGGGGGATTCCCGAAGGAATACACATAGAAGAAGATGTATAACCATTAAGCACTACCGTTTGACACCTATTTTGTACATAAGATGAAAACCACCTAAATAAATTACCGCGAATGCCGACATGGCCAAGTTTATGCAACAAAATTACGTGATCTATTCTGTCGAAGCATTTGCTATAATCAGTGTAAATGACGTCTACTTGAGATGGTTCCGACATTATTTTTGATAAAAAATCACTGCATAATAAAAGGTTAGATGTTGTAGACCTTCCCTTAAGAAAACCATGTTGCTCTTCGCTAAGTGTATGCTTAAGTGTAGAGTATAACTGTTTGTAAATAATTTTTTCTAGCACTTTGGCAAACACACATAGCTTAGATATGGGTCTATAATTTTCAATGTCGTCCTTTGGCCCTTTCTTATGGATTGGAGATATAAATGCAGTTTTCCATAGATGAGGAACTTCGCCTTCATTTAAAGATCGTCTAAATAACAGGGTAAGTGGGACCGCCAGACTTTCCGCGCACCTAATAATAAAAATCGGAGGTATGTGGTCTGGACCGGCAGATTTGTTTTGGTCTAGTGATTTAAAAAGTTTCAATACTTCCAGCTGCAGTACCTCAATAGATGCTATCTCTGTAACGGTTTCAGCGTGTAAGCTATGTGGAAGACACATACCTACAGAAGAAGACGAGGGTTGAAGAAAGGTAGAAAAAAAGTAATCACCGAACATATTACATATATCTGCACCTTGATCAGAAGAGCGCTGGCCTAGCCTGAGTAAGGAGGGGTAAGCATTGGACTGCTTTTTGGTCTTTACATACGACCAAAAGGCTTTAGGATTTTTCAAAATATTGGTTTCAATACCAGTTATATAATTGGTAAACATATCTTTCTCCATGTCTCTAGCGCGGTCTCTTAATGTATAAAAAGAATTAAGGTCGCCCTTGTTACCATATATCTTATACTTATGACGATACTTATTTTTTTCTTTTAATAATTTCAAAAGTGGGGGTTTGTACCATAGAGGATATTTGCGATTTGGAGAGAACAATTTAGAAGGAATAAACTCATTACGTAAATTATACAAAATATTATATAAATAAGCAATAGCATCATTAAGAGGTATGTGAGATAACTCCATTTCCCAATTAATATTGTTTAAACTCAAAGAAATGGCATCATAATCTCCAGAATTATAAAAATATTTTAAATAGGGTTCACACTTCAACGAGTGGAGTTCTACAAACTCGGCAGTAATACAAAGTGATTTGTGATGGGGATCTTCTTTAACTAAAGGGCTGCCAGAGTGAGAGACCGATACATGGTTATTAGATAGTACTAGGTCTAAAATTCTATCGTTGCTGTTAACTATGGAGTTGTATTGCAATAAGTTACACAAAGCTAATTTATCAAAAAACTCAAACTGATAAGTACCTTGGATATTATGCGGCTGATATGAGCAACCGTCTTCTGAAAGGATCCATGTTAAATTTGGAATATTAAAATCACCTAAAACAATAAACTTATCCAGTGGGCAATTCAATACAATGTCATTAAGAGTATCAGAAAAAATATTCGTTTGTACTACCATTGAATTACCTAAGTTTTGTTCACATATATATACCACACAAATGTGCATTTTATAAGCTACTTTTGGTCGAGCATGCTGTAGCGATATGGTCACCCAAAAGTCCTCAGCAGCGGAGCACCAGTCACTGCGACCTTCGGCGGCAAGGTCCCGGAGCAAAGCTATCAAAATTCCACCACCGCGAGATTGAGAAGTTTTTTGAAAATCCCTATCACGCCTCCAAATAATGTATCGATCATCAAATAACTCGCTATCACTTATACTATCAAGGAGCCAAGTCTCAGTAAGGCATATAACGTCATAATTATTGATGCACACATTTCTATAAAATTCAGCAGTTTTAGTGCGTAAGCCCCTAACATTTTGGTAGTAAATTGTTATTGGATCCATTTAAAATACCAGATTATTAGAATCGGAATGGGTATGAAATATAAGGGTATACGCTTATTATAATGAGTTAAATACACTTTTCGGTATTCAGTAATACGCAATATAGCTTTTTCTAATATAAAATAATAATGTGCATTGTGCAAAAGAGCATAAAAATTATTGGTTGGAAATGAAATATGACAGCAGTAAAAAAACAGAAAATGACCGGCGACCAGCTGATTTAAAGCGATAAGAAAACTATAGATCGACGCATAGCAACTGCATTGGTGTTTTAAAATATAAAACAGCGCGTGTCCTGTATAAATAACCACACTCATTACAAGCAAGCAGGTGTTACCGTAACTATTAAAAACATTCCTAAAAAAACAACATAACACAATACTTCAACTTGACAGTCTCTTTAAATCTGCTTCTGATTTTATGATAAGAACCGGGGAAGTCGGATTTTTTCGCATAAAAATTTTGCATCCTCTTACCCACGTAAATGCGTATTTGCGCTCTTTGGCTAGTGCTTTGGCCTTATTGAGTAAGATTTTATTTTCGAGGGTAAGGTGGTCATTAACAAATATTCGCATTTCTCCCTGCAGACCCAAATCAGCGGGAATGATTGTGCGTTTCTTAGCGGCCGCTACAAAGTCATCTTTTAGATACCGGTTATTAACAGACAACACGATAGATTTGTTTACTTTATCGTTGCGCATAGGCACTCGGGCTATATAATTTATCTGCTGCTTAGAAATTGGACACATGATAAGGTCGCCAATCTTTGATACCAATGAAAAGAGGTTCTCGCTATTAGATATGGGGACTCCTTTAATCTCAATGTTGTTCAGCCGCGACCTCTGATCTTGATCTCGTATGGCACCACGCATCTGCTCCAGCTGTTGCTGAAGATTTATCACGTCATCTTTTGTTTTAAGCAGCCCTTGGACTTGCTTGTCGATATCTGTAACCCTACCGGTCAAAACGTCCATTGATTGCTGCACGAATTCAATAGAAACCTTTAAATCGGCGATATCCGGTTTCATATGCTTTAATTCCGCGATGTCCTTCTTCATTGTTTTGAGGTCCGCAATATCAGATTGAATAGCCTTCACACTGGTCACCAGAGCTGGTAGCGAGGAAACCTGGGCAGTTAAGCGCTTAAGTTCGAGCGCAATGTTATCCATGTTGCTACGAGTAGGAGATTTTGACAGCGTACCGGAACCCTTGCAGGTGATACACCTCCACACATTCCTTCTGTCACCGAGCTTGCGATAACCGGCCTCAGTTATACCAGCGCAACCAAAGTCAAAACGACCCTGGCAGGCAGTACACTGTACTCCATCGTTGAACTCCATATCACACGTCTGACACTGATACATCGTAAATGATGTAAACAAACAAATAAACTCGCGAAGTTGAATGAGTAAATTAATAACTTTGTTACGTGAAATAACGGTGCGGGAAACAGGCTCTGCACTGAACGAGTGTGCGTTCCGCCGTCTACGGACTGACTGTTGTGTATCATGTTGAATTAAGGGTGAACTGGCCGGCCCGTTCTCCATACAAACGCCCCGTTGGGTGATCACTCCCTTATTTGAGGATTTAGGTCAAACATAAAGCATAATACCGATTGATCTCGTCATTATCTAGGCATGTATGATGCCGAAATTTTAAAAAGATAATTAAGTTGTAAGTTATGAGCCTCGAAATCTTTATATGAAAATGTTTCGAGGCTCTTAATTTTCAAGTTAATTATTTTATTAAAATTTCGGCATCATACAAGCCTAGATAATGACGAGATCAATTGTTATTATGCTTTATTTTGGACCTAAATCCTCAAATAAGGGAGTGATCACCCAACGGCGTTTGTATGGAGAACGGGCCGGCCAGTTCACCCTTAAAGATGAATATGGGATTGAAATGAATTGTTAGGAACTCTAATACATGAGAAGAACTATTTTGCACCTTCATATGCGGGGTGTCATCGACTAGAGCTCATTGAGTATCTAATTATACCTATATGTTTTATCAAAAAATTACAAAAACGTAAGTTGTAAATTTTAGATCTAGAAAATCTGTCGCTAAGCACCTAACGGTGTGTTCCGGCAGCTGTCCTTGAGAGCCAGTAATTCTAGGTAAAGCCTGTTAACACCTTCGACCACATCATCACTTACCATCAGGTAAGATTGTGGTCAAAAGCTTACCTATCAGTAATAAAAAAAACAACAATTATGGGCAGTTGTAATGTGGAATACAAGAGAGAGCGAGGTCGCTTTGCACTTGGACATTTGGCAGAATTGATTATTATTATATGTTATACATTAGACTATGATGCCTCCATGCATTATCGTGCAGTATTGATGGAGCAAGCACGGGGTCGGTAACGTTTGACTAAAACACATTCAGTCAGTCACAAGTAACGAATTGCTTTGCGCCCACCCATCACCCTGGGACATAAAATTGTTCAGTCTCATGTGACTGTAATTTCACCGGCAAACATACCCTGGAGACCAGAACACAGCGAACATTACCGCTTGGCGGTACAAATGGATATGATGGCAGTACTTCCCGGACAAACTCGCACAAAAAGTTGTACTCCTACTAAAACGACAGAGCAATCAATAAAAATAATTCTAGTTATCACATTCATCAGTTCTAGGATCACCTCTAAATAATTTACCTTATTTCATTATTAATTAACATGTGATAATACCGAAGAATAGTAAACAGTTCATCAATTGTAGGATGGATGGTGGCGTAGATTAACTAAAAAGGATCCGTTTTACCGTAAGAATCCCTAAAAATATACACCAATTTATATACACGGTACCTGCTGACGCATCAAACAAAACAATGAAAATGTCTAGTTTGACAACCAATAACAAATGGCAGGAGTCAAGGACTGCAGGAGATACCTCTCAACTACTCATTATTCAATTTATCAGATCTATCATCTATTATATCTTTTTGCTTTAGTGCGTAAGCCCCTAACATTTTGGTAGTAAATTGTTATTGGATCCATTTAAAATACCAGATTATTAGAATCGGAATGGGTATGAAATATAAGGGTATACGCTTATTATAATGAGTTAAATACACTTTTCGGTATTCAGTAATACGCAATATAGCTTTTTCTAATATAAAATAATAATGTGCATTGTGCAAAAGAGCATAAAAATTATTGGTTGGAAATGAAATATGACAGCAGTAAAAAAACAGAAAATGACCGGCGACCAGCTGATTTAAAGCGATAAGAAAACTATAGATCGACGCATAGCAACTGCATTGGTGTTTTAAAATATAAAACAGCGCGTGTCCTGTATAAATAACCACACTCATTACAAGCAAGCAGGTGTTACCGTAACTATTAAAAACATTCCTAAAAAAACAACATAACACAATACTTCAACTTGACAGTCTCTTTAAATCTGCTTCTGATTTTATGATAAGAACCGGGGAAGTCGGATTTTTTCGCATAAAAATTTTGCATCCTCTTACCCACGTAAATGCGTATTTGCGCTCTTTGGCTAGTGCTTTGGCCTTATTGAGTAAGATTTTATTTTCGAGGGTAAGGTGGTCATTAACAAATATTCGCATTTCTCCCTGCAGACCCAAATCAGCGGGAATGATTGTGCGTTTCTTAGCGGCCGCTACAAAGTCATCTTTTAGATACCGGTTATTAACAGACAACACGATAGATTTGTTTACTTTATCGTTGCGCATAGGCACTCGGGCTATATAATTTATCTGCTGCTTAGAAATTGGACACATGATAAGGTCGCCAATCTTTGATACCAATGAAAAGAGGTTCTCGCTATTAGATATGGGGACTCCTTTAATCTCAATGTTGTTCAGCCGCGACCTCTGATCTTGATCTCGTATGGCACCACGCATCTGCTCCAGCTGTTGCTGAAGATTTATCACGTCATCTTTTGTTTTAAGCAGCCCTTGGACTTGCTTGTCGATATCTGTAACCCTACCGGTCAAAACGTCCATTGATTGCTGCACGAATTCAATAGAAACCTTTAAATCGGCGATATCCGGTTTCATATGCTTTAATTCCGCGATGTCCTTCTTCATTGTTTTGAGGTCCGCAATATCAGATTGAATAGCCTTCACACTGGTCACCAGAGCTGGTAGCGAGGAAACCTGGGCAGTTAAGCGCTTAAGTTCGAGCGCAATGTTATCCATGTTGCTACGAGTAGGAGATTTTGACAGCGTACCGGAACCCTTGCAGGTGATACACCTCCACACATTCCTTCTGTCACCGAGCTTGCGATAACCGGCCTCAGTTATACCAGCGCAACCAAAGTCAAAACGACCCTGGCAGGCAGTACACTGTACTCCATCGTTGAACTCCATATCACACGTCTGACACTGATACATCGTAAATGATGTAAACAAACAAATAAACTCGCGAAGTTGAATGAGTAAATTAATAACTTTGTTACGTGAAATAACGGTGCGGGAAACAGGCTCTGCACTGAACGAGTGTGCGTTCCGCCGTCTACGGACTGACTGTTGTGTATCATGTTGAATTAAGGGTGAACTGGCCGGCCCGTTCTCCATACAAACGCCCCGTTGGGTGATCACTCCCTTATTTGAGGATTTAGGTCAAACATAAAGCATAATACCGATTGATCTCGTCATTATCTAGGCATGTATGATGCCGAAATTTTAAAAAGATAATTAAGTTGTAAGTTATGAGCCTCGAAATCTTTATATGAAAATGTTTCGAGGCTCTTAATTTTCAAGTTAATTATTTTATTAAAATTTCGGCATCATACAAGCCTAGATAATGACGAGATCAATTGTTATTATGCTTTATTTTGGACCTAAATCCTCAAATAAGGGAGTGATCACCCAACGGCGTTTGTATGGAGAACGGGCCGGCCAGTTCACCCTTAAAGATGAATATGGGATTGAAATGAATTGTTAGGAACTCTAATACATGAGAAGAACTATTTTGCACCTTCATATGCGGGGTGTCATCGACTAGAGCTCATTGAGTATCTAATTATACCTATATGTTTTATCAAAAAATTACAAAAACGTAAGTTGTAAATTTTAGATCTAGAAAATCTGTCGCTAAGCACCTAACGGTGTGTTCCGGCAGCTGTCCTTGAGAGCCAGTAATTCTAGGTAAAGCCTGTTAACACCTTCGACCACATCATCACTTACCATCAGGTAAGATTGTGGTCAAAAGCTTACCTATCAGTAATAAAAAAAACAACAATTATGGGCAGTTGTAATGTGGAATACAAGAGAGAGCGAGGTCGCTTTGCACTTGGACATTTGGCAGAATTGATTATTATTATATGTTATACATTAGACTATGATGCCTCCATGCATTATCGTGCAGTATTGATGGAGCAAGCACGGGGTCGGTAACGTTTGACTAAAACACATTCAGTCAGTCACAAGTAACGAATTGCTTTGCGCCCACCCATCACCCTGGGACATAAAATTGTTCAGTCTCATGTGACTGTAATTTCACCGGCAAACATACCCTGGAGACCAGAACACAGCGAACATTACCGCTTGGCGGTACAAATGGATATGATGGCAGTACTTCCCGGACAAACTCGCACAAAAAGTTGTACTCCTACTAAAACGACAGAGCAATCAATAAAAATAATTCTAGTTATCACATTCATCAGTTCTAGGATCACCTCTAAATAATTTACCTTATTTCATTATTAATTAACATGTGATAATACCGAAGAATAGTAAACAGTTCATCAATTGTAGGATGGATGGTGGCGTAGATTAACTAAAAAGGATCCGTTTTACCGTAAGAATCCCTAAAAATATACACCAATTTATATACACGGTACCTGCTGACGCATCAAACAAAACAATGAAAATGTCTAGTTTGACAACCAATAACAAATGGCAGGAGTCAAGGACTGCAGGAGATACCTCTCAACTACTCATTATTCAATTTATCAGATCTATCATCTATTATATCTTTTTGCTTTGATCTCGTTTGTTCTTGTGGGCGGCAAGGTAGTCCTTGTGTAAGGCTCCCATTACATTGTTATATATTTTATAGGTCCACATATATGACCTCTTATATAGTATGATAATTTGATGCGTAGGTAGATTTGACCACAAATGACTCAGTTCGTTTAGCCAACCAAATATCATGACAGTATATTCTTGTCACTTCATAACATAAAAAAAAAATACAAGCGTTAGTTCACGGCCCAGTTTAATAAGTTGACAATCCGACAAGTCCGACATGAGAAGTATTGGACAATTCTACAAATATGTCAATATGTCAGGACAATTTTCTCTTCAATAAAGCAGATTTGACAAGTTTTTCACGACAAATTGTCACTTGCCACCTATCGCTCAAAATTTTTTATTAAACAGAAAAATGTAAGAATTGTCGTTACATATTGACATATTTGTAGAATTGTCCAACAATTCTTATAGGAGCGTTACCCTCTGTCGCAAAAGTTAAAAAAACTAAACTTTACCATGGTCCTTTTCCGGCAGTTTTGCCATGTAGAGTCATGGTGTATTGAATATATATAAAACTAGCGGCACGCCTCGGTTTCGCACAGTTATATAAAAAAAAAACTATTTGTTTGAATTTTATCTATAGCTTATGTTCATCAGGGATAATGTAGGATTTTAATGGTGAAAGAATTTTTCAAATCGGTTTAGTAGTTTTCAAGTATAATCGTTACATACAAAAATAAAAATCTTTCCTTTTATAATATTAGTGGTGTAGATGTAGATGATATAAAAAAAATTAATTCGTTGGTAAATTGATCACTAAACTTCCCAAAGAGTATATTTCTATTTTCATTAATAAGGCCCGAAACGGTTAAATTTTTTGCACATTTCTATGTTACTATGGTGCGGAACAAAACAAACAATCGCATTTGCATTCATTATTTTACTTTGTTTTTTTTTTATATTTTTTAATTTTACCCTCATTTAACTTCATAAAACGAAATTATTTGCCAATATGTCATATGTCTACATAATTGTCACGACAACCCGACAATTGTCAGAAATAATTTCAACTGTAATTTTTTGACATATTTTTCAATTTTATTAAGCAGCCAAAGCGCGACGATTCTCTAATTATGGAAGTAGATTTTTTACATACAATATTTCGAGTTGTCAGCTTTATTAAACTGGGTCCTGTTAATTCACAACATGGCTAGATAGCCATGTTGTGAATTAATTAAGCGTCCTTTCAAATTAAGGTTTGCCTTGATTTTCGTATTCTATGGTGCTCTTCTACTAGAATAAGTAGAATTAACTTAGGGAAGTTAATTAAATGATAAGTTAAATCAACACAACGATTTCCTGAAAATGAGTCACTATGTTTACCTAATGTTGCTTAATTAAATTGTCTCATTAAAAAACTTGAATTTCTTGTATTCATAGTTCATAATGAGTTTTGTTTTGGACGGCTTATTCCAACGGAATGTTAACATGTAGAGATGTCGTGTTTCCGTGCCTACGCCTTGTTTTGCCTTCACAAAACCCGATGTCTTCTGATCGCCCAGCAACACTCGCCGGTCATTTAACTTTGTGCGGACCTATCTGGTTGAATACCTACTGACTGGTTCTATTTATCTTCGTAAAAAAATTATTTATCTTCGTAAGAAGTATATTTCTGGTAAAATTGTACGTTCTCACAGCCACGTGTTCCGCCGGCCGCCCACAAAAAGCGCAAAGTATTAATTATTGATTGATTAATGATAACAATGCACATTTTGTAAACGTCATTCGTGTGTCAAGAACCAGTATGATTTCCAATATTAGAATGTACTTAGTTAAGTTTTTTAATTTGTGAAAAGCTATATCAATTACAAAAGTTGCTGTATATTCGTACTGTAAAGTTTGTGCATCATTTCACATAGATTAAATAGAGAGTTTTCGTGTTATATTACTGGAAGCACATGAACTGACGTTTCAATCGCGCGCTCTTTCATTCCATAGTCGTTCGGGTTTGCTTATCATGTCAGTGCTATCGGTACATTTCTCATATTGGAACAGCTACATCCTTACTTACGTGTGCATTGGAGCGCAAACGGAATTCGCGCTAGGTATGTTTCATCCCCGACCACACTAACGTATAGTATACCTACAGTTGAGGTGCTAGTCAAGGGCTCAGTTACCAGCTGTTTACACTGTAACATTCTGCCGCCAACGGCCCCATAACCTGCCTTACCACGATAGAGATAGCTGAGTGTTAATAAATGGTTCGATTTCCACCGCCTGCGCTGCAAAATGCCCTTCCACCATGCGGTAAAGGGCATTTTGTGTATGTTCGCCTGACTAGCTATCACCCTAAAGTAAAAATTCTGTCGTCAAGCACCTCACAGTGTGTTCCGTCAGCAGTTATAGAGAACCTAAGTAAAAGTAAGCAGTTATAAATTACAGGCATATGAGATTTTACAACTGTTTGTCGTAGTGCGCTTGTGACGAAATGCATCTGTTATAGGCAGATGTTACCTACCGCTTAACATCAGATGGGTGTCTTGGTGAAATAGTTTTTGCCTATCTGTGTAATACAAAAATCAAAATGAGCAAGGCACGTCACTGGACCTACCAAACCTCCTCCCATATTTAAAATATGCATACGACTGAAATTGTAACAATTCAAACCTATATAATAGAGATAAATCGATATCAAGCTTAGTTCTGGACCTAAAACCTCAAATATGGGAGTGAATACGATGTGACGACGTTTGTATGGAGAAGTGACGGACCAGTTCAACCTTAAGGTTCGACTTTGGTTTTCGGCCTACCCACCTTATAAATACAACCTTCTTACGAGATTAAAATCGAGGAGATTGATAGCATTCTATCTCTGTGTACGTAGTTTATATGTCTACCTAAAATGGTCTCGACCTCGTTGCAGGGTCACAGGACCAACGTTGGCAGACCTCTGCGGTCAGTAAGGCCCAACACCCAATTCCCACATAGATAGGTACCTACAATAATGTCAGTTGACATTGACTTTGACTTATTGTGCGACTAATCTGTTGTTTACGTAACAAATTACATTAAAGTAGGTTGTTGACTCACACCAAAGAAATAAGATCGAATATACCTACATCTATTATTTATATTTATCGTAGTAAACAAGACAGTAAAATTATACATATACCCATATTATATTGAAGCAGAGATGGCTCCTAATGAGGTCCTAATGAAACCGCAATTTGCATTATTGTTTGACCTCATTGTTTAGAAGTTCCTTGAATATATTATAATTAGTTGATGTGCTAAATCATTATTAAAAGTAAACTATAATAGTAAGGTTTTAACAAACTTTTTTCTGTACATGGCAGTAGATTATAAAATAGCTATAACAATATCAAAATTTGTAATTGATCTTCATAAGTGCGTCGTAGATGCATGATTATGACTTTATTTCAACAGACTTTACTGCCAGTACATGAATCATTATCACAGGATTCATGTACTGGTTAATGATTTGTATTGTAATATGTTTTAATTATTATGTATTCAGATTAGTTATTTTTTGTATACAATAATCTTATAATAATAATTGAGGTGTAATGACACTAATGACCAATGACTATGTTGATTAGGTAATTTGAATTATATATGACTTGAAAAAACTGTCGCATTATTGATTTTAATATGATTTGAAACTAATAATAAAAGCCGGTCAAGTCGGACATGCGCTAAGGAACCTAAGCTGGGGCCATCCATTCGATTTCGACAATAAAGCATCTGAATCAATCAATGGACAAAAATCATATTCGTTTCATGAACACGAACCCATAGTACCTGAGTCGACTAGCACTTGACCGGTTTTTCTATAAATAAATGTTAGTCAGAGTGGCCGTGAAAGTGTTGCCACATTCATCATGTGCTACGTGCACACTGACATTTTGCATGTAGACCGCTTGACACTTCACTAGATTAATGTGCCAATTTTCAAGCACAAGTTCAAATTGATCAGATATAATTATGAGTTATGATTATATAACCACAATTCTTTATTTGAATTCCCTTCCGTCGAATTTGATTTGATCAGAGGAAGCGCGAGGGGACATTGTTGTTCAGCGAAAAGGAGACTCTTCCTCCAACGCGAAGAACCCGACACCCGCACGGTGCATCCATGGAATATTAAGTAATTTGTCTCTATTACAAGAAAAAATTTCACCGGGCTAGTTTTTCACTGCAGCGGTAAGTCTTTAGTAACAAAACACTACGAAACTACAACACATTAGCCATTGCAAGCCTACAGGCAGTACAGAACTGAGGACTGGAATATTTTAAAAACAAAACTAGATGTTGAGTTAATGAATAATAACGAATAAAGAACGATTTTACTTTCTATTTTCAAAACTCTACCTACCTAACACTACTCAGTAATTCTTCTTCATTCCGAATATACATACAGAAGTTTTTCTAGTAGTAATTCTATAGCCTTATGGCTGAACGTGGCAGTAGAATACAAAAAATGAATCTTTGAATTGTAAATTTTACAATGAGCGTAGTACCTATATGCCAAAACAGAATAAATGACAGAGCAGGAAAATTAGGTAGAATGGTCAATATACATATAGTTGTATTTATTAAGTGTTTTAACGAAATATACGGTTTGATTGAAATATTACAGAAATAATATTAGAATAAATGATTTTGTCTTTGGCTTTTAATTAACAAATAAGACACAACTCTAATTAGAATAGCGACAACTTGACAATCTAAGCGTTGACATCGACAATTAAACTAATATAAAGCAAACTATTTAAACAAATGAACTTGCGAAACTATTATGGCAACAACTTAGTGTCTCCTTCGTGTGATCGATGAGTCAACACATCCGGATGATGCTTCGTATAGAAGAGAAACGCGTCAAAAAGTCGACCAGTTAGCCTACATCGCGTTTCTTTTGTAGCCGATAGTAGACTATCAGCTAGGGTAGAGCCTTTGACCACTATCTCACATGAGTGATGATGCGGTCGAAGATGTTATTCAGGCTAACTTAGAAGTAATGGATCTTAAGGACAGCTGCCAGAACACACTGTTAGGTGCTTGGCGATAGATTTTCTACTAGGGTGGTAGCCAGAGAAGAATTCGCAAAAGACCTACTTACCATGCTATAACGACTGTCGTCCTAAGACAACAACCGGGACCGACGGCTTAACGTGCACGCTCAGTAGTAATGTCACTAGCGGCCACGCATCCAACTCATGACCGCGGCGGACGTTGCTTAACTTTGCTGATCGGTTATGAACGGGTGCTTCATTATTTATTATGACATATCGGCTTAGCAGGATAATGAGGCGGAAATGTCACTTGAAATATTAACATATTTTTGAAGTATATCTCTAATATATTATTTAATATTTTCTTAACATATATTTTAGATATTTTTCATTAACAATTATAGATTTCTGCATATATACGCCTGAATGTAACACATATTTTATTTATCGGTGAATCTCTAAAAAAATACGCGGTAACGTGAATAAGCGGCATGAGGAACCTTCATTTTTGGAATCAGCTAATAGTAGATTATGATACAAGTGAGCAAGTTGCTCACGAGTTTCATACGCACTTTTTCAACACCCTTGCTAGAAAAAAAATATATACCTAATTGCACAAATGCGATACAAACAACATACAAAAATTATAGAAAATAACGCGCAAGTTTTTTTTTTGCGAACGGCAAATGTATTATTGTTGATTACATATAAACCTCTTTGATGTTAGAAATCTGTATTATCCCGGTTAAATTGAAAATGCTCTGTTGACTCGCATATAATTTGCAGTTAGGTACTAACTTAACTTTGTGGGGATAATTCTATTACGCACTAGTGTATAATATTGTTATGCACGAGGGTGTTATAGTTCGGGTTATGACCCTAAGAAGGATATAATAAAGCTCACTTTACGAGCAAGGGTGTTGAAAAGTATTTTTTCAACACCACACTCATAACGGGCCTTTAAATGCACCGATTTTAGTGTTTTTTTTTACTTTACCGCACTAGTGTTTTAAATAGAATTCCATACTCCATACGCTTGGCAGACGTCCTGGGGATCGCAGTAAAAAATTATAGTTCCTCAGAATGCACTGCTACCCGACTTTCTATATTTTTCTCTAAGTCGCCTCTCACGACACCCACGGATTACATTCTATCCTGGCACCCCACGCGCCACTGGGGCAGGACACAAAACTTGATTAAGCGAAAATTTAGAGCTGCATTCATGTTTTTTTTCTATCGAGAGAAATCTTTGTAATCATGTTTTCTGATCAAGCGTAGTATTCGTCATATCCTGTAGTTTTTTTTTATATCTCTACCACTGTATACTCTTTATAAAAACATGTTAAAAATATTCCATTTGATGACACACTTCCCCTTAACACTCTCATGCCATCTCTAATAACAACGAACAACAAAATAACATGCGCCAAGAGGTTCAAAATATTTGCGGCGACTTCTAGCGTTGACTAACTTCCGTGGTAAGTTATATATATCCTAATATATACAAACAGGACATAAACAAAGTTGATTTAGTTCCAACAGTTGAAGGTTACTTGATCGTGGTAATATTATGTATACGTCTATTCGAAAGTTCATTTTAAATTATTTTATTTATTTAAACTTATCAGAGCGTTTCGGCGCGACGAATGATGAAAATGCTGGCACCTAATTATGCTCAACTATAATTAGGATATATATAACTTGGCGGCTTGGGGATCGCAGTGTAAGATGGCAGTTATTTAGTGGCGCTGCTGCCCACCTTCCAGTATTTTTCGCTTAGTCGCCTCTTACGACACCCACGGGAAGATATGGGAAGGTGCAATTCTAACCCGGCACCCCACGGGGAGCCGTATAATATAAATATTATATTGCAATATACACTTACTTTATTAACAAGTAGTCCGATTTCAACCATTCTTTTTTTGTTAGAATAGTGCGAGATACCACGGACTGTCCGGCACCCCACGGGCATCCCGGCACCCCACGGGCATTTTGGCACCCCACGGGCAGCCCGGCAACCCACGAGCAGCCCGGCACCCCCACGGGCAGCCCGGCCCACAGGTAGTCCAGCACCCTTATTTAGTTTTGCAACATTGCTAAGATAAAACTCTAAAATCTGGAACATTCGCCACAATCAGTTTTTTAACGATCTATCTTTTGTCGGAGACTGCGCAATGGAAGTGCACAATCTAATATATTTTCGTTCTACCGCCAAACAAGAAGTTACTTAACTACAGTATTTTGGAATATACAACTCGGGAGTTTTGAAATCCTAAGTAAAAAGCTCCTTTCTGAGCTATGCTTTACTGGGAGTTCTTCACCGCAGACCACAGCGTTGCTATGAGATAAACAGTGCTCGAATGTGAATTAGCCTGCAGGTACGGCAATCGCGAACGAAGTCGCAGGTACAGCTAGTTCAACCATATAATAATAGTATCACGTGCGCAGTGGATATAGATGGATGGAATGGATATAATAATCGTATGTGTACGTTACAACGTAAATATAATATAATTTTTAATTTTAATGATATATCTCTGTCTCTTTCTCTATCTCTGTCTCTGTATGAGTCAGTGAGTGAAAATCGGAAACCTACTACTTCACTGAAAAAGTGTGAAATAACTTGTGGAAGATGAACTATGAAAATAGAAGCTCATCAGAGTGTCTGAGTTAGTATGGTACTTCAAAAAGTGTGAATGTTAGTATGGCTTTCATACATTTCAGTCCTAGAAGTTGGCTCTGGCATTTTCGTATTGACACCTGCTATGCGAATAAACTTATAATAATACAAAGAAAGGATTGTTATTTTTTCCTCGGGGAAATGGGAATATTCTGCCAATTTTTAAAACGGAATGATAATAATCTTTTAGTTGTAGTTTTGTAAGCTTATTCGCAGGTAATGCAAACAATACAATATTTAATAAAATTATACATTTACGTATCTATCTACAATTTGCTGGCTGAATACGGAAAAGGAAAGCGGTGGCACTCATCCTAGGATGTTTCTTAACATCATCAGGTTCTACTCTCTGGTGCGAAAGATAAAATATAAAATGAAAACAAAAACAATAAAATATTATGTATCAAACTGATGATTTTTATTGACATATACATAACAGAATATATAATGTGAATGCCCGAATCGCTCTAGTACAGGTTCTGCAAAATGTCGACGAGCAACATCATTTGAATTTAAAATTGTCTGCTGATATCATTTAAGGCTATAAAAAGGGTTACTTAGATTCTTTTGAGTATTTATCAAAGCTGTTTTCCATCTTAATAAATGGCTGCTCAGTGTAGTCATTTATGTAACCAGTACGTGGAGTAGCCGAGGCGGGTTGGTAAAAGTCGTGGCTCCCAATGGTGGAGGCCATTGGGAGCATTTCATAATCCCCACGCTTGGCACGCGTGTCTTGAATATTGCAGTATTAGATGGCAGTTTGCTCCTGGCAGGTATTATTTTTTCCGTCTCTTCTTACGACTACCACATGAACAATTCTAACCCGGCATCCCACGGAAGACTCAAATGGAATGGGTGTTACTTTCATTACTTCATTACTAGTGTAATGAAGTAATGAAAATTAATAAAGGTAATTTATTTAAGACAGTACGTACTCGTAACATTAAATTGACATAACTAAAAGAATATGTTACACAAATAAATAAAGCTATTAATAAAATTAAAATAAGTTTCAATCCAATGGTAAGCTGTCAAAAAGGGATCCATCTCAACATAATTATCCTGGTTGTGAACCAGGGCTGATCTTCCGATGGATCCATCGTGTACTAGATACAAGAACTGACGGAGAGCCAAGCACAATGCAGTGTATAATAAAAAAAAAATAAAGTAGTCAGTCCTCACCTCTGTAAACATATCATAATTTAAAAAAAAAACGGCCAAGTGCGAGTCCTACTCGCGCACCGAGGGTTCCGTACAAACCTGCAGGTATATGAGTAAAAGTTATGGTATTTTTTAATGATAAATGAAATCCAAACATTTTAAAGTTATTAAAAATCGCGGCATAAACGGCTGTATCGTTTGATTGCGATGGCTTAGAAGTTTGATTTTATTCACAGCTCGAAGAGTAGATATTAGTATTTGATCTGAATTTCAGCTTGATACCTCCACGCGTTCTTGAGAAAAACGGTCTTGACAGACGGGTAACAAAATTATCATATACGGGTTCCTTTTCTTTTCCTTTTGAGGTACGGAACCCTACAAAAGACTGATTTAAACGAAGGGACGTTTATTGGAGGCCAATTTATACGTAACAGACATAAAAATAATTTTTGGTCCATTATAATATATAGTACACATCGAGTGCAGTCGTATGACAAAACTATAGAGTAGGTACAATATTAACAGTTACTGACTACCTGTTTTATTAATTACTAGCGGCCCGCCCCGGCTTTGCACGGGTATTTAACAAAAATATAACTTAAAAAGTACAAAAAGTAGTTATTGTGACATATACGTTTTTGAAGCAGTGATGGCTCAGTCGCATTGGCTATGGACTGCCGTGCAGCAAGTCCATGGTTCGCATCCAGCCGCGGGCTTGAGCTTCACCGCATGGTGGAAGGGCATTTTCTCAATGCCCGCCTGGCTAGCGACGACCCTCAAGTAGAAAATCTGTCCCCAAGCACCTAACAGTGTGTGCCGCCAGCAGTCCTTGAGAGCCAGAAAAGTTATAGGCTAATGAGACGTAACAACTGGACGTCTCAGTGTGACGTGCACAGTGCAATTCGTCGCTGACGAAATGCGTCTGTTATAGGCAGAGGTTAGTCCACTTAACATCAGGTGGGCCTAGATCTTGTTCCGTCACAATATATATATATATATAAGTTATATATAACTGTATTAATTAGACATAGGGAATTACGGACTTTTTTGTAGATATTGATATCCTCTATAAAATTGTAATACATCACTTTGCTCTATTGTTAACAATTTCTATGTAGCGTACGCGATATAACGATTTTTTTTCACATGTTGGGTTACTTTATCTAAGTTTTAATACAGATCCCTAAGTTTAAAAAAAAAATCTAACGGCTATGTTCATCAGGGATTCTAATGCTGGCATAATTATTCATATCGGTCCAGTAGTTTTTAAGTTTGTTCATAATATAGATATATAAAAAATATCCTACAAATCTTTCCTCTTTAAAATATTAATATGGATTCCTGAACAGGTTCTAGGTGTTTGTACTGCCAAAGTTTTTATTGTAATTGATTTGATGTTTGGAATATAATTAACTCATTACCTTTAATTATAACACCGATTTAAATCTCCGATTTGATAGCTGTCAAAGTGACTAATATGTTGTATTTTTAGATTTGTAAAAGCGGGACTGGAAACGTACTTCTTGCTGTTTTCTTGCAGGTCTGGCAAAACCCCTCTTTACATTACAGTGGACACAAATATGCACGTACACTAGCTTTGCTGTTTTTCATGACTGACCCAAAAGAGTAATATGATCTTAAAATTCATGACCATATGAGTGAGCGCTGATTTACGCGATCTTCGCGCAGACAACTGGCGTGAAACTGCTGAGGACCGGAACCAGTGGCGTGCTCTCATATCGGAGGCCAACACTCACTTCGGGTCGCTATGCCAGTGGAGTAAGTAAGTAAGTATATGAGAGTGTATTCCACCACAACTTTTGGATGCCTGAGGTCCAACTCCCACCTTATGGAAAAGTAACGTTATTATTTCAATGTTAAAATATTGCTATATACTGAGATTCGTACCATGGCCGTCATGAAACAATAATGTTCATATAGGGCTATATAACACTCTATTGCATAAATGTCTTGATTCAAGTCGTGTAAACCGCTCCAACGTTGAAGTTCTAATGTATGTTTAATATACATACTGATATTTAGTAGTGCGAATTAAAATTATTAATGTAAGGCACAAGACTGAGAGATATAAGAGATGGGAGTCAGCCTTCTAAACAGATATGGATTTATAACGTACTATTAGAATCCTTACATGACCCCGAGTGACACGGGCTGTCAATTTTTTGGCGGGGCAATCGTGTTCTTAACTTATTCCTAAAGTAGCTGGTTTCGATTAAACTTAATGAGATTATTAAAAGTAAATCTAAGGTAACCTTGAAAAACCCACAAAATTCTGGTTTGTTTATTTAATGTGTAGGAGTGTCACTGACAGATCGATAGACGATTTTAAATGATGTAATTAACATGAGTGAAGCGGTTTGCAAACGTGAAACCAATGAATTTAATTTGCAAAATTAAGACAAATTACGTCACGTTACCTAAGAGTACTTACATACATTATACCTAGGTACTAAATTTGTTATAAGATGTACGATTTTAATCGTTATGATAGTCCAGGGGCAGTCAATTGACTATGATACTCAAAAACCGAGCTGACTCCCAACACTAATAAATATAATATTACTAAAAGTTATTGGAGCACATGCCAGAATAGGTCGCATATATGGCAGATTTTTCTTCCTACTTACTTGACACTTTTATCGTTATATTTTGGACTATTCACACAATATCTCTATAAATTATAGCCTATGTGTTATTCTGATGTGTAAGCTGTATTATTGTGAAGTTTCATTAAAATCCATTCTTCCAAGTCCATACATACAAACTTTCGCGGTTATAGTATTAGTAAGGAGTAAGAAATACTAGTCAGTACCATGCTGATCAAACACGGCGCTCACTTTTTCATGGTTCCAACTGCCACGTGTTCTTTATTAGAGTAGGATCCGTATTTTTTATTCTCCCGATTTAGTGATGCATGCAGGATCGATATTTGACCCGTCTACAATAATAATCGCCATCAGCAATAGCCGCAATTAGAGGTTATCGAGAGAGAGGGGCATATTTGTTAACAGTTTTAGTTCTCAGTAATTGGGTTCCGTTTTCTAGTACTGAACCCATTTACTAAGACTCGGTGTCTGTCCGATTGCTTAACGAGTAAGAATAATAACATAAAACGAGCGCCCCGGCGGGATAAGCGACGCGATTTTTTTACATTTCTTAAAAACTGTTATTTTATAATAATTATAGTCCAATATCTAATGTCCCCGTGGGGTGTCGGTTAGAGTTGCACCCCTCCCCTCCTCCCTCCTTCACCTTTCCGTGGGTATCGTAAGAGGTGCAAATACTAGAAGGTGGGCAGCAGCGCCTTCTAAAGATCTGCTATCTTACGCTGTTATCCCCAAGCCGCCTGCCAAGCGTGGGCATACAATCAAATAATAAAATCGATCAAGTGCTTGTCGGACTCCGGTTAAGGATCTTGAACTGCATTTAATCCATTCGGGTCCAAGCATTCGGCACGGAACCCTCGGTGTGCAGCTATAAAACTTCTTCACCAACATTAATAAAATTTAAATAGAACCAACTAGGAGATACTCGAAACGAACATAATAAAATAAGTGACGATTGGATTATGAACCTCTTCCTTTTTTGGAAGTTGGTTGAACGTATTAATTTAGACCTAATTGGCTTTCAATTAAATATTAGTTGCGAATAAAAATATCAACTATCAAAGTCAGCTGAAGGCTAAAGTGTCAAATATGACATAATTTGTATGTTAAGGTTGTAGGTATAATATATCATACTGATCCTACGAATAAAAATTCATATTTATTCGTGGTCAATGATTTTGAAGTGTTCGTAGCGGTTCGTAGCGTGTCTAGTCATTCTAAAGCAGTCACTGAGGTAAAGTGATCGCTTAAGAATGGCTCTCTGCAGTCATTACTTAGATGGGTGACCGCTAGCGGCATTGACTACTAAGCGTGTACATGGGATATACTCATATCAATATATCACTTGTGCCATGGAACTATTGGAATGAAATAGTATCAGTTGACCCATCATAGGACAACTCTTCGGGACAAGTGGCATAGATCTTGTGCTTTGGAGGGCACGTCGGTCCCGGGGTTTTTTCTTAGGATAGCAGTCATTAGGATATGTGCAGTGATAGCTCAGTGGCATTGGCTATGGAATGCCGCGCAGCAGGTCTCTAGTTCGATCCCCACCGCCGGCTTGGGCTTCACGCTTCACCGCATGGTGGAAGGGCATTTTGCGATTGCCCGCCTGGCTAGCTACCACCCTCAAGTAGAAAATCTGTCGCCAAGCACCTAACGGTGTGTTCCGGCAGCAGTCCTTGATAACCAGTGGAGTAATTCCACACACATCAGACTTTAACAACTACGAGTATGTCTCGAGGTGACGGGCGCAGTGCAAGTCGTCACTTATGATGAAATGCATGTGTTCTAGGCAGAGGTTAGTCCGCTTAACATCAGGTGGGCCTCGAGTTTGTTCCGTCACAAAAACATAAATAAATAAAATGAGTAAAATTTTATTTATTTATTTTTTAGTACTTACTGTCTCTAAGAACATGACCAATAAAATAAGATATTGTGACTGTATCACCTTCGTACCCTCACCCTACTCTGGTTGGGCCCTGTTTCTTCTCTAACAACACACAGTACTACACAAGCACATTATTGTAAAAAGTTTGTATGAACCGAAAATGTTCACCGCCAAATATATACACTCAAATAATCGCATATAAGTTATTTGCCAATTTATATGTTTTTGGCCTTAATTGCATAGGGTAATTTGTATCATAATTTACTGAGTATTTCTCGAGGACACGCTATTAAACCAAATATCACGCGTTCGAAGCTACGAGAAGAGTCTGGTTGTGTCATATCATAACATAAAATACCTAATTTTCAAAAGGTAGTATCGAAAGGTAAGAATGTTACCAGTCTATGTGTCACACAACAAGATAGCCCGCCCATGGGGAACCGGATAGTGCGGACCCAAGCTTTTAGTAAACAGGTTGGGTGTTATGGAAAATTTTGATTAAAACCCAAGCGTTTGTTCAAGGGAAATCACCTGGTATATTTTGGTTAATTAAAGATTTATTCGGGCAAATAAAAGAACGTCAGGATTTAATAGGGGTTATTGCAAACATAACAATATTAAAATGATAAGGTTGCGTCATCATTTACAAGTTTAAAACTAATTGCAAAATTGGTCTTGTTTGTAGTACAACGTAAGTTGTACTACAAACATATAGGTGTCGCTCCATCCCCATACGATGTTTGAAGAACGAGAGCAAAAATTACAGTTATGAGTCATAATGTCATGTTAGCTCAGTTGGTCAGAGCAATCCCCGGCTATATGTGTGGATGAACGCGGGTACGAATCCCGCGCTTGACATGACTATAATTTAGCGCTCTTAAATTTGTAATTTTGGTATGTAATCCGTAGAGCAGGCGTTATAGCAAACATAGCAACATTAAAAATATTTATTGCCACATCTCCAATGCAAACAGTTATAAAAGCTAAATTTATGCTCATAAAAAAGATTGATGAAGATTTTTAAAAGATATTTTAGAATCTTCTACGGAGTTTTTTAGGATTAAAAGGTGATTATTTAAAAGTGAAAAATTATAAATTTTACGTGAAATATTTTTGATCTGGTAGACCGTTGAAATTTCGTTCCCCAAGAAGCCTTCCAAGCGTGGGGATTATGGTAAACCCCCCCATAAAGGAGGAGGCTGTGTTCAGCAGTAGACAATGCGGCTGATACGGTACAGTAGGTACAGACCGTTGAAACTAGCATTTAGGCACTCCCCACATATAGGTGGAATATGAAGAAAATAAGATAATGATGCGTATATACGAGTATTATACAACTTTTAAAGCAGTGATGGCTCAGTGGCATTGGCTATGGACTGCCGTGCAGCAGGTTCATGGTTCGAATCCCGCCGCGGGCTTGAGCTTCACCACATGGTGTAAGGGCATTTTGATTTTGCGAATGCCCGCCTGGCTAGCGACCACCCCCAAGTTGAAAATCTGTCGCCATGCACCTAGCGGTGTGTTCCGGCAGCTGTCCTTGAAAGCCAGTAATTCTAGGTTAAGTCTGGTAACACCTTCGACCACATCATCACTTACCATCAGGTGAGATTGTGGTCAAAGGCTTACCTATAAGCAATAAAAAAAACTAGAGGCATTACAAGTGAGTGTGCACGTGGTTTAGAGGACGCGCATGTCGGTCCCGGTTGTTGTCTTAGGATGGCACTCGTTATAGCATGGTGGTAGGGCATTTTGTGAATGCAGCAGCGGAAATAATACTAACTCCGGCTGATGTCCTTAAGTGACTGTTCAACACTTAACATCAGGTGAGATACTGATCAAAGGCTAGCTTTTCGGCTATAAATATATAAATACCATAATAATATCGTTAAAAGCCTTGACCCTTGCCTAGCCATGACCAGACATCCGCCGTCCTCCTAGTGTCCTACCATTTAACATAATTAGCACTAAGCTATAAATCAAATCTATAAAATCAATAAAGCTTTTATCTGTCCACGCCTAATGCCAGTATATCGCACAAAAAACCCCTGAACATATAATAAATTATTATTTTTATGATATTTGTATTTATTGACAAATTATGCAAATATATTCGATTATTGTAATGATTTATGAACGAATTTAGTGTAAATACGTTTATTTGCAGTAATTATTATAATAAACGTATCTTATTGGTTATTAATAAAGTTGTGTGAATAAGATACGTAATGAACTAATAAATCATAACTCAATAAAAGTTTGAACTTGTATAGCGCGCGTTGAAGTCTTTTCTATGGAAGAAATTACTTAAGATTAAAAATGTTAGATTGCTTGTATTGTGATTAAGGATTGAAATACAGTATAGTTTAATAATTTTGTTGGATTGACTTCTATCCCACGGCTTGGAGGTGTTCCACATCATCAATTACCAACAGGTGCAATAGTGGTGAAAAGTTAACCCATAACCAGTAACAATAGTCCTCAAGGGACGGTGTGTTTTTTATGGTATTGTTATTGAACACGCACAAGGCCCACCTGATGTTAAGCGGTATAACCTCTGCCTATAACAGATGCATTTCGTCACAAGTGGTGAACTGCACTGCACCCATCACCCTGAGACGTTAGTCGTGTGCTTGTAATTTCACCGGTTCTCATATCCTTCAGACTGGATCATAGTCGTGCGAACATTACTGCTTGGCGGTAGAAATGGTTATAATGGCAGTATTGTCCCGGATGAACTCGCACAAACAGTTCTACTGCCACATCTATACAAATTTAACTCTTATTTGACTTGTAATTATTTGCGCAAGCACGCGGTAGTGCTTGTAATCATATTTTAATGCCCGCCTGGCTAGCGAGCACCCTCAAGTAGAACATCTGTCGCCAAGCACTTAACGGTGTGTTCCGGCAGCAGTCTTTGAGAGCCGGTAAAAATACAGGCACATGACACTTAACAACTATGTCTCCAGGTGACGGGCGCAGTGCAATTCGTGACACGTGACGAAATGCATCTGTTATAGGCAGAGGTTAGTCCGCTTAATATCAGGTGGGCGTCTTGCTTGATCCGCCACCATTAAATCATGGTATTCTGGTTGATGACCGCGAACCGTCCTCTATGACAGTTATAATTGTAAAATTAGGACATGAAATTCGGCGCAGTCCAGTCAGAGTCCACAGCCCAGTAACTAAGGCGGGTGCCTTAGTTAGCGCGTAAAACCGAGTAATATGGGTTCGATATACGCTCTTAACTTGATTTGTTTAGCTAACACACTAAAAAAAAAAAAAGTATCTATGGCAATCAGCCTAGAAGCTGTAGTGTAAAATCACTGCTGTGTTTAGGTGAGAAGAATTTTTTAACAAGTGAAATTACTAGACCTACGGTTAATAGTGAGTTTGAAGCAGTGATGGCTCAGTGGCATTGGCTATGGACTGCCGTGCAGCAGGACCATGGTTCGAATCCCGCCCAGAGCTTGAGCTTCACCGCATGGTGGAAGGGCATTTTGTGAATGCCCGCCTGGCTAGCGACCACCCTCAAGTAGAAAATCTGTCGCCAAGCACCTAACAGTGTGTTCCGGCAGCAGTCCTTGAGAGCCAGAAAAATTACAGGCTAATGAGACCTAACAACTGGACGTCTCAGTGTGAAGGGTACAGTGTAATTCATCGTTGACGAAATGCGTCTGTTATAGGAAGAGGTTAGTCCACTTAACATCAAGTGGGCCTCGGGCTTGTTCCGTCAAATAACACACAAAAAAAAAAAAATAGACATTAGAACTAACGTCTTGGAGTAATGGGCGCAGTGCAGTGTCCCGTAGAACAACGATGACGAAACTGCATCTGTTATCGACGGGCGTTTAGTAACAGCTACAGGTGAGCGATATATCACCACTGCATACAACGTAAATATACTAATATTATGGTATAGGCTAGTCTTTTTAGAAACAAAAAAAGGTTTGTGTAAACCTCTGCAATTTTTATTCTCTTCCCGATGGTCAGTTAGAATCTATGCCCTCGTATACACTCTAGCACGCACGACGGAGGGATTTTTAAAAATTCAATTCATTCGATTTTTCTTGGACCACAATTGCATTTTGAATTGTGTGGGCCGAAAGAGAACCAAGTAAATGGAAATTGTTAATTTTGTACTCTTATTACCGTATCAGCCGGATTGTCCACTGCTGAACAGAGCATCCCTCATTTGTCATAATCCCCACGCTTGGCAGGAGGCTTGGGGATTGCAGTTAAAGTTTCTTATTATTTCCTTAGAAGATGCTGATGCCCACCTTCCAGTATTTTACTTTTAGTGACCTCTTACGACACCCACAGGTAGCAATGGGGAGGGCGGGGGGGGGGTTACATTCCATCCCGGCACCCCACGGGACACGTGTGTGAACTCTTATGATGACTTATAGATTTAAAAAAAAAACAAGGCGTTACAGTAATATATATTTATTATCCTTAAGAAGATAGAACAAGGCACATTGTTAAGACAAATAAAAAAATATATACTAAGGTACTAGAGCCGCAAAAATAAAGGAAATACCAATATTACTTTGTTTGTGTCCTTAACTCCTTATGTAACAAAATAACAATAAAAATGTAATGAATGCGTAAATTCGATCGATTCCGCGCCATATAGAGTCGCCGGCGCACCTGCCGGTGACTAGGCCAGTCCTTGAGGTTTGATCGAACGGTGGAGACAACGTACATGATTTGAACTAGATCTAGAGATCCGCTGGCTTGTTTTAAAGTCTCTTATTAACCCTAATAGAACATTATATAAATAAATAAAGTAAAATTACACAAATCAAAAGTGCCTAGAGATCATGTATATTTGGAACCATAAAAAAATATTCAATTAATTTTTATCAAACCGAATTATCTCGACTTTTTTTTTTTAAATTTTAATTCCTATGTTTAATTTAGTAACGAATTCCTATATTATGTACTAGTTGTACCTGCGACTTCGTTCGCGATTGCCGTACCTGCAAACTAATTACTCACATGAGCACTGTTTATCTCATATTAAGCAACGCTGTAGTCTGCAGTGAAGCACTCCTAGTAAAGTATAGCTCAGAAAGGAGCTTTTACCTTTGGGTTTGAAAACTCCCGGGTTGTATTTTCCAGAAGACAGTAGTGAAGTAAATCAGAGAGTTCCTTCGCGGTTCGTACAATAAATGTTGAAGCAAAGTACTTTGTGCGTTTCTTTGGAATTTCGATTATAAAACGGCATCTTTTTGCCAAGATTCTACTTGTTTGGCGGTAGAACGAAAATATATTAGATTGTGCACTTCCATTGCGCAGTCTCCAAAATGTATCCGGCAAAAGATAGATAGTTAAAAAAACTGATTCCAGATTTTAGAGTTTTATCTTAGCAAGCTGGCAAATCTAAATAAGGATGCCGAGCTGCCCGTGGCCTGCCAAGCTGCCCATGGGGTGCTGGGCTGCCCGTGGGGTGCCAGGCTGCCCGTCGTATGCCGTGATGCCCATGGGATGCCGGGCTGCCCTTGGGGTGCCGAGTTCACTCGTCACTATTCTACCAAAAAAAGAATAATTGAAATCGGACTACGCGTTCATTAATTTGTAATAAGTAACATTTTGACTTTCATCCGCTTTCCCGAGGGAACCGTGCTGAATTTCGGGATAAAAAGTATACAATAACTTTCTTCGTAGTATAACTCAAATCGTGTTAAGTTTCATTGATTTCCATTCAATAGCCCATGGGGTGCTGGGCTACCCGTGGGGTGCCGGACTGCCCGTGGGGTTCCGAGCTTACTCGTCAATATTCTAACAAAATAAGAATAATTGAAATCGGAGTACGCGTTAATAAATTACAACTAAGTGTACATTTTGACTTTCATCCTCTTTCCCGAGGGAACCGTGCTGAATTTCGGGATAAAAAGTATACATGCCTTCGCGATTGCCGTATCGTGCATTAGACGAAACGAATTACCCAAACGGATTCGCAAAGGGATGATCACTTCTGAAACAATACTCTCTGCATAAATCTGAGCATTGTCCCTGATCCAAATGAGATCTGTTCTTCCACCGATCCAAATACCGGCCCAAACCATTATTGTTTCCCCGTATGGGTGAACTTCTTGACAGAATTTTAAACGTTCTTGACGTCCAGAGCTCCTCCAAACTCAAGTAGGTCTTGTATCAGGCCGCATACCGAAACGAGACTCGTCAGAAAAGCACACGAGTAAAATCCTCTATTGCGACTATACTCAAAAACGTACTCGATCCCTAGGCTTTTTTGATGGGTGTAGTTTATATACTTTTACGAAAGGACTCGGCTTGGCAGCGCACTAATTGACACCGATGCTTTATGTTTATTGCAACTTACGGAAGCTTGGAAAACCAACGTGATATTCTTTTTTTATGTCATTGCGATTCAGTGTCATTGTCACAAGTGACGAACTGCACTGCGTCAATCATCTTGAGAAGTACAGTTGTTGATTCTTAAACAAATACAACAATTTGAACTATAGTAATTAAGTTAAATTACGAAATAATTTGCCTACGCAATGATTATTAAAAAAAATGTTTTGCTTTTGTTTTAATTTTTAAGCTTATTCGCTTGGCAATGTAAAAAGTACGATGTTAAACAATTTAAGCACTCTATTTTTATATTTTATAAAAAATGAAAAAAAATGTTATTACGTTGTTATGTGTAATATTTAAAAAGTCAATTAAAAATTTCTTTGATTTCAGACAAAATTTTATAAAGATTTTATTCGCAGATCCAACTATTAAAACACAATATCACTATTTATAAAACAAAGTCGCTTCCCGCTCTCTGTCCCTTTGCATGCTTAGATATTTTAAACTACGCAACGGATATTGTAGCGGTTTTTTAAATGGATATATGGATTCAATAAGCAATAATCCAATTAAGTACCTTAGATTTTTTTTGTAGCGCCTGTATGCCTTTTGTAATAAAATACTACGAACTATATAGTTGTATATACAACACTACAGCTACTACAATAAAAACATTTAGATCCCTATAAGTCATTGCAGACTCATAGGCAGTCCAAATGCTCTAGCCTACTACCAGTTGGCAACGTGCCCAGCATGCTGGCAGCATTGCCCCGTTGAATTGCAATGCTTATTCTATTACATACATTGTGCATTTAATATATATTAATATGGTCCTGTACAGCATGTAATTTAAATAAATATTTTCGAAGATAAAAGATTATTTAGTATCAGCATTGCACCCGAGCGAAGCCAGAGCGGGTCACTAGTTACAAATTAATTAATACTTACATCGAAACAAGGTTAAAAAGTGCCAGATTTTTCATTTAACGGCGTCATGCCTTTATATTGCCTTCATTAACAAAACACTATAACTACTACATTGAAAGCATTTAGGCAGCCCAATGGCCATTGCAGGACTACAGGTAATCCAAATGCTCCAGACCACTAGCATTCAAATAAAGCCAAACTAATTACTTAACCTAATAAATAGATTTCAAGTAAGTTCATAAATTATATTAATTATTATATCAATTTACGATATATAATACAAAGAATAAATATTCATACGGTCTAAAATAAGTGTTTTTTTTATTGTTATATTTTGTTTGTAACATTCATATATGTTACCAACAAAATATAACAATAAAAAAATTCATTCATATATTTTAGATGAGAAGAGCGTAAAAAGATTGATTAATGTGTATCATCAGATTAGTAAATTTTAAAGTTTCCTTCAGTGTAGAAGGTGTAATAAAACGCATGACAAGCCTAATCTAATTTTAATACGACGGAACTCTCCAGATCTTCAGGCGCTATATGTTGCCGGCCGTGAGTCGCACGTTATAAATATATGTTAGTAAAATGCGCGCGGCTACAGTTCTTGTACAAGCTTTGAGATGAGCACCGCCTAAATCAAGAGTTGTTCCTTGGAGTCGCGAAAAGCCTTATTCCGTTTGCGGGTTGAATCGTTGAGCCAACGGACTATACAAATATATCTCTTTAATTAGGTTTTATGTAGAAATGTAGCCAGTTTTGGCTCGATGCTGCATTAGCTATATTATTTGGTATAAACTGAACTTTTGTACTGAAATTTATATTTGTGTGTGGTTTGTGATTTGTGAGTGCAATGTTGGCAAACTTGGTGCGGTTTTTGATGTTGGTAGCGGTGGGAGTGACAGCTAGAGAGATAACAGGTACGTGTGGAAAAGAGGCGTTAAGGTTTAAAATCTAAATATAAATGTGTGGTATTTACTACTACTCCACAAACATCCTGTATTTTTAGTTTGCGTATTTTATGAGATTCAAAATAATTATGAACTAAGGTATATTTTATACTAAGGTATATTTATAATTTACACAGCCGGTCTAAACGTGAAAGGTATTACTTTACTGGTTCCCTACCTAATTATTTGTGGTAGTTTTTATTTTTAAGTACGATTTTGCGTTTAAAAATGTGTGCGATAAGAGTTAATACAGTAGAGTGTTTGAATATGGCTCAAATACTAAATACAGGGTGGGATAACATTTCAAAGATCAAACATGGGTTATTATCCATTTAAGTATGCAGATTATGTTATATGTTGTTTATGTTATTATGATTATCCTAAACATGTTATGTACATATTTTATTGTTTTTATTGAGATAAATATAAATAATGCATATGTTTAGCTCAAAATAATATAATAAATATAATTCACTAAGAATACGATAGTAGGTAGTGTTAAGAAACCGTATTTAAAATTAATTTTATAAGGTTTTTAATTTTACCTCTATTTGGCTTGCTCGGTTAGAAGTTACCTTGGCATCAGAAGCATGTGCCTTGGAATATAGGTTTTATTAATAAGGTATTTTAGTAAGCTTTTTCACGTGCCTGCTATTCTCCGACGCGTGGGGCGTGGGTCACTTGCGCTACCACAACATTTATATATTCTGTTCTCTCTGAAATGTTTCATCATATTATTCACACATTTCCTGACATGACCTTCTCAAAGTCCATACATACCAAAAACAAATAAAATGAAAAAATATGTCTTTCTAACATAATGTTAAATTGGTATCACATACTTACCCTACTCGGATATAACAATGTTACTGTGACGCGGGCCGGTATATTATAATACTAATGAATATAATTATCTTGATAGGATAGGTCAAGAAAATAATAATTGTTAGTTTTTTATACTTTGAAGTGAACTTGCTAAATACTTACCTAAGCCTAATTATAATATTCGCATATGTATTAAAAAGTTCTTAAATACAAAACACTCAGTGATTTTTTTTATAGCTGATGTATGGAGGATGATGCATGGATGATGGAGATGGATGTGTGGAGCCTTTGATCATCCTAACCTGATGGTATGCTATGTGATGATGCGGTCGATGATGTTGTTAACCTTGAATGTTGGCTCAAGGACAGGTGCGAAAACACCCCGCTAGGTTCTGTAATTGCCTTTCTGACTTCTCGCTGTATAAAATGTGTGTTATTTATGTGTGAAGTATTTCCCTGTGTTCTACATCGTGATATTGATGATGTTCTTTAATGGAAAGCAGGCATCAATGACCATCCCATATGTTCTTAGTCAGGTTTGAAATAAATCTGTTCAGATGTTGGCAAGATATCATAACCCTCGCCCTACACCGGGCATCGTGTAGCACCAATGACTATCGAATCATCGGATTTGAACTAAGTCTGTTAGGCCAGTATTTTTTTTATATTTTAAATCGTCTATTTATTTACCGTAAGTGTTTCTCAATTTTTATTCAAAAAATATTTTTTTCATGTTTGTTACCTCCGAGGTATCAGGTCTTGTTTATTAGCCGATTAAGAAAAATATTTTTAGTGTGAAAGAATATATTTCACTATATCCCATATACTTTTTTTTATGATATTGTGACGGAACAATCTCGAGGCCCACCTGATGTTAAGCGGACTAACCTCTGCCTATAGCAGATGCCTTTCATCACAAGTCACGAATTGCACTGCACCCGTCACTTTGAGACATAGTTGTTAAGTCTCATGTGCCTGTAATTTCACTGGCTCTCATGGACTGCTGCCGAAACACACCGTTAGGTGCTTGGCGTCAGATTATCTACTTGAGGGTAGTAGCTAGCCAGGCGGGCAATTGCAAAATGCCCTTCCACCATGCGATGAAGCTCATGTCGGCGGTGGGGATCGCACCAGGGTACTGCGGCACGGCAGTCCATAGCTATTACCGCTCGGCCATCGTTGCTTCAAAATCAACTTATCATTAAAACGGCATGCCGAATGCCGCGGCAGTTGCGAGTACAGCGCATCCACTTACAGTCTGTTGTTTCAGTCAGCAGCGGCACTCGGATTTTAATCCGATGTAGAACAAAACTTAATGTAACGCCTTTAAGGACATACGCTCCTTTTAAGATAACTCTTAGATGTAATTCTGCCATATAAAATAATTTCTTTCACTGAGTAAAAATATCTGTATTCCGTTGTGATTACTATTCAATTGAGTAGACAAGAAAAAATAAAAGGAATTTAAGAGCTCTAGAAACCTTTCTTGTGTACAGTACAGTTTAAAATTTAAATTTTATGAGACATTCCCTCCATTAAATATAAATACATTATTATAGATAGCAATGCGGATCCGGGAGTAATGTATTGACGGCTCGTTAATTATATTTCGATTTACCATACAAATTGTTTTTACGGATACTGTTTATGAGATTCCTTTTAAAAATATTTTATACATACAAGGGAGTTTTTGTAACCCATTTAATGGTAAGGCCAAAATTGAGCACTGTCAATGAGCTCCAATGTCTGTCCGTCTGTATTTCACGGGTAGTCTACGAATTCTAGCTCGTAGATGAATCTTCGCTCTTTTTGAAGCACTCGTAGCGAAGTTTACTTAGCTGTTCTCAACCGATCAGCAAAGTTAAGCAGCGTCGCGCGGTCACCCATCCAACCCAAGACCATGAGTTGGATGGGTGACCGCTAGTGACATTACTACTGAGCGTTTCCGTGCTTCGGAGGGCACGTTAAGCCGTGGGTCCCGGTTGTTGTCTTAGGATGGCAGTCGTTATAGCATGGTGGTAGGGCATTTTGCGAATGCTCGCCTGGCTAGCTACCACCCTCAAGTAGAAAATCGCCAAGCACCTAACGGTGTGTTCCGGCAGCTGTCCTTGAGAGCCAGTACTTCTAGATTAGCCTGAACAATATCTTCGCCACATCATCATTTACCATCAGTTGAGATAGTGGTCAAAGGCTAACCTATCAGCCATAAAAAAAAGATGAGATATAGAGTGGTAAACTTTAAATTTAGTTATTTTATGTACAATGCCAAAAACTAATATTTGATTAGAAATACATGAGAAGGCAGCCGAAAAAAACATAGCCTTTATAATAAATACAAAAACCTTTAATAGATCATTTATATACAATCCCGGAATCATAAGGTATCATATGGATCACATAGGTATGAAAAATCGAAAAGTGATTTCAATGTTATGAATTTAAACTAAAAGAAAACCTTTTTCACTAATCTTTTAGAGTTTTTTTTATCATGAAGCTACATTCGTAGTTATATTCGTAGGCATGACAAAAAAAGTGATGATTGACCTTCTAAATTCTACTCAAATCAAATTATATTGTATATTACAGTAATATCACTTACTGCATCAGCCGGATTGTCCATTGTTGAACGCATCCTGCACCCTTTTAGGCTTTGCCATAATTCCCTCGCTTGGCAAGCGTCTTGAAGATCGCAGTGTAGGTTAGCAGTTACTCAGTTTTAAACAAATAAACATTATTATTGTTATTATTATCAGAAGGCACTGCTGCCCACCTTTTTGTGTTTGATACCCAAAGTCCACTCTTACTTCTTAGATCTAAAAGTTTAAAAAATGATTAGAATCTGTAGAGGTTCTTGTGGACGAGTTCGTCCGTGGAAGTACTGCCACTATCCTTACCGCCAAGCTACAATGTTCGCATAATTTAGTTTCGGTTTGAATGGTATGGTGTTTGTGAGATTATAGACACACAACTTATGGACGGGTGCCGGGCGCAGTGCAGTTCATTACATGTGACAAAATGCATCTGTTACAAGCAAAGATTACCGCTTAAAACCACATAGGCCTTGTCCATCACAATCCCATAAAAAAACTTATTAAAAACCTTAGGAGAGGTTGTCATTATAATGACTTAAACCTTGAGACCTAAAATATAATAATTAGGAACAACAGGTGCCAAATCAACAACTAAAAGAGACCGCGTGTCACATAAATCGATATATGTATTATACGACTTGGATGTATACACGTATGCATACCATGAATAATTATATTTTACTTACCTACGTAGCTCCTCTTTAGAATAATTATTATCTCATTTTGTGACAAAATTATCACAGAATATGACCTTAATAATACATTATATATTAGTTAGATAAGCGTATCAACATAAGAAAAATACATATAGTAAAAACTGAAACAAAAAGTGATAACTTCATTTAGAAAACTATCACGAGTTTTGTCCATTATAAATAAATATATAATCTATCCGGTAAATATAAGCGTCCAGTAAATATAACGCGAGCCGCGTTATATGGAAGATGTTGTTCAGGCTATCTAAGAATTACTGGCTCTCTAGGACAGGTGCCGAAACACATCGTCAAATGCTTGGGGACAGAGTTTCTACATGAGGGTGGTAGCTAGCCAGGCGGGCATTCGCAAAATACCCTACCACCATGCTATAAAGACTGCCATCCTAAGACGACAACCGGGACCGAAGGCTTAACGTGCCCTCCGAAGCATGGAAGCGCTCAGTAGTAATGCCACTAGGGGTCACCCATCCAAGTCATGGCCGCGGCGGACGTTATTTAACTTTGCTGATCGATTAAGAACAGCTAAGCAAACTTCGCTACGAGCGCTTCTGACGTTTTTTTCACATCTTGCATTATCTTGTTCTTGTTTAGAAATTCGATTGAGTATCTTAAACTTACTAAAACTGGTTTGGGGTTGTTCACATTTTTTAGACCTTTTGGTACAGAATAAGTGATAGTTACTACGTCATATTCATTCGTGGGGCCTAATCTTCCACCTTCCACATCCTAAGTAGATTTACCATTAGATTTAAATATTTTTATATTTGCAATAACGCCAGCTCGGTGGATTAAATTACAAAACTTACAAAATTATGGTCATGTGCGGGATTTGAACCCGCGTCCATCTACCCCTATAGCCGCGGTATGCTTTGACCGCTTGAGCTAACATGACAATGACTCATAACTCCAATTATTCCTTTCGTTCTTTATTTAACCACCGTATTGGGATGGAGCGACACCTAGGTATAGTTCAACTTACGTTGTACTACAAACAAGACCAATTTTGCAATTGGTTTTAAACTTGTAAATGATGACATAACCTTATAATTTTAATATTGTTATATTTGTAATAACGCCTGCTCGGCGGATTACAGTACAAAATTAAAAATTTACGACAGAAAAAAATTATAGTCATGTGCGGGATTCGAACCCGCGTCCATCCACCCCATAGCCGGGGTATGCTATGACCGCTTGAGCTAACATGACAATGACTCATAAAATTGTAGTTTTATAAAATAGCATCAGATTCTTGCCGATAAATTATCTACGTGATGGTGCATGGTAGCTAGCCAGGCCAGTATTCACAAAATGTTTTTCAACCACGCATAGTGTCGGATTTATCAGAACGCACAAAAGCCTCGAAGCTTACCTATCAACAGCCATCTTTATTAATTACAACCGGGATCGAAGACTTAGCGTGCCTTCACTTCGGCTATCAGTAATAATGTCCTAGCGGTCACTTAGGAACCGCAGCGGACGTTGTTTTTTTTATGCTATTGTGTGTGACCGGACAAGCCCGAACGTTAGAACCTTCAGCATAAAGCACTCACTATGTATTGAAAAAGTCCAACGGATGCAGTCAAAACTATAGTCGCAGCTATCAGACTTATTCTTGAGTTATTTGTATTGTCACATACATAAACTACCCGAATTATTAACTAAAATGAGTGACTAAAACCACGTCAGTTTTTTTAGTAAACTACCTACTTAATTAGATACAACCACAGATGGACCACAGAACAAAGTAACGAAGAAGTACCCATGCTTTGTGTAATTTTAGGTTATATACAAAAATTATATAATCTATTTAAGGAGGCGAGTCAATGGTAATACCCAAACACACAAAACTACTTTCGCATTTAAATAGTTTATAATTATACGTATAAATAACATTGATTACATTCAAATTAGGTTTGTGGTTCCAATAAATAAAGAAACTAACCTTCATGTATGAAATACCGTTTGGTTAATCTGTCGAATATATCAGAACATAAAATTTGTTGGCGGAATTCTCTTCATGTATGTTAATTGTTTTTTTTAAACTAAAACCTGATTATAATTTGAACCTTACGTTCGCAGGGTTAATGACATATAGTTCTAATAAAATATCAACTGCCGTTCTGTTCCGCAGCTTGTCGACGTTGGGCAAATACCGTTGTTGCTGCCTATTTTTATTGCTTATTTGTCAATTTATAATCGACAATATTTTTTTCTTGACATCTCAAATTATGAACCAGTTGTGATTCGTGTATTTCCGTGGAACAACAATCTTGTATCAATCAGTAATGGATTTTTTTTCTTTCACGTTACACGACATGTATGCTCACGTACTCTTTAATATTCTGATGTACCTACTCTTAAGGCGTTCGATATGTTTTGTATTTAAATAAAATATATTCACAATTCAGAAAATTTTAAAAACTACATCAATCGACCACAATCTTGAATATTACAGCATCATGTACAGTGTTCTATATTACATCCCAATACAACCACTCCAAAAAGAAACACAGCAAACTACATTCATCTTCGTCTTGTACCAGTAGGTGAAATAGTGGTCCAGGGATAGTTTGTAAGCAATAGAAACAAATCTTTACACTCATGCATTCAACCAAAGAAAAAGTAGACCCAAACCAGAACCCACACTGTATTCTGGTTTGGGTCTATGTGTCGCAGTGGAAGGAACTTTTGTTAGGTTGTGTCTGGGTTTTCCAGAAGTAAGGTATAACTTTAAGGTAGGTAAACTTAGGTAAACTTTCAGCTCACAACCACGGTAGTGAGCTGAAAGTTAAAGTGTGGCGTGTACCTAGAGACTTTTTTATGAACCAAAGATCTAAATTTAGACTTTGTTACCTCATGGATTATTACATTTTAACAGGTCAATGCTATTACAAGATATGAATTAATATCAAGTTATCTCTAAATAAAATACTATTGATATAAATAGACTACGATTATTAAAGAATTACACACAACTGTGAGATAATTATAAGTTACAAATAAACATCGTAGATATAGATAACTTGGAACCTTGTCTGCTACAATAACTCTACCGTTTTCTTAGGAACATACAAACTTAACTTGTATTTTCTTACGAAGACAAAGCGTTGAAGTGTGTGTCAGTAAATAACCAGGCTAACATAAAAAAGATTGATTCATGTAATATGAATCACGTTATGGCATGTCGTGACGTATTTTCAAGACATGGGGGTCAGTGAACGATTTGGATTTGTTTATGAGACCTTAATAAGGGTATAAGAGGTTATTTGTATCTCAATGCCGAAACGAGCAGGTTCCCAGTGTTTCAAACCAACGCCAAAAGAATTCCTGAATTAATTAAATGAATGCTCTGCAGGACACTGCTTCAAAAAGTCCTCTGTATGTTAACTCCTTGGTTTGTTGGCAGACAACTGGACTTTTTGTTGTTGTTAGGCTCCACTGATCGTTATCTCAACTGTTTCTTGGAAGTGATGATGTCTTTATGGATAATTCTAGAATAAAAATTATTACAAATGTACAATATTAGGCTTGATCCCGCAAACTGCGATCTCTTTTCCTGAATCTGATCATAATACTCCCTGAAACACAAACGTACATAGAACTCTGAAAAATACATATTATTATAACCTTTTACACACCACGATAAAAATGCCAAAAGGAAATTTGTATAGTTACAAATTCGTGCTCTCCCAGTACCAATCCATGACCAGATGTGAGATGATCGTCACACCTGGTTCTAAAACATATGTGTTCTGTTCGATTCTTAAACACACGGTGCGAGGCGTCGCGGCTGCATGCACTGTGAGGCTCGAAAGTGCAAAATCCACACATATTTTTTTTGTATAGCAATCTACTTGGCGAAAATTTTCATCGGCGATGATTCCATAGCCCTGGAGCAGAACAAAATTAAAAGTGTCAATACTTGCCCCCTATGCTGGCTTGCAGCACATTGGTGTACGCCTCTTCGCGTCTTCGATAGTGAGGTAGATGCTCGAAGCTTCGCTCTTTCGTTCCCAATGTGCAATTAAATAAAAGAAACTTTATACAAGTTTTTAATTATTTCCAAGGAGCAGTTGTGACTGCATGGTGGTAGGGCCTTTTGTAAATGCCTGGCTGGCTAGCTACCACCCTTAAGTAGAAAATCTGTCACCAAGCACCTAACGGTGTGTTCCGGCAGCTTTCCAGTAATTCTAGGTTACCTTAAACAACATCTTAGACCACAGCATCACTTACCATTATGTTAGATAGTCGTAAAAATATAGCCTATCAGCTATAAATATTTATTTTTATTTTTATAATATATAAAGCTCGATTACCACTGACTGACTGACTGACTCACTCATTGACATAAATGTTCTCCTAGAAGGAGACGAGTAGGAGCACAGTGATGTATGGCAAAAATGTTCGGGGGACTTAGGTGAGTATGAGAAAAATCGAAAATCATTTAAAAGACGCCTGCCAAGTAAAGATGTATGTCATATCTCAAAAACGGTAAGAGATAGGTAGGGGGAGTTTGAACAAATGTCATAGGAAATCGGGAGAGCAGTTGAATGACACCTGTCAAAAGAGTTTTTGTGGGATTTTTGACTGAATTTGGAGTTACTGTCCTACATTAGTGTAGTAGCGAGCCCGAAGGGCGAGCTCCTGGTGAGGCCGAAGGCCGAACTTTCGGTCCGCGAGGCCGAAGGCCGAGCGTATGATGCGTGAGCCCGAAGGGCGAGCGCTTGGCGAGGCCGTAGGCCGAGCCGTATTAGTAACTTGCGAGGCCGAAGGCCGAGCTCCGACTCGAGAGTATTTTCCACGTCACCGACTGGTCTCCATGGCAACTGCCTGCGGTAACCGAAGCACCTACGAGTGGGGTTCCTTATTAAAAGTGACTTAGAACCTTGGTACCATTCTGCCCGTACCACCTTTTTATGGCAGTAGGGTGAATCTGCTTTAGTGGCTACAGTATGGTTCTTTATTGTATTGAGAGTTTATATGGGATTTCATACTTCTATTGGAGTTTTGAACATACTTTTTTCCAACGTATCAGGAGTTTTGATATAGTTTAGTACTGCATAACGATAAATGCGGGCCGCATGCGGCCCGCACACTGCCCGAAATACTAGTTTATAATATATAAAGCTCGATTACCACTGACTGACTCACTGACTGACTGACTGACATAAATGTTCTCCTAGAAGGAGTAGAGTAGGGTTAAAATGATGTATGGCAAAAATGTTTGGGGGGTTTAGGTGAGTATGAGAAAAATCGAAAATCCTGAAAATGACGCCTGCCAAGTAAAGATGGATGACATATCTCAAAAACAGTACAAGATAGGTAGGGGGTGTTTGAACAAATGTCATAGGGAATTGGAAAAACAGTCGAATGACACCTGTCAAAAATCCAAAATGGCGGATTTCAAGATGGCCGCCATACAAAATGCTCCGAGCCTGCTGAAGCGAGGCCTTTAGGCCGAGCTTCAGTAGGGGCGGAACAGTTTGTATGGTGGCCTTCTTGAAATCCGCCATTTTGGATTTGTCCCAGGTGCTCCTCTCATTCTTTATACTGCATTTGGAGTGTTTTACCTTATATTTTCGACTGTATTAGGAGTTTTTGTGGGATTTTCGACTGAATTTGGAGTTACTGTCTTACATTGGGGTATAGCGAGCCCGAAGGGCGAGCTCCTGGTGAGGCCGAAGGCCGAACTTTCGGTCCGCGAGGCCGAAGGCCGAGCGTAGGGTGCGTGAGCCCGTAGGGCGAGCGCTTGGCGAGGCCGCAGGCCGAGCCGTGTTAGTAACTTGCGAGGCCGAAGGCCGAGCTCCGACTTGAGAGTATTTTTCACGTCACCGACTGGTCTCCATGGCAACTGCCTGCGGTAACCGAAGCACCTACGAGTGGGGTTCCTTAACAAAAGTGACTCAGAACCTTGGTACCATTCTGCCCGTACCACCTTTTTATGGCAGTAGGGTGAATCTGCTTTAGTGGCTACAGTATGGATCTTTATTTTATGGAGAGTTTATTTGGGATTTCATACTTCTATTGGAGTTTTGAACTTATTTTTTTTAAATGTATAAGGGGTTAAGGTTAAGTTTAGTACTGCATAACGATAAATGCGGGCCGCATGCGGCCCGCACACTGCCCGAAAAACTAGTTATTTATTTATTATTTATTTATATTATATAAAGCTCGATTACCACTGACTGATTGACATAAATGTTCTCCTAGAAGGAGACGAGTAGGAACAACGTGATGTATGGCAAAAATGTTCGGGTAGTTTCGGTGAGTATGAGAAAAATCGAAAATCATTAAAAAGACGCCTGCCAAGTGAAGATGTATGGCGTATCTCAAAAACGGTACAAGATAGGTAGGGGGTGTTTGAACAAATGTCATAGGGAATCGAGAGAGCAGCCGGATGACATCTGTCAAAAATCCAAAATGGCGGATTTCAAGATGGCCGCCATACAAATTGATCCGAGCCTGCTGAAGCGAGGCCGTCAGGCCGAGCTTCAGTAGGGGCGGAGCAGTTTGTATGGGGGCCGTCTTGAAATCCGCCATTTTGGATTTGTCCCAGGTGCTCCTATCATTCTTTATACTGCATTTGGAGTGTATTACCTTATATTTTCGACTGTATTAGGAGTTTTTGTGGGATTTTGGACTGAATTTGGAGTAACTGTCCTACATTAGTGTATAGCGAGCCCAAAGGGCAATTACCTGGTGAGGCCGAAGGCCGAACTTTCGGTCCGCGAGGCCGAAGGCCGAGCGTATGGTGCGTGAGCCCGAAGGGCGAACGCTTGGCGAGGCCGTAGGCCGAGCCGTATTAGTAACTTGCGAGGCCGAAGGCCGAGCTCCGACTTGAGAGTATTTTCCACGTCTCCGACTGGTCTCCATGGCAACTGCCCGCGATAACCAAAGCACCTACGAGTGGGGTTCCTTAACAAAAGTGACTCGGAACCCTGGTCCCATTCTGCCCGTACCACCTTTTTATGGCAGTAGGGTGAATCTGGTTTGGTGGCTACAGTATGGTTCTTTAGTGTATTGACAGTTTATATGGGATTTCATACTTCTATTAGATTTTTGAACTTATTTTCTCTTAACGTATTAGGTTTTTTTTGACAGTTCCTACTGACTCAAGATAGATGCGGGCCGCATGCGGCCCGCACACTGCCCGAAAAACTAGTTAATAATATATAAAGCTCGATTACCACTCACTGACTGACTGACTGACTGATTGACATAAATGTTCTCCTAGAAGGAGACGAGTAGGGCTAAAATGATGTATGGCAAAAATGTTCGGGGGGTTTTGGTGAGTATGAGAAAAATCGAAAATCATTAAAAAGACGCCTGCCAAATGAAGATGGATGACGTATCTCAAAAACGGTACAAGATAGGTAGGGGGTGTTTGAACAAATGTCATAGGGAATCGGGAGAGCAGTCGAATGACACCTGTCAAAAATCCAAAATGGCGGATTTCAAGATGGCCGCCATACAAAGTGATCCGAGCCTGCTGAAGCGAGGCCGTTAGGCCGAGCTTCAGTAGGGGCGGAGCAGTTTGTATGGTGGCCGTCTTGAAATCCGACATTTTGGATGTGTCTTTCGTGCTCCTATCATTCTTTATACTGCATTTGGAATGTTTTGCCTTCATTTTCGACTGAATTAGGAGTTTTTGTGCGATTTTTGACTGAATTTGGAGTTACTGTCCTACATTAGTGAAGTAGCGAGCCCGAAGGGCGAGCTCCTGGTGAGGCCGAAGGCCGAACTTTCGGTCCGCGAGGCCGAAGGCCGAGCGTATGATGCGCGAGCCCGAAGGGCGAGCGCTTGGCGAGGCCGTAGGCCGAGCCGTATTAGTAACTTGCGAGGCCGAAGGCCGAGCTCCGACTTGAGAGTATTTTCCACATCTCCGACTGGTCTCCATGGCAACTGCCCGCGGTAACCGAAGCACCTACGAGTGGGGTTCCTTAACAAAAGTAACTCAGAACCTTGGTACCATTCTGCCCGTACCACCTTTTTATGGCAGTAGGGTGAATCTGCTTTAGTGGCTACAGTATGGTTCTTTATTGTATGGAGAGTTTATTTGGGATTTCATCCTTCTATTGGAGTTTTGAACTTATTTTTTTTAAATGTACAGGGTGTTAACGTATTGTTTAGTTCTGCATAACGATAAATGCGGGCCGCATGCGGCCCGCACACTGCCCGAAAAACTAGTTTATTTATAATATATAAGGCTCGATTACCACTGACTGACTCACTGACTCACTGACATAAATGTTCTCCTAGAAGGAGCAGAGTAGGGTAAAAATGAAGTATGGCAAAAATGTTCGGCGGGTTTAGGTGAGTATGAGAAAAATCGAAAATCATTAAAAAGACGCCTGCCAAGTAAAGATGGATGACATATCTCAAAAACGGTACAAGATAGGTAGAGAGTGTTTGAACAAATGTCATAGGGAATCGGGAGAGCAGTCGAATGACACCTGTCAAAAATCCAAAATGGCGGATTTCAAGATGGCCGCCATACAAAATGCTCCGAGCCTGCTGAAGCGAGGCCTTTAGGCCGAGCTTCAGTAGGGCCGGAGCAGTTTGTACGGCAGCCATCTTAAAATCTGACATTTTGGATTTGTCCCACGTGCTCCTCTCATTCTTCATACTGCATTTGGGGTGTTTTACCTTCATTTTCGACTGTATTAGGAGTTTTTGTGGGATTTTTGACTGAATTTGGAGTTACTGTCCTACAATAGTGTATAGCGAGCCCAAAGGGCAACCACCTGGTGAGGCCGAAGGCCGAACCTTCGGTCCGCGAGGCCGAAGGCCGAGCGAATGGTGCGCGAGCCCGAAGGGCGAGCGCTTGGCGAGGCCGCAGGCCGAGCCGTGTTAGTAACTTGCGAGGCCGAAGGCCGAGCTCCGACTCGAGAGTATTTTCCACATCTCCGACTGGTCTCCATGGCAACTGCCCGCGGTAACCGAAGCACCTACGAGTGGGGTTCCTTAAGAAAAGTGACTTAGAACCTTGGTACCATTCTGCCCGTACCACCTTTTTATGGCAGTAGGGTGAATTTGCTTTAGTGGCTACAGTATGGTTCTTTATTGTATTGAGAGTTTATATGGGATTTCATACTTCTATTGGAGTTTTGAACACATTTTTTTTTGTATCAGGTGTTTTTTGACAGTTCCTACTGACTCAAGATAGATGCGGGCCGCATGCGGCCCGCACACTGCCCGAAATACTAGTTAATAATATATAAAGCTCGATTACCACTCACTGACTGACTCACTGACTGACATAAATGTTCTCCTAGAAGGAGCAGAGTAGGGTAAAAATGAAGTATGGCAAAAATGTTCGGGGGGTTTTGGTGAGTATGAGAAAAATCGAAAATCATAAAAATGACGCCTGCCAAGTGAAGATGGATGACGTACCTCGAAAACGGTAAGAGATAGGTAAGGGGTGTTTGAAAAAATGTCATAGGGAATCGAGAGAGCAGTCTAATGACACCTGTCAAAAATCCAAAATGGCGGATTTCAAGATGGCCGCCATACAAAATGATCCGAGCCTGCTGAAGCGAGGCCTTTAGGCCGAGCTTCAGTAGGGGCGGGGCAGTTTGTATGGTGGCCGTCTTGAAATCCGACATTTTGGATGTGACCCACGTATTCCTATCATTCTTTATACTGCATTTGGAGTGTTTTACCTTATATTTTCGACTGTATTAGGAGTTTTTGTGGGATTTTTGACTAAATTTGGAGTTACTGTCCTACATAAGTGAAGTAGCGAGCCCGAAGGGCGAGCTCCTCGTGAGGCCGAAGGCCGAACTATCGGTCCGCGAGGCCGAAGGCCGAGCGTATGGTGCGTGAGCCCGAAGGGCGAGCGCTTGGCGAGGCCGCAGGCCGAGCCGTGTTGGTAACTTGCGAGGCCGAAGGCCGAGCTCCGCCTTGAGAGTTTTTTCCACGTCTTCGACTGGTTTCCATGGCAACTGCCCGCGGTAAGCGAAGCACCTACGAGTGGGGTTCCATACTAAAAGTGACTCGGAACCCTGGTCCCATTCTGCCCGTACCACCTTTTTATGTCAGTAGGGTGAATCTGGTTTGGTGGCTACAGTTTGGTTCTTTATTGTATTAAGAGTTTGTATGGGATTTCACACTTCTATTGGAGTTTTAAACATACTTTTTTTTAACGTATCTGTTGTGTTTTTGACAGTCCCAACTGACTCAAGATAGATGCGGGCCGCATGCGGCCCGCACACTGCCCGAAAAACTAGTTTATAATATATAAAGCTCGATTACCACTGACTGACTGACTGACTCACTGACATAAATGTTCTCCTAGAAGGAGTAGAGTAGGGTAAAAATGATGTATGGCAAAAATGTTCGCGGGGTTTTGGTGAGTATGAGAAAAATCGAAAATCATTAAAAAGACGCCTGCCAAGTAAAGATGGATGACATATCTCAAAAACGGTACAAGATAGGTAGGAGGTGTTTGAACAAATGTCATAGGGAATCGGGAGAGCAGTCGAATGACACCTGTCAAAAATCCAAAATGGCGGATTTCAAGATGGCCGCCATACAAAATGATCCGAGCCTGCTGAAGCGAGGCCTTTAGGCCGAGCTTCAGTAGGGGCGGAGCAGTATGTATGGTGGCCGTCTTGAAATCCGACATTTTGGATGTGTCTCACGTGCTCCTATCATTCTTTATACAGTATTTGGAGTCTTCTACCTTTATTTTCGACTGTATTAGGAGTTTTTGTGGGATTTTTGACTGAATTTGGAGTGACTGTCCTATATTAGTGTAGTAGCGAGCCCGAAGGGCGAGCTCCTGGTGAGGCCGAAGGCCGAACTTTCGGCTCGCGAGGCCGAAGGCCGAGCGTTTGGCGCGTGAGCCCGAAGGGCGAACGCTTGGCGAGGCCGCAGGCCTAGCCGTGTTAGTAACTTGCGAGGCCGAAGGCCGAGCTCCGAATCGAGAGTATTTTCCACATCTCTGACTGGTCTCCATGGCAACTGCCCAGGGTAAACAAAGCACTTACGAGTGGGGTTCCTTAACAAAGGTGACTCAGAACCTTGGTCCGATTTTGCCCGTACCACCATTTAATGGCAGTAGGGTGAATCTGCTTTAGTGGCTACAGTTTGGTTCTTTATTGTATTGAGAGTTTATATGGGATTTCATACTTCTATTGGAGTTTTGAACACACTTTTTTTTTAATGTGTCAGGCGTTTTTTTGACAGTTCCTAATGACTCAGGATAGATGCGGGCCGCATGCGGCCCGCACACTGCCCGAAAAACTAGTTATTTATAATATATAAAGCTCGATTACCACTCACTGACTGACTGACTGACTGATTGACATAAATGTTCTCCTAGAAGGAGCAGAGTAGGGTAAAAATGAAGTATGGCAAAAATGTTCGGGTGGTTTTGGTGAGTATGAGAAAAATCGAAAATCATTAAAAAGACGCCTGCCAAGTGATGATGGATGACGTATCTTGAAAACGGTACAAGATAGGTAGGAGGTGTTTGAACAAATGTCATAGGGATTCGGGAGAGCAGTCGAATGACACCTGTCAAAAATCCAAAATGGCGGATTTCAAGATGGCCGCCATACAAAGTGGTCCGAACCTGCTGAAGCGAGGCCGTTAGGCCGAGGTTCAGTAGGGGCGGAGCAGTTTGTATGGGGGCCTTCTTGAAATCCGCCATTTTGGAGTTGTCCCAGGTGCTCCTATCATTCTTTATACTGCATTTGGAGTGTATTACCTTATATTTTCGACTGTATGAGGAGTTTTTGTGGGATTTTTGACTGAATTTGGAGTTACTGTCCTACATAAGTGTAGTAGCGAGCCCGAAGGGCGAGCTCCTGGTGAGGCCGAAGGCCGAACTTTCGGTCCGCGAGGCCGAAGGCCGAGCGTATAATGCGCGAGCCCGAAGGGCGAGCGCTTGGCGAGGCCGCAGGCCGAGCCGTTTTAGTAACTTGCGAGGCCGAAGGCCGAGCTCCGACTTGAGAGTATTTTCCACGTCACCGACTGGTCTCCATGGCAACTGCCTGCGGTAACCGAAGCACCTACGAGTGGGGTTCCTTAAGAAAAGTGACTTAGAACCTTGGTACCATTCTGCCCGTACCACCTTTTTATGGCAGTAGGGTGAATTTGCTTTAGTGGCTACAGTATGGTTCTTTATTGTATTGAGAGTTTATATGGGATTTCATACTTCTATTGGAGTTTTGAACACATTTTTTTTTGTATCAGGTGTTTTTTGACAGTTCCTACTGACTCAAGATAGATGCGGGCCGCATGCGGCCCGCACACTGCCCGAAATACTAGTTTATAATATATAAAGCTCGATTACCACTGACTGACTGACTGACTCACTGACATAAATGTTCTCCTAGAAGGAGTAGAGTAGGGTAAAAATGATGTATGGCAAAAATGTTCGCGGGGTTTTGGTGAGTATGAGAAAAATCGAAAATCATTAAAAAGACGCCTGCCAAGTAAAGATGGATGACATATCTCAAAAACGGTACAAGATAGGTAGGAGGTGTTTGAACAAATGTCATAGGGAATCGGGAGAGCAGTCGAATGACACCTGTCAAAAATCCAAAATGGCGGATTTCAAGATGGCCGCCATACAAAATGATCCGAGCCTGCTGAAGCGAGGCCTTTAGGCCGAGCTTCAGTAGGGGCGGAGCAGTATGTATGGTGGCCGTCTTGAAATCCGACATTTTGGATGTGTCTCACGTGCTCCTATCATTCTTTATACAGTATTTGGAGTCTTCTACCTTTATTTTCGACTGTATTAGGAGTTTTTGTGGGATTTTTGACTGAATTTGGAGTGACTGTCCTATATTAGTGTAGTAGCGAGCCCGAAGGGCGAGCTCCTGGTGAGGCCGAAGGCCGAACTTTCGGCTCGCGAGGCCGAAGGCCGAGCGTTTGGCGCGTGAGCCCGAAGGGCGAACGCTTGGCGAGGCCGCAGGCCTAGCCGTGTTAGTAACTTGCGAGGCCGAAGGCCGAGCTCCGAATCGAGAGTATTTTCCACATCTCTGACTGGTCTCCATGGCAACTGCCCAGGGTAAACAAAGCACTTACGAGTGGGGTTCCTTAACAAAGGTGACTCAGAACCTTGGTCCGATTTTGCCCGTACCACCATTTAATGGCAGTAGGGTGAATCTGCTTTAGTGGCTACAGTTTGGTTCTTTATTGTATTGAGAGTTTATATGGGATTTCATACTTCTATTGGAGTTTTGAACACACTTTTTTTTTAATGTGTCAGGCGTTTTTTTGACAGTTCCTAATGACTCAGGATAGATGCGGGCCGCATGCGGCCCGCACACTGCCCGAAAAACTAGTTTATAATATATAAAGCTCGATTACCACTCACTGACTGACTCACTGACTGACATAAATGTTCTCCTAGAAGGAGACGAGTAGGAACAACGTGATGTATGGCAAAAGTGTTCGGGTGGTTTCGGTGAGTATGAGAAAAATCGAAAATCATTAAAAAGACGCCTGCCAAGTGATGATGGATGACGTATCTCGAAAACGGTAAGAGATAGGTAGGGGGTGTTTGAACAAATGTCATAGGGAATCGGGAGAGCAGTCGAATGACACCTGTCAAAAATCCAAAATGGCGGATTTCAAGATGGCCGCCATACAAAATGCTCCGAGCCTGCTGAAGCGAGGCCTTTAGGCCGAGCTTCAGTAAGGGCGGAGCAGTTTGTATGGTGGCCGTCTTGAAATCCGTTATTTTGGGTGTGCCCCACGTGCTCCTATCATTCTTTATACTGCATTTGGAGTGTTTTACCTTATATTTTCGACTGTATTAGGAGTTTTTGTGGGATTTTTGACTAAATTTGGAGTTACTGTCATACATAAGTGAAGTTGCGAGCCCGAAGGGCGAGCTCCTGGTGAGGCCGAAGGCCGAACTTTCGGTCCGCGAGGCCGAAGGCCGAGCGTATGATGCGCGAGCCCGAAGGGCGAGCGCCTGGCGAGGCCGTAGGCCGAGCCGTATTAGTAACTTGCGAGGCCGAAGGCCGAGCTCCGACTTGAGAGTATTTTCCACATCTCCGACTGGTCTCCATGGCAACTGCCTGCGGTAACCGCAGCACCTACGAGTGGGGTTCCTTAACAAAAGTGACTCAGAACCTTGGTACCATTCTGCCCGTACCACCTTTTTATGGCAGTAGGGTGAATCTGCTTTAGTGGCTACATTATGGTTCTTTATTGTATTGAGAGTTTATATGGGATTTCATACTTCTATTGGAGTTTTGAAATATTTTTATTTTAATGTATAAGATGTTTTGATATTGTTCAAACTTGCACAACGATAAATGCGGGCCGCATGCGGCCCGCACACTGCCCGAAAAACTAGTTTATAATATATAAAGCTCGATTACCACTCACTGACTGACTGACTGATTGACATAAATGTTCTCCTAGAAGGAGCAGAGTAGGGCTAAAATGATGTATGGCAAAAATGTTCTGGGGGTTTTGGTGAGTATGAGAAAAATCGAAAATCATTAAAAAGACGCCTGCCAAGTGATGATGGATGACGTATCTCGAAAACGGTAAGAGATAGGTAGGGGGTGTTTGAACAAATGTCATAGAGAATCGGGAGAGCAGTCGAATGACACCTGTCAAAAATCCAAAATGGCGGATTTCAAGATGGCCGCCATACAAAATGCTCCGAGCCTGCTGAAGCGAGGCCTTTAGGCCGAGCTTCAGTAGGGGCGGAGCAGTTTGTATGGTGGCCTTCTTGAAATCCGCCATTTTGGATTTGTCCCAGGTGCTCCTCTCATTCTTCATACTGCATTTGGAGTGTTTTACCTTATATTTTCGACTGTATTAGGAGTTTTTGTGGGTTTTTTGACTGAATTTGGAGTAACTGTTCTACATTAGTGTATAGCGAGCCCAAAGGGCAACCACCTGGTGAGGCCGAAGGCCGAACTTTCGGTCCGCGAGGCCGAAGGCCGAGCGAATGGTGCGCGAGCCCGAAGGGCGAGCGCTTGGCGAGGCCGCAGGCCGAGCCGTATTAGTAACTTGCGAGGCCGAAGGCCGAGCTCCGACTTGAGAGTATTTTCCACGTCACCGACTGGTCTCCATGGCAACTGCCTGCGGTAACCGAAGCACCTACGAGTGGGGTTCCTTAACAAAAGTGATTCAGAACCTTGGTACCATTCTGCCCGTACCACCTTTTTATGGCAGTAGGGTGAATTTGGTTTGGTGATAACAGTACGGTTCTCTATTGTATTAAGGGTTTGTATGGGAAATCGTACATCTTTAGGTGTTTTGAAATAATTTTTTTTAATGTATAAGGTGTTTTGATATTGTTCAAACTTGCACAACGATAAATGCGGGCCGCATGCGGCCCGCACACTGCCCGAAAAACTAGTTATTTATAATATATAAAGCTCGATTACCACTGACTGACTGACTGACTCACTGACATAAATGTTCTCCTAGAAGGAGCAGAGTAGGGTAAAAATGAAGTATGGCAAAAATGTTCGGAGGGTTTTGGTGAGTATGAGAAAAATCGAAAATCATAAAAAAGACGCCTGCCAAGTGAAGATGGATGACGTATCTAGAAAACGGTAAGAGTTAGGTAGGGGGTGTTTGAACAAATGTCATAGGGAATCGGGAGAGCAGTCGAATGACATATGTCAAAAATCCAAAATGGCGGATTTCAAGATGGCCGCCATACAAAGTGATCCGAGCCTGCTGAAGCGAGGCCGTTAGGCCGAGCTTCAGTAGGGGCGGAGCAGTTTGTATGGTGGCTGTCTTGAAATCCGATATTTTGGATCTGACCCACGTGCTCCTATCATTCTTTATACTGGATTTGGAGTGTTTTACCTTATATTTTCGACTGTATTAAGAGTTTTTGTGGGATTTTTGACTGAATTTGGAGTTACTGATCTACGATAATGTATAGCGAGCCCGAAGGGCGAGCTTCTGGTGAGGCCGAAGGCCGAACTTTCGGCTCGCGAGGCCGAAGGCCGAGCGTATGGTGCGTGAGCCCGAAGGGCGAGCGCTTGGCGAGGCCGCAGGCCGAGCCGTGTTAGTAACTTGCGAGGCCGAAGGCCGAGCTCCGACTTGAGAGTATTTTCCACGTCACCGACTGGTCTCCATGGCAACTGCCCGCGGTAACCGAAGCACCTACGAGTGGGGTCCTTTAACAAAAGTGACTCAGAACCTTGGTACCATTCTGCCCGTACCACTTTTTTATGGCAGTAGGGTGAATCTGCTTTAGTGGCTACAGTATGGTTTCTTATTGTGTTGAGAGTTTATATGGGATTTCATACTTCTATCAGAGTTTTGAACTTATTTTATTTTATGTATCAAGTGTTTTTTTGACAGTTCCTACTGACTCAAGATAGATGCGGGCCGCATGCGGCCCGCACACTGCCCGAATAACTAGTTTATAATATATAAAGCTCGATTACCACTGACTGACTGACTGACTCACTGACATAAATGTTCTCCTAGAAGGAGCAGAGTAGGGTAAAAATGAAGAATAGCAAAAATGTTCGGAGGGTTTTGGTGAGTATGAGAAAAATCGAAAATCATTAAAAAGACGCCTGCCAAGTAAAGATGGATGACGTATCTCAAAAACGGTACGAGATAGGTAGGGGGTGTTTGAACAAATGTCATAGGGAATCGGGAGAGCAGTCGAATGACACCTGTCAAAAATCCAAAATGGCGGATTTCAAGATGGCCGCCATACAAAGTGATCCGAGCCTGCTGAAGCGAGGCCTTTAGGCCGAGCTTCAGTAGGGGCGGAGCAGTTTGTATGGTGGCCGTCTTGAAATCCGACAATTTGGATGTGACCCACGTGCTCCTATCATTCTTTATACTGCATTTGGAGTGATTTACCCTATATTTTCGACTGTATTAGGAGTTTTTGTGGGATTTTCGACTGAATTTGGAGTAACTGTCCTACATTAGTGAAGTTGCGAGCCCGAAGGGCGAGCTTCTGGTGAGGCCGAAGGCCGAACTTTCGGTCCGCGAGGCCGAAGGCCGAGCGTATGATGCGCGAGCCCGAAGGGCGAGTGCTTTGCGAGGCCGCAGGCCGAGCCGTGTTAGTAACTTGCGAGGCCGAAGGCCGAGCTCCGACTTGAGATTATTTTCCACATCTCCGACTGGTCTCCATAGCAACTGCCCGCGGTAACCGAAGCACCTACGAGTGGGGTTCCTTCACAAAAGTGACTCAGAACCTTGGTCCCATTCTGCCCGTACCACCTTTTTGTGGCAGTAGGGTGAATTTGCTTTAGTGGCTGCAGTATGGTTCTTTATTGTATTGAGAGTTTTTATGGGATTTCATACTTCCATTGGAGTTTTGAACATTCTTTTTCTTAAAGTATTAGGGGTTTATGTGAAATTTCCAAATGACTCAAGATAGATGCGGGCCGCATGCGGCCCGCACACTGCCCGAAAAACTAGTTTATAATATATAAGGCTCGATTACCACTGACTCACTGACTGACTGATTGACATAAATGTTCTCCTAGAAGGAGCATAGTAGGGCTAAAATGATGTATGGCAGAAATGTTCAAAGGGGTTTTGATGAGTATGAGAAAAATCGAAAATCATTAAAAAGACGCCTGCCAAGTGAAGATGGATGACGTATCTCAAAAACGGTAAGAGATAGGTAGGGGGTGTTTGAACAAATGTCATAGGGAATAAGGAGAGCAGTCGAATGACATCTGTCAAAAATCCAAAATGGCGGATTTCAAGATGGCCGCCATACAAATTGATCCGAGCCTGCTGAAGCGAGGCCGTTAGGCCGAGCTTCAGTAGGGGCGGAGCAGTTTGTATGGTGGCCGTCTTGAAATCCGACATTTTGGATGTGTCTTACATGCTCCTATCATTCTTTATACTGCATATGGAGTGTTTTACCTTTATTTTCAACTGTATTAGGAGTTTTTGTGGGAGTTTTGACTGAATTTGGAGTTACTGTCCTACGTTAGTGTAGTAGCGAGCCCGAAGGGCGAGCTCCTGGTAAGGCCGAAGGCCGAACTTTCGGTCCGCGAGGCCGAAGGCCGAGCGTATGATGCGTGAGCCCGAAGGGCGAGCGCTTGGCGAGGCCGTAGGCAAAGCCGTATTAGTAACTTGCGAGGCCGAAGGCCGAGCTCCGACTTGAGAGTATTTTCCACGTCACTGACTGGTCTCCATGGCAACTGCCTGCGGTAACCGAAGCACCTACGAGTGGGTATCCTTAACAAAAGTGACTCAGAACCTTGGTACTATTCTGCCCGTACCACCTTTTTATGGCAGTAGGGTGAATCTGGTTTGGTGGCTACAGTTTGGTTCCTTATTGCATTAAGAGTTTGTATGGGAAATCGTACATCTTTTGGTGTTTTGAAATATTTTTTTTTAATGTACAAGGTGTTTTGATATTGTTCAAACTTGCACAACGATAAATGCGGGCCGCATGCGGCCCGCACACTGCCCGAAAAACTAGTTTATAATATATAAAGCTCGATTACCACTCACTGACTGACTGACTGATTGACATAAATGTTCTCCTAGAAGGAGCAGAGTAGGGCTAAAATGATGTATGGCAAAAATGTTTGGGGGGTTTTGGTGAGTATGAGAAAAATCGAAAATCATTAAAAAGACGCCTGCCAAGTGATGATGGATGACGTATCTCGAAAACTGTAAGAGATAGGTAGGGGGTGTTTGAACAAATGTCATAGAGAATCGGGAGAGCAGTCGAATGACACCTGTCAAAAATCCAAAATGGCGGATTTCAAGATGGCCGCCATACAAAATGCTCCGAGCCTGCTGAAGCGAGGCCTTTAGGCCGAGCTTCAGTAGGGGCGGAGCAGTTTGTATGGTGGCCTTCTTGAAATCCGCCATTTTGGATTTGTCCCAGGTGCTCCTCTCATTCTTCATACTGCATTTGGAGTGTTTTACCTTATATTTTCGACTGTATTAGGAGTTTTTGTGGGTTTTTTGACTGAATTTGGAGTAACTGTTCTACATTAGTGTATAGCGAGCCCAAAGGGCAACCACCTGGTGAGGCCGAAGGCCGAACTTTCGGTCCGCGAGGCCGAAGGCCGAGCGAATGGTGCGCGAGCCCGAAGGGCGAGCGCTTGGCGAGGCCGCAGGCCGAGCCGTATTAGTAACTTGCGAGGCCGAAGGCCGAGCTCCGACTTGAGAGTATTTTCCACGTCACCGACTGGTCTCCATGGCAACTGCCTGCGGTAACCGAAGCACCTACGAGTGGGGTTCCTTAACAAAAGTGATTCAGAACCTTGGTACCATTCTGCCCGTACCACCTTTTTATGGCAGTAGGGTGAATTTGGTTTGGTGATAACAGTACGGTTCTCTATTGTATTAAGGGTTTGTATGGGAAATCGTACATCTTTAGGTGTTTTGAAATAATTTTTTTTAATGTATAAGGTGTTTTGATATTGTTCAAACTTGCACAACGATAAATGCGGGCCGCATGCGGCCCGCACACTGCCCGAAATACTAGTTTATAATATATAAAGCTCGATTACCACTCACTGACTGACTCACTGACTGACATAAATGTTCTCCTAGAAGGAGACGAGTAGGAGCAAAGTGATGTATGGCAAAAATTTTCGGGGGGTTTGGGTGAGTATGAGAAAAATCGAAAATCATTAAAAAGACGCCTGCCAAGTTGAGATGGATGACGTATCTCAAAAACGGTAAGAGATAGGTAGGGGGTGATTGAACAAATGTCATAGGGAATCGGAAGAGCAGTCGGATGACATATGTCAAAAATCCAAAATGGCGGATTTCAAGATGGCCGCCATACAAATTGATCCGAGCCTGCTGAAGCGAGGCCGTTAGGCCGAGCTTCAGTAGGGGCGGAGCAGTTTGTATGGTGGCCGTCTTGAAATCCGACATTTTGGATGTGACCCACATGCTCCTATCATTCTTTATACTGCATTTGGAGTGTTTTACCTACATTTTCGACTGTATTAGGAGTTTTTGTGGGATTTTTGACTGAATTTGGAGTAACTGTCCTACATAAGTGTAGTAGCGAGCCCGAAGGGCGAGCGCTTGGCGAGGCCGCAGGCCGAACTTTCGGCTCGCGAGGCCGAAGGCCGAGCGTTTGTTGCGTGAGCCCGAAGGGCGAACGCTTGGCGAGGCCGTAGGCCGAGCCGTATTAGTAACTTGCGAGGCCGAAGGCCGAGCTCCGACTTGAGAGTATTTTCCACGTCTCCGACTGGTCTCCATGGCAACTGCCTGCGGTAACCGAAGCACCTACGAATGGGGTTCCTTAACAAAAGTGACTCAGAAGCTTGATACCATTCTGACCGTACCACCTTTTTATGGCAGTAGGGTGAATCTGCTTTAGTGGCTACAGTATGGTTCTTTATTGTATTGAGAGTTTATATGGGATTTCATACTTCTACTGGAGTTTTGAACACATTTTTTTTTGTATCAGGTGTTTTTTTGACAGTTCCTACTGACTCAAGATAGATGCGGGCCGCATGCGGCCCGCACACTGCCCGAAATACTAGTTATAATATATAAAGCTCGATTACCACTCACTGACTGACTGACTGATTGACATAAATGTTCTCCTAGAAGGAGCAGAGTAGGGTAAAAATGAAGTATGGCAAAAATGTTCGGGGGGTTTTAGTGAGTATGAGAAAAATCGAAAATCATTAAAAAGACGCCTGCCAAGTAAAGATGAATGACGTATCTCGAAAACGATGCAAGATAGGTTGGGGGTGTTTGAACAAATGTCATAGGGAATCGGGAGAGCAGTCGAGTGTCACCTGTCAAAAATCCAAAATGGCGGATTTCAAGATGGCCGCCATACAAAGTGATCCGAGCCTGCTGAAGCGAGGCCGTGAGGCCGAGCTTCAGTAGGGGCGGAGCAGTTTGTATGGTGGCCGTCTTGAAATCCGACATTTTGGATGTGACCCACGTGCTCCTATCATTCTTTATACTGCATTTGGATTGTTTTGCCTTATATTTTCGACTGTATTAGGAGTTTTTGTGGGATTTTCGACTGAATTTGGAGTTACTGTCCTACATTGGTGTATAGCGAGCCCGAAGGGCGAGCTCCTGGTGAGGCCGTAGGCCGAACATTCGGCCCGCGAGGCCGAAGGCCGAGCGTATGGTGCGTGAGCCCGAAGGGCGAGCGCTCGGCGAGGCCGTAGGCCGAGCCGTATTAGTAACTTGCGAGGCCAAAGGCCGAGCTCCGACTTAAGAGTATTTTCCACGTCTCCGACTGGTCTCCATGGCAACTGCCCGCGGTAACCGAAGCACCTACGAGTGGGGTTCTTTAGCAAAAGTGACTCAGAACCTTGGTATCATTCTGCCCGTACCACCTTTTTATGGCAGTAGGGTGAATTTGCTTTAGTGGCTACAGTATGGTTCTTTATTGTATTGAGAGTTTATATGGGATTTCATACTTCTATTGGAGTTTTGAACATACTTTTTTCCAACGTATCAGGAGTTTTGATATAGTTTAGTACTGCATAACGATAAATGCGGGCCGCATGCGGCCCGCACACTGCCCGAAAAACTAGTTTATTTATTATTAATTAATAATATATAAAGCTCGATTACCACTCACTGACTGACTCACTGACTGACATAAATGTTCTCCTAGAAGGAGACGAGTAGGAGCAAAGTGATGTATGGCAAAAATGTTCGGGGGGTTTTGGTGAGTATGAGAAAAATCGAAAATCATTAAAAAGACGCCTGCCAAGTAGAGATGGATGACGAATCTCAAAAACGGTAAGAGATAGGTAGGGGGTGATTGAACAAATGTCATAGGGAATCGGAAGAGCAGTCGGATGACATATATCAAAAATCCAAAATGGCGGATTTCAAGATGGCCGCCATACAAATTGATCCGAGCCTGCTGAAGCGAGGCCGTTAGGCCGAGCTTCAGCAGGGGCGGAGCAGTTTATATGGTGGCTGTCTTGAAATCCGACATTTTGGATTTGTTTCACTTGCTCCTATCATTCTTTATACTGCATTTGGAGTGTTTTACCTTATATTTTCGACTGTATTAGGAGTTTTTGTGGGATTTTTGACTGAATTTGGAGTAACTGTACTACGTTAGTATAGTAGCGAGCCCGAAGGGCGAGCTCTTGGTGAGGCCAAAGGCCGATCATTCGGCCCGCGAGGCCGAAGGCCGAGCGTATGGTGCGTGAGCCCGAAGGGCGAGCGCTTGGCGAGGCCGGAGGCCGAGCCGTGTTGGCGACTTGCGAGGCCGAAGGCCGAGCTCCGACTTGAGAGTATTTTCCACTTCTCCGACTGGTCTCCATGGCAACTGCCCGCGGTAACCGAAGCACCTACGAGTGGGGTTCCATATCAAAAGTGACTCGGAACCCTGGTCCCATTCTGCCCGTACCACCTTTTTATGGCAGTAGGGTGAATTTGGTTTGGTGGCTACAGTTTGTTTCTTTATTGTATTGAGAGTTTATATGGGATTTCATACTTCTATTGGAGTTTGGAACTTATTTTTTTTAAATGTATAAGGGGTTAAGGTAAAGTTTTGTACTGCATAACGATAAATGCGGGCCGCATGCGGCCCGCACACTGCCCGAAAAACTAGTTTATAATATATAAGGCTCGATTACCACTGACTCACTGACTGACTGATTGACATAAATGTTCTCCTAGAAGGAGCATAGTAGGGCTAAAATGATGTATGGCAGAAATGTTCGAGGGGTTTTGATGAGTATGAGAAAAATCGAAAATCATTAAAAAGACGCCTGCCAAGTGAAGATGGATGACGTATCTCAAAAACGGTAAGAGATAGGTAGGGGGTGTTTGAACAAATGTCATAGGGAATAAGGAGAGCAGTCGAATGACATCTGTCAAAAATCCAAAATGGCGGATTTCAAGATGGCCGCCATACAAATTGATCCGAGCCTGCTGAAGCGAGGCCGTTAGGCCGAGCTTCAGTAGGGGCGGAGCAGTTTGTATGGTGGCCGTCTTGAAATCCGACATTTTGGATGTGTCTTACATGCTCCTATCATTCTTTATACTGCATATGGAGTGTTTTACCTTTATTTTCAACTGTATTAGGAGTTTTTGTGGGAGTTTTGACTGAATTTGGAGTTACTGTCCTACGTTAGTGTAGTAGCGAGCCCGAAGGGCGAGCTCCTGGTAAGGCCGAAGGCCGAACTTTCGGTCCGCGAGGCCGAAGGCCAAGCGTATGATGCGTGAGCCCGAAGGGCGAGCGCTTGGCGAGGCCGTAGGCAAAGCCGTATTAGTAACTTGCGAGGCCGAAGGCCGAGCTCCGACTTGAGAGTATTTTCCACGTCACTGACTGGTCTCCATGGCAACTGCCTGCGGTAACCGAAGCACCTACGAGTGGGTATCCTTAACAAAAGTGACTCAGAACCTTGGTACTATTCTGCCCGTACCACCTTTTTATGGCAGTAGGGTGAATCTGGTTTGGTGGCTACAGTTTGGTTCCTTATTGCATTAAGAGTTTGTATGGGAAATCGTACATCTTTTGGTGTTTTGAAATATTTTTTTTTAATGTACAAGGTGTTTTGATATTGTTCAAACTTGCACAACGATAAATGCGGGCCGCATGCGGCCCGCACACTGCCCGAAAAACTAGTTATTATAATATATAAAGCTCGATTACCACTGACTGACTGACTGACTCACTGACATAAATGTTCTCCTAGAAGGAGCAGAGTAGGGTAAAAATGAAGTATAGCAAAAATGTTCGGGGGGTTTTGGTGAGTATGAGAAAAATCGAAAATCATAAAAATGACGTCTGCCAAGTAAAGATGGATGACATATCTCAAAAACGGTACAAGATAGGTAGGGGGTGTTTGAACAAATGTCATAGGGAATCGGGAGAGCAGTCGGATGACATCTGCCAAAAATCCAAAATGGCGGATTTCAAGATGGCCGCCATACAAAGTGATCCGAGCCTGCTGAAGCGAGGCCGTTAGGCCGAGCTTCAGTAGGGGCGGAGCAGTTTGTATGGTGGCCTTCTTGAAATCCGACATTTTGGATATGTCACACGTGCTCCTCTCATTCTTTATACTGTATTTGGAGTCTTCTACCTATATTTTCGACTGTATTAGGAGTTTTTGTGGGATTTTTGACTGAATTTGGAGTGACTGTTCTATATTAGTGTAGTAGCGAGCCCGAAGGGCGAGCTCTTGGTGAGGCCGAAGGCCGAACTTTCGGCTCGCGAGGCCGAAGGCCGAGCGTTTGGTGCGTGAGCCCGAAGGGCGAACGCTTGGCGAGGCCGCAGGCCGAGCCGTGTTAGTAACTTGCGAGGCCGAAGGCCGAGCTCCGAATCGAGAGTATTTTCCACATCTCTGACTGGTCTCCATGGCAACTGCCCGCGGTAACCGAAGCACCTACGAGTTGGGTTCCTTAACAAAAGTGATTCAGAACCTTGGTACCATTCTGCCCGTACCACCTTTTTATGGCAGTAGGGTGAATCTGCTTTAATGGCTACTGTATGGTTCTTTATTGTATGGAAAGTTTATTTGGGATTTCTTACTTCTATTGGATTTTTAAACATTACTTATTTTTAATGTATAACGTGCTTTTATGACAGTTCCTACTGACTCAAGATAGATGCGGGCCGCATGCGGCCCGCACACTGCCCGAATAACTAGTTATTATTAATATTATTATTATTTATTTATTTATTATTTATAATATATAAAGCTGGATTACCGTACACTGACTCACTCACTGACTGACATCATTGTTCTCCCAGAAGGAGTCAAGTAGGAAGAATGTGATGTATGGGAAAAGTGTAGAGGGAGTTTGTGTGAGTATGGGAAAAATCCGAAAACTCAAAGATGACGTCTGCCAAGTAAAATTGGATGGCGTATCTCTGAAACGGTAAGAGATAGGTAGGGGGTGCTTGACCAAATGTCATAGGGAATCAGGAGAGCAGTCGGATGACATTTGTCAAAAATCCAAAATGGCGGATTTCAAAATGGCCGCCATACAAAATCCTTCGATCCCTCAAAAAAGTAGCTGGTTCTACCAGAAAGAGTTGAGTACGGTTATAGTAATGTATATCGAAAATGACAAAGGGGTTTAGCTGAGTAGGGGAAAAATTAAAAACCCTAGAAATGACGCCTGCCAAGTAAAGCTGGACTACGTATCTCGAAAACGGTAAGAGATAGGTTGGGGGTGTTTGAACAAATGTCATAGGGAATCGGGAGAGCAGTCGAATGACACCTGTCAAATGTGCTACTCTCATTCTTCATACATTATTTGGAGTATTTAACCTTACAATGTCAACTGTATTAGGAGTGTTTGTGGGAATTTCAACTAAATTTAGAGTAATTGTCCTACTGTCAGTGTAGCGAGCCCGAAGGGCGAGCTTTTGGTGAGGCCGAAGGCCGAACTTTCGGGCCGCGAGGCCGTAGGCCGAGTGGACGGTGCGCGAGGCCGCAGGTCGAGCCGTCTTAGTAACTTGCGAGGCCGAAGGCCGAGCTTAGACTTGCACCGATTTGGCTGAAAATCGATATATAGGTTGTTCTCGTCATCCTTATTCCAAATATGAAATTTTTATTTTGATGACGTCTGCCAAGTAAAAAAAGTTACTCCGATTTGGCTGAAACTCGATATTTAGGTGGTTCTGGGTGTCCTTATTCCAAATCTAAAATTTTTTTTTCGATGACGTCTGCCAAGTAAAACAAGTTACTCCGATTTGGCTGAAACTCGATATTTATGTGGTTCTGGACGTCCTTATTCCAAATCAAAAAAAAATTTTTCGATGACGTCTGCCAAGTAAAAAAAGTTACTCCGATTTGGCTGAAACTCGATATTTAGGTGGTTCTGGGTGTCCTTATTCCAAATCAAATTTTTTTTTTTCGATGACGCCTGCCAAGTAAAAAAAAGTACTCCGATTTGGCTTAAATTTTATATCTAGGTTGTTCTGGACGTCCTTATTCCAAATATGAAATTTTTTTTTCGATGACGTCTGCCAAGTGCAGATAAATCACGTATCTCGAAAACGGTAATAGATAGGTAGGGGGTTTTTGAAAATATGTCATAGGGAATAAGGAGAGCAGTCGAATGACATTTTGGATGTGTCTTACGTGCTCCTATCATTCTTTATACTGCATTTGGAGTGTTTTTCCTTAATTTTCGACTGTATTAGGAGTTTTTGTCGGATTTTTGACTGAATTTGGAGTTACTGTCCAACTTTAGTGTATAGCGAGCCCGAAGGGCGAGCTCCCGGTGAGGCCGAAGGCCGAACTTTCGGCTCGCGAGGCCGAAGGCCGAGCGTAGGGTGCGTGAGCCCGAAGGGCGAGCGCTTGGCGAGGCCGCAGGCCGAGCCGTGTTAGTAACTTGCGAGGCCGAAGGCCGAGCTCCGACTTGAGAGTATTTTCCACGTCACAGACTGGTCTCCATGGCAACTGCCTGCGGTAACCGAAGCACCTACGAGTGGGGTTCCTTAACAAAAGTGACTCAGAACCTTGGTACCATTCTGCCCGTACCACCTTTTAATGGCAGTAGGGTGAATCTGCTTTAGTGGCTACAGTATGGATCTTTATTTTATGGAGAGTTTATTTGGGATTTCATACTTCTATTAGAGTTTTGAACGTATTTTTTTTAAATGTATAAGGAGTTAAGGTTAAGTTTAGTACTGCACAACGATAAATGCGGGCCGCATGCGGCCCGCACACTGCCCGAAATACTAGTTTATAATATATAAAGCTGGATTACCGTACACTGACTCACTCACTGACTGACATCATTGTTCTCCCAGAAGGAGTCAAGTAGGAAGAATGTGATGTATGGGAAAAGTGTAGAGGGAGTTTGTGTGAGTATGGGAAAAATCCGAAAACTCAAAGATGACGTCTGCCAAGTAAAATTGGATGGCGTATCTCTGAAACGGTAAGAGATAGGTAGGGGGTGCTTGACCAAATGTCATAGGGAATCAGGAGAGCAGTCGGATGACATTTGTCAAAAATCCAAAATGGCGGATTTCAAAATGGCCGCCATACAAAATCCTTCGATCCCTCAAAAAAGTAGCTGGTTCTACCAGAAAGAGTTGAGTACGGTTATAGTAATGTATATCGAAAATGACAAAGGGGTTTAGCTGAGTAGGGGAAAAATTAAAAACCCTAGAAATGACGCCTGCCAAGTAAAGCTGGACTACGTATCTCGAAAACGGTAAGAGATAGGTTGGGGGTGTTTGAACAAATGTCATAGGGAATCGGGAGAGCAGTCGAATGACACCTGTCAAATGTGCTACTCTCATTCTTCATACATTATTTGGAGTATTTAACCTTACAATGTCAACTGTATTAGGAGTGTTTGTGGGAATTTCAACTAAATTTAGAGTAATTGTCCTACTGTCAGTGTAGCGAGCCCGAAGGGCGAGCTTTTGGTGAGGCCGAAGGCCGAACTTTCGGGCCGCGAGGCCGTAGGCCGAGTGGACGGTGCGCGAGGCCGCAGGTCGAGCCGTCTTAGTAACTTGCGAGGCCGAAGGCCGAGCTTAGACTTGCACCGATTTGGCTGAAAATCGATATATAGGTTGTTCTCGTCATCCTTATTCCAAATATGAAATTTTTATTTCGATGACGTCTGCCAAGTAAAAAAAGTTACTCCGATTTGGCTGAAACTCGATATTTATGTGGTTCTGGACGTCCTTATTCCAAATCAAAAAAAATTTTTTCGATGACGTCTGCCAAGTAAAAAAAGGTACTCAGATTTGGCTGAAACTCGATATTTAGGTGGTTCTGGGTGTCCTTATTCCAAATCTAAAAATTTTTTTCGATGACGTCTGCCAAGTAAAAAAAGTTACTCCGATTTGGCTGAAACTCGATATTTAGGTGGTTCTGGGTGTCCTTATTCCAAATCAAAATTTTTTTTTTCGATGACGTCTGCCAAGTAAAAAAAAGTACTCCGATTTGGCTTAAATTTTATATCTAGGTTGTTCTGGACGACCTTATTCCAAATATGAAATTTTTATTTCGATGACGTCTGCCAAGTGCAGATAAATCACGTATCTCGAAAACGGTATTAGTAACTTGCGAGGCCGAAGGCCGAGCTCCGACTTGAGAGTATTTTCCACATCTCCGACTGGTCTCCATGGCAACTGCCCGCGGTAACCGAAGCACCTACGAGTGGGGTTCCTTAACAAAAGTGACTCAGAACCTTGGTACCATTCTGCCTGTACCACCTTTTTATGGCAGTAGGGTGAATCTGCTTTAGTGGCTACAGTATGGTCCTTTATTGTATTGAGAGTTTATATGGGATTTCATACTTCTATTGGAGTTTTGAACATACTTTTTTCTAACGTATCAGGAGTTTTGATATAGTTTAGTACTGCATAACGATAAATGCGGGCCGCATGCGGCCCGCACACTGCCCGAAAAACTAGTTTATATTATATAAAGCTCGATTACCACTGACTGACTCACTGACTGACTGACTGACATAAATGTTCTCCTAGAAGGAGTAGAGTAGGGTTAAAATGATGTATGGAAAAAATGTTCAGGAGGTTTTGGTGAGTATGAGAAAAATCGAAAATCAAAAAAATGACGCCTGCCAAGTAAAGATGGATAACACATCTCGAAAACGGTAAGAGATAGGTAGGGGGTGTTTGAACAAATGTCATAGGGAATCGGGAGAGCAGTAGAATGACACCTGTCAAAAATCCAAAATGGCGGATTTCAAGATGGCCGCCATACAAAATGGTCCGAGCCTGCTGAAGCGAGGCCTTTAGGCCGAGCTTCAGTAGGGGCGGAGCAGTTTGTATGGTGGCCGTCTTGAAATCCGACATTTTGGATGTGTCCCACGTGCTCCTATCGTTCTTTATACTGCATTTAGAGTGTTTTACCTTATATTTTCGACTGTATTAGGAGTTTTTGTGGGATTTTTGACTGAATTTGGAGTTAATGTCCTACATTAGTGAAGTAGCGAGCCCGAAGGGCGAGCTCCTGGTGAGGCCGAAGGCCGAACTTTCGGTCCGCGAGGCCGAAGGCCGAGCGTATGGTGCGTGAGCCCGAAGGGCGAGCGCTTGGCGAGGCCGTAGGCAGAGGCGTACTAATAACTTGCGAGGCCGAAGGCCGAGCTCCGACTTGAGAGTATTTTCTACATCTCCGACTGGTCTCCATGGCAACTGCCCGCGGTAACCGAAGCACCTACGAGTGGGGTTCCTTAACAAAAGTGACTCAGAACCTTGGTCCCCTTCTGCCCGTACCACCTTTTTATGGCAGTAGGGTGAATTTGCTTTAGTGGCTACAGTATGGTTCTTTATTGTATTGAGAGTTTATATGGGATTTCATACTTCTATTGGAATTTTGAAATATTTTTTTTATATGTAAAAGGAGTTTTGATATTGTTAAGTACTGCATAACGATAAATGCGGGCCGCATGCGGCCCGCACACTGCCCGAAAAACTAGTTTATTATAATATATAAAGCTCGATTACCACTGACTGACTGACTGACTCACTGACATAAATGTTCTCCTAGAAGGAGCAGAGTAGGGTAAAAATGAAGTATGGCAAAAATGTTCGGGTGGTTTTGGTGAGTATGAGAAAAATCGAAAATCATTAAAAAGACGCCTGCCAAGTGATGATGGATGACGTATCTCGAAAACGGTAAGAGATAGGTAGGGGGTGTTTGAACAAATGTCATAGGGAATCGGGAGAGCAGTCGAATGACACCTGTCAAAAATCCAAAATGGCGGATTTCAAGATGGCCGCCATACAAAATGCTCCGAGCCTGCTGAAGCGAGGCCTTTAGGCCGAGCTTCAGTAGGGGCGGAGCAGTTTGTATGGTGGCCTTCTTGAAATCCGCCATTTTGGATTTGTCCCAGGTGCTCCTCTCATTCTTCATACTGCATTTGGAGTGTTTTACCTTATATTTTCGACTGTATTAGGAGTTTTTGTGGGTTTTTTGACTGAATTTGGAGTAACTGTTCTACATTAGTGTATAGCGAGCCCAAAGGGCAACCACCTGGTGAGGCCGAAGGCCGAACTTTCGGTCCGCGAGGCCGAAGGCCGAGCGAATGGTGCGCGAGCCCGAAGGGCGAGCGCTTGGCGAGGCCGCAGGCCGAGCCGTATTAGTAACTTGCGAGGCCGAAGGCCGAGCTCCGACTTGAGAGTATTTTCCACGTCACCGACTGGTCTCCATGGCAACTGCCTGCGGTAACCGAAGCACCTACGAGTGGGGTTCCTTAACAAAAGTGATTCAGAACCTTGGTACCATTCTGCCCGTACCACCTTTTTATGGCAGTAGGGTGAATTTGGTTTGGTGATAACAGTACGGTTCTCTATTGTATTAAGGGTTTGTATGGGAAATCGTACATCTTTAGGTGTTTTGAAATAATTTTTTTTAATGTATAAGGTGTTTTGATATTGTTCAAACTTGCACAACGATAAATGCGGGCCGCATGCGGCCCGCACACTGCCCGAAATACTAGTTTATAATATATAAAGCTGGATTACCGTACACTGACTCACTGACTGATTCACTGACTGACATCATTGTTCTCCCAGAAGGAGTCGAGAAGGAAGAAAGTGATGTATGGGAAAAGTGTAGAGAGGGTTTGGGGGAGTATGGGAAAAATCCGAAAACTCAAAGATGTCGTCTGCCAAGTAAAGTTGGTTAGCGTATCTCGGAAACGGTAAGAGATAGGTAGGGGGTGCTTGACCAAATGTCATAGGGAATTGGGAGAGCAGTCGAATGACATCTGTCAAAAATCCAAAATGGCGGATTTCAAAATGGCCGCCATACAAAATCCTTCGATCCCTCAAAAAAGTAGCTGGTTCTACCAGAAAGAGTTGAGTACGGTTATAGTAATGTATTACGAAAATGACTAAGGGGTTTAGCTGAGTAGGGGAAAAATTAAAAACCCTAGAAATGACGCCTGCCAAGTAAAGCTGGACTACGTATCTCGAAAACGGTAAGAGATAGGTTGGGGGTGTTTGAACAAATGTCATAGGGAATCGGGAGAGCAGTCAAATGACACCTGTCAAATGTGCTACTCTCATTCTTCATACATTATTTGGAGTATTTAACCTAACAATGTCGACTGTATTAGGAGTGTTTGTGGGAATTTCAACTCAATTTAGAGTAATTGTCCTACTGTCAGTGTGGCGAGCCCGAAGGGCGAGCTTTTGGTGAGGCCGAAGGCCGAACTTTCGGGCCGCGAGGCCGTAGGCCGAGCGGATGGTGCGCGAGGCCGCAGGCCAAGCCGTGTTAGTAACTTGCGAGGCCGAAGGCCGAGCTCAGACTTGCACCGATTTGGCTGAAAATCGATATATAGGTTGTTCTTGTCATCCTTATTCCAAATATGAAATTTTTATTTCGATGACGTCTGCCAATTAAAAAAAGTTACTCCGATTTGGCTGAAACTCGATATTTAGGTGGTTCTGGGTGTCCTTATTCCAAATCTAAAATTTTTTTTTCGATGACGTCTGCCAAGTAAAACAAGTTACTCCGATTTGGCTGAAACTCGATATTTAGGTGGTTCTGGGTGTCCTTATTCCAAATCAAAAATTATTTTTTCGATGACGTCTGCCAAGTAAAAAAAAATTCTCCGATTTGGCTTAAATTTTATATCTAGGTTGTTCTGGACGTCCTTATTCCAAATATGATTTTTTTTTTTCGATGACGTCTGCCAAGTGCAGATAAATCACGTATCTCGAAAACGGTAATAGATAGGTAGAGGGTTTTTGAAAAAATGTCATAGGGAATAAGGAGAGCAGTCGAATGACATTTTGGATGTGTCTTACGTGTTCCTATCATTCTTTATACTGCATTTGGAGTGTTTTTCCTTAATTTTCAAATGTATTAGGAGTTTTTGTGGGATTTTTGACTGAATTTGGAGTTACTGTCCAACTTTTGTGTATAGCGAGCCCGAAGGGCGAGCTCCTGGTGAGGCCGAAGGCCGAACTTTCAGTCCGCGAGGCCGAAGGCCGAGCGTGTGATGCGCGAGCCCGAAGGGCGAGCGCCTGGCGAGGCCGTAGGCCGAGCCGTATTAGTAACTTGCGAGGCCGAAGGCCGAGCTCCGACTTGAGAGTATTTTCCACATATCCGACTTGTCTCCATGGCAACTGCCTGCGGTAACCGCAGCACCTACGAGTGGGGTTCCTTAACAAAAGTGACTCAGAACCTTGGTCCCATTCTGCCCGTACCACCTTTTTATGGCAGTAGGGTGAATCTGTTTTAGTGGCTACAGTATTGTTCTTTATTGTATTGAGAGTTAATATGGGATTTCATACTGTTATGGAGTTTTGTTTTTTTTTTTAAATGTATAAGGAGTTACGGTATTATTTAGTACTGCATAACGATAAATGCGGGCCGCATGCGGCCCGCACACTGCCCGAAATACTAGTTTATAATATATAAAGCTGGATTACCGTACACTGACTGACTGACTGATTCACTGACTGACTGACACAATTGTTCTCCCAGAAGGAGTCGAGTAGGAAGAAAGTGATGTATGGGAAAAGTGTAGAGGGAGTTTAGGTGAGTATGGGAAAAATCGAAAATCATAAAAAAGACGCCTGCCAAGTAAAGATGCATGACATATCTCTGAAACGGTAAGAGATAGGTAGGGGGTGCTTGACCAAATGTCATAGGGAATCGGGAGAGCAGTCGGATGACATTTGTCAAAAATTCAAAATGGCGGATTTCAAAATGGCCGCCATACAAAATCCTTCGATCCCTCAAAAAAGTAGCTGGTTCTACCAAAAAGAGTTGAGTACGGTTATAGTAATGTATTACGAAAATGACTAAGGGGTTTAGCTGAGTAGGAAAAAAATTAAAAACCCTAGAAATGACGCCTGCCAAGTAAAGCTGGACTACGTATCTCGAAAACGGTAAGAGATAGTTTTGGGGTGTTTGAACAAATGTCATAGTGAATCGGGAGAGCAGTCGAATGACACCTGTCAAATGTGCTACTCTCATTCTTCATACATTATTTGGAGTATTTGACCTTACAATGTCGACTGTATTAGGAGTTTTTGTGGGATTTTCAACTGAATTTGGAGTAATTGTCCTACTGGCCGTGTAGCGAGCCCGAAGGGCGAGCTTCTGGTGAGGCCGAAGGCCGAACTTTCGGGCCGTGAGGCCGTAGGCCGAGTGGACGGTGCGCGAGCCCGCAGGGCGAGCGCTAGGCGAGGCCGCAGGCCGAGCCATGTTAGTAACTTGCGAGGCCGAAGGCCGAGCTCAGACATGCACCGATTTGGCTGAAAATCGATATATAGGTTGTTCTCGTCATCCTTATTTCAAATATGAAATTTTTATTTCGATGACGTCTGCCAAGTAAAAAAAGGTACTCCGATTTGGCTGAAACTCGATATTTAAGTGGTTCTAGACGCCCTTATTCCAAATCAAAAAAAAATTTTTCGATGACGCCTGCCAAGTAAAAAAAGTTACTCCGATTTGGCTAAAACTCGATATTTAGGTGGTTCTGGGTGTCCTTATTCCAAATCTAAATTTTTTTTTTCGATGACGTCTGCCAAGTAAAAAAAGTTACTCCGATTTGGCTGAAACTCGATATCTAGGTTGTTCTGGACGTCCTTATTCCAAATATGAATTTTTTTTTCGATGACGTCTGCCAAGTGCAGATAAATCACGTATCTCGAAAACGGTAATAGATAGGTAGGAGGTTTTTGAAAAAATGTCATAGGGAATAAGGAGAGCAGTCGAATGACATTTCGGATGTGTCAAACAAGCTCCTCTCATTCTTTATACTGCATTTGGAGTGTTTTACCTCATATTTTCGACTGTATTAGGAGTTTTTGTAGGTTTTTTGACTGAATTTGGAGTTACTGTTTTACGTCATTGTAGTAGCGAGCCCGAAGGGCGAGCTCCTGGTGAGGCCGAAGGCCGAACTTTCGGTCCGTGAGGCCGAAGGCCGAGCGATTAGTGCGTGAGCCCGAAGGGCGAGCGCTTGGCGAGGCCGCAGGCCGAGCCGTGTTAGTAACTTGCGAGGCCGAAGGCCGAGCTCCGACTTGAGAGTATTTTCCACGTCTCCGACTGGTCTCCATGGCAACTGCCCGCGATAACCAAAGCACCTACGAGTAGGGTTCCTTAACAAATGTGAGTCAAAACCTTGGTACCATTCTGCCGGTACCACCTTTTAATGGCAGTAGGGTGAATCTGGTTTGGAGGCTACAGTTTGTTTCTTTATTGTATTGAGAGTTTATATGGGATTTCCTACTTCTATTGAAGATTTGAAATATTTTATTTATTGTAAAAGGTGTTTTGTTATAGTTTAGTACTGCATAACGATAAATGCGGGCCGCATGCGGCCCGCACACTGCCCGAAATACTAGTTATTTATAATATATAAAGCTCGATTACCACTGACTCACTGACTGACTCACTCATTGACATAAATGTTCTCCTAGAAGGAGACGAGTAGGAGCAACGTGATGTATGGCAAAAATGTTCGGGGGGTTTTGGTTAGTATGAGAAAAATCGAAAATCATAAAAATGACGCCTGCCAAGTAAAGATGGATGAAATATCTCGAAAACGGTACAAGATAGGTAGGGAGTGTTTGAACAAATGTCATAGGGAATCGGGAGTTTAGTCGAATGACACCTGTCAAAAATCCAAAATGGCGGATTTCAAGATGGCCGCCATACAAATTGATCCGAGCCTGCTGAAGCGAGGCCTTTAGGCCGAGCTTCAGTAGGGGCGGAGCAGTTTGTATGGTGGCCGTCTTGAAATCCGTTATTTTGGATGTGCCTCACGTGCTCCTATCATTCTTTATTCTGCATTTGGAGTGTTTTACCTTATATTTTCGACTGTATTAGGAGTTTTTGTGGGATTTTTGACTGAATTTGGAGTTACTGTCCTTTATAAGTGTAGTAGCGAGCCCGAAGGGCGAGCTCCTGGTGAGGCCGAAGGCCGAACTTTCGGTCCGCGAGGCCGAAGGCCGAGCGTTTGATGCGCGAGCCCGAAGGGCGAGCGCTTTGCGAGGCCGCAGGCCGAGCCGTGTTGGTAACTTGCGAGGCCGAAGGCCGAGCTCCGACTTGAGAGTTTTTTCCACGTCTCCGACTGGTCTCCATGGCAACTGCCCGCGGTAAGCGAAGCACCTACGAGTGGGGTTCCTTAACAAAAGTGACTCAGAACCTTGGTCCCATTCTGCCCGTACCACCTTTTTATGGCAGTAGGGTGAATCTGTTTTAGTGGCTACAGTATGGTTCTTTATTGTATGGAGAGTTGGGATTTTGGATTTCATACTTCTATTGGAGTTTTGGACATTACTTTTTTTTATGTATTAGGTGTTTCTGTGAAATTGTCAAATGACTAAAGATAGATGCGGGCCGCATGCGGCCCGCACACTGCCCGAAATACTAGTTATTATAATATATAAAGCTGGATTACCGTACACTGACTGACTCACTGACTGACATAATTGTTCTCCTAGAAGGAGCAGAGTAGGGTTAAAATGATGTATGGCAAAAATGTTCGGGGGGTTTTAGTGAGTATGAGAAAAATCGAAAATTATTAAAATGACGCCTGCCAAGTAAAGATGGATGTTATATCTCAAAAACAGTACAATATAGGTAGGGGGTGTTTGAACAAATGTCATAGGGAATCGGAAGAGCAGTCGAATGACACCTGTCAAAAATCCAAAATGGCGGATTTCAAGATGGCCGCCATACAAATTGATCCGAGCCTGCTGAAGCGAGGCCGTTAGGCCGAGGTTCAGTAGGGGCGGAGCAGTTTGTATGGGGGCCTTCTTGAAATCCGCCATTTTGGATTTGTCCAAGGTGCTCCTATCATTCTTTATACTGCATTTGGAGTGTATTACCTTATATTTTCGACTGTATTAAGAGTTTTTGTGGGATTTTTGACTGAATTTGGAGTTACTGTCCTACATAAGTGTAGTAGCGAGCCCGTAGGGCGAGCTCCTGGTGAGGCCGAAGGCCGAACTTTCGGTCCGCGAGGCCGAAGGCCGAGCGTATGATGCGCGAGCCCGAAGGGCGAGCGCTTGGCGAGGCCGCAGGCCGAGCCGTGTTGGTAACTTGCGAGGCCGAAGGCCGAGCTCCGACTTGAGAGTTTTTTCCACGTCTCCGACTGGTCTCCATGGCAACTACCCGCGGTAAGCGAAGCACCTACGATTGGGGTTCCTTAACAAAAGTGACTCAGAACCTTGGTCCCATTCTGCCCGTACCACCTTTTTATGGCAGTAGGGTGAATCTGCTTTAGTGGCTACAGTATGGTTCTTTATTGTATTGAGAGTTTATATGGGATTTCATACTTCTATTGGAGTTTTGAACATACTTTTTTCCAACGTATCAGGAGTTTTGATATAGTTTAGTACTGCATAACGATAAATGCGGGCCGCATGCGGCCCGCACACTGCCCGAAAAACTAGTTTATAATATATAAAGCTCGATTACCACTGACTCACTGACTGACTCACTCATTGACATAAATGTTCTCCTAGAAGGAGACGAGTAGGAGCACAGTGATGTATGGCAAAAATGTTCGGGGGGCTTAGGTGAGTATGAGAAAAATCGAAAATCATTAAAAAGACGCCTGCCAAGTGAAGATGGATGACGTATCTCGAAAACGGTAAGAGATAGGTAGGGGGTGTTTGAACAAATGTCATAGGGAATCGGGAGAGCAGTCGAATGACATATGTCAAAAATCCAAAATGGCGGATTTTAAAATGGCCGCCATACAAAATCCTTCGATCCCTCAAAAAAGTAGCTGTTTCTACCAGAAAGAGTTGAGTACGGTTATAGTAATGTATTACGAAAATGACAAAGGGGCTTAGCTGAGTAGGGAAAAAAATAAAAACCCTAGAAATGACGCCTGCCAAGTAAAGCTGGACTACGTATCTCGAAAACGGTAAGAGATAGGTTGGGGGTGTTTGAACAAATGGCATAGGGAATCGGGAGAGCAGTCGAATGAGACCTGTCCCACGTGCTCCTCTCATTCTTTATACTGCATTTGGAGTGTTTTACCTCATATTTTCGACTGTATTAGGAGTTTTTGTAGGTTTTTTGACTGAATTTGGAGTTACTATTCTACGTTGTTGTAGTAGCGAGCCCGAAGGGCGAGCTCCTGGTGAGGCCGAAGGCCGAACTTTCGGCACGCGAGGCCGAAGGCCGAGCGTATAGTGCGCGAGCCCGAAGGGCGAGCGCTTGGCGAGGCCGCAGGCCGAGCCATGTTAGTAGCTTGCGAGGCCGAAGGCCGAGCTCCGACTCGAGAGTATTTTCCACGTCTCCGACTGGTCTCCATGGCAACTGCCCGCGGAAACCAAAGCACCTACGAGTGGGGTTCCTTAACAAAAGTGACTCAGAACCTTGGTCCCATTCTGCCCGTACCACCTTTTTATTGCAGTAGGGTTAATTTGATTTAGTGGCTACAGTATGGTTCTTTATTGTATTGAGAGTTTATATGGGATTTCATACTGTTATGGAATTTTGTTTTTTTTTTTTTTAATGTATATGGTGTTAAGGTATTGGTAAGTACTGCATAACGATAAATGCGGGCCGCATGCGGCCCGCACACTGCCCGAAATACTAGTTTATAATATATAAAGCTCGATTACCACTGACTGACTGACTGACTCACTGACATAAATGTTCTCCTAGAAGGAGCAGAGTAGGGTAAAAATGAAGTATAGCAAAAATGTTCGGGGGGTTTTGGTGAGTATGAGAAAAATCGAAAATCATAAAAATGACGTCTGCCAAGTGAAGATGGATGACGTATCTCAAAAACGGTGCAAGATAGGTAGGGGGTGTTTGAACAAATGTCATAGGGAATTGGGAGAGCAGTCGAATGACACCTGTCAAAAATCCAAAATGGCGGATTTCAAGATGGCCGCCATACAAAGTGATCCGAGCCTGCTGAAGCGAGGCCGTTAGGCCGAGCTTCAGTAGGGGCGGAGCAGTTTGTATGGTGGCCGTCTTGAAATCCGACATTTTGGATGTGTCTCACGTGCTCCTATCATTCTTTATACTGTATTTGGAGTCTTCTATCATAATTTGCGACTGTATTAGGAGTTTTTGTGGGATTTTTGACAGAATTTGGAGTAACTGTCCTATATTAGTGTAGTAGCGAGCCCGAAGGGCGAGCTCCTGGTGAGGCCGAAGGCCGAACTTTCGGCTCGCGAGGCCGAAGGCCGAGCGTTTGGTGCGTGAGCCCGAAGGGCGAACGCTTGGCGAGGCCGCAGGCCGAGCCGTGTTATTAACTTGCGAGGCCGAAGGCCGAGCTCCGAATCGAGAGTATTTTCCACATCTCTGACTGGTCTCCATGGCAACTGCCCGCGGTAACCGAAGCACCTACGAGTTGGGTTCCTTAACAAAAGTGATTCAGAACCTTGGTACCATTCTGCCCGTACCACCTTTTTATGGCAGTAGGGTGAATTTGCTTTTGTGGCTACAGTATGGTTCTTTATTGTATTGAGAGTTTATATGGGATTTCATACTTCTATTGGAGTTTTGAACATTACTTTTTTTTAATGTATAACGTGCTTTTATGACAGTTCCTACTGACTCAAGATAGATGCGGGCCGCATGCGGCCCGCACACTGCCCGAAAAACTAGTTTATAATATATAAGGCTCGATTACCACTGACTGACTCACTGACTCACTGACATAAATGTTCTCCTAGAAGGAGCAGAGTAGGGTAAAAATGAAGTATGGCAAAAATGTTCGGCGGGTTTAGGTGAGTATGAGAAAAATCGAAAATCATTAAAAAGACGCCTGCCAAGTAAAGATGAATGACATATCTCAAAAACGGTACAAGATAGGTAGAGGGTGTTTGAACAAATGTCATAGGGAATTGGGAGAGCAGTCGGATGACATCTGTCAAAAATCCAAAATGGTGGATTTCAAGATGGCCGCCATACAAAGTGATCCGAGCCTGCTGAAGCGAGGCCGTTAGGCCGAGCTTCAGTAGAGGCGGAGCAGTTTGTATGGTGGCTGTCTTGAAATCCGACATTTTGGATGTGACCCACGTGCTCCTATCATTCTTTATACTGCATTTGGAGTGTTTTACCTAATATTTTCGACTGTATTAGGAGTTTTTGTGGGATTTTTGACTAAATTTGGAGTTACTGTCCTACATAAGTGAAGTAGCGAGCCCGAAGGGCGAGCTTCTGGTGAGGCCGAAGGCCGAACTTTCGGTCCGCGAGGCCGAAGGCCGAGCGTATGATGCGTGAGCCCGAAGGGCGAGCGCCTGGCGAGGCCGTAGGCCGAGCCGTATTAGTAACTTGCGAGGCCGAAGGCCGAGCTCCGACTTGAGAGTATTTTCCACATCTCCGACTGGTCTCCATGGCAACTGCCTGCGGTAACCGCAGCAACTACGAGTGGGGTTCCTTAACTAAAGTGACTCAGAACCTTGGTACCATTCTGCCCGTACCACCTTTTTATGGCAGTAGGGTGAATCTGCTTTAGTGGCTACAGTATGGTTCTTTATTGTATTGAGAGTTTATATGGGATTTCATTCTTCTATTGGAGTTTTGAACATACTTTTTTACAACGTATCATGAGTTTTGATATAGTTTAGTACTGCATAACGATAAATGCGGGCCGCATGCGGCCCGCACACTGCCCGAATAACTAGTTTATATTTATATTATATAATAAAGCTCGATTACCACTGACTCACTGACTGACTCACTCATTGACATAAATGTTCTCCTAGAAGGAGACGAGTAGGAGCAACGTGATGTATGGCAAAAATGTTCGGGGGGTTTTGGTTAGTATGAGAAAAATCGAAAATCATAAAAATGACGCCTGCCAAGTAAAGATGGATGAAATATCTCGAAAACGGTACAAGATAGGTAGGGAGTGTTTGAACAAATGTCATAGGGAATCGGGAGTTTAGTCGAATGACACCTGTCAAAAATCCAAAATGGCGGATTTCAAGATGGCCGCCATACAAATTGATCCGAGCCTGCTGAAGCGAGGCCTTTAGGCCGAGCTTCAGTAGGGGCGGAGCAGTTTGTATGGTGGCCGTCTTGAAATCCGTTATTTTGGATGTGCCTCACGTGCTCCTATCATTCTTTATTCTGCATTTGGAGTGTTTTACCTTATATTTTCGACTGTATTAGGAGTTTTTGTGGGATTTTTGACTGAATTTGGAGTTACTGTCCTTTATAAGTGTAGTAGCGAGCCCGAAGGGCGAGCTCCTGGTGAGGCCGAAGGCCGAACTTTCGGTCCGCGAGGCCGAAGGCCGAGCGTTTGATGCGCGAGCCCGAAGGGCGAGCGCTTTGCGAGGCCGCAGGCCGAGCCGTGTTGGTAACTTGCGAGGCCGAAGGCCGAGCTCCGACTTGAGAGTTTTTTCCACGTCTCCGACTGGTCTCCATGGCAACTGCCCGCGGTAAGCGAAGCACCTACGAGTGGGGTTCCTTAACAAAAGTGACTCAGAACCTTGGTCCCATTCTGCCCGTACCACCTTTTTATGGCAGTAGGGTGAATCTGTTTTAGTGGCTACAGTATGGTTCTTTATTGTATGGAGAGTTGGGATTTTGGATTTCATACTTCTATTGGAGTTTTGGACATTACTTTTTTTTATGTATTAGGTGTTTCTGTGAAATTGTCAAATGACTAAAGATAGATGCGGGCCGCATGCGGCCCGCACACTGCCCGAAAAACTAGTTTATTATTATAATATATAAAGCTCGATTACCACTGACTGACTCACTGACTGACTGACTGACATAAATGTTCGCCTAGAAGGAGTAGAGTAGGGTTAAAATGATGTATGGCAAAAATGTTCGGGGGGTTTTGGTGAGTATGAGAAAAATCGAAAATCATAAAAAGACGCCTGCCAAGTAAAGATGGATGACATATCTCAAAAACGGTAAGAGATAGGTAGGGGGTGTTTGAACAAATGTCATAGGGAATCGGGAGAGCAGTCGAATGACACCTGTCAAAAATCCAAAATGGTGGATTTCAAGATGGCCGCCATACAAAGTGATCCGCCCCTACTGAAGCTCGGCCTAACGGCCTCGCTTCAGCAGGCTCGGATCACTTTGTATGGCGGCCATCTTGAAATCCGACATTTTGGATGTGTCTTATGTGCTCCTATCATTCTTTATACTGCATTTGGAGTTTTTTATCTTTATTTTCGACTGTATTAGGAGTTTTTGTGGGATTTTTGACTGAATTTGGAGTAACTGTCCTACATTAGTGTAGTAGCGAGCCCGAAGGGCGAGCTTCTGGTGAGGCCGAAGGCCGAACTTTCGGCCCGCGAGGCCGAAGGCCGAGCGTATGGGGCGTGAGCCCGAAGGGCGAGCGCATGGCGAGGCCAGAGGCCGAGCCGTGTTAGTAACTTGCGAGGCCGAAGGCCGAGCTCCGACTTGAGAGTATTTTCCACGTCTCCGAATGGTCTCCATGGCAACTGCCCGTGGTAAGCGAAGCTCCTACGAGTGGGGTTCTTTAACAAAAGTTACTCAGAATCTTGGTACCATTCTGCCCGTACCACTTTTTTTATGGCAGTAGGGTGAATCTGGTTTGGTGGCTATAGTTTGGTTCTCTACTGTATAAGGAGTTTATATGGGATTTCATACTGTTATAGAATATTGTTTTTTTTTTTAAATGTATAAGGTGTTTTGATATTGTTTCAAATTGCATAACGATAAATGCGGGCCGCATGCGGCCCGCACACTGCCCGAAAAACTAGTTTATTTATAATATATAAGGCTCGATTACCACTGACTGACTCACTGACTCACTGACATAAATGTTCTCCTAGAAGGAGCAGAGTAGGGTAAAAATGAAGTATGGCAAAAATGTTCGGCGGGTTTAGGTGAGTATGAGAAAAATCGAAAATCATTAAAAAGACGCCTGCCAAGTAAAGATGAATGACATATCTCAAAAACGGTACAAGATAGGTAGAGGGTGTTTGAACAAATGTCATAGGGAATTGGGAGAGCAGTCGGATGACATCTGTCAAAAATCCAAAATGGTGGATTTCAAGATGGCCGCCATACAAAGTGATCCGAGCCTGCTGAAGCGAGGCCGTTAGGCCGAGCTTCAGTAGAGGCGGAGCAGTTTTAATGGTGGCTGTCTTGAAATCCGACATTTTGGAGGTGACCCACGTGCTCCTATCATTCTTTATACTGCATTTGGAGTGTTTTACCTTATATTTTCGACTGTATTAGGAGTTTTTGTGGGATTTTGGACTGAATTTGGAGTTACTGTCCTACGTTAGTGTAGTAGCGAGCCCGAAGGGCGAGCTCCTGGTGAGGCCGAAGGCCGAACTTTCGGCTCGCGAGGCCGAAGGCCGAGCGTATTGTGCGTGAGCCCGAAGGGCGAGCGCTTGGCGAGGCCGCAGGCCAAGCCGTGTTAGTAACTTGCGAGGCCGAAGGCCGAGCTCCGACTTGAGAGTATTTTCCACGTCACCGACTGGTCTCCATGGCAACTGCCCGCGGTAACCGAAGCACCTACGAATGGGGTTCCTTAACAAAAGTGACTCAGAACCTTGGTTCCATTCTGCCCGTACCACCTTTTTATGGCAGTAGGGTGAATCTGCTTTAGTGGCTACAGTATGGTTCATTATTGTATTGAGAGTTTATATGGGATTTCATACTTCTATTGGAGTTTTGGACACTTTTTTTTTATGTATAACGTTTTTTTATGACAGTTCCTACTGACTTAAGATAGATGCGGGCCGCATGCGGCCCGCCCACTGCCCGAAAAACTAGTTTATAATATATAAGGCTCGATTACCACTGACTGACTGACTGACTCACTGACATAAATGTTCTCCTAGAAGGAGCAGAGTAGGGTAAAAATGAAGTATGGCAAAAATGTTCGGGGGGTTTTGGTGAGTATGAGAAAAATCGAAAATCATTAAAAAGACGCCTGCCAAGTGATGATGGATGACGTATCTCGAAAACGGTAAGAGATAGGTAGGGGGTGTTTAAACAAATGTCATAGGGAATCGGGAGAGCAGTCGAATGACATCTGTCAAAAATCCAAAATGGCGGATTTCAAGATGGCCGCCATACAAAATGCTCCGAGCCTGCTGAAGCGAGGCCTTTAGGCCGAGCTTCAGTAGGGGCGGAGCAGTTTGTATGGTGGCCGTCTTGAAATCCGACATTTTGGATGTGACCCACGTGCTCCTATCATTCTTTATACTGCATTTGGAGTGTTTTACCTTATATTTTCGACTGTATTAGGAGTTTTTGTGGGATTTTCGACTGAATTTGGAGTTACTGTCCTACATTAGTGTAGTAGCGAGCCCGAAGGGCGAGCTCCTGGTGAGGCCGAAGGCCGAACTTTCGGTCCGCGAGGCCGAAGGCCGAGCGTATGATGCGCGAGCCCGAAGGGCGAGCGCTTTGCGAGGCCGCAGGCCGAGCCGTGTTAGTAACTTGCGAGGCCGAAGGCCGAGCTCCGACTTGAGAGTATTTTCCACATCTCCGACTGGTCTCCATGGCAACTGCCCGCGGAAACCGAAGCACCTACGAGTGGGGTTCCTTAACAAAAGTGACTCAGAAACTTGGTCCGATTTTGCCCGTACTACCTTTTTATGGCAGTAGGGTGAATCTGCTTTAGTGGCTACAGTATGGTTCTGTATTGTATTGAGAGTTTATATGGGATTTCATACATCTATTGGAGTTTCGGACATTACTTTTTTTTAATGTATAACGTGCTTTTATGACAGTCACAACTGACTCAAGATAGATGCGGGCCGCATGCGGCCCGCACACTGCCCGAAAAACTAGTTTATAATATATAAGGCTCGATTACCACTGACTGACTCACTGACTCACTGACATAAATGTTCTCCTAGAAGGAGCAGAGTAGGGTAAAAATGAAGTATGGCAAAAATGTTCGGCGGGTTTAGGTGAGTATGAGAAAAATCGAAAATCATTAAAAAGACGCCTGCCAAGTAAAGATGAATGACATATCTCAAAAACGGTACAAGATAGGTAGAGGGTGTTTGAACAAATGTCATAGGGAATTGGGAGAGCAGTCGGATGACATCTGTCAAAAATCCAAAATGGTGGATTTCAAGATGGCCGCCATACAAAGTGATCCGAGCCTGCTGAAGCGAGGCCGTTAGGCCGAGCTTCAGTAGAGGCGGAGCAGTTTGTATGGTGGCTGTCTTGAAATCCGACATTTTGGATGTGACCCACGTGCTCCTATCATTCTTTATACTGCATTTGGAGTGTTTTACCTAATATTTTCGACTGTATTAGGAGTTTTTGTGGGATTTTTGACTAAATTTGGAGTTACTGTCCTACATAAGTGAAGTAGCGAGCCCGAAGGGCGAGCTTCTGGTGAGGCCGAAGGCCGAACTTTCGGTCCGCGAGGCCGAAGGCCGAGCGTATGATGCGTGAGCCCGAAGGGCGAGCGCCTGGCGAGGCCGTAGGCCGAGCCGTATTAGTAACTTGCGAGGCCGAAGGCCGAGCTCCGACTTGAGAGTATTTTCCACATCTCCGACTGGTCTCCATGGCAACTGCCTGCGGTAACCGCAGCAACTACGAGTGGGGTTCCTTAACAAAAGTGACTCAGAACCTTGGTACCATTCTGCCCGTACCACCTTTTTATGGCAGTAGGGTGAATCTGCTTTAGTGGCTACAGTATGGTTCTTTATTGTATTGAGAGTTTATATGGGATTTCATTCTTCTATTGGAGTTTTGAACATACTTTTTTACAACGTATCATGAGTTTTGATATAGTTTAGTACTGCATAACGATAAATGCGGGCCGCATGCGGCCCGCACACTGCCCGAAAAACTAGTTTATAATATATAAGGCTCGATTACCACTGACTCACTGACTGACTGATTGACATAAATGTTCTCCTAGAAGGAGCATAGTAGGGCTAAAATGATGTATGGCAGAAATGTTCGAGGGGTTTTGATGAGTATGAGAAAAATCGAAAATCATTAAAAAGACGCCTGCCAAGTGAAGATGGATGACGTATCTCAAAAACGGTAAGAGATAGGTAGGGGGTGTTTGAACAAATGTCATAGGGAATAAGGAGAGCAGTCGAATGACATCTGTCAAAAATCCAAAATGGCGGATTTCAAGATGGCCGCCATACAAATTGATCCGAGCCTGCTGAAGCGAGGCCGTTAGGCCGAGCTTCAGTAGGGGCGGAGCAGTTTGTATGGTGGCCGTCTTGAAATCCGACATTTTGGATGTGTCTTACATGCTCCTATCATTCTTTATACTGCATATGGAGTGTTTTACCTTTATTTTCAACTGTATTAGGAGTTTTTGTGGGAGTTTTGACTGAATTTGGAGTTACTGTCCTACGTTAGTGTAGTAGCGAGCCCGAAGGGCGAGCTCCTGGTAAGGCCGAAGGCCGAACTTTCGGTCCGCGAGGCCGAAGGCCAAGCGTATGATGCGTGAGCCCGAAGGGCGAGCGCTTGGCGAGGCCGTAGGCAAAGCCGTATTAGTAACTTGCGAGGCCGAAGGCCGAGCTCCGACTTGAGAGTATTTTCCACGTCACTGACTGGTCTCCATGGCAACTGCCTGCGGTAACCGAAGCACCTACGAGTGGGTATCCTTAACAAAAGTGACTCAGAACCTTGGTACTATTCTGCCCGTACCACCTTTTTATGGCAGTAGGGTGAATCTGGTTTGGTGGCTACAGTTTGGTTCCTTATTGCATTAAGAGTTTGTATGGGAAATCGTACATCTTTTGGTGTTTTGAAATATTTTTTTTTAATGTACAAGGTGTTTTGATATTGTTCAAACTTGCACAACGATAAATGCGGGCCGCATGCGGCCCGCACACTGCCCGAAAAACTAGTTATAATATATAAAGCTCGATTACCATTGACTCACTGACTGACATAAATGTTCTCCTAGAAGGAGACGAGTAGGAGCAACGTGATGTATAGCAAAAATGTTCGGGTGGTTTTGGTGAGTATGAGAAAAATCGAAAATCATTAAAAAGACGCCTGCCAAGTGATGATGGATGACGTATCTCGAAAACGGTAAGAGATAGGTAGGAGGTGTTTGAACAAATGTCATAGGGAATCGGGAGAGCAGTCGAATGACATCTGTCAAAAATCCAAAATGGCGGATTTCAAGATGGCAGCCATACAAAATGCTCCGAACCTGCTGAAGCGAGGCCTTTAGGCCGAGCTTCAGTAGGGGCGGAGCAGTTTGTATGGTGGCCGTCTTGAAATCCGTTATTTTGGATGTGCTGCACGTGCTCCTATCATTCTTTATACTGCATTTGAAGTGTTTTACCTTATATTTTCGACTGAATTAGGAGTTTTTGTGGGATTTTTGACTGAATTTGGAGTTACTGTCCTACATTAGTGAAGTTGCGAGCCCGAAGGGCGAGCTTTTGGTGAGGCCGAAGGCCGAACTTTCGGTCCGCGAGGCCGAAGGCCGAGCGTACGATGCGCGAGCCCGAAGGGCGAGCGCTTGGCGAGGCCGCAGGCCGAGCCGTATTAGTAACTTGCGAGGCCGAAGGCCGAGCTCCGACTTGAGAGTATTTTCCACATCTCCGACTGGTCTCCATGGCAACTGCTCGCGGTAACCGAAACACTTACGAGTAGGGTTCCTTAACAAAAGTGACTCAGAACCTTGGTACCATTCTGCCCGTACCACCTTTTTATTGCAGTAGGGTGAATCTGGTTTGGTGGCTACAGTTGTGTTCCTTATTGTATTAAGAGTTTATATGGGATTTCATACTTCTATTGGAGTTTTGAACACACTTTTTTTTACGTATTAGGTGTCTTGATATAAGTTAAAATTGCACAACGATAAATGCGGGCCGCATGCGGCCCGCACACTGCCCGAAATACTAGTTATTTATAATATATAAAGCTCGATTACCACTGACTCACTGACTGACTCACTCATTGACATAAATGTTCTCCTAGAAGGAGACGAGTAGGAGCACAGTGATGTATGGCAAAAATGTTCGGGGGGCTTAGGTGAGTATGAGAAAAATCGAAAATCATTAAAAAGACGCCTGCCAAGTGAAGATGGATGACGTATCTCGAAAACGGTAAGAGATAGGTAGGGGGTGTTTGAACAAATGTCATAGGGAATCGGGAGAGCAGTCGAATGACATATGTCAAAAATCCAAAATGGCGGATTTTAAAATGGCCGCCATACAAAATCCTTCGATCCCTCAAAAAAGTAGCTGTTTCTACCAGAAAGAGTTGAGTACGGTTATAGTAATGTATTACGAAAATGACAAAGGGGCTTAGCTGAGTAGGGAAAAAAATAAAAACCCTAGAAATGACGCCTGCCAAGTAAAGCTGGACTACGTATCTCGAAAACGGTAAGAGATAGGTTGGGGGTGTTTGAACAAATGGCATAGGGAATCGGGAGAGCAGTCGAATGAGACCTGTCCCACGTGCTCCTCTCATTCTTTATACTGCATTTGGAGTGTTTTACCTCATATTTTCGACTGTATTAGGAGTTTTTGTAGGTTTTTTGACTGAATTTGGAGTTACTATTCTACGTTGTTGTAGTAGCGAGCCCGAAGGGCGAGCTCCTGGTGAGGCCGAAGGCCGAACTTTCGGCACGCGAGGCCGAAGGCCGAGCGTATAGTGCGCGAGCCCGAAGGGCGAGCGCTTGGCGAGGCCGCAGGCCGAGCCATGTTAGTAGCTTGCGAGGCCGAAGGCCGAGCTCCGACTCGAGAGTATTTTCCACGTCTCCGACTGGTCTCCATGGCAACTGCCCGCGGAAACCAAAGCACCTACGAGTGAGGTTCCTTAACAAAAGTGACTCAGAACCTTGGTCCCATTCTGCCCGTACCACCTTTTTATTGCAGTAGGGTTAATTTGATTTAGTGGCTACAGTATGGTTCTTTATTGTATTGAGAGTTTATATGGGATTTCATACTGTTATGGAATTTTGTTTTTTTTTTTTTTAATGTATATGGTGTTAAGGTATTGGTAAGTACTGCATAACGATAAATGCGGGCCGCATGCGGCCCGCACACTGCCCGAAATACTAGTATTATATAAAGCTCGATTACCACTGACTGATTGACATAAATGTTCTCCTAGAAGGAGACGAGTAGGAACAACGTGATGTATGGCAAAAGTGTTCGGGTGGTTTCGGTGAGTATGAGAAAAATCGAAAATCATAAAAATGACGCCTGCCAAGTAAAGATGGATGACGTATCTCGAAAACGGTGCAAGATGGGTAGGGGGTGTTTGAACAAATGTCATAGGGAATAGGGAGAGCAGTCGAATGACACCTGTCAAAAATCCAAAATGGCGGATTTCAAGATGGCCGCCATACAAAATGATCCGAGCCTGCTGAAGCGAGGCCGTTAGGCCGAGCTTCAGTAGGGGCGGAGCAGTTTGTATGGTGGCTGTCTTGAAATCCGACATTTTGGATGTGACCCACATGCTCCTATCATTCTTTATACTGCATTTGGAGTGTTTTACCTTATATTTTCGACTGTATTAGGAGTTTTTGTGGGATTTTTGACTGAATTTGGAGTAACTGTCCTACATAAGTGTAGTAGCGAGCCCGAAGGGCGAGCTCCTGGTGAGGCCGGAGGCCGAACTTTCGGTCCGCGAGGCCGAAGGCCGAGCGTATGATGCGCGAGCCCGTAGGGCGAGCGCTTGGCGAGGCCGCAGGCCGAGCCGTGTTGGTAACTTGCGAGGCCGAAGGCCGAGCTCCGACTTGAGAGTTTTTTCCAAGTCTCCGACTGGTCTCCATGGCAACTGCCCGCGGTAAGCAAAGCACCTACGAGTGGGGTTCCTTAACAAAAGTGACTCAGAACCTTGGTCCCATTCTGCCCGTACTACCTTTTTATGCCAGTAGGGTGAATTTGCTTTAGTGGCTACAGTATGGTTCTTTATTGTATGGAGACTTTATTTGGGATTTCATACTTCTATTGGAGTTTTGAACTTTTTTTTTTTAAATGTATAAGCGGTTAAGGTAAAGTTTACTACTGCATAACGATAAATGCGGGCCGCATGCGGCCCGCACACTGCCCGAAAAACTAGTTAATAATATATAAAGCTCGATTACCACTCACTGACTGACTGACTGACTGATTGACATAAATGTTCTCCTAGAAGGAGTAGAGTAGGGTAAAAATGAAGTATGGCAAAAATGTTCGGGTGGTTTTGGTGAGTATGAGAAAAATCGAAAATCATTAAAAAGACGCCTGCCAAGTAAAGATGAATGACGTATCTCGAAAACGGTACAAGATAGGTAGGGGGTGTTTGAACAAATGTCATAGGGAATTGGAAGAGCAGTCGAATGACACCTGTCAAAAATCCAAAATGGCGGATTTCAAGATGGCCGCCATACAAAGTGATCCGAGCCTGCTGAAGCGAGGCCGTTAGGCCGAGCTTCAGTAGGGGCGGAGCAGTTTGTATGGTGGCCGTCTTGAAATCCGACATTTTGGATGTGTTTTACGTGCTCCTATCATTCTTTATACTGCATTTGGAGTGTTTTACCTTATATTTTCGACTGTATTAGGAGTTTTTGTGGGATTTTCGACTGAATTTGGAGTTACTGTCCTACATTGGTGTATAGCGAGCCCGAAGGGCGAGCTTCTGGTGAGGCCGAAGGCCGAACTTTCGGCTCGCGAGGCCGAAGGCCGAGCGCATGGTGCGTGAGCCCGAAGGGCGAGCGCTTGGCGAGGCCGGAGGCCGAGCCGTGTTAGTAACTTGCGAGGCCGAAGGCCGAGCTCCGACTTGAGAGTATTTTCCACATCTCCGACTGGTCTCCATGGCAACTGCCCGCGGTAACCGAAGCACCTACGAGTGGGGTTCCTTAACAAAAGTGACTCAGAACCTTGGTACCATTCTGCCCGTACCACCTTTTTATGGCAGTAGGGTGAATCTGCTTTAGTGGCTACAGTATGGTTCTTTATTGTATGGAGAGTTTATTTGGGATTTCATACTTCTATTGGTGTTTTGAACATACTTTTTTTTAATGTCTCTGGTGTTTATTTGACAATTCCTACTGACTCAAGATAGATGCGGGCCGCATGCGGCCCGCACACTGCCCGAAATACTAGTATATATATAAAACTTTAAAAAAACTTACGTTTCGACTGACAATTTTTTGTTCGATATAATAGGAGCAGAGCCTATCACCCTTGACCGGGCACAATTCCAGACTTTTACTGAAAATTTATTTGTCAGCGCTTTTACTTTACATTCACAAAATAGTTTACCTATGTTATTAATTCTTGATAAATAATAATTATAACGCTAATAGAAAATTCAAGCTTTTTATTTGCTGAGAACTAAGCCTATAACTCCAATCAAACTAAGTTCAGCACGCCTATTAGTATTCATAAAGAATGTCAGAATGGAATACAAAATATTCAAGCTAATGAGCTTCGACCTGACTATGACGCACTTTTTTACATTTGCATTTTAATGATACAAGTTTATATTATTCAAAAGATAAATAAACTATATATATTTTTAATATTGTTAGGTTTGCAATAACGCCTGCTATGCGGATTTCATTACAAAATCACAAATATACGTATATGTCATGTTAGCTCAATTGGTTAGAGCATACTCCGGCTCAAGGAGTGGATGGACGCGGGTTCGAATCCCGCACATGACTTAAATTTTTCCTATCGTATATTTGTGATTTTGTAATAAACTATATATACTTTAAGTTCAAGGTTTAATTAATTCGTTACAAAAATTATAACGGCATTGTGGAGACAAACTACAAGTTGTGATCAAACCCCGAAAACCCACTTCACTTTTACGAAATAAAATCTATCGCTCTTGTTATTTTCCGGCTCTTCATAATGCTCGACAACCAGAATAAGTGATAGTAATGTTTATACTAATATAAACATATATAAAAAATAAACTTTTGCTATTCTTTTGGAGCCCAGTATCTTGGTGCTATCTACTTGTGTGCGATGAAGAGTAATTTGAGAGACAGATGCTTTGAGGAATCACTCTACGAAATCATATTTAAGCGTTGCATGTTAGTGTGAAGGAATTAATGTTGTTACACACTACTGATCGATATAATCAAATTGTAAGAACAAAGAGACAAGAAGCATAGTTATTAAGGCCAAGGATACGCCTGCAAAATTTCACCGAGTTTGAACATTTGGTATATAAAATATGACAAAACTACGTTTGTATGGAAAGCAGTAAAAAGACCCTTCTCTTAAGATGGAAATACATCAGTGTCACGAAATTCAAAATTTAAACAGTTAATCGCGCTTGTAGCCAGTTTTGGTAACAATGGTACATCATAATCGTTTAAAATAATAATCCACATATTAATTTGAAAAGTTACTTAAAATGCACATGATTCCATAAGTTACTTATACGACTAATAACAATATAATAAGTGTAAATTAATTTAAAAAAAAAACAAAAATTATATAAATATTTTCTTTAAAAGTTCCACTGTAATTAAAACGGTTATATACACTTACAACATTATATATACAACAAGTTATATACCTAATATATTAATGTAATTGTGTTTCAAAGCTCTTCATTTTGATACCCCATTTGATGGGTTGGAAGAAAATAAATGATTTCTTACATACGCATGGTATGGCGTTTAAAATCTGTCAGTTTGTTTTTTATTATTTTAATGTACCTAGTGTCACTTGCGGTATCAAAACAAATCTAACGATATCTCATAAATTAAAATCAGTTAAGCCGTTTAGAAGTTATGTTGGAATAAAGAAACTCACAAACATGCATACATACATAAACTCTGAGAACATAACACTCCTTTTTTGGGCAGTCGTGTAAAAAAGAACACGGGTAACCGTTTCAAGTGTAATCAACTCGACAAATATTGAAAAATACTTTTTACGTATATATGAAATTGTAATTAGTCATAAATTTATTAACAAAATACTACGAATTACCTTTATACAATAAACACTACAGCTACTACAATAAAAGCATTTATTATTGTTAATATAGGTACATAAGTTATTGCAGACTCACAGGCAGTTCAAATGCTCCAGCCCACTACCAGTTGGCAGCGTGCCCAGCATGCTGGCAGCATTTAATTGCAATGCTTATTTAAAATATTTTTAGAATCTATTCTTTATTCCATACGAATAATATATTTCGTATTACGTAATCAAGTACAACTGATTGACAATTTAAAATCAAAGCAACATTATAATATTTAATACTAGCTGTACCTGCGACTTTGTTCCCGATTGCCGTACCTGCAGACTAATTATTCACGTTTGTGCACTGTTTATCTCATATTAAGAACAAAGGTCTTCGTTGAAGCACTCGTAGTAAAGCATAGATAAGAGAGGAGCTTTTTGCTTTGGGTTTGAAAACTCCCGGGTTGTATTTTCCAGAAGACAGTAGTTAAGTAACTCAGAGAGTTCCCTCCGCGGTTCGCACAATAAATGTTGAAGTACTTTGTGCCTTTCTTTGGAATTTCGATCTTAAAACGGCGTCTTTTTGCCGAGGTTCTCCTTGTTTGGCGGTAGAACGAATATATATTAGATTGTTTTCTTCCTTTGTCCAGTCTCCAAAATGTATCCGGCAAAAGATAGACAGTTAAAAAAACTGATTGTGGCGAATGTTCCAGATTTTAGAGTTTTATCTTAGCAAGCTTGCAAAACTTAATAAGGGTGCCGAGCTGCTCGTGGGGTGCTGAGCTGCCCGCGGGGTGCCGAGATACCCGTGGGGTGCCAGGATGCCCGTGGGGTTCCAGGCTGCCTGTGATGAGCCAGGCTGCTCGTGGGGTGCCGGGCTGCCCGTGGGGTGCCAGACTCACTCGTCACTATTCTAATAAAAAAATTATAATTGAAAACGGGCTACGCGTTAATATATTACAACTAAGTGTACATTTTGACTTTCATCCCCTTTCCCGAAGGAACCGTGCTTGTTTCGGGATAGAAAGTATACAACAACCTTCTTCGTAGTATGAACTCAAATCGTGTTAAGTTTTATTGAATTCCATTCAGTAGTTTTGGAGTGATGCGCGGCCGGGATACAGACAGACAGACAGACAAAAAAAATACAGTTTTGGCATCAGTGTCAGCTACAGATTGCTCTCAAATTATTTTTTTCACAATTTCTACCATGTACAGAGTTTGATCTGTTACAGTTTATTATCAGGATAGGTATATATTATATAGATATAGATTTCCCACCAGACATCAGCGTTCACAATATTACGAGTACCACCAAACTCAGGAACGAAGGAGTCCGCAATCGCGCCCTCAATTGACGGTGACGTTTTGGATAGCAATATAATTTTTAGAGTAATATGTGGAATCCCCCTCCCTGTTCAATAGTTTATTGTCACTTGTGTTTACTCCATATTATGTAGGTATATGTAATTGGTAAATGTATTTCAATTAATAAAGTTAAGCTATAAATAACCTAATGGCGTGTATTCTAGATGTATGTTTAAGTATATATTATTATGTAGTTAGATAATGTATTATATTTGTTTGATCGTATGTTATATGTTGTCCTATTTTTTATTACAAGTTATCCTGAAACAAAAATCTACCAACCTTTCATTTTTTCATTCCACCCGCTTCAAACAGTGACTTTTATTAAAGACTAGCTGTACCTGCGACTTCGTTCGCGATTGCTGTACCTGCAAACTAATTATTCACATTTGAGCACTGTTTATCTCATATTAAGCAACGCTGTGGTCTGTGGTGAAGCACTCTTAGTAAAGCATAGCTCAGAAAGGAGCTTTTTACTTTGGGTTTGATAACTCCCAGCCTTTTTTCCAGAAGACAGTAGTTAAGTAACTCAGAGAGTTCCTTCGCGGTTCGCAGAATAAAATTGTTGAAGCAAAGTAGGCACTTTGTGCGTTTCTTTGGAATTTCGATTATAAAACGGTATCTTTATGCCGAGGTTCTCCTTGTTTGGCGGTAGAACAAAAATATATTAGAAAGTACACTTCCATTGCGCAGTTTCCAAAATATATCCGGCAAAGGATAGATGGTTAAAAAAATGTATTGTGGCGAATGTTCCAGATTTTAGAGTTTTATCTTAGCAAGCTGGCAAATCTAAATAAGGACGCCGAGATGCCAGTGTGGTGCCGAGCTGCCCATGGGGTGCTGGGCTGCCCGTGGGGTGCCAGGCTGCCCGTGGGGTGCCAGTATGCCCATGGGTGGTATGAACTCAAATCGTGTTAAGTTTCATTGAATTCCATTCAGTAGCCCATGGGGTGCTGGGCTGCCCGTGGGGTGCCGGGCTGCCCATGGGGTTCCGAGCTCACTCATCACTATTCTAACAAAAAAGAATCTTTGAAATCGGACTACGCGTTAGTAAATTACAACACACTGTACATTTTGACTTTCATCCCCTTTCCCGCGGGAACCATGCTGAATTTCGGGATAAAAAGTTTACAATAACCTTCTTCGAAGTATGAACTCAAATCGTGTTAAGTTTCATTGAATTCCATTCAGTAGTTTTGGAGTGATGCGCGGCCGGGATACAGACAGACAGACAGACAGACAGACAGACAGAAAGACAGACAGACAGAAAGACAGACAGACAGACAAAAATAAAAAAAAATACAGTTTTCGCATCAGTATCAGCTACAGAGTGCTCTCAATTTTTTTTTGCAAAATATCTTCTATGTACAGAATTGGACCTGTTACAGTTTTATTATAAGTATAGATATAGATGTATGGCAATTCGACAATTCTGTTTACAGACGTAGCTATTTCACCAGAAATGATTCTAACGATAAGCAAATTCTAGAAAAAGAGGATAACTTTGGTGAACTGAACCATGATTTTCAAAATTAATTCTGGCGTTTCCACTGTACCCTTGGCTGTTCCTTAGATAGTAAAGTCAAGTAATTTTAACCACTAAGTATAACCTTACGTGAGCACTATTTGCAATCATTGTACTGGCGTAATATACTATCAACTGCCAAATGAACGGTCAATAGAAACAATGTTACTGACATAGAATTAGGATTTTTTCGATGGTTGCTAATTTAAGACCAAACCTCAAAAAATTCGTCCTTTAGTGGTCGATTTACATAATTGCAAGTAGTGAATATTATTGAAATTTAAAGTTGTTGGGTATATTTCCACGATATTTTGAATAAATAATTTCAATGTTTTTGACTATTTGTTTTTTTTAAGTGTATTAATAGGATTAATCATGCAAATCACATAAATAAGCTATGTAAGAAGTTAGCAAGTGCTAACTACGCGCTAGTTAAATTAAAACCTATATTAGATGAACGAGCTATGCTGTCAGTGTATTACGCATATCTATTATACGATATGCGATTACTGTATGGGGTAATGGTGCGGATATGATAAAAGTGCTAAGAACCCAAAAAAAGGCCATAAGAATAATATTTGGATTAAGAAAACGTACCTCTGCACGAAAATATTATCAGAAACACAAAATCATGACAGTAGTTTCTATGTTCATTTATAATTGCCTATTGGAAATCTATGACGAGAAGGAAAATCTTATGACAAAACCGCAACATGCATACAACCTCAGAGAGCGAAGTAGACTGAACGATATACTAATGACACCAAAAGTACGATTAAGTAAAGTGAAGAAACAAGGGATATGGATTAAGATACATTTGTTTAACAAATTACCTCATTCTGTAGCAAATTTACAGGCAAATGATTTTAAGAAAAAAATTAAACAGTTCTTCTATGCCACTCCATATTACTCAGGGAAGGAATTCTTGCAAACTAATTTGACTGAATCTTCATTCTCGAATTGATGAAATTGTATATTAATATGGAATTTTATGCGACTTGGAATTGTAATAAAATTTAATAATGTCATTTTTTATATATGCTTAGTTTTTACATTTAATATCTATCTTAACTAATTTATAATTTTGTACAATATTGACTTGCCCAGTGTAACAAACGCAGTTATAAGGCCAATAAATGAATCTTATCTTATCTTAAGATATCTTGTCCACTTTTCCCCTAGGTATACGTGTAACAATATGCGGATATACTCGCAATATTCTGTCAAATATTTTCTCTTTCAAGGTTTCAAGTCTTCAACTTGCTTTTCTATTTTTATTGTGTTCAAATGTCTTCGATCTTCTAGATCATTATTGTCGCACAAACACGAACTGGTTTGAATACTGTTCTAGAATAATTCTAATATCTAATACGAATTTGTGTTCCGTAAAATATATCAGCTTGTTAATTGCATTATTTATAATGAAAACAGGGAAGGATAGTTTTCAAAGCGAGTTGTTTTCCACCCATGCGAATAATTACACGTTTTTTGCAAATGGAATTGTTGACTTGATAATGTGACCATTAGAAATTATACTTGTAAATTATTGTAACTAGTACCTGGTAATATAATTTAGACAAATCCGGTTTTGTTTCCGATGGTGTCAAAACATGTAAGGCTTGCTCATGTTATTTACAGGAAATACATAATAAAAAAACGCTAGTTGGTAGTGAACGTGACTTGTATGACATTCAATCAAATGCAGCTCAGTTTTGCTAATATTTAGTGTTCCGAAATAAAACAGTGCTTTTATACTGTGTACCGTAACTATTTTTTTTGTTTTTAAACGGCGGTTTGCCTTTAATAACAAAACTACGAACTTATATAACACTATAGCTACTACAATAAAAGCATTTAGATCCCTATAAGCCATTGCAGACTCATAGGCAGTCCAAATGCTCTAGCCCACTACCAGTTGGCAGCGTGCCCAACATGCTGGCAGCATTGCCCGTTGAATTGCTATGCTTGTTTTTTGAGCCAAATAGGTGCCAGCATTTTGATCATCAATATGTACCTATTATTACTATATTTTATATATTCACATGCATTTCGACACAAGTAATATTGCTTAGCCGCCAATACAATGAAATTGGGATTCCTAACTAGTGTAGTCATTGAGTTTTGTTTACGAGCTAAATAACCGTGACGAACAGACAACCCATTCTCACCCATTGGCATTCGCGTGGACAATATCGTCCATTTATGAATGAAGTTCTATTTTGTTCTCGTTATCTCGGATGTCAAAGGTGCTCCGTTTTGCTCTCTGGGTAAGGAACTCTAAAAACTTATAAAATATAGCTCTGAACAGGATTAAGGTATAAACAAAACATGAGACGTTTTATTAGTGTGTATAATTTGGAAACCTGTTAGGAAATGTGTTTGAATAATGCACATACGGATCAAGTTGCCTTTGACGTAAGCGTTTGGGAGCTTTATTAGCATATATTATTGTATCATACAATTATCTTTATCCTCGAGCGACTTGATACATGTGGTATGTTGGAATTAGGTATAAGGAAACCCAGATTAGTTCAAGTTAGACTCTATCTTTCATGAATTACAAAATTATAATTAAAGGAAAATATTTAACCCCGAGCGGGATTTGTTTAGTGATGGTATCACGATGCCTCATAAACGTCGAGGCGAGCGATACAGTGCAGTCATGGCACTCCAGGAGTATGACAAGTTAGGATGTGGCTGTGGTGGTTACGGGCGGAGTTAGTTTCGACGAGTTCACAAATCTCATCTTCGCTCCCGGCCACACAAAGTCACTGATTATGAATATTTATAATTTATTATATGACAAGAATACAATAAAAGTTATTTTTATTAAATGTAGTAATAAAAAAATAGAAAAAAAATCAAGTTATTTAAAACCTAATTTTAGTTAATAGTACGGGATAACTCACGTGAATAATTCAGATAGCTCCGACTATTTTTTTCAACCACATTCGGTGGTCTTTTTCAAGGAGAGCTCGGGACGCCCGCGTCGTTTTATGCGAGACGTCAACGCGGGCGTCCCGAGCTCTCCTTGAAAAAGACCACCGAATGTGGTTGAAAAAAATAGTCGGAGCTATCTGAATTATTCACGTGAGTTATCCCGTACTATTAACTAAAATGAGGAACGTTAGTTTTTATAATAAAACCTAATTGTAGTTTAAACAATAGAACGGACCAAAATGTTATTCCCCTAATTGTTTTGAGCGGTATTATAAGATGAGATAAGAAGAGATACATACTAGATCCTGATAGTCGGTGGCCTAAAAGAGACATAAATAATTAAGTTCTCAAAGTGGTTCATAAATGCTAGTTTATTTATTGAAAATGTTATGTGCCTTCCATTGTAAGTTTTGATAACTATTTAACATTGTATAATCTGAGTTGTTCGAAATAAATAATTATTATTATATAAAGGACGGAGTATTGAGATGACAAAAAAAACATACCAGAATTGAGAACCTCCTCCTTTTTTTGTCGGTTAGAAATACTTTAAGTGTGGAATTAATTTCTATACAAAACTGCTTTGACTTATTCTTCTGACAAGGAATATTCCCCCACAGATGAAGAGTACGCCCAGTTCCCGCGGCTGTACCACCTGGATGACTTCGAGAGCTGCCTCGCGAGGCCCGACAGCCTGTACTGCCTCGGCACCTTCCACATCGAGAAGCCGAAGCAGTACGATCCCATATATGAATTGATTAAGGTACTACTTTATTAAAAAAAAAAACAAGTGCCAAAGTATTTTGCATGAAGCATCTCATTATTAATATCTATAAATGCTGGTATAACGCTGCGGAATCCACTATACTGACAGAACAAAGAAAACATTAATCATTTCATGAAAAATTAAATATAAATCACTTTCATAAAGACGAGAGACGAGCCTCTCTGCAAATAGAACTTTTAACAACTTAGGGTCCAGATGCATGACTATTTTCAAAGAGTTGTCCAGATGTTTAGTAGAAGCTACAAGGGACCGTATAGCTGGCGCCTACCTCACCTGGTTTGCCTGATCCACGTATAAGCTTGACCTCGTTGAAGCATAAGCCATTCAACGGCGGCAACTTATATGTTCAATTTTTAATTTATATTTTATATTTTTTTGTTAGCTTTTATTTGTATTTTGTTTGTATAGGTCTCAATATCCTATAGTAGAGTATGAAATGTTATATTATTAGTATTAGTAAAATCGAATGTGAATTTAACGTTTTTTAGTTATTCACTGTTGCCGGGTGTTAAAAGTTGTATGCGTGGACCCCATTTTTTCTTTTTTATCGTGGTGTACTACCGGAAACGATGTAGGTATTCACTGTTTTACATAATATATATTGTACTCGAAATACTGTGGATGTATCACAGGTCAGGGCAAGGACACAACTCAAAACAAAAAAAAACGTTCGATGTATACTCTGGACGCTAACTTTTTACTATAAAATTTGAAGATTTCCAAACTTCTTGCTTGTTCTTATTCCACATAATATAAAATACAAAATGTATGTAAGGAAGTTAAAATTCTCTAAAATATGACTTTATGGTGAAGTGTTATTTTCTCTCGTAGGAATACTCTGAAGATCCTTTCCACTTCAACCGCACACAACTGCACCGCGGATACTGCGTGAGCGAGCGCTGTCCGTCTGCAGAACGGAACAGCACGCTGCGGTTCGAGCGCTGCGCTGCGCAGTGGGGGCGCAAGCGGAAACTGCGGCTTTCACTCAACAAACTTACATATTGCAGGTATCTGATTTAACAACTTTTTTGTCTAAAGAAAGCATCAGGACATTAAGCTTCAAGTGCTGTTCTCTTTTTGTAATTAAAAAGGATTCAAATTTACAATGCGGTCCTCATATTGTACATAATCTGTGCGGAAGACTTAATTCTGCTGCATATGCCGTTCATAAAATAACATAACGGATATAACTACAGCTTAGACCCACTTGCGCCAACGTAAATTCGAGAGTTAAAGATGGGTTAACTTGGGTTTTGTAGGGCAATTTACACATAATTCGAGTTTTGTACCAGTGTTTCCTCGTAGGCGCAAGTGAGCCTTAGCTAGGTTATTTCTACAGCATAATGACTTATGGTGTATTGTAGTCAGCAGTCAATATAGATATCATATTTATCTTGCAAAAGCGTGCAATTTCTGATAGAGAGACATTGGTGCATTATATGGATTGGATCATTGCGAACTTCAGAAGATTTTTTAGAGAAGTTGATCTTTAAACTTTATCGAGTCTGTATATTCTTGTAAATATAATGTATGCTCAAAGAATCAAGTAAATTTAAATTAAACTGTGACAACCACGATACAACACTAGTAATAAGGATAAAATAGTGGTGCCAGGATTAGCAAAGACATATAAAAATCCTTCTCATGAATTCTGTGCGATTTTTTAATAAAAATTCTATAGATATTTACAGTTCTCACAGAAAGAAAATTTGAGCTGCATGTGAAACATATCACCAATTAAAAAGTTTAATATTATACAATCGATAATTGGGTATTTAGACTCACATCTCTGCAAACCATCCTCATTCATCTATGTAATGAAATTGTTATAATCATTTTATAAACATAAGTTGGAAAATTGTAAACATAATAATAATGGCCTGATTGTTCAGCAAAAAGTGTAGATTTTATTTATCCTTTTCGCTGAACGTGGCAGTAGAAGGTAGTTATTGTGTTTATTGACCTTCTTAACAACTTAGTACATGCCTAAACGATTAAATGATTTTGACTTTGATATTGCGCTGAGCAGAGGCTGTAAGTGCAAATGTCTGTTCCTCAACCAACTTACCAAGAGAAAATTTATTTTCATTTTTAGTATACTGCTTCAACAAGCGCTGTCCGTTCGCGGCATTAAAAAATCTCAGCTCTTTTTTGTATCAGTAAAAAATATAAATTATATGTTATTAAATTTATTTAAGTACATACGTATTAAAATGTACGTAAACTGTACACCAGCCATACTTTTTGAAGATCATGAATTGCGTTTCAAACGTACATGTAGTTCCATTCTTCCCCTTTTCATATGTATAGATAGACCAGCCCTTGAACTGGTGTCCATATAAGATTAAACAATGATGACGTATCTCCAGGACACATGCGCAAGAGTACGCGAGAAGACACAACCCTGAGCCGCTGGATTTACCGCAGCGTATTCTGCTGGTGGTCACAGTGGTACTGTGCATCGCCAACTTCGTGGGCACTTCTTACGACGTACTGGCAGAGGACACTAAGAAGAGTGAGTAATCAGCCATGCGTCAGTTCTGGGATAAGTTACATTAAAATATTCCTCGACTTCAGGAACAGATCGATTGTATCGCACTCCCTGGGGAACAACTGAGTAAATTGAATCAGCGTGGTACCTATGTCCGTACGATTACTTTAAGAAATATGGTAATTGCCTATCTGTATTTCTAACGTTATACTGTTCTTAAATTAGAAGCATTTTTGCAGCGCATTATAACTCAATAGGTACATGTTTAAGTTCAGCCATTCTAGAATTTCTAGATTACATCCATCGACTTTCGTTGATAGATCTGGAGACGATGGCTGCAATTATGATAGCTAATAACCGGTCGTGGTGACAATCATAGGTGAACACATTTGTTTAACTGTGGACGTCATTGTCATCATCACATATAAATTATTTATCTTCCACGTTTACACATTTTTACAAAAATTTCATCTTGTTTCGAATAGAAACCTGATCACGCACAGGGTGCTTTTACCGCTCAGCCATCGGGAATGACTAGACAGAGAGAATTTTTGTGATATAATTCTATTATTTTTACCGTCAAAGGTGCGGCCATCAACCATACTACTGGTTTTCATTCATGTCGCTTTCCGTCTTCAATGAAATCCAGTAATCTATATATCTGAATCAGATTTCATGACCTATCGCATTCTAATTATATATCACATTTACACATATATAGAGCCAAAATTTTTCACACTCGGCCATCGAAGCTGTTGAATGAGGTGCGAATTTCGTGCTAAAGTTTACAATTTAAGCGTCATAAAGATTGGTGTGGCCATCAACCACACTAATTTGATAGCTGCACCGTGCGTAAAACTGGTAAAAGCAGGTAAGATCCCCCCTCAACATGAAAATTTTGTGATTTCAAAATTCGATATACTTATTGGCTTGGCATGCGATAGTGCTAATACCATATGTATTTGGAAATATTATACTTGTAATATCTAAGCGATGTCCCAAATTCCAGCAAACAGCCTCCTGGAGGTGTGGTCGGTCAGGTCTAACTGGCGACGACTGACGGCTACCTACGAGGATGGTGACCCTCGACTGACGGCGCTGATGCCTGTGCAAGGAATTAGGTACTGATACATTCATGTACCTAGTCATTTCTTCTTTTGGAAGTGTCGGAAGCCGCCCGGGCTTTCTATACGCGGTAATAACAGAGGCAACGCTTACAAATTTTCGCTTGATTTAATTTAATTTAATTTAATTTATTTATTTACTTGGAAGACCAACAGCCATCATGTCAAATAAAAGTATGTATATAAAGCAATGGGCCAATTATAGTTCCTCACAAATATAAACAAATTAGATAAAACAATGACAATAGTCTGAATTATACATAGAGCTTTACCATGTACTTGCCATTATAAATATTATGTTCTATTAGTTAATTCTAAATATGACATAATTAGCTGAAAAAATCCCGGGCCAACGACTGTCTAGCTGATCTGCTAGTACAGAATATACTGTATCTATATCCAGACGTTTACTGATTACATTGAAATAATTGTTCTTTAATTAAGAAAGAGGATACATTTGATTTACTTGTGGTTGTTTGTGAAGAACAGATCTATATACAATAACTAGATAATGACAACAGTTAACGAAAAGATTTTACAGTGCTTCTTTAGCTATTCTAGTTTTTTCATTCTACCTTAGCTTATTGGCGGTGCTTATGAATCGAAATATAAAGCAATGAAATGGAAGTGGTTTCGCGGACAGGTCTTACACTGCAGTAGGATTTCTTATTATTTCATCGTTTTGTTCATCTTAAATAAATATTAATTTGCGAAATCCCCCAAATACTCAGATCCTGCGGGATTGAAAGTATTGAATCCCGCATACCGAGGTAAGCTAGCGAGATAAGCTGCGGGTTTGGAAGCCCTAATTATAACCGATCCAAACGGATTGTGCCCAATTCACGTGTATAAATAGTTGTGTGTTGTAGGGTGTTCCTGATGATCCTCGTGATGAGCACGCACGCGGCTTGCATCCACGACATGCTCTACTTGCAGAACCCGCACTTTATAGAAAAGGTAAACATATAACGAACAAGATGTAGGTAACTATTGATTCTACTCAATATACATAAGCTTGGGTACATAATTGAATTTAGAAAATTATAATATTTACAGTTAAAATTGTAATATAGGTACATAATGTTGAAAGAAAAAAAAAATATTTTAAGACTATTTCCTTAAATGTCAAATAATAACCAATATTTTTAAAATATTTTAAGAAAACATTAATTTAATATTTTAATAAAAACCTTAAAAAATATAAACTTAGAAAATTCTTCCCGGTTTGGCTGTGTGGCGTTTGTGACATCACGTCGGCTTGATAGAAAAATTAGGCGGAATTGTCACTAGATATATTTTTTATATTTTTAGGGTTTTGTTAAAATATTAATTTAATGTTTTCTTAAAATATTTTAAAAATATTTGTTATTATTAAAAATGGATTTCCGCAAAGTAACGCCTGAATCTATTAATTATCTTTTATGTCAAAGTTTATGTTGCCGAATAGTTGTATGTTCAAAGTCTGAAATATCATAAATCTGAATATCTACAAAAGAAAAATCAAAAGTTCTAAATGTCGGGGTACAAATCATACAGACGTAAACTCAAAATCTCTAAAGTTTGTTATTAATGGTTGAAACACTGAATATTAAAATGCATATATATAAAAGTCATAAGTTCAACAAGCCAACAAAATGAGGTTTTGTTTAAAATAGTATGTAATTTTCATGATTAGTCTCGGAAAAAATCATGTTTTTAATTACGACAAGAGAAGCAAGGAGGAGTGTAGGTAACACGTGACTAGGTATAAAGCGCCAGAACTGAATCGCTCGTTTCAATCTAGTTACCTACTTTCTCTTGTATTTTAAGGAAAATAAAACAGTTTTAGGTATGTAATCATGTTATATTATTTACAAAACCCAAATAAATTCAAATATATACCCTGTTCAATCCATTTGATCGAATTGAACATATATAACTATTATTATAAATTTAAAATGTTTTATCTTTAGTCGAGTTAAGCACATCACTATAATGTGCTCACAACACTAGCGATAAATGATTTTTCTCTCTTCCATTTTTGTACGCTGTTCTATAAAGCAGTCGTAGCTATTGTAAAATTAAAATAAAATAGTAATTGCTATTAAAAAGTATTTCTGGCCTTTTTATCCTACATACCCATTCTATATAGTAGTAGTGTTGACATTTTGAACTTCGGTATAGTGATTATTGACATTTAAATCATTCGATATTTTAATCTCTCGGCATTTCAATCTTACACAGTTTAAACTTAAATATGATAAAAACTTAATATATAATAACTTTTAACATCGATATTTAAATTTTCGATGTTGACACTGAAATTTTACCCAAAGTTATTTTAATTTTCGAAATTCAAATTTGTATCCTTAAGCACTACCATCGGAGAATCATCTTATAAGTGAAGTTTGATTTGATTTATTAGTGAACTTTACATTTAAATTGCCATAACTGCGTGGGAGTAAGAGCTAGTTTGGCGTACACGGATCTATCCAGCTACGTATCGACATCGTTTCAACTCGAGCAGTTCAGCATTTTCATACCTTTAATTGAACTGCTCGGAACATGATATGTTATTTAAACTTCGTGGTAGGCCTGCTGGACGCGCTGCAGGAGCCGCACACGCCCAAGTCGAATGAACAGTATTGTCTTACGGCAGAATGTGGATGACGTCATCCGCACCGCACTGTACACATGGAACTAGACAATGTCGTTCACGCACGCTGGTTGAATCCGTATATCTAGTTACAGCATTTTATTGAAATGCGGGTCTATAGGCGTTGATGCGTGTTGTTGCTTACAATTTCTTATAGAGATTTATATATTTCGATGACTGCGGTGCGTTCGGCACGTGCAGCACGTTGATGGAACATCCATACTGTATACAACGCCGTATGGGCATCGCCACGACTCATGACAAACTCGTGTTGTGAGAATGCGGCGAGGTGGCTCGGGGAAGGCCGAATCCTTATACAAAATTGTTGACTTGGGCAAGTTTTTATTGGGGGTGCAATTCTAACCCAGAGCCCCGACAATTCAAAGGCAAACTACCTGAAATACATTTGAAAAATATTACTAAAAATACCTGACTCGACTTCCACCGCTGAAAGAGCGAAATAGTACTGAGCGAATGAGTACTGAAGTACCACGCTGATTCAATACACTTTTGTTACATTATCACTTGGTTCGATTTCAACAAGTCATTTCATAATTTACAGCGTTGGAAGTCGAGTACGTTTATTTTCTTTTCATTATTTTCAGTGACGCGTACTGCCACAAGATCATTCACTCGCATAAAATAATGTTCACCATCGATAACAGTTGCAATTACCATTAAATTATTTAGGTACGCAAATACATTTATCAGTAAATTTACTAGCACTCAAAAACTACTCAACCCATTTTGATGAAATTGAAATGGGACCAACCTAGAGGATAACCAGTTCATAACAGGAGAAGTAATCGCGTAACAAACACAAAAAAACAAAATATAAGAACTGATAAACCAGCTAAGTCCGTTGCTAAACACTATAAAATGATTAATGTTGCAGGTGGCCAAAACAGCTCCACTGATGATCTTCATGAATGGCACCTCGGTGGTGATGATTTTCGTACTAATCTCCAGCTTCCTCCTCTGCTACAACTTGCTGCTGTTTTCCAAGAAGCATGAACTCAAGATGAGCATGCTCAAGTGGTGTATCATCAAGAGGATAGCTAGGTGAGCTTGCACAAAATTTAGCTTGAAATAAAGAACACTAAATTATGAATTCCGCTAAGACTTATGATTAATGGATATACGTAATAAATAAGTTGATAATATTTAAAAATATTATAATCCAGAATAAATTATAATATATATATATATATATATATATATATATGTGAAAATCAAATATATATGTATCATCGCGGTTAGTGAAAAAATAAAATTATTACTACATACCTACTCTCAGGAAAAATAATTTTGAAAATCATACTACACAATAAATGCGAAATTATATGTGCGATGTTTGTGATAAATGAGGATGTTAGTGTGTATGTCTGTAGTTCCTTCACGCTTATATGGATGAACCAATGTTCATAAAATATAGATGCTGTAAGTTTTGGATACCATAAAGGAAATTACCATCATCATGCAACTTCTACGCGGGTGGAACCGCGGGGCGTTGCTGTCATAAAATATTTGTGGCTGTACCTACATACATATTTACATTAAAATATAATAGCTGTGTCGAGTGAAAACTAATTGTGATTCACAAAACACAATTAAAATAAGAGATTCTAACAGTTTATAGGTAGCACAACAAAAATGTGTTTTAGGGCGTGCCCCAAGGGAGCGTTCTCGGTCCATCGTACCTTGCAATGCACATAAAAGAAATCTAATTTCCTCCCGGTAGTCATTAAACTGTTTGTTTGTATAAAAACCTTCAAAGTTTCAAAGTGACCAGTTTACCATATAAGTATATAAATAAAATTAAAACACAATTGCTAACTATATCATGTTGGCATTGACCTACTTAGGTACTCGTGTAAACAGCGTCGCAAACTTATCCGTGCAAGTGGCGGGAAAGGGAACTACACAACCGCCATACATCGAGAACCTCGTAAATGTTTTTATATTCACCAGCAGCGCTATTTATAATTGTACAATTAAGTCGGTTGCTATTGAATTTTTCTAGTATTATGTGTGACCTTTCCTTTGATCGATCGCGTAGGTTCGGTGACCTTTGCTGATAGTACATAGCAGAGGGAGGTGGGTAGTTTGTTTGTCAAAAATAATGTTCCGTGTATATTAGCTTATCATCTTCCTAGGTACCCGCATCCCCCGTGTGCGATACCTTATAATCATTATCATTGTCAACAGCAGGGAGACGTCTACCGTCGCACACTTCCCATTAGGTGGGTTTGCCAATAGCTCTATGCTTGGCAGGCGCTTTGGGTATTGCAGTGATTTTTTTTATGTTAAGAAGTTATGTGACGGACAAGTGGCCCACTCGGTGGTAAGAGTCACAGTCGCAGCGTCACTGTATTGTTTAACGTTTCATTGAGATCTTCACTATGAGACATTAGTTCTTATGCGTAGTAATTTCATTTGATACTCTTTTACTACTGAGACCTTTTGGTAAGTGTAAGATGGTAGAAGGCGCTGCTGCTACTTTCCCTTCGTGGCAGAATACATCATTGTTTATTTTTATTGTAGCTAAAGTCCGACATACGGGAAAATAATGATACATTAAATATTCTCACAAAATGTAGACATGATATTACCTATACACATATTATATTTTTTCTAACAGAAAAAGGATGACAAATGTTAAGGTGCGGTATTGTTGCCAGTCGACTCTATGCCAACTCTCCTTTAGAAATGCTCTTGTTGGTAGTACCCGGTACCATACAGTTAATTAAGTTAGGGCGTACTGCTTGACGTAAAGAGCCCTTTGTGCGCTTCATGTCGATGCCTATGTACAGGGTTATTTGAAAAATGCTAACAACCTCTTAGGGTTGACTTCTGCTAGTCCTAATAAACATTTTGAGACATTTATTTTTATTTTTGAGTTTTGAATATTTACATCGAGCAAGGTAATAAAAAATATGAAATAATAAATTACAGACACGAGATTTTGACATCAGGTTGTACTTGTGCTTATTCTGTCAAATACAAGTAAAAAACAAAAAACATGTTAACACTAGCCGAAGTCTACCCTAAGAGGTTGTTAGCATTTTTCCAATAACCCTGTATAAATATGAAATAATTGATGAAATTTAACTTATGTTTTAATGCCTACTCCGAGCCAAGAACAGTGGACCGCGCCGTGGTCCCTTTGAATATTTACATCGAGCAAAGTAATAAAAAATATGAAATCATACATTGCAGGCACATGAGACTTTTGACACAAGGTGGTCCTCGTGCATATTTAGTCAAAAACATATTGAAAAAAAAAAAACAAAAAAAAAAACAAATCAAATAAAATCATCTCAAAATGTTTGTTAGGACTAGCAAAAGACAACTCTAAGAGATTGTTAGCATTTTACTAATAACCCTGTATATATGCGTAGATTTGAGCACATCCCTCCTTTTTTTGAACTCCGTCAAAAATTGCATACAATCACAACAAATTTGACAAAAACCTTGGCAGTCCATATCGAAGTCAAATTCGTAACTGGAATATTTGAACGTTCGTGTTGAACACTAGTCGTATATGAATTTATGTTAAAAACTAACATAAGTCATATTTAATAAAGATAAAGATAATTTATCACCTAGTTATATGGGTGATAAATGTCATGGCACTGCAGCTTTACAAATCTTTGATCTAAAACACTAACGTATACACAAAACCTATATAACATTGTGTCAAGTCATAAGATTATGAATCATAGTAATGAATTAGTTTGTTTGTTTTTAGTGACATTGACATAATAGTTTTATTAATAAGTCTATTTTATAGAGGTTGTAAAATAGTTAATATTTGGACTTTGGTTTAGGACATTTTGGCAATGAAATTGTCTTCGACCTCTGAGGTAGCCTTGCTTCCTTTAAAATCTACATAATATTGTACAAGTAGGTGAATTTGTTTTTGTTATGGTTTAATTATATTTTGTTGTATAGGTAAATGTTATTGTTTCATAGAAATTCCGTTATTGACCGAGCGAGCACTTAGTGCGCACGAAGCGTCTCTGCTTCAGCTTACACAAAAATGCTTTCGTATGTCCGGTTGTTGTGTCTCCTCTGCAGGTCGCATTTCTCAACCGATTCTTGTAAAATTTTGTAAGCCGGTTTGATGATTCCAATATTATTAATTCCATAGAATTTTGCCGATTCAGTTTTTGGAAATTTTCCAAAATGATGGGGATATGGGGTTTCAAAATGGTATATTTGCCAGACACATTTTTTTCTAAAATGTTATTAACTTTTTTGTCACTTAATTGGCAATGCGTAGTTTATTGTCCTATACTTGCTCCGCGAAACCACCATAATTTCAAACATGGCCTTAGTGTTCACCGCCCACCCACGTTGTTTCACTAAGTGGGTGCTGTCATACAAAAACTAATTTGGAAGCTTCAAGTTATTGCTCTTCTAAAAAGAAGAGCACTAAGCGTGGGATAAGGACGGGTATTCCTGTCAGTAGGTTTGGCACAACACAAAAAAGACAATTTCTCCTCACAAGTTTGACAAAGTGTTGTTTATCATTCGAAATATGCGAAGAAAAGTGCTTTTTATTCGCTAGCGTGGAAAAAATTAGAACCTTTTTAAAAAATCCAGTAAAATAAATTTTCCTTTCAACATTACCAATTGTAGTAATTTTAAATAAATTGACCCTTATTTACTATATACCACCCAGCATTTTCCTCGCTGAAGTGAAAAATTGTATGTTTCGCTCGGTAACAAAGTTATTGCGTCTCGTGGTTTTGAAACCTTCGGTACGTTCACGTTGTTTCATATATAAATTATCGTAATGTTGTCGCTACGCTCCTATATTGCTTAATATACAACAAGCACTTGGAATTCCGCCCGAGACATAAATATTATGATCTAATAATTTGTAAATGTGATTGTCCTCTGGCTTGTGATGTATGATATGTTTGGATGAATGATTTGGAAAATATTATTTACGCTCATAAAAACTTAAGTCCACTTAAATTTAACAGCGGCAATCATGATTATAGCACTAGGAACAAAGATATAATAGCATTACCAGGTCTTAGATTAATAAAGACAAAAAAATCTGTAAAAGGAAGTTTTTTTTATAATGATATTGTGGTGGATCAAACCCGAGACCCACCTGATGTTATGCGGACTAACCTCTGCCTAGAACAGATGCATTTCCGTCACAAGTCACGAACTGCACTGCGCCCATCACCTTGAGACATAGTTGTTAAGTCCCATGTGTCTGAAATTTCACTGGCTCTCAAGGACTGCTGCCTAAACACACAGTTTGGTGCTTGGCGACAGATTTTCTACTTGAGGATGGTCGCTAGCCAGGCGGGTATTCGCAAAATGCCTTTCCACCATGCGGTGATGCTCAAGCCCGCGGCGGGATTCGAACCATGGACCTGCTGCGTGGCAGTCCAAAGCTAATGCCACTGAGCCATCACTGCTTCGCTAGTAGCAGTCAAAGTCCGCAGCAGGCGATAATCTAGTTGATCGATTAGGAACGACTAGACAAGCTACGCTACGTACTTCAAAATCGTAGTCACCGTGGTCATAGTGCAGCTGAACTGCTTTATACCTAAGCTAGTTATTTGCTGATAAAAATGTTTACCGGTTTCATTGATTTTCAGTTCCGGGTAATATAGTAGACATTATCATACATAAACTAGATTAGAGTCATACTATACATATTATGATATAAACTGTTAATCAGGTAAATCTAATGGCTTCGTGGTAATCACGTGTGATTTCTGGTTTCCATGGATTTATCTCCATTTTATTACGTTGGTAATAAATTTTATCGTTCTTGTTCTGGTTTAAATTATTGAATTTTTGTTGGTTATGCAAATGCCGTTGACTTGCCTAAAACGAACAGAATATATTAAGGAAAAGAGGAACTTGTTGTAGAAGGACGTAGAATGTGAACATCGGACTAGTTTGTGATCGTGGCTATAATAGGTACAATGTTCTCTCTTTGTTTTGGGAAAATGAAGCTAGTACCTACCATAAAACTCATAGATTTTCATATCGAAAAACCGCGTATCATAAATGTAATTTTGGAGTGTCATCATCATCAAAAGCGTATAACGTCTACTCTTAGAACAACTCACAATTTGTGGAGGGTTTGACATAATCCCCACGCTGGGCACCGATTTTGGGGATCTAAGTGTAAGATCGCAGTTCTTCGTTAGGAGATGCCCAACTCCTGGTAATTTTTAAGCCATAGGTGGCAAACAAACGAACGGGCCGGCAAATCTGTAACACCTGGGATATTGCAAATACATTGCCATATCCCGCAATTAAAGGAAAAATTAAAATATTTAATTTTTCCTTTATTGTCTCTTACGACACCCACAGGAGGATGGTCAAGATGTGGGGATGCAATTATAACGCGGCGCCCACGGGGTAAATTTAGCGAATGAAACTTTTTAACAAAACCATCACTGAAGCATACATTACGTTACAAAATTACAAATATTCTATAGGAAATAAGCAGGCGTTATTGCAAACATAACAATATTAAAAAAAATACATTACGTATTTACAGACGTAGAATTTTTTTACACTGAATTAAACAATACATGATTACCAAAGAGAACCAGTAAGAAATAATAATTGCCTGATTCGTCTTTTATGAATTTAGAGCAACACGGGGAATCCAACCCCACACTTTGAAACCAGAGTTGTTTCGTACTGTGCGGGCTCAAAGGAGCTTCCGCGATCGCTCAGATTGTGGAACGAGCTCCCCGCCGTGGTTTTTCCTATGGAGTACAGCATGGAGTTCTTCAAAAAGGGAGTGAAGTGATTTGTTCAGGGTCAGCAACGCGCGAGTGATACCCTGGTGCTGCAAGCGTCTATAGGCTTCGGTAACTGCTTACCATCAGGCGAGCCGTATGATTGTTTGCCAACTTAGTGGTACAAAAAAAAACTAGATAATTACAGTACAATAAAGGATGTACTGTTATCAGCTGCACAAGCTGATATCATCACCTGTTTTAATAATAAATAAATAAATGTCCCGGCATCACATAAAACAACAAGCATTTACAGTCCCAGCCGTAGCTGACCTATATTTAGTCTATTGAGTAGCACCATGGCATTGTCTCGTAGATTTGCAATGCTAATTCTTTGAGCTAAACCAGTGCATATGTTGGTCAATTATTTTTATTGTCATAATATTTATTTCATAGGGCTGCAAGGTCTTCTGATCTTTTGAGCGCTTTGGTGCCACTTCTTTATTTAGATATTTTTTTTTTAAATGGTTACGTATTGTTTTTTTTATATTCATATCAGTGTGGCTACCGTACCTAGTTCAGCAGTTTTTATTTATTATTAATAGGTTAACGTTTGACCACAATCTCTTGGTCGATGCTGTAACAGGCTTAACATAGTATTACTGGCTATCAAGGACAGCTGCCGGAACACACGGTTAGGTGCTTGGCGACAGATTTTCTACTTGAATATCCTAAGTTCCACATTTCTCATATTTCCTATAGGTATATATTACATATGAATTTGTCCAGACTCTAGGCTATTGTGCTACAAATATTCCTTGACAAACAATTACTTTCCAGAATGAGTCCGATGTCCCTCTTTGTGGTGGGGTACGCAGTCACGTTCTGGCCACACGTTGCGGATGGCCCCATGTGGCCCACCCTGGTGGAACCTGAGAGCAAGATCTGCAGAGAGAAGTTTTGGTCACACGTGTTCTATGTTAACAACCTGTATCGCCCTGAAGATCACTGCCTCGTCCAGACATGGTAAGGAGCACCTACTATTGGAAAACTAACGTGTTTTGTATCATAGATATTTTTAAAGAATATAAAAAGTTACTGGACTGTCAGGTGTATTAGAACTTGGATTATCGCGTAACAACTGGTCGCACGTAGATCAAAATGCTTGCACTAGACAGCAAGCGCAGTTCGGAAGGCTTCTACACAAAAAAACCCGAAGCAAAGTGATTTTAGTACATTGCTGGCACTGATTTCTGCCAATTTCATCTACTTTTCAAAATCTTTGGTCAGAATAGACCTAAATTATGTATGACTTTCTATGTGGAAATGTGTATGAATCCGTAACAATTCCAGGTTCATAGCAACAGACATGCAGCTGTACGTCGTGGCGTCGATGCTGACGCTGTGGCTGGCCAGCAAGCGGCTCATGGCTCTTCCGATCCTCGGCGCGCTGGTGGTGGCCTCCTGCATCCTCAATGGGGGACTGGCCTATTACTTCGACTGGCAGTCTATCATGTACCACGTCTACCCTGAGTAAGTGAAAAGTTTTGTGTCTAAATATTACAATTCAACCTTTTCAAGATGTCAGTTGATTTATCAATAGTACAAAATATAAATAAATATAATTTAATAAAGGCAGACCGATAGTACAAAAATAATATGGAAAAAGCGAATGAAAAATTTGAGCTATGACATCATTGTCAAGTTAGCTCAATTGGTTAGAGCATACCCCGGCTAAAGGGCTGGATGGACGCGGTTTCGAATCCCGCACATGACTTAAATTTTTCCTATCGTATATATGTAAATTTGTAATTATTTATTTAAATGAAGTGTCATCACGTTACTGGCCATGTTTATCGATAGATCAACATTAAATTATATTTATTCAGATTGTTACTTTTACAAAGGAATGCAACCCCATATATCAATATAATTATACCCAACCATAGTTTGCAATGCCCTTACAGGTCGCATAATTATTACTAGCCAAAGACACAAATAACTATCTGTAATTATATCAAGTTTGCAATAATAATAAATAATAATAGTCTGGGTCTCAATCTGGTAAAAAAATACATTTTGAAATAGAGGAACGTAAGGGTAATGTAACGCAAGGGACGTACATGTCAAAAGTAAGGGGTGAGCCCGAAAGTTAGTTGGAAATGACAAAGAATTACAAAAATAAAATGTACACAAACAAATATATATTGAAATAAAACTGAACATTTGGGGAGCCCGTGCCGGTTAGATGGTCACCCTCCCATTTCTTCCTGTACAAGGAAAGTTGAAAAAAAAGTCGTAAAAGGCGACTAAGGGAAAATACCAGAAAGTGGGAAGCAGGGCCTACTGAAGAACTGTCAACTTCCACTGCGATACTCATGACACCTGCAAAGCGTGTGGATTATGGCAAATACCACCTCGACACCTCGTTCAATGGTGGCCGTTACGGTTGATGTGATGAATATATGGGAGTATTTTTTTTGAAATATCATCATGTATATGAGCACCATCGTGCTGCATACACTCCTCCAATCTGGACCTCAAGTTCGTAAAAACTCGCCGGCACATTGCGCATGGAAAAACGGCCACTTCTCGAATATTGGCCTTCAACTGTGCAAACGTGGTTGGATTATTGCTGTAAACTCGACTCTTCATATATCCCAACAAAAGAAAGTCTGGTCATATCTGAGCTTCGTATCGTTTCAATGCAATAGTGTTTTTAAAATCGTACGTCTTTCTGACCCTGTATTACTTTCTCTCATTTTCTCGCATTTCTAACGCAGCGTCGTCACGTTGCAGTGTTCCGTAGGTATATCATTGGTTGGTCTATTAGGCCTTTGCCAACTTTCGTGCTTTGCCGACTTTTATATTTGATTTTAGTAGATACTGGCCGGCCACAACTTGAACTAGTTCAGTAAGCGAGAAAAGTTTTCGTATCTCTCATTCTGTTCCTTTCTTTATTCATGTGGATCCTTCAGTAGAGAATATCACGCGTCATATATATTGTTGCAATATTCCAGAACGTTGCACACGATGTACCACGAGGTGGCGTCGTTCTACCGGCTGTACACGACGCCGTGGGGCAGCCTGCCCGCCTGCCTCGTGGGGCTGCTGCTCGCACATCTGCACTTCGAGCTGCAGGAGCGGGGGGTCAACGTCGTCTCCTACAGGGTATGTCTATGGCCTCTACTTCTTTTGTATCGTGCGACTTGATGTTTCATTACTTAAATATTTCTTCAATTAAGATAACTTTAATTATGTAACTCGAGTGCATCTACTGTGTTCTGCTAATGCACGTATAATATGGCTATGAAACTTGATCTTTAGAAAACACTGGAGTAGGTTGCGACTTAAAACCGGGCAAGTGCGAGTCGTACACCGACTATTCTGTACCAACAATGTTTTTTTTCCTTATTTTCTCTGTTTTTTTATGTTATTGTGACGGAGCAAGCCCGAGGCCCACCCGATGTTAAGGGGACTAACCTCTGCCAATAACAGATGTATTTCGTCAACGACGAATTAAAAAATTAGACGATCTTAGGAAAAATCTGGTGGTGGGCAATCAAGATCTATTTTACTAATGTAACGGTCCGTAGGTACCTACGAATAAATAATTATTCGTAGCTACCTACTGATTTTTATTAATGTTCTTTATTAGTGTTATTTTTGTTATGAATGTTTGTTTCGATATGTAATTGCATCTATGGCTCTTTGTACCAAGATAAAATAGATCTAAATTCACCACCATCTCGCCTGCCATGAAAATCTATATAACATTGTCGATGCGTTTTTTTGTTCCAAATTAATAAAACGTGCCGGCAATGGATTTGGCTTTTATATGTACACAACAACAAATCAGTTGCTCTTTATTTAATAGTATTGCCAAATTTCCGCGCGCGTTTAAGATAAAAAGACATATAAATATCTATACGAAGATGTTTTAAAGTATCGATAGTATCACCACTATGAAATATACATTAGTTTTGATACAAATAAACATGAATATCGTTTCTCCATGTTTAGGTGCCCATTGTATGTATCCAATAAAAATCAAACCGGCGGTATGCCTTTATTAACAAAATACTACGAACTATATACAACACTACAGCTACTATACAATAAAAACATTGGCAGTCCGAATTCTCCAGCCCAGTACCAGTTGGCAGCGTGCCCAGTATGTCGTATTTATATCCAAAGAATGATGTGTGTAGTGGTTCCGGCTGGTGTACACGGTGGTCCCGTTGGTGATGGTGGCGTGGCTGGTGGCGGGGCACTGGGTGCGGCAGGAGACGAGCGCCGAGTTCACGGCGCTGTACGTGGCGGCCGAGCGGCCCGTGCTCACGCTGCTCAGCTCCGTGGTGCTGCTCGGCTTGTTCAACGGGATCGGAGGTTGGCTCGCTTCTACTGATACTCCTGTGGTTCCAATACTTGTCTGTATCATAAGGCGGCAGAATATGAACGCTGTAACCACAGTGCTCTACGTACAGACTTTTATATAACTGTAGCTTGTCAATGTTACAGTTTGAGGACTGATTTATATACTAGGCCCAAGGCCAGGCGGTTCTTTAAAAATAAATTTTCAAAAAACTTTTTTTTTATATTCTACATATGTTTTTTAATGTAGAATTCTATTGGTCAAAGAATTTTTGAAATTGGTCTAGTAGTTTTTAAGTTTATTCGTTACACACAATACTACAATTCTTTCCTCTTTATTGTATTAGATAACTACAAATCCTGTGCACTAAGTACGTAGCTATCAGATTTATTATTTAGATAATAAATATTAGATTTTTTTTTCTTCTGCCTTTACACATTACAACGCATATCGACATTATGTTTACTTCATATAAAATGTAGATCTGTAAACGTCTAAACCAACGCGTTCAGTTGCATCCGCGGTGACGGCCAAGGTAGCGATTACTTATTTTATATATTTCATACATACATTCTAAAAAAAAGAGAACTGATCCACCACCTTCCACGACACTCCGAACCCAGCTGAAAGCATTAGTTTTGTTTGATTTTAGTTTAACCTTAAGTATTTTTTTAAATATTTTTATGAGAAATAAATTATTGAATCTTTTACATAATAGTGCTTACATAGTAACTATCTGTGACAGCCAGTTTACATTATTCTCCGTTTAGCCTATGGAATATCTTCGATCATATTCATATTTCAACCTGTGAGATTGTCCTTAAAGTGTGCGTTAAAAAAATAAGAAAATTTTCGGAGTAATTAAATGAAGTAATAGTACCTACTACAAATTAGTGTTTATTTGTCTAAATATATACATACATATAATATATAATAATAAAGTGTTGTTTGTCAGGTTTCCTACAGAATTACTTCTCGTGGAGCGGGTGGCACGCGATGGGACGCATGTCGCTGTCGGTGCTGATGATCCACTGGCTCATCAACTCCGTGATCGCAGCCTCGCGCTCGCAGCCCATCGCCACCTCGCTGCTCGATGTGGTCAGTATCCTACTAACTACAGAACAACATTTCGTTATACATATACTTATATCCTCATATGCGTGATCTCTCCGGGAGACTTAGTTCTGCTGCATATACCATTGTAAGAGAAGGCAGTCATCGAATTTAGCTACAGCTCAGGTTTTTCTACGTATTTCCACAAGATAATGTCGTATGGTGTATTGTAGTGGGGAACAGCAGCTGATATAGAGCCACACCATATATTTATCAGGTAAAAGCTGGTGGTCGTGCTATAAATGGAATGGATTCTTGTGAATATCTGAAATATATTTAAAAGAATACTACATTATCTATACATCAAGTAAATTTACTCATCTAAATTCGATATTGTCATAGCTCATTCTTGACTTATTCATAATCTATATTAACTATCACCAAGACTTAGACTCTGAAGAACTATTTATTTACTAAACTCACTTGAAGAAAAGCTTCGTTTTTTTAATGGTTTGGAGAGGTAAGGTCAAATTGCCGTCCTAATATGATAATAAACGTCACGCCTGTCTATTACGAGTACCATTACAGTGACAACTTTCTAGTTCTGATTGACTGCGCTTGTAACTATTCTTTATATATGCAATAACGCATTACATGATTACATTACAAAATTACGAGAGAAAAATGTGTACTTTTGTTATGTAATTCGCAGAGCATGAGTTATTGCAAAAATAAATATATTAAAATTCATCACTAACAAGTTTAAAGCTAATTGCAAAATTAGTCTTGTTTGTAGTACAACAAAAATTTAACTAATGGTGTCCCTCCACCTCTATACCATGGTTAAAGAACGACAGGAAAAATTAGAGTTATGAGTCATATGTCATGTTAGCTCACTCGGTCAGAGCATACCCCGGGTATAGGGGTGGATGACGCTGGTTTGAAACGGTAAGAATTTTGTAATGCGCTCGTTAATTCGAGACGTTAATGCTTTTGTCTTGTTTGCTCAACAATTACACATGCTACAGTGCCCTTCACGCATAAACACAGTATTCGCACACTACTGCTTCGAGGTGGAGTATCTGCCACTACACTAGTACTCATCAAGAAGGACTTGCTAAAGAGACCTACTACCGAATATGTACATGCCGTAAACCAATGTGTACAATTGCGACTATTATAACTTAATACATCATCATCATCATCAACTGGAAGGCGTCCACTGTTGAAGAAAGGCCTCCTCCATATAACGCCACAAAGAACGGCTATTAGCCACTTGTAACCACTACCCGCGACTTTCACGATGTCGTCAGACCACCTGGTGGGGGGCCTACCTACTCTACGTCTTCCGGTGTAGTGTGGTGGTTACCACACTACACTCGAGAACCTTTTTTCCCCATCGGTTATCAGTTCGTCGAGCAATGTGGCCCGCCTATTGCCACTTCAACTTACAAATTCTGAGAACTATGTCGGTGAGTTTGGTTCTTTGGCGAATGTCCACGTTCCGGATTTTATCATTTTATCGCGCAAAGAAACTCCGAGCATATCTCTCTCCATAGCTCGTTGAGCGACCCTGAGCTTGTCTATAAGGGCTACAGTTAAGGACCACGTTTCAGTGCCATATATCATCACTGGCAACACACACTGGTATAAATGGTCCCGCAGAGCCTGAAGACTTTGGTCTTCAGGCTCTGCGGGATCTTCGACGAGAAGATGTCGCGTAGCTTCCCGAACGCTGCCCATCCGAGTTGGATTCTTCGGGCGACCTCTTTGTCGAAGTTGGACCTACCTAACTGGACAGTCTGTCCCAGGTAAATCTAATGGTCAACAACTTCGAGTGTATCGTTCCCAACAACTAATGGTACGGGTGCAACATGGACATTAGACATAATTTTCGTTTTGTCCATGTTCATATTAAGACCCACCAGCTGGGAAACTCTACCGAGGTCGTTGAGTATTGTACTGAGTTCTTCAAGCGATTCTGCCAATGGATTAGCATACCAATTGCCAGTTTCCTTAATCGTCAATTTCCCTAATTCGCCAGTTTACTCATTAGACAGTTTCGGTAGTTTGTCAAATTCGCTAGTTATATGACTATGTCATCGGCGAAACGAAGGAGAGTGATGTATTCGCCATAGATGTTGATGCCGCATTCTTTCCAGTTCAAAAGCTTAAAAACGTCCTCCAACGCATTTGTTTCAACAGTTTCGGAGAAATAACATCTCCCTGCCTCACGCCTCGTTGCAGTTGGGTTGATTTCGTGCTATTGTCCTGTAATCGAATCGACATGGTGGCGTTCCTATACAAACACTTCAGCACTTCGATGTACCTATAGTTGATTTGGCATCTCTGAAGAGACTGCAGTACGGCCCAGGTTTCGATTGAATCGAAGGCATTCTCATAGTCCACAAACGCTAATAAACAAACACTAAACATAATGGCCGATTATACTCCTCATATAATCTGGTCTTCTGTATAATCTGGCGGAACGTATGGATGTGGTCTATGGTGCTAAAGCCTTTTCGGAACCCGGCGAGAGGCTGGAAGTCATCAAACCTACGAGCAAGACGATTCGTAATGACTCTCGAGAATAGCTTATAAACATGGCTCAGAAGTGAAATGGGCCTGTAGTTCTTCAACAAGGTCTTGTCACCTTTTTTGAAGAACAGTACCACTACACTTCTGCTCCACGCTTCTGGCATTTACCTTCAAGGATGACGGAATTAAATAACTTCTGGAGGACTGAGAGTACAGGTTTTCCACCCACTCTCAGAAGTTCTGTCGTGATTCCGTCATCACCTGGCGCCTTGTTGTCCTTAAGCTGTTTGAGAGCCATTCTAATCTCGTATAGGCTGATGTCCGGGATATCTTCGGTATAGTGTCGGGTCAGTTTAGCTCTCTTGTCCTGAGCTGCACTTACAACGGGTTCTAAGTTAATACAGTTGGTTATAATTTATTAAATTAACATTTGCAGATATATGTTTTACTTAAAGCATTGAGTTAATTAAACTTATACTCACGAGAACTTTCAAACTAATATATTCGACGACTGATAAATTTTGCTACTAAAATGTGTATGTGTTTTATAGTAATTAAAAATAATCTATGTACTTCTAAAAATAAATATGTAAAGATATGTTGGATTGAATATGTTCTATTGAAGCTCAAAAATAGCAGAACGCAAACCTTATCACGGCGGGCGTGGCTTAAATAGTGTACCGTGCAGCGCAGTAACATTACCTTGACGACCAATCGGATGCGATCATTTCTAAGCGCCAAATCAATTAACAATCGAATTGAATTTGGAAGATTGTGCATGTTTTGTTAATAATTATTATCTTGATGAGCCCGAAATAAAAGTGGTAACTGTATGAGAGTTACAACACTGCTTTACATGTTTATTCGTAGATGTCCTTGCTGTTTGCGTGTTATTAAATAACAATTTCTGCATTAAACAAACCTTGTGTCACTATTACAAACGTTTCAATCCTAATACTCACTACCTTCGCTGTTTGTTATAGGCCGTGGACGCCATATCGACGACGTCCTTAAGCTATGTGCTGGCCATCCCGCTGACACTCATGATAGAGATGCCCATGACGAGGTTCGTAAACACGTTGCTTACTGTATCAATGCAACAGAAGACCGTACAGAACGGGCAGACCACACAACAAGTAAAGACTGCACAACAAAAGAAGACTGCAGAAGAAAAGTACACCGAGCAGGAAATTACCGGTCCGCAAAAAGAGACCACAAAACTTGAAGCGACTACTGAATCAAACAATACAAAGACTGTCAGTGTTGGGACCAATTAATAACATAGGTCTTTAAAAGGAGAGAAATAAGTTACTATCTCAGTAAATATGGAAGACTTAGTTAGCGATTGTTAACCAAGTATGTCTTTGAATTTGGTTGCTTAGGTAGCATTTGTTCTATTGATAACTATATCTACTAGCGTTGTGATCTAAATGAGATGACGAAGGGAAAATAGCTCGTGCTAGTGAGGGTATCTTAGCGATAAGACAACCATTGGTACAAATTTCATCGTCATGCTCTCTAAGCACGCTCGATTTAAAATCTGCTTACTGGTCAGCCAATTTTACGGAGTATTTTTAAGGAATGTTAAATAAGGGCTATTATTACGAGTATTGTTGCTCTAGCCTAGATGAAATCACATATTCCCCTACATAAACATTTAACAACAGGTGAATTGCTAGTCAGCAACGTATGAATTAAAAAAATGCAGTATAACTACTTTGAATCTTCATTACTGAGTTTTAGCCTAGAAACGGACACATTAGTACCGATAAAGTATTCCCTTATACAGATATAAAACTAACTATATATTCCATTCATTTTATAAAAATCAAACACTATCAGTTGAATTTTAAATACTAACTTATGTATGTAGTATTTACTGAATGTAATATAATAGTATTTGACTCGCTAAGATATCATTACCAGTTAATACCAGCTAAGTCAATTTACTATCTAAATATTCCTTGATAAGGTTTCATTCCAGCTATTTTCATGTTCTGTTTAATTGTATACTTAGGTAACGTAGTAGTTATAAATTAGTTATAGTTAGTGAACTACTTGGTTGTGTTTAGGTTACAGTTATTTCGTTGCTTTGTGTATATATTAGTTGTAATCGCAGCGAGATCTCAGTACTGCTTCATAGATGTTATTTATAATATAGTTTTTCTAGATATAACATTTGTTTTTAGATTATATTATATTATTCAGTAGTGTAACTAAGCAGTGAAGAAAATAAAGTGATTAAACATCAACATATTGTACAATTCTAATATAAAACTTGTAATATAATGTGCTGTGGGTAAATGTACATTATTCTTACCATATAGTTTGATAATACGGTATACGATAAGCTTATGTTAAGACTACAAGTAGACTGTAATAAATTGCTATATTTTATTCTTGCAATTAGCAGAGAAATAAAGCATAAAATTTAAAGATCGCAGCTTCTAGTGCCATCGTCATTAGTACTAACGATAATTTTATCGATATTTAAGCGTGAAGACTTTTCAAATTAATTCGCATTTAAATGATCTACCTACCGGATTTGTTGCAAATATGTATTTACAAAGTTGTTCAGTATAAAATATCAGACCTGTTCACTCACGATGGAAATTATTGATATACGTGATTGGAAAGGTCTGTAGGTACCTATAATTTAAGTTTAAATAGGTATTGTATAAATGTACAAATTTTAAAGAAGTTAGAGGAAAATAACAATCTGAAACGCTCATTGTTGATTCATACTTGTCTATTATGGTTTACCAATGTGCCAATTATAATATAACAACTTGTCAATTCAGCTAACGTGTTCTCCTCACACCGTTAAGTTTCCCTTAGCGACGATGATGGTGATAATAGCACTAGGTTGTTACTGCTAAGTATATTTTATGTCTTAGTTTAGTGTGCAATAAAAGTCATTTATTAATCTTACATTATGGACTTATCAATAAAGTGAACGATAAGAATATTTGTAAACGCTGTTTTAATTATTAATAAATTATCACTGCGATTTTCTCTGAACTATATACAACACAGTGACCAAAGAAAATAAAAATGTACACCGTGATGTGATACTATTGTGTAATTATCCTACTACTTACTAATAACTATCAGCTTGCATGCGTAAGTGCGTGTGTTTAATGTCAAAAGGATGTAGTACACTACCTATTTCCCAATCTTCTATTTCCTGCCTTTATCCCCAGTAGAAAGTACTTATTAGAAATTTTATATGGGCTTTATACGTAATACATGATTTACATTCGATTTTGTCGAAAACAGATAACACTTACATGCTATTTGAATATCGTAACAAAGATATTTTGTTAATTTAATGATGTAACGAAAGCCGTAATTATCATTATCATATCTCTCAACTATCTATCTTGTTTTGTCTCTTTTTATTAATTTAGTTAAAGGCAACTCGAGAACAGAAATAGAACTTTTGCCCCGAGTGATACATAGTGCTTTATACTACAACTACGAGGAAAATAAAAGGAAATATTTCTTTAATTAAAGTTTATATTAGAACATTTTTACAATGACTTAAATGTAAAGTGACGTTTTTTCCAGGAAGGCTAATACTTGTGTGAGATGTTTGAGACAAAACTGGGACACTTGGTTGCTGCACTTGTGTTTGTAGAAGGAGGCGGTTTTACAGTTTGAATTGAAACATATTCTTCGAGAGGGGCTATTGGTTCTTTGCTCGTCGAAGGTTGTGGGGACATTGTGTTGTGTAAATTATTTGATCCTGATGTTTTGTTATTAATGTGTTTTTTATTTTCTATGGAATCTTCGATGTAACTTTCTGCGACAGCGGACGATTTCCAACCACCATATAGTTTTATTGCAGTTAAATCAGTGCCTGTATCTGCAAGGATGGTTGCGGAAGTCCGTCTGAAACTGTGCCCAGTGTAGAGTTCAGGGTTTGCGAGTTTTAAATATGAGGCTATTGCTTTCAGCACTGAACTTATTTTGTTCTTTTCAATCACTTGCCTGACGCGTTGACTGTTTTAAATTGTACCCAAACGCGCTTTGATTTCATATTACTCGGACAAAGATCCATATATATTTTCAAAATCTGAAAGAATGTGTCGGTAACAACAAAACTCCTCTCTATTTTCGTTTTGTTCAGGGAAGCTTGTTTCAAAAGCTCATGAGAAGGACAGGCACCATTTATGCCCAGAATTAATTTTTTTTTAATGGCGGTATGCCTTTATTAAACAAATACTACAAACTATATACAACACTACAGCTACTACAATACTACAGCTACTACAGTAAAAGCATTTGGACTCATAGGGAGTCCAAATGCTCTAGCCCACTATCAGTTGGCAGCGTGCCCAGCATGCTGGCAGCATTGCCCCGTTGAATTGCAATGCTTATTCTTTGAGCCAAATAGGTGCCAGCATTTTGATCACGCGTCGCATCGACCAAGCGCTCTGATAAATTTTAGAATTAAAATTACCTGTATATAAATAAAAAACATTAGGTGAATTACTTAGCATTCTTGCATGGATTCACCGTGCGGGTGCCAGGTCCATAGCGTTGCAGTGGAAGAGGCTAGAGGGGCCTGGGACTTGCAACCCAGGAGTAGGGTAAAGGGACCCCTTTACGATGACATCAATGCTGGCCTTCACCGCTTGAGCCTCCTTTCGAGTTGCTACGATAATTCCGTAAATAAAGTAACAATTACGTACAATGATAATGACCTGAATGAATGAAATAAATTTAACCTTCATTAGTAAATAGTATCTGTCTGGAGCATTTGGCAAGAAATCAAAGACATCTTTCGTAGTCAATACTTTGGATTTTTTACAGCGAAATCCTTCTGATTTCATTTTCAAAAGCCCTGTTAGTTTAGGTATATCTATACTTATAATAAAACTGTAACAGGTCCAATTCTGTACATTGAAGATATTTTGCAAAAAAAAATTGAGAGCACTCTGTAGCTGATACTGATGCCAAAACTGTATTTTTTTATATTTTTGTCTGTCTCTCTGTCTGTATCCAGGCCACGCATCACTCCAAAACTACTGAATGGAATTCAATGAAACTTAACACGATTTGAGTTCATACTGCGAAGAAGGTTATTGTATACTTTTTATCCCGAAATTCAGCACGGTTCCCTCGGGGAAGGGGATGAAAGTTAAAATATTACTTAGTTGTAATTAATGAACGCGTAGTCCGATTTCAATTATTCTTTTTTGTTAGAATAGTGATGAGTGAGCCCGGAACCCCATGGGTAGCCTGGCACCCCACGGGCAGCCCAGCACCCCATGGGCTACTGAATGGAATTCAATGAAATTTAACACGATTTGAGTTCATACTACGAAGAAGGTTATTGTATACTTTTTATCCCGAAATTCAGCACGGTTCCCTCGGGAAAGGGGATGAAAGTTAAAATGTTACTTAGTTGTAATTAATGAACACGTAGTCCGATTTCAATAATTCTTTTTTGTTAGAATAGTGATGAGTGAGCCCGGAACCCCATGGGCAGCCCGGCACCCCACGGGCAGCCCAGCACCCCTTGGGCTACTGAATGAAATTCAATGAAACTTAACACGATTTAAGTTCATACAACGTAGAACGTTATTGTATACTTTTTATCCCGAAATTCAGCACGGTTCCCTCGGGAAAGGGGATGAAAGTCAAAATGTACACTTAGTTATAATTTATTAACGCGAAGTCCGATTTCAATTATTCTTTTTCGTAACAACAATGATGAGTGAGCCCGGAACCCCATGGGCAGCCCGGCACCCGACGGGCAGCCCAGCACTCCATGGGCTATTGAATGGAATTCAATGAAATTTAACACGATTTGAGTTCATACCACGAAGAACGTTATTGTATACTTTTTATCCCGAAACTTAGCACGGTTCCCTCGGGAAAGGGGATGAAAGTCAAAATGTTACTTAGTTGTACTTTATGAACGCGTAATCAAATTTTAACTATTATTTTTTTGTTAGAATAGTGATGAGCGAGCTCGGAACCCCACGGGCAGCCCGGCACCCCACGGTCATCCCGGCACCCCACGGGCAGCCCAGCACCCCATGGGCAGCTCGGCACCTCACGGGCATCTCGGCATCCTTTTATTTAGATTTGCCAGCTTGCTAAGATAAAACTCTAAAATCTGGAACATTCGCCACAATCTATTTTTTTAACTATCTATCTTTTGCCGTATACATTTTGGAGACTGCGCAATGGAAGTGTACAATCTTATATATTTTTGTTCAGCCGCCAAACAAGGAGAACCTCGGCAAAAAGATATCGTTTTATAATCGAAATTCCAAAGAAACGCACAAAGTACCTACTTTGCTTCAACATTTATTGTGCGAACCGCGAAGGAACTCTCTGAGTTACTTAACTACTGTCTTCTGGAAAAACAAGCTGGGAGTTATCAAACCCAAAGTAAAAAGCTCCTTTCTGAGCTATGCTTTACTAAGAGTGCTTCACCACAGACCACAACGTTGCTTAATATGAGATAAACAGTGCTCAAATGTGAATAATTAGTTTGCGGGTACGGCAATCGCGTACGAAGTCGCGGGTACAGCTAGTTCTTCAATATTTACATTGATTTTCACTGGCAAAGAGCTTTTCAGCATGGAATATGTGGACCATAAGGTACTTGACTTATATTTTTGCGCTTTTTCGGTAAAATATGATAGTAGGACGTTTTCTGAGAATTATTGTGCATTTTTGCTACTTTTAATATCGTTATGTTTGCAATAACGCCTGCTATGCGGATTACATTACAAAATTACAAATATACGATACGAAAAATGTAAGTCATGTGCGGGATTCGAACCCGCGTCCATCCACCCCTTTTTTCCGGGATATGCTGTAACCAATTGAGCTAACATGACATGACATCATAACTCAAATCTTTCCTATCGTTCTTTAACCATCATGTTGGGATGGAGCGACATACCTAGCATACCCCGGCTAAAGGGGTGGATGGACGCGAGTTCGAAATCCGGCACATGATTAAAATTTTTCCTATCGTATATTTGTAATTTTGGCTACTTTTCCAGAATATAAAATCATTATACGTTTTCTCGTACTTATCTCGAGACTTCTCAGGCAGTAAGTTCTTTATGACTTCTTGAGCTATATTTTTTATTTCTGTCATCATTATAAAATCGTCACTTTCACTATCAGATAACATCCTGGAAAATTTAAAATTGGCGTACTGTTAAAATATCAATTTAATAAAAATCTAAATTTTACCAAACATAAAAAATTGCGTCGCTCTATTTCTCGTTGTGCAAAAAAAGGTTGCCAACCTCCCATCATTGAAAAACGAGTACAAATAAAAATTACACCTCTTTTTTCTAATTATTTGATATAAAACCTTTTGGAGATTGTTTTTTTTTATGTTAGCAGCTAAATAAACAAAAGAACGCTACCAGGGCAGGTATGGGTTTTCATACAACATTCCTTCACTACTACGGAGTGAAATATAATAGTACATTGTTGTTCGGACCGATCAACTTAGAGGCAAGGTTCTGAACGGCCCGCTAGGTAGTCGTCTATTTTGATCTGTGGACATTTTTGTGTGAAAAAAGTTGAAGTTTGCTTGTCGCTTTGTAGTTGGTTTTTACTTTTGGATTAAATTGTCATTTTTGATTTTAATTTGCATATAAATTTGATTGCCGCTTTGCGCGTATTTGTTTTCTCAATTTACACTACGCGATCTATAAATTTGTTAATATTATTAAATTTGTGATGGTGCCCGGACTAAGGATTTTGTGAAGAGCCTCGCCCACGCGTGAGTACAATCAAATATTTCGTCTTGGCCAATACCAAATATTTAGATACACTCTAGTGAGATCGCTCACGCGAATCCCTCCCTGTGTAAGTCTTATTGTTTGTATTAATTGATTGCTTGTGTATTTGTACTTTATTCTTTTCAGCCCGGCGAACGGCCGGCAAGTTAAGCATTCAAAACAGATTGTCTAGGTGGAAGATGTGCCTCTCTGCTAAACATCCCTGCCTGGGCAATCTGGAATCTTAACAAATTGTACATCGAGGGGACAAAACGATCTATGCGGAGGGCGTAAAGGCAACTCCAGAACAGAAATAGAACTTTCTCCCGGGTGATACGGGACGACTTCTTGAGTTGCATTTCTTATTACTGGTGGCGTCATCATTATAAAATCGTCACTTTCACTATCAGATGACATTTTGGAAAATTATTTAGATGAATTAAAAGCATACTGTTAAAATATCAATTTAATAAGAAACAAAATTAAACCAAACATAACAAATTGCCGCGCTTTTTTTCTCGTAGTGCAAAAAAAGGTTGCCAACCTCCTTTCATTGAAAATCGAGTACAAATAAATATCACACCTCTTTTTTCTAATTATTTCATATAAAACCTTTTTGAGATTGTATTTTTTTATGTTAGCAACTAAAAAAAACAAAAGAACGCTATCAGGGCAGGTATGGATTTTGATACAACATTCCTTCACTGCCGCGGAGCCAAGGAATGAAAATCCATATAACTTTTCCCGCCGTACATTTATAAGGGAGAAATTACGAACTTTATTACATGTTTTTGAACGAGTTATGAGACGCTTTCTGAGTGGGTGTGGTATAAATCCCCGTGGGGTGCCGGGTTAGAATTACACCTCCCCTTATCATCCCGTGGGTGTCGCAAGAGGCGACTAAGGGAAATATATTGAAAGGTGGGCCTCAGCACCTTCTAAAGAACTGCCATCTTACATTGCGGCCCCGAACCGCCTGCCAAGCGTGGGGATTATGGAAAAAACCCCCTTAATAGGGGAGGCTGTGTTCAGCAGTGGACGAGTCGGCTGTTACAGTGGTATAAATAATATACTTCACTCTTCACTATTAAGAAATAGTTGTCACATATACCCTACAACCATTCTCGCCTCTGTATATCTGGTCTCCTGGTAGGTATTTTACAATTTGAAACATAAAAATTGTTACAGTACGAAGATACATGTGTGAGTAGTGAGAAAGTGAGTAAGTCGCAGTGAGTGATAGTGGGATACACAATCAATGGTGTCGCGGTTTATGCCCGTGAGGTCCCGGGCTACAATGTCAAATCACGAAAAATATTGATAAGTTGGAGAAAGATAAAAATTATTATATGTAACAAAAGAAAAAGTAATCATCAAATAAGAGCACGGGCCACGGTTCTGTCGTGTGTAGTATGTAATTATAAAAAAATATATATGCATCAAATCTCTGCCCATAACTGGCGTAAGAGGCCACTACTTGTAAAATACCGAAAGGTGGGCACCAGCGCGAGAAACTGCTACTTTCCTTGGCACCCGAATAAGTCTATTTACATTATTATACTCGTATTATTCTGTCATAGTGTTCTAATGTTTGACCTATATAATTTTGTCTATAATATGTTATGCTAAAGTACAATATGATATAAGTGCGGTAAGTTTAAAATTACAGCCGAGGTGATATTACTAGCCCGAGCCGTAGGCGAGGCTACAAGAAAGTAGAGGCTGTAATTATTAAAGCGCACGTATCATAAGACGTTTTATAACATATTTGCGAGTAAAAAAATAAAACTCGGACTTTCTTAAAAACGAATAAATCTTTTTGATCACTTGCTAAAGCAGCTAGAAAAATTTCAACCATTTGTAATATTTATTGCGCGCATCAGCACTTTTTTTTAAAAGACAAAAATATAAAAGCAGCCATTATCACTAATAAAGTAAATTAATATTTTTATGTTTTGTTACAGATATAGTAGATTGTTATACAAGGGTCGAAAGGAATCAATTCCCATACGAGGTATTTAGACGCCCGAGCGTAGCGAGGGTGGCTATAGACCGAGTAGGAATTGATTACTTTCACCCGTGTTAAGCACTCTACTATTAATTTTGAATATAAGGAAAGTAAAAAATAGTAGTTTTTCTAAATTATACATTAATAATATTAACATGAATAGGCAACTATTTAAAATTAAGTAATTGAGATATAAGAAATATTTGTGAAATTTAAAGTTAAAGTTTGCTTGCAATATTTACGGACGGCTATCGTCCGAATAGGAATGTATGACTTTCACCCTTGTTTAACACTCTACTTTTCACTACGAATATGAGTAATTACAAAATTACAAATATACGATAGGAAAAATTTAAGTCATGTGCGGGATTCGAACCCGCGTCCATCCGCCCCTTTAGCCGGGGCATGCTCTAACCAATTGAGCTAACATGACATGACGTCATAACTCGAATTTTTCCTACCGTTCATTAACCATCGTATTGGGATGGAGCCTATCGTATATTTGTAATTTTGTAATGTAATCCGCATAGCAGGCGTTATTGCAAACCTAACAATATAAAAAAAAAAAAAGAATATGAGTAATGTAAAAAATGTATTTCTATAATATTTATCGATAACAAGAACATGAGTAGAAACTATTTAAAATGAATGCACTTGTAGTCAAAATAGTATTAGTTACATCCGTGTTAAACACACTAATTTTCAATAAAAATATGAGAAAAGTAAAAAATTATAGTTTTTCGAAAAGTCAATAAAAAAAATCTATAATATTTACTGAAAACCATAACATAAGTAGAAGAAACATATATAGAATCAATTGAGGGATTAGAACAATTTGTAAAATCAAGTAAATTTTTGTTAGATTTTTTATAATTTTACTTACCATCATGCCAATTTATATATATATCTAGTCTTTTTTAAAAATTTTATGCATGGCACACAAAGCGTCTTCCGCGGAAGCGTTACCACTTTAAAGGTATTTTATTAAAGTTGTTTTTTAATTTGCCCTTATAAACATAATTAGTGACTAAAATGTTCATATAAGATACACTAACTTGAGAGAGTCACATTAGTTCTGTTATAAACTAGTTCTTTTAATTTTTACATAAACATAAATGTAGTCGTAATTAGTTTTTATAATACAGCAAAGTATTTTAGAACGAAAAAATATAGATGTCAAATTTTGTTTACAACCATGGTTGCCATGGTTACAAGTCTTTCCGGCCCAAGAGAGGGAAGCATTTACTATGAGTTTTTCCCACCCTTAGGTGGGTAGCAGCGTCTTCCACCCGCTATGCAGATCAAATAAATTTACTTTCCGAGTATGAGAAATGAAATAGTAGATTGTTATATAAAGGTCGAAAGGAATCAATTCACATACGAGGTATTTAGACGCCCGAGCGTAGCGAGAGTGGCTATAGACCGAGTAGGAATTGATTACTTTCGCCCGTCTTAAGCACTCTACTTTTCATTTCGAATAAAAGGAAAGTAAAAATAATTAGTTTTTCTAAATTATACATCACTACATAGTATAAAATAAAGTCGCTTCCTCTGTCCCTATATCCTTATGAATGCTTAAATCTATTAAACTACGCAACGGATTTTGATGCGGTTTGTTTTAATAGATAGAGTGATTCAAGAGAAAGGTTTATATGTATAATAATATTCATTAAATAGTGGAAAAATACTGTTATTTTTGAGGTTTTTAATGTGATGTCGTAAATAATTACATTTTTTCGCTTACATTGCAAACGCAGGCTGAACCCTACGAGATTTCTTTAAATTTTTTACGTACGAGATTTTTTCAGAGTGTAAAGTAACAAAATCCTGCTGGGTGCATGCGGTTGTTTTTAAAATTAACCAGTATTGGACGGACAACACGCGTACGCGGTCGTTAATGAATGGGGCTTTTCGCACCTCGTTATGAAACGTTTTTATAGACTCAACTAGGTAACTCGGGCCGCGGTGTTAATTAGCCTATGTATTTTGCTGTAAGGGGAGATTCGCACCAATTTCAAAAATTAAAAAATCTATTGTTTGTAGTACAACGTAAGTGGTACTATAGATGTCGCTCTATCCCGATACGAGTTATGACGTCATGTCATGTTAGCTCAATTGGTTAGAGCATGCCCCGGCTAAAGGGGCGGATGGACGCGGGTTCGAATCCCGCACATGACTTAAATTTTTCCCATCGTATATTTGTAATTTTGTAATGTAATCCGCATAGCAGGCGTTATAGCAATCATAACAATATAAAAAAAAATATTGATTAATATTTTTTATTCATGTATTCTAGAAACTACCCCTGGTGAGATTTAGTTTTCATTTCAGATGTAGTGAAAACGTAACCAATCAATTGTACCACACGCAGCGTGTTGCCCGCAAGTAAACTCGTGAACTCCAGTTTACGAAAACGGTAGCTCGTGCAATCCTTGGATTGGGACTGCACATGCCTGCGTGCGAGCAAAGCCGTGAATAGGCTTTGCTCGCCCGTTTGGACAGGCGTTTGAGCCGCGCTTTACTGTATCAGCCGGATCGTCCACTGCTGAACACAGCCTTTTTTTTTTTTTTTTTTATGCCTGATAGGTTAGCCTTTGACCACTATCTCACCTGATGGTAAGTGATGATGTGGTCGAAGATGTTGTTCAGGCTAACCTAGAAGTACTGGCTCTCAAGGACAGCTGCCGGAACACACCGTTAGGTGCTTGGCGACAGATTTTCTGCTTGAGGGTGGTAGCTAGCCAGGCGGGCATTCGCAAAATGCCCTACCACCATGCTATAACGACTGCCATCCTAAGACAACAACCGGGACCGACGGCTTAACGTGCCCTCCGAAGCACGGAAACGCTCAGTAGTAATGTCACTAGCGGTCACCCATCCAACTCCTGACGGCGCGCGACGTTGCTTAACTTTTCTGATCGGTTAAGAACAGCTAAGAAAACTTCGCTACGAGCGCTTCACCTATTAAGGGGGTATTTGCCATAATCCCCACGCTTGGCAGGCGGCTTAGGGATCACAGTGTAAGATAGTAGTTCTTTAGAAGGCGCTGCTGCCTTCCAGTATAATTATTCCCTTAGTCGCCTTTTACGACACCCACGGGATGATATGGGGAGGTGCAATTCTAACCCGGCACCCCACGGAGCCGCGCTTAAATCCAGTAAAATTATTTTAACAGGCAGCACGTTAAATTTGAAAAGTTTAAGTTGTTTTTTTTTTTTTTAGCCTGATAGCTTAGCCTTTATGATATATATTTACTTTATTTGAATATTTGCGAAACGATAACCTTGGATTAATATTAATCTCATTCATATTAAGGAATAAAGGAGTGTAATATTACCTAATTAAAGGAAATAGATCTATATTAATATTTGCTAGCATGTCAAAGAGACCAGAGATATATACATTTAAGGGCTGCAACGTACGTGTGGCTGGTGTTGTGGAAAAGCCGGTCAGAACCACGTGCAGGCAAGACGTTACCTGTAGACGGAGCGTTAGCGTCAGGTTACTTCGATTCTTTGATGTTTTCGAAGTTGCAGTATTTGTTTGATTTTATAGTGCGGTCAAAATGATTGATTCCTACATTGACCTGGATTCCTACGGCACAGTTAGTTAATATACCTAACTAATAACACCTTCCAATACTGAAAAGTATGAAATATCTTGTGGACGGTACCTTCCAACTGATTCCAATACATTGTTGGAGAGAACATTTTCATGGTTAAACTTCCACAAGTTATTTTACTTTCATTGTTAAAAGTCAGCACTGTTTTTTATTTTAAGTTTCACACTGTTAAGTCATATTGCCTATATAGAATAGATTAACCGAAATTGATAAAGTGTAAATGGGACCCACTTCACCCAACAAGAAAAGAACCATCAAGATTTAGTTGACTGCAGCCGAGGTCATACATTATAAGAGTCTTATATATCTTGTAGTTCGTAGTATTTTGTTAAAAAAGGCATAATGATTATATATACTTATACGTGACGACTTTAAAGCCTTTTATCCTTTTATATTAGCTGATAAAAAATACCTGGGGCCCTGCTATGTCGGTAATTAGTTAGTAAAAAAATCTGTTTGAAATCATATAGAAACTGATAGATTTCAGTTGTGCTGCTTTTATTGGTAACAAATTGTGAACTTTTTATTCTACGCGACATCACAATTTTTCGATGAATTCTATGAAATCAGATTTTGTTTCTAACAAATTACATAATAGGATCTCTGCAGGGTGTTTATGTACTTTTACATTGGTTGATTGTAATGTAATAAATGACAAAAATAATGTCCATTCCCTGACCTCTATGACTCGTACACTGGATTGCAGAATTGTTATTATTCACGAAAGCAATATTGAATGTATGTATAACTATTCATGCGTCCATTCGTTTTAAGCCAAAACTAGTTTCATAAACTAAACTAGTTTCTTATTTCTTGTTTACAGAACGTATTGCGTCTTGCCTTCGGTCAGAAAGTATTGCCTGAATTTTCAGGCTCTAATCATGTCAACTTCACGAGTATGTGGCAGTAGGATATTTACGAGTAAGCACTCTTAAGCAAAATCTGTGCCAAGCATATAACGGTGTGTTCCGGAAGCTGTTGGAAGCCATTCATTCTAGGTTCACCTGACCATCATAACATCTTCGACCTACAATAGAGAAAAAACAAAAAATGCTTTTAGAAGGCAAATTCATTCTATTTTTAACTTTCATTTACGTTATTATTATATTGACACATATTGGATATTGTGTAAAAAATTCAATCACCTACATATTACCACAGATTACATAAGATACTGGGAGCTACGGACACCAGAAGGTCAGCAATAGTCCCGCATTGTACTACGGAACCGTAACAATAAAGTTATTAGTTCGTTATTGAATCTAAATATGTAAGTAGTTCGAGGACTTAAATCGGGTGACATTAACCTCGTCGAATAGCCATTTTGTTGACCGAGGTAAGCGACAGCCCGTCTGTATAAACGATGTTATTCAATCATTATGTAAGCAATACATGCAAAATATCGATTTGGCCTCAGTATCTATTTAAGTTCGCTCTCTTATCTATGGTAATTAATTCTCTGCATTTAATTTCACCTTCACCTAGTTTTTAAATTTTGAATTTCATAAATACGATTTTTGTTATATTTCGACAAGTGTTCTAATGGGTAATTATTCAAATCGGTAAAAATATTGAAAACATATATATTTACTTACAAAAAAATTCAATTTAGTTATTTATAGATTTATTCCTTCGGAAATCCATATGATTAATCACAGTTATTTTGTTGTCTTAGGTTTTCGCAATTATTACACATAGCAATTAAACAATTTTAAACGGTTTAAATGGCGTATATTTATCATTATTGTTGTCCCGACGACGTTTAAAAATCATGATAAATATATACGCGATTTAAACCGTTTAAAATTGTTTAATAGCAGTTATTTTGTAAATAATTTTGGAAAATATTTTGATACCGATTTACCTGTACGATCTCGATCATGCGCTCCAACTCGAGGCTTGTTGAGGCTCCGTGTAGAAGCACCGCGCGTCGAAAATTCTTCTGGTTAGGTCTACGTGCCGTCATAAACACCACGTAGGCCTAGCATAAAAATTAGGTGGAATTATCAATAGATATGTTTGTCACAGAATAGAGCACAATCTCTCTCTGGTGTATATGTGAGAGGGTTTGTGTGTCTTTAGAAGTCGCTGCTGCCCACCTTCCAGTATTTTTCCCTTAGTCGCCTCTTACGACACCCACGGGATGATATGGGGAGGTGCAATTCTAACCCGGCACCCCACGGGGTTAAAAAATGTCCCGCACATGACTTAAAATTTTCTATCGAATATTTGTAATTTTGTAATATTTTTTAGATCCTGAATATATAAGTACGATTATTTTTATACCAATTTACTGAGTTGTTCCCGAGGAAACACGATATAGCCAATTGCTACGCAATAAGAACGGTAGCAGATAGTTCAAAATAAACTGTTTTGGGCCAAAAATAACTTTAAAATTATAGGATATTCATTCATTTAATAGTAGCCTCTACCGTTGACGTACAACTGTGCGCGTGACTTTATGACTTAGTCATCATGACCCGCAGGCCTGTCCTTGCATGTGGGAGTATCACAATAACGGTTATTAATGTCTACTCCTGTTTTTTTAAATATTATTAAAATAAACAACGGATTATTTATGCGTATACATCCCTAATCCGTTGTACTTTAAATTCTATAGTACAAAGACACACAATCACAACCGGCACACACCGAAAGAGACTGTGACACCGACCGTCGCATCGCACATCGTCATCTTACCCCTATTCCGGTCATGCGGTCGGTACAACTAGTCTTTAGTAACAACAGAAGAACATAGATACCTAACAGTAAAAATACATATATGGTGTCCGGCCGCCGCACCTCCTGATGGTTGCGTCTTTAGAAATGCTATTGTAGGTAGTGACTTCTGTCTTGCGGAAAATAAGGGCGTATGGTGTTGTGCCTACGTCCAATGTGCACCCAATCGAATCGACTCATCACCCGAACCAAGTCCCCCCCTCCCCGTGCGTCCCAACATGCCTATGGGAGTTGATTCCCTAAATAATTGACATGTATATACAGCTAAAATATGTCATACAAGTATATGTAAGTATGCTCTTCAAACACAAGACAAAATAATGAATAGATTCAGGCGTCACTTTGCGGAAATCCATATTTAATAATAACAAATATTTTTAGAAAACATCAAATCAATATTTTAATAAAACACTTAAAAATATATCTAGTGACAATTACGGCTAATTTTCCTGCTAAGCCGACGTGACGTCACAAACGCCACGCAGCCAAACCGGAGGAATCTTCGACGCGTTTCGCTCTACGAGCGCACGATCGAGAATTTCTCAATTCGAACGTGGTCGGTGTCACAGGCGGAATTGTCACTATAAGTGTTTTATCAAAATATTGATTTGATGTTTTCTTAAAATATTTAAAAAATATTTGTTATTATTACAAGACAAAAGGTTTATTTTATTACGTGGGGAAACGCTGTTATGCATTTTCGCCTGCTGGGGGAGCAGACGGGGTATGGAGGACTCCGCTAAAGGCGCCATACCGTCTAAAACCCCACGGTGCTCCTGCGTCTTCGACTGATCACGGGGTCGCGGGACCGCTAATACTCAACCGCAGCAAGACAAAGGGACTAGTGCAACTAATAGTTAAGGCAAAAAATGCTTATGCACCCATGGTTGGGCAGTATTTGAATTACTTGTAATTAAAATACGTAATTGAAATACAAATATGTATTTGGTATTTGTATTTCAATTACTTGTAGTAAAATATAATTTGTAATTCGTATTTTAAATACCTGACGCTGAGGTAAGTATTTCAAATACTTGAGGCTTCAAAATATATTTTAACCTCAAAGTACTTTTGTTCTTTATTTAGCGATCGTTTGTGTGAGTGCGAGGCGAGTGTAATGATGGTGAAGCAGCTACACTGCACCTGTCATGTACACTGTACGCTATCACTGTACAGTACATCAATAGTAGAGAAGTAGTAAAGAATATGATGATTTTATTGTTTGTGAGAACAGAGACAGTGATCAACCACATACATCTTAAAAGGAGTTAAAATTGGTCAGCTTCCTAAATAATAGAAGCAAAGAGCTTTCAATTCTTGAGCGCTATCCAAACATAAAAAAGTGTTCATAAAATTTAACACAAGTTTGTGCTCATCAAGACAAGTAGAAAGATTGTTTTCTTTAGCAGGTTGTATTCACCCTCCAACAAGAGGCTGTTTGTTTGACAGTATATTTAAAAATCTAGTGTTCATGAAAGGTTTTACTCATTAATTAATCTTGTTTTCAGCCCGTGTTGGTCTAGATTACTTATTTTGTATATTGTAATTTGTATTTCAATTAAAAATATATAAAGTCCTATATTTTTATTTTATATTTCAAATAAGAGGCATTTTACATTTTAATGCGGTATACGAAGATTTTAAGCGCTTAATTTACTATCATAGGACATATCTACAAGTTGTTTAATAATTGATAAAAATAGAATAATCTGTTCTCTTTTCAGTTAATGTACCAGATTTACAAACATAACATTTATTATTTTGTAGTGACCAATCTCCCGCACCTTGTTTTACGAATTAAAGTACACATAGCCAACTTCAGAGTTCTATCTCTTGTATAAAGATTCATCAAATTAACTAAAAAAAAAAAAACTGTGCATCAGGCATATAATCCTGTTGACACATAGTGTACTAGAATATCGATAATTAACCGTCATTGTAGAAAAAAAAATAAAGATCTTGCGCCAATTTCCACGAATTATATCAGCAGTTTACCACGATATATTGCGTTTAATAAAGTGTAATTCCAAACCAATATTATATGAAAAGAAAGTTAATTCTTTAATTAATCTGATCTTTAATAAATTGTGCTATTAACTCTGTTTTGTTAGACAAGAAAATATATTTAACATAACTCGAAATGCTCATAAATTGAAATGTACAAGCGCGAGGCGATCAGTACCGCGCGAGCGCTCATCGAGGTAGGACCTGCGTTCGTTTTGCCTTGCTCTGACGTCTCGTACGCGGAACGCTTAGACGCAAGTTTATAGTGCGACCACAGAGTTTTGATCATGTCTTTATTTTTTTAAGTAACAAACTATACTTTATTTTTGTTGTCCATAATATAATTATTGTTGTCTTGTTAAGTAACTACATCTTTATTTTCTGTTCATCCATTGTGTTAAAAAAAGGAAACGTCACAATTATGCAGTCTTATACAGCGTTATTGGAAAAATGCTAACAACCTCAGAGGGTTGACTTCTTCTTTTTGGTCTGCTAGTTTTTATATTATTCTAGTTTAAATTAGCAACTCACTATAACTTTTGTTTAAGAAGGATAAGATGACAGGCGAATAATTGATTTACAATATTTTTGGATTCAGTTAATGTCTATAAGTGAACACAGCGATAACTTCAGCAGGAAATTAAACTACCTTTCTAATTTGTACAAAACGGCCTCCCGGCTTTTCCATCATTTGTACAGACCGGGATACCAGTTAGCGGTCGATAGTCGTATTTAAAAATTTACCATAAAATCTGCGTAAGTGTTTTCTGCGTAAGTTTAAGTTTTGAAGCAGTGGTGGCTCAGTGGCATTGGGTATGGACTGCCGCGCAGCAGGTCCATGGTTCGAATCCCGCCCAGAGCTTGAGCTTCACCGCATGGTGGAAGGGCATTTTGCGAATGCCCGCCTGGCTAGTGACCACCCTCTAGTAGAAAATCTGTCGCCAAGCACCTAACGGTAAGTTCCGGCAGCAGTCCTTGAGAGCCAGTGAAATAACAGACAAAAATGAGACTTAACAGGTATGTCTCAAGGTGATGGGCGCAGTGCAGTTCATCACTTGTGATGAAATGCATCTGTTATAGGCAGAGGATACCGCTTAACATCAGGTGGGCCTCGCGCTTGTTCCATCACAATGACATAAAAAAATAAATAAAAAAAATGTCCGACCTTCATAATCCAAATGGTTTTCAAAAGAATGCATACTTGCCCATACAAGAAAGAATCCATACTTTTCTGAGATAACGGAAGTATTTTGAATATTTTGATGAAATCTGAAACCAGCACAAATTACATTTTTGCCCCAAAATATTACGTCATTTCATATTAATCTCGTAACTACGTCAACAGTTATAAACCTAGAAAAACGCAATTTTGCATATGTATAAGTAATTTTTCGCTCGATACATTTTGCAACGCAAACACTTACCGATGCAAATTTGCGTATTAAATAATCTCGTAACTAATTTTAAACTTCTAAACCAAAAAATCTGAAATAATACAATAGTGTATAAATTATATGTAAATAATAATATCAAAGAAGAACCAAAGCCGTAGGTGGTATAGTTTTTCAGAAAAAGATATTGCTCTCCAATACAGTTTTCCCGCCAAAGTTCTTAAAACAATTGGGTTGTTTTAATCTTGTTACTTTTAAATATTTGGCGTAAAAATCTGTAACAATTCATGGCTAAAGAACAATATTAAATTATCATATTAAAAGAAGAATCGAAGTTCTAGGTGAGTCTAGTTACGAAAAAATAAAAATAGCAATTAAATTACTATTTCTCACCATTTTTGTCGTGTGTTCAAACCCCATTTCCAGTATTTTTTTCTATAAAAAGGTGTATTATCATTTATTTTCCATAGAGGAAATAGTGAGCATAAGAGTATATAGTGAGGATTGCATTGGTACCAAGAAGTATATATGTTGATTATAGATTGCATCAAAGATATTCGATTTAAAAACAAAAAAACCGCAAAATGTGTAAATATATATTTACATTTCGCTGTTTGGGCTACTCAAACTAAATGGATGAAAATGTTATTTTTTTAAAGTTATAGGTGATATATTGTGGTATGGGAATATGAGGGTGACATGTTTAGGTCATGGAAAACCAAAAACGTCATGGGACGTTTGTGGTTGGTACTGAGTTGTTGTCCGGATAAACAGAAAAATAAACCTCAGTCCTATGCATGGTCATTATGGCAGACAGTGTTAAGGACTGGATATAGATACTGTGTAGAGTGTGAACGAGGAAAATAGCAATTTTTGGAAAATTTAAAAGAAAGAGCTTTTAGTCCGCAGCTTTTAATCAATGCCGTTACGTCAAATATTTATATAATTTTAAGCCGTATAATTATTTAATTATTTAAGTTTATTGTTACAATAAATGATTCAAACATATCTATTTTTTATTCATCAAGGATGAAATGTAAATACACGATTCACGATGTAGGTTGACTATTTAGTGTACGTGCCTACTTCTTTTCTATAACATTAGCAAGTAATCGACAAGAAATTGATTATTTACTCATGCCAATCACACAATTTTTAAATTCGCAACTTACATTTCTTTATTAATGAGTGCTAGTATCAAAATATGTTACTCACAGTCACGCTATTCCGTCGTCACTTCTTTCACTTGTGTATGCGATGCGCTAGCATTTACCTAAACTTCAGTAGCGTGATTTTGTGAAATGGCTCTTAAAGATATTTTGTATTTTAATTACTTGCGATACAGTTTTTTTTTATTTGTACTTCAGTTAAAGCAAAGCACATATTTTGCCTATGCATATGGTATGCACCATATTAATATGAAAGCAAATATTATGCTATTTATATATTTTTTATAATTTCATTTTATTTTATGCAAAAATATGCGAATCATTTTCAGCCAGATTAAACTAGAAACTAAAAAATGTTGAGATTCAGTGGACACCCGGCACAATATAAGAGTTTCTATATATACAGCGTTATTGGTAAAATGCTAACAACCTCTAAGGGTTGACTTCTGCTAGTCCTAACAAATATTTTGAGACGATTTTTTTTGGATAGTTTTCGTTTTTAATTTTTTTTTGTGTTTGTTTATGTGTATTTAACGCACGAAGCACGAGTTTCACCTGATGGTAAAAGTCTCCTGTGCCTGTTATTTAATATTTTTATTACTGAGCTCAATGTAAATATTCAAAACTATTCAAAGGGAGCGCGTCGCGGTCCACTGTTGCCGCGGTGGGCGCTCTTAGCTCGGAGTGGGCATTGTCTTTTACTACGAGACACAGAACTTAAAAGTGTTAGACAGTACTAGAAAAACTTATTGTTATAAGTTTTGTGTCTCTCCGAGTCAGAGCGCCCGCCGCGGCATCACTCGCATCGCCGCACCGTTATCTCCCTTTGAATAGAGTTTTGAATATTTACATCGAGCAACATGAGTATCGGAATTCGGATGAGACATCCGTCGCGCGTCGAGTATGACAGGCAACTCGAGTATCAATAGCCACTATCAATCCATGTCCTATTTATTCTTTGGGACGTAGGAAAGGGCAATGGATATCCGTAAAGAGATGGTCAGCAATGTAGTGGCTAATTGGCAAGAATTTGCGGTATTGCCGTATGATGCTCAGTGTAACGGAGACAATTTCACCACTGCGGCTGAGTACTCTATCGATATGTTACAACACTCGTCATGGGGCACTATGTTTACGAAGTGTACCAGAATAGAAAACTTAATGGATAATTTGGTACTGAAAGTCGACCTTAAAAAAACTTTAAAACCTTCCAGTAACAGACCTTTTTTTTAAGTAACCGTTTTTTTATATATGACACGTTTTACACAGCTCCCAAAACCGGTAACGGTTCCTGATGGATAGACTATGCGGGCGAAGCCGCGGGTTAAAGCTAGTGTTGTAATATGTGCGTACACCCGGTGTGACATGTCAAGACGATCATTACTGATCGATCATTCAGGAACATTCCAAGAACAATCTAATTTAATGATTGCAACGTACGTGTACACGCATACGCATAAAAACGCTCGAAGATTTTATATTGATGAATAGGTAGATATGATATATAGTTAGATATAAGTAATGTGTTGACGACATATCGTAGTTTAGTTACAAAATAATACGTTATTATTTTAGTTCTGTAGCGGATCTTTGTTGTTATTGTTTTTTTTGGTTGTGGTTAGCAGCCATTAGCTTTGTTTTTTTACGGTAGGATTACCTATACTTATATAAATTTTAAAAGGAAGATGATAGACGATTCATTTTAAGATTATTTTGTATGCTTCCAGAAAATTACAAGTATATGATCTTACAGAAGAATTAGTCTACCCTCCCGACGTACCACAGACAAGTGCCGGGTTTCTCGTATTGCCATAGTAAAAAGTATTACTGTAACTAAATTTATTTAACAATCTATATAAAACATAACATAAACCTACGTTAAAAATTAATTGGACAACTACCTAAAGATATTTCTCGTTATATGACTTTGCAGAAAAAATCGATATAGGTATAGTACAAAATTGACAAAAACTCATCGCGCAATAAAACAAATTAAGGTTATTAAGTTAGTGTTAGTCAGTTAAATTTTAGTGATTATTTTAAATGGTCGTGCGCACACGGCGTTGGACCTACGCAGGCTAATGTGACGCAGCTAAAGAAAAAGTCATCGGTATAGAAAAACAAATAGGATTTGCATGAAAATAAGATATTTTGTTTAACTACACGCAAAAGTTAATGGCAAAAAATGTGTAGCCAAGTACCTAACGGTTTGTTCCGGCAGCTACTATTAAAGAAACAGTAAGTACTTAATTCTAGGTTAGCCTGAACAACATCTTCGACTACATCATCGCTTACCATCAGGTATTATAGCGGGCAAAAAATTGCCTATCAGCAATAAATTGAACAATAGCCTCCTACTGGCTTACCATTGATATCAATGCTTAGCAAAATATTTATTATATTTGTACAGAATGAAATGGCGAAAGTGTATCTACATAATTATAGTTTAGTTCTCAAGTAAGTGACTCTATTTGTGTCTTATTGGAAACTAGCTGTACGCACGACTTCGTTCGCGATTGCCGTACCTGCAAACTAATTATTGTGGTCTGCGGTGAAGCACAAGCATAGCTCAGAATGGAACTTTTTACTTTGGGTTTGATAACTCCCGGGTTGTATTTTCCAGAAGACAGTAGTTAAGTAACTCAGAGAGTTCCTTCGCGGTTCGCACAATAAATGTTGAAGCAAAGTACTTTGTGAGTTTCTTTGGAATTTCGATTATAATACAGCATCTTTTTGCCGAGCTTCTCCTTGTTTGGCGTTAGAACGAAAATATATTAGATTGTGCACTTCCATTGCGCAGTCTCCAAAATGTATCCGGCAAGAGATAGATAGTTAAAAAAATGTATTGTGGCGAATGTTCCAGATTTTAGAGTTTTATCTTAGCAAGCTGGCAAATCTAAATAAGGATGCCGAGATGCCCGTTGAGTGCCAAGTTGCCCATGGGGTGCTGGGCTGCCCTTGGGGTGCCATGCTGCCAGTGGGGTGCCCGGATGTCCATGGGTGCCGGAATGCCCGTGGGGTTCCGGGCTGTCCGTGGGGTTCCGGGCTGCCCGTGGGGTTCCGCGATCACTCGTCACTATTCTAACAAAAAAGAATAATTGAAATTGGACTACGCGCTCATAAATTACAACTAAGTAAAATGTTGACTTTCATCCCCTTTCCCGAGGAAACCGTGCTGAATTTCGAGATAAAAAGTATACGATAGCCTTTTTCGTAGTATGAACTCAAATCGTGTTAAGTTTCATTGAATTCCATTCAGTAGTTTTGGAGTGATGCGCGGCCGGGATACAGACAGACAGACAGACAAAAATAAAAAAAATACAGTTTTGTCATAAGTATCAGCTACAGAGTGCTCTCAATTTCTTTTTTCAAAATATCTGCCATGTACTGAATTGGATCTGTTTCAGTTTTATTATTATTATAAGTATAGATAGATATGTAAATGGTAATAAACCTATACAAATCTATATACAGTGCTAAGATACCCTTGCAAAAGCGTTAGAGAACTTTCCCTCTTTCACCTAGTTACAATCATACTTAAAAATATTCCGAATGAAATTTCTACATTCGGAGGATTATCTCCAATTAAATTTTCAGTAAAGAGGTAATTTTATAAGTATTCTGTTTAATGCAGACACTCCATTTGTAACAGTTTTGCTAATATGTTCATCCTAGATATTAGCTAATTTCTTGCAACTTTGTCTTAGCATTCGGGGTGCCAAAATAAACAAGACCAATGTCTTATATCCTAGTATTAATTCAATAGCTGTATGCGCGCTCGCGTACCTGAGGCATCCAACATATAATAATACTACCTGAGGTTAAAAATAAAATCATCAAGTGAAGTAAACAAATTAGTTGCCATTTTCATTGTAATTGTTTATTTCTGAATATGAATATGATATTTGCTTGTTTTATATATTCTCTCCAATACGGTGTTCCAAATTTTCATTCATTTTCATTCCAAAGTTTCTGGATAGGTATATATTTTCAATTAAACCTTATTTTTTTGAAGCGCTCGTTGCGAAATTTGCTTAGCTGTTCATAACCGATCAGCAAACTTAAGCAACGTCGCGCGGGGTCATGAGTTACTACTGAGCGCTTCCATGCTTCGGAGGCCGTTGGTCCCGGTTGTTGTCTAAGGATGGCAGTCGTTACAGCATGGTGGTAGGGCATTTTGCGAATGTTCACCTGGCTAGCTACCACCCTCAAGTAGAAAATCTGTCGCCAAGCACCTAACGGTATGTTCCGGCAGGATCCGGTTAAAAAACGATTTGAAAGATTTGAGTTCTGACGTCATGTCATGTTAGCTCAATTATCATACCCCGGCTCAAGGGGTGCCATCCACCCCGGGTTCAGGATTACAGACATTTAAGAGAGGTCGGACGGTGAAAATAAGATGGGAGGTTATCATAAAGAGAACAATGTAGTTTGGGGCAATTAAAAAATATTTGGTCCATATTTCCCATGTCCAGGCACACTCACACCATGAGTGATCCCTGATCGGTAGTTTGGCTTAGTGAACAGGAGTACATGAATGACATAACCGAAAACGACAAATTGTGGAGCAATTATTTGCATTGTGGAATAAAAAACACAGGAAATTTTAGGAACTAGGGGTTGTATGTCTCCATAATTCCTGCCTTTGTGTTTGAATTTTTCTATTTTCCTAATATTTTGACCACGAGGTGTAATTTAGAGAGGAGACAAAGGTCATGAGAATACATTTTAAAATGCTCAATGGAATCGATTTAAGAGGCTTTTTTTGCACATGTATCTGCTTTTTCATTACCAGGAATTCCAGAGTGTCTTGGAATCCAAGCCAAAACAAAATGTAAGTATAGTTTTTAAGAACTTTACGAAAATGTCAATGTGCGTATTTGAAAGTAACTCTTTGCCTTTGACACGCACTCGGCGTTATGGAAACCTACCAAGCTTAGATTACAGAATGTCCCTCACATGGAACAAAGGTAGAATGGATGGGAAACAATATAAATTGTTTAACCGACGCGCATCGTCGATAATTGTAACAATAGAAATATACGATATCGTCCACTGTGGATGTAAAGAGGTCAATAAGGAATAAAAATGATTAGTAAAGTCACATTTCTTACCACTCACACTGCAAACCAGCATACTTTCTCAACACATTTTTTTTTTTATGGGATAGGAGGGCAAACGAGCAGGCGGCTCACCTGGTGGTAAGTGATCACCGTCGCCCGCGAACATCCGCAACACCAGAGGTATCGAGGATGCGTTGCCGGCCTTTGAGGAGGGAATATATCGCAAAGTTGTGGACTTCCAGACGTCGACATGAAATTAATGAAACATCATGCTTTGTCGGGACGTCCGATGGCGAAATTGAGCTGCAGCTAGTAAATCGAACATTTCCTCAGAACACTCCCCGTGATAGATGCGGTAGAAGATGCAGAGTGATCCAACATCTCTACGTAGTGCCAAAGGGTCGAGCCGGTCGGAGAGAACTTGATCGTCAACGATTCGAGTCGCTCTGCGTTGTATGCGGTCAAATGGAAGAAGCTGGTATTGGGGAGCTCCCGCCCAGAGATGAGAGCAGTACTCCATGTGAGGCCGAACTTGAGCCTTATAAAGTTGCAGGCGATGGGCCGACGTGAAGTACCGCCTCGCCTTTCCAAGCACACCAAGCTTTTTCGAGGCTAATTTAGCCTTCTCTTCCAAGTGACAGCGAAATTGAACGACGCTCGATATGTCGACGCTATGTACTCCGATGCTAGTTGACATATAAAGCATTGCCGTAGCTTTGTCCTCTGCAATCTTTTAAAGAAATTATTTATCTCTTAAAACAATAACAAACATGGTTTCCGTTAAATATTCAGATTTATGCTTTTTGGGTACTTAATTTTTATTTTTATTGATAATTTTAATTGATACTTAATTTAAATTATTTTCATAGTTATATAATAATCCTAAATCAAAATCAAAAATCAAAATCATTTATATATTTGCTAGAATACATGTCAAAAGGATCTTATTATATATAGGATAATATAAGTCATACAGATACAATGAATTCAGTCGTGCAAATGTTTTTATGAAGCTTAGTATTATTCACTATCACTTTGCAGTGATCGTGGTCACGGGGTGACTGATCCCGTGACCACGTCATTTCACTGCAAAGTGTTTGAAACGTCGGAACAAAAATAATGATAAATATACGCGATTTAAACCGTTTAAAGTTGTTTAATTACTATGTGTAATAATTGCGAAAACCTAAGACAACATCTTATTATTATTAATTATTTGTACCTAAAAAAATACTTATTTACAATAATCTAAAAATTCTTTAACACCATAAAAACAATTGCTAAGAGTTCAGTTCGTCACTTGCGTTGCGACAAACTTTTAGCTTGTATGTTGTGTATATTTGCTTTATGTTGTGTATGAGTGTATAGTTTGTAAAAAACGACTAGGCATGCTGGTAGGGGAGCTCGCTTTTTAACCATCGCCCTTAAAGAATCGGCTGAATATTTTTCTTCTCAATGTTTAGTCCGGACACAAAACACAAAGGACAGCTATCCGTACATTGTCGATATTTCAAAAATATGTATTAGATCTGTCGATTGCAAGTATCTATTTTTTTTAACCGGCGGTATGCCTTTATTAACAAAATACTACGTACTATATACAACACTACAGCGACTACAATAAAAGCATTTAGATCCCTATAAGTCATTGCAGACTCATAGGCAGTCCAAATGCTTGCAGATTATTATTATTATATCTATTATATTATCAGTGTCTATTTAATTTCTTGGAAATTGAATGACGTACTCGTGTGTACAACAACTAAAGATCGACGTTCTGTTATCCCGAACCCACGGAAGTGGTACACATGACAAATACACGCACATCCGCCACATTCATGTTTAAATAAACCACCATTTAAACTTTTGAACGTGACACTCGTGACCTTTAGATATATCAATAATTATTTATGAATGACTAATTTAGACAATAGCAGGTAAGTACGTCTACTTAACTGGACTGAAACCCAATAGCATTACATAATTATGTACTTAAATAACGTGTAACATATTGTATGTTTCTTTTGTAATAAACAATCAAGCAGGTAACTTATTTTTATTTATAAATATACCGTAGAACTATTATTACTTATTTATTTAGTATATAATATAACCGTAGGAATAATTACTAAAACTAGACCAAGCTTCAGTGGGATCGAAGCGCAAATTTTTTTTACATCTTCCCTGACTGACCACTATTGGTAAGTATGATGTGGTCGAGGTTGTTAAAGGACTGCATCTCAAGGACTGCTGCGGCTGCCGAAACACACTATTAGGTGATTGGTGACAGATTTTGTACTTGAGGGTGGTAGCTAGCCAGGCGAACATTCACAAAGTTTACTTTCACCACGCGGTGAAGCTCAAGCCGGCGCGTGATATTTGAACCATGGACCTGTGACACGGCAGGCTAGGATTGCGTCAATTCAAATTCAAATTCAAATTCATTTATTTCAGGTAAAATAACCCATAAATCCTTTTAACAATACAACAACACAACTACCGCCACTCATAAATGTAGAATTAACTTAGTTGAACGAAAATTGCCCTGATATATTTTTTCAAATTATGAGCCATTATTTTGTTCACTCTCAGCTTCAACCAAATATCTATAAATTTCGTGAGCGCCTGGCCCCCACGGAACAGGAGTTCAACCCCAACGCCACAAACATGCGCAAACATCCATCGAAATGGGCATATTTGCGTTCTATTTTTTTTTTATTGCATTATTCTTATATAGTTATCCTTTGACCACTATCTCACCTGATGGTAAGTGATGATGTGGTTGGAGATGTTATTTAGGCTAACCTAGAAATACTGGCTCTCGAAGACAGCTGCCGGAACACACTGTTAGGTGCTTGGCGACAGATTTTCTACTTGAGGGTGGTAGCTAGCCAGGCGGTAATTCGCAAAATGCCCAACCATCATGCAGTTTTCAGCATTAGCCGATGCACTGCCAGCTTGACTTCTAGTTTCTGGAAGATGAGACTGCGCTTGGACACAAGAGGACGTCCCATCGTCCAGGGGACAATGCTCATTCCATGAGACCTCTTGCCGTAGGCCCGCATCAGTGCGAACGGATCTAGAACTGACGGCTAGCCGGCACTGAGGAATGCTATCATTCAAGTTGACATGTCTAGAAAAGTGCTCTGCACTCCTAATACACCATAGTCCATGGTCTGGTGTATATGTTCTATGCCATTGTGGCCTAGATGACTCACGCAATCGCTACTAAGAAATGTTTGTGGGACTTCAAGAATATTATATTTATGTGATCGATATTGCATTAAAATCACTATCAAATTCACTGCATTTTGAATATTATATTTTTAGTGATGCGTTTTGTTACAGTGGATCCACTAACAATTGCTAACACTAGCATAACAAAAATCATTTATTGATATAATAATAATGTTTACAAGGTTAATTTTGAAGCCTCTAGTCCTCGACGTAGCATAAAACTATGTTTCGAAGACCAAATCCTTCTCCAATGTAGGACTATAGTTAACAGAAATCATGCCATTATACAATACAATGATTTTTTTCATATATACATTTATGGATGTTTTGTATGTGTGTGGATGTGGATTTGTGTGGGGTGCATGTGATGGGGTGTGTGGTGTGTTATGTGAGTGTGGCGTGTTATGTAAGTATGGTGAGTTATTATCGTTTAAAGATTATCAAGTATACCTTCCACATTATCATAGTCCAGTTGATGAAGCCATGTGAGTATTACTTTTTTAATATTATTATTAGAGTATTTTTTTTTGCTACATTTGCGATTTAGTTTATTCAGCTTATTGTACAGGTGAGGTGCTATATAATCAAAGTGTCTCTGAGCAAATTTACTGCGGGCGAAAGGCACTGGACAACGCTCGACGCGTTTATTTGATGTAGGTAAATGTGGCACTATATATTTGCGTGGTACCGTCTTACAACTTGTTAGATCTAAAGTTTTCTAACTGATGGAACCTGTGCTTTGCTGTACACCTCTGTGGTAGGATGTCTTCAAGGTAAGTACATAAGAACCGCTCTTTGAGCTCGTTCAACATTTATAAAGTATGTTTTGGCAGCAAATCCCCAGACACAGATGCAGTAACTTAAAATGCTTTCACAGAGTGCTTTGTATGTTTGAATAAGGAATTTAAAGTTAGCAACTGCTCTTAAGTTTTTAAAGATATAAATAAGTTTTCTAATTCTTGCTGATAATGTAGTTATATGATATTTCCAGTTTAGATTACAATATACAGTACCTAACACCCAAATATTTGAGATATTCTACTCTATTCTACATTTATATTTAGACGATTACAGGGATACGTATGAATCGTTAGTTGGAATTCAGGGTCTGGAGAAGTTGAGGCTGTTTTATTAAATCAGATATATTTTGTCTTACTGGTGTTAAGAGACAACAGACTATCTTCCAGCCAGGAGCAAACCTTAGAAAGACCGGCTTAGCTTGTAATACTTAAACGTAAACAAACAGTTAACCTTGGTAACGGATAACGTATTGGTGTTCAAAAGAGCGCCGAAATTTTTTATAAGGTAACGCATCCAGCCCAAGTCTTCCCATCGCGATGAAACTAAAACACGAGCAAGCTCTGCAGGACAGTTTGTCGTTTCTATTAAGTTATTCCGTTGAAGCTCGCAAATTCCATCCCAATGCTTATGTAATGACTTAGACCTTGGGCAGGGTTTGGTTTTGATTGGACAAGCTAATTGCCATCTTTCCTCTGTCAAATAAGATATTTCACAATTGGCCAAATTGGGTGATAAAATTGAGTTAATACATTTTTGTAGAAGTTCTGTAAACACAGGACAAGAATAATGCTGGTTAGTGATACACAAGAAATTTTGCGTATACCAAAAGCACCATACAAATTGGACAGCGTGCATTGGCGCCAATTATGATGATCATAAGAGGTAAAATAGCTGTGAGTTTATAGTATCAGTATATGTGTAGTTCTTGGCTTCAGAAACAAAACTGTTTGATATCCTCCCAAGACATACTCGTGAGGAGCGACTAAGGTAAAAATGCAGTCAATCTCTGAGCAGTGGGTATGCAACTAGAGGTTGTCGCGTTGACCTGAATAGAATATATAATCTAGTGTGCAAGTGACATCTGATACCACATGTTTGCGTACCGGACTATTACGAGCAGCTTATACTGACGTCTCATCAAGGCATATGATATGACAGTAGATAAATGTGGGCATTGCTCTATGTGTGGTTTTTGAAGGTTAATAATTGGTAGGGTAGCAAAATTGCCCGTGACTCTGTAGACTATGCGTTCGCGTCGCTCCATTTTTAAAACTATAATTAGGATTCCGTTTTGTGACTTAGGTTACCCTAATTAGGTATGGTTTCATTGTGTCCGTCGATGTGTCACGATCCCAGGAGTCAAACTTCTTCAAACTAAAATCGCAACCACAAAATGTGCATTGCTGCAATTGAGCACATGTATTATTTTTCATTATACGAAAGAATATCTTATTTTTCACCTCAAAAGCTCGTAAATGTGTTGTTTATCATTAGAAATCTGCGTGGGAAACAGTTTTTTTTATCCACTAGCGTGGAAAAGGTTAGTAAAACTAAGATTCTATATTTTACCGACCTTTTCCACGCTAGCCATATATATATATATACATAACATTACTAAAAAAATCCCTTAATATAACGTAACGCTTTGAATTTTTTAACATAAATTAACACTACTATCAAATAGATTGTAAATTTTAGACATTTTTGTTACCAGATCCGTCTTAATAACTAAACTATGTAGTTTGGAATTTGAAATTAATTTTATAAAATGTTGCTATAATCCTCTATTTACCCAACATTAATAAAAATGTGCTTTTAAAGCTGTTATCAAAACCAACATACACTTTATTCCTTTTTTTGACTGATGCAATTTCCTATTTGTACTTCAAATCACATTCGCTCCGTTTTCTCTGACTTGTCAGTTTAATAATAAGAACCACAGTTTGTCCCCTCTCCAGGAACAGATGATCGCGGGAATCCCGCTTAAGGATTATAATTTTTCGTTTTTGTTATTATTATTATTTTTTATGTTATTGTGACGGAACAAGCTTGAGGCCCACCTGATGTTAAGTGGACTAACCTCTGCCTATAACAGATGCGTTTCATCACAAGTCACGAATTGCACTGCGCCCGTCACCTTGAGACATAGTTGTTAAGTCTCATGTGCTTGTAATTTCACTGGCTCTCAAAGACTACGGCTGAACACACCGTTAGGTGCTTGGCGACAGATTTTCTACTTGAGGGCGGTAGCTAGCCAGGCGGGCAATCGCAAAATGCCCTTCCACCATGCGGTGAAACTCAAGCCGGCGGTGGGGATCAAACCAGGGTACTGCGGCGCGGCAGTCAATAGCTATGACCGCTCGACCATCATTGCTTCAAAAATGTAAGGTTAAGGTTTTAAAATTATAAGGTTCCTACTACTGACTGATTTAGAAAATCATGTTTTTTTTATAATGCCTATTTACCAAAACGACCGTGTATACTAGTCATTTTTGTGTATATTTCAATTGTGTGGGTCAAGATTTTACATCGAAGTCATTTATCGCATATCGTAAATATAATATGGTAATATGTATATCATTAACAATTACAAGTATATTATGTTCCTCAGGAGCTGGATCAGGAGGGACAGTATATATTTTTCATCTCAGTATATATTCAGTATTTATATTCAGTATATAAAAAATACCGGATTATCAATACATCGGATGAATAAATCATAACCGCTACGTACGATTTTTTGGGTGACGGATAAAGTTGTAAAAGTAATAAAGTCCTTCTCCATTAGGACTGTATATCGTCCGTTATCAAAGTTGGCAGCGCAAGTCAGGTCACCCAAGGATATTATTCCTCTTCAGACACCTGGTGTATACAGGGTAGATTGCAGCTGCGGTAGTTCATATATTGGACATACCAAGCGAACTTTAAGTGAACGGGTCAAAGAACATATCGCAGCTGTGAAAACTCACCAGGTGGAGAAATCTGCTATAGCTGAACATCTGCTAGAGTCAGGACCTGACCACTGGATTGAGCTCCACGACCCGAAAGTCCTCTCAACGGAACTTCACTACCACTCTAGACTAGTACGAGAAGCTATTGAGATAAGGAAATATCATAATTTTAATAGAGAGGATGGTTTTAAGTTAGCTGCATCCTGGAATCCAGTGCTAAAGAAATGCACCAAACGCGTTTTACCTTCCTTAAGACCTGTGGATGTTGTCAGTGTTGTGTGTCGAGACGATACATTTCTAAGTCAAATGCGGGTAGTTGAAGAAAATACCCGCCTTTCAAGACGTTGACACCCGCCCCTTCAGTCCGCTCGTGACCACGACCAATGCAACTTGCTCGAAACGTCGAGGTAAATAAATTTACGTTAAATACTTATAAATATATTTATTTAATCAAAATAATTACTTACCATTATTATCTATACCTTGCTGCTATCTAATAGGAAGGTCATCATCGCTTTAAAAACACATTTTTATGCCTTTGCGATAGAACTATGGTGATCCAGATTCGACAAACTGTGTGAAAGCATTTTGCCTCCTGGGAAGAAAACTTTTTATCACGTAGAAAATTGTCCAAATCACGAAATAAATTGTGAATGGTTTGTAATTGCAGTTCCTGTACATTTAAACGGTTTCTCGTCCTGTATGAGGTCTCGCGTTATCATGGAGCAATAATGGTGAATATCGATTCATGAGGCTGGGCTGTTTCAGGTTTTCTATCAGTGTTCGGAGTTCGGCATAGTAGACATCTGCCGTTATTGCTTGACCAGATCGGAGAAAGCTATAGTGAATAACAGCATGCTGAGACCACCAAACAGATACCATTACCTTTTTATTGGTAAGCTTTGCTTTAGGACACTTATACGGCGTTTGATCTGGGGTCAGCCATTACATTTTTCGCTTGCGGTTATCGTAACGCATCCAAATATGTCACAATTCGATCCAATATTCCATCATTTCTGTATCGATACATGGGAAACACAAGTTTCAACACGCGTTTCTTTCTGCAGTTCAGTCAAATCATGAGGCAGCCATTTTTTATTTTTTTTTATTTTATTGATTTGACGCAAATGAGTCCATATTGATGGTAAGGTAACGTTAAACCAATTCCACCATCTCTATTAATTAATTCATTGTTATTCACCTGTGTGTCTTCTACGTGGTTCGTTCTTCAAATCAAAGTTTCCATCACGAAAGCGTTTAAACGAAAACCGCACGGTGCGTTCATTAGCAGTCACCTCTCCAAACGTAACATTGATATTGCGAGCTGTTTCTGCCGCGTTAGTTCCGCGTCGGAACTCATCCGGAAAGTATCCATCTTTCTTGTCTAAGCTGAATAAAAAAAAACAACTGAAAGTTGATAATCGAATGTTGCACATTAATAAAAAATATTAATTAAAACATTAACATGTAGGTTCTATGTCAATTCGGAGTACCTATTACAATAAAACGGCAATTTCATACTCTAACCCCTATTATATTGGTGGACCGAAAGTACCTGTGTGTTGTGTGAATGTGGCGCGTGGGTTAAGTGGGCCCGTGGGGGTGCCGTGCTAGAATGTCACCATTGCTACCTGTAGGTGTTGTAAGAGGCGAATAAAGGTAAAATACCGGAAGGTGGGCAGCAGCGCCTTCTGGAGAACAGATATCATCCCCAAGACGCCTGCCAAGCGTGGAGATTATAGCAAACCTCCCCTTCCCCCCCCCCCTTAATGTGCGAGACTGTGTTCAGCAGTGGACTTTCCGGCTGATATAGTTTGACCGAATAACACGCGGACGAAGGGGCGGTGGCTACAGAATTATATACTTATTACAAAGATAATTTAACAATTGGAAATAAACGACACATTAATTATTATAAAATTAAAAAAAAATAGTAATTAGAAGTATCGTCACGCCCCACAGGTTTTATTTTAATGTCCCATTTTTTGATTAAGGAAGAGGAACTTATATAATATTCGCGACTACCGGTCACGGTTGCGCATCTGAGTACGAGAACAATACGTAATTTACTCATGTTTATATTATACGGATATACAACCATTTGTTTAGAATAATATTATAAAAAGTTATGTATATGTTTAGGTTAACTTTATTAATGTGATAATTAAAATCTATAGTGATAATGTAAATATTCATACATGTATATGTAAGGTTGAACCGGACGCACACAAAGGGGACGGAATACTCGTAAATTATTATATACAGTAAGATATTATGAAACCACAAACCCGCGCAAATTAACAATGGTGTATATGATAATATTATAACTTAAACTATGGTCATGAGAGTTTCACTAGCAAATAAATAATAATCAGCAACAGAAATAAATCCAACTTCCCATTGGTCAATATCCCATTGTTCGTCGTCTAGTCTCTAGCTGATATTTAGCGGATAAATCTCTAAATTCTCCAATAATACAATGGTATTTTCGTAGATGCCCATGAATAAAATATATTGCTTGAGTAATAAAAAACATAAATGTCAACAAAATGTCAATAAAGAGATATCAGGAAGCTAAGCCGAGTTAGGTACCTACCTATATTTGCAGCTTTTGGAGTGGTCCGACTTTGACAATAGACCTATCTATTATGCCTATACGATAAAGTGCGAGCTCCAACTTAAGAGGAGCCGTACGTTCAAAGGTTCCTGTACATTGAAGCAGTGATGGCTCAGTGGCAATGGCTATGGACTGCCGCGCAGCAGGTCCATGGTTCAAATCCCGCCGCGGGCTTGAGCTTCGCCGCATGGTAGAAGGGCATTTTGCGAATGCCCGCCTGGCTAGCAACCACTCTCAAGCAGAAAATCTGTCGCCAAGCACCTTACGGTGTGCTCCGGCAGCTGTCCTTGAGAGCCAGTACTTCTAGGTTAAGCCTGTTTACACCTTCGACCACATCGTCACTTACCACCTGGTGAGAATGTGTTCAAAAATCAGCAATAAAAAAAAAGTAGACTGACATATATACTGGTCAATCTTTAAAGTACCACTATTCCAACAAAAAAAGTATGTATGAAATTGGACTACGCGTAAGTAAAAACTAAGTGTATATTTTGAATTTCATCCCCTATCCCAAAGGAACCGTTCCGAATTTCGGAATAAAAAGTATATAATGTCCTACTTCGTAGTATGAACTGCAATCATGCTAAGTTACATTGAAATTCATTCAGTAGTTTTGGCGTGATGCGCGGCCGGGATACTGACAGACAGACAAAAAAAAATACAGTTTTGGCATCAGTATCAGCTACAGAGACCTATCAAATATTTTTTTCAATATATCTTCAATGTGCCGAATTGGATCTGTTTCAGTTTTATTGTAAGTATAGGCTAGACAGGTAAATACATAATACCACCTAATAGCTTAAATTAGCTATTTAAGTCATTAGGTGATTATTAATTTAGGCAATTAATGTTTAATTTTTTGTAACCAAGCATGTTCATAATTCTATAATATATTCTGTAGGTATATACCAAGGTATTTAAATATTATTATTTCTTACAAAATGCGGTATATTGTATCTTTTCACGTCGACGTCGTTCGAATCAACATATTGGACAAAAAACAAAGGTTCGAAGTCATTTGCACAAAAACCTTCTGCAAACTTCCACACAAATGCCGCTAGATAGCTAGACATTATATCGCATGTCTTCGTGCGAAAAACACGCGTATATGACATACGTATACGGACAAAACAAACGTATTTATCAATTGTATATTAAAATAGTATTTAGGTTAAGCAAAAGCTTAGTCTTCCCGTGGTAGCCCAGCCGTTAACACTTCTTCCGGTCTAGTGTTTTAAAAACATTGTATATAAATTAGTAATACATTGCTGGTTTCTTTTTATAAGTGATTTTGGGTGCAATGATGGGAACGCTATGTATGTGGTTTGCTGTTTTCGTTGTGGTGGCGAAAGCGGTAGAGCTTACAGGTTTGTTTGATATTAAATTTATAAGCTTGTACTAATATATATTTTATTTTTTAATTTTACCTAGTACGGCTATACGTTCTGTTACATATGAAATGACATTTTTTATGAAGAATGTAATATTACTAAAACTTATATGTACTTACATATTTATTGTAGTCTCAGCAAACAATAAAACTAATAATATTTTCGAAATGGCCTCCTTTTATACACGCCTTTAATTATCTGGCTACTAATCTATAGATTTACGCACTATTTCCATGGGAAATTTCGCCACTGTTGCTCCAGAGATTTTTTATGAGACTCAATGTCGCTGTGTCATAGAGCAAGCCATATCCTCTAACATTGACCATAATTAGTAGTCTAAAGGGTTCAGGTCTGGGGTATATGAGGGCCAGTCTTCAGCTCTTACAAAGTCCGGAACGTTGGTTTCAAGCCAGGCTTGGGGGGTTCGTGCCTTATGACCAGGTGCAGAGTCCTCCTGGAAAGTCCACGGTACATATTTAAAAAGTGTAATGCTGAGAGGTTTCTAAACACGATCCACGACTGTATCTTGCTACACTTTGGCTGAAGTTTTCACTCCTTTTTCACAAATATTTTGTTTGTGCCACCTTGATAAGACACGTCCCACCAAACCATCGCTGGGGATGGGGAAGATGCCCATGCACGTTGTACCTTTCCGACGACTTGAGCAGCTTCTTTAGAACTGAGAGCGTACACTTTATGATTTTGATTATTGTAGTGCTTTTCAATCGTGAATTTTTTTCATCGGTAAAGAGGATATCGGTGCCCTTCACCTGCGTATCGCGACAGAAGTCGTTTTGATCGATCCACTCTCTTTAATTGTAAAGATTGATTTAGTGTCCTGTATATCGACGATAAGCGCCGAGCTTCAGGTATTGTTTTATAATACGCGACGGATTCCTATCGGGAATCTTCATTTATCGCTGTAATACAGGTTATATTTATTACACTGACAATTTCATCCCCTAGGTTTAAAGAGGGATGTGTAGTCTTTTTACTGTTATATTGCACGTGCAATTACGCGTTAGTGTTTAGACGTTATTTTTCTGGTTGAAAACAAAGTTTTTTTAAATCGGTCAGTTGAGTGTCAGAATTTAATGATTTGTCTTTTTGAGATGTTAAATTGGCGCACGTGTTCGGCTCCTCGAAGGTCGGCGCATGCCGTACCCTTGAATGGACGGGTCTATATTATACATTAAATATTAATTCTTAAAAGGATGTCCTCATGGCCACGAAGTTTACTTATTTGTATGTATCTTTACTTCCATCTCTTTTTGGGTCCGATCCATTACGTTCGGTACACGTATGAATAAGTCACCCGCCTGATAGTAAGCGTGGGCGAGGATTACATACCATCAGGTAAGCCTATCCCATAAAAAAGCGTTACTGTCCGTACATAAAGGTTTCACTAAATTATAATCTTTGGAGCAAGGATAGCCGAGCGGTAATAGCTATGGACTGGAGTGCCGCAGGTCACTGGTTCGATCCCCACCGCCGGTTTGAGCTTCTCCGTATGGTGGAAGGGCATTTGGCGAATGCTTGCCTGGCTAGCTACCACCTTTAAGTAGAAAATCTGTCGCCAAGCACCTAACAGTGTGTTCCAGCAGCAATCACTGCGAGCCAGTATTACAGACACTTGAGACTTAACAACTGTATGTCTCAGTGCGACGGGCACAGTGCAATCGGCCGTTGACGAAATGCGTCTGTTATAGGCAGAGGTTAGTCCAATTAACATCAGGTGGGGCTCGCGCTTGTTCGATCACAATTACATAAAAAAAACCTTAACAGTTGCAGTGTTACCGGCTTCGTTCTGCGTCGTCCCGCTCCTCACTCCGATATATTAGTTCTTACATCTCATTCGTACAGTAACTTCACTTGCTACAGTGCCCTTATCGCCTGTACACGCAGTGTTTGCACACTACTGCTACGGCAGTATATCTGACACTGCGGTAGTACCAACCGAGCCAGACTCGCAAGAGTTGGCTATTAAGAGATCTATCCCCAAGTGAACAAAATCGGCCAAATGCGAGTTGGAAAACTCACGAAGGATTCCGTACCATTGTCTATACAACATTAGACACTATATTATGCCTCTTTTTGGTTCTCAGGTGCGCGAGTCCGACTCGCACTTATACTTGTTGTTTTAGCGGCAACATAAATACAGCATCTGTGAAAATTTCAACTGTCTAGCGATCACGGTTCGTGGGGTACAGGCTGACAGACAGATAGACAGTGGAGTCTTAGTAATAGGATCCCGTATTTACTCTTTGTGTAAATACGGAACCCTTAAAAATATACCAAATTATAATTTATTATTTTCTTATCAATTTATTTTCAATACTTGGTAAAGTAGACGGAAATAAGTACCTACCGTAGATTACGTAGGAAGCATCAGAAACTGGCCAACTGCAAGTCGGGTCTCGTTCTTTTATGGTTCCGGGTTTGCAGCTGCTCGTAAAGGTTCCGATTTCAGTATTTTTCGTTTCATATAGGATATGGTTACATAATATACCGACACTTTAAATAAAAAATGGTTTTAAATTGAAATATTATATATATTTTTAGAGTTTAACATATTATATTTGAAGTCAACATAACTACCCAACTTGAAGGAATCCTACACTCTACAAACCCAAAACCAACAATAAAAGAATCACTAAAATCATTTCAACAATGGCGGAGTAATGAGCACTGCTCCAGACTGGATATTTTCTGAAAATACTTTGTCAAAAGAACCCGATATACGGCCCGGGGATCGAACCAAGGACCTAGGGATTCCAAAGCGGCGCTACGACAACAAACGATACCATATTATATCTTTAACAACTATAAAATAATATGACTATAGCATTAAGGTACATATGTACCTATGTATACTCGTAGTATAGATAGTGCCTGTTATAGAAACAAAGTGACTTTATGAATCACGTTATTGGTTGAATGTTGTATTGTTTAGTTTTAGTCTACTATTGTTGTCCTGTCGATAGCTGCTATTAGAATTGAGGGAACTGTTCACCTGGTTTCCTTATCGGCTGTGCGAAGCGAGTGTGAAAGTGGGGGGCCTGGGCCTACTTGTATGTTTGTAAGAATAAGGTTGTTTTTTATATGGAGAGACAACAAGGCAGAAGGCTCGCGTGATAGCAAGTAATCGCCTGTAGATTCCACGGCTATTCCGAGACCTCTAGCAGGCGCTCAACCTCAGGAGGAAATCTTGCCTATGTGTCAGTAGTACCATTGAAAAAAAACTAAAACATCTCAAAATGTTTGTTAGGACTAGCAGAAACCAACCCTAAAAGGTTGTTAGCATTTTACTAATAACCCTGTATAATGGGAATCACAAGTAAAATGTATATTGTAGATTGTCAGCAAATCGTTGACGTGCAAGACTAACAGTGCCGGTGCTAAAAGAGATCCTTGTTGCAGCGTTAATGGGCACGGTGTATGCACATATGTTCGTCGGATGATAAACATCAAAAGAGTCCCATGAAGTCTTGTAGTCTGGTTGATGACTGATGAACTAACATTTAGACCACAATATGCATATTCCGGTGGCCGAGTGAAGAAATCGTGACACGCGGGTTTGATTCCCGCCCGGGACCATTCTTTTTAATATAATTTTCTATTTCTGCTATTATTATTGTAATGATGTTATGCAATGTACGGCAATCCATAGCTATTATCGCTCACCTATACCAGCAACAGGTATGGACTGCCGTACCGGTGGTCCTTGGTACGATCCCCACCGCCAGCTTGTCATCTTCACCGCATGTTACAAGAGCATTTTGCGAAGGCTCGCCTGGCTAGCTACCACTATCAAATAGAAAAATCTATTATCAAGCACCTAACAGTGTATTCCGGCACCAGTCCTTGAGAGACACATGAGTAATACCAACTGAATGTCTCAGGGTGATGGGCGCAGTGCAGTGTGTTGTGGGCTTTCGTAATGGTCCGTCAAAATACAATAAAAAATGTTTTATCTGTAGATGAGCAGTACCACCAGATGCCACGTCTGTTCGAGCTGGACGACTACGAGGAGTGCTTCTCCAGCAAGCGAGCCGCCTTCTGCGTGGGCACCTTCGACCTGCTGCCCTACAGGAACGACAGGCTCCTCAATGTCATACAGGTGAGACCATACTGACGCTAGGTAAGTTGTTCATCAAGAAGTTAAGCTGGAAAAAAGGCAGCGTTTCACCACCAACGATAGCATTCAATCAATAAACAAGCCAAAACATACAATAGATCTTGTTGTAAATCAAAAATGTATATATTGTGTGTTTGTTCAAAACTAGTTTGTATTTCCAGCGATTCTCGGAAGACAAGTACCACTTCAACCACAGCCACATCCACCGCGGGTACTGTGTGACGTCACGGTGCGCACACATACACGAGCCCAGCCTCAGGGGGCGCTTCGAGGCATGTGTCGACAATATCACCAGGTAAAAGCGTAAACTTTACGCGTGGCGTAAAATTATCACACTTATTTAGCTCAACGTTTTTTACTGCTAATGCCTTTGACCACAATATAAACAGATGGAAGGTGATGATACGGTCGAAGACGGTAGAATGGGAGCGGCCAAGACCGCTGCTGGTAAATCCCGTTAGGTGCTTGATAACATTAGATTAGATGCCAACATGGCCATGCAGCTTGTATGCTGTGCACGCTACTGATGGTGCTCTGCTGCATTCCAAATGGCCTATAGTGAACGATAAATCTAAAATAGACCCGTTTTCGTTGGAGTAGCTGTGTTTGCTTGTAGTATTGTTTCAAGCAGCCAAGCACCACCGTGAGCCCTTTGAAGAAACAGGTAATAATGACAATGTAATAAACAGATACGAATTCTTTATCTTCTATGGAAAAGGCGGGGGATTCCCAGATGTTATAGTCATGGGTCACGTGATCAATTATGGTCATACCATGTGCCTCATTTCTAATAGGGCCAGTTCGTGAAAAGTCGTGTAGCTCACTTTCCGATAACAAAGCCTGGAGCTCCTGGGCCACTGACGAGGGTAGGTATTGTAACATCGAAATCTGATTAGGTAACAGATTTCACTTGAGCTGTGTTCCAGGACAATATTTAGGACTCCGGACTGTGAACGAAAATCTGTTGAATCTGTAATTTGCCTGCTAACGTATATGATATATGAATTAATGTTTTCCTGATTACCTGTATCTTGGGAATCGTAAGGAGCCGATAGATAGATATAAAAAGTTCGTTATGGCATTCAAACAGGATGGTATGTTTTCAACACTGGATGTTTTCCAGCTCATGAAGCTGATTTTGATGTCAATTTTCCAGGGCTGAATACGGCTTGGAGACCAATCTGACCCGCTTGGAGTACTGCAAGACCGCGCGGCAGACAACCAGGCCTGTAGACAGACTGGACGTGGCATTCACATACTTCGCAGCAGTCATCCTTATCCTAAACATCATCGGAACTGCCTATGACATCTTCAGGAACCGAGACAGCAAACGTGAGTTTGTATACATAATTTTATCGTAGTGCGGAGACCTTAATAACTAATAATAATAATAATTTATTCCAAAAAATATTTCATATGTTTTACAATTTTCTGTATGAGCATTACCTAATGAGATTTTAACACAAATAAACTTTGAGTCCCAAACTAGGCGAGAGCCTGTGTCTTGGGGCTATGAGTACGATTATCATTAGTTGATACTGAGACAATACACTAGTAAATTGCATAAATGGTAAATCCAGGTGGTTATACAAAACTATACATAAATTGATTGGAGTAAGTATGAACAGATGGTTATCTTTAGAACCATATATATATTTGGATAGCGGGCATTTATTTTTTATTATGAATTTGGTGCGTAAGAGAATGTGAAAGAGTGTGGGTAGCAAATGTGTAGTTGTGTGTGTATAAAGTGTGGTGTGATAAGTGTGTGAGATAAGTGAGGGTAGAGTGTGAAATTCGATTAAATCAAGTCTTCCGTTTCATCATAAGACAGGTTCAGAAGCCAGGTTTTAACAGTTTTCTTACAATTAAAAACGTTAGAACCTTTGATGGGACAAACATTTGTTGTATGTATTAGCGTGAGCAAAAGCAGGACTTCTACGAGTTAATAATGATGTGGCGGTGGGGACCGGAAGTCGGTAGATACGCTTGCTAATAAGAGTATTATAGTCGTGGCGGTTCAGCATCGTTTTGTGTGCTTGCACTGTGGCTGCTAGTACAAAGAGTTGACGCATTCTCAGAACTTTAAAATCATCATAAACAGCATCAGTAGGGTATCTGAACGGTTTCTTTAGTATGACTTTTATGAGTGCTCGCTGTGCTCTTTCAGCTGTCATGAAGTAAGTTTTTCCGGCGCTTCCCCAGACAGAGATACAGTATTGCATAATGGATTGGCATAAGGCCATATACACTTGACGTAAAACTTCTAACGTGGAGCAATCTCTGAGCTTATTCATTACGAAGATCAATTTCCTTACCCTACCGGACAGGTCTTCAATATGATCTTGATAAGAGAGGTTCTCATCAATTATAACGCCCAAGTATTTGAATTTGCGAACTCGGTCGATTTGGATACAGGGGCAACTACCCCTATCCTAGGTGTTCGTCAGTAGTTGATCACATTAATGTCAAAATGTATTATTTTTTTACATTCTCTACAACACAATCTCTCATATAAGGTGCTCCGGAATAGTACCTACCTTATATTATAATACATACCTACTAAGAAACTATTTTCTTTATAGAAAGTCAGTAATTGTTAGTCTTAACCACATTTTCAACCGCATCATCACTTACCATCACGTGAGATAATGAACTGTATCAGCCAGATAGTCCAATGCTGAATACAGCCTCCCCCAATATGGGGGGGGGGCTTGCCATAATCCCCACGCTTGGCAGGTGGCTTGGGGATCGCAGTGTGAGATATCAGCTCCTCATAGAAAGTGCTGCTGCGCACCTTGCAAAATGCCGTGTCAGTCTCTATAATCTGCCTGATTAGGGACAGTCACTCCATATTTCATATTTTACAAATATAGTTAAATATTGTTTTGACCTTGCTTTTAATCGGTTTCTTATTGTTATGACGTCACGCACGTATATCTCCGAATGGGTAGACAGAGGAGTCTAAACATCCACGTTTCACCAGAAATGTTTGGAACAATGTGATAGAGGGCGAACGTTTTGCCATCTACCGGTCACAGAGACTCCGGACTGCTACAGTTTATGTTTGTTATTAAAATCTTAATAATTTGGCCGACCTGTTGATCGCACCCTACCAGGTTTTTAAATTTGGGGTAACGTTTGCCCGAAGTTGAATTGAGTACAGCACGAGATATCACCAGGTTCGATAATGAATCTACTAATCTACTATAAATACATATTTATTCGTAGACTTTATATGTATAATTAATGCGGAGGCCTAGAGCTTGAATAGGTAAGTAACCTAGACCTCCACTCCGCGTTACATGCATAAACAAATACCTACTTAATTAAGATTTAATTGGTAATTACAATAATGATGTCCTTCTTGTGTATTTCTCCAAATATCGACGTTGCCTTGACGCCGCTTGATTTCTCGACTGTATGTGCCTACACTAATTACTTTTGACCGCAATTAGTGTATTCGCATTGACCGTTTTGATATTATAATGTTTAATCTCGATCCTAATGTTCTAAAAATATTGTTCTATATTTGAATTGGCATCGTGGTAGGGTATTTTGCATGGTCACTTGGGCAGCTTTCCTCTTCGCTCAGTGACCGTCCATGTGTGTCGGCAGCATTCTTTGTAAATGTAAAAAAAGGGTTTCTGAAAGTAACAATTTTGAAAATAATGGTAAAATTAGATACATTTTTCATTTTATTTATAGCTGATAAAAGCAAACTGCGCTACGAGATATACATACCTAATGTACCTAATTTTACCAATATCCTATGCAAAAATAATTTGTAAGTAGTTGTAAACTATTTTAAGTAAGGAAAATAGCTTGCTTATATTTCCTATTGAAAAATGTAACTAGTTACTTACCTAGTTCGGTATGTAATGGTATAGTAAGATATAGTACGTGTATAGTACGCGAATAAACAGTATACTTTACAGTTTATCAGCATTTTAAAAAATATGGGTATATTACGAGTATTTACCTACGAGTATGTAAACAAATTATTTATTTGTTTATTTTTTATTTATAGCTGATAGCTTTGACAACAACTCGCTTGATGGTAAGTGGTGATGTAGTCGAAGATGTATTGTTCAGGCTAACCATTAATTACTGCTTCTCAAGCACATCTGCTAGAACACGCCGTTACCTGCTTGGTGACAGATTTTCTACTTGAGAGGTATATATAGCATAGTAATTGAAATCTGAAATCAATAAGTAGTTTTGCTAATGAAATATTGTTATTCAAATGCTAACATAATGTTATGTTCCGTGCAGCCAACAAGTACCTGATCACGTGGTCCCTGCAGCTGAACTGGGCGCGGCTCACCGCCAACTACGCGGACGGAGACGAGCGGCTCGCCGCGCTCAAACCTGTGCAGGGGATGAAGTAACCATTACCTTTACATATTCTATATTGTTATTAATATTTATTATCTTGTCTCTAATAATAATAATAGAGAGATTATAGATAAAGCATCAGCTTAGCATACTTATTTTTGGTATTAAATAGGCAGACCAGAGAGGAGACACCTGCAGCAGGTGTACGGCACGAATCCTAAGGCTTTTAAGTAATATATCATAATAAGTGAGCAACGTCGATTTTTTAACAAGGAAATTCATAACTAAGTCAATCTTTACATCAGACCGACTTATTTCTTCTGATACATGACATTTCGAAAGCAAGTTAGAATACGGAGCCATATTTAGCTATTTTTTCAGCAACTTTTTAATTCTCTTGTTACGAGTGACATCTAAGGTTAAGGTTTTACCTTTAATGAAACAAGTATATAGACTTAGGAACTGTCAATGTTTAGTGCAGACGGGCATTAGTGTCATATAAACAAAATTAAACTAACTTTAAAAGTGATTTAAAGAAGAAGAAACATTTCTCACAATATAGGCACATATTGCCTGAAGCGCACTTCGAAGAAATATTAGTATTGTAGAAATATAGTATGTGTCAAGTAGTATGTAATAGAAAGTAATATGCTATCGAAGGTAGTGCAACAATTTATCAAGTAAAAAACCTTATTAGTAAATTAATGTTACAGATGAAATAAAAGGGAAAGCCTTTTTACCGCAAACTTGGAGCCTCTAGTGTTAAGTAGCGTCAACGGACAAGTCCAAAGAGATTTCATATCGTGGAGGTTTTAACTACCTTCTTACCGGAAATTAAGAGCCTCTAGTGTTGAGTAGCGTCAAACTTACAACTACTTCAAAGAGTTTTCATATCGTGGAGGTTTTAATTGACTTTTTACCGGAAATGAAGAGCCTCTAGTGTTGAGTAGTGTCAACGTACAACTCCAAAGAGTTTTCATATAGTGGAGGTTTTAGTTACATTTTTACCGGAAATGAAGAGCCTCTAGTGTTGAGTAGCGTCAACTTCCTACAACTTCAAAGAGTTCTCATATCAAGGAGGTTGTAATAGCCTTTTTATCGGAAATGAAGAGCTCCAAAGAGTTTTTTCACTGGCCAGCAGTGACCTAGGCATAAATTCGATTAGGATTATATTATTTTTATCAGATGCTTCTTTTTATGAAATGCTGAGGCAGACAAGTCACTCGTAAGATGTTAAGCATTTGTAAATTGATGTAACAGAATATAATAAAAGTTAAAGTTAGCCTTTTAACCGGAAATGTGGAGCCTCTAGTGTTAAGTAGCGTCAATGGACAATTCCAAAGAGATTTCATAACGTGGAGGTTTTATTAATAAAATACTACGAACTATATACAACACTACAGCTACTACAATAAAAGCATTTGGACTCATAGGCAGTCCAAATCTCTAGCCCACTACCAGTTGGCAGCGTGCCCAGCATGCTGGCAGCATTGCCCCGTTGAATTGCAATGCTTATTCTTTGAGCCAAATAGGTGGAGGTTTTAATTACCTTTTTACCAGAAATGAAGAGCCTCTAGTGTTGAGTAGCGTCAACGTACAAGTCCAAAGAGTTTCCATATCGTGGAGGTTTTAATTACCTTTTTACCGGAAATGAAGAGCCTCTAGTGTTGAGTAGCGTCAACGTACAAGTCCAAAGAGTTTCCATATCGTGGAGGTTTTAATTACCTTTTTACCAGAAATGAAGAGCCTCTAGTGTTGAGTAGCGTCAACGTACAAGTCCAAAGAGTTTCCATATCGTGGAGGTTTTAATTCCGCAAGCATTTTATTAAAACAAAATTCCGCAAGCATTTTATTAAAATTGTGTGACGATCCATCCTCATCGGTTGATTCGGTGAATACGTATTTTGCTAGTATTGGAGAAGTTCTGGCCTCCAAAATTCCCCCTCAGACTCAATCAAAAACCCTATATCATACCACAATCCCTGCTCAACTCAAAAGTAAGCCTAGTAAAGCAACTTCAAATTCCATGGTGTTATTCCCTGTGGACGGTGATGAAATTAAAAACGTTATACTTAGTCTCAAAGAAAATTGTGCTCTTGGTTGTGACGGTATCTCTACGTCCATTGTTAAGGCCACCAGTAAGGTTCTGATTCCTATCCTAAGTCATATTTTCAACCTCTCCTTTACTGCTGGTATTTTTCCTCAAGTTTTTAAAAAAGTGCTAGTTCATCCTATTTTTAAAAAAGGAGATAGAGACAGTGTCATGAATTATAGACCCATCTCTGTACTAACTGTAATGTCAAAGATTTTTGAGAAGGTTATCAACAAGCGCCTTGTCCAATTCCTAAATCAAAACAACATCCTCTCTGAAAATCAGTTTGGCTTTAGAAGCGGCATATCAACGGAGGATGCTGTTTTGAAACTCTCGGACACGGTAATCAAATATTTTGACAACAAGCTGAGGGCTGTCGGTATTTTTCTGGACCTCTCGAAAGCATTCGACACTGTCTCTATCCCTATCCTTCTTTCTAAGCTTGAGCGTGTTGGTATAAGAGGGGTTGTGCAAGATCTGTTCTGCAGCTACCTTAGTTATCGGACACAACAAGTCGTTATAAATGATATTCTAAGCGGAGAGAAAGCACTCAGCTATGGCGTCCCCCAAGGAAGCGTATTGGGACCTACGTTGTTCTTAATTTATGTAAACGACTTATGTAACTTGTCAATCCCAAATTGTAAATTAATAACTTACGCTGATGATACAGTTCTTTTGATACATGGCCACTGCTGGGCAGAAGTGCACGAATTCTCTGAAAACGCCGTTAGGATTGTTATGAACTGGTTGTGTTATAATTTTTTAACTCTTAACGTATCCAAAACAAATTTTATTGCTTTTGCTCCCAATGCGACCGGTTTACCACCTTCTTCGTTTAATTTACGTGCTCACCTATGTGATGACAAAACAGACTCAAAAACCTGCAACTGTATGTCAATAGAACGTTCCACTTCCGTCAAGTACTTGGGCGTTATGATAGACAGTGCAATGGTATGGAAGCAACATATCATATATTTGGTGTCTAAGGTTCGGAAACTGATTTATGTTTTTAAAAACCTCAGAAATATAGTTGACTTCCAATATTTGAAGACAATTTACTATGCTCTAGTACAATCCGTTATATCTTACTGTATAACTGCGTGGGGTGGTACCGGAATAACTCTTATGCTCTTATTGGAAAGGGCACAGAGAGCTGTTCTCAAATTTCTATCCAAAAAACCCTTACGATTCCCGACTACTGAACTATACTCGCTGTGCCAAGTGCTCACCGTTAGACAACTTTTTATCCTCCATACAGTATTAAGGAAACATTCCCAACTTCCATTCGATCGGACACTCTATACCAAACGCAGGTTTGATATTGTATGTAATTCTGAAAAGAAACGAACTGCGGTAGCGGGTAGGCATTATCGCTTTATTAGTTCGCTGCTGTATAATAAGGTAAATAAAGAATTAAACATTTACCCTCTTACCTTACATGAATGCAAAACCAAATGCATCAAATGGCTTCAGACACTAACCTATCAAGAGACTGAAGAACTCTTGATAGTATTGAAATAGTCGCTTCACACACACTTCCTCACATACACACACTCTCTCACATAAACACACACACACATACACACAAACATACACACCCTCATATATTTTAAACTCACACTAATACACACTTTCAAACATATTGTTCTACTTGTACTTTCCCCGTTCTATTTCATTGTATATTCATTGTTTTCGAATCCTATTTTATCTACGAATTAAGCTTTAAATTTAAATAATACTTTGTTCAATGTTTTTAGTAAGGAACTTTGTCTAACTTCCGGTGGAGGGCGTTGACATCTGCGACACAGTTATCACACTTCTGCAGGTGTCATCGATTCTCATATGTTATTTGTATAATATAGTTATGGTTCCAAATAAAGATTTATTATTATTATTATCTTTATTTATTATACAACATAATTTTAAATTTTTTACAACATTATTACAAAAATAAATATTATAAAAAACTTAAAACTAGGGTGCCGCTGGTCGCGGGGCAGAGCCCAAGCGACCAGTGGTTAGGGCTGCAGAGAGAGGAACCTCCGGACAATGCGTGTTGTGTCCAGTATCACTGCCTTCTGCATCAGACCCTTGATCCAACCATCTAGCGAGAGCCTCTTAAGGTGTTGGTCGAGGCTCTTCGCTATAAGGCCGTTCGCCGAAACGACTATCGGGACAATGATCGTCGAGTCAACATCCCACATGGCGGTTACCTCGTGAGCCAAATCAAGGTACTTGCTGACTTTATCCTTTTCGGCCTTAACGAGATTCTCGTCATGTGGGATGGTGATATATTATTATATATGATTATTATTATTATTATTAATTACCTTTTTACCGGAAATGAAGAGCCTCTAGTGTTGAGTAGCGTCAACGTACAAGTCCAAAGAGTTTCCATATCGTGGAGGTTTTAATTACCTTTTTACCGGAAATGAAGAGCCTCTAGTGTTGAGTAGCGTCAACGTACAAGTCCAAGGAGTTTCCATATCGTGGAGGTTTTTATTACCTTTTTACCGGAAATGAAGAGCCTCTAGTGTTGAGTAGTGGCAATGGACAACTCCAAAGAGTTTCCATATTGTGGAGGTTTTAATTACCTTTTTACCGCAAATGAAGAGCCTCTAGTGTTGAGTAGCGTCAACGTACAAGTCCAAAGAGTTTCCATATCGTGGAGGTTTTAATTACCTTTTTACCGGAAATGAAGAGCCTCTAGTGTTGAGTAGCGTCAACGTACAAGTCCAAAGAGTTTCCATATCGTGGAGGTTTTAATTACCTTTTTACCGGAAATGAAGAGCCTCTAGTGTTGAGTAGCGTCAACGTACAAGTCCATAGAGTTTCCATATCATGGAGGTTTTAGAATTACATTTTTACCGGAAATAAAGAGCCCCTAGTGTTAAGTAGTGTCAACTTACAACGACTCCAAAGAGTTTTCATATAGACGAGGTTTTAATAGCCTTTTTATCGGAAATGAAGAGCTCCGAAGAGTTTTTTCGCTGACCAGCAGTGAACCAGGCATTAATTCGATTTGGATTATATTATTTTTTCAGATGCTTCTTTTTATGAAATGCTGAGGCGGACAAGTCGCCTGCCTGATGTTAAGCACTAAGCCTAGGCACCGCGCCTGTCCATAACAGTTGCTATGTTATAAATCTCGTCTTGATTGAGACTGTTCTGCGATTGTACTCCAAGATGTTTGTCTAATGTGCCGTTCACCCAGTCATTTTACATGTTAGAGCCCTTCACACCTAAACACTGTTGGCACTTATTTGGCTCAAAGAATAAGCAAGCTCAATATCTAACGGGGCAAGCTGCCACCATGCTGGTTAGCTGCCAACTCGTAGTGAACTGCCTGGTTTGCAATGGCCTCTAAGTTGCCTAAATGTTGTCGTTGTAGTAGACAGCTACTTGTAGTGTTGTATTTCATTTGTAGTGTGTTGTTAAGAAATTGCAACACTGAATAACGTCTAAATGTGTATGCACACTACACTTTCTAGGCAGAATATCTGACACTGTGGTAGTAACTACCAAGCCGGACTCTTCCTCTAGAGACCTAGCACCTGGTAATGAATGTTATTTAGATTATGGATCTTCAACATGTATAATGTTACTTCATTTCACGGCAAACATCGCATTCAGTCGCTTGTTTTGCTTCTACCAGTTAACTAACTACTTACTAAAATTCATAAAAGTATGAGTAAATACTGCTGTTTGTTCTGTGGTAAGTTTGAATTATTTTTAATTGTAATGTATTTTTACTTTCCAGAGCTATAACGTTAATCCTGATCATGTTGGCGCACACGGTGCTGGCGTTCCACATCACTTACGTTTACAACCCTCTGTTCTTGGAAAAAGTACGTAGCTATATGAACGCAAGGATCATTCTCATAAATACTGTCAATCTTTGTATTGATATGATTAGGCACACATTACCAGACTTTACATAAAATATTATTAGAGTATAACCTTGGTTGGAATCCCGGGCCAGACAAGTGCTATTTATTTTCTTATAAAACATTTTCAACAATAGTTCAGTCTATGGACTATGGAGCTGTGTCCTCTGACAATAGACTCGGCCCATCTTCTATATAAGAATGAAATTCTGCTGTTCGCGAGTCACTGATTTCCATCTAACGGGACCGATTTTGGAAAAAAGTTGTGTGCGTTTCTGAGTGTGGGACGAGGATTTAAATTCACAATTAGAAACGGAGGTGACACTACTAATGAAAAATAATACTAGGATAGAACAACGTCTGTTGCGACCACGAGTATTACATCTTACTTATATTATAAACGCGAAAGTTTGTAAGTATGGATGTAGGTATGTCTGGATGCTTGTTACTCTTTCAAGAAAAACTACTGAATGGAGTTTAATGAAACTTTACAATAATATATTTTACACATCAGAATAACACATAGGCTATAATTAAAATAATACAATTACAATACAACTACTAGACTACAATTATACTACTACTACTATTAACTACTAATATATTTATTTTTAAGTACCTAACACCCGACAAAAAAATCTATGGAACTATCAAACCTGCTCATAAAATTTCACGAGAATCAGTTGAGAAATGCAACCTGTAGATGAGAACAACATGACATACCAAAGCGTTTTTGTGTAAGCTAAAGCAGAGACGCTTCGCTCGAACTTCGTTCTCGCTCGGTCAATGATGGTATACCTAAAACTATGGTCTGTCGGTGCCTATGTAGGTATACTTGACACACAATTTGTTACAAAGCAAAAACTCAGAGCAATGGGAAGCTTTAATCGAAGTTTTTAGCATTAGTCTATACCTTTAACATTTTTTAAAGATGAGAACTGTTATCATAGTTACATCAATCTCTTGTGTATATTTCCAGGCCAGTCACCATCCCTTATCAGCGTATTTCCAGAATGGCACCTCCATAGTGCAAACCTTCATCATGGCCTCCAACTTTCTGTTGGCCTACAACCTCCTGCTGTTCGCCGACGGCAGCCCGAAGCGGCAGCTCGGGCTCCACATGCTGCCCAAGTGCCTGATGCATCGTATGACGAGGTATAAATGCCCTTAGAAATTACAATACAATACAATTTATTTCCAGAAAAGTTTTACAATTTCGTGGTACACATAAGTTCATAGAAGGTAAGATGCTATGTAATTGTCTTGACACAAGGTGACATTGAGACCCAAACTAAGCGTAAGCCTGTATCTTGGGCCTCTGAGATACGATTATCTTCTTGTTTATTATATTAATTATCTTCTTGTTTCGTCGTATAATTAGCAAAATCCAAAATACATTATTCCGATTATTTATTACAATGATACCAAAAAGATTAAAAGAGTCCAAGAGTATGGTTCACATTCGAAACTAACATAAATATGTTGAGTCGGGACCGAACGAAGGAAAGAAGAGAGAAGGAAGAGAAATAAAATCATTCAAATAGAAGGAAGGAACTCCTTCTTTTCTTTCGACGCAATTCTCTTTTATGTGTATGTTTTTTATTGCGATATGTTTGTGATATTTTTCTTATTATCTGTTGTGAATTTGTAATTTCGCACACAAAACTTTTTCTTTGTTCCTACATATTAAACACAGAATGAAATATTATAAAATATAATGGTCTCAATAATTTTTTATTTCTGCTAGATTTATAGTGAAATACATCTGTGTGTAAAGTGTAACCTGTTTCTAAAAATTTTTTGCTGAATGTAATGTCAATATTAAAAAATATATTCTATAAATCATATTTAAACACGTATTTGGTGTAAAATATAAGCAGAATTTATTAAGCACAAGACATGACATAAAAACATTTTTATAAACAAGCAACCGAACACAATGTCAGTCATTTCAATAAATTGGAGTCGGCCAGGATTAGCAATAAGGTTTTAACCCTCCAACACGCCCTCTTAATCCTGGAGGACTTCAAGCATATCTCGTACAAACGACAAGTGCTTACAGCTAGGCAGTGCCTTCGTGAGCACATCAGCAGTCATCTGCTCTGTTGGCATGTACATCAGTTCTAGCACCCTATTCTCAACAGCTTCACGAATATAGTGATATCTAATGTCCACATGTTTTGTTCGCTTATGGAACACTGGGTTACTAGCTAGCTTCGCCGCAGACTGATTATCACTATACAGGGTTACAGTGTGACATTGACCTATCAACTCAGCAAGAACCGCACGGACGTATACCGCCTCTTTGGCAGCTTCAGACAAAGCTATATACTCCGCCTCGGTAGACGAAAGTGCGATACACGATTGCTTATAACAACCCCAGGAAATAACATTCCTACCTAGCTTATAAATATACCCCGTGTAAGATTTACGATCCGCCCCGTTAGCCCAATCAGCGTCAGTAAATCCATAAACATGAAATTTATCATGTTCATCACTTTTTCTGTACACAAGACCTAAATTCATTGTGCCTTTTAAATACCGCAATACACGTTTGGCCGCTGCAAAGTGTTCCGCTGTGTAGCAAGTATTAAACTGACTTAAGAAACATGCAGCAAATGAAATGTCAGGTCTTGAGATCACAGCTATATACAATAAACATCCTATCAGCTCCTGATACGGTAGTCTACTCTCGTGGGTGGCGCTATCAGAAAACTTCAGACCTACATCTAAGGACGTCTTAGCAACTTTACAGTCACTCATACCGAAACGTTCAAGAAGCTTTTCAATATAGGTTTTCTGACTCAGCTTCAACTCACGACTAGTGCGCTGTACTTTGATGCCTAGCATATGTTTAACCTCACCTAAATCTTTAATTGTGAAGTGAGACTTCAGTGACGTTTTTATCTTATCAGCAAGCTCGTCACAGTCGTAAAAAACGAAAAAATCGTCTACATAGAGAGCAATAATAATGGTTCGCTTACCCACTCGGCGACTGAAGATACAGCTCTCATACTTGCTCTGCGTGAAATTCTCTGCGAGTAAAACTTCCTTTACCTTATCGTACCAGGCACGTGACGCCTGCTTTAACCCGTACACGGCTTTCTTGAGTCTGTAGACCATATGCTCATTGCCTTGCTTGACGAAACCTTCAGGCTGTGACATATAAATTTCTTCACTCAAATTGCCATTCAGAAAAGCAGTCTTGACGTCAAGGTGATCAATCTTCAGATCTAATTCAACCGCAAGAGACAACAGCATTCTCAACGAACTATGTCGCACAACCGGAGAAAAAGTATCCATGTAGTCAATTTCGAACTTTTGGGTAAAACCCTTTGCAACCAATCGCGCTCTATAACACGCCACTTTGCCATTGGCGTCACGTTTGATTTTAAACAACCATCGATTCTTGACAATATTCTTGTCTGCCGGTCTGTCAACTAGCTCCCAAGCCTCATGCTTATTGAACGAATCAATCTCATCTTGCATAGCTTGCCGCCAAAGCTTACTATCACTCGATTGCAAAGCTTCCTTGACATTCGTCGGCTCACTCAACTCTGTCTCGAGCGCAGACATCGTCCTCGGTACTCTCGGCCGTAAATTATAGGCTGGTCCGTCAGATGGTGGCTTCCGTGGCATTCTGGTTGTATCAGTAGATGAACTCGGCACCTGCTCGTCAGCCTCAAACCACACTTCAGGCTCTACCTGTCTCTCCGCCTCAACCTCAGCCTCTACAGTTTGTAGTGATGGCATCTCCACCTCAAGCTCAGTCCCAGACTGATCACGAACATCCGCATCTTCAACGGTATCTCCGTCATCACTAGTCGGAAAGAAGATCTCCACGGGCCGTTTACTCTTGACACCTGGAAAAATTGTTTCGTTAAAAACAACATCACGACTACGAAAAACTATATTTTTCACCGAATCGTAGAGCCTATATCCATTACCGTCATAGCCAAGAAATATACAACGCTTGCTTTTTGGTTCAAGCTTATTCCGCTTCACTTTATCAACGTGAGCATAAGCTTCGCAGCCAAACACACGTAAGTGTTTCAAGCTAACCTTCTTACCTGTCCAGGCTTCCTCAGGAGTTTGCCCTGAGAGCCTTTTCGAAGGTGACACATTTATTAAATATGCAGCAGTACAGGCAGCTTCTGCCCAAAACTTGTGGTCTAGGTTCGAAGTATACAAGAGGCACCTTACTTTTTCTAGGAGGGTCCTGTTTAGCCTTTCCGCACAACCGTTCTGTTGAGGACTGTAAGGCACAGTTACCTGATGGACTATCCCCTTACCTTTCAAAAAACCTTCAAGGTCTCTGTTTACATACTCGGTCCCATTGTCCGACCTCAAAACTTTAACTTTGTCACCAGTCTGAGTTTCGACTAGCTTAATAAAGTTTTTCGTGTATTCACTCACCTCGCTCTTACGCTTCAGGAAATACACGAACACCTTCCTCGAATGATCATCCAAGAATGTCAGGATATACCTCTTGCCTCCAAGCGAATTCACCGGCAACGGACCACACAAATCGGTATGGATTAAATCCAACCGCTTTACAGCCACAGACTTCTCAGGATTGCTGGGAAAAGGAAACCGAGCTTGCTTTCCCTTTAAACAAACTTCACAGGCAACGTCTTTACAAGGGTCGTCCTGAAAACTAATATCATTAGCAAGTCCCTGCCTCAAAAGCTTCATATTGTTGGCGCTTAAATGGCCAAGTCTTTGATGCCAAGTTGCAGTGCTAGTAGTAAGATTCGCCCTTAGACTGCAGGTCTGAAGTCTGTAAGCCCCTCCAACGTCATTTGCCTTAATCAAAACATCGCCCAGCTTAGAAATTGTACAACCAGTAGTATCAAAATTAACAATACAACCATTCTTAATCAATTGCGAAACAGATATGAGATTTACAGACAGCTTAGGTATATACAACACATCAGTTAACGTCGCGCTATCCGACAACTTAACAGTACCTATACCTGTACACCGCAGTTTATCTCCATTAGCAATGGTGACGTGACCATCTCGCGATTTGAAGTCTGTTATCAAATCACGCCTGCCAGTCATGTTATTTGTAGCCCCCGAGTCTATGTACCACGATGATTCCGAGTCAGATCCAGTACTATATGCTGATAAGACACAGTTTCCTGAAGAATCCTTCGCGTTCCGGCAATCTTTCTTCAGATGTCCTTTCTGTCTGCACTTCCAGCACCACGGTTCTCTCTTTCTAGCGAAATTATCCTTCGCTTTTGACTCATCCTTGTGCTGCTGCGCTTTTCTCGTCCAGGAGTCACTCGTACTAGCGCCTTTTCTTTTAGAATACAAGCACTCACTCGAATCTCCACGAGTAGTCCAACGTTGATCCTGTAGCAGTTTCGATTTGACTAGATCAGCAGTAATGACAGCTCCCGAATGCTCTAGTGCCATGATCATGGGCTCGTACTCTGTCGGTAAACCTTTGAGCATCAACGCACCAAGAAACTCGTCATCAACAGGTTTGTTCATATTCGCCAATTGCTGCGCTAATGACAATACTTCATTGACGTAAGCTTCCATGCTAGAATAGTTCTCCAGTTTGACAGCGCACAAGTTCTGAAGAGTTCTCACTCTTGAACCGAGTCCTTTATCATCATATGCACGTTCTAGTGCATTCCAGGCGTCTTTCGCCGTATCAGCTGACATCAAATGTGAAAAACATGACTTTTCAACGCCCAAGCAAATTTTAGATTTTGCAATTTCGTCACGTCGATCTTTCACTTCGGACGTTGTTTTGTCATCCTTATCGTAACCGCTTAAACAGATCCATAAATTGTCGTGAATCAATGCATTTTTCATAACAAATTTCCACTCGACGTAATTTTCACGTCCGCGTAATTTTTCATGTGAAAAACTTTGATTTTTCGTTTCCGACATATTTACAATAACGTTGCACTATTTTTGCTGAACCATAACCTTCTATAAATCATATTTAAACACGTATTTGGTGTAAAATATAAGCAGAATTTATTAAGCACAAGACATGACATAAAAACATTTTTATAAACAAGCAACCGAACACAATGTCAGTCATTTCAATAAATTGGAGTCGGCCAGGATTAGCAATAAGGTTTTAACCCTCCAACAATATATAAATGATAACATTAGTAGTATCTCAGTTCTTAGATTCTTATCCGGACGTAGCAGAAGTTCTGTTAAAACATAATTTTCCATGCAAAACACCGCACTTTTCATTCGAAAACACGACTACCATCGAAATTATAAAGAAATTCAAACGTTTGAACATGGATAGTTCTGAAGATTTATGGGGTGTGTCAATTTGCATTACTGCAACATATTTGTTAACAATATTCAATATTTGTGTCGATAGAATAAACTTCCCCGATTTATCATTCCAATTTTGAAATCGGGAGCTACCCCCGTACCTATATGTACCCCGGGGGGGTAAATTACAGGCACATGAGACTTAACACCTATGTCTCAAGGTTACGGGCGCAGTACAATTCGTGACTTCTGACGAAATGCATCTGTTATAGGTAGAGGTTAGTCCGCTTAACATCAGGTGGGCCTCGAGCTTATTCCGTCACAATAACATAAAAAAACATTTTAACTCTTCTGAGTAAAGTATTCGAAAAAAATACGCTAAAACTACTTCTATCCCATTTTAATGAGCGTAATATATATTGAATGAGAATCAGTTTGGTTTCACAAAGAGCAGATCCACAACAAATACAGGTGTTGAATAGATGTCACGTATGCTTGAAGCCTAGGAGAGCTCCATTGATGCAATTGGCGTATGTTCAATCCAAAGTAGGAGGGAGGTCCCAACATTTAGCTAACCGAGTATATTGCAGAATCCTCCCCGTGTACGTGTTCGTGCTGGGCGTGGGCACGACGTGGTGGGCGCGGGCGGGGGACGGCGCGCTCTGGACGCCGCTCGTCACCGGGGAGTGCGCACGTTGCAGGTACTTACTTACTTACCTGTTACTATACCTACCTTTATTGTACGCGCATACTTAGTTCCCAATAGTAATTAAGTTTGATTCTGTGCTCGTCACTCCAAGACGTTGGTTCTTATTTCTAGTTCGTCTAGTAATTACACTTGCTACAGTGCCGCAGCTTCAATTCTGACCTGAACACTTTTTTTTTATTGCTGATAGGTAAGCCTTTGACCACAGTCTCATTTGATGGTAAGTGACGATGTGGTCTGAGGTGTTAAACAGATTTAACCTAGAATAACTGGCTCTCAAGGACAGCTGCCGGAACTCACCGTTAGGTGCTTGGCGACAGATTTTCTACCTGAGGGTGGTCGCTAGCCAGGCGGGCATTCGCAAAAATGCCCTACCCTACATGCTAATTTCATAATTCCTTACAAACTGCTTGCTTTGAGGCACAATATTTGACAAGGCGGTGGTACCCACCGAGACAGGTTCTTGCTGAAGAAACCTACCAACTGGTCACCTGTAATCAAATCACATGCTGTACACACAGGCAAAATGTAACTTGTACCGAGACCAAGTGCTCTGACTTTCGCTGGCTACACGATCATTTGTTTTACAAATGAAAACCTCATGTTTGTTCCCATACCTAGGTAAGTACTTATATTTCCAACCACATCGTAATATATAAAGAATACATGAATGTACTATTGTGCTTGCAGAGACAAGTGGTGGACGCAGCTGCTGTTCATCAACAACTTGGTGCGGCCCGATGTCAAGTGTCTCATACACACCTGGTTAGTACTCCTATATAATCATTATATATACCTATATATATATAAATACATTTACATACTTACATACACCCCTATAAGTAAAACCTATACGTTAATTTGAGTATTATAAACACAATTATCTGGTATTTTGTGGACAGATGTACAACTTAGCTATGAAGCAGCACACAGGGTGTGCACAAAGCGTTTTTCACACAAACCGTAGTTTGTGTTCAAACTTGATGAAATCTTGCATCCGCGTATTTGATCCATGCAAAGAAGACATGCAAACCAGAATCACAGATATTAGATCTGTGATTCTGGTTTGCATGTCTTCCGTAAAATTATATACCTATTTTCGAATTTATTCGGAAAATTGGTTTAGTACGGGAATTCTTGTTTTAAAATATTGAAATAAAAATAATTATAAAACTTAACTAGCAAACCAGGCTGCATGCAAAATTTTACTGAATTTTAATATCTTGTTAAATCGGCATTAATATCATGTCAAGACAACGAGATACGTTTAAAATGGGCAAAAACACTGAGGAAATAATGAATATGCACGTCTGTTTTCAAACATCATGTTAACAATGTACCTATTATATAATTTTTATGTTAAATGCGTTCGAAAATCTCGTTGGAAGTCAGTTTGGGGCTGAGGCGTACCAGAAATCAGAAAACGGTGTTTAGTCGTAAATAAAAGACAGCTCGGCGGCGTCAGACGCCGTCGGACGACTTGCGGAATGACTTGCGTAACATTACTGCGATATGAATCAACACAATATTAACGCAGCAGGTTCTGGTCAACATAAATATGGAAACATCCGATCTGGTCTTCCAAGGCTGATGGCAAACGGAGGCCAATGTCGCCTAGCGAAATACAAAATCACATTTTTTTTCTATAATAATTAACAGCTTTTATTACCTACCTACGAAATAGAGGTCATCTTAGAAATTATGTATGATAGTTTTCGTAGCACATAAAGGCTAAAACAGATATTATTTGTGATAAATTCAAATTAATTGCAGTTTCTTTTGCTCTCGAATCTATATGATCATAGTTTTCGCGAGTTAAAAATAATATTGCTTGTATTATCTTTCAAAGTTATTATACACCATGCACATGATTTTATAAATTACCGACCCTGCAGCGTCAATAATATTAAAAATTGCGTTTACCCGTATCAAATGTGATTACTTCATCAAGTTCGATATATATATATTTCTTCTAAATTTATTATTTATTAAGTATATCTATATTTTCCGACCAAAATATCGAATCGAAATATATATTTTGGTCGGAAAATATAAATATACTCCATAAATAATAAACTTCGAATAAATATATAAGAAGCAGTGTAACTCTCATAGAGTTACCGTTTTGATTTTGGACTCGTCAAGTTCACAATTAACAAAACACGCACAATCTTCCAAACTCAATTAGATAGTTAATTGATTTGGCGCTTAGAAATGATCGCATCCGATTGGTCGTCATGGTAATGTTGTTGCGCTGCACGGTAGGTACTCTTTTTTATACCACGCCCGCCGCGGTAAGGTTTTGCATTCTGGTGTTTTTGAGCTTGACTTACATTTCTCTACACATTCACTCGTAGATTATAATTAATATATAGTTTTTATAGCGATTACGTCCCGTTGAATACTTATAACTATTTCCACTCACCCAGGTTCCTAGCAGTAGACATGCAGCTGTACATCGTATCCGCAGTCCTGACCCTGACGCTGGGCCGCAGCCTGCGCCGCGGCATGTTGGTCCTGGCGGCCATCTTCAGCCTCTCCGTTATCACCAACTTCCTTATCGCATTCTTCTTCGATCTCAAGCCGATGGTTACGCTTATGTTCCCCGAGTGAGTTACGACGAAGTAGTGAAATCTTTTTAAATTTTTTGCTTGTATCATACAAGTTACTTACTATATGTACTACTAGCTCCTACTTTCTCTTATACTTATATTTTTATTTATAGATATATGATGTTAAGTGATGATGTGGTCGAAGATGTTGTTAAGATTAACATAGAATGGCTCTCAAGGATAGCTGCCGGAACACGCAGTAACGGCTAACCAGGCGGGCATTCGCAAAATAGCGTACCACCATGCTATATCGACTGCCATTGTAAAACAACAAGCGGGACCGTCGACTTAGTATATTGTGTAAGAATATATTTACGATCTATATTGTATTTTAGATATGTATTAATATCAATACTTATAAGTATATTGTAGACCGCCTTCCCTTGTAAAAACTTGCTCCTGTACATTAAAAAGTTATCTGGTTGAGATCGCTTTGAGCGATAAGGTCGCCTATGGTTCACTATTATAAGCTAAATATTTTAAATTTTGGTATAGTTTATGGTTTTAATAAAGAGTTTATCTATCTATCGTAACGTACACTCTGAAGCCCATGCACCCCGAATATTAATGTCAATAGCGGGCACCCATCCAAATAATGATCGAAGAATTAATTATTAGGTAATCGGTGCTGCAGCGGACGTTGCTTAGCTGCCGATTGGTTAAGAACGAGTTCTCACGAGCGCTTCACAACTCACATACTTAATAATAAATAATATACACCACTGCTGCCTTATTAGTGTGTGAGTGTTTGTTCGACTGTACGAAAAGACGCTGCTTGCGAATCTCGAGATGCGGGTTCAATTCTCCGATTGGAAACGTTTTTACACATTTAGGTGTAGAAAGATATTTTCAGTACAAATTCACGCAAACGGTTCACGCAGCGTCAAAGACCAGCTCGAAAAGACCACCGGATGTGGTTTAATGCATCTATAGCCGGAGCTATAATTATCTCGTTTTACTGAAATGAGTGAACAGCCAACGAGGAAGCGGTGCAGTTCCTGAAAGGGTTGTTCTATTTCCTCTTGTTGAATGTTGTTACCGACAATTAAGGTAAAGATTTATTAGAACAAGCAGCGTGCTAGAACTCAAATCAGTATTAGGGATGGTACTGCTGCAAACAACATAACTTTTACCATCTTAACGATCTCATTAATCCAAAATGCGGCGGATATAATATTATACAGCAAGAAAATTCTCAAGGAGTTAGTAGGAAGATGGCTGACCATAAAACCAAATCCAATACTTTCTAAAATGGTATGGTGTTAGTGAATAGTATGTATATTTTTGTAAAGGCCGTGAAATAGGCAGGTACAGGTAAAGTATTAGTTAGAAAACCGATCCGCCGGCGAAGACTTCATTGATACGTGACAGTCAATTGTCACTTTCACTGAATCATATATAGTGCTTTTTTTAATATTGTTAGGTTTGCAATAACGCCTGCTATGCGGATAACATTACAAAATCACAAAAATACGATAGGAAAAAATTAAGATTAAATCCCGCACATGACTTAAATTTTTCCTATCGTATATTTGTGATTTTGTAACATATATAGTGTCATTCTCAAAAATGCAAGGAAATAAAAATATAATTACGTAAGTATACCTTTGTCGCCAAATATCATCTGAGGCTTCGAGTAAAAACTGCTTTTAAATGTTTTCACCAGTCAAAATTTTCATTTATGTATCTATCCTTTAATTTCGCAATTTTTTTTTTCTGACCGCCTAGCTTCAGTGACGATTGCATCTGTAGCCACGTGATGCTATTTATACTAAGGTCGATGAAAGAGATTTATTTTATTATGTATTGAAATTGTTGCGTGCTGCAATGTTGCAGTACGCCTGCAATGTATTTCAATACAACATTGCCGCTGCGTTTATTGTTTTACATTCAAAAATCGTGCCGGCAATGGATTTAGTTCTTCTTTACACCTACGTAAATACGACACTTCGCGTGCAATTTATTTAAAGTAATGACAATATTTCCGCGCATGTTTAAGGGTAGCAAAAATGATGGCTAGCACAGAGTGAGGCATCGAATCGGCTTTTATATTTATTTAAATATGTGTACCGAATGGCGGCGTAACGTAACGTTGGGTTTCTGGAAACAGTTGGATACTTCTATTGCCATCCTAAGACAACAACCGAAACCGACGGCTCATCGTGCCTTCCGAAGCACGTGCACGTTCATTAGTAATGCCATACTAGTGGTCACCCATCCAAGTTATGACGGCGGCGGACGTTGATTAACTTAACTGATCGGTTAAGAATGGCTGCGCTACGCACGCTTCAAATATTATATTAAAATATATTTGTAACAGGTATATGCGGACACAGTTCGAAGGCGAGAACTCGTTCAAGTGGCTGTACCAAGCGCCGTGGGACAGTCTGCCGGCCGCGCTCATCGGTGTGTTCGTGGCCTTCCTACACCACTCTCTGCAGAAGAACGGTGTGAGCCCTAAGGATAGTCTGGTAAGTTAAATAGATCGTCATCATGTGGAACATATATTTATATGTAGATTTTTTTGAACAACCGACTACTAGCGGTATAACAATCACCGTCTCCATTAAGTCTCCAGCCCTGTCGCTAGACTCCTTAGCCAAAGTAGCACCTTTCTACTTTAGAACCTTCCATTTCCATCTGTTAAATTACATTTTATTTTTAGTGTGATTGATATCAACATAAGTGACATCTTATATCTTCTAGTACTTTTTTGCCATCCGATAGAATTTAGATATTCTCGTTCAACATGTGTAAGCGCTTATGACAATAATAAACATGTCGACGCTTGAAAGGCAATAATTACCAAGCGACATGATGGCAACTTTACAGGAGAGCATTTTAAAGTTTTATTTTTTGGAAAAAAAATCGTCAAAAATCGCCTATTAGTCGTAGCAATTCGATTCTAACGATTTTTAAATAAACTTTATAAGCTTTGTGAACTGGCATTTAAAGATTATGAATATTCTCAATATTTCAAGAATTAGTGTCGGTTAGTTAAATTTTAATCAAAATCGCAATCAGGTAAAAATTACTTTCCGACAGCAAAAGTCTATTATAAAACACGTTAAATTTACTAAACCCCCGTATTTTACAATTGTGTTTTAAGCAAAATGATGCATCCAGAAGCAACAGATGTTTGGCATCTAGGTAAAATTATCGAACTAAAAACCAAGTAACTTTTGCTGCCAGGCAATTTCAACCATATTACAAATTAAATAAGGTATGTGTAGGATTTTATTGAACAAGTAACATACATTTAGATTTTAATACACAACGTTAAAGATATTAGTACACACAATTAAAGATTTTTGACAAAGGTTTTCGACTGATACCGTCATTATCATCAACATCAAAACAGCCTTTGTAGTAATATACAATCACTCACTGCTTATTATAGGCCTCCATCTTACGCGGGACAAATTAGAGCATACTTCGCCAGGCTGCCCTAGTGCAGATTGGTGAAGGTTTAGAGGCCTGTGACTAACCCTCTGTCAAACACTTGTAAGTAAGCCTCTAAAGTCCGAATATTGCAGTCAAATATCTCGCAAAGTAGACACCTGATCTCATTAAGAACATGAGCAGTCGTTGTATATAAGTAAGGCGTATATATTTTAAAACAAAATATTTATTAGAAATTTCAAAATTTCTAATAAATATGGGATAAAATTTCATTTAAAAAGAAAATTGCTGTCTTAAACTACTGATACGTTTCTTGAATTGGTATGGTTTTCTGATACCTACCTATTCATTACTTATTTAAATCAAATTTTAATCAACAATTTTAACTTTTCCGATCATTGTTTTTCAGGAGTCTTACACTATTATTACTCAGTAATTAAAAATAGAACTATCTACAATACTAATATCTGTTTTTTAAAGAAATTATTTTCAAGAAAAATAATTTAATCGCATACAACATTATTTGATAATTGTATCTCAAATTTGTAACTATAAATTTGGGATACAAATCTCAATGAATATTCTGAAATTACCAAACGTTTTACGGGTTTTATGAATGAAAATATTTTCGTAAACTTGCAATTATACTACTTAATTATGATCAACTTTCACTTATTTAAAGCTTCAGTTACTACTTATTAGGAAAATTAGGTTTTCGCAATAACATTTAAATCAAACAGAAATGTTATGCAATGTCACATAAGAATAATAAAATTGACACTTGTACCTTATTATCACAATCAAATATTTATTAAAATCGAAGCTAAATTCCAAATGAAGTATTATATAGCCAGGTAGATATAGGTTACGAAGTGAAAATTATAGATTGAGATCCATTCATCGACATTAAAATAACAAAAGAAGGTTTATATAATCTACATAATTTAGTCATTAGTTTACTAGGAAGTTACATAGAGTATTATCAAAATTACCCATAATAATCAACATTGAAAATTTCAAATATTGAAGAATCACCGGGCTCTACGTCTTTAATATCTGAGTCTGGCAAATCATTGGCGTAAACGCAGAATACGGTATCTCGGTGAATTCATTGTGTAATTGAGTACGTATAACTTTGTCCTTGCAAAGTGTAACATGGTTCTGTTTTGTCTTTGCTTTAAGCATATTTGAATAGTAACACGACATAAGAGGTACCATGGTCTTAAATTAGATTCCTTGAGGTAAATATTTGAAATGTTACTTTTTTCTAACACTTTCTTCATTATTATCATACAAACTTATATTTTTCTGTTTTTAGTTCGTCTTTCTTTGTGGTTGCTCTTTTGAACCTATTTCCACTTCTTCATTAGAAGAAAATTCTAACAATTCATCCTTAATTGAAGGTTATTCATAAGCAATTAGAGTTGAGTAATCATCATACCCTGATATGTAATAAATGTACACTTTATATTAATATAAATGTTTACGTTTTATCAGTTTTGCCGTAATCCGTCAGATTCAGACCATCTACCAACGGTAGAATGTGTAGGATTGGCACTTACTTCGATGTAGCTTGCAGTATTTATTTCTGTAATGCAATCCATCTTCATTGTTTTTAACTGTTTCTTCTTAGGCGTTGCTTGCAGTGAACGTTTCCGGTACAGTCAAATCAACCTACATGTTAAAAGTTCTTTATCTGGTTTATTTTTTGGTATGCCAATTTAGATTACAGAATAATCACCTGCTGGACATGGACTGTATTCTGTTGTCCCGATAGATCTGCAGGTTAATTTTTCAGAGTAGGACCCAACGAAATCCAACAATTTTATCCATTAATGCTTCGCTATAGTTTTGGTGCTATTGATCATAATTTATTGGCCCAGATTGATCATCAATCATTCGACCAGTATTTTCAGTGACATTGCCAGCAGAACGAGTCTCACAAGTACTTGCACGGAGGTCGTTGAAGGGCATTCCTTTGAAATCATTTAATGCAAAAAAATAAAAATGATAAAAACGTAATATACCTATTATACATTGCTCATCAATCATTCGACCAGTATTTTCAGTGACATTGCCAGCAGAACGAGTCTCACAAGTACTGCAACGGAGGTCGTTGAAGGGCATTCCTTTGAAATCATTTAATGCAAAAAATTAAAAATGATAAAAACGTAATATACCTATTATACATTGCCTTTTTTGTTTAACTACAGCGTGAAAATTTATAAAACATACCGGTTTATTCAAACCAAGGTATTTGATAAATTGGTCCAATCGTTGCAGATTTTCATTTTTATTTTTGTAAAAGCTGTGATATGTTGGTCGCTAATAATTAAATTAAAATATTAGAATTTTCCGTTCGTTATTATTGAGATCATAAATGATTAAATTATTTAACTAAGCAAGTACGAATCAGTTCAAATCCCTGCTATCCACACCAGCGTTTGACATAGCATACTTTATTATCTTATCTACTTGCTTATTACGATTATTATGTACCTAAAACCATGAATTAAAATCAATATAAAATGTGCATTATAAAATGTAATAATTATCAAATCTTTATATTGCACTTACCGAGTACACTTCAAGCTACGCGATGAAGCACTTTGAGCGATGTGTGCGAGCACACAGGTTGCCTATGCAACAATTCGGTGAAGTCTTAAACTTTATTTTGTTACCAAATACCACTAAAAAGCTGCTTTACAGTTTGGGTAACCGACAAAACAAAATACTTGCATAAGGGATAAGCTCAATTTTATACAAATTTAATACCTGTTATTAGCATCTATGTAACAAAATCATTAAAAAAAACCGGCAGGTAAAATATTACCAAACGACAAAATATATCCTGTACAGGGCAGGTAAATATTACTACTTGACGTTTTAAAGTTCATCGCATTTAGGTAAAAAGTACTAAGTGACAATAACTATATGGTTAAGGTGTGTCAAAAAGTCTTAAACTACGAGAAAAAAATATTTTTAATTAGGTAAAATGTCTTAAGCTTTATTCATTACCTAGTTACCGCAAGGCAAAAAATACTTTATGTTCAAACACATTATTTCGAGTCTAGGCAAAAATTACTAAGTGTAAAAAGTAAAAATCCAATAGATACTATGTGTAAGTTATTCAAAAATTGGTATAATTTTAGTCGCTTGGACGCCGAAAATTGTGAAAATGTGTTTTATTTTAAGTTACTAAGCGACAACAAACTTTGTCCTAGCGGCATGAGAGTAGGACCAATCGACGCAGATTTTTTTTCTGATTTCAATGATATATATAACTCAATATTGCCCAAAATGTCGCTTGGTAATTATTGCCTTTCAACCGTCGATGTATATAAAACAATACTAATAGTTTCTCTACACCCGAATTTTACGCGGACAAAGATTGAAGCTAAGAATATTGATGTTGCCATGTTGATAATTTTATTAAAATTCATCGGAAGGTCATTACACTCGCCATAGTGGTAGACATTATCTACCACTAAGGCGATTGAAATGATGATATAACACCATTTAGGGCCTAATATTAGCGTGGGCGGCCGATGGTTCACCTTGTGGTATTGTGTTTAAATGTATAAAGGTATCAGGTTCATGATACATGATTGTTATATACCTACTTACGCATTTATATAGCTATCATTGTCCATATCAATCTTGTCCAAATGTATGTGTGAAGAGGTGGTGCCCTTCCACCAGAAATGTGCGATAAGGATGTGTGTGGTATTCGTTATATCTTGACAATAATGTTTGTCAAGATATAACGAAAAAATATGCAATAATACCAACAATTGAAAATATCTGAATTAAATAAGTAAATAAACTGAATTAAACATAACATTTTAGAATAAACATTTATTAATATAATAAGTGACGAATCCTCCCTATTTTTCAGTCGTGCTGACGTGTCGTCATAAACGCTACCTAGCCCAACCGGATGAATTTTCGATGCGTTTCAATTCTGTATGAAGCATCATCAAGCAGGAGGTCTGACTCTTCAAATATTTAGTCATCAAACGCACGATCTATCTTCTACCCAAGAATACAATCGTTTTTTTAAATATATATTTAAAATTATACGTTTTTATTAAATACTACAGCTGTACCTGCGACTTCGTTCGCGATTGCCATCCATTACGACTAATTACCACATTTGACCACTGTTTATTTCTGTTGTCCGTGGCACTCCTAGTAAAGCATAGCTCAGAAAGGAGCTTTTTACTTTGGATTTGAAAACTCCTGTGTTGTATTTTCCAGAAGACAGTAGTTAAGTAACTCAGAGAGTTCCTTCGCGGTTCGCACAATAAATGTTGAAGCAAAGTACTTTGTGCGTGTCTTTGGAATTTCGATTGTAAACGGCGTCTTTTCGCCGATGCTCTCCTTGTTTAGTTTAGAAGCAATGATGGCCGAGCGGTAATAGCTATGGACTGCCGTGCCGCAGTACCCTGGTTCGATCCCCAAGGCCAGCTTGAGCTTCATCGCATGGTGGAAGGGCATTTTGGGATTGCCCCCCTGGCTAGCTACCACCCTCAAGAAGACAATATGTTGCCAAGCACCTAACAGTTTGTTCCGGCAGCAGTTCTTGAGAGTCAGTGAAATTACAGGCAGGAGACCTAACAACTATATCTCAAAGCTAATATATTTGAAGCACTCGTAGCGAAGTTTACTTAGCTGTTCTCAACCATTATAAATAAATAGGTACCCGGCTGGGACTCGCGTTATATTTACCGGAAAGATTCCGACCAGTTTCGGGCTATATTGTAGTCCTTCGTCTGGGAGTCACGGTTGCGCGAAGCGGCGAGCGCGGGCCTCAGCAAGTAACGTCGTAAATCAAAGGGCTATTTATTTATAATGGACAAAACTCGCGATAGTTTTCTAAGTGAATGTTCTCAACCAATCAGCAAAGTTAAGAAACGTCGCGCGCGGTCATGAATTTGATGGGTGACCGCTAGTGACATTACTACTGAGCGTTTCCGTGCTTCGGAGGGCACGTTAAGAAGTCGGACCCAGTTGTCGTCTTAGGATGGCAGTCGTTATAGCATGGTGGTAGGGCATTTTGCGAATTCCCGCCTGGCTAGCTACCACCCTCAAGTAGAAAATCTGTCTTCAAGCACCTAACGGTGTGTTCCGGCAGCTGTCCTTGAGAGCCAGTACTTCCAGGTTAGCCTAAACAACATCTTCGACCACATCATCACTTACTATCAGGTGAGATAGTGGTCAAAGGCTAACCTATCAGGCATAAAAAAATAAATAAAAATCAAAGTAACGGGCGCAGTGCAATTCGTGACTTGTTACGAAATGCATCTGTTACATGCAGAGGTTAGTCCGCTTAACATCAGGTGGGCCTCGAGCTTGTTCCGTTATAATAACAAAAAAAAAGAACGAAGATATATTTCTTTCTATAAGATATATCACTTCCATTGCGCAGTCTCCGAAATGTATCCGGATAAGGATAGATAGTTAATAAAAACTGATTGCGGCGAATGTTCCACATTTTAGACTTTTATCTTAGCAAGGCGAGCTTTGCCCTCTTGAGCTTCTTGTCCCGTTGCTTCTCAGTTAAGTAAATAGTCTCTAACTGATATTTAACGGATAAATCTCAAAATTCGCCAATAATACCTACAGTGGTATTTTCATAGATGTTTTTGCATAATAGTAGATTATGATACAAGTGAGCTAAGTTGCTCACTATACACGAGGCTGTGTGTTGCAGCCAGAGCCGTAGGCGAGGGCGTAAATCAGCCGAGTGTATAATGAGCAAGTTGCTCACTAGTTTCATACGCACTTTTTCAACACATGCTTTTTTTTTTGCGCGCGGCATATTTATGGTGGTTGATTACATATAAAACTCTTTGATGTTACAAATCTGTTTTACCCGGTTAAATTGAAAATGCTCTGTTTACTCGCATATAATTTGCAGTAAGGTACTAACTTAACTTTGTGGGGATAATTCTATTACGCACTAGTGTATAACATTATTATGCACGAGGGTGTTATAGTTCGGTTTATGGCCCTAAGAACGATATAATAAAGCTTACTTTACGAGCAAGGGTGTTGAAAAAAATATTGCTTGAGTAATAAAAACCATAAATAATAATAAGTACTAAGATTGCAACAAAATGACAATAAACAGATATCAGGAAGCTAAGCCGAATGAGAGTAAACAAACACACAATTGTTTCATACCTTAGCTGCGCCTAAATGTATCTTTATAGAAAAGCTGTTTTTTTTTCCATGATTTTAAGCTTACTCTCTTGGTTAAAGTTGTTTACATTCCTGTTCTGGATAACCCTGTATAAGTATGCAATTTCAGTAATGTGTCCCCATATATTGTAGTAGTATTAACTTTATTTACAGCTTTTTGAGCGGTCCGACTTTGACGATGGACCTTATTATGCCTTTACGATAAGGTGCGAGCGCCAGCTTAAGATGAGCCGAACGTTCAAAGGTTCCTTACATTCCGTGCTGATGTCTGTAATTTCTGAACCACAAAACTCATGACTTTGAAGCAGTGATTACTCAGTGGCTTTGACCACGGACTGCGATGCAGCAGGTCCATTGATCGCATCCCGCCACGCTACAGCGTGCTCTCAAATATTAATTTCAAAATATCTGCAATGTACATAATTGGACCTGTTACAGTTTTCTTATAAGTATAGATGGATTTCCGCAAATTAATGCTTAAATCTACTTATGAAGCCATAATGGGAGCATGACCGTAGCTAAAAGGGGAGGGGGAGAGGGGATTGAGGGCTTACCATAATTATACCTTACCCCTACACAGAAGAGGCAAGTTAATAACAAAATCGGATATTCATCCGATCGATGCACGCCCTTTTCTGTTGCTTTTTGAGACAGAATATAGAAGACCTGTATACTCAGCCATTAGAAACCGACAGATTTGAAACGTTTGACATATTATGTAAGTACTAATTGAGATTTTTATCTGGTTTTGTTGCAGAGTTTCCGCATATTCTACCGCGCGTCGGTGCCGAGCATGTTCCTGTGGGTGTACCTCGGGTACTACATGAAGGGTGTGACGTCACCGGCGGGCGTCGCGCTGTACGCGGCCGCCGACCGGCCCGTGTTCACGGCGCTCACCGCCGCGGCTATGCTCGGCTTCTTCAACCAGATAGATAGTACGTATACCTACTCCTTACCACCGCCCACCTTCATTGACTCTTTGCTGACTGAGTACTCTGTTTTACGTCATTTAGCTGAATTTTCATTCTACAAAAATATCATTCTCATAGAGCGGACCATTGTATGGTAGATGTTACCGGATTGGTGTTTTTGTGCCTTGATAATATATAGTAGAGGAAACCTTCGTTGATTAAGGTAAGAAGATTTAAACAATGCTGACTTTGAAGATTGAAAATTACATAAACTAATTTCATATGTCTACACGGAGTAATAATTAATTCTAGTATTCGAGGCCTATTAATTTTTTCAAAAATATAATTCTTTATTTACAAAATACTAAAGGATGTTTCCTCAAGAAGAATAGGTCAATTGTACCAGTACCCGGTAGAATTGTACTTGTAAATGTTACATTGACCCAGAATCCGGTAATTTAAACCACAAATTTGTAATCTAGTTCTATAAGTAAAAGCCTACATAACTATCAAATAAATGATCTTACTTTTTAAATATTTAATAAGTATAAGTAGCCAGTTTTTTACATGCCTAAAAAGATTTTTTTTTCCTCGTGGTCTTGTATATACTTGTTTTTAAATAAAATATATTATTTTTAATCGGAAGTGTATTAAAAATAGCCGCATGACGCTCGTGTTACGTTAATTATTCCAAACTCGAATGGCTCTTGTATAACTCTGTTCCTTAAACCTTCGCCATTATACATTTCTTACTTGAATCGTAATGCACTACTATTTCAATACCTACACGCTTGATCATGAAAACTCTGTTACGTAGGCGATACTGTTTCGACAATATGCTTCTATTCTGTACGTAATGGAGTTTTTTACTTTGCAGTTTAGTTTTAATATCATATGGATTGTTGGTTTGTATTCATTTTCCAGAAAACCAAATTAAACAGTTTTTTACCTGCAGCGTTAACAACATGAATTACATAATAATCTGTAGACTGTTGGAAGTATAATGCGATGTGCCTCAAGTTTTTATATTCTTCTTCTTTTTCGTGAGACCAGAGCAAGGGTAATTCAAATAAAAAATGTTGAAAAAACATTATTTTTACTGATAAATGTATTGAAAATAATCTTGAATTTACCCATCCACTACAAATCTCGCCTACGATTTAGTTCGTAAAAGTGATCGTAAACTCTCGCCTAAGGCTTGGATGTAAATGTTTACTAAAGTGTACAAAATTGCTGCCTTGAGCAGAAAGGTACTCTACTAGATGACATGTGTTGCTGTCGATATTCAATTGACCTGATATAAATAATACACCTCAGAGTGTACATTGCTTGTTTTGTTGATAATAAGCTTGCCTGGTCAAAAACTCACTCTTTGATAACTGATGTGTTCAAAGATGTCACAGAAGGATAAACGCAAACTTATAATCTCGTAGGTTCTGATCGATTGAAGTAGCGGGAAGGAACTAGGCTATAGTTGCAGTGGTAACTAGTTGTTTGTTCACAGGCTTGTGGTGGCGGTTCCTGTCGTGGCGCGGATGGGAGGTGCTGGGCCGCATGTCACTCTCCATCTACCTGGTGCACTGGCTATTCGCTCTCACGCACCTCGCGCAGCCGCCCATTGCCTCCGTCGCATCCGTGCGTGACATCGTGAGTATACCTACCCACACTACTAGCTTGTGCCGTGTGTACTCTCCATCTACCGTGCACTGGCTATTCGCTCTCACGCACCTCGCGCAGCCTTCCATTGCCACTACCTACTCCAGTAGGCTAGTCTTTATCGAATAAACATGAAATTAACTCCTCAGTTTCCTACCCTTGCACACTCATGTGTGGTCATTAAAATGTGTCTTCTCTAACAACAAAGGACGACATAAGATCATTATGATTATTCAAATATATTACTTCGGCTGTATGATCGGCAGTTTACCTGACGCCAACTGTGTGCTGTATAATTATTTGCCCGTGGGGTTAGAATTGCATGTATTCATATCTTCCACTGGTAAGAGGCGACGAAGAGACAAACATCAGAAAGTGTGCAGCTGTTTCTTGTGAAGTATGATCATGGTGAACCCCTATTAAAGGGGCAGGTATTTGCACAACGGTTAAGTTATGGCTGTTGATATGAAGTTACGTTTATATACCCTGACCCCTATTGTCTGTTGATAATAGATCAGCTATTGATCCAACGTGTATATGTACGGTCCACAGGGCGGACACTTGCTGTGGACAGTGTTCATGAGCTACTGGACAGCACTGCCGCTGCACCTGTTCGTAGAGCTGCCCATGCAGAGGTTCCTCCAGGCAGCCTTCTCGTGACCACCTCTTGTACTTGCCAGGGAGCTTACTTTTTAACTTTAAGAGAGATCATTCATATTTCAACCCGCATTTGTGATTGAAATAAGCTACATATTAGTATTAAAAACATAATTTCACCCGACGCGTGTTGTTCAATGTTAATTTAAGTGTTTAGTGATTTACACTATAGTACAGCACACACTGTAGAATTGTCTCCGTGGAGAGACTTATTTAGGTATTTCAGTCGCGAAGTGTCGTGGTCTACGATACGAGCTCTACGTACGGCGTAGAGCTCTACACTGTAGAACATCAAACCGATTTGAACTTGCCTACATACATAATTATAGAGCTACGAATAATGATGTATTCGTATGATTTATTAGACTTTACTTTCTGTAGTGTAATGTGGGTGCCTAGATATACATTTAATAATAGACAAGTATTTTAATTTAGTTTAACCTACTTATATAGGATTCCTAGTACTTAATGCTTATTAATTTGGCCTTATGTAAAACATAAAGACGGAATAAATTTAAGACGCAACATATTTTAGATTTTGTAATTAAGTACATATATAAACAATATTTTATGTTACGTACCTATGTTATAAATTATATTGACTGGTTGTTTAATTTAAAAATAATTTTTTAGTAAATACGTAACCTAAATAAGGTTAGGTTAATGCAATAATGATAAAATATTATTGCCTTTCTTTATTTTTAATAAATATACTCCCAAAAAGAGTAACTAGTTACCTGTGTTTTGACATTATTATTTTGGATACCTAATTATTGTTTAATAATTTCTTTTTTATTATTTTGGATGTTAGTCCTCTACTTCCTTAGAGAAGGAAGTAGAGGCTAGCACGGACGCGGAGTGAGTTTAGAGAGTAAGAAAATAATATGATTACTATCCCACTTAGTTTTTTAGAAATCTGTAAGGTGTTTTCAAAAACAAGACAATGATATTGGTACTCGCACAGACATTGCATATTTGAATAAAAATTGATACGCTATTGTTTCAAAACTGCATGCATATAAATGTTCGTTTTAATTTTGCAAAAATAGTATAGAAACATCATATATGGCCATCTATTTTAATACTTTGATCCCCTTTATTTAAAACATAAAATTAATTAATTAGATCGATATTTTAATCTGTTCAGAATTACGCAACATTTTTTTGAAATGTAGAAATTACGTCAGATCGTTACTTGTTGGTCGCCTAAACTAAGATAAATGGGTATCAAATACCCGTCACATATTAATATTAAACAGACGAATGCATGGTGCGACTGGTGGAGACACATTATTAGGACGCCAATTTGCCTTTTAGGTAGGTACGGCAAACCCAAAAAAAGGCAGGAATTCTTAAATTAAATTTTGTTTGGTGGTCCTCTAAAAATTATATTGAATTATTGGCCCTATTTTACATAAATTAATTAATCCTTATAAATAATATTACAAGGTTTTATTATAAAGTCAGACATCGACTCAGCCCCAATGGAGCTCTGCGCATGAAACAAGGGAAGCCAAAAAATGCCAAGCGCCTATTCCTGTCAACAGTATGGCAAAATCGTAGGGCGTGAAAGAGGCAGCATAATAAGAGTAACAATAGTATTTTTTGACTTCATTTATATCGTGGGCCGTGCTCCTTCAGATATTCTTTATTTATATGAGATTATAAAATAATCCTACGTAGGTAGGTAGGTAGTAGCTAAGCTACGTTTTCAATGAGATTATGATCGTAATATTAGGTCCTTACATATGAAATTGGCGTTTTTCGTACTGGCCACTTTAATCACGAATTTCTCCTCTTTGGTAAGGAATTCCAAATTCAAATTTGTACAGCTATAGACTCATGTATTTGTGCTTCGATGATCGTCATTCATTTGTTTTTTTTCTTCTGTTTTTTTCTGTTTGCGTCACTCATTTTACAAAATGGAAAACCTTAAATATCGCATTATTTACGAGTACGAGTTCCGCCGTGGCACTAGTGCTGCGGAAACAACTCGAAGGGTTAATGATGTGTATGGCGGTCGTGTTGCAAAAGAAAACACAGTTCGTTTTTGGTTCCCACGTTTTCGTTCTGGAAATTTCGACCTGCAGAACAAGCCCCGTGGACGGCCTGAGACTCAAGTTGATAATGAAGAGTTGAAGGCTATTGTGGAAGCGGATCCATCGCAAACCACGTCCGAGTTAGCTGCAGGCTGCGATGTTAGTGATAAAACTGTTTTAATTCACTTGAAGCAAATTGGGAAGATTAAAAAGCTTGAAAGGTGGGTACCTCACGAATTGACTGAAACAAACCGGCAAACGCGCGTCGACTGCTGCGTTACATTACTAAACCGGCACAATAATGAAGGTATTTTAAACCGAATCATTACCTGTGATGAAAAATGGGTTCTTTACGATAATCGGAAGCGCTCAGCGCAATGGTTAGATCCTGGCCAGCCAGCCAAATCCTGCCCCAAGCGAAAATTAACCCCAAAAAAGTTACTTGTAAGCGTTTGGTGGACTAGTGCCGGTATTGTTCATTACAGTTTTTTCAAATCTGGCCAGACTATTACGGCTGATGTCTATTGTCAGGAATTGCAAACCATGATGGAAAAGCTAGCGGCTAAACAACCTAGGCTGGTCAATCGCTCCACGCCACTGCTGCTTCACGACAACGCTAGACCACACACTGCGCTACAGACGGCTACTAAATTAGAAGAGCTTCAATTGGAAAGTCTAAGACATCCTCCGTACTCCCCGGACCTTGCTCCAACAGATTACCATTTTTTTCGAAATTTGGATAACTTCTTGCAAGGGAAAAAATTCAACTCCGATGGGGCAGTCCAAATCGCCTTCAAAGATTTTATTGATTCCCGTCCGACTGGTTTTTTTAGTGCAGGGATCAATGAACTACCTATGAGATGGCAAAAGTGCATAGAAAATAATGGTTCATACTTTGATTAATTAAATATATTATATTAAAAAATATTCGACTTTTTGTTCCTCCCATACAAAACGCCAATTTCATATGTAAGGACCTAATATTATATAAGCCGTAAGTACTTAGGTACTTACAAACTACTTTTTATGCTATTTTCCAGCAAAAGTGCATGCACGTGTCGTTACTGGCGCCGGTAAGTGGAAAAACATGCCATATATTTCATACATAATATTTACTTCCCAGCTGCCATACTGCGCCACCCCGTACCATTAGCACCTTGGAACCGGCTAACGGTACGGGGCGACGCGGTATGGCAGCTGGGAAGTAAATATTATGTACTAGCTGTACCTGCGACATCGTTCGCGATTGCCGTACCTGCAGATTCATTATTCACATATTAGCACTGTTTATCTCATATTAAACAACGCTGTGGTCTGCGGTGAAGCATTCTTAGTAAAGTATAGCTCAGAAAGGATCTTTTTGCTTTAGGTTTAAAACTCCCGGATTGTATTTTCCAGAAAACAGTAGTTAAGTTACACTTAGCTGTTCGCACAACAAATGTTGAAGCAAATGTGCGTTTCTATGGAATGTCGATTTTAAAACACGGCGTCTTTTTGTCGATAATCTCCTTGTTTTGCGGTAGAACGAATATAAATTAGATTGTGCACTTCCATTGCGCAATCTCCAAAATGTTTCCGGCAAAGGGTAGCCGGATTACCGGACTTTTCTTTCAGACACACCACAAGATTTGAAATCAATCTCAGATCTCAGATGATTCCTCTCTGATTTTTAAAGAAGATAGAAAAGATTCATTCATCTAAATAATGTGTTATCTATAATTTCTGAATAGCTCGCCGCTAATAATCTTCTCCTAAATTCAAAGTGTTTAAAGTTTTCTTTACCAAATGTTACTTTTGTTGAACCAGCATTCAGCTTGGCCCAGATAAACTCTCTATTAACAATGCGACAAATGGATTCAACTTTACAGTGGGCTCCACATATACAAGATCTATCCGGAAGACTTAGTTCTGCTGCATATGCAGTTCGTAAGCTAACACAGTTAACAGACGTAGCGACTGCTCGGCTAGTTTATTTCGCATAGGTACTTTTACCTACAGTAATATTATGTCGTATGGTGTATTGCTGTGGGGAACTGCTGCTGAGATTACCTCTGAAATCTTTATCTTACAAAAGCGCTTAATTCGAGCCATATATGAAATGGATCCTAGGGAATCTCAAGGGGACTTTGTAAAGAAATTGATATTTTAACTTTACTGGGCTTGTATAATGTATATTTTTGAAAATATTATGTATGTTCGTAAAATTTAAGTAAATTTAAATTACCCAGTGACAATCACGATTACAACACTAAAATAAATATAAAATAGCGGTGCCAGGTTTAAGATTAGCAATGACAAATAGAAGGTCCTTTTTAGGTCCAGAAGCAGTCGTAGTTGGATGGGTGACCGCTAGTGACATTACTACTGAGCGTGCACGTGCTTCGGAGGGCACGTTAAGCCATCGGTCCCGGTTGTTATTTAGGATGGCAGTCGTTATAACATGGTGGTAGGGCAATTAGCGAATGCCCGCCTGTCTAGCTACCACCCTCAAGTAGAAAATCTGTCGCCAAGCACCTAACGGTGTGTTCCGGCAGCTGTCCTTGAAAGCCAGTACTTCTAGGTTAGCCTGAACAACATCTTCGACCATATCATCACTTACCATCAGGTGAGATAGTGGGCAAAGGCTAACCTATCAGGCATAAAAAAAGGTAATAGTGTGCGGTTTCTTAATAAAGTTCTCAAGAATATTACATCGCTTAAAGAAGGAAAATTCTAGTTGCACGTTAAAAACATATTCATTAAGAAATCCTACTGTATGATTTCTTTATCAACTGCACAGTTTGTGATTACTTAAACGACAAAAATGCTTGGATAATTCCGCCTCTGCCAAGCTATCGCCTGTCATCTACGTAATTTAAACATATATTGTAATTATTTTCTACCGACTTCAAAAAAAGTTGTTTCTTTTTATTAATTTTTTCATATATATTACCTCAGTACTTTTGACTAGGTGAACCAATTTTGATGATTCTTTTTTTATTTGTAAGCTGATGCTTGCTATTTTAACTTCATCAAAATTGATTAAAGCCGTTTTTGTCACATTTTGATGATATAGTCATTGACAGTGAATGACAATCGGTCCCATCAGTAGCAAGGGTCACGAAAAAGGATGCGCACAATTTTGTGATAATAGGTACTTTTGAAGCATCATGGTACCGACTTCAACAAGTTATTTAACACATTTGAGTGTAGCAACGGTGCCATTTTTTTTTTTTTTTTTATTGCATAGTATGAAACACATTGTTAAAAGAAGTTTAAAATAATGGCCCCGAGTTTCTTGCCCGTTCTTCTCGCGGTGTGTCTCTATACAATTTTTGTTAGCTGAACGTGGCAGTACAATCTATACCTATAATAAAACTGTAACAGGTCCAATTCTGTACATTGCAGATATTTTGAAAATAATTTTTGAGAGCTCTGTAGCCGATACTGATGCCAAAACTGTATTTTTTTTGTCTGTCTGTCTGTATCATGGCCGTGCATCACGCCAAAACTATAACTACTAAATGAATTTCAATTAAACTTAGCACGATTGGAGTTCATACTACGAAGAAGGAAATTGTATACTTTTTACACTTAGTTGTAATTTATTAACGCGTAGTCCGATTTCAATCATTATTTTTTGTTAGAATAGTGACGAATGACCCCACGGACAGCCCGGCACTCCACGGGCAGTCTGTCACCCCACGGGTAGCCCGTTGCCCCACGGGCACCTCGGCACCCCATGGGCAGCTCGGCACCCTTCGGGCAGCCTGGCACCCTTATTTAGTTTTGCAACCTTGCTAAATAAATCTCTAAAACCTGGAACATTCGCCACAATCAGTTTTTTTGACGATCTATTTTTTGTAGGATACATTTCGAAGACTGCGCGATGGAAGTGCACAATCTAATATATGTTCGTTCTACCGCCAAACAAGGAGAACCTCGGCGAAAAGACTTCGTTTTAAAATCGATATTCCAAAGAAACGCACAAAGTACTTCACTTTCACATATTATTGTGCAAACCGCGATCCGCGAAGGACCTCTGAGTAACTTAACTACTGTCTTCTGGAAAATACAACCCAGGAGTTTTCAAATCCAAAGTAAAAAGCTACTTAAAGCGTCTTAGACGCCTGAATTGAATAAATGATTTTGACTTTGACTTTGTTGCAGGTTTACGTCAACAAGACTCAGACTCTTGAAGCCCTCAAAGAGAATATTCGCCAAGAATGCGAGAACCTGCCACCCGAAGTTCTGGCAAGAGTGATAGAAAATGCTATAAAACGAGCCCGTATGGTCATCAACTCTGGCGGCGGTACTTGTCCGATATTTTAAAAGCGCTCGTAGCGAAGTTTGCTTAGCCGTTCTTAATCGATCAGCTAAGTTAAGCATCGTCCGCCGCGGTCAGGAGTTGGATGGGTGACCGCTAGTGACATTACTACTGAGCGCTTCCGTGCTTCGGAGGGCACGTTAAGCCGTCGGTCCTGGGCCTCAATTCTCTTAGCTATTGACCAAACGCCTCACTACTGCGATGCATCTGCGATCGAACTGCTGTTAATTTCAAATTCGGTAGTCTGCTAATTCTAGCTCCTAATCGCAGTTGTATAGCAATCGCGTCGCTATCGTATGTCTGTGCTTTGGCTTGCAAAAGTTGTCACTGAAATAATAGTGAAAACTCACATCAATCAAGCATCAGTCAAAACATCAACACAGTGGTTTTCTAGCAAACAATACATTAAATAAATATATTTAAATCATTATGCTAATTTTCTATCTAAAATCCTCCATAATATTGTATGCCACTGTAGCAACGCAATCGCAACAAAATAGCTTACAGCATACCAAATATGTCAAAAACTATTGATAGCAAGCCACTGGCTTGCGATCGAACCTAAATAGCGGGCAGACTACGGATACTGTCAATAACTACAATTTTTGTGCAATTAACAATAGCTAAGAGAATCGGGCCTCTGGTTGTTGTCTTACGATGGCAGTAGTTACAGCATGGTGGTAAGGCATTTTGTGAATGCCCGCCTGGCTAGCGACCACCCACAAGTAGAAAATCTGTCGCCAAGCACTTAACGATGTGTTCCGGCAGCAGTCCTTGAGAGCCAAAGAAATTACAGGCACATGAGACTTAATAACTATGTCTCAAGGGTCACCTTGGGCGCACAATTCGTGACTTGTGACGAAATGCATCTATTATAGGCAGAGGTTAGTCCGCTGAACATAAGGTGGGCCTTGAGCTTATACCGTCACAATAAACTAAAAAAACAGCCTTTAGTAGAATGCTTTAGTTGATCGTGAAACGGTAGCGAGACATACTTGCTTTAGTACGATTCTACTGGCCATTCAAGTAGCTACGTTGAGCCAAACAGTACCGTATATACTGAGCAAGTAAGGCCGCGTATAGTACCACCAACTTAATTGTGCAGTTTTCGAGGGCGCTACTGGTCAAGGAAATCAACTACAAACTGTCACAATTTGAAGGAATGTTGTAATTCTTTTTTTTGCCGCCTGAACAGATAAGTTGGTGGGACTGTACGGTAGGCCGTTAACGATGTGAAGATGTGAGCACTATTAGGACTGTTCCGAATTGCAGGTGTACCATGACCACAGTCTATAAAATAATATAATTTTTATTTACTCAAAAAAGTATTTTTATGAGTTTTGAAGCGCTCGTAGCGAAGTTTACTTAGCTGTTCTCAACCGATCAGCAAAGTTAAGCAACGTCGCACGCGGTCAGGAGTTGGATGGGTGACCGCTAGTGACATTACTACTGAGCGTTTCCGTGCTTCGGAGGGCACGTTAAGCCGTCGGTCCCGGTTGTCGTCTTAGGATGGCAGTCGTTATAGCATGGTGGTAGGGCATTTTGCGAATGCCCGCCTGGCTAGCTACCACCCTCAAGTAGAAAGTCTGTCGCCAAGCACCTAACGGTGTGTTCCGGCAGCTGTCCTTGAGAGCCAGTACTTCTAGGTTAGCCTGAACAACATCTTCGACCACATCATCACTTACCATCAGGTGAGATAGTGGTCAAAGGCTAACCTATCAAGCATAAAAAAAAAAAAAAAAAAAAAAATATTTATTAAAATACGTACATATATTGTCAAAGCGGAATATCTGAAACAGAAAGGATGATGATCGGTATTATCGATAGAACCGCTTTTGGTGTATATCGAAAGGCAACCAAAATCGCTCTCTTAAAGCCGGTAAAATTAGTTAACATTCCTTACCCTGATGAGAAACCGGTTGTTTCCGAACGCTACCTAAATTAATAGTCTGTACGCTGTCTGCAGCTGGGTATGTTCCATTAGTCGCTAAGAACGTTAATTTCGATAATTTTGATCACATTCTCCGTCTATGGTTGTGATCACGTGATCGTTTGTAACTGTCATCCCCGTTCCATTTTTGGATAAGAACGCTAAGAATGCCACTAAAATTTGCCACTTCTGTCACTTTTGACATTAGATGTAGCGTTTAAGGCGAAAATAACGCCAAGACCCATGTGGAAAACTGTTTGGGAGTGTGATCGTTTTTAGCCTTTTTAGCGAATCTCACTCAAATGGTACGCACCCATGGCATGGATATTATAGGGCGTATTCCATTTGACGCTAATTTCGTTAATTTCGATAATTTTGACCACATTCTGCGTCTATGGTTGTGATCACTGTGATCGTATGGGTATATTCCATTTGACGCTAATTACGTTATTTTCAATAATTTTGATCACATCTGCGTCTATGGTTGTGATCACTGTGATCGTTTGTAACTGTTCTCCCGTGTTCCATTTAGGATAAGAACGCTAAGAATGCCACTAACATTTGCCACTTCTGTCACATTTGACATTAGATGTAGGTAATTCAAACTGTTCCAGTAGCTTCATAGAACAACTTTTTGGGAGCGTGATCGTTTTTAGCGTTTTTGGCAAATTTAACTTCAAATGGTACTTACCCTTTGTAACTGTTCTCCCCTGTTCCATTAAGGGTACGTACCATTTGAGTGAGATTCGCTAAAAACGCTAAAAACGATCACACTCCCAAAAAGTTTTCCACATGGGTCTTGGCGTTATTTTCGCCTTAAACGCTACATCTAATGTCAAAAGTGACAGAAGTGGCAAATTTTAGTGGCATTCTTAGCGTTCTTATCAAAAAATGGAACGGGGATGACAGTTACAAACGATCACGTGATCACAACCACAGACGCAGAATGTGATCAAAATTATCGAAATTTACGTTCTCAGCGACTCATGGAACATACCCTAAGGATAAGAACGCTAAGAATACCACCAAATTTTGCCACTTCTGTCACTTTTGACATTAGATGTAGGTATTTAAAAACTGTTCCAGTAACTTCATAGCGTTTGTGGCAAAAATAATGCCAAGACCCAAGTGGAACAATTTTTTGGGAGTGTGATAGTTTTTATTGTTTTTGGCGAATTTAACTTCAAATGGTACGCACCCATGGTTTGCAGTCTGTGCTCTGTCAGTCTGACTCTGACAATATATCTTCCTGACAGATGACATTTGGCATTTGGCATTTTTTTCACAAATCAAACAAATTCAATTTCCATTCTTGATGACCAATTCGTTTGCGTTGCGTTGCGCTGGAGTTTTCAATTTGTGAATTATTTGCGTGAGAATATCCTTCATAAGGGAACATAGTGCAATGGGAGGACATCATAGTCATGAAGGAAAGGGAAGCGGCGAGCATGGTGGTAGCCAAGGAGGCAGCGGCATTAGCACCCCGAGAGGGTCACAGAGAGGCTCAGGTTCGCGATCTGGATCTGGAGGAGACCTGCAAGGGCTTGCGGAGAAGCAGGACAAGCCTCCGCCGTCTCTCGTACCAGTAGAGAAGCTTGGCAAGGTTAGTAAACCAAACGTTCTCACGAGGTCGTTAGTCATGGCTATTTGTACAAGCAATGACGTTTCCTGCTCACTCAAGTGTTTGTTTTTACTAACTGATCACGATAAGACATTGCAAAGAATCATGTAATTATGTGCTGATTGAAAACTTAAGCTTAGGCACATGCGAAATGCACTTCAATGTAGGTACTGATGCTTTGTTATGGATGTCACATCACACTGGTTGTAACCAAACATCTAAAATAGGAAGGTAAACAAGCTGAAGTCATGTGAAGTAAAACTCATACATCTGATGTTGATGTCATTGATAAGCATATGCTAACAACTTCTTTGTATTGATTAGACAAGATTTCGTTTTGCACCTAGTTATGTTTGAGTGATACTAGTAAGTTAAACTTGTTATTTATACTAGAATTGTGACATGAGCCTCTACTTTTATTCTGCATGATATTATATTTAAAATTGCCTTTGTAATAATCTGATTATTCTATCACTGTCACTCCTGTGATCCATTTTTAGCTTTGAACATATTCACAAGATAACAAAAGATATATATATATTGTTTCAATTAGTTATTTATCTATAGATATAAATTTAAAATTCAAAGTATCAAATTTTAGAGAAAAAGATTATTATGTATTGGTATTTTTAATTTTAGTAGACAAAAATCTGGCTAAAATTAGATAATCCCACATCAGAGTGTTCCCTCATATTACAATAATCCAATGATTGAATGCGTGCTTCGTTAATTTATTATAGTTCTACTATAATTTATTATACTTATTATAGTTCTACTATAAAACATTTTTTTTTAAAGTAAGTTTATTATTATTTTTTAATCTCTTTGTATCTTACAATTTTAATAAATAATAATTTTAACATTAAACTTATACAGTAATTACAATTTTATCTTTCAAATAAACAATGTCAGTAATGCATGAGTTGCCAAGGTTACCTCTGTATTATTGCATAGAGTAGGTCCACTGAAGCACAACAATCAATAACTGATTATATATAAATTGTAATGTCTGGCTAGCTGATGGTTTATCATTTACAATAATATCTCACTCATCATTCCTCCCATTCATTATTTGGTACAGCCCTCTCAAAAAGGAAATTAATTATATTTTTACTGGATACTGTACTTTGTATTCACATTGGAACCATTTAAATGATATCATCAAGTTTGATTATATTATTTTAAATAAACAATTTAGTAATTTCTAGATTGGTTTAGAAACAATAATTAAAATGATAAATATAGGTTGGTTATAATCAATATTATTTATGTTGCAACCATTTGAATTGACAAGATTTAATTTTTCTTCAGGTACTACAATCAGAAAACCATTTCAAGCTTTTGTATTACATACAAATCTTGTAATTTATAGAAGTTTTAGAGAATTAGATTATGAATTATAAAAAAAACTGTAACCATGTAAATTTTGGCATAACATCATCAACATCAAAGAAGTATTTCTGTTATACACTTTTTCACATAGAAAATAAAAAATATGTTTTTTTGTCAATAGTGATTATGTCAAAAAGTTATCAAGAATGTATTTGTTAGATGTGGACATGGTCTTTTAGTTTATAATGTCTTCAACAAACTGGAAGTGCAAGCCTAGACTCTTTAGGGTTCCACATTGCAAAAGACTGTAAAAGAAACACATCTATTTTGTTATTGAGTACAGCTTCAAGCTCTACATAATAAATTGGTGTTTTAGGGTTTGGGTGTTTGGTGAGTAAATATAGCGACAAGTATTTGGTAGCTAATATCCCATAATTTTTCATTCCTAACTGCTAAAATTTTTAAGATATAGTTTATATCCAACTATGGCCCATGGGAGCAAGCCACTTTTATGGTTCTCATTTATTTGGAGAAATATAATTTGAATTTCCAGTCTAATATTCATCTATGTGCTAACATTCTACACACAATATATATAAATTTCAATCTTTTCTTTTTCTTCTATTTTCATGATAACATTGTATCTCATATATTTTGACTAATATTATATAGAAGAATTATTTGTATTTTTTATGCAACATATAAAGTTAAAAACTACTGGACTGATTTGGATGAAATTTGGTATGTAAGTAGTTTGAGGCCTGGGAAAGGACATAGCATAGTTTTTATCTAACTGCGCAAAAAGATGTTAAGGGTTTGGCTTGATAACCAAAGTAAGCGGATCACAAACGGAAAGCTAGTCTCATATATTTTGGTAAAATTTATTTGTATGTTATTGGCTCAATTTGTTCAATTTTAATTTCCAGGTTTCTTTATGAGAAAAATATGAACAAAAAATTTGTAAAATATTGCCTTGATTGTTAAATATTATTCACACAATTAATTTTCCTAATGTTTATGATAGTCAAACATGAATACCCTTACACCAATTGCTAAATTTATGTCTGTATAATAATTACCTACTTATCAGGATAATTATTCAAAAGACACAATTGTCTTGAATATTTTAAATAATTTAGTGTAGATTTAAGATTATTGGACATGGGCTACAACAATGTTCATATTTGGTCCATCTGTTAAATCATTAATAATCCTTTTCTCTAATAGAAATACTATTCTGGAAATTCATTCATGCTTTGGAATTTAGAGAACAAATATAGTATGAAATCTATTAGAAATGGTCCCCAGCTTCATGACAGTTCTATTTTAAAATCCAGCTATTTTGTATGCTATTGTCTTTTAACTAGCACTTACTGTGGTTTTGTTTTTATTAACAAAATACATTTTAGAACAATTGTTTGTCTGAACATCTTTTACAACACAACTGACCAGATGGCAATATATGTATATATATAATATTATATACTAGGTTTCCGGCCGCGGCTCCGCTCGCGCATTTGTTGGTTATCGCGCAAAACCATTATCCTCTTTTTGCGCATATAGATAAAAACTATCCTATGTCCTTCCCCATGTCTCAAACTATTTCCATACCAAATTACATCCGAATCTGTCCAGTAGTTTTTATGCTTATTTATTGCATCCAAAAATACAAATCTTTCCTCATTATAATATTAGTGTATATATGTTCTGAAAAAGCAGTTTTAATACTGTGTTTTGAATTTATTTTGATAATTAATAATATGTATGTGATTCAAATATAATGAAAATATGTTTTTTTTATAAACTTTATTATCATAGAATTAGATGTTGAGTGTCTTCTTTAACTCATAAAATGTAGTTCTTAAATTTGAGACATTGATATCACATTGAAAGCCAATGGCAGCAACCGCCACAACTAGTGGCCCTTAATATTTTTAGAGATGTACCTCACATCACAGAAATGTGGTGTTCTGTGTGCATGTGAATGGTAGCAATTTAAAAATTATAAATGATTTGGTATTGCTTAAGAATTTTTGAGCTAAATTTATATATTTTTTTATGTTTTTACTGTTAGTATTATATTTATAGAAATTTGAAATGGGAGTACCTACTTAATTATTAAATATTTTTTTTATGCTTGATAGAGTAGCCTTTGACCACTATCTCACCTGATGGTAAGTGGTAATGTGGTCGAAGATGTTGTTCAGGCTAACCTAGAATTACTGGCTTTCAAGGACAGCGGCCGGTACACACCATTAGGTGCTTTGCGACAAATTTTCTACTTGAGGGTGGTAGCTAGCCAGGCGGGCATTCGCAAAATGCCTTACCACCTGCATGCTATAACGGATAAAGACGACAACCGGGACCGACGGCTTTACGTGCCCTCCGAAGCATGGAGCGCTCAGTAGTAATGTACTAGCGGTCACCCATCCAACTTATAACCGAGGCGGACGTTGCTTCACTTTGCTGATCTGCTAAGAACAGCTAAGCAAACTTCGCTACGAGCGTTTCAAACTAGTAGCTTTTGCCTGCGACCGCACACATGTGTGCTTTAAGGGTTAACCTTATGTTAAGGGTTTACTTAAAAACAATAAGCATTCTTATCACTTAAAAGTTACTTTTATACTCGTAATCAATTGATCGAGCAAGTGCAAATGGCATTACATTCTTGCGAAGATCGCTATCGTCAACCAATTCTCATGTAAAATTTTGAGCTCGTTTGATTATTATATGGTTTTTTATTGTTTATTCAGTATTTGAAAATGTTTCATGCTTGCATCACGATAGGATAAAAAAAATGTTGTTAGCTCTTCAGCTCAAAGAGCTACTAGTGTTGATTGATTACATTGTGCATGCTATTGTAAAGTACCCCCAATATACCCCCGTGGGGTGCCGGATTAGAATTGCACCTCCCCATATCATCCCGTGTGTGTCGTAAGCGGCGACTAAGGTAAAAATACTGGAAGGTGGGTAGCAGCGCCTTCTAAATAACTGCCATCTTACACTGAGATCACAAGCCACCTGCCAAGCGTTGTGGGGATTATGGCAAATACCCCCTCAATAGGGGAGGCTGTGTTCAGCAGTGGACGATCCGGCTGATACAGTACAGTATACATACTCAAGTCGTTAACTGCAATTTACAGCTGTCTACTGCAGATAATAATCAAGTAATTATACTGATTTGGCTTGTTGCCAGCGGTAGTGTTACTCTGTGCTTATCTTAAAGCAGCTTCGTACAGCCTCTCAAGTTGGAACACAAGCAATGATACATGACTCATATCTAAACAAGTCGCCTTTTGCCAAAGGAAAGCACAAAACAAGCTGTCAGTCAAACACAAGTGGTTACTTCATATGAAGCAATGATGGCTCAGTGGCATTGGATATGTACTGCCGCGCAGCAGGTCCATGGTTCGAATCCCGCCGCGGGCTTGAGCTTTACTGCATGGTGGAATGGCATTTTGCGAATGCCCGCCTGGCTAGCGACCACCCTCAAGTAGAAAATCTTTCGACAAGCAACTAACGGTGTTTTCCGGCATCAGTCTTTGAGAGCCAGTGAAATTACAGGCACGTGAGACTTAACAGCTATGTCTCAAGGTGACGGGCGCAGTGCAATTCGTGACTTGTGAAATGCATCTGTTATAAGCAGAGGTTAGACTGCTTAAAATCAGGTGGGCCTCGAGCTTGTTCCGTCAAAATAATATAAAAAAAACATCAGCAGTTTATAAATAAACACTCAGTTGGTTATTCTTTCAGGCTAGCCTTTGACCACTACTATGCTTATGTTAAATGATTATGTGGTCAAATTAGCAGGCTAAATTAAGGTTCCTTCCTATAGATGCTTGGTGACTGCTTGTCCACATAAAGGTGGTTGCAAGCCAGGTCAGCAATAGCAAAATGATCTACCAAATTGTATTTTATGTTATGTATTTATGATATGTAAGGTGGCCCACCTGTCCATTACAGTTGCAGTGTCACCATCCCCGAACTGCACTGCGCTCGTCACTCCGACACGTTAGTGGTTTACCCAGTAATGTCACTTGCTACAATGCCTTTCACGCGTAAACAATGTAGCGTTTGCACACTACTGCTTCGAAGCAGAATTTCTGTTACCGAGGTGGTACCCACCAAGGCGCACTATTGCTTAAGAACCAGGTGGTAGGTACCTGGTGAACCACTCTCATCTTTGGGCTGGTACCACTGCAACCTACATTCGCAAATAAGCAAAAATTGTAATTTTGTAACATTGTGTGAATTGCTACTTATAGTCGGATTTTTAATCAGACGGAGTAAAGTGACATTACAGGTGTTGCTACTTTTTGACGATACAAAAATAGTACAGTGATAAAATGATTTAGTTCTTCCATTTCGTCACTTCAGTAAGCTGTATATTTTTTTTATAATATTCGTTAAAATCGTTATTATTGTCCTAAGAAGGATTTTACCATACAAGCGATTTATATTATTAAAAGATAGGTTGTTTATGAGATTGCAGCACAGCACTGAATTATACAATTTAAGGATGACAAATTATTACTTGTCTATCTATGATCTTAGCAAAAAACTGTATTGTGGCGAATGTGGTAATATGCAGCAACACTCTTCTACTACTAGTTGACATGGTTAGCGGCATTTAGCTATATAACTTTTTTCCCAAATATTTGCCTTTTATGATCTTCCAATGGGAGGGAGGGTCTAGAACAATCCTGAATACATAATTTTGGATTCATTATTATTCCTAAACCGAGAACTGTACAGGAGGCAAATGCAGAGATTGTTTTCACAGTGTCTGTTTTCTGCGCAAGTTCAGTTTCGTGACTCACAAAAACCTTTACTTAGCTGATGTAAGCACTTACGTACGTATACATAATGTGCCTCATGCATGAAGGTCAATTATGTTTATTCAGCTTTGTATACATATTACTTATTTCTATATATCTCTATAATTATACCTATATTGTCTGGTTTTATGATGGCTGAAATAAATAGTACTTTTGTTATCGAACCTGCTGAGTTAAGGGAAGAAATCTTGATGTCTTCAACTACAGAGTGAATAGGTATATCTGCTAGACAAGCATGATCCACCGTCGAGCGCGGCGTCAATTTAAATCAGAAGAAAATCTGTCGCCAAACACTTAGTACCTTTCCTTGAGAGCCAGTAATTCTAGGTTAGCCTGAACAACATCTCCGACCACATCTCCACTTACCATCAGGTGAGATAGTGATCAAAGGCTAACCTCGGAGCTATAAATAAAAAAAAAACATGTGAGACTGTGGTTAAATGCTTGCTTATCACAAATAAAAAGGAAAAAGAATATGATAATACTAGGTATAATCATTCTTCATTCATTAGTGATGAAATGTACAATATTCCTTACCTACTTTGTATCTACCCAATATAAAAAAAAACTACAACAAAAAAAAACTTAAGTACGTAATATTGATAAAACGTCAGAACTTACCCATAAGAATGTTAAACAATGTGTTTTTGTTTTCGTTAAAGTCCTCGCGTGAAATAAAACTATCAAGTAGACACAATTAATGTAAATATTTCGTGTCTCGATTTTGTGTGTTTGGTCTTAATACGTTGCAAGAATATATTTTTTATATAAAAACACCTCTACTATAATAAATACTTGAAATTTAGCAAAACTAGCTTACATAAGATACAGTGATTGCATATATTATATTGTGAGATTGTATAAACATAATACATTTTAATGTTATCGACAAGCTACATGCATTGATTGGTGCTTACGGTAGAATAGGGATGTGAAAATAGTTTTTTTTTTATCTAAGCAAAGTTGATCTACTTTAAAAGATGGGCAATGAAATGTTAAATTTAAATGCTAGGTCTTTAAACTATGAGCTGGCTCTGTGAGCTGAAGAGGAGATCTTCAGCCACTGTAATATGTTTTCAACCCCCCGTGTACCAACCGAATGGCAAAATAAAACCATATAATTATTGAAACCGCTCACAAACTTGTACGAGAATCCGTTGTTAATTTTTACCAGTTTTAACATACATATACTGACACATATGTTAAGCGAATAATCACTTAGCAGGCGTTAATTCAAAAAAGACAATGTTAGAATTATTTAGATTGAATTAAAATATCTGGCGCTTCGCTCCGTCACGGTCGGTCGCGCGTCGTCTCTCGCGTTGTTGTGGTCACACGACACCTAACGCGCCTTCCCGCTTCGCTCGTCTTTGCCTTACACTAGTGATTATTATATGATTATGAACTTGTATAAAATAATAATAAAAAACGTCATGCTCCTTTTAGCTATAAATGTTTATATTGTAAGTTACATTGACATTTTAAATTGATTTTGACAATTATTGTATCAGTAGGTATATAAACAGGGTTATTGGTAAAATGCTAACAACCTCTTACTTCTACTAGTCCTAACAAACATTTTGAGATGGTATTTTTTTTGTTTTTGTTTATGTGTATTTGACGGAATAAGCACGAGGACCACCTGATGTTAAAATCATATTGTGCCTGTTCAGCCAAGAGCGCTCGCCGCGGCAACACTGGACCGCGCCGCGGTCGTCAGCGCGAGGTCCTCGAGCTTGCCGTCAAATAGACATATAAACAAACACAAAAAAAAAACGTCTCAAAATGCCCTGTATATCCCAATGCCATGTTATTTAAAACTTAATAATAATGTTAGTTTAATATTGTAGTCAAACAGTTAAGTTACTAAAAAGTACCATATTTTAACTTTCAAGACATACAAAATTATTACAAGATATTGGTAGGAAAACTGCAGTGATCAGAAAATGTAAAAGTGTAAGGTTATAAAAGTATAGTCCGGCGTAGGATATCCCCGCGGGAATTCGCAAAATGCCCTACCACCATGCTATAACGTCTGCCATCCTAAGGCAACGAACACGACCGACGGCTTAACGCGCCTTCGGAAGCAAGGATGCGCTCAGTTATGTCACCAGCGGTCACCCATCCAATCATAACCTCGGCGACCTTACGTTGCTTAACTTTGCTGATTGGCTCAGAACGGCTAAGAAAACTTCGCTACGAGTGCTTTTAGAGTCTTTTTATTTGATTTAATATGTGCTATTATAAAACATTTCCTATAAGTTTTTTTAGTTTAGATCAAAGTGACTGAATAATTAAGTTTCGTACTACTTTATTTACTGATGCCTGCTCTTAACACTTCCTCTTAATCTTATTTACCACCACCTTCAACTCCGACTCCGGTTCCGACTCCGATAAACCAAATTTTAAAACTCGACTCCGACGTCGGCTGCCTTAAACCACCTCCGTAACATCCCTAGTATACATATACATTACGGTAGTGTGCGTGCCTGCTTGTGCTACACGCGCACACTACAGTGACGTGTATGTATGTACACACATCTCTCACACAATGAAGGGTCACGCGCGCTACTCGATACCAAGAGTTATATTACTATCATATCTTAATGCGTTGCTCAATCGGGTAATTTGTAAAGATAGTGGTCAGGTGTCGCGCCTTATCAACAATCTGACGATAAATCTCATTGGAAATGTTAACTTTGTTGTTATTGTCAGTGTGTGATTGAAATATTCGTGATACGCAATCAGGCGTGGCTCTTGAACTTGGTGCTGTATTTAATATCACAAAAGAAGTGTAAAGTTATTTGTTGTGTGTAAATTTCCGAGTGTTTTCTGTGATAACCTGTAACAGTCAAAATAACCAGAATGTCTAGTAATGTATTAATATTGGAGTATGACTTTCAAGAGAGAACGAGGCCCGCGATGAATTAGACTTATCTTTTCGTATTCCCATGTTTTCCCCTTCAAAACTAAGCCGATTCAATTATTCCTTTGCATAAAAATTATAAGAAAGATTAATTCAATAGGCTTATTTTCTTTCATGTAAAAAATAAATATTCGGATTTGTTAACGGGTTGAACTAATCGTGAACTTTTTGGTTTAGGTCGATCATGGCGGTATAACGTATCATTTTTAGTTATTTTCAGGGTCATATTTACTGTAGTAATAATTATTTGATCAAAGAAAATGACAGAGGCATCTCTATAGAACGCTTAAATTGTATGATTAAAAATAATTGCCCTGTTGGCATAACACAGAAAATAGGGGAATTCATAAATATGTATATGAAGAATCCGTAGGCCGACTTGTCTCTTAGTTTTCTTTTCGAGTACGAATGTTACGAACGATCTACCTCCTCGCTCAGCAAAGATCAAGTGAATAACTCACTCTATTCCTACAAAAATGTCCATGTCCTTTTCGCATATTTTTTATATTGTTCTAGTTTTTATTTTAATATCTAAGGAAAATTATTTCTCTTTTAATATCTTTAAAGTCTATACTATCTTAAGTTCTAAATAAAAAGCTAAAGCTAGGTTTACCTTATCTCTATTTGCACCATCAAGTGTCTGACAAATTAATGAACAGTATAAAAATACTGCTGTTCATTAGATGCAATCGTCTGTTGGCCAATTAGTTGAAACTATATGAAAAGTACGCGATAAATTCAGTAGGAGACGAGCAGTGGGTACCTACTCGTGACCGAAGTGTGCAACGGTGACCAACTAATAGCAACAAGTGATACCGATGGAGCGTTGGGAGTCCGCCGTCAAGGATATCAGGTTTAGGATGGTGGGGATACAAGTCCAAAGGATTAAGAAGAAGAAAACTGCGGCTCCGACTTGCAAGGTGAAGATTTCATTCATTATAATAATATATATATTCGTTCATTACATCATCGTCGACTGGAAGACTTCACTGTTGAACAAACGCCCCCAATAGAATGCCAAATTAAACGACATCTAGCCACTTGTAACCATTGGCTACCAGCGACTCTTACGATATCGTCAGTCCATCTAGTGGGCGGCCTACTAACTTTACTTTTTCGGTGAAATGTGCTAATTACTCGAGAACCTTTCTTCCCCATCGGTTATCGGTTAGTCGGTTACTTTGGCTCTTCGGCGAATATCCATGTTCCGGATGTTATCGAGTAAAGTGTCTCCCAGCACAGCTCTCTTCATATAGTTCGTTGAGCGACTGAGCTTGTCCATAAGGGCCACTATTGAGTACCACGTCTCAATTGCATGAGTCATCATTGGCAACACAAATCTAGCGAGCGTGCAACATGCCTAGTAACTTTACTGTAAAGCTCAAGCCTTTTCAGGATTCGAACTTGTAGCTGGCTATTAGGCAGCCGTCACTCACTAGCACTGAGCTACCATATTCGAAAGTTGGTTCATATCATAACCGCGTTCACTACTTGGTCATGTTTGCTTGGAATTGCTTCTTTCTATCATTTAAGTCAGTGTTCGTTCAATCATTCAAGCTTCGTGCCCTGTAGCCGTCGGTATTTCTATCAGTGACCCACTTTGAATGACTTATTTACTCCTCTCTATGTGTCTCTGTCCACGAGTTACCCACTGTACTTAATACCTGCTCAGAAACAAAAGCCTGTCTGTCTACTAATCAGACATCAAAAAGTAAATACATGTTTGAAGCATACAAATAGACCTATCCGAGCGTTTGTAGTGTTTGTTTTTATACTACCGTATACGGACCACTTGCCCGCAGGCCTAAAGCCTGTCCATTACAGTTGCAGTGTCACCGTTCCCGTCCTGTTTGAAACTACCTTACGAACTACCCTGCATTCGTTACTCTGAGATCTGCTATCATAGCACATCTTAGTTATTATATCTCGTTTTCCTAGTAATTTCACTTGCTGACAGTACCCTTCACTCCTAAACAAATTAAAGTTTTAGTCAGAATATCTGACACTGCGATGGTACCCAGCAAGACGGACTCTTGCTTAAGAGACCTACCACTAGTTAAAATGTATGCCTGGTCTCTTGAATGAACTTAGATCTTGCTTGTTATCGATAAAAGAAATCAACATAAGTATCAATTGTAGGATTATAAATAGGTATGTAAATTGTATCGAGCCAGCAAATATCGAACAGGTAAGACTCTACTTTGAAAGAATATCGATCGACGATATTAATTTTAGACCTATCAGAGATCATCATCTACCACTATACTTCATGTGACTATTTAATCGTAAACTGTCTATATTGATCAACACTATTGACCTCAACGGGTACTGCAGCCATTCCAGACATATGACCTATTTTACGAGTTTTGCGTTACAATTCATTCATTCTTAACTCTCCATGAAATTAAATCCGAGACCGGTATGAATCTATGTTGTATCAGTATGAACTTAAGGTTCAATATACTCCGCATAGTTGATTACACATGTATTATGTGCATTGATGATTAAATAAGTTACCTTGACATTGCATTGCTCTCGTATCAAGAAACACCAACGTAATTTGTGCGGGTTGTTTAAAAGGGTATCATCATCAGTTGCATATTGGGTTTACATTTTTCCTTTCCAGCAGCGCTCTCAAAAACTGCAAGGTTATAGGTTACTCGCTTATTTGGACGTTCGCGTCGCATGCAACCTACCGACGCCATTTCAATTAGATATAAATTCGGATTTATGTTCCTTGTTAAGTTACTTTACCGAGTTGTCTCATTCAGTAATATGCTGAATTAATCCTCATTTCCGTTCGGCAAATGCACAGTTATGCTAATGTATCGGACAATATAATAAGATTAGATTACGAGTAGGGTTTTTATAGTTCCGTCTAGCCTTTACGGCTTTTGTTAGCGAGCGAGATACAGGAAAAATTAGCGAAGCGTATACCTTAAAATGATGTTTTCATCAGTTCCTCTTAAGGACTACCAACAAAAGAAATATTCATGACAGTGTTTTTTTTATGTTATTAAGTCGGAACAAGCTCGAGGCCCACCTGATGTTAAACGGACTACCTTTTTTTATGTTATTGTAACGGAAGAAATAAATAAAGGCTAAATTCTACAGCTATTACCGCTCGGCCATCATTGTGTTCAGTTATTTACAATAGTCCGCCCGCGCCATTATAGGTCATTTCGCGGTCCCTCGATAACTATTCTGTAAATCAGGATAAAGAATGTTGTAGAATGTCCTAATGGAGCACTTATGGAATGTAGTAAGTTTCGTTGGATCCCGTTCGCCCGATTCGTAGGTGAGTAGCAACAAACACATGCAGACAACAGGATACACTTTCACATTAATAATTTCGTTTTGATTGTGATATGATAGTGCGAAGTGCGATATCATAATTGATTATTCCAATTGAATTGATAAAAGCTATTGAATAATATTTGATTTATTATACTGCGCGAAGTTTTAATTTTCTATTTCTAAAGATTTTATATATTTTACTTTAAAATTCCATTACACGCGCCCTTATTTATGACATCATTCAATGCGCGGGACACCAACAAAGCCCCCTTTCTAAATGAGGATTACTATCATAATAAAAAAAAATGGAATAAAGTATCGTTGTATGAAAAAAAGCCTTTATTCTTGCTACAAAGTTATGTCGTAAAATAAAAATAAATACAATAATTTATAGATCTTATATACATTAGCTTGTACTGTTTTTATTGAATGATTTTGGTATTCAAAACGTGGGAAAACGGCAGTAATAAACCCGTGCGTTGTACTTGTTGCAGCGCCACTGGTTTGTAATGTTTAAGAATTTAAGGGATAGCTATTGCAGTAAGCGGCAAACTTACTTCAATAGCTATCCCCCCCTGTTAAACCCCTGAAAGAATAAAACTTCTCCTTTATTCGGTCACTATCTTCCGCCGCTGCTTCGCAATCTTATCTTTTGGTTTTGTAGCACTCTTACGAGAAATCAGGATAAAAGCAGCCTCCGGATTTAGATGAAATTCGAAGCTTAAATTAGTAAAAACAAATAACATACCCATTTGTTTACAAAATCACAAATATACGATAGGAAAAATTTAAGTAATGTGCGGGATTCGAACCCGCGTCTATCCACCCTTTGAGCCGGGGTATGCTCTAACCAATTGAGCTAACATGACATGTCGTCATAACTCAAATCCCGGCTCAAGGGGTGGATGGACGCGGGTTCGAATCCCGCACATGACTTAAATTTTTCCTGTCGTATATTTGTGATTTTGTAACCTAATCCGCATAGCAGGCGTTATTGCAAACCTAATAATATAAAAAATACCCATTTGTTATTATGGAATAGTCCTTACTCAATACGAACAGTTTAGGGATATGTACGCGAAGGGCAAAACGGAACCCTAACCAAAAACGGGTTTTAGATTAGAAATTCAATTAAATAATTTTTCAGGGATTAGACAGACCCCGTAATAAATATGGTCTAAAATTGAGTAAACTGACGGTCCACCAGATAAAAAAATATAAAACATAATATTTGTACTCTACTATAATGACAGAAGTGTCATGTACAGTGAGCTCTAGATGTTGAAACCCCCACACCCCAGCGTGTGGGGGTGGGTCGTCAAAGTTGTCTCAATTTAGACCATATTTGTTACGGGTTCATAGTCTATCAGCATTATAAAAATCAACATCTGAATATAAAAAACGCTGCACCTAATACTGTGGCACGAACGCAACGGTACGTGGCTCATGATATTTGATATTGTTAAAAAAAACCTTTCGTAAACCTGTAATCTCCGATCAATCACAATTAGCGATAAGAAGATTACACGTCACGTGTCACTACAGTGCATATTACTGCAGAAAGTAGCAATTTTATACATACTTTAACTAACACAATGTATTTGAAGCTCTCTTAGCTTGCTTAGTCTTTCTTTACCGTTCTACTAAGACATTCAACAAGCAACGTCCGCTGCCTCCAAGTTATAAAACTTGGATGTGACCGCTCAGTGGCATTGTTACTGAGCGCGCCACGTATCTCGAAATCACGCTAAGCAAGCCTTCGGTACGATTGTTATTTTAGGATGGTCGTGATAGCGTGGTGGCAGGGCAGTTTGCAAAAGCCCGCCTGGCTAGCTACTTACCTAGATGATTTAAATGTAATTGCAAACCTTGTCGATGGTGTACAGTATATCAGACGAGTAAACGAGCTTGTATGCAGCGCTATAAGTAAAAAGTAAGAAGTAACTTTTGGAAGTCAGACCATGCTAAAGTGAGGTGAGTGTTTTGAATCATCATGGTACTGACTCCCACAACTTATTTCATAATTGTCAAGGTTAAATGTCAGATCGGTTTTTTTTTTAAATGTTTTTGTATTAATTAAAAGGATAAGATATAGTCTGTAGGTAAACATCCTATCATTAATAGACGTTTCTTTTTCATAGATTCTACTACCCTGACTGTTTGTGACTCGTGACCACGCTACAAGTGCATTGTTTGTATCAAAAATAGTATTGTATCAATGTTGTGCTCTAAGCATTTGTAAATGTGATGTTCGCTTAGCATGCGATTGTGCTTGAAATCATATTTAAAAAAATGTTTTATCATACTTTAAACTTGGTTCGGTCACAGTATACAAGGAAAAAAGGAAATAAAAAGGAACAGTTATAAAAACAACATCCATTCAAATGCTAAGTAAATAGTATGCAGACAAACCTACAAGAAGTCTTATTATAAGTTTAGCCAGTTTAGGTTGTTATCGATAAACCTGCGTGGTAGGGAACGCTTACGTAAGTCTCGTGACATGATCGTAAGCGCAAACAATGTTATCGTTCACATAATCGTTCGCGCGCTGATTTTACTATCGGGCTTTATGTAATTGTTTCTAGATTGGCAATGCAATCAATTCGAGGGAATTGTTTTATGGCTGCCTCGTTGGTAAAGTGTAGGTTCGACGTGTTCGAACTGTCTGTCTGTCCGTCCGGGAGTGCAGTCCTATGTCAAAGGTGTCTAGCTCGATAACGGAATGAGTCACAAACTTGGAATTTAGATAATTGTATGAATTTGACACAAAAACTAATATTGGACTAGAAATTCATATACACGATGAGAGGTAGTCAAAAAGTACTTTTTACTCAATAGCATACGAATGTGAGGGGTGTCATCTTCTCGACTTCTACAGCTACTTAAGTATTACATATATGTTTTTTTATGTTTTTGATCTAAAGTTCCCCTGTCAAAGTAGTCCATTCTATGGTCTATGGTCTACACCATTTTTGTTACAAGTAGTCACAAAAACTAAACTACATAGTTATGATGCTGAAAGTTCACTATGTTATGTTTGTACAATAACATGTTTATGCAAAGAATCCTTTAAAACGCTGATTTATAATGTAGTTTGAAGCTGTAATCAAATTATATTTATTTTATTTAACAATGTGTTTTTAACGAATGCCCGCGTCGTGCTTGGCCAGTTTAATTTTTTATATTACTTTACCTTGAAGAAATTAACAGTTGATTTTGTACTTAGGGTTACCACCCTGTGGAGAGCAGATTCCTACAGTATTTCTACAGCTTCTGGAAGAATTGCAAACTGCGTTTTATATAATTTTAATAAACGCAATTATAGTGTTTCTATCGAATTAATTGTTTCTTCGAAAAAAGTATAACAATAATATCTTTTCTCTTGCAGTTATTGGTGCAAAGATCACAAAAGGAAGATGGAGTTAATGGCGTCACAGAAAAATCTTTCACAGTAAGTAGTCTTCAAAGAAGTAAATATGTCCACTTTTATTTGTTAAAATCACGACACTGCTAATACGCATAAGTAGTGTCGTGCTTCGTCGTCACTGAAACGGTAAAAAAAGGACGCCAAAAAGGCACTGTACCGGACAGCAGTAATTTTTTTTTATATACTGAGATCAACTATATTGTAAATTAATTCAGTGTTTGTATATCTTAGTCATAGTAATTCTTAATCTTAGTACTTCTCGGCGAATACAGTAAGGGAGTCAACTTCTTAATCCTCGTTATTCTCATAAAACGTCCGCCTTATTCTCAACATCAAGATGAGAAAATGTTATTAATTTATTATATAATTTTAAAATAAAGAAATAACATGAGAGATTCAAAGGATTGAAATATTAGCCACCGTGTAAGGATTAGAACCCAAGACATTGATCATTGCAGGCTGGCCACAGAAGAAAAGTATTTAATTACGGCAGGATCATTACATGACTAAGGTATAATAATGCGCAAATGCTACAATTAAACAGGTGTTTAATATATCCCCTGGTACAGACTCCGTTCCGCGATCACAGCTAATGTGGTGCTTCTTGTTACGATGCAAAGATGATCCTCATCAGCTTTATGCAGTCATTATAGTTGTAATGATATTAAGTTTCCAATAGCCAGAAGTTTCGTCCATACCTTAAACAAGAACCGCTAGCGAAAAAATCTGCGATTTGCCTAAGTAAATTCCGAAATCGCATATTTTTTTAGTTTGGTACTAGATAACGAGAACTGTTATTGGTAAGCCCACATGGCTCACAAAGTAGTTCACTGAAACTGTGTTATTTTGGCATACTAACCAAAATTTAAAAAATGAAGTATATCTATATATATATCTAAGTATATATATCGGAACATATAAGCAAAAAAGGTTGATAAACTGTTAAATTGTAGCTAGGCATCTGACTCGCTCAGGGACAATTAATTTTTAATTTAATTTAGCAGAAAGATAACTGTTTTCCGGTGAAGGGCATGTTATACTTTTAATATCGATTGAACACGTAGTTTTGAAAGCATGATATAATCAAATTGCTTGCAATAAAACATTCGCGTGCATTATTATATAATATGTCGTGGTATTTAGCTATATAAGTTGTGAATTGTGTAGAAGTACCTGTTCCCGATGTACCCGGAGCTGGCGCAGCAGTTCTACCTGTACGTGCACCGCGTGGGCAAGTGCAAGAACAAGCACATCCCGCTCGGGACCTTCCGGCACCAGTGCGAGCGGGTACTCACCATGCTCGACGATACGGTCATCATCGATACCTACGTCAAGTGAGTCGCACGTCGCATCTTACGTTCACGTACCGAGGGGTAAACGCTGCCCATTTAAATTTTTAGGTATTATGTGTACAATGTTAAACTAGGAACAAAAAATGAATAACCAGAGCTAAAACATATTGTCTTGCCATAGAATGTGGGACGTCGTCGATGTAATTTTTAGATGGTTATATGATGGCAATCCTTTCACGATTAGACAACTACTATTTATATCCATCGCATAGTTATAAAACATTGATTGATTGACATTTCTTACATTTCTAACATAATGAGCAAAAGACGTTGGAAAATTCCCGTCATAGTAATGTAATTTGTTGTAAAGAATATGCTGTACCTATTTAGCTTCAAAATTGAATAAACTTTGAAAAATGGGGATGCTAACTGTCAACTCTTAACGCTATCCAGTGCTACCCAGCAGGCGCTAAGTGTTTGGTACATAAAGAATGACAATTTGTACGGAATCAGGCCTTTTTTTTATATTGCTGCTCACATAAAAGCCGAATGGATGACCTAGCAACTGTATGTCGAGGACTATATACAATTTCATGAGAAATCCTGAGAGAGAAAGTAAGTTAAAAATAATATTTAATGGAATTTTTTTTTTTAAATTGCGGTAATTGCCAGTAATTCTAGGCTAGCCTGAACAACATCTTTGACCACATCATCACTTACCATCAGGTGAGATAGTGGTCAAAGCATAGCCTATAAAGGCAACAAAAAAAAAACATCCTTATCATACTGTGACATTACAATGTACAAAGAAAACGTCGTTTTAGAGTCGGATCGGTTGCGGTCGTTTATATGCAACTTAATACTACCTACTTACTTGGTTAAAAGGAAATTTTTGAGAGTTAGTAGGTAGTAGCCATCAGGTAAGATAGTGTCATAGGCTAGCTATCAGTTATAATTAAAAATAAAAATAAATACAAATGAGACAAAATTTCATTTATAGTTATAACGACGTACAATAACTAATATAAAGTCATTAAAATTTGAGTATAAATAGTTGAACTATTAATAAAATGTAACCTTTCGACTTCATCAGCTTTCCATCACAGAATGTATAGCCTAGTTCATCAGGGATAGTGTAGGAATCGAATGGAGAAAGAATTTTATCCAGATTTTTTTAAGTTTATTCGTTACATACAAAAATACAAATCTTTACTTTATAATATTAGTATAGATGACATGTAAGTATTTTTTATACACACACACACACACACACATACACACACACCTTACAAGCGTGATGCGCGAGCGTAAGTTACAAAGTATAGGTATTTTTTAAAAAGTTGAACGATATTAATTGTCATCCGTCAATGTACTGACGTCCTCCATCTTATAAATTGTAATGTTTTACAGTAATTAGCGAAATTCTCGTTAACTTCTTTTTTATTCAAATAATTATATGTTTCCGTAGAAATGCATGAAGGAATGTTGCTTTTCCTGAAAATGCACACTTGTAAGTTTGTTACGGGAACAACAATTCCAAAAATTCAAATTCAAATTATTTATTTGTCAGAACACGGTGAGTATACATCATACAATAGCATACTAGGTGGTATAGTAACTTAAATTTCGTAACTCATGTCCTTGCCACATGTGGCGTACAATTTTTTATAAAAGAATCTAAGTCTATTAATATTGAATACTATTATTAATTAAAAACAAATGAAATAATTAAAATTGATATATCAAAATATTAATGTCAATGCGTTAAAATTAAGTCAAGATATAGAATTATGTGTGGTTGTTGGTAATAATTTTATCTTTCATAGTCTTATTTCGTCTATATTTATACCGATTATTTCAAAATTATATATTATGTTAAAAAAAATGACAAAATTTACAATTAGTCATTTTATTTTAGTCATTATTAACACAAATTGATACATTCTTGTCAATCAGGAATTCATTAATTGTATAGTAACATTTTTGGGCTAATATTCTTTAAAGGTTTCGTTTAAACACTGCAATATCAAGATCTCTTATTTGTTTAGGAATTTTAGTATATAATAAAGGAGCCATACAAAATATTAAAAATTATACTGTCAATATACAGCCTCATATTATTTAATTAGTTTGATAAGTATCCAGATATTAATATATGCATATATTTTATATATGTCACCGGATAATTGTACGATACGTTAGTTTATAAAAAATCTAGTGAGATTATAAACTGTCGATAGATTGTGAACGAACATTAAAATTTACAATCCAACGCTTACATTTTCGTAAGATTATAAACTGACCATGTCTAGCTGGCAGTTTATAGTCTAACTATCTATAACCCGTCAGATTACAAATAAATAAACCAATTACTGCTCTCTCTGACAATATATCGTCCGCGAAATTGTAAATCGTCCTCTGATTGGTCGCCCTTATAGGTGTTCATTTCATAGAGTTACGAACAAAAATAATAGTCACACAAAAAAAAACATATTCATATCGATTACAAAATTACAAATATACTATAGGAAAAATTTAAGTCATGTGCGGGATGCGAACCCGTGTCCATCCGCCCCTTTAGCCGGGGCATGCTCTAACCAATTGAGCTAACATGACATGACGTCATAACTCGAATATTTCCTACCGTTTTTTACTTAAATTTTTCCTATCGTATATTTTCTAATTTAGTAATGTAATCCGCATAGCAGGCGTTATTGCAATGATAACAATAAAAAAAAAAAAAAAAAAAAAAAAAAAAAAAAAAAAAAAAATATATCGAGTTAATACATTTAAAAAACCTAGGGATTTAAAATAATGACCACCATGAAATGCTTTGATACCCGTAGTTCTTTTACCAAAAATTGTAATCACCACATAATAAACACCACATGTTGTAAATGATCACTATATTTTAGCGAGGGGTTAAATATCATTTAGTCTAGGGCAAAGTCATATTTAGGTGCGACGACGAGCGAAGCGATCAGGAGCGTTATGTTACTTGTGACCACAACAACAACAACGCCACAAGAATTTAATTTTGGTGATCATATACAAGTTTTGGTGATCATTTCCTACTTTTGGGTTAACAATGATTTATTTGGAGTCATTTTGCTAAAATAGGATATGTTAAAACTTTGATTATAGGTTTACAATAAAATGCGGGTTTAATTTTTGTGATCATTTACTATTTTTGTCTGTTATATGTTACTATATCTGGTGGTTAGTGAAACATAAGCCAAAAAATTATACATTAATAACCTGTACCTATTTTGCTTATGGTTCACTGTAATACTTTCGTAGATCTATGGTAAATTGTTGTTGATCAACATAATTACAATTTGACGGCTGGACACTTAGTCAGTTTATAATCTTACGAAAATGTAAACGTTAGATTGTAACTTTTAGTTTCCATTTACAATCAATCGACAGTTTATAATCTAACTAGATTTATTATAAACTAATGGTTAGTGCAATAAACCGGTGACATATATATAAGATGGCGAATTATGTTCTTGACTTAAATTTGGTCCGATATTTTCAGGATGTTCAGCTCTGATACAGACGAAACCGTAGTGACGCCGGACTGCCTGCGGAAATTGCTCTACACTAGTTACAAACTGTCAATGGACCACTATCCAGAAGGGCCGCAGACTTGTCTTTTGGTAAGATGAAAAGAGGTACGCTTTTCAATATTGTAATGTAATAATAGAAATAAAAGGGCTGGTCAATGGCTCGATGCTTAGGTGTATTACCATTGCCATCAACACGGATAAACAAAAGATGACTCAAAGTATTGCCTTGCGGTATACCATAATTCATGACAAATATTTTTACTAGGCACTATTGCAATTTTTTTCTTATGTTTGGTTAAAGTAAAACCCGTTAAAAATAGATTAAGTAGTAAGTTTTGCCACATTTTTTCGAAAGTATCAAATCCATCGAAGAATACCTTCGTTTCCAGATTAACAGAACACTATCGGCGGTCATCAATGGATGCTTCAATAAAAAGGATACGCATAGCGTCGGCTTCGTGGTTCGTTGGTTAGAGGAACACTGTCATAGGCTCATATTTCCTGTACACAGGTGAGTTACTGTATGCTATTTCCACCAATCAATTTATTTATATCCCTATTTTCTTTATTTCGTAGGTTAAGAGTCAAAGTGTGAAAATTAGGTCTAGTTCTTGGTTTGAGGTACATTTTTATCATTGACAATACAAAGTTATTAGTATCACGGTTCCAAAGGGTATTCGTGAGCGTTGTTGCAAGAAACCTGCAGTTAGTAGAGAGTGGAGGTGGTGTAGTAAGCGTGTATGAGCATGCCTTTCGGTATAGATACTGCGTGCACATGCTGGCGACGCGGCACCGGTCGCTGGGCGCGGAGGGGCAGGGGCCGGGGCAGGGGGAGGGACAGGGGCAGGGGGAGTGGGAGAGGGCGCGGGACGGGGCGGGCGCGGGGCTGGAGCTGGGCACGCCGGTGCTGGAGCGGGCGGTGGGCGCGGGCTCGGCGCTGCTGCCGGTCTCCACGGCGTGGCTGCTGGCGGGCACTGCGCCCCCGCTCTACTCGCGTCCAGTGCAGCCGCCGCAGCCGCCGCAATCACACGGTACTAAATTAACATTCATATTAAACGAACAAAAGCGCTCGTAGTGAAGTTTACTTAGCTGTTCTCAACCGATCAGCAAGGTCACGAGTTGGATGGGTGACCGCTAATGACATTACTACTGAGCGTTTCCGTGCTTCGGAGGGCACGTTAAGCCGTCGGTCCCGGTTGTTGTCTTAGGATGGCAGTCGTTATAACATGATGGTAGGGTATTTTGCGAATGCCCGCCTGGCTAGCTACCACCCTCAAGTAAAACATCTGTCGCCAAGCACTTAGCGGTATGTTTCGGCCCCTTGACTCTTTCCGGCTGTCCTTGAGAACCAGTACTTCTAGGTTAGCCTGACCAACATTTTCGACCACATCATCACTTACCATCAGGTGAGATAGTGGTCAAAGGCTAACCTATCAGGCATAAAAAAAGAACAAAAATATAGAAAAAAAACCGTCACTGTTCGGCACGATAACTTACAATATAAAAAACTTAAAAATATCTCATTTTCATTGGCTTAAAATCTGCAAACAATAACGCAACAACGCAGAATCTATAATGAAATATAATTTTTGTATTGCAGATTCTGCAGTCTCTTCAAATGTACACCTGAAATTGATTATAATGTATTTTAGTCTATGTTGTGACTGACTAAACTACAATATGTTTATTTCATATATTAATATGCATAATATATATAGGATGGTGAGTCTTTGTGTAAACCTTTGTAGGGTTGTAAATTTATGTGAGACATTGTGTTTGCGAGTGTGCTAATAAGTGTAAATTAGGTTAATGGGTTTGCGTGTGCGTGTATCTCGGTGTAAATTTAGGTGTCTTAAGAATATGGATATAAGTCGAATGTTAAATTTAAGTTGTAGGAACGCTGGGGTATGCAATTACCTTGATATCCTCATAGTTAAATTTTGTAGCAATCGTTGTACTGTAGGTTTGGTTGGATAGTAAATGTTACATCATTGTATTGATGATCAGGAAACAAATATAAAGTGTGTAAAATATAAAGTTTTCTACGTCTGAGCGAAATTTACCCGACTAAAAAAAACTTTTGCTATCGAATATATATAGATTTTTCTTCTTTATATAATATTTGTATGTAAAATAGCTGTATTTTTTGAGCATAATATAATATTTGTATAAATAACTGGCGGTCTGTCCATACTACACAGTCGTTGTATAGATATGTAGTAGAGCAAATGGGTTTTGAAGTGCTAACTTTTAATACGGCTCTTTGGGATGGTGACAAAACGTGCAACGTTATATTTATATATCAATTTTATTTATTTATTTATTTTATATGATAATATATGTTACACCGGCGCTACCACTTGCGCTGTTACGTGTTGAGAATAGGTTTGTATAGTGCATTACACACAATAATAAATAATGTGGGATCAGCATGTTAATGTAAATTACAATTTAATATTGCTGAGGATCTCAATACAGTTCGTCTTTTCCTATCTAAAGTGACGCCTAAGTATTTGATGTAGGGAACATTTTGCAATAAAGGCATCTATAGCTATGTCTACCACAGTTAAAATGTTTATAATATGTAGATGTTCATATCAGGCGTTATTAATTTTGTAGGTGTGATTAAATGTAGCATCAACTTACAGTAAATAATAAAAATCTAACATGTTTTTTATTCTCTATTGAATAGAAAAAAGTTTTCTTGCATGCAATAAATTATCGTTCTCAATGCAAAGTGAGCAAAATCGAGTATCTTTCCAAAATAAGTTTCTCAGAAAATAATATTGTCATAATCATGGGAATTTCTCCTAAGTTACCTTAAACCTGCGTAGGTTATTAAAGTAAACTAGAAACATACTACGGCCAAAATCATGGCCTTGAGGAACTTCAAACGTGAATAATTCTTCATTAATAATCATACACCCACTCTTATGCTCTTAATCCTTTACCTCAAATAACCATCCATGAGACCTAAGGAATTAATTACCTTTTATTCCAATATTGTCAAGCTTGTTGACTGGCTTAGGCACAGATAGTGTGTCGAAAGCTTTTGCAAAATCTAGAAATATTACCATAACCTTATTATCCTGGTGTTATTTATAATCACTAATAAGTGTGTCCCTCGCACATCTTTTTGTTAATGTATTCTCTTGTACGTTCTTGGGAGATTTTGGAAACGGACTTATTACAGACTTATTATTACACTCGATATAAAATATTTTGTGATTTAATTGTCTCTTCTTATTTATTCATATATACATACTTCAGACATATGTGTGTAGGACACAAATGTCCTACACACATATGTCTGAAGTTTTTCTACCCTTACTTTAACATGCTTCACTTACAAAAATTACAAACAAAAAATAGTCTAGGGTCCGTATTAACAAACCAATCTTTCCCATAATATTTCATGAATTATAATATGTTTAACTTTGATGCGATACATTTATTTTGGTAAGAAAAGGGTTCCTAACTACAAATTAAAAAATATAAAAAAATCCCATCTATTAAGTATACCATAAATAGTTGAGCATCATTACATGTCACTTGAGAGCATACCGAAAGCTGAGGTCGGTACTCACTACTGCCCTGTTACATTTTGTTGATTAATGGTATAGTTACGTGAGAGATGAATATAAGATTGGTGGTACACAGGCGGCGGTAACGGCGGTGGACTGGCGTCCACAGCATGGCTCGCCCGGCTCGTGTGTGCCGTCCCGTCGCACTGGGTGCCGCTGTACGCTTCCCGCGACCACGGCCAGGGCGCCAACCGCTTCCTGCATCACACGCTCGCCTACAGGTGAGCCGCAGCCCTACCTACCCTACACTACTGCCGACTGTTCACTCGAGCCTCGAGTTTGCGTTTGTGCCTGCTACATAACGAACTACGCAACACAGTTCTCTGCTTAAGTATAATATGGTACCGTTACATGACACCTCCTGTTGGAGCTTTCCTGAAGTGGCTAAAACCAGTTCAAACGGCGTTGATAGTGCGTGTTGCAGTACGAAGTTCGATACAAAGAGTACTGAACGGCAAGAGTTGAGACGATTCCTGTACGGAGCCGGGTATTTGGTACTGTTTTTTGCAAATAAATTATTTATCTTGAGTTATAATCGTAGTGTGTGATGTTTTGTTGCAGAGGTCCGACGATGGTGATCCTGCAAGCGGACGAGATAGTGTTGGTAGTGTGCTGTCCGAACGAATGGCGCGAGACGCATCAGTACTGGGGCGGGCCCGAGTGTGCACTTATACAGCTGCTGCCTACGTAAGTATCAACGTACTACGTACCTAAATTCATCTAAAAATGTTTGTTAGGACTAGCAGAAGTCAACCCTAAGCGGTTGTTAGCATTTTAGCAATAACCCTGTATAACGGTCAGTACATATTCTACTTAATCCAACAATACTGAATACGCTGATTTATAGTTTACTTTTTAAACTGTAGTCGATACCAACATAATTTAATTTTATGACGGTTGTTGCGATACGGTAGTTTTATAGAGCGACGCCCTACTCGCGCTTGAACGGTTTGTTTCAAAGAGTCGAGTGAGAAGTTCCCATGTTGTTTAGGTTCTCCGTAGTGGAGGCTGCACCCAAAATGCTGTACCTGAACACGTCCATCCGAGGGTACCCCAAGGGTCTCCGCGCCGGGACCGACCCTCGCAAGCCGCTGCTCGACGTGCCGGAGGACTTCGATACCCTCAAGTTCAAGGGGGTGCCCTACCAGCTCAAGGCTATTGAGGTAACACTACCCCCCAGGTTTTGGAACGTTTGGCAAACTTGATCTGTTCTATTAACGTAGTGAATACTGAACGCTAATTGGTCGCTTGTCACGTCATTGGTTACCATTGACCAACAAGCGTTGAGTGTTTAGTCTATCAGCTAATCAAGTGTTCGACAATACGTTCCAGTGACTGGAGGCGAGTCTCTAACATTGTAATAACGGAATAAAGTTACAAAATACGATATATTAACAAAAAGATTACAATATCATTTGAATTATATTAGCAGTAAAAATGGTTAAGTTACTGTAGCGTCAGTAACATAACCATTTTAACTATTTTAATGTGTTTATTTTGAATGTCATAAATAACATAACGTTGGCGACGAACATTCCCGTCACCAGCCGGTATAGATAGCAGTAGAAGTCTTGTGCTGATGTAAGCAAACCAAGTGTTGTCCCCATCATCAAAAAATGTTTTTTGTGTAAAATGGCTATTTTCTTGCTAACTGTAATTGTTTTTGAAAATCTGCGAATGGGGATCAAAATTCCATAAAAAAATTATGGATAGTCTCCTAAGACCATTTCCGAGTAGCTGCAACGGATAAGGTACTTCCCCTACAGCCCCGCTGAAAGTATCAACCCTATATATACAATTGCAATTACAATATTACAACAATCAAGTAATCAAAATGGAATTGATACCGGAAATGGCATAATGGGGTTACACCGGAAATGACAAAACTAATTCGCAGATGGTGCTGTGTGCTTGTTATATAGCAAAGTTTGTTACAGTATAACATTTTTTTAATGGAATTTAGTTATTTTGTGTAACAAGATTACTCAGGAACACAAAAAATAAAATAAACAACTCTAATTCTTTAAAAATATTACTAAATCAAAAATATATAATATTTGTAACAAACACTTAGCGCCATCTGAGTGGAACTAACTTGGCAGTTGGCTTCACCATTGTGGCAGAAACAATGGTGTAGAGTAGATAATAGTAACCGCCTACCCCCGGTGGGTATATACATGAGCAGTTGTTGTTGCACAGGTGTGGGGCTGCGGCGACCTGGCGTCGCGCGAGTCGCAGCTCGAGGTCAAGAAGTGGCAAGTGAAGGAGGCCGAGCGGCAACGCTGTGTGAGTTATATACCCTTCTCTATCTATCTATCTATCTATCTATCGCTATATATTTGCTAAGATTTTTTTTTGCATAATGTTAGAGCATTTTACGAATGCCCGCTAGCTACCACCCTGAAGTGGAAAATCTGTCGCAAACCTAAAAGTGTATCCCGGCAGCTGCCCATGATAGCCTGCAACTCTAAACTGGCTTGAACAGTATCTTCTACCGCATCATCACTTAACATCAAGTAAAATAATGGTCAAAACCTAGTCTATAAGCTGTAATAAAACTCAACTAAATTGCCTTACATTTTCCGGGTGGATGTCGTCAATGCCGACTAGAGGACAAACGCACCAGATGAGCAGCATGTCACTGTGCACGCTGTCAATGTCAGTGGGGCGTTGCTAATTGCGAAATTTAGATGAACCAATAATTAATATTGGTCAGAATTGTAAATTTTAGACCATAATTGGTATGTACGTATATTTCAAAAACTCAACTACTTAGTTTTAATATGTAACTTCAATATATTTCGAGCGCCTATGTACATTCTGTATTATTTTGTTTTTGTTCAATAGTTTTATTGCTTTGTCGTGCTGTTGCAATTTGGAACTGTAAAAAGCGATACCCACTCGTTTTTTTTTCAGTTAGTATCCTATCTGTTAACATTTATACCGACATACTTAGTAGGTCTCGATGTCTATGACCCGCGATAAAAACAAACACCACTCGCGGGCGGAGTCGCGGGTTTAAACTACTGATAATGATGTTCATCAATCTCAGATTGTTTAATCCATAGCTGTTAATGAAATGATACTCATTTTTGAACGGGAACAAAATTACTTTCAACGTGACTAGACAATCCAGCCGATACAGAACAGTACTTATAAGGTGTATTGCAAGGTAGCACTAACACTTCCAAGTATAAAATCTGTCGCCAAGCATCTTAACCTGAATAAAATCTTTGACTACCATCTAGTGAGAAAGTGGTCACAGAGTAGGTTATAAGGTAAAGTGTTTTATTTCGTAGCGAGTGAGATGATACCAGAATTTTGACCATTGTACAACACCGGGTAGGTTATGTCTACCGTCATAATCGATGCGAAACTAACAACGATATGCAACTAATACATAATTTAATTAATATATATATGTGACATTGCAGGTAAAACTATCGGCAGCGGATTGGATCGAACACCCCGACCGGTACCTGCTGGAGCTGGCCGGCCGCCCGCAGTACAACAACTCCGCGAGCTAGCACGAGCGCGCAGAGCGAAGCGAGCCGAGCGGAGCGAGCCGAGCGAAGCGAACCGAGTGGAGCGAGCCGAGCGAAGCGAGCGACGCGATCTAAGCTAAGCGGAACTACGGCGATAAACATACACTCCACCCTTAAACATATAATAGATACATATTATACTATCACAATAGCGAAAATGAATTTGTTTGTTATATCTTAAATTAATGAACCGATTTTGATGACATTTGAATTAAGTTACAGTGGTAAAACTAAATTCCATGCGGGCAGTTCAGCCGTATATATATATATGTATTTTGAAATTAACTATAAAAAAGAATCTCGAACGGGATTAGAACTGAACCTGCCTTCTGATTCAACGTTCCTGATCACACGTTTTAACTACTACATGCTACAGTGAAAACAATGATGATTTTTCACAAGTGACGTCATATATAGTCGTTCTTACGTAACGTGACTATTTACGTATTTATTAATTTACTGTAAATCGTTCTAAATACTTTAATTATAATATAGTTTGCTTTTTGCAAAGGTTTTGATTAAAATGTAATTACAATTAATTAATATAGTATTTTACATACTTAGTGAATAGTACCGTATAGTGCCTTTGTATACCAAATAATTTTCTATAACTAAACAACTTGATGAATTTCATGCAAAATGTAATGTGACCTCAGAACGCAAGCAATAGAAACTTGGTTAAAATAAAAGCTATTTAACGGATCTCTTCTTTATGTGGGATAATAAACTGTATACCACTATGTCCTAGTTATGAATGAAATTCTATTGTTATCATTATCGCCGATGCCAATGGGTTAATGCGCATCGCATCCTACGCAATCCGTCTAACACAAAAGGAAAATAACAACATATTAACTTTATCAACTCTTTATATTCTTAAAAATATATTGTATACTCGATAGGAGTAATTTAAAATTAAACAGCGACCACCATGATTACAACACTAAAAGTATAATACTAAAGTTAAAAAACTAAACATATCAAGAAAATTTTATTATTTTTCATTACAATAACCTCTTTAGTCCATAATATTAAAATAGATGCGACGCGTGATCAACATGGTAGCACATATTTGCTATACAAATAAGCAAGAAATGCAATGTGGCAAATACTGCCAGCATTGCTGGGTGGGACTGGAACAACGTAAATCTTACCTACAATTTGTATTGCAAACGAATAAATCAAGCCCAATGAGGAACCGATCAGTGTAACTTGCAATACATGGGAGACTTAGGAAATATTGGTTCCCGGTCGTCCCCACCCTGTCGTCCGGTGGGAAAAAAGAGTTTCGTTCGTCCCCAGTGGTGATGATTGGAACTTTTTATTTCCCACTCGTTCCGCTATAGATATAAGCCAGGGTGGTGTGGGTGAGTCATTGCGTATCTATTGTTTGTTACATTGCTATACTTACAATTTACCGACGATAATTCGTTCGTCTTAGAGAGCAATCCTCTATAAAAAAATGATAATTCTGAAACGTGTATTTAAAACGTGTACCTTTGCAAATTGTTCTGTGTGTGTGTTGGACGGTTGCAGCTGTTGGCTCTTTGCTGTTTGGACAGTTAGCTTGTCTACATGTTGGACGGTTTCCGTGTTGAACAGTTAGTCAATTGGACTGTTTGCTATTGGGACAGTCGACATAATGGACGGTTCGCGCGTTGGACAATATGCATGTTGGCCTGATTGCATTTTTTTGCGTCGAACGGTTCACGTGGTCACACCATCCATGCTGTAAATAACTGAATAGTACATACTGATGTTTTGCTGCTACTTTAGTCAGGTTTCTGTTACTTTAGCCGTTATTCTGCGGGTATTACTATAATCGTATACTGTATACCTACCAGAATGAGATAGGCAGGCGTTAAATACCAGTGTACAAACACTGCAAATTATTTTTAACGCGAGACATAAATATAGTTAAATAATCCGTTAAGGTTAACGCTGACCTCTGTGGCGAAAAATGTTGTTTTGTTTGTAGGTCGGCTAACTATTGCACTAGATCACGTAATACATGAGATTCGAAGAATATTTATTACTATATCAAAATATTTTTTATAAATTGAACAGATTCCTTTTGGGTCTATTGATTTTTAAGCGCGGGTAAATATAATTGTTAATATATTTGACGCTTCTAAGGATAACTTATGGAATCATGATAATAATTAATACACCAATTTTCGGTTTTCAGTAACTGTTCAATATAAAACTGGCGAACACTATAATAATGTAGAGCGGTTACCAACACTAGTTGCAGGTGAGATCAAACTGTTAAATATTGTATTTCCCGCCAGAGGCGACAGGTTACTGCTGAAAATATCAACGTGTATAATAAACGCGAGAACTATATAAACTAGTCTATTGTCTATGTAGTATGTTGTAGTTTGCTCAAAGCGATGATTCCAATGTTCGGGCGTTAGTTATTGTATTTGTAACAATTATAACTGTACTTGGGTAACATTTTTACGGTTTTTTCGCCAATGTTATATCCGAGGTGATACACCAGTTTACTTGTATCCTAATTGATAATGTTGTATGTGTAAAGTTTGACAACCGATGGACGGGGGCTGTCCGGTTGATTGAAAGTTGGATTATACTCTTAACTTGTTATTGCAGTCCGCGACGTTCAGTCAGTCCAACTTGCAGTCGTATGAACTTTGGTTTAACAATTAAATTTTTACAACGAAATATCCATCCCGCCCTTGGATGGCTGAGCTAGAATGTTATCCCCGCTTCTCCTCCCGTATGGGTTGTCGTAAGAAGCGACTAAGGGTAAAATACCATATGGTAGACAGCAGCGCCTTCTGAGGAACTGTTAACTGATACTGCGATGCGAGCAACCAGTACGCCTGCCAAGCGTGGGGATTATAGCAAATCCCCCTTAATATGGAGGATGTAAACGCAGTAGACAATTCGGCCTCCTACCTCTGTCATCTACGTAATTTATGAAAATAGACTAGTAGTTTTTTATGATATTTATAAAACATATTATAAAAACAATGACCTAGAGTTTCTTCTCGCAGTAGCTCTTAGTTAACACTTTTTTGCTGAACGTGGCGGTACAATGTAGAATATTTCAATATCAAAATAAGTAATTGACCTTCATAAGAGCGTCGTAGACCCTAAATTAAGTAAATGATTTTGCCTGAATTGGCAAAATGCGTGTCCATTATCATCAACAGTACTCAAAAGTGTTATTTGTAGTCGCTATACTTGCGTAGGGTTCAAGTAAGCTCAAGAATCACATGCAGGTGGAGGGCGCGTAGTACGGACGTTGCTTTGTGAGGGTGACCACATGTTTACACATAATACTAAAACCGTATAATTGTTAACTTCTATACAATAATTAAGTGCGACTTGTTGCTATAACTTTACAACGGCATTGTTAACGCCGTTAGACGTTAACCAATAACTCGTGTGTCGATATTTAAGACAATTCCAAGATAATTATAGTTGTACATAAACTGCTTGTGGCTATACTAGCGTTTGTTAGTATGGAGCTGGACTATACCTATAAGTGTATATATAATATAGTATACATTATTGTATAACAACCTGTTATACAATAATGTATACTTACTACGTTTTCTGAGCAGTTTTATACAATATCATTATCTAACTATTAATTTTCTTTTGGTGGTGTAGATTCATGTGTTATTTATTAAATATAACATACAACCGCGGCAATTTCGAAAAGGGACGTTAGACGTTGTTGATGACACTAAACGCAAGTGGGGCCACTTAATTTAAAGCTTTAATTATAGCTGCAACCTTCGTGGGCTTCCGGGCTTAACGCAAATGGTCGTAGCATTAAAAGAAACTTGGCGAACAAGAAAATAATACTAATAGCCATTTTTAAAACGCAACACCCTAAAATTGTTGACCATGTTAGTCCCGAGTGGTCAATGTGCAGTCAGCCCAAGTATTGTTGACTTAAAATTGTTTATATTGTAGTTGTACCTATCTGTATCTACTGTAATTAAAGTAAGTACGTTTCTAGTTGTTTAAGACATAATAATGTGTAAAGTCATAAGTATAAGTTTAGTTAAAACTGTGTAATGCGCGCTGCGGCTCTGTGTTTGTTCATTTAGCTATACAATGTATACTGAACTAATAAAGCATCAAATGAACACAATTAATTATCTATTTAAAGTTCTATAATGCTCTAACGCGGGTCTTGTATCGCAGAGTTTTAGAAATGGCAAGGTAAAGATTATTTGTCCTTCAAAAAGTTTGGGTTATTATGAACTACAACACATTAATAACGCCGTCAGATAAGGAAGTTAAGGTGGGGCACGGCGCACGATACAAGTGAGGCTCACAGAAGGGAAATTCAGGGTGCACGTGAAAAACATATTGATTAAAAATTCCTACTACACAGTTTGTGAGTACATAAACGACAAATATGCCTGGACAATTCCGCCTCCGCCAAGCTATTGCCTGTCACCTACATAATTTAAACAAATATTGTAGTAACTCTATTATATATTAAGTATGTAACACATTGTTAAAAAGATGTTTAAAAGAATGGCCCAGAGTTTCTTGCCTGTTCTTCTCGCAGTGGCTCTATACAATTTATTTGCTAAACGTGGCAGTACAATGTAGAATATTTTAATACAAAAATTTGTAATTGACCTTCATAAGAGCGTAGTAGACGCCTAAATTGAATAAATGATTTTGACTTTGAAGCCATAAAAACGAAGCTCTTGTCATATTGTTCCTTACAAGCTCTCCGGGCTTGTCATACTGCTGAGGGACAGTACGATATGCTTTTTTTTATGTTATTTCATGTTAAATATACGTATATTTGGCGGCGCCAACGGTTCTTCCATAATGGTATGTATTTTAAGTTTATGATTCTTCGGCGGCTTTTCAAAGATGTAAAATTGTGCCAATGTCAATAGGCCGTCTTTGCCATGCTCGAGTCAGAGACAGATTTTCAGAATATTGTATTGAAATAATTGTAGCTATAAGTTAGGGACCTGCGGCTTTCTCGATGATTTATTGAGTTAGTGATGTAGATCGAGACTCTAGTTTTGACGTTGTGTTTGTTACATTAGTAATAAGTAATAAAAAATATAATAGTATCCCTCTAGTGGGGTTCAGTTCGGAGGTCGCAGCGTGCGTGCTTGGACGAGGTGCTATAACTATTGCTTTGGTTCTAGGTATTAACGATACTGATAGTGCTTGAAGTCTCATTAAATACAATAAAGCATTCAACTTTTTATCTTTGTTTCATTATCTTAAGTCTCATTTGCCGCTTTAAATAACATTAATGCTTTAATTGCAGATTAATGAACAAGATAAGTAGGTAAACATTAGATAAATCTATGAAACCATATGATATAAGGCTTACTTAGGAAGATAATACATGTTCAATCAGAACTGACAGAAAGCTTTGCCTGCGCAGGAGGTATCGTAGCACAGCATTGAAAGGCTCGCCAAGAAACTACCTACATTTTCGTGTTTTACTGCATTATACGTTTTTACACTTTCTTATCGATTTTTACCAAAGCCGTTAATTTTATATATCTACACTAATATTATAAATGCAAAAGTAACTCTATATGTCTGTCTGTCTCGCTTTCACGCTAAAACTACTGGACCGATTTGGATGAAATTTGGTATGGAAATAGTTTGAGATGCTATCCCATGTCCGATAGTTTTTATCCAACTGCGCAAAAAGAGATTAATGTTTATGCGCGATAACCGACACTCGCGCGGGCGGAGCCGCGGCCGGAAAGCTAGTATTCTACAAAATTCGGATTACATTTGACAAATATTTCTCGAATAACAATATTTTGCAAAATCAAACAGCCGAAGTATATAACGTCACTGACAAATGTTATATGTAAAACATTTTATGGTCTACCGTTGTAAGCAATATATTAGGTCCTTACATATGAAATTGGCGTTTTTCGTACTGGCCACTTTAATCACGAATTTCTCCTCTTTGGTAAGGAATTCCAAATTCAAATTTGTACAGCTATAGACTCATGTATTTGTGCTTCGATGATCGTCATTCATTTGTTTTTTTTCTTCTGTTTTTTCTGTTTGCGTCACTCATTTTACAAAATGGAAAACCTTAAATATCGCATTATTTACGAGTACGAGTTCCGCCGTGGCACTAGTGCTGCGGAAACAACTCGAAGGGTGAATGGTGTGTATGGCGGTCGTGTTGCAAAAGAAAACACAGTTCGTTTTTGGTTCCAACGTTTTCGTTCTGGAAATTTCGACCTGCAGAACAAGCCCCGTGGACGGCCTGAGACTCAAGTTGATAATGAAGAGTTGAAGGCTATTGTGGAAGCGGATCCATCGCAAACCACGTCCGAGTTAGCTGCAGGCTGCGATGTTAGTGATAAAACTGTTTTAATTCACTTGAAGCAAATTGGGAAGATTAAAAAGCTTGAAAGGTGGGTACCTCACGAATTGACTGAAACAAACCGGCAAACGCGCGTCGACTGCTGCGTTACATTACTAAACCGGCACAATAATGAAGGTATTTTAAACCGAATCATTACCTGTGATGAAAAATGGGTTCTTTACGATAATCGGAAGCGCTCAGCGCAATGGTTAGATCCTGGCCAGCCAGCCAAATCCTGCCCCAAGCGAAAATTAACCCCAAAAAAGTTACTTGTAAGCGTTTGGTGGACTAGTGCCGGTATTGTTCATTACAGTTTTTTCAAATCTGGCCAGACTATTACGGCTGATGTCTATTGTCAGGAATTGCAAACCATGATGGAAAAGCTAGCGGCTAAACAACCTAGGCTGGTCAATCGCTCCACGCCACTGCTGCTTCACGACAACGCTAGACCACACACTGCGCTACAGACGGCTACTAAATTAGAAGAGCTTCAATTGGAAAGTCTAAGACATCCTCCGTACTCCCCGGACCATGCTCCAACAGATTACCATTTTTTTCGAAATTTGGATAACTTCTTGCAAGGGAAAAAATTCAACTCCGATGGGGCAGTCCAAATCGCCTTCAAAGATTTTATTGATTCCCGTCCGACTGGTTTTTTTAGTAAAGGGATCAATGAACTACCTATGAGATGGCAAAAGTGCATAGAAAATAATGGTTCATACTTTGATTAATTAAATATATTATATTAAAAAATATTCGACTTTTTGTTCCTCCCATACAAAACGCCAATTTCATATGTAAGGACCTAATAATTGTTGTTAATATTTTTTTAATATTGTTAGGTTTGCAATAACGCCTGCTATACGGATTATATTACAAAATAACAAATATACGATAGGAATTTGTCTATTTTTTAATCCCGCACATGACTTAAATTCTTCCTATCGTATATTTGTGATTTTGTAATGTTGTTAATATTCACAAACTTTTTATTAGCCTTCACCAACGGGCCCATGTGACAGTCCCGTGGCAGGTGGAGCACCCTATCTGACAAGACCGTACATGCCGTAATCGTACCCCATGCACTCCACTACCAATCAAATTATAACAATCTATTATATGGTCATTAGTAGGTATATCCAATTTATACATAACATGCAGTTCATTATTAAGTAAATGAAGTAATAGTTCTAATATTTTTGTAGCTTTTCTGATAGTAAACTCCTGGCCATCTCTTTCCCCCTTTATCTTCGCCGAGCACTTTGAGCAAATTCCCTGTTGGCCTTTTTTATACGTTATAGGTTGGCCTTTGACTACTATCTCACCTGATGGTAAGTGATGATGTAATCGAAGATATTGTTCAGGCTATCCTAGAAGTACTTAGGTACTTGGTGACAGATTTTCTACTTGGAGTTTCGCAAAATGCCCTATCACCATGCTATCATGATTTCACCATTTTGAGCTCAGGCTGATTCAGAGGTACTTAGTTCTTGATGTCTCTCTGATCTTTGCTCATTAGTAAACTCCTGGCCATCTCTACTACTTTACGCTACTTTAAGGTTGAACTGGCCGGTAACTTTTCCATACAAACGCCGTAGGATGATCACTCCCTTATTTGAGGTTTTAGGTCCAGAACTAAGCATGATATCGATTTATCTCTTCAATATCTAGGCTTGTCTTGGCACCGATTTGTAAAAAAAATCTTCACATGATAGTTATAAGCCTCGAAACATCCCTGTAATATCACGAATTTTAGCGCATGTTTAGTCGTAAATAAACGACTTATAGAGCATGAAATCCCTAAAATTATTTACATAGAAGCATAGCTCAGTTCATGATCATTTTAGATAACATTTTGGAAAACAAATACATCCAGTAGTGTAATCATAAACATCCTAGAGCCAAAGGTCGGTACACATAGTTTTGCGCGCTAGTTTTTCGTTCAAAATATTGGGCATCTCATGTCAATACTTCCATTCCGCGGTGAGGGAAGCGGGCGGGCGGGTCTCATGCGCAGCACACTAATATATAATAGGGTAGTTGACACAGTCTAAAATAAAATACAGTGTAACGTTAACATGATAGTAGTTGGAGCACATAACTCGATGAAATTAACAAATTATTTATTCTGCATTGGATTACCTTTATTTTGAATAAACAAAATGTGTTTAAATTTTCTTTAAGTCACGTGATCTCAAACGGAAGTAAAGGCGGAAATGATGTCATAAGGACAAAAACAAAGCCACAGAATAGGTAATAGTAATCGTGATAGTTTGCTTCCAAAGATTTTGACAGTGACAATTGACATTAGTAATTGCTAATAGCAAGCAACCTACAAAATGTCGCATCACTATCGATTTACTACTTAGGCCCCTATTTCACTATCAAATCCATTGGATCCCATATATTTAATAGTGTAATACGTACATTTGACTCATTTATCTTTGATCATATTTCGCCGTGAGATTTGATCAAAGATCAGCATAGATAATAAAACCCAAACTCGGAACAAGAATCTATGGAAACATTTTGCAATTATTACTCATAGTAATACAACAACTTTAAACAGTTGGAAAAGCTTATGTTTATCATTATATTTATTCCGATGTCACTGCAAGCCATTGTCTCGATCACTTGAAAGTGTTTACATTTCGGGATTACCAAAATGTTCAATAAAATAGTGATTTTGAACCGATTAAAGTTGTTTAATTACCATGTATGAAAAATAATTGATAATGCTGCTCATGTATCCGTGCTTCAAACTGTGTTGGTTCTGTGATTGTTTTATTCAGTCTACATACACCCCTACACTATGGTACACGTTCTGCCGAACAACCTGTATAATCGATTACGCACGACACTACAACAAGCAAGCAAAACGTATTACATTTTTGCACTATTTGTTTTTGCCCTAGTGACGTCATAAGCATACAGGCCGCCATTGAATGATGTTTTAGCGCCAATTTTAAAAGTTGAAATAAAAAGATGGATTTCTAGTATTTCAGGACTCGTAAAAAAATAAATAAAAATACTAGGTGCATATTTCAGTGTTCTAAATAATTTAACATACTTTAAAAAAACAAGTCAACAACCCTATTAACAAAACGCACACTACCAAAAGTCACGTGCACCGCGCCGCGATCTTAGAACATAATATTATATTGTAGGAATGCCCTGTTGCTTTTTGGTGTGCACGTATATGTATACACTACCAATAAGTAGTGCCTATGCCTACTTACGTACTTATATATATATATATATATATATATATATTTACATATGTTGGGAGTTGGGGACCGGATTTTCTTTCGCTGTTGATTAGTTTGTTCGTGATAGTAAGTGTCGGACGCCATAATCCATATAGATAGGTACTTGGGTAATATAAATACGTAACTATGTCTAGGTACTCATCTACTCTCACCTAAGTTAGTACCTAGTAGGTATTAGTCAATACGCAGGTCATGGTAGCTATGGTGAGTACCTAATCATTTTAGCAACACTTAGACAATATAAAAAGCTGCATTTGGTTTTTTTTTTTTTTTAATGCCTTTATTAACCAAATACTACAAACTATATACAACACTACAGCTATATTGGTTAGATATGGTATGGACGTAGGTAGTCCGCATTCTTTTTAGAATATAGTCTAAGCAGTAATATAACTTCGAGAAAGTACCTACCTAACACAAAGTAGTAAAGGGTTAGAATTAGAAGCTCAATGGAAGATACCTACCTATCTACGATATAATTATCATTTATCATATAGGCCTGCCTAGGCACGCAACTGTCAGCGATGTCAAATCGACATTCGCGGGCGCGCATTACATTGCATACCTATCTACATAGCTATAAGATCACAACAAATAATAAAGTTAGTACTATGTATCTACCTACGTAAATTAGTAGAATAGGTATGTATATTTGTAGTATGTAGGTACTTATACCTAAGGTAGTACGAAAGTTTATATGGTAAACTTAGCGATGATTGTAGGCACTTACCTAATCAAAAATAACCTATGATAAGTTATTGATTTTTATTGGAAATAATTTAAATCAGTTACGGGTAGGTAGAGAATTTTTATTCCAAATGTGTTCTACCAGGATTGGTAGATCCATGATGCCATCGTACATTACCGCTTAGAGACAGATTTTGAAATCGGTACGACACACTCTCATCTCAAAGCTCGCTAGCCGGGCGAGCATTCGCAAAACAACCTTCCACCATGCGGTGAAGTTCATGCCCGCGGCGGGATTCGACCCATAGACCTGTTGCGCGGCAGTCCATTGCTAAGAGCCATCACTGTTTCCCGTTAAGTGTTAAGTGACAGAATTTCTACTTGAGGGTGGTAGCTAGCCAAGCGAGCATTCGCAAAATGCCCTTCTACCAAGCGGTGAATTTCAAGCCCGCGGCGGGATTCGAACCATAGACCTGCTGCGTGGCAGTCCAAAGCTAATGCCACTGAGCCATCACTGCTTCCCGTTAGGTGCTTTCTGACAGATTTTCTACTTGAGGGTGGTAGCTATCCAGGCGAGCATTCGCAAAATGCTCTTCACCAACGCGGGGAAGCTCAATATCGCACCTGGATTCGAACAATGGACCTGCGCGGCAGTCACTAGCTAATGCCACTGGCCCATCACTGCTTCCCGTTAGGCGCTTACTGACAGATTTTCTGCTTGAGGATGGTGGCTAGCCAGGCGAACATACGCAAAATGCCCTATGCCCTTCCACCAAGCGGTGAAGCTCGAGCCCGCAGCGGGATTCGAACCATAAACATGCTGCGAGGCAGTCCATAGCTAATGCCACTGAGTTCACGTTAGTTGCATGGTGACAGAATTTCAACTTGGGTAGCTATCCCGGCGAGCATTCGCAAAATGCTCTTTTTTTATGCCTGATAGGTTAGCCTTTGACCACTATCTCACCTGATGGTAAGTGATGATGTGGTCGAAGATGTTGTTCAGGCTAACCTAGAAGTACTGGCTCTCAAGGACAGCTGCCGGAACACACCGTTAGGTGCTTGGCGACAGATTTTCTACTTGAGGGTGGTAGCTATACAGGCGGGCATTCGCAAAATGCACTACCACCATGCTATAACGAATGCCATCCTAAGACCACAACCGGGACCAACGGCTTAACGTGCCCTCCGAAGCACGTGCACGCTCAGTAGTATTGTCCTAGCGGTCACCCATCCAACTCATGACCGCGCGCGACGGTGCTAAACTTTGCTGATCGGTTGAGAACAGCTAAGTAAACTTCGCTACGAACTCTCCACCACGCGGTGAAGCTCAATATCGCGGCGGGATTCAAACTATGGACCTGCTGCGCAGCAGTCCATAACCAATGCCACTGAGCCATCACTGCTTCCCTTTAGGTGCTTGGCGACCGATTTTTTACTTGAGGGTAGTAGCTATCCAGGCGGGCATTCGTATAATGCTCTTCTACCACGCGGTGAAGATTAAGCCCGCGACGGGATTCGAACCATGGACCTGCTGCGCGGAAGTCCATAACCTATGCCACTGAGCCGTCACTGCTTTACAAAATATGTTGTAGTAAAAGCAGTAACTTCCTAATTATGTAATAAATAATTATTGTAGGTAAATATTTACTACATCAATATGAAAAGAACAAACTAATACATTTACTATGTACCTACAAATCATTGTACCTACTTACTAAATATTTACCTACTATAGGTGAAATAACATCAGTATGTTATTATAAAACGAACGAAAATTATAACAACAGGTACCTACTGTCCGAACCAAAATGTATTCCTCTGTGAATATATAATATTATTTTATAAGAAATACCTACGTACACGTCGTGACGTAGCTTGAGACACTATCTCCGTCCGTCGTCAAACATCGTAATTCGTTCGGCATGGTTCGGCTTTCATTGATATATCGCAAACAAGTGTGCGTAATTAGCGTAGATGCAATATGGGTGTGTGCTGCGCGAGCACTATCTTCTTACTACTCATCACGGAGTCTTACCCTTTCCCACAAAGGTATAGGTGAAATAGCATGCTTTGTTGCCTCGCCCGCTGATAAGTTCGAGCCGTGGGCAAGTGCATCCTTAAGATATAAAATATATATACAGGAAGATTTGCTCCATAATACCTAAGTACCCACTGAACACAGTGGCTCGACACTTTGGTATTAATATTAGGTATTTCATGGACATGATTGGTCAAGTAATTTATTTAATTTCTAATCAAACAATGAGGTAACGACCATAATCTCATTTATGCTGATCTATTATATCATACATCAGGATTTATAGCCTACCGAAACGCCTGAGCAAGATCTGATGTTAAATATATTATCATGATTCATAAAATAATTAAATAGGTTAATAATCATAAATCTTACTACGTAATAATTAAATAATGTTTTTTTTTCAAATTTGGGCGCATTAATGGATTTGCACAATTTCATTCCCTCCATAATGCAAATAATTTCATCTTGATATGCCTCGATAGCGGGCGGAAAGCGATTTCTCTAGAAACGAGCTAACGCTATGTGTAATTTTCCACTTTGTTTATTAATGTGCAGGACATTTGCTAGCAAAAGCTGTGTTCGTTGCCTACTAGTATACTTACGAATGAGTTAAATATATTTGAAGTTATGGCCACGTATATAGGTTGACAGTAATGATTGCATAGTGCCGTTACTTTATACTAGCTCAAAAAATATATTTTTACTTAGGTACCTATGTATTGCTGAATTGTTGCGGCTTGTCACATTCTCGTCCAAAGTTCTAGGGGTATCGCAACTATCTCGCCGGCTACTCGACACTTCGACACCTGGGATGACGGGGGTTGCAGTGGACAAGCAGCCAAGTAAATGTACCTATGTGTCGCTACACCGTCATCATCTCGCCCCGGTGACGTGGCGGTGACGGCCGCGATAGATAAACGACCTAACGCGCTGAAATCGCTCCGCTAGTAGGTACTATGGTACCCGCTAGCAGTCTGACCGCGCGCTGACAGCGGCCAACGACCAGTCAGGCGGGTATAGTTGCGGCAACGTTACGTCACTCGACACACTGCCCCGCTGATCGTTTGCTCTGTGTAAACACGTTACACTTCGCACTTTTTGCGAGTCTAATCTAATACAACGATTCGCAAAGTTGCGTCGTCGGATGTGACCTTACTTCCTATACTCATTTTCCTTAAGTCCTTACATGTAACAAACGATCAATGTCCTTTTTGTACAGAATCTCACAAATTAACTCAATTTAAACTATTTCAAAAGGAAAATGTCGAAGCCCGTCGCAATTTTGCGCTAAAAAATAAGGTGTGTTTTAATTGTATGGGTAGCAATCACTCTGCCAAAGAGTGCCGAACAAACTTAAAATGTCGTATTTGTAAGTGGAATCATCATTCGCTTCTACATCCTAGGGGTTCAAACTTAGATAAAAGTGAAGATAAACATGATCTGGGTGCTACTGCTGCATCTTCAGAAGGAGCTGCTTCGTTGAATGTAGCTACAACTTCCGGTGTGGTATCTTGTTTTACCACAGGCAAAGCTCATCAGCAAGTCTTGCTTGCTACTGCTCTTGTAAAGGCTTTAGCTAATAATGGTGAATTTTACCAAATACGTGCACTTCTAGACCAGGGGTCACAAGCATCCTTCGTGACTGAGTCGACTGCTCAGTACCTAGGCTTGAAGAAGACACCAATCACAGGCCAAGTAACAGGTCTGGGTGGAAACAAAAACATAGTTTCCAAGGCAACGGTGACTATAGAAATTCAATCCCGGATTGACCCAAAAATCCAAATTCTGGTGAAGGCATACGTTCTGCAAAAAATAACTTGTCTTCTCCCTACAAGAAAGGTAGAGGCTATTGAATGGGCAGAGCTAAGCAAGTTAGTTTTGGCTGATCCAGACTATTTTTCACCCAATCGTGTAGACCTTCTTTTAGGAGCAGAAGTATATAGTATATTAGCAGTGAGATACTGCAGGATGGTTTAAAAAGAGGACCTGGAGGTCCTCTTTTTAAACCATCCTACAACCGTCGCACAAGCTACTAGCTTAGGTTGGATCGTGTCTGGAGTAGCAAATTCATGTACCGAAGTATCTTCTAATATCCACGTAATGCATTGTCATATAAACGACAACGAGATACTTAGAAAATTCTGGGAATTGGAATCTGATGTACAGATGCCTAAAGAAATGATGTTCACCGAAGACGAAAAATGTTGTGAACAACATTTTACCGAGAGTACTCGGAGGGATCAATTTGGCAGATACGTTGTGAGTCTTCCACTTAATAATGGTACGCCTGAGGTCACAGGATCACTGAAGATTGCTGAAAAAAGACTTAAATTATTAGAAAACAGATTAAATAAAAACAAATCATTGCAACTTGAATACCAGAAGGGTGTTAATGAATATTTAGAACTGGATCATATGGAAATGGTACCTGAAAATGAAATAAAAAATTCAAAAGCGGTATACTTACCACATCACGCCGTAGTCCGTGACGACGTACGACGACGTACTATAAGCACTAGGTAAAACGAAGCTTTTCCAGACTTATCGTGTTCGTGGCCCAGACTTGGTTGGAGAAATGTAGGTCATCCAAATGGAATGACAGATGAAACTTAGATTCTAAATTTAAAACCTAGATCTATCAGTCATTGTGAGGATTATGCAAAGTAAACCTAAAAGTGCCCTATTGCCGATTTAATGAGACTGTTTTCGCTCGAGAGCATTGGAATGGAACAGCCCGTAATGATGCTCGTACTAAAGCTAAATATGTGTCCAAGAGGATTTCGGTGTTGAGTTGTGATACCTATGCATTTTCTTGGTGTGCATATTTCATAAGAATAAGTGTTTGCAGAGTAAATGGAATTTATATAATATTTCTGTTGGTGGTTATCATTCCACAATGCAACTTCTGAATTCATAATGCACTGTGCCTGATTCAGTGTAGGTATAGGTACTTCTCATTGTATCGGGTAGGTGGGTATAGTTTATATCGATAGTTTAGTGACCCCTGGTTCTCTACTTCCGATCAGTTGCATCCACAGCACGCGCGTTATCAACAGCCGGCGCGGCGCGACGTGGTGCCACCGCCGCCGGTTGTCGCTACTTTCTTATCACAGAACTTTGCTCAACGCAACCATATCTAAATTATATCAAAACGAAAGTGATGTTAATTTAAGTTTCTCTAAACTATGGTACCTAGTTCTTATTCTGTTCAGACTAAAATCCACATTGGTGTAAAACTTTAATTGATCATTCTATAAACAGATTCAATTGTAGGCAATTTTGCATCAGAGAGCACAAAGTTACATGACGACTTTAGATTTTTTTGTATTTTAACTCTGACGACGACAAAATTTCACGGACGGTCATTCGCAATCGTTATACGAATTTTAATTTTAATGTTAATGGAATAAGATCTACCATAATCCAGAGAATTTTCAGCTTAGAATCCACAACACAACAGTGTATACTTACCTACTAAGTTGCCGAAACACTGGAAATTCGAAACACTTTATTTACTTCGTGTCAAGCGATGAGATAGACTTAGATATTGTAGAAAAGAATCCCAGTAAATTAGTTAGCCCATCACCCAATAGAGATTTTAGATTTCTTCTAAGGACAGCGTCGGTCGGTATGCGTTCTACATAAAAACGTTATGTTAAATATATATCATATCATATTTTCACTCTCCGACATGTAGCAAGCGCGTTCCTATGAGCTTTATTTGTATGCTCCTGGTCAGTCAGATTAAGATTAATATTTTCAATTTTTATGTTTAAAGCTAAAATAGGTATATAAATATTCTATAGGTATTTTTTATTTAATAATAATAATAATTCTTTATTGCACACACAAGATCCATAGACCCACGATTAAACATACACATAATTTTTTATTTTATTTTTATTTTAAAAGTTTTTTTTGAATAATTTTGATCTTGCGTTCTTTCATAATAATAAAACGGTAATCTGGCAAACCAAAGAAAGGAGGTAGCATGCCGGCAACGTGAAGCATGCATGATTGTTATATTTGTTGTATAGGTAACAATAAAACCGGCCAAGCACGAGTTGAGCACTCGTGCACCTAGTTTTAACAAATGAAATGTAACAAAGAATCTAACAAATAAAATCGTATAAATTATTATAGTCTTGAGAGAGAGTGGTCGGTTTTACTTTTATATATATGTTAAGTTAACCAAAAATGTTGGACTGTGTGTGATCATACCTACCAAGTTTGACGCTTGTAATGATGTAGCAGTAGAACTGTTTGTGCGAGTTCTCCGAGGAAGTATATAAATAATAGGTTATCTCTACCGCCAAGCAGTTCGTATCACTGTGTTCCGGTTTGAAGGGTATACCTCGGTGCCGGTGAATTTACAGATTACATAATGTCTCAGAGTAATGGGCGATTTTTTTATAGGCAGAGGTTATCGCTTAACACCAGGTGGTCAGCGCGCTTGTTCCTTCGAAATCCCTGTTATAATTTTTTAGGCCATCCGGCGTATGTACTAATATTCTGTGAAGATTCAACCGGCTTTAACCGGATGAACAGACGGACAGCGGGGGCTTAGAAATATGTCCATCTCCAAATGTCCATCGAGAAAATTTCTCGATGAGTACGGCATCTTCTAATCGATAACCAAGGCAGTTACGGCACCCTAAAATGAAACACTTTATTTACAATATTAACAACAAACACAACGAGTGCCGTCTTCAATGTTCCTCTAACATATTTACCTATATATACCCACGTTTATCGTGGTGTAGTAATATTACATAGAAAACCTCTTGCGCTTTCACTTTCACTGCAACTCTAGACGTAGGCTAGGTATTCAGTCTGTACCTGGTAGTAGGCGTTACGGCACTAATTATGTGCCTCATATTATACCATCGCCTTACCGGCTGGTATATCGAGTGATAAATCTGAATGCAACCTCTCCAATATATGAACGCAACTGTTCCAACGTCCCAGCTACCCTCGACCTATCCGTTAAATTCCTTGGCTATCTTGGGGGTAGCAAAAAATCTGCGTTGACCTATAACCGGCACGCGATCGAGTCGAGAGCTCCGTACCTTTTATGACATCACCCACGGGAAGAGATATGGGGTGATATTCGAGCCCAGCATCCTAATTTCAACACTATTGTTTAATAATTTGTTTTCAGGAACTAATGTCAATGTATTCTTATTATGTACTTTAAACCTTCCTAAGTAGACTAATATTTCCACCATCTCTGAACGCATCATGACATACCAACAAGTAAGTGAGACCAATGGTAATGAAAAATATAAAAGTTGTCAAGTGGACGTGATGACCATGGATATGACTTCTTACTGGATCTGATCTTGATGATAATATAAGTACATAATAGAGTATATAGTACAAGTTTGTCCCATTTATATACCATGCAATATGCATCAACTTCGGTCAAGTAGATTTTCAGGTACACTATTACCTGAAAAGTTTACATGACATCTAAGGCAAACGTACCTAGATGACCAGTAACATCAACAATAGCCGACGGTGAACGATCACTGATCAGTATGGCGGGCGAGTGTCCTATACGCAGCACGACCCACTGAAAAATTGATCTGTTTTTTTAAAGAAAACGTGATTATTTAATAGTCAGACCAGGTCCTATTAGACGGGGTTTACCATAATCCCGATGTTGGTAGGCGTCTTGGGGATCGCAGTGTGATATGGCAGTTACTGAGACGGCACTGATGCCCACCGACTGGTGTTTGCCCGTTCGTCTCCTCTTACGACTCCCACAGGAGGTTATGTATATGAACAACTTTGTGTTAGAAATTTAGAATCAGCGGGTACCGAACCGACTTTAACACGTTATTTCGTATATAACAGCGTTAGAGAGACGTTTCGTTTTTTTAAATTGTTATTAGTATATCCCTATACAACGTTTTTCTAGAACGACGTGCTCCATCTTCAGCCAAACAGTCAATTACCAACAGGGGAGCTGATCACCCAACATTGGGTCTAATATATAAAAAAGGAACCTACCGTCACAGGCGAGCTGTTAAGGATAGGAAGATGATACTCTACCTGAATACTCTATATACTAGCCTTTGGTCATTGCATGTCTTACCTAGTAGTTGGTAGTGTTGTTGTTAATGCGTACCTTAGAATTGGGAGTGGCTCTAATACAAATAAAGGAAACTTTAAATAAGATTAGTACAATAACGTATCTAACTTTAAAAAGTTGAAGCTCTTCTTCCTAATTCTTCTTGTTCCTGAATTATTCCTCGACTCCTTGACCTCAATTCCATCACCTGTAGCTCTGGGCCCCGAGTTAGATACACAGCCAGCCGGTGGCCTCTCGGGGAATCTCCGTGTCCTGCATGTGCTTGGCGACATAAATTTTCTATCTGAGGGTAGTGAGTAGTAAAATATCCTACCACCATGCAATTATTAATTAGTAACGAAAAACTAGCCTGCGACAGACTGTCATAACAGTCATAACGGTTTTAAAATCAAATGTACTGCAGCCGCCGGCTAAGTTCAAATAAAATGTTTTATTTCTGAACCTTTTACATAATTTTACCGTCTTATTTTAGTCATGAGAGCCTACTTTCAAGCGATTTTCTAAGATAAGTAAGATCAGGTCTTACCTAATATATCTATAGCATCATCAAAACCTGCCCAATATCAGTCTCGTAGCGAAGTAGCTCTGCTAAAGTTTTGGTTTAGAAAGGCGTGCGTTGGGCAATAGTGCATGGGTGCGCGTGCGCGTGCGCCGGTCAGTCCGTGTCCACACGCCGGCAGTCATGCGCGCCGTCCGCTCCGCGCTCGCGATCGCAGCCCTGGCCTGCTCCTGCATGGCCAGCATGGCCAGCGCGCAAACGCACGACTACGATATCACCGGTAAATTGTGACAGTGATGTGATATTTTAATTTATTATTTAGGCTAACCTTTGACCACTATTTGTCTCACCTGTTGTTAAGAGATGGTGTGGTCGAAGGTGCATCAGGCTAGATAAGTTGCGTTTAAGTTGCTTCAAGCGAATTAAATTGTATCTGAACTGGTGGATAAGTGAAAAAAACAGCGGGTCAGAAAATATATATTCAACTTTCAGTTTACTTTGAGTCAATTATCATCATTATCTTAAAGAAGGCTTAATTTGAAATTGATTACTGCCTGCCTACTGGTTGATTAGTTTTAACCTTACATATTACGAATAAAAACATTTGGTTATTTTAATCAAAAACAGATTCGTATTATCAAGTAAGTATCGTCACTACGAAGAAAAACTTACAACAATAGAAGTATAATGCTATTAGGAATCGAACCCTGAGAGATCCGCACTAACGCCATAAACATTGTAATGGCAAGCAAATACGGCTTTCGTCTTAGGGTAGTACAAAGTTAACAAGTATGAAATTAACCTCAAATTAATATAAGTATATTGCGATCCCTCAGGACTTCTTAATAATTACTAATATATAGTATAATAGGGATAAAAAGTACTTCAAGCTATTGTTTTTCAGGACCTAAAGAAGTAAATAATGCAATAAGTTTTAACAGAACCTATTGAAAGTATGAAAGTAAGTAATAAATTTATTAAAAATCCATACAGCCGTTACCGAAATCAGTACATATTTTGGCATTAAATTACACAGACATAAAAATGTATGATTTACAATCAGATTTAGATTGAATTAGATTAATTTTGTAATGATACTTGTGCCAACTCACAAACCTTTGTGCCAGTTTGTAATAATATCATCGTGTGTGTAGTTCTTCTAGAAGCAAGCCCTTACCTTTAGATTTTAATAATATTCAGCTGAGTGAGATCATAATGGGCCATGGCATGGATACCTAGGTATGCTGTTAAAGTACGCTTTGAACGGTCGTATGTTTAAATTTTATTGATTTAAACTAGAACCTTAAATTATTAAGCACATCAGTAGACGTATATTTGGATATATATTTGGTTTCCCGTAATATTCAATGAAACAGAAATTCACTATATTAAACATACATACTTCCATATATGCATACATGGATAAGAGAGAAGCCGAAAAAAAATTGGCATGTCACTGTATAGAATAGAACTCATTGATTAGATTTTTTAGAGCCTTTTTTTTTTTTTTTTTTTATGCTTTATAGGTTAGCCTTTGACCACTATCTCACCTGATGGTAAGTGATGATGTGGTCGAAGATGTTGTTCAGGCTAACCTAGAAGTACTGGCTCTCAAGGACAGCTGCCGGAACACACCGTGAGGTGCTTGGCGACAGATTTTCTACTTGAGGGTGGTAGCTAGCCAGGCGGGCATTCGCAAAATGCCCTTCCACCATGCTATAACGACTGCCATCCTAAGACAACAACCGGGACCGACGGCTTAACGTGCCCTCCGAAGCACGGAAGCGCTCAGTAGTAATGTCACTAGCGGTCACCCATCCAACTCATGACCGCGCGCGACGTTGCTTAACTTTGCTGATCGGTTGAGAACAGCCAAGTAAACTTCGCTACGAGCGCTTTGACCACTATCTCACCTGTTGGTAAGTGATTATGTAGTCTAGGATGTTAAACGGAGATTTTTTAGTGTGGTAGCTAGTCAGGCGAGCATTCGCAAAGTGCCCTTCCACCATGCGGTGAAGCTCAAGCCGTCGTCTGTGGAGATCGAAACATTGACCTACGGACAGCTGAGAAAGTTGTCATTCTTTAACCATTAACCATTTTGGTAAATATGCGTTAAGTCAGTAATGAGATATAAATATTTCTTATAAAAATATATTTCCAAGGCGCCAAAGACTAATTTTCCATCCGGAACACAGTAGTAAAGGCATGTACGAGTATTTCACCGAGTAACAATGAATATAACTAAATTACTTCTTGCAAAACAAAGAGGGATATTATTAACTAGCTGCGCCCCGAAGTTACACCCGCGTGCTGATGGATGATAATGATGAAAAGTACTCCAGAGCCTCATCTACCTCCGTACCAAATTTAATCAAAATTGGTCCAGTGGTTTGAGCGTGAAGAAGTAACAACATACAAACACACAAACTTTCGCATTTATAGTATTAGTGTGATGGTAGCCAATAATCGGTAAAATACAATAAAGGCTATAGGTTACCTAACCGGGCCATAATGTTAGGGGCTTATTAATGTATGAGTTTGCTGTTTCATATACAAAAAGTGAAATAGATTTTAAGAGAAACACGAGATTGGCACACACTTATATACCGCTTCCCGCGAACAAGGTTATTTTTGCTAAAAATTGTCCTGATTGCGGAAAAATGGTAAGAAGTTAGGGCTAGGTCTAGCGAGCACTTTACTGGCACATTGGTTCCAAGATTAGTAATATCGGTTTGTCGAACAGTTTGATGTCTTGTATTATCTATCATAGAGGAATAATGCCGAAGATCGATAGAAGTCAGGGTTGTTTCTCTGAGTTTCGCCACTCTTGACAGTTCGATGCTGTTAATTAGGTATATCATGAAGTTACGAGTTTATCATAATGCCAACTATTGGTTTGTAATCATAGGTTAAAAAGTTATTATTTAGGTATTTATTATATAGGTTAGGTTATTAGTTATTATATAGGTTAAAAAGTTATTATTTAGGTATTTATTATATATGTTAAAAAGTTATTGTTTGTAATTTTTCGGTGTCTTCTCGCTTCAATTACGCGAGCCCTGATCGTTTCCCGTTTGTTTGAGAGCGAATGAAGGAATAGTTTTTAAAATAAAAAAAATGGAAATTTCATATACTAAAATCCATCTTAGCTGTACCTGCCACTCCCCATAAATTAGGAAAATAACAGAGTTAACCTCACTTCGTCCCGTTCCGTATCGTAAATAAAATAAGCGTCTCCGGTAGTGCACTACGATTAAACAACAAAAATACACTCGCTCGATACTAAACTTTTACACCCGACTGCAAAAAACAGTTTTTGCTTGAATTTACAATAGATAGTATATAGTTACTATATACGAGTAATGTTATAATTAAGTGTTCAGATTAGAAAACAGCCTGTCTCAGTATGATTGTTAGGAAATAAATTTCCTTACACTCTATTACCCCAAACTGTTCTTGTTTGGGAATTAATAATTTACCATCACACCTGTGTGACACAGCAGTGTACTCTAATTCGTCGAAGTATCGAACTTCCGCTCCGAAAGATAGGTATCCGCAAAACACGTATTGACTTACTTTTGTTTAACTTCGTTCGTAGCAAAGACTTGCAAGCATTTTTTGAAGCAGTGATGGCTCAGTGGCATTGACTATGGACTGCCGTGCCGCAGGTCCATGGTTCGAATCCCGCCGCGGGCTTGAGCTTCACCGCATGGTGGAAGGGCATTTTGCGAATGCCCACCTGGCTAGCGACCACCCTCAAGTAGAAAATCTGTCGCCAAGCACCTAACCGTGTGTTCCGGCAGCTGTCCTTGAGAGCCAGTAAAATTACAGGCACATGAGACTTAACAACTATGTCTCAAGGTGACAGGCGCAGTGCAATTCGTAACTTGTGACGAAATGCATCTGTTATAGGTTGAGGTTAGTCCGCTTGACATCAGGTGGGCTTCGTGCTTGATCCGTCACAATCACATTAAAAGAAAAAAAAATTGCCTGTGTAGATTCTGATTGAAATTTTTTTTATCAGATTCGTATGGTTTGTACATTTTCTAAATATGAAATTATATTTTTTTAGTTTCCTTATAAGTAGTCAAAGTCGAGTTCTAAATATGCAGACAGAACACAAATACTAATGAGAATATAAATTCCTATTGAGAACAATGACATTCACGTAAATTCTAAATATGTATTTTCTAGAACAGTAGCGACACCTCTCGCTGAGCTCCATAACTAGGATTCTTAGACTCTTACCCTGGGAAAATGTTCTTTAATTATCTTTTAAGACTTAAAACTGAGGCATCATAGCGTTCGCAGAGTAGTATGGGAGATTCTATAGCGGGCAAGATTTGTGATGAACGATGCGGTCCGACCATAGACTATATCAAACACCGAACTTTGTATATACCGCAAATTAGATTTTCGTTGTCAAAAGTGTCGTCGCTCGAACACGAAAAACGAAACTTCGTAGTAGGGTTCGACCGCGATTTATTCTTCGATTCTGTATCGTCAGTTTTGGTTTCTAGTTGATCCGGCATATACCTAGTTTGTGTAGCAGTGCACGTTACCGCTCCTACAGGATTCTTTGTGCCCAAGTAATGTCTGTTCAATTATGCAATGTAAATAGTGGAGAGGTCACTCACAGGGCTCGTTGCAAGTAGGTCAGGTAGAAGTAAGGTGACTAGGATTATACACGTGTTACCTCACTAAATGCAACTTAAATGACTGCTAGGTAGGCATTACCTACTGCTTTCTAAATTTGATTTGAAGCCCTACCAATCGCATGCTCAGCTAATATACTTACCATTTACTTTGTAAAATACAATTTTTCATCTCGGGCGGGCATCGAAGTTATTTTACTGTTTTACGCAATGGTTATTGAGCTTTAGAAAGAAACTGGCTCTCAAGGATTGCCTGTAATTTTAGGCCTTGAAGGAAGATTTGTTACTTCTCGCGCAAAATGCCCTTCCACTACGCAGTGAAGCCTTTATGTCCTGCTGTCTATTCAAAATCTCGGAAAATATATACAATGAAAAATACTTCTTAGAACCACATTGTTCTATTACACGACTGCCCCAACGAAGTGTAATGTATTTAGGGTTCGTATATGTAGTATAGTTATTACACCATAAAGTTTGTATCCCTGAACAGATGTGAATGTATGGGGTATCGTTAGAACCCTTAAACCATCCCGAGTGTCACTGGCTATAAGTATATTGGGAATGCAATCGTATTTTTTTTTTATGTTTGATAAATTGTATTATAATTATTATGAGGAAGTAATTCACTCAAAACAATATCTACGTCTTTGTTAAACGTTATTATAATAGTTTTTAAGCAAAACGTTTTTTGGATATACATGGGACAAGTGAACGGAAGTGTTGGAAGGGGAAGACCTAGGAGAACGTTCCGAAATCAGATTGAAGACGTTCTGAAAAAAGGCCAGGTCAAGAGTACCCTAAACCGACGCTTATGTATGAAAGGATTGATGAGTGTAGATGAAGCGAAAGAGATATGTAAGGATCGTAGTAAGTGGAAATCCGTAGTCTCTGCCTACCCCTACGGGAAAGAGGCGTGATTTTATGTATGTATGTACGTTTTTTGGTAATTACAAACATAAACATTTTAAAATAATACTTAACAATATAATAACTAAAACTTCTATTTCATACCCGTAAAAGATTAATATTTATTCCAGTTTTACCAAAACAAAATTTGGCAACATACAAAAACTAAACAAAATTTTAACGATAGCAATTACGTTTGGAATGCTTTTTAGAGGGTTAGTCGCGATTTTCCCCGTTTGCATTTTCCCCTGACAAATCATTTCATAAATAGAGAGTATTATCAAGAACCTACCTACTTTCTTGTGGAAAGTACAGGTAGGTACCTGCTAAAGTTAGATTTGTTTAATTATTTCATACCTAATCAGAATCAAGGATACCTAAGAAGTTAACAAGATAAGGTAGGTAGGTATAGGTTACAGCGTGTTTCAGCTTTACTAATTAAACTCATTATTGTTTGATTTGAAACGGGTAGGTCTACGTATAAGTAGTAAAATTGTTTAGTCCCTAAGAACTTAGGTAGTAGAGAATGTATTTATCATTTTAAGAAGTGATAGCCCAATGGAAATAGCTATGAACTGCCGCGCAGGGGTCAATGGTTCGGATCCCGGCGCAGGCTTGAGCTGCACCGCATGGTGGTCAAGTTTTCTGCGTGTTCTCATCTGTATAGCTAAGGTGGTATTGCCAGTTAAGTCAAGTAGAAAATCTGTCGCCAAGCATTTAACAGCGTATACTAGCATTGTTCTTTGAGGTTTCTTTTTGATTTAGTTTAGTTTCCATATCTACTAGGCGAATCCTGATATCAATTCGACTACCATAATTTTCCGACAGGAGTTGATAATGATCAAAGTGTTTAACTTTTACTTATTATAAAATACAAAATACAGTTTTGCTCTTTGGTAGATATATATCGCTTATAATTTATAATGCATTGAGAGCTTTGAGAAATGTGTGTGCTTGACAATGGTGTGACTTTTGAAAGGCAGAGCGATAAAACAATAACTACAACCTAATAATACCTAAGAAAATACTTCACCTTATTGGGTAAATGAGGGATATAATGACGTTAGTCATGAAAGGTATGTTGAAGATAGTGATTATGTATCATAAGGTCCATGTGTAGATTATATATTATAAATTATGTTATCTAATTTAGAGATGATGGACAAAAAAGGGAGATTGATAAACAAGTAGGTATATACACGGCGAGTGTGAATTAAACATTTGGAACGGAAATAAGTTTATTAGAAAATCATTTATAATTTGTAACACTTGAATACAATAAATTAACTGACGAAGTTACAATATTGAGGGGACATCAGTACTATTATTAGGTAAATGTTGTTACAGTTTCAAAGGATATTTTAAAGAAATTTTAACTGTATTATGTAAGAAGTTGTCGAACTTATTAAACAAACAATTGTATATGCTCGAGTAGTTTTCAGCCTATAAAACATTTGCAGGTCTCGCAGCTAGAAGAGGCTTTTGATAAATATTATGTTAAGTAAAATATCTTACTGAAAGTACTGTGACCAGGTTGAAGATCTAGGGGAAAAGGCATGACAATTTATAGAAATGATATATGGATACCAAAGGTGATCAACCTGTGCATGAAGCCAGAACGCATTGTTTCAGATGAACAGTACTACGAGATGCCTCGCCTGTTTCACCTGGACGACTACGAGGCGTGCCTCGCGCGGCGCGGCCTCTACTGCCTCGGCTCGTTCGAGCTCACTGCTGATTCAAATCACCAGCTCTACCAGATGATGCAGGTACTATATTTATTCTACAGTTTTATCACTTTCACAATGTCCTATAAAAACGATGGAAATCTATTTCAAGCCATTGTAATTAAGTTAGTTTTAACTTAAAAATAATTCTTTTTACACAAAAAGAAACTATTTTTGCTTCAAGTAGTATTTATAAACACATGTAATATTTAGAAGTTGTGTCAATAAGTCACAGTCGTACATGTCAAAAACATCAAAAACCCTTACGTATCACGAGGAACCGATGAATAAAAATCAATTGTTATTGTTATTTAGAATGCTTTTGGATTTAAAAAGGTAGTGGATATAATATTAATAAAATTAAATGAAAATTTGGTGTCAACACTAAAAGTATTGTTTTTCTTGGTATCATATTACACTATTGTTACACATCAAAACTCGACAAAAGCAAATGCTGGAAAGTTACACCATATCACAGTAATAATACCTACTATCCACTGCAGAACTGAAAGTGGGACCATATCAAAGATTTAGTTTTTCCCGCCGAAACTAAACGAAAAAATAGCCTATGAGGGCATAGGCTATTTTTTCGTTTAAATTCATGTGAAAATTTCTATTCATAGATCTTTGCGCTATTCGCGTGACGCTAGTAAGGGCTCACACCTGAGGGCCCATACTTCCGGTTTAACTGTAAGAAAACATTTTGGAGATCTGTTTGTGTTTATCGACGGGAGAGGACAATATATACTTCCGGTTTAACAAAAACTTTATAGTATGAAAACTTCTTGGAGATCTGTTTGTGCTACTCGACACCAGAGGGCCCATACGTCCGGCTTAACAAATCCTACAAGTTATAAACCTTTTTGGAAATCTGTTTGTGCTACTCGACACCAGAGAGTCTATACTTCCGGCTTAACAAATCCTTCATGTTATAAACCTTTTTGGAAATCTGTTTGTGCTACTCGACACCAGAGGGTCTATACTTCCGGTTTAGCAAATCGTTCATGTTATAAACCTTTTTGGAAATCTGTTTGTGCTACTCGACACCAGAAATGAAATGAAATGAAATTTATTTACTTGTGTTCCTAGGTTACAGTGTTAGGTATTATAATATACAAATAGTCTCCCTAGGGCCCGCTTTACGCATACAAGTATTACCCGCATACAAGTATTACCTATGCGTTTACAGGTATATTGTCAAAATAGTCACAAACATTAGGAAATTAACATATTTTTCTCATCTAAGAATTCATTAATTGGCCTTGAAAATCAGGAAGTCATGTAACTTTTTTTTGAAAACTATTATATTATTTACATCACGTATAATGTTCGGAATTTTATTATAGACAATTGGAGCCATACAGAACACACTTTTATTTAGTAGTAACGTATTTGAGGCAAAGTGTCCTTTCCTCGTCTACCTTGAAAGTCATATTTAATAAAAAGGTGTAAGTTTTGTCGGACAAACAGAGCAGTTTCGTATATATAGAGAGACGGAAATGTTAATATGTTAAGTCTGATGAAGTGAGTTTTACAAGAGTCTGTTTGAGCTTGGTTGCAAATAGCACGAATGCATTTCTTTTGTGCTTTAAATACATCCAACTTGTTTGTAGAATTACCCCAAAATATGAAGCCATATCTTAAGACCGAAGCTACATAGCCATGATATGCTGTGAGTACAGTGTCCTGATTTGCTATTTTACTCAGTTTGTATAAGGCATATGAAAATTGTGAAATTCTTTTAGATATTATTTCTATGTGTTGCTTCCATGTCATTTTTCTGTCTATTTGTAAACCCAAGAACTTGGTTGACTCAATTTCATCAATCGGTTTCCCCTGGTAATTTACGTTTATGTTAATCATCAGTTCATTAGGCCTTTGTCTGAAGTTAATTATATTTGTCTTTTCGAAATTAATTTTTAAATTATTCATGTCAAACCAGCTGATTAGCGATGTCAATGTATTGTTAATATCGATATTTAAATTGTCATTATTTGCTTTGTTATCCGTAAATATAATCGTACTATCGTCAGCGAACAATGTTATTGAGAAGGGTGTAACTTTTGGTAGGTCATTAATATAAATCAGAAAGAGCAGTGGTCCTAAAACACTGCCTTGAGGGACACCTTAATATATTTGTTTAAATACTGATGTATAAATCTTGTCTGTTTTTGTTCTCATACATATGCGGTTAATGTGTGTATCCTGCACTCTATTAGTAAGATAGGATGGTCTATACTTCCGGTTTAACAAATCCTTCATGTTATAAACCTTTTTGGAAATCTGTTTGAGCTACTCGACACCAGAGGGTCTATACTTCCGGTTTAACAAAACCTTTACAGTTTAAATGAAAAAAAATTTGGAATTAGTGCTGTTCCTCACTCACATCACAACACAAATATCACAACATCCGTAAAGGTTGAGTTTCGGAATTATTGAGCAGAAATATCAGTTTTATATAATAAGGTTGCCGTGAGGTTCTTGCAGTAGATTCGTGGACGCGGGTAGAGGAGAAGAAATGAGAAATTCTACGGACACTTGTTGTATTTTCTGATTTTGATTTCCATTTTGGATGGCAGCAGCCACATTGAAAAAGGCTATACTCGTATCTTGCTGAATAATCGGCTGAACGGTACCTAGTAAACGTACTAAACGTACGAAAGAGCACTATCATTGCAGCATATCAGCCTTAATAAACTTTAAAACGATAATATAATTAACTTACAATATCACAACGATTTTTTGTCGATCACCATGAAAAGAAAAATTTGAAGTAGTTAAGTAGATGACCTAGATATTTTTTCCTATTCCTTGTGTTTTTTTTAATGTTAATGTGAGCAAGCTCGAGGCCCACCTGATGTTAAGCGGACTAACCTCTGCCTAGAACAGATGCAGAAGTGAAGAATAGGGTAGTTGACACAGTCTAAAATAAAATACAGTGTAACGTTAACATGATAGTAGTTGGAGCACATAACTCGATGAAATTAACAAATTATTTATTCTGCATTGGATTACCTTTATTTTGAATAAACAAAATGTGTTTAAATTTTCTTTAAGTCACGTGATCTCAAACGGAAGTAAAGGCAGAAATGATGTCATAAGGACAAAAACAAAGCCACAGAATGGTAATAGTAATCATGAGAGTTTGCTTCCAAAGGTTTTGACAGTGACAATTGACATTAGTAATTGCTAATAGCAACAAAATGTCGCATCACTATCGATTTACTACTTAGGCCCCTATTTCACTATCAAATCCATTGGATCCTACGAATAAATAAAGTAAAGAAGTATAACTCTGATACAGTGACCGCTTTGATTTCGGCCTCATCAAGTTCACAAGTAACAAAACACGCACGATTTTCCAAATTCAATTGGATTGGTTAATTGATTTGGCGCTTAGAAATGATTGGTCGCGTCAAGGTGATGTTGTCACCGCCGTCATTGCCTAAGGCCAAACCACACTACAGCGACACAGCGCGGCAGCGAAATGGCCCGGATCGGGAAATATTAATTTGTATGGATTTATAAATGGCGTAAATCGCACTATAGTGATGTGGCTTCGGAGAGCCACGGCGCAGTGCTACAGAGATGTCTCCGAAGGCAACTCTAAGTCACGCCTGCACCACGCCTTTCGGCACCGGAGAGCCGCGGTGCAATAAATTATCCGATCATTTCACGTTCCACCCAAGTTTTAAGAATTCATAAGATCTTATTTTACGTTTTAAAATATGTGTGAAATCGATCATTGTCTCTGAAAAGTCATGAAAAAGAGTTTTTTTTTTAATTGTTTCACTTATTAATTGTTGAGCTATATCTGCCTCTTTGCAAGAGACCGCGATAATTACTTCGACGACTTCATCCATTTCGAATTTTTGCCATTAGTTGGAAGAACCGTTCTGCTACGCCGTATTGCTATTGTAAACTAAAAAGTTGCGCCACTTCGCTGTAGCACTGCTCTGCACCTCTGTAAATGCATATTAGGTAGTGACAGTCACTCAGGAGGCCAACTTTTTACGAAACCATCATAAAAAGGAGCGTTTTGTTTCATGCTTAAAATAATCAATCGCAGTCACGAACTATCACCGACCCACAATCGCGTCAATCAATATTAGTTTGATCCTACTTAAAGAACGAATGAAATATTTATCACGGATGTGCGCAAGATACAAGATGTTTATAATATAGCGTTACCCCGCTCGCACTCTCCCGAACTACGTGTATGTTATGGAACGGTTTTACCATAGTTTTAAGAAATTTTATTGTTACTGCACAACAACTGTCTGTAGCTTTTTATACTTTCACTCATTAAATATTTATGCTGCATTTATTTTATAGTATAGTAGAAATAAAAACATGATACGTAATTTACACGTTAATTAAACCCATTTTTATCGTACAATAGTCAAATTCATGTTTAAATCCGCTGCTAGAAAGTAACTTTTTCAAGATGGATCAACATGACGGATTTGTGGTTGTAAAAGTAATATTTGAAACGTCAGTGTTCGCGAATAGAGTGAACAATTTGTTTTGACGTCATCAAAATGCTAAGCGATTACATTACCGATTGTAAGCTTGCTTAATGGACGTGGAGGTTTAAAATTTAGCAGTAAGATTAAGTTATTATTACTATAAGAGGTGAGAGTTGGCCCCCAGATACCGCGTCGCGACGCAACTCTGTAGTGCGTTCCCAGCTTTAGATACGCGTGGATTGCGTTATGCCACAATATTTAAGCTTGTTTACGTATTGATTTTCTATTAAAGGTTTTTTCAATAAAATATTTAAGGTTTTTCATGCACTTTATTTCAGTCGATTGGAATTACTTTCTTGGAAATAATTTTCTAAAATTTAAAAGTCGGTATATATAATGCGCTGAGAAAAAAAGGGAATTACAAGTTATTTTTTTTATTTAAGTTTATAGTGATAGTACTTAGAATTCAATAAGATTAGATTTAGATTTAGACTTAGATTTTAAAAATGTCTTATTGCGTTTGTGAGATTAATAAGTACATCAAGTTTTTTTGACGCTATGTATTTTAACAAAATGCTGCAAATTATTGTAAATACTTTTAGCATTTAACGCAACGCAACGCAAGTATTTAGTCAACCTAGCTTCCAATTCAGGCTTGCAGGCAGTCTAAACACTCCAGCTCTCTACCAGTTGGCAGCGTGTCCAGCATACCCAGAACTATTATTCTAGTATTCCATTGTACCAAATTAAGTAGATGGATTATATACCTATTGCAACTAACAATACCGCAGCCATAAGTGTGACAACTATCAACGTGGCAGTTGATGTAGTATTTATCTGTTTTAATTTTATGTTTAAAATTCAAATGACATTATAGTTATCTAGAAATAGATCTCAAGCAGTTCATATCATATTTTTCCGTTTCTTTTTCATATTTTGGATTAAAATGACATAAAAAGTACCTAGAAATTACTCTTATGTATGACAGCTATAAGACTAAAGATTAATTTATTTGCAATTTTTATATCCTTTGTATCCCAACAATTAAATCAATACTGAGAAATACGACATTAATTGACACTGACAATTGTCAGATCTAAGCCCTCCTTCTAGGATATTTTTATGTCATTAGAAGCACAAATACTAAATTAGAATTGAGGACCTTCATCAAAGTTTTTTTATGACATTTGTAGTACTTGTTTGACATAAAAATTAAGCGTACATATTGGTAATTATTTTCACACAAAATGTTCTCAGACTAACAATTTTCCAAAGTTATTTTTGACTTAAAATTCATGTTGCATGAAACTATCCAAGGTAGTCAAGTATGGGTTTCCAAAATATTGTTATTTATTCGTTTAAACAAGTTATTCCCGATTTTTTTTATTTCCGTATGGCTTCTTCACCATTTTACTACACAGTATGGTATTTTTTCAGAATTAAACAACGTAAAAGAACATTGATAAATTCTGTTGAAAATTCCCGCGGTACAACCGCATGACTCGAACCCACGCGGCGAACTGACAGCGCCACGCGGTACACTTTTTAAGCCACGCCTGCTGCGGTATAGTTTGCTTTCTGTTGTTTTTGAGCTTGAATTACATTTCTTTTTATATTTATTCGTAGATTGGATCCCATATATTTAATAGTGTAATACGTACATTTGACTCATTTATCTTTGATCATATTTCGCCGTGATATTTGATCAAAGATCAGCATAGATAATAAAACCCAAACTCGGAACAAGAATCTATGGAAACATTTTGCAATTATTACTCATAGTAATACAACAACTTTAAACAGTTGGAAAAGCTTATGTTTATCATTATATTTATTCCGATGTCACTGCACGCCATTGTCTCGATCACTTGAAAGTGTTTACATTTCGGGATTACAAAAATGTTCAATAAAATAGTGATTTTGAACCGATTAAAGTTGTTTAATTACCATGTATGAAAAATAATTGATAATGCTACAACTCATGTATCCGTGCTTCAAACTGTGTTGGTTCTGTGATTGTTTTATTCAGTCTACATACACCCCTACACTATGGTTCACGTTCTGCCGAACAACCTGTATAATCGATTACGCACGACACTACAACAAGCAAGCAAAACGTATTACATTTCAGCACTATTTGTTTTTGCCCTAGTGACGTCATAAGCATACAGGCCGCCATTGAATGATGTTTTAGCGCCAATTTTAAAAGTTGAAATAAAAAGATGGATTTCTAGTATTTCAGGACTCCTAAAAAAAATATTAAAAATACTAGGTGTATATTTCAGTGTTCTAAATAATTTAACATACTTTAAAAAAACAAGTCAACAACCCTATTGCACTGTGCCCGTGACCTTAAGACATACTTAGTTGTTAAGTCTCATGTGCCTGTAATTTCACTGGCTCTCAAGGACTGCTGCCGGAACACACCGTTAGGTGTTTGGCGACAGATTTTCTACTTGAGGGTGGTAGCTAGCCAGGCAGTCAATCGCAAAATGCCCATGCCAAAAAAGTTTGTTAGCTTAGTTGGAATTTAAGCTGAACATAGCTACAATCTCATTAATTATCAGATTCAGGCGTTACTCTGCGGAAATCCATTTGTAGGTAATAATAACATATATTATATACATATCCTAAGAGAATTACACTATATTAAAATATTAGAAAAACTTAAATTAAAAATAAAGGTAGAATATAGTGACAATTTCGCCTAAATCTTCTGCTTAGCCGACTTAGGGCCTGTTTCAGAATGTTCGAGTAAGTTCCGGTTATACTACCCGGAACATAAAATAACTGAATGATAAAAATGACAGTTAACATGCAGCGCGTTTCAAGCTTTAACCGATGGATTGGCTAAATTGATGCCTGTGAAACGCAAAGATAGTGTTTTATTTATTAAATATGTTCTGGGTAGTATAACCGGAACTTACTCGAACATTCTGAAGCAGACCCTTAATGTCATAAACACCATGCAGGTTACCCAATCGGAAGAATTTTGGACGCGTTTCAATTTTACCGGTCAAGATTATACCTATTTCTCTTTCTATCGTGGAGTCGAAAATATATCATTCAATAATGTCATTATTACGATATCAATACATTAAAACTTAATTGAAGCAATATGTAGCTTGTATATATATGACATCAAAATGCTAAGTGCATTAAATAACATTTTAAATGGTAATCAGCGATGCGCTATCGATGCAAGCGGTCACATGGAATGATATCAGTGGGTTTTTGGGTTGAAACATTTCATAAAGCGCTGTGATGCAGTGTGGCTTGCAACACATTTGAATAACATCAATTGGCATTTCAACTTGCATAAGAAAAAGTTAAATATCTAATTTCTTCACAATCTAGACTGCATAGAATAGGTACCTTCCTACAGTTTTTTTTTAAATGAGACATCTACGAGATAGAAAATCTTCTCTTCGAAATTATGATGGTAAAAAAATATGTTTAATGGATAGGATGGCAAACTAACAGGATGCTCATCAGGTGGTACACCGATCTCCGTCACCCACGGACATCCGGAACACAAATGCGTTGTTTGAGTTCGTTGCAACGCTGCATCGTCGCGCGTCGGCCTTCCAATTTATCGAAATCGCCATTCTCCAGTACCTAAGTAACAGTTACGCCCTGAGGAATCGGGGCCCTATTATATATTAACTAGCTGTACCTGCGACTTCGTTCGCGATTGCCGTACCTGCAAACTAATTGTTCACATTTGAGCACTGTTTATCTCATATTAAGCAACGCTGTGGTCTGTGGTGAAGCACTATTAGTAAAGCATAGCTCAGAAAGGAGCTTTTTACTTTGGGTTTGATAACTCCCAGCTTGTTTTTCCAGAAGACAGTAGTTAAGTAACTCAGAGAGTTCCTTCGCGGTTCGCACAATAAATGTTGAAGCAAAGTAGGTACTTTGTGCGTTTCTTTGGAATTTCGATTATAAAACGGTATCTTTTTGCCGAGGTTCTTCTTGTTTGGCGGTAGAACAAAAATATATTATATTGTACACTTCCATTGCGCAGTCTCCAAAATGTATCCGGCAAAAGATAGATAGTTAAAAAAAATGATTGTGGCGAATGTTCCAGATTTTAGAGTATTATCTTAGCAAGCTGGCAAATCTAAATAAGGATGCTGAGCTGCCTGTGTGGTGCCAGGCTGCCCGTGAGGTGCCGGGATGCCCATGGGGTGCCGGAATGCCTTAGGGGTGCCGGGTTGCACTTGGGTGCCGGGTGGCACGTGGAGTGCCGAGCTGCCCGTGGGGTACCGAGCTCACTCGTCACTATTCTAACAAAAAAAGAATAATTGAAATCTGACTACGCGTTAATAAATTACAACTAAGTGTACATTTTGACTTACATCCCCTTTCCTGAGGGAACCGTGCTGAATTTCGGGGTAAAAGCTAACCTTCTTCGTAGTATGAACTCAAATCGTTATAAGTTTCATTGAATTCCATTCAGTAGTTTTGGAGTGATGCGCGGCCGGGATACAGACAGACAGACAGACAGACAAAAATAAAATACAGTTTTGCCATCAGTATTAGTACAGAGTGCTCTCAATTTTTTTTTGCAAAATATCTTCAATGTACAGAATTGGACCTGTTACAGTTTTATTACAAGTATAGATCAGGCATTTATGATTGTTAATATTTGATAGCGAATTAAAATCACAAAATATGTGTATATTTGTAAGGTATGGCGGAGTGCCTAGAATTGTTATAAAAGAATGAGTAAAAAATTCAGGTACGGGATTACATGAAACCTTTATTATTTTTTTTATACCGGCAGGTAACCTTCCTAATTTGAGTCTCTCGCGCTTGGCCGGTTTTATTTTTTATTTGTTTAGGACAACTGCGGCCGGCTACTGATATTTGCTAGAGATGCTAGACGAGTGATTGTTTCATCGCCCGCCTTCATTAGTTAGTTACCTTGTTGGTTATGTAAACTTTTATGAACGAGGCGACGGCGGCGGCGGCGGTGGCGGTGCTGTGGCGGTTTTTCGCAACATTATCTATCTATCCGTGTTATGTATTGTATCGGACAGCCTTGCACTTGAAACGAGGCCGTGCAAAACCAGATAATACAAGTTTCTAGGTTGATTATGTTGATGGTTCATTGTAAAAACTTCGTATACATCGGTAATATTTACGCTTAGGGGAGGGAGGGCACCTGCCCCCATGGATTATGTCCACCTCGGTATTAGTGATTTTTTTGTTACCTTCAAACAATATTAGAAGCATGTAAATGTGAAAATCACATTTACACATTTTTAGTTTAAAAAGATTCTCACCTTGAGTGGAAATCGAACCCACGGCCCCAGATTTAACACACCGGGTGAACGCACCGGTTAAGAGGTAGGTAAATCATACAGTTGGATAGTTAAGCGAGTATTTTCACTGCTCACAGTACACACGTTCACTAATTGGGGCTCTTCCCATTCTGTTCGTTGTCATCTTCATAAAAAGTGAGGTTTAACAAAGATATATAAACAATACTTTTTAGATCTCTGTATCAAAACTGTAAAATGGAGGCCTACTAATAACACTCCGCTTAATCTGTCTGTCAGTTCATCCTTATATGTTTCGGGTCTCTAACTTGTAAACTTAAAAGAACTTGTATTAAAAATGAACCCAAAAATTTTATATTTTATTAGAAATTCTATTAAAGTAATTTTTCAAGTTTCAATTTCGGTACATAATGTAAAATTTCGTCTTTTTAAATAACAAAATATACTGCATGAAAACATCGATGAAAAATGTAGTATTTACAGGAAACGTTTTTTTCTCCAGTTCGTTTCGACTGATGTGAGACTCTTAATAGCGAGGCCCGACCCGCACTTGGCCTATTTTTTATTTATTTAAAAAATATTTTACTACGTGTCAAAAATTCCTGATTTGACAATCTGATGTTAGGTAAGTGGCGGTACCACAGGCCCTGACGCTCTGGGGCTACATTGGCTGTCCGAGGTTGGTTTGAGACGCAACAGCAAATATTCGTGGTTATTAAAGTCCACAGAGGAAGTAGTTAAGTAAGTACTCGTATTTCCATTCCTGCGATCGGTACTCTGATTGGTACAGCTCTGATAAGTATCCGTATTCCTAATATAAACGGACCAAGAGTTTTTAATTACATGTACATGTAATTGCACGTAAATCACAAGAATTTACCATGAATTGATGTTACGATAATCAGGCAACAGCACATAATTGCACATATTCCTTTTTGCTGAATACTCATGTTTTGTCAGTAGGTACGCGTCATGACTAAATATCATGGCGAAATCTGAATTATATCCCGAATAGTAACGACCAAAAATCTTGCAGGCTATTTAAAAAAAATAAGAAGTAATAGTATATAGTATGAATAATGAAATGAGAAACTATTGTGAAATTCACGAAAATGAGTAAAAAAATTCTGACAATTTAAGGGGAATGTTTTCGATATTATTCGTATCATGGCAGTTTAAAAGAGCTTTCTCGTACATTATTGTGGACCTATAATAACTTTTAACGCATATTTCCTGATGATTCTGCTGCACTGGGCTGCCGAGTGTTGCCGATTGCTGCCGATGTCAAAGTATTTAGTACTAGCTTTCCGGCCGCGGCTATATCGATTATCGCGCAAAACCATTAACCTCTTTTTGCCCAGTTTGATAAAAACTATCCTATGTCCTTCCCCGTGTCTCAAACTGTTTCCATACCAAAATTCATCTTAATCTAAAACTAGAATGGGCAGAATGGATATTGGCTTCACCGTGACCTAACATAAAAGGACATTAGGTTAGCTTAGAAATATATATTCTACTCGATGGTGGTAGCCAGCCAGGCAAGCCTTCGCGTAATGCACTGCAACTTCTAGGGACGTCCTGGTCAGTCACGAAAGTTGATCGTGACATTACAATCTTTTATCTTTTTCCCAATAATTGACTATTTGAAAAATAATTTAGAACGTAACTTCATAGTAAATTATTGGTAAAAACCCATTACTTATGATTCAATAACATTATTTGCGTAAAAATTAATGGTTTTTTGTAGTGCTCGGTCGCGATATTTTAGTTTCGGCTAAGCACTAATTATTGGTTAATGCTCGTGCTACATTTCGCTCACGTCAAACTTGCAAAATAGTTATGTATTTTTCTTTTTATTGCTCGCACGCGTCGTAAGGGCATTTACCGCACTGTGCAGCACACCGCTGCTACGCACACGAACGTTTGTCCTTATCTGTGTACCCTACTCACCGTAGGTACGCCGTTTCGCCTTTAAATTCATTGTACATAGAATTTTAATCATTCTTTATATATATTATATACATTATACCTAGGTACATCAGCGACGCAACCTCCTGTAAATTTTAATGTAAGTAATATCAAAGTAACTCATATTGATTTATATCACCGGTACCACGGTACGCCTTTATTAACCAAACGTATATAATATACCTACAACCCTACAGCTGCTACAAATCAAGCATTTACTCAACCTAAAGGCCACCGCAGGCCTAGAGGCAGTCCGATGCTCAAGTTCAAATAAAGTAATAATGCAATTATAATACTGAATAACCTGAAGTATATATAAGCAATAAGTTTTGTATAAGTGTTCAACTCGAAAAGCAGAGTTAATTGTACATAATGTTGTCGTTCTAGGATTAAAAATACAGTAGAATTGTACTACTGATATAATTATTATGTTAAATAAAGAAATTAATAAAAATAAAAAGTCCGATGCTCTAGCCTATATCGATAGATCTGTATGAATAGTTTCGTTTCATCATTTGTGGTCTACAACTAAGTTATATGATTTTCGGGTGTATTGTTTGGAGTGTTGGTTGAAAGCGTTTGTTACTAGATGTGGCCATAGCAATATTATTTACAGTACGAAATGGAAAATAGATTGAGGTAAATGTACAGTATCCCTGTGATCTAGCACATACTTCAAGTAAGGTTGCCAGGCGTCCGGGAAATCCGGGATTGTCCCGGAATGGGGCGTCTTGTCCCGTGTCCAGTAATTTCGCTCTACTGTCCCGGAATTCACTAGTATTAGGTGTCCGTATGTTTGGCGTCTACCTAAATAGTACGTAATCCAACTATTATTGAGGTCAGTGTCAGACCCTAAAGTATCATTAAGAGGGCCCTTCCCGGTCCGTCTATCGTCAAAGCGAGCGTGATTGAAAAGCTTGTTGTTTCATATTTTTTCACCTTCAGCGCTTGGCATTCAACACTCCGTCTAACTCCGTCCCCGCATTCCTTTTTCCGCCACTTGGCTAACAAGCAAGTGAGAACGAGATAACATTTAACGAAAAATATTGTGCGTAAATTTCATAAAACTTGGTCCAGTAATTACGTGTTTTTTAATAAGCCTTACATGTTTGTAAAACAAATGTTTATCAATTAGAATCTCCATTATATTTGCAAGGTTTCTATCAAAATATGTTCTCTATTTTTACAATTTATGAGTACATTCTGAACGCCCTAAGTTCAGGTTAAATTTGTACAAAAAAGCAGACTTTTGGCTTATATTGAAGTTGTTTCTACAAATTTAACTTTTTTGTTTGCATAAAAGCCTTTACTGTATCAGCAGGATCGTCCACTGCTGGACACAGCCTCCCCTATAAAAGGGATATTTGCCATAATCCCCACGCTTGGCAGGCGGCTTGGGGATCGCAGAGTAGGATGGCAGTTCTTTAGAAGGCGCTGCTGCCCACCTTCCAGTATTTTTCCCTTAGTTGCCTCTTACGACACCCACGGGATGATATGGGGAGGTGCAATTCTAACCCGGCATCCCACGGGGAAAGAAACATAAAAGCCTACATACACAAAATACCTATTAGCTCAAAAATTTACATAGAAAGATCTGTTACAGCGCCATAATCACGTACGAACGTTTGTATGAAAAGTAAGACGCGTTTGCCGCTTATTAAGCCCTTTTTTATACCGAACTGGGTAGCAATTGACCACTATCTGACCTGATGTTAAGTGCTGGTGCGATCGATGATGGACCGCGCTTAGATTAGAGTTAGATACCTATTATATTTTATTAGCCTTATACAGAGGCCGACCTCAAAATTAGTTGGTTTACTTACCTACCTACTTAGGTAGATGTCCAGTTTTGATGTTTTTTTGTGTTATTTATCCGTTTGTAGTTAATTAGATTATATTGAAGTCGGTTTAATTTCTGTAGATTTCTTTTCTTTATGCATTTTTAATAATATTTACTCGTTATGATTAAAATAAAAAATAATTATTCACAAAACTGCACTGCGTATAAGTTCGTTAAATTTTCAAACACACTTCACATTTTTGTATTATAAATTATGCCAGATCCTTTTATTACATTATATGAGTGAAATACCTACCGAATTTCGTTCATATCTGCCCAGTAGTTATTGCAGTTGAAACGCTCATATTTTAAAATTAAAACAGTACATATCCTGAAAACTACTAAACCGATTTTGATAAAAATTACAGTGACTCTTAAGTTGAGAGGTTATTAAAACATGAATTTGTGCAATACGATATCCGGTTTCTGCGTAATACGTGGACAAAATACAAACATATTAACACAGAAACATACACACTTATGAAATTTTGGCACACATGTAAAAAAGCTAGTAAGTATAGACTAACATATCAAAAAACGTTTTGACAATATTACATACATACAGGTCGAATTGAGTACCTTCATTTTTGAAGTCAGCTAAAAAAGACTCACCATGTAGTTTTCTTTCCAACTACGGCACCTGCGACGAAACCCTACCATAAACGTGACCTAACCCGCCCTTGGTCAATTATTTATTATCCTAGAGAACGTAAACTCCAGAATGTCATAAAAAAAAAGTGAAACATTATATAAAATAATAACCGTGAGGATAGTGCAATATTATTGTAAAATTTTGTATGAACAGATTTTGCTGTAATAGATATCTTGTTTATTTATTTTTTCAAAAAGGTGAAATATAATTTGAAAAAATAGCGAAAAATCATTCGATTATAATCATGATGACTGTCCAGTATTATTGTGAAGCTTTTAAAGTAACAGGATTTTGCTGCATGTATATTTCGTACATTTACATCTTTAAAAATGTGAAATATGATTAACAACAATAAATAAAAATATACAATAATGATCATGAAGATTGTGCAGTATATTGAAGTATTTTTACGAACAGATTTTGCTGTAAGTAGGTATATATTCTGTATATTTATATCATCAAAAATGTATCTGCCATAAACCAGATTAGTTATTTTTTTCATATATTATTTTCTTCACACCTACGAATAAATTCATATTTATTCGTAGCTTCACACACATAAAAAAGTACGTCACCGGGCTGTCTTTCTTTCTTAGTTTTCAGTCATACGCACGCCGCATGCTGGCCGTGTGTGTGAATTCATAGTTAAAAGGCTTATATAAGGTTACAGATTTTATCTTTTAATGTTGAACAACATTTTCATCTTCAACCCCAGAAATGTCCAGGAATTGATATACCTTGATCTGGAGACCCTAACTTCAAGTGATATGACTAGGCCATAGTTTACCTTATATCTGTTCGGTTTGAGCTTTGCGGTAAAACGATTGCGTAGGGAGGTACATACCTTCATAATTGCTAGTTACCCAACACCACCACGGTACCTAAGTACCTACTGCAGCTCGAGAGACGGCTTGTCTAACCTCGAGAGACGGGTATAAGGTGCAGGTGCATATAAAACTAGGTTACTTATAAAACATTTGTTCATCAACTTCCTAACAAGACCATTAAAAATTAAGCTATTTATACGAAATCCAATACGAATACATATTCGATATTCGTATTGGATCTTTTATTTATGAACGTAGGTACCTATGTTTAATACACAATATATTGTGTTATTAAACCATCCTTAGAAAAAAACACTTTGTCTCCAAAAATACCAAACAGAAATAAGGCAGAAGCGGCACTTGGTATTACTTGTTCCATCGAATTTCTAAGAATTTTCATAAATAAGTGATGCAACGTTTCCGGATTACCTAACACAAACCGTTGGGACATTACATCTCCCTTTGAACACTAGGTAGCTCAGAAATAGCACCAATAGGTACTAATTTTGAGTAGTATAATTAATATGTTAAAGCATAGGCTATAGTCACAAAATATTTTAAGAAAACATAAAATGAATATTTTAGAAAAAAAACCCATTTAAAATATAAATATATCTAGTGACAGTTCAACCTTGATCATAATATGCTTTTATGTAAACTGCAGTCTATAGGTATTCACGGTGACCTCTACAGGTGGTATAGTTCTCATATTGAGCGTCGAATTCAAGCTGTTGCTCATCGGCATGGATACATATCCCCTCTGGGGTTCCCCAGGGATCTCTATTAGGCCCTTTAATTTTTGTCATTTTTAAAATGACAGTTCCTATTTCGTACACTCAAGGTTTTATCTATTTGCTGATGATTTAAAGATTCTGACTCATATCAAATCTCTTACAGACTGCCAGAACTTGCAAGAGGATCTCAACAGATTTACCAACTATTGTTATCTAAATAAACTGGATCTGAATGTAGTAGAATGCTTTATTTTACATTCTCAAGAAAATTCACAAATATTTATTATAATTATGTAATAAAAACTAGTAATTTGAACCGTGTTGAGGTCATAAGTGATCTAGGCATAATCCAGGACTATAAGCTAACTTTCGTAAGTACATCATTTTGATAGTATAGTTACCAAAGTGCTCAATACTCTTGGCTTTATTATGCGGGTATCTGTACCTTTTAATAACATCACGTATTGTGCCTATGTTCGTCCTGTGCTTGAGTATTGCTCACAGGTCTGGAGCCCTCACTATGCATGTCATATAGACCGCATCGAAAAAGTTCAAAAGAAATTCGTAAGACTCTTACAACACCGCTCGCGATGTTATGATGATACTTATGAAAAGCGCTGTAAACGGCATCATTTACTGCCGCTCCAAACAAGGCGAAATGTTTCAGATGTCTTGTATTACCTAAAAAATTTGAACTCACAAGTTGATAGCGCTGAATGGCTGAAAAAAATTAATCTTCGAGAGTCAACATTTAATTCGCGTTTTACGCCTCTTCTAGCTATTCCACGTGTTAAGACGAAATATAAACAAAACACTTTCTTTTGCAGAACCCCAACATTGATAAACGAATTCATGAAAAGTAATAGTGAACTTGATACACGGAAAAAAAAGATTGTGTCAAATCAAGAATATATCTATTGGTCAAGACATTCCGTGTTTCATATATGGGGAAAACAATATATTCTTGTGATTAGTAAATATTTGTCTTGTTAATAATTTTTCGTGCAAGTATTTATATACTTTAACTAAGATTATTATTTTCTTATTAAAAAAAAGTAGTTATGTCTCTGTCTAAGTAAATCGTTGTTCTAATTTAGAGAATCTGAAATTCTCAAATTTAAAACAATCCTTACTTGAATAAATGAACTCATACGTTCACTCATTCATTAGATTCTAATAAGAAAAAAATATATTTTACTATTAAGTACATAAATAGTTCAGTTAAGATATTATTCTTACTTCTAGTAAAATATATTCTTCTGAGTATATATTTTAATTAGACCAACAAAAGAGTTTTCTTCGTACAAGAAAATTACTTTTAGGTAAATAAAAATGCTTCGTATCTGAATATTGTAACTTATTTAAGTTAAGAAATCATAGCTCTGGCTTCAACACGTACATGTTTTTATACGGAGATCAGTTTATATAGAACGAATAATTAATGTTCTCCGGTGAAGAATTTTCAGTTCTCATTTCAATATTAAGTGTTTTACTGTAAGTAGTTTTGATCTTAGTATTCTAATGGGTGTTTTACCCGAAAATGTTGTATGATTGGTTCAAAAGAATTTGTGTTTTGCACGAAGATCGAATTGTCTACGGATAGAATATCAGATTTCTTGACTCGACAATGGAATTTCACTGGAAGAAACCTCAGTTCTTGTTCAAAATAATTACATGTTTTACATTTAAATTTTAGTCGTCTTGGAAAAATAATAGTGCGTTTTATTGTAAGAAGTCTCATTACTTGGTTCAAGTCATTACATATTTAATACGGAAAACAGATAATATATTGATAAGACTGTCCATTTTCTAGCTTCAACAATGGTGTATTTTAGTAGAAGGAGTCTTAGTTCTTGGTTCAACTCTCTAAATGTTTCCAATGGAGATCAGATTATATAGTGTGAAAAATATAAATTATCTTGGTTCAATAATAGAGCGTTTTACTGGAAGGAGTCTCAGTTCTTGGTTCAACTCATAAAAGTGTTTCATATGAAGATCAAATAGTATTTTGTGAATAATATCAATTATCTTGGTTCAATGATAGTGTATTTTACTATAAGAAGTCTCAGTTTTAGGTTCAACTCATGAATTGTTTCATACGGAGCTCAGATTTGTTTCATCTGAACTCCATATATATTGTACAACATATTAATCATTTTAGTTCAATTATAGTGTTTTGATTGGAAGAAGTCTCAGTTAATAAATATATTATAAATTACAGCAAACTGTGAAATTGTTAATGACGCACGCAAATGTCAAGAAGATATCGTTGTTCTTCAAAGTATTATTAATACCGTACTACCTAGATAAGAACTTCTTTATTTGAAACTGAAACTTCATTAAAATACAAATAAAACTAACAATTACGTAAGATTTTCCTTAGTATGCAATGATATATACCTACACAAAAACATTTTATGAATAAAAAAAACTCAAATAAACTATGCTTCGAATTTCATCATTGAAATACTGAATAAGAACAAGATAATTGATATTTTCTACTATATACAATAAGATATTCATATAAAACTTTTAGTTAGTCAACAAGAACAAAAACTCACTTACAGAAAATAGCCAGCCTGGTGCACTGTCCAGATCTTCCAATCTGATCTCCGCCTTTCAAGTCTGCAAATAACGTAGGTTAATAGTTAAGTGTAGTTCTAAAAGGGATCAACTAAAAAACATCTATCATCGTAAAAATAAATAAAATACAATACATATTTTCAGTTGAAAATTATTTATTTATAATATAAATTAAGAAGCATACAATTTTATATTATCACTATCAAAAATATCATACATAATTGTAACAGTTATGTACTGCGCCCCGCGGTTACACCCCGCGTGGTGATGGATGATGATGAAAAGTATCCTATGTGTTAATCCAGTTCTTCATCTACCTCCATACCAAATTATATCAAAGTTGGTCATACCATTTGAGCATGAAGAAGTAATAAACATACAAACACACTTACAAACTTTCACCTTTATCTACCACCAAATAATATTATTTTTTTCTCTTTATAATCATCACCACATTTTATGTTACGTTATAATATAAAGTATGGTTGAACACTTTGCTTGTTGAGTCGAGCCTTTTCTTCACCTCCTCCAGTTCAGTTTGGATATCTCCAGGACCCTAAAAAAAAAGAGCTACAGTGAAAATATTGCACAATCCATAAACTTTTTATAGATGATAGGCATATTTTGACCACAATCACATATCGTTGAGTAAGTGGTAAAATATAGCAAACAGGTTAAACCTAAATAAAATTAAAACTGTCTTTCAAAGTCAGCTTCCAGAAGGCCCCGTTAGATGATTATCACACATAAATCATCTAAACTGCAAGTTAGCGGTTAATCAGCGGTTAATCATCATTATAATCTATACAGAATCATGAAATATGATTAGGCACACTTTTAAAAGTTCTGTATACTAACTACTATATTACTATAAAATACTGACTGTGTATATATATATGTTATATTATAGTATGTAATAGATAATTTGATGAGATATCCTAACATTATAAGAAAAATATATAATATAATATTTTTTTAATTGTTTAAATATGTGTTTTATTCTTGATGTAATTACCTGAAAAACAATAACAAAGTTCTGCTCCAACGTGGAAAAAAGTCTACTCTTGTTTAGTCTTCCTCTTGGGGGTATTGAGTAGCGTAACACTTGTGTTTCATTTTTGATCTGGAATGGAAAAAAACACATGTATATTCTTGAATATAGGTTTATCTAACAAAAAAATCTATGTGTATATAGTGTAGAGAGGATAGGTATATATATATATGTATATATATACATCGAAATTCATTCTGAATAACTAACGAGGAACAGACACATAAACAAAAACAAACATACATTCGCATTTATAATAATTATAATATTTAAGGATTATTTACCAACATCAGCCTGCTGTTGATCTCTATCACAAAGAGTTATCTTTAATTCTAGATATGAGTAGGTATGTAATACAATAATAATTATTTATTACGAACCTACCGATCGTTAACTTGGCTGTACCAACTTAGTGTAACCACACAGCACGTTCCAGGCAAAGAAAATCTAGCAGCCTCTATGATGGATATTTTTGACTATCTACAGTTATTTATATAGTAAGGAACAAACTTACCTAAATGAACACTAGTTGGTTGCTATCTCAAGCACAACTTGAACAAATATTCACTTTATAACACTATATTAAACAAAATTTACGAAAATGCCATTGGCTATGCCACGGCGTGTGTACCTTTCGCTTGCAACGGTAATTGTGTTGTGTGTAGCCAACATCGCCCTTATAAAGTCCCGAAACATATTCGTATCGTGATTATTACCAAATGAGCACATTCGAATAACTTTTCATTTAGGTTGACGATTTGTGTTAAATACAGCCAGTATTTGTAAGAAATAGATGATTACCTATGGCTGTATTATTAGAAAGTCTGTACATATTTGAAATTATTATGAAAGATCGTAAAAAAAAACAGTGACAATCACGATTACAACACAAGAAGTAAAGATAAAATCGCGGTACCAGGTTTTAGTTAGCAGAGACAAAATAACAAGGTTAATTGTGTGCGGTTTTATAATAACATTCCCTAACATATTACAATGCTCACAGAAGGAAAGTTCAAGTTGCAAGTGGAAAATAATTTTGATTAAGAATTCCTATTCCAGTTTGTGATTACATACACGACAAAAATGCTTGAACAATTCCTCTCCTCCACTCCTCTGCCAAGCTATCACCTACGTAATTAAAAGAAATATTGAAATTATTTTATTATACAGTATGTAAAATATTGTTAAAAGACATTTAAATTAATGGTCCCGAGTTTCTTGCCCGTTGTTCTTGCAGTGGCTCTTTAAATTTTTTTGCTGAACGTGGCAGTACATTGTAGAATATTTCAATATTAAAATTTGTAAATGACCTTCATAAGAGCGTCGTAGCTAGTACTAATGTTCACCTGGCTAGCTTTCAAACCACTTTGAATTAGGAAATGAGAAACCGAGACCTAAAGGTAATAATCGGACAGTTTTAAAACATTTTTTACTTCAGATACGCATCCATATATTGGGGCACTAGCGGAAATCAAACCCTGCCGCTTTGCCGTTGTACTATGAGTATATTAGACTCCCAGCTATTATCTGACTATTAGCTGAGTAACCTTATATTTTTCAAATTATAATTTACATATTTTATTCTTAATATGAATTGAAACAAGCTTATTCAGCATGCAATATTGCTTATAATGAATAGTATTCTTAGGTTCAGTAGTTTCCCCACATCAAGGGAGAACTAGACTAAACCAAAATATTGCAACACTAAATAAAATTGGGAATAGAGAAAACCATCTCAAACTAAAAACTGAGTACTTGGTCTGAAAATACACATTTTTAATGGAGAAATAGTTATTCTTGACTGGAAATTTGTCTTTTTACTTTAAAATTCATGGTTTTGATTGAAGAGCCAGTGAAGAAAACTGTTTTGTTTTAATTATGTTTGTTTTTTTTATTCCTGATATGGTATGGTGGGGTGCTGGGCTAAAATGTCACCCCCCATCTCTACCCGTGGATGTCGTAAAAGGCGACAAAGGGTAACACACCAGAAGGTGGGCAGCAGCGCCTTCTGAGGAATATATACCTTAAACAGCAATCCCCAAGCCGCCTGCCCAGCGTGGGGATTATGGCAAACCCTCTTAATGGGAGAAGCTCTGTTCAGTGGACAATCCGGCTGATACAGTATGATGTGTATCATTTACTAGTATGTAGATATATATTTGTTTGACTTCTACATTTAATGGTTTAAAACTCTATTCAAAAGGTGGGGAAAAAACAAAAGAAAAAAATACATTTCGAAATGTTTGTTAGGACTAGCAAAAGTCAACCCTAAGAGGTTGTTAGTATTTTACCAATAATCCTGTATATTTGTAGACCAAAACAAACATGTTAAGCCAAGATTGCTTTTCTTTATTGAAGATGAGTAACTAATGTTACAATCTATCACTTTGCATTGAAAACTTTAATATTCTTCATGTAAGATACCTAAGTCACTCTCTACAGTAGAGATATATTTTCTTGGTTCAACGTGGGATATAGTTTGATCTCTTAACCTAAGAATGTCGTATCAAATATCAATCAAGAACATGGTACACTTAAGTTCAGTATTCGTTTACTAAAGTGAAAATGAATAACTTCAACATTTAACAATATATCATTATTGATTCAAAAACTTAAAATTCTTCATGTAATATGAGTCATTCTCTGCAATTGAAATTTATTTTCTTGGTTAAATAAAGAGTACAGTTTTGCTGTGATGCTAATGCCTCTTAACCTAAGAACAACGTATCAGTAATCAATCAAGGATGATTTTTCTTTACTGAAAATGATTTACGTTAGCAATTGAGAATTATTCATTTTTGACTTGAAAACTTTGAAATTCTTCATTTAATATAAATCACCCTTTGCAATCGAGATTTAGTTTTTTAGTTATAAAATAAAATTGTTTTGCCTTAACACAAATGTCTCTTTACCTAATAATACCGTAACAAATATTTATCAAGAATAAAGGTTTAAGATCAAGATTTGTTTTCTTTACTGAAGATAAATTACTATAACAATTAAGAATATATGATTATTGGCTTGAAAACTTTAAAATTCTTTTAGTTAGATAAGTTTCTGTCTATAATGGACATGTATTTTCTTGGTTCAATAAAAGATATTGTTTTCCTGTTAATCGAAGATTCTTAACTAAAGAATACAATATCAAATAAATATTAAGAATAATCAAACACAGATCAAGATTTGATTTCTTCACTAAAGATGAATAAATACAACAACTAACAATCAATTACTTTTGCTTTGACAACTTTAAAATTCTCTATCTAATATAAATCACTTCTGCAGTTGAGATATTTGTCTTGGTTATATCAAGTATATAGTTTTGTTGTAAATCCAATGTATCTTAGCATGACAATACAAATTCATAGATAAATAAAACAATATATGTCTCAGATTTAGAAAACTGACATTTTGAAGAGGAGAATAATTTTCTTGCTCGGACATATGTATATCCTTGTCATTTACTTCTCTCAATTATTTTAAATGAACAAAAGAAATATCTTGTATTAAGCCCATTGTTGTTGAAAGAATGGAAATATTTTCTTAATCCAATAAAACGTTTATTATTCTTGTATAAAAATTCCGATTTCTTACGCTAACTCCGTACGTAATTAGAATGAGAATTCATAAAATATTTAATTCAAAAATATACTATTTTCTCTAGTTAAGACCAAAAATATCTCTGACCAATAGTTATACTCTTGATGTAAAAATATATGGTGAGAATAATATTATTTATCTTAGAGAAAATGACCTTACTTCACTCAAGAAAATATTTTTATTTTAAGTAAATATATACTTGAGATTAAACAACACTCCCGAGAATAATATTATTCTTGGATTGACACTTTGTCAGGACCCATTTTTTTCCGTGTATATTCTCAGATGGTGTGCGTTCAATTAGTCGTAGTTTTGCTTCTGAATTTTTTTGCTCTCAAACTTGATATTTAGACACAATTTCCCGACACATATAACATATTTTGTCAATAGTGTTAAATCAACAAAAAATAAGTACTTGTTATTTTGTTAACATTCTGTACCCAAGTATGGTACAATGATTATTGTAGAATACTTGGGTACAGAATTACTACAGTGATTATTTACAACTACTTTGTATTCTCATGTAAGGGTGAAAACTTGTAACTGGCCCAGTTTTCAACTCCGTAGATTAATTTTAATTTGCTTGTAATAATTATGCTTTAAGTTTTCCGATGAAAATAAAATAAAATATAATTTTTCCTTTTAAGGCGACGTTGTCCTCGCAGTGGTTCTATCTTATTATTTTTGCTGCACCTGGCAAATGTAAAATATTTCTATATTAAAATTTGTATTTGACCTTCATTAGAACGTCGTATACGCCTAAATAAAAAAAAATCACTGACTTTGCTGGCAGCATTTCCCCGTTGAATTGCAAAAACGTTAAATCAAATAGGTGCCATGAGCCCGGTACTTGTTTTCACTCTTCCACATTTTCTCATATGTTACATATGCATAACGACCGTAATATTCGACCGCTGCTCACCTACTGATTTCCTCCACTCATTATGTGCTGAATCCAGAACGCTAACATTTCTTCCATGCATTACAATATCCTTGACAGAAATCCTTACAAATTTTGCAAAGATTTTACGACCATATAACTATTTATTTTGAGAATAGTCTGTGATTGTGTCGTGTGCAGAGATACTCGTCGAATTGGGTGGACCACTTCAACCACACCCTGCTGCACCGCGGGCTGTGCGTGAGTGAGCGCTGCCCGCCGGCCCGCCGCCGCGGCCTGCCGCCGCCTGCCGCTGCCGGCCTGCCGCCGCGGTCTGACGCCGCGGACACGCACGCTGCATGGTCAGTAACAGTACCGACACCAACAACTAACCTAGCGTAGGGTAGCTGCTCCTAGACAGGCTGAATGGGATAAACGCTGCTGTTTGGTAATCACACCTGATTGTAGGTTATGATGTGGTCAACAGTGTTAAATATAGAAATAATTTATAATTCAATGAAAGCAAATACTTTTCCATAATGTAGAAACAAACCACATACGTAACAACGTAATGGTAACCCCCAGGTTCGCGTCATGTGTGAACGCGAGCACGATGTCAGCGTACAACCTGTCAGCGCGGCTGAGCACGCTGCAGTACTGCCAGGCGTCACCGGCAGGCAGCGCGGCCGCTGTCCGCCCGCTGTCGGGCAGCGAGCGCGCCTTCGCCGGCGTCGTGGCCGCGCTGCTAGCGCTGGCCGCCGTCAGCACGGTGCTGGACCTCACGCTCTCACACCAGAACAGGAAAGGTACCCTCACAGAATACCACATAGTATCCATTTATGATGGTTTCCAAAAAACTGGCAGCTGCATTTTAACACATCTCAGATTAAGAGACTTTCAAGGAGTAGAGGCGTTGCATCGGAGAGTAAGGTCCGTAGTAATAAACCAATCTTAGTAGTGGGCAACACTGATATCAGCTGGCAACCTCTCAACACCTACTCACCATTTCAATATCGAAGCTACTAACTATTTATAATTATCTTCGAAGCGCTCGTAGCGAAGTTTACTTAGCTGTTCTCAACCGATCAGCATAGTTAAGCAACGTCGCCCGCGGTCATGAGTTGGATGGGTGACCGCTAGTGACATTACTACTGAGCGCTTCCGTGCTTCGGAGGGCACGTTAAGCCGTCGGTCCCGGTTGTTGTCTTAGGATGGCAGTCGTTATAGCATGGTGGTAGGGCATTTTGCGAATGCCCGCCTGGCTAGCTACCACCCTCAAGTAGAAAATCTGTCGCCAAGCACCTAACGGTGTGTTCCGGCAGCTGTCCTTGAGAGCCAGTACTTCTAGGTTAGCCTGAACAACATCTTCGACCACATCATCACTTACCATCAGGTGAGATAGTGGTCAAAGACTAACCTATCAGGCATAAAAAAAAAAAACTACTTAGTAGGTATAGGTACACTTATCAACAGCATTTCAGAAAATGGCGCTCTCATCAGCATCATCAACATCACACATCTCGAAACCGCTCTCCAGTCCGCTCCGCTATCCGTCCATCCGCTATCTCAAGTCTCATCAGCTGTTAGCTAGATCTCAAATATCTTATGAGTGGTATATTAAAGAAATAGGTATAATATCTCTTGTAAGCATAATTAGATAGAGATGGATTTATTATTACTGTTATTATAAACCTTATATTAAATGAGCAACCAACTCTCACCTTTTATAGTAATGATAACTTAATCTGACTGTTAAATTTAATACCTCCAAGTCAATTAAGCAAGCTTACAATCGGTAATGGAATCGCTCAGCATTTGATGACGTCAATACAAATTGTTCACTCTATTCGCGAACTGTGACGTTACATTTAATACGAAGTATTACTGTTCCAGCGACAAATTCGCCTTGTTTATCCATCTTAAAAATATAACTTTCTAGCAGCGAAATTAAACTTGATTTTTGCTAAAATAATGTGTAAATTGCGTACAATGTTTTTATTGCTACATAACGAGAGTGCTACCACAGTTTTAAAATCAATATAATACAGTGTAATAGGTACTGTCTAAGTCGTCAGCAGAGACTTCGAGTCGTACTAACGCTTATAGTTTTGAAATAAACCCTGTACGTGTTTATTGTACAACGGATTGCCTTACAAATACATACCATAAAATACTAAAAGTTAAAATAAAACGAATATCGGACTGTGTGGCTTCTCCAGCTTTATAAGCAAAATGTGCCATTTGATGAAGTCGGGACCTGCGGTGTTTATACGCCGGAATAAAGTCAAAAAGCTCTTCAGAGCATTCTCCGAAGAACAAGCGGTAGAAGACACAGAGCAAACCACACTTCTCTAAGAACGCCTGGTATCGTCAAATGGCTGTAGGGAGTCAAGAGGCTGAAGCTGGTATGCTGGCGCTCCATCCTAGACATGGGGGCAATACACCTCATTCTAAAGCACAACCTTCTGACTCGGCGGGATTTATTACTTTGTTTTGTATAGAGACCCGAACGCCAAGGCAAACATTTCCAAATTTTAAACAATTCCATGGGAATACCCTGATACCGCGGAGTGGCAACAATAATGGTGCCTCTTGAAGAATATAAAAAGAAAATTCTGAAAAACTTCACGCTCCTACTGCGCTACGACAAACGTTTCTCACACACCAACAAAATAAAGGCAGTGCAACTTGTGAACGAGTTCGTTCAGGGCAGACACCTAGAACCTACTGCCACCATACTTATTTCTACCGCCGAGCATTCATATTTACATTACTGTGTTCCGGTTTGAAGGGCGTCATGTCGGTGAAGTTTAAAGCACATGAGACTGAACAATTTTAAGTCTCAGGGTGATATTTTTTTATTTATTTATCCAATAATTTAAAATCTACATTATGTTTTATGTTAGTAATGTCTTAAAACCTATGTTAGGTTTGTCTAGACATTGAGTTCTCGATAAAAATAGGTACAATATCATACTATATCTTAATTAGGTACAATATGATACGTACACATGACAGCCAAATAGCGATCAAAATTACTTAACTAAACAAAACAGCAGTAAAGCATGAGTTTTGCTCACACAGACTACTGTGATAGTCGCAGTGAAGTTCGTCACATGTGACGAAAATCATCTGATATGGCAGAGTTTACCGCTAAAACCAAGTGAGCCTCGTACTTGTTCTGTCACAATTTCGCATTAAAAAATAATTGTCTGCTGAGGAAGTGGAACTCATAAAGCTGCAGGAGGCAGTTTGACGCTTTCAGTGAGAGCTTTAATTTTAAGCTAAATGTGAAAAGCACACGAAATGGACCTCATGGTTGAAAAATACATACGGTGCGTGGTGGCTTGATTATTATTTTTTTTAACATAAAAATATATTGGTACGGAACAATACTCGTATAAAAAAAACTCTTAATATGACTAGGTTAGGTTTCTTTTAATCGGTGTATCCTACTAACTAATTAAGAAGTAGGTGTACCTACCTAATAGTTACATAATGCCGATTATGTACATAGCTAAGTATAAAAGGAAAATGCTCAACACCGATGTTGAACATTTCACATTAGGAAGCGTTATGCATAGTTATGACTATGTAGGTACATATAAATTGCCTTACAACAATAACACTGTACATTTTCCAAGTGACGAAACCGTGACACTCTTTACACTGTCTAATTTTCGCCACACACGCTAATTCCAACGTTGCATCAAATACTCATAATTTGGTGTAATGAAACCAGGCACAGAATAAATACTAGTTACTATGATAGCCCAGTCACGGATATACTGTATTCGATAGGTAGTATACTATATACATTTGGCCCAGATAGGGCTCACGAAAATATCAACGTGGTAATTTTGGTTCGTTGCGTAAATAATTTAATTGGAACTGTTACAAAATTGTTGTCAAGACCAAAATCGGAATTTCTTATATACAAATACCTACTTACTTACCTTCTTCTTTAATAATCATTATTTTCAGTCATCCCAGCCATATAACGACATGGGAATGCACGCATAATTAGGTATGCATATCTTGGTACAGTACAAATAGACCCAGGCAAACACCCCATTAGATTTTGCTCCGAATATTCAAAAAATCTACACAAACAAAGTAAATTCAGTACTAAAGCATAGACATGCTCTAGTACTGTATTTAAAAGTCGAACTCACATAGTACTCTCTTCAAATCATGACATTCATTGACTTCAGACCAATCTGATATAAAACTAAAGAAATATCAAATATTGTAGTCGAACAAAGCTAAAATCTAAATTTAGGTCAACCATAGACCTAAATTTAAAATAACCAAGAACTCTGAAGTATTTAACTCCAACCATACAAAGGCTATGAGTAAATAAACAATATGCGAATAAACTCCGTGTCAGTATATCACTAAGAGTAAATAAGCAGTAGTTGTAGCGTCATTAGTGTGGTGATATAATCATTTCGTGTTGACGTCCGCTCCGCCGCCGCCGGCACTGATGATGAAACTGATTTGTATATCAGCACTCAGGGTGCCCACAATCGGCACACAGTAGTCCGCAGTGAAGGCTCGACTCCGCTAACACGCGTGTCTAAGTTAGACTGAGTTAGACACGTGGCTATTTGTGTGACTCACCACATCTTGAGCTTGAGAGAACTGAGCGTATGGCTTGGTCCATTCATACCTGATGACATTCGTCATCTTGACGACATAGAGTTTCAGTTACAAAGTTGGTTCATCATCATCATGATGCCGGCGGTGGGGATCGAACCATGAACCTGCGGCGCGACAGTCCATATCTGTTACCGCTCGCCTATCACTGCTTCAAATACAATAGTGGAATGAGAGTATAGAGTTTAGGTAGGCATTCGATTCCAGGTGCATCGATTAGATTCGAACATGCATTTTTGACTTTCATATTGTAAGTAAGGAAGATAACAATAAACTCGTCCTTTAAAATATTGAACGTAAAAGTGAAAACATCATCTAGTCACTAGTGAAACGTGCACCCATGTGTGGTAAGATTCCTAGAGAAGAACACGTCATAAGTACTCAGTTATAATAAGGTATACTGTCACACAGTGTATTATGCTGCCACCCACCATTACATAGACCAAGGACGAAGAACGGTTGATCACGGTGGATGTCTCTTCAAATTTAGGTATATACTAAAACGTCTAAACCAACATTTTGTAACATTGAACACACTGACGGCATTGATAGATGCTTACCAATATAATAGTATTTGGGCAACCACGCACGTGGTTCAACACGTTGCCGGTTATATATTACTTACTTGTGTTGTTACACAACGAAGAACGCATGGGGCTGATATTGCTGCAATCATCAAACCATAATGTGGCGTTATGGCAACAAGTTTGACAATTGTAATTATAGTCATAGTCATAGATAAATTATGGAAGCCTTAAAAATTTGTAGCTAAAACCATGTGGTAGACATATTTTTAGTAGATCTGCGGGGCCTCAACAGCAAGAATTACCTACTGGGCGAACGATGCATGAGAACTTAGGTCTCAAATTGACTATTGCAGTGCTGTATCAAAACGCAGAACGGCAATTAGCAGACATACGTTAAATAAATGGCAGTAACTGCATTGAGCAGGCGTACGGCCAAACGCGAATTGCGCCTCGTTCTATGATACCGCGTAACGCGTCGCAACAAAAGCCCACAAAAGAAAAAAAGCTTTTGATCACAGCTGTAAAGCTATGTTAGATGCAAGCGTTTTCAGTATTTGTTGGCTAAATAGAGTATACGGTAAATAATATATCGCAAATTTAAAATGGTTAAATTTGTGTAGTTATGAGACAGGCCCGAGAAGACCGTGAAATAAAAATGGTCTAAAGTTGACAACGTTGAGGGCCCACTATTTATTACCTATTGTTTTATCTCTAGACGATTCCACTCCTCATGATATGATGAGAAAATGTACATTTAAGGGGGTGATTCAGATCAATTAGGAGCTGGTAACGGAAAATAAAATAAATAAATATAATGTAATACGCGCTGCACGTGGCGACTACGACATTTTATGTGTTTGAAATGCGCGATAATGTGAGAAAATATTACTTACCTACTTTTAATGTAAAAAGTAACACTTTTCAAACATATTTCCACACATCTAAGTGTGGTAGACCGATTTAAAATTTTCAACACAAATTTGTTAAGGATATAATAATCATATTTAAGCGAAAGTTAGATGTAAAAACTCATCATCAACGAGAAGATAACAAGATAACTTTTTAAACAGCTGCACTTTTTAACAGTTTTTTTATCTTTTAATCAAGCAGTTATGAAAAATCTTCAGCACGGATTTGTTGCCAAATGACCATAATAATATATCTATACTGTATATAATATATTATTATTTATAATACATAAATAATTCACATACTTAAAGATCCATGAAGATGAGTTTACTTTCAAATTTATCTATTTCAGTGAATCGCCCCCTTAATTATAATAATAAAAACTAGAAAAATTATACCAAATTATAACTAAACTAAACATATATAAGCGTTAACTCTTCATGTAAAATAGATAGTTACATTGATAAGTGTAGTACTAATTTAACTACCTATTTACCCCTCGTTTACAAATCAGAGACCCGACATAGTACGGCTATCATCATACGATTGTCATCATTAGGGCTCTCCTATTGATGACTATCGTATGATGCGCTGATCTCGCTCTGTAAAAAAAAATTATTTTATATTATTTTTAGTATTTGTTGTTATAGCGGCAATAGAAATACACCATCTGTGAAAATTTCAACTGTCTAGCTATCACCGTTCTTGAGATACAGCCTTGTGACAGACGGACGGACGGACAGCGAAGTCTCAGGAATAGGGTCCCATTTTTACCCTTTGGGTACGGAGCCCTATAAATAAACACTATTTCTTTCGGATTGGCTTTCATAAATAATAGAGATAGAATAATTTATGGAATATATATAATTTAAGCGACTACAGAGAAAAAAAAACTTAATACAAAAGCTGTAGCTCTTATATTACCTACAACTTTGTCATATAACTTTTTTCCATAGGGCTTGTAGTTCTGCCGGAAATCGAGATAAACCGTCATCACATCACTTCCCGACCTCAGATCGCCTGTAAATTATTTTCCTTTTTCAACGAGTTTCATCCTACTATTCTTTTTTTTACTTTATACCATTTTCAAAGGCTTCTGCACTGGTATACTAGGCTTCATAATTTTACTATCATAGTTTCCAGATTCAACAAGATAAAAACACTTTAGGGCGGAATGCCAATTTTATTACTTTTACATGTATTAGTTGTTTTAATTTTGGTGGATGAGCTGACGCCCACCAAAACATTAGTGACAAGTATTTGATTAACTTGTGCATCTAACATTTCAAGTGATCGAAGCCCTTCAATCTGTTAGTTCTAGATACTATGTGTAGTGTAGTGTAGGTGACCAGCGCTATTTGCGAAACGTGCTAATGTCGCAATGCGCGGCGCGGCGCGGCCGGGACACTGGTTGCTATGGTAGCTGGTAGCGACGCGATCGTATAACGTTTTGTGCTAGTATTTACTATAACCGCTGTTTTCTAATGTGCTGCCCATTTAATCTTCTCGAGTCGATTAGATATATGAAATCTGTAACTATAAAATAATGAGGCAAGTGCGAGACAAGGTTTGCATGTCGCAACAACGTGAAAGAAAATATATTTATTTGTTCGTGGGAAATATTTAAGTGCACATCAAATAAACTCAAGAACAATAATCGATAAACAAGTTCTGTTTTTTCATGATCAGTCTAGGGCAAAGTCATATACTTACTTATAGGTACGAGCGATGCGAGAAGAGAGGCGGTTAGGAGAGGATGCTATTACCGTCCCAAAGATACAGATAGAAAATATACAAGCCTTTAAATGTCGGACGGAAGGACGGACAGCCGAGGCTTAGTAGGGTTCCGTTTTCTAGTAATGAACCCTAATTAGGTAGGTACTTCATTTATTAAGTATATACTGTATCAGCCGGATCGTCCACTGCTGAACACAGCCTCCCCTATTAAGAAGTTATTTGCCATAATCCCCACGCTCGGCTGGCGGCTTGGTGATCGCTGTGTAAGATGGCAGTTCTTTAGAAGGCGCTGCTGCCCACCTTCCGGTATTTTTCCCTTAGTCGCCTTTTACGACACCCAAGGGATGATATGGGGAGGTGCAATACTAACCCGGCACCCTACGGGGGTTAAGTATATAATCGTAGCGTAGGTATTAAAAGTATACATGTCAAATGTAATAAAACTTATATCCAACCTCATATATAAATTGTGTCGCTGAAGCTTACTGAATGCCAAGTTTGTAAAGGTAAAGAACTCTAAATATTATGTTACACATATGTTCAACCTTCTGGTTCTTATCTCGTATGGAAGCCTAAAATGTCACCACTCACCATGTAATTAGTGCTCTTACTAAGTATCTACCTCTTGTGAGATAATTGAAGTAGGTAAAACATTGTATATATGACGTTTCCAGTTTGTGTAGTACATACATGGATACGGGTATGATGCAGGAGCGCAGTGGGCGCTGGCGCTGGCCTGGTCGGTGCCTGGGAGCTGGCGCGCGCTGCGAGCCCCGCCGCCCGCCAGCGGCGAGGCCGACCTGCGCGCCTTCGACGGGCTGCGCGTCATGTGCATGATGTTCGTCATCATCGAGCACGTCTGCTGGATCACCACGCACGCCTACCTCGCCGACACGCGCCGCGTAGAGCAGGTAACTACACATACACTTGCTCATCCCAGACGCTCTCTGCGTGAGTGAGAGTGCAGAGAAGACAATGATAGTTGTTGCGTGAGTGAGAGTGTAAAGAAGTCAATGAAAGTTGTTGCGTGAGTGAGTGCAGAGAAGTCAAAGACAGTTGTAGTATAGGGATAGATTATAGAAATAGTAATATATATACAGTTATAGGCACGTCCGCGCGCGTAATCCCTTGAATTCGAAACAAGACGCGCCCTCACGTCAACTAGGTCAAAAGCGTACTAATAAAAAAAACTAGAAATTACATTGTAAACATATCCGTGTCCGCGCGAATATGAACCCTATACGCCTAAGACTTCAAATTTACCGAACACTTACATTATGATATAAGTGTGGTTAGTCAACCAAATTGCAGCCTAGGTATGTATACCGAACAAAGACAACTAATCTAGTTTATTTTATGAGTAGACCTCACAACAAAAATGGTCTTATGTACAAAATTTTGACGAAATTGTAGATTGTACAACGTGAGCTTAAAAAAAATTTATCTATTAAATTGTATCTTATATGAAACGTTTGTATTTTTAACATAGTGCCATCTATTGAATACTTACTCAATCGCAACCAAGCCATCTGTTAGAATCGTTTGGAGCTAACAGATAATTGTGACTGTCAGACGAATAATTTGCAACAAAATAATATTGCGACTATAAATTGAGATGTAAGCTATCCTATCTTTCAACTTGGATCAAAGTGCACATGGTGTGCAAATAAAATTTTAAATCGGTTCAGTAGTTTAGTTATCCATCGCGGACAAACAATGTGACACGTCATTTTTATATATAAAGATAACAATGGCCGATCATCTTATGGCCGATTCTGAAAATATATACACTACTGTAGTGCATAAGCCGGATTGTGAACTGCTTGACACAGCCTTCCCCATCAAGGGGAGGTTTGCCATAACTCCCACACTTGGCAGGCGTCTTGAGGGTCGCAGTGTGAGAAAGCAAATCCTCAGAAGGTATTTTACCCTTAGTTTCCGACACCCACGGGCAGATATGGGCGAGTGCAATTCTAACCCGGCACCCCACGTGAAATACATATACAAAAGCGGTGAATATTAAGTAGGTATATTATTTTTATACATTATTTAACATTAAAATTAATTACCTACATATCGCATGCCATATCTCACATGTTGGTAAGTGATGATGTGATCCAGGATGGTAAGCAGGCTTAACGAAGATGATAACCTTCCCCAAAAAGCTGCCAGAACTATTAGGTGATTGGCGAAGGTTATCTACTTGAAGGTAGTAGCCTGCCAGACGAGCACTTGTAAAATGCCCTATCACTATGTGTAACTGGTATAACTCCACTTCGACCCCCAGACCCGTCGTGCAACAGACGCCATGCTGATGGCCAACAGCACGCTGGTGGTGCAGATCTTCTTCCTGATGTCCTCTTTCCTGCTGGCACACAAGCTGCTGCAGCAGCGACGGCGCGGCCACCACGTTGCGCCCTTCTCTACGTTCTTCGACACAATGTTCAACAGGATCATCAGGTAAGACACTCGACATTTATAACTTGTTATCATATTTATAAATAACCTACAGATAAGTTTATTTGTAAGTAGGCCCCTTTCTTGAGAACAGAAGCTTAAAAAGTTTTGCGAAAGTTTCCTGTACACTTTCATTCCTAACATAAACCACTTCTGTATTTATTTTGTTCCCAGGATCAGTCCGTCGTACTTCATGGTGGTGTGGTTTGCAGCTTCCTGGTGGGAGCGGCTTGGGGACGGCCCCATGTGGGCGCCTCTCGTCGGCGAGGAGGCCGCCATCTGCAGGCACAAGTGGTGGACGCACCTTCTCTACATGAACAATATTATAGATGCAGATGACAAGTGCCTCATTCAAACCTGGTGAGTTGATTACTGAATGCTGAGAGAAGATCACTGTATCAGGCACCATTACAAATAGTACCTACCTATACGTAAACGTACGTACTATAAAGCTGTTTAGTTAGGATTTATTCATGTATAAGTCAGTCATCTAATCTAAGGTTTAGATTATTTTTTACCTAAAGTTACCTCATATCGTTTCTATTCAATACTACCTTGACGTTGATAGATTGCAATTAAACTTGTCCTATGAAGTGGTTATACTAATAGGTTTTTGGGAGAAAATAGCAGATTTATCAAGGTTTTGCCCATGGCACAAAATAAAATAGGACAGCTCGGAAAATTTTATTATTGAGAGAGGAAAGCAGTCACTTATGAATTTTGAGTGATAAGAAGAAGTAAGGAATAAGCAGTTCTAAAAGTTATTTTGAACAATTCCCTTAAAATCAATTTTGTTCTCCTTGTGGTCAGGTACCTGGCTGCGGACATGCAGTTGTACGCGCTGTGCCTAGTGCTGACTCTGGCGCTGGGGGCGTGGCGAGGGCGCGGGGCGAAGGGGGGGTCGGGGGCGGGGCGCGGGGCTGGGGGGGCCCTGGTGGCGCTGGCCGCGCTGCTGGCCGCCTCGCTGGCGCTGCTCGCCGCACTCGCCTACACCTGGCGCCTCGTGCCGACCTTCGTCATGCACAACCCGGAGTGAGTTCTGCTTACTTTACTTCAATTGCACTAAAGTCATCATATAAAGATCCAATCAATCCAATCCAATTTAGACAACTCTACAAAATAGACAAGAAACCGTCGTATTGTATGGTATTGCAGATCGGTCCGCAACAATTACCGAGGCGGATCGTCGTTCAACGTGCTGTACCAGTCCCCGCTGGGCAACGTGCCGGGCGCGCTGGCGGGGCTGCTGCTGGCGCACGCGCATCATGCGCTCAGGGATCACCAAATCTCTCTCGCAGACTATAAGGTATAGTAAAATACTGAGATATTACCTCAATTCGATAGTACATTTTTGAGTGCAAAATAATTAATTATATTGTATACTGTATTTTAAAAATACGTGGACGATTATTTTTAAGACTTAAAGACATTTTAATAATTTTAAAATGAAAATTAATAACTCTACGAACTTACTTGTTAAAATTTTAACAAGATTTATTGACTGAACGTGTAATTTCGCAGTTTCGCAACAGAGGGCTGAAACATTTGCAAATCCATAAAGCATTCTGATAAGTTTAAAATATCCTTGGACTGCATGTGACTAGTAACGAACGTATATTTACGATACGGAGAATATAGGTTACTTACGGTTACAATGGAAACGATGCTCCTTCTGAAAGATACTTAGCCTAGTAGGAGCTCGAGAATAACAGCAACTTTTTATCATGACACACGGCCATTAGTTGTGCCTCTAAAAGAAACAACTCCTTCGCGGCAAACTGCAAACATCGCAGTTTACGGTAAAAATACGGTCATAAAAGGAACAAGCCAATAACCTACATATTGCATACTAGCAGCCCGCCCCGGCTTCGCACGGGTATTAAAAAATAATTATAATTATTTTTACACAAACACATAAAAACCCTTCTATATAAGGCAGGTTACTAAGAAAAGAAAAAAATAAAGAATGTTTGATATACATATTTTATGAACTTTTATTTATTCTAATGTTTTTTTATCTGGCAAAATCATTAATATCTTTTTGCGCAGTTGGATAAAAACTGTTCTATGTCCTTCCCCATGTCTCTAACCATTTCCATACCAAATTTCATCCTAATCGGTCCAGTAGATTGGTTATCGCGCAAAACCATTAACCTCTTTTTGCGCAGTTGGATGAAAACTATTTTATGTCCTTCCTCGTGTCTCAAAATATTTCCATACAAATTTCATCCTAATCGGTTGAGTAGATCCGTTATCGCGCAAAATCATTAACCTATTTTTGCGTAGTTGGATAAAAACTATCCTATGACCATCCCCGTGTCTCAAACTATTTCCACACCAAATTTCATCCTAATCGGTCTAGTAGATCGGTTATCGCGCAAATCCATTAAACTCTTTTTGCGCAGTTGGATAAAAACTATCCTATGTCCTTCCCCGTGTCTCAAACTATTTCCACACCAAATTTCATCCTAACCGGTCCAGTAGATTGGTTATCGCGCAAAACCATTAACCTCTTTTTGCGCTGTTGGAGAAAAACTATCCCATGTCCTCCCCCGTGTCTCAAACCATTTTCATACTAAATTTCATCCTAATCGGTCCAGTAGATCGGTTATGGCGCAAAACCAATAACTTCTTTTTTGCGCAGTTGGATAAAACTATCCAATGTTGATCCTCGTGTCTCAAACAATTTTCATACCAAATTTCATCCTAATCGGTCCAGTATATCGTTTATCGCGCAAAACCATTAATCTCTTTTTGCGCAGTTGGAGAAAAACTATCCTGTGTCCATCCCCGTGTCTCAAACTATTTCCATACCAAATTTCATCCTAATTGGTCCAGTATATCGGTTATCGCGCAAAACCATTAACCTCTTTTTGCGCAGTTGGATAAAAACTATCCTATGTTTATCCCCGTGTCTCAAACTATTTCCATACCAAATTTCATCCTAATCGGTCCAGTAGATCGGTTATCGCGCAATACCATTAACCTCTTTTTTGCGCAGTTGGATAAAAACTATCCTATGTTCATCCCCGTGTCTCAAACTATTTCCATACCAAATTTCATCCTAATCGGTCCAGTAGTTTCAGAGCCTATTCAATGCAAACAAACAATCAAATCTTTCTTTTTATTATATTATATTAGTTTAGACAATAGGACTGTTTCGTGTTGTCATAAAAGAAACTTTGATTACCTAACGTTAGTCTTTAAATATCTCCAAAAGGTTCGGAAGCGTTTAAACGCCCAGGTTTTGTTAATTTATATATTATTCTCGCATGTAATAGGAACCAAGCCTATTGGCAGCTGCATTCATAATTTTAACACTATCTAGAATATTAACTTTCTTGTTACTTTTAATATTTAAATTTTTTCATTGGCGTATCCTCGCGGATTTCATTACAAAATTACAACGAGAGGAAAAATTATATTCATGTGCGGGATTCGAACCCGCGCCATCCACCCTTATAGCCGGGTTATGCTCTGACCGCTAAGCCAACATGACCTATGACTTAGGACTCAATTTGTCATTTCGTTCTTAACCATCATATGGGGATGGAGAGCTATAGTTCAACTTACGTTGTACCACAATCAAGATCATTATTTCTTGTTTCCTTCCTATTTAATTTTTTTCAAATCACAAAATCAGGAGACTTTCAAAATCATATTTTGTAGGCGCCAAGTACGACTTCGAACACCCTTTAAGGAGTATTGTGAGTTGTTTACGATTCACGGAGCGTCTAGGTACAACTTTCACTAATGAACTGGTTCGAGTCCCTTCTAATATGAAACGTACCTTATGTACAACGAAGCAGCGCATGTAATGGTTTTGAGGCAGGATACTAGGTTAGTTTTGTGCTGATGGCTATCCTTCTCCCGTGATGATATGGCTGAAAGAAGTGGATCAGGCGAAACCTGGAGTAGTAAACTTGCGGGTATTCTTGCGCGAGGGTAACAATAGACCAGCCAAACAAAATGCTAAGGAATGAGTAGCAATCCTTAGAATCCTTAGATGAAAGGAAGATCCTTCCTTTGAGTAGGTATAGAACCTACTACATGGCAACAGCGGACTCCAAGCGACTCACGCGTCTCCATTCTGAGCTCACAAGGCGACTTGGACAAGACATTTCACAAAATTATATATTGACAGATTTCCATCTAGTTTAGTATACCATATAGGTTGTATATATACATGGTTATTGGTAAAATGCTAACAGCCTCTTAGTGTTGACTTCCGAGAAGTCCTTACAATTTTTTATTTTTTATTTTTTTTATTTTTGTTTATACGTATTTGATGGAAAAAGCACGAAGGCCACCTGATGTTAAAAGTCTCTTGTGCCTGTAATTTAATATTTCATATTTTTTATTACTTAGCTTGATGTAAATATTCAAAACAAATAAATGGTCCTTCTTAGATAATTGTGTGCGGTTTTATAATAAAGTTCCCAAACATATTACAACGATCACAGAAAGAAAATTGAAGTTGCACGTGAAAAATATTTTGATTAAGAAATCCTACTACACAGTTTGTGATTACTTAAACGACAAAAATGCTTGGACAATACCGCCTATTTTTTTTTTGTACTTGTGGATGATGCATTTATGCATTACCGTCCACCTCGGGGAGGGGGGGTGTCGTGGGATATGTCGGGCTCGACACCAACTACTCCCACAGCAAGTGCCCCTACCGACAAAAAACCACACGATGTTCCTGCCGGACGCATTAATGCCAGGGCAACGGGAACGCTTGTGAACTCTACCGTGGCCCGGACAGCATTGGCCCCTGGCAGGGCTTCATCCTACCTCGTGGAGTTACTCCACTTCTTCATCTTCGGTGACGCGCGGAAACACCGCACGTGCCTACTCGAGGTCTTTGGTGTTTAGTGTGGCAAATTAACGTGGAACGCGGGGCGTTCCACGACCTGTCACTTTCTACCATGGCCTTAACCAATGATGGAAGCGAGAGGTCGTCCACCACTACTGCGATAAGCTCGCGGCGCTCACTTTGCCACGCTGGGCACTCCTCGAGTGTATGCTGCGCCGTGTCTTTGACGCAGCCGCAATGGTGGCACCCTGGTGTCGGTTCCCTTCCGGCAATACGGTGCAGATACTTTCCGAAGCAGCCATGCCCCGTCAGTATCTGCACAAGCCGGAAGGTTAATGACCCGTGCTCTCTGTCCAACCAGTCTTGGAGGACTGGTCGATTGGCCTCGACAGTCCAGTGGCCAGCCCGTGGTTGGGACAGCCGCTCCATCCATTTCCCAATAAGGGACTGCCGAGCACGGAATTTCCATGCTTGCAACTCACTTGGTAAAGGAATCTCCTCCCGGATACGAAGTTGCGAGCGCCACTCGTATAAACACGCGTGCACTTCGGCATCCAGGTCCCACGAGGGAGACCCCGCCAATAAGCACGCAGCCTCGTAGGAGGTGGTGTGGTACTCACGTATGACCCCGACGGCCATCATTCTCTTGTACAATTCCGCCTCTGCCAAGCTATCGCCTGTCACCTCACAATTTAAACAAATATTGTAATATTTTTTAATATTGTTATGTTTGCAATAACGCCTCCTTGGCGAATTACATTACAAAATTACAAATTTACGATAGAAAAAAATTAAAGTTATGTGCGGGATTCGAACTCGTGTCCATCCACCCCTTTAGCCGGGGTATGCTCTAACCAATTGAGCTAACATGACACAATGACTCATAACTCTAATTTCCACAAGACCGTTGTGCCTCACAGGCGCCAATAGCCCGTTTCGCGCAAACAAGGGCTCGCCGTTGAAGAGATTGAAGCTATTTATTACCCCATGCTGTAGGTTACAAAAGCTGCTCCAAACTGAACTCACCAACAAAGCGTGATTACCAAAAGCCAAGCTCTATATGAATCGCAGTACAATCCCCAGGCGTGTCAAAATGGAGCAGTTCGTCATCCGCTTGTTGAGAACATTTTTACCTAAGATAGATAGATAATACTTTATTGTTACACCATACAAGACAATAAATAAGAGGAATTATAATTTACTGTGATAGTGTTATAATGGGCGGTCTTTATACTAAAAGTAATATCTTCCAGGCAACCTTTGGATGGAGAGGATTTGTAAAACCGATAGTAACGGGGAGCAGTTAAGCGATATAATTAACTAGTAAAATAAATACAAATACCTACGAGAATATACACTCAATTTCAAATATACCTACATACATACTATAATACATATATACAGGGTGGAAACTTTCAGCGGGGCCGTAAGGGGAAGTATATTATCCGTTGCAGCTACTCGGAAATGGTCTTAGGAGACTATCCATATTTTTTTATGGAATTTTGATCCCCATTTTCAAAAAAAATTACAGTTAGCAAGAAAATAGCCATTTTACACAAACACAGTGTTTGATGCCAATCGATCCTATTTCTAATACTGATCAAAAACTTCTAAGGGACCAACCATTATTGGAGTACTCAAAAAGTCACAAATTGCAAAAAACTTTTCCCGTACATTTTGTATGAACATTTTACGCAAAAGATTTTTTAGTGACGGTTGAGATCTTTTTGTTGACTGAATAAAAAGATAAGTTTAAAAACAATTCAAATTTCGAACTCGTTATTACTAAATAAATAACAATCTTGACAGTTTGGTGATCAATGGATAGGAACACATGGTCCTATTTCTTGCCCTTGCAATTATAGACCTATTTCCATCTTACCTGTTCTGAGTAAAGTATTCGAAAATATTATGCTCAAACAACTACTATCCCATTTTAACAAGCATAATTTATTAAATGAGAATCAGTTTGGTTTCACCAAGAGCAAATCCACAACAGATGCAGGAGTTCAATTGATGTCGCATATACTGGAAGCCTGGGAGAGTTCACATGATGCTATTGGCGTATTTTGTGATCTTTCCAAGGCATTCGACTGTGTAGAGCACTGCACTCTGATTCGTAAACTTTACCACTATGGTATTCGTGGAAAAGCTCTGAATCTTATAGAGTCATATCTGTCAGACAGGCTACAGAGGGTTGGAATAAGTGGCAATACTTCTTCCGGGTCATTGGTGATCTACGTCTTGTGCCGCGGATCAGACAACAGCACGTTCATTTCGCTCCTCGAAATTTCTGTTTTAAGAGTGGTAAAAAGTGACGAATACGCAGTGAAAGTGGATTGCGGTGAAGGAAAAAATCCAGCTGATTACAGTGCGTAAGTTGTAGAACGAAAAGTCATTGGGTTGCTGAGATATTAGCAAAATCATTTGAAAATTTTTGCTAACGGCCCTCATTCAAGTAACCGCTCGGTCCACTTGCCATTGTCCGGCGCGTGAGTCACCTCGGCGCGCCGCCCGCTCCGCGCTGCACCCGCCCCTGCACCTGCCGAGCGCCGGCCGCTGCCAGTGCGTACGTACCTACTTGTACACCCTGCTCGCTGCCTGCCTACCTGCCTGCCTGCGCCCCGCGCCCGCGCCACCCCGCACGCCCCTACTGAGCCACCCGTGTTAATCACTACACGAGCAAAGAGCTAGCGCGCTTATTAGGTACTCGCTTTTTGGTGTTTTGCGATGGACTGCTCGGCATGCTGCAATAATATAATAATTGAAACCGAGGACTATGTGAACTGTAGCTTAAAATCCTGCTTTAAAAAATATCACACGCTATGTATAGGTGAAAAATGCCTTACACTCGAAGCTCGAAATAGCTGGATCTGCCCCGAGTGCCGTTGCGCATCCAAAAGAGGAGGAGACAACAGTTTAACACCGGTAGGTGCTTCGAAAAAAACCCGAGATCCGTACGTGACCACCAGGCAGAAAGCAGATCCGATGCCTCACACAGTGGGTAATGATGTCAACGCAATTAGCACTGCAGCGCTCGTGAAGGAGATGTGCAAGATGCGCAACGAATTGACGTCAATGAGAGCTCAGTTCAGTGAAGAGATAGCGTGTTATGACACCAAACTGAGCCGATCTATTCTCACCATCGAAAGGTACGAACTAAAACTGTGTGAGGCCATGACTACAATCGCCAGCCACGAGACTAAACTAGATAAATACGCCGGTCAAATAGAAAAGCTCATCGGGGTGTTATCACAACATGAAGACCATAGTGGTTCAACCCTCCAAGCCATCACGGACCATCCGGTGAGCATGACTGAGATTAACCGCCTGGCATCCATGCCACGACAAGTAGCGGCCGAGGTTACGGAGCAGCTTAGCCTCTCGACTACTAACGCGATCGAAGCCAAGGAGTATGTTTCACCAGTGACATGCTCAACTGCCCCGTCGGTAGCGCCCAAACCCTGGAGACGTGGCCGAGCGCAAAACCCGTCGCCACCCGCGCAGACGCCGACACTACCCGGCACCACTGCAGGCACCGAACCGCCAGCCCGAGCCTCACCCTCACCCTCACTTGACCACCATGCGAACAGTACAACGATGACGGCCGTGACCGGTACCCATGTCGACGAAGATGGATGGGAAAGAGTAGAGAAGCGTCGCAGAGGGGGCCAGCGGCGACGGGCGGTGATCAAGGGAAGCGGAGCGAGCGATGACGAACTCAAGACAGTCGAACGAACGCGTAAATTACACGCGTGTTTCTTCGCGCCGGAGACGACGGCAGAAACGATAAAATCCTACATGAGGAAAAAGAAACCGTGCGACCACTATCACGTCGAAAAATTGAGGCTGACCCACTCGTTCTACGCGTCATTCTCCATCACGGTACCAAACAGCAACTTTCAGTTTTTCATGTCCGCCGAGACTTGGCCGACTAGCACGCAGGTCAGCGAGTGGTTTCGTAGAAGCGGCGGGCGCGCGGGACACGCGCCCCGCCGCCTCTCCGCCGCTACCGCCACCGCCCGCGGGACCGCATCCTGCGCCGGCGCCGATCGCTCCTCCACGGTCGCCTCGAGGGAGTCATTCGCGGCAGAATAAACCGACGACCTTGACGATGTGCCACCAAAATATTCGTTGCATTACAAATAAGACCAAGCAACTTGAAGCTTTAATGACAAAGGAACTTTCCTGCGACCTAATTGTTATTACAGAACATTGGCTACGAAAGCACGAACTAGTATCAGTTACAATGTGTAATTTTGACTTGATATCTTTTAGTTGTAGAGAAAAAGTAGAACACGGTGGGAGTTGTATCTACGCGCGGTCGGGTATGATGGTTGTAAATAGGCAGGATTATTGTGACCTCTCGCGCGAACAAATATTTGATGTTTGTGCCGTTCAGCTGCTAGACGACAATATACTTGTTGTCGGCGTATACCACTCGAACGGAACCAGCCATAGCGACTACCTCGAACACTTTGAGTCCCTCCTATGCAAGATTACAGATGATGGTCTCGATTGCGTCTTTATGGGCGACGTTAACATCGATCTACTGGAGACCTCTAGCATCCAAAAACAGCTAGTAGATATATTAGAGAGTTTTAATTTCACACAGCTAGTCGATCACCCAACGCGAGAGGACATTGGCGGCCGTAAGTCACTATTGGACCACGTGTACACTAACTTGCCGGCGGGACGTGTTACCGGAATCTCGTGCGTCGACAGCCGGCCGCTCAGTGACCACACCGCCCAACGCCTCGTACTCTCTAAAAGCGTCGCCGCCGCGCCTGCGCCTGCACATCGATTGTGCCGCAGCTTCTCTGCGCTCAACGAGCACAACTTCCAATGCGCCCTCGGGTCGGTCGACTGGGACGCAATTATTTGTAAATCTGGCGGCTGTTGCGATGCACTGTCCAAGAGCATAGTAACAATATTGTCTGACAAGTATAATGCTTGTTTTCCATTCAAGAAACAGCTCGCGCACAATAGACACTGGGTAGACGATGAAATACATAACTTTAGACACTTGTTGCACGAGACTGTAAAATTGAAGAAAACCTTCCCGGCAGACGACGCTTTGCGTATTAAGTGTGATGAATTTTGGGTTAGGTATCATTCTCTACTGAAAGAGAAACGCGTAGGTTATTACTCAAATATAATTCAAGCGAATCCGAAACGTATGTGGCAAGTCATCAACACCGAGCTAGGCCGCGGCACCCGAGAGCGTGTCGACTATACAGACGTGGTGCGAGACGCGAATGGTCAAAAATACGGTACGAAAAAAGAGCTAGTTGACGCGCTTAATTTTGAGTTTGTAACGGCAGCAAGTAGGTGCGGAGCACCCGCGGCGGATGACGCCAGTGCACTGGCTACGCTCGGAAACGAGGAGACCGCGAGCGACGTGTCTATTAGGTTGGAACCATTTACTTTCGGGGAGATAGTAACAATAGTGACCAAGCGTATCGCTCCTAAAAAAAGTGCAGATCTGTACGGCCTGTCGCCCTGTATTTTAAAACCTGCAATAGAGACAATAGCGTCCGTCATGAGCCATCTATTCAGTTCCTGCGCTCGGAAAGGCATATACCCTGCGGCACTTAAAAAAGTGAAGATCTGCCCACTATACAAAGGGAAAGGAAAAAAAGCGGATCCTAAGTCTTATCGTCCAATATCCCTTGTCCCTGCGGTAAGCAAAGTGTTCGAGGTCGGTCTCAACAGAAGACTTCTTAACTTTGTAGTTGACCGTGGCATACTGTCACGGAGACAGTATGCGTACCGAGCCGGCCGCGCGACTACAGACCTGGTGCGGGAGGTGGTGCGGCGAGCGCTGGACGCGCGCGAGGCGAAGCAGCAAGTCGCGCTGCTTTGTTGCGACTTGTCGCGCGCCTTCGATACTGCTGATCATAGCCTCATCGCTGCCAAGCTGAGTTTCTACGGAATCCGAGGTCCAGCGCTGGCTTTGCTAACCTCGTTTATGTCCAAACGGATACAGGTCGTGGTCGGTGACAAAGGCCGCGTTATGTCTTCTGAAATGGAAAATGTCATGGGTGTTCCACAGGGCTCCTGTTTGTCAAATTCCCTGTTCAGTCTTCTCCTGAACGACCTACCCGACGCCATCGACGAAGCCGAGATATATATGTACGCCGACGACGTTGCCGCGGTGATCACAGCGCCGACGCACGTTCGGCTGGAGTCGAAGCTGAACTCGGTGGCAAACAAACTCGATGGGTGGTTCAGGTCGAACGGGCTAGCATTGAACAGGGACAAGACCTGCTTCCTGGCATTCAACCTGAACGGTCACATGACAAAGACATATCAGGTAGCAGTCGGCAATACCGCGCTCCAACAAGTACAATGTACGAAACTGTTAGGTTTTCACATTGACGGCGCGTTGTCGTGGGAGACGCACATAGAGGAGTTATGCGACAAGGTCTCGAGCTCGTGGTCCGCAGTGGGGCGACATCGCGAGCACCGCCACCCGCGATGTCGTGCGATCCTGTTACTTCGCGACAATCCACAGCGTCATTACGTACGGGTTGGAGCTGTGGGGCCGTGCTGCCGACCGGAACAGGGCTTTTGCAATGCAGAAGCGAGCCATCCGCGCCATATGCGGAGTCCAGGATGGCACCTCATGCGTAGAGCTTTTCCGGGAGAGTAAGATACTGCCATTGCCCTGTGAACTCATCTATCAAGTAGCCTTATTTACCCACACGCATCTGGATGTCTTTCAACAAAAGGGTGAAAATAGTCAGTGGGATATGCGCAGCAATAAGTTGAAATATCAATGGGTGACGCCGGCGCACCGCCTCGCTAAGTCTGAGAGATCAGTATACGTGTTAGGCCCAGCTGTTTACAACCGCTTACCTGTAGCCGTTCGAGATGCACCTTCCACCGTGACGTTTAAAAATAGACTAAGAACCTGGTTACAGGATAAACTGTTCTATGACATAAACGATTATTTAAAATTAGACATGTCAATTTAATTAATTGAATTATTATTATTATTGAATTGAATTATTATTATTATTTTATTTTGATTATTATTGTTAGTAATGATCTATGTTTACATATTGACGTGTAGCAAAGGAGCTATAAATAAATTATTTGTATTTGTATTTGTATTTGTAAAAATGGGAGTACCACAGGGATCAATTTTGGGACCTTTTCTGTTTCTAACATATATTAATAATCTGCCTTGCATGGTCAAAGATTTCTGCGATATTGTTTTACTCGCAGATGATACCTCTCTGATTTTTAAAGTAGATAGGCAAGACAGTGAACTGACGCATGTAAATAATGTATTATCTAAGATTTGTAAATGGTTCGCCGCTAATAATCTTCTCCTAAATTCAAAAAAGACGAAATGTTTAAAGTTTTCTTTACCAAATGTTCCTTATGTTGAACCAAACATAAAACTTGGCCCAGATAAACTCCCTATTGACAAAGCGACAGTCTTCCTGGGAATCAAAATGGATTCCACTTTACAATGGGATCCACATATACATGATCTCTCCGGAAGACTTAGTTCTGCTGCATATGCAGTTCTTAGGATAAGACAGTTAACAGATGTAGCTACTGCTCGCCTAGTTTATTTCGCGTACTTCCACAGTATTATGTCGTATGGCGTATTGCTGTGGGGAACTGCTGCTGAGATAGAGACAATCTTTATCATACAAAAGCGTGCAATTCGAGCCATATATAAAATGGGTCCTAGGGAATCTGTGAGGGATCTTTTTAAAGAAATTAATATTTTAACTTTACCAAGTCTGTATATATTTGAAAACATTATGTATGTTCGTAAAAATTTGAGTACTTAAATTTAAATTAAACAGTGACAATCACGATTACAATACTAGGAATAAAGATAAAATAGCGGTGCCGGGTTTTAGATTAGCAAAGACAAATAAAAGGTCCTTCTTAGGTAATTGTGTGCGGTTTATAATAAAGTTCCTAAACATTACAACGCTCACAGAAGGGAAATTCAAGTTGCATGTGAAAAACATATTGATTAAAAAATCCTACTACACAGTTTCTGATTACATAAACGACAAAAATGCCTAGACAATTCCGCCTCCGCCAAGCTATTGCCTGTCACCTACATAATTTAAACAAATATTGTAATAACTCTATTATATAGTATGTATGTAACACATTGTTAAAAGATGTTTAAAAGAATGGCCCCGAGTTTCTTGCCCGTTCTTCTCGCAGTGGCTCTATACAATTTATTTGCTGAACGTGGCAGTACAATGTAGAATATTTCAATACTAAAATTTGTAATTGACCTTCATAAGAGCGTCGTAGACGCCTAAATTGAATAAATAATTTTGACTTTGACTTGGCTAGCGCGTAATCCAGATCTGACGCCTCTAGATTTATTTTTGTGTGGCTACCTGAAAACTGAGGTTTCTAAAAAGCAATACGATAGTGTTCAAGAACTTAAAGACTCACTAACCACCATTTTGTATGGAAATCATACAAATAAATTGTCATCAGCCACTAGGTCGGTACAGAAACGAATCAATTTATAAATTCGCCAAAATGGCGGTCACTTCGAACACTTGATATCGTAGGGCAAGAAACTGCAAGATTTTAAATAAGAATAACATCAACAAGTTATGTTAGTTAATAAAAAAAGTAAATTAATACGCCTTCTTTTCGATACGTGTAAAATTCTACGTGATCATTTGTCTTTTATTTTATTTTTTGTTTTTCAGTTACACAAATTCTTTACAAAATGTAAGGGAAAAGTTTTTTGCAAATTGTGACATTTTGAGTACTCCAACGATGGTAGATCGCCAGAAATTTTTGATCATTGTAAGTAACAGGATCGATTGGCATCAAAATATGTTTTTGTGTAAAATGGCTATTTTATTGCTAACTGTAATTGTTTGTGAAAATCTGTGAATGGGGATCAAAATTCCATAAAAAAATATTGATAGCCTCCTAAGACTATTTCCGAGTAGTTGCAACGGATAAAGTACTTCCCCTTACTGCCCCGCTGAAAGTTTCCACTCTGTATACCTACATAAGCACAGCATAATAAACCTTAATATTATTAAAAATACCTAGATAGTTGGAAATATATTTGTTTTTCGTTATCAGTTCAACTTTCTCGATTAAATACTTAGATATGTTTGATTTCGACATGTGACGTCAAGAAACTTGGTCCATTTACGTGTGACGTAATTTATGGAAGGTGCCTTGATGTGAAAACGACGCGACGTAGCACACTCGCTGCCACGTGAGTTGTCAGGGGATGCGTCCGAGAACGCCGATAGAAACTGAGCGTTGAAAGCCAACGAACTCCATCAGCAGAAACGCTATTGACCACAGGACTAACCCTTTCAAATTCATAAATCAAATCAAATCAATCATTTATTTACAAGAATACATAGTCATAAAAAGGTTTTAAACACAATGGCGATTTGTTCTTGTATATGCATGCAGGCGTGCAAATATTAAAAAGTATTTTTGTCACTTAGATCTATAAACTCTTTTAAACTATAAAAACATTTACATAATAGCCAGTCACATAATCGATTTTTAAATAAATCACCTTTAATTTCTTCAGTAATCCTATTATAAATATTAATCTTTACGACGACGTGGAGGTTGGTATAATAAGTTTGTGAACTTGGCTCGTTTTTGCCATGAATATACTTCGCTTCGCATTTTGAAGTGTTCTGGATGGTCTTTAACAAATAGACAAACGTCTCTGATGTACATGCACGGTAGCGGGAGAATGTTACATGCTTTGAATAACGGCTGACAACTATCCAGAAATCAAGCTTTATTTATTGCGCGGATGTAATGTTTCTGGATATTGAAAATTCTAATAATGTCAACAGATTTTGCACACATTATTAATCCATAGTTAAGGATCGATGCCACATGGCCATGGTAAGCCGTTAGTGCAGCTTCCATTGAAACTGTATGCCTAAGTTTTATAAAGCAAAAACATATCTATCCACACACTTGATAGACATGCATTTTCCAGTTAACATCATCAATTTGCTCATTTTTATAGGTGATTTTAATGTCAATTGGATTAGTGTTATAGGAATTAAAATGCATTATTTTTGTTTTGCTAATATTTATGATTAAGTAATTACTGTTCATCCGGCTGATCACATCTTCCAGTGTTTTTTGGACTATTTCTTGTGTTTGGTCTTTTAGGTCACATTTTACAACTATTGTGGTATCGTCGGCAAAGAGAGTACACATATGGGAAATAGCTAATGGGAGATCATTGATCTAGATCAAGAATAATACTGGTCCAAGGATACTGCCCTGAGGGACTCCTGAATTATTAATTAGTGGCGTAGATCTAATTTTTTCCTTGTAGGCATTTTTTGTGTATTTATAATAGTTTTAACTAGTTCCGTACATTGCTTCCTGTTATTTAAGTAACTTTATATACATTGTAATGCCTTTCCTCTGATTCCATAGAAGTATAGTTTTTGCAAGAGCTTGGCATGATTTACGAAGTCAAATGCCTTGCTCATGTCAAGGAAAATTCCTATCACTGGAATGCCTCTGTAAAGTTTTCTGTTATATATTTTATTAGATTAAAACAGCCGAGTGTCGTTGACATGATTATGAAGTCATGAATTCGAGAAATCCTTAGGTACAACATTACTGCCCGGATAGGCTTATTAATAGGGCTATCGAAACATCCTACTTAAGTTAGATATTATGTACTACGAGTTTTGTAATTCATAGGGTATGCATGACACTTAGGTATACCTATTTATGTGACATTTTATAGGATACATAATATGGGGTACTGTATCACTCGCATTTTCCCCTGCTGAATACAGCCTCCACCAGTAAGGGGGCGTTTGCCATAATTCCCACGCTGGCAGGCGTCTTGGGTGTCGCAGTATAAGAGTTCCAAGTTCCTTGGAAGGTGATGCTGCCCACCTTCCGGTATTTTACCCTTAGCGCCTCTTACGACGGCTATGGCAAGAGATGGGGGGATGACATTCTTGCCTGGCACCCCACGGGCACGGGAATATGAGGTGGGTTGACGTTGGCACATTTATTGTTTAATATGTAATTGTGTTGCAGGTATTCCGCTGGGTGTCAGTGGGTGCGGCCCCGGCGGCCGTGTGGTGGGTGGCGACGAGCCCGCTGCTGCTGGACGCTGCGGGGGGCGCGGGAGAGGCGCGCGCGGCCGCTGCGGCGCTGGCGGTGCTCGAGCGGCCAGTCTTCGCATCCTTCGTCATCCTCGCGCTCGCGGGGGCCATACACGGGATACCATGTAACTACCTATCTACTTGTCTATACCTGCTCTCCTACCTCTGTATTGTGAACAGCAACAGCCTTCACACAACCTACCTTACTAGATTTATTGAGAGGACGAATCTGTTCAATCGCCAAAGGGCAGTTTGCATACCTGTGTTTGGAAAGAACAGGGTAGATATCCATGGTATGGTAATAAAGGTAGGTGATTGAGATTGAAATGGCGTCAAGTTTCTGGGACGACATATAACCAGCGTATCAAGAAGCTCAAAAAAGCAGCTCTCAGCTAGTAAAAATTAGATAGGATCATAATAAACCTGTCGTTAAATGTAAGTAGTAGGTATACGAATATTAGGTACAGTGTAAAAAGGCGGATTCAATTTGTATACAGAATGTTCATTGTGATAAGTAACTAGAATGGACAAGGAATAAGTAAGGTATATCAGTAGAAGCTTGAAAATAGTAGCCCGTTGTAGCAGCAGTGGCAGAAAAGTTGAATAGTAATGGAGTGGTGTGGTACCGCCACGCCGTGGTAGGTATGGGCATGACACGAGGTGTAAGAAAAAGGGTAATGAGAAGTAATGTAGATATAACGATATAAGGGTAAGAAGTCCCAAAAGGCAATGCATGGGCTGAAAACCGTGAATTGAAAGAAATATAAATACACGTGTTTCGATAAAAGTTTTTTTTTTAATTAATTATTTTAGAAAAGCAAATTTAAAGTGAGATTGACATAAATGTCACACTTCATCATTCATCATAGAGGTTACTTAACTTAGGTGAAATTGTTTGAAACAATTGCTGTGTTAATTGTAGCGTACACTTCTGGCACATTGTTTGCGAGACTCCAGAGCATTAAGGAAATTTGCAGCGTATTCTCTTTTCTGACCAAATAGCCAGTGTCCTGTCTGATTGCCACTGGAGGAACATATTGTGCTGGACCTTTGTGTCGTTTTGTTTGAAGTTCATTTTCAATAGATCGACGGTTCTTCATCTTTGATGGTACACTAAGCTTACATTAAGTTGTAGCAACTACAAGCCGAAAATCAGCCGAGTTCTATTGTTTTTCCTGCAAGCCCTTAGCTTTATGAATTCTTTTGTAAAGAAGTCATGCGTTTGCCATACTCAAGTCCAATAAATTATAAAACATTCGAACCTGCCACCTTTTGCTACGAAGCCGTATTTTGTAGCATCCCATGATAATATCAATAAGGTCTACACCACCCATGTGGCGATTATATTCTCCAACAATATTTGGACGGTCAATTGATATGTACTGCTTGGTCTTCTTGTCATACCTCCGCACCTGTGTTGTGGAGGTATGACAAGAAAACTAAATATTTCTTTGTCTGTAGGTAATTTGCAATCTGGAATCCTGTTTCGACGTATTGTATCAAGACTAAGTACCTATACAGTTTTTTGACAAGTATTCTAGCAGTGGCAAGCTTGTAAAATAATTGTCAAAATATAATCTGTAATCTTGGATGCGAGGTATTTCTCGTGATAGACGTACGATAACATTTGAAGAAGCACCAAGATCAGGTTCGTTGGGCAGTATCACATTTTCTGAGCCAATTTCGGGTTCGATTTTAAACGCAAATCTAGATACTCCACTGAGAACGTAAATCTTATAACCCCGTTTGTGAGGCTTTTTCGGGTTATATCTTCTCAAGTTATTTCTAGCTTTCGTATAGCTTATTTGACGCAAAGGTATTTGTCTAAAGGGATTTCAGCAAAATATTGGTTTAATTTGTGTAGGTATTAAGTTTGAACAGTCTGTCGAATTCCGGATGTTCGCGTGACATGTTTTGCGAATTGTCATTAATATATATATCTTTCCAAACATCTTTACCGGCATTATTTCTTGAATCATAGGAGTTTCAATGGTGCTACTCCAATGATGGTTAACTCATATATTGTTGATTGTATGTTGTGGAAACTCAAAAATTGTTATTGGTGTCTTTTTGCACAATGAATAAATTAGTTTCGAGTTGCTATAAAATCAATTAAATCTTTAGAGAACTCAAGTGTTCTAACTCGGAATAGTCCATACAAGTCCAAGTCTAAAATATACGCTTCTGGTTTGTAAATTTTTAGCAAAAATTTGTATTTTAAAAATTATTTGCCATAATCGTTATGTACAGGAATCCTTATTTTCACATTGATAGATAAAATAAAAATAAAAACTGGCAAACCAGAAGCAGATTTTAGGCTCAAGGATTTGCATGCAAAATTTCTCACCGAGTTAGAACACTTGGTACGTTTGTATGGAAAAAGTGTGTTAACGGTTAGTTGTACGAGTAATGTTATTTATCTATAGGCATTTATTATATACATTGACACCTTTATTAATGACATCTTATTCGTTTAAAACTACTTTTGAAGCAGTGATGACCCAGTGGCATTGGCCGACTGCCGCGCAGCAGGTCCATGGTTCGAATCCCGCCCAGAGCTTGAGCTTCACCGCATGGTGGAAGGCCATTTTCCGAATGCCCGCCTTTCTAGAGACCCACCCTCAAGAATAAAATAGCACCTAACGATGTGTTCCGGCAGCTGTCCTTGAGTGTTAGTAACTCTAGGTTAAGCCTGTTTACACCTTCGACCACATCATCACTTACCATCAGGTGAGGTTATGGTCAAAGGCTTACCTATCAGCAATAAAAAATAAAAGCACATTTTTACGGTGAAAAAGTCGTAAACATATTTTTAACTTACAAATTAATCCATATAATAACATGAGGGGTTCAAAAATTTTTAATTTAAATTATCCACACGTAGTATACTTAGAATTTATATTTTAAATAATTTGTGTTATTTATGTCCTTGTATGCATGATGTTAGTGTGCCTGGGGCACACTAATAGTTTTGCACTTCTAGCTAATCGGAACTATTTGAATTTCGAATGTTATATTTTGTGAAACGACTTGGAACATCAAAAAATCATTTGTCAATTGCTTTTTTTCACACATCAAAGTTCTATGGAATTACCTAAGTCGAAAAGATTTCAGAGCGATGATTTTTTATGATTTTAAAAGTTCTCTCTCTCCGCAAGACTGTTCAGCTCGTCTTCAAAATGCTTTTGGGAGAGAAGCACCTTGTTTGAGCACCGTGAGGCGATGGTTTGCTGAATTTGAGTGAGGTCGGGTTTCTTTACTTGACGAATTTCGTGAAGGGCGGCCATCAACTGCCGTCAACGAAAATAATGTGGCTACTGTTAATTTTGAAGAAAACCCGCAGAGGATTACCTATGAGACAATTCGAGGACTATTGGGGATTGGTATGAGCCAAATTCAGAAAATTTTACACGAAGAATTAAAAGTTCGGAAACTTTGTTGTCATGAACTGACAGCGGAGCAGAAGCGGGCTCGCGTGAAATGGTGCTCACAGATGCTACTGAAGTACGACCACGGACATTCTAATGCTGTTTATGACATTGTCACAGGAGACGAAACGTAGATTTGTTGTTTTGAACTCGAAAAAACAGCAATCTTGAGAATTGAAAATGAGAACAGGGCAACAAAAGTGAGGCAGGCGAGAAACGTTGGTAAAAAAATGATCGCTTTTTTTCTCAGCTACGGACCCCATCTGCACAATTCCACTTGAAGATCAAAAGAGTGCTAATGCCGACGTATTCTACCATTTGTTAACCCAGGGTGTTAGAAAAAGTTCGCGAAAGACGACCAAAAAGCCGCGTTCTCCTACATCATGACAACGCTTCTTCACACGCGGCCAACAAAACAAAGTCATTTTTAGGTTCTGAAAAAGTACAACTCGGAACTCATCATGCACAGAGCCCCGACCTAGCACCCTGTGATTTCTGTATTTTCCCCAAAATCAAAGATTAATGAGAGGTGTGACAGTTCTTTTTTTTTCAAATCCGAAGAGGCAGTGATAGCGTTAAATCAGCACGTAGAAAACACGCGTTCAGATCTGTGGTCCTCCTGTTTTAAAAATGGTTCATTCGCATGAAAAAAATTTAAAATGTAAAGGAGAGTATTTTGAAAAGCAACAAACATAATATTTTGTTTATAACATGTAGTTTTTTTAAGTAACGCAAAACTTTTAGTGTGTCCTACGTATAATATTAGGTACCTATATCAAAAGCAAAATTTTTCGTCAAGACAACGTCCGGCTCAAAGGTCCGCCGTTGCTATCTGTGGCTGCAAATCTCGTTGCAGTTTTCGAAATACTTTATCATCCTCCATATTCGGCAGACCTCCCTCGGGAGTTCTATCTATTGCCAAAGTTGAGAGGAGTGTCTGTGGGACAGATTCGAAAATGATGATGGTGAGTAGTCACGGAAGTACTTATTTACAGGAATTTTAGATGCTCAGGATGTAGAACTTTTTAGAAAGGAATCTTATGCTTAGGGAAACTATATTTCAAGTGATTTATTATGCTAAAAGGTAACTACTTACAGGTATCGAAAAGAAACATTAAATAAAAGTTAATGCCAAATAGACTGACAAATGCCTAGGTACTCATTATCGCTATTCATTGAACGCTTCTTGTATAAGTACCTTACCATGCAATAATAGCTAAACTACATATTTACTTTCATCCTGATATGAGTTAACAGTGCATTTCGCTGCATTGCAATGTATCGGTTCGGCACAGTTATGGGCAGCACTTTTACATTGCGCAACGTGCCATAAACGGCCACTTACCTACCCTAGGAAACAGCTACGGGCTCAGCTGATGTTTATCTATTAGATAAGTTGTATATGTACCTACCTATACCTACTTGGCTACTGCGGCGTTACTGTAACGACATAACAACCACACCGCACCATCACCACCCCTATAATATCTCCGATAGAAGTACCTACCTAGGTAAAACCTTAACACAGTTTCGGACCCTATAGGCTCTATTGCAAGGGTCAAGTAACCACATTTCGTTACGTTAAGGATTCTATCATCTGTGGTTAGGTATTCGGTCCCATATAGTAACCACAGGCCAAAATGAACTTACCCTGCAACAGTTCCCGTGGGGTGCCGGGTTATAATGTCACCTCCCCATTTCTTCCCGTTTTGGCGTCGTAAGAGGCGACTAAGGGTGCGCCGCATACCACTTCTCACGTGGATTTGAGTAGGGTGTTGTGTGCATTAGACGCACAATAGCGCTGTATATACCATCTTAGTGCCCTGCCAGGGTTTCATACAATAAGTTCTTGTGTTCCTGTCTTATATATCTGTGTGGGTAGTGCGTTTAACAGATCATCTGCAGAAGGAGGAGGGTGTATTATACTTGTAAAAAATAATTTAAAATTTAAAGAACGCCGTGACTTGGTCAGATGTTCTGTCGAACGTGTCTGTGAGGTTGCTTGTGTGGAGGTGGACAGGCATCTCGTGTTGTGCGTATATCGACCACCAACAGATGAAGGTCGTGCTCAAAATTTTACAGAATTTTTATCCACTTTGGAAAATATACTACAGAAAATTTCAAAATGCAAAAAACCCATATTTGTATGTGGTGATTTTAATATAGATATTTTATTGAATACTAAAAATAAGACTGATCTTATTTCATTGTTTAAGTCATTTAATTTGAAATTTCTATTCTGTGAGCCCACTAGGATATCAGACACTTCAGCTACCTGTATAGACAATATATACTCAAACTGTAAGACTAAAGAAAAGTCAATAATGAAGGGTATTAGATCTGATCATGAGGGCCTAGCGATAAAATTTGATGGAATCAGAAAAACAGAGAGGTATGAAATTGAACATAGACCATTAACAACTAGTAGGCTGGAAATACTCAGTACCAACATAGAAGCTAAGCTTGGCATTACAAATTTTTCTCATAGTGACCCAAATGACATTTATAATAGCTTATTTTCTTTAGTAAACACTGAGTTTCAAAAAGTATGTCCAAAAATAAAAAAACAAATAGATGGAAAGTTGAAGTTCGGTGATTGGGCAACAACAGGTATTCGAAAAAGTAGAGATTATTTGTTTGATCTGTATCGTAGGAAAAATTTAACATCTTGCAAACAGTTTCATGATTATGTTAGGAAGTATTCAAAAATGTTCAAATCTGTTTGCTTGTGTGCTAAATCTCTTTTTATTAGAAACAAAATTAGCAAGTCTAAAAATAAAATAAAAACCATTTGGAAGACTATAAATAGTGAAACTGGTAAAAATAAACCTAGAGATTCAACATATGTCTTAACTATTGATAAAAATCAAATCTCTGATTCAATACAAGTGGCGAATATATTTGAAAATTTTTTTTCTACCTTGCCCCTAGAAGCCACTAAGTCATTGGATTCTTGTCCCAATGTAGCAGAAACTATGTTAAAAAATAATTTTCCAAGCAAATCACCGGACTTTTCTTTCAGACACCACAAGATTTGAAATTATAAAAACGTTTCAAAGTTTAAACATAAAGAGTACTGAAGACTTGTGGGGTATGTCAGTAAAAGTGGTAGAGTCTATAATTTACATTATTGCACCATATTTAGAAACAATATTCAATCTTTGTGTCGATAGTGGAAACTTCCCCGATTTAATGAAACAAAGTAAAATCACTCCAATTTTAAAGTCGGGGTCTACATCTGACCCTTGCAATTATAGACCTATTTCCATCTTACCTGTTCTGAGTAAAGTATTCGAAAAAATTATGCTCAAACAACTACTATCCCATTTTAACAAGCATAATTTATTAAATGAGAATCAGTTTGGTTTCACCAAGAGCAAATCCACAACAGATGCAGGTGTTCAATTGATGTCGCATATACTGGAAGCCTGGGAGAGTTCACATGATGCTATTGGCGTATTTTGTGATCTTTCCAAGGCATTCGACTGTGTAGAGCACTGCACTCTGATTCGTAAACTTTCCCACTATGGTATTCGTGGGAAAGCTCTGAATCTTATAGAGTCATATCTGTCAGACAGGCTACAGAGGGTTGGAATAAATGGCAATACTTCTTCCGGGTCATTGGTAAAAATGGGAGTACCACAGGGATCAATTTTGGGACCTTTTCTGTTTCTAACATATATTAATGATCTGCCTTGCATGGTCAAAGATTTCTGCGATATTGTTTTATTCGCAGATGATACCTCTCTGATTTTTAAAGTAGATAGGAAAGACAGTGAACTGACGCATGTAAATAATGTATTATCTAAGATTTGTAAATGGTTTGCCGCTAATAATCTTCTCCTAAATTCAAAAAAGACGAAATGTTTAAAGTTTTCTTTACCAAATGTTCCTTATGTTGAACCAAACATAAAGCTTGGCCCAGATAAACTCCCTATTGACACAGCGACAGTCTTCCTGGGAATCAAAATGGATTCCACTTTACAATGGGATCCACATATACATGATCTCTCCGGAAGACTTAGTTCTGCTGCATATGCAGTTCTTAGGATAAGACAGTTAACAGACGTAGCTACTGCTCGGCTAGTTTATTTCGCGTACTTCCACAGTATTATGTCGTATGGCGTATTGCTGTGGGGAACTGCTGCTGAGATAGAGACAATCTTTATCATACAAAAGCGTGCAATTCGAGCCATATATAAAATGGGTCCTAGGGAATCTGTGAGGGATCTTTTTAAAGAAATTGATATTTTAACTTTACCAAGTCTGTATATATTTGAAAATATTATGTATGTTCGTAAAAATTTGAGTAAATTTAAATTAAACAGTGACAATCACGATTACAATACTAGGAATAAAGATAAAATAGTGTTGCCAGGTTTTAGATTAGCAAAGACAAATAAAAGGTCCTTCTTAGGTAATTGTGTGCGGTTTTATAATAAAGTTCCCAAACATATTACAACGCTCACAGAAGGGAAATTCAAGTTGCATGTGAAAAACATATTGATTAAAAAATCCTACTACACAGTTTCTGATTACATAAACGACAAAAATGCCTGGACAATTCTGCCTCCGCCAAGCTATTGCCTGTCACCTACATAATTTAAACAAATATTGTAATAACTCTATTATATAGTATGTATGTAACACATTGTTAAAAGATGTTTAAAAGAATGGCCCCGAGTTTCTTGCCCGTTCTTCTCGCAGTGGCTCTATACAATTTATTTGCTGAACGTGGCAGTACAATGTAGAATATTTCAATACTAAAATTTGTAATTGACCTTCATAAGAGCGTCGTAGACGCCTAAATTGAATAAATGATTTTGACTTTGACTTTGATATGTTGTTAGCGTAAACATATCATTCGTAATATTATGATTTTGTGTTTCGTCCAGTGTGTCAGAGAAAACATTTTGTATGACCCTGGACTGTGCCTGGAGAATGGCAATACGCTTGTTCCCTATAACATGGGACCAAAACCCAATTAGCGAAACGTGAGTTTACACACCTCTGCAACGTGGACGGCTGTCAGGGAGTTACCTTACACAGCTTATTACCTCAATCCAACTAGTTATCATTTTTACATTAACACCTTCTAAACGAATAACAAAAACTCGACCCCACATATTCCATTATGCAAAATTAAGAAAATGCGAGGTAGTTAGTCAAAACAGGCTGAAAAAATTCCGAAATGAACTTCCCACCATGTGTTCCCACCAAAGATTATCAGAGCAAAAACTTAGCATCTGCTGTTATGCAATTTTCCTTTAAATCCCGAAAATACCATAGATATTCCAATTGTTTGGAGACTTCAATAAAATAAGTATATTATTATGTACAATGACTTTATTTGTATAAGAGGTATGTATATACGTAATCCTTACTTATATACATACCTCTTATACGTATATAATACCTCTTACGTGGTCCTTGACTGTGGCCCTTATGGAAAAGCTCAGGGTCGCTCAACGAGCTATGGAGAGAGCTATGCTCGGAGTTTCTTTGCGTGATAAAATCCGGAACGTGGATATTCGCCAAAGAACCAAAGTCACCGACATAGCTCTCAGAATTTGCAAGTTGAAGTGGCAATGGGCGGGCCACATTGCTCGACGAACTGATAACCGATGGGGAAGAAAGGTTCTCGAGTGGTTACCACAATACACCGGAAGACGTAGAGTTGGTAGGCCCCCCACTAGATGGACTGATGACATCGTTTAAGTCGCGAGTAGCCAATGGTTACAAGCGGCTAATAGCCGTTCTTTGTGGCGTTATATGGGGGAGGCCTTTGTTCAACAGTGGACGTCTTCCGGCTGATGATGATGATGATATACGTAATAGATGTTCATAAATTTTATAACTAGTTTCTACCTTAAAGGTTTAAACTTAATGTTTTAACTTAGTTACTTGGTATTTCAATACTTATTTAATATCAATGATATAAATATACGGAGGCATCGACAGCAAAAGTGAGGAATAGGATAAATATAGGATTGATCAAATTGTGACAGATTTCTTGACCTACAAATGTCCAGGAAGGAAAATTCACAAGATCTGACGTAGTGTATGGATCGGAACTATGCGCAATGGAAGAGAGTGCATGGAGCAGAGCTGTGTGTGTTAGTATTGATAAGAATAGGAATATCGCGGAGATAGCTTGGAAATACCTACCGGTGACAGAAAAGTTGAAGAGTTTGTACTATTATTTTATTATTTCCACCCCACCACAGGGGACGATGCGGACACCATACATACTACTGGATATAATACTGGCCATCATGTGTACGAAAGAAGTCCTTTTGATTGATGTCGCCACGGTCTGCTGTAATCCATGTAGCGCAAGTGTGTGTGCAATCGATACCCTGGCACATAGCACCCTCTAGAGCGATCAATATGGAATACTTATAGTTACATTTTCATTGATTTAAAATTCAGGTGCAAATTAGTGCAGTTATAATTATAATTTTACAAGTTTTTAGAGTACGAAATGTCTCACCTCGAATGTCCCCCAATTTTCCACCGGGTGCTTTAACAGCTGGCCTATCGAGGATCGCTCGACTGAGCTGAAATTTTGTACTCTAATAGTATTTCTGGATACAATGTCGCTACCCTTCTATATTTCTAAATACGATTAAAAGCACTATCGCGTACTAACCGCATAACAAATTTCGTGTACAAAAAATCTCATATCTCAGATCGATAGCCTCAAAAGCCCAGTGGTTAAGGCACTCGGTGCGTAAAGTTGAATTTTCAATCGAGGGGAACATTTTTATGTTATAAAAAATTGTGTTTTTGGATTAGCACGCGAAATCATATTTAGAAATTATAAATGACATTGAGAAGCAAGACTGTGGGGTAGCTGAGCTTCAGTGGGGTAGTCAACCATACAAAGTACTTTGACGCGCGCGGCTGATGCGACAATAGTCAGAGTTGAGAAGTGGCGCTGTTACGCGTCAGTCGTCGGCCGCGCGCTTCTGTCGCACACCTCGGAAACATGGCGCTGTTTCTGAGGTATGACATTTTTATAATCTAGACTATAAATTGTCGCATCAGCCGCGATGCTCGGAAGTGAACATTAAGAGCTCTTCTCCTTCATACTGCATGTATCTTATGTTTTCGGCAGTTTAAAAGCGAACGTAAATAAATACCATCTGTTTCTACTTTATACTATTTTATATTATTACCATCATATTTTATATACCATATTATTATATATTACTACCATCGGCACGATTATCATAAGCACGACGATATTGAAGCGAATGTTTATACCTAATTCCAAAAAGGCCCGTTTGAGAACTTAATCCTCATTATTTTTGGATTTTGTCCAAAATCCCCACATCAATCCTTTATTACTCCCAAAAAGTTGCAAAATCCCCTTTAAACGGATTTTTTCTAGGGGATTTTGGCACTAAGAGTTATTCTTTACTAGAATCTAGATAGAAAATGGTGTGATGTAAAGTGGTGTGTGAGCGTGTTCTGTTCTGCTAATTATCGTGAAAAAGTATTCCGTTGTATGAGTTCGGCGGCATTCAGCATTACTAATGTGTGTACGACGTGTTGTGTTGCAGCGCCGCTGGCACGTTTCCTGTCGTGGGGCGGGTGGGCGACGTGGGCGCGGCTCTCGTTCGGCGCGTTGTTGCTGCACATGCCCATCAACAAAGCGCTCGTCGCGGCGCGCCTCACGCCCACGCAGCTCGACAGGCAATCTGCGGTAACTACTCTACCAGCCCCATACTCCACTGCTGACACACACCCTCCCCCAATATGGGGAGGGGTTTCCCGTAATACCCACACTTGGCAGGCAGTTTGGGGATCGCAGTATGAGATATCAGTTCCTCAGAAAGCGCTGCTGCTGCCACCTTCTGATGTGTTACACTTAGTCGCCTCTTACGACACCCACGGGTAGAGATGGGGGGTGAGATTTTAGCCCGGCACCACACGGGGGTTGTCCAACCTACACTACACCAACTACATAATACGATATCTTATGCGTGCATAACACCATACCAACCCAAAACCAAGTTCTAAACAACTAGGTCGACAATCAGCCTCATCAGATATCTTCCAATCAACTTCGTATTAGTAACAAATAGGTTTCGTTTCATACTCCCTTTTGATGGGATTGTTGTCACTTTCGTTGCAAAATCCCAATATTTTTTACAGCTAATTGGTCAGCCTTTGACTATAATCTCATCCGAAGTTAATGATGTTAAACAGGCTTCGGTAAATTCAGACCCAAAAGCATTGGAAAATCATGTTTAAGGATGCACTTTCAAATGGCTTTTACATACTTTTCCATTAGAACTACAATGCAGGTACAATTAGAAGAGGAAAATATATCAAATGTAACACCTGTCCAGTTGATATATAGAACTCAATAGAATTACATGTGGCCATTAGGAGGGACATCTTGCGAATGTTCCACCTGGCCTAGCTACCGCAACTCTATTACGATAGGTCAGTTTAGGCAAGCTGACCTAACCTAATAGGGTGTCCCAGCATGTGTCCTTGACCTTCAATTTTATGTTAAGCCTGTTTATTTACCAACTACAAGTAAATATCCACTTACCATCAGAAATTATTGTAGTTGTGGTGTGAAGCCAAAATATTAGCAACAACAAAAAAAATTTGGTGAATATCCTATAGAGAACTGAAGTGTAACAAAATAATTGCCAACTTTGAGCAGAAATCAGCTTTTTAACATTGATCAATAACTTGGACAGATCGTGGAATGGTTCGGCGTAGCAGCCGTCTCGTACGCAGCAGCGCTGCCGCTCGCCTTGCTGGTGGAGCTGCCCGCGCAGCGCTTGCATCGAGCGCTGCAGCGGCTGGCGCGCGACGCTACCCAACCTCAACAACCACCCACAAACAATGGACACTCACAGAAAACAGACTTGTAAACATTTGTGGCATTTACTAAATACGCAGCTGCCGATAAATGAGTACTATATAGGTACTGAGTTAGTAGGGTGGGTCTAATCAAACCGCCTAACTGTGGAGCTGGTGCATGGAACTTGAGGTCAACATTGTAGCATTACAGAAATGTTGATAACGCGTCAGGTGAGACATGCTACAATCAGTTGTACATTTTAGTTGGATCTAATGGCGTAAGCCAAAACAAACTGCATTATAATTATTCATTGGTAATATCCAGTCCAGTTATCCAGTATAGTCGCACAGAATAGATAAAACAGTTAGAGGAAATAACTAACTCCAAGTCCCAAAATGGTGTCATGAGAAAATAATGGGTAGCTATAACTAGGTGTATCTGAGATCTCATAATAAAGATTCGCTCAAGAAATTATTGTGAAGATAACTACTCAAAGCTTTAGATTGACAAATCAATGCATGTCAAATGTATCTTTATTATTTAATTACTGCCTAATCCCCAGTGCTCCGATCAGACTGTGTATGTTATGTTCAGTAAGGTTAAAAATATTTAACCTAACTGAAAAAGGGCCACAAGCAATTATAACTAGTTTCGATGGTGACTGATATTATAGTCTCACTGCAGTAGTAGGTAGGTATGAATGTATTAAATTGTTAATGTAATGGCAGTGTGTAGGCATAATGTAGATGTAGCCCTCTGATATTGTGAATGGTTTACTAAATCAAAGTACCATTACCCTGTTGAAATCCATATTGATATATCAAACCTAACTATATAGCAATACAAGTGTCTCTGCTAGACACGACTATATTGAATGAATAGTTCAATTGTATTTTTGTGTACCTAAAGTTCCATTAACAAATGTTGATGCTCTGCTATTATTTTTATGGAATGCTTGTAAAGTAACTGAATGATTTCACTATGCAGATGCAGTTCACATTAGGTTGTTCTATCTTGGCCGACCTGAACAGATAATCTCTTCAAACCATTCAGACATGGAGATACATATATAGGACAGTGGCAATAGCTATGCACATGCCACGCTCGATGTCCTGTTGCCAAGCACCTAATGGTGTTTTCTGGCAGCTCTCATTGAGACCTATAACCCATTCTAGGATAACCTTGTTTACAATCATCATTTACCAACAAGTGAGATAATGGTCGAAAGCTATTATCAATTATAACAAACCAGACCCAGCACAGGATTGTGTTTGACATTCAGACGGGGCAGCCAAGATAGAACATCCATACTGTTAATTTATCAAACTAAGATGTCTGAAAATATAAAAAAAACAAGTGGTTTTTAGGTGAAGTACTGTTTTTTTCAAAAGTGATAATATAAGAGAAATCAGGACAAAGATGTACTATCTAAGTTATTGTCAAGCGATGCAATAATGATGTTGATAGCTACTAACTAGCTTTAGAGATAATGTATGAGTGTATTTAAGTATATTTTAAGTTTGGAAGGTAAATTTAATATACTGTCTCATAAAATAGTGGTTTTAATGAAAATCTGTTTAAATTGAAGTTGACTTTATTCAGTCACATTACAGATATCACAAACATCCAATACCTTCTACACACAACACACTTGACGGAATAACCTCCATTTGTATTTTTAAGTAAGCAGTCACATACATAAAATCAATTTGTTACTGTTGCCAAGATTTAGCCAGATATAAAAAACAGTCAGGTGTCAAATCCTTCTTAGTAACTGTTGCATAAACAATACACAAATATTTGGAATTTGTTTGGGTTTATGTATATCACGTTCAGAACATCTCTCATTACCCATAAATTTTTAGATATTAACTGCTATACTCAGGCATTAATTAACTTTTAGCCAGTATTAAATCATTTCTTTTAGACTGTTTTGTATTTAATTCAATTTTAAAGTTGATTGATGTCTCTGAGTATGGCAGTTAAACACTCTAATGAAAATGCTACATAGGTCTGTATGTACTATAGTAAACAGAGTGACCTGAAGGATACATACTTGTACTGAGGCTCAGGCTCTAGTACAAGTTGTGGCAGCCCTAGTGTGATTGACCAAAAACCAGTAACTGTATTCTAGTCATAGATCAGTAATTGTTTTTTTATGGTACTCTAATTAATAACTTCATAAAAATGATGTAGTACCTTTCACCCACAGGTTCCTAACAGTATAAAGTATTGCTTAAAGTAAAGAGTTAGCGTGACTTATATTTAGCGTCGAGATGGGCCTGACCCTCCTTGCCAGCCACCGCGGTGCCCCCCGCCTCGCCCACCTGCTCTCCCTCGACCAGCAGCTGAAATTACAAAGTCAAGTTTCAATTAATGATCACTAGAAAAGAAACTAATTTTCACATAGACTTATACAACACTTATTGTAACACAAAACATATACAAGCCCATGGTTCCTGAAACACAGCTGACGCTAGTTCGGGTACTTATGGATTACCTAATATAACTTGTAATATGTATTTGTAAAAACTATTTGTATTTGTAATAATTTTTATAATCAAAAAACATTATTTTGTTATATAAGTGATATTATATAACATTATTTGCCTAAGCTACAGCTTAGGCAAAAGTAAGAATTAAATAATTCTTACTTATACCTAAGCTGTAGCTTATGAGTAGCTACAGCTTAGCCTTGCCAGAGTAGCCTTGAGTATGTATGTGAAAACTAAACATGAGTGGAACACATACAGTTATTGTTTCCACACCACCCCCCACAGTATTGTTGATATCTTAATATCCTCCTTATATAGATGGGATTTATGAAGCGATCATAATAATAAGAATCAGGCTGCCTAAAGAGCCTCATCAAAATTATTGAATTTTCCTTATAAAGAAATTTTCAATAGCTGGAATCTGGATCTGTGCCCTGTGGATGGCAATAGACTCATTCTTTATGATCATTCCTAAACATACTTTAATATTTGAGAAACTAAAAGAGATTAGACTTGCATATATATTTTATTTATTGCCATCCATGGAGAAGAAACCAACCGTTTAGCATGAAAACAGTTCCTATTTTCCATGCACTAAAAATGTACAATATTCAAGAATTGTTAGGTTTTTTTTATATTCGCGACAGGTTAGACTTATTTTTTTTTTTGACAGGTTAGCCTTAGACCACTATCTCACCAGATGGTAAGTGATGATGTGGTTGAAGATGTTGTTCAGGCTAACCTAGAAGTACTGGCTCTCAAGGACAGCTGCCAGAACACACCATTAGGTGCTTGGCGACAGATTTTCTACTTGAGGGTGGTAGCTAGCCAGGTGGGCATTCGTAAAATGTCCTACCACCATGATAACAATAGAATCTCATTCATAACTAGGACGTAGTGGTCCTGACGATGCCAACTCATTAATAAGCCTTACAAACAGGTCAGAGAACAGAACAGTGCTAAATACCATGAAATATCTTAAGAGTTGCTTGATACCACTAATTTTAATACAACTCCAACTGCATTATTATATGATAAAAATAAGGTGTGAATTTACAATAATTTTATTCAAATACCTACTTATTTAGCAAGTCAATTTCTATTTTTTTATTATTATTTGTTAGTTAGTTATTAGGCTTCTAAGAAGTACCAGCATGTTTTGTTTATTTAGTTCTGGAATGCTATTCTATTCTGCCTTTGTTTAACTCTTGACTAGTGGAGTCAATGTAACTAGAGGTGAACCAGAACAAACAAGTACAACTATCCTGACAAAAAAAAGAATCACAAGATCTAATGATCTAGTAACAGTGGGTGGTGGCAAATATACAAGTACATGCGTTGACTATAAGCTACTTCTTTTTGTAGGTTTGTGACAATGGACATGCATTACTATGCATTTAGTGTCATGAGTCTGTGCATTTAGTGCATATTACAGGTATCATATTGCCAAGGCTTACTCTGGTGCCTAGCTGATGCCACATCATGCACTCATACTGTGATCGGCCGCAGACAGGTCAGCAGCCAATGAACATAATAATATGTTTATGTCTTTCTGACTATGACGTTTTGCTGGTGAAACTGAGAAAGATTAAAATTCAGACTTCTGTGAATTTAATTACTTTCAGTGATATTAACAAGGTTAGTGCTTTACATTTACTTAGTTATGTATTTAATTGAAAAACTGAATTAGCTATTTTAATACAAGTAAAGGTACATGTATTATTCTGTTTTAATAAAAGGTTAGACAAAACAAAACATATAACAACATAGTCCTTTGTTTACCAACACCTCTTTCTGACCTGTAGCTTCGCTAGCTATACACAAACTTCTACCAACCTTGCGCTCGTAATATAGCACTTTTCCCGCGCCCAGCGGTCGGTTTATTGCCTTGTCGTTTGAACATTGGCGCATTCTTCAACATGTCTGGCAAGATCAGGAAGCGTATCTTGGAACCTCTAATGTACACATTCTCGAGCTGGCCGACACGGCCATCCCTGTAGGTGCAGGTGACCTGCGTCATCTGGCAGTTCATATTATCTTCGGCTTCAATCAGCTTCCCTCGGTATACTTCACCGGTGTTAGTTTCGCAGGTCACTACATGGCCCTCAGCCTCATGAAGTACTTTAATAGGCACGCCAATAGACATTTTATCGCACGCTTATTATCAATTTCTTCAAATAAAAGGAAATTTGTATCACAAGAGACGGATTATTTAGGATTATTTTGACTAAATTTCTCTGACCACCAAACAACACAAAACAAATTCCATAGACAATGGCAAACCAATTTAAACCAAACCAGGGTTGCCAATTGCCAACCTTTGAATTTTTTTCCTCGTACAGGGGTCGATTCTCAAAATTGGGATAAATTTATCGATTCTCGATATTTATCACGTGTCACCTATGGACTATTAATATCCCAAAAATATCGACTGTTCACAAAAATGCTATTCTCGCGAGTGGTAGATATAAAATATATCCACAGATGAACTTGTGTTCATATGTATAGCAAGTATAATGATAATCCCGATATCGCAATGTTGCGTATCGACCGCTAGGGCTTGAAATATCAAGCGATCGATAAATATATCGGTAGTGATATTGCGAGAATAACACAAAACTACACGACTCGATATTCGTCATGTTTTCTCGATATTTATCTACTGTGATATTCATATCACTGCACGAGAATCGCCGTCCAGAAGCACATAAAAATCTCGTATTTTAGCTATGGAACCTCGTACATACTCATATTATGTGAAAAATGAGTTAGAATAAAGAAAAAAGAATTTAAAAGACGTTTTACACAGATAATGCTTCTTTTGAAAGTTTGTTACAAATAAAACATTACTATTTTTAAAAACTTAAATCGTATTCATTGTGTATATATAATAACAAAGTATTTTGCTTAAAAATAAATAACTTAGATAGTACTTTACATACTTTGTAGTTTGTACCACAGACTATGACGACCTATAACCAGTATATACAAAGTTACTTTATGCCTATAACTATGGAGGGTAGAGGAACCCTCCATACCTATAACGTATTCTATGTCTGTTGCAATATAATGAAGGCAATTAATCAAACAAATATGGTTAGTTTTTGATAAATTTCAAATTTATAATGAAATTGATTGAATTCGAGTGAGGCGATATCAGGGTCTATTGAAAATGTTGACATAAATGTTCCCTGCAATGAAAATTGATATTTAAAGTTTCATAACTCAAAATCTCGTACATTGTATTGTACGAGGATAATAACGTCCTCGTACCTCGTACGAAAGACCAGAAATCTCGTAACTGTACGAGAAACCTCGTACGGTTGGCAACACTGAACCAAACAGTGCTGCCAGACCAGAATTTGTAAATCCAGTGCCGCGTTCCAAGGCTCAGAGTGTAGTTGTCGGTTGCTTTAATTTACTCGAAGGTTTAGCACGACTCGGTTGTTTTATAACCTCAAATATCGATTTCTGGCGGGGAACTAGCAAAATATGTAGAAGTTTTATGATGTTTGAAAAGCAATAACTACCGTTACCTGCAAAATACAAAAGAGTGCCAGTAATTATCTCATCAAGAAATATCAAGGTCATGTCAGTTAAAGATTCAACCTTTTAACGACCGTTTTTGATAGTTAAAAAGTTGCGCTCTACTCGAAGGTTTTGAACGACGTTAGAGTGAAAAGTTGCACTCCGAGTGCACTCCGAGTGAAAAAAAAAATTTTACGCTAATAACGTTATTTTTGATAATTTTGATCACATTCTGCGTCTATGGTTGTGATCACTGTGATCGTTTGTAACTGTTCTCCCCTGTTCCATTTAGGATAAGAACGCTAAGAATGCCACTAATATTTGCCACTTCTGTCACTTTTGACATTAGGTGTATCGTTTATGGCGAAAATAACGCCAAGACCCATGTGGAACCACTTTTTCGGGGTGTGATCGTTTTTAGCGAACTTAACTTCGAATGGTAAGCACCCTAACGTCGCTTCACAACCATAGAGCAGAGCGTTTGGTTGTTAACAACCGCAGAAGCCATTAACAAAGAAATAATAATAATAATTCTATTTGATCTATGAGCCATATTATGGGTGCCTACAGTGCTACAAGTATAAGTTGGCGGTAGCGATTTGAGGAACTAAAACGGCCATCTTGAAAATTCACTTTGACACTTCCGAGTTCATAGGCTGACATTCAGAGACAGTGGGTCGAGTTTACTTCGACCGGTCTCACCGGAGTTCGAACTCCAGGTTTGACGAGTTTACTCCGCCATTTTAAATTCACAGTTGAGAACGAACGATAGCTCCATACCTACTCCATCGAGTTTGACTCCAGCCATAGACAAATATTATTCAACGTCTTTGATTTAATTTTCTTTTTTCTTACCTGGTATCATTATGTTAGAAAAGGACAATTATAGAAAAAAAGTTATGGGAGTAAGTGAAACAGAGCACAGAATTGAGGTTTTGAATTTGAATCTTCGCGGTATACTCAATTAACCCACATAACAATATTGGACTTGATTATAATATTGTTTCACTATTGAGTTTCTGTATGCAAGTCCAGGTTTTGAAGCAGTGATGGCTTAGTGGCATCAGGCTATGGACTGCCGCGCAGCAGGCTCATGGTTTGTATCCCGCCGCGGGATTTACTTCACCGCATGGTGGAAGGGTATTTTGCGAATGCCCGCCTGGCTAGTGACCACCCTCAAGTAGAAAATCTGTCGCCAAGCACCTAACGGTGTGTTCCGGCAGCAGTCCTTGAGAGCCAGTGAAATAAGAGGCACATGAGACTGAACAAATATGTCTCAAGGTGACGGGTGTAGTGCAATTTGTGACTTGTGATGAAATGCATCTATTATAGGTAGAGATTAGTCCACTTAACATCAGGTGGGCCTCGATCTTCTTCCGTCACAATAACATAAAAAAAGATGCAGGGTTAGTCTGTACATATGAGCTGTCAGCTTCTTCACTATCGGTTACCCCTTCCAAGTCAAATGTGGTGTCAAATTCTTCGTATTTCATCCTCATGTTGTGTAACACCGCACAATCTACAATTATTTTTGAGGATGTAGTCAACTTTGTAGCGAGACTGATTTGAAGACAAGGAAATATTAAATTATCCGCCAAAAAACAGTACAATTACATTCCTAGTGCGTGTACTACCTGCACATAATTGAATCTTATTAGTGGTTGTGTAGTCGGATTAATGAATGGAGTCAACATATAAGTGGCAGCTCTGTAGCAGCTGTCCAAGTTATGTGACTAAACAGTATTACTTACTTGAAATGAATTTGTGGCATAAAATCATAGATCAATTAGTACTTCTAATTCAACAGAAATTGGCAGCCCTCTCATGTTATAATGTTGGAGAGCCTAATCCCCCAGCGCCAGTATGATGACATTCCGAATGGAAGCTTTTGAGAACCTGTAACGGTTTTTGAACTCCGCGTTGTCATAATAATATGTAAAGGGTTTCTTAATATTGCGAATGTACATGTTGGAAAATCGTGGCAGGTTATACTGTTCATCAATAACATCAAACTGATGATAATTATCTATTTGCTCTAAATCCGGAGATACTCCATCGTTATTATTCATTATAGTAAAAATATTATAAACAAAACATATCACAGTTCCAACTAGATAGCAAAGATGGTGGCGTTTTGGTCCCCCGCGCCGTTTGAGTTCGGCTGGAGTCACTGATTTGGTGACTCAGCCCGTCTCATCCTCCGCTGAGCATATACTCGTTCTCCATTAGGGCGAACTCGACTGTGAATAAAAAACTGTTTGTAGTTTGAGTCTAGACTCATATTTTGACATAAAAAAGCTTGAGTTTAAACTCGAACTCGTTTGTGTCAGCCATAGTAAACATCGTTGCGAATATTTTGTTAACTACTGTGCTATCATCATGCCTAAAGTGATAAAAAGTGGTACAAGAGAAGCAGTTATAAAAGTACATTCGTTTTGTACACAAGAATGTGAAAATAACGAACCGATTATACCATTAAAATCCGTAAATGCATGGGTGGCGGCAATGACTGGTGAGTGTTGTCAACATCACACGTAAATATTAGCCGTGGGTATAACGAAATGTTTATGTCTAATATGTGGTTAAATAAAATGTGGTTGTGTATAGGTATTGATGAATTATAATTATAATGCTATGCAAACTTTATAAATTTACCTACCTACTCTAATTTCATGGTGACATTTATACATATTTTGTTTCAGGTGCTTCTGAACGTTCTGTTCAAAGAATTGTTGCAGAAGGGAAACAAGCAGAAGCTACCACGTCAAAAATTGTTACACCAGGAAAAAAAAGAAAAAGTCTGGAAGCCAAGTGTAATTTGGATGACTTTGATTTGGTTTTATTTCGGAGAAAGATACATCAATTTGATACCGTAAAAAAAGAAATTCCGACATTACCGAAGCTTTTGGTGGAACTTAGAAATGATATTCAATTTGATGGTAGCCGTGAAACTTTAAGAAAAATTATATTAAGGTGACTATTTTTAATTTTGACGTTACACTCCATGGTGGTTTCAAATTTTTTATTGCTTTGACGAAAGTTTTTATTTTTTAACTACCTTAATATCTTTATTGTACTGCTAGACTAGAAGTGTATAGATAAGTATAAATAAATAATAAGAGTAGCAATGACGTGGTCTTCGAAGGTGTGCATTTGACTAACCATAGCCTATTTACTTATATATATAACTTAAATAATGTGATAGTAACAAATCTACTCAATATTTCAGGTTGGGGTTTAAATTCCGGCAATGCCAATCAAAACGAAAAGTTCTCATGGAAAGATATGACATAGCAGCATGGAGGTCTCGTTACTTGAGAATTTTAAAAGCAAATCGAGAGAGTGCATATCGACGTCCAGTTGTATACCTAGATGAGACTTACATTCACTCATCATATGGTGTCAACAAATGCTGGCAATCTGAAGAAGTTGCTGGCAGTATTAAAGAAATATCTTTAGGACAGCGATGGATTATTGTATACGCCGGACGCAAGGATTTGTGCCGAACGCATTGTTGATTTTTAAATCAAACACCAAAAGCGAAGATTACCACGATGAGATGAATGCCACAAACTTCAAAACATGGCTAGTTGAAAAATTAATCCCCAATTTACCATCGCAATCCATCGTCGTCATGGACAACAGCATGGGCACCAAGTTGTGAGATTACCTGAAGACCTGAACCTGATAGAGGTAGTTTGGGCGTCGGTAAAGCGCAAGGTTGCAGAATTTAATGTGGGTCGATCGAAATCGGAAATATTGGGTCTGGCACAAGATGCTTTTCAGACTATAACGGCTGCTACATGGAAAACGCATTGCGATCACGTTGAGCGATTAGAAGATGTATATCACAATGATGATGTCGACTTAGAAAGTTTTAATATATGTCTTGCTAGGGACAGTGATACCTCATCTGACAGTTCTGCGTCGGACTTGGAAGATCTAGAAGATCATTTATTAGATCACACATATTCTAGTAATAAATAATGTACTTACAAAAGCTGTTATATTTTGGTCGAACCCCAACACACTCACCTCTAATTCTAACTTAGTTAAAAACATATCAGTATTCATCTATGTTTTAATATTTCTGTTAATACAAAGACAGGCAAGTAAATTAAATAAATACTACTAATAATAAAATGACGAAGGTTTGGCGTCCATGGGCTCTCGGTCTGTTATCATAATACTCCTCAAGTAAATCCGTAAATCATTGAACTAAATTTCATTTTTTCCCAATTTTCGCGTCATCTTCTGTGCAGTGGCAACACTGACATTGAACACAGTGGCGCACAGCCGCGCCAAGTTATACTTGCCGGACTGTACCATTTGAAGTTAGATTCGCTAAAAACGATCACAATGGCTCAAAATCAAATATGGCTCATAGATCAATTAGAATTATTATTATTATTTCTTTGTTAATGGCTTCTGCGGTTGTCAACAACCAAACGCTCTGCTCTATGGTTGTGAAGCGACGTTAGGGTGCATACCATTTTAAGTTAAATTCGTTAAAAACGCTAAAAACGATCACACCCCGAAATAGTTGTTCCACATGGATCTTAGCGTTATTTTCGCCATAAACGCTACATCTAATGTCAAAAGTGACAGAAGTGGCAAATTTTAGTGGCATTCTTAGCGTTCTTATCCTAGGGCCTGTTCCATTAATCGCTAAGAACGTAAATTTCGATAATTTTGATCACATTCTGCGTCTGTGGTTGTGATCACGTGATCGTTTGTAACTGTCATCCCCGTTCCATTTTTTGATAAGAACGCTAAGAATGCCACTAAAATTTGCCACTTCTGTCACTTTTGACATTAGATGTAGCGTTTAAGGCGAAAATAACGCCAAGACCCATTTGGAAAACTTTTTGGGAGTGTGATCGTTTTTAGCGTTTTTAGCGAATCTCACTCAAATGGTACGTACCCTTAAATGGAACAGGGGAGAACAGATAAACGATCACAGTGATCACAATCATAGACGCAGAATGTGATCAAAATTATCGCAAATAACGTTATTAGCGTCAAATCGAATATACCCTATGAAGAAGAAGAGCATTAAACCGCAGAAGAAGCAAAATTTATATACGTAAATAGTAATTATTTGTGTATTATTATTTATTTCTTAGCGACTGGCGTTCCTAGTCACTGAAACAGATCTTCCAGTAGATCCAGTAAGACTGAGCATTATTGTTGTGTGAATTTAGTAGTGCGGTATGGAAGGGCCTTCTGTGATGAAGGTGGAGGTGGAGACGGAGGCGTGCTGCGTATGTGGTGTTCACGGCGAGGAGCTGTACTCGCCGGAGGAGCACGACGCGGCTGCACCGCCGCACTTGCCTCCGCTGCGCGCCATGCTGCTACATCTCAACCACTCGAAGGTAAACTATTACTACACATTTAGTATAATATTATACTAGAAGATGTTGCCTGTTAGGAACAAGTATAAATTTCATCATAGAATGTGTTTCTAAAATTTAATCAGTGGTATCTTATCAAATTTGGTTAGGCAGGGGGAAGCTTGATGGTTAAAAGTATTAGGCATAGAATTGAGACGAGACAAATTGCTTAGCATTCCATGGGTTAACCGTTCGGGTGCCGGGTCGGTTCTGGTTTAGTTTATAAAACATCTGTTTAAGGGGGGAGGGGTGGTGGGGGCAAGTGCGGGGGGATGGGTAAACCCCCCTGTGAAGGGGAGGTTCATATACTATTGTCAATATACCAAAAGAAAAGCGTAAGAAGCTGCAACCAAAGAGCAAGAAAATTTCTCTTGTTGGATATGATGGCATCTCTGATAACTATCACTTATTATTATTATTATTATTATTTTGATACACTAAGCAGCTCAAAGCTGATGCGTGTATATGGAAAACAAAACAGTGCACATTAATTTTATAGTTCTAAATGTTTGTCTAGTCTATTTTTAAAACAGTTCACTGAAGGGGCACTAATAACGGTTTCTGGCAGTCTGTTCCATTCATTGACTACACGGTTTGGCAAAAAGTGTTTTTTTGGTTTGCTGTTGCACTTCAAAATTTGCAGCTTCAGAGAGTGTCCTCTCGTCCTATTGTTGTCATTCTTTGTGTAGATGTGTGTCATGTTTGGGACATTATAATATCCATTCAAGATTTTATACGTTTCAATTAGGTCTCCTCGTTGTCTTCGCTGTTCTAAAGTGGTCAAGCCCAGTTTCTTGAGACGAAGTTCATATGGCACATTCTTCAATGATAGAACCATTCTGGTTGCTTTACGCTGTACTCTTTCAAGAAGGTCAATATCTTTTTTAAAGTATGGACTCCAAATTTGGAATGCATATTCCAGTAGTGGTCGTATATATGTTGTATAAATCTTCAAAAATAGAGTTTTGTCAATGTGCATAAAAGTTTTTCGTATTGTGTACAGAATTGAGTTGGCTTTTTTTGTCATACTTATGATATGTGTCTCCCATTTCAGATTTGATGTGATATATACTCCTAGATCTTTTTGGCATTCCACAACTTCTATTGGATTATTATTAATATAATATTTTGCCTTAGGATTATTGATGCCCATATGTAGGACTGTGCATTTGGTCTCATTTAGTGTTATTAACCAGTCTTGGGTCCACTGGAAAATGCTGTCAAGGTCTTCCTGGATGATATTGTGAACTACCAGTGGATTTCCCATAATTTTGGTATCATCTGCAAAAAGTGATAGTTGAGACTGTACACAGTCCTTCAGATCTGTCAGAAATAATAATAATAAGAAATAATCCAAAAAGAATCGGTGCGAGAACTGATCCTTGGGGTACACCACTAAGGACCTTATTTGGGCTTGAAAATGCCTCCCCCACTTGAACTTTAAAAGTTCTGAATGATAGGAAGTCTTCTATCCATTTTAGAAGTTTGCCACGGATTCCAAAATGTTCCAACTTAGAAACAAGCCTATTTATAGGCACTCTGTCAAAGGCTTTTTTGTAATCTAAGTAAATCACATCAGTTGGCTGTCTAGAGTCCCAATTTTTAGTCCATATATCCATGCACGAAAGCAGATTGGTCACAGTTGACCGCCCCTGGACAAAACCATGTTGTTCGTCAATTATGACTTTATTCTTTGTCAAGAACAATCTCAGTTTGTCGGCAATTATTTTTTCCATTGTTTTGCAAATTATGCTTGTTAGACTTATTGGGCGATAGTTTGCTGCAATCCGTTTACTTCCTTTTTTGTAGATAGGCGTTACTATGGCCTCTTTCCAATCTGAAGCAGATGAGGCTGCCTCGGTACTGCAGCGCATCAGGGATGTTCGCGGACTCCCGTGTCGACTGTTTCTATGCAATGATGTGGAAGCGGTGCACATCTCTGGGGCGCAGACTCCGAGCCACCTCCAACACTGTCCTAAATGTATTTGCAAATAAGTTTGATTGTTATATGGTTCATGCACTGACAAACAAACAAATTACGCACAGGCATGTAAATTTTTCATATGTTGACATTTAAAGATGATTTTATTATGCATTATTATTGTTTTATAATTGTATTTATATAATCTAATTTTTTTTTTTTAAATTTTTATGTTATCGTGATGGAACCAGCCCGAGGCCCACCTGATGTTAAGTGGACTAACCTCTGCCTATATTTATTTATTTATTTATTATTAATGGACGAGCAGCAATATGCTGATATGTCCATATCATTGCAGTGTTGGATTTATAGTTTCAGAAGAGATTTCTTTTCTGTAGATAGCCATTTGTCCAGTTTATTTTTAAAATTGTTTATTGATGTGGCTGACACAACATGTTCTGGTAGTTGATTCCAGTTATGCACTACTCTGTTACTCAGGAAATGGTGTGCAGGCTTTGTTTTGGCCAAATCCCGAGTAAGCTGGATTTTATGTCAAAGTCAAAGTCAAAATCATTTATTCAATTTAGGCGTCTACGACGCTCTTATGAAGGTCAATTACAAATTTTAGTATTGAAATATTCTACATTGTACTGCCACGTTCAGCAAATAAATTGTATAGAGCCACTGCGAGAAGAACGGGCAAGAAACTCGGGGCCATTATTTTAAACATCTTTTAACAATGTGTTACATACTTACTATATAATAGAGTTATTACAATATTTGTTTAAATTATGTAGGTGACAGGCAATAGCTTGGCGGAGGCGGTATTGTCCAGGCATTTTTTCGTTTATGTAATCAGAAACTGTGTAGTAGGATTTTTTAATCAATATGTTTTTCACATGCAACTTATTTCCCTTCTGTGAGCGTTGTAATATGTTTAGGAACTTTATTATAAAACTGCACACAATTACCTAAGAAGGACCTTTTATTTGTCTTTGCTAATCTAAAACCTGGCACCACTATTTTATCTTTATTCCTAGTATTGTAATCGTGATTGTCACTGTTTAATTTAAATTTACTCAAATTTTTACGAACATACATAATATTTTCAAATATATACAGACAGAATTTATTACAGTCAAAAAATAAAAGTTTGTCTCCATGACGACATGTCATATTATATAAAATTGTATTTAATGAGTGAATATGCTCATTCTGGCTTTGAGTCAGTGCATCTGAATAGGGAAATGCACATAACATGATTTGATACGCATCAAGATTTAACAATGAAGTTATACTTGCTATTAACTGTTTCCTGTCAATACCCAAACTTTGGCCTAAGTACACAATAACTATGGTATTTTTATCAATTTCAGAAGCCATAATTTTCTCCTCAATCTGTGCATAAGAAGCACCAGGCATGCAGTAATTTCTAACAGAGCAGTTTAATGAATTACCAAGTAATGAGCCAAAATTTTTGCCTATTGCGTCTGAAAAAACCAAAACTTTAGTTACCATATCCTGGTTAGTGGTGATACCCTGATTCTCCCCCCGCACTGCTTCAGTGCATGTTTTGTTTAATGGCTGAGCTATTGTTGGTATTGAATGGGGCTCTCTGGTTGCTTGCGGCTGACTATGAGACCTTGAGCATGCACACTCAATATTTCTCACACTCTCCACATTGGTGGTCACAAGATCCATTAAACTTATAGCTTCCTTGTAGTGATCACTAAGATGGTTTTGAGCTGATAAGTAGCTAGAGAAAATATTTTGCAATAATTTCTCTTTTTCTAGCAGCTCGGAGCGAAGACTCAGAGTATCATCATCATACAGTTGCTTAGTAATTTCTAATTCATCTAAACAATTTTGAAGATTTTCCTGTAATAGTAACTTAGTAGTAGTAACTTTCACCAAATTCACATTTCTCTTGAAATAGTTCCTGTTTTTAAGTTGTTTTTTGCACTTCCACATCACTTTTTTAAGCTTAAAATACTTTTTGATTTTCTTATGGCTCTGAAAGACTGGAAATTGACTGCATGTAGTGTTCTCATCAGTCAAGTCAATAGTTACAATAGGCTGCAGGGAGCTTGCTGATTCCATGCCACTACCGACCAGCTCATTGTATAAATTTAAGGTGTCAGCGGCCTGTTCATTGAACTTTGTCGAATATAACAACATGATTTCATGTTGAGCCTTACTTAATTCAAATTCAAGTTCTGATATACGGCTCAAGGCCTGTTCATGCGTCTCACTACATTCTTTAAATGACAGTACAATGTTCTGTAGCTGTTCATTTTGTTGGAGCACTTCTGAGTAATCAGTGTACAGACTGGCAAGTTCACTCATGAGTTCAGTGTTTTTTGACACAATTTTGTTCACCTCAACCTCACTGTCTTCTCTTTCTTGTAGAAGCTGATCAGAGAGGTCTTTGTGCTTTTGCAGGTCCTGCAGAGCAACTCTGAGTTTCTCTTCCAGTTCTCTTGCCAAGGTTTTCCTTGTAGTTACAGGCATAGTGAAGAGCCAACAACTCCGAACAATTACTGGAAAACAGATAAAAGTAGCTAAGTTTCTGTTTCAAGAAGTATTCTAGGTATGTATGTATTCTTTACAATTCAAACTCAAAGTTACAATTATTTCCTATATAAATTATATACTATAAACAAAATCAACAAATCAAGTCAGAATACAGTTATTAATACACAACAAAATATTATTTGTTTACATTTGTATATGCAACAGATAAAAAGGGAAAAAGAAACTGAAAATTTGTTAGAAATACAGAGAAATTAGTTTAATAGATGATGGTCAGAAACAGATTGGAGAGAAAAAAGTATGAAGCTTTTTATCTGCTTACAAAAGCAACAATTGATTGATGGTAATAAGTATACCTTATTATGTTTCTTCTTTAATAGATAATTTTTGTGGGCTTGACTACTATAAATATTGAAGTGTAAAGTCATCAGCACTAGCATCCAGAGCAGACCGGTGTTCTCTAGCAGCACCCGTTCATGAGTTAATGCATGTGCCAGCCATCGCCTTCTTCAACCATTTTTGAGGGAGGATGGCGACCCGACACTCAACACCACCACTAGACAACACCTTTATGTGAGCATGACCGTTCTGAATACCCGTGCCTACGGATACTACTACAATTCACAACTTTGAGACTTATGTCCCCGGTTTGGCCTTGAGCTTTCTCTGATTATATAAATGTCTTCTATATTAGGTAGGTTATAATATTGATTAATTATCTTAAAAGTCTCAATAAGATCACCCCTAAGGCGTCTTTCTTCTAGACTAGTGAGGCGTAGTGTTAGGAGTCTCTCTTCATAGGACTTGTGACAGGTCCTGTGGTAATTTGGTTGCTTTCCTCTGGACACTTTCTAGAAGGTTAATATCTTTTTGGAAGTATGGGCTCCAAACTTGAAAGCCATACTCTAGCAGGGGTCTGATATATGTTTTATATATTTTTAGAAAGACTTCTACAGTGAAGAATTGGAATGATCTCCATATGACATATAAAAACGAGTTGGCCTTTTTCACTATAGATGTGATTTGATCTTCCCATTTAAGATTAGATGCGATTAACACTCCTAGGTCTTTTTGCAGATCAACAGATTCTATATCACTGTTGTCTAAGATATACTTTGCTCTAGGGTTTGCTGAGCCCAAGTGTAATATAGTGCATTTTGCTGCATTCAGTTTGATAATCCAATCCCTGGCCCAGGCTTGGATGCAATTAAGGTCCTCCTGTAGCTGTCCGGATTTAATTAGTGGGTTGGCAAAGATTTTACCATCATCAGCAAAGAAGGCGGTCTGGGATTGAATCACCTCTACCAGATCAGTGATATAAATTCCAAATAGATGAGCTGAGAGCACCGACCCCTGGGGAACGCCACTAAATACTTGTTTTGGTTGAGATAGGTATGTTCCAACACGTACTTGAAAAGTTCTATCTTTTAAGTAGTTTTTTATCCACTTGAGTAGTGTACCTCGTACTCCAAAATGCTCTAGTTTAATCAGTAGGCGTTGGTGAGGGACCTTGTCAAAGGCGCTTTCAAAGTCTAAGTACACAATATCCACAGGATTGTTGTTGTCAAGGCTTTTTGTTCATGAGTGTATGCATGACAGCAGATTTGTAATGGTGGATCTCTTTTTTGTGAAGCCATGCTGTATAATAGATATTACACATTCTCTGTTTAAAAATTGGGTCAATTTTATGCTTATAATTTTTTCCATTAATTTTACAACAGTACTGGTAAGACTAATAGGGCGGTAGTTTCCGGTGACCATCTTGTCACCCTTCTTATAAATCGGCGTGACCAGGGCATGCTTCCAGTTTTGAGGTAAGTAACTATTTTTGAAGGACATATTAAATAGTGTGCTAAGTACAGGAGCCAAGATGTGGGTACTGTTCTTAAGTATAAGGCTTGGAACTTGATCAGGGCCAGGAGAAGAGTTGATACGCAGGCTTGCAATTGCTTTCTCCACATCTTCTACAGAAAAGGATATATCGCATAGATCTTGTTCCACAAGAGCAACACCAACTTTCACCAGTTGTGACAAAGAGGGCTCTAATGAGTATGTTTTTTGAAATGCTTCGGCAAAAACATCAGCCATTTGAGAAGGCTGCATTACCAGGTCACCACTCTGGCTCCGGATGGCTGCTGGGATGCTCACTTTTGAAGACGAACATCTCCGAATGTAAGAGTAAAATGATTTGTCCCCATATTTAAGTATTTCGGCTTCATAGCAGCTCCTTTGTTTCCTCGACATATCAACACATTTGTTGTTTGTTTCTCTGTAGAGTTGGTAGTCATTTTCTGACCCAGAGGTCCTGTAATTGTCCCACAGAGTTTTTTTTTCAGCAACTAGTTTTAAGACATTTTTATCAATCCATGGTTTATTTCTATGTTTATTCTTGACTTTTCTTTCTGGGGCATGTTTATCAACAGTTGTGTTGATTGCAGACAAGATCTCCATCCACAATTTTTCTGCATCATTGAAACAATTTACCTCCTCTAAATTGTTCCTTAAATCATTATTGAAATTGTCAAAGTTAATATATTGGTAGTACGTTTAAACTTAGGCTTATCAGTAGATTTTCTTACTAGGCACTGAAGGCTGAATTCTAGTACAGCTTGGTCACTTTTGCCGATTGGAGGTTTGTGCATTACTTCATCAATTAGAGAATCCTCATTTACCATAACAAGATCTAGTAAGGATGATTCTTGCCCTTGTCTGAGGCGTGTATGGCATTTCACCAACTGATGGAGATTGCTGTCTTGGAACATATTAACAAAGAGTTCTTCGGGGCCAGAATAACTTTGGCCTGGTGGAATAGGCCATTTAATAGTTGGATAGTTGAAGTCACCTGCAATGATCACTGTATTTCTTTTAGTAGCAGTAATGAGATTATTTAGTAATGTAGTGTCACGAGTTTTCCATACAAGTTCATCCTGACTACCTGTTCGATATAAACCAATAACCAAGAAATTATAAGTACTAAATTGTATATCTACATATAGCGCCTCAACTCCATCGCACATATAATTTTTGTTGCGCCTTGCTATGTGATAGGAATACCGTTTAAATGTTCCTTAATATAAATGGCTACACCACCTCCTCTAGTTTTTCCTTCAGCCTTATTTTTCTTATGCTTCCGGTCATGTCTTAATAGTGTATAGCCTGGGATATTGTATGTGCCATTACGATCATTACTGTTTAGCCAAGTTTCAGTGATGATTGCAATACATGGACTATTTGTGTTTATGTAGTTCAAAATAAGGTCAAACTTAGATGGTAAAGATTGTATATTGGTATAGGTAAAAGTAAGGTCAGCATATGGATTTCTATTGACATTGGCTAGTTTTTTTGTGCGACAATTTTTGGGTTACCTTTTATATATTTGATGGTGAGGCTGGTTTCCCCTTTTCCAGTACGGTCCTTTAAGGTTTCCCGGAGCTTGTTCAGTTCTTCACGTTGTTTAGGAGTTTTATCATCATATACTCTTACCTCTTTCTGAGCCTTGTTCTTGTTTTTCAGTAACCAAATAGCATCCTGACGGTACTATAATATCACCTTCAATGGGCGCGGCTTTACTATACCTGGTTCACGGCGGCCTAGACGTTGTACCTTTACCACTTTGTCTGAGAAGTCAGTGCCGTTGTTTATGTCGTGCAAGATTTTCTTCACACATAATTCATCATGTGACTTTCTTTCACTGCCGATGTCTGAGTCACTTTCCTTAACACCAACAAGTATTACATTAGTGGCTCTGCGGTCCCGTTCCATTATGGTACTTGAAAAAGGGCCTCTCGGCATGGAGAACACAAGTACAGGAGGGTGCGTTTGCCCTTTAATCCCATAACACGCACCTCACTAGTCGTCAAGTTGCTGCATTGAAGACAGATATGTCGTTTGCAACCATCACACTGCACCACATTTTCATCATTATGATCATCTTCACATTGAAAGCACTTTATTTTATTAGACATTGTTAACAAGGATTTGAATGAAACTAGATCAGGCCACGAAAATACGTTACGAATTTTACACTTTTTGTCTCTTCACAACCACTTTCACAAGTCTTTTTACAATGCTTTTTCCACAATAAATGTGTAATTGATTATTTAAAAAAACTATTTTTTGCCAGAAATAATGCTCTTTAACTATTTAATTCTAACTTAAAATACGATACGACTTCCAACACTGCTTTATCAATCGAGGGTAGGAGAGAGAAAAAAGTATAACAGACGCATTTCGTCAACGACGAATTGCACTGTGCCTGTCACACTGAGACGTCCAGTTGTTAGGTCTCATTAGCCTGTAATGTTTCTGGCTCTCAAGGACTGCTGCCGGAACACACTGTTAGGTGCTTGGCGACAGATTTTCTACTTGAGGGTGGTCGCTAGCCAGGCGGGCATTCACAAAATGCCCTTTCACCATGCTGTGAAGCTCAAGCCCGCGGCGAACCATGGACCTGCTGCACGGCAGTCCATAGCCAATGCCACTGAGCCATCACTGCTTCAAAAATTCTTCATTCGGTAATATTCTAATTATGAAATGAAATACAGACTTTTATTGGCATATTTTATTTACATACTTCTTTACTAAAATTAAAAAGTTAAATTAAAGCATTATTCTCCTAACACAACAATGCTTTAAAAATTTTTTTATTATTAAAGTACAATGTGTCCCAACTAAGGAGGTTTCAATTAAATTTAAGTACACATTATCTGTGGTGAGCTGTTTGTTGGATAAAAAATTTATTTAATATAGCTACCTATAGCCATGAGATTAAATAAAGTAGTGTATGCAACTGCATATAACTAGGTATTAAAACATTAGTGTAGTTTTTTGATACAAGCCGCAGGCGAGTTTCTAAATAAGATTACACGAGTGTTTTAATCTCTATTATATGACAGTTTAAGTAAAAAAAATAGGGAGATTACTTTGCAAGTCGATGCAATTGGATTTCCGTTACCAAAATGTTTTTTTTTTATTAATTTTTTTTATTCCATACTGGGTAGCACTTTACCACTATCTCACCTGATGTTAAGTGATGATGCAATCGATGATGGAGCGCGCTTACCCAGAAGATACCTATTCACTCGCGTTTTGAAGTCCCCCATATTGAACTTAACCGGAAACACAGACTCAGGCAGGGTGTTCCATTCCCTAGCGGTTCGTATGATGAACGAAGAAGCGAATCGCTTCGTTCGGGTAAATGGAATATCCACCATATAACGGTGGCGCTTCTGAGTATCCCTGGATCTCCGATTATAGATGTATTTGATGCTAAGGAGTTTGAAGACTTCACGCAACACATGCTTAAGAGAGTCTTACGAGGACCTTTATGAAGATACAGAGGACAACTTATTACACCTGACTGAAGCACTTCTTGTTGAAGTTGATATTCCATCAACATATTAAGAGGCAATATGATCTCAGATTGGAGGACAGATTGGACTCCCACAGGAAAGGAAAACCCAATATTTTTTTTATCCAGACTTTGTGCGAATATAATATACTCTCATGTAAAAGGTATTGATTATTCAGAGTAAGTAATTACTTACTTGATAGGCAGGCTGTTTTCTGCGCTCATGCCGTCTGCAAGCGGCTCATTGTGCGTGATGCCGGGTGGCGTGCGTTACTCCAGCCACCCGATGTCCTCGGGGAAGGCATCAGCTCGTTGACACCGATGCAGGCCTCCTTGACGGTCCTCGGTGTCCCGAGGAATTCTGCCCGTTGAGGCGCCACGCTCACACACTCAGTGAGTATGTGCGCGGCCGTTTCTTCTGCCTCCATGCACCCTGGGCACAGGGGGCTGTCTGTAAAATCTAAAGTAAACTGAGTGTTTATTAAGTGAGTAGTGTCCCGTGATAATTCCGACGACTCGTCGGAGTTGGTCACGTTTTAGGTTGCAGAGTCTTTTGGAGTATCTCGAGTTGAGATCCGGGAAAGCCTCCTTTGACTGCCTGCAATCAGTGATACCTTGCCAAGTAGTACTGGTGTTTTAATTTGGTTTTGTTCCGAATCCAGGTTCATTCAGTTCCTGATTGAGACTCTTTTGATGGACACATATGAAAAACACTACAAAATTCCTGAGGATGCTGGTGTTTCGTCATCCAGACCAGATATATTTCTATACTCAAAAAATCTAAAACGCATTCTACTTATAGAATTTACTGTGCAGTGGGAAACAAACATACCTAAAGACCACACAATACAAACTCACAAATATTATGACTTAATAAATGAATTACCAAAAACGGTTATCTAAGCATCTCGTGACACTTGACAGGGTTAAAGTCCATTAAATTTCCCACACTCCATTGACCATATCTATATCTCGCTGCAACGTGAGACAGTCCTCTACTGTTCTAATTTTTAGGTCGTCATATAAGAGACATTTTGAATGCTTGACGACGCGACGGCGGGAAGGTCTTTAATCATAAGAACAAATAGCAGAGGTCCTAATATAGATCCTTGACTTACTCCAGAACGCGTGTGATAGGGTTGTGATTCATAGATACCTAGACGAACATATTGCTGGCGGTCGCGAAAGTAATCAGCAACATAAAGGAGAAGACCAGGAGCAAAGCCCAAGCTTTGCCAGCACTATGTTGTGGACCCTACCAAACGCCCTTTTAAAGTTATTTATCGGTTGTTGGTCTACCATGCCAGGCCTGGCGCACTCCGCACTTTAGGTACGAAGCTACAAATACATCGACGGCTTCGTTTAGACATCAAACCATTAGTGTTCAATATGGAAATACCATCAATCAAGTAGCAGATATATTCACGGAAGCCATTCCTAAACTTTTTCAGTTTGAATATTTCATAAGTTCTTTGGGAAAGAAAATACTTTCTTGTATTAATATGAAATAGACAATTTTAATATTATATTTTTGTAATAATGCCGCGGATTTCATTACAAAATTACAACAAGTTGAAAATTAAGGTCATGTGCGGAATTCAAACACGCGGCAACCACCCCTATAGCCGGGGGTATGCTATGACCGCTAAGCCACCATGACATAATATGACAACTCTAATTTATCATCTCGTCCTTAACCATGGAGGAATGGGGGAGAGGGGAGAGGAATTGCCAATCAAAAATTATCCCTTGATGAAACGTATCATTTTGATTACATCACGTACCAGTTTGCGAGGTGAGGGAGGGTGGAAAGCTGGCCTGGCTCTACCTTATTCCTAAAACCATTTGACGGTGAATAGCAAAAGTTTGATAATAGTTAATTCGTCCTCAAATAGTGTAGTCACACGGCAAGAGAAGGCGTCATATTAAAATTGATATACCTAATCTAAAAATAACTAGTATTTTGTCGTCAGATAAATATCTAATAAAATTTCGTGGTTATATAATATGTGGTTATATATCATTAAACTGCATGTACGGTGATATAATGAGTTCCAAAAGCTGACGACATCTTGTAGTAAGTAGCGAAACTTTTGAGCTAACCTAGAGAAAACTAATACACCGGTACTATACCCAGTAATGTATATAATTTAAATGAAAATTGAAAAATGAAAATGTTTTAAAATGTAATTTTAAAAACAAATGTGAAATGTAATGCTATCGGCTGCCTTTTTCACTTGATTAGAACTATTTTTGGAAGATAAAATGGAACACTTCATATTAGCGACGTGAATTCGACGAAAATGTATATATACCTCCACGAATAAATATGAAAAGAAATGTAATTCATGCTCAAAAACAACACAACGCAAACTATACCGCAGCGGGCGTGGCTTAAAAAGTGTACCGCGCGGCGCTGTCAGTTCGCCGTGTGGGTTCGAGTCATGCGGTTGTACCGCGGGAATTTTCAACTAAATTGATCAAAGTTCTACATTGTTTAATTCTGAAAAAATACTGTGTAGTAAAATGGTGGAAAAGCCATACATACGGATATAAAAAAATCGGGAATAACTTGTATAAACGAGTAAATAACAATATTTTGGAAAGCCATACTTGACTACCCTGGATAGTTTTATGCAACATGCATTTTACATTAAGTCAAAAATAACTTCGCTACATTGTTAGTTTGAGAACATTTTTTGTGAAAACTTTTCCGATTTTTTTTGTATGCTCGTTTTTTTATGTCAAATATTTAATACAAATGTCATTAAAAAACTTTGATAAAGGTCCTCAATTCTAATTTAGTATATGTGCTTCTAACATAAAAATATAATCTGACATAAAAATATCCTAGAAGTAGGGCTTAGATCTGACAACTGTCAAAGTGTCAGTTGATGTCGTATTTCCCAGTATTGATTTAATTTTTGGGGTGCAAAGGACATAAAAATAACAAATATATTGATTTTAGGTCTCATAGCTGTGTAAGAGTAATTTCTAGGTACTTTTTATGTCATTTTAATCCAAAATATGAAATAGAAATGGAAAAATATGATTTTAACTGTCATTTTGACAGCTGTCATGCTTGAGATCTATATTTATATAACTATAATGTAATTTGTACCTAAAACATAAAATTAAAACATATAAATACTACATCAACTGCAACGTTGATAGTTGTCAGTTGTCACACCTATGGCTGCGGTATTGTTACTTCCAATAGGTATATATAATCCATCTACTTAATTTGGTACAATGGAATACCAGAATAATAGTTCTGGGTATGCTGGGCACGCTGCCATCTGGTAGAGAGCTGGAGTGCTTAGACTGCCTGCAAGCCTGAAATGGCAGCTAGGTTGACTAAATGCTTTCGTTGTAGTAGCTAAAAGTATTTGTTATAGTTTGCAGCATTTTGTTAAAATACAAAAAAAAACAACTTGATGTAATTATTCATCTAACACACGCAATAAGACATTTTTAAAATCTAATTTAATTCTCTGTTATATCCTACTATCAATATTGACTTAAATAAAACATTTTTACTTGAAATCCATTTCTTTTTTTCAGCGCATTATATGTATAAGTATACCGACGAAGATAGTAATTCCAATCTACTGAAATAAATTGCATGAAAAACCTATACTATTTTATTGAAAAAACCTGTAATAGAAAATGAATACGTAAACAAGCTTACATATTGTAGCATAACGCCATCCACGCGTATCTAAAGCTGGGAACGCACTACAAAGTTTCGTCGCGAAGAGGCTGTCACTACCTAATATGCATTTACAGAGGTGCAGAGCAGTGCTAAGTGGCGCGACTTTTTCGTTCACAATAGCAATACGGCGTAGCAGAAAGGTTTTTCCAACTAATGGCAAAAATTCGAAATGAAGTCGTCGAAGTAAATTAATCGTGGTGTCTTGCAAAGAAGCAGATTTAGCTGAAAAATTAATATGTGTTTTTGGGTGCACGATATAACAAAATTCTCATTCAAAAAAACTCTTTTTCACGACTCCTCGACGTACATAATGATCGATTTCACACAGATTTTAGAACCTAAAGTAAGGTCTTATGAATTGTTGAAACTTTTTACTGCACCGCGTCTCTCCTCATAGTGTGGTTTACGCCATTTATAAATCCATACAAATTAATATTTCCCGAGCCGCGCTCTGTACTGCAGTAGTGCGGTTTGACCTTAGGCAATGACGGCGGTGACAACATCACCTTGACGCGACCAATCAGATGCGATCATTTCTAAGCGCCAAGTCAATTAAGCAATCCAATTGAATTTGGAAAATAGTGCGTGTTTTGTTACTTGTGAACTTGATGAGGCCGAAATCAAGGCGTTCACTGTGTCAGAGTTATACTTCTTTACTTTATTTATTCGTGGATATACCTATATTTTCAAACGTGGATCAAATGCAAGCGCCTACAGAAGACTAAGCTAAACCACGCCCGGACCCTACCATTGGCATCACGGCCGACTTGATGGAGACAAAGCAGACTTACATATTACTACTCCTATCTTCATGTTCTAAAGCATCGTGTGGGGATGGAGCGATACCTATAGTTCAACTTATGATGTACAAACAAGACTAATTTGCAATTAGCTTTAAACTTGTTAACGAAGACGCAACCCTATAATTTTAATATTTTATTTTCATAATATACAGTAAATATATCTGGGAAACCGCATGGTGGAAGGGCATTTTGCGAATGATCGCCTGGCTAGCTACCACCCTAAAGTAGTAAATCTGTCGCGAAGCACCTTACGATGTGTTCCGGCAGCAGTCCTTGAGAGCCAGTGAAATTACTGGTACCTACATGAGACTTAACAACTATGTCTCAAGGTGACGGGCACAGTGCAGTTCGTGACTTATAACGAAATGCATCTGTTTTAGGCAGAGGTTAGTCCGCTTAGCATCAAGTGGGCCTCGAGCTTGCTCTGTAACAATAAAATATAAAAAAAATTAAACGTAGGTTATTTCTCGTTACTTATGTAAATAAAAAACCAACAATAAACCGAATAAAATCAAAAAAATCTTTGTAGTTATCTCAAAAATAAAATCCAATGAGCCGTATCTTGGATAAAAGATATTGTTCGCCAGTTATACCTACGAGATCTGTAGGAGCTTTTACACGTTACTTTGAAACATTACAAAATACAAAAAGCCAGCATTTCGGAGCACACTGGGCAAAAGTAGCATGTATCTTTACATATATTTTCTTTTGTGCAAACTCATGATTTTGCGAGGAACCTCTTTGTCTCGGTAGAAGGTATTTTTTCGTCGAAGGTATTAAGTCGTGAAAATTATTTGCAGAAACCTGAGATGTCTGATTTGGTGACCGGTTTGGTTGTGATAGCATAGAAGTGTTAAATATTGAAGCCTCAGAATCAATATTTGATATTGTAAGCAGATGTGTTATAAATTCTTCTCAAAATTTCATCAACCTCATCATTAAAGTTCTTGTTTAAAGAGCGCCGGCGCTGGTGATCATTGAACGCAAACATCAAATGTGTAGTACCAGCAGTAAACAATAGTACCCAAGCGAGTGGAGCGTGTGGTTGCGGCGAGATGCGGTCAAGAGAGTGTGTTGAGAGAATGCAACCAGAATGTCCAATCAACGTAAACGTATTCATACCTGACACCACATGGAACCCATGATTTTTTGTCACTGACGCGTGACGCCAGATACGTATTTATCCGTAGATAGTATGTGAGTGATAGTGTCACTTCGCCATGACTTTGACTTTGTCCTAACTAACGATGTTCTTTCACAGTCTTATTCACATAAATAAATTTAGGTTGTGAGTGTGAGTACTCGTATGTGTGACTGTGACATCCAAGTCCTAGCTAGCCGAGATCCATAGGCATTTTGGAAAATAAAATTGTGTCCATTGTTGCAGACAGTGCCGAGTGGCCGGATGTGCTCCGGCTGCATCCGTAAGACGGAGGAGGCGTACACATTCAGCACCACACTAGCTTCTAAAGGACCCCCACCACTCAGCGAGAAGATCAGGGCATTGAGGAAAAAGTACTTTACCCTTTTTATGACTTGAAGCGCTTGTAACGTAGCTTTCTTAGTAGTTCCCAACCGATCAACTAAGCTAAGCAACATCCGCTGCGGTATTTACGGATGGGAGTCCACTAGTGGCATGACTACTGAGCGCTTCTGGGCTTCGGGGGGCAACTTAAAATGTTGGTCTCGGATGTTGTCTCAGGATAGCTGTCATCGCATGGTAGTTGCGCATTTGCGACTGCCCGCCTGGCTAGCAACCATACTCAAGTGGAAAATCTGTCACCAAGAACCTAACGGTGTTTTCAGGTGTTTTTTTTTTTTTTTTTGGATGATTAACAGCTTGGACAAACTTCATATACGAGGGTGAATCAAAAAGTTCTTAGAAGTGCATATATATGAAACCTTTTTGGATCAAGTTCGATATTCAAATTAAAGAGTGTCTATCACACTATATTTATGCAGACTGTCACTTATTTTTGTCAGTTCGTTCGCATGTAATAAATTTTTTTGTGCAACGAGTTGCTAAAAAGTCAAAATTATGGATAAAAGTGAGTTACGTGCGGTGATAAAATATCTCAGTTTGAAAAAAATGTCTACGAAGGAAATTTTTTTGGACATTCAGCAGACATTAGGGGGTGATGCTGTACCCTATTCTACGGTTGCGTACTGGGTGGCTGAATTTAAAAGAGGTAGATCAAGCTGTAAAGATGACCCGCGTTCTGGGCGGCCTTCAACCTCCGTTACAGAAGAAAATGTCAAAAAGGTTGAGAATCTGGTTTTGGAAGACAGAAGAATGACTATAAAACATATAGCTGAGATCCTAAAGATATCTTTTGGTAGCGTTCAATCCATTTTAATTGATTCACTGGGGTTCAAAAAAGTGTCTGCAAGATGGGTGCCACGAATGTTAACCGACGAAAACAAAAAGCGACGTTTGGAAATTTCCAAGCGTAATCTCGAAATGTTCCAGCGTGATCCGGATAATTTTTGCCGTCGTCTTGTCACCATGGATGAAACGTGGGTCCACCATTTTGATCCTGAAACTAAAAGACAAAGCATGTCTTGGAAACGACCATCCTCTCCATCCATTAAAAAATTTCGAGTTGCTCCTACCGCTGGCAAAGTTATGGCTTCTGTGTTCTGGGATAGTGAAGGAATCCTTTTTATTGATTACATGCCAAAAGGCCAGACGATTACTGGACCCTATTACGCAAATTTAATCCCGAAAGTGCGTGAAGCGATTAAAGAAAAACGTCGTGGAAAACTGTCGTTGGGCGTGTTGTTCCTTCAAGATAACGCTCCTGCTCATCGATCGGAAGTTGCGGTCAACGCAATCCGCTGTGCTGGCTTCAATCTCCTTGACCACCCACCATATTCTCCGGACTTAGCCCCAAGTGATTTTCACTTGTTTCCAAAATTAAAAGAGGAAATTCGTGGAACAAAATTTCACGATAATGACGCGGTTATAGCTGCCGTAGAGGACTTTTTCGAGAGTCAAGAAAATAATTTTTTTTCACAAGGAATAAGGAAGTTAGAAACGCGTTATTCTAAATGCATTGCATTGGAGGGAGATTATGTAGAAAAATAAAATATTATTATTTAAATCTTTGCATTTTTTAATATTGATTCCAAGAATTTTTTGATTCACCCTCGTACATAAACAAATAGAAACCTAATGCCAATGATAGGTCATCACGAATAGAATTAGAATAAGTAATAAACAATTATTTTATGTTATGTTATAGCTTATAGGCTAGCCTTTGACCACGATATCGCCTGATGGTAAGTGATTATGTGATTAAAGGTGCTGTTCAGGCTAACCTAGAATTACTGGCTCTCAAGGACATCTGCCGGAACACACCGTTAGGTGCTTGTTGACAGATCAGGTGATGTAGTGGTCAAAGGGTACCTTATCGATCAGTTGTAAATAAATAGAAGCTATAAATAAGACTCCTGGGTGGTTCAACACAGAAGTAGACATTCTGCCACCTAACTCTAGGGTTATTGTTTTGCTTCATAATTTGGTTTTGAACGGAATTACAGCAAAATGACTAAGCAAATAAAGGTTTAATGTCCAGTTATAGTATTCAGATAGTAGTTAAGAGTGCAGTGCAGCTACGAGTACATAATCGCCACTACTGGTATATATATTTAAAAGGTTTACAAAGTTACTGAGATGTTACATCTAAATATGCGTGTTGGTCGTTTTTCTTTTTACTTTATTAAGTTAGTTTCGCTATTTTGTTCGTGTCGTAGTTTAACCACTATAATATAAGGATTGTCGATATAAGGTCAAAAAACTAATCAAGTTTTATTTTATTTAATGATGTTTATATATATTTTCGAGTGTCGTTTGTCGTATTTTTATATATTTTTCCTTATGGTGAGCACTATATCGACAACAGTTACTTAATGCGTGGGCTATCGAAGCTTTCGTGTAACGAAATGAAGATCGTACTCGATCTGTCATAGTGTGTGGGGTGGACGGAAAACTGCAGTTATAAACGGATTCGTTTTCGAAAGGCGTGTGGGACTTGTTGGTGGATTACCGGTTCTCGCCTAGAACCGGTACCTACCCAAGTACCGAAATGGTAACAACCGCTGAGTGTATACCGTACTGATACGGATCACGCAATTCCCAGCCGACGCCTATTTAGTTAACTGTAAGAATAATTAGGGCCCACGAAGCCAACCCTATCACTTGAACATTTTGTGGCACACTTTACTAAAAAACTATCACACCTATAGATTTGTGCCTTTACATAGCAATTTAACTTCATATCTAGATGTGTTACCTGCCAAACAAAAAAGTTTTATAAATATTAATAAAAATAAACTTTTATTTTGTTTATAAAACAATGTTGTATTCATTGCATAGAATGTTATTGTACTACAAACGCCATCTGTTAGAAAACCAAAGAGCTGACATCGCTGAAGCAGAACTAAAGTCTATTCTTAAATACATCTACTTAACGCTAGATGACACCACTAGAATAAGGTAGTAAAATAAACACGAGCCCTCACAAAGCTCAGATTTTTGCTAATGTTAAGAGCAGTAGTGCTTAGTGATGTACCTTTATGCAGATTGCACGAGCTGACTCAGAAGATCGACGTGTTCATAGTAGTGGGCTCGGGCGGCAGTAACGGCGCGTACAGCGAGGAGGACATCATCATGGTGGAGCGGTCCGCCCTCGCGGCCGCCGCGCGCGCCGACCAGCCCGACCTGCCGAGGGTCACGGACATGAAGGGGGACCAGGTCTACCAGTGCACTGTCTGTCCACTCACCTTCCAGGTATTCTTACCACCTGCCTCCTACTTCATTTGTGGACATTGTTACTTATATTGACTAATCGCACGATTGTCAGAAGACTCGATCTACTTTTATTTATATTTCTGCATTGTATGAATAAAAGTGAACTCTAATTACTTTGAGTTCTGATACTGAAATTTAATGTGATGTCTAGGGGTGCGGTCCGAATTGCGTAAACGGTACTAACGGTGATGATAATGTCAATGATTGCAGCAATTAAATATGCACTCCCGCGGCCGTTTGCGTTACTATCGATTCGGATTAATCAAAAGCGTAGATATTGACATCATTCATGTATCTGAACGACTACATAATCTGAAAAAGAAAAAAAAGAAATATCATAGAATTTTGAGCTGTTCAACAAACTGAGAAAGGTTTCAGATTGTCTGGGTGAACCACAGATTCGTTAGCAAGCCAATGCTTGGTTCGAATTACTCTCGCATCGTTATTGGCACAGTGCGCTCACGGTGACTATCAGCGGGGCCGCGAGTACGGTAAGCGCTGTGCGGGACGATGACATCATACCTGTCAGTCATGTAAACGTCTGGTGCCTTGGTACGATTCGGATTAGTTCTGAGCGTGCTATCGGTACCAATTGCGTAATTCGTACCGCATCCTAGTACTATTTTGAGGCTATGAGTACCAGATTGGCCTATTTGCATTATTCAATAATATAGGCAGAATTCAATTAATGTTTTTTATGCAATTATTGTTATCGAAATTTATGAAGCATTAATATATTTTAGGCAATACAGCACAACATAGCCTACTGAAAAGAATTTTTTTTTCGTCTGTTAGTTTTTATATAATGATAGTTGCATCACGCTAGGATATAACAGAATGTGTGTATGCACTGTACACGTTGGGTTGCAGAGAGCGTCGGAGTACAAGACGCACGCCGAGAGCCACCCGGCGGACGCAGTGCACTCGTGCTGGACGTGCGGCGCGCAGTTCCTCACGGCAGAATCGGCCGCCAAGCACGCAGAGGTGCATCACGCCTTGCACACGTTCTGCTATCTCTGTAACGAACCCACGCAGGTACTTGTTCTACTACGCATTATGGTTACCAGAAATGTCATTTTATTCATAAACAGTTGAACTGGTTAGAACATGTTACCGCCGCTGTTCGACCTCGTATCGAATAATGCCAGGATAACTTTATAACGTAGGATATCTTTAATCCAGTAACAACTTTACACGTGCCAATAATGGCACTTTTCATAACGCTAGTTTAATAGGTTTTTTTTTCAAATACAAATTATATGTCCATCGGATTAAGCTACTAAACTTGTTCACACAAAATTCAATTATTATCAGCTGTTTGACGCGCGACAACCCAGCTCGTTGTTTACCATACTCTCCATGCTTGGCAGGCGTCTCGGGAATCGCAGTGTAAGATGGAGTTGTTCTTTAGATGCTGCTGCTCATTTTCTGTTTTTTTCCCTTTATCACTTCTTACGATTCTCACAATAAGATATGGGTGCAATTGTAGCTCGGCACCCCACATTAATCATACGTATATATCAATAAGCTGTGCGTGTTTTAACCGGTTCAGAAGTGTCCATACTAGCTGTGGAATAAAACTGTACACGCATTTTAAACTCAGGTCTGATTTGACTTTGGATCTTATATAAATGTCATAACTCCTCGGCATCCGCGTGAACGATGTCGTCCATGTTTAATGAAATTCTATAGTTCTTATTATCTAAAATGCGCATGGATTAATATAATCAATACTTTCTACAACTTAAGGGTATTATGGCGTGCGCTAGTTCAGTATGCTGAATAAACTATTATTGCTATTTATATAAAAATATTTGTTTTGTAAATAAAACAATACAGGAGGTATGTATAGAGACTGTTTAAAAAGCCTGCCAAAAGCCACCTCGACTGTAGTGATCAATGATCGAGGCGCACATATACATGAATGAGAGTGCGTTCGTAGCAAGGTATTGTGTTAGTGCGGTGTAAGCAATAAGAGAGTATGTGTGTGTGTGCGTACAGAGCGAGGCAGAGTTCCGGCGGCACCTGTCGTCGTGCCCGGCGCGCTGCCCGCAGTGCGCGCTGCAGTGCGCGTCGCGCGTGGAGCTGCGCGCGCACGTGGCGGCGCTGCACGCGCGCACCTGCACGGCGTGCTTCCGCACCTGCGCCTCCGCCGACGAGCTGCACGCGCACCAGCTGCACCACCGGCAGGAGAAGCAGTTCATCTGCGGGTACGACAACTGCATCCTGCGCTTCGCCAACAGGTCGGTACAGTACACTACACTCGCGCATCGCGCTCGACACATTTACTCTCTACCTACCTATGTAATCGTTATTGTTTATTATATTGGATAGGTTGTTCGGCAGACGGCGGTGGGTCGGGTAAAGCGGATAGGTGCACCCGTGTGGAAACTAAAAAACACAATTGTATAATTATATATTTTGCAAATCCCTCGAGGATTGCAATTGAATATTGTTTTTATTTGTATGTTTGCTTATTATTACGTTATGATTTTATATATGGAAACTGATAAAATAATGAGTAAAGTGTGATCTTTCATGTAGAACGGTTGTTTTAACTTTTTGAATAGTGAGCACCCCCATTTTCGTCTGTACTTTAACACTAAAATGGATCATTAGAGAACTCGTGAACTCTTGCAAACCAAACAATAAAATACATCAAAGATCAAGAACAGCATGTAAACAAGATTTCTGACTGGTAACAAATACACAGCGCCAAGTAATCAACTTAATTGGTGCACAAATGTGGTGTTTTCAGCAAGAATGCTTATTGTTGGGTCGTTGCTGGCCGCGCTGCGGTCAGAAATTTGATCAACCGTACGTCCATCGTATATTTTTGGAGTCATGAGTCTCGTACAAACTTTACGGAGATATTTTTCTACGGACGTACAAGTAAAGAATCTTTGGACGTTCACAAAGTATGAACTCAGAATATAAAGTATCTAAAAAACCATAAACAATACGTAATTTTTGTAAGGGTGTACTGCTATAAGTGTCCCAAAATAAAAATATTCATAATTTTTAAACACAATTTGATTGTGTTCTTATCATTATGGCAACTATTAAACGATGGCAAGCAGAAGGCTTTTTTGTATTTGGCATACCAAGGTATTACCTTAGGGGCAGCAGGAGCTGCATCTTCGCTGCATCGTAACGGCATAACCCATTTTGCCTTGGAAAGGGAACGTGTTAAAATGTTTTACCATGAGATTTATCTTAAAGACTATAGATTTACCTAGTATTGCGTGCTCGTACAATTATCCGGTGACATATATATGGTTGGTATATATATGTCACAGGATATTTGTACGATTCGTTAGTTTATAAAAAATCTAGTGAGATTATAAACTGTCGATAGATTGTGAACGAACATTAAAATTTACAATCTAACGCTTACATTTTCGTCAGATTATAAACTGACCATGTCTAGCTGGCAGTTTATAGTCTAACTATCTATAACCCGTCAGATTACAAATAAATGCACCAATTACTGCTCTCTCTGACAATATATCGCCCGCGAAATTGTGAACCATCCTCTGATTGGTCGCCGTTATAGATGTTCATTTCATTAGAGTTACGAACAAAAATAATAGTCCGACAAAAAAAACATATTCATTTCTTGTTTGTACATTTAAAAAAATTATGGATTTAAAATAATGACCACCTTGAAATGCTTTGATACCTTTAGTTCTTTTACCAAAAATTGTAATCGAACACCAAATGTAGTAAATGATCACTATATTTTAGCGAGGGGTTGAATATCATTTAGTCTAGGGCAAAGTCATATTTAGGTGCGACGACGAGCGAAGCGAGGAGGAGCGTTAGGTTACTTGTGACTACAACAATGCGCGAGCCGAGCGAGCGAAGCGAGCGTGCCGCCGCAGCGGCCGGCGATGCGCCACAAGAATTTAATTTTGGTGATCATATACAACTCTTGGTGATCATTTACTACTTTTGGGTTAACAATGATTTATTTGGAGTCATTTTGCTTAAATAGGATTGCGAGATGTTAAAACTGGTTATAAGTTTACAATTTACAAGCCGACTGCACGCAGCAGCAGCAGACGACATGTCGTCGCTTCATGTCACAACACGTCGTTGCGTCATGTCGCTGCAGTCATGATTTCGAACCTGACCGCAGACTGCAACAGCAGATGGCAACCAGTTGATTTTGAGTGCTTCGTCAAACAAGATGTATGACGTGTTCGAGAATAGTGATCCCATTTTTTTATATCTTTTATTAGAAGAGGAAGAAGACGATAATGACTTGTTTTCATTATACTGAAAAAGACGAAAAGCCACACGTCCTATGCTTAAATGCAGAGGAAGTGAGATAACTTATTCAATACTGATCAAAAACCATTTAAAAAGCGATATGAAAGAAATCCATTTTGAAAAGAAACACGCTCGACTTGTCGTCGTTCCGGCGTCAGCGGCACTACTGATCTGCGGTCGGACGACAATGCCGTCTGCCGCTTGACGACGCGTCGCTAGCTTCATGTCGCTAACTATGGAGGGAATTTCATGGAAATACGTAGAAACTAGTAGTGTCGCTGCGACACGTCGTTTGCTGCAGCATCATGTCGTCCGCTACCAACTTGTACCTTAAAATGCGGGTTTAATTTTTGTCATCATTTACTATTTTTGTCTGTTAGATGTACTATATCAGGTGGTAAAGATAAACATAAGCCAAAAAATAATACATTAAAAACCTGTACGTATAAGTATTACATTGGCCATAAGCAAAATACGTAGATTTTGCTTATGGCCACTGTAATACTTTCGTAGATCTATGCTAAATTGTTGTTGATCCACATAATTACAATTTGACGACTGGACATGGTCAGTTTATAATCTTACGAAAATGTAAACGATAGATTGTAAATTTTAGTTTCCATTGACAATGTATCGTCAGTTTGTAACTAGATTAATTATAAAGTAACGGTTAATACAATAAACCGGTGACATATACATTACAGGAACAACCTGGTGTCCCACATCCGCAAGTGTCACGGACAGCTGGACCCCTCGGACGCGCCGGGTGCCGTGTCGCCCGCTGCCCCCGCCGCCCCCGCCGCCCCCGCCGCCCCCGCCGCCCCCGCCGCCGCCGCCGAGCCCGTCCCGTGTCCGCACTGCACCCGGACGTACGTACATGCACTATCCTACACGTGTCCCGCCGTGCCGGGGTCGGTACTATAGGCTTCCTCTAACTACACAGGAACATAATAATTGTGAACAGTTTTGGCTTCCGTTTTATGGCTGACCAACTGTACATTTTAATTCGTCTCTTTATAATTGACTAATGTACCTGTTGGTGAGGTCGAGGACGGTAAACATGCTAAACAAAATGGGAACAGGCACCTAACTTATTGTCTAACTATAACGGTAAGTAATGATAATGAACATCATTTTGACATTTGAACTACATTACAGTCAGTACATTAAATCGGCATTCGTTAATGCTGTAAGCGTTCCGAAAGGAATCTTTTGATAATTTTGCTGAATTTTGCTAAAATGATTTACACACAAATCAAAGGACAGATGACACTTCTTGCCAATAGCTGTCGTTCTCAAAGAATGCGCGCGCATTATTTGATTTATAGAAACAGTATAATGCAGTGTTCTATGTATATATCTAACTAACTAACTTCTATGTATATCTTTAACAAAGCTCATATACATATACACTATGCGACTAACAAAAATAGGTTTTAAATACATTTAACTGCGAAAAACATAAGTGATAAAATTCTCTCATTATTACGAAGTGCAACATTATGACAAAACACGCAGTGTCAAAAAATTATTACAAAAGATCTGTCATCGGACTTTGTGATATAATGTGTAGTTGTTTTCAAAGCTTTCCGAACTGTGTACGAAAACATTCAAAATTTAAATACCTTCTGGGTAAGCGCGCTCCATCATCGATCGCATAATCACTTAAGGGCCTGCACTGTAGAGAAAGATGTTATATTTCGTCTCCACTTCTCGCGTTTTTAGTTCGCGCCATGTACCCCATGGCGCCATGTTCGCAAGTCAATGGCAATATTTTATTTTATTAGAAATTTAGAGCGCTCTCTAGTAGAACTAGTAGAAACTATCTTGTCACACACGAATGATATATGAATGAATGAATAAAGCGCCATCAAGCACGCATATATGATACCAACACATTAGTTGGCTCATGAATTGTTTTTAAGCCGTCAATGTAGTGTGGCACAGTTAATAAATTTACCATACCTACAGTAGAAGAAGTTTAATCTTGATGAATACCAGTTTTTTCTTGCATGATTTGTGTATGCAAATTTTCAACTTGCCGATTTAGATGAACTAATTGCTTTGATGTAAGGCGTAACCCATTACAAAAAAGATAGTTTATTTATTACAAAAACAAGTATATAGTGTAAAATTTGCGCTGAAAATAATGAATAAGCTTTTGTACCCCCTGATCAAAAGACAGATAGCGGGTATACTATTAGGTATTATTATCAAGTAGCTTGGTTTTTAAACAAGATTTTATCTTGTTCAAAAACTAAGTATAAGTCATACGACTTGCTCGTGTCATTACTACAAGTCCTATTAAGGTCACATAAACAAAAAATCACATGGAAAAGGTAGTAAGTACAGTTATTGTTTCAATTTGTTAATAATAATTCATACATTTCGTGAATGCTATTGCGTAGATGGGTGGCACAACAAAACTTTTAAGAAAATAATATCTTTATTCAGATTACCCACTTAGGAAGATAGGTATTTTGTTTATAAATTTTACCATTAAATATTATTTGTACCCGTACGTAAATATTACTATTTGTACTACTATTCGTACGTATTACCACAATATTATATATCGATAGTAAAACTGTGGTATACTTAATGTTGTCTTAGGTTTTCGCGATTGTTACACATTTTAAACGGTTTAAATCGCGTATATTTATCATTATTTTGTCCCGACGTTTTAAACACTTTGCAGTAATCGTGGTCACGGATAACTAAAAATAATTTATAAATATACGCGATTTAAACCGTTTAAAGTTGTTTAATTACTATGTGGTATAACTGTATTGGTAGTACTAAGATACTATCTTATTCATATGTCATCATATACGAGTACGTAGAAAGAAGTAAATATACTTATACTATATATACTTATTACCTAAAGCCAAGTAAAAGGCAGTGCAATGCATACCTTTTATTTTAGCTGATTTTTACGTGCGCTCCGGAACCACCGGGCAAAACGGAGCACTTATCTGTCATCTGTCTATCCGTCCGTTTTAATGTCAAACAAATCTTGAGCTCGTAAACGGGATATAGGTGACAAAGCGCTCGTAGCGTGGCTGGCTTAGACATTCTTTACAGATCAACTAAGTAATTCAACGTCAGCTGCGTCATGACTTGGATGGGTGACCGCTAGTGGCATTACAACTAAGCGCTTCCGTACATCAAATGGCACATAAAACCATTGATCTCGGTTGTTGTCTTAGGATTGCAGTCGTTATAGAAGGGTGGTAGGGCAATGCCTGCACGGCTAGCTACCACCTTCTGTCACCAAGAACCAAGCAGTGTGTTCCGGCAGGACTCCTTAACCCTAGTTAGATACCATATCCTAACATACCCTAGATATAATCCTAGTGTTCATATGATGGGTTGCTTTTCTGGGCTATAATTACTATGAAATTATGAATACTTATTTCAATAACTTTTTATGTTTGATAGTTTGTGTGTGTTCCATTATTTGTGGAAAGAAGAGTCTGTGTTTACTGCATGACAGCTTTGTATGGTACCGTAAGGCCTACTGTTACTGTTACGCTGTGGCCTCAAAATATTTTTTATTCCATCAGCATGTTCATATTTATGAAAAGTCTTTCGTTTGTCTGGTGTCCATCCAGGGTAAGAAATATAATTTTCCTAGATCTACGAAAAAATATGGTAGATATTTAAGATTTACATACATTACGTATTACTTACTATATTCAGCATACTAAACTTTTCTGAGTGAATAATAGGAAAAAAAATGAAATCTAGGAAATAAAATTACAAGCAGAATGCATAAAGCATATTGTAAATAAACTTAGTAGTAAATACGTATCAATTTATATCAATAAATAAAAAAATTATAAAAATAAATTTTGCTTAGGATTTAAACCTTGCACCTTCAGTTTTCTGGTCCGACCTTAGAAGAAATGAGCTACTCAAACAATGTTTTATCGATGAAAATGACAGACCTATGTAACATTTGTGCTTGTGTTTCCTGGATCAAAATGTGGCAACGTAAAAACTAAAGAGTTGTCAACGTAGGTGAACTACGAATTCAAGGTAAAATTGTACAAGATTTACATTAAAGAATTGAAAAGTAGTTAGATAACTAAACTATATGTATATACGTATCAAATTTTAATTTAAAAAAAAGACGGGTTGCACTCCGGGAGTGCCGGCAGAAGTGAAAACTTGATTATTAATTAACGTTGAGCATGTTTGATATTTTGGAATGGTTAGGGAATAATTTTGCACCAATTGCTTAATCAGTATAAAAGTACTATCATTTATGTGGTAGAATACAATATTCATTTATTGCGCTATCGTACACAAACATGACAATTTATATTACATTAAAAATTTAACACTTTAAAACTATTACAATTATTTTACATTAAAAAGTTTATCTCTCCGAAAAATCAACTTTCATCCATAATTTCAACGACTTTTTCACCATCATCATTACCAGAACTATCATCGCCAATCTCTAAAACTGATACGATAGGTTTATGGTAGCTGAAGTAAGAAACGAACAGTTTTGATTCGAACCTATTTAAATGTCTAATAAAGACCGCATCAATATTAGTTTTGTATTTCGTTGTGCTAAGATTGCGATCATTCGACATAGTTAAACCAAATTCATTATTTAAAAATTCAATTAATAGTTGATTTTTATCGTCTGCGAAGTTTATGTTGAAATCTCCACTCAAAATCATTGGCAATTCATCAAAGCTTTTTCCAATTTTTTTTTTAAGCAATGCAGATGCATCATTAGAATAAATGAATAAATTTTCATACAAGAAGTCTCGTATAGCACGCAATGACTTATCTGGAGAGATGTAAACGGCAACCATAATAATTATGGTTGCCGTTTAATTATTATGAACTGATTATCACCAGAGTGGCAACGACTTATACAAATATCACCGATATCAGAAACAGTGGCATTAAACATGCTGTTGTATTTCACATGCACATCCATATAATTTGTGCAATAATGAACTGTGTTCATATTTTGATAAATAGCTACTCCTCCCGCGGGACGATTATTTCTTCTGAAACTCGCAACAAAGTTGAAATTCGGAATGTCAATTATTTCATTGTTACCCATATGAGTTTCTGATAAAATTAACACATTCATCTTTTTAACAAGAGCGTCAATTGCTAGATCATCTACATGCGCACGTAAACTCTGACAATTGAATGAAAAAATAGACAATCTATTATTCTTAGAAATAAAATCTACAAGTGTTTTGGTGATGGTTTGCAAAGGATTTTCACGTAAACGTTTCAATTCAATTGATAAATCTTCTCGATGAGTTGTTGATCTCTTTTGATTTTTTGTTGCGTTTGAATCTTCCACCTGTGCGTTTCCTACTCTGCCATGATGAAATTTCCAGCTCGCCCTTGTGTCGTCTTCAGTGACTAAGAACAAACCTTCTATACTAGTTACTCTTGATAGCGCAACGTACACCAATTCTCTTGAATGAGAACGATTGTATTCATAAACGATAGCATCAAACGTACCTCCTTGGGATTTATGAATTGTCATCGCCAAAGCCGAAATCAGTGGAAAATGTTTTCTTTTTGCCACTATAGTTTTATTTCTGTTGAGTGGTATTGACGATGATTGTAAAGAAATTGGAACAGCGTCTTTGTCGATTTTCAAGCGTGCAATGTCGCTTCTAAATTTTGTTGCACGTTTTTGACCAATGGATTTTGAGAATTTGAACCAAAGTCTTGTGATTTCATCATTTTTATCAGATTCTATGAGTAGTAATTTTCCTACAGTGCCATTAGATAAACCATCAGCGACATCTATGTTTATGGTTATCATATAGGGTCGGTTAGGAACTAGAACTAGTTCATAAGGTAATCCACCAGTCTCGTCAGGTTTCATTTTATGTAACTTTTGCCTTACAAAATTTTCTTGTTCTGCATTATGACAACCAACGAAAACATCCGATGCCAATGAAACAATTTTATTTTCAAAACTGTTCAAAATTGTACTGTTGTATTCATTAACCTTATTATTCGTGAACTAATTATTAATTTTATTTTAAACTATATCAAAACACCTTTTACATTAAAATAAAAATATTTCAAAACTCCAATAGAAGTATGAAATCCCATATAAACTCTCAATACAATAAAGAACCATACTGTAGCCACAAAAGCAAATTCACCCTACTGCCATAAAAAGGTGGTACGGGCAGAATGGGACCAAGATTCTGAGTCACTTTTGTTTAGGAACCCCACTCGTAGGTGCTTCGGTTTCCGCGGGCAGTTGCCATGGAGACCAGTCGGTGACGTGGAAAATACTCTTGAGTCGGAGCTCGGCCTTCGGCCTCGCAAATTACTAACATGGCTCGGCCTGCGGCCTCGCCAAGCGCTCGCCCTTCGGGCTCACGCACCATGCGCTCGGCCTTCGGCCTCGCGAGCCGAAAATTCGGCCTTTGGCCTCACCAGGAGCTCGCCCTTTGGGCTTGCTAAACACTATCATAGGACAATAATTCCAAATTCAGTCCAAAATCCCACAAAAACTCCTAATACGGTCGAAAAATGAGCACTTTGTATGGCGGCCAGCTTGAAATCCGCCATTTTGGATTTTTGACAGATGTCATTCGACTGCTCTCCCGATTCCCTATGACATTTGGTCAAGCACTCCCTACCTATCTCTTACCGTTTTCGAGATACGTGATTTATCTGCACTTGGCAGACGTCATCGAAAAAAAAATTTCATATTTGGAATAAGGACGTCCAGAACAACCTAGATATAAAATTTAAGCCAAATCGGAGTACTTTTTTTTACTTGGCAGACGTCATCGAAAAAAAAAATTAGATTTGTGATAAGGACACCCAGAACCACCTAAATATCGAGTTTCAGCCAAATCGGAGTATTTTTTTTTACTTGGCAGACGTCATCGAAACAAAAAATTCTGATTTAGAATAAGGACGTCCAGAACCACATAAATATCGAGTTTCAGCCAAATCGGAGTAACTTTTTTTACTTGGCAGACGTCATCGAAATAAAAATTTCGTATTTGGAATAAGGATGACGAGAACAACCTATATATCGATTTTCAGCCAAATCGGTGCAAGTCTGAGCTCGGCCTTCGGCCTCGCAAGTTACTAAGACGGCTCGACCTGCGGCCTCGCCTAGCGCTCGCCCTGCGGGCTCGCGCACCGTCCACTCGGCCTACGGCCTCGCGGCCCGAAAGTTCGGCCTTCGGCCTCACAAAAAGCTCGCCCTTCGGGCTCGCTACACTGACAGTAGGACAATTACTCTAAATTGAGTTGAAATTCCCACAAACACTCCTAATACAGTTGACATTGTAAGGTTAAATACTCCAAATAATGTATGAAGAATGAGAGTAGCACATTTGACAGGTGTCATGCGACTGCTCTCCCTATTCCCTATGACATTTGTTCAAACACCCCCAACATATCTCTTACCGTTTTCGAGATACGTAGTCCAGCTTTACTTGGCAGGCGTCATTTCTAGGGTTTTTAATTTTTCCCCTACTCAGCTAAGCCCCTTAGTCATTTTCGTAATACATTACTATAACCGTACTCAACTCTTTCTGGTAGAACCAGCTACTTTTTTGAGGGATCGAAGGATTTTGTATGGCGGCCATTTTGAAATCCGCCATTTTGGATTTTTGACAAATGTCATCCGACTGCTCTCCCGATTCTCAATATTAAGGTTGAACTGGCCGGTAACTTTTCCATACAAACGCCGTAGGATGATCACTCCCTTATTTGAGGTTTTAGGTCCACAACTAAGCATGATATCGATTTATCTCTTCATTATCTAGGCTTGTCTTGGCACCGATTTGTAAAAAAAATCTTCACATGATAGTTATAAGCCTCGAAACATCCCTGTAATATCACGAATTTTAGCGCATGTTTAGTCGTAAATAAACGACTTATAGAGCATGAAATCCCTAAAATTATTTACATAGAAGCATAGCTCAGTTCATGATCATTTTAGATAACATTTTGGAAAACAAATACATCCAGTAGTATAATCATAAACATCCTAGAGCCAAAGGTCGGCACACATAGTTTTGCGCGCTAGTTTTTCGTTCAAAATATTGGGCATCTCATGTCAATACTTCCATTCCGCGGTGAGGGAAGCGGGCGGGCGGGTCTCATGCGCAGCACACTAATATATAATTAACAAAACGCACACTACCAAAAGTCACGTGCACCGCGCCGCGATCTTAGAACATAATATTATATTGTAGGAATGCCCTGTTGCTTTTTGGTGTGCACGTATGTATACACTACCAATATGTAGTGCCTATGCCTACTTACGTACTTATATATATATATATATAATATTTACATATGCTGGGAGTTGGGGACCGGATTTTCTTTCGCATTTGATTAGTTTGTTCGTGATAGTAAGTGTCGGACGCCATAATCCATATAGATAGGTACTTGGGTAATATAAATACGTAACTATGTCTAGGTACTCACCTAAGTTAGTACCTAGTAGGTATTAGTCAATACGCAGGTCATGATAGCTATGGTGAGTACCTAATCATTTTAGCAACACTTAGACAATATAAAAAGCTGCATTTGGTTAGATACGGTATGGACGTAGGTAGTCCGCATTCTTTTTAGAATATAGTCTAAGCAGTAATATAACTTCGAGAAAGTACCTACCTAACACAAAGTAGTAAAGGGTTAGAATTAGAAGCTCAATGGAAGATACCTACCTATCTACGATATAATTATCATTTATCATATAGGCCTGCCTAGGCACGCAACTGCCAGCGATGTCAAATCGACATTCGCGGGCGCGCATTACATTGCATACCTATCTACATAGCTATAAGATCACAACAAATAATAAAGTTAGTACTGTGTATCTACCTACGTAAATTAGTAGAATAAGTATGTATATTTGTAGTAGGTACTTATACCTAAGGTAGTACGAAAGTTTATATGGTAAACTTAGCGATGATTGTAGGCACTTACCTAATCAAAAATAACCTATGATTAGTTATTGATTTTTATTGGAAATAATTTAAATCAGTTACGGGTAGGTAGATAATTTTTATTCCAAATGTGTTCTACCAGGATTGGTAGATCCATGATGCCATCGTACATTACCGCTTAGAGACAGATTTTGAAATCGGTACGACACACTCTCATCTGAAAGCTCGCTAGCCGGGCGAGCATTCGCAAAACAACCTTCCACCATGCGGTGAAGTTCATGCCCGCGGCGGGATTCGACCCATAGACCTGTTGCGCGGCAGTCCATTGCTAAGAGCCATCACTGCTTCCCGTTAAGTGTTTAGTGACAGAATTTCTACTTGAGGGTGGTAGCTAGCCAAGCGAGCATTCGCAAAATGCCCTTCTACCAAGCGGTGAATTTCAAGCCCGCGGCGGGATCGAACCATAGACCTGCTGCGTGGCAGTCCAAAGCTAATGCCACTGAGCCATCACTGCTTCCCGTTAGGTTCTTTCTGACAGATTTTCTACTTGAGGGTGGTAGCTATCCAGGCGAGCATTCGCAAAATGCTCTTCACCAACGCGGGGAAGCTCAATATCGCGGCTGGATTCGAACCATGGACCTGCTGCGCGGCAGTCACTAGCTAATGCCACTGGCCCATCACTGCTTCCCGTTAGGCGCTTACTGACAGATTTTCTGCTTGAGGATGGTGGCTAGCCAGGCGAACATTCGCAAAATGCCCTATGACCTTCCACCAAGCGGTGAAGCTCGAGCCCGCAGCGGGATTCGAACCATAAACATGCTGCGAGGCAGTCCATAGCTAATGCCACTGAGTTCACGTTAGTTGCATGGTGACAGATTTTCTACTTGGGTAGCTATCCCGGCGAGCATTCGCAAAATGCTCTTTTTTTTATGCCTGATAGGTTAGCCTTTGACCACTATCTCACCTGATGGTAAGTGATGATGTGGTCGAAGATGTTGTTCAGGCTAACCTAGAAGTACTGGCTCTCAAGGACAGCTGCCGGAACACACCGTTAGGTGCTTGGCGACAGATTTTCTACTTGAGGGTGGTAGCCATACAGGCGGGCATTCGCAAAATGCCCTACCACCATGCTATAACGACTGCCATCCTAAGACCACAACCGGGACCAACGGCTTAACGTGCCCTCCGAAGCACGGAAGCGCTCAGTAGTATTGTCCTAGCGGTCACCCATCCAACTCATGACCGCGCGCGACGGTGCTAAACTTTGCTGATCGGTTGAGAACAGCTAAGTAAACTTCGCTACGAACTCTCCACCACGCGGTGAAGCTCAATATCGCGGCGGGATTCAAACTATGGACCTGATGCGCAGCCAGTCCATAACCAATGCCACTGAGCCATCACTGCTTCCCTTTAGGTGCTTGGCGACCGATTTTTTACTTGAGGGTAGTAGCTATCCAGGCGGGCATTCGTATAATGCTCTTCTACCACGCGGTGAAGATTAAGCCCGCGACGGGATTCGAACCATGGACCTGCTGCGCGGAAGTCCATAACCTATGCCACTGAGCCGTCACTGCTTTACAAAATATGTTGTAGTAAAAGCAGTAACTTGCTAATTATGTAATAAATAATTATTGTAGGTAAATATTTACTACATCAATATGAAAAGAACAAACTAATACATTTACTATGTACCTACAAATCATTGTACCTAATTACTAAATATTTACCTACTATAGGTGAAATAACATCAGTATGTTATTATAAAACGAACGAAAATTATAACAACAGGTACCTACTGTCCGAACCAAAATGTATTCCTCTGTGAATATATAATATTATTTTATAAGAAATACCTACACACGTCGTGACGTAGCTTGAGACACTATCTCCGTCCGTCGTCAAACATCGTAATTCGTTCGGCATGGTTCGGCTTTCATTGATATATCGCAAACAAGTGTGCGTAATTAGCGTAGATGCAATACGGGTGTGTGATGCGCGATCACTATCTTCGTACTACTCATCACGGAGTCTTACCTTTTCCCACAAAGGTATAGGTGAAATAGCATGCTTTGTTCCCTCGCCCGCTGATAAGTTCGAGCCGTCGGCAAGTGCATCCTTAAAGGTAATTCCATCTGTTTTGTAATTGGATGTTTTACTATTTTTCCCGCACCATTTAATGGCGCATGTAGGCATTTTTATTGCACTCAATGGCCACGATCGTAAAAAAATATTTTTTACAGAGACATACGTACGGATCAAGCTTCTGGCCGCGTACTGTTTATGTGCGCTCATGCAATGACTTAAGTGTGTCCGCGCCGTAGAGAGGGGATAGCTGTCTACTCTCCATCCGTCTTACGCTTTTTCGATCAGGTCACGTGTCCTGACGCGAGTTTAAGATTTTATACCCATTACAGAAAAAGTGCTCAACGCCGCTAAAGAAGTTTTCACTTCAAAAAAATTTGAGACAAAAAGATCAATGCGTCAGATTCGAACTCCGCTCTTCCAGATTCTGTTCTGACCATTCTAAGTATGCGCCATTTAGACAATGCTAATACAGTCGACAATAAGATATATTTACAGACTGTTGTGCCTTACAGTCAGAAGTAAACGCAGTATGATATTTACCATAAAGTATTGATTTGTAAATTTATGTAAAAGTTCATATTATGAAAAATTCAGAATAACGCTCATAATGACTTTAGGTAAGTCGTTCCTACGTCTTATAAAATCATGCATGTTTATTTTATTGTGATAGTGTCACAGTAACATGATGAATTAATTAAAATTAGAAAATTACATTCATGATAGTAAACATAAATGGAGGAAAAAGTACAGATGCCTGCCTTATTATGTCCAAGATGCGTTTTTGACGATTTGTATAAACCTTTTTTGTACCTACAAAGCGTTTATTTGTAATTTAACCCATATTTTAATTAAATCGAGTACGCTGAGAAAAGCGACACAGGTCCAACGCTCAACGCGGCTGGCCGCGGTTTGAACGATAATGATAGCGCTATACGTGGATCGCTGGAGAAAACAGTGCGGCATGATGTTAACGCTTCTCGGAATGAAAGGGCGTATGCGACATTTTAGAAACACACTTACTTACACATTAACCATGCTTTTTTTGTAAAAAATTAAATAACAAATTTTATTGCACTTAAAAATTCAATATTTTAGAACATAAATCATATCTTAATACATTAAAATCTAGCGGAAAAAGTAGAAAACCTTTATTTTCAGAGGGGTTTTTGTAAATTTTTTGTATCGAGCCAATTATTAGGAAACATGTTTTGAGTGCTATGAGCACACTACCTATATCCTTGAGTATTGTGTATATAAATTGCAGTACCATGCGGTATCTGGTTTATGAGATTTTCTACATATTGTTAGCATTATTTCTTATATACTGGGCCTTAACATCAGGTGTGATAGAGGTCAAGTGCAGTTCAGAATAAAAAAAAATGTTATTTGTTGCGTAGAACATCCCAAAACGAACGTCCAATTCGTTTTTAGCATGTGTAGGTGTTATAGTTGTGTTGAGGTTGTTGGGAACGTGAGCCGTTAATAAAATATAGTATCCTCTAAGACCTCCTTGTAGACTACATGTTATACATACAAAATGAGTCGATTCAATGAAAATAAATTTATTTAATTCTATTTCTTTAGTTACTTCAATGTTGTGTTATCGTATTATTATCAACCAATTAATTATGAAATGTGACTGACTATTTTTATTCTGATTATTATTGTACCCATTTTATGAGTCTAAGTTACATGAAATAAATGAATTATTATATTATATTTAAGATTGCATCGTGTAAGTACATAGGTATGTACTACGACAATCATTACTTAGGAAGTACGTCTTTAATACATGAAAGAGAGGTAATCAATACAAATGTGCTGGTATATAACTATACCACTTTACACACAATTATTCAGCGTTATATATCTACAACCGCATTATCTCACACCCTACATTTGCTACCAGCCGCGAATTTTGGAATGTCAAAGCGATGTTCATCTCCATTACCTTCACAATTAGACAATAAGGCCCCAGGTTCTCAAGTACAGGTGACAAAACACACAGTTTACTGCTTGGGGACAAATTGTATATGCGGCAATAGTATATGTATATATGCAATATCACCATGCTGTAGCTAAGCCCGCGCCGCGGCGTGAATCGAACGATGAACCCGTTGCCCTGCACACACTCATAACCACTGGACGATCTTTGCTGATCGAATAAAAGTTATATATGTAACAAAATCCATATTTTTGTTTATTATTATTTATCTTAGCTAATAGGTTAGCCTTTGACCACTATCTCAGCTGATGGTAAGCGATGGTGCGGTCTTGTTGTTCAGGGTAACCTAGAATTCCTGGTTTTCAAGAACAGGTTCCGAAACACACCGATAAGTGCTTGGCAACAGCTTTTTTACTTGAACTGGGAAGCTAACCAGGTGGGCATTTCCAAAATTCTCTACCACCATCCTAAGACAACAACCGACACGCGCCGGCTTAACGTGCCCTCCAAAGTACGTGCACGCTCAATAGTGATGCCACTAGCGGTCACCGATATAATAATGGTTCAAGATTACATGAGTCTTGTGATTACCAGTTATATCTCTTAGTAATGGTTTGATTGAATACAAGCGTACAGAGTGCGAGCGAATGTCCATTCACGTTCAGGCATCGGACTGCTGCTGAACATTTATACAGGGTTATTGGTAAAATGCTATCAACCTCTTAGGGTTGACTTCTGCTAGTCCTAACAAACATTTTGAGATTATTTTGTTTGTTTTGAAATCAGATTTTCTTCATTCTTTTTTTGTGTTTTCTTGCCTACTCCAATCCAAGAGCGGCCGCCGCGGCAACATTGGACCGCGCCATGCTCCCTTTGAATAGTTTTGAATATTTACATCGAGCAAAATAATAATAAAAAATATGAAATAATACATTACAGGCACAAGAAACTTTGACATCCGGTGGTCCTCGTGCTTATTAAGTCAAAAATACATATAAAACAAATGTTTTTTTTTTATAATAACAAAAAAAAACATCTCAAAATGTTTTTTAGGACTAGTAGAAGTCAACCCTAAGAGGTTGTTAGCATTTTTCCAATAACCCTGTATATCAGTAAATGTGTATAACTGTTCAAGTCGGACACCGGGTATGGGAGAGGTTTACGTTTGAAAGGGACGACGCTTTGAATTGTTGTGCTCAACAACTCAGGCGTGTACGCCCTACGTGCGGGTTGGAAGTCTCAACTAAACATTTTTTTTTAATGTAATTGTGATGGATCAAGCACGAGGCCCACCTGATGTTAAGCGGACTAACCTCTACCTATAACAGATGCATTTCGTCACAAGTCACGAATTATTGCACTGCGCCCGTCACCTTGAGACATAGTTGTCAGGTCTCATGTGCCTGTAATTTCATTGGCTCTCAAGTACTGCTGCCGGAACACACCGTTAGGTGCTTGGCGACAGATTTTCTACTTGAGGGAAATATGTCTTGTACACTGAATATGTACCAGAGATACGCGACGAATATGAGGGATGTGCGAGCACAATATCGACCAAAAGGATAAGAGTCAAGCTCCAAATCATTTAAAACAATTTAGGCGTCTACGACGTCCTTATGAAGGTCAACCACAAATTTTAATAATGGGATATTCTATATTTTACTGCCACTTTATTCAAGAAATAATTATAGAGTCGCTGCGAGTAGAACAGTGCGGAAGATCGCTTTTTACTCTCGTAGTCGCGTAAAGTGTATGAACAGTTGAGTGTGCGATGTTTCGAGTCGCGGATAAACTACTGTCGACGTACGTAACGTGCGAAATAGGTACAGTAAGTAGTGACGTAGTTACAGTATAAGTAACGCAGTATGTAACGTTACAGTATAAGTAACGCAGTATGTAACGTTACAGTATAAGTAACGCAGTATGTAACATTACAGGTTCGCGACGACGGCCGCCATGAAGCGTCACGCACACGTGCACAAACAACACAACGGAAACAAACACAAGGTAACCACTCCACAACTCTCCTTCTAAACTAGTTATCATAACACACGATCTCCTGATAACAACTGTTCCTCCAAAAACTGCCAAAACAATAACAACAGTTTACTTGATATTGTATCGGTTAATAGAAATTGTAAGAATTGATTCTCTCTAAGCCTGAACATCTTCGACCACAATATCACTTACCGTCAGGTGAGATAGTGCTCAAAGGCTAACCTATCAGGAACAAAAAAAGATTAAGATAGTCATTAAGAACACCCGACTTTGTTCGGACGCCTGTTTTATTATTTATATAGTAAATGTTCCTTAACCATCGAGTTTCTATTTTCTATGCTCTTTACTGCATTCCTCTTGTTGTGAAACAAACGGGTGTTTTCTCACTGAGAGTACGAAACAAATAACTCAAGTATGGATATCCATCGATTTATATGTACCTACTTTATATAAGATTTCATATCTATTTATTGGTAACAATTTGATTACAAATCAATTATATTCGACTTACAAATAAAAAGATATATTAAGTATAGGTATTTTAAATAAGTATACATATTTAATAATAACAAATATTTTTAAAATATTTTAAGAAATATTAAATTAATATTTTAATAAAACACTTAAAAAATATGTTTAGTGACAATTCTGCCTAACTTTCCTGTAAAGCCAACGTGACGTCACAAACGCCACGCAGCCAAACCGGAAGAATTTTCGACGCGTTTCGATTCTACAGGAAGCATCCTCAGGAGGTCTTGACTCTACAAGCTACGATCTAGAAAAAATCTTAAAATATTTGTTATTATTAAATATGAATTTTCGCAAAGTAACGCTTGAATCTATTCATTATCTTAAGTATACATATCATTATAGTAGATTATGATACAAGTGAGCTAAGTTGCTCACGAGTTTCATACGCACTTTTTCAACAACCTTGCGAGGAAAGAAATATATATTGCACAAATGCGATACAAACAACATACGAAAGTTATGGAAAATATCGCGCAAGTTTTATTTTTTTTTGCGCGCGGCTAATGTATGATGGTGGATTACATATAAACTAATCCAGAGGTGTAACTACGCCGCTAACTCATACGGTTTGATTGTTAAGCCAATTTTGATTAGAGGACGCAGTGAAAGCGCAACCTTAATGTACGTTTCTTGGCAAGTCGTTTAAAAAGAGGGAGAAAATAATATTGGAGAGCGGTGAACCTTGTGCTACTCCAATATATCTGCAATGGTGTCGATTTTACATCGCCTCGCTGACGACTATTTGATGCCGGCCTGTCATAAAATGTGTCAATAATGCAAGTGCGGAACCCTCGATCCCATAGTGCTGCTTCTTACCGGCTTCTACCAGATTTAGGTTTGTCATAGGTACTGGTCTTTTAACTTTACTGAACTAAACTCACGGCGACTTACCTCACTGCGATCATCTTAGAAGGAAAGACAAAGTTATTTCTCTTTGGTCCCTTTCCTATTTATTTCTAGTGGTATATGATGTAAATCATAACTTACATATTTAAGATTCGTTACCAACGGGAATGTTCAAGAGCTTTAAATTTGTGTCTAGTTTAAAAATGTTTGTGGGTACCCGTCCACCCACTGCCGGTCCCACTGGTGGGCGGACGGCTATACGCCCACTGCACCAGCGTCGAAACCGAAACAACTGCTTCATCTATACATAATCACTTTTTACTCGTAAATGATGGGATAGGAGAGCATACAAACAGGGGTCTCATTCAGTGGTTAGTGATCACCGTGATCCACGGACATCCGCTACGCCAGTGGTATCAAGGATTGCTTGTCGCCCTTTGAAGGTGACAAGGTATCCTTTGGTTGTATCGGTTCGGAAACATTCACACGGCAGCTGTTTCCACATAATGGCAGTGCGAGAATTGCATTATGGACTTCCAGAAGTCGATTAATGAAACATCATCCTTTGTCGGAACGTATATTATATATATTAATTCTTTACGTGTTTATTTCAGGAGGACGTGGAGTGGACGACGGAGGAGATGGAGTTTGAGGATGATGGCAAGGTGGAGTACCTGGAGGTGGAGACGTTGGAGGAGATGGAGGAGGAGCTGCAATCCTGAACTGGACATGGGGTCTTTGTTGTGGGTAGTGGAGAGGGGACAGTTATGTACTGGCAACAGTGACACCTGTCCCGCAGCTGGCTGGCTTCAGCTCGTCCATCGAGGTGTTACTGTTCTACTATAGTACAGAGTTATGCATTGGAACCCGACCACAACAGCCACAACACTGCCCGCGGCCCCTATCTGTTGTTGTCTCAAGTTGGCATTCGTATGCTATGTCGGAGGCATTCGGGCGGCCTCTAAACTCCCCCACTGCCTGGTTTATACAGTCTGCTTGACTAGCTAACACCCTCAAGGAATGTATATCGCCAAGCACTGTACAATGTGTCCCAGCTGCTGTCTTAATCCAATTTCCATTCTAGGTTTAAACTGTCTACCATCTTCGACCACATCATCACTTACCAACAGGTGAGATTGTGGTCAAAGGCAAGCCTATCGATGATTTAAAATATGCGTTTTGGCCGACGTGATTTAGCAATTAAATGAATAAAATGTAATTTAAGTATAGCGGTAAGGAAGTAATAAAATAAAGCATGAAATAAATTCAACAATTTTATTTACACACTATAACAAAATACTGTAAATTTTCGATACCCTGCGCTCGGTACATTTGCACAAACATATAAATTAAAAAAATACTAATATTTTATATTACAAAAGTTAACACAATTCGATGATGAAAAATAATAATATAATAGATGTAACAAATAAGCTGATGGTAAATAGTCACCATCACTTATCAACAGTAAAGCACATCTGAACACCTGTCGACCAACAATATATAACACGTAACATATAGTAGCAATTCTTGAATAAACTCTTACAGACTAACGCCACAAGCAACGAGCTATACTAACACTAACCTCTGCTGCCACAAACATGTTTTGGTGCTAAATAACTTATATATTAAACACAAACTTAGGGCCTGTTTCAGAATGTTCGAGTAAGTTCCGGTTATACTACCCAGAATATATTTAATAAATAAATCTTTGCGTTTCAAAGTCATCGATTTAGCATATCCGTCGGTTAAAGCTTCAAACGCGCTGCATGTTAACTGTCATTTTTATCATTCAGTTCTTTTATGTTCTGGGTAGTATAACCGAAACTTACTCGAACATTCTGAAACAGGCCTTTAATGACCAAAGGTGCCTTTCACAATTATTATCAAATAATTACTCAATACCTCATACAACGTATACTTATAATATCAGATAACAAGTACAATTGTACAGTAACATTACATTCTGACATCAAATGATTATCGTTTTGCTATATATTTATACAAGCATGTTTAGGGAACTAAATTCAGTACATTTGTTCCACAACAAATGGGCCCGCGCCCATATCTGACTATTAGTTGTCTCCAGGCTCTAGTATTACATACACAATGTAGGAAGTTCGTCACAAGTGGCGAACTGCACTGCGCCCATCACTCTGAGACAAAGACAAGAAGTTATGTTCACATGCTTGTAATTTCGTTTGGTATATTTGAAAAGTGTAGTAATGATAGCCAAGCGGTAATAACTGGAGTGCAGTGACGCAGGTTTATTATTTGATCCCTCCCGCCATGTTGTGCTTCACCGCACGATGAAAGGGCAGTTTGTGAACGTTCGCCTGGCTGACTATCACCTTAAAATAAAGCTCAAGTCGAGCGTGCACTCAGTTCGTACACTAAGAAATATATTTAAGTGAGTATGATTCCATTTTTCACAAATTCCTTGTTCTTTTAGTGTTACATACTGCTTATAAAGTAGATTGTTTATCACCCACAATACACAAAACTGATTATCAGCAACAAGATTTGTAATGACCATGCCATCGAGGCATTGGGCATATTGGCAAATACTTTTTTGAGTTAATTAGAGTAACTTGAAAAGTAGTTGAATAGTAACAATTACAAATTTGTTTTGTTCCGGATGGGAATCGAACCCACGTCCTCCGACTTTGCGCCGGATGCCTATTCCATTCGGCCACCGGAACCTTACTCTTTCGAGTCGAAAATTTGTACTCCAATTGTATTTAACCGTCATAGGGGAAAATGATGTACTCCAATAATTTGTAAATGTAAATTTTCGCTGCTTGCCATAGTGTTTGTAATCATATTTAGAAATATAGTTGAATAGTGCCGATGAAACTCAAATGGGCATCTTGCAAGTATAATCTACCAAATGACAAATAATCATCACAACAAAATCAATTAATAATTAGCGGAGTAATCGCGTAACAAACATACCAAAAAATAACAGTCGAATTGAATATTTCCGCCCGTTATGAAATCTGTTAAAACATTATCCCCCTTACTTATAAAAAATCCGCTATGTAGTTGCTAAGTAATACATAACTAAACAGTGTTTAAGTAATGCATAAATATTTCTTACTTATAAACGCTACTTAGCAACTATTTAGCTAAACAATGGATAATGAGGTCGAACGTATTTTAAACTGACAACATTGAACTAAAATGTATTATGAAAGACCCAAATTGCCAAAAAGTATGTATCTAGTGCTGAAAATCTTGAAATTAAAAAGTAAAAAAAATACTGTTCTTTGTAGACCTACCGATTTTTGTACATAAGGTTAGGCGTACTGGAGACTTCTGAAGCTAGTTTTTTTGCAATATGGTAAATTCAAAGTGCCCTAATATTCTATGAATTCGATCCAGCAACCTATTCCATACTATAATTGAAAATGCATTATGGAAGCCCGAATACCGTCAAATCCCGCTGGAAGTTATCTTTTTCCATCCCAAACAATACTTATGCCCAATTATGTCTACGTTTTTTTCTATGAAAGCAAGATTCCAAACTTCATATTTTTTAATCATTCTATAGCAATTCTTTAAATCACAGTAATATTATAAAGGCCGTTATATGTTCATGTGTTTCATCTAGTGTGTTAAAGAAATGATTTTGTATGACCCTGAAACTGTGCCCGGTGAATGGCAATAGGCTCGCCGCCTATTACATGGGACAAAACCCAATTGACCGAAACATGAATATTTACCTGTGCCTACCACTTCGGGGAATACAGGCGTGATTATATGTATGTATATAAAGTTTATGTATGTGTTTTTGTCTTCTACGTGTATTCACGTTTTAAAGGCTTGAGCTCTATACCTAGTATAGTAGGTATAGAGTAATATTGAATCGTCCTATCCTAACAAGGATTATATATACCTACAATTATTAGGCTAGGGAGATATATCCCCCTTATGTAGGGTCAGTATATATCTCAGCTATATCAATACAAAATACAAAGCAACAACATATTTAAAATATTCGCTAACAACGCATAGAACAACACGAGAACAAAAATGTAAAAAGGTTTGGCTTTGATTTTATAATCGACAATCAACTTTATTAGTAGCAGGTATAGTATACCCGCTACCTTTCCGGCCATAATCATGACATGGAGAACTGTTTTCCACCCAATGTTCAGCAACACCCTACTCATATATATCAACGTAAATAGTGCTATAATACTGAAAAACCTACACCACTCATTGAGCGCATCGTTTTCCAAGTTGCCTTTTAATACTTCGAATAGGAATATACGAGTCTGGCACAATCCTTATATTCTTAATACAGGAACTGTACCTGCGGTATACTCTTCAATAAGATCACGAAAAGTACGTAGGTTACGCATAATATTTATTTCATCATCCAATGTATGTTTCTACTTGCTATATTTTTAAGATTTATTAACAGAGTATGTCGTGTTTATAGTTTTGTATGCCTCCTTGACAATAACCCAATAGTAACTAAATCAGCTGATCAGAAATATGGGCGCCATCTTGCTACTTAAATATTTAAACATGGGTTGGACGGTGTTTAAATTGACAGCTGATTTAACCCTTAAATGCATATTGACGTAAAACTGCAACATACCATCAAAAAGGCCCCAAAATCATTAGTATGAGTGCAACGCATACTGTTGTAGAATTACTACTATCAGGGTAATATTTTTTATCGACTAGCAACACCTTTTTTCTTTCGCGTCTGTCAAATGCCAGCTAGACATTGACAAAGCATTGACTACCTGAAATTTGCAGCAGTTGAAAATTGGAAAAGTGTTTTGTGGTGTAAATAATTAGTTTTAGAAGGTAATTATGTGCAAAAACTGTTATTTTATGTAATAATTCATCTTCTTTTCGGTACAGTAATTGGTTTGGAGAATAGAGTTTTAGATTTTGTACAAATTGTTTATATTTTGATGTTGTAAATCGACAACACTATGCATTTATTAGAGACAATATGCCCCTGTTTGTGATCTGATATATTTTATGGTTTTACAGATGCGACCCTTGAATGTAAATGAGGTAGAAGAATATTTAGCACAAATTAATAATGGAGAAAGGTCTGAAGATGATCTTGAAGAGTCTGATGCAGAAGACCATGAGCATTTTTATGAAAATCGAGAAGATTTACTTCACGATCTTGAGAGTCCGGTAGAGGAGGAAAACGATGAATGTAATGAGGATGAGCTCATGGCAGAAGACCCACCATTGATAAATGACACCTCAGCAGATAGACAAGTGCCTCAGGTTCCATTTCCCTCCACAAGTCAAGCCAGCCGCCGAGCAACTATGAGAGGCCTTGTATGGAAGGCAAAAAAAATTGTTTTGAACTCTGACCAGACTGCTTTTCTTGGCAGCACTGCATACCCACCAGAACTGAAGGACCAAGTTGCTACGGGTACTCCTTATAGTATATTTTCACATTTTGTAACATCAGAAATACTTGAGAGGATCGTGGAAGAATCTAACCTCTACTCTGTTCAAAAAAATGTGACAAAACCATTGAATTTGACTGAAACTGAACTAAGAAAGTTTATTGCAATATTGTTATACATGTCTGTTATAAAATATCCCAATGTTCGGCTTTACTGGTCTAATACTGTGGGTTTTGAACCAATCAAGAAGATAATGACTGTGAACAGATTCGAAACCATTCGCAGATTCCTGCATTTCAATAATAATGAAAATCATTTACCTAGGGACCACCCACAACATGATAGGCTCCATAAGATAAGGCCCATGATTAGCCATCTGAATGAAAAGTTTGCATCAATTCCAATGGAGCAGAGACTATCCATCGATGAGCAGATGTGTGCTACAAAAGTAGCACACTTTATGAAACAATATTTACCAAATAAACCACACAAGTGGGGTTTCAAATTATATGTTATGTGTAGTGTAAAAGGCTATGCTCACAAATTTGAAATCTACACTGGCCAAGAGAATGAGCGGTTCCAAGATGAGCCAGATTTTGGGCCAGTAGGAAATGTAGTTATCCGGTTGGTCAGAGGTGTCCCAAGGCATATAAACCATATTATATATTTTGACAATTTCTACACCTCAGTGCCACTAGTAACCCATCTTGCTAAACAAGGAATCTACAGCCTGGGCACTGTACAGTACAACAGACTTGTAAACTGCAAACTACCGGACAAAAAAACACTGTTGAAGAAATCAGTTCCCCGTGGAACTTATGAAGAGCAAATGACTAGCTTTGATGGTGTTGATTTGACAGCTGTAACTTGGAAGGACAATAAAGCTGTCACTTTTCTATCTTCATATGTTGGAGCAGAACCTGTCTCCCAAGTAGAAAGGTTTGACAAAGCGAACAAAACAAGGGTCAAGATTTCTTGCCCACATATAATAAAAGAATACAATGCCCATATGGGTGGAGTGGACCTCATGGACAGCTTCATTGGTAGATATAGAATAGCAATGAGGAGTCGCAAGTGGTACCTACGTATCTTTTATCACTTATTGGACATGGCAGTAATAAACTCATGGCTTGTTTATAAAGATTTGAAAAGAAATGAAGCTCCATCATCTATTCCGAATTTGTGTCACTATAGACTGGAACTAGCTGAGGTGTTAGCCAATATTAATGATGCAGCTGCACTCTGCAACAAACGAGGAAGGCCCAGCACCAGCAACAGCATTGAAATGGAAATTCAAGCTAAAAAAAGGCGAGGTCCTGTTCAGCATGTTCCACCCAAGGACATAAGGACAGATAATGTTGGTCACTGGCCCGATGACTGTGTTCGCAGCAGGTGCAAAATGCCTAGGTGTAAGGGATACACTCAAACAAAGTGTGAGAAGTGTGGAGTATCCCTTTGCCTTACTAAATCCAAGCATTGTTTCAAAGATTTTCATATGTAGTTATTGTGTAGTAAATGCATAGTGTTGTGAATCTGCAACATAAGGTTTTTTAATAAAATAGTATTGAAAAAAATATTTTTCTTATTTTTCTATATTTTTCCCTGCATTAAAATAAAATTTTCTACAAGATATATTTTTTTCGAGTTCTTAGTAATAATCATGCATTTAAGGGTTAAGCAGTACTTAGGAACTGGATAAAGTTATGTAGCGTTTATGAGTAAGGAATTTTGCTAATCAGCGGCTAAGTAATGCTTAAAATTTAAGTAGCGTTTATAAGTAAGACTGTATGTATTTTGCAATGAACATAGGAGGACAAGTGAACAATCGAGTTTAATTCGTTACAAAGTGAATGATGGAAGAGGTAGAGGGAGGAGAGTGTAACGTTAGCTCGTGGTGATGGTCCCTTCCGTTGTTGTCTAGTGGTGTTAGGTCAGTGTACCCTTGCCGGTGGCGGAGGTGGGTGCGGCTGCAGCGGGCGGCTAGGGCTGCGGGTGCGGGTGCGGGTGCGAGCGGCAGATGAGCGCGATGCGCCGGCGCCGCGGCACTGCCCGCCCGCGCCACGCGCTCACATCGCCGCCGAGCACCGCGTGACTGAACGAGTACCGGGACACGCCTCTGTACACAATACTCACATCTTCTACTCACGCTCTACACAACACACCCATACACAACTCAAATCATCTTTTATTTCGAAACCGACTCCACTAAAAATACGTGTCTGGTATATGCACTCCGATTACCTTTTCAAGGGCGCTGTCAATTTAATTGGGATGTGTACAATGCGATTAATATAAGAATAGGATCAGCCTAGCGCCATGTTGTGGCGTCAAAACTAGAACTTGGTACAGTGTACAAAAAAGAAATGATAAAACATGTATAAATTAATAAAGAAAATAAAAAACCCCACGGCAAATAATTTATTTTCGTTAAGCGTTTTATCGATCCATTGAAAATAAAACTACAAGTTAATGTATTTATGGAATTCTTTTTAAACCCCTTCATTATGATACCCATCACAATGGCTTCGGAAGAACAAATAAATAGTTTTTCTTACTGTATGGCGTCTAAAATCCACCAGATTGTTTTTTATTTTTATGTACATAGTGTCACTTTAGCCATCAAGATAAATGTAACGATATCTCGTACATTAAAATCGGTTCAGCCATTTAGAAGTTATGGTGAAATAAAGAAACTCACAAACATACATACATACATGAACCCTGAAAACTTAACACACGTTTATGTGGGCAGTCGTGTAAAAAAACAAGTAATCATATCAAATCAAATAAAATCATTTATTAACAAGAATGTTGTACAGATACAGCAGATGCATAGGTAGGTAAACGAAGTTGTAGTGAGTAGATTTAGCAAACTCAGAAATAATTTGAACTGATTTTATTTGTTAGCAATATTTTGTATTTAGGTATCTTAATTTGAATCGCTTAGCTCTTCGATGCCGCATGTCCTTTTATTGTCTTGTAAGAAGACAATAAAACTGAAACAATATTTTACTTATTTCGAGAATATATTGTTTCCGCCCATATATGAAACTACATTTGTCTTGACCAAGTCGATATTGTCTTGGTTTAAGATATCTTTTTTTCCGGGTACACTATCGGAGAAATAAGACTTGACGCCCGCGTTGTCATCAAACCAAGATAGTGTCTGTGTCTGTGCTGTCAACCTTAAAAATATGAATTTATTAAAATTTTAATTTCATGTCACTCTTTTAAAATTACGTATAAGTATATGGCACTACTCTATTTTTAAGTTTTTTCTGCTGATCGTACTTATTAGAGTGAATATGAGTGAAGTTAGCCGAGAGCCCGTCCTATTCTTATTTTAATCGCATTGTATTGTAATGTAACATATTGATATTTCCCTGTCCAAGTATTTAAATACGGAATTGATTATTATAAATTGTGCTGTGGGAAACAAAAATACCTAAAGACCACACAATAAAAACTAACAAATATTATAACCTAACAAATGAATTAATCAAAAACGGTTATGTGGGTAATTTATAAGCTGTAGAAGTCGGAGCAAGGCCAGCAAAATCTCTATACAACCTACTAAAAGACCTTGGCCTGTCAAGAACAACCGTAACTTCCATCCTCGAACGTGTATCAAAGGTGGCATTAGTAGGATCTTACCAAATTTGATTGGGCAGGGGAGGAGGCTCGAGAGGTGTAAGGGAGCATTGATGCATCATAAAGGGGCCCCTTAACCTTACTCACTGGGTTGCAAGTCCCAGGCACCTTGACTGGAGCCTCTTCCTCTGCAACGCTATGGACCCGGCACCCGCACGGTGAATCCATGGAATGCTAAGTAAATTCGTCTCAAGAAGTATATTCGTTTGAATTAAATGCTTACCAAACCCATACTTGAATTTTCGTGAATTTAAATAATATTTAGTTTTTGGTAATTTTATATAATAGCTCAACTGTAACTTGACCCACATTATTCAACATAATATTAGGCATCTGTCATAGGTCAATATTGTACCCATCTGCAACCGTGGAACCGTTACTGATGATCAGGTGTCTTACACTACTCACACACTCGGTCCATTTCTGGTTCAGACCTGGATCTCTACACAACTAACATTTTACCACCCTATATCTTCACGTGGAAGTCGTAAGAGGCAACAAAGGAAAAAATACAAGGTACAGCAGTACCTTTTGTGTGCCTTAGAGATTTGGCAAATCCCCTGTTTATGAGGGAGGCTTCAGCGATGCACGACCGGGCGATACAGTATGGTCCGGTGTCGGTACAGACAGATGCCTCAGTGTTCGACACTTGTTCAATTCGCTTATTTTTGTTTAAATGCCAATATGTTTTAAATAAAATACATTGTACGTTGTGAGTTGTAAATCCGTCTTATTTGACTAGTATAGTAGGTTGTAAAGAGTGTACAAACCGCATAATGTACAACGCCCGACGCTGCAGCAGCGCGTCGAACTGTAAGTGCTTCTTCTCAGAGTGTTGGAGTCTCATGACGGCGGTTGACGTCAGGCAAATGCCAGCTATCACGTCGCCACAGAACTGCAACAGTCACGCTAGGACAAGATATCAACATAATATAATCTTCCTTCATTTAACAACGAAATCAAAACAGAATGGATTTGTAGATGAAATGCTACATTCGGAAATGTGGTAATTTTTCATTCAACCAAATGGTAAAATTTACCGGTATTCGGCATCTTTGTATTGGAGCTTACCAAATTTGTTTAGTAAAACATGTTCAATATTGCAAAATTTAATCGATTATACGGTGCCCGAAATCACTAAAAAATCAATTGACCCAACCTCATAGCCACATTAATATGTATAAAAATAGCCCATAAGTTAATGCAATAAAAGTATACGATCATATACTTTATATTTAATGTGTTTTTTTGTTTGTAAAACATAATTTCCAAATGGGTTTCATATGTCACATGTTCAGAAAATATTGTTTCTATCAAATCCTACTCATGAAAAGAAACAACTTTGAACACTCTAATGAACACACGCGATAAATACAGTGATGCGTGATGTAGGATTTTCTTGAAATTTTTCTAATACTATATAAGTCGCGTCGTAATCGTAGTTCACAACTGTTGAACAGTTGTGAACTACGATTACGACGCGACGGTATCATTATTTATACTAAAAATATACAACGATGATTGAAAAACTGGATAGATATTGTACATACTCACTGACACAATATGATTAGGTACATAATATTTAACTATATAAAATTTGATCCTTGTGTCGTTAGTTGTAAAATGGTTTATCTTAGAATGTATGACACAGGCCACCTGCCTCACTCCATTCCTCGTTAGATACTATTGTTGGTAGTTTTACCCACAATCTCTATGGTAAGAAGCCCTGTTGTGTGCCCAATCACACGCACATCGACGTGAGCACGCGCCATGCTGTTAATTTGTCGCATTATTTCCCTTAGTCGGCGTACAATATCTACCAGGGGGATATGGAACAATATAGCCAGTGAGGTAGGTATATATAAAGCAGCTCACCCTGACAGCGTCAACGTGCGGCTTGATGTCCCCGGCCGCGGCGAGGTCCAGCACGTGGACGTGGTCCAGCGGCACGCAGCGTGGGAACGCGACGCGCTTCACGCGCTGGATGATCGCTTCGTTCTCCGGCCACCATTGCCGACGCTCCGTCTCTCGGTACCCTTGGATGGCCTGCAAATTATATTATACATCCTACTTGAGCCCCTCCTCTAAATCGTTTATTGTTATATACTGCTCATAACAATTAGGGAAACAAAATTTTAAATAGAACTAAAGTTTTTGCTTCATTATTTTAATTATAACTACCAATAAATAATGTAAAGGTATTGACGAAAAAATTATTAATCAAAAGAGCATCAATGTTTTACTACTAACAAGTAGCTCTCAAATTAAAGTGGCCTGAAGTCTGTGAATATCGGATAACTAAGAGACGCCTCCTGAGTTTTTTTACTTTCCAGTCACATAAAACACATTTTAAGTGGGTTTTTAAGTCTTTTGAGTATTGTTATTGATTGAAGCGAGTGAGATTGGTCATAATGCCAGATCTGACTGAATCGCATGTCTCCCGAGATATCACTATGCTTGTAGAGAATCGAACTATGCGTTATGTAGGAAATGATCGAAGAGTATCCCCTTTTGTTATCTACAGACTTTGGAAGCGATACCGTTAGACGGGTGAATATTCATGACCAAGCTGTGAAGGCGTGGTCAAGGTCGATAAAGAAAAACTATGTTTGCAAGAGCGCTAAATTGTCAACTGTGTTTTAATGCTTGTTACCGCACCACAACTGCACGAGATCTTCAAAATACACTAAGGACGGCTAATGGTGTAGAAATTTCCGAACAGACGGTAAGAAAATATTCCGGCTGTGCGTCTTTCTATTCAACATAGACATGCTCGTCGAAAAATCACAGTATTTGTTCACTTCGACATTGGAGGCCAGTGCTTTTTAGTGACGGTATCACGATTCCGTATAAACGCCCAGGCGAGCGATACAGTGCAGTATAACAAGGCATATAACAAGTTTGGATGTGGCTCTGTGATGGTTTGTAGCAGTTTGTTTGGACGAGCGCACAGATCTCGTCGTCGGCGGTTGCGTGTTCAAGCGTACATACAAAACATGCAAATATTTTTATTTTTATATAAAATATATTTTAACATATTTGTAATTAAAACAGTGAAACAGACCAAAATCTTGTTCCCCAATTATTTTGACCACTTCTTATATAAAGATATCTTTGCAAAACTTATTACTCTCATAGTTGCTCATAACTCTGATAAACTGGATTAAGCATGAACATCGACCAATCTCCATTTCAGCAATCGATCTCCATAGTTAATCCCCATAATCTATCCAGATATAGGTCAAATTGTGGTAAATCCACTGAAGCCACTGAATAAAATAAGAAGAATGAGAATATTCTCAGCAGTCACTATGCACATGAGTGTGATAGATTATTAGAAAATTGGCTCACTGTTTATTGAAATATATGTTCATATTCACTTGATTGGCTTTAATCTTAAGATTTAAACAACTGGTATAATATGTCATTCTAATTTTGTTTTAGTAATACTCTGTGGTTTTTAAGATGAATATAAGTATTGGTTTAATTATCTATGTGTATATTTTATCTGTGGTGTGAAGTTAATACTGTACCTAATGAATGAGACTGTGATTAATAATCCATATAAACATGATAATCCATATTATATGGATTATCATGTTCACTGGAATCATTATTTGATGATATTCTCACTATAAGTATATTTTATAAGTAGTGTAACGGAATGTGACAGTTGTAAAGATACTTATTTAAAATAGTTTATATTAAGTACTTTATTTTTATGTGTAAAAACATTGATGATTTAATTATAGTTATTGCCATATGGATAAAGCTTGAAATCAGACAATTGTCAATGTTAAAGAGTACTGTGTTTGTGACGGTAGTCTTTTCGTCACCTTGTTTGTTCTTCCCTATGAAAAGGGGTAGTTTAAGGAGAGTACATTCACTTTCTGTCGGACTGCCGTGCCGTGCGGACCTCCAGTGGTGTTGAAATAGTGTTTGACGACGAAGTGCTGCTTGATTCACTTTCTGTCGGACCGCCGTGCCGAGCAGACCTCCGGTGGTGTCAAAATAGTCTCTAAACGACGAAGTGCTGCCCGATCAAGATGTTGGGAAGTTAAGTAATTTATTATTCTCTTTTCTGATATAACGTAACGACAAATCTCGTTTAAATGTAATGGTTCTTAAAATGGTTTGTTATAAAGGTTTTTGACAATTATATATTGAATAAAATATCTGTTTAGGTAAAGCATAACTTTATATGTTAATTAATAGTTGTTAACCAGTGAAAGTGTAAATAAAGTGTACTTATATAGTAAATATGTAACACATTGTTAAAAGACGTTTAAAAGAATGGCCCCGAGTTTCTTGCCCGTTCTTCTCGCAGTGGCTCTATACAATTTTGTTTGCTGAACGTGGCAGTACAATGTAGAATATTTCAATATCAAAACTTCATAGGAGCGTCGTAGACGCCTAAATTGAATAAATGGTTTTGACTTTGACTTTTTTGTTTTATATTAATCTAACATCAGAAGTGGGATAGAACATATACTTCATATTGTTTCAAATGCTTTCAGAATATGTGGACGTGACTTCTCATGTATCCGGCTGTTGTGGAGGGTCTGCTGTAGGCCATCTGCGACGCAGTATCTGGCTCACACCATGGTGACGACGTGGTGCTCTACCACCTTTTGATCCTTAGAAGAATGACAACGGTGCAGACAGCAGGTATACCGCTATGTGATCTGGGCTGGAGCACCATCACTACTGTTGCAAACCAGGTAAAGCCTTTTTGGGCTCGGAATTGTTATTGTGAAACCTAGGATCCTCACATTGAAAAGTGGGACCTGTTCAAAGCTACAAAAAATATTTGTACCCCATCCCGAAAAATTAAACATAACAGACAAAAAAAAACAAAATTTAGCAACCGAGTCTCTCATAAATTTTAGTGGATGTTTCTCCAACCACGTTTTCCGTTCGTTTAAGTCTCCACATTGCTAAAGTCTCCACGGTGTTTAAAATGTTAAACACAATGTTGTGGTAAGCATGTCACATGACTGTCGTCAGGCTGGCCGAGCGAATTGTGGAAGGTGCAACGAACGATTGATACAACTACCCAAATATCAGCATGACTGCCTCTTTTTCGCTTGTTGATTGATTTGAGGGAAGTGTACTATCTATACAGGTGGGATCAGATAATAATGACTATACAAGACAACCAATTAATATGAAAGCTGATCGAGAGTTGGCCCAACAACGCCTAATTCAAGCTTCTGAAAAATAAATCGTTTTGATATGAGATGCCGTAACAATGTTACTCTTGCGGTAGGTGATTTAGTAATATAACATAATGTCAGTAGGAATTACAAATCAAAATTATAGTTAGTCAGGAACACTGACGCCATAATTAACCAAAGCCTAAATTTAAATAAACCTTATGAATTTTCATGTATTCTGTCCAAACGATTGCTTAGATTTAAAAGATACGGATAATCTACGGAATATAACTATTGCCAAAGAGAGGTTGAAATATTGGCTAGGTGAATTAATTGAGGAAAACGTGGTTGCTGAAAATGCCCTAACGTCTTAAGATTCTAATTATTTGTATGTATAATATATTAAATGTGTTGTATATTTTGATCATTTGATGTTTGTGATATCAAGTTTTTTTTTTTCTTTAATTGATTGATTATCTGATACTCTCCGCTGGTCGATTAATTGCTTGGTACTGGCTTATCCCACTAGCAGCGGGTGGAGGGAGCCAAGTATGTCTAGGCAATTGATAGAGTTAATCCGCTGGTCAACCGTTTACTTGGTGCTTGTCTATCTCACTGGCAGCGGGTGAAGGGGACAATGCATGTCTAGGTAATCGGTATAAAAGAAAAAAATTAAAGTATTAATCCGCTGGTCGGCCGTTTACTTGGTGCTTGTCTATCTCACTGGCAGCGGGTGAAGGGGACAATGCATGTCTAGGTAACCGGTATAAAATAATAAATAAATCGGTTGTCATTTGTTTGTTTGAGTAACAGACATGACAAAATTAAAAAGAAAAGACTTGATATCAATCACTGTTGAATGTGAAGTTGTGTATGGTACTTCGTGAACGAAGTAGTTGTCAGTATGGCCGTGATAGATTATTAGAAAATTGGCTCACTGTTTATTGAAATATTTGTTCATATTCACTTGATTGGCTTTAATCTTAAGATTTAAACAACTGGTATAATATGTCATTCTAATATCGTTTTAGTAATACTCTGTGGTTTTTAAGATGAATATAAGTATTGGTTTAATTATCTATGTGTATATTTTATCTGTGGTGTGAAGTTAATACTGTACCTAATGAGACTGTGATTAATAATCCATATAAACATGATAATCCATATTATATGGATTATCATGTTCGCTGGAATCATTATTTGATGATATTCTCACTATAAGTATATTTTATAAGTAGTGTAACGGAATGTGACAGTTGTAAAGATACTTATTTAAAATAGTTTATATTAAGTACTTTATTTTTATGTGTAAAAACATTGATGATTTAATTATAGTTATTGCCATATGGATAAAGCTTGAAATCAGACAATTGTCAATGTTAAAGAGTACTGTGTTTGTGACGGTAGTCGTTTCGTCACCTTGTTTGTTCTTCCCTATGAAAAGGGGTAGTGTAAGGAGAGTACATTCACTTTCTGTCGGACTGCCGTGCCGTGCGGACCTCCAGTGGTGTTGAAATAGTGTTTGACGACGAAGTGCTGCTTGATTCACTTCCTGTCGGACCGCCGTGCCGAGCAGACCTCCGGTGGTGTCAAAATAGTCTCTAAACGACGAAGTGCTGCCCGATCAAGATGTTGGGAAGTTAAGTAATTTATTATTCTCTTTTCTGATATAACGTAATGACAAATCTCGTTTAAATGTAATGGTTCTTAAAATGGTTTGTCATAAAGGTTTTTGACAATTATATATTGAATAAAATATCTGTTTAGGTAAAGCATAACTTTATATGTTAATTAATAGTTGTTAACCAGTGAAAGTGTAAATAAAGTGTACTTAGGGTGCGTTTCATTTGAGTGAGATTCGCTAAAAACGCTAAAAACGATCACACTCCCAAAAAGTTTTCCACATGGGTCTTGGCGTTATTTTCGCCTTAAACGCTACATCTAATGTCAAAAGTGACAGAAGTTGCAAGTTTTAGTGGCATTCTTAGCGTTCTTATCCAAAAATGGAACGGGGATGACAGTTACAAACGATCACGTGATCACAACCACAGACGCAGAATGTGATCAAAATTATCGAAATTTACGTTCTTAGCGGTTAATGGAACAGGCCCTTATATAGTAAATATGTAACACATTGTTAAAAGACGTTTAAAAGAATGGCCCCGAGTTTCTTGCCCATTCTTCTCGCAGTGGCTCTATACAATTTTGTTTGCTGAACGTGGCAGTACAATGTAGAATATTTCAATATCAAAACTTCATAGGAGCGTCGTAGACGCCTAAATTGAATAAATGGTTTTGACTTTGACTTTTTTGTTTTATATTAATCTAACAAGTGCAAGTGTTGAGCATATTTACTACTCAATGCATAGAAATATATAATATGAGCATGGAAATACTCAGAGGGCATGCTAAGTCAGTCCTGGTTGACTAACTTAGCATGCTCTCTGAGCATTTCTACATTCAGCTGATAAAGATTAGTTGTTGACCACTATCTCACCTAATGGTGAATGATGATGAGGTTAAAGATGTTGTTAATTATTATGTATTAAGTTAACTAGTATTACTGGCTCTCAAGCCAAAGAGACTTTGACTGCTTTGAGTCACAATTACATATAGCATCTGACCATAACTTTCCTTACATGATGTGGCCCTTGGTGGTTGCATTGTATAATCTTTAATACCAGATGAAGGACTTCAAAACAGTCCAAAACTGATTGGAATCGAACCAGTAAAATATCACGTGAGCCCCAGCTGATTTCTAATTTATAATAAGTTAACAGTAGATGAGGCATCATAATTGCGTTCTAAATTGATCAATTGTGTTATTGAATAACACAATCTAAGGGATAGGAGGAAGATCATGATAGAAATACTCTTACATTGTCCCAATGATCAAACTCGTATCTCATTCTCTTGAGGTAGGGCTCCAGTTCGGCGAGCAGACCCGCCTCCTCCGGCTCGGAGACAAAGTCGGGGATGACGCACATGTCGCGGAGTGCCGCCGCGCGGAGTTCGGGCTCTTCATGTGGTGGCCATGATGGGGACACTTCCAGCAGAGAGGGGTCTCCTAGAAGATTATGATCAATTCTTGCAGGAAATGAAAATATCTTCTAGTCTAGAATGATAAAAGGCTATAGAGCCTTTTATCATTCTAGACTAGAAGATATTAAGTGTATAGACACTATCTTGACACATAAATAAAGGATATTTTAAGTTTATTTATTTATTCATTGTACTATGAAGTCACCTACGCTTTACAACAATAAAGACGGTGTAAAGTCATAAGCCAGGAGCAAGATGCCGCACATTAGCAAATTTAGAAAGGTATGTGAACCACAGCCTTTTACTTTTACCAGTTCAAAATCATGCCTGCAGTAAACTTCGTAGCCTCAACTAAACTTGCATCAAGTTACATGTTCATACTGTGTGTTACCATTTGCTATCTAACATATAACATTATTGTTGAACAACAGTGTTGATGAATGATGATTGAAAACTATCCTGTGTTAATCCAGTACCTCATCTCATACAAATTGGTCCAGCCATTTTAAGTGTGAACAAGTAACAAACATACAAACTTTCATCTAATATGAGTGTGATTAGTTATGAGTTTTTATTTTAAGTAGGTACTTACCCAGTGGCTCTGCACTAGTAGTTTAACCTCTATACATTGAGCTTACAAGGTAAATGCATTATTAGATGCATGTACAACAGGTGTGCGATTTTGCACAACCAATCTTAAGCGGTAAACACTTATGATCTGATCATATAACAGTGGAAATAATTAATAGCCCTGAAGCAGGGGCATTCAATAAGGCTTGTTCTAAATTGGAGACCAGCAATAGGTAAACAACTTGAACCTACATACAACATCCTTAGTCAACAGTGGTGATATCAGCTGTGTAATACCTACTGACTCAACAATAGTCCATAGTATTAGACTATTGTAGATACAGTTTCACTGTATAGACTCTATACAGTGAAACTAAAGGCATTTAGTGCTCACATTGTACACTACACTCTAATTTACTTACCCAAAACTTTAGTCGAGGCCTCCTCGGTAAGAATGGGCTTGCTACTTAAGTGCCGTGAGTAATGATAGCATAAAGTCTTTAATTTGCAATATCTGAGGAAACTAAATGATAACATACTCATTATCGTATATTTTGCTTGTAGGTTGAAAGAAATTGTTGAATTTAATTCCTTGTTGGTTGGTGTTCACTTTTCTATTTTAGACGTAACAAGTAATGAACAATGCTAAGTCCAACATACAAGTAAAATATTACTTGCTCAGTGCATACAAGTAATTAGAATTACTTCAATCTAAATTCTATGAGGGTTTAGGTTAGAACTTATAATAGTATATTTATGTAATGTCATCACTTTATAATCTTGATATTCACTCATGGATCTATGAAACCTAATGTCCATGTACTCACTACATACATAATTAATAGATTTTTTTAAATTAATATTTAGAGCAAGTAATATTTGATAGTTTATTTAATTTAAACAGATTATTAATACAGACCCACCAACTTATCTGTTCAGGGGTGCGTTCCGAACCTTGGTTAGAGCGCACTCGTAGTGCAACTTTTCACTCTAACGTCGTTCACAACCTTCGAGTAGAGCGTTCGGTTGTCACAACTGCACCGTTCCAGGGTAATTCGCCAAAAAAAATATTTTTTGCCTAATTTCTTTGGCATGTTTTTTTTTGCTAATTACGTATCAGTTAGGTTGTTGATTATATAAATGAATAAAAGCAGTATGCATTTCTGTAAAAGGGGTATCACAAAACATTCCTGAAAAAAAGTTATAAGGTCAAGAAGTTTTAAACAGTCAAGGAAATTAGTAAGGTCCCAAGGAAATTAGAAAACTATTGCAAAGAAATTATAGGTTGCCACAGAAATGAGTATTATGTTATAGTAATTCCACTATTTATTTTCCTTAAAGAAATGTTAAGTATAAAACAAAATATTTACATGATTAAGTTTTTATTTATATATTTAAAAACTACTCATAACTGATAATTTATCATGTTTTAAACATTTTATAAATTGTCATATTCATACCTACGAACTGATAATTGTAAATATTAGCTCATGTTTTGGAGATAAGGATAATTATTTTAATTAAAATAATAATAAAGCGCAAATTATAATAAATATTTTACATGTTATTTATAACTGATATTGCCTCCTCGGGCTCTGCTTACAGATTCAAGTCGATTTGGCATACCAAACAGGAGGTTTAGGAGCCGATGTTAGGAAATATTCCCCCATTCTTCTATAAGGGCCTGTTTTAGTGCCTTGAGGGTGGTAGGTGGTGGTCTACGGCACTGCACACTCATTGAGAATCTCCTAGGCGTATCTTTCCCCAGTCATAGTGTAATTTTCTATGGTCACTAACTATGTGCGACCTTCTGAAGATATGCCAGCCCATATATGTACACTGCCTCCACCGTACTAGACTCTTTCTGAGAAGCAGGTTTGAAGGTATCACTCACCAGGTCACCTGTAGACACTTGGCCTTTTATCAGAAGTGTAAAGTGAGAATCATCTGTAAACAAAATTCTTGACCATTCTTGTTGATCCCACTGTATGTTTTCATGGGTGTATCGCAGTGTCGCTACTCGATGCTCCCTCTCGAATTTGGGACCACTTGCTGGTCTTCGGGGTTTCAGGTTTGCTTCAGCCAGTCTTCTTCTCACTGAACTGTTACTAATGTAGTCCCTTCGGGTCTGAAGATGCTGGACTTCAACTGCATTTAGTTGGCGATTTCGCAACACAGTGGAAACAATATAACGGTCTTCTCGGACACTAGTACACCTGGGTCTGCGATAACCAAATGGTTTCCAGTCTCTTCGTACCTTCACTTCACCTTCTGGAACTTTCGTAACGGCACACCCACCATTCTTGCAGTATAGCTAAGTAGTCTTAGCACATTCTTCAGGTGGAAGAGGCATGATAAATTAGTTTATGTGCTGATTGTCTAACTTAGCTTTTGTGTTACAAAAGACACATCAATCAAGATTTATTTTTCAAAACAAAAATAGAAACAAGAAATGAAGAGTAAAATCGTTTTTCGAAAAGGATTATTTTTGATTTGAAAGGTTTTTCAGCCGTTTCTTAAGTGAAGGTTACCGACTATGAATGAAAAAATTTTATGTACAAAATTAAACTTTTGTCTAGAGCTTTTTGTTTCAAAAGTATATCTAGTGTACTTAAAAAGTTATTGCAATTTTAAAAGTGTTGTACTTATATTTGCAGGCCAGTGTAGCAGATCACTCTTCATTTTTCTAATCTTTTTTTCGAATTTTTCAGCTCTTGTGTTTTTTTTGTTTTCCCCATGTTGAGTTTTCTACGTAAGAGAAAAATTAACGTGTTTCACAATATTAGTTGAATGTTGTGAAACACGTTAAATCTATCTTTATTTTCAAAGAAATATATAAATTTAATATAATTTATTTATGTAAAACTTAAAAAAAAGAGATTAAATCTAGTATAAACATAATTCTCTTCACCACTGGTAAGACAATAAAATAAAGCGTAATTTTTATAATTTCCTTGGTAAATCATAATTTCCATGTCAAATCATGAGCCAAGGAAAACATGGAAATTAGAACCAGGGAAATTAGATTTAAGTCATTAAAAATTCGTAGACCTAAAACCATTAACTTATAATATTCATGTGTCAAATTGAGACTACCTGTGCCACAAACATTACCGTTAATTGAAACTATTATTTAGAAGTCCATCAAACTGTTGACAAATAACGACCATGGAAATTAAAAAATCTATAAACCAAAAGCCAAGGAGGGGTGTACTTATGTGAATGGTGCGAAACTAAACAACGGTGTGCACATCTTTCTCCGATGGTTTTGTCGCGGCAAAATGGTCGAGAGAAACGGTGTAACTCAATTTGTTTCAAACGTTTGTGTTTCGATATGACAACTGTTGAAATAACTAACCAAGGAAATTATATTTTACTCGCGGACACGGATGAAACTGAATGTAACTTTAAAACCATATCTTTTTTAATACACTAAACACTTTTTTTTGGTTAAGTGGGGCTTATTATACATTATGACAAAATTTATACAATGTTACGAATACAACTTTATGCAATATGGGTGATAATATAAAATAAAATACAAAACGGACATGACAAGGAAATTAGGATTTTAACATTTCGTTATTATTTTTTTATATATTTCATATAGATATTAATGTTTGATTAGCAAAAACAGGTGTATATAAGGATACATTATTTGAATAAAATAAATATTAACTATAAACATCAATAATATAATTTTCGTCCATTCGGACATCAAAAAGTCATGATTTTGGCGAATCACCCTCCAAACCTTTGAAGGTTGCAACTTTTTAACCATAAAACGCGTGACATGAAATGACTTTGACGTTTATATCGTATTCTATCTGATGCGCTCACCCATATATCTCAAAAAATATAAATACTAATATAATTTCTCAATATATAAAACTTAAATAAAAATGGAAAACGAATTTGTGATAGTGTTAAATAGCAATACGATAATGATGTAAGTCTGTCAATGTCACAATTTGTTTGAGGTTATATAACAACCGGTCGTTCCATACCTCAGGGTAAGTTGCAAAACAACCAAACAACGAAACAACTACACTGAGCCTCTGAACGCACTCCTGCACAAAAAAGAACTACAACATTCCTTCAAATTGTGACAGTTGTAGTTGATTTCCATGACCAGTAGTGCCCTCGAAAACTGCACAGTTAAGTTGGGGTATGTTCCATTTGTCGCTAAGAACGTTAATTTCGATAATTTTGATCACATTCTGCGTCTGTGGTTGTGATCACTGTGATCGTTTGTAACTGTCATCCCCTGTTCCATTTAGGATAAGAACGCTAAGAATGCCACAAAAATTTGCCACTTCTGTCACTTTTCACATTAGATGTAGGGAATTCAAACTGTTTCAGTAGCCTCATAGCGTTTATGGCGAAAATAACGCCAAGACCCATGTGGAACCACTTTTTGGGAGTGTGATCGTTTTTAGCGTTTTTAGCGAATCTAACTTCAAATGGTATGCACCCTAGTGGTACTATACACAGTCACTTTATGGATATGACATTATATACGAAGTGTTGCCAAGACTATTGAGCACAGAAAACTACTAGTGTTGGGTCGATAGTTAGGTACCTTACCTAAACGTTATAGGTACAACGCGATTAATATAAGAACTTTCAAGTAAGAACACTTACTTGAAAGTTCTTATATTCACTCTAATAAGTACGATCAGCAGAACAAACTTAAAAATAGAGCAGTGCCATATATTTATACGTCATTTTAAATGAAATTGTTAATTTTAATAAACATTTTTTTAAGGCCATCTTGGTTTGATGAAAACGCGGGCGTCAGCGTCTTATTTCTCCGACAGTGTACTACTACGCGACACGTTTCCGTGTTTATTGATCTTCTCGTTTAATTTTTCTTTTTGACTGTTAAATTTGTTCTTGTTGACTGTTAATATGTTTTTGGTGATTGTTATGTTTGTTTTTGTTACCCGTTACCATGATAACGACGAGTCTGACTCAGTGGGCCATCAGGACATGCGACATCGAAGAGCTAAGCGATTCAAATTAAAATACCTAAGTACAAAATATTGCTAACAAATAAACTCAGTTCAAATTATTTCTGTGTTTGCTGTACCTACAGTCACCTATAACTTCGTTTACCTACCTATGACTACTTGATTTTTTACACGATTGCCCACATAAACGTGTGTTAAGTTTTCAGGTTTCATGTATGTGTGTATGTAGTTTCTTTATTTCACCATAACTTCTAAACGGCTTAACCGAATTAATGTACGAGATATCGTTAGATTTATCTTGATAGCTCAAGTGACACTATGTACATAAAAAAATAAAAAAACAAACTGGTGGATTTTAGACGCCATATAGTGAGAAAAACAATTTATTTTTTCTTCCAAAGCCATCGTGTTGGTTATCAGAATGATTGGCTTTAAAAAACAATTCCATACCCACAGTTAATATAACGATATTAACTGGCAGTTTTAATTTCAATGGATCGATAAAACACTTAACGAAAATTAATTATTTGCAGTCGGGTTCTTTATTTTCTTTATTAATTTATACATGTTTCATCATTTCTTTTTTTGCACACTGTACCAAGTTCTAGTTTTGACGTCACAACATGGCGCTAGGCCGATCCTATTCTTATTTTAATCGCATTGTACGTATTATATTAGTTGCCCGATAAAAATGAATAGATTATTGCTATTTTTAAAACAAAGACCGTGCTTCTACTGTATAGTGCTAAAATATTCTAGACAATATGAGAACGAAGTCAGCAAATAAGGTAGATAACGCCATGCCGTAAAGCAGCCTGAACATTCGACTCATTCTCTATACAAATGCCGCGTTCTAACTACCTATTACACAGACACTACACAAATGTTGTTTTTGTACACGCGTAAATGTGTGCGTGAAGTCTAAGGTTGTCATCGTAAGAATAATTGTTGTACTTACCTACCTAACAATCTTTTGATGCTGTTATTATGACGAAACATTTACAAGCACAACAATCTAACTCCATGTACGACGTAGAAATATGCAACACACAGCCGAGTAAGTAACATTACTTCACATTTCACTCCATTACTTATACAATAATAGATACCTACACTATACAAAAAGTATCATTCCAAGTTCACATTTTACACAAGTAATGATAATAATTACAATCACAATAATAATTTATGTTCTTCTCGTATAATAAACAATCATGAAGTGTGCCGCGTGTCAACTGTAGTGAAGGTCGGTATATGTATTGCTTTTCTCTATGGTAGGTATAGGTCTAGGTATAGGTTACAAAGACACTAAACTTGTTTCGCTGCAAACGAAGTCGATATCCACGGATACTTTTTGCAAACGAAAATATTCTAAAGTAATCATTATTTGAATAGCAGTTTGAATAAAATACAAAGATAAAGTATTGTTTGTATTTTTTTCTACTACCTTTGTACTTTTATACCTACTGTAAATTTCCGGTTTTTATAAGTTACCTACTGTATAACTGAAGATCGACAAATAGGTAGGTACTTAGTGTAGGTTACCAAGAATGACTTACTTCGTTTTATCCTTAGGGAATTTACAAAAACTGCTATCCTTTTCTCGTTTAGTTAATAAGCAACCGTAAACAGCACAAGAGTACCCATTCTCAACTTTAAAAATACTCGTCCAATCATCCCGCTTCGTCGCACGTCATCGTGCGCGAGTTGCGCGTCCCGTACTCAAGTCAGCTCAGCGACGGCTCAGAATCAGTGGCGGGGTGAGGAAGGCTCGTTTTGGTGGGGGGTGAGGAGTGTCCATTCTATACGTAGTATTATTATATTATTATATACCCTATGGCTGCGGCTCGCTGCAGCTGAAGTTTCGCTAGCTCAGCTCGCGCATTGTTGTGGTTATACAGGTAACCTAACGCCATAGTAGAAAGAGTGGGAAAGTAGGCCATCTCCGGCCCAATCCGCGATATAATTACCTACCATACTTGCCTGTCTCAGGGTTGTTACTTATTTATAATTTACTAGGGGCCCGTCCCGGCTTCGCACGGGTATTAAACAAATAATTATAATATTTTTTACACAAACACATAAACCCTTCTATTTAAGTCAGGTTACTAAGAAAAGAAAATAATAAAGAATGTTTAATATATATTTTTTTATGAACTTTTATTTATATTTGTTTTTTGTTCTAATGTTTTTTATCGGGCAAAATCATTAACCTCTTTTTGTGCAGTTGGATAAAAACTGTTCTATGTCCTTCCCCATGTCTCCAACCATTTCCATACCAAATTTCATCCTAATCGGTCTATATTATTTCATTTCATTTCATTTCAAACAAACAATCAAATCTTTCCTCTTTATTATATTAGTTTAGATGCTTAGTTGGATAAAAACTATTCTATGACCATCCCCGTGTTTCAAACTATTTCCACACCAAATTTCATCCTAATCGGTCAAGTAGATCGGTTATCACGCAAAACCATTAGCCTCTTTTTTGCTGAGTTGGATAAAAACTATCCTATGTTCATCCCCGTGTCTCAAACTATTTCCATACCAAATTTCATCCTAATCGGTCCTGTAGATCGGTTATCGCGCTAAACCATTAACCTCTTTTTTGCGCAGTTGGATAAAAACTATCCTATGTTCATCCCCGTGTCTCAAACTATTTCCATACCAAATTTCATCCTAATCGGTCTCGTTTAATATTTCGTAAATGGAGCATGAAATCGAAAAATAGTATCAGCAACCCCTTAGTAAATTTAAAAGACCTATTCAACGATATCCCATACGATGGGATGGAAGACAAAAAAATTACATACTTCGAAGCAATGATGGCTCAGTGGCATTAGCTATGGACTGCCGCGGTCCATGGTTCGAATCTCGCCGCGGGCTTGAGCTTTACCGCATGGTGGAAGGGCATTTTGCGAATGCCCGCCCGGCTAGCGACCACCCTCAAGTAGAAAATCTGTCGCCAAGCACCTAACGGTGTGTTCCGGCAGCAGTCCTTGAGAACCAATGAAATTACAGGCACATGAGACCTGACAACTATGTCTCAAGGTGACGGGCGCAGTGCAATTCGTTACTTATGACGAAATGCATCTGTTATAGGTTGAGGTGATTAACCTCTGCCTATATAACAAGCTCGAGGTCCGCCGCTTATCATCAGGTGGACCTCGAGCTTGTTCCGTCACAATAACATAAAAAAAATACATACTCAAATCACATGTATGGGAGCTACAATAAATAAAAATATTTTCAAAATTTTATTTTACTACTGTCGTCGCCGTGATTAATATACATACTCCTACCAAATTACAGCTTTCTAGTGCTAACAATCTCTTAGAAAAACTTCGGACAGACGGACATGACAAAATTATAAGGGTTCCTTGACTTTGACTACGGAACCCTAAAAACTATTTATTTGTGTTAAATTATGCTGATAGCTACTATATGTAATTGGTCTGTGTACCATTGAATTGACTAATTAGACAAATATTGACGCATACCGCAGTATTCTTCCTTGTTCTCTGCATAATCTGTGTAATGTCAAGGACTGTAAGTACAAACTATGCTATTACAATATATTTGAAAGTAACGTAAGGTTTTTACATCATTTCCGGAATTTAAATAGAACAATGTCGGACATCCTGTGGAGTGTGCGGTGCGGACCTGCTGAAGAATGTAGAATGTGCATTTAGGTGTAAGTACCCATACATATTTCCTTTTATTTTTACGTATTATTTAATAGTACATTATGATATAAGTGCGGTGCGTTGAAAATTACAGCTGAGGCGAATGTCGCCTCGCCTCGCAAGACACAAGAAAGCAGAGGCTGTTATTATCAAAGCGCACGTATGTCATATGCCGTATTATAACATATTTGCGAGGAAATAAATAAAACCCGGACTTTCTTAAACGAATAAATATTTAATCACTTGTTAAAGCAGCTAAAAAAATTTGAACAATTTGTTAAGTTCATTATTACGTTGCCAGTTAGCATTTTTAATGTTGTCAAATTATTATTATTTTCTCCCAAAGTTAATTTTATTCATAAATTAATGTTGACCAATTTTCTGACATAAAAACTCTTTGCTAAGATTTTAAAAGTACAGTTCGTTTTAGAGAGAGAGGCTCTTGATGCTCCGTCTAAAACGAACGGTACTTTTTTAACTTTGTAAAACACACGGTTTATCAAGATAAACCGTGTGTTTTACCTCATTAAAAAGAAATCCGTGCGTTTTACATTACAATAACGCACACGAAATGAGATACAATACGACATTGAAATTGGTTTAATAAGAGACCCTTTACGAGCAAATGTGTCATAATAGTAGATTATGATACAAGTGAGCTAAGTTGCTCACGAGTTTCATACGCACTTTTTCTACACCCTTGCGAGGAAAAAAAAAATATTGCACAAATGCGATACAAACAACATACGAAAATTATGGAAAATAGCGCGCATGTTTTTTTTTGCGCGCGGTATATGTGTGATGGTTGATTACATATAAACCTCTTTGATGTTACAAATCTGTATTACCCGGTTAAATTGAAAATGCTCTGTTTACTCGCAGTTAATTTGCAGTTAGGTACTAACTTAATTTAGTAGGGATAAATTACCCGATTAAATTGAAAATGCTCTGTTTACTCGCTTATAATTTGCAGTTACGTACTAACTTAACTTTGTAGGGATAATTCTATTACACACTAGTGTATAATATTGTTATGCACGAGGATGTTGTAGTTGAGTTTATGGCCTTAAGAACGATATAATAGGTAAAGCTCACTTTACGAGCAAGGGTGTTGAAAAATGTATGCAACCAAATACCTCCATACCTGGGCCTCGACATGAACTACTGGTAAAGTCTATGTGAATTTAACAGTAGTTACATTCAGGATTCATCATCAGGTTGGTTACAATATTTAAGGCCGTCTTGTACTTGCACAGTAGGCAAATTTAGCGTGCGAGAGTTGCAGGCTATGGACACTACGCGGCGCTGCGCTTTAGATGCACAGCGCTCGTCAGGTCGATGTCCCCAGCCGCACGCTATCAGCTTCATAGTGTAACTAAAACAGTTGATCTACTTTAGGTATCTGCTACTAAATCCAGTACTCAATTATTATATTCTTGTGACTATTCCCTTATAGTGCAACTAACACAGTTGATAACCTTTAACTATTACTATTAAAATACATACCGTTAAGTGCTTGGCGACAGATTTTCTACTTGAGGGTAGTAGCTAGCCAGGCGGGTATTCGCAAAATGCCAAATTACTGGTTCTATCTAGAGAACACATAGCGGCACATACCGTTAAGTGCTTGGCGACAGATTTTCTACTTGACACATAGTGGTAGCAAGCCAGGCGGGTATTTAAAAAATGCCCTACCACCATGCAAAATTACTGGTTCTCAAGGATACATAGCGGCACATAGCGTTAAGTGCTTGGCGACAGATTTTTTACTTGAGGTAGGTAGCTAGCCAGGCGGGTTTTCTCAAAATGCCCTACCACCATGCAAATTACTAGTTCTAGAGGACTCATAGCGGCACATACCGTTAAGTGCTTGGCGACAGATTTTTTACTTGAGGGAGGTAGCAAGCCAGGCTGGTAATCGCAAATTGCCCTACCACCATGCACAACTACTAGTTCTCAAGGATACATAGCGGCACATATCGTTAAGTGCTTGGCGACAGATTTTCTATTTGACACAACGTGGTAGCAAGCCAGGCGGGTATTTACAAAATGCCCTACCACCATGCCAAATAACTGGTTCTAGAGGACACATAGCGGCACATAGCGTTAAGTGCTTGGCGACAGATTTTCTACTTGACACATAGTGGTGGCTAGCCAGGCGGATATTCGCAAAATGCCCTACCACCATGCCAAATTACTAGCTCTAGAGGACTCATAGCGGCACATACCTTTAAGTGCTTGGCGACAGATTTTCTACTTGAGGGTAGTAGCTAGCCAGGCGGGCATTCGCAAAATACCCTACCACCATGCAAAATTACTGGTTCTGGAGGACTCAACGCGGCACATACCGTTAAGTGCTTGGCGACAGAATTTTTACTGGAGGGAGGTAGCTTCTTAGAGGGCACTGCTGCTCACTTTCCGGTATTTTCCCTTAGTTGCCTCTTACGACACCCACAGTTAGTAATTGGGGCGTGACCATACTGTACTTTTTATACTGTGGCGCGTGAAAACAATGCCATCGAGAAAGTATTTTTTTTATTTGGCATGGTTTGAAATGAAGTACAAGACACTCGCCTGATGGAAGATTCACGCCAGCGGATAACCATAAATGTTGCAGTGTCACCATTCTGCTAATAATAATTCTGTTTATAAATATTTCTAGCTCGTAATCGTCGGAGAGAATTTTGTTGGAGAAAACGACACGCGTCCTACCTCGATGACGCCTAGGCGGGTACTGAATGACGTGCGCGAGAGCTTGAATCTTTAGATTTGTAGTTTATTTTTTCTTGTTAAAAAACTATAGCTAAATTTGAAAATGTGCCTTCAAACGTTACTAATAAATAACAAGCTCTATCCATTGGTAAAACTTCCACATAGTTTCATGATAGTATCTTTTAGTTCTACCTGATTTAAGCGATATGGTGTCATGTTTGACACTTTTTTTTATCGAAGAAATTGTTTATAATCACGTTTTTGACTTTGTACGTTCCTGGAGAGTATGTTCAACTTTATATAAATAAAAATTTATATATTCTAAATTTTCAATTCTATTCGAGTTACAGATTTTAAAAAATGTCTTAAGTAGGTACAACCTGGCCTTAAGCCATTATATTTGTCAACTTTCCTGATCACTTATTCCAACCTCAAGAACTCCCGTCGGTGAGTATTAGTTTCTAATATCTAATTTTTCTAATAATGCGTACTGTACTGTAATAACGCGTGTGCCCTTCTATAATATATATATATCACATCCATATCTACATTGATACATGATGTTGCTTTAGATAGGACGACATATTTCACAGTATAGATATTGTTATTAGGTAAGTATTTCAAATAACTCAACCGCCAGTTGATGCGTTAAGAATGAAGAAGCTATCTTTGGTATCCAATTCATATGTAGAATATCGACTCAAAGTCAAAGTCAAAATCATTTATTCAACTTAGACGTCTACGACGCTCTTATGAAGGTCAATTACAAATTTTAGTATTTAAATATTCTACATTGTACTGCCACGTTCAGCAAATAATTTGTATAGAGCCACTGCGAGAAGAACGGGCAAGAAACTCGGGGCCATTCTTTTAAACATCTTTTAACAATGTGTTACATACTTACTATATAATAGAGTTATTACAATATTTGTTTAAATTATGTAGGTGACAGGCAATAGCTTGGCAGAGGCGGAATTGTCCAGGCATTTTTGTCGTTTAAGTAATCAGAAACTGTGTAGTAGGATTTTTTAATCAATATGTTTTTCACGTGCAACTTGAATTTCCCTTCTGTGAGCGTTGTAATATGTTTGGGAACTTTATTATAAAACCGTACACAATTACCTAAGAAGGACCTTTAATTTCTATTTGCTAATCTAAAACCTGGCACCGCTACTTTATCTTTATTCCTAATATTGTTATCGTGATTGTCACTGTTCAATTTAAATTTATACTTATTTTTTACGAACATACATAATATTTTAAAATATATACAGACTTTATATTTTATTATTCCCTGGACCCATTATATTTTATATATTGGGTATATATATCATTTATACATGGCTCGAATTGCACGCTTTTGTATGATAAAGATTGTCTCTATATCAGCAGCAGTTCCCCACAGCAATACACCATACGACATAATACTGTGGAAGTACGCGAAATAAACTAGGCGAGCAGTAGCTACGTCTGTTAGTTAACAGACGTAGCTAGTTAACGCAGTTCTTAGGATAAGACAGTTGTCTTATCCTAAGAACTGCATATGCAGCCGAACTAAGTCTTCCGGAGAGATCATGTATATGTGGATCCCACTGTAAAGTGGAATCCATTATGATTCCCAGGAAGACTGTCGCATTGTCAATAGGGAGTTTATCTGGGCCAAGCTTATTGTTTGGTTCAACATAAGGAACATTTGGTAAAGAAAACTTTAAACATTTCGTCTTTTTTGAATTTAAGAGAAGATTATTAGCGGCGAACCATTTACAGATCTTAGATAATACATTATTTACATGAGTCAGTTCACTGTCTTTGCTATCTACTTAAAAAATCAGACAGGTATCATCTGCGAATAAAACAATATCGCAGAAATCTTTGACCATGCAAGGCAGATCATTAACATATGTTAGAAACGGAAAGGGTCCCAAAATTGATCCCTGTGCTACTCCCATTTTTACCAATGACCCGGAAAAAGTATTGCCATTTATTCCAACCTAGCCTGTCTGATAGATATGACTCTATAAGATTCAGAGCTTTTCCACGAATACCATAATGTGAAAGTTTACGAATCAGAGTGCAGTGCTCTACACAGTCGAATGCCTTGGAAAGATCACAAAATACGCCAATAGCATCATGTGAACTCTCCCAGGCTTCCAGTATATGCGACATCAATTGAACACCAAATACGACTAAATAATTTTGTGTGATCGATTCAGCGTTCATCGATTATACTTCAGAATATCTCTCGTAAAATAAACATTAAATCTTATTAAAAGTCTCAGAGTATCTTGGTGATTAAAATTATATTAGGTACTTACTTCAACTTATTCCGTATACCAAATTATGCATGTAGGTAGGACTAAGACCAATTTTATTAAAGTTAAGTTTTTATGCAGTACCTATATAGGTATGTGATTTGGAATTGATCTCATTGTCTAACTAGACTGGTATAATTTAGACGTACGTATACATTTGAAAACTATGTCCCTATGGAGTTGGAATCGTAAAATGAAGATAATTTCCACTGTCATTCGAATTAGACAATATGGCCCCTGGAGATGCTAAATAGTGATGCACAAACTGTTCCATGGATGAGCACCGGTCATTAATGAATCCGCAAAGATGCGTTGCGATGACATGCTAATGCCTATTTTATATAGTTACATCTATATTTATTTATTTATTTATTTATTTATTTATTTATTTATTTATTGGTTATCCAACAGCCTATTTACAATTTTAAATAAGTAATAATAATAATAATATATTAGTAGTAATCATATTTTACAATGTATAAAATCGAGTACCTACTGCTAATTAAATTATCATGAGCAAAGCACTTGCTTAAACGTTATTACATAGGAATTTCAAAGTCCCATTAATATTTATATTGTCAACTGTATCTCATATCCATCCACATCTACAATAGAGGTAACAATAAAAAGGTCATGGCCCGACTAAACAGAGTAGGTATTTACATAATAATGCTCTGTATTACAATAATAATGTTGCGCAAGCGCCGACCCGACCCGACACACGGCCACCGCCATGCGCCACCACCGCCGCGCCGCCGCACCACCGCCGCGAGTCGCCGACCCGACCCGACACACGGCCACCGCCATGCGCCACCACCGCCGCGCCGCTGCCGCCGCGCCGCCGCCGCCGCGCCGCTGCCGCCGCGCCGACCCGACCCGACACACGGCCACCGCCATGCGCCACCACCGCCGCGCCGCTGCCGCCGCGCCGCGCCGCCGCCGCCGCGCCGCTGCCGCCGCGCCGACCCGACCCGACACACGGCCACCGCCATGCGCCACCACCGCCGCGCCGCTGCCGCCGCGCCGCCGCCGCCGCGCCGCTGCCGCCGCGCCGACCCGACCCGACACACGGCCACCGCCATGCGCCACCACCGCCGCGCCGCCGCCGCCACCACCGCCGCGCCGCTGCCGCCGCGAGTCGCCGACATTGACCGACGGCCGTGGAATACCATAGGAATACCTCCTGGCTCGTACTAACTCTTACATAAGCATAGGTTGCATCTAGTTACAGGAGTGTAAACTAGATGCCACCGCCCTGCGCCAAGGCACAAATTTGCATTGTTTTTCCATAAATATTTACTAAGAATTTTTTGTGTTCCCCGAGGGGAAAATTGAACCAACGTGAACAAGATATGGATTAAAAAATTAACGGCAGTAGAAGGTAGACCAAAAACCTATTTCACACCCCAGCAACTGGGGTTGAATCGTGTAGAGTTGGTTGAGTAGAATACAATTTACAGGAGCACTTTTTTTTAAGAAAATCATCATATTGGCTAATTACCTACCTATACTATACCTACCGCTACCTACCTACTATTTGTACTCCCACTGTAGGAACTAAATACAGACAAAAATCATTCCTATGGCGATCTAGCAACCAATCCAATAAAATCTGCAGGCATAATGATCTAGATCTATTTTGTACGAGCGTAAACTCAGCTAGACAACGGTTGAGTAGGTACTAATTTCTTCAGAGGTGGTATTTAATTAAACTCAATTGTAAGTGAATTATGATATTATTAGTTAACTATTTTAGTATAATTTTTGTTTTCAAGGTTTTTCACAATACAAGTTGTTTAGGACATTTTACTTTTTCACATACATGTGTTTCATGAGCGTTTTTTTTATTTTTTATTCCTGTTAGGTTAGCCTTTGACTACTATCTCACCTGATGGTAAGAGATAATGTAGTCGAAGATGTTGTTCACGCTAAACTAGAAGTACTGGCTCTCAAGGACAACTGCCGGAACACACTGTTAGGTGCGTGGTGACAGATTTTCTACTTGAGGGTGGTAGCTAGCCAGGCGGGCATTCATATAATGCTCTACCACCATGCCCAACAACCGGGACCGACGGCTTAACGCTATAAGTGTTATATATACACATATATATATATATATTATATATAATATATATATATATAGCTGAAGTAACTTATATATATTATATATAATATATATATATAAGTTACTTCAGCTGTTAGTTTCCCTTAAATAAATAAATAAAATAAATACTGAGACCATTACTATTGCTACAGGGTCTCAAACTACGGTATAGATATACTATGTTGAACTATACCCTTTAGGTCTATTTACCCAACAAAAACACATACTTGGTATGTACAATGTACATACGAGTATAATTGTAATTGATCAAATTCCTTTTTATTTTATCTAACAGTATGTTACTATCGCGATCCTAGTAGAGTGTGGACAAACTTACATTTGGCCAGATTATTTTACGTGACTGCTATTGTTTGTTTATTTTATCGTCCATGGAAATCAAACGGCTTTCAATTTAAAAAAAGTGTAATCTGTCTAATACACTTAGCTTAGGAAGTGTTCGCTTATGGTAACGTTATAGTAGGTAAATAATATATCAAAATAAACTTGATTAGGTATAACTTATAAAGATAATAAAAATACAAAGCATATTTTATGAATTTCAAGAATACAATATAAAGCACAGAACGAAAATACAAATCAAAAGTAATGACAAATATTAAAAAAATATAATTAATAATATAATTCCTTTCTCTCTCTCTCTCTACGGTCGTTTCTTCATTGCCGAAGGTCACTCTTGGCTAAGTGGGATCGGACAAAATGTTTCCATTGATTTCGGTCCGTGAGCTTTCCTCACTGTGGCATAGAATTTAGACGAAGGAGTGGTGTCTCTGATCTAGTCAGAATGTCTAGTTGGTGATCGTCCTCTTGATCTATTTCCTGCGGTGTTGCCAACTATAACCAGTTTTTCCAGACTATCGTCACCTCTCCTTATTAAGTGTCCAAAATACGCGAGAGTGCGCTGATGAGAAGACATAGTGTGGATAAACGAGTCTCAATTTTATGTTGCGTAAGAATGGATGCATTCATCCGCTTTGCAATCCAGGGTATTCATAACATGCGCCTCCAGCAGCACATCTCAAATGCATCAATCCTTTGTCTTTCTCTTGCTCGGATGGTCCATGTTTCTACTTCTTTGAAAAATAAAGGCACGTACATCATTCCTAAAACCACCCCTGACAAAATTTAACCCTCGAAAAATATATTAAGAAAACATTAAATTTATTAAAGAACAGTCGGAATTGTAAAATAAATATATCATTAGTTTAGTGTTTTTCTATAATAATCAATATCTTTACAGTAGCTAGAATGGCTGATTGGCTCTTCTAAGCACACTATGGAGCGGCAAAGGGTAGGCTGCAGTAACACTGACTGGGTGCGGTGTTGTATGGCCGACACCGCACTTGCTGCTATGGGAGTGCTTAGTAGGTGTCGAGTCCGACATATCCCGACCACCTGTCCCGGGAAGGAAGAGAACGTGTAAAGGAAATTTTCCATATGCCTTAAAAAGTACGTTACCTTACAGCCAAAATATGCATAATATTTCTCAGAGCTCTCATTTTAACTTATCTGTATTGATTCGACTTTGTTCTTTCCTCCGTCCTATCCAACTGTTAAGTTATACAGTTTTAGTTACTCATGAAAGTGTGAAAAGCTCAATTCTCTCAAAGCATTTTGCGGTCCGTTCTACCTATTCCCCACCAGACAGACCTAAATCCAGTATGCCTTATCCCGTGGTATGGGTATAGGGTATGGTTGGTGAGGTTACACTCTTCCCTTTTGCTTCACTTACTCAAAGAACGCCGATCAATCGTGTTCAATTCAATGCAAAGTCCTTAATGTGCCTTCATTTAAATGTAATGTAGCATGTAGCTAAAGGGAAGGGTCTCCGAGGGCCTCTTTACGCCCTTGCGGAATAGAGACGTTTCGAGGTGGCGCGTTGTGTTACCACCCGATGTCATTATTTGATGCAACGTTGGCGCAGTAGAAGTTATTATGGAATGCCACGAAGAAGGTCCATGGTTCGAAACCAGCCCCTTGCATGAACTTCACCGCGTGATGGTAGGCATTTTGCGAATAATAGCCTGGAACTACCTATTTACTTTATATAGAAAATCAGTTACTACACCTATTCCGGTCATTTTCTTTGAGAGTTGGTTATTTTTACTAGATTAAACCTGTATACCTTCCTATAAAACCTGCACTTTTTTTTTAATGTATTGTGACAGAACAAGCGCGAGGCCCACCTGATGTTAAGCGGTATCCTCTGCCTATAACAGATGCATTTCATCACAAGTGACGGACTGCACTGCGCCCATCACCTTGAGACATAGTTGTTTTAGTCTCATTTTTGCCTGTTATTTCACTGGCTCTCAAGGAATGCTGCCGGACCACACCGTTAGGTGCTTGGCGACAGATTTTCTACTTGAGGGTGGTCGCTAGCCAGGCGGGCATTCGCAAAATGCCCTTCCACCATGCGGTGAGGCTCAAGCTCTGGGCGGGGTTCGAACCATGGACCTGCTGCGTGGCAGTCCATAGCCAATTCCACTCACCATCACTGCTTCAAAACGTATGCTACAGGAGACAGTCGTGTTTGGCAGAGTTTTGTTGTACCTATGGTGTGGAATACTATGAGTATCTGCGTTAAATCTAGCAGCACCAACCAATGTGTCATCGTTATTGAAATCATAGATAATTATTGTGTGACCGCATAGGCATTACTACTGGCATTGTTACTTCCGTGCTTTGGATGGAACGTTTAGCTGTCTTATCTTAGGATGGCAGTCGTTATAGCATGGTGGTAGGGCATTATGTGAATGCCCGCCTGGCTATAGCTAGCGCCACAACTGAAGTGAATTTCCAATTGTAAATTAATTTCGTCATATTGACATATTGATTTGAGATGAATTTAAATAATTATGTATTTGAAAAGTATACTCATATGTTTGCAAAGTTTATGCAAAAACTGATAACGTATATAATGTAATGTGTAATTTTCCGTCGGCGTCCATTTCCCACATATTATTTAATCGTCACCCACCAGCCCCTGGCCTGATGTAACAGATAGTGCGCCGCTACTGCCGGTGCCAGTGCATTGTCCGAGACCAACGCCCTCCCGACTGTCGAACACCACAGAACAACAACCAACCTCGTAGAAAGGCCAGCTAGCCACAAGAAAACAGATAAATTCTACGTATATATGACAATTCCACTTCTAGGTTAGCCTGAACAACATCTTCGACCACATCATCACTTACCATCAGGTGAGATAGTGGTCAAAGGCTAACCTATCAGCATAAAAAAAATATATATGCTAGTTTATCAAATACATACACTGTTTTTTAGTTCTAAGATCACTAGCTTCTTTCAGATCGCGACATGTCGCCCGCCCATAATTATTATTAGTTATTACCTTCGTGATTACCATAATTACAATATTCACCACTATAATGTAAACTTTATAATTGGATATACACGAAGTATTGTATAGTTGTCATTCAGTTCCGTAACGATGTTGTCCTTCGTAAAGTGAGTGTGAAAATTCATCATACACGATTACCTAATTAGTGTAAGTCGTTGGTAACCGACTTTAAAAAAAAGACGATCCTGTGTTGGCATTAAACTGTATAGTCATGATCAAAAAAACCTTGTAGAATATCTGTAAAGCCATGTAATATATGCCTATACTTATATGCAAGCCTCCTTCCAACACATGTAAAAAACAAAGGTTCCCCTTTCATATTAAAATTTAAAAACCGTGGGCAATTCACACCGTGGTGTGAAAAGCCATATTCAATAAGAGCTGTTGGGTGATTCATCATTTCACAGCGCACCCGCGGCGGTGTTGACCGCGCTTGGTGTGAAGCGCCCCAATACCTAAAATCTCATGTATCCTTGAAGAAAGAAAGGAGTAAAATATTTCAGAGGATATTATATAGAATGGGAACAAAAGAATACTACCTAACATTCTCATATTATGTCTCATGACATGTCACTATTGGATTACTAAACTTGTTTGCTTATGGAACCAATAATAAAGTATTGGTCGATTTGTCGTCGCTCACACTCCAATTCCTTGCATTGCTCTGATATAGAGACAACCTAAAAACAAAGATATATTTATTGTTCAAAAGTATGACAGGGCATAACTTTAAACACTTGATTGAGTGACAAAATTTTGGCAAATTACATTATCACTTGGGGGAAGGTGGTATAATCAAAACCTTGGCAAATCGTAGTCGGAAGGTACTCCCGAAATCGTTCCCAAAGCCATTCCTTATTGTTGTGTATGTAGCATTCAGTGCACCCAAGCTATCACCATGCACCGACCAACCATCTCCGGAAGCGGAAGTGAGTTCACAGACGCAGTGGTACCGTGGCCACTACATTCTAATCTGTGGTACCAGCAGGCGTGACAATGATCTTGTACTGTAGGTACACGCTTCCCGTCACGCTCACCGGGTGTATAACAAACGCACCGTGTAGCACGCGTTGCCATGGGATCATAATGTTTTAGGAGTAGGTACACAAACTACAGCACCGAAGAGTTTGTCAGAGGAGTTTATTAGTAAAAACATGGTAAAAATCTACGTTTTGCTGGATAGTTTAGGTCCCATATGATAGAGTGCAAACCTTCTGTCACCTACCAGGAACAGTTCCATACTACAGATTGCCACTGAAAACTCTGGCATTCAGGGTTTCATGCCCAAAGCTCAAAATGAAGCCCTATTAACGAGACTCCCTGACGTCTGTCCACGTCTGGCCGTGTGTCACGGGTCTCTAGCTCGTAAACTGACTTAGTTACAAACCAGGAGTTTTGATAATTTGTCTAAAACATTGATCTAAGGTGTAATAAGAATAATATTTGAATAAAAAAATATTTAAAAGAAATTATATTTTAGGATAGCAAAAAGAGTAAGAATATAGGAATATAAATAAATAATAGGCTGGCAAAGCTGACAATATTAGTTTATTTTGTTACTGGATCCATCGTAAAAACTATCTTAAATAGCAATCAAGAACTAAAACTAATAACTTATGCACTAAGTTTAATAACGTAGTTTTGAAATTGTGATATCAGTTTATTTGTTTTTCGTATTGTCGATATGAGGAACCCTGAAATATCGAGGCCTGACTTCCTTGTATAGGCTCTAATAGGCTTCTTGAAACTGTTAGTATACGTAATCAGTCGTATAGCTGTTGCAAAGCTGCAGTAAGCACTGCTCACATCTTCCGTGGTATCTTCCTGCCTGTCGCTGTATTTATGTATACAGGAGTAATTATACATAATAATTACATAGTTATACAGGGTTACTTGTTAAGTCGACCTAGATCCATTAAGAGGTTATAGTTCCCATCATTTCTGACTAATTTGACTATGAAACACCCCAGCCTAAACCTAACCGTTTTTGAGAAATTGGACTAAGAAGGTTTTTTAAAAAAATATGGCAATTTCTTAAGAACTGGCATTTTTTTTGTCTTCTATGGCCTTATTTTTTTTCTAATTCCGAGTTTTGAGCACTAGAGAAGTTCATTTATTATTCTAAATGCAAGGAACAGTAGAGGAGAGATGCTTATACATTTCTGTCTCCAAGAGAGACTAATTATCATGAATACCGTTTTTATTAAGAACCATAAGCAAAAATGGACGTGGCAGTCACCTAATGGGAAGACAAAAAATGAAATTGACTTCATTTTAGTCAAACAAAAGAAAAAAGTCCAAAATTTACAAATTATTTACCCAAGATTTTCTACCGATCACAGGATGCTAAGGGCAACATACGATATCTGCGCCAAAAATATAAAATCTAGAAAAAGTTTTGGACAAAAGCAGAACAGCTTCACATCTATTGAAAAAGATTATCTTAAGAATTGAATGGCTATGAAAGTTACGCACATTGTGCCGGGTAACATTAACGAATCGTACCAATCAACAGTAGCAGCTATTAAAGATTGTGTAGCAAAACTACCAAGACAGAAAAACAAACTTGAAAATCCCACATGCATAACGACAGAAATAGAAACTCTCATTCAAGAAAGAGAATATTTAAAAAACATATACCCAAGATCGCCGGAACAGAGAACACGACTTAAAACTTTATATCGAAAAATAAAAAAGGAAATCAAGGTCAATAAGTACAAAATAAGGATAAAAGCCATTGAGAAGGAAATTGAATCTAGAAGTTCTACAAAATTAAGCAAAAAGAAATTCAATAGTATAAAAGGATGGATTTACTCTATTTCAACACCAACGGCGGAACAGAAGACAACAAATGCGAAGGACATTATGATTGCAGCTACTACTTTCTATAAAAATCTTTACTTATGCCCAAACTCTACACAACAAATGAGGAACATTAGCACTGAAACAGTTCCACCTTTTCTTACTTCAGAGCTAGAGTACGCCATATTACGCCTAAAGAAAAATAAATCTCCTGGAGAAGACGGTTTAACAACGGATACGATTATCGCAATGGTAGAGCCCTTGATACCACACTTCACTGTGGTTTTCAACACAATTTTGAAACAAGAATCAATACCAGATGGTTGGCAGGATTCGATAATTACTCTACTGTACAAAAAGGAGATCCTCACAGTTTGGACAATTACCGGCCAATAAGCCTTCTCCCTACGCTCTACAAGGTTTTTTCATCCTTGATATTGACTCGAATAACGAGAAGTCTAGATGAACAACAGCCTTGAGAACAAGCTGGCTTCAGAAAGGGATACTCTACAGCCGATCACATTTTCACTTTAAGTCAATGCATAGAAAAATGTAACGAATATAACAACGTGTTATACCTCGCTTTCGTAGATTACACTAAGGCCTTCGACTCTATTTCACATGCACACCTTTGGGAGAGTTTAGCAGAACAAGGTATAAACTTTAAGTATATAAAAGTAGTAATTAAACAACTTTATTAAACAATTAATAACAATTATATAAAAGTACTCCAATGCATCTACGGCGCTTCCTATACTAAAATAAAACTAGAAACTATTGGACCTCGTTTTAAAGTAGAAAAAGGTGTAAAACAAGGAGATCCAATATCGCCTAAATTATTTACAACAATTTTAGAAGCCATGTTTCGAAAACTTGAATGGTGTGATCATGGGTTAAATATTAACGGGGAACGACTCAATCATCTTCGCTTTGCAGACGATATAGTGCTTTTAGCTGAAAACTATGACAGCCTACAATACATGATAAACACGCTAGATGTCGAAAACCGCAAAATAGGTTTTCATATGAACCTGTCTAAAACCAAAGCAATGACAAATGGAGAGCTTACGGCGATACAACTTGGAACAGATATCATAGAATATGTCAAAGACTACATATACCTCGGTCAAACAATTTCTTTTCAAGATGCTAGCGAGAAAGAAATTAACAGACGGATAGCTATCAGCATCATGGAAAAGGTACTGGATGCACAAAGACGTATTTAAAAGTAAACTTCCGCTGCGTCTAAAGAAGAAGATTATGGACAACACAATCCTTCCATCCCTTTTATATGGATGTCAAAGCTGGGCTCTAACAAGAGCTTTGATAAACAAAATTTCTATTTTCCAGAGAGCAACTGAAAGATCAATGCTAGGCATCAAGCTACGAGGCCGAGTCAGAAACGAAGAAATTAGAAAAACTACCAAAATAATCGATGCAGCAAGCGTGCTCTGCCATTTGAAGTGGATGTGGGCTGGCCACATTGCAAGGAGCACAGACGGACGCTGGAGCGAACGTATTTAGCATTGGTGTCCACGCGACAATGGAAGGCCTAGAGGTAGCCCAAGGCGGAGGTGGCGAGATGACGTCGTAGAAATAGCAGGCGAGACGTGGACGAGATTCGCGCAAGATAGATTTAAGTGGCAACTTATGGAGGAGACCTACGCCCAGTTTTGGGTGCCCGAAACTAAAAATTAAAATTAAAAATTAAAACTGTAATGTAAACAATTAGAGTAAAATGTATTCATATAAATGTATTTTGTTACTGTATTGTGTTATTTTGGGAATAAAAGGCTTATTTATTTATTAAGTTCAATATCTCAAAAACGGTTAGCTTTAGGCTGGGGTGTTTCATAGTCAAATTAGTCAGAAATGATGGGAACTATAACCTCTTAATGGATCTAGGTTGACTTAACCAGTAACTCTGTATATTATACATAGTATTATAGTAAACATTAGGAGTAATTATAACCATCACTGTCAGATTTCAATCAATCAATCAATTTATTTCAGATAAATCACAATCTATAAATAAATACATTATTACCTACATTCAACCATTAATAAATTACATTTTGCGAGTTTGATCACAGAAAAAGTGTGAATAAACAGTAAATATTGTTGATTGAAATTTTCTCCGATCCCATAGTTGTTAACAGAAACCTCTCCGTGTTATTTATATTTAATCAATAGTGCATTATCGTCCTCGAGCTGTTGTTAGGTAATGGTCGACATCACGGAGTCAGGTTACGAGTAGACCTTGCCTTGAACCTCGGGTCAAAGGTTAGGCATTAACATCGATACAATCTATCGCTACACAGACCTACGTCATCTCATAGACACACACATATGTAGTTGTACTGTAGAATAGACAATGAATGTGGGATGGAGTAGAGAAAGACCAAATGGACTCTAGTCGATTTCAGTCAGATGAAGTCTAGTAGTCGGGCTATTGGCTGCACCGACGACAATAACGGTTAAAATAGCTCAAAGGTTCGACGGGGGTTCGTTCCCAGCTCGAGATTAAACATATTGTCTACGAATATACTTTATTTATTCGTAGCATATTGTGCATTAAACTTTTTTTATGCGATTGAGTCGAGTCAAGTACAAGGCCCACAGGGTGTTAGCGATAACGTCTGCCAATATCAGATACATTTCTTATATAGTACGTGTGAGTCGGAGTCGCGCACCGAGGGTTACGTACACACCTGTAGTTATTGCTTGTCTGTTATTGCTAAATGAAATCCTTAATGATGTAACTAAAAATGTTTGCTTTTCGCAAATTTCCTTTATCTTTGCTATAATTCTTGGCTTAACTTGGCTTTGTACCAAATTTCAAGATTCTGAGTTGACGGGATGTACAATATAGGTTTTGATTCACTTGCGAGTGTCGGAAATTTGCGGCATAAACGGCTGTACCTTTTTTGCGTTGGTTTATTAGATTGATACCACAGCTCCAAGGAATGAATAATCAGCTCCACGCGTTCCTGAGAATAAAGGTCTTGACAGACAGACAGACGGACGAAAAAGTGATCCTATAGGTAAGGGTTCCATTTTTCCTTTTGGGGTACGGAAACCTAAAAAGCGTGCATTTTGAGCCATATATGAAATGGATCTTAGGGAATCTATGAGGAATCGTTTTAAAGAAATTGATATTTTAACTTTACCTAGTCTGTATATGTTTATGAAAATAATATACTTATGCGAGAGTATGTTCATTAAAAAAAATTGTAAACTAAACAGTGATAATCACGATTACATTACAACACGAGCATAAAGATAAAATAGCGCTGCCAGGTTTTAGATTAGCAAAGTCGAAAAAGAGGTTCTTCTTAGAGAATAATTATCTGCGGTTGTATAATAAAGTACCCGAGATATTACAACGCTCAAGAAGAAAAAATCCCATGACTTAAATTTCTCTTATCGTATATTTGTGATTTTGTAAAGAAAAATTCAAGTTACATGTGAAAAACATTTTGTTCAGACTAACCTAGAATTACTGACTTTCAATGACAGCTGCCGAAAAACGGAGCTAGTCAGGCGGGCATCGCGACATGCTATAACGACTACCAACAACCGGGACCGACGCGATAGTTTAGCGTGCCATTCGAAGCACGTGCACTACGGCTGCCAGATGGTCAGGAATAGTCTGGATTGTCCCGATAAATATTGACATATGATTTGAAGCAATGATGGTCGTTTGACCTGATTGAAGCGGTTCCACATTGACAAATGCATCTGTTAGAGGCAGAGGCCACCGCTTAACATCAGGTGGGCATCGTGCTTGTTTCGTCACAGTTACATAAAAAAGGGGGTGCCTAAACGCTTTCGTTGTAGTAGCTGTAGTGTTGTAAATATTTAGTATTGTTTTATTAATAAAGGCATACATTTAAAGAACGACCCATTCGAAGCGCCCGTAGCGTAGTTTGCTTAGCCGTTCTTAACCGGTCAGCTAAATTAAACAACGTCAGCCGCGGTCATGAGTAAGATGGGTGACCGCTATTGACATTACTACTGAGCGCTTCCGTGCTTCGGAGGGCACGTTAAGCCGTCGGTCCCGGTTGTCGTCTTAGGATGGCAGTCGTTATAGCATGGTGGTAGGGCATTTTGCGAATGCCCGCCTGACTATCTACCACCCTCAAGTAGAAAATCTGTCGCCAAGCACCTAACGGTGTGTTCCGGCCGCTGTCCTTGAGAGCCAGTAATTCTACGTCAGCCTGAACAATATATTCAACCACATCATCACTTATCATCACGTGAGATAGTGGTCAAAGGCTAACGTATCCAAGCATAAAAAAAACCCACCTTATCGTGTCTGGTCTAAATCTTTCTACTACGCAGGTACGTACGTAACACTTCAATGCCGAAAATATACCTAATATTACTTATATTTTAGTTACCAAATATTAGTATGTAAGTACTCATAACACATTTATTTTATAAATAAACAATTATTATAATAATAATTATATACGAAAGTTAATTAATAGGCGTCTCTAATGACTCATTTAATAACATCAAATTGTATTATTTATCGTTGAGCGGTATGGTTGGTCGGATGTTATGCCACAGATTATATAGGTCCTTACATATGAAATTGGCGTTTTTCGTACTGGCCACTTTAATTACGAATTTCTCCTCTTTGGTAAGGAATTCCAAATTCAAATTTGTACAGCTATAGACTCATGTATTTGTGCTTCGATGATCGTCATTCATTTGTTTTTTTTCTTCTGTTTTTTTCTGTTTGCGTCACTCATTTTACAAAATGGAAAACCTTAAATATCGCACTATTTACGAGTACGAGTTCCGCCGTGGCACTAGTGCTGCGGAAACAACTCGAAGGGTGAATGATGTGTATGGCGGTCGTGTTGCAAAAGAAAACACAGTTCGTTTTTGGTTCCAACGTTTTCGTTCTGGAAATTTCGACCTGCAGAACAAGCCCCGTGGACGGCCTGAGACTCAAGTTGATAATGAAGAGTTGAAGGCTATTGTGGAAGCGGATCCATCGCAAACCACGTCCGAGTTAGCTGCAGGCTGCGATGTTAGTGATAAAACTGTTTTAATTCACTTGAAGCAAATTGGGAAGATTAAAAAGCTTGAAAGGTGGGTACCTCACGAATTGACTGAAACAAACCGGCAAACGCGCGTCGAGCATAATACCGATAGATCTCGTCATTATCTAGGCTTGTATGATGGCAAAATTTTAAAAAGATAAGTAAGTTGTAAGTTATGAGCCTCGAAAACTTTATATGAAAATGTTTCGAGGCTCATAATTCTCAGGTTAATTATTTTATTAAAATTTCTGCATCATACAAGCCTAGATAATGACGAGATCAATCGGTTTTATGCTTTATTTTGGACCTAAATCCTCAAATAAGGGAGTGATCACCCAACGGCGTTTGTATGGAGAACGGGCCGGCCAGTTCACCCTTAAGCCGGAGACGCGGAGGGAGAGCAGCCCCCGCCCACCGGCGACGTAACGAATTCAAATGCATGAACATAGGTACATAAAATGGTTAAGATGTAAATAAACCTTAATTGCTTCACTACAATCAACCCCATTAGGGCGAAGCATGGAGCAATAATGGTGAAGATCGATTCATGAGTCGGGGCTGTTTCACTGCTAGTTTCGCTATCAGTGTTCGGAGTTCGGCGCAGGACATCTGCCGTTATTGTTTGACCAGATCGGAGAAAGCTACAGTGATCACACCATGCTGAGACCACCAAACAGTTACCATTACCTTTTTATTCGTAAACTTTGCTTTTTAGGACACTCTTGCGGCGTTTGACCTGGGGGCAGCCATTGCAATTTCCGCTTACAGTTATCGTAAAACATCCACTTTTCACATGTTACAATTCGATCCAATATTCATTCATTTCTGTATCGATTCAACAAGGCAACATAAGTTTAAACACGTATACGGTAAGGTAACTTTAAACCTAAAAAGCGAGAGAGTTTTATTTGAGTTTTTTTTGAGTCATATTAAATTTCAGTTTTATCGATTATTATGTGTTATTAATTGTAATTTTGTTATATTATGTGTCGTTTTGAAATATATTAAATGAGTGTTATTTATGTTAGTATTTAAATTCTGATTATTCAACCAATTAATAAGAGATGTCAGTTATTATTGATGCCATATTCAAGATCGCTTAGCTTGTCATTTATGAATAATACTGCGCAATTATCAGCAAATAATGTCATATACTATAACGCTAAGGACGCCCCCGACGACAGTGAAAGTATAGTACACATCACATAATTACGTAGATCACGGTGTGTTCACACACAAGTGCTCATTCAGAACAACACAATGAATAAAAAACAACTTTAATGTCATCAGTACCAGTGCCAGTGTCAGTGGGTGAGCAGCGGGCTGGGTCTATGGGGCCCGCCACCGCACCAGTGAGAGTGCACAAAAACGTCTCGTCTTGGCTCACTGCGAGAACGCTTGGCATTGTCTTTATGGTAGAGATGCTGGGCTGTCTCACAAGCTATATGTACATATTTTGTTACTTTTTTCAACTGTTCTGTGTGTTTGTCTTTACGTCACTATAGACAAAAGACCAATCAACAGTTGTTGATTAATATATACACGTAAGTAAGTATATATAGACCTATATTTTTTTTACTAGCGGGCCGCGCGGCAGGCAGCTTCATAAGTGTATTTAACAAAATGAAAAAAACAGCTTTTGTGAATGTCTATGGCTATTAAGAGGTAATGTAGGATTCTAATAGTGAAAGATTTTTTCCATCGGTAGTTTTAAGTTTATTCGTTACATACAAAAATACAAATCATTCATCATTCATATTTATTCGCCCTGTCCACAGCCTTGAAAACCGAGATACTTCGATACTATGGGTACGGGTTGATATTGGTGGATCCACCTAAGTGTACTAAGGCAGTATAGACATTTTGTTTTGTATTAGCAAATTACATAATTAGCCAGTTGATGACGCAATCAATCGTTCTCAACCGAAAATAGAGAGACTTCCTCAACTTTAAATATAACAAGTACACCGTCTTGTTATATTTAAAGTTATATATTATATTTAAACTGGCCAAGCCTGGCGTTCAAATTCCAGTGAGACAGGTTGTAGTACACTCAACCATCTGAATCTCACGCAGGTAATCTGTGAATGCTAATATAGTGAACCCCGACTCGGTTATATAAAGACACGACTCGAAGAAGGCGCTGTGAAACATTGCACACGATGTATTTTCGTTAAGCCCCGAAAATGCCTATGAAATGTTAATATAAGTTACGATAGTTTACGAATAAATAGTAAGTAATTTGTTTCTTTTTGTTTAGATGAAGACAGTCGACAAGGTCGGCTCGTTTGCAGCACACGACCACAGACACGACTCGCATACATTATTAGGTCCATTACGTCAGGTTTCCTTCCGGCAGGTGCCACTAATAAAACCTCGGGGTTGTATCACGTATTATCCTACCGACTGCGCCGAGGAGGTAATTTTTTTATTACTGTTGTGCTACCTTATGATCCTCTATCTTCCCTGTTCGTAAACAATGGCGTGTTCAAAGATGTTATCACACTATACCTATAGAATGTCAAGCGGCAGGTGCTTAACCACACACGGGACTAGCACGGAACGGAGATATATCCTCGGGAAGACGATAAAATTCTTCTCACTTTTGAATTTACTACTCCGAGCTTCTGCGCGCTCGTGATTTTTTATCCACGGTAGATAAATCATTTTTCTCTATTAGTTTCGTCATACATAACAATATAAAATAAACCTACCTTACATTTTATCAATATCCTTTGAGCTAGCCCGTGCCTGCTATATCACCTAATAGTAAGTGATATTGTTGTTGAACGTGTTACGAGTTGATTTACCTATGCGCTACGGTGCAAATATACAATACCCATGCACTTGACCTTATCTATCTATACTTATCTTTACTTAAAATAAATCTGTACCTAACAGATCCAATTCTGTACATTGAAGATATTTAAAAAATATATATTTGAGAGCACTCTGTAGCTGATACTGATGCTAAAACAGTATTTTTTATATTAATGTCTGTCGGTCTGTATCCCGGCCGCGCATGATGCCCAAACTACTGAATGAATTTCAATGAAACTTAGCACGAATTGAGTTCATACTACGAAGAAGGACATTGTGTACTTTTTATTCCGAAATTCAGCAAGGTTCCCTCGGGAAAGGGGATGAAATTCAAAATGTACACTTAGTTGTAATTTATTAACGCGTAGTTCGATTTCGATCATTATTTTTTTGTTAGAATAGTGACGAGTGAGCCCACGGATAGGCTGGCACCCCACGGGCAGCCTGGCACCCTTATTTAGTTTTGCAAGGTTGTTAAGAGAAAACTAAAATCTGGAACATTCGCTACAATCAGTTTTTGTAACTATCTATCTCTTGCCGGATACAATTCGGAGACTGCGCAATAGAAGTACGCAATCTGATATATCTTCGTTCTACCGCCAAACAAGCAGAGCATCGGCGAAACGACGCCGTTTTAAAACCGAAGGTGCTAGCATGGATGCTAGTCCCGCTGAAGGCGTTAGCTAAGGTGCTAAACGTTTGGAACATGCCCTAGCATTACACTGCGAAGCTAAAACCAGCAACTCTGCACCATAGAATAGGTAAACAATAGTCCTGTGTAATATGTGGACTTCCTGCCCCCCACGGGTCTCTGTCAGTCCGTTGGGCTCTGTGGTGTCGACAGCTACCTTCAGCTGGCCACCAAGTAAACACATACTTCATTAACAAAAAAGTGAATCCTGTATTCGAAGGGAAAGTCAGAAATGACTGAGCACCCACGTTTCGCCACTTATGTTTTGGTGGACCCGGCAGAGCTCGAGGTTCCAAAAATGGGACCAACAAGGCAGTACTTAACTGTTAAGAGGTGACGGTGGGAATGAAACCCGTGGGTGGGCAGCAGCGCCTTCTGAACAACTGCCCTTTTACATTGCAATCCCGAACATCCGTGAACAAACGAACTTCCGTGCTTCGGAGGGCACGTTAAGCCGTCCCGGTTGTGCTCTTAGGATGGCAGTCTTTATAGCATGGTGGTAGGGCATTTTGCGAATGCCCACCTAGCTAGCTACCACCCTCAAGTAGAAAATCTGTCACCAAGCACCCAACGGTGTGTTTCGGCTGCTGTCCTTGAGAGCCAGTAATTCTAGGTTAGTCTGAACAATATTTTCGACCACATCATCACTTACCATCAGGTGAGATACTGGTCAAAGGTTAACCTATCAAGCATTAAAAAACAATTGCAATGTGTGGGGATTGTGGATTATCAGTGGTATCGTAACAAACTGACACTTTACTAGTGGGGAAGTTGTGATTTAAAATTCCATCGTGCCCACCAATATTACATATGATGACGGTAGGTTTTTTTAGCATCACTATTTATAAACGATTAATTATAATTACGAAAACTATTTAACAGTTAATTGTAAGTAGGTAAAACATACGTACCTAAGTCAGATTACTGTGACGCATTATCTAGCATATTGGTACCTAAATAAATGATGACGTCACTATGGGATACAGTATAATCCTTCACTAGGGCGTGAGTGATGACGTGAGCGCACGCTCGAGTGCAGCACAAGATGAGTATTCATGTCATGCATGTGTCGGCGGCGCGGCCTCGGCGCGACCTTGCAACCACTGCCGCCGCCGTCGCCGCCGCCCGCTGCTGCTGCAGGTGATGGATAAGTGCCTCCTGCCTACCTACCTGCCGTACACACATTCTGTATTTGTAACCTACCTGCCTATTGCGGCGGCTTTCTTTACCTACAGCTTTGACGTGAAGAAGCTAACCAACGGACTTAGATAATGAATAGATTCAGGCGTTACTTTGCGGAAATCCATATTTCCATTTAACAAATATTTTAAGAAAACAGCCTATTTAAATTTTAATAAAACACTAGGTGTAACACTATCCTGAGGACAGTCAACTCAAACTTATAGATAATTTGGCGCAGCCGTAATATTGAGAAAAAATGGCACGTTTTTGGCATTTTAGTTATTTGTATTGCAAAGAAGTTTAATCATTTGATACAGTCAGCGCGAGTAATTTGGTACCTAGGTCTAAGTTGTTTACTGATTTGAATAAAACTGACTGAGATTAGTTTTTCTTTTCAATTTACTTTATTGACGTAATATCGCCAATATAAATTTGCTCGGTATGTGTTTAGGGGTATATGTAATTTTTCATTACTAAACAAATGTATTAATTTAATTTACCTACCAGATACGAATTATTTAAAGTGATATATATTTATTTTTATTTTCGTTAGCAAAAATTCTAATTGTAATTTAAAATTTTATTTAATACATAAAGCGATTTTTTTTATTGACTAAAACATATTGTTAATAGTAGTGTTGCAGTAAAACGTTTTTTTTTTCACAAAAAAACAAAAACCATTGATTATTTTTAAAAAAACACATCGTGATTGTTTAAATTTTTTGCTTCTGCCTTTAGAATCCTCTAAAAATTTAGATTATTGCGTGAAACGCGATTTCTTGACGGCGCGGCGGCATTGCCCTCGCTTTGCTTTGTCTAACACTTGTGTTCGGTTCAGATTTTTCGGAGGAAATGCAAGTTTTGATCAATAAATAGTTAAAAACTTAAAAATGCCTGGAGGAAGACCGAATGCAATCTGGCAGTTTTATATAAAAAAAAAGTCGTAATACCAAAGATTACTAACCCCCTAGTAATACAAGATACTTGTATGCAAAGAAGAACTGTCGCGAGAATGAAGACTATTGATGTTGGTAAGTATCTATACTTATAATAAAACTGTAACAGATCCAATTCTGTACATGGCAGATATTAAAAAAAATAAACGGTCAAGCGCGTGTCGGGCCACGCGCAATGTAGGGTTCCGTAGTAGCCCGTTATTATAATACAGAATAATTCTGTTGTTCTTTTTATTTTTATCTCTCTACCTATAACTTTCTAAGCAATTTGTTCTTTTGTTTATAAATTGTGATTGCTTGCACGTGTAGACTGTTGTTGACCGTGACTATTAAGTAGGAATCATGGATTATCTATACGTTTCTTAGTTGCTCAAAAACTTTTTTCTTCTCTCCATTTAACGACATCTCTCTTTAACGCCATAAAATGCACAGTCCCTTGAGTTTACACTGTATATGTATATATATCTATATATATTGTAAACTATATAACGACACTGAAGGGACTGTGCTTATAATATATATATATATATTCAAGATCCAACAAACAAAGACACAATATTTTCCTAATTAAATTATATTCTTATTTATAATAATAATTATGAGACGGCGAGGATGAGGTCTAAAAAGTACCTTATACCGAAGCTAATCGATCAACTCTGTACAGTCATATCTGTTATGACTTATGATATAGGTCATACAGAAGCATAATATCTAATTGTTGCCTCCTTGTGTTTAATTGCAATAATTTATATTTGTTTAGCAGCTCTTCATAATGGTTTAATACGTTAATTCGTTGTTGAAGTTACTAGAGGACCTTATGACAAAATTAAATATTTTTAAGCCACGTGCTATTATTATATTTTGAATATTTACACTAACGATTAATTTACTAACATTATACCTTAATCCTTTATGACTTGAACTTCATCAAAGTTAGAATGCCATAACACATATGTAAAATAACACATTACAAATCACATACCCTTCACATGCATGTATACTCAAACATACAGAAACACGCACCGACACATACACCTTTCAAATTCCTCACAAACATTCACTTAAACTCGTACACCAATACTACACCACAGAATTAATATATCATTAACGTAAATATTAATTATTAAAAATATACAAAATGACGTTAATTCGAATAAAAACAATTTCGTTACATATTTTCCCTATATGTATATATGTTTCAATGTATTGGTTCAATTTTGAACTGTTACTGATATATTACTAAATATTATAACCGTCCCGGTAACAGTTCAAATACTGATTGGAAATGATTTGGGTAAATGTTACTAATATCTTCTGGGTTACTTGCTGTGTTTGGAGCACCCATCTTCCAAGCAGTCTTGTCTACCCTACCCCTAGAGTGTTTTTTATAAGCCAGAGACGCGGAGAGGGAGCGGCGCAAGTATACTGCGAAGGTATAGAGAGTACGCTTAAGGTTGCGAGAAGACTAAAGCTGCATACCCACAGCGCCGGAGCTGTCATAGAATTACTTCACTTCTAATAAGACATTTGTCTCTAAGCCATTTGTCTCATTTTTAGTTGACGTTTTCGTGCTTGTGATTTATGATTAATTATTTTCATGAAGAAGAAGCTAATTTTGAGAAATTTCATTAGTATTAAGAAAAACTATAGGTTTAAGTAACCCCCTCCCATCAATGGGGAATATTCCGCCCTCTCTCCCCCTTCCCATTGCACAAAATATATACATATATACCATACCTAAAGTCCTTCTAATGTATGTAGATACACATATTTTTTTTATTATTATTTAAAAAAAATAGTTTCCGTAATCCCCCACCTCTCTGGGGGGATGCTACAAACCCCCCCCCCTCTGCCTCGTCCACCCCTTCCTATAGTACATAACTATCTATACCGATTCTAGTCCTTCCAGTACTTCATCTTAGTAACTATAAAGGATTTATTCTAAGGATTTTGTATTTGGTGCAAAATTATTTAATACCCAAGTTCAACGACTATTACTGCTAAAGTAATAAAGTTATCTTCACCGCTATAATTTTCCTTGAAAGTTCATGAACTGCAATATTATCATGAATTTTTTCAGTCTTTTCAAGCGAGCAGTTTAGGTTTTAGAGGGGGGGGGACGCCCTACTGGAACAAATATTTGCACTTTAAAGTCGAATATTTCGTAAATGGAGCATTAAATCGAAAAATAGTATTAGCAACCCTTCAGTCATTTTAAAAGACCTATTCAATGATACCCCACACGATGGGATAGACGAAGAAAAAAAAATTCATATCCCCAACACTTGTATGGGAGCTACCCCAAAAAAAAAAATTTTTTAAAATTTTATTTTACTACTTTGTCGGCGTGGTAAGTTTACATACCCGTACAAAATTGCAGCTTTCTAGTACAAACGGTCTCTTAGCAAAACCTCGGACAGACGGACAGACAGACGGACATGACGAAACTATAAGGGTTCCTTGTAGGTACTACGGAACCCTAAAAATTGAGTGGTCTGTAGCTGACACTGATGCCAAATCTGTATTTTTTTTTTGTCTGTCTGTCTCTCTGTATCCCGGCCACGCACCACTCCATAACTACTGAATGGAATTCAATGAAACTTAACACGATTTGAGGTTATACTACGAAGAAGGTAATTGTATACTTTTTATCCCGAAATTCAGCACGGTTCTCTCGGGAAAGGGGATGAAAGTCAAAATGTACACTTAGTTGTAATTTATTAACGCGTAGTCCGATTTCAATTATTCTTTTTAAGTTAGAATAGTGACGAGTGAGCTTTGAACCCCACGGGCAGCCCGGCACCCCACAGGCCACCCGGCACCCCAAGGGCAGCCCGGTACCCCACGGGCATTCAGGCACCCCATGGGCATCCCAGTACCCCACGGGCAGCCTGGCACCCACGGGCAGCCCAGCACCCCATGGGCAGGTCGGCACCCCACGGGCAGCTCGGCATCCTTATTTAGATTTGCCAGTATGCTAAGATAAAACTCTAAAATCTGGAACATTCGCCACAATCGGTTTTTTTAACTATCTATCTTTTGCCGGATACATTTTGGAGAGATTTTCGTTCTACCGCCAAACAAGGAGAACCTCGGTAAAAATATGCCGTTTTATAATCGAAATTCCAAAGAAACGCACAAAGTAGTTTGTTTCAACATTTATTGTGCGAACCGCGAAGGAACTCTCTGAGTTACTTAACTACTGTCTTCTGGAAAATACAACCCGGGAGTTTTCAAACCCAAAGTAAAAAGCTCCTCTCTGAGCTATGCTTTACTAGGAGTGCTTCACCGCAGACCACAGCGTTGCTTAATATGAGATAAACAGTGCTCAAATGTGAATAATTAGTCTGCAGGTACGGCAATCGCGAACGAAGTCGCTGGTACAGCTAGTAATTAATAAATTGTACTACTACTTATTCCATAAATGACTGAATTTTTAGCTTACTAGTTCCAACTCGCGCACAAACCACCAACAGAATAAGTGGAAGAAAGTGCGCAAGAGGAAGCTACGACTCAATATAAGGGGTCAATATTGAGTCGTAGCTTCTTCTTGCGCACTTTCTTCCACTTATTCTGTTGGTGGTTTGTGGCGCGAGTTGGATCTAGTAAGATAAAAATTCAGGTATCACTATCACTCATAATTAAATTAAAGTCAGTCGCAGCCAATCAAATTAGTGATGTTTAGTGAGGAAATTTTACAAAGTGTTAAGTTTTAGAAAGCTTTGGAATGGCGGCAGTCCCAAAAATATGTTTTTGATGAAGATATAGGCAAAACAAAATATACCCAATTTTGAGACAGTTGTTTGGTTCTATTGCATCCTCAGCATCAGCGGAAAGCCTTTTCCATCTTAGGAATTGTACATTCTAAAATGTGGAACAGATTTGGAGGATAAAGCTGGAAAGTTGGTGTTTTTATTTAGGTATTATAATTTTAATACAAAGTGATTGTGAAGAATCATTTGCGTATGTATATATATCGATAATTAAAATTAAGAATTTTAATTTGTGTTACAAATAGTAAATAAATAAAACAATTTGATTAACTCTCATGATTTTTATTGAAAAAATGACTTCATTAAATCGTGATATAAATAACATGATGTGCTAAAGCCGAAAGGCTTAAGCACGAAAAGTACAAGGAGTGGGCTGAAGCGCGTGTCTCCAAATCAGCAACCCTCAGTGACAAAAAACGGGACTACAACGCTGCAACCAAGCTGTATAAGAAAGCATTGCGCCAGGCTAGTTTTGATCGAGTTAGCCGCATTGGAGCCAAATTAGCATCCCACCCCTCTGGAAGCAGAGCTTTTTGGAGTTTGGCTAAATCGATCGAAGCTAATTTTTGTCACAGCTCTCTCCCTCCGCTCTTGAAACCAGATGGGTCATTAGCTCACACTGCAATGGATAAGGCAAATCTCTTTGCTAACCTTTTTGCAGAAAACTCACGGATGGACTCCGGTAAAAGCACTCCTACTCTCGTTCCTCCATGCGAACACGAAATGAGCAAAATCTCAATCCACCAGAGAGAAGTGCTCAAAGTGCTGCGGAGTCTGGACGTCAACAAAGCTTCTGGACCGGATGGTATTCCCGCTATAGTTTTAAAAGTGTGTGCGCCTGAGCTGGCTCCCGTGTTGACGCGCTTGTATCGCCTCTCTTTAAGGACCGGCAAGGTGCCAAAAGGATGGAAGCTTGCTAATGTGCAGCCTGTACCCAAGAAAGGCTCTCGAACAGATCCCAGTAATTACAGACCGATAGCGATCACTTCCATTTTCTGCAAAGTTATGGAACGCGTACTAAACACCAGGTTACTTGACTACCTAGAAGCAAACGACTTGCTCAGTGACCGCCAATACGGCTTTCGCCGAGACCGGTCTGCTGGCGACCTTCTGGTGTACGTCACTCATTACTGGGGAGAGGCTATCGAGCGGCAAGGTGAGGCTCTGGCAGTGTCTCTTGATATATCAAAAGCATTTGATAGAGTTTGGCACGCCAGCCTATTAAGCAAGCTTCCCAGATATGGCCTCCCACCAGATTTTTGTAACTGGATCGCCGATTTCTTGAGCGACAGATTTATTCGTGTGGTCCTAGATGGCTGCTCATCAGAAAAGATGAGTATTAATGCCGGAGTACCCCAGGGATCTGTTCTCTCTGCTACTTTATTTCTTCTGCATATAAACGACCTCCTTACACCGGGTATTGTTGGGTATGCAGATGATAGTACAGTAGTGGAGAGATACATTCCTAATCCTAGAGCCAAGAAATCTGAGATCCAGTCCTCAAGAGCTGCCATGATCGAGAGAGCAAACACCACTTTACAAGCGGTGTCTGATTGGGGTGCAGTCAATTTGGTTTCTTTTAACACCAAAAAGACGCAAGCGTGTCTTTTCTCTGCCAAACGGGACTGTATTGTTGTTCCGCCGTCTTTCCAAGGTGAACCGATACCGTTCGGAAATGGCATTGAGTTGCTCGGCATGCAAATATCTCCCAACCTCAACTATGGCCAATCTATAGAGTCCAAAGCCAAGACCGCAGCCAAAAAACTTGGCATACTGAACAAAGTGAGGCGCTGCTTTACTCCATCGCAACTGCTCACTCTTTACCAGGCCCAAGTGCGCTCTTGCATAGAGTACTGCAGCCACCTCTGGGATGGTTCAGCAAAGTACCAGCTTGCGGCTTTGGACTCAGTAGAAAAGCGTGCCACTAAGCTAATTGGCGACAGCAAGCTAGTTGAGAGAAAACTTCAAAGTCTGTCGCATAGACGCCAAGTAGCTTGTCTGTCGGTTTTCTATCGCATTCACTTCGGTGAATGTGCTCAAGAGCTACATGATCTCATACCATCTTCTCCATTTCACTATAAGACTACCAGACGCGGAGTGAGCTTTCATCCCTTCACTGTCAATTTGCCGCATGTTCGTTCAAAGCGATTTCAGAGCTCTATTATCATGCGAACAGCGAAGCAGTGGAACTCTCTCCCATCGTCAGTCTTTCCAGGTGCGTATAATCCTGGTGTTTTCAAAAAAAGAGTAAATAGGTTTCTTCTGGGCAAGCGTGATTCATCTTCGACTTCATCGTCGCTTACCATCAGGTGAGATGGAGTCAAACGCAAACCCATCTAATGTAAAAAAAAAAAAAAAAAAAACATAGTATCGATTACATTCCTAAACAAAATGTGATTATTACCAAAATTCTACTACTGGTGTTAATGTCATCGGCATAGAGGCCATATTTGCATTAAAAATCAATGTGTCGGAGATTCATGTGGTCCAAGTTGGCTAAAAGTCCAGATTTTGGTATGGTGGTAGGGCATTTTGCGAATGCCCGCCTGGCAAGCTACCACCCTCAAGTAGAAAATCTGCCGCCAAGCACCCAATGGTGTGTTCCGGCTGCGGTCCTTCAGAGCTAGTACTTCTAGGTTAGCCTGAACGACAACTTCGACCACATCATCACTTATCAGGTGAGATGATGGACAAAGGCTAACCTATCAGGAATAAAAAAAAATTTGCTCGGCAACTAAATCATTTTATTTAACATTGAATAACAGTAAATTTAGTTACACAAGCACAAAATCTTACAGTTGTAGCTGATGCATACTTACGTCTCCAACATAGATTTTTTTAATTAAAATTGTAATTACATATTTAATAAAAGAGGACAAAGTTGGCATGTTTCACGGTATAATACAGTTATTAAGATCGATACTTTTAATAGGCAGGTATGTAATGTATCCATTCTGTATTGTCAAAATAAAAACTACAAATAACATAGGCATGTACTTATATGTGGTCACAGTGATAGTGACCGAAGTGACAGTTCGGACGGAGGAATTCTGACTTTGACAGCTGCGGCGCAACCGTCTCAACGCCACTTACGTGCTTCATCCCGCGCTCGCCGCTGTGCACAATCGTGACTCCCAGACGAACAACTTCAAATAAGTTCGAAACTGGTCGGAGCAATATCCGGTAAATATAACGCGAGTCCTAGCCGGTTACTAAATAATAATCATGTACTTATATTGTATAAGTAGGTATGTAAGTAGGTAGGTAAGTACCTACATAATATTTACTGGCTGTTTTTAACATCGACATTGAATGCAGATTTTCCCGTTCTCAATTGAACACGATTTAAAGGTTTTTAAAGCTTTAAAACGTGACTGTGATGAGGCGAGATGACGCAACGCGAAAAAATACATTATATTCAAATGTTAATAAGCTTGTTTTTGTTTCACATTTTAATAAGAAAAATGAAGGATGTACGTTTTTGTGGTGCTATAAATAATGTTTCTCCACCTCCAGGAAGTGAGGTCACCTCAGTGAGGCTTGTCCAAGACTTATATTCTCTTGTAGAGTCCGGGTCGTGTGTGCCTGTGCCGAGCTGACCACTAGCAACGAACAAGAGCATTCGAACATTCTGATGGCAACCCTGGCTTCCAAGGCGCCGAAGCCAAACCCTTTACAATATACTTAAATAGCCGCTGATGCTTGCCTCCGCGGACGCTCCAATGGCGGAAAATGTCGGAATCGGAAGGCACGTGGCGCCCGAGGCGCTTACACGAATATTCCCTTTGAAAGGAAAAATGATACGAAGTAATATACATATTTGTGTACTTTAAATGTCAATGGAAAGCATCACTGTGTTTTAACCAACTTTCCAATAAGGAGGGGTGAATTCGACTGTATGTTATTGTTTTATATTTATTACGCAATCTCCTACCTCGCTAATTATGAACTGATTTAGATTATTCTTTTAATATTGTTAGGTTTGCAATAACTCTTACTATGCGGATTACATTACAAAGATTATTGTATTAGATAGATTATTCTAATTTTGATTGAGTACCTATCTGTGTCCCTCAAGGTTGTGGGTGCAGTGCCTGGACAACCTGCTGATGTAAAGAAAGAGGCTAACTCAGTGGCTTAGTTTTTAATGATAACAAATATTTATGAGAAATTAATTTCCTGACCGTGCGCTAGATGAGTCAAGACCTCCTAAGGATGCTTCGTGTAGAATCGAAAAGCGTCGAAAATTCTTCCGGTTTGGATCCGTGTCCTTTGTGACGTCACGTCAAAAATTAGGCTAAATTGTCAATAGAAATATTTTTTAAGTGTTTTATTACAATATTTATTAAATGTTTTCTTAAGATAGAATTGAAATTCTTAAGAAAAAGTTGAAGCGTTCGTAGCGAAGTGTACTTAGCTGTTCTCAACCGATCAGCAAAGTTAAGCAACGTCGCGCGCGGTCATGAGTTGGATGGGTGACCGCTAGTGACATTACTACTGAGCGTTTCCGTGCTTCGGAGGGCACGTTAAGCCGTCGGTCTCGGTTGTTGTCTTAGGATGGCAGTCGTTATAGCATGGTGGTAGGGCATTTTGTGAATGCCCGCCTGGCTAGCTACCACCCTCAAGTAGAAAATCTGTCGCCAAGCACCTAGCGGTGTGTTCCGGCAGCTGTCCTTGAGAGCCAGTACTTCTAGGTTAGCCTGAACAACATCTTCGACCACATCATCGCTTACCATCAGGTGAGATAGTGGTCAAAGGCTAACCTATAAAGCATAAAAAAAAAACAAAAAAAAAAAAAAAAGATATTTTTTATAAAATTGGTTGTCATAAAATAATAAAAAGATTTTTGTATTCTGGTATAGTATCCTATTATATAAAATTTTATAAATTTGAATGGTGTAGTCGCACCTACTCATAGTTCCTGCCGACGCTGATCTTCAATTCGGTGAGATTCATCTGCTTGTGCCTGTCCGGTGCAGTGATATTCTACATCCGGTTCCGGCGGCACGGAACTCTAACCATCGCACGTGTCGTCACCGCGTCGCAATCAGGTTTATTTTATTGGCTAGAAATCAAAACCTACTTTCCTATACATGTGGGGTTTTATTTTTGCCAATCTATTTTGATAGTAGAATTACTTATTATTATTTTTAACTCTAATAATTTTATATATTTTTGATGTTTGTTACGCAACTATTACGCCTATTATGAAATTATTCTTTTTTTGTTGGGTAGAGTACCTATATACCTATAATACCTCCTTACAGCTCCGTTCAACTCCTAACCAAAGTATTTTCACACCTGATTATAAACTTTTATGGTAAACAGTCTTTTAGGCGAGTGACAATGATGCAAAAATACCTATGCATAAAAAAGAGTAAAACCAAAAACAAAATCAAACGGGACAAATTTCCAATACTGAAAAGTATTAAATACTGGAACTGATAACGTGAGGTCAGGGGTTTGAATCAGCAGCACCGACTTCAACCAGTAATTTCATACATTTCAGTTTTGGAAGTCGGTACTGTTTTCCTTTTTTCTTTCGTAAATAGTTTTGATTTTAAACGTTGTTTTAGAATGAAGCCGTAAAGCAATTATCCCTGAGAGGAGTCAGGATCACACGGGAAACCATCTCTAGGTACTAATCATCTACAATGATCGTCTACCACCGCCACCGGTCGTACCTATCCATCGGTGCCAAACATAATCACAGTAATACGATGGCCACTGATGTACTATCCGGGTACACTGGACATGACCACAAGAATACTACATCGCAACATCGATTGGTCTCTGTGGAAAATGAGGCGTAGAAACTAATAAGCTTTTTGAAGCGCTCGTAACGAAGTTTACTTAGCTGTTCTCAACCGATCAGCAAAGTTAAGCAACGTCCGCCGCAGTCATGAGTTGGATGGGTGGCCGCTAGTGACATTACTACTGAGCGTTTCCGTGCTTCGGAGAGCACGTTAAGCCGTCGGTCCCAGTTGTTGTCTTAGGATGGCAATCGTTATAGCATGGTGGTAGGGCTTTTACGAATGCCCGCCTGGCTAGCTATCACCCTCAAGTAGAAAATTTGTCGCCAAGCACTTAACGTTGTGTTCCGGCAGCTGTCCTTGAGAGCCAGTACTTCTAGGTTAGCCTGAACAACATCTTCGACCACATCATCACTTACCATCAGGTGACATAGTGGTCAAAGGATAATCTATCAGGCATAAAAAAAAAGCTTCTAAGTGCGAGTTTTGACAGGCTGTAATTCGTTATTTGGCACAAGTACTTGTATATAAAATATGTATCTGAGGTGAAAGGTGTGAAGGATGTTAGAATTGAAAAATTAAGCGAAATGGTTCAATTAAACATATAACTTTTTTAATAATATAATATTTGCACGCCTGCTTGCAGGATGAATACACGGACGAAAATTATTTTAAGATCTTGTATCGAATTGTATTCTAAAAAATAAATGATTTTTATTTTTTTTATTTTATTTATTTCTGGTCAGCCAACAATTATTACATTTTTACATACACAACAATTTTCCTAGATAATATAGTAAACTGCTTAATGTATAATCTCTTAAAGGCTAACACAACATGCTTCTAGTAATTACAGGTAATTAAAATAATAATTAAATTAGTTAGTTTTAACAATATCAAGTAGAAGGTGCGCTTCTACTCACTTTTACTAATTAAGAAGTCAGTTATATTTTTGCGAAACCGACCTAGGGATTCCGCAAATGCGTCGGCTATTACGGCACAATTGTTAAAAGACCTACTCAGTCTGGGAACCACAGAATTTGCTCCTAAAACAGTCTGTCTAAAGGGTGGACATAAAAGTTCTATATATCCACGCGGGTAACTCCTGGGAATTTTAAAAATAAACCTACTCAACAGTCCAGGACAGCTTATATGATTTCTTAAGACTTTGTAAGAGAATACCACATCTAATATTTCTCTACGAGTTGACAGTGATAGCATTTTAAAATGTTTCAAGCGTTTATCATAAGATTTGACCTTATTTTTTATTCCAGTGCAATACGCCAAATGCCAGAGAAACCATTTGATTTGATTTGATTTGAAAGACCACCAAAAACCACCAAAATGATTTGATTTGATTTGAAAGAATCTTGAGCGTGGCAAGGGTTTAAAGGTACAGGACGCAGATTAATTTTGCTGTCGAGCGAAACACACAATAGTTCACCTTATGTTATGTACTACAGCTGATTGCTGCAATAACAACAGCTTAAATGATAAACTAAACATTTTCCACCATAGCGGATATAAAGGGCTTTTGCGCGTAAATTCCATTAACAAAAAAAATTCAAGCTTGTAAGTTGAAAAAGTAAAATTCAAGACAATAATGGTGGGTTCATTCGTTTTTGTCAATGGCATCTAGTTTCAAAAATGGTATGTAGTGGAGCCAATATTCAATGCCATTTTAACATCATTGAAGACTTGTTCACTATACCAGACACCAGTGCGTATCTTGTATCTGGACAGGCAGTACAGGTTGTGTAGGTATAGATTACGGATAGTTAGCTCGGTGATTACGTGTCATAGCAACACGGACCTGATGCCTTTAGCCACGCATCTTTAATTAACGAACCATACATCATTGCTATGACTAGGTACAGGCTACGGACAGGAATCATTCGTAGTGCTCATATTACGTAATTGTTGCTTTTACTCGTACGGTTTGTATGCAAAGGGAAAAACTGAGCCCTATTACTGCCGTCTAGTCTCTTTGTATATCTGTATGTCATAGTAAACTTAGCTCGTAAAAATAATTAGTTACTAATAACATGTGCAGTGATACTGTGAGTGTATTTTGTCGAAACTTTCAGTCGAGTACGAGTTCCAGTGGTACGCGTAGCAAAAGACAAAGAAAGAGGGTAGACCGCTTTGTCTGCTCTTGATTTTTGTCAAACGCTCGTTTCTCCAGTCACCCCGCGATCATGATGCATGCAACCATTGATTTAAATACATAGATTAGTAGTTACCGCGCCAAAGCGTTGCCACCGCACATATGGCCACAGCCATATGCGCAACTAACATCAATTTAGTGCTCAGTGTAACGCCAACGGAGTTGAACCCAGCGACACGCGACAAAAAAGATCTTCAAAATGGGTAAATGCGTAGTGAAAGAGTGCGATTCAAGGTCACAAAAACATTATAAATCAAGCGGAATTACTTTCCACACACAAGTTTATTGTTTATGCATTCATATTAGCTTAAATAACGCAAAAACTAAAATTACACAGAGAGTATTGTTATTTAGGTTCAACGATGTTTTAGTGCTACCACTAAAACATCGTTTTGGTTTTCCCACATTTATGGGAGAATTTCAAATGTATGGAATAAGTTCCTTTGTTTCTTCTGATTTTAAATACTTTTGCACTAATATAATAAAGATATACATGGTTTAATATCCCACAAAAAATAAACCGACAGAATGACCGAACAACGCTCAATCTAAATAGCTGGTTCCAGAAATATGACATTTTGCATGGAGGTTCCTTATGTAACTAAGGATAGCGCTTAATGTTTTCGCAAAGTAATTTTTATAGCTGACATAAGGCTGATAATCAGGTTTAAATTTCAAAGGGCTGGCACATACTAGAGCACAAACGAGCTCAATTAAATAGCATATATTATATAGCATAAATTTTGTTTTCTCTGACGTTCTATCAGCCGCGGTTCGTTTGTTAGCGACGCATTTTAGTATTAAATGTTTGGCAGACTGATAGATGCCAATTGATTCGGCTCGAAATTCACAACACGGTTTAAGCCGTGGGTGCAGTCTACGGGATCGAGACAAACTAGGACCAAAAAACAATCGTAAGATCGAAAGATAAAGGAGGATTATGTTACCCATCAGAACATGTGTATGAAATATATATGAATTGTGAAAGCGTTGTAAGACATGCCGTAAAACTTTCCGACACCCAGTCTTTGTCTCCTAAATTTGGTCTCATGATATTCCTTGACCCTTCAAGGAAACAAGATGTTAAAGGAATTCGCAATACATCCAAGGGATCACATATCATCAATAATAGTTGATCATTGCATTGATGCACCCCTTTTATTAATAAAAGCCATTATTTATAAATATTTAAAAATAAGATTTTATCTCGAAAGCAAATTGAGTGAATAATTACTCAAACCTACAAAAAGGAGTCGAAAAGGCAGTTGTATACGAAACTGATGCTTCATAGCGGGGTTTTTTTTTATTATTTTTTTTATGCCTTATAGGTTAGCCTTTGACCATTATCTCACCTTATGGTAAGTGATGATGTGGTCGAAGATATTGTTCAGGCTAACCTAGAAGTACTGGCTCTCAAGGACAACTGCCGGAACACACCGTTAAGTGCTTGGCGACAGATTTTCTACTTGAGGGTGGTAGCTAGCCAGGCGGGCATTCGTAAAATGCCCTACCACCATGCTATAAGGACTGCCATCCTAAGACAATAATCGGGACCGACGGCTTAACGTGCCCTCCGAAGCACGGAAACGCTCAGTAGTAATGTCACTAGCGGTCACCCATCCAACTCATGGCCGCGGGCGACCTTTGCTGATCGGTTGAGAACAGCTAAGTAAACTTCGCTACGAGCGCTTCAAAACTTCAAAGCACTTCTTGATTTACTTTTGGTATAGCAGCAATAAAAATATTGATTCAGAAAATGTCTTAATTATTTTATTAAACATCGTTACTTTTATTCATACAATAAAAAATATATAACTAAAATAGTTTGAATGTATTTATTTTATTACAAAGTGACATTAATAAAAAATGGTTTTTATTTATTAATAAAAAATGGTTAACTTGTTGGGTAAAATTTCATACGGTAGGCAACACAAACCTGCCATTGCATGTTTATGTCGCGATCTTTGTCTGGTCTTAGCGACACGGTATTGTTCTTGAACTTGAGTAAGCGAGACAAATATATGTTTCCTTTAAATGTTTAGTTGTTTCAAAGCTACGTAGTCACGGTTAAGTAGTGGTTATACTTTTTTTGACGCGTGATAATGAAGTTTGCTTCTCTTTTTGTTTATCTCAATGCATGCAACTGCGTCGAAATATCGGGAGCTCGAAAATAAAAAACATCACGGTACAAATCCCGAAAGTAATAATAATATTTACTAAATACCTACTTAATCCGCATTATCCGAAAAGCGCTACTTCCCTTAATAAGTGCAGCATCACCACTGCACCTTGCTTAGCTTATATATGCGTGTGGTATGGGGCCAGCATAATTGGTCTAGTAGATGATGTTGCACTTATTAAGGGAGGTGTGCAAGTAGCGCTTTTCATACAAACGTAGTTTCGTTATATTTTAAATACCAACTGCTTAAACTCGGTGAAATATAGCATGCATTATACCTGAGCCTATGCTTCTGGTTTGCCAGTTTTTCGTAAAATGAAGTATGTATTTTCAGAAATATTTGGAAAATTATTTTGCATGGAATTTCTTATTTTCACATTTAGGGATAAAATAAAAATAAATCGAAAAACTGGCAAACCAAGAGCACGTAGATATTGAGCTGCAGTTACAGAACCTCCTGCTTCAGATAGTTGGAACACTTCTATTTAAAATTTAACGAACTTACGTTTGTATGGAAAACTCTACTGTACCTACGTGTACTCCAGCATCAGCTTACTATCAGTCGTGGACGTTATTATTTAGTCTACTTTTACTAAACTTGAACATTCAACTCATTTGTTCTCATCCTCGCTGCGACGACGCGACCTACGAGAATGTTCTACAGCTACTACGTCATTACCAACGCTAATTATTATAATAATGACTAATGACCATTAAATCATTGCGCAACATGTTCGTGCCGCGCGCAATTACTTAACAATTATTCGGATTCCAAAGTTTATTCGTTGAAGTTACTATTTATTAGATAGTAGCAGTAAATATGCAATGCACTTACTCGTAATATTGCAGTTAGTCTCAGGGTGATGGGCGCAGTGCAGTTCGTCACTTGTGGTGAAATTCATCGGTTATAAGGAGGCCGCTTAACACCAGGTGGGTCTTGTGCTTGTCATATCACAATCTCAAATATATAATACTATATCTAATAGGTACTTATTCCCTAAAACCTACCTTAGCAGGAAACTATGATTCTAATATTAATTGTCATTTAGTTAATGACTTAATGTCATCATCAGGGAATCGGGACAACAGTCAAACAGAGCAGTCGAATAACATCTGAATAAATCCAAATGGTGAAGACAACATGGCTGCCATACAAAATCCTTCGACCTCACTGAAGGTGGCTGATAATATTTACGTAATAACTCAAATGCTAAAACCTTAATTTAACCTGTATCTATATGTATATAATAATCTGTACATAGACACATTATGACGCAAAAATACAGATTTTTTGTTTGATCTTGTTTTATTGTATTTCGTCGCGGTCAAATTTCTGAATTACTAACGTAGATTCATTACATAAAGAAAAGTGTAAAAAACAGGCATAAGTTAACAATTTAGTACATTTTTAAATTTTGTGTCCATCAGTGCTAAATAATATTTATATTATCGTATATACATAAACGTTTGGCAATATTGTAAATAGAAATAAAAATAAAATACAATTGAAATACCCACTCGTATATTGTAACCCTGTAATCCCTATGAGCTCCCGCTGGCTAATGTTTTTATCTGCAATTCGTAGCGCATCTATGGACCTGAAGATTATGCAGTTTCACTTCACTTCAATTCACAATATGTTTACATTTTCATGGAATAATTTACATTACTAATGTTAATTATTGTTTGATTTTAAAGATTTGGGTAGAGTGTATAGCCCAGCTGTAATTGCTATCTACAGAGGGGTTCATAGTTCAAATCCTGTCGCGAGCGGCACTGCATGTTGTGCGATCATTATTATTATAATTTGTTTGCTACAAATACTTAGCTTACCACTACTAAGTAGAAATCCAAGCACTTTTATTTCATTCATTTTACATCGTCATGCTTGCTACTTATTTTTAACCCACTTCTGAAAAAGAAGGTTCTCAATCGGTCTGTATGTTTTTTTTAATTTTTGTAACGCAATTAGTCGTTGGTTAAAGAATACCTCCAAGTTAAATTTCAATTTAACTATTTTATTACATATATATCACCATTTTAATTACAACAACATCGGTCGAGTAGTTTGTTAGTTACAGTCATTGACGTGTAACGTTATCTCGATGGTTACAGTCAATTTTACTAATGATAACAAAATATTTAAATACCAAAAACGACCGACGAGAGCTATGTTTGAGCGGTTTAAAATGAATGACACATGTGCACCTTTTCTCAAAAAGTACAACTTATTAACAATTCCATCATTATACATTTATGAAACTTCGATGATCGTCAAAAATAAATCCATGTACCGTCCTAGGAATTAGAAAAAAACGTGTCAGCCATAAGATCTGGGTTTAAGGCTCTAGAACAATACAATACAATACAATATTCTTTATTTTTCTCTCCACAAAGGTATCTTAATTTATTAAAGATTATGTGATACTTATATTTACACGTATTACACGTATACCTGTGTTGTGAGAGACTGGTGCCTGAGTTAGGTTTAAAAACCTGTATTACAAGTCACCAGGGCCCCCAATCCGCAGATTATAGGTGAAAAAGTGAAAAGTGCATTTATGGAAATAGATAACGGAAAGTACAATAAGGAGTGAGTATTCTAATATTACTACATATAATGCATGTTTGAATGTGTGTATTTTGTTTTAAAGTGTGTCTGTATGTGATGGAATCATGTGAGTGTAGAGTGTTGAAAAGAGTTAATGAGACAGTGACAGAGGACGGTTTTTTATTTTTATTTTTTAAATAGCATCTGTTATCAGGAGTTTTAATCAACACTTCCATGATAGAAGATTTTATCAGTAATTTTGATGAGTCTGTTTGATTTACGGTATCGACAATTATGATCAATTTAGAACTTCAAGTATTTTTTCTGTTGTTTCATAATCGAGGGTTTTTAACAAGGTCGTTATTTTTTTGTTGCAACTATAACTATGTAATGGGTATATTTCTAACCTGCTATTAAATTTGTTGTATAAGTATGGACCAAGGAAACAGAAGAAATTATGGGATAGCATGGTACGAAACTTATTCGTAGGACAAACGGTACCTGTGCGGCGTTTAACGTTTATAAGATCCGGCTCGTATCCAGAGAGAGAGTGTTGTTTGAGAATTGTTCTCAATACAAAGGTCTGTCTTACCGTGAGAACGTTCCAATCTTTGTAAAGTTGAGTGGTAGGAAATCGGTAAGGGAGCCCAGCACCAACTTTGAGGACGGCTCGTTGTGCCCTTTCCAGCCTGATTAGATAAGTCTTAGCGGCGCCTCCCCAAGAGGTGATGCAGTATTCCATAATAGGTTGACAGAGGGCACTATATACCATTTTAATTGTGTCACGGTCAGCAATTTGCCTTAAAGATTTAAAAATATATATGAGTTTACGCGTACGAGAGACAAGAATATCAATGTGGGGTTTAAAATTTAGAGATTGATCTATAGTGACACCTAGGTATTTAAAAGAATCTGTTCTCTGAAGGGGCTTGCACTGACATCGTGTGGAAACTTCGTTGCAGACGTGGGCAGTAATATTAAAGTTGGATGGCGGTAATTGGTTTGATTTGAAGGCAAAGGTCATGTACTTAGTTTTAGAAACGTTGAGCGTGAGAACGTTATTATTAAGCCACATACAAACTTGATTTAGACCACGTTGGGCTACAGAGAAGACTTCAGTCCAGTTGTCTCCGCTAAAGAAAAGTGCCGTGTCATCGGCAAATGTTAGGATTTTTCCTTTCTGAAGCTGGATATTACAAAGGCTATTTATGTAGGTAAGAAACAGGGTAGGGCCAACGATACTACCCTGCGGCACGCCATAAACTACCCTTTCTTCATCGCTAATCCAGTGGTCTATCTTAACACGCTGCTTACGATCAGTTAAATAGCAACGAACGAAGTTGTTACGCAGGGGTATCCTCCGTATGCCTGCACATTATACATATAATAAGTTATTTAAATCCTTAAGAGAATTACCGAGTAGAATAAATGTCATACCATGCAGCGAAACTGAAGCCTGCGGGATTCGAACCAAAAGCCAGCCCCACGGCACGGCTCACGGAGTTCTGCGCCGTGCCGTTGGTATTGAAAACAACAGCAGTGCATCGCAGTGCCATAATATGCCACTTTTTGGCTTTTACAAAGCTTCACAACGCTGCAGTACGACCTCTGCTCACCATTTCATGTTGTTTGCGTTTCGCGAAAATATATTTAATATTATTAAAATTTGACAGAAAATGTTTGAGTAATCATGTCGATTATCAGTTTCCATATCCGGAAGACGTATATTGTTGAACAAATGCCTCCCCCATACAACTCTCACACTGAAAAAAATCCTGGTCTATAAAGTTAAAATCTAGCTTGATTAAAAAAAAAATATCATATCGTACAAAAAAGTATTCGAAGGAATAAATTGCCTATTGTTTGTATAATAAAGCTAACATTATTAAACACCATAATAAAGTAACAATCTTCAATAGTAACAAAATACTTTATTGAATTTTAAAACATTGTAATTCCGATCATTCCCTTCTTTTATTGAATAAAGAGACTTGATTAAAGGTTCTGTTTAAAATGACACTTAACTGCTTACATTAAGTCGTTTTACCAATACGTACATGGAAAATGTATCAATGTAAAGAAAAAGTATTAAATGTTAGCATTTATCCTTAATTCAAATAATAAAAGAGTTATTAGATTCAATGAATGCCGTTGTTTACAATAATTAACAGCATATTACATTTGGAAAAGGTATTTGTAATAATAACAAAGCACTTGTATGGATGAATAAAGATATGCGATTGGATCAATTAAGTTAAAATATAACCGTCATTACTGTCAACTGTCATTTTCGGGTAGTGGGGATGAAACTTCCTCGTAGTGTTGCCAGTTTATCACAGTTTACAGTATTTGAAATGTACTTAGAATGGTTTTTTACAATTTTAAATCAATAAGTATTTGTGTTCTTCTTTCTTTTAATATTAAATGTGAAATTTCTAAACATGATTCCAAGTCACCCCGTGACCACGATCACTGCAAAGTGTTTGAAACGTCGGGACCAAAAATAATGATAAATATACGCGATTTAAACCGTTTAAAGTTGTTTAATTACTATGATTCCATGCATTATCAAACGCTAAGCAAATATCAAAATATACTCGTACTATTTTTTTAGAGTCAGGGAATTAAATCTCTTTTTTTTCAATTAAACGGACCGTAAGAAATGCTGTTTTTTTTTTTCAAACTAATATTTTAAAAGCACTTCTTTTGGTCTTGAGTTCTTCAGTTGACTCGATGATAATATCGTCCTCTATGGGGGTTAAAAATAATGATGCAGAACACAAAATTTGCATTAATCCACCACATTTGTGGCCAAGGAAGGTTAAGATGCAAGGTGCTCATAACCGAGAGACAGGTACGATTCCCTTTTGCATGATGAACGAACATTACCATTTGGCTTGGGAAGTTAAAAATGTTTGCAAAATTATTTTTTATGTTGGATCAATTTTGTTTTACAACAATTTTACAACAAGCGATGAGGTTAAATTAAACAGGCATTCTATTACCATTGTTGGTACGAACCCGAGTTTAAATATTATGAGTCTAGAATAAATAGCAAGACATATAGGAAAATTTTATCAACGTACTTCAAAAACGTAATTTTGTTGAAATCGTTTTTAAACTTCGAACTCATGAGCAATCCGTCTGTTGGTTCTCAGATTGGTAATACATGTCGGCCATAAGTTTGAATCCTACTTGTGGATCTATTTTTCTTACATTGTTTTTTTTTATCTAAGACAATTAAATATTTAGCCGTTTACGAAATTTCTTTCAAAATAATCATTTACTATTTCAATCATGTTACATTTTTTATACTCTCATTTACCATTTGCGTAGAGCACAATGGCAACATTCAGAGCCACGCGAATCATTAAACGACAACAAGTTGAGACTTGTTTATCTGCTGATAGTTGGCGCTGCTTTGAGTAGCTATTTTACTGAATTTAGTTGAATTGATATTTTTGTGATTTAATTTGTTCTGTAGTAAAAGTCACAATATAAATCCATATATTACGCAGTGAATACTCCAGTGTAAAAAATGGATGTTGTGAATACGCAATGTAAAGTGTAACAATGGCTGCTTCTTGTCAAGCGTGACTTCGTAAGCTGAGTTCATATTTGAAAGTAAGTACTTACATACCCTATTAACTAAACATGTGTTGGAAAGTGTGGCAGTTGTATATTGCATGTTCCAGGGATAGTACTAATGAACTTGTAGCTAAATATTTGATTAAAGTTGAATAATTTCCTTATAATTTGATGTATATAACCTGATAAAAACTCAACATGTTAAAAACCCCTGTTGGCGACCAGCAGTTATTTTTTACCGACTAAATGGAAAAACGGAGTCCTAATATTGAGATTTCGCTGTTTTTCTGTCCGTCAGAGTATGTCATGAGTTTATAGCTCCTAATTTCTTATTGTATCTGATCTAGCCAAACAGTGGTGTTACCTATGATATATTATGATAATTGTTGGCCATCGGATCTCAGAAATTGTGCAGTGTACAAAAATGCTTTAGTGCCACTTGCAGATACTGGTAAAAAGTTGGAGAATATAAACTTTATTTTCTATTTTAGGACTTTCCAGTTCAAATGAAATTGAGAACAAAATAGCGGAATAAATTCGGCAGAGCAAACACGGTATTATGGCAGTCTATTAGAACATCAAGTTTATGTACTTCATCAGAAGACCCAAAATAGACAGTATAATCATTGAAGATAACGTAAGTACTTTTTATTCATAAATTACACATAGTATCTACACTTTGTCGCACCTGTAGGCGGAAATTGTAAAAAAATCCACATAAACCAATACTCTCTTACTACTAACGCAAAAAAAATTAAATACGCAAAAGGACCTCTTTAGATCATCTAATCCATCATAATATAATCATTTTTAAAGTTACAAATCGCAGCGTATGTAATGGTTATAAGTGTTTATACTTTAATAAAACCATACCACCCATGGTAAATGTATACTTTTATATACAAATATTGATTAAAAGTATTCTACGGATAATGACATATTTTTTTTGTTTTAGCTTTTATTTATGCGATGGTAAAATTATCTGTTATTATTGTTTGTTGCAGAATCCACAGCCCAGCGCTGACACCCGCACCAACTAGGTAGTACAGTTAAGGTTGATTTTTCCTGGTTGATGCTTAAGTTAATTTTATCAGCTTACACTAAACCTTACGCGTGTGACTCCCGCTCAATTAAAATATTTGTTACATATGCATATTGTTCGTAATTGATCTCCCTTAGAAATAAATATATTGTAACATTTTATTACCTTTGTTTTATTTCTGTATGCTCTATTGTTTATTCCGAGTGTTAATATATATATATATTGTTCTGTATTTCATACATCTCATATCATATCTCTTATCTCATTCATATCTGTATCAGCCAGTTCGTCATATTAGTGGAGGAATATGGTGTAATTCTCACAGGAAAATATGGGACTGAAGGGGTGCAGTTCTAACCCATTTTAAACACGTTCTTTGTCAAATATTATAATAATACTTTTTCATTTTAAACAGGCCCGTTTAACAGCTGAAAAATACTCACTTATAAATACATTAATTGACTTTTAAGACATAAACCATTAACTTTTTTAATGCAAAAACGTGCTTGTTATAATGGAATAATGATCTTTATTTCAATATTCAAACATTATCATTAAATGAAATACTCACATTTTCATATTCAACATATAAATGTTCGAATGCAATTACAAACATTATTAATTATATTAAGTTAGTTGTATGAATGAATCAAGCACTTAGTTAAAACATAATTTACTTTATAAACTCAATCACGTAACTTTTTATATACAAAAAAGTACATTTTCTGTAAAATAATCGGGTTTATTACATTATTCAGGCAATTTCATAGAAAATAATATGCGATTTTTTAAATTTATTAAACATTTGTTCAACGCAATAAAAAAAACATAATAAAATCAATCAAGTAAGTTATATAAATTAATTATGTGCTTAATTAGTGGAATATTATGACTTGTATTATTTTAACAAGTGTCATTATTATAACTCGCAAAGTACTTTATTAACCTTACTAAGCTCTTTATAATATGGTTAAAGCAACAGTTTATGGTGACAATACGAAGCCTTGATATAGATTATAAATACTTGTTTGGTGTATAAAGGCGCGCTTGTTTTATTTTTTAATAAAACCACCGTTATTCATAGAATCATGTTACTTTATATGCTCGTATATTAACAAGTTGCTTGAACATCTTTAACAAAATTTTGATAACTGCCATCAAGTTTTTTTCTCAGTGCACGCACGATGTCGTCAGACCAACTTTATTTGCTGATTATAAAATTTGTCGCGTTTGGTGTAGTGACGGCACCTGTTGGTAAGTAGGTAAGTGATGATGTGGCCGAGGACGTTTGCAGGCTGAACCAACAACAGGACAACAACTCTCAAGAACAGCTGTTCCTATCCTATACCTACCTACATATACTATTAGTGACCATAGTTATATGAAAATCATATTCATATTCTGAAAACTGATGACATGACCGCCGAACGTGCACAAAGGGTACATACCCTTCGTGCACAAGTCCGACTCGGACTTGGCCGATTGTTTTGGGTTTGTTGTTATAGCGGCAACTTGAAAACATCTTCTGTGAGAATTTCAACTGTCTAGCTATCAGTATCTATCGGTTTAGTTTACAGAGAAAAAAGTAGCGAACAAAAGCTACATGGGCGTGGGCTCGTAATGGGCATAGTAGGTATGGCCTATATGTATATTTTGAAACGCTCGTAGCGCAGTTTACTTAGCTGTTCTCAACCGATCAGCCAAGTTAAGCAACGTCGCGCGCGGTCAGGAGTTGGATGGGTGAGCGTTTCCGTGCTTCGGAGGGCACGTTAAGCCGTCGGTCCCGGTTGTCGTCTTAGGATGGCAGTCGATAAAGCATGGTGGTAGGGCATTTTGCGAATGCTCGCCTGGCTAGCTACCACCCAAGTACAAAATCAGTCGCCAAGCACCTAACGGTGTGTCCCGGCAGCTGTCCTTGAGAGCCAGTAATTCTAGGTTAGCCTGAACCACATCTTCGACCACATCATCACTTACCATCAGGTGAGATAGTGGTCAAAGGCTTACCTATCAGGCATATAAAAAAAGGCAATAAAATTTGGGCTTAGTATTGGTGTACGTCTTCTATATAGTAGGTATTGGTCAACAAAAACCATTAGGTATACCTATTCCAAAGTCTGATAAAGTTCCCTTGTGATTGAATATGACGCATGAAATCAGCGTATTTTTAATTTTTTTTCCACGCCGCCACCTTGCCCGAATAAGTTTATCATTGTAACGGGTAGGCGTCACAAGGGTAAAAATATTGGTCCTTACTTACATATGAAATTGGCGTTTTTCGTACTGTTTCTCCTCTTTGGTAAGGAATTCCAAATTCAAATTTGTACAGCTATAGACTCATGTATTTGTGCTTCGATGATCGTCATTCATTTGTTTTTTTTCTTCTGTTTTTTTCTGTTTGCGTCACTCATTTTACAAAATGGAAAACCTTAAATATCGCATTATTTACGAGTACGAGTTCCGCCGTGGCACTAGTGCTGCGGAAACAACTCGAAGGGTGAATGATGTGTATGGCGGTCGTGTTGCAAAAGAAAACACAGTTCGTTTTTGGTTCCAACGTTTTCGTTCTGGAAATTTCGACCTGCAGAACAAGCCCCGTGGACGGCCTGAGACTCAAGTTGATAATGAAGAGTTGAAGGCTATTGTGGAAGCGGATCCATCGCAAACCACGTCCGAGTTAGCTGCAGGCTGCGATGTTAGTGATAAAACTGTTTTAATTCACTTGAAGCAAATTGGGAAGATTAAAAAGCTTGAAAGGTGGGTACCTCACGAATTGACTGAAACAAACCGGCAAACGCGCGTCGACTGCTGCGTTACATTACTAAACCGGCACAATAATGAAGGTATTTTAAACCGAATCATTACCTGTGATGAAAAATGGGTTCTTTACGATAATCGGAAGCGCTCAGCGCAATGGTTAGATCCTGGCCAGCCAGCCAAATCCTGCCCCAAGCGAAAATTAACCCCAAAAAAGTTACTTGTAAGCGTTTGGTGGACTAGTGCCGGTATTGTTCATTACAGTTTTTTCAAATCTGGCCAGACTATTACGGCTGATGTCTATTGTCAGGAATTGCAAACCATGATGGAAAAGCTAGCGGCTAAACAACCTAGGCTGGTCAATCGCTCCACGCCACTGCTGCTTCACGACAACGCTAGACCACACACTGCGCTACAGACGGCTACTAAATTAGAAGAGCTTCAATTGGAAAGTCTAAGACATCCTCCGTACTCCCCGGACCTTGCTCCAACAGATTACCATTTTTTTCGAAATTTGGATAACTTCTTGCAAGGGAAAAAATTCAACTCCGATGGGGCAGTCCAAATCGCCTTCAAAGATTTTATTGATTCCCGTCCGACTGGTTTTTTTAGTAAAGGGATCAATGAACTACCTATGAGATGGCAAAAGTGCATAGAAAATAATGGTTCATACTTTGATTAATTAAATATATTATATTAAAAAATATTCGACTTTTTGTTCCTCCCATACAAAACGCCAATTTCATATGTAAGGACCTAATATTATGTAAGTATATATATATAAGAAAAAAATATAATCAATACAAAAATAGTCTTTAGGCAGAGCACGGAGTTCACACAAACTGAATAAGTTCAAGTCACTTTGAAATACTACTATCCTGGCTAGAAGTGGGAATTCCAGGGCAGGGTCACCCGTGACCTCCACTTGTCAGCCGTCCTGCCAGTGTGATGCACACATTCGGTTGACTCCACGGATAGTTATTTGCCTGCTCCTTGCAGAGTAGTATACATATATATAAACATACATAAAATCACGCCTCTTTCCCGTAGGGGTAGGCAGAGACCACGGATTTCCACTTCCTACGATCCTTACGTATCTCTTTCGCTTCATCTACACTCATCAATCCCTTCATACATAAGCGTCGGTTTAGGTGTAAGTACCTACTCTTGACCTGGCCTTTTTTCAGAACGTCTTCAATCAGATTTCGGAACGTTCGCCTAGGTCTTCCCCTTCCAACACTTCCGTTCACTTGTCCCATGTATACCTGTTTAGTCAGTCCAAACCATCTTAACATACCTTTCTCTATTTTTTTCAATACATCATCAGTCACACCATATCGTTCCCTTATCACACTATTCCTTATCCTGTCACTCCGTTTCACTCCAATCATGCTCCTCAATGCTCTCATCTCCACTGCATTTATTCTACTTTCATGCTTTTTCTGCCACACCCAACTTTCACTACCATACATTAGTGTCGGAACCAACATTCCGCCATGAACAGCCAGACGAGCTTTTTGTGACACCTTCTGACTGTTCATAAACGCGTGCAATGCTCCGTTTACCATGTTTCCAGTGTTCACTCTCCTTTCTATATCATTTTCACACTCTCCATCTTTTGTAAACATGGATCCCAAGTATACAAACTCTTTCACTTTTTCCTCTTTTTGACCTCCAATCACAATATTGCAATCAGTCACTCTATCATCTCGTTCAAACACCATAACTGTCGTCTTACATACATGTATTTTCATTCCCTTTCTTTCTAAAGCCTCATGCATAACATTTACCATCTCCTGCAACTCTTTTACCGACGACGCGAGTATCACTTGGTCATCAGCGTAGAGAAGTCATTTGATGAGTAACTCGTTCATTCTTAATCCACATTCACTGTCTTTCAGGTTTGTCAAACAATTATCCATGAATAAGTTGAATTATGGGCATTCGCAAAATACCCTGCCACCATGCTGTAACGACTGCCATCCTAAGGGATCCTAAGGGATGGCAGTCGTCAACAACAACCGGAACCGACGGCTTAACAAGCCCTCCGAAGCACGTGCACGCTCAGTAGTAATGTCACCCATCAGCGGTCACCCATCCGTTTGCGGGCTCACTGTTACTTTGCTATGTTGGTGCGATAACAAAATAAAATATCCTCATAATTGACTACTATAGCTGTACTACTTCCAAGGAGCGCTCCTTTTTAGGGTTCCGTAGTACCTACAAGGAACCCTTATAGTTTCGTCATGTCCGTCTGTCTGTCCGTCTGTCCAAGGTTTTGCTAAGAGACCGTTTGTACTAGAAAGCTACAATTTTGTACGAGTATGTAAACTTACCACGCCGACAAAGTGGTAAAATAAAATTTAGTAAAATATTTTTTTTTTGGGGTAGCTCCCATGCAAGTGGTGTGGGTATGAATTTTTTTTTTCGTCGTCTATCCCTTTGTGTGGGGTATCATTGAATAGGTCTTTTAAAATGATTGAAGAGTTGCCCCCCCCCCCCCCCCCCCTCTAAAACCTAAACCGCTGACTTGAAAAGTCTGAAAAAATTCATGATGTGAAATTCATCACGTGCAGTTCATGAACTTTTTATGAAGAAAAATTATACCGGTTAAGATAACTTTATTACTTTAGCAGTAATAGTCGTTGAACTTGGGTATTACATAATTTTGCACCAAATACAAAATCCTTAGAATAAATCCTTTAAAGTTCCTAAGATGAAGTACTGGAAGGACTAGAATCGGTATAGATAGTTATGTACTATAGGATTACGGAAACATTTTTTTTTTTATAATAATAAAAAAAAGTGTATGTACATACATTAGAAGGACTTTAGGTATGGTATATATGTATATATTTTGTGCAATGGGAAGGGGGAGAGAGGGCGGAATATTCCTCATTGATGGGAGGGGGTTACAGAAACCTATAGTTTTTTTTAATACTAATGAAATTTCTCAAAATTAGCTTCTTCTTCATGAAAATAATTAATTATAAATCACAAGCACGAAAGTACGAAAACGACAACAAAAAATGGTTAGGCTTAGAGACAAACGTATTATTAGAAGTGAAGTAATTCTATGACAGCTCCGGCGCTGTGGGTACACAGCTTTAGTCTTCTCGCAACCTTATCGCAGCGTACTCGCTACACCTTCGCCGCCGCTCCCTTTCCGCCTCTCTGGCTTATAAAAATGCAATTAAACTTTAGGAGGCAACAATTAGATATTATGCTTCTGTATGACCTTTATCATAAATCATTACAGATATGAGTGTACAGGGTTGATCGATTAGCTTTAGACCTCAACAGAATTATTCTATATTATGATAATGGGCTACTACGGAACCCTACATTGCGCGTGGCACGACACGCGCTTGACCGTTTATTATACTTACGTACATGAGCTGACAATGCTCAAGTAGGTTATTTGAAATTAAATTGTAAGTGCATTAAAACAATTACACAACCGGTTAATACATTTATATTCACTTTCTTTCACGTTTTTGACAGATAAGCTTATTTCTATACCTTCATTATTATGCTTGTGCAATGTTTTTATCGTTTGTGTGTTCCATTTTTTATTATTTTGCAGAAACTACGAGGTATAGATAATTTAGAATTATAATTATACTGAAGTTGTTTAAAAAATGGGTAAAAGTGTTTAATACTGAAACGTCACATGAGCTTGTTCAAATTATGGAAATGTGTGAATATGTTTTTAGTTTTCCCGGCCATGACGCGCTGTGGAGCGCTGACGGCAACGAGTTTTAGTTGCTCGATGGCTGACGCTGACCTCGCAGTGGGCGGACGGACGTCATCGCTTGGTAGTTGATACCGTGGAAGCTATGCCTCAATATAACATTACATTTAACATGAGTTGTGTAGAGTTAACGAATTAATGAAAAGCAACTGTCAAATTACTCTCCCGGGTGAAATCATCAGACATATATATAAAAAAGAATGATAGTATTTCAAAACCACAAATATACGATAGGAAAAATTAAAGTCATGTGCGGGGCTTAAATTTTTCCTATCGTATATTTGTGATTTTGTAATGTAATCCGCATAGCAGGCGTTATTGCAAACCTAACAATATTAAAAAAAAAGAATGATAGTATTGTTTTTTTTTTCAATTACAAAAATCCCTTTCATTATTAATATCCCAGCAGGGTTCAGGAAAATATGGTAAACAGGAATAGATTTCCTAATTTCTCTAATAACCCGGGCAGGAATGGATGATGGATCCTTTGCGCGGCAGTCGTGTCGTGAGCCATACTGAGCCACCATTGCCCCTGTAAATATTCTTGATAACACATTTGCTCGTAAAGGGTATCTTATGACACCAATTTCAGCATCGTATTGTATCTCATTTCGTGCTTGTGCGTTATTGTAATGTAAAATGGACGGGTTTGTTTTTAAAAAGATGCTCCGTCAAAAACGCATGGTACTTTAATTTATGGTAATAACAAATAGTTTTTATGTCAGAAAAGTGGTCAACATTTTATGAATAAAATTAACTTTAGGAGATAAAATATAATATATATACATTTAATTCTTTAATTTAATTAATTTCGACCATAAATTACCACTATTTATCTGTAATAAAACACAAAAAAATTAATTAAGGTACTTTGTTAGTAATACTGGCCGTTTTGTGCCTATGCCTTAAAAAACGCGCCGGTCGCTAATTTGTGAACAAGTAAACATTATTTCGCGCGCTTTTTCTTTTCTCTGTATTGTTTTTATCAGAAAATGTCGTCAAGTAATGATTAATTTATTAATTCGACACCGCCAGAAGTCTCAGAGACAGCGAAAAAGGCTTCTCTAAATTGTTCAAATTTTTCTAACTGCTTTAAGAAAGTCCAAGTTTTATTTATTTCCCCGCAAATATGTTATAATACGTCATATGACATACTTGCGCTTTTACCGCACTTACACAATGTACTAATACAATATACGAGAGCTGAAGAGCTCACGACAGTTATATTATGTTTATTTAACGTTTTGAACCCCATGTCTGCGCCGTTTCGAAAAGTACATGAACTTACGTTACTGAAAAAGTTTTTGGATGAAAATTATGACATTTAAATGAGCCCAATATAGGGTTCTTAAATAATCCAAATTTGAGTTCACGAACCATTTCTTAAATGTGGTAGGTCTATTTAGCAGCAATGTGTTTTGGTGGGTACCACCGCAGTGTCATAGTCTCCTCGAAGCAGTAGTGTGCGTTTAGGTGTGGAGGGCACTACTGTAGCAAGAGAAATTAGTGTCTTTACGAAACATAGGAATTATTGTTTCGTGAACGACGAACGCAGTGTAGATAGTGTCAAACAGAATGAGAACGTTGAAACGGAAACTATCAGGAGGGCGATTTGGCTGTTAATTACTTAGAACATGATAAGAAGCCCGGGGATCAAATCCAGAACTTTGCAATTCCAAACACAGCTACGAGGCAGCCACATAGGTATATGTACAGGTATCTATACCTACATAGACAGATAAATATGAAGGTTATTAAATAAGTGAGTGCAACAAGTTATGCAAGTGGCATATGTTTTATAAAGGAACATATCAATTACTTGTCAAATGTACAACTAAAAACGGCCGCAGAGCAAAGTTGTTATGTTCTCCTTGGCACACTCCACATCCGCTAGTGGCCATTTATCTATTTATCTATTTGAAACTAACTAAATATAACTAGGTACCGACAGAACAGGTTAGCATTTACAACTCCGCTGCTCCTATATAAATATAAACACTATATAAAACACTATGTCACTACTAAAACAAACATCTAGGTGAAAAATTAAATGAAATGAAAAAGTGTATGAAATCATCTTCAGCATCTTCGAATACAAATATATTTTGTATAGAGTAATGTTGGGCCATCAAAGGTGAATTTGTGACGGCCTCTATCACAAATCACATTTACAGGAAATGTCGGTATGTTATGTATCTACGAGTAGGTACCATAGTCTCTATTTAACTAACGAATGCACAAAACACTGGTTTGTAATTTAATTTCAAGACCAAGAACATAAATCACGAGTTCTTGCGATGCGAATCATAATAGAGCGAGGTACCACTGCCCGTGGGGCGCCGGACTGGAATGTCACCCCAGTCTTGGCGATCGCAGTTTAAGACATCAGTTCCTCAGAAGGCGCTGCTGCCCACCTTCCGGTATTTTTACCTTTAGTCGCCTCTTACGACACCCAGAGGAAGCAATGGGGGGTGACATTCTAACCCGGCACCCCACGGGGAAATGAAAATGAAAAGTATGAATTTACTTCTTCAAGTCAGAACACTGACCAACTCCCGAGCGAGGCACAACGCCTTAATTACTGTTCACCATCGACAAGTTGCAATTACCATTACGTCATCCGGGTACTCAAATACATTTTTCAGTTAATTTACTGAAAAACAATAAAAAATAACTTACAAACTACTCGACCTAAGTTGAAGAAATTTATTAATATTACGAGATTTGACCAACTTGGGGGATTGCCCTACCGAAAAAAAAGCACTACAGAATCAATTTATAACTGGCGGAGTAGACTCCTCTTTTGGAATTCGGTTAAAAAGTGAGAACAGACTTAGGCGACAAATTTTACTTTATGACCCTCTGATAAACCTGTCAGATGTGCCGTTACCGCTAGTCTGCTTCTCCGGAAACGGAAATGGCATGATGGAAATAAAAAATCAAGGCTTCCGTTAAACAAGCAATAGAATAGAGTATACATGTATAGGAACGAGAGATCACAATATTTTTATCCATTGTCTTGCAGAATGTAAAAGTGACTGTAGGCCACACAGGCTGACAGGCCATTACTGTTGTCCGTTACACTCACTTTTAAACTGTCGGCACGTCTACCCATTCTGGGCTTGGGCTGCACATTATCCAGTTTCCAGGTTCTATTAGATACTGTATAAGTTCTCTGTGAGAGACGAATTAAAAGATCAGGGCCGGAGAAAGTTTCGGTTCACAAGTGTTCAGTAGGTACTCCGTAGCTGCGAAGGAGAGTTAATTCCAGATCCGATTTACGTTTCCTTAAGGTGTTTCGTTTCTTGTTCTTCTCACCTGATGGTAAGTGATGGTGTGGTTAAAGATGTTGTTCAGGCTAACCTAGAAGTACTGGCTATCAAGGACAGCTGCCGGAACATACCGTTAGATGTTTGGTAACAGATTTTTTACTTCAGGGCGGTAGCTAGCCCGGCGGGCATTCGCAAAATGCTCTATCACCATGCTGTAACGACTGCCCTTCTTAGACAACAACCGGGTCCGACAGCTTAACGTGCCCTCCAAAGCACGTGCACGCTCAGTAGTAATGTCACTAGCGTCCACCCATCCAACTCATGACCGCGGCGGACGTTGCTTAACTAAGCTGATCGGTACAAAGAAAAGTACTTACCTACCTATACTCTCAACTCAACGAACTTATACGATGGCACCCGACATCCTAAGGTAAATTTTTTCGGCTGCCTTTTCCTATTGTGTATTTTTGTATAGGTATAGAAATACAATTCATCACAGGTTTGCGACGCATTCCGCTTACGAGCTGTAGGTATGTACAAAATATCGTTAAATTTTGTTCAACTGTATCGTAGGTTTATTTATTTTTTAATAACAATAGCTAACTTACAGTATTAAACCAAAGTGCTAACTGTTTTAAATTCATAAACATGAACTTTAAATACATTTGCGATGGTCCGTATTGTGTCAAAAACAAATCCACATCCTGGACCTGGATCTGTTTGTATAGGTGCATTCCTGGCATAGCTCGTTCTTGAGATAGGACATAGAAACAAATTATGCCTACGACGTTCAACAGAGCGGATATAGGTGTCGGGAACGAATAATTTAATATATCTTCCACAGCGAGGCTTCACAGTTCCAGTGTCTCCAAGCTAACCCTACCTAATACAAATAAGGATGGATGAGTACATAAACGGATAGTATCCATACATTCGCTTATAAATACCTATATCGCTTGTAAACTTTGCAGCATCACGTAAACTTTACAAAAAAATGTAATAGGTATTACATTAGTTGGTGTTTAAAATGATACAGTCGCCGTCACAAGCACAGTGCATGCGCGCATAGAGGGTACAGGACTTGCGTCGACAAACCACCCGTCAACTCATTGCCGAAAGGCGTGCGATGCGAGTATAACTCGATTATAACAATCCAATCGATTCAATCCGTCAATTAGTCAGAATTTCTTCAATATTTGCGGCCAATTTTACAGTTTAATGAACTACGGTTTGATAACTCAAATGGGCGTATTTATGCGTTCAAACGAAATAATCCAAATTAATAAATGTAAGAATGTGTTTGCGGCAAATATAATAAAGTGTTGTGGGAATGTCTATTTTATGGTGGTGATGTTAGTCTGTATGGACTGACAAAATACTGCCCGCCTGATAGTAAGCGTCACGCCTGTCCATTACCTACAATTGCAGTGTCACATCCTCGTTCTGCATGACACTGCACTGCGCTAGTCACTACGAAACGTCAGTTCTTATGTTTATCTATTGTATATACAGGGTTATTGGCAAAATGGTAACAACCTCTTAGGCTTATTTTGAGATGAAATATTTTATTAAGATTTCTTTGTTTAGAAAAATATATTTTTTGGTATGACGCTAAACAGGCGGCTTGCTGCCCGTAAAAATGATGTCGATGTTGCTCTGGGTATGTAGCTGCAAATGGGCTGCTCTGGGTTAGTTTGCCTAGCTTGCATGCCTTGAGCAGCTTGTTTTGGATAAACTGACGCATAAGGATGCACCGGTCTTGGGAGAGAGTGCAAGTCGTGATGATATCCAAGGCAAATCTGGCGGTTTTCCGTCTGGTTGTTGCTGCCTGTTCTTGGTGACGAAACTGAAACCACAAGTACTATGCTTTAAGCGAGGTTCCTTTACGCTATGAATTCATAGGATGCAGTAGCCGGGCAGGCAGTGGCTGGGTCGGAGGAGCACTGCCGAGGAGGGCACTGCCAAGCCCGCGGGTGGCGCGGCAGGGGGGTCTACTCGGCCAACCTGTCGAGCAAAATCTGGAGGGGTCCCTATTAACCCCGAGCCTGACATAACCTCCTCCGTGAGTGGTATCCGTAAATACATTTTCTCATGATAAACAAACAGTATAGCGAAAAATCCAATTGCCGCGCGGCAAAAGTGTGCGTTAACTTGCGAAATCTCCTATGTACTTACCTCATTACAAAACAGGTATTAATTCCTTATGAAAGTCGATTATTTAGATAGATAGATAACTCTTTATTGTACACACCACTACATTATTACATATTATACAAAATACGAAGGATTACAGTCAAGTGTTATAATGGGCGACCTTATCACTAACAGCGATCTCTTCCAGGCAACCTTTGAATGGAGCGGCAGTAGAGGAGTAAGAAGACGGGGGTGCATTAAATTAATATTAACAGTCCATTACAACATTACAAATATACGATAGAAAAAAATTAAGTCATGTGTGGGATTTGAACCCGCGTCTATCCACCCCTCGACTGTCGACGCGGGTTCGAATCCCGCACATGACTTCAACCGCTCCTCTCAATATAAATTCACAAGAACACATTTGGTTAACGCCGCACAAAGAGACAAATGACACGAAGAAATATCAAAAAAGAAAAAAAATTACTTGTGAACTAAGGGCGGATACCATTTGACGCTAAATTCGTTATTTTCGATAGTTTTAATCTAAGATCTAGAATAAGAAGTTGTTTTGACCATAGGCTTAGGATGTTAGCGAAAAAATCCTAGGTCTGTGGTTTTGACCATATTTTGTCTATGGTACATATTAAGACATTCGAAATAAAGTACCTAGTAAACCCGGAAAGTTTCCTGAATTAGCCCAATTACCGATATATTGTATAAAAAATCAGGGGTAGAAGAATACCGTCCCATACAGTACTATCGGCACCAGCAAAGATTGTTGAGAAACGCCGCCACCGCCGTATCCTACTGCAGATTTTCAGGTATGACCAAACCACGCCAAAATTTTTGTTGTCACGGAATGTTACGACGCGGATCCCTTACAGAATGAAGAGCAACTCGCAGTTGGCCGCTTTAAGTTAATACAAGGATCTTTTTTGCTATTCAGTGTTTAATACAAAGAGGTCGCACCTCTTGGAGTTCAAAGAAGACCATAGACTTTAACATGTCCGCCTTTATACCTCATTAGAGTGTGTGAGGTCAGTCGATGGGTTGCGCAACTTACCAATTTAATAAAGCATACAAATGGATAATGTCAACATGTTTTGTTTGTCGCGAGGCCTTCACACACATCCTACAGCGGGTACTTCAGCCAGCTAATTATTAACTTAAAGCCTTCTTACTGACCTATAGACACTTACTTAGGTATACTGAAATTTGGTTTAATGTCCTGCGGAATTCACTCCTTTCCTTGACCTCAATCTCAAAGATCACAGAAGTCTCTAGCTTAATCTCCCCCGTTGCATTGGTACGGGGTGATGTTCTTAAATTGATATTGATTATATTGAAGTTATTGTGGGTTTCACACATACCTACCTAAATATTATAAATTTGTCGGCAAAAACACTTACGATGGGGATCGAATACATCTCGTATGTTTCCAGCATATCAGATGCTGATTATCAGGGCAAGTGCTCAGCGAGCTCCCGGCGTGGGCAGGCACTGCGGCTCGGTGCGATACCGCCGCCGGCGGCAGCAGCCGGGACCTGGGTGGGAGCCAGGCGGAGCGAGCCCAGCGCTATAGGTGCTGTATGATGAGCTCCTAGCGTGCTCAGCTGAAGACGGAGGACCTACTTCATCATCTGTGTGAGCATCATCATCACACGTACCATGACATATAGCTAATATGAAAAGCGTAAGCATCAAAGCATCAAAGGTAATTATCCAAGCTGGTGTGGCGTCCAAACCCCATCTCTGTTAAAGTTAGTGATTAGATATCGATTGAAATCAAATGATTGGTTTTTTTTTTAATGCCTTATAGGTTAGCCTTTGACCTCTATCTCACCTGATGGTAAGTGATGATGTGGTCGAAGATGTTGTTCAGGCTAACCTAGAAGTAGTAGATTGGACGGAGGGTTGTCACAAGTGTTTTTTTTATATATTAAGGGAAGCTAGCATTTGACCGCATTTGACCGGTAAATAACGACGCGGTAGACGATGGGACATGCTTGCCTAGCACATACCTGTTTACTCTGTACTTGAAGACTTCCAAATTGTATTTATCGGGAAATAGAGACGCTGGAAGGGTGTTCCATAATTCAAGCGTACGCATTATTAAGCTTGATTTAAAACGCTTTGTGCGTAGTTTCGGAATATGGACCATGTATGGATGTCGTGTTCCTGTGCGTCTTGCTGTCCGATGAAAAAAGGAGAAGAGGGAATAAGGTTGTGTAAATCGCACAACGACTCTTAAGACTGCTGCCGCAATACACTGTTAAGTGCTTGGCGTCAGATCTTCTAGTGCGAGTAGGTATATACAAAATGCCCTTCTCCATGCGGTGAAGCTCACTCAAGCCGTGGAGTGAGAATCGAACCATGGACCTGCAGAACGGCAATACATATATTTACCTCTCGGCTATCACTTCATCAAAGCTTACCGCAGTAGATTGTGGTTGTTATTAGGTTGGCATCGTCCTGGACCACTATGGCCTAGTTATGAATGAAATTCTATTGTTATCATTATCGCCGATGCCTATGGGTAAATATGGTCGATACCTTTACTTTATTCTCTATATTTACCTTTACCTTTACTTTATTCCTAATGCAGCACTATCTCTAAATTATACACAAACATACGACATAATTATTTCAGATAATATTATATTTTAATCCGTCTGTTTGTGCGTAAACACGCGCTGAACAATAGAACCTCTGCGCCGTACGCCGCGGTCGATCCTCTGCACACAGCAGTTTCCGCCGGAAACAGCTGATAACAATACAGATAACACCTATACCTGATGCTGAGGACACAATGTGTTCAGGTGATAACAAACAATATCATGCACATAATCAAATTACCTAAGTATGTAGTTATTACTTAGTCGAGTCGAGAGATCTTCTCAAACTCTGAAAATATTGTTGCATGTTTTTAAATAGTAAGATAACTATACGCCCATGGTTCTTATAAATGAAAGACACGAGTTCGATTCCCGAGAGGGGTGAAAATTGTGCGCTCTTAAAATGTGTAGTAAATATGATATTAGTATAGCATGCGATAGTGGCGACATCATATTTGCAAATATAGTCAACAAGGCAATTTCTCCGAGAGGAGACAACACCACATAGTTCATATCGCACAATGGCCCAAAGGAACTGCACGATCATTTAGTATTGCCTACCCTTAAACACTGTTGTCAGTGCGAGACGAGCCCAGGCTCTGTTCAGGGTTCTGATCTGCAACATCTCGTAAAATAAACACATTTGTTTGTTTTACCTCAGCTTCAATACCGCGTTGGTATCTGTTGGTTAAGTAAAGGATATGGTTCACAATTTACCGCAATACTAGATTCTAACTAGTTCCGTTTTTTTATACGCTTTCGAAGCGCTCGTAGCGAAGTTTACTTACCTGTTCTTAACCGATCAGCAAAGTTAAGCAACGTCGCGCGCGGTCAGGAGTTGGATGGGTGACCGCTAGTGACATTACTACTGAGCGTTTCCGTGCTTCGGAGGGCACGTTAAGCCGTCGGTCCCGGTTGTCGTCTTAGGATGGCAGTCGTTATAGCATGGTGGTAGGGCATTTTGCGAATGCCCGCCTGGCTAGCTACCACCCTCAAGTAGAAAGTCTGTCGCCAAGCACCTAACGGTGTGTTCCGGCAGCTGTCCTTGAGAGCCAGTACTTCTAGGTTAGCCTGAACAACATCTTCGACCACATCATCACTTACCATCAGGTGAGATAGTGGTCAAAGGCTAACCTATCAGGCATAAAAAAAAAAAAAAAAATACACTGTAACAAAAATAGAGTAAAATTTACAAGAAAACAATATCTAGAATACACAGTTCGCCACACAGTGATATCACAGCTCATTTTAATAAGTTTCGTACCATTTGTTTGTTGAAAGCGTTCTCAACATAAAGTTTCCCACGCCGCGCTGCCAATATGTACAACCCTCGTGAACTGTACTCATTTATAATATATGAGTAAGAAGGCAACGTAATCTGACATTTAAACTGATGAGCATTGACTACAAAAGGTAAGGCAACCTTTTATTTATCAAAGTTTGCCTAAATAAAATATAATATACGAATGACTTCAGTAACGTCTACCAATTGAAGCATCTAACGACTATCCAATAAAACTTAGCTAACAATATACCTACTAACATTGGGAAATATCGTCGAACTAACGAGCTAGTAGGTAATTAACGTCGCCATGACGACGCAGCCGCGAGTGTGCGCGTCGCGCTCATCTGTCACATCCTGGAGACATTTTGACTATTGATTGTTGACGTGCGACATCAGCGCACGCGCAAAATGCGACCTTTGTCACAGACTGAACGACAGTTAGTTAGGTAACCTTTGGTCCGTTGAGGAGTGTTGTTAAATGTAACATCGAGCAATCACACGATCATATTGTACCTACCACTTATTGCTTGCGACACTTAGCGTGGCGGCGGCGGTGGTGGAGCTCAGCGTGTGGAGTAATGATAGTTAGTCTAGGGATACCGGCGGCGGCAGGGCTGAATAAAGAATAAACAAGTTTACAACGGGCAGGTTACAAACAAAACAAATAATATATTCTGTTTATAGGTTCTTTATTATTGACACGAGCGAAGTGCAGGTGCAATAATTATATGATTTTTTTTGTTTTGATATGTGTTTGGAAATTTTTCAAAACGACGGAGATACCTAGGTCGAAAACGGAAAAGTTCATATTTTAGTCGCTAGGTATTTAGCTAACAGAGGCACAGACCACATAGATGACTGAATGTCTAGCCTTCGACCATTAGCACACCTGACGAGAAGTAATGATGCGTCGCAGATGTTATTCAGGCCAACCTAGAGTCACTCTCGAGGACAGCTGCTGGAACATCAGGTGCGATAGATTTTCTATTTGGGGATGGTACAGTGAGCCAGTCGGTCATTCGCATTATCTCTACCACCATGCATGCTAGACATCTACTGTAGGTATTACAACGGTAGACTTCTTCCATCAAACTAATGCTGGTTTGAATTTGGAGTCACCAGTGACCATTATTTTTTATTGTTTCAAAGGATATATAGGATATATCTTATTTATTACAAATATGTTACAAATAAGATATTACTATATTTATTTTGGAAAATGATGTAACTAGTGCAATTATGTTAATTTCTTTTTGATAATATTATCCATTCATGATGGCTCGTAAGACAAAAACAACTTTATCAGATGACAGGGTGTTAGACCGGCTCCCCGCCACGACCGGTTTGCTGAGTAACTTGGGACTTAGCTGAGTAATTTCACCCTCCCAATAGCTTCCCGTGGGAGGTACGCAGCATCGCCTTCTAAGGATCTACCTACTATCTTCCAAGATGCCTGCCAAGCTTGGCAGACCCCGCACCCCTCTAATGGGAGAGGCTATGTATCCTCATTGGATACAGCAGTGAATAACAATAATCGGCTGATGCAGTATGTACCTACCTAGAGAAGCCCGCGTCGGTAACTAATCAATCTATAATACACAATAGGTATACCTACAATAAAAAAAAACTATGGCCTCCATTAGCAAGCTATGAATGACGTACACAAACCCGTCGTCCATTGAATTGATTAGATAGATATGTGCCGTTAACTGAAGACAATGACACTTCTTGATGAAGTTATGGAGACGTTCGGGCGCAGGCCACTGTGCCGCGCCGCGCCGCACTCTGCGCACATCACAAATAGAAACAATTGCATTATGTACCTTCTATGTTTACTACGAGTAATGGTAAACACCATCATCATGTCATGTGAGCCATGTCTAAATTGACCAAACGCATCACTTGACCAAATAGTGTTCAATCAAACAAACCGAACCTATAACTGCCTGCAGTTCTGTTTGTGGCGAAACTACTTTCTTGAGTTAAGTGGAAAATTAGGGTTTTAGCTTTTCACAGCCTTCGAGAATCTAGATCAGTGTTTCCCAACCTTTTAATGACCAGAGACCACTTATGTTTCTTATTTGCCAACGGGACCACCACGAAATACAAGAGAAAAATTGTATCGATCCGCATAAATAATATTCCGTTCATAGAAAAAATAAATGTAGAAATTGGTAAATTTTGAATCATAGTGATTTTTGAGATTGCATCTTCTTCATTATCTTAATCCTGGTACGAATATTATTAAGGACAAAGCTAAACGCATTTCGTCATTACAATCGATTTCTGACCTTGTTTTTAATTAGCAACAAAACCCTTGTTTACGTTAAGAAAATGTAATGAAAAAACGTAACAAGGCGATTTCTCGAATTTTGGTATAATAATTTGCTTTTTTACAAAACTTCTCAAGTGAATTATCTTTAAATGCGACCTTACAGTTTCTATCATTTTGAAATCATACAGTTAAATCAACGAAAACACTAATTTAATTAACTAGTTTTTGATCAAAGTTGATTTCTTTCGTTGATTGAGTTCGTTTTCGATATATTCTGGGAAGTAACGATTGAATTCATCAATCAACATTTGTAGATGACTCTTAAGATTTTCTTTTATGTCTAGCACTCCATTTTCCACTTCTCGGTCCGCCCCACCCGTGCTCTTGCCTTTTGTTCGTGGACCAAATTTTGACTCCTGCAGACCACGCGGACCACTGGTTGGGTACCACTGATCTAGATAATCTATCTGAATAACGGTAGTTCTGGTAACTGTCCCTGTTTTCGCATGGTGGAAGGGCATTTTGCGATTGCCCGCATGGCTAGCTACCACCCTCAAGTAGAAAATCTGTCGCCAAGCACCTAACCGTGTGTTCCGGCAGCAGTCCTTGAGAGCCAGTGAAATTACAGGCACATGAGACTTCACAACTATGTCTCAAGGTGACGGGCGCCGTGCAATTCGTCACTTGTGATGAAATGCATCTGCTCTAGGCAGAGGTTAGCCCACACATGCAAAATTTCATCGAGTTTGAGCACTTGCTATAAAAAAAATATATATGAATAAACGTTTATTGTCCTTATTTATTTATTCGTGGTAAGTGATGCCAAGACACTTCTTATGACAAGTGCAGTAATAAAGATTAAAATAACAGTTGAACGCATTTCACCGTATATAATATAGATAGAAGCAGTGATGGCTTAGCGGCATTGGCTATGGACTGCCGTGCAGCAGGTCCATGGTTCGAATCCAGCTGCGGGCTTGAGCTTCACCGCACGGTGGAAGGGCATTTTGCGAATGCCCGCCTGGCTAACCACCCTCAAGTAGAAAATCTGTCGCCAGGCACCGAACGGTGTGTTTCGGCAGCAGTCCTTGAGAGCCAGTGAAATTATAGGCACAATGAGACTTAATAACTATGTTTCAAGGTGACGGGCGCCGTGCAATTCGTGACTTGTGATGAAATGCATCTGTTATACTCGTAAGCAGAGGTAAGTCCGCTTAACATCAGGTGGACCTCGAGCTTGTTCTGTCACAATAACATAACATAAAAAACAACCTTTGATCTGTAGTTCACCTCATTTTAGGTGATGATATATGGTCAAAGAAGAGTAGAAGTTGTATCGATCTCAAGGCAGTTCTGACCGCGCTGGATTCCTATAAAGGCAAAAACTCCTGATGTAGGTAAAGAAGCGAAACTCAGCGCGGATTCATAACATGAGCATTATCATAGGTAAAACAAGTATACCTCATACGACAGATAACAGAACATGTCCGTCGATACAATAGGTACGTACCTACTGGTAGTTAGGCAGGTACGAGTACATAGACCAGGCACGAGTACAAATAACTGTAAGACGAGTCCAGCGGTCGCCTCGCGGACCACTCTACGGTACATTAGCATAGCAACTAGTCACCAACACAACACAACGTCACCCATCCTATACCAAACCAACACACAACTATCGTACCGAGTTGTATTGCGTTACTGTCTCATCATATCGTGGAGAAAACAGGTGATGGTGAGAAAACTTAAATGAAAATTATTGAATTTACAAAGTGGTTTCGATACTGACGGGCTCTATGCCTTATCAGAATCAAATAAGTATAATCTCTTATCTCGACTCTCGACTTATCTCTACTTTTACAATGTAATACATTTTATATTTAAAAAGCTAAATCTATTTTTTTTCATTGTTGATAGCCTTTAACCACTACATCACCATCAGGTGAACACTCAAGGAGTTCACAGACGGCAGCTATAATATATAATATAGCTGCCGTGTGTTGTCACTTGTCAATTTTTATGGAAAATGTGTTGAGATTTATTGAAATATATCGAACTATAAATATATAGCTTTATATTTTAGCTGTCGTCTGTGAAACGCTTTACCGTTAGGTGACGATGTGGTCGAAGATGTTGTTCAGGCTGACATACAATTATCGGCTCTCAAGGACAGCTACCGGAACACGCCGTTAGGTACTTGGCGACAGAATTACTTTAGATGTATATATTTTTTTAAATCTTATGACTTAGACATGTGATCTATTTCTTATAACAAGGTTGTGATGAAGGTTCTATCGTTCAGCGTAATGTGACGGCGGTTTTGTGTACCTACCTAACGCTTACTGCTACATCACAGAGATAGATGACCGACCTGAATGGTATTGCTAGTACCTACGGGATGTGTTATTATTAATATTATTACAGGGTTCTGAAGAATGAGACAATGTTTATAGAATACTGAGGTAGTTTTTTTACAGTAAGAACATTGTTCCCTAGGCTAGCGAGTAGCTGATCATTCCAAGACCTCTCAAGTCGCATTCCTAATAAACTTATTAACTGGCCTTCTTGGTTTATGGTAGTAGTGCGCACAAGTCCAGTATTCGAAGGTAGTGTTTGAAGACTTCTGGTTTGGTAGTTAGTTGGTCAGCAGCACTATTCCAGCCCCACAGGCAAGTGGATAGGCGCGCCTTCTCGCCACATTATATGGTCAGCTATATTAATATTATAAAGAGGAATGATTTGTATTTTAGTATGCAACGAATAAACTTAAAAACTACTGGATCGATTTAGATATGGAAATAGTTTGAGACCCGAGGAAGGATAAAAGATAGTTTTTTATCCAACTGTGCAAAAAGAGGTTAATGGTTTTGCGCGATAACCGAAATACGCGCGGGCGGAGCCGCGGCCGGAGAGCTAGTATAAAACAAGTAGGTAGATACTATTAGGGAGCGATTGGTTGTGAACTTAGCCAAGCGAGACCCTACCCGACAAATTGTTATTTCAACTTAGTTACATCTAATATATAAAATTCTCGTGTCACAGTTTTCGTTGCCATACTCCTCCGAAACGGCTTGACCGATATTGATGAAATTTTTTGTGCTTATCCGGTATCTATGAGAATCGGCCAACATCTATTTTTCATCCCCCTAAATGTTAGGGGTAGTCCACGCCTAAATTTTTTTGAATTTTTTTAGACAAAATTTTTAATTTCTATATTTTTATGATACAACATACAAAAATACATACAATCCTCAATTTTCACCCTTCTACGATCAACCCTTATTTTTTAATAAATTATTTATATGGCAAAACAACGTTTGCCGGGTCAGCTAGTATTAAATAAAATTTGCAATTCAAAACCAAGTTTCACCTACGAATGAGTAGGTACCTACTAACTTTATAAATTGTTTACCACTTATTTTTCACAGCAAAGTTGTATGTACCTACTTAAATAGGCAGGTGTGGGTAAGTACCTACTTGATTTCTAGAACAGAGTGGCGCGTGGTATTTCCCAACTAATGAATGTCAAGACTCATGAGTTAATGAGTCATCACGTTTCAACACTGTAATACGTATACATACTATAATCTATCAAACTAGTCAATCTGACAAAAACCCTGCGTGCGTGTTGATCATGTTGCATTGCAACAAACATGAGAACAATTTGCGAGGAGGCAATAAAAGAGGAGACGCTCCGCTAGCGACAAGTAGGTACTCGACAAGTTTGGTTGCACATCGCTGCACTCACCTTGCCACAGAGTCTATTAGCAGACCTTGACGAGGTTGTGGATTGACACCATAAAACGATTCGCGGCACCACGAGATATTACTTAGGTACCCACCTACTTACAATACTAACAGAAACGTTACAAAGCTACTAAAGTTTCTTACATATCTTAATTTTTGGTGCGTCGTAAAGTTGTGTCATGTTACAAGTGCAAGTTGGTGATTTTTCTTTTCGAATATGGATAATAAGACATAGGTACCTTTTTTATATGGTAGGTTGACGAATCAAGCATGTGACCATTAGTGCTTCGCGTTACTTGTCGGACGAACTGAACTCGAACCTAAGTGTGAAGGCAAGCAGTAGGACGTGTCAGTTAGATACTTACAGATATTTCAAAACTCTCATCCTCAACGAGGACTAGACACAACGGACTGACAAACTAACCTTCGTCACACCTCCAGACGATCCCCTTGTGGTGACAGCCCGCTGCACAAAGATAATGCTGCAGGAGAAAATCATCGAGATGGCAAACACCATCTCGGGAGGCTCCGACCCAGCGGCAGCATGGGAGCACTGGACGTTGCCAAAGATAACATGGATAAATGGAGTTCCTGGATGCGGCAAAACAACTTGGATAGTTGCCAACTTCGATGCTGACAAGGACATCATAGTAACCACGACAACCGAAGCAGCTAAAGACCTTAGAGACAAGGTAGCGCACCGCATAGGCGATGGAGTAAAATCCAAAGTGCACACCTCGGCCTCCGTATTGGCGAATGGGTTCATGGAGCGCAGAGAAAGTCGTCTTCTCATGGACGAAGCTCACATGAACCATTTCGGAGCCATCACTATGGCTGCTCGGTTACTGGATGCTAAAGATGTCGTCATCATTGGAGATGTCAACCAGACTTGAAAGAGAGAACCTCTTTAATATACAGTACAGCAATCCCAACATACTGGCATCCATCAGCCAAGAGTTGTTCTGCACGCACCGGAATCCCATGGATGTGGCATACGTCCTACGCGAAGTGTACCCGGGCATCTACTCCTCCAGTTCTCGTGTTCACTCCCTGAAGCTTCAACGGTACTCAGGTGCCTTAATACCAAAAGACCTCCCAAGCACCCTATACTTGACGCTGACTCAGGAGGAGAAATCCTCCCTGGTCAGTGAAGGGTATGGGTGCGGCCCGGGGTCTCGCACTCTGACAGTACATGAAGCACAGGGACTGACATACGAGTCTGTCATTGTCATCCAGAGGAGAGAGAAAGTGACCAAGCTGAGGGACAGCGTTCCGCGGTGGTGGCATTGTCGCGACACAGACGCCATCGGTGGTTTTGTGCGGCGGGCGATGAAAGCGACGGAGGCGGACATTACAGACCATAATCTGAAAATGGCTTTGAAAGATCGTAATGAAGAAGTCGTGGAGAAATTGGCAAACAGAAAAAGGATCCCGGAGTCAGTGGCAGGATGAAAATGACAAATTTTAAATAAAATTTCTTTTGTGTTAATTTAACAATCAATTAGGATTAAGCATGTTATGAATATAAAAAAATAAAAGTGTATATATATATATATATATATTTATATATGTATATGAACTCACTTAGTTTTTAAGATATAACACCCTACACTAACCACCATCTAAGTGTAATAGTAATTGATGATTGGAGAATGTTATTGTAAAACTAGTTAATAAAATAAAATAAAAATAAATGTAAAAAGAGTACGGACCACGAGTCTGTAGTGCGATATTTAATTCTAATAATAATTTAAAAAAAACTCTCGTCCTCATTTACACATTACGCTTCATTGACATAATGATTAATGAAACTAACCGATTCAATATAAGTCTGGATCCCACAGTAAATCCATCGCCGAAGCGACCCGGCCGGTCGACACCTATAATGATATATCTCTCAACCACCGCCATTGTACTGGCATAGTAGACAAAGCCGTCCGAATAAGAATATGTATTGAAAGCTACAATGTAAAGCTTCAATAACATTTGTGAGAGTGAGTACGTTTCGGCGACGCAGAACAAAAGCGTACCCGTAATGTAATAACTGTGGAAAAGGTTGTAGGAACGTTATCACACAAATACCAAAATCGATGATTTAGAACAATAATCGAAGTTTATAATTAGTACCTATGTAGTTTTATAACTGTTATCAAAACCAACCAAAAAAAAAACTTTTAACTTATATTCTATGTGAGTGAGCTGTCATGTACAATTGCCCGTAAGAGCCGTTGCATAATGCGGAACTCTACAAGAACGAAACCCGACTCGCACTTGGCCGTTTTATTTCATTACCAACATAAACTGTGCAACTTTGTATATAATAATAAAGCCTGTTTATTCCTTAAAAAAAATTAAAAAACTAACAATATTAAAATTTATTATTTAAGGAAGGGGTCCTTTGGGTAAAGGCCTCCTGCATTCCCAGCCACGCTTTTCTATCTTTGGCTGCTAAAAACCATTTTTGGACGGCTATTTTAATTACTTCATCGGCCCATATTTCCTGTGGTCTCCCCCGTCTTCGTTTCCCTTTAGGGCCTCCCCACATGGCTACTTGTTTGGACCACTTTACATCAGGTGATCGTGCTACGTGTCCTGCCCATTTCCATTGCAGCTTTTGTGAACGTTGCAGTGCATCTATTAGCTTCGTTTCTTTTCGTATAACTGTGTTCTTTTGTTTATCTTTTAATTTGATCTCCACTGCTCGCTGACATACTTGTCATTAATTTCTAGTCTCTTTGGGCGAGCTCGGAGCGCGAGCGGAGTCCCATCAATAATCTAAGTCTCTTTGTTGTAAGTCCATGTTTGGCTGGCATACGTAAGGCAGGGAAGTATACAGAATTTTGAAGCAGTGATGGCTCAGTGGCATTGGCTATGGACTGCCGCGCAGCAGGTCCATGGTTCGAATCCCGCCTGAGCTTCACCGCATGGTGGAAGGGCATTTTGCGAATGCCCGCCTGGCTAGCGACCACCCTCAAGTAGAAAATCTGTCGCCAAGCACCTAACGGTGTGTTCCAGCAGCAGTCCTTGAGAGCCAGTGAAATAACAGGCAAAATGAGACTTAACAGGTATGTCTCAGGGTGATGGGCGCAGTGCAGTTCGTCACTTGTGATGAAATGCATCTGTTATAGGCAGAGGATACCGCTTAACATCAGGTGGGCCTCGCGCTTGTTCCATCACAATAACGACTTATTCGTCAACTGGCGAGCGTGAAACTCGCGAGTGCGCGCGGGTTGGCACCTTCCGATTTAACCTATTTTTATTGTCGTCAACTCGCGCGCACATACATTATGAAGTACAGTCAAATAAAAAAGTATTGAAACCAGTTAAGTATCGACTATCCAGAAAAATAGGAAGAAAGAAATAAAAATATTTTACAAATTATTGGAGTACAAAAGACTATGCCCAAGGCGGGAATCGAACCCGCGTCCTCCGATATCGCGTCGGATGCCTAAACCTCCTTGGTTATAAAGTTTTGCACTCGAATATATTCTTAAATATATTTTTGCTAAGCACGCGATAGTGCTTGTAATTAAATAAATATATATATATTTACATATATAATTTTATATACCAACCAGACTTATACAAAATAGAAGCACACAAGTGGGACGCGGCCGATGAGGCATGATATCCCTTATGACGTTGCAAACCCTTGCTGTCTCCCTCTAATTCCTGTTGCAAACCCGCTAAGACGCCATTGTTTAAGTGATCTTAGTGTCAGTTAAGCTGCCGGTTACAGTGCATTACATATTTTATTAAGTATTTAAGACTGCTATTTGTTGGGTAAAAAATATTAATATGTGGAAGTATTTGGAGATTTTGATGTATTGTGAGGTTAAGTTTTATAATGATTTAACTTTTTGCTTACCTACAAGCAGTATATTGTTAACATATTTTATAACAGGATTACTCCATAATAAAATAAATACCGAGTACATTTTTCTCCATTTATAATTTAAAATTGGTTTAAATGCATTTAATAAAGGTGATCTTATCCATGGAAAGCATTGTAATCTGCTTGAAACACTTTTTCTTCTCGCACAGGTATGCTAGAGTGACAAAGTTTTTAATTAATGTATTTTGTAATATAATGTAGGTGTTAAAATATGACATCCTTAATAACTTTTGTTATGGTTTGTTAACAATTTGTATCACGGTCAGGTAAATACAGTATAATATTTAGATAGGTATTTTGTATAGTACAATATCAATTACTTGCTACCAATTTACTATCATAGTTTAAATTATTTGTATTAGTAATATAAAGCAAATTGTATGTTTATTACTATGAGATTTTTTCTGTCTTAATCGATTTTAATAAATAGAACCAGATGGTTCCATATTCACAAATATTTTCTGGAGGTGGATCACAAGCAGGTCCTCTAGTAGTGAAACTGAACATGAAATTGCTTCCCAGCGAGGAAAGTCGGTTCTACTTCATGCAGGTTATAAATATAACAAAGACCGAAAAAATAAAGTCGGATCGTGTATTTTGAGGTGTACGAAAAGAATACTAATGCGAGACTATTTATTACTATTATATTAACTGCATTAAACGAGATGACAAACACAACTGTGTGCCTGACATTGTGTCAAATTAATTGGATATTATTAACTTTAATAATTCCATTGAAAAAGTGATTATACTGTTCCTGTGCCAAATGCGTTACGACAAGCTGTTTCAACACTAAATGATAAAGGACCTCATAAAATATACCTGAATTTATAAATGTTAGGAATTACATAGTAATTAAACAACTTAAAACGGTTTAAATCGCTTATATTTATCATTACAGTCACGAGGTGACCACGATCACTGCAAAGTATTTAAAACGTCAGGACAAAATTAATGATAAATATAGGCGATTTAAACCGTTTAAAGTTGTTTAATTACTGTATGTAATAATCGCGAAAACCTAAGACAATATTATGTTATGAGTTAATTTTATCGAAAACTAAATAATTAGCAAAACTCGTCGATTACTATTTTAATCATATTAAGATAATAAGGAGCAATTTTGCTTCACTTAATATTATGATTTTGTTGTTTGTTTTATTTCCTTAGTTTTAGACAATTTTTATTTAGAGTTTTACAATTACAGGCAATAAACCAAATTATTGATTTGTGATATTGTTAATAATTATGAAGGAAATAGAAGTTCCATATTTTTGTCTGTACTAACTTAGGTACATCGTAGTGGCTTTATTTTGTATACGTAAAGCAGGTCATTTCAAATAAAGATATTTTCTATATATCTCTCTCTTTTTCTTGGTTAGTCGATATTTAACTAGTTTTCTCTCTATTGCACGTATTGTGCACAAATACGTGGAATCTAAATTCCACGTATTTGTGCACAAAGTTATTGCCAATATCAAAGTATCGTTTGCCATTTCCATTAAATGTTTAAGATGTTCTCAATAGGTAGAAGATTGCGCGGTGCGTTGCGAGTTTCTCTGTCGGCATCGCGTTGCATCACTCGAGAACAAAACAGCGGCAATCTCACAACACAGCCCATGCACAGCACGAGCCTACTTATTAAGGAGATATCGGTGTCATCATTACTTGTACCTTCACTATGTTAGTCAGTTACATTGATCAAATAAAATACCACGTAGGTGGCAGATACTCTATTCTCTATGTCTCTTTTGAAAGCGGTGGTTGAGTCTATTAAACTTTAATAAACCATCATCAAAGTCGTTATTGTGTTAATAATTTTGATGTGATATGATATCAAACAAACTTTGATTGCAAGTTGAAACTAGAATGAGTTCAATGTGTAGAAAAAGAAATAACGTCCGAACAGTTCCTGATAAATTCCGGTGGAAAACAAAGAATCTTCTCTTTCTTTCTCTTCTTTCTTTTGGTCAACCGGGGAATGAACCATGAGGGTTCAGATGTATGCTCCATCAACGCATATTTTCATGTCGTTTAGGGAGTCTTAAATCCATACTGTGTGCTGTTCTACTGGATACATCGAACTGTATACGCATAGATCACAATAGTCTATAGCATCTCCCCGTTGGTTGACATTATTGGCAAACGCGCGTTTTCGCAACATTCCTCGCGCGCTACAGTTAAAGGGCACGATCGAAGGGCACATTCGATCGTGCCCTTTACTTGCTCACCTCCAATTGTTTATCCGCGCTTTGAAGCCACGGAAGCACACATCTTCATACTCTTTATGTTTCTACTAATGTACTAAAACTTACTTACTACGCTATCACAAGGTGTGATATATTAGGTTAACGCCTAATACAAATAGGAGTAGTTATCTCTTTAAAGTTCATTTGACGTGATGATAGATGTCGCCGATTTTGGGGAAGGTAAGTTCTGAACCGCCAAAGCTACATGTACCTTCAATTTGCGGCCATTGCGGACATGTCAGGTATGAGGATGCGCAACGTGACGTTTGGAAACGTTCCTCAATAGGCAGAGAGCAGGTTCGGAGGAGGATCCAATGCGAGAAAATACAATCAACAAAGTGAAACTTCACTAGATCTTTATTGGTATACTACTTCAGAATAACGGAGGCCTTTAAGCAATAATTTATAAGTAATATATAATACTTATAAAGTTATTTGACAACTAAAATATCTTCGTACGTATAAGTTAAGAGCTTCGTATGATTGCACTAACAATCCAATACTAATAAAAAATAATGCATAATTGGGCGTCCGTTGCATTCCTAAAACATATTTTACTGACAACCCGTACACAAAGGTACCTTGTTGAAGAAAGCGTTCAATCAAACTTCTACTGTACATGAATGAGAATTAAGTGAAGGTTTGCCAATTATAACGTAATAGATAGTTAATGAATAGATTCAGGCGTTACTTTGCGGAAATCCATATTTAATAATAACAAATATTTTTAAAATATTTTACTAAAACATCAAATTAATATTTTAATAAAACACTTTAAAATATATCTAGTGACAATTTCGCCTAATTTTCCTGCTAAGCCGACGTAACGTCACAAACGCCACGCAGTCAAACCGGAAGAATTTTCGACGCGTTTCGCTTCTCCACGAAGCATCCTCAGGAGGTCTTGACGAAATGAAGTAAACGCGTCAAAATTTCTTCCGGTTTGGCTCCGTGGCGTTTGTGACGTCACGTCGGCTTAGCAGGAAAATTAGGCGGAATTGTCACTAGATATATTTTTATATGTTTTAAGTGTTTTATTAAAATATTTATTTGATGTTTTCGTAAAATATTTTAAAAATATTTGTTATTATTAATAGATAGTTACATATTTATTTCAAATTACTAATTCGTAGATTTCATAGATAGATAAATCACTCCAGATGTCAACGCCCGAGCTGGAGGAGACCTGCCCTCTGAGCTGAATGTCGTTTTGACACTTTCAGTTGGCTCATATTATTAATATCCTGCGTGTCAGCATGGTAGGTACCATGGTGTAGTGTCCGCAGAAAGGGACGGCTCCAGGGATAGATATCCCGGTCGTGGTTCCATTTTTTTCCTTTCGATGATTTTTGTAAGGTTATTCGCTTAGCAGGCGCTAATGGAAATATTACAAAGCAAGAATTCTTTTTTTTTGCTGGTTAGAGTGTACCTTCAACTCGTCATCAACAACGGTTCGATCACATTTAACAACTAACTGAAAAAATAATAATAAACATAAACCTATGCCTGAATGAAATCGCAATTGCAACTTCAGTTGTCAATGGTGATTAATATCATAGTTTTGCTACGTCAGCATTGTGAGCGAGTGACAATCGATCTTGATTTTTCATTTCATTGTTTCATGCTGCCCACTGCCCAGCATGCAACAATGAAAAGACTTATATGTAACGGACAAAGTATTAATATATCATATAGGTAATTGTTTTCAGGTATTTTCGTTCGCTTTTATGTCTTATGTATATCTTTATACCTATATTATAGGCTTCGACCATCGAGATACATGTTTGAATGCTTGGCTACATTTTTTTCCAAACCATCAATATTTTACGTGTATTACCATACAAAGTCTATAGATTCGACTGCACACTCGTGTACATTTATAAATTGTTATTAAACACAACAGCTGATGTCAACCGCCGAGAAGAACATGTAGTTAGGACACTTTTTGTTTTTATTATTGTCATTCTACTTCACTATTTTATTTATTGTATAATTGTATAGCGCACAATCTATCCGAGCTGATGTCACGACGAAGGTAATAGTTGGCAGGTGGTGCAGGAGTACGTAGCTCACAGCCATCGAGATAATACGTTACACTATATAGAGAAGTCGTTTGAGGCAAAAGTCGTATCCATGTTTACTTATTTTAAACATAATAAGCGCTTCAGCGCTTTACGAGATCAGTCTGCAGCCTCGAACTAATAACTAACCAAACGATCTTAACAGGAATCAGACCCAGGAGCTCGAAGTTCCAAAGTGAAGCTGTATACCACTTAACAAACAATATACTTAAATAAAAGCTTAAAATTAAATGAATGTGCAATTTCGAAAAGGGCACATGTCGCATATTTTGCCTAATAGGTTTTTTTGTATTAATGTGATGTAAATGCTTGCCTACACCCATTATGATCGAAAAGAGCACATCTCTATTATTCATTCTACTATCAACGTCATGGTCTGTAGAGAAACAATTTCGAAAAGGTCACAACTCCCAGAGATGTGCCCTTTTCGAACTTATTGAATTAAAAATACGACCGGTAAACCAAAATATGTCTATCTCTTTCGTTAGTATGAATGATGTAATACAAGCAAATACTACATCAGTCATTGTGTTGGCAGTGGTTAGTTAACACGTCCTGTAACAAGCGCACGCAATGAGTTCTTCTGATTCCGATAATCAAATTCCGAAAAAAAAGAAAAAAGGAGTAAGAAATCAAGAGAATTATAAACATGTTGTCATTAAAACTTCTAAAATAAAAGGTTTGCCACATGTGAACCACAAAGGGAGACGAGTACCAGGACGACGAACAGGAGCAAGTTGCCGGTAAGTTCATTGATTAATAATATAGGTAACTTACCTACATATTTTTATGTAAATTTGTAATCGTTTAAAATGATAAACTAGATTATTTTATGACCTGTCATTTATTGTAAGGAAATTACCTATATTAACGAGTTTGATGCTGGTTTTGTATCTTTTGTTTATCAAATTAAGTTATTGTAGATCGATATTGTTCTAGGTGCCCCCAAAAATGTTTTGAAAAAATGTCTGAAGACGATATGGAAGGCTTGGTTGAACGAATTAATTCTTTTGGAATTAAAAACGAACAAGATATTTATCTTCAAAGCAAGATAGAAGTATTTATACCTAAGGACACCTCCAAACGAACCGACGATCCGGCTAAAGCAAAACCTAAAACGGTTTCCTGTAAATATTTTGTAGAAATTGGTACGGAAAAAAGAAAGGTATGTAAATCTGCGTTCGTTAGTTTATATGGAATTACCGTTAACAGATGCCGACGTTTGACGGAACTAAAGAAACAGAAGAAAATACCCCAAGATCAGAAAGGCAAAGCAGTCGGTTCAAGGAGTAATGTTATTCCTGGCGAATATTGCATAAAAATTCACAACTTCATAGAAGCTCTTGATAAAAAAGAAATCCATTATTCTAGCGATATTACAAAACAATATTTGTCATCGTCATTAAACATTAAAAAATTACATGAAATGTTTTTGAGCCGGACACCTGAAATGGCGGACAAAATTAACTATCAGTTTTTTCGGCAATATATTAATCAGAATTTTGAATTATCATTTGGAAGACCACAAATCGACGTTTGCAGTAAGTGTGAAGAACTGAATGTTAAAATAAGGGATCCTCATTTAAATGATGGCGCTAAAAGAACAGCAGCTGCAGAATTAATAGTACACAAGCGTCGTGCTAGCAAATTTTATAAAAAAGTAAAAGAAATTCAAGAAAAATGTGCCAGTGATGAAACGGTTTTAGGATTATCTTTTGATTATATGCAAAATTTACCTTTACCTACTCTGCCTGTACAAGAAATTTTTCACTACAGACAACTTTGGGTCTACGAATTTTGTATACACAATATGAAGACTGGCAAAGGAACATTTTACTCGTATCATGAAGGGCAAGCATTAAAAGGTCCCAACGAAGTGTCGTCTTTCCTAAATCATTACATGAATATGTACGTTACACTTACGATAACTGATCTTCATCTTTTTTGTGACGGTTGCCCCGGACAGAACAAGAATAATACGGTGATTCGATTTTTAATGGCATTGTCTGTAGAAAAAAATATGATGATCCATATATATTTTCCAGTACCAGGTCACTCTTTTAATGATTGCGACAGAAATTTTGCTGTTGTCAAAAGGAAAATTAGTCGTGAAGACCGTGTATTTACCCACCAACAATATATTGATCTTATAGTACAATCCAGCAACACGGAGAAATTTAACGTTGAAAAAGTCAATACAGAAGACATTATAGATTTCAAGAAATGGACTCAAATAAATTTTAAAGCTAAACCTTTATCAGTGAGAAGTTATGGAAAAGATGTACCTAAAAATCAAAAAGTTACTTTTCAAGTATCGACTTATTACGAGTTTGTTTTTGACCCAAGAAAACCTGGTGAAGTAATCGCAAAAAACTATATAGATAGTGACATTTCTCAAGAAATATACATTCTTTCAAAAGTAAAAGGTACTTGTAGTAACTTGCCTAGCCAAGCAAATTCAGCATATAGTGGTAAAGTACCTATTAATCATTTAAAAATTGCAGACATTTCAAAGGTGAAACAATACATACCGGCTGAATTTACAGATTTTTATGAAGAAATTTTACAATGGCCTACAACTACTGAAAGAGAGCCTGCAGAAGAAGAATTTTAATAAAAGTGTGTTACTCATGTTTAAATTTAGTAATATGTTTGATTTTAGATGCCTAAAATAAAAGTTACACAAATTTCTGATATATTTTTCAAATTCAAATTCAAATTCAAATCATTTATTTGCCATAATGTAGGTACAGTACAGGTCTTAACTAAAATAATATGTGACTCTACATTTAAACCTTAAAGGCGTGCAAATTACTGGGTTCATCTAAATTAATTTTACAAATTATTATTACAATGTCATTTCATTTACTTACAAAAATATATTATTCATGTCAATCATTAATTTATAATTTATCTGTGAGAAATTCATCAATAGTGTAATAAACCTTATCAATAAGAAACTCCTTTAATTGCAATTTAAATATGTCAATATTCTTTGCCTCTTTTATGGTTTGCGGTATTTTATTATATATATTAATCCTTTTGCCAAACACACTTTTACTAATTAAAGCCTTTTTATGTCTCTGAGCGCATAGTATATTATCATATCGTTTTGTTGCCAACGTTTTATAGTCACTAAGATTATTTCTCATGAGAATAGCTGCTTCATAAATATACATAGACGGAAGGGTGAGAAGTTTTAATTTTTGAAAATACGGCTTACAGGACTCTGTTGATTCTAGTCTACATATGGCACGAATGCATTTTTTCTGAGCCTTAAATGCTGATTCTTTTTCTGTGGCATTTCCCCACACTAGAACTCCATATCTTAAGGTGGAGCCTACATATGCATGGTAGGCGCTTAAAAGCGCTTTATCGTTGGCTACCTTTCGTAACATATACAATGCATATGAAAATTGGTTTAACTTTGTACATACATGCTTGATATGTGAATTCCATGTTAAGTCAGAGTCTATGTAAATGCCTAGAAACTTGGTCATATGTAATTTGTCAATATATTTATTATTGTAATGAATGTTCAGAATGTCAAAATTAGAATTAATATTTTTAAAAGTCATTATATGTGTTTTGTCCAAGTTAATTTGAAGATTATTATTTCGAAGCCATTCTATTATTAATTCTAATGAGTGATTAATGTCGTATTCATGTTCACCGTTTTTATTGTCAGTAAATATCGCAGTGCTGTCATCAGCAAACATAATCATTGGATGATCGATAGACCGTGGAAAATCATTTATGTAAACTAAGAATAATAAGGGTCCTAATATACTCCCCTGAGGAACCCCAAATTTCACAGTTCGGCAATGTGATCTATATTTAGTTTCTATTTTTGTAACCATATTTAACCTAGTGATCTCTGTATATTGTTGCCTATTTACGAGATAAGACCTTATCAATTTCAATATATTACCTCTTATGCCGTAATGGTCTAGTTTTCTAATTAGAATGTTGTGATCTACATGGTCAAAAGCCTTGCTCATATCCATGTAAAGTGCTGTGACTCGCTTTTTGTTATCAAGACCAGTATAAACCTTTTCGAGTAAATTTAGAAGAGCCATGTTTATGGACTTTCCTTTTCTAAAGCCAACCTGTTCTGGTACAAAAATTTTATTACATTCAAAATAATTGCTTAACTTGTTGTGAATAACCCTTTCAAAAATTTTTGAAAACACTGGTATGAGTGCAATTGGTCTGTAAGAGCGCATGTCTTCTCTGTCATTGTTTTTATAAAGGGGCACTACAATGGAGGTCTTTAGCTTTTTGATTAATTTATTGTACTCAATTACTGTAAATTTCGAAAAGGGCACATCTCACAAGTATAAAATATCTAATAACACATTTATATTAATTTTAAAATAAATCATTTTAAAAATTTTCGAATGCATATTAACACCAAAATGTAACTCGATAGCTACTTTTAGAAATAATTCAATGGCTTGGAGAATAATTAGTTTTTTTCAATTCCTGAACATTTTAAATTTACAGATATGTGCCCTTTTCGAAATTGCATATTCAAATATTCTTACATGTTTTGATACAGCAAGGATCCATTGAGTGTGAGTAAGCACATGTGTGTGGTGTCGAGTATCTCACACAATGCTCGCTCCGTCCCCCGGTATCGGCACTCCACTCCGCGGCAACAAACAGTTGACTGTAGCATACGACCCGAGACCTAAATTTGGACTAGCAGTGTTGATTCGCCGCCGTCAAATATATTTTTGTGTTGTATGTTGTCTATGGCCGAGTTTCCGGTGTACCTATACTATTTCCACTTTGTTGTGAATAGAATATATATATATATATATATTTTTTTTTTATGCCTGATAGGTTAGCCTTTGACCACTATCTCACCCGACGGTAAGTGATGATGTGGTCGAAGATGTTGTTCAGGCTACACGAAGCATCCTCAGGAGGTCTTGACTCTTCGAGCGCACGATCGAGAAAGTTCGAGTTCTCGATCGTGCGCTCGAAGAGTCAAGACCTCCTGAGGATGCTTCGTGTAGAAGCGAAACGCGTCGAAAATTCTTCCGGTTTGGCTGCGTGGCGTTTGTGACGTCACGTCGGCTTAGCAGGAAAATTAAGCGGAATTGTCACTAGATATATTTTTATATTTTTTAAGTGTTTTATTAAAATATTAATTTGATGTTTTCTTAAAATATTTTAAAAGTATTTGTTATTATTAACTATCAAATTGTTTTACGATCTATGTTTTCCTTGGAAAAAAATAATTATAAGGGATCGGAAACAAACAAAATGGCTATCTAACGGTATTAAAAAATGTAGCAGGAGGAAAAGACAGCTTTTGTGGCAATATCGTCTTTCACCAACTCCTAACAATAAAAGGGCATTTAGGAAATATTCTGCAACTTATAAGAAAGTTATAAGATTAACAAAACGAGCGCAGAATAATTACCACATCATAAGGTCTGCAAATAAGTCGAGAGCAACTTGGCAAGTAATCAATAAGGAGAAAGTTACATCTAAAGATTATATATTCGAAATTTTACTTGATGACAAATTAATAACTGACCCTGCTGACATTTCTAACGCATTCAATAATTTTTTTATATATGACATTCAGAACAACTCAAACATAACCAATTATTTAAATTCAAAATTTAGAAAATTACCACAATCCAATTGTTCATCAATATTTCTTGCCCCAACAACTCCGCAAAATGTTATGCAAAACATTAATAGTTTAAAAAACACAAATAGTGTCGGTTATGACGACATTTCGACAAAGGTAATTAAATCCGTAAAAGACATATTATGTTTTCCACTTTGTTACATTATAAATTTAAGCATAGAAAAGGGTATATTTCCAGATGGATTAAAAACTACAATAATAAAACCACTGTTTAAACGAGGTAAAAAGGATATATTATCCAATTACAGACCAATTGCCTTAATTCCTGTCTTTGCAAAAGTGTTTGAGAAAGTACTTTATGATGCTATATACAACTTTTTAGATACGAAAAATATTTTATCTTCTCATCAAAAAGGCTTCAGAAAAGGAATGTCTATTAATATGGCCGTCTTTGATTTTCTAAACTGCGTAGTGGAAAATGTAGACAAAAAAAATCCTGTATGCTCAATTTACATGGACATGACTAGGGCCTTTGATTGCGTTGATCATAATATATTATGTCATAAATTGGAATGCTACGGAATAAGAGGAAACGTCTTAGATCTCATTAAATCATACCTATCAAATAGAGTACAAAAAACTGTGGTTAGTAGAATTAATATGCAAAATAAGTGTGAAGATACATATTTATCTGAGCCACTTATAGTTCAGTACGGAGTACCTCAAGGGAGTGTGTTAGGGCCTTTACTCTTTTTATGCTACATTAACGACTTACCAAACTGCACAACACACCCCATGGTACTATTTGCTGACGACAGTACTATAATCTTTAAAAAGCAATCTACTGACTACATAACTGACATTAATTCTACATTAAATAACATAATAAACTGGTTAATAATAAATAATTTAAAAATTAATTTAAATAAAACCAAGATAATGCATTTTAATCAAAGGACATCTAAATCAGATTTTGACATACACTATTTAAATCAAACTATAAATAAAATATATGTAACAAAATTTCTAGGACTGCATATTGACAGACAACTGACGTGGAAGTATCACACAGACGTCTTAACCAAGCGGGTCAATAGCATGGCATATGCCTTACACCATCTATCTAAAGTTGTCAATAGGGATACAGCATTAACAGCCTATCATGGAAGCGTTGCTTCACTTTTAAGGTAAGGAGTAATCTTCTGGGCAAACTCAACTAATAAGGAAAAGGTATTTCTGGCCCAGAAGAGATGCATTAGAGCAATAATAAATCTTAAATCTACAGATAGTTGTAAACCACACTTCAAAGAACTCAAAATTATGACATTACCATGCATGTACCTATATGAAACCGCACTTTTTGTTAAAAATAACCTAGATTACTTTGAATCGGTAAGAGATGTACTTACACAACTTGAACTTAAGAAATAAATCTCGGCTGTGTATCAGAATTTCCCATACGACGCTAATGCACAAAAGTGTTTTTTGTATGGCTCCTAAAATTTATAATAAATTGCCAGAAGTCTTAAAAGCGTGTAATATATCGAAGTTTAAAAATAATTTGAAGACGTTACTCCTTGACAAATGTTACTATAGCATAAATGAATTCTTTAGTGATAGAACATTTAATATAAAATAATGACATTGTATTGTAATTATTAATTTTATTTTGTACTGAAACTATTTATTTTATTTGTTTTGATTGTACCGCTGACTTTGATTTTCAATCACATAATTCTTATTATTTGTATATTTTTTAAGATACTATATGTTATAACAAACTAGTTAATATTTGCATGCCTTATATAGGTGAGAATGTACCTGGGACTTACCTTTTTAACCATGTTACAACTTTATAACCTGCATTCTGACAAATAAATGAATTTGAATTTGAATTTGAATACAATAATAAGTTTTTCTAGTACTATCTGGCACTTATAAGTTCTGTGTCTCGTAGTAAAAGACAATGCCTACTCCGAGCTAAGAGCGCCCGCTGCGGCAACACTGCCTCTCTTTGAAAAGAGTTTTGAATATTTACATCGAGCTAAGTAATAAAAAATATAATAAATTACAGGCACAAGAGACTTTTACATCAGGTGGTCCCTGTCAAATACAAGTAAAAAAAAACAACATGTCAAAATGTTTGTTAGGACTAGCAGAAGTCACCAACCATAAGTGGTTGTTAGCATTTTACTAATAACTCTGTATATCTAACGGAAGCCTTCCATGAAATATTTTAAAAATTACATTTCTCCAGTACTATGTAGCGGCGCTGCATTGTCGTCTGCTAGTCAGGGAATAGAATGGGGATGGTGGAATTATATCGATAAACTGTAGTGAGTCTGCGCCTGTGTTCAATATTTTGAAGTCTTCTCAAATCTAGTGCGACCGTTCCATTCGTGAAATATCAATATAAATTCAATAAGTTGCTTATACTATTCTCTGTCATCTGTAATTATTAGAAGATCACACGTGGCCCGGTTTCGACAACGTCCGTACTGATGATCGCTTTGGTTTCAAGATATTTACTCGGCTGGAGACGCGACTACAGAATACTTATGATACAACTGGTCGCAAACGTTAATTGAATATTGGTAGCACGGTGCGAGTCATCTTTTTTGTGACGGTTGCCCCGGACAGAACAAGAATAATACGGTGATTCGATTTTTAATGGCATTGTCTGTAGAAAAAAATATGATGATCCATATATATTTTCCAGTACCAGGTCACTCTTTTAATGATTGCGACAGAAATTTTGCTGTTGTCAAAAGGAAAATTAGTCGTGAAGACCGTGTATTTACCCACCAACAATATATTGATCTTATAGTACAATCCAGCAACACGGAGAAATTTAACGTTGAAAAAGTCAATACAGAAGACATTATAGATTTCAAGAAATGGACTCAAATAAATTTTAAAGCTAAACCTTTATCAGTGAGAAGTTATGGAAAAGATGTACCTAAAAATCAAAAAGTTACTTTTCAAGTATCGACTTATTACGAGTTTGTTTTTGACCCAAGAAAACCTGGTGAAGTAATCGCAAAAAACTATATAGATAGTGACATTTCTCAAGAAATATACATTCTTTCAAAAGTAAAAGGTACTTGTAGTAACTTGCCTAGCCAAGCAAATTCAGCATATAGTGGTAAAGTACCTATTAATCATTTAAAAATTGCAGACATTTCAAAGGTGAAACAATACATACCGGCTGAATTTACAGATTTTTATGAAGAAATTTTACAATGGCCTACAACTACTGAAAGAGAGCCTGCAGAAGAAGAATTTTAATAAAAGTGTGTTACTCATGTTTAAATTTAGTAATATGTTTGATTTTAGATGCCTAAAATAAAAGTTACACAAATTTCTGATATATTTTTGATTAATTTATTGTACTCAATTACTGTAAATTTCGAAAAGGGCACATCTCACAAGTATAAAATATCTAATAACACATTTATATTAATTTTAAAATAAATCATTTTAAAAATTTTCGAATGCATATTAACACCAAAATGTAACTCGATAGCTACTTTTAGAAATAATTCAATGGCTTGGAGAATAATTAGTTTTTTTCAATTCCTGAACATTTTAAATTTACAGATATGTGCCCTTTTCGAAATTGCATATTCAAATATTCTTACATGTTTTGATACAGCAAGGATCCATTGAGTGTGAGTAAGCACATGTGTGTGGTGTCGAGTATCTCACACAATGCTCGCTCCGTCCCCCGGTATCGGCACTCCACTCCGCGGCAACAAACAGTTGACTGTAGCATACGACCCGAGACCTAAATTTGGACTAGCAGTGTTGATTCGCCGCCGTCAAATATATTTTTGTGTTGTATGTTGTCTATGGCCGAGTTTCCGGTGTACCTATACTATTTCCACTTTGTTGTGAATAGAATATATATATATATATATATATTTTTTTTATGCCTGATAGGTTAGCCTTTGACCACTATCTCACCCGACGGTAAGTGATGATGTGGTCGAAGATGTTGTTCAGGCTACACGAAGCATCCTCAGGAGGTCTTGACTCTTCGAGCGCACGATCGAGAAAGTTCGAGTTCTCGATCGTGCGCTCGAAGAGTCAAGACCTCCTGAGGATGCTTCGTGTAGAAGCGAAACGCGTCGAAAATTCTTCCGGTTTGGCTGCGTGGCGTTTGTGACGTCACGTCGGCTTAGCAGGAAAATTAAGCGGAATTGTCACTAGATATATTTTTATATTTTTTAAGTGTTTTATTAAAATATTAATTTGATGTTTTCTTAAAATATTTTAAAAGTATTTGTTATTATTAACTATCAAATTGTTTTACGATCTATGTTTTCCTTGGAAAAAAATAATTATAAGGGATCGGAAACAAACAAAATGGCTATCTAACGGTATTAAAAAATGTAGCAGGAGGAAAAGACAGCTTTTGTGGCAATATCGTCTTTCACCAACTCCTAACAATAAAAGGGCATTTAGGAAATATTCTGCAACTTATAAGAAAGTTATAAGATTAACAAAACGAGCGCAGAATAATTACCACATCATAAGGTCTGCAAATAAGTCGAGAGCAACTTGGCAAGTAATCAATAAGGAGAAAGTTACATCTAAAGATTATATATTCGAAATTTTACTTGATGACAAATTAATAACTGACCCTGCTGACATTTCTAACGCATTCAATAATTTTTTTATATATGACATTCAGAACAACTCAAACATAACCAATTATTTAAATTCAAAATTTAGAAAATTACCACAATCCAATTGTTCATCAATATTTCTTGCCCCAACAACTCCGCAAAATGTTATGCAAAACATTAATAGTTTAAAAAACACAAATAGTGTCGGTTATGACGACATTTCGACAAAGGTAATTAAATCCGTAAAAGACATATTATGTTTTCCACTTTGTTACATTATAAATTTAAGCATAGAAAAGGGTATATTTCCAGATGGATTAAAAACTACAATAATAAAACCACTGTTTAAACGAGGTAAAAAGGATATATTATCCAATTACAGACCAATTGCCTTAATTCCTGTCTTTGCAAAAGTGTTTGAGAAAGTACTTTATGATGCTATATACAACTTTTTAGATACGAAAAATATTTTATCTTCTCATCAAAAAGGCTTCAGAAAAGGAATGTCTATTAATATGGCCGTCTTTGATTTTCTAAACTGCGTAGTGGAAAATGTAGACAAAAAAAATCCTGTATGCTCAATTTACATGGACATGACTAGGGCCTTTGATTGCGTTGATCATAATATATTATGTCATAAATTGGAATGCTACGGAATAAGAGGAAACGTCTTAGATCTCATTAAATCATACCTATCAAATAGAGTACAAAAAACTGTGGTTAGTAGAATTAATATGCAAAATAAGTGTGAAGATACATATTTATCTGAGCCACTTATAGTTCAGTACGGAGTACCTCAAGGGAGTGTGTTAGGGCCTTTACTCTTTTTATGCTACATTAACGACTTACCAAACTGCACAACACACCCCATGGTACTATTTGCTGACGACAGTACTATAATCTTTAAAAAGCAATCTACTGACTACATAACTGACATTAATTCTACATTAAATAACATAATAAACTGGTTAATAATAAATAATTTAAAAATTAATTTAAATAAAACCAAGATAATGCATTTTAATCAAAGGACATCTAAATCAGATTTTGACATACACTATTTAAATCAAACTATAAATAAAATATATGTAACAAAATTTCTAGGACTGCATATTGACAGACAACTGACGTGGAAGTATCACACAGACGTCTTAACCAAGCGGGTCAATAGCATGGCATATGCCTTACACCATCTATCTAAAGTTGTCAATAGGGATACAGCATTAACAGCCTATCATGGAAGCGTTGCTTCACTTTTAAGGTAAGGAGTAATCTTCTGGGCAAACTCAACTAATAAGGAAAAGGTATTTCTGGCCCAGAAGAGATGCATTAGAGCAATAATAAATCTTAAATCTACAGATAGTTGTAAACCACACTTCAAAGAACTCAAAATTATGACATTACCATGCATGTACCTATATGAAACCGCACTTTTTGTTAAAAATAACCTAGATTACTTTGAATCGGTAAGAGATGTACTTACACAACTTGAACTTAAGAAATAAATCTCGGCTGTGTATCAGAATTTCCCATACGACGCTAATGCACAAAAGTGTTTTTTGTATGGCTCCTAAAATTTATAATAAATTGCCAGAAGTCTTAAAAGCGTGTAATATATCGAAGTTTAAAAATAATTTGAAGACGTTACTCCTTGACAAATGTTACTATAGCATAAATGAATTCTTTAGTGATAGAACATTTAATATAAAATAATGACATTGTATTGTAATTATTAATTTTATTTTGTACTGAAACTATTTATTTTATTTGTTTTGATTGTACCGCTGACTTTGATTTTCAATCACATAATTCTTATTATTTGTATATTTTTTAAGATACTATATGTTATAACAAACTAGTTAATATTTGCATGCCTTATATAGGTGAGAATGTACCTGGGACTTACCTTTTTAACCATGTTACAACTTTATAACCTGCATTCTGACAAATAAATGAATTTGAATTTGAATTTGAATACAATAATAAGTTTTTCTAGTACTATCTGGCACTTATAAGTTCTGTGTCTCGTAGTAAAAGACAATGCCTACTCCGAGCTAAGAGCGCCCGCTGCGGCAACACTGCCTCTCTTTGAAAAGAGTTTTGAATATTTACATCGAGCTAAGTAATAAAAAATATAATAAATTACAGGCACAAGAGACTTTTACATCAGGTGGTCCCTGTCAAATACAAGTAAAAAAAAACAACATGTCAAAATGTTTGTTAGGACTAGCAGAAGTCACCAACCATAAGTGGTTGTTAGCATTTTACTAATAACTCTGTATATCTAACGGAAGCCTTCCATGAAATATTTTAAAAATTACATTTCTCCAGTACTATGTAGCGGCGCTGCATTGTCGTCTGCTAGTCAGGGAATAGAATGGGGATGGTGGAATTATATCGATAAACTGTAGTGAGTCTGCGCCTGTGTTCAATATTTTGAAGTCTTCTCAAATCTAGTGCGACCGTTCCATTCGTGAAATATCAATATAAATTCAATAAGTTGCTTATACTATTCTCTGTCATCTGTAATTATTAGAAGATCACACGTGGCCCGGTTTCGACAACGTCCGTACTGATGATCGCTTTGGTTTCAAGATATTTACTCGGCTGGAGACGCGACTACAGAATACTTATGATACAACTGGTCGCAAACGTTAATTGAATATTGGTAGCACGGTGCGAGTAGCAACAATAACAAATGGAGCGCTTCCATCAGCTCACGGTCGGCTGTGTTGTGTCGCGTCACCTCGTGGAGAGGAGAGCGTCATCGACAGGATCAATTTGTACAAATAGGTCCGCTCCGAGCACGGAAGGGCGTCCACTCAACGCGGGTTCGAGGTTCCTCATTGGCCTCCACTGTTCGCGTCACGCTGCTACTGCTGTTGCTTTTATATTAGGCATAAATACCTAATATAAAAGCAACAGATCAAACAAAGCATGCCGTGACGGCCACTGAAGCCAATGAGTACACAAACACTGTGCTTACTGTTGTTTATTCATGTGCTGTAGCGGCAAAAACTAAGTACCTACTTCACTTTTTCTGTGACTACTACAATATGAAATTAAATGACAATCTGGGTTCAATCATTTTCATAAACTTATATTAAATTAACGAATATTTAGAGTTCGGTAACATATAAGGTTATAAGGCCAAACGGAGCCCTGCTATTTTATACTCCCCATTTATCACTCTGCTGTTTGTTTGTCTGTCTATCCGTCCATATCTACTTAGAAATCTGGAATTTCTGTATTTTATGTTTCCCGGTGCTGGTACAAAGCAAAACTAGGTAGGTATACCAAAGCGAGGCCGTAACTAGTTTAAATGATATTTTATTTATTTATTTATTGGTGATAGGCGACGTGATAGTTAAGCCTTTGACCACAATCTCACCTGATGGTAAGTGACCACATCGGTCGAAGGTGCACTGAGAAAAATCTAAAGTCAAAAGCGCCCTAATGACGGCCAATTTATATGGTATAAGGCGAAAAACCGACCAAACGTAAATACGTATAAAAACGCCTTCCAACTAGAAGGCGTTAAACGAGGTCAGTGAAGGCGAATGTTTCTTTTCGTCTTCATTTAAGGTGTATTTTGTGGTCTTTCTTCAATATTGACTTTTCGATGAGGCTGGTTAAGTCGTACGTTATAGTGATTCACCGTATATAAACCGCCGTAAAAGTAAGGTATATTTTATGGTCAATACTGCAATTATTATCGTATAATAAGTTCAATTCATGGCTATCCGTGAGGACCTATAATTGGTTATCTGTTGCTATTAGTTATTTATAAGATATTTGTAATACTGTTGGTCTTCCTAAGAAATAAATAAATTCTGAAAATACTTTACGGAAGGCGTTTTTGACGGTTGTGTTTATTATAAAACATAGTACATTTTTATTGATTGGTGAAAATCATCTTAAGAGTTGTGAATTCATCTTACGTATTTACAATTCAACGGTAAAAGGTCAAATTCGATTTAAGCCTTTAAGTCGTTTTTCTCAGTGTGTTAACATAGGCTTAACCTAGAATTACTGGCTCTGAAGGACAGCTTCCGGAACACACCGTTAGGTGCTTGGCGACAGATTTTCTACTTGAGGGGTGGTCGCTAGCCAGGCTGGCATTCACAAAACGCTCTTCCATCATGCGGTGAAGCTCAAGCCCGCGGCGGGATTCGAACCATGGACTGGCTGCGCGGCAGTCCACGGCCAAAGAGAATTGATAATTTGTATACAGATTTCTTACCTGCTATTCCCAGGCGACTTTGTGAGCATCGTAGGTATATCAAAATAAGCTAGCCGTTGACCCCTTGATGTTGATCTATGTATCTCTTGTGAAGAAACGAGTGGTATAGGGTCAATAACTTCAGATATAAATCCTTTTTTAATGTGACAGCTGTCTATTGAAAGATATCGATGTGGTATATCACTTTTTCAGTTATTTATAGTCAAAAAATATAAAAATAAAAATTTAAACCAGAGATTATAACTTCAACTGTCAATTCGACAGCTGTCACATCATATGCCTGTCATCCTATTAGAATCCTTTCCCTCGCTAAATGGGTACGGCACACAATATATATATTTCTTCCACTCCTAATATTTCGCATATTATTTGTTATCAGTACGTCTCGCTTAATATATCGTTCTCACAAAGTCCACCCACACACTCCTTGCCTTCAATAGGTACCTACATATCCCATCATTTGGACTTTCATGGTTATACGGAAGGTACGATTTCCTTTTGTAGAATATGTTAGGTCATTTTATAAAATTCAAAGTTCTTCAAAGTGTTCAATCAAAGGCTATAAGAAAAAAGTTACCGCTCTCCTACCATAAGTGCTCAATCGGAGTATTGGGAGGAAAAAACTGATCGGTACTCCTGCCAATAGAAGTACCGATCGGAGAACTGGGAATAACCCCATAGATTTGCATATCTTCAAACTAATATTTATAATCTCTCGGAGTTTTAATAACTGTAACTACAAGTAAATTATAAATAAAAAAATATTTAATAATTTGTGTTTTATTTTCCTCGTATGTCCTATAACCGTTAAGTATTACTTGTAATAAAGGGCGATTCCCAACTGGCGTGTATTAGGTACAAAATTGCATCAGATATATTATCTCAAAAATAATGCATGGTGGTATAGTTATGCATGGTGGTAGGGCAATTTGCGAATGCCCGCCTGGCTAGCTACCACCCCCGAGTAAAATATCTGTCGCCAAGCACCTGACGGTGTGTTCCGGCAGCTGTCCTTGAGAGCCAGTACTTCTAGGTTAGCCTGAACAACATCTTCGACCACATCATCACTTACCATCAGGTGAGATAGTGGTCAAAGGCTAACTTATTAGGTACAAATAAAATTTATTTTTTTACTTAATTTTTTTTATCGTATATATGTAATTTTGTAATGTAATCCGCATAGCAGGCGTTATTGCAAACATATCAATATTAAAATTTACTTATGAACTTGTTATTATATATTGTTATATATATAACAATATAACAATTCAAGATTAACCGTCATTCTTATTAGGATTCCGAATTGTTATTACAAGAGTAATTGCTCTTACATGAAATTGTTTTCATTATGAAGCAAATATTATTTCTTACAGTTATTTTATAGCTTTTCAATACAAGATTGTTCAATATTCTTTTGACAAGGTTAATTTATGTAACACAAAGGATACTTTTCTAGATTTCTTGATAAATGTCTTATTAAGATAATATTGCCCTATTATGTTTTCATCCGGTGACTATTAAAGCAAAGAACTGAAGAAATATATATGTATATAAACAATTATAGTCGTGACATAATAAAAACAAATATCTTATAATCACCGATTTGTTGAATCTCTCATATTGAGTCCTTATCGTCGACTGCGGGTAAACTCTTGCTCATCTATTAACATTACTAGAACAAATAAAATGATCACCTGTAATATCTGCCTCACACAAGTACCCAGAACTACATAACAATATAATATGTGGTCATCGCGCTCGTGTCGATTCCATCGTGTTGTACAGGCGACAGTTCAGAGCCGTGCCGTGACTCAGTTCAGTGTGCCTGCAACTGCGACTATATCTGACAATCAATAAATATACCTACGTATAGTGCAGGATAGTGTTGATATTTTTTCTCAGATGAGCACTATGGCCTACTACTGCTAAGCCAAAACCATATATTAACTCTTCAATTTCAATTAAAAAATATAACTGTAGTGTAGTTATTGTTGCTCTTTGTTCCAAAGTCAAGAGACAGAGTATAAGTTGGCGAAATGTCAGGTATAAATAATAATATATATTTATTTCAATTAAATTTACATAAAGGTACATACACATACCTACATAACACCAAGGCCTGCCGCGCGCCGAGCCGGCTCGGGGCCGGGGACTGTACCATAGTAATAAAAAGTCTGGAAATCTCTATTATAAACACTCAATTATCCGTCTGTGGAGATTTTTGGAGTAACCTCAAAAAACTTATTTTTTTTCTGCACAGCGGGCCGCACCACCTGTATTTAATTTTATTTTCAATGGTTACGATGATTAAACAAGTAGAAAGTATTTATATATTGAGCCAACATCAACAAAAGGGGCAAATAAAAATCAATACAATGCAATTAGTCAATGAGATGTCTGCCATCAGTGCATGATCTCTGATTTTGGGGAAATCTGTAATGGCGACGTATTTCGAATAGAAATCAAGCAAATCAACATCAAATTTATTTTTTTAAGGTTGAATTGCACTGTACATCTATTAATTCCGTCTGATATTCTTCCGGAACTTCTTTTACCGAAAATCAAGGAGTTGCGAATGGAATTGTGTTTTTAGATCATGAAGTGCAGATATATATTTTTTCCTTGTAATTTCTGATTCAAGTCATTGAGTTGTGATGTGATAGATCATTATGTTTGCGGAATGAATGCTGTTGTCGTTCAAATTGTTTCTTCAGGGACTCCACCTTATCAATACGAAGTTGCCCTTGAGGGTGAGCCAACTTACTTGAATGTTTGGAATCGTAATGACGTTTGATATCATATTCCTTGGTTACAGCGACCGATTCATTGCATACGAGGCTAATCGGCTTTTCTCCAACACAAACAAACAAATATAAGTTCGTCCATTTTTCTTGAAATAATCGGCGCTCATCCACAACTTTGCGTTTTCGACTAGTACTGGCTGCCATCGCGCAACACATGCCGTTCAACACTCGGCACTGACTGACTAGCTAGCGAACTACGCAACGCGTTCCAGCCGCGCGCGCCGCCACCCCCGCCCCCGCAGCCCGCTATAACCGCTTCCACCTCTGCATTACAATCACTCTTTTTACTAAAATGAGTGAAAACCACGTTAGTTTTTATAACAAAAATACTATCACTCTCATAGCGCCGACAGTAGCAACTTTATTTTGGAAAATGGTCATGGTCAACAACAGTCTACATGTGCAAGCAATCCCAATTTGTTCCCAAACAAACAAAAGAACGAATTTCTTAGAAAGTTTGGTACTCGTATGCATGATGCTGACAGTCGAGTTAATTACAGGCTAGCGGCTAGGATAATAAAGCGACAAAATACCGTACACAACTGTGCAGTTTTCACTAATTTCGGCAACCTAAAGGTGCTTTTCATAACTTAATTGTAATCGTTATTGAGAGTGCTGTTGGCGGGCCACAGAAAACATATCGACAGGCCCCGGGTGAAGACCCTTGCCCTACACTCGCCTCTGGTCCGGTGAATTTTTAGGTAATTACTTACAGCCTTACTTATAAACGCTACTCAAATTTTAAGCATTACTTAGCCGCTGATTAGCAAAATTCCTTACTCATAAACGCTGCATATTGCATAACTTTATCCAGTACCTAAGTACTGCTTAAATCAGCTGTCAATTTAAACACCGTCCGACCCTTGTTTAAATATTTAAGTAGCAAGATGGCGCCCATATTTCTGATCAGCTGATTTAGTTACTATTGAGGTTATTGTCAAGGAGGTATACAAAACTATAAACACGACATACTCTGTTAATAAATCGTAAAAATATAGCAAGTAGAAACACACAAACTTTAGATACATACATATAATCACGCCTGTATTCCCCGAAGGGGTAGGCAGATGTGTGTAAGCACCCATGTTTCGGTCAATTGGGTTTTGGTCCCATGTAATAGGTGGCGAGCCTATTGCCATTCACCGGGCACAGTTTCAGGGTCATACAAAATAATTTCTCTAACACACTAGACGAAACACAAGAACATATTACCTACGGCCTTTATAATATTACTGTGATTTAAGGAATCGCTATAGAATGATAAAAAAAAATATATGAAGATTGGAATCTTGGCTTCATAGAAAAAAACGTAGACATAATTGGGCATAGGTATTGTTTGGGATGGAAAAAGATAACTTCCAGCGGGATATAACGGTATTCGGGCTTCCATAATGCATTTCCAATTATGCTATGGAATAGGTTGCTGGATCGAATTCACAGAATACTGGGGCACTTACAATTTACCATATTGCAAAAAAAAAACTCGCTTCAGAAGTCTCCAGTACGCCTAACCATATGTACAAAAATCAGTAGGTCTGCAAAGAATAGTATTTTTTTTACTTTTTAATTTTAAGATTTTCAGCACTAGATACATACTTTTTGGCAATTTGGGTCTTTCATAATACCTTTTAGTTCAATGTTGTCAGTTTAAAATACGTTCGACCTCATTATCCATTGCTTAGCTAAACAGGTGCTATGTAGCGTTTATAAGTAAGAAATATTTAAGCATTACTTAAACACTGTTTAGTTATCTATTACTTAGCAACTACATAGCGGATTTTTTATAAGTAAGGGGGTAAGTTATTAACAAACACGCTACGTTATCTGAAGAACAATATTTGAGGCACGTCCTCGTTCCACTCTACGCACGTGAGCGCTGCCTCTCATCTGTCACCGCCGAGACAGATCACTACAATGTAGGTACATAAAAAACTGGTCAAGTGTGAGTCGAGATTCACTTATATTTGGCAACAACTCATTAACAAACATATTGGTGGGATAATTTAGGTTTTTATTTTTTCATTTATTTATTAATCTACACTCCACAGACACATTATTTTTAATTGTTTCTAGAATTAGAAAACATACAACATTCTAAGAGGGAACAGTGCTAAAAGAAAAGTTTTTTTTTTCCGGTTAAGTCATTAGCACTAGCATTCAGAGCAGACCGGTGTTCTCTAGCAGCACCCGCTCACGAGTTGACGCATGTGCCAGCCATCGCCTTCCTCAACCATTTCTGAGGGAAGATGGCGACCCGACACACAACACCGCCACTAGACAACACCTTTACGTGAGCATGACCGCTCTGGATACCCGTGCCAACGATTACAATTATTACATAATTTGGGACTGAAAACGGAAACTTTTGAGCGCAGCGGAGGGTGTGGAGGTAGCAAGATTGTGGGCGGTGTCGCAACCTGAATCCGGAGCGTGGTTGCAGGCAATTCCGTCACCTAGTCTTGGCACGCACTTAGACAGCGACTCTTTGCGTGTGGCGGCAGCTCTTCGGCTGGGCTGTGATGTATGCGAGCCTCACCGCTGCATCTGCGGTACCACGGTGGAAGCCAATGGTCACCACGCTCTTAGCTGCCGTCGTTGCGCAGGTAGGTTTCCACGGCACCACGCTCTTAATGATATTGTCCGTAGAGCACTTGTTTCGGCTAATGTTCCCTGCGTTTTGGAGCCTCCAGGACTGAGCCGGATGGCAAAAGACCAGACGGTTTGACGTTTGTCCCTTGGCAGAATGGTAGGTGCTTGCTATGGGACGCAACCTGCGTCAGCACCTTTGCCTCCTGGCACCTGGGCCAGACAGTCCGCGCAGCTGGGGCGCCGCAGAATCTGCAGCTCTTAAAAAGAAAACTAAATATGCTGACCTCGCCCACAGGTACTAGTTTGTCCCTCTGGCGGTCGAGACGGCGGGTAGCTGGGGTGCGGATGCGAAGACCTTTGTGCGACAAATTGGGCGTCTTCTAAGAGAGAGGGGTCACGACCAACGCTCTGGGTCGTACCTCGTGCAAAGGCTGGCCATCGCCATACAGCGTGGTAATGCATCCAGCGTGATGGGCACCTTTGGACCGGGTGCGACCGGGGGCGGGCTTTTTTGATAGATATAGTTGACATTTATTGACGTATATAATATTGTATTGTTAATTTAATTGACTTATTTAATAAATAAATTAAGTTTAAAATAGGTTTAATAAATTACAATTTATCATAAATAAAAAATTTGGGACTACAATAATATTATATATAATATGAAAATTACATACAGAAATTAACAGTCATTCTCCCACGTGACATTTTAACAGGGTCTCCATTACCACGCTGTTTCGATCTTTGATCGCCATTTTGAGGTTATAATCGTGGATAGCTTTTGGTGTCGCAACCATCGCCTTCCTAAAGAACCGTCCTATGGCGTCTTCTTCGTCATCTGCGTAGTATGTGAAGGTTCCAGTATGACGTGAAACTGCAACGACTGCGTGCGGGACGCTCTCGTGCAGTTTCATACTGCTCTTGGTCTTGATGGCGATGACCGACTCGTATGTAAGTCCTTGCGCTTCGTGGATGGTAAGGGTGCGTGATCTCTTTCCCTCTCCGTAGCCCTGGCTTGTTAGGGCCTCCTTTTCTTCCTGAGTGTAATAATAATAATAATAATAATTTTTTATTTCTCAAAAGGTACAAATAAAACAACTGAAACTTAAGAGTAACATATTGAAAGTGGCTTAATTAGTTGCTAATAATACTTGCAGAATCTACACTAAGATGTACTCTTGTGTTGTAAATTCTGCATTCCCTTCCTAGGTACAAAATTAGTAAGTAATACATTGTCTATGGTGTTCAATTATAAAAAAAAAAGTTATATGGATACTATTGAATTTACATAATGTATTTATATATAGATATATATATTTATAATATAAATGTGTGCGTGAGGGTATGAGTGTTGTGTTGTGTGTAAGTGGCAGGTTATTAGAGTGAGTAGGTGAGATGAAATTATGTGTATGTACCTGAGTGTAAAGTTGAGTGTAGTGGTATGCAGTTAGACTAGATTGTAGTAGTGTTTTATCATACAATTACCTTTATCAGCCTTTCGGTTTCTTCTTGAGTTATGTTTTGTAACCAATTTTTAAGATTAGCTTTTGCTTCCCTATTATTTAATTTCACAAAATCTGTTATGACTCAGTGTTAACCAGGAATAAGGTGTTCGGGAGGGATTTGGGGATTTCTGCACCCGTGTACCTTTCAAGCTCAAGTGACTTAATACGGGGAGCTGAGGAGTATATACTAGAGTATATTTCCCTCAGTGCGTACGCGACATCCATTGGGTTCCGATGCGTGTGTGAGATTTGTCAAGATAGAGAGCATTTATTTAATCTGTAATGTAGGCTCATTAAATTATCAGATGTTTTCAGGCGGTGATGCCATAATCTAGTCCTAGCTTAAGGTAAAGTAAATGAGTACTACTAGTTCAGTACTTAACTATCCCACTTACTAGGTTTTCTACACAAAAGTGAATCATAAGGATACTTCAAAAACACAACGTTTATAGGAACACATAGAACACTTTAATAAGAATAATACATCATTAGGGTCACATGGATTACTTCAAAGGTAATATTGTATAGTCACATTTCACAACGATAATACAATAAAAAGGGCGAATTTGGAAGCCAACAAACATAGACCCACACACAACACATGAATATCAGTTACGTTACATTAAATAATATAATACAGTACTTAACTCAATAAGTCTCGATGCAGCAGTCACTTGTGAAGAATAAAGAGAGCTCAGCAAGTTGAGACCTTGGTTTAATAGCCCTGACTGGCGCCAAGTGTCTGTCGCATATACATTAAAGTTCCCACCATATTTACCACAACCAATCAGAGACATGAAAGTTCCCGCCACAACGTATCAGCCAACCCGAAATAGACAGGATGGTTCGTCATTGGCTAGTCTAGAATGAATACAGATCATAAAGGGTTTCAGTGTGGCGGTTATTAAAAATGACAAATATCAACAAGTTTTAGAATATTCTACAATTACATAATGAGTAACTTCTCGTAACTTATTTACTTAAGAGAATCTAAGCTTAACAAATATGTGATTCTAACACGGCCATACTGACAGTACTTCGTCCACGAAGTACAAAATAACACCAGGCAAACTTCACTTTAAAATAATTATGTATAACTTAGTGATAATAGTATATATGTAGGAAATATTGTTACTGTGTATGGCAACCCACAATTATTTGCACAAAGCTTGCTTGATAAAGAATTTATGTAATAAGTAATAAATAGAACACATAAACAGTATTTGGTTCGAAGTCACCAAAAAGAAAAACCGCTATCGATTATCTGTAAAATCATTATAAAATGTTCATAGTACATATTTGTGGACTACAATGTATATGTATTGGGCGTGGAGGGTAGATTATCCCTCTACGCGTTGACTGTTGTGATTTGCTATCTCAGGAAAGGAAAATAATATCATTGGAATGGAATCAAAATACATTCAATACATTTGTGAAAAAAATGTTGTACAAACCAACATTCCCATTTACGTTGTTATATAAGTGTCATGAATAAATATTATGTGCAAGTACATAATTCGTAAAGTATACCAGGTATATATATGAAGTAAATACTGATACTAAGTTTCATAGATAGTATCCAGTTTCAACTACATATTTGATAACATATTAAGCAATAGGGAGTTTAAAATTTGATTAAAACGACTGTGGTAAATTTCTGCAATGCAACTTTAACTTGCTTAGTTATCAAGTTGACGTTTTATCGTCCACGCATTATTTAGACAATAACAAAATGTACCATTAAACCTTGGACATATTCCATTTGACAAAAAACGTGTGGACCTTTTGACTTCACGACATAAGTATTATCTATAAGGACAGAATTGGGTTTTCCTTTTATGATTTGGACGTTTTGAAGTCAGGGCTTAAGTATTTTATCCAGAATAATAGGATCATCATTTGTACACGTAAAATAACTTTTCTGATAACAACAGGCAGTCTACCTACATGTACTTATGTAGCAGTAAAAATAACACTTTAAATTCTCATGAAAAACCCTACTCATTTTAATAATTACCAGTTACCTAGACACGATGATTACATTCACAAGCCGCCATGTGAGACAACCATCGCCAAGTAAAAGGTCGACCGGCTTTTATCAAACAGTTTGCCATTTGAATAGACGTGCAGGTCGCATTCACTTACTGCTCGTGAGATCAACAAGCACCAATCAAATGGGTATGCAGTGTAATCAATTTAAACAGTAGTTGCCATTTGAATAGACATGCTGGTTGCATTCACACACTGCTCGTGAGATCAACCAGCACCAATCAAATAGGTAAGCAGTGTCTTTCTATTTAATATTTAATCTAGAGCATAAGTACATGTAGATATGAGTAATTTGATATTATCATTTTATGTGATGATAACTGATAATATAACACAAGTAGTTTATTTCTACAATATGTAGGGTAGCATGTCATATTAATATTCTTAACTGAAACGTACATAATTATCGTATTTCTTGTTTCAAAACAATAGGTACAATAATTAAATAAATTTTGTTCAAACACCCACTCTCGTGGCCAGTATCAATATATCCTTGTGAATTACAATATTTCATGATAAACCATCTATAGTCTACACCAAACAATAAACGCAGAGGTAAAACCCCTGTAAACCTCTGTATTGTCGCATAGATTGTTTGTTGAACATTCCAGAATCCGTTCGGTCAATCTGACAATTTATAGAACATTCTACCTAATATAGACATACCGTTCCATCTAACCGTCACTTCAAAGTGTTCCAGTAGCAATCATATGTTTGTCAATTAGTAATTTCCAAAAAGGGATCGATTATGGTTTGAGCCAAAGTTTGCGTGACAGTCAGTAATGACTTCTGAAGGGATGCCAAGTGCTAACATTTGTCATAGGTTATCTTCGTATATATGTAGGATAAGACAACCTATGTATAAGAATTCAAAGTTTAAAGTGGATTTAATAAACAATACTTTGCGAAACCAACAATTAAAACATTTCTACCCATCGCCAGTTACTATATTATACAATCGATTCAAAATCCTATATTATACAATCGAGTTGATTAGTGTGAAACAGTTAAGGAGTTTTCTTTATAGGATAAAATAACCCTTGCTTAGGACCCAAACTGCTTTTACAAATATCAAGCAAAAGCATAAGTAAATATACTATATACTTTGTCATGACTACTTTAATAGAATTAGCAATCTGTAGTGAATTTATTTAATGCCCATAAGATCACTGAGCAAGTAATATTACATAAGATATTCTCAGATGTTCAAAAACATTTCATATGTCACTAAGTTTTAAGGATCGCTTTTAAATAAAATTAAGAAAATTTTAAGCACAAGGTAATAGCGACATTAGTTCAGATATGGTTGTAACTTTGCTATTTATTGTTCGATATGCGTTTCTACATTTAGGTTTCTAGGTTTATAGAAATGTATTATCAATAAATACCAATAGTCACTATATAAAATGAGAACATAGTTTGACTTTGAAGAAATCTAATTACGTTCGTCGTTATAATATGTACTTATTAGTGTAAATAATATAAAAAAAATACACAATGACATAACAAGTTTCATAAACTTCCATTACATATGCTAGCAAACACTAATTCAATAAGGTTCAGTGAAAGCACCTTTATCTTGAGGGATATATGCAGCAAGAACCGTCAGTTTCAGATTTAAACGTTATAACATTGAGAAAATTTTCGTCGAGGTTATTCTTCACATTGCCACTACACGGTTACAGGATTGTAATCATTATAAAACAGACCCTTTGGAGGGCTTTACCTGCTTTTGCCACTGTTATAGTACTTGTCCAGATGAATTATTTCGCCAATATACCGATGTCAGTGAATAAAAACTCGGTGCCACTGCCGCTAGTATTCGATAACTCGCAACACGGTGTCGTCATCCTGTTGCCAGGTTGCAGCGACGGCTTCGCAAACCGCGGCGTTCCACTGCCGCTAGTAGCAGATACGAAAACTGGGAACACGGTGTTGTCATCTGTCGCCAGGTTGCAGCCACGGCTTCGCAACCCGCGGCGTCCAAGTCTTTGAGAGTAGTTGCATCGATTCTGAAACTAATAAAAGTGATTAAAAAAATGAAGGTAGGCAATCTGAGTGATCCCACTTCTGATGTGAGATTTGTCAAGATAGAGAGCATTTATTTAATCTGTAATGTAGGCTCATTAAATTATCAGATGTTTTCAGGCGGTGATGCCATAATCTAGTCCTAGCTTAAGGTAAAGTAAATGAGTACTACTAGTTCAGTACTTAACTATCCCACTTACTAGGTTTTCTACACAAAAGGGAATCATAAGGATACTTCAAAAACACAACGTTTATAGGAACACATAGAACACTTTAATAAGAATAATACATCATTAGGGTCACATGGATTACTTCAAAGGTAATATTGTATAGTCACATTTCACAACGATAATACAATAAAAAGGGCGAATTTGGAAGCCAACAAACATAGACCCACACACAACACATGAATATCAGTTACGTTACATTAAATAATATAATACAGTACTTAACTCAATAAGTCTCGATGCAGCAGTCACTTGTGAAGAATAAAGAGAGCTCAGCAAGTTGAGACCTTGGTTTTATAGCCCTGACTGGCGCCAAGTGTCTGTCGCATATACATTAAAGTTCCCGCCATATTTACCACAACCAATCAGAGACATGAAAGTTCCCGCCACAACGTATCAGCCAACCCGAAATAGACAGGATGGTTCGTCATTGGCTAGTCTAGAATGAATACAGATCATAAAGGGTTTCAGTGTGGCGGTTATTAAAAATGACAAATATCAACAAGTTTTAGAATATTCTACAATTACATAATGAGTAACTTCTCGTAACTTATTTACTTAAGAGAATCTAAGCTTAACAAATATGTGATTCTAACACGTGCATAACAACTCCTGGGTGATGTTTGTGACCAGGTTAGGGCGGTTTTACCTTAATAAGAAGAGATTATCTCTATCGATGTAAGGCAGCTGATTGACATCTCCGATGAGGACAAGTTCCCCAACTCCAGCCAGCCTGGACGCCATGACTATGGCTCCGAAATGGTTCATGAGAGCTTCATCCACTGTAAGGCGGCTGTAGCTCTCAGTCCTTTTAAAACCATTTACGAGGACTGAAGCCATTGTGCGCACCTTGGTTTTCACCAAGTCTCCGATTCGGTGCGCAAGCTTCTCCCTCAGGTCTTTCGTTGCTTCTGTAGTTGTTGTGATAATGATGTCCCTGTCCACATCGAATTGCCTTACCACCCAAGTTGTTTTGCCACATCCTGGAACTCCATTTACCCATTGTATTTTCGGTACTTCCCAGTGTTTCCAGAATGCTTCTATGTCCGATCCCCCCGCAATAGATTTCGCCATTTCGAGGATACGGTCATCTAACATTATTTTGGTGCACTGGGCCGTTACTACTATTGGGTCGTTTTGTGGTGTCGCGTATTTAGGCCTCCCTAGTCGCGCCGTTGCTCCCTCGTCCAGGGACACAAATCCGCCTGTTGCATTGTATGCCGCCATATACTTACCTGACATTTTCCCCTTGATGACCTGGGATGTGTCGTTGTTGTATATAGCGGCTTCTGCCTCTTCGAGTCTCACCTTTAGAAGGTTTTCATTTTCTAGCCTGAAGGACTGCAAGATGTTTTCGCAGTTTCTGTGGTTGACCTCTCTGGTCGCCCTGATAATGGCTAGAGACTCTAGGATGGCATTAGCTGCATGGCTCGTTGGTTCCTGTGCCGGGATATATCGGGGCGGACTGACCTGTCCCATGTCGGCTCTCGTCCTGGTAACCTTTGATGGTGCTTTGCCATGGGGTGGTGGTTTTGTGGGCATTGGGTTCCTGGGTTGGGATGGGTATCGGAATAAGCTTCCTACTGCTGTACCGAAAGCTGTCAAGAATGCGGCGACTCGCCCACTATTCTTTTTTGGGCTACATTCCTAGCTTCTTTCTGCCTCTGCTCTTTCTTGGAGCCTTTCTGAGCCACTTTTGGTAACTGAACTCGGGATCGGATGTCCCCAACAATCAGTTGCATTGTTGTGTATGGGGTTTTTGAGGTAACTAAGATTTTCTCCTCTGTCTTCATACACAACTACCTCATGGTGTTCTGAGGCTTTAATGCAACCAAGGATAGGATAATTTAGGTTAATACGGTACATAACATAACACACCGAACTGCAGATTCCTACCTAGTTGTTGTTGAGATAAACCTGTAACTAGGATAGTCTAAATCAGCGTTTCTTTTTTTTATATAGGTATTTGTTTTCTACTAAATGGCGTCATTCCAGAATGATCATTATGTTCGTAAATAATATATATGTAGTATTGGGATTTTTTAAAGTATTCTTTTTAGGATTATCTATAGTATCTTCTAAAATATGGGTTCTTCGAATCATATATAAATTGAATTTCTGATCTAATTTATTTTCCTTTCGATCATCATTAATAGGCTATAGGGGTACGAAATCGTAACATATTGTTGTTCGTTAAGTATAATTTTTTTTTATCAGATTTATTCAGTTTGGCTGCTGATGTCGCACTGTGGCCCGGATTGGAGATCTATTACGAGCTTTTGAGTCACATGTAAAATCGCAAAATCGGAGCGACATGCGACATGGCGCGCCGCCGCCGTTCTCCTAACACTGTTAAACGATAGAAGTGAAGGAATAAAGATTATCCATCCTGCACTATACTTAGGTATATTTATTGATTGTCAGATATAGTCGCAGTTGCAGGCACACTGAACTGAGTCACGGCACGGCTCTGAACTGTCGCCTGTACAACACGATGGAATCGACACGAGCGCGATGACCACATATTATATTGTTATGTAGTTCTGGGTACTTGTGTGAGGCAGATATTACAGGTGATAATTTTATTTGTTCTAGTATTGTAAATAGATGAGCAAGTTTTCCTGCAGTTTGAAGCAATGATGGCCGAGCGGTATTAGCTATGGACTGCCGTGCAGCAGGTCCCTGGTTCGATCCCCACCGCCGGCTTAAGCTTCACCGCATGGTGGAAGGGCATTTTGCGATTGCCCCCCTGGCTAGCTTCCACCCTCTAGTAGAACATCTGTCGCCAAGCACCTAACAGTGTGTTCCGGTAGCAGTCCTTGACAGCCAGTGAACATGATACATGCAGGCACATGAGACTTAACAACTATGTCTCAAGGTGACGGGAGCAGTGTAATTGTCGTCAATTGTGTTGAAATGCATCTGTTCTAGGCAGAGGTTAGTCCGCTTAACATCAGGTGGGCCTCCAGCTTGTTCCGTCACAATAAAAAAAATAGAAAAATTGAAATATTCTGCTGCATACACAGTTAAAAATTAGTTTTTTTATTAAGGCCCTCTTGTACTAGCACAGTAGGCAAATTTAGCGTGCGAGAGTTGCAGGCTATGGACACTACGCGGCGCTGCGCTTTAGATGCACAGCGCTCGTCAGGTCGATGTCCCCAGCCGCACGCTATCAGCGTCATAGTTTAACTAAAACAGTTGATCTACTTTAGGTATCTGCTAATAAATCCAGTACTCAATTATTATATTCTTGTGACTATTCCCTTATAGTGCAACTAACACAGTTGATAACCTTTAACTATTACTATTAAAATACATACCGTTAAGTGCTTGGCGACAGATTTTCTACTTGAGGGTAGTAGCTAGCCAGGCGGGTATTTGCAAAATGCCAAATTACTAGTTCTATCTAGAGAACACATAGCGGCACATACCGTTAAGTGCTTGGCTACAGATTTTCTACTTGAGGGTTAGGTAGCTAGCCAGGCGGGTAATCTCAAATTGCTCTACTACCATGCAAAATTACTGGTTCTAGGTTATATATACTGGGTATAGCGTTAAGTGCTTGGCGACAGATTTTTTACTTGAGGTAGGTAGCTAGCCAGGCGGGTTTTCTCAAAATGCCCTACCACCATGCAAATTACTAGTTCTAGAGGACTCATAGCGGCACATACCGTTAAGTGCTTGGCGACAGATTTTTTACTTGAGGGAGGTAGCTAGCCAGGCGGGTATTTGCAAAATGCCAAATTACTAGTTCTATCTAGAGAACACATAGCGGCACATACCGTTAAGTGCTTGGCTACAGATTTTCTACTTGAGGGTTAGGTAGCTAGCCAGGCGGGTATAATCTCAAATTGCTCTACTACCATGCAAAATTAATGGTTCTAGGTTATATATACTGGGTATAGCGTTAAGTGCTTGGCGACAGATTTTTTACTTGAGGTAGGTAGCTAGCCAGGCGGGTTTTCTCAAAATGCCCTACCACCATGCAAATTACTAGTTCTAGAGGACTCATAGCGGCACATACCGTTAAGTGCTTGGCGACAGATTTTTTACTTGAGGGAGGTAGCTAGCAAGGCTGGTAATCGCAAATTGCCCTACCACCATGCCAAATAACTGGTTCTAGAAGACACATAGCGGCACATAGCGTTAAGTGCTTGGCGACAGATTTTCTACTTGACACATAGTGGTAGCAAGCCAGGCGGGTATTTATAAAATGCCCTACCACCATGCAAAATTACTGATTCTCAAGGATACATAGCGGCACATAGCGTTAAGTGCTTGGCGACAGATTTTCTACTTGAGGGTAGTAGCTAGCCAGGCGGGCATTCGCAAAATACCCTACCACCATGCAAAATTACTGGTTCTGGAGGACTCATAGCGGCACATACCGTTAAGTGCTTGGCGATAGATTTTTTACTTGAGGGAGGTAGCTAGCCAGGCTTGTAATCGCAAATTGCCCTACCACCATGCACAACTACTAGTTCTTAAGGATACATAGCGGCGCATAGCGTTAAATGCTTGGCGACTGATTTTCTACTTGAGGGTGGTAGCTAGCCAGGCGGGTAATCGCAAATTGCCCTACCACCATGCAAAATTACTGGTTCTGGAGGACTCCTAGCGGCACATACCGTTAAGTGCTTGGCGACAGATTTTCTACTTGACACATAGTAGGAAGCCAGGCGGGTATTTGCAAAATGCCCTACCACCATGCAAAATTATTGGTTCTAGAGGACTCATAGCGGCACATACCGTTAAGTGCTTGGTGACAGATTTTCTACTTGACACATAGTGGTAGCAAGCCAGGCGGGTATTTACAAAATGCCCTACCACCATGCCAAATAACTGGTTCTAGAGGACACATAGCGGCACATAGCGTTAAGTGCTTGGCGACAGATTTTCTACTTGACACATAGTGGTAGCTAGCCAGGCGGATATTTGCAAAATGCCCTACCACCATGCCAAATTACTAGCTTTAGAGGACTCATTTCGGCACATACCTTTAAGTGCTTTGCGACAGATTTTCTACTTGAGGGTAGTAGCTAGCCAGGCGGGCATTCGCAAAATACCCTACCACCATGCAAAATTACTGGTTCTGGAGGACTCATAGCGGCACATACCGTTAAGTGCTTGGCGACAGATTTTTTACTGGGAGGTAGCTTCTTAGAGGGCACTGCTGCTCACTTTCCGGTATTTTCCCTTAGTTGCCTCTTACGACACCCATAGTTAGTAATTGGGGCGTGACCATACTGTACTTTTTATACTGTGGCGCGTGAAAACAATGCCATCGAGAAAGTATTTTTTTTATTTGGCATGGTTTGAAATGACGTACAAGACACTCGCCTGATGGAAGATTCACGCCAGCGGATAACCATAAATGTTGCAGTGTCACCATTCTGCTAATAATAATTCTGTTTATAAATATTTCTAGCTCGTAATCGCCGGGGAGAATTTTGCTGGAGAAAACGACACGCGTCCTACCTCGATGACGCCTAGGCGGGTACTGACTGAATGACGTGCGCGAGAGCTTGAATCTTTAGATTTGTAGTTTATTTTTTCTTGTTAAAAAACTATAGCTAAATTTGAAAATGTGCCTTTAAACGTTACTAATAAATAACAAGCTCTATCCATTGGTAAAACTTCCACATAGTTTCATGATAGTATCTTTTATTTCTACCTGATTTTAGTAGCGATATGGTGTCATGTTTGACATTTTTTTTTATCGAAGAAATTGTTCATAATCACGTTTTTGACTTTGTACGTTCCTGGAGAGTATGTTCAACTTTATATAAATAATTTTATATATTCTAAATTTACAATTCTATTCGAGTTACAGATTTTAAAAAATGTCTTAAGTAGGTACAACCTGGCCTTAAAGTAAACACACCTTGCAATATATTCGTATCGTAAACATAACATTGCATCCTCGAGAACTGTGTCCGTTAGTGCGGGTGTTCGTAGAGGTGAGCCACCACCTCATTTGTCCTCATAAAACAAAACTACCTTCAAATAAAAATATGGTATTCGCAATAAAAGTGTCATAATTTCACCTTATATCTATTTTTTTTTTTCAAATTATAGCGTAGTATCAAGAAAAATATATAAAATGTTTAAGATATATTCATTTTGTCCAAAAAATAAATAATATTTATTTGTAGAAGAAATGGAACTTTTAGAAAACATATTTACTTGTATAATGTACACATTTTCGTTAAGAACAATTAGACTTGAATTATAACATTTCGTAATCATCATAACAATTACTGATAATCTTTGAATTAATATATTCATATCAAGTAAATGTTTTCTTCACGACAGAAATAACAACTAAAAATATATATAGTTATTATTCAAAATTATATTGAAACTATCATCAACAACGATAAAAAAAAATTATAAAATATTGTTTTATGTTAATTTATCTTTTTTTAATATTAATTTATGTTTTTTTCTTACTCGGATTAACAATGTCGATCACTATAGGTGGCACGTGCAGGTGGATTATTTATGAGAAAATTAGTGTAGAATATAGAAATATATAGGTATATTATAAAACCAAAAAATATTCTTGAACTGTGTTGTAAATTGAAACCTACACCTATAAGGTGTAAGATATTAGATTAGCTTGATTCATGTAGACATGTCATTATTACATCATATACCTACATGGGGCCCACTAAAAGTTTTGCACTTCTAGCTGATCGGAACTATTTGAATTTAGAATGATATATATTTATTTATTTATAATATATAAAGCTCGATTACCACTGACTGACTCACTGACTGACTGACTGACATAAATGTTCTCCTAGAAGGAGTAGAGTAGGGTTAAAATGATGTATGGCAAAAATGTTCGGGGGGTTTTGGTGAGTATGAGAAAAATCGAAAATCATAAAAAGACGCCTGCCAAGTAAAGATGGATGACATATCTCAAAAACGGTACAAGATAGGTAGGGGGTGTTTGAACAAATGTCATAGGGAATCGGGAGAGCAGTCGGATGACATCTGTCAAAAATCCAAAATGGCGGATTTCAAGATGGCCGCCATACAAAATGATCCGAGCCTGCTGAAGCGAGGCCTTTAGGCCGAGCTTCAGTAGGGGCGGAGCAGTTTGTATGGTGGCCGTCTTGAAATCCGACATTTTGGATGTGACCCACGTGCTCCTATCATTCTTTATACTGCATTTGGAGTGTTTTGCCTTCATTTTCGACTGAATTGGGAGTTTTTGTGGGATTTTTTACTGAATTTGGAGTAACTGTTCTACGTTAATGTAGTAGCGAGCCCGAAGGGCGAGCTCCTGGTGAGGCCGAAGGCCGAACTTTCGGCTCGCGAGGCCGAAGGCCGAGCGTATGGTGCGTGAGCCCGAAGGGCGAGCGCTTGGCGAGGCCGCAGGCCGAGCCGTATTAGTAACTTGCGAGGCCGAAGGCCGAGCTCCGACTTGAGAGTTTTTTCCACGTCTCCGACTGGTCTCCATGGCAACTGCCCGCGGTAACCGAAGCACCTACGAGTGGGGTTCCTTAACAAAAGTGATTAAGAACCTGGGTACCATTGTGCCCGTACCTCCTTTTTAAGGCAGTAGGGTGAATCTGCTATAGTAGCTACAGTATGGTTCTCTACTGTATTACAAGTTTATATGGGATTTCATACTTCTATTGAAGTTTTGAACATATTTTTATTATGTATGAGGTGTTTTTGTGACAGTTCCTACTGACTCAAGATAGATGCGGGCCGCATGCGGCCCGCACACTGCCCGAAAAACTAGTTTATAATATATAAAGCTCGATTACCACTGACTGATTGACATAAATGTTCTCCTAGAAGGAGACGAGTAGGAGCAACGTGATGTATGGCAAAAATGTTCGGGTGGTTTTGGTGAGTATGAGAAAAATCGAAAATTATTAAAAAGACGCCTGCCAAGTGATGATGGATGACGTATCTCGAAAACGGTAAGAGATAGGTAGGGGGTGTTTGACCAAATGTCATAGGGAATAGGGAGAGCAGTCGAATGACACCTGTCAAAAATCCAAAATGGCGGATTTCAAGATGGCCGCCATACAAAATGATCCGAGCCTGCTGAAGCGAGGCCGTTAGGCCGAGCTTCAGTAGGGGCGGAGCAGTTTGTATGGTGGCTGTCTTGAAATCCGACATTTTGGATGTGACCCACATGCTCCTATCATTCTTTATACTGCATTTGGAGTGTTTTACCTTATATTTTCGACTGTATTAGGAGTTTTTGTGGGATTTTTGACTGAATTTGGAGTAACTGTCCTACATAAGTGTAGTAGCGAGCCCGAAGGGCGAGCTCCTGGTGAGGCCGGAGGCCGAACTTTCGGTCCGCGAGGCCGAAGGCCGAGCGTATGATGCGCGAGCCCGTAGGGCGAGCGCTTGGCGAGGCCGCAGGCCGAGCCGTGTTGGTAACTTGCGAGGCCGAAGGCCGAGCTCCGACTTGAGAGTTTTTTCCAAGTCTCCGACTGGTCTCCATGGCAACTGCCCGCGGTAAGCAAAGCACCTACGAGTGGGGTTCCTTAACAAAAGTGACTCAGAACCTTGGTCCCATTCTGCCCGTACTACCTTTTTATGCCAGTAGGGTGAATTTGCTTTAGTGGCTACAGTATGGTTCTTTATTGTATGGAGACTTTATTTGGGATTTCATACTTCTATTGGAGTTTTGAACTTTTTTTTTTTAAATGTATAAGCGGTTAAGGTAAAGTTTACTACTGCATAACGATAAATGCGGGCCGCATGCGGCCCGCACACTGCCCGAAAAACTAGTTTATATTATTTATTTATAATATATAAAGCTCGATTACCACTGACTGATTGACATAAATGTTCTCCTAGAAGGAGACGAGTAGGAACAACGTGATGTATGGCAAAAGTGTTCGGGTGGTTTCGGTGAGTATGAGAAAAATCGAAAATCATAAAAATGACGCCTGCCAAGTAAAGATGGATGACGTATCTCGAAAACGGTGCAAGATGGGTAGGGGGTGTTTGAACAAATGTCATAGGGAATAGGGAGAGCAGTCGAATGACACCTGTCAAAAATCCAAAATGGCGGATTTCAAGATGGCCGCCATACAAAATGATCCGAGCCTGCTGAAGCGAGGCCGTTAGGCCGAGCTTCAGTAGGGGCGGAGCAGTTTGTATGGTGGCTGTCTTGAAATCCGACATTTTGGATGTGACCCACATGCTCCTATCATTCTTTATACTGCATTTGGAGTGTTTTACCTTATATTTTCGACTGTATTAGGAGTTTTTGTGGGATTTTTGACTGAATTTGGAGTAACTGTCCTACATAAGTGTAGTAGCGAGCCCGAAGGGCGAGCTCCTGGTGAGGCCGGAGGCCGAACTTTCGGTCCGCGAGGCCGAAGGCCGAGCGTATGATGCGCGAGCCCGTAGGGCGAGCGCTTGGCGAGGCCGCAGGCCGAGCCGTGTTGGTAACTTGCGAGGCCGAAGGCCGAGCTCCGACTTGAGAGTTTTTTCCAAGTCTCCGACTGGTCTCCATGGCAACTGCCCGCGGTAAGCAAAGCACCTACGAGTGGGGTTCCTTAACAAAAGTGACTCAGAACCTTGGTCCCATTCTGCCCGTACTACCTTTTTATGCCAGTAGGGTGAATTTGCTTTAGTGGCTACAGTATGGTTCTTTATTGTATGGAGACTTTATTTGGGATTTCATACTTCTATTGGAGTTTTGAACTTTTTTTTTTTAAATGTATAAGCGGTTAAGGTAAAGTTTACTACTGCATAACGATAAATGCGGGCCGCATGCGGCCCGCACACTGCCCGAAATACTAGTTATTTATTTATTATTAATTAATAATATATAAAGCTCGATTACCACTCACTGACTGACTGACTGACTGATTGACATAAATGTTCTCCTAGAAGGAGCAGAGTAGGGCTAAAATGATGTATGGCAAAAATGTTTGGGGGGTTTTGGTGAGTATGAGAAAAATCGAAAATCATTAAAAAGACGCCTGCCAAGTGATGATGGATGACGTATCTCGAAAACGGTAAGAGATAGGTAGGGGGTGTTTGAACAAATGTCATAGAGAATCGGGAGAGCAGTCGAATGACACCTGTCAAAAATCCAAAATGGCGGATTTCAAGATGGCCGCCATACAAAATGCTCCGAGCCTGCTGAAGCGAGGCCTTTAGGCCGAGCTTCAGTAGGGGCGGAGCAGTTTGTATGGTGGCCTTCTTGAAATCCGCCATTTTGGATTTGTCCCAGGTGCTCCTCTCATTCTTCATACTGCATTTGGAGTGTTTTACCTTATATTTTCGACTGTATTAGGAGTTTTTGTGGGTTTTTTGACTGAATTTGGAGTAACTGTTCTACATTAGTGTATAGCGAGCCCAAAGGGCAACCACCTGGTGAGGCCGAAGGCCGAACTTTCGGTCCGCGAGGCCGAAGGCCGAGCGAATGGTGCGCGAGCCCGAAGGGCGAGCGCTTGGCGAGGCCGCAGGCCGAGCCGTATTAGTAACTTGCGAGGCCGAAGGCCGAGCTCCGACTTGAGAGTATTTTCCACGTCACCGACTGGTCTCCATGGCAACTGCCTGCGGTAACCGAAGCACCTACGAGTGGGGTTCCTTAACAAAAGTGATTCAGAACCTTGGTACCATTCTGCCCGTACCACCTTTTTATGGCAGTAGGGTGAATTTGGTTTGGTGATAACAGTACGGTTCTCTATTGTATTAAGGGTTTGTATGGGAAATCGTACATCTTTAGGTGTTTTGAAATAATTTTTTTTAATGTATAAGGTGTTTTGATATTGTTCAAACTTGCACAACGATAAATGCGGGCCGCATGCGGCCCGCACACTGCCCGAAAAACTAGTTTATAATATATAAAGCTCGATTACCACTGACTGACTCACTGACTGACTGACTGACATAAATGTTCGCCTAGAAGGAGTAGAGTAGGGTTAAAATGATGTATGGCAAAAATGTTCGGGGGGTTTTGGTGAGTATGAGAAAAATCGAAAATCATAAAAAGACGCCTGCCAAGTAAAGATGGATGACATATCTCAAAAACGGTAAGAGATAGGTAGGGGGTGTTTGAACAAATGTCATAGGGAATCGGGAGAGCAGTCGAATGACACCTGTCAAAAATCCAAAATGGCGGATTTCAAGATGGCCGCCATACAAAGTGATCCGAGCCTGCTGAAGCGAGGCCGTTAGGCCGAGCTTCAGTAGGGGCGGAGCAGTTTGTATGGTGGCCGTCTTGAAATCCGACATTTTGGATGTGTCTTACGTGCTCCTATCATTCTTTATACTGCATTTGGAGTTTTTTATCTTTATTTTCGACTGTATTAGGAGTTTTTGTGGGATTTTTGACTGAATTTGGAGTAACTGTCCTACATTAGTGTAGTAGCGAGCCCGAAGGGCGAGCTTCTGGTGAGGCCGAAGGCCGAACTTTCGGCCCGCGAGGCCGAAGGCCGAGCGTATGGGGCGTGAGCCCGAAGGGCGAGCGCATGGCGAGGCCAGAGGCCGAGCCGTGTTAGTAACTTGCGAGGCCGAAGGCCGAGCTCCGACTTGAGAGTATTTTCCACGTCTCCGAATGGTCTCCATGGCAACTGCCCGTGGTAAGCGAAGCTCCTACGAGTGGGGTTCTTTAACAAAAGTTACTCAGAATCTTGGTACCATTCTGCCCGTACCACTTTTTTTATGGCAGTAGGGTGAATCTGGTTTGGTGGCTATAGTTTGGTTCTCTACTGTATAAGGAGTTTATATGGGATTTCATACTGTTATAGAATATTGTTTTTTTTTTTAAATGTATAAGGTGTTTTGATATTGTTTCAAATTGCATAACGATAAATGCGGGCCGCATGCGGCCCGCACACTGCCCGAAAAACTAGTTATTTATAATATATAAGGCTCGATTACCACTGACTCACTGACTGACTGATTGACATAAATGTTCTCCTAGAAGGAGCATAGTAGGGCTAAAATGATGTATGGCAGAAATGTTCGAGGGGTTTTGATGAGTATGAGAAAAATCGAAAATCATTAAAAAGACGCCTGCCAAGTGAAGATGGATGACGTATCTCAAAAACGGTAAGAGATAGGTAGGGGGTGTTTGAACAAATGTCATAGGGAATAAGGAGAGCAGTCGAATGACATCTGTCAAAAATCCAAAATGGCGGATTTCAAGATGGCCGCCATACAAATTGATCCGAGCCTGCTGAAGCGAGGCCGTTAGGCCGAGCTTCAGTAGGGGCGGAGCAGTTTGTATGGTGGCCGTCTTGAAATCCGACATTTTGGATGTGTCTTACATGCTCCTATCATTCTTTATACTGCATATGGAGTGTTTTACCTTTATTTTCAACTGTATTAGGAGTTTTTGTGGGAGTTTTGACTGAATTTGGAGTTACTGTCCTACGTTAGTGTAGTAGCGAGCCCGAAGGGCGAGCTCCTGGTAAGGCCGAAGGCCGAACTTTCGGTCCGCGAGGCCGAAGGCCAAGCGTATGATGCGTGAGCCCGAAGGGCGAGCGCTTGGCGAGGCCGTAGGCAAAGCCGTATTAGTAACTTGCGAGGCCGAAGGCCGAGCTCCGACTTGAGAGTATTTTCCACGTCACTGACTGGTCTCCATGGCAACTGCCTGCGGTAACCGAAGCACCTACGAGTGGGTATCCTTAACAAAAGTGACTCAGAACCTTGGTACTATTCTGCCCGTACCACCTTTTTATGGCAGTAGGGTGAATCTGGTTTGGTGGCTACAGTTTGGTTCCTTATTGCATTAAGAGTTTGTATGGGAAATCGTACATCTTTTGGTGTTTTGAAATATTTTTTTTTAATGTACAAGGTGTTTTGATATTGTTCAAACTTGCACAACGATAAATGCGGGCCGCATGCGGCCCGCACACTGCCCGAAAAACTAGTTTATAATATATAAAGCTCGATTACCACTCACTGACTGACTGACTGATTGACATAAATGTTCTCCTAGAAGGAGCAGAGTAGGGTTAAAATGAAGTATGGCAAAAATGTTCGGGTGGTTTTGGTGAGTATGAGAAAAATCGAAAATCATTAAAAAGACGCCTGCCAAGTGATGATGGATGACGTATCTCGAAAACGGTAAGAGATAGGTAGGGGGTGTTTAAACAAATGTCATAGGGAATCGGGAGAGCAGTCGAATGACATCTGTCAAAAATCCAAAATGGCGGATTTCAAGATGGCCGCCATACAAAATGCTCCGAGCCTGCTGAAGCGAGGCCTTTAGGCCGAGCTTCAGTAGGGGCGGAGCAGTTTGTATGGTGGCCATCTTGAAATCCGACATTTTGGATGTGACCCACGTGCTCCTATCATTCTTTATACTGCATTTGGAGTGTTTTACCTTATATTTTCGACTGTATTAGGAGTTTTTGTGGGATTTTCGACTGAATTTGGAGTTACTGTCCTACATTAGTGTAGTAGCGAGCCCGAAGGGCGAGCTCCTGGTGAGGCCGAAGGCCGAACTTTCGGTCCGCGAGGCCGAAGGCCGAGCGTATGATGCGCGAGCCCGAAGGGCGAGCGCTTTGCGAGGCCGCAGGCCGAGCCGTGTTAGTAACTTGCGAGGCCGAAGGCCGAGCTCCGACTTGAGAGTATTTTCCACATCTCCGACTGGTCTCCATGGCAACTGCCCGCGGAAACCGAAGCACCTACGAGTGGGGTTCCTTAACAAAAGTGACTCAGAAACTTGGTCCGATTTTGCCCGTACTACCTTTTTATGGCAGTAGGGTGAATCTGCTTTAGTGGCTACAGTATGGTTCTGTATTGTATTGAGAGTTTATATGGGATTTCATACATCTATTGGAGTTTCGGACATTACTTTTTTTTAATGTATAACGTGCTTTTATGACAGTCACAACTGACTCAAGATAGATGCGGGCCGCATGCGGCCCGCACACTGCCCGAAAAACTAGTTTATAATATATAAAGCTCGATTACCACTGACTGACTCACTGACTGACTGACTGACATAAATGTTCTCCTAGAAGGAGTAGAGTAGGGTTAAAATGATGTAGGACAAAAATGTTCGGGGGGTTTTGGTGAGTATGAGAAAAATCGAAAATCATTAAAAAGACGCCTGCCAAGTAAAGATGGATGACATATCTCAAAAACGGTAAGAGATAGGTAGGGGGTGTTTGAACAAATGTCATAGGGAATCTGGAGAGCAGTCGAATGACACCTGTCAAAAATCCAAAATGGCGGATTTCAAGATGGCCGCCATACAAATTGACCCGAGCCTGCTGAAGCGAGGCCGTTAGGCCGAGGTTCAGTAGGGGCGGAGCAGTTTGTATGATGGCCTTCTTGAAATCCGCCATTTTGGATTTGTCCCAGGTGCTCCTATCATTCTTTATACTGCATTTGGAGTGTATTACCTTATATTTTCGACTGTATTAGGAGTTTTTGTGGGATTTTTGACTGAATTTGGAGTTACTGTCCTACATAAGTGTAGTAGCGAGCCCGAAGGGCGAGCTCCTGGTGAGGCCGAAGGCCGAACTTTCAGTCCGCGAGGCCGAAGGCCGAGCGTATGACGCGCGAGCCCGAAGGGCGAGCTCTTGGCGAGGCCGCAGGCCGAGCCATGTTGGTAACTTGCGAGGCCGAAGGCCGAGCTCCGACTTGAGAGTTTTTTCCACGTCTCCGACTGGTCTCCATGGCAACTGCCCGCGGTAAGCGAAGCACCTACGAGTGGGGTTCCTTAACAAAAGTGACTCAGAACCTTGGTACCTTTCTGCCCGTACCACCTTTTTATGGCAGTAGGGTGAATCTGTTTTAGTGGCTACAGTATTGTTCTTTATTGTATTGAGTATTAATATGGGATTTCATACTTCTAATGGAGTTTTGAACATACTTTTTTTAATGTATAAGGTGTTTTGATATTGTTCAAACTTGCACAACGATAAATGCGGGCCGCATGCGGCCCGCACACTGCCCGAAAAACTAGTTATTATAATATATAAATTTATAATATATAAAGCTCGATTACCACTGACTGACTCACTGACTGACTGACTGACATAAATGTTCTCCTAGAAGGAGACGAGTAGGAACAAGGTGATGTATGGCAAAAATGTTCGGGTGGTTTTGGTGAGTATGAGAAAAATCGAAAATCATAAAAAAGACGCCTGCCAAGTGAAGATGGATGAGGTATCTCAAAAACGGTAAGAGATAGGTAGGGGGTGTTTGAACAAATGTCATAGGGAATCGGAAGTTTAGTCGAATGACACCTGTCAAAAATCCAAAATGGCGGATTTCAAGATGGCCGCCATACAAAGTGATCCGAGCCTGCTGAAGCGAGGCCGTTAGGCCGTGCTTCAGTAGGGGCGGAGCAGTTTGTATGGTGGCCGTCTTGAAATCCGACATTTTGGATGTGTCTTACGTGCTCCTATCATTCTTTATACTGCATTTGGAGTGTTTTTCCTTAATTTTCGAATATATTAGGAGTTTTTGTGGGATTTTTGACTAAATTTGGAGTTACTGTCCAACATTAGTGTAGTAGCGAGCCCGAAGGGCGAGCTCCTGGTGAGGCCGAAGGCCGAACTTTCGGTCCGCGAGGCCGAAGGCCGAGCGTATGATGCGCGAGCCCGAAGGGCGAGCGCTTGGCGAGGCCGCAGGCCGAGCCGTGTTAGTAACTTGCGAGGCCGAAGGCCGAGCTCCGACTTGAGAGTATTTTCCACATCTCCGACTGGTCTCCATGGCAACTGCCCGCGGTAACCGAAGCACCTACGAGTGGGGTTCCTTAACAAAAGTGACTCAGAACCTTGGTACCATTCTGCCCGTACCACCTTTTTATGGCAGTAGGGTGAATCTGCTTTAGTGGCTACAGTTTGGTTCTTTATTGTTTTAAAAGTTTGTATGGGATTTCACACTTCTATTGGAGTTTTGAACATACTTTTTCATAACGTATCAGGTGTTTTTTTGACAGTTCCTACTGACTCAAGATAGATGCGGGCCGCATGCGGCCCGCACACTGCCCGAAAAACTAGTTTATAATATATAAAGCTCGATTACCACTGACTGACTGACTGACTCACTGACATAAATGTTCTCCTAGAAGGAGCAGAGTAGGGTAAAAATGAAGTATGGCAAAAATGTTCGGGTGGTTTTGGTGAGTATGAGAAAAATCGAAAATCATTAAAAAGACGCCTGCCAAGTGATGATGGATGACGTATCTCGAAAACGGTAAGAGATAGGTAGGGGGTGTTTGAACAAATGTCATAGAGAATCGGGAGAGCAGTCGAATGACACCTGTCAAAAATCCAAAATGGCGGATTTCAAGATGGCCGCCATACAAAATGCTCCGAGCCTGCTGAAGCGAGGCCTTTAGGCCGAGCTTCAGTAGGGGCGGAGCAGTTTGTATGGTGGCCTTCTTGAAATCCGCCATTTTGGATTTGTCCCAGGTGCTCCTCTCATTCTTCATACTGCATTTGGAGTGTTTTACCTTATATTTTCGACTGTATTAGGAGTTTTTGTGGGTTTTTTGACTGAATTTGGAGTAACTGTTCTACATTAGTGTATAGCGAGCCCAAAGGGCAACCACCTGGTGAGGCCGAAGGCCGAACTTTCGGTCCGCGAGGCCGAAGGCCGAGCGAATGGTGCGCGAGCCCGAAGGGCGAGCGCTTGGCGAGGCCGCAGGCCGAGCCGTATTAGTAACTTGCGAGGCCGAAGGCCGAGCTCCGACTTGAGAGTATTTTCCACGTCACCGACTGGTCTCCATGGCAACTGCCTGCGGTAACCGAAGCACCTACGAGTGGGGTTCCTTAACAAAAGTGATTCAGAACCTTGGTACCATTCTGCCCGTACCACCTTTTTATGGCAGTAGGGTGAATTTGGTTTGGTGATAACAGTACGGTTCTCTATTGTATTAAGGGTTTGTATGGGAAATCGTACATCTTTAGGTGTTTTGAAATAATTTTTTTTAATGTATAAGGTGTTTTGATATTGTTCAAACTTGCACAACGATAAATGCGGGCCGCATGCGGCCCGCACACTGCCCGAAATACTAGTTTATAATATATAAAGCTCGATTACCACTGACTGACTCACTGACTGACTGACTGACATAAATGTTCTCCTAGAAGGAGTAGAGTAGGGTTAAAATGATGTATGGAAAAAATGTTCAGGAGGTTTTGGTGAGTATGAGAAAAATCGAAAATCAAAAAAATGACGCCTGCCAAGTAAAGATGGATAACACATCTCGAAAACGGTAAGAGATAGGTAGGGGGTGTTTGAACAAATGTCATAGGGAATTGGAAAAACAGTCGAATGACACCTGTCAAAAATCCAAAATGGCGGATTTCAAGATGGCCGCCATACAAAATGCTCCGAGCCTGCTGAAGCGAGGCCTTTAGGCCGAGCTTCAGTAGGGGCGGAACAGTTTGTATGGTGGCCTTCTTGAAATCCGCCATTTTGGATTTGTCCCAGGTGCTCCTCTCATTCTTTATACTGCATTTGGAGTGTTTTACCTTATATTTTCGACTGTATTAGGAGTTTTTGTGGGATTTTCGACTGAATTTGGAGTTACTGTCTTACATTGGGGTATAGCGAGCCCGAAGGGCGAGCTCCTGGTGAGGCCGAAGGCCGAACTTTCGGTCCGCGAGGCCGAAGGCCGAGCGTAGGGTGCGTGAGCCCGTAGGGCGAGCGCTTGGCGAGGCCGCAGGCCGAGCCGTGTTAGTAACTTGCGAGGCCGAAGGCCGAGCTCCGACTTGAGAGTATTTTTCACGTCACCGACTGGTCTCCATGGCAACTGCCTGCGGTAACCGAAGCACCTACGAGTGGGGTTCCTTAACAAAAGTGACTCAGAACCTTGGTACCATTCTGCCCGTACCACCTTTTTATGGCAGTAGGGTGAATCTGCTTTAGTGGCTACAGTATGGATCTTTATTTTATGGAGAGTTTATTTGGGATTTCATACTTCTATTGGAGTTTTGAACTTATTTTTTTTAAATGTATAAGGGGTTAAGGTTAAGTTTAGTACTGCATAACGATAAATGCGGGCCGCATGCGGCCCGCACACTGCCCGAAAAACTAGTTATTATATTATATAAAGCTCGATTACCACTCACTGACTGACTGACTGATTGACATAAATGTTCTCCTAGAAGGAGCAGAGTAGGGCTAAAATGATGTATGGCAAAAATGTTTGGGGGGTTTTGGTGAGTATGAGAAAAATCGAAAATCATTAAAAAGACGCCTGCCAAGTGATGATGGATGACGTATCTCGAAAACGGTAAGAGATAGGTAGGGGGTGTTTGAACAAATGTCATAGAGAATCGGGAGAGCAGTCGAATGACACCTGTCAAAAATCCAAAATGGCGGATTTCAAGATGGCCGCCATACAAATTGATCCGAGCCTGCTGAAGCGAGGCCGTTAGGCCGAGGTTCAGTAGGGGCGGAGCAGTTTGTATGGGGGCCTTCTTGAAATCCGCCATTTTGGATTTGTCCCAGGTGCTCCTATCATTCTTTATACTGCATTTGGAGTGTATTACCTTATATTTTCGACTGTATTAGGAGTTTTTGTGGGATTTTTGACTGAATTTGGAGTTACTGTCCTACATAAGTGTAGTAGCGAGCCCGAAGGGCGAGCTCCTGGTGAGGCCGAAGGCCGAACTTTCGGTCCGCGAGGCCGAAGGCCGAGCGTATGATGCGCGAGCCCGAAGGGCGAGCGCTTGGCGAGGCCGCAGGCCGAGCCGTGTTGGTAACTTGCGAGGCCGAAGGCCGAGCTCCGACTTGAGAGTTTTTTCCACGTCTCCGACTGGTCTCCATGGCAACTGCCCGCGGTAACCGAAGCACCTACGAGTGGGGTTCCTTAACAAAAGTGACTCAGAACCTTGGTACCATTCTGCCCGTACCACTTTTTTATGGCAGTAGGGTGAATCTGGTTTGGTGGCTACAGTTTGGTTCTCTACTGTATAAGGAGTTTATATGGGATTTCATACTTCTATTAGAGTTTTGAACTTATTTTTTTTTTATGTATGAGGTGTTTTTTTTACAGTTCCTACTGACTCAAGATAGATGCGGGCCGCATGCGGCCCGCACACTGCCCGAAAAACTAGTTATAATATATAAAGCTCGATTACCATTGACTCACTGACTGACATAAATGTTCTCCTAGAAGGAGACGAGAAGAAACAACGTGATGTATAACAAAAATGTTCGGGGGGTTTTGGTGAGTATGAGAAAAATCTAAAATCATTAAAAAGACGCCTGCCAAGTGAAGATGGATGACGTATCTCGAAAACGGTAAGAGATAGGTAGGGGGTGTTTAAACAAATGTCATAGGGAATCGGGAGAGCAGTCGGATGACATATGTCAAAAATCCAAAATGGCGGATTTCAAGATGGCCGCCATACAAAATGCTCCGAGCCTGCTGAAGCGAGGCCTTTAGGCCGAGCTTCAGTAGGGGCGGAGCAGTTTGTATGGTGGCCGTCTTGAAATTCGACATTTTGGATGTGTCTTACGTGCTCCTATCATTCTTTATACTGCATTTGGAGTATTTTACCTTATATTTTCGACTGTATTAGAAGTTTTTGTGGGATTTTTGATTGAATTTGGAGTTACTGTCCTATGATAGTGTAAAGCGAGCCCGAAGGGCCAGCTCCTGGTGAGGCCGAAGGCCGAACTTTTGGCTCGCGAGGCCGAAGGCCGAGCGTATGGTGCGTGAGCCCGAAGGGCGAGCGCTCGGCGAGGCCGCAGGCCGAGCCGTGTTAGTAACTTGCGAGGCCGAAGGCCGAGCTCCAACTTGAGAGTATATTCCACGCCTCCAACTGGTGTCCATGGCAACTGCCCGCGAAAACCGAAGCACCTACGAGTGGGGTTCCTTAACAAAAGTGACTCTGAATCTTGGTACGATTCTGCCCGTACCACCTTTTTATGGCAGTAGGGTGAATCTGCTTTAGTGGCTACAGTATGATTCATTATTGTATTGAGAGTTTATATGGGATTTCAAACTTCTATTAGATTTTTGAACTTATTTTTTTTTAACGTATTAGGTTTTTTTTGACAGTTCCTACTGACTCAAGATAGATGCGGGCCGCATGCGGCCCGCACACTGCCCGAAAAACTAGTTAATAATATATAAAGCTCGATTACCACTCACTGACTGACTGACTGATTGACATAAATGTTCTCCTAGAAGGAGCAGAGTAGGGCTAAAATGATGTATGGCAAAAATGTTTGGGGGGTTTTGGTGAGTATGAGAAAAATCGAAAATCATTAAAAAGACGCCTGCCAAGTGATGATGGATGACGTATCTCGAAAACGGTAAGAGATAGGTAGGGGGTGTTTGAACAAATGTCATAGAGAATCTGGAGAGCAGTCGAATGACACCTGTCAAAAATCCAAAATGGCGGATTTCAAGATGGCCGCCATACAAAATGCTCCGAGCCTGCTGAAGCGAGGCCTTTAGGCCGAGCTTCAGTAGGGGCGGAGCAGTTTGTATGGTGGCCTTCTTGAAATCCGCCATTTTGGATTTGTCCCAGGTGCTCCTCTCATTCTTCATACTGCATTTGGAGTGTTTTACCTTATATTTTCGACTGTATTAGGAGTTTTTGTGGGTTTTTTGACTGAATTTGGAGTAACTGTTCTACATTAGTGTATAGCGAGCCCAAAGGGCAACCACCTGGTGAGGCCGAAGGCCGAACTTTCGGTCCGCGAGGCCGAAGGCCGAGCGAATGGTGCGCGAGCCCGAAGGGCGAGCGCTTGGCGAGGCCGCAGGCCGAGCCGTATTAGTAACTTGCGAGGCCGAAGGCCGAGCTCCGACTTGAGAGTATTTTCCACGTCACCGACTGGTCTCCATGGCAACTGCCTGCGGTAACCGAAGCACCTACGAGTGGGGTTCCTTAACAAAAGTGATTCAGAACCTTGGTACCATTCTGCCCGTACCACCTTTTTATGGCAGTAGGGTGAATTTGGTTTGGTGATAACAGTACGGTTCTCTATTGTATTAAGGGTTTGTATGGGAAATCGTACATCTTTAGGTGTTTTGAAATAATTTTTTTTAATGTATAAGGTGTTTTGATATTGTTCAAACTTGCACAACGATAAATGCGGGCCGCATGCGGCCCGCACACTGCCCGAAAAACTAGTATTTATAATATATAAAGCTCGATTACCACTGACTCACTGACTGACTCACTCATTGACATAAATGTTCTCCTAGAAGAAGACGAGTAGGAGCACAGTGATGTAGGGCAAAAATGTTCGGGGGGTTTAGGTGAGTATGAGAAAAATCGAAAATCATTAAAAAGACGCCTGCCAAGTAAAGATGGATGTCATATCTCAAAAACGGTAAGAGATAGGTAAAGGGAGTTTGAACAAATGTCATAGGGAATCGGGAGAGCAGCCGAATGACACCTGTCAAAAATCCAAAATGGCGGATTTCAAGATGGCCGCCATACAAAGTGATCCGAGCCTGCTGAAGCGAGGCCGTTAGGCCGAGCTTCAGTAGGGGCGGAGCAGTTTGTATGGTGGCCGTCTTAAAATCTGACATTTTGGATGTGTCTTACGTGCTCCTATCATTCTTTATACTGCATTTGGAGTGTTTCATCTTTATTTTAGACTGTATTAGGAGTTTTTGTGGGATTTTTTACTGAATTTGGAGTTACTGTCCTACATAAGTGTAGTAGCGAGCCCGAAGGGCGAGCTCCTGGTGAGGCCGAAGGCCGAACTTTCGGCTCGCGAGGCCGAAGGGCGAGCGTATGGTGCGTGAGCCCGAAGGGCGAACGCATGGCGAGGCCGCAGGCCGAGCCGTGTTAGTAACTTGCGAGGCCGTAGGCCGAGCTCCGACTTGAGAGTATTTTCCACGTCACCGACTGGTCTCCATGGCAACTGCCCGCGGTAACCGAAGCACCTACGAGTGGGGTTCCTTAACAAAAGAGACTGAGAACCTTGGTACCATTCTGCCCGTACCACCTTTTTATGGCAGTAGGGTGAATCTGGTTTGGTTGCTACAGTATGGTTCTCTACTCTATTACAAGTTTATATGGGATTTCATACTTCTAATGGAGTTTTGAACACATTTTTTTTTAATGTTTCAGGTGTTTTCATATAGTTTAGTACTGCATAACGATAAATGCGGGCCGCATGCGGCCCGCACACTGCCCGAAAAACTAGTTAATAATATATAAAGCTCGATTACCACTGACTGACTCACTGACTCACTGACATAAATGTTCTCCTAGAAGGAGACGAGTAGGAGCAAAGTTATGTAGAGCAAAAATGTTTGGGGAGTTTTGGTGAGTATGAGAAAAATCGAAAATCATTAAAAAGACGCCTGCCAAGTGAAGATGGATGACATTTCTCAAAAACGGTACAAGATAGGTAGGGGGTGTTTAAACAAATGTCATAGGGAATCGGGAGAGCAGTCGAATGACACCTGTCAAAAATCCAAAATGGCGGATTTCAAGATGGCCGCCATACAAAATGGTCCGAGCCTGCTGAAGCGAGGCCGTTAGGCCGAGCTTCAGTAGGGGCGGAGCAGTTTGTATGGTGGCCGTCTTGAAATCCGTTACTTTGGATGTGCCCCACGTGCTCCTATCATTCTTTATACTGCATTTGGAGTGTTTTACCTTATATTTTCGACTGTATTAGGAGTTTTTGTGGGATTTTTGACTAAATTTGGAGTTACTGTCCTACATAAGTGAAGTAGCGAGCCCGAAGGGCGAGCTCCTGGTGAGGCCGAAGGCCGAACTTTCGGTCCGCGAGTCCGAAGGCCGAGCGTATGATGCGCGAGCCCGAAGGGCGAGCGCCTGGCGAGGGCCGTAGCCGTAGGCCGAGCCGTATTAGTAACTTGCGAGGCCGAAGGCCGAGCTCCGACTTGAGAGTATTTTCCACATCCCCGACTGGTCTCCATGGCAACTGCCTGCGGTAACCGCAGCACCTACGAGTGGGGTTCCTTAACAAAAGTGACCCAGAACCTTGGTACCATTCTGCCCGTACCACCTTTTTATGGCAGTAGGGTGAATCTGCTTTAGTGGCTACAGTATGGTTCTTTATTGTATTGAGAGTTTATATGGGATTTCATACTTCTATTGGAGTTTTGAACATACTTTTTTCCAACGTATCAGGAGTTTTGATATAGTTTAGTACTGCATAACGATAAATGCGGGCCGCATGCGGCCCGCACACTGCCCGAAAAACTAGTTATAATATATAAAGCTCGATTACCATTGACTCACTGACTGACATAAATGTTCTCCTAGAAGGAGACGAGTAGGAGCAACGTGATGTATAGCAAAAATGTTCGGGGGGTTTTGGTGAGTATGAGAAAAATCGAAAATCATTAAAAAGACGCCTGCCAACTGAAGATGGATGACGTATCTCAAAAACGGTAAGAGATAGGTAGGGGGTGTTTGAACAAATGTCATAGGGAATTGGGAAAGCAGTCGAATGACACCTGTCAAAAATCCAAAATGGCGGATTTCAAGATGGCCGCCATACAAATTGATCCGAGCCTGCTGAAGCGAGGCCTTTAGGCCGAGCTTCAGTAGGGGCGGAGCAGTTTGTATGGTGGCCATCTTGAAATCCGACATTTTGGATGTGTCCCACGTGCTCCTATCATTCTTTATACTGCATTTGGAGCATTTTACCTTTATATTAGACTGTATTAGGAGTTTTTGTGGGATTTTTGACTGAATTTGGAGTAACTGTCCTACATTAGTGCAGTTGCGAGCCCGAAGGGCGAGCTCCTGGTGAGGCCGAAGGCCGAACTTTCAGTCCGCGAGGCCGAAGGCCGAGCGTATGATGCGCGAGCCCGAAGGGCGAGCGCTTGGCGAGGCCGCAGGCCGAGCCGTGTTAGTAACTTGCGAGGCTGAAGGCCGAGCTCCGACTTTAGAATATTTTCTACATCTTCGACTGGTCTCCATGGCAACTGACCGCGGTAACCGAAGCACCTACGAGTGGGGTTCCTTAACAAAAGTGACTCAGAACCTTGGTACCATTCTGCCCGTACCACCTTTTTATGGCAGTAGGGTGAATTTGGTTTGGTGGCTACAGTTTGTTTCTTTATTGTATTGAGAGTTTATATGGGATTTCATACTTCTATTGGAGTTTTGAACACACTTTTTTTTACGTATTAGGTGTCTTGATATAAGTTAAAATTGCACAACGATAAATGCGGGCCGCATGCGGCCCGCACACTGCCCGAAATACTAGTTTATTTTTATAATATATAAAGCTCGATTACCACTGACTCACTGACTCACTGACATAAATGTTCTCCTAGAAGGAGCAGAGTAGGGTAAAAATGAAGTATAGCAAAAATGTTCGGGATGTTTTGGTTAGTATGAGAAAAATCGAAAATCATTAAAAAGACGCCTGCCAAGTGAAGTTGGATGACGTATCTCGAAAACGGTAAGAGATAGGTAGGGGGTGTTTGAACAAATGTCATAGGGAATCGGGAGAGCAGTCGAATGACATCTGTCAAAAATCCAAAATGGCGGATTTCAAGATGGCCGCCATACAAAATGCTCCGAGCCTGCTGAAGCGAGGCCTTTAGGCCGAGCTTCAGTAGGGGCGGAGCAGTTTGTATGGTGGCCGTCTTGAAATCCGTTATTTTGGATGTACCCCACGTGCTCCTATCATTCTTTATACTGCATTTGGAGTGTTTTACCTTATATTTTCGACTGTATTAGGAGTTTTTGTGGGATTTTTGACTAAATTTGGAGTTACTGTCCTACATAAGTGAAGTAGCGAGCCCGAAGGGCGAGCTCCTGGTGAGGCCGAAGGCCGAACTTTCGATCCGCGAGGCCGAAGGCCGAGCGTATGATGCGTGAGCCCGAAGGGCGAGCGCCGAGCGAGGCCGCAGGCCGAGCCGTTTTAGTAACTTGCGAGGCCGAAGGCCGAGCTCCAACTTGAGAGTATTTTCCACGTTTCCGACTGGTCTCCATGGCAACTGCCCGCGGTAACCGAAGAACCTACGAGTGGGGTTCCTTTACAAAAGTGACTCAGAACCCTGGTCTCATTTTGCCCGTACCACCTTTTTATGGCAGTAGGGTGAATTTGGTTTGGTGGCTACAGTTTGGTTCTTTATTGTATTGAGAGTTTATATGGGATTTCATACTTTTATTGGAGTTTTGAACACATTTTTTTTAAAGTATTAGGTGTTTCTGTGGAATTTTCAAATGACTAAAGATAGATGCGGGCCGCATGCGGCCCGCACACTGCCCGAAAAACTAGTATAATATATAAAGCTCGATTACCACTGACTGACTGACTGACTCACTGACATAAATGTTCTCCTAGAAGGAGTAGAGTAGGGTAAAAATGATGTATGGCAAAAATGTTCGCGGGGTTTTGGTGAGTATGAGAAAAATCGAAAATCATTAAAAAGACGCCTGCCAAGTGAAGATGGATGACATATCTCAAAAACGGTACAAGATAGGTAGGGGTTGTTTGAACAAATGTCATAGGGAATCAGGAGAGCAGTCTAATGACACCTGTCAAAAATCCAAAATGGCGGATTTCAAGATGGCCGCCATACAAAATGATCCGAGCCTGCTGAAGCGAGGCCGTTAGGCCGAGCTTCAGTAGGGGCGGAGCAGTTTGTATGGTGGCTGTCTTGAAATCCGACATTTTGGATCTGACCCACGTGCTCCTATCATTCTTTATACTGGATTTGGAGTGTTTTACCTTATATTTTCGACTGTATTAAGAGTTTTTGTGGGATTTTTGACTGAATTTGGAGTTACTGACCTACAATAATGTATAGCGAGCCCGAAGGGCGAGCTTCTGGTGAGGCCGAAGGCCGAACTTTCGGCTCGCGAGGCCGAAGGCCGAGCGTATGGTGCGTGAGCCCGAAGGGCGAGCGCTTGGCGAGGCCGCAGGCCGAGCCGTGTTAGTAGCTTGCGAGGCCGAAGGCCGAGCTCCGACTTGAGAGTATTTTCCACGTCACCGACTGGTCTCCATGGCAACTGCCCGCGGTAACCGAAGCACCTACGAGTGGGGTCCCTTAACAAAAGTGACTCAGAACCTTGGTACCATTCTGCCCGTACCACTTTTTTATGGCAGTAGGGTGAATCTGGTTTGATGGCTACAGTTTGGTTCTCTACTGTATAAGGAGTTTATATGGGATTTCATACTGTTATGGATTTTTTTTTTTTTTTTAATGTATAAGGTGTTTTGATATTGTTTCCAATTGCATAACGAAAAATGCGGGCCGCATGCGGCCCGCACACTGCCCGAATAACTAGTTTATAATATATAAGGCTCGATTACCACTGACTCACTGACTGACTGATTGACATAAATGTTCTCCTAGAAGGAGCATAGTAGGGCTAAAATGATGTATGGCAGAAATGTTCGAGGGGTTTTGATGAGTATGAGAAAAATCGAAAATCATTAAAAAGACGCCTGCCAAGTGAAGATGGATGACGTATCTCAAAAACGGTAAGAGATAGGTAGGGGGTGTTTGAACAAATGTCATAGGGAATAAGGAGAGCAGTCGAATGACATCTGTCAAAAATCCAAAATGGCGGATTTCAAGATGGCCGCCATACAAATTGATCCGAGCCTGCTGAAGCGAGGCCGTTAGGCCGAGCTTCAGTAGGGGCGGAGCAGTTTGTATGGTGGCCGTCTTGAAATCCGACATTTTGGATGTGTCTTACATGCTCCTATCATTCTTTATACTGCATATGGAGTGTTTTACCTTTATTTTCAACTGTATTAGGAGTTTTTGTGGGAGTTTTGACTGAATTTGGAGTTACTGTCCTACGTTAGTGTAGTAGCGAGCCCGAAGGGCGAGCTCCTGGTAAGGCCGAAGGCCGAACTTTCGGTCCGCGAGGCCGAAGGCCAAGCGTATGATGCGTGAGCCCGAAGGGCGAGCGCTTGGCGAGGCCGTAGGCAAAGCCGTATTAGTAACTTGCGAGGCCGAAGGCCGAGCTCCGACTTGAGAGTATTTTCCACGTCACTGACTGGTCTCCATGGCAACTGCCTGCGGTAACCGAAGCACCTACGAGTGGGTATCCTTAACAAAAGTGACTCAGAACCTTGGTACTATTCTGCCCGTACCACCTTTTTATGGCAGTAGGGTGAATCTGGTTTGGTGGCTACAGTTTGGTTCCTTATTGCATTAAGAGTTTGTATGGGAAATCGTACATCTTTTGGTGTTTTGAAATATTTTTTTTTAATGTACAAGGTGTTTTGATATTGTTCAAACTTGCACAACGATAAATGCGGGCCGCATGCGGCCCGCACACTGCCCGAAAAACTAGTATAATATATAAAGCTCGATTACCACTCACTCACTGACATAAATGTTCTCCTAGAAGGAGCAGAGTAGGGTAAAAATGAAGTATGGCAAAAATGTTCGGGTGGTTTTGGTGAGTATGAGAAAAATCGAAAATCATTAAAAAGACGCCTGCCAAGTGATGATGGATGACGTATCTTAAAAACGGTAAGAGATAGGTAGGGGGTGTTTGAACAAATGTCATAGAGAATCGGGAGAGCAGTCGAATGACACCTGTCAAAAATCCAAAATGGCGGATTTCAAGATGGCCGCCATACAAAGTGATCCGAGCCTGCTGAAGCGAGGCCGTTAGGCCGAGCTTCAGTAGGGGCGGAGCAGTTTGTATGGGGGCCTTCTTGAAATCTTCCATTTTGGATTGGTCCCAGGTGCTCCTCTCATTCTTCATACTGCATTTGGAGTGTTTTACCTTATATTTTCGACTGTATTAGGAGTTTTTGTGGGATTTTTGACTAAATTTGGAGTTACTGTCCTACATAAGTGAAGTAGCGAGCCCGAAGGGCGAGCTCCTGGTGAGGCCGAAGGCCGAACATTCGGTCCGCGAGCCCGAAGGGCGAGCGCCTGGCGAGGCCGTAGGCTGAGCCGTATTAGTAACTTGCGAGGCCGAAGGCCGAGCTCCGACTTGAGAGTATTTTCCACATCTCCGACTGGTCTCCATGGCAACTGCCTGCGGTAACCGCAGCACCTACGAGTGGGGTTCCTTAACAAAAGTGACTCAGAACCTTGGTACCATTCTGCCTGTACCACCTTTTTATGGCAGTAGGGTGAATCTGCTTTAGTGGCTACAGTATGGTTCCTTATTGTATTGAGAGTTTATATGGGACTTCATAGTTCTATTGGAGTTTTGAACATACTTTTTTCCAACGTATCAGGAGTTTTGATATAGTTTAGTACTGCATAACGATAAATGCGGGCCGCATGCGGCCCGCACACTGCCCGAAATACTAGTTTATTTATAATATATAAAGCTCGATTACCACTGACTGATTGACATAAATGTTCTCCTAGAAGGAGCAGAGTAGGGCTAAAATGATGTATGGCAAAAATGTTTGGGGGGTTTTGGTGAGTATGAGAAAAATCGAAAATCATTAAAAAGACGCCTGCCAAGTGATGATGGATGACGTATCTCGAAAACGGTAAGAGATAGGTAGGGGGTGTTTGAACAAATGTCATAGAGAATCGGGAGAGCAGTCGAATGACACCTGTCAAAAATCCAAAATGGCGGATTTCAAGATGGCCGCCATACAAAATGCTCCGAGCCTGCTGAAGCGAGGCCTTTAGGCCGAGCTTCAGTAGGGGCGGAGCAGTTTGTATGGTGGCCTTCTTGAAATCCGCCATTTTGGATTTGTCCCAGGTGCTCCTCTCATTCTTCATACTGCATTTGGAGTGTTTTACCTTATATTTTCGACTGTATTAGGAGTTTTTGTGGGTTTTTTGACTGAATTTGGAGTAACTGTTCTACATTAGTGTATAGCGAGCCCAAAGGGCAACCACCTGGTGAGGCCGAAGGCCGAACTTTCGGTCCGCGAGGCCGAAGGCCGAGCGAATGGTGCGCGAGCCCGAAGGGCGAGCGCTTGGCGAGGCCGCAGGCCGAGCCGTATTAGTAACTTGCGAGGCCGAAGGCCGAGCTCCGACTTGAGAGTATTTTCCACGTCACCGACTGGTCTCCATGGCAACTGCCTGCGGTAACCGAAGCACCTACGAGTGGGGTTCCTTAACAAAAGTGATTCAGAACCTTGGTACCATTCTGCCCGTACCACCTTTTTATGGCAGTAGGGTGAATTTGGTTTGGTGATAACAGTACGGTTCTCTATTGTATTAAGGGTTTGTATGGGAAATCGTACATCTTTAGGTGTTTTGAAATAATTTTTTTTAATGTATAAGGTGTTTTGATATTGTTCAAACTTGCACAACGATAAATGCGGGCCGCATGCGGCCCGCACACTGCCCGAAAAACTAGTTTATAATATATAAAGCTCGATTACCACTGACTGACTCACTGACTGACTGACTGACATAAATGTTCGCCTAGAAGGAGTAGAGTAGGGTAAAAATGAAGTATGGCAAAAATGTTCGGGTGGTTTTGGTGAGTATGAGAAAAATCGAAAATCATAAAAATGACGCCTGCCAAGTAAAGATGGATGACGTATCTCGAAAACGGTGCAAGATGGGTAGGGGGTGTTTGAACAAATGTCATAGGGAATCGGGAGAGCAGTCGGATGACATATGTCAAAAATCCAAAATGGCGGATTTCAAGATGGCCGCCATACAAAGTGATCCGAGCCTGCTGAAGCGAGGCCTTTAGGCCGAGCTTCAGTAGGGGCGGAGCAGTTTGTATGGTGGCCGTCTTGAAATCCGAGATTTTGGATATGTCACACGTGCTCCTCTCATTCTTCATACTGCATTTGGAGTGTTTTACCTTCATTTTCGACTGTATTAGGAGTTTTTGTGGGATTTTTGACTGAATTTAGAGTTAATGTCTTACGATAATCTATAGCGAGCCCGAAGGGCGAGCTTCTGGTGAGGCCGAAGGCCGAACTTTCGGCTCGCGAGGCCGAAGGCCGAGCGTTTGGTGCGTGAGCCCGAAGGGCAAACGCTTGGCGAGGCCGTAGGCCGAGCCGTGTTGGTAACTTGCGAGGCCGAAGGCCGAGCTCCGACTTGATAGTTTTTTCCACGTCTTCGACTGGTCTCCATGGCAACTGCCCGCGGTAAGCGAAGCACCTACGAGTGGGGTTCCTTAACAAAAGTGACTCGGAACCCTGGTCCCATTCTGCCCGTACCACCTTTTTATGGCAGTAGGGTGAATCTGGTTTGGTGGCTACAGTATGGTTCTTTAGTGTATTGAGAGTTTATATGGGATTTCATACTTCTATTGGAGTTTTGAACACACTTTTTTTTACGATTAGGTGTTTCTGTGAAATTTTCAAATGACTAAAGTTAGATGCGGGCCGCATGCGGCCCGCACACTGCCCGAAAAACTAGTTTATAATATATAAAGCTCGATTACCACTCACTGACTGACTCACTGACTGACATAAATGTTCTCCTAGAAGGAGACGAGTAGGAGCAAAGTGATGTATGGCAAAAATTTTCGGGGGGTTTGGGTGAGTATGAGAAAAATCGAAAATCATTAAAAAGACGCCTGCCAAGTTGAGATGGATGACGTATCTCAAAAACGGTAAGAGATAGGTAGGGGGTGATTGAACAAATGTCATAGGGAATCGGAAGAGCAGTCGGATGACATATGTCAAAAATCCAAAATGGCGGATTTCAAGATGGCCGCCATACAAATTGATCCGAGCCTGCTGAAGCGAGGCCGTTAGGCCGAGCTTCAGTAGGGGCGGAGCAGTTTGTATGGTGGCCGTCTTGAAATCCGACATTTTGGATGTGACCCACATGCTCCTATCATTCTTTATACTGCATTTGGAGTGTTTTACCTACATTTTCGACTGTATTAGGAGTTTTTGTGGGATTTTTGACTGAATTTGGAGTAACTGTCCTACATAAGTGTAGTAGCGAGCCCGAAGGGCGAGCGCTTGGCGAGGCCGCAGGCCGAACTTTCGGCTCGCGAGGCCGAAGGCCGAGCGTTTGTTGCGTGAGCCCGAAGGGCGAACGCTTGGCGAGGCCGTAGGCCGAGCCGTATTAGTAACTTGCGAGGCCGAAGGCCGAGCTCCGACTTGAGAGTATTTTCCACGTCTCCGACTGGTCTCCATGGCAACTGCCTGCGGTAACCGAAGCACCTACGAATGGGGTTCCTTAACAAAAGTGACTCAGAAGCTTGATACCATTCTGACCGTACCACCTTTTTATGGCAGTAGGGTGAATCTGCTTTAGTGGCTACAGTATGGTTCTTTATTGTATTGAGAGTTTATATGGGATTTCATACTTCTACTGGAGTTTTGAACACATTTTTTTTTGTATCAGGTGTTGTTTTGACAGTTCCTACTGACTCAAGATAGATGCGGGCCGCATGCGGCCCGCACACTGCCCGAAATACTAGTTTATTTATAATATATAAAGCTCGATTACCACTGACTGACTGACTGACTCACTGACATAAATGTTCTCCTAGAAGGAGCAGAGTAGGGTAAAAATGAAGAATAGCAAAAATGTTCGGAGGGTTTTGGTGAGTATGAGAAAAATCGAAAATCATTAAAAAGACGCCTGCCAAGTAAAGATGGATGACGTATCTCAAAAACGGTACGAGATAGGTAGGGGGTGTTTGAACAAATGTCATAGGGAATCGGGAGAGCAGTCGAATGACACCTGTCAAAAATCCAAAATGGCGGATTTCAAGATGGCCGCCATACAAAGTGATCCGAGCCTGCTGAAGCGAGGCCTTTAGGCCGAGCTTCAGTAGGGGCGGAGCAGTTTGTATGGTGGCCGTCTTGAAATCCGACAATTTGGATGTGACCCACGTGCTCCTATCATTCTTTATACTGCATTTGGAGTGATTTACCCTATATTTTCGACTGTATTAGGAGTTTTTGTGGGATTTTCGACTGAATTTGGAGTAACTGTCCTACATTAGTGAAGTTGCGAGCCCGAAGGGCGAGCTTCTGGTGAGGCCGAAGGCCGAACTTTCGGTCCGCGAGGCCGAAGGCCGAGCGTATGATGCGCGAGCCCGAAGGGCGAGTGCTTTGCGAGGCCGCAGGCCGAGCCGTGTTAGTAACTTGCGAGGCCGAAGGCCGAGCTCCGACTTGAGATTATTTTCCACATCTCCGACTGGTCTCCATAGCAACTGCCCGCGGTAACCGAAGCACCTACGAGTGGGGTTCCTTCACAAAAGTGACTCAGAACCTTGGTCCCATTCTGCCCGTACCACCTTTTTGTGGCAGTAGGGTGAATTTGCTTTAGTGGCTGCAGTATGGTTCTTTATTGTATTGAGAGTTTTTATGGGATTTCATACTTCCATTGGAGTTTTGAACATTCTTTTTCTTAAAGTATTAGGGGTTTATGTGAAATTTCCAAATGACTCAAGATAGATGCGGGCCGCATGCGGCCCGCACACTGCCCGATAAAATAGTTTATAATATATAAGGCTCGATTACCACTGACTGACTCACTGACTCACTGACATAAATGTTCTCCTAGAAGGAGCAGAGTAGGGTAAAAATGAAGTATGGCAAAAATGTTCGGCGGGTTTAGTTGAGTATGAGAAAAATCGAAAATCATTAAAAAGACGCCTGCCAAGTAAAGATGGATGACATATCTCAAAAACGGTACAAGATAGGTAGAGAGTGTTTGAACAAATGTCATAGGGAATCGGGAGAGCAGTCGAATGACACCTGTCAAAAATCCAAAATGGCGGATTTCAAGATGGCCGCCATACAAAATGCTCCGAGCCTGCTGAAGCGAGGCCTTTAGGCCGAGCTTCAGTAGGGCCGGAGCAGTTTGTACGGCAGCCATCTTAAAATCTGACATTTTGGATTTGTCCCACGTGCTCCTCTCATTCTTCATACTGCATTTGGGGTGTTTTACCTTCATTTTCGACTGTATTAGGAGTTTTTGTGGGATTTTTGACTGAATTTGGAGTTACTGTCCTACAATAGTGTATAGCGAGCCCAAAGGGCAACCACCTGGTGAGGCCGAAGGCCGAACCTTCGGTCCGCGAGGCCGAAGGCCGAGCGAATGGTGCGCGAGCCCGAAGGGCGAGCGCTTGGCGAGGCCGCAGGCCGAGCCGTGTTAGTAACTTGCGAGGCCGAAGGCCGAGCTCCGACTCGAGAGTATTTTCCACATCTCCGACTGGTCTCCATGGCAACTGCCTGCGGTAACCGCAGCAACTACGAGTGGGGTTCCTTAACAAAAGTGACTCAGAACCTTGGTACCATTCTGCCCGTACCACCTTTTTATGGCAGTAGGGTGAATCTGCTTTAGTGGCTACAGTATGGTTCTTTATTGTATTGAGAGTTTATATGGGATTTCATTCTTCTATTGGAGTTTTGAACATACTTTTTTACAACGTATCATGAGTTTTGATATAGTTTAGTACTGCATAACGATAAATGCGGGCCGCATGCGGCCCGCACACTGCCCGAAAAACTAGTTTATAATATATAAGGCTCGATTACCACTGACTCACTGACTGACTGATTGACATAAATGTTCTCCTAGAAGGAGCATAGTAGGGCTAAAATGATGTATGGCAGAAATGTTCGAGGGGTTTTGATGAGTATGAGAAAAATCGAAAATCATTAAAAAGACGCCTGCCAAGTGAAGATGGATGACGTATCTCAAAAACGGTAAGAGATAGGTAGGGGGTGTTTGAACAAATGTCATAGGGAATAAGGAGAGCAGTCGAATGACATCTGTCAAAAATCCAAAATGGCGGATTTCAAGATGGCCGCCATACAAATTGATCCGAGCCTGCTGAAGCGAGGCCGTTAGGCCGAGCTTCAGTAGGGGCGGAGCAGTTTGTATGGTGGCCGTCTTGAAATCCGACATTTTGGATGTGTCTTACATGCTCCTATCATTCTTTATACTGCATATGGAGTGTTTTACCTTTATTTTCAACTGTATTAGGAGTTTTTGTGGGAGTTTTGACTGAATTTGGAGTTACTGTCCTACGTTAGTGTAGTAGCGAGCCCGAAGGGCGAGCTCCTGGTAAGGCCGAAGGCCGAACTTTCGGTCCGCGAGGCCGAAGGCCAAGCGTATGATGCGTGAGCCCGAAGGGCGAGCGCTTGGCGAGGCCGTAGGCAAAGCCGTATTAGTAACTTGCGAGGCCGAAGGCCGAGCTCCGACTTGAGAGTATTTTCCACGTCACTGACTGGTCTCCATGGCAACTGCCTGCGGTAACCGAAGCACCTACGAGTGGGTATCCTTAACAAAAGTGACTCAGAACCTTGGTACTATTCTGCCCGTACCACCTTTTTATGGCAGTAGGGTGAATCTGGTTTGGTGGCTACAGTTTGGTTCCTTATTGCATTAAGAGTTTGTATGGGAAATCGTACATCTTTTGGTGTTTTGAAATATTTTTTTTTAATGTACAAGGTGTTTTGATATTGTTCAAACTTGCACAACGATAAATGCGGGCCGCATGCGGCCCGCACACTGCCCGAAAAACTAGTTAATAATATATAAAGCTCGATTACCACTCACTGACTGACTCACTGACTGACATAAATGTTCTCCTAGAAGGAGCAGAGTAGGGTAAAAATGAAGTATGGCAAAAATGTTCGGGGGGTTTTGGTGAGTATGAGAAAAATCGAAAATCATAAAAATGACGCCTGCCAAGTGAAGATGGATGACGTACCTCGAAAACGGTAAGAGATAGGTAAGGGGTGTTTGAAAAAATGTCATAGGGAATCGAGAGAGCAGTCTAATGACACCTGTCAAAAATCCAAAATGGCGGATTTCAAGATGGCCGCCATACAAAATGATCCGAGCCTGCTGAAGCGAGGCCTTTAGGCCGAGCTTCAGTAGGGGCGGGGCAGTTTGTATGGTGGCCGTCTTGAAATCCGACATTTTGGATGTGACCCACGTATTCCTATCATTCTTTATACTGCATTTGGAGTGTTTTACCTTATATTTTCGACTGTATTAGGAGTTTTTGTGGGATTTTTGACTAAATTTGGAGTTACTGTCCTACATAAGTGAAGTAGCGAGCCCGAAGGGCGAGCTCCTCGTGAGGCCGAAGGCCGAACTATCGGTCCGCGAGGCCGAAGGCCGAGCGTATGGTGCGTGAGCCCGAAGGGCGAGCGCTTGGCGAGGCCGCAGGCCGAGCCGTGTTGGTAACTTGCGAGGCCGAAGGCCGAGCTCCGCCTTGAGAGTTTTTTCCACGTCTTCGACTGGTTTCCATGGCAACTGCCCGCGGTAAGCGAAGCACCTACGAGTGGGGTTCCATACTAAAAGTGACTCGGAACCCTGGTCCCATTCTGCCCGTACCACCTTTTTATGTCAGTAGGGTGAATCTGGTTTGGTGGCTACAGTTTGGTTCTTTATTGTATTAAGAGTTTGTATGGGATTTCACACTTCTATTGGAGTTTTAAACATACTTTTTTTTAACGTATCTGTTGTGTTTTTGACAGTCCCAACTGACTCAAGATAGATGCGGGCCGCATGCGGCCCGCACACTGCCCGAAAAACTAGTTTATAATATATAAAGCTCGATTACCACTCACTGACTGACTCACTGACTGACATAAATGTTCTCCTAGAAGGAGACGAGTAGGAGCAAAGTGATGTATGGCAAAAGTGTTCGGGGGGTTTTGGTGAGTATGAGAAAAATCGAAAATCATTAAAATGACGCCTGCCAAGTGAAGATGGATGACGTATCTCAAAAACGGTAAGAGATAGGTAGGGGGTGTTTGAACAAATGTCATAGGGAATAAGGAGAGCAGTCGAATGACATCTGTCAAAAATCCAAAATGGCGGATTTCAAGATGGCCGCCATACAAATTGATCCGAGCCTGCTGAAGCGAGGCCGTTAGGCCGAGCTTCAGTAGGGGCGGAGCAGTTTGTATGGTGGCCGTCTTGAAATCCGACATTTTGGATGTGTCTTACATGCTCCTATCATTCTTTATACTGCATATGGAGTGTTTTACCTTTATTTTCAACTGTATTAGGAGTTTTTGTGGGAGTTTTGACTGAATTTGGAGTTACTGTCCTACGTTAGTGTAGTAGCGAGCCCGGAGGGCGAGCTCCTGGTAAGGCCGAAGGCCGAACTTTCGGTCCGCGAGGCCGAAGGCCGAGCGTATGATGCGTGAGCCCGAAGGGCGAGCGCTTGGCGAGGCCGTAGGCAAAGCCGTATTAGTAACTTGCGAGGCCGAAGGCCGAGCTCCGACTTGAGAGTATTTTCCACGTCACTGACTGGTCTCCATGGCAACTGCCTGCGATAACCGAAGCACCTACGAGTGGGTATCCTTAACAAAAGTGACTCAGAACCTTGGTACTATTCTGCCCGTACCACCTTTTTATGGCAGTAGGGTGAATCTGGTTTGGTGGCTACAGTTTGGTTCCTTATTGCATTAAGAGTTTGTATGGGAAATCGTACATCTTTTGGTGTTTTGAAATATTTTTTTTTAATGTACAAGGTGTTTTGATATTGTTCAAACTTGCACAACGATAAATGCGGGCCGCATGCGGCCCGCACACTGCCCGAAAAACTAGTTATATTATATAAAGCTCGATTACCACTGACTGATTGACATAAATGTTCTCCTAGAAGGAGCAGAGTAAGGTAAAAATGAAGTATGGCAAAAATGTTCGGGTGGTTTTGGTGAGTATGAGAAAAATCGAAAATCATTAAAAAGACGCCTGCCAAGTGAAGATGGATGACGTATCTCAAAAACGGTAAAAGATAGGTAGGGGGTGTTTGAACAAATGTCATAAGGAATCGGGAGAGCAGTCGAATGACACCTGTCAAAAATCCAAAATGGCGGATTTCAAGATGGCCGCCATACAAAATGATCCGAGCCTGCTGAAGCGAGGCCGTTAGGCCGAGCTTCAGTAGGGGCGGAGCAGTTTGTATGGTGGCCGTCTTGAAATCCGACATTTTGGATGTGACCCACGAGCTCCTATCATTCTTTATACTGCATTTGGAGTGATTTACCCTATATTTTCGACTGTATTAGGAGTTTTTGTGAGATTTTCGACTGAATTTGGAGTTACTGTCCTACATTAGTGAAGTTGCGAGCCCGAAGGGCGAGCTCCAGGTGAGGCCGAAGGCCGAACTTTCGGCCCGCGAGGCCGAAGGCCGAGCGTATGATGCGCGAGCCCGAAGGGCGAGCGCTTTGCGAGGCCGCAGGCCGAGCCGTGTTAGTAACTTGCGAGGCCGAAGGCCGAGCTCCGACTTGAGAGTATTTTCCACGTCACCGACTGGTCTCCATGGCAACTGCCTGCGGTAACCGAAGCACCTACGAGTGGGGTTCCTTAACAAAAGTGACTCAGAACCTTGGTCCCATTCTGCCCGTACCACCTTTTTATGGCAGTAGGGTGAATTTGCTTTAGTGGCTACAGTATGGTTCTTTATTGTATTGAGAGTTTATATGGGATTTCATACTTCTATTGGAGTTTTGAACATATTTTTTTAATGTATTAGGTGTTTTGATATAGTTTAAAATTGCATAACGATAAATGCGGGCCGCATGCGGCCCGCACACTGCCCGAAAACTAGTTTATTTATAATATATAAAGCTCGATTACCACTGACTGACTGACTGACTCACTCATTGACATAAATGTTCTCCTAGAAGGAGACGAGTAGGAGCACAGTGATGTATGGCAAAAATGTTCGGGGGGTTTAGGTGAGTATGAGAAAAATGTTCGGGGGGTTTAGGTGAGTATGAGAAAAATCGAAAATCATTTAAAAGACGCCTGCCAAGTAAAGATGTATGTCATATCTCAAAAACGGTAAGAGATAGGTAGGGGGTGTTTGAACAAATGTCATAGGGAATCGGGAGAGCAGTCGAATGACACCTGTCAAAAATCCAAAATGGCGGATTTCAAGATGGCCGCTATACAAAGTGATCCGAGCCTGCTGAAGCGAGGCCGTTAGGCCGAGGTTCAGTAGGGGCGGAGCAGTTTGTATGGGGGCCTTCTTGAAATCCGCCATTTTGGATTTGTCTCAGGTGCTCCTATCATTCTTTATACAGCATTTGGAGTGTATTACTTTATATTTTCGACTGTATTAGGAGTTATTGTGAGATTTTTGACTGAATTTGGAGTTACTGTCCTACATAAGCGTAGTAGCGAGCCCGAAGGGCGAGCTGCTGGTGAGGCCGAAGGCCGAACTTTCGGTCCGCGAGGCCGAAGGCCGAGCGTATGATGCGCGAGCCCGAAGGGCGAGCGCTTGGCGAGGCCGCAGGCCGAGCCGTGTTGGTAACTTGCGAGGCCGAAGGCCGAGCTCCGACTTGAGAGTTTTTTCCACGTCTCCGACTGGTCTGCATGGCAACTGCCCGCGATAACCAAAGCACCTACGAGTGGGGTTCCTTAACAAAAGTGACTCGGAACCCTGGTCCCATTCTGCCCGTACCACCTTTTAATGGCAGTAGGGTGAATCTGGTTTGGTGGCTACAGTATGGTTCTTTAGTGTATTGAGAGTTTATATGGGATTTCATACTTCTATTGGAGTTTTGAACTTATTTTTTTTAAATGTACAAGGTGAAACGTATTGTTTAGTACTGCATAACGATAAATGCGGGCCGCATGCGGCCCGCACACTGCCCGAAAAACTAGTTTATTTATAATATATAAAGCTCGATTACCACTGACTCACTGACTGACTCACTCATTGACATAAATGTTCTCCTAGAAGAAGACGAGTAGGAGCACAGTGATGTAGGGCAAAAATGTTCGGGGGGTTTAGGTGAGTATGAGAAAAATCGAAAATCATTAAAAAGACGCCTGCCAAGTAAAGATGGATGTCATATCTCAAAAACGGTAAGAGATAGGTAAAGGGAGTTTGAACAAATGTCATAGGGAATCGGGAGAGCAGCCGAATGACACCTGTCAAAAATCCAAAATGGCGGATTTCAAGATGGCCGCCATACAAAGTGATCCGAGCCTGCTGAAGCGAGGCCGTTAGGCCGAGCTTCAGTAGGGGCGGAGCAGTTTGTATGGTGGCCGTCTTAAAATCTGACATTTTGGATGTGTCTTACGTGCTCCTATCATTCTTTATACTGCATTTGGAGTGTTTCATCTTTATTTTAGACTGTATTAGGAGTTTTTGTGGGATTTTTTACTGAATTTGGAGTTACTGTCCTACATAAGTGTAGTAGCGAGCCCGAAGGGCGAGCTCCTGGTGAGGCCGAAGGCCGAACTTTCGGCTCGCGAGGCCGAAGGGCGAGCGTATGGTGCGTGAGCCCGAAGGGCGAACGCATGGCGAGGCCGCAGGCCGAGCCGTGTTAGTAACTTGCGAGGCCGTAGGCCGAGCTCCGACTTGAGAGTATTTTCCACGTCACCGACTGGTCTCCATGGCAACTGCCCGCGGTAACCGAAGCACCTACGAGTGGGGTTCCTTAACAAAAGAGACTGAGAACCTTGGTACCATTCTGCCCGTACCACCTTTTTATGGCAGTAGGGTGAATCTGGTTTGGTTGCTACAGTATGGTTCTCTACTCTATTACAAGTTTATATGGGATTTCATACTTCTAATGGAGTTTTGAACACATTTTTTTTTAATGTTTCAGGTGTTTTCATATAGTTTAGTACTGCATAACGATAAATGCGGGCCGCATGCGGCCCGCACACTGCCCGAAAAACTAGTTAATAATATATAAAGCTCGATTACCACTGACTGACTGACTGACTCACTGACATAAATGTTCTCCTAGAAGGAGTAGAGTAGGGTAAAAATGATGAAAAGCAAAAATGTTCGCGGGGTTTTGGTGAGTATGAAAAAAATCGAAAATCACTAAAAAGACGCCTGCCAAGTAAAGATGGATGACATATCTCAAAAACGGTACAAGATAGGTAGGAAGTGTTTGAACAAATGTCATAGGGCATCGGGAGAGCAGTCGAATGACACCTGTCAAAAATCCAAAATGGCGGATTTCAAGATGGCCGCCATACAAAATGATCCGAGCCTGCTGAAGCGAGGCCTTTAGGCCGAGCTTCAGTAGGGGCGGAGCAGTTTGTATGGTGGCCGTCTTGAAATCCGACATTTTGGATGTGTCTTACGTGCTCCTATCATTCTTTATACTGCATTTGGAGTGTTTTACTTTTATTTTCGACTGTATTAGGAGGTTTTGTGGGATTTTTGACTGAATTTGGAGTTACTGTCCTACATTAGAGTAGTAGCGAGCCCGTAAGGCGAGCTTCTGGTGAGGCCGAAGGCCGAACTTTCGGTCCGCGAGGCCGAAGGCCGAGCGTATGATGCGCGAGCCCGAAGGGCGAGCGCTTGGCGAGGCCGTAGGCCGAGCCGTATTAGTAACTTGCGAGGCCGGAGGCCGAGCTCCGACTTGATAGTATTTTCCACGTCACCGACTGGTCTCCATGGCAACTGCCCGCGATAACCAAAGCACCTACGAGTGGGGTTCCTTAACAAAAGTGACTCAGAACCTTGGTCCCATTCTGCCCATACCACCTTTTTATGGCAGTAGGGTGAATCTGCTTTAGTAGCTACAGTATGGTTCTTTAATGTATTGAGAGTTTATATGGGATTTCATACTTCTATAGGAGTTTTGAACATTTTTTTTTTTTTGTATGAAGTGTTTTCGTGACAGTTCCTACTGACTCAAGATAGATGCGGGCCGCATGCGGCCCGCACACTGCCCGAAAAACTAGTTTATAATATATAAAGCTCGATTACCACTGACTGACTGACTGACTCACTGACATAAATGTTCTCCTAGAAGGAGCAGAGTAGGGTAAAAATGAAGTATGGCAAAAATGTTCGGGTGGTTTTGGTGAGTATGAGAAAAATCGAAAATCATTAAAAAGACGCCTGCCAAGTGATGATGGATGACGTATCTCGAAAACGGTAAGAGATAGGTAGGGGGTGTTTGAACAAATGTCATAGGGAATCGGGAGAGCAGTCGAATGACACCTGTCAAAAATCCAAAATGGCGGATTTCAAGATGGCCGCCATACAAAATGCTCCGAGCCTGCTGAAGCGAGGCCTTTAGGCCGAGCTTCAGTAGGGGAGGAGCAGTTTGTATGGTGGCCGTCTTGAAATTCGACATTTTGGATATGACCCACGTGCTCCTATCATTCTTTAACTGCATTTGGAGTGTTTTACTTTATATTTTCGACTGTATTAGGAGTTTTGTGGGATTTTCGACTGAATTTGGAGTTACTGTCCTACATTATAGTAGTAGCGAGCCCGAACATTCGGCCCGCGAGGCCGAAGGCCGAGCATATGGTGCGTGAGCCCGAAGGGCGAGCGCTTGGCGAGGCCGGAGGCCGAGCCGTGTTGGTAACTTGCGAGGCCGAAGGCCGAGCTCCGACTTGAGAGTATTTTCCACGTCTCCGACTGGTCTCCATGGCAACTGCCCGCGATAACCAAAGCACCTACGAGTGGGGTTCCTTAACAAATGTGACTCAGAACCTTGGTACCATTCTGCCGGTACCACCTTTTTATGGCAGTAGGGTGAATTTGCTTTTGTGGCTACAGTATGGTTCTTTATTGTATTGAGAGTTTATATGGGATTTCATACTTCTATTGGAGTTTTGGACACTTTTTTTTTATGTATAACGTTTTTTTATGACAGTTCCTACTGACTTAAGATAGATGCGGGCCGCATGCGGCCCGCACACTGCCCGAAAAACTAGTTTATAATATATAAAGCTCGATTACCACTGACTGATTGACATAAATGTTCTCCTAGAAGGAGCAGAGTAGGGTAAAAATGAAGTATGGCAAAAATGTTTGGGTGGTTTTGGTGAGTATGAGAAAAATCGAAAATCATTAAAAAGACGCCTGCCAAGTGATAATGGATGACGTATCTCGAAAACGGTAAGAGATAGGTAGGGGGTGTTTGAACAAATGTCATAGGGAATCGGGAGTGCAGTCGAATGACACCTGTCAAAAATCCAAAATGGCGGATTTCAAGATGGCCGCCATACAAATTGATCCGAGCCTGCTGAAGCGAGGCCGTTAGGCCGAGGTTCAGTAGGGGCGGAGCAGTTTGTATGGGGGCCTTCTTGGAATACGCCATTTTGGATTTGTCCCAGGTGCTCCTATCATTCTTTATACTGCATTTGGAGTGTATTTCCTTATATTTTCGACTGTATTAGGAGTTTTTGTGGGATTTTTGACTGAATTAAGAGTTACTGTCCTACATAAGTGTAGTAGCGAACCCGAAGGGCGAGCTCCTGGTGAGGCCGAAGGCCGAGCTTTCGGTCCGCGAGGCCAAAGGCCGAGCGTATGATGCGCGAGCCCGAAGGGCGAGCGCTTGGCGAGGCCGCAGGCCGAGCCGTGTTGGTAACTTGCGAGGCCGAAGGCCGAGCTCCGACTTGAGAGTTTTTTCCACGTCTCCGACTGGTCTCCATGGCAACTGCCCGCGGTAAGCGAAGCACCTACGAGTGGGGTTCCTTAACAAAAGTGACTCAGAACCTTGGTCCCATTCTGCCCGTACTACCTTTTTATGGCAGTAGGGTGAATCTGTTTTAGTGGCTACAGTATTGATCTTTATTGTATTGAGAGTTAATATTGGATTTCATACTTCTATTGGAGTTTTGAACACATTTTTTTTTAATGTATCACGTGTTTTTTTGACAGTTCCTACTGACTCAAGATAGATGCGGGCCGCATGCGGCCCGCACACTGCCCGAAAAACTAGTTATTTTTATAATATATAAAGCTGGATTACCGTACACTGACTGATTCACTGACTCACTGACTGACTGACATAATTGTTCTCCCAGAAGGAGTCGAGTAGGAAGAATGTGATGTATGGGAAAAGTGTAGAGGGGGTTTGGGGGAGTATGGGAAAAATCCGAAAACTCAAAGATGTCGTCTGCCAAGTAAAATTGGATAGCGTATATCTGAAACGGTAAGAGATAGGTAGGGGGTGCTTGACCAAATGTCATAGGGAATCGGGAGAACAGTCGGGTGACATTTGTCAAAAATCCAAAATGGCGGATTTCAAAATGGCCGCCATACAAAATCCTTCGATCCCTCAAAATAGTAGCTGGTTCTACTAGAAAGAGTTGAGTACGGTTATAGTAATGTATTACGAAAATGACTAAGGGGTTTAGCTGAGTAGGGGAAATATTAAAAACCCTAGAAATGACGCCTGCCAAGTAAAGCTGGACTACGTATCTCGAAAACGGTAAGAGATAGGTTTGGTGTGTTTGAACGAATGTCATAGGGAATCGGGAGAGCAGTCGAATGACACCTGTCAAATGTGCTACTCTCATTCTTCATACATTATTTGGAGTGTTTGACCATACAATGTCGACTGTATTAGGAGTTTTTGTGGGATTTTGAACTGAATTTGGAGTAATTGTCCTACTGGCCGTGTAGCGAGCCCGAAGGGCGAGCTTCTGGTGAGGCCGAAGGCCGAACTTTCGGGCCGCGAGGCCGTAGGCCGAGTGGACGGTGCGCGAGCCCGCAGGGCGAGCGCTAGGCGAGGCCGCAGGCCGAGCCATGTTAGTAACTTGCGAGGCCGAAGGCCGAGCTTAGACTTGCACCGATTTGGCTGAAAATCGATATATAGGTTGTTCTCGTCATCCTCATTCCAAATATGAAATTTTTATATCGATGACGTCTGCCAAGTAAAAAAAGTTACTCCGATTTGGTTGAAACTCGATATTTAGGTGGTTCTGGGTGTCCTTATTCCAAATCTAAAAAATTTTTTTCGATGACGTCTGCCAAGTAAAAAAAGTTACTCCGATTTGGCTGAAACTCGATATTTAGGTGGTTCTGGGTGTCCTTATTCCAAATCTAAAAATTTTTTTTCGATGACGTCTGCCAAGTAAAAAAAGTTACTCCGATTTGGCTGAAACTCGATATTTAGGTGGTTCTGGGTGTCCTTATTCCAAATCAAAATTATTTTTTTCGATGACGTCTGCCAAGTAAAAAGAAGTACTCCGATTTGGCTTAAATTTCATATCTAGGTTGTTTTGGACGTCCTTATTCCAAATATGAAATTTTTTTTTCGATGACGTCTGCCAAGTGTAGATAAATCACGAATCTCGAAAACGGTAATAGATAGGTAGGGGGTTTTTGAAAATATGTCATAGGGAATAAGGAGAGCAGTCGAATGACATTTTGGATGTGTCTTACGTGCTCCTATCATTCTTTATACTGCATTTGGAGTGTTTTTCCTTAATTTTCGACTGTATTAGGAGTTTTTGTAGGGATTTTTGACTGAATTTGGAGTTACTGTCCAACTTTAGTGTATAGCGAGCCCGAAGGGCGAGCTCCCGGTGAGGCCGAAGGCCGAACTTTCGGCTCGCGAGGCCGAAGGCCGAGCGTAGGGTGCGTGAGCCCGAAGGGCGAGCGCTTGGCGAGGCCGTAGGCCGAGCCGTATTAGTAACTTGCGAGGCCGAAGGCCGAGCTCCGACTTGAGAGTTTTTTCCACGTCTCCGACTGGTCTCCATGGCAACTGCCCGCGGTAACCGAAGCACCTACGAGTGGGGTTCCTTAACAAAAGTGACTCAGAACCTTGGTACCATTCTGCCCGTACCACCTTTTTATGGCAGTAGGGTGAATCTGCTTTAGTAGCTACAGTATGTTTCTCTACTGTATTACAAGTTTATTTGGGATTTCATGTTTCTATTGGAGTTTTGAACATATTTTTTTTATGTATTAGGTGTTTTGATATAGTCTAAAATTTCATAACGATAAATGCGGGCCGCATGCGGCCCGCACACTGCCCGAAAAACTAGTTTATAATATATAAAGCTCGATTACCACTGACTGACTCACTGACTGACTGACTGACATAAATGTTCGCCTAGAAGGAGTAGAGTAGGGTTAAAATGATGTATGGCAAAAATGTTCGGGGGGTTTTGGTGAGTATGAGAAAAATCGAAAATCATAAAAAGACGCCTGCCAAGTAAAGATGGATGACATATCTCAAAAACGGTAAGAGATAGGTAGGGGGTGTTTGAACAAATGTCATAGGGAATCGGGAGAGCAGTCGAATGACACCTGTCAAAAATCCAAAATGGCGGATTTCAAGATGGCCGCCATACAAAGTGATCCGAGCCTGCTGAAGCGAGGCCGTTAGGCCGAGCTTCAGTAGGGGCGGAGCAGTTTGTATGGTGGCCGTCTTGAAATCCGACATTTTGGATGTGTCTTACGTGCTCCTATCATTCTTTATACTGCATTTGGAGTTTTTTATCTTTATTTTCGACTGTATTAGGAGTTTTTGTGGGATTTTTGACTGAATTTGGAGTAACTGTCCTACATTAGTGTAGTAGCGAGCCCGAAGGGCGAGCTTCTGGTGAGGCCGAAGGCCGAACTTTCGGCCCGCGAGGCCGAAGGCCGAGCGTATGGGGCGTGAGCCCGAAGGGCGAGCGCATGGCGAGGCCAGAGGCCGAGCCGTGTTAGTAACTTGCGAGGCCGAAGGCCGAGCTCCGACTTGAGAGTATTTTCCACGTCTCCGAATGGTCTCCATGGCAACTGCCCGTGGTAAGCGAAGCTCCTACGAGTGGGGTTCTTTAACAAAAGTTACTCAGAATCTTGGTACCATTCTGCCCGTACCACTTTTTTTATGGCAGTAGGGTGAATCTGGTTTGGTGGCTATAGTTTGGTTCTCTACTGTATAAGGAGTTTATATGGGATTTCATACTGTTATAGAATATTGTTTTTTTTTTTAAATGTATAAGGTGTTTTGATATTGTTTCAAATTGCATAACGATAAATGCGGGCCGCATGCGGCCCGCACACTGCCCGAAAAACTAGTTTATTATAATATATAAGGCTCGATTACCACTGACTGACTCACTGACTCACTGACATAAATGTTCTCCTAGAAGGAGCAGAGTAGGGTAAAAATGAAGTATGGCAAAAATGTTCGGCGGGTTTAGGTGAGTATGAGAAAAATCGAAAATCATTAAAAAGACGCCTGCCAAGTAAAGATGAATGACATATCTCAAAAACGGTACAAGATAGGTAGAGGGTGTTTGAACAAATGTCATAGGGAATTGGGAGAGCAGTCGGATGACATCTGTCAAAAATCCAAAATGGTGGATTTCAAGATGGCCGCCATACAAAGTGATCCGAGCCTGCTGAAGCGAGGCCGTTAGGCCGAGCTTCAGTAGAGGCGGAGCAGTTTGTATGGTGGCTGTCTTGAAATCCGACATTTTGGATGTGACCCACGTGCTCCTATCATTCTTTATACTGCATTTGGAGTGTTTTACCTTATATTTTCGACTGTATTAGGAGTTTTTGTGGGATTTTGGACTGAATTTGGAGTTACTGTCCTACGTTAGTGTAGTAGCGAGCCCGAAGGGCGAGCTCCTGGTGAGGCCGAAGGCCGAACTTTCGGCTCGCGAGGCCGAAGGCCGAGCGTATTGTGCGTGAGCCCGAAGGGCGAGCGCTTGGCGAGGCCGCAGGCCAAGCCGTGTTAGTAACTTGCGAGGCCGAAGGCCGAGCTCCGACTTGAGAGTATTTTCCACGTCACCGACTGGTCTCCATGGCAACTGCCCGCGGTAACCGAAGCACCTACGAGTGGGGTTCTTTAGCAAAAGTGACTCAGAACCTTGGTATCATTCTGCCCGTACCACCTTTTTATGGCAGTAGGGTGAATTTGCTTTAGTGGCTACAGTATGGTTCTTTATTGTATTGAGAGTTTATATGGGATTTCATACTTCTATTGGAGTTTTGAACATACTTTTTTCCAACGTATCAGGAGTTTTGATATAGTTTAGTACTGCATAACGATAAATGCGGGCCGCATGCGGCCCGCACACTGCCCGAAAAACTAGTTATAATATATAAAGCTCGATTACCACTGACTGATTGACATAAATGTTCTCCTAGAAGGAGACGAGTAGGAAGCAAGTGATGTATGGCAAAAATGTTCGGGGGGTTTTGGTGAGTATGGGAAAAATCGAAAATCATTAAATTGACGCCTGCCAAGTGAAGATGTATGGCGTATCTCAAAAACAGTAAGAGATTTATTTATTTATAATATATAAAGCTCGATTACCACTGACTGACTCACTGACTCATTGACATAAATGTTCTCCTAGAAGGAGACGAGTAGGAGCACAGTGATGTATGGCAAAAATGTTTGGGGGGTTTTGGTGAGTATGAGAAAAATCGAAAATCATTAAAAAGACGCCTGCCAAGTAAAGATGGATAACATATCTCAAAAACGGTAAGAGATAGATAGGAGGTGTTTGAACAAATGTCATAGGGAACCGGGAGAGCAGTCGAATGACACCTGTCAAAAATCCAAAATGGCGGATTTCAAGATGGCCGCCATACAAAGTGATCCGAGCCTGCTGAAGCGAGGCCGTTAGGCCGAGCTTCAGTAGGGGCGGAGCAGTTTTTATGGTGGCCGTCTTGAAATCCGACATTTTGGATTTGTCTTACGTGCTCCTATCATTCTTTATACTGCATTTGGAGTGTTTTACCTTATATTTTCGACTGTATTAGGAGTTTTTGTGGGATTTTTGACTGAATTTGGAGTTACTGTCCTACATTAGTGTAGTAGCGAGCCCGTAGGGCGAGCTGCTGGTGAGGCCGAAGGCCGAACTTTCGTCTCGCGAGGCCGAAGGCCGAGCGTATGGTGCGTGAGCCCGAAGGGCGAGCGCTTGGCGAGGCCGCAGGCCGAGCCGTGTTAGTAACTTGCGAGGCCGAAGGCCGAGCTCCGACTTGAGAGTATTTTCCGTATCTCCGACTGGTCTCCATGGCAACTGCCCGCGGTAACCGAAGCACCTACGAGTGGGGTTCCTTAACAAAAGTGACTCAGAACCTTGGTACTATTCTGCCCGTACCACCTTTTTATAGCAGTAGGGTGAATCTGTTTTAGTGGCTACAGTATGGTTCTTTATTGTATTGAGAGTTTATATGGGATTTCATACTTCTATAGGAGTTTAGAACATATTTTTTTTTTGTATGAGGTGTTTTCGTGACAGTTCCTACTGACTCAAAATAGATGCGGGCCGCATGCGGCCCGCACACTGCCCGAAATACTAGTTTATAATATATAAAGCTCGATTACCACTGACTGATTGACATAAATGTTCTCCTAGAAGGAGCAGAGTAGGGTAAAAATGAAGTATGGCAAAAATGTTTGGGTGGTTTTGGTGAGTATGAGAAAAATCGAAAATCATTAAAAAGACGCCTGCCAAGTGATAATGGATGACGTATCTCGAAAACGGTAAGAGATAGGTAGGGGGTGTTTGAACAAATGTCATAGGGAATCGGGAGTGCAGTCGAATGACACCTGTCAAAAATCCAAAATGGCGGATTTCAAGATGGCCGCCATACAAATTGATCCGAGCCTGCTGAAGCGAGGCCGTTAGGCCGAGGTTCAGTAGGGGCGGAGCAGTTTGTATGGGGGCCTTCTTGGAATACGCCATTTTGGATTTGTCCCAGGTGCTCCTATCATTCTTTATACTGCATTTGGAGTGTATTTCCTTATATTTTCGACTGTATTAGGAGTTTTTGTGGGATTTTTGACTGAATTAAGAGTTACTGTCCTACATAAGTGTAGTAGCGAACCCGAAGGGCGAGCTCCTGGTGAGGCCGAAGGCCGAGCTTTCGGTCCGCGAGGCCAAAGGCCGAGCGTATGATGCGCGAGCCCGAAGGGCGAGCGCTTGGCGAGGCCGCAGGCCGAGCCGTGTTGGTAACTTGCGAGGCCGAAGGCCGAGCTCCGACTTGAGAGTTTTTTCCACGTCTCCGACTGGTCTCCATGGCAACTGCCCGCGGTAAGCGAAGCACCTACGAGTGGGGTTCCTTAACAAAAGTGACTCAGAACCTTGGTCCCATTCTGCCCGTACTACCTTTTTATGGCAGTAGGGTGAATCTGTTTTAGTGGCTACAGTATTGATCTTTATTGTATTGAGAGTTAATATTGGATTTCATACTTCTATTGGAGTTTTGAACACATTTTTTTTTAATGTATCACGTGTTTTTTTGACAGTTCCTACTGACTCAAGATAGATGCGGGCCGCATGCGGCCCGCACACTGCCCGAAAAACTAGTTATTTATAATATATAAAGCTCGATTACCACTGACTCACTGACTCACTGACATAAATGTTCTCCTAGAAGGAGCAGAGTAGGGTAAAAATGAAGTATGGCAAAAATGTTCGAGTGGTTTTGGTGAGTATGAGAAAAATCGAAAATCATTAAAAAGACGCCTGCCAAGTGATGATGGATGACGTATCTCAAAAACGGTACAAGATAGGTAGGGGGTGTTTGAACAAATGTCATAGGGAATTGGGAGAGCAGTTGAATGACATCTGTCAAAAATCCAAAATGGCGGATTTCAAGATGGCCGCCATACAAAATGCTCCGAGCCTGCTGAAGCGAGGCCTTTAGGCCGAGCTTCAGTAGGGGCGGAGCAGTTTGTATGGTGGCCGTCTTGAAATCCGTTATTTTGAATGTGCCCCACGTGCTCCTATCATTCTTTATACTGCATTTGGAGTGTTTTGCCTTCATTTCCGACTGAATTAGGAGTTTTTGTGCGATTTTTGACTGAATTTGGAGTTACTGTCCTACATTAGCGAAGTAGCGAGCCCGAAGGGCGAGCTCCTGGTGAGGCCGAAGGCCGAACTTTCGGTCCGCGAGGCCGAAGGCCGAGCTTATGATGCGCGAGCCCGAAGGGCGAGCGCTTGGCGAGGCCGTAGGCCGAGCCGTATTAGTAACTTGCGAGGCCGTAGGCCGAGCTCCGACTTGAGAGTATTTTCCACATATCCGACTGGTCTCCATGGCAACTGCCCGCGGTAACCGAAGCACCTACGAGTGGGGTTCCTTAACAAAAGTGACTCAGAACCTTGGTACCATTCTGCCCGAACCACCTTTTTATGTCAGTAGGGTGAATTTGCTTTAGTGGCTACAGTATGGTTCTTTATTGTATTGAGAGTTTATATGGGATTTCATACTTCTATTGGAGTTTTGAACATACTTTTTTCCAACGTATCAGGAGTTTTGATATAGTTTTGTACTGCATAACGATAAATGCGGGCCGCATGCGGCCCGCACACTGCCCGAAAAACTAGTTTATAATATATAAAGCTCGATTACCACTCACTGACTGACTGACTGATTGACATAAATGTTCTCCTAGAAGGAGCAGAGTAGGGTAAAAATGAAGTATGGCAAAAATGTTCGGGGGGTTTTAGTGAGTATGAGAAAAATCGAAAATCATTAAAAAGACGCCTGCCAAGTAAAGATGAATGACGTATCTCGAAAACGATGCAAGATAGGTTGGGGGTGTTTGAACAAATGTCATAGGGAATCGGGAGAGCAGTCGAGTGACACCTGTCAAAAATCCAAAATGGCGGATTTCAAGATGGCCGCCATACAAAGTGATCCGAGCCTGCTGAAGCGAGGCCGTGAGGCCGAGCTTCAGTAGGGGCGGAGCAGTTTGTATGGTGGCCGTCTTGAAATCCGACATTTTGGATGTGACCCACATGCTCCTATCATTCTTTATACTGCATTTGAATTGTTTTGCCTTATATTTTCGACTGTATTAGGAGTTTTTGTGGGATTTTCGACTGAATTTGGAGTTACTGTCCTACATTGGTGTATAGCGAGCCCGAAGGGCGAGCTCCTGGTGAGGCCGTAGGCCGAACATTCGGCCCGCGAGGCCGAAGGCCGAGCGTATGGTGCGTGAGCCCGAAGGGCGAGCGAATGGTGCGCGAGCCCGAAGGGCGAGCGCTTGGCGAGGCCGCAGGCCGAGCCGTGTTAGTAACTTGCGAGGCCGAAGGCCGAGCTCCGACTTGAGAGTTTTTTCCACGTCTCCAACTGGTCTCCATGGCAACTGCCCGCGGTAACCGAAGCACCTACGAGTGGGGTTCCTTAACAAAAGTGACTCAGAATCTTGGTACGATTCTGCCCGTACCACCTTTTTATGGCAGTAGGGTGAATCTGGTTTGGTGGCTACAGTATAGTTCTTTAGTGTATTGAGAGTTTATATGGGATTTCATACTTCTATTGGAGTTTTGGACATTACTTTTTTTTAATGTAAAAGGAGTTTTGATATTGTTAAGTACTGCATAACGATAAATGCGGGCCGCATGCGGCCCGCACACTCCCCGATATACTAGTTATATTATATTTATATTATATAAAGCTCGATTACCACTGACTGATTGACATAAATGTTCTCCTAGAAGGAGACGAGTAGGAACAACGTGATGTATGGCAAAAGTGTTCGGGTGGTTTCGGTGAGTATGAGAAAAATCGAAAATCATAAAAATGACGCCTGCCAAGTAAAGATGGATGACGTATCTCGAAAACGGTGCAAGATGGGTAGGGGGTGTTTGAACAAATGTCATAGGGAATAGGGAGAGCAGTCGAATGACACCTGTCAAAAATCCAAAATGGCGGATTTCAAGATGGCCGCCATACAAAATGATCCGAGCCTGCTGAAGCGAGGCCGTTAGGCCGAGCTTCAGTAGGGGCGGAGCAGTTTGTATGGTGGCTGTCTTGAAATCCGACATTTTGGATGTGACCCACATGCTCCTATCATTCTTTATACTGCATTTGGAGTGTTTTACCTTATATTTTCGACTGTATTAGGAGTTTTTGTGGGATTTTTGACTGAATTTGGAGTAACTGTCCTACATAAGTGTAGTAGCGAGCCCGAAGGGCGAGCTCCTGGTGAGGCCGGAGGCCGAACTTTCGGTCCGCGAGGCCGAAGGCCGAGCGTATGATGCGCGAGCCCGTAGGGCGAGCGCTTGGCGAGGCCGCAGGCCGAGCCGTGTTGGTAACTTGCGAGGCCGAAGGCCGAGCTCCGACTTGAGAGTTTTTTCCAAGTCTCCGACTGGTCTCCATGGCAACTGCCCGCGGTAAGCAAAGCACCTACGAGTGGGGTTCCTTAACAAAAGTGACTCAGAACCTTGGTCCCATTCTGCCCGTACTACCTTTTTATGCCAGAAGGGTGAATTTGCTTTAGTGGCTACAGTATGGTTCTTTATTGTATGGAGACTTTATTTGGGATTTCATACTTCTATTGGAGTTTTGAACTTTTTTTTTTTAAATGTATAAGCGGTTAAGGTAAAGTTTACTACTGCATAACGATAAATGCGGGCCGCATGCGGCCCGCACACTGCCCGAAAAACTAGTATTATGTGTGACCTATATTTTTAAACGACCTGCAAAATTTTTAGTAATAAAAAAATATTGGCGGTAAATCATTTGTCAATTGTTTTTTTTCACACTTCATCAAAGTTCTACGTACGCAACGAAAATGGAATTAAGTCGAAAAGTATTTAAAGCGATGATTTTTTATGATTTTCAAAAGTTCTCTCTCTCCGCAAGACTGTGCCGCTCGTCTTCAAAATGCTTTTGAAGTTACTGAATTAGAGAGAGGTCGGGTTTCTTTAGTTGACGAATTTCGTAAAGGGGCCTTCAACTGCCGTCAACGAAAATAATGTGGCTACTGTTAAGAGGATAATTTTGAAGAAAACCCACAGAGGATTACCTATGAGACAATTCGAGGGGGATTGGTATGAATAAATTTTTTACACGAATAATTAAAAGTTCGGAAACTTTGTTGTCGTTGGATCCCTCATGAACTCGCAGCGGAGCAGAAGCGGGCTCGCGTGGAATGGTGCTCACAGATGCTACTGAAGTACGACCACGGACATTCTAATGCTGTTTATGACATTGTCACAGGAGACGAAACGTGGATTTATTGTTTTGAACCCGAAAAAAAACAGCAATCTGTTTAAAGAACTCAAATCTTTCCTATCGTTCTCCATCCCAATACGATGGTTAAAGAACGATAGGAAAGATTTGAGTTATGACGTCATGTCATGTTAGCTCAATTGGTTAGAGCATACCCCGGCTCAAGGGGTGGATGGACGCGGGTTCGAATCCCGCACATGACTTACATTTTTCCTATTGTATATTTTTTTTTTATTTTTTTTTTATGTTATTGTAATGGAACAAGCGCGAGGCCCACCTGATGTTAAGCTGTATCCTCTGCCTATAACAGATGCATTTCATCAAGTGACGAACTGCACTGCGCCCATCACCTTGAGACAGTTGTTAAGTCTCATTTTTGCCTGTTATTTCACTGGCTCTCAAGGACTGCTGCCGGAACACACCGTTAGGTGCTTGGCGACAGATTTTCTACTTGAGGGTGGTCGCTAGCCAGGCGGGCATTCGCAAAATGCCCTTCCACCATGCGGTGAAGCTCAAGCTCTGGGCGGGATTCGAACCATGGACCTGCTGCGCGGCAGTCCATAGCCAATGCCACTGAGCCATCACTGCTTGAAATATGTGTGATTTTGTAACGTAATCCGCATAGCAGGCGTTATTGCAAACATAACAATATTATAAAAATTTAGAGTGTCTACCCATGTCATTTTATTTGTATTATTAGATACTACCATTGGAGCTCTATACGCACCTCAGAGTTACCAAAACGCACGTCTTACTAAAATCTCAAGACGATATAGTCGCATCTCTCCCAAAAGACAAAAGTGCCTCCGATCTTGATTCGAGGCTTCAATTCCATAAACAATTTATGATAGGTCAGCAAAGCGGGTTTTGTTTCGAGAAAGAAAATTGTGGATCAAGACGTCGTCTTTTCTACAACAACACGAAAATGTTAACTATAAAGTGCATGCAATGAGCTTTGAAATGCAAAGCGAATGGCTAACCATAGGTGAATTTTGTATCCCTCTGGCGTTAAAGTGGCGCACCATGATATACGATTGGTCACCTGCCTTATTAAAATTTTATCTAAACGCCTTTCAGATCACCCTCCCAGACCAAAGTAATTTAGTAAGATGGGGTAGTGGAGTAGTTGTAGTGACTTCTTTTTTTCTGATAGGTTAGTCTTTGAATACAGTCTCACAGGCGATGATGTGCTCGAAGATGTTAAATAAAAAAAGGCTTAACTTAGAATAGGAACTGGCTCCGAGTTGGATAGCTGCCAGGACACACCATACGGTGCTGTGCCACAGATTTTCTACTTGAAGATGGTAGTCCTAGCCAGGCGGGTAATTGCATAATATCTATCCAACCAATATCCTTTAGATTTCAGAATTCCATGATAACCTATCTCACTACAATGCGGTTTAAGTACAAATATTTATTTTAGTGATGACAAGGGTATTGTTTGACGAAGCGACAATTCTACTCCGAGTTTCGAACGAGGGAAGACCTTTTATTACTGTGGAAGGTGAAGTGCACTCATATCACCCGAGACGGCCGTGGCAGGCGTGGAGTGTCTTCTGCCTCCGTAGTCAGCGGCCGCCGAAAACGTATCGCTACAAAAAAGTACAAATTAGTGCAAACACCCATATTTGCATCATTATCAGCGCGCGAACAGAGTGAGGCGTGTTTTATTGCAGGTTCCATTATCGTACCGTTCGCTGAGCTGATAATGGGTTTTACGCAAATATTGTGTCCAATTCCACTTGTATTTGTGGCTCATAAACTCCAAATTAGAAGATCGTGCGAGAAGCTTCTAGATATGCAAATGCTAAAGGTAACTATTGCTTATCGATACAGCTGAGATAAACGCATTGAAACATCACGTTTTTATGCAAAGCGTAGGTGTATTCACGCTGCTGCTACAAATGTTGCCAACTAAAGATCCCGCGTAATGAGAGGACGAGGAAGAAACAGTATCAATGGAGATTTTTGTAAGAACAAACGGAAGCGATTCCCAACACTGAAAAGTAGGAAATAACTTGCTCAAGTTGGACCATGCTGATTCAAAATACCGTCCGCCTTCAACCAGATATTTCATACTTTTCTATGTAGGAAGTTGGTTCCGATTTTGCTTCATTTCTTTATTTATGCATACTTGTCTAAATTGGGGATAACGTGAAAGGTAAATGAAACACTTTGCAAACGTATCCTGAGCTGATTCACATATATTTGTAATTCACACAAAATATTACTCATTGACGGATAAAAACGCTTCCGTGCGCTAATTTTTCTACTGGCGCCATCTATCGGTAATGAGTTGAACTAAATGCACAATAAGGTAACTAACTATAGATTAACGATAAGATTTGCGCTCGAACATACCGCCCACCAAGGACATTATGTGAGAAATGTCCTTTAAAATTGAACTTTACTGCCCACCATGGCTGAACTGCAACTGCTTTCCTAGAATGTCATTGTTGGACCGTCTTAATACACATGAAATGAGCGCAAAAATATATGAAAATATATTTTTAAATACATAAAAATACATGTGACTTATGAACTTAAAATTAACAAAACTTTTTAACAAAATAAACAAGGCAAATAAGTTTTTTTTTTTTTTTAGTTTTAAATTTTAATTGTTAGCATCATCATATCTCTCCACCGGTAGTATACACAATTTAGAGGTTGGTCGTTTCAAAACTGATGATTTGGTACGTAAGGTGACTACTCGAGTTATTTGATCTGTACCGGGATGTTTTTCTATGACACGACCAAGTAGCCATTGACCAGGAGGAAGATCATTTTCCTTAATTAAAACCACGTCTCCTATTTTAGGCTCTGGAGTTTTTCGTGACCACTTATACCGATGCATTAGCGTTGTTAAATATTCTTCCGACCAACGCTTCCAAAATACTTGCAGTGTTTTCTGAACAAGCTGCCACCTTGACAATAAATTCATGTTGCTTGAAGTATAGCAAAAGTCTGGTGCATTAACTAATGGTTCGCCAACTAAAAAGTGAGCAGGGGTTAACGGAAGAGGTTCATCAGGATCCTCACCATTCACGACAGTCATCGGTCTTGAATTGAGACATGCTTCCACTTGATAAAGGAGAGTGCTCATCTCTTCGTACGTAAGAGTCAATTCGCCGATTGCTCGTTTAAGGTGAAATTTGGTTGACTTAACTGCAGCCTCCCACAGGCCTCCGAAATTTGGGGAACGTGGTGGTATGAAATGCCATTCTGTTCCATTTTTTTCAAGATGTTCGGCAATTTCCGGTTGAATGGAACTCAATTCCCGCAATTCCTTGGCTGCTCCGACGAAATTTGTTCCGTTATCGGACCATAGGTTTTTACATCTACCACGTCGCGCAACAAATCTTCTAAAAGCTGCTAAAAATGCTTGGCTAGTCATGTCGCTTACGATTTCCAGGTGTATAGCCCGCGTGGACATACAAATAAATAAACATATATAACCCTTATACGAACGATGTCCACGTCCTTTACTAGTCCTAATATTTATTGGTCCCGCGTAGTCCACTCCGCTGTTGACAAATGACCGAGCTGGAGTACATCTTACAGCTGGCAATGAACCCATAAATTGATTGAAGGTGGGTGCACTATTCTTGACACAAGTAACACAGTTACGTATATGTTGCTTCACCAAACTTTTTGCTCCTATAATCCAATACGTCGTTCTCAAATAGTTAAGCATTAGCTGTTGTCCTCCGTGTAACGTCTTCTCATGAGCTTCAGCCACTAACAACTTAGTTAACAGAGAGTCATGAGGCAAGACGATGGGTGTCTTGGTTTGTTCTTCCAATCTAGAGTTCTTCAAGCGTCCTGTAATTCTAATTATACCCTTACCATCTAGATAAGGACACAATAGTTTTAACTTGCTACCCTTTTTTTTTTTTTTTTTTTTATAACGTGTGAAAAATGCATTTACGCATTCCCGTCCACCCCGGGGAAGGTGGCCGGGATATGTCGGGCTCGACACCAACTACTCCCACAGCAGCAAGTGCCCCTACCGACTAAATAACACACGGTGTTCCATCTCTACCGCTTCTCGGCGGGATCGCAGGGTCGCTTTAGCACTCAACCACGAACCCGCCACGGTTGTCCGTTGCCGGACCCCTCCTGGGGTGCTACCCCTCACGACGCACCAGAACACATGGCACGTCGCTACCACCCGGGGACCAAGCCCGCAAATGGGCGTCAGACGACCCCGCTTCCGACGCCCTAGGTCCCCCTGCGACGGGTCAGATGAGTAGCCCCGTCGCCTGCTACTTCGGCCGCAGAGGATAGGGAGAGCGGCGCCTCGCTATACCAACACTCCTCCTCCCCTGCGGCCCCTCCGCGTCCGCCATCCAACGGTGGCGGCCCCGCCGTGGCCACGGAAGGTAGGGAGAGCGGCGCACCGTGATACCGGCACTCCTCTCCCGCCGTGGCCCCTCACCGTCAGCTGTGGTGTCGCCCATACAACACCACAGCCCGCCTCAGATGCGGTGCTGCCCATACAGCACCGCAGCCTACCCGTTGCCGCTCCAGTCTGGACTTAGAGGCAAAGCCCAGTGGAGCGGCCCCTCTGGGGCCGGCCGACTGCCCAAGCCAGCACGGCCCCTGGTTCCTCTTCGCTTCACCGTGGGTGACGAAGCCACGGCTACTAAGCCCCACCGCCACGACAAGGCGGGAACCCTTCGGGGGGTACCCTTTTTTAACATAGGCTGTCCTTGTCTAAGTTCCATGTACTCGTCCGGGAACTTTTCTATTTGTGCCTTTCTTATGCAACATTGCATAGCTTCATCAATTTCCACTTTGCTTAAGTATTTCCTGGGAGTTGTCTTTTTTAACCACCTTCTGCAATATGCTACGACTCTCAATAGCCTTTGAAGTGATGAGTATTTTGCAAACAATGTATCGTCCGAGATTTCTCCTACATAAAATGTTCGAATAGACTCTTCTTCGTTTGTGCGTAAATCATTTGGCCTATTGTAGATAATTTCACGCTCTCTAAGAAATTTTGGTCCAGAAAACCATAATTCATTTGCAGCTAATAAAACTGGAGATACTCCTCTTGAAGCACAATCTGCGGGGTTGTCTTTGCTGGAAACGTGGGACCAATGAGATGATTCCAGAGTGGTTAGAATCTCGGATACACGATTACCGACAAAAGTTTTCCAGCGGCTTGGATGACTATTCAGCCATGCTAAAACAATCGTGGAATCTGTCCAAGCATGTACATTGTCCTTTGGAATATTTAAAACCTCTGATGTTTCAGCTAACAGTCGCGTCAGCAAGACTGCACCACACAACTCTAATCGAGGGATGCTAATTTGTTTCACGGGTGCCACCCTAGTTTTTGCGACTACCAGTGATGTTTTGACATTATGTTGGCTATCCACGATACGAAGGTAAGTTGTTGCTGCATAAGCTCCGCGAGCCGCATCACTGAATCCGTGCAGTTCCACAATGTGATCATTATGCTTAGTGCCAAGCCAACGTGGGATCTGTACCTTGGAAAATTCAACAAACTCCGAACGATAAGTATCCCATTCTTCTTTTAATTCTTGAGAAATTGGTTCATCCCAGCCTACACCTGACAACCAAAGCTTTTGGATATACATCTTTGCTAAAATAACGCTGGGAGCCACCCAACCGAGGGGATCGAATAGTCGTGCAATTTCTGATACTATCTTTCTTTTTGTTGCAGGTCCTGCCATCGTGGAGAGTTGCACTGCGTACTTGAACATGTCATCACTTCTACTCCAGGAAAGTCCTAAAATCTTAATAGTGCTGTCTAATTTTATTTCAATTTCTTCTCTATCTGTTTTCCTTTCAACTTCTTGGTTTTCCTTCATTTGACTGTCCTTTTCCTTGTGTAATGTAATTTGCTTGAGAAGCTCCTTATTATTGCTATTCCATTTTTGTAATTTGAACCCCCCTTGCTCTAATAACCCTTGCATTTCCTTGTATACTGCAAATCCTTCCTTTACTGTAGCACAGCCGGTCATCAGGTCATCCATATAGAAACACTTTAACACTCGTTCTCTTGCAAGTGGAAATTGAGCTCCGTTATCATAAGAAACCTGGTGTAGCGTTCTTACGGCTAAGTATGGGGCGGCAGCAGTACCAAAAGTAACGGTAAGAAGTTCATAATCCTTGATTTCTTCATTAGGACTATCTCTCCATACAATACGCTGATACATGCTAGCATCAGATTCCTTCACAAGTACTTGACGGTACATTTTTATGATGTCGGCCACCAAAGCGATGGGATATGTTCTCCAATGCAACACAATGTGACGTAGATCAGCTTGTAAGGTTGGGCCCACCATAAGCGTATCATTTAAGGAAACCCCCATCTTGTTAGGTTCCGATGCGTTGAAGACGACTCTTACTCGCGTAGTGGATTTGTCCTCTCTTACAACGGCGTGATGCGGTAAGTAGACAGCTACCTGTTTTTTACTATCATTGTCATTAACAGGTCTCATGTGTCCCAAAATTAAATATTCCTTGAGAACATCATTATATTTTTTCTGGAGTTCAGAATCCTTTGTTAGTCTTTTTTCCAAGCCATGTAGTCTTTTTACAGATATATCACGGGAATCGCCCTTTGTGCACAGCGGATTTTCCTCACGAAATGGTAAGTTTACTGAATAACGTCCTTCCCTTGTTCTAGTAGTAGTTTTCTCATAAATATCTTCACACCTTTGCTCTTCTTCGCTTAGTATTTTTTTTGCATTATCGAACGTGCTCTCTTCTACTTCCCAAAATTTTCTCAAAATATCGTTTTCGTTGACCTGTGTATGCATAACTCGTACTCTCACCGTTGTATCCGTAAGCTTTCCGATTTTATGGTCTATGGCACCTGAAAGAACCCAACCTAATGTGGTGTTCTGTGCAATCAGTGATCCATTAGGACACTTCTTAATTCCTTCCTTCATTATGGTGCCATATACATCAGCACCTAATAAAATATCAATTTTGTTGGGTACGTTGTACTGTGGGTCTGCCAACTGTAGATGACCTAATTCCATCCAATCAATAAAGTCTACCTTCTGTTCTGGAAGATAGGCTGTAATCTTGCTGAGAACGTAAGCCTCTATTTCCATTTTAAAGTCTGTATCAACCCGTGACTGAACTTGAACCTTAACTTTGTATTGGGCTCGCATAGTTTTATCATTAGATATGCCAGAAATCACTCCATTGGCAGGTATCTTCTTCAGTCGAAGGTGTTGAACTATAGCTTCCGTGATGAAACACGCCTGCGAGCCTTGATCCATCAACGCACGTACTGACATGCTATTATGGGTACATCTGAATCTGGACTTGAACTTCCAGCCATCGGCTTTGAGCTAGTTGTTGGTTCCTCGTGGTGCTCGTTACTAGGATGTAACAGTGTATGATGTTTCTTTTGACAGATTCGACAACTTGATGACTTTTTGCAATCATAAGATATATGGTTGCTCCCTAGACAATTAAAGCAAATGTTATTGTTGGCTACGAATTCTCGTCTGTGGCTGACAGATTGTTCAGCAAACTTTTTACAGAAACACATTTTATGAGTTTCGGAACAGTATTCACACGTCATCTTCGAAGACTTTGTAGCCAGCAGAACCTGAGTATTCTGTGACTTATTGTTGTTCGCAGTATATTTTCGTGGTTCGAGAAACTCCAAAGCTCTAAAACGTTGCTCAATAAATGTCTTAAACTGATCAATGGTTGGGAGGGAATCATCTCCTGAAATGAACAACTCCCACTGCTTACGAGTTTCAGAATCTAGTTTGTATGTGACAACATGTATAATTATTATATCCCAGGTACTCACATTGATGCCCAAATTTTTCAAAGCATTTAAACAATCAACAGTAGTGTCTAACAGTTCTTTCAAACCTGCTGCTGATTCAGTATTAATACGCCTTTGACTAAACAATCGTTTTAAAATACAGTTTGACAAGTACTTTTTGTTATCGTACCTTTTATTTAATATCGACCAACACTCACTATAATTAGCATCAGTTACCGGTGTGTAACGAACCAACTGAGCAGCCTCAGCACTGAGATGTCCTTTTAAGTAATGTAATTTCTGTACGTTGTCCAAAGATTCATTTTTATGAACGAGTGAAACAAACAAATCGCGAAACGATGTCCACTCGGAATAATTACCTGAAAAGATGGGTATTGAAATTCTTGGCAACTTGACAGCTGACTGTTTGTCGGTATTGGACGTGGAAGGACCGGGTTGTGGCTTCTCAGTTTTTGTGCTTAACTTATTTTTGACTGTCTTCAATAGAGATTTATAAGAAACGTAAGTATCTTCAGCCTTATCATATATATCTGAAGTTACATAAGTCGATGTATTAATTTCCGTCAATTTATGACTTTCATACAGCTTTTTATGATTTTCACTAAATGATAGCCAATTGCTCTCCAACAAATCCAACCTAGTCTCTACATATTCGACACTAATTCTGTCTTGAGGGCTTTTTTTATAGTTATTATAAGCTTTATCTATAACATTTTGGAGTTCTAATTGCAAGTTAATAATTCTTTCCATTTTAATTACTACTCTAACTATCCTTTAAACAAACAAATTTAGAAAAAAATATTACAAGTGTTTAAACTGGAAAAATATTACAAGTGTTTGAACTTTTAAACAGTTTGAACTAAAATCGGGCATAGGTTCCCCGTATGTTACTTTTTTCGCAAATTATTCTAAGTTCTTAAATAAGGCATGCAAATTATTATAAGTCTAAAATAACGTTGAAAATTTTACAAGTCCAGTTTTTGCCATGAATTCTTCAAAGTAACTTTTTCTTCAAACACACAACTTAATATTATGAAAGTACTCACAATCTGTTCCGTCACTTAACACTTAACCTTATTGCCAACCTCTGGATGTGACGTCACGCTTCGCCTCCGATCAATGATCTTCCGTTTGGAGCTAATTTCTGAGCTCGCCAGCTTGCACTAGTGAGCTGGTTACTTTTTCCACCACTGCTCGATACCTATCTCCGCGTGGCGGACGAGTAGCACTCGACGCAAGTGCCGCGTACTCCTTGTGCAGCAATCCACTGCGAGTACGGGGGATACGACCACAACGGGTCGTTGAACTAACTAAAAAACTTATTAATATGGTCTAAGCATTCGGCTCTTAAGGACCATGTCTAAATTGGGGATAACGTGAAAGGTAAATGAAACACTTTGCAAACGTATCCTGAGCTGATTCACATATATTTGTAATTCACACAAAATATTACTCATTGACGGATAAAAACGCTTCCGTGCGCAAATTTTTCTACTGGCGCCATCTATCGGTAATGAGTTGAACTAAATGCACAATAAGGTAACTAACTATAGATTAACGATAAGATTTGCGCTCGAACAATACTACTTATATTATCGATTGACACTCGCCTTAAATATGGTGCTGGTCATCGGTTGCAATGTAGTTTTTTCATTATTTATTCTATAGGCATATTGGCAAACAGTATTTCACCTCACAAGCTCGGAAAGGTTTGTTTATCATTCGAAATCCTGCATGGAAAAGTGTATTGGGAATAGTTTCTATAATTCGAACCTTTCCAACAGTTCCAAAAATCTGTTCAACTTTCTTTACTAACGGCTTCTTACTTTGTCAGAGACCAATACTGTTGACACATTTGCTTCGCTCAGGATTCCATTTTGAACGATTCGCCAGTCGTTTAACCATAGTAGAAAGAGAGGAAGTAGGCCATCTCCGGCCCAATCCGCGATATAATTACCTACCACACTTGTCTGTCTCAGGGTTGTCACTTTTAGCAAAATTTTAATTCAGTGCCTAGAAATTGGCAACGGCCGGGAAGATGTGTTTTTTTACTTATGTTGTGTGGGTTCAGGGTAAGTGAGGTCGGTTTTACTTAAACCATGATGAAGCCTTTCACGATGATAGAAAGAGCGACAGAAGATACCTATGTGGTTGCGGGGCCAGAGATGGGCGACGCGGGGCGGTGATGTGTACGAGTACCTACGGTAGTTTACGTGAGTTTACTGATAGTACTGTCAACCAATTCACTAGTTTAAAGCCCGGCCCTTGCCAAAGATGACACATCTCTGTATAGCTAATTTAGTAATTCAATAAAGTTCAACAATAGTTTTCCTAACAAATATAAAAAAATGTATTCAAGATTCAGAACAGTACTATTTATAAAAAAAGCGCCGTTTCGGACACGCCCATATGTAAGGTTTCGTAGTTCATGTGTAGTTATTGCGTTAGTTTTGTTTGTTTTCGCATACATTTTAAAAAACCAAAATAACTTTGCTTCTGTAATTTGATGCTAAATACCTTTATATTTCGAAAACTATAACTTACATTTTTAAAAGTTGTACTATGGGAATTATTGGTGGAACTAAAAATATGTCAAAAATGGGGCTTTGATTGCAATATCTCGAGACAGACACATTCAATTAACTTTGTTTCAATCTTACTACTTACTACTACCTACCTACAATACTGAGAAATCGGCATGATTAAATGTAAACAAAGCAATAGTGGCATATGAATTGACAGATCAAATATAATGAATAGATTCAGGCGTTGCTTTGCGGAAATCCATTTTTAATAATAACAAATACTTTTAAAATATTTTAAGAAAACATCAAATTAATATTTTAATAAAACACTTAAAAAATATAAAAATATATCTAGTGACAATTCCGCTTAATTTTCCTGCTAAGCCGACGTGACGTCACAAACGCCACGCAGCCAACCCCGGAAGAATTTTCGACGCGTTTTGCTTCTACAGGAAGCATCCTCAGGAGGTCTTGACTCTTCGAGCGCACGATCGAGAAAGAAATTTCTTAAAATTTCTTAACACTTCTTAAAATATTTTAAAAGTATTTGTTATTATTAGATCAAATATACCTAGGTAATACATTGTAGTGGGAAAGTAGGCCTGCCTACTTCGTCTGCCTGATAGAAAACTACCAAATAAAATCTATAGGTATCTCACTCATCATCAGTTAAAAGTTATAGGTATGCTAGAATAACTTGCTTACCTTTCCTGTTCAGTAGGTAATCTGAACAGAGACAACTCTGAAATAGATGAACTGTTTAAACAGCCAAACACAGCAATAAGTTCTCCTGCGATTATCACACATTTTTAATTTATTTAGAGGTGCCGAAAAGCCGTGACGCTCAAACGTTGTGCGATGTTAGCCCCGACTGGCGCACGGTCGAAACGGGTCGAGATTTTGTTAGAGTGTGCGTGCGGGACGCATAGATATTATGGCGCACACATACAAGCCGCGCGCGGTGCGTTTGTATGAAGATAACTTACTTCCCACTCTTTCTACTATGGTTTAACCGTGCGATCCTTCACTCCCTCAGGTGTCGATTAAAGTACTCGCGTCATGCAAATAACAACTTTACATCCTTGAGTAACAAATAACTTTTCATGCGCTTAATAGGCCCTGCACAAGTTCGGAATGGTGTTGTTTATCATTCGATATCTGCATGAAATTACTTTTTATTAGCTAGCGCGGAAAAGGTACTAAATACTCAAACCTTTCTAAGATTACAAGAAATTTTCATTTCCTTTCAATATTACCAATTGTAAGTATTTTACTTTTAATTTTAATGAAAATTAACACAAAATTACTATAAGTATTAATCTCTCTGTTAGTTTACAACATAAAGTACCTATGTTTGTATTTTCATTTGGCTCTCAAGGTTATGCCTAAATTTAATCACTAGTATAAATTTAAATGTACTTATAAGTAAAATCTAAGTTTGTAGTGTTTCATGAACTCATATAGGTACGTACCTAAAAGCATATCTTTTACGATAAATTGAAAATCAGCCATTACTAAAGCATTATTATAATTTTCACTAAATATCTTGAACAGTATGAAAAATATACGATTTCTATGTTTATACAGAACTGTCGCTGGGCAAGACAAGTCGCCCGCCTGATGGTAAGCGTCATGCCTATCAATTGCTGTTGCAGTGTCACTGTATATGTCTAGATCGCACAGTAGTTACACATACTACAGTACTTTTTTGGCCTACTACTTTGATTACACACTATTGCTTCGATACAGAATATCTCATTTTCCAGTGGTACTGACCAAGACAGACTCTCGCTACAGACAACTACCACCTAATATCTCCGTTAGGCAAGCCAACATAGACGTAAATAGTTGTCTATGACAAACATTATCGTGGCACGTACGTGCGTACTCTAGCTTTCCCAAATAGTAACAGACGCGTCATCGTCTAATTGGTCACAGTTTATTGTCAGTTAGTGAGGGGAAATGAAATCAGTTATTGAACTCTACTGTCTATTATTGTATATAGGTCGTCGCGCGGCGGCGGTGGGCGTGCTACTCCACACACAGCTCTTTAAAAACTCAACACTTGGCACTACAATGTGTTTACCAGCTCTACCACAAAATAAGGCAGGAGTAACTACAACATTATTGATCACAGAATGGAGAGGTGTAGCGCGCTGTAGTTACATTTAGGCTGAATGTACTTGCAAGAGTTCATCATTATTTGAACCTTTGTCCACCGAACAAGTACTTGCCAAGTGATTGGTGCAGGGCTGACACCGTTCCCTATAATTAAGGAAAAGGCATTAAAAATAGACCAATTCCAAATAAAAACTATATCATATATAAATATATCGGCGTCTTCAGTATTTGTTGGTTAAATAAATGACATTGTACATTTTTTTTTTTTTTTTTTTAATGGTGGTATGCCTTTATTAAACAAATACTACAAACTATATACAACACTACAGCTACTACAATACTACAGCTACTACAGTAAAAGCATTTGGACTCATAGGGAGTATTATGTACTCATTGTACATAATACATCGATATTTAATATTACCAAATATATAGTCTATCTTTTCGTGATAGACTCTGTAACGAAAACGTTCTAAAATAGACAAGCCAACTGTTCACTTATTATCTCTCTAATATATTTCTATTCTACATGATGAGCTGCAGACGAAGGGAGATACATGCTGCATTTTTTTTCGGTCTCCGATTGAATTAAATAATTTTGAAAAATTATTTAATTCAATATAAAGATATTGGAGTCCTCTGAAAAATTATTTAATTCAATATATTAGTCCAAAATTCATTTTGGATATGTTTTCTCTAACGCAACACGTTTCTTCAATATTTTTTTTTCCTTCTTCAATAGTGGGGTTTGCTTTAATATTCACGCTTGGCAAGCGTCTTGCGGATCGCAGTTACAGTTGCTGGTTCATCAGAAGGCACCGCATCCCACCTTCTGGTATGTTTCCCTTATTAGCCTCTTACGACACCCACGCGAAGAAATGGGGTGTTGACATTCTAGTCCGGCACCCAACGTACCCTATTGTATCTGCAATAACTAAATATTTTGGCCATTGTATTTTTTTTATTTTATTTTATTTTATAGCTGATAGGCTAGCCCATGATCCCTATCTCACATGATGGTAAGTGATGATGTGGTCGAAGATGTTGTTCAGGCTAGTCTAGTATTACTTGCTCTCAAGGAACACACCATTAGGTGCTTGGCGACCGATTTTCTACTTGAGGGTGGTAGCTATTAAGAACGGCTAAGCATACTTCGCTACGAGCGCTTCAAAATGATTGTATCTTCTTAGTTTTTATTTGTTAGATGATCAAAGCTGGCTAATGGAGGCCATTACACCGTCACAGCCAAGAGCATGGAGCCCCAGTGCTCGTGCACTGCGTGTTGTAGAACCGACGCACGTCGCGTGCCGATGTCGAGGACTGGTATACAGGTGCACTTTGCACTGTTGCCACGTGTACACTTGTCAGTATAGTCACTCCATTTCTATAACTAAGGTATTTCATATATTTACAAAGCGATGCAATGTAGCCCTAAAGTTATTATCTAGGTATGAGTCTGTATGTGAAACTTTGCGATCCTGCTATATATAACTTGCATAATATGGATGTCTGTTGTCTAAAATAAACTCATTTTGATTTGGATCTATTCATATTAATAGAGTTATCATTAGTAATATTATACCCTGGGAATGCCACTCTAGAATTACACCCCGCCCCAGCATCTTCCTGTTGGAATCAGCTGTAGAGGTGATGATAGAAATATACCAGAAGGTGGAAAGCAGCATCTTCAAAAGAACTGTCAACTAATATAGTACGCTCCCCAAGCCGCCTGTTAAGGGTCATGGGAAACAAATGGGGAAAACTGTTTTCAGCAGTGGATGATCCGGTAGATACAGTCCCTTCTTACTGCATATAACAGGAGGATTTGTTGTTAGGTACATCCGGCCGGCCGGGCCGCTGGAAACAGTACGGCTCACAACCACATATCATTACATTGTTTGCAATATTTGCGAGGTCTATGTGCAACAACAAAGACATATCTGCAAATCTGGACGACGTACAACAATGACAGCAAAGCTTGTCGTTGAATATGTCTTATATAAGCGTAGAGCAACGGCAACGGTTGATATAACCTGATACATTTGTTTACTTACTGATTAGTATAAGTAGATAGTGTACGTAGTCCGGCGCACGCGCACATTGACACAAGCTCAGATGACGTGGGATTTCGTTAATCTGCTTAACTAGAGCAACCGCACGATGCAGCAGTAAGGGCCGACGCACACGCGCAACTCGACACCACACCACATGTGCCGCTCATAATCATGAATTGCGTTTTTTTTTCAGGATGGATCGCACCCTTTCATTTGCTGATACTGATAATCTTACCTACTATTAAATGTTACATGATGCCACGTCATTATTTCTTGTCGTAGTAGACTTTGGAAACATAAGACTAAAATATTCCCTGATTTTATTTAGTTTAGAAAAAAAAGATCATGTTAGATCTGAGATATCGTAAGATTTAAACACACGTATCGTATCAAGCACTGTATATTCAGGACCGCCGGCCGTCGCCCGCACACAGACAGCTGTCTCTTACACACACATATACAACCTCGTCACACGAGCACAATACTTAATACACTAGTACACCACAAGATCAATTTCCAATGTATAATTAATTAAAAAGTAATATGACAATTTTAAGCTAGCCTGAACAACATTTTCGACCACATCATCACTTACCATAAGGTGAAATAGTGGTCAAAGGCTAGCCTATCAACTATAAAAAAAACAAACGTTAATGTGACACCTGCCAAAATGACACTTGATGTTACAATAATGCTAAGATTGCAATATTTTTTTTTCATGTTTGACAGTTTAGCCTTTGACCACTATCTCACCTGATGGTAAGTGATGATTTGGCTAAAATGTTGTCCAGGCTCACCTAGAATTACTGGCTTTCAAGGACAGCTGCCGGAACACGCCGTTAGATGCTTGGCGACAGATTTTGTACTTGAATACAATACAATTTATCTATTTCAGGTAAGTAATGTAACTCATATTTCACAATATCAATCAGACTCAGCTGAATCATCTTACACTTCAAAGTAGGTATTATAAAGTATGCATTTCAATTCAAATTTAAAATAAACTCCGCTAATATTATACATAAACAAATAAAATCTAATCAATAAGTTTTAACAAGAAAGTTGCAATAAAAATCGTCGTTAAATTATAAAATGTATTATATATAATATTATTCACTAAAATTAGTTCCCGCAACCGACACCAGCTTGGGACATGTCTGTTGCAGCAGTGCTGGATATATTATGAGCAGTCAAGTCATCCAACTGTCATCTTCAGGACGCTGTTAGAGCTAGCCCGCGGCCGGCGCACCAGGGGCAGGGCCGCGCTGCGTGTGCGCACGCTCGCCTGCAGCAGCTCGGCCGTGCTGCCGCCAAAACTTGAACACATTGATAAGTCCCCTGGGTACACCAACATCTTCAAGCTTAGTAATTAAACAACTTTAAACGGTTTAAATCGCGTATATTTATCATTATTTTTGTCCCGACGTTTCAAACACTTTGCAGTGATCACCATCTTTATACATAACTCCCATCACCATCCATGTCAGTTGGCTACCGTAGGCAAATCTTTGTTACAGAGAGCACATGGCATCTGCGATACTGACCATCTCAAGGAGGAGCTTCAGTATGTAAAACAAGTACTGCGAAGCAATAATCACAAGCTCCCAAGAATGCGTCACAGAAGCCGGCCCAAGCCTTCCACAGTTGAGAGACAACCTGCCATCTTACCTTACATCAAGGGTGTCACGGACAAAATTGGTAATATCTTAAGACGAGCTTCAATAAAAACTTACTTTAAGCCGCACAAGAAAATCAACCAATTTTTAAGACCTGTTAAGTGCAATATTCCCCTACAAGATGCAGGTGTTTACAAACTTGATTGTGAATGTGGGCTGTCATACATTGGGCAAACAAAGAGGAGCATTGGTATCCGGGTAAAAGAACACATTGCTGACATGAAGAACAGACGCTCGACCAAGTCTGCGGTTTGTGAACATGCCCAGGACAAACCCAACCACTACATTCGGTTCGACAATCCACAAATCCTCGCCAGAGAGACCCGGTTTATGCCAAGAATGTTACGCGAGGCTATTGAAATCAAAAAGTACCCAAATTTCAATAGAGATGATGGTTGGCAAGTACCACCTGCTTGGGATCCTGTCATCAAATTAATTAAATCTGCAAGACCTCTGAGGCCCGATTCTCTTAGCTATTGAACCGCGTTAACGCAACTTAATTGCATGAAAATCGTAGTTTTTGACACTATCCGTAGTCTGCCCGCTATTTAGGTTCGATCGCAAGTCAGTGGCTTGCTATCAATAGTTTTTGACATATTTGGTATGCTGTAAGCTATTTTGTTGCGATTGCGTTGCTACAGTGGCATAAAATATTTTGGAAGATTTTAGATAGAAAATTAGCATAATGATTTAAAAATATTTATTTAATGTGTTGTTTGCTAGAAAACCACTGTATTGATGTTTCGAATGATGCGCGATTGATGTAAGTTTTCATTACTATTTCAATAACAAAATTTGCAAGCCATAGCACAGCCATACGATAGCGACGCGATTGCTATAAAACAGCGATCAGGAGCTAGAATTAGCAGACTACCGAATTTGACATTAACAGCAGTTCGATCGCAGAAGCATCGCAGTAGTGTGGCGTTTGGTCAATAGCTAAGAGAATTGAGGCCCTGGACACTGTGAGCGAATACTGCGTGAATAGGGAACGTTATGATTAATATAAAAATTTTCAGACGGTAGACCAAATAATTTCTTAATAACTCATGTGACAAATAATACGAATTAGTCACCCCGTGACCACGATCACTGCAAAGTGTTTGAAACGTCGGGACAAATATAATGATAAATATACGCGATTTAAACCATTTCAAGTTGTTTTATTACTATGTGTAATAATCGCGAAAACCTAAGACAACATTATCTTCAAGCTTCTTCCAGAGAATGTCGTAGGAAACCAGATCAATAGCCTTTGACAGATCAAGAAAACACAGGCGTTTTCCGATCAGTATGGTAATTGGTTTTAGATATGACAGATGTCAAAGTAACAGTAGCTGACGTATTTTTTATATACAAATGTATTGTTTTTGTCTTTATTATTCATTATCTTCCATAGCGATGTGTTTAAATTTTCGGCTCATTTCCGCCAAACAGATCACTTAGCGCCTAAACCCGAAAGCACAATTCTCGCTATCCCTAAGGAACGCTTTACCTATAAACTATAGCCCTAAACCACATGTTCTCTCCACAACTCTAATCACTGCATTTCTACGACACACCATCCCTAATCCCACAGTAATACGAAACTTTGTTATATGTATGTATGTATTATGCAAAGAATCAAGTGCAGTGCGAGTGTTGGACTTAGAAGGCAGTGGCTAGTCTAGGGAAAAGTCATATTTATGTGCGACGACGAGCAAAGCGAGGAGGAGCGTTAGGCTACTTGTGACAACAAAGCGCGAGCGCCAGAAGAATTAAGGCAAAATACATTACAACAGTAAAATACATTACAATAGTAGGTACATAAGTTATAACATCTTGTTTTTCATAGAAAATAGTTTCGTGTTTGTGTTATTTATTAGGGATTCCGTATTTTAGAAATGCAGTAAGTACCTTATGAATAAAAATGCGGTCTTCACTAATGTACAACATGTGCAGACCGCAGTTAAAGGTTGTATGCCCGGCCTAAACGTATGTACCTACATCAACCAACGATTATCTGGTGGTAGGTGATTAAGTGGAATATTCTTGAGCAACAATACGTACCTATATACGTATAAGTAGGTTTCTCCGTGAGGTATGGTACTTAATGCAGACAAACCAAACTAGTCGTTTGTATTTACTACTAGCTGTACCTGCGACTTCGTTCGCGATTGCCGTACCTGCAGACTAATTATTCACATTTGAGCACTGTTTATCTCATATTAAGCAACGCTGAAAAAACTAATTATGGCGAATGTTCCATTAGAGTTTTATCTTAGCAAGTTTGCAAAACTAAATAAGGGTGCCGGGCTGCCCGTGGGGTGCCGAAATGCCCGCGGGGTTCCGGACTGCCTGTGGGGTGCCTGACTGCCCGTGGGGTGCCGGGCTGTCCGTGGGATCACAATTCTAACAAAAACAATACGCGTTAATAAATTACAACTAAGTGTACATTTTGACTTTCATCCCCTTTGCCCGAGGGAAAAAGTAAAAGTTAAAAAGTATGCAATGTCCTCCTCCGTAGTATGAACTCAAATTGAATTCCATTCAGTAGTTTTGCGAGTGATGCGCGGCCGGGATACAGACAGACATTATAGATATTCGTTTATTTTGGCTAATATGCTATCCTTTGACCGTAATATCTTAGCTTGAGACGATATGGAATTAGCTCTCAAGATGGAGAGAAGCCGGAAGATACCAATAGGTCTGTTTCACAGGGTTCCGTACCCAAAGGAAAAAACTGAGAAAACCTATGAATGAGACTCCGCTATCTGGCTATCCTGGCATCGTCAGGACTACTACGTACTAGTCATGAATGAAATTCTATTGTTATCATTATCGCCGATGCCAATGGGTTAAGTTCGAAAGCGGGATTAGTGATAAAACTTAAATTTATAGATTTTGTGTAAAACGATGACCCAACACCGAATAGTGAACTAAATAGAATTAATTACGTTTCTGGGAGTCTGGTGCACCTTACCATCAGGTAGCAAAAGCAACGTATGTCGCATTAGCTGGATGGTGTCGTCTAGGGGTCACTGAGTTGATCGTTTTTTTAATACAATTATATACTGATATTATGTGTGCCGCAAAATTTGACAATTTGATCATTATATTATTGCTATATGGGGTTTTTCACAATAAATTAACTAGTACGTTATCTAAAATTTCGGTACATTATGATTGAAGAACGTTCGAAAAGACGTTCGAAAAAAGGCCAGGTCAAGAGTACCCTAAACCGACGCACATGTATGAAAGGATTGAGTGTAGATGAAGCGAAAGAGATAAGTAAGGATCGTAGTAAGTGGAAATCCGTGGTCTCTGCCTACCCCTACGGGAAAGAGGCGTGATTTTATGTATGTAGGGTAAAATAAATTTCACGTATAATAATTTCGCAATATATCATATTACACAATAATCGGTTCTGTTTCACTAAAAGTATAACAACAAACTATAATTGTCACGTAGGTAGGTATACTTGAAGCCTTTCACATAACGCAAACGGCGTATTTTTACACGACTGCCTAAAAAAAGAGTGTTTGTTTTCAGAGTTCATATGTATAAGAAGTTATGACATGAGATATCGTTAGATTCGTCTAGATAGAGCAAGTGATAATAAGAACATAAAAAAATACTAACTGACGCCATATTGTGATAAAAAAATATTTTTTTTCCTAACCCATCGAATGTAGTGTTGTATTGAGTGTGTACCTGTAAAGATAGGGTTATGTATGGAAATAAATAAATAAATAAATAGTATCCAAATAGAGGGAACGCCTGATCTATTTATTTATTTACTAACCAAATAGAGGCCTTTAAAAACGATTCCATAAATATACATAACTTGCAGTTTTAATTTCAATAGAACGATAAAACGACGAACTTAACGAAAATAAATAATTTACATTCGGTCTTTTTACTTTCTAAAATAATTTATTCTTGTGTAGTCTTTCCAAGATCTTCGACTGTGTATAGCACCACACACTGATTACTAAACTGTCACACTATATAGTATTGTATTTGTCAGACTGGTTACAGAAGGTTGGAATTAACGCCGTTACATCTTACGGGTGTATGGTAAAAATTGAAGTACCGCAAGGTTCAATATTGGGACCTTTTCTGTTTCTTAAACAATTAACTTGATTAAGTTACACACTGTCAGTTGGAATATAAAACAATATTTTTCTAAAATAGTTTTTTTTTTAAACCGGTGGTATGCCTTTATTTACAAAATACTACAAACTATATACAACACTACAGCTACTACAATGAAAGCATTTAGACAATCTTTTGAAAATTCAATAAATGCGAATTTATAGTGGTAACTTAGTAGTCGGGAGACTTAGTTCTATCGACAATGTAATGAGCAAATCATTTATATGAAGTTACCACTGTAAATTCGCATTTATTGAATTTTCAAAAGGTTGTCTAAATGCTTTAACTAAGTCTACTCTACTACTTCAACGCTCTAGTGGAATATCTTTTGTCAAGCACCTAACCACCTAGAACCTGTTTAACCTTCAACGCCTCTTATAACTCGGAAGGATGTAGGGGGTGCAATTTTTGTCCAGCACCTCATCTCTTTGAGGGTCTAATTTATTATTGCATAGTTCTGTTTCAGACACAGTCACTTGCTAGCACCTGCTAAAGTTACAATTATGATTTTTCAGTTTCACAATAGAAAATAGACTTCTGATTAACAACTCGATGGTTACTTGAACGATTTTCAAATATCCGTTCATAATATGTCAACAACGTCACTCATTCGTACGTCGAAAATAATTTTAATCTAGAAGTTTTACTCAATATGGAGTTTGCAATACCAACCTTTATTTTTAAATCTGTATAAATAATACACAAATAAAAGTGGTCACTTTAACTCTGGGTTAGTACTACTCAGCCATTGTGAAATTCATATGCTCGGTTACTTGTGACTTAAACCGGAGATTAGCCTCCTAGAGACTTTACTTGAAAGTTGTGAAAGAGGCCTTTAGATATATATTATTATTACCCCAACATACATTGAATTAAAATCACAAAACTTTGGGCTCCGCAATTTGACCCCCTAAATTATCAAATTTATATAAAATCTAAATTGCAATATTAATTATATGATTTCTAATAATTATTTTAACCATTTTTTTTTCAATTCATGTTTTTATAATTTATATTTTTCTGAGTTGAAAGGTTAGTCGAGATTTCCTTCGGAGGCGTTAGAAGAAAACGTTTATTCGACGTTTATCTCAACTAATTCGTTAAAAAGCTTTCACAGTTATCCACATATTGCATCCAATAACATATAATTGACAAACACAATATTCGCTACCATCCATTCGGAAACTAAACGCGACTAAAATACTATTCGCGAAATTGTTTCCATGTTCCTAAACCGAGTTCAAAGCCGACATTTAATCTTGTGTTAACAGAACTTGGTTCAGTAAAACGCGTCTTCGATACGAACAGTGCAATCGGCTCTAACAATTAGGATGTCTGCCCCTATTGCCAACATAGGTACTATCACTTTAACTTAACATACAATAACAAGAGGATGCTTGAGGAGTGCACGGAACTCACGACGTCAGCCAAGATCGGTGGAGCGCGGGCGCGAGTGGGACGGAACGGCCAAATATAAAACAAAAAATGCCTATTCGATTAAACAAATATGACAAATATGGTTTAGGGTACACACTGACCACAACGTATGGTGTCAAGTCTCAACATAGAGTAGCAAAGGGATGATGTACAGGGATCAGAGCAGTAGGCCAAGGATGAGTTAGGTAAACAGCCGCCGCGAATGGATTGGTTCCAGAGCACCTCGTAATGGGCTGCGGAAGCACGATGCGCGTGCGCAGTTGCGCACACACAGCCACCCAGTACAATAACAACCGACCGACGGCACCTCGTGGACAAGGTCAGGGGTCTGGAGTCAACATGTGGATCATTTTAGATCAGACGTTCAAAAACCGGCAAAGTGGGAATCGGAATCCCGCGCCGAATTGGTTCTGTGTTGATTTCATGTTTTGTGTTGAAATATTTTGTATTGTTTTATTAATTGTATATCTCGTCGCTCTAGCTCGTAAATTATTTATACGATCTTGTGTAGAATTTCCATTTCAAAAATACACCTTGCATTGATGCAATACTACTACAAGATCGGTTGTGAGAGAAAATCGATCTTGTATGTTATATTACATCATAAATTTATCTCTAATGTAAATATATATTATATACTATATATCCCTTGTAATTTAATGAAATTAATTTAAATTAAAAATGTTATTTAACCACTGACATTACCTAAAGTTGACTGGCTTTGTTTTATTATTTATTTATTTTTTGTCTTTTGTGAACTATATTTTTCTTCAAATTATGCATGCTTGTTATATCTACCTGCATGCCTTTGTGTGTCAAATGTGTGTAGGCCTTTTAAGGCAAAACGTGTGGATCTTTTACTTTTATTGAACATCAATAATGCATTACTGTGTTGTGCACCCTTGTTTATGCAAATAAAATTATCTTTATCTTTATCATCACATGTGCCTACAAAACTATGGTACCCACAGATACGCTAGGTACCCCATAACTATTTTTAATATGAAGCAGTTATTACTTTCCTGCAGCTAAGAAGGACGCCTAATCTTTATATAAGTATAAACATTACGTGTCACGTTGTTTGTCCGCGATGGACTCGTAAACTACTGAACCGATTTTAAATTCGATTTGCACATCGTATGCAATTTGATCCAAATTGAAAGATAGGATAGCGTACATCTCAATAATTTTTATTCATAGTCGCAATTACCCGTGCGAAGCCGGGGCGGGCCGCTAGTGTACTATAAAACTAAACCTTAATTTGCTGAGGCGGAACATGCGAGGTTCACAAGGCCGCGCCGCCACGCAAGTAATTCATTGAAGCGCTCGTAGCGAAGTTTACTTAGCTATTCTTAACCGATCAGCAAAGTTAAGCAACGTCGCACGCGGTCATGAGTTGGATGGGTGACCGATAGTGACATTACTACTGAGCGTTTCCGTGCTTCGGAGGGCACGTTAAGCCGTCGGTCCCGGTTGTTGTCTTAGGATGGCAGTCGTTATAGCATGGTGGTAGGGCATTTTGCGAATGCCCGCCTGACTAGCTACCACCCTCAAGTAGAAAATCTGTCGCCAAGCACCTAACCGTGTGTTCCGGCAGCGGTCCTTGAGAGCCAGTACTTCTAGGTTAGCCTGAACAACATTTTCGACCACATCATCACTTACCATCAGGTGAGATAGTGGTCAAAGGCTAACGTATCAGGCATAAAAAAAAAATAAAAAAAAAAATACGTTCCAGTTGGTAACATTATTGAGCATCTGTACTGTATAACATGACTAAACGGGAGTACATGGAAGTTCCACCAGATGTACTCGCGGAAGTAGGGCGCCGCCCCCCCCTCCCCTTCGTTCCCCTCCACACGCATCAGCTGCTGCACTGTTCCGGTCCATCAGCGTCGCCGCGCGTCACCGCCGCGCCGCGCCGCCTCTCTCATCTCCATGCATCAATACACTACATTATGAGATGATATGGTTCTGCTTCTCTGCTTCATAATCTCAGATCAGCTCTGGATAGCCTGATAGTAGGACCGCAATCTCCTTAGAAATAATATGTTGAGTTGATCTCCAGTCTGCGACAAGGTTTATCGTATAATTACAACGAATTCTAACTATTTATTTGATTTTTCTAACAACGTAATTATTTAAAGTGTTGACGTGTATAGAATAATACCAATAAATGAATATGAATATATATCATTCCAACGATAAAAATAGCGTAACAAAAGAAATAGTTTTAATTAATCCGCAGATACGAAGAAAGCCTTTCTTTATGATTTGAACCAACCCCATGGTCAGGAAGTCCTTGTTCCGAGTGCCACATATTTTATTTAGGTACGTTATACGTATGTCTCAAGCGTACATTTCGTTCAAAATTCTAATTTTGAACGTGTTGAATAATTGTAGTTGGATAGAGATAAGTTGGGTAAGGCTGATGTTATTTTAGATAACTACAGACAGACTACAACCATTTGCCAACGTAATAATAAAAAGTATATTCTTTACAAAAACTTTAATGATAATAATATTTTTTATTGCATTTGCATAGTATTTAAATCACAGTCTTGAATACTTTACAGAACCGAGAAACATGACCCTGTCAGAAACCTGTTGAAACCTTAGTTTTAATGGCTCTCCTCAATATTATCCGCATACTAATTTAATTTTACGGAGGTATTTTGATTAGTAATGAACTCCTTCCGCATGTTTGTCATAAAAAAATATTTGCACAGCTTTTGAATACCAACGCACGTCTATCGGATTAATTATACCAAGGATTGTATATACCTAAGTGTGTGTAGTTGCGATAAAGTGAATTCCATTATTAAAATGTTAAATAGTTTGTGTTCTGTGTGAAGTGTCTGTCCAAAAACTACAATATGTATCAGGGTTGCCAGATATCAGCTAACTCAAGTCGCCTAATTTTGCCTATCAAGTAGCCTAAATCGCCTATTATTTTATTTTTTGACAAGTAGCCTAATTCACCTAAGATTTTGTTAAAGTAGTCTATATTTAGCTCAAATAAAAACAAACTAGGTACCTGTGTTGTAAAAAATATATATTAATGTAGGTTGATACCTACTTAATGTACTAGGTATTATAATTGTCAAACATTTCCTGTTGGTATAATTTAATAATATAATAGGGAATAACTGCAGAAAATTCTGCAGATATTCCTATCTCTATAGACGGGAGAATCCTCATTCCTACTAGAAGTGGTAGCGGTCATACAAAATAATACGGTTGATGTAAAAATATAAATTTTGTCTGTATTAAGGTTAATACCTTAATACAGACAAAATTAATAAAGAATTATCTCCCATTCAACTTAATTAAGAATTTAGGAAACAAGTGACATAAAATTTCGCGCGCGGCTAGTTACAATTTGTGAATGAAGTTTCGTGTTTTGATTTTGAACTGCATCTATCATACAGCGAGTTAGAATGAGTTACTACCCGGATGAATCTGTCTCTATCTCACTATTACAGATATTAGATGCAATACCTAGAAGAAAGCAAGGAGCATGGAAAGACCCTGATGAAAAAACGGTGGACGTGTCTATTACTTTTCTTTACACTTTTCAGTTATTATGAAATAAAATAATAGAGTTGTAGTAATCCTGAAGTAGCCTAAACCGACTGTTCTTATTTTCCTAGATAGCCTAAATGGCTACTGGTAGCCGATTGGTTTTTTGGTCGCCATCTGACCCCCTAAGGTAGCCTAAATGGCGATAATTCGCCTCATCTGGCAACCATGATATGTATACCGGAAATAGACCGCTAACTCATACCTACTTTTTGTGAACTTACTTGCGACGCCATCTATCCGCCGTGGTACGGAAACCATGATATATATATATATAAATAGATATAAATCTATAGCTATTTGTATAGGTTTTGGTATGTATATATATATAAATATTATATCCAATCCATAGGTACGATTCCTAGCATTTTCCTAGCAATGTGTTTAGTCTGAAAACTACTTTTTAAATTAAGCTGGGTTATAAATATACATGTGTTCAACTTAATATTACAGTGTAGACGAATTAAATGAATGGTAATTAATGCTAGGAATAGTAACTATGGTTAATTGCCTTTAGAGTACCTATTATTTTAAGGCTTACATACAAATACATATTGGAATTAATTAAAACACAGTTAAGTAAGACTATTAATTATTATTACAAAATAAAATGAAAAACTGTACACACAAGTGGAAGGAAAATTAATGTTTAATATACATCTTTGTTAAACTGAATCATTATTTAATACATAATTCTACATACCGAACCAACCACAATCTTACTGCACTTAAAATGATTAGCATTACAATGTAAGCTTGTCACTTTTCAAATCTTTTATCAAATTTATTTACATATCATTGAACATTCAATAATCTGCTAATGACATGAAAGCATTGCCCGAAGCTTTTTCACCAATCAGTACAGATGAGTATGTAATATAGCCTAGCACACAGCACGTGTGAAAAGACATATTTTACACATATATCACTATACACCAAACTACAATGTACGAGTCTCTGTCTCAATAATTTGGCGAATTATTTATGCAGCGAACCGGAGGAACTGGAGTTCTACTCGACGGATTTGTCAGGGAAAGCAAGCAGAGTAGCTGTTTATGGTTTAACGAATCGAAAACAAATTTGAACAAACTGCTTTGGTGAAAACAAAGGATTTGTTAATTTGCTGTTTAGTTTTTTTTTTTTGTTTGACATATAAAGTATTGCCATTATGTTGCTACATATATTTCTACTATATACATTTTGTTACGGGTAAAAATAATAAGCAAAATAGGATTATTCAAAACAAATAAACTAAATAAAAAAAACTTATGATGATTGCTATATATAATATCAAACCAGCTTTCAAAAATATTTTGCAATTTTGTCAGCTACTTAGTGTGAAACCACTACATTTTTATTAGTGGCAAGTAACAAATTCGAGCGAGCAAATAGTATAGCATACAAGAGGTAGAGGGCATTCGTTTCCATACATAAATCTTTGCCTGATTCTGAAGTATTAAAATAGCATAGCATGTGTCTGTCTATCAACATATGCCACATACATACCTAGTTATGCGGCCACCCGGTCTCGTCATAACAACTGGATCAGCAGTTTCTCGAGAAACTGCCGATGCATTATCAACAGCGACACCGGATTTCTGTATAACGCGTGGGTAGCTGTAAGGATAGATTAAGTGAGTCTTTAAGAACATACGACTTTGTTCGGACGCATATTTTATTAGTATTAAGAGCAAAATAAAATCTTTTATTAAAAATAGTGTTTTTTAAAAAGCTCTTTCGCGCTCCCGTAAACTTGACTGGCGCAGCCGGTAGGATCGCATAATTAGCTGCGCCGCCTTTCGCGAATACATCTAAAAAGTGTTGTTTTATGTGAACAGTGATATACGCAATCCTAAAAGTGCGTGTTCACGATTCGTGATCGATTGGCGTGTGTGCGATCCTCGAACCAAAGAAATACGTCGAGAAAAATAAAGGAGCATGTTGGAGTCTGGCTGGTGAGTGAATTTTTCGCCATCCTCTCCCTATCCACTTTATTATACTTGGAATCGAACTTCTTCCATTATAAATTATCTGGGTTACCTAAAAATAGGTTACTGTTAGTTGTAAGTATTTAGATATTGTCTGACTATTTAATTTACACCTACTTAATGAAATAATATAGGGTTCGAAGTCTTACTTAAGGCAACCTTGTTATATAACTTAAGATAACTGTGTCTATAGATAAGGTAGTTAAATAAATACCTTAAAATGACGACCATTAAAGTAATACCAACCGATATGCTTAAGCTTATCCCACTTTTTGACGGTGATAAGCGTCATTTAAATTTATTTTTAGGGAAATGTGAATATGTCATTAATAATTTTCATGGAAATAATGATCAGAACACTTATGTTATGCATACGATAACCAGTAGACTAACAGGTGAAGCTGCGGCTTTAATGAGTGAGAGGGAAGATATACTTTCATGGACTGACTTTAGGGCCTTGTTCATCCAACATTTTGGTGATCCGAGAAATGAAGAATGTATAGCAATTGAATTGGAAAGTTTAAAAATAAAACAGGGTGAAAACTACCTCGAATTTTGCAATCGCATCCAATCTACTAGAGCAGTTCTGATATCGAAAGTAAATCAACTAACTAATGCGGATATTAAAAAGGCTAAAATTATAATCTATAATAATACAGCGCTCAACGTTTTTCTGTACAATTTGCCAGAAAATTTAATACGCATTGTAAGACTTAAATCACCAGCAACTTTAGAAAAGGCCTTAGAATATGTTTTAGAAGAAGTTAATTTTTACGAACAATACAGCATGAGAAACAGGTTTAATAAACAACCGTTCACACAACCACCATTTAAATTTGGCAACTCGAACATAGCTAACATGGCTAACATGTCCAACACGCCTAACATGGCTAACATGGCCAACATGGCTAACATATCCCGCATACCTAGCATGCCCATTCAACCTAGTGGGTTCAAACTACAGACATCGGCGCCGCCGCCGCCTCGATTTAATTTCGGTATCCCAAATAATCAAGGGAGATTCCCTCAAGTTAACCAAAAACCTTTTGGCCTTCAGCCACAGTTTGGGTACAGACCACAGTTTAGCCCCCAACAATTCAATATGCAACAGAGGTATATGCCACCATCTCAGTTTAATTTAAGACCACAACAACAACAATTTGGGTATCGCCCCCAATTTAATCAAGGACAATTCGGATACAAACCCCCTCAAATAATGAATAAACCAGGCAACACTGACGTGTCTATGCGTACTGCAGCACCAGCTAAGTCTCAAGGGCAGACGCAGCCACAAGGGTTTCGTCTTAACGAACTAGATTTAGGTGAAGCCACTTCTTGTGAGTATAACAATTATGAGAACGTTTACGAATATGATAATCAGGAAGATTGGCAACAAAATGAATTAAACTACTACGCAGACTACCAACAGCCGGAAATGAGTGAGCAGGAAGCAGAAAATGAAATAATGAAGAGTGATAGTATGCATGAGGAAGTTCAAAATTTTTACATTCAGGCCTCAAAGAAACCTCAGAAATAGTACAATTGAACTGCGACATTAAACTTAAATTACCATACGTGTACATACCCGAAATAGACGCTAAGTTTATGATTGATACTGGGAGTACCAGATCATTCATAAGTCCCCACAAGGCTCATGAATTCTTTAAGTCGCACACGGTCTTTTCATAGTGCTGAATGTCATAAGTTTTATGTTTATGATGTGGACACCAAGTACGACGGGTTGATAGGTAACGATCTTTTGAGGCAACTCGAGGCTGTCATTGACCTCAGAGATTCTAAACTCATCACTAAGACAACCACGCTACCTATAATTAATGAAAGCAATAATTATGATATTGAGTTAGACTCGCGAACAGAACAACTTGTGAAATTACCTACGGATCAATTCTCCGGGGAAGCAATTTTAAATTATACAAAATTCTGTGAAGGAGTTAGGATGCCTTCAGCTATCGTGAAATGTAAAAATGGTTATGCTACCACTATCATACAAAATACGCTAGATACACCCATGACTTTGACTATAACAAAACCTTTTAAGGTTATTCAGTACTGCGAACGGACCAATAGTTTGAACTGTACAGACGTAGAAATGAAAGACATGGAAGTAGACAAAATTTTAGATGACAATTTGACACGACTGAGACTTGACCATATGAACGAAGAAGAACAAAAATATATTAGTGACTTATGCAAGGAATATAAAGATATATTCCATAGCGATCAGCTACCTATGACATTTACGAACCAAATTAAGCACTGTATTAGAACTAAAAACGAAGACCCAATCTATGTTAAGCCTTATAGGCAACCACCGGTACAAACGGCAGAAATAAAATCTCAAGTCGAAAACTTACTTAGAAATAACATCATCGAAGAATCATATTCACCTTGGAATGCACCTGTGCATCTTGTCCCCAAAAAACTTGATGCTTCTGGTGAAATAAAATACAGGATGGTAATTGACTACCGACGTTTAAACGACATCACTATAGACGACAAATACCCCTTACCCAACATTACTGACCTTTTCGACAAGCTAGGAAAAAGCAAGTACTTTACGACGCTTGACCTTGCAAACGGCTTTCACCAAATAGAACTAGATAAGGATGACAGACAGAAGACCGCATTTAGTACCGAAGCAGGTCATTATCACTATCTTAGGATGCCTTTTGGTCTTAAAACCGGGCCGGCGACCTTTCAGAGGATGATGGATAACGTTTTGAGAGGGTTACAAGGGCTACACTGCCTAGTTTACATGGATGACGTCATTGTGTATAGTAATAGCTTGCAAGAACATCTAAAAGACTTACGAACAGTTTTCGACCGACTTAGAGCGACTAACTTAAAGGTACAACTCGATAAGTCAGAATTCTTGAGAAAGGAAGTTCTTTATTTAGGCCATACCATCACTGACGAAGGACTGAGACCTAACAATGACAAAATTAAAGCTGTACTAGACTATCCACTTCCAAAAACTACAACAGAAATAAAAAGTTTCTTAGAACTCATTGGTTACTATAGGCGCTTTATTAGAGACTTCGCCAAAATAACCCAACCACTAACATCTTGCTTAAAGAAACGAAACAAGATAGTAATTGATCAAAAGTATATAGACGCTTTTGAAAGATGCAAAGAGCTCCTTACAAACGCACCGATCTTACAATTCCCAGACCATAGTAAACCTTTTATACTTACGACTGATGCCTCAAATGTAGCTTTAGGTGCCGTACTGTCTCAGGGAACCATAGGCAGCGATAAGCCCGTTGCCTACGCCAGCCGAACCCTTAGTGGAACTGAAATGCGATATAGTACCATCGAACGCGAACTCCTTGCTATTATTTGGGCAGTCAAACATTTCCGACCATATCTTTATGGTAAACCTTTCACAATCTTCACCGACCATCGACCTTTAGCATGGTTGTACTCTCTTAAAGAGCCCAATAGCAAGTTAACGCGCTGGAGACTGCGTTTACAAGAATACGATTTCAAAATAATCTATAAAAACGGGAAACAAAATACTAATGCAGACGCCTTATCCCGAATAAAACTGAATGCCATAGGTGACTCTGACGACGTGTCAATGAAAGCAAATTTAGACGAGACAGAAAAAATTAATGACCTACTAAGAGATATTGAAGTATATAGAGAAATTGACGATAGAGTAGAGGCTCTAGCGAGTAGAAAAGATAGCGAAGAAACTTTGTCGGTATCAGATACCTCAGAAACATTAACTGCCAGCGACACATCCGAATTAGAAAAAACTTACCCTCTTCCTCCACTTTCTAATAGTAGCTCTACGGAAACGGCACATTCAGCCGTAGAACTAGAAAATAAAGGTATTCCTATTCTTCACGAGGCCATTGATACCAAGCCAAATCAAATTTTGGTATACACATGGTTTAATAAAAGTATACAAGTAAAAGACATTTCAAACAGCAAACAAAAGATCCTTGAAGTATTTCTACCTGTAAACGATGAACAACTAATTACGGATGTTCTAAAGCAATATATACAACCTAAACGCAAATATTTCATATACTTCGAAAGCGAACAACACAGGAAAGATTTCAATAGAGTTATTATAAGATTATTTAAGGAAGGTACCGTTGAGTTTTACGAGTGTACTGAAAGAGTTGTGTATGTGGAAGACGAGAACGAACAAAAGGCTATAGTCCTGCAACATCACGAAGGCAAAACTTGCCACCGGGGCATTAAAGAAACTATGCTAAGAATAAAAAGAAATTATTTCTGGACTAACATGCAAGAGACAATATCATCCGTTATAAATGGATGCGAAGCATGTAGAAAGACAAAATATGATAGAAAGCCACTCAAACCTCCCATTCAACTAACTCAAACTCAAGATGCGCCCTTTCAGGAGATTTTCATAGACATATTTAGCATAGAAAACCGTTCATATCTGACTGTAGTTGACGCCTTCAGCAAGCTAGCGCAAGCAATAGAAATAAATAATAAATCAACAGCAGAGGTGGTTCGCGCATTAATTAAATACTTTTCCATGTACGGCGTGCCCAAGAAAATAAGTAGCGATCCAGGAACCGAGTTCAATAATGAACTCATAAGAGAGTTAGCAGCTATGTATAAAATCGAATTGCACATTTGTACACCACATAATCCAAACTCTACAGGCATTGTTGAACGTTTCCACTCTACATTAATAGAAATCTACCGCTTAGCTAAATATGAGCAAAAATGTACCGATGCAGCATCAGTAATGACCTACGCTATAATGGCTTACAATAACTCTATACATTCTGTTACCGAATTAACTCCTTTTGAAATTGTATTTGGCCATACGGACGCCAATAAAATGTTTGATGGCGAATTCGAAAAATGCTACGTACAAGAATTACTAAAAGATCATGCAAAGCGAACTAAACATCTTTATCAGTATTTATCGGATAAAATGTTACAGAAAAAGGAAAAGATTAGGGAAAAACGAACAGGAGAATGTGTAGTTCTACACGAAGGTGACGTAGCTTTTGTCAAGGATATTAATACTAGAAAAAGCAAGGACAAAGCTAGATACCGAAAGGCAAAGGTTAAAGGTCAGATAGAAAAGAATATAGTACCGATAGAAATAGGAAGTAGGGAAACGAAAGTAGCAATTAAGAATATTAAACGTCCTCCACAGGTGGTGCGTGGTCATGATGGCCCTTCTCCATTGCAGCCGGGGCCTTCATCTGCAAAAACTTGACGGAAACCCTGGATTGTTACCCGTAAAAGAAGGACAAGCTTACAGACAGGAAGATAAATGGATTATAGTGAAAAAACTTGATTTGAACGGTTTAGAAAACGATTTGGAATTTAACACACAGAAATACGAAAAGTTTACAAAATTAGTTGATTTACATAAAACTTATATTACAGAATTTTCCGGTATCAGAACTCAAATTGAATATTTAAAAAATATTACTTATATAAAACTGCGACAGTTGATTCCATCCAGAAAAGTAAAGAGAGGTCTAATCAACCCCCTGGGTTCAATAATCAAACAAATTTCGGGAAATCTAGACTATGAAGACGCGGTCCGCTACGATAAAGAGATTTCAAAAATTGAGTCGAAACAGTTCATTCTTAACAAAAGAATGACCGTGGTTACCAAAATGTTAGATAATTTGATAAATAATACAGGCACTTTAAATGAAAATTCAATAATTTTAGATAATCGATTAAGACGAATGGAAGAGTTTATAAAAGCGGGAAACAATAAAGAAAACAATGGTTTGTACCTCACTCATGCTCTAAATATGTTTCACATGTTTACGATTTCTTTTAGAACATCATATATCATGCTGAGTGAGATAGAAACGGCATTAGCATTCACCAAAGTATCTGTATTACACCAGTCGGTTATTAACGCAACAGAATTGTTAACCCTTCTTAAGGCAATAGAACAAAGTCACCCCCTAATGTATGAAGTTACTGAAAACAATTTATTGAAATTCGAACGAGTAATCAAGGTAAAGGCATTTGTAAAGGCAAACCAGATAATTTATATTCTAGAGGTACCCTTAACTGATAAGAAAATATATAACTATTATAAAATGTATTCTATTCCAATTTACAAATCTACTGTTAATAAGACTATAGTAGTTTTTCCTGAATTTCCCTACCTTTTGGTGAAAAATTCTATGTACTTGCCTGTTAGAAAGCCCTGTGAGAAGATCCATACTGATACGTTCCTATGCAGCGACGAGAGCATCGTACAGTTCCAGAAGCCAACCTGTGTAGAGCAACTCCTGGAGTTTCGAGCAGATCTGACTTCTTGTATAGCGTATAGCGTCGAAGTAGAGGACATCAAGGTCCAGCGAATCAGTTTAGAAAGCTGGATTGTATTTGCGCGTAAACCGACAATATTAGCAGAAAAATGTGAGAGTGACGATGTCAAAGAATCACTCCAAGGTACATATATAATAACAACGACGCAAAATTGCTTTCTTCATCTGAACGAATTAAAGTTAACATACCAACGCACAGTTGCTGAAAACCTTCAGTATCAAATAACGCCAGTTATTAACTTACCTGAACTGAAAATACTGAATTCGACATATTTACCTTCCATTAACATAAAGGATATTAACTTAGAGGAAATGAGGCAGTTTTCGCGTATTCTGAAGCTGACAGGAAGTGATGTGTTCAGTGAAAGTCTCTATGGTGACAGTGAAAACGTCAATTTTAGTGGTATTAACACTAAAAGTATTAGTTTAGCTACTGTTATATTATACGTGTTTCTACCTGTAAGCTGTATTAGTTATATAGTGTATCGTTTTAGAAATAAGTTCTTGCGAAATCATCGGAACCCGATCGAAATCTCAGTGGAACCCGATAATTTCGCACTTGATGAGGGAGGAGTTATGCGGCCACCCGGTCTCGTCATAACAACTGGATCAGCAGTTTCTCGAGAAACTGCCGATGCATTATCAACAGCGACACCGGATTTCTGTATAACGCGTGGGTAGCTGTAAGGATAGATTAAGTGAGTCTTTAAGAACATACGACTTTGTTCGGACGCATATTTTATTAGTATTAAGAGCAAAATAAAATCTTTTATTAAAAATAGTGTTTTTTAAAAAGCTCTTTCGCGCTCCCGTAAACTTGACTACCTATTCAATATAACAACGCGATACAATTACCTATAAATAAATATGGACATTAATTATAGTGACAGGTAAGTGTGTATCTGGTATTTACTTAATAAATTAATTAATAGATTCGAGCGTCATTTTCGGAAAAACATTTTTAGTAATAAATGTGTTAAAAATATTTAAGGTAATATCTAAATAATATTTCAGAAAAACAAATAAGAATGTTGCTGTATTATAAATTTGGCTCTATAGTAGTAGGGGCCACTTGTCGTCGTCGCCTCGCAACCAAATGCATTATGAAAAAGGTTGCTTTATACGGTTATCATTATCAAACACTACAACCTGGATTTGGTTCTTAGGGTGTTACTGAGGCTGCTGTAAATTCACTTCGAACATTTCTTGAACAAAATTGTGAAGATGTGCTTTTGAATTGGAGGCGGATGTTAAATGCATCTAACATGTTAAATAGAGGCACCCTGATCGTCACTCTCAGGTCCTCAAGTAGAATATCTCTTGCCAAGAACTTAACAGTTCCCGCAGCTGTCCTTGAGAGCCACTAAAATTACAGGCACATGAGACTTAACTACTGTATGTCTCGGACATAGTCTCGGTCGAGTGTGGTGTGACGGGCGCAGTGCAATTTGTGACGACATGCATCTGTTATAGACGTGGGTTAGTCCACTTAACCAGTTGGGGCACGTGCTGGGTCCGTCACAATACCACAAAAAAAGTAACATGATTCCTAATATAGATCGACCCGGACCGCCTCACTGGCACCGTATATAAAATTACCTACTTACTTGAAAATATTATAGATGATTCCACCTTTTGGGTTCGCCGACTCTTGAGGAATTTTTACCTACCTATTATCGAAGAACAAATTTAAAAGTTTAGAAATGCCTCTACCAGATTGGCCGAGCGGAATTGCTATGGACTGCCGTGCCGCAGGTCCCTGGTTCGATCCCCACCGCCGGCCGGCTTGAGCTTATCCGCATGGTGGTAGAGCATTTTGCAATTGCCCGCCTGGCTAGCTACCACCCTCAAGTAGGAAATCAATCGCCAAGCACCTAACGGTGTGTTCCGTCAGCAGTCCTTGAGAGCCAGTGAAATTACAGGCACATGAGATACATATACATATACATAGATATTTTGTATCTGTAATGTATGCGGTTTTTATAAAACACATCTTCAAAATTACAGTTTTGCTCGCTCACTTCACCTTAACAATTATGTCTCAAGGTGATGGGCGCAGTGCAATTTGTCACTCAATTTGTCAAGCAAACTTGCTAAGATAAAACTCTAAAATCTGAAACATTCGCCACAATCACTTTTTTTCATTATCTATCTTTTGCCGGACAAATTTTGGAGACTGCGCAATGGAAGTGCACAATCTAATATATTTTCGTCCTATACCGCCAAACAAGGAGAACCTTGGCAAAAAGACGCCGTTTTAAAATCGAAATTACAAAGTAACGCACAAAGTACTTTGCTTCAACATTTATTGTGCGAACCGCGAAGGAACTCTCTAAGTACTGTCTTCTGGTAAATACAACTCGGAAGTTTTCAAACCCAAAGTAAAAAGCTCCTTTCTGAGCTATGCTTTACTATGAGTGCTTCACAGCGTTGCTTATGAGATAAACAGAGCTCAAATGTGAATAATTATTCTGCAGGTACGGCGATCGCAGGTACAGCTAGTACTTGTAATATAATTAGTGTTACCAGAAGTACCTACCTAGTTATTTTGCTCTCTAGTAGAAAACAGGTATTGTATAAGTTTTCATTTAATTAAATCGTGTTACACTTTACGTTGTTGTGACTTATTTATGGCTGCAGTAGCGATGTAAGGTAAGGCTAGTAAACAACTGATGATCGTGATTAATCGACTAAACCGCCCTCGTCTGAGCGTGAGTACTGCGTCAGAGTGCCCACTGTCCAGCCGCAGCCGCACGGCACACGCCGCTACTAATGAATGCTCCGCCTCACCAACTACTTGCGTGTAGCTGAACAACACCTTTAGAACCGATTAGAGTTACAGCTGAAGAAAAAAGTTCAGAACCTTATCCGTTTCTATGATCGAAGGATGAGTTTATTTACATTATGTATTATTTCTTAGATAAGTTAACCAGTGTTGTTACGACTCCCAATTGCAGAGGCAGAGCATTATCTCTGGTAGCGCTTCGTTCATTAGCGGTGACTGGACATTTTTGTAATAATATCTTTTCAGCTCTTAAGGTTGAACTGGCCGGACAGTCCTCCATACAAACGCCGTAGGGTGATTACTCCCTTATTTGAGATTTTAGGTCCAGACTTAAGCATAATACCGATTGATTTCGTCATTATCTATACTCTGGTTTTTAATTCGAGATCAAAAAGGTAAACAAAGAAATGTTAATACATATATGTCATTGTCAAACTGACTGGTCAGGGGTATTCAATAGTTTTTCTTCAAAATGTTTTTACGTAATCCGTAGCGGCGCTCCCTGCTGCGCTAAGTTACACACAATTTTATTAAATTGAAATAATTCCACACCTATATACCGTATATATATTTACCTTAGTCGCCTCTTAAGACACCCACGGGAAGAAACGGGGGCGACATTATAACCCAGCATCCCATTGGACGTTGGGCTACAAAAATACCGGAAGGTGGGAAGCAGCACCTTCTAGAGAACTAACAAATTCTACTGCGATCCTCAAGACGCCTGCCAAGCGTGGGGATTATGGCAAATCCCCCCATTGGAACCTTGTTCAACGGTGGAAGTTTCGGATTTGATTGTATGTCTTGTGCTTGAGGAGGTATATGTTTTCTTATTTTGGTGAGAAAGTACAAAAGTATTAATTTAATAATGAATAGATTCAGGCGTTACTTTGCGGAAATCCATGTTTAATAATAACAAATACTTTTAAAATATTTTAAGAAAACATCAAATTAATATTTTGATAAAACACTTAAAAAATATAAAAATATATCTAGTGACAATTCCGCTTAATGTTCCTGCTAAGCCGAGGTGACGTCACAAACGCCACGCAGCCTCGATCGTGCGCTCGAAGAGTCAAGACCTCCTGAGGATGCTTCGTGTAGAAGCGAAACACGTCGAAAATTCTTCCGGTTAGGCTGCGTGGCGTTTGTGACGTCACCTCGGCTTAGCAGGAAAATTAAGTGGAATTGTCACTAGATATATTTTTATATTTTTTAAGTGTTTTATCAAAATATTAATTTGATGTTTTCTTAAAATATTTTAAAAGTATTTGTTATTATTAAAGTATTAATTACCTTTACTAAATTATACTTATGAATCTGTCGCCAAGCACCTAACGGTGTGTTCCGGCAGCAGTCCTTGAGAGCCAGTGAAATTACAGGCACATGAGACTGTATAGACAGGTTAGTCCGATTAACATCAGGTGGGCCTCGAGCTTGTTCTGTCACAATGACATAAAAAAGAGCAATACTCGTCTTTTGGCCACGCTATAGATGTGATAAGTTTATACGCCTTCATCACCATCAACTTTTTGGAAGCACTCTAAAATTTACGAACACGTTTCTACAATATCTTATTTTGTTGAAGAGCCTGGTTAGAGCTCTCGCTAGGAGCCTCCATATTGCGAATATAAATAATTCGTAACAATAAACAAAAACTGAACACAACTCTCTAAAAATCATTGTAAACGATAAAAACAATAATAAATAACAAGGAAATTCACAATAACAAGAAAAAATATGGTCGAGAAACACATTCGAATCTAAATACGATTTACGAACAAGCAAAAATGGCGTCAGCCAGGGTTGCCAGATATCAGCTAACTCAAGTCGCCTAATTTTGCCTATCAAGTAGCCTAAATCGCCTATTATTTAATTTTTTGACAAGTAGCCTAATTCACATAAGATTTTGTTAAAGTAGCCTTTAATTAACTCAAATAAAAACAAACTACGTACCTATATTGTAAAAAATATATATTAATGTAGGTTGATACCTACTTAACGTACTAGTTAAACATTTCCTGTTGTTATAATTTAATAAGTTTCTGCAGATCCCCATCTCTTTAGATGGGAGAATCCTCATTCCTATAGTGGTAGCGGAAGAAGTTGACCCAGCCGCTTCAATCGGTCTTCTTTGATACATTATTTTCGAGTAAATCATTTCGTCTGTAGAACTAAAGTTTTTCGGTAATTATCATATACAACACAACCGTAACTGAATGCCTTATTCATGTTTGCATGCTTATGTTATGTCATACAAAATAATACGGTTGATGTAAATATACAAATTTTGACTGTATTTATATTATGTAATAAAGTAATATAGAATTCTCTCCCATTCAACTTAATTAAGAATTTAGGAAACAAGTGATATAAAATTTCGCGCGCGGCTAGTTACAATTTGTGAATGAAGTTAGTAGCGTTTCTATACTCTCGATTTCGTGTTTTGATTTTTAACTGTATCTATCATACAGCGAGTTAGAATGAGTTACTACCCGGATGAATCTGTCTCTATCTCACTATTACAGATATAAGATGTAATACCTAGAAGTAAGCAAGCAGCATGGAAAGACCCTGATGAAACAACGGTGGACGTGTCTATTACTTTTCTTTACACTTTTCAGTTATTATGAAATAATTTAATAGAATTGTAGAAAGAATTTAATAGAATTGCAGTAATCCTGAAGTAGCCTAAACCGCCCGTTCTTATTTTCCTAGGTAGCCTAAATGGCTACTGGTAGCCGATTGGTTTTTTTGGTCGCCATTTGACCCCCTAAGGTAGCCTAAATGGCGATAATTCGCCTAATCTGGCAACCATGGCGTCAGCTGGAAAATGTCGCCGATCCCGCCAGTGTGGCAACTGAAAACAAAAAAATCTTACACAATTTTTTTCAGGATTGAATATATGCGTAAATATGTACGCGCATAAAAAAGTGCTTTATTAGTGAATACTAAAGTAATCAATTATAGCTTAAAATATTTTTTTTATGTTAAATGCTTCATCGATTTCCAAAATTTGTATAATTACTAAATACTTGTAATTTTTTTGCACGGTTAACCCCTTTGTTTACATTTTTGATTTCGAATTAAAAACCAGAGTATAGGCTTGTATGATGCCAAAATTTTAAAAAGATAATTAATTTGTAAGTTATGAGCCGCGAAAACTTTATATGAAAATATTTCGAGGCTCATAATTCTCAAGTTAATTATTTTATTAAAATTTCGGCATCATACAAGCCTAGGTAATGACGAGATCAATCGGTATTATGCTTTATTTTGGACCTAAATCCTCAAATAAGGGAGAGATCACCCTACGACGTTTGTATGGAGAACCGGCCGGCCAGTTCACCCTTAAAACTGATTGATAGATCGTTAATCCGCTAGGAACGTGATTCAAATAATTTCCTATAAGTAGGTATGTCGCTACTTAAACATTTTAAGTTGGGAATTTTATTACCTACCATGCACAACTTTTTGCTAAATTAAAATGCTTGAAGTCCGCTTTAGAAACCTACGTCGGATTATGATATTAAGGCGCCGCAAAAACTTGCAATTAGCTCTAGTCGAGCGAGTACAGGGTTAACTGGTTAGAATGTCATTCGGCGTCTAACGACAAACTACCCATAAGTAATGACATTAATTACATACTCGTACATCAACAAAACTAAACAAATGTCGAGTCGGGCGGTTAGCAGCGACAATGATCGCTTCCTGGTCGCGGCTGTACAACTCAGAGCGAGTCTGGAACACCTCCAGTTTGACTTTTATTGGAATCATACACAAAAACTTCAGGAAAACGTTCCATCAAGTGCAACGCGGCCAAGCGAGCGATGAAAATGAGGCAGGACAATGGTTTCCTCCATATTTTTTATCACTCAAGAGGCTGTATTGAGATGGAAGAAATAGCGCGGAGAAGAGATCTGAGACAGCATTGTGCGACAACGAGGTCAAGGCGGCCCCGCGTGACTGCACAAAGCAGCCGCGCTCTGCGCCACTCTGCGATCACCGCATCCTCTTACTAATTTACTTACCTCTCTTACTTCACAATGGCATTACTAAAAACCATAATATTGTATCGGTTCTGACTATACCTACTTCTTACCTTTAACTATAATAGGCTTCGCGGTGACGTGCAAGCTGGCCTGCCTTAACTAACACTAAAAGGTGGTTTGAATAGAATGCAGTTCCGACGGTCAGGCGTGCCCCCATTCCGGGTCTATTACCGCTATCTGATAACGAGTACAAAAAGCGCAATCGTAGGTAATGATTATCTAACGGTATCGACTTTCGCCCGCGACGTTCGGACGCTTCACGCTACCTGCTGAGAGCTTCGGTAGCGTCCGTCCTGGCTGCGGAGTGCGGCGGCGCTGCCTGCAGGGCGCAGGGCTCGGCTTGCGGATGCGCTTCGTCGCGTCCGCAGGTCGGGTGCTCCTCAGCGGTGGTGGCGAGGGGGTGAGGGGGATAGAGAGGGGGGGGGGGGCGGCGGTCAAGGCCGCAGGCGCACGCGGCGCGCCGGCTCAGGCTCAGTCTGTCCCGCGATCTGTCCGCGTCCGAACGCGCCTCCAGCTTCGTAGTGTCAGTGTGTGTGGTACAGTTACGTCGAGTTGAGTCGACAGGTCGACGACCGCGCGAGCATGAGCGCTCGCCCGCCGCTGCTCCCCGCGCACCTCTAACCGGCCTCAGACAGACTCCCAAGGTGAGCACCCTCGCCTCTCAGGAACCACTAACCACCCCTACCCTACACTACACCGCACCTTGCTCGAGGAGCTTCCCGCTATCCGCGATTACTCGTCGACTCTGTGGGCTTTCCGCCACCTGCCGTGCGTCATCATAACACATGGAATACATCATTGTAATCGATAGCGAAACTGAATAATACAATGAGGAACTCCGTCGGTATCGACCAAACTCCCATTAGTGACGCCGCGCCGCCGCCGCACAACTGTCCGAATACCGTTCCGATGCTACAGCTTAATTACTTTTCTCAGCGAAATTTGAATGGGCCGAGTGAATGAAAATGAGGTCGTCTATTTCGGGTTTGTTTTCGCATCTGTTACAACAGTTATAATGGAGCGATCCTTAGATAAAGAGATGCGCAGAGGAATGTGGTCGGACCGGGCCGTGGCGCATGACGCAGCTAAACCTCGTAGGCTTCATCGCAATCCACGCACACATCAGCAATATTAATCTTGGCTAGCTACTAGGTATAATGCTTACTTTAAATTATAAATAACTATTAGTATTTGCGTTGTTCTGTAGCCTTCAGGACCATTGCATTCCGAGGGTCGACGCTAGCGGAGGTTTTACGTGGAAGTCTTTTATATATCCTCAGTGTAATTATAACGCAGGTCGTTGAATCTGATGAGTTTATGATACATCTTTAGGTCGGAATTTGCGATAACACATCCAAAGTAACCTACTTATTTTAGTTATTCAGACGAAAGTGTTGCGTTGAACCTTATGATTGTGCAATGCGGAGACAATGGGGTCCATAACATCGCTGGTAATTAGATTGTGGATCATAAATAATAAGGAGCATCGTGACAATATCTCCTGCTATTGTCATACAATTAAAAAGGTACTTTTGATACTGATGTTATGTTTTGTGTACCACATAGTATTATTATTACCTATGTTCTATGGTTTTGTAACGCTTACCAAAGAATGTTCGGCTTCGTCATTATCATTAATATACTTACAATACTAATACTTAATATTTATTACTGAAGCTCTTTCGCTGCATCGAGATACTACATAACCTAAATGTAAAATAGTAAAACTACATTTGACAGGTTCACCGTCAAATGAGCTCTTGTTTCTGTATTTATTATTGTAGGTAAATGTTAAAGATAATTCATCATTTGATCAAGTAATCAGATGAAGTATATCATTTTAAATCCATTGTCACCTATATGACAAATGTAATCGTAAACAATGGGTTGCGGTAAAAGGTTTATAAAATGCTTTTACCTTCCTATCCGGGAAGCAACGACAGAGAAGCAAACATTTACAGCATTTACTTATTCGAAACATACCTATCAATCGATATTCGACTAATGAATAAATTATTGAAACGAAATGTGTTTCATACCTATATAACTTTCGATCGTAGTAGGTACTTAAATAGAAAATTCTTTATATTAAACGTATCTGAGTTATATTTTACATAGTTTTGTATAGATCATGGGTGGCCGACGTCGATCGGAGGCATTTTCGGTAGCCCGTGAAAAGCGACTAATCGAAACATTGCAATAAAGATGAACAAATCAATCGCAAGTGCCAACTCATACAACCAAGAACAATTTTCAGTTATTTTTTCTTGATTTATGTTGTTTTCCTTTGTGCGAAGGGATGAACATTGATATGTTATCTATTAAAATAGCTATATATTAAAATTCATCGCTGCTGAAAAACACTTATCACATCAGCTTATTGAAATCAAGAGCATTTGAAAATACAGACATAGAACTGATACATAAAAAAATAAAATGTCGTGCCTCCGAATACTTACACTGTTATCTTTGACGGTATTTTTTAGATCCTGGGATTTGAGATCTTTGATAATGAATATTTTCAACTTTTATTGCGATATAAAAATCAGTCGGACGAGCATATTTTGACTTCCGGTTTGCGTATTGCAGTTAGTTCATACAATGTGCAGCATAATTTCTACTATGATAATGAGCTTGTGGAAACTGTGCATGCCAAAAATCTAGCCAAGGATATTGTTCAAAACTTTCAAAAGTGAATTATAAAAATTATAAGTGAAGTAGGTAGGTACATATTGCTATAAAAACTTTGAAATTAACTTTGTTACCTAATATTGTATAGAATCACCAAACAGTTTTGGCTTTTTTTATCCAATGCTGACGTTTGCCCGAGTAGTTATTTTAAATTATAATGTAGACCGCAGGGTTCAAAAGTTTGGCCACCCCTGGTATAGATTGACCAAATACCTACCTACCTATGTGTTAGTAGGTGCCTATTACGTATCGTGACAAAATCATTTCTATTTTCAACTTTGGACACTTAAAATTGCGCACTTTATACCTGAGGTAGGTACATTCACTTCACACGAGTAAATATTATCATTGTTACGTATTACCTACTTACAGTCGTTCAACTCCTAAGTCATGTTGTCAAAATTGTAGTTCGCGATGAACTATAAAGATAATCGGTAAAGTCATCGGAGCAGAGTTATCTATAAATCTTCTAAAACGTTAGTTTGCGGAAGTGTCTCAGTCAAAGAACAGTTCCAAGGAGTTGCACAATGTCTCATCCACAGTTCAAGTGATAGCAACCTCCCGCCGCCGCGGACCATCTGTTACCTTCTACACTACGCCCACTTCCTTATGTAGCTCTGCATCGCTCCACTCAGGGCAAAAGTTCATTCATTATAAATTTACTATAACGTTTTCTATCTCATTAAACTTTAAAATGTCAACCACTTCGTTTGTTTTTGCACGCTTGTGTCATTATTCTTTATGTTTACAAGAATATGCTTATAAGAATGAAACGTCGTTCACGGATTAACGTGACATTATCAAACACTATACACTTTTCTAAGAGTTATGCGGAATGAACACATAACAAAGTATCTTCTTTCAAATTCTAAGCAGAGTTTGGTAATGTTTTGTTAGATAGTGTACTTCTCATCAGTAGAGGTACCTACCTACGCACACACGTAATGTGAGCTTGTCACTTTCGACCTATCTGCATCGGCTTCGGTTTTTTGGTCGTCAAACATGTTCGTATTCATGATGAATGGACATTTGAACGGCAGCGTTGTACCTATAGAGTCATCAAGCATGACGTCCGAAGAGACATCTCGCTTGTAGTACAAACAGCGAAGCAGGAAGTTACGTAACGCGTCGGATCCGAAGTCGCGCCGTACGTTATGGCAGCTCCAGTCCTCGCTCTCGGCAGCCGCTTGTTTGTGCCTCTCTACAATACATCAGATTTGCATTATAATTCCATAATGTACGACCGTTTAATGCTCTGCTCAATATTCTAGAATGCTTTTATTGCTTTCGTTAGCTTTAGAAACATATTGACCGATATTCGAACTGGTTTGCTCAGCTATGCGTACGTAAGTATCTTGGTATTTATTTATGCTGACGTTTGTGTTTAAACTAACATTGGAAACGTAGTTTTATGTTTATCATTCTACAATCTATTATCGTATCTTATAGTAAAAAACATTTTCGTTGTAACTATTGTCATTATCTGTAAAACTGCATAGTGTGTGAAAACCACGTTGTAATGCACTGTTATTGAAACGGTTCTCGTAACAGATTTAATAGCAATTTTATCATAAATTATGGCACGTAGTTAAACAACTCGTGTTTCAATAGTCTAAAATGAATGGGTAAAAATCACAGCTTTGAAACTTTTACGATGATTAAACTTTTGGGCTAATTGTTGTGTGTTCGTAATAAGAAAAAATGAAGTAATATATGTTGTACTATTTAACAACCGAGCATCAAAATTGATTAGTAAGGGTCTCCCATACAATTATTATTACTAAGACGTATGCATTGCTTATCTTTACTTTAGAACAAATGAATTTATAGCGTAACCTATTACAGCAGCTACCTACAAGTTGTAAATAATTATTTACGTGCCATTATTTTACAAATCATCAACATCATATTCATACACTTATCCTACTTATCTGTGGTCAGTGCTTAATACTTCTCCAAAACAAAAAACAATAGTGTGAAATACTTCCTGGGCCTCCAATTCTCTTAGCTATTGATCAAACGCCACACTACTGCGATGCTTCTGCGATCGATGTCAAATTCGGTAGTCTGTTAATTCTAGCTCCTAATCGCAGTTGTATAGCAATCGCGTCGCTATCGTATGGCTGTGCTATGGCTTGCAAATTTTGTTACTGAAATAATAATGAAAACTTACACCAATCACGCATCATTCGAAACATCAATACAGTGGTTTTCTAGCAAACAATACATTAAATAAATATTTTTAAATCATTATGCTAATTTTCTATCTAAAATCGTACAAAATAGCTTACAGCATACCAAATATGTCAAAAACTATTGATAGCAAGCCACTGACTTGCGATCGAACCTAAATTGCGGGCAGACTACGGATACTGTTCAAAACTTTTTTGTAATGATAGCTGTAAGCCCCCAAATAAATGTAAAATAAAATTCCATAGCTAAGAGAATCGGGCCTCTGGCTTCAACGGGGGTTTAACCCATTGGCATCGGCGATAATAATAACAATAGAATTTAATTCATAACTAGGACGTAGTGGTCCTGACGATGCCAACTTATGAACACCGGAAGGGTGGTTGTCCGCTACCAGTGTGCTAACAATATAAGTTGATGATAACGACTGTTGTGGGCCCAACGCGTAACAACAACTCACCAACATATCGATATGTGACAAGTGCTTCTCATCCGTTTTTATTTCACCATTGTATCCAACCCAAAGTAATGTTAAAACCTGTGTTCTCAGAATTGCCGTTATAGACAATATAGTATTACTTACTAGACCACCAAGATTCTATTTAGGAGTAGCAAACAAAGATAAAAGAAATGATGTGTTAAATAGCTATTGTCGGTCGACAGAATATTCGTATTTCTTATAAACAAGGCATGTGCCGCCGGTTTTTAGTTTTGCACCAGATATATTTAAATCAAAAACCACTTCACTATGCAGAACTCATCACATTAGAAATTACATAAAAGCTGATGAGTCTGAAGACACATATACCTATTGCTCTCTAATAATGTACGTTAGTAACGCTTCTGAGCAGGAACAGGTCGCGCGGTGAAACGCGCTTTCCTCCGGGGACCGCAGAGAAACTGCATCGCCCATTGCGCTACTTCACACTTTATTATTGCACCCATAAAGTTCCAATTGATAAGAGTAGAGTATAAGTTTTTCTAAACAGAAAAGCCATGTAGTAAGTTCCATGTGTTTTTGCTGAGACAGGTCCCTTCCGCGTAGCGCCGCCACCGCCGCCGCCGACGTCTGCCCCTACATGCAACGTTTGGTAATGTTCTTTCCTGCAAGCAAATGCGTTCTACTTAGCTTCCTACTTTCATATTCCAATTGCATTATAATTTGCTGTGGATGACTCTCAGTTGTAATCAATATGAATCGCATGTAGGAATCACAACTGCTTTAACGGTTTGATATAACATTTTATAGTTTCAGTTACTCGTAACTTTTGCTTTACTTAGACTAAATGTTTTCATGCACCGTTGCCTCTGAAAAACTGAATACAAGGATTTCTTTATAAAATACTAGCTGACCCGGCAAACGTTGTTCTGCCATATAAATAATTTAAAAAATAAGGGTTGATCGTAGAAGGGTGAAAATTGAGTAATTTTGTCTAAAAAATAAATAAAAAAATGTAGGGGTGGACTACCCCTAACATTTAGGGGGATGAAAAATAGATGTTGGCCGATTCTCATAGATACCAGACAAGCACAAAAAATTTCATCAATATCGGTCAAGCCGTTTCGGAGGAGTATGGCAACGAAAACTGTGACACGAGAATTTTATATATAAGATCATATCCCATTGTAGAATTTTCAGTTAGTAGAGGTAGATATCAAGTAATTATAGCAGCAGTTATTCATTTATTTAATCAACCTGATGTATAATCACAAGTATTTGAAGTATACTTCAAATACTTGTGATTATACATCAGGTTGTAAAAGTAAATGTACCCCCTGTATACAGGGGGTACTTTTACATGTTCTGAGTCGAAATCATATAGGCTAACTTTATAAACACGATAGAAAAAAATAATATAATGTTGTTACTTTATAAATCATGCAATTCAGCAAGAATGGTGATACAGAAGGCAGTAGAATATATATACTTACATCCAAATGTCTGACACGACGAATGTCGTTATAAAGTACTCTGTATATAATGTACATATGAACGTGCTAGCTCTGGTGTAACAATTTACAATCAAATATAATATTCATTTCGAATAATACTGGTAGATATACCTATGGCTGTTTTTGAAATAAAAGCAAAAATAAAGGGTGTAGAGCAGCGACGCGACGCGACGTAAAGCAGCAGTGGCGAGTGCTGGGATCGCATCACACGTTAGACAATGCTGGGAGCCGCTGCCTCTATCTCAACATAATCGATTAAATAATACATAATATAGACACCACTGCTACCCAGAGGCCACATTCTCAATCAGCTGCTACACTCTCAACTCATACAAGGGATATATTATTATGATATATGTGTTTGTACTGTACGCAGCGCGACCGGCAGGCAGGCAGAGCTGTCTTGACATTATACGTATCGTGATTTAGTTATTTTTTTAGGAGGGGGCGTGTATTTTGTGATCTATTTGAAGACTTCCCGTCAAACAAGTTCTGTAAACAGTTCACTTACTCGTACATTGGTTTCAGAAGTAAGAAGAGAGGAATATACAAAACATTATGCTGATTTATAATGTGATGTCCCAAATTATCAATCTCATGAACACTTGGGTGAGAAAGAGGCAGTAGTCGTTTCGGCGGAGCCTCGAGTGACGAGAGTCGGCCATTGTCTCGTTATCTCTCATCTTCGCTGCTGTTGTGGGCTATTCTGTGGAGCAACCTCTACGTTAGATAACTATTGTTCTTGCCGACGATTGAAGCTCTACCGAAGACAACGATGGATGCTGTCCTGTTATGTTTGTCCTGGTGCTTTTGCAATTTGTGTGAAGCTGGGTAACTTGCTACACATTTTCAGTGTCTTATTCTTGTTTTGTACTTTTATATTGGCTTTAGATTGTTTGTTGTTGTTGTTTTTTTTCTGATCTTTGTGCATTTACTGCATACAAGTGTTTGAATATTTACATATCTCTAATTATTTACCCAGATTATTAATAATCTTGATAATGGATTTCTTTTGATTTAGTTTATGATTTGAACAGTCTCACACCCAATGTCAGCGCTTGTAATAATTATTTCAAGTGATATCAGACATGATTGAACGTAACATTATCTCGTCGAATGCGTCGAGTCGACTGTGGAGTGGAGGCAACGACGACGGTCAGTCGAGCAGGCTGAGGCTGACTGAAGGCTCCTTTCTCGCACTAAGTCCTTCGCGGGTGGTGCGCCCGCGCCTGCCGCCGGCCGCCGCCTGCCGCCGCCTCGTGCCGCCTCGTGCTGTCGAAGCTGTGACGTCACACGACACTGCACAACTGCAATAACGGGGTCACATTCACGTCCACGTCGGCGTTACAACTACACCGCTTCATTAAACACATTATATTTTAATACAGACTCAGTTTACGATCCATGGATAGTGCGGTTAATTTAATTTTTATTGTTTATTAATATCGTACCAACTTCATTAGTTAAATTATTTCGTTTGAAATATAGGTATGTAATGCTCCTCATATAGTTATTCCGTTCTTTTTTGTTTGATCTATGGAATAGCTTACTCCCAAATCTATGTTCATTGTTATTTTGCTAATTTCTTCACTTGTGAGTGTTTTGGAAAGTTTCAATAGAAAGTATAACCTACAACCGACTATTTTACTGAGTTACATTTTATATATTGATTATTGATCTGAGACATTGGGATGCTGCATTCACTAGGAGTCGCGCTGTGCTCTGTGACACATGAACGTGAATGAATGGAGGCAGCACGGTTCGTTAACAAATCATTAATTCTACTTGAAAATGAAGGTCCGGTTCACAAACGTAGGTAGGTACTATGTTCAAAAATATTATTAGGCGCTAAGCAATAGACGTGTGCTGGCACAGATACCTACAAGTAGAGTTGCAGCTGATTGTGTGTAAATGGGTCGACTGAGAGACCGGACCGGTTGGCAGCGCCGCGCACGCAACGCTCGCCGCTCTATAGTCTATCTTTGTGCGATGTGTCCACTGGAACTAATGCAGTGTTCCACCAGCCCGCCCGGCCCCGGCCCCGGCCCTGGCGCCGGCCGTCAAGTCGCACCGGACATGGCTCAAATGAAGCCACAGTGCACATCTACGTACAAAGTTGTATCACGACCAGACACCGCCGCGCTGCGCTCTTCTAAGTTCTAACATTGAATTCCAAAATGACAACTTGGGTTTTTTGTTTTGTTTTGCTGAACTGCAATTTCCAAGGGAGTAAGATTCCTACGGCATAATTCAATACAAAAATTATGTTCTGTATCAAACTTCTGCTTGTCGACAAAGTGAAAGTGACTGTAACTAAATACATAATTAGTAAATTAATTGTACCTACTTAATGTGGCATGCTAAGATATTGACGTATCTTGTATGTTCAGCTGAAGATTATCATGTACATATCAGCTCTTGGATAATCAGGAAGGCAATATTTCCACATTATATTTACTCTTGTTAACAAGGAAGATAAGAAACATTTGGTACAGGCATCTACCTGTACCAACAGGCTGGTCAAAGTTGGTCTATAAACAAAATTTTACAAGTATACTCACTTACGTAGTATACATTTGTATTCAGTAAAACATACCCTTTGCGACATAATTCCTGTAACTGATATACAAATCACGTTTAGTGTATCTGTCCGCTATTTGTTTATGTCACAGTAGTTTCAGTTCGGTAACTTTATTAACTTGTCTGTAATGACCCGCCCCGCAGCGCGCAGTGCAGTGCAGCCTTGTGCCGCGACTTGCGTAAACTTAATTACTTACTGGCTGCTTTATTCGTTGGCCTGTCTGATAAGCCATCTACTAAAATGGCTTTATATTATGATAAAGTGATAAAAATATAAAGGCACTGATTAATAACTACTAGATAAGTTTAAAAGTCACGTTTGCTGCGACCATTGAGCTAATACGTTACACTAGAGAAGTCATTTGATGCAAATGTCGTTTCCATTTTTGCTTATTTTAAACTTTTGGTACTTTACGGTTCAGCGCTTTACGAGATCAGTCTGTAGCCTCGAACTTATTATATCGTCTAACCAAACGATCCTAACAGGCAGCGCCACAATGCTTGTAGGCTAATGTTTACTAAAAAAGTTCGCTTACAGCGCTGAAGGTAATTGCATCATCTAACCAATCTATTCAAACATGCAGCGCTGGACTACTTCTGAGGTATGCTTTCTCGAGATCAAAGACTATTAGCACACAGAAGATATAGCTTTTGTACCTACCACAATTTGTGAAGAGTATAGTAATGTTGTCTTAGGTTTTCGCGATTATTACACATAGTAATTAAACAACTTGAAACGGTTTAAATCGCGTATATTTATCATTATTTTTGTCCCGACGTTTCAAACACTTTGCAGTGATCGTGTTCACGGGGTGACCACGATCACTGCAAAGTGATCGTGCATCGACGACGTAGAGTATAGTAGTTAAAAAATAGTAAAGTTACAATTGTTAGTTCCAGCTACTTAAAACTTTTTACAAGAAACAAATGGTAATTTTTTTTTTCATCGAGATTTTATGAAGTGTCAATCTTATTTTGCATACATTTTTTAATTAAGGTTCTATTAATACATTTTAAATTAATAATCGGATCCCACGGGCTTCTGCCTTCCACACTCAGAATATACCTACCTTCGCCCCGTTATTAAAAATAAATAAAAATCCAAGAAGTATTATTAAAGTAGTCAAAATAAATACTTACAACGCGATGCTGTAACAGCACCCACCTTTTTTGAAGCCTTCATCCCTTTTCATGTTTGCATCCCACATCCACAAAAAGCGAAAATTGTTCATTTTGGAAAAAAAAAGTACCTACGCAGGTACTTGAGCTACCACTCCCGGCTTCGTCTGCGTCTTAATAAGTTATAATATATGTTTCCCTCGATGACTACTTACCTATACTCGGCAAATTGGCAAGTCCTGATACCTGCTTAGTAGAAAAAGGAACATACAAATATGTGCTAAGTTACATCAAAATCTGTAAAACAAACTAACGCATTTACAATATTAATGTAAAATATGGTGTGATAATATGATTAATAGGCAAAAATAACATGCAGTACGATCAAGTCAAACTAAAATATATTAAATATTAAACCTTTGAGTTTAACAGACCTAAACACTTAACTATAATACCTAGTGCATATAAATATATCGGTAAACGGCGTATTGCCGCTGCCGCCGCCTTGCCGCACGTGCTCTAACTACACTACACCATAGATACTGCGAGCCTTCCATAGCTACACTACACCATAGATACTGCGAGCCTTCCATAGCAATTCATACCATACTCGTACTTACTTTACAATATGCGTAGTTGTGGTGAGTGTTGTATAAATGGAGGGACGTGACACAGAGACAAAGCAGCTTGGGTGAGGCGAGCCGTGACACAGAGACAAAGCAGCTTGGGTGAGGCGAGCCGCGACACAGAGACAAAGCAGCTTGGGTGAGGCGAGCCGTGACACAGAGACAAAGCAGCTTGGGTGAGGCGAGCCGTGACACAGAGACAAAGCAGCTTGGGTGAGGCGAGCCGCGACACAGAGACAAAGCAGCTTGGGTGAGGCGAGCCGTGACACAGAGACAAAGCAGCTTGGGTGAGGCGAGCCGCGACACAGAGACAAAGCAGCTTGGGTGAGGCGAGCCGCGACACAGAGACAAAGCAGCTTGGGTGAGGCGAGCCGCGACCTGCCTGCCCACTGCTGCTGTCAATACGATATTGCCTGATACCTATGTCAATATCTATCAAACTATCTTTTTATTTTGAGTAATTAAAAAAGGAGTGATTATGATAATTAAAAAAAGATATCTTAGACGCGTAGCCTGATCTAACTTCAACACAAGAACTGAAAAATTGGTAAGCTTGATTTCTTTTTCTGATTCAAGTTTTTATCTACTTTCTAAATGACATTACTACCCAACTCTTGTTACTAATTATTTCAGAATGTGAAATGAATCAAAGCCTTTTACAATGTGTAAGTAGGGTTTTGTTGATAGAGAAGAACTTATTGTACCGACCCTACGCCAGTGAGATAAGGGAAGAAAAGTTATAACGTATGTCTACGTAACAGTCACATGATGTGCGAAAATCTGGTGATTTGTAGGTTTTACCTCGTTAGGATCGTTGTTGAAATACTTCCGTCATGGTGGAATGTGGTACCCACCAAGATGGATTCGTGCTGAAGACACCACCAGCAAGGGTCCTCCATCAGATCCATGTTACTTAGCAGGAGTATTGATGTGATACATGGTAGATTACCTCACACCGTCACACAACGGTGGGCAATAGCTATCGAAAGTAAGGACGTGGCTTGATCTGTAACCCAAGACTTTGCTACCCAAGGCGATCGGTCGGTTCTAACAGAGGACTCCTTCAGTAACGTCAAAATTACAACGAAACAATAAATTTAAACCTGCACACGTTCAAATTTTTAATTTCGTTGTAGTTTTGTTTTGCACGAAAGATAATTTGTAGCTGACCGTCCGCGTGGTGTCGCATCGCCTCCGTGGACGTTATTTATACTACTTAGTACTTAACAATATATATGATAGTTTTGTGATTTACTACGGAAGCATAGCATTATGTTGTGGAACCCAAGTACCTACCTAGGCAGTTATGTTTCACACACATTTTGTATTGAGATGCATGAAGTTTGATAAAATGGCGTTGGACAGCCGCCGCCGCCCGGCGCGATTTGCACAGCGTGTTGCATCATCGCCCATTAAAGTTGAGCTAATCTTCTCCTGTTTATACGTTTGTTTTATCACCCATTTCGAATGTAAGTGTATGTTTGATCGAGTGTTTAACATAATCCTCTAACGAATGTGCATTCGATAATAGGGTTTGTATTACTTAGAACTGAGCGTTTAGCTCCTTACTACTTATGTACCTATTGCTTGTCTTCTCTGATTTCAATAATTACACATATCTCAGTATTGATGAATTCGCACATTTCTATGTTTACGTTGTAAGATTTATGTTGTATGTGATATGCATATCTGTTTTCCTCATAAACAAATATCTCGGAACACATTGTACAATGCAGAAAACAATATGGTTTGAATTAGATCTATTTGAACACGGAGATGACTGCACACCTCTGCTCGGTGCGTGAAGCAATCGTGTTGATAGCGATCAGGTAATCGACCTTCATTTCTTAAATCTTAATGAAATGAGCGAGTCAAGTGTGTTCAATCTAAGACCGAACTACGTAGCTTATGCATTCTTCTAATAGACTTGAATTATATTCAGATCTCGCATGTAACAAATTGGGAGTATAAATCATAATGATACTGAATATGTAATGTAACAGTCGCTGCGGTAGTTGATGGTAGAACAATGCGCGTTAATGCGGGGGTCGCGTTAGTTTGCGCGATATATTCACGTAATGGGACATTAGAAAAGCGCGCTTCTCGCGTAATGTTCATTAGAATATTCATCAGCTCGCAGAATCAGCCATCAGTCGGCGAGGCGGCACACGATCCTACGTTTGAAAGTGAAGTTTAGGAATAACTCATTACTTATATTATTGTCGCAGCGCCACGAGCCAAGTGCACTTAGGTACATCAAAATACTCCGGCTACGTTTGGAATTCCAGTACTCATTCACAATTCTACCTATTTTAGTCTCAGATTGTGTAAAAGCTGCGTTACTTTTCATATTGAAGCTCACGAGCAGCTCCATTGATAACATAGTAGTTACTAGTTTAGAAGCTTTCTCTGTCTCGGAATGAGGCCGTTCACGTTCCATCTGCATTCGCAGTGAGCAACGTTATGTTTGTTGGAATTGCATTTATTCAAAGGGTTCATACATAACTGATAAGTCTGCTGGTTGGTTGCATGTCGGTTCAATACGTTTTCTCCAGCACGCAAAAAACGACACAAGAACATATTATTAAATAGGTTTACTTAAAATATACATGCGACTACACAACAACAACATGTAGCAAGTTTTGGCTTCGGTTGTATCCTCAGCCGCGTACCCGACCGACGCCAACCCTCGGGTGATGGGAACACACTTGTTGGCACTAAACTTGCTACCTTTTGAATATTAAATGCATTAACATCTGCTAAATTAGCGGGTAGTAGGTAAGTAGTAAGTACGAAAATGAAACATACTAGTGTTGCAATAAGTGTGATACGAGTATGAGCACGGGCGTATGTCGAAATTTCCATTCAAAATTAGAGAAAATTATACAAAACGCATGAGGAAAGTATTAAAGACAGTTTTTTATGTTGTATGCGTAAAAATCAAATATCCTGCGGGCTTTAGAGACAAAATAGACAGATTAATATTTTATTTCTAATTTAAGCAAATAATTATCATTAAATTTACTTCAAATGCAATTATTCAGGATGAATTTTAATATCCTGTACCTACGTACTATTTGATAATGTTGATAGAAACTGTAGGTACATATTCCAGTTAGTTTTGTTGAGTTGAATACGCTGATTTGGCCATTTTTAACTTGGCCTAAGTCGGTATCGTCAGGACCACTACGTCCTAGTTATGAATGAAATTCTATTGTTATCATTATTTCCGATGCCAATGGGTTAAGATGGTAAACGAACTGCACTGCGCCCATCACCTTGAGACATACCTGTTAAGTCTCATTTTGCCTGTTATTTCACTGGCTCTCAAGGACTGCTGCCGGAACACACCGTTAGGTGCTTGGCGACAGATTTTCTACTTGAGGGTGGTCGCTAGCCAGGCGGGCATTCGCAAAATGCCCTTCCACCATGCGGTGAAGCTCAAGCTCTGAGCGGGATTCGAACCATGGACCTGCTGCGCGGCAGTCCATAGCCAATGCCACTGAGCCATTACTGCTTCAAGATGAATTAATTCAATATACATTTTAATTATATACTTATAAAATTAACTTCTTGTGTTCTCTTATTGGTGTATACTGCCATCAAATATTATGGAAAGGCAGGAAAATTATTGAAGCTTTAAATGAAATCTCTTTGTAAACATTAAATCGACCGGCAGATGTAAAGCTCATTTAAAATGGTAGCCACTGAGTGAATATACCTAGTCTTTTAATCCCTTGGCATCGGCTGACCCACTATGGCCAATTTATGAATGAAATTCTATTGTTATCATTATTGCAGATATCAATTGGTTAAAGGTCATCGGCAGCGCATCGTCGTCGTGCTGATTGTAATTCAATGCATTGAGTAGTTGTGCTGCAGCGCTGCCGCTGGACTCGACACCTATCGCGCGTTTAGTTAGCCACAGATACTTAAACAGTCACTATGGGTGCAGTTGGCGAACTTCCAGCTCGCGATCAATCATTCCCAGTTAACGATGTTTAACTCTTAATGGAATCTAAACTGTCATAATAGGAATATCATTGCAATGCAACTTAGTTATCCCGAGAAGGACGGCTGCACTGTTCATTAATCAAGTGGATAAAGATTTATATCAGTGAATAGGGCTTTAATGCAAAGTGTCTTTGAACATTGTCCGACTGAGGCGTAGGACGGACAACGGACGGAAACTCCTGAAACGCGAAACGCAATATGTTAATAGCGCAAGCGAATATTGTTACTTAAACTAATATGTAATCACTTTTTAAAAACGGAACAAATTTTTCTTATACTATATAAATGTTGCTGCATAATAATTAGAAGTAAAATTTCATTTGATATGATTAATTATAATGTAGACACAAAACTTGATTAATATAACGCATAATATTTATTAACGCGTAGTCCGATTTCAACTATTCTTTTTTTGTTAGAATAGTGACAAGTGATCCCACGGGCAGCCTGGCACCCCGGGGGCAACCCGGCACCCCACGGGCATTTCGGCACCCCACGGGCAGCCCGGCATCCTTATTTAATTTTGCAAGCTTGCTAAGATAAAACTCAAAAATCTGGAACATCCGACACAATCTGTTTTTTTAACTATCTATCTTTTCCCGGATACATTTTGGAGACTGCGCAACGGAAGTGCACAATCTTACATATTTTCGTCCTATACAGCCAAACAAGGAGAACCTTAGCAAAAAGACGCCGTTTTAAAATCGAAATTCCAAAGAAACGCACAAAGTACTTTGCTTCAACATTTATTGTGCGAACCGCGAAGGAAGCTATCAAGTTATCATTGTAATATAACTGTACGTAAATGGATATAAACGATTATTATGTAAAGTGAATACTTATTAATCAATGTTCTGTAAAAATAGACTACATAAAAATAACCAAAAATTTTTCAAAAACTAACAAATATTTTTAAAATATTTTAAGAAAACTTCAAATTAATATTTTAATAAAACACTGAAAAAGTCTAGTAGTCACAAACGCCACGCAGCCAAACCGGAATAATATTCGACGCGTTTCGATTCTACACGAAGCATCCTCAGGAGGCCTTGACTCTACGAGCGCACAATCGAGAATTTGGGCGGAATTGTCACTAGATATAATTTATATATATTTTTTAAGTGTTTTATTATAATATTAATTTGATGTTTTCTTAAAATATTTTAAAAATATGTGTTATTATTAAATATGGATTTCCGCAAAGTAACGCCTGAATCTATTCATTATCTTATCGAAAACTCTCAAACAAATAATCTCTGACAGTCGAGGGGACAAGTATGACAGCTTTGACCGATCGAACATGTGGTGATATATAAACTTTTCACGAGAAACAAACTTTAAATTCTTGTTACAGATTGAGGTTCAGAAGTTACAGCTGTCGTTTTCACAAAAAGCTGAATTAAAGGATATAAAATAAGAAAATGTTCCTGCTACATCAAATACATAGGATAATTATGAGAGAGGCTCTAGGGGTGGATGGTGCGGGTTGCCATTACTATAATTTTACCCCTTTGTAATTTTGTAATAGTATTCAGAGAGTTTCACCTTCTTGCAGATATAAGATCTCTACAGAGAATAGTCTATCAACAATAAAAACAATAACTGTCAACTGATCACATGACAACATATCTTAGCAACTGCCAAACAAGGAAACGTATAGATATAACTTGACTAGTCGGTGCCTGAGACTTCGCCTACAATAGTGATGAAGAGTAAATAAGGAGATGATGTTATATGAGATACAACGTGAGGCATAAGTACTAATGATAGAGTATATTGCTAAGCTTTCATTACTTTCATTTATTTTTTCCCCGTGATAAGATTACATGTCTATTGCAAAATATTTGTAAATATCTGCTTTCGCTACTATGTATACGTAGGTATAATATATTTATTATCTAAATAAAATACTTGTTTATAACATTCCCATATGGTGATGAATTTAAATAAATTTTTGCAATATAAAAGATACGATATCGTAAATAATAAACGATAACGATATCGTTTGTAAGATAACATTTGTACAACATAGTATCGTTGGGCACGGAGGCGAATAGTAGTTCGCAGGACACCGAGGACATACTCGCTGCGTGCTTCCCGAGCGACGCGACGTGACGTCACAGTGCAGTGACAGTGCAGTGTTGCACTTGTAAAGTACATAATGCGTTGTGTATAGTTGGAGTGTAGCTGCAGTGTAAGAGCCGATATGAAAGACGCCAGTACAGAAGTGAGTTGGCTAACGTGTAATTAGTTGTGCGAGTGTCTGTAAGTAATAGTCGTCGCGTCGCTTGCGTGTTCACTTTTGTTTCACGAATGTTTCGGTTTCTTTTGAACGATTTCCTATTGTCGCGGATACATTCCTAGAATGTTTGTCACTGGTCGGTACACGTAGCCGAAATGAGCCGCGTCCAGTGAGAGTGACACCACGATAAACATACTTTGAACACCTCTAATACTTCCGAATATAAACGTCGTACCGATTCGTACCATGTTTTTATTTATTTGTGCCTGATAGGTTAGCCTTTAACCACAATCTCACCTGATGGTATGTGACGATGTGGACGAAGATGTTGTTCAGGCTAACCTAGAATTACTGGCTCTCTAGGACTGGAGTCGAAACACATCGTTAAATGCTTGGCGACAGATTTTCTACACGAGGGTGGTAGGTAGCCAGGCCGGCATTAGCAAAATGCCCTACCACCATGTTATATCGACTGCCATCGTAAGACAATCACTAACACGCGACGGCTTAACGTGCCATCCGAAGCACGTGCACGGTCAGTAGTAATTAAACGGTCACCCATCCAAGTAGGTCCACGGCAGACGTGGCTGATCGGGTAAGATCGGCTAAGCAAACTGCGCTACTAATCCTGCAAATGTTTAACCATGTTCCTTCCTACCTTCGCGCTTCCTTTATGTATTAAGGCCGGCTTGTACTTGCACAGTAGGCAAATTTAGCGTGCGAGAGTTGTAGGCTATGGACACTACGCGACGCTGCGCTTTAGATGCACAGCGCTCGTCAGGTCGTCAGGCTGATAGCGTGCGGCTGGGGAGCCGCACGCTATCAGCTTCATAGTGTAACTAAAACAGTTGATCTACTTTAGGTATCTGCTACTAAATCCAGTACTCAATTATTATATTCTTGTGACTATTCCCTTATAGTGCAACTAACACAGTTGATAACCTTTAACTATTACTATTAAAATACATACCGTTAAGTGCTTGGCGACAGATTTTTTACTTGAGGGAGGTAGCTAGCCAGGCTGGTAATCGCAAATTGCTCTACCACCATGCAAAATTACTGGTTCTGGAGGACTCATAGCGGCACATACCGTTAAGTGCTTGGCGACAGATTTTTTACTTGAGGGAGGTAGCTAGCCAGGCTGGTAATCGCAAATTGCTCTACCACCATGCAAAATTACTGGTTCTAGAGGACTCATAGCGGCACATACCTTTAAGTGCTTGGCGACAGATTTTCTACTTGACACATAGTGGTAGGAAGCCAGGCGGGTATTTGCAAAATGCCCTACCACCATGCAAAATTATTGGTTCTAGAGGACTCATAGCGGCACATACCGTTAAGTGCTTGGCGACAGATTTTCTACTTGACACATAGTGGTAGGAAGCCAGGCGGATATTTGCAAAATGCCCTACCACCATGCAAAATTATTAGTTCTAGAGGACTCATAGCGGCACATACCGTTAAGTGCTTGGCGACAGATTTTCTACTTGACACATCGTGGTAGCAAGCCAGGCGGGTATTTATAAAATGCCCTACCACCATGCATAACTACTAGTTCTTAAGGATACATAGCGGCACATAGCGTTAAGTGCTTGGCGACAGATTTTTTACTTGAGGGAGGTAGCTAGCCAGGCGGGTAATCGCAAATTGCCCTACCACCATGCACAACTACTAGTTCTCAAGGATACATAGCGGCACATAGCGTTAAGTGCTTGGCGACAGATTTTCTACTTGACACAACGTGGTAGCAAGCCAGGCGGGTATTTATAAAATGCCCTACCACCATGCAAAATTACTGGTTCTCAAGGATACATAGCGGCACATAGCGTTAAGTGCTTGGCGACAGATTTTTTACTTGAGGGAGGTAGCTAGCCAGGCTTGTAATCGCAAATTGCCCTACCACCATGCATAACTACTAGTTCTTAAGGATACATAGCGGCACATAGCGTTAAGTGCTTGGCGACAGATTTTCTACTTGAGGGTGGTAGCTAGCCAGGCGGGTAATCGCAAATTGCCCTACCACCATGCAAAATTACTGGTTCTGGAGGACTCATAGCGGCACATACCGTTAAGTGCTTGGCGACAGATTTTCTACTTGACACATAGTGGTAGGAAGCCAGGCGGGTATTTGCTAAATGCCCTACCACCATGCAAAATTATTGGTTCTAGAGGACTCATAGCGGCACATACCGTTAAGTGCTTGGCGACAGATTTTCTACTTGACACATAGTGGTAGCAAGCCAGGCGGGTATTTACAAAATGCCCTACCACCATGCCAAATAACTGGTTCTAGAGGACACATAGCGGCACATAGCGTTAAGTGCTTGGCGACAGATTTTCTACTTGACACATAGTGGTAGCTAGCCAGGCGGATATTCGCAAAATGCCCTACCACCATGCCAAATTACTAGCTCTAGAGGACTCATAGCGGCACATACCTTTAAGTGCTTGGCGACAGATTTTCTACTTGAGGGTAGTAGCTAGCCAGGCGGGCATTCGCAAAATACCCTACCACCATGCAAAATTACTGGTTCTGGAGGACTCATAGCGGCACATACCGTTAAGTGCTTGGCGACAGATTTTTTTACTGGAGGGAGGTAGCTTCTTAGAGGGCACTGCTGCTCACTTTCCGGTAATTTCCCTTAGTTGCCTCTTACGACACCCACAGTTAGTAATTGGGGCGTGACCATACTGTACTTTTTATACTGTGGCGCGTGAAAACAATGCCATCGAGAAAGTATTTTTTTTATTTGGCATGGTTGAAATGACGTACAAGACACTCGCCTGATGGAAGATTCACGCCAGCGGATATCCATAAATGTTGCAGTGTCACCATTCTGCTAATAATAATTCTGTTTATAAATATTTCTAGCTCGTAATCGTCGGGGAGAATTTTGCTGGAGAAAACGACACGCGTCCTACCTCGATGACGCCTAGGCGGGTACTGAATGACGTGCGCGAGAACTTGAATCTTTAGATTTGTAGTTTATTTTTTCTTGTTAAAAAACTATAGCTAAATTTGAAAATGTGCCTTCAAACGTTACTAATAAATAACAAGCTCTATCCATTGGTAAAACTTCCACATAGTTTCATGATAGTATCTTTTAGTTCTACCTGATTTAAGTAGCGATATGGTGTCATGTTTGCCATTTTTTTTTATCGAAGAAATTGTTCATAATCACGTTTTTGACTTTGTACGTTCCTGGAGAGTATGTTCAACTTTATATAAATAATTTTATATATACTAAATTTTCAATTCTATTCGAGTTACAGATTTTAAAAAATGTCTTAAGTAGGTACAACCTGGCCTTAATAATGCTTAGATGTATGAACCTTTAGAAGACACATGTTTAAAGTACTATAAATAGATTATGGAACAAATGGGAATCGATTCAGATAAAACACCCATACCTACTGAAATAATGAGTGCAGAGCAGTTGTTACTATTCCAAGAAACGTTAGTACTGCACTCGTCGGCGAGCGGTCTCCTTACACAATGCAACTCCATACATTTGGAACACGGAGTCGTACCATCTCACGTTTATGAATCTTCTATTTAATATTTCTATACATAATTGCACGTGTCGTCACGCATCTTCTACTATTATTCTACAGACGATACCCGATTGACAGCTATCGTGTAATCGATGGTTTCTTTATTCAATTGATCAGTTAGTTTAGTTCTACATATAATTGTTTATTAAAAATTACACTACAATTGATTAAAAGGTGAGAAGGGCCGTAAAGAACTTCTTTTATCTATTGTATTTAGAATTATCTATCTTTCTGCTGGGACTTATATCCAAGTCTTCACCAGATTCATGTAAAGGATAGAAATATCGAATCAATACAAGAACACACTTCCATAGGTAATAATTTATACATTTTGGATGTGGTGTAAGGTCACGCGTGCCTACTTCTAATTGAATTCAACAAAGGTAAATCAAGACGAGATTCCAAGAATATTTAATTTGTCAACTCACTATTTGTAGACTTTTTATAGGTGTCATGTCTTGATCAACATGTTTTTGCGATATTAGCACTTGTGCTATAGATCTCGCAAATAAATGTAGATTCCTAAGTTACGTATACTAATGCATTTGTTGGTCGGTAACGCGGGTACAGACAAAATACGCAATGCTAACGCCTCGTTGAAGTACATTTACAACATTAATACGTACCGTATTATACCTTACATGAGTAATGTGTGGCTTTCCAAAGTGACGCCTTTTAATTTATTCAAATGTTTTCGCTTACGGTCATTATTCGAGCCATTGTTAAAGTAATGACGCAATTGTTGTTTCAGAATAGACATTTCGATGTGGATAATGTGTATGAAGACGTTCTTTGAACTGTTTAATGAACGTTAACTATATTCTTGCAATATTATAATAACAGCAGGCGTCGTACAATACTAATTGTTGCAAGTTGTAACCATATTGTTTCATGTACCTGGGTATGTTTACAACGTCAAAGTGATTGCAAAGTTTTGAGTTATGAAATATCATTGTATGAAATGCCCTTAGTGGGTCATCAATGAGTCGTCACATCGAGTAGTCAATGTTGAGTTAAGCCCGTCGCGGAGAATCTTGTTGTTAATATTATAAAGTTAGTGGTCAGTTGTGTACGGTGATCGGTCCGGGATCCATTGGGTGGCGGCAGCGACTCCACCCGTTACCGGCCCGGTGTCGGTACGAGGCGGCGGCGGCGGCGGCGGCGGCGAGTACTGCTGCGGGAGGCAGACGTGTGCTCAACAATTAACACTAATGCGGTGATATCGCCGTAAGTGTGCCGACTACTACTCGCACCGCCGTGCTCGGTTCCGCTTCCTACTTCTAGAACGATCTCTCTTCCAACCGCGGCCTTCACTTAATCACCAACTTAGTTCTCATCTTAGCGAAAGAACTAGTAATTCTGGCAGCAGTTTTGGTATGTGTCATTTTCCTGTCCAACTCATCATAAATACAAAATTGTGTGTTGTAGTAGATACTTGTATTTCATTGATGCGAGCGCTCTATCCTCGGCTTTGTCTTCATTTTGAAGATTAACAGTCGCAGGTAAGATGTCATATGGTTTTGATGAGTATTAAAACTACAACGGGCTTAGTATAAAATGAACAGTAGCGTTATGCGTTCTAACAACGATATCATGCAGCGGTTTACACGTAGAGATGTCTATGACAGACATACAAGTATGTATATATAAAAATCTAAATTGCTACAAGGTCATGGCTAGGTCACGTGTAAATTGATTACCGAAAGTTACACTTCTCGGAAGAAATATTTTTTTATGTTTAAAATCTAATGCATTTACATTCGTGTATATCTTGATATTCTATCGATTATCAATCTTGTAAATCGAACAAAGAAATACTTTTAAAGTGAGCTGATAACATAGTTATTATAGTAGAGTTAATAAACAGAAGTAAGCCGACGCTTGTACGTAAATAGGTATTTGAATAGTTTAGCACTGTTTAAACTGGTTAAACTGCAGACTGAATATATATAGTAAGAAGACCTGCAGGATTACGTACTGGTTTAATTATCATTGTAATCTTTAGCTCCAGTTGAAATCTTAACATCGTTCTTATCCTAACGAATATGTCAATATCTACTTTATTAATGATATTGTTACGAGCTGAGGGTTCGGGATAAATAATGCAATACGTTTTCGGCAAACTGACACCTTTATTCCACAGTTCTACAGTCACTTCACACTTAACTGAACACAACACTAAAACACTGACTGTTCGCACTTAAAAGATCACTAATCACACACTTCACTGTATTTGACTATTCGCGCTTGGAGCACTTGGTCCAAAGGTAATCGCACTGTAGCTTGTTTCGAACTCAAAGTAAGACTGTCTTGTCGGCCCGGACCCGACCCTATTTATACCCAAAAGTCAAAGCTTCCAGAATATTCTATACTAGTCTAGATAGAAAAACAATAGGGGCCATAAATCACTCGTTTAACGTAAACAACTTTTGTATGCAATTCAATGGAAACTACTACTTATACTGTGGTTGTTTACTAGTTGCCTGAGAACAAAAGGCGACCCTTTTTTTTATAACATTTTTTTTGTGAAGAGTAGGTACATTCTTTGTTTACGTTTACTTGTTTATCGACGTTGGATTATTCTAGATTGTTCGAGTCCATGCGCCGTAACAATATGAATATTGTTGTCTGAACACAGCATTCATATCAGTATCAATAGTAAGCACCGAACTGAAGTAATCCAAAGAAAATAATACACAGCAGCAACACGTTGTCATTAATGTAATTAGCGACGTAGCTTGTAACAAACCGATACGTCTTGTTTCCGATTCGTTATGATCTGATACCCATTGTAACGAGCAGGTATGGAGTTGGTGTCCCCATTGGTTACACAATGCACTGCACATCGGTGTGGTCGTTGCGGCTGCACTCCGTTATACAGTAGCCTGCTCGATCGATCGTCACACAACCAATCATTTATTGCGCTAAGCTTGTACACCACTAATACACTCCACAATGATAGGTACTTGACGCAATAACTCCCTCATTATATTAACTGTAACCTATTCTATGTCCTCATGAAGGAACTCAGTCATCATCACATCAGCGAAGCGTTCTGATCTACTTCACTCGAGCACCGCTCGAACTTGTTATCCAATAATCAACCAGTTTCTAGAAATAATACGATAAATCCTAATCGAGATAACGATGTAAGCCTACGAATAAAATTTAAAACATTTATTGAGATTGATTATCATATCCCTCGTTCCATTAAGTTTCATACAGCAAGAACGATTATATGCTTACCTACTTATTTACTTATAATGTTTTTGAATGTCCATAGATAATACACATTACTGTAGTCGCTTTAAGAACATATCAGTCTATTTTAATACTCGTAGAAGTGTAACAATAAACAGTTTATCTGAGAAGTAGAGAGAATGTGAAACAGACCGTGCGGTCTCGTTAGGCTCAACGAGGTTTATACACCAGAGTTACTAATATAGCTTAACAAAAGATACTAACATAGCTTAGCCAGATATTTACGACGAACGAATTTAATAAAATAGATATATACTTGCGTCTTAATTAGACAGTAGGTATCTCTTTCTCAAAAAATAGGTAGAGACGTAATCGGTTTGAATCTGAAAGTAGAAATATATGAAATCAATTTCAAACATAAGGCTCGCCGCCGTTTGTGTTTTCTTCAATACATTACGTGTAATGGTCCGATCACATATAAAGTTTATAAATTAATTTGATTCGTCTCAAATCATCACCACAGCAGGATGTAACAATATCATACCTATCTTATGTAATTACCAATATCCGAACAATCCACGCCCCTTTGACTCCGTGTGCCGAATTCACCGGAACTAATCTATAAGTCATGACTAATGATACCTAGTCGAATCTAAAACACATTCAATTGTTATTTACTAGATAACATTCGAGAATCATTGAATATTATAATAAAACCATCGCTGCTCTTCTATCTAAAGTAAATCCATTCTGGTATTAAATATTTTAGCCTACGCTATTGATTTATCAACTTTGAATCAAGACCTTATTTATGAATACTACTTTTTTTATTTTCTCGCAACCTCAGTAGACATTTCGCTCAGTGCAAATGGTATAGTGTTCACTAATGTTGAGCTCTTTCGATGCAATTACACTTGGTGGCCTCTCTCTTACATCTGGCGCTATGAAATTAGAACTGACACAGTAATTACGAGTAAATTTTCGAGATTAATTATCTTCGTGGCAATTACCTTTATGTGAATTTTAATTCCATCGAGATTTACAAACTGAATATCAAAAATCACGTCGGTACTTACCTATTTTATACCGTTGAAGGTATACGTGCTTACTCCTAAATTAACCTAATACCGAGTATTATAAAGTGCGCTTAACTGTAATAATATAAGACTTTATCTTTCAGCATAATCGTACATTTTGTTCGCTCAATGTATCGCAATCATGTATGTCTATGTAATTAAATAGACGCACAACAAACAATTAATCCGTACGCTCCAGAGTCGAGCAGTGGTTGATGGAGACGTTAACTCAACTAATGGGGAATAAATCAATGAGTGGCTCAACAAGTGTCTCGCAAGTGGCAGTAGCCGGTCGTGGTTGTGTTGTTTGTTGTGTCGCGCTTGGCACCGGCTTCTTGTAAGATCAAAGCGGCGTTAGGAATACTTACTGCTTTGTTACTTGTCACTTGTCACTAAATGTTTGTTTTCTTTGTTACAGGTAAGTGTAAGACGAAAAGATCATCTGTCACACTCAGACGTGCTTCCTCGTGCGGCGCAGCCACCGCCTGATTGTTTGTTTCGTCGTATTTTAAACTAGATAGTTTAACAGCTGTTATATTTTTGTTGTTTCGTTTATAAATAGGTGAGTCATTGAACCGCTGCGATCTATTGACGTCATTTCTAAACATTGATCTTGATAAAGAATCAGATATGCGGCGCACATTTGTCACGTCTACTTTTATGACATTTTTTATAGACATATCTCATCCACATTTTTACTCACAATTGTACAAAATCTGCCTTGTCAGCTGAGTATTCTTTTTTATTTATTTATTTAACTTCTTTTTTTTAATTTATTTCACATTTATTTCAGATAATCAATCCATATAGTGTTAGTAATACAAACAGAATAATGTTAGTTTTATAACTAATATTATATTATAGGTAGTTTCTAAATTACTATTTCATTACATTACTTCTTAAATAAACCTGTAACACACCAATTACAACAATTAAAGAATGTTAAAATACGATATTAATACATAAAATAACACTACACAAAATGTTCATACATCTCTTTCACAAAAACGCACACACATCATATACAATATTTGGCCATACATCCGCAAACAGATCAGTCAGCAGGAGAGCACTGAAAGCCGAAAGGGTACAGGCGAGAAGAACACAACAAACCACAAACATTTTGTACGGTACATATGGGGGGTAGTACCCATAAATGCGTTTATAAAGGTACCTATGGAGAGCTTTTTGTACCTTTTCCAGTAAAATCACATAACTGCTTTCAAATGGACTCCATACGCACATATCGTATTCAAGTTTGCATCGGACAAGCGTTCCAAATATTCATCATATCACATGATGACTTTTAGAGATCCCGAGAATTGCGAGGAATGAAACGTAACCGTCTGAAGATTTCTTTAGCAAGTGTGACAATGTGATCGTGTAAAGTCATTATTCGGTCAATGTTCGTTAAATATAATCAGAGGTAAATAGAATCATTTTGATAGAATGATTTTTTTCTTTGTCTTGTTGTAATGTCATTATGTGTGATATTAGGGTTCACAACCCTTCAACAAAATGTATTGGGTAGTTAGCGTATAGCAGAGTGTATAACTAGGCACAACATAACGCATCGCTCGTTGCGTGTGAGTGGAGTGGAGTGCGGATGCAGCACATTGCACGTCTATTTCGGTCCCGCCATCACCTCCCCCCCCTCGCACCGCCCGCGCCTCCCGCGGCCCGCTCCACGGTCACGATCTGCAATACTTCTCGCTCCTTTCCACTTGCTCATTTAGTGCTGGATGTTTTATGAATACTATGAATAACAACTGCATTGTTACTTTTACGGGTGAACTGGCCGGCCCGTTCTCCATACAAACGTCGTAGGGTGATCACTCCTTTATTTGAGGATTTAGGTCCAAAATAAAGCATAATACCGATTGATCTCGTCATTATCTAGGCTTGTATGATGCCGAAGTTTTAATAAAATAATTAACTTGAGAATTATGAGCCTCGAAACATTTTCATATAAAGTTTTCGAGGCTCATAACTTACAACTTAATTATCTTTTTAAAATTTTGGCATCAAACAAGCCTAGATAATGACGATAGCAATCCGTATTATGCTTAAGTGTGGACTTAAAATCTCAAATAAGGGAGTGATCACCCAACGACGTTTGTATGGAGAAGTGACCGGCCAGTTCAACCTTAAAGCAAATGGCATTTTATAAGTCTTTCTTCTATTTAATGATTTCCTGTTTCCGCGAAGCTTTAAAGCTTTTTGTACGTGGTATATAGTTTCTGTAAGTTTAACATTTACCTCCTATTCATAATCAAAGAGAAACTCTACTTTTGTGCGCAAACCGAAATGAAACCAAAAAATCTCTTGATTAATTCAATTATCACGTGTTTGCATTATTCCAAAATGCTTAGGTATCCGTATATAAGTTGTTACATGTTTGATAAGTTTAGATTACTTGCTCCACTGTTTTATCATATTTTTGATTATGGAAGTGTTGTGGTCATCTTGGAACATTGTCTTTATTCATGTTTGCATCACAAAGTGATAGCTTATGTCATCATTAGTGTAGCTGCTGTTGTTAGAACTGTTGGTTGATCTCCAGACCTTGGACCTAATTTGACATAAACACATTCTGTCATCTAGTTTCAACCAGAATAATGCAGTTTCCTGCCCACTCAGATCAATTACAATTGCAATCATTCCGTTCACGGTTCTTTTTCATAGTAATAAGTATTTAAACTCCTTGGTCCGTAACATGTGTTAATAATGGTGAATGAGTAAGAACATCGTTGTCGAGTTTGAAAGAAAGTAAAGTGTTGGAGTGCTGCGCTCGGTAGCTCGGATCGAGCTAAAGAAACAGGAATTTGAAGGCTGGTAACGGTTCTCGGCGTCAGCGGACCAATCCGAGCGCTCAAAATTGTATTGTGCACCCAATTGGGCACTGACTGCACCAATCATTTGTTGTGAGACTACAAATGTTTCTTGTATAATGTCAAAGCAATCATGTGCTTTATGAAGTGTACTATATAAATAATGACATGACGGAATTCTGTTCCGTCTTTTTTAGAGAAATTCCTCACATATAAGTTAGATAAATTAGTTAGTATAATTTCGACCACATCCGGTGGTCTTTTCGAAAATATGGACTGGGCTTTCTGGTTCAAGCATTGTTTATTATAAAATTAGAAATAAACTTCTTGTATAATTGCAATAACTATAATCAAGACTTTTAATCTACAAATGGCAGTTATTTAGACAACAGAGCGACCAAAAATATATTCTTACCAACAAACCAATGACATATTTTTACCTAATACGTACTGGCAGAATTGACAAAACAGTTTGCTATTTTACAAAAATCATATTGAGGCTGTAGCAGTAAGGTCCTATAACGCAATTGGCCAAACCTGAAAGAAAAACAACAAAATAAAATAAATCCCTTTGAATAATGCGTTGCACTGATGCTGATAAAGTTAAATTTTGTATGTGACCGTGACGGAACATGCACGATGTACAACATGAGCGGTTACATCTGACTATAACGGATGCATTTCATCACAAATGACGAATTGCACTGAGCCCTATATCCTGAGACATACAGTTGTTAAGTCTCATGTGCCTGCAATAATATAACTGGCTTTGAAGGCCTTATGCGAGAACACACTGTTAAGTGCTTGGTGACAGATTTTCTACTTGATTCGTAGCTAGCCAGGGAGCATGTCCAGCCACCATGAAGTGAAGCTCAAGCTGGTGGTGGGGATCTATTACAGCTCAGTGATGAGTACTTCAAAAGATGATTCGTATTATTCCGAGTGGTGTGTGAGGGAGAATATGAGACGAGTGGTATCGGTGCGGTGGCGGCGGGCAGCGGGCGGCGGCGGGCGGCGCGATTAGTTGTAAGGCGCGTGAAGCGGCGGGCGGCGGGCGGCGGCGAGCGGCGGCACGTCCGCGCAATAATCGCGTTATCTCGCTTTTATGACATATTGTTCATGTTTACAAAACCATTACGAGGCTCTAATCATTGCGGGGGAATTCACCTACCTACCTACCTGAAACATTTTATATAGAATAACGTTATAAGTTAATTTCAATAATGAATAGATTCAGGCGTTACTTTGCGGAAATCCATATTTAATAATAACAATTTTTTTAAAATATTTTACGAAAACATCAAATTAATATTTTAATACAACACTTAAAAATATAAAAATATATCTAGTGACAATTCTTCTACTCTACGAGCGCACGATCGAGAAATCATTTCTCGATCGTGTGCTCGAAGAGTCAAGACCTCCTGAGGATGCTTCGTGTAGAAGCGAAACGCGTCGAAGGTTCTTCCGGTTTGGCTGCGTGGCGTTTGTGACGTAACATGTGCGTGGCTTGTTTAGGAGCTGTGATAGCCTAGCGGCGCAGAAGGTCTACGATTCGCATCTTGTTTGAGCATCACTGCATGATAGTAGGGCATTTTGCCTGGTTAACTACCACCATCTCGTAGAAAATCAGTAGCCAAGCACCTACTGGTGTCGCGAGCACATCATCACTTACCATCAGGTGAAATTGTGATTAAAGGCTAACCTATCAGAAATATAAAAGGACCGTTAGAAAGGTTACACCACTTTGCGTGCTGTCAATTGGGAGTTAGGTTACATTACGTTTCTTATAGGCCTGTATTGTCATCTGTGCTACTACCAACGTTAAGTACCCACGTCACTAGTACTTACTTGTTACAACTTTATTGTTACTAATTAATTGAACCGTTCATCGTACATTCAGCTCACTTCATAGGTGCGTTATCTCAAATAACGGAAAACAAATGAAGGTGTTCAACAAGGTTTCGAAAATAAAACAAACATTAACTAAGTGTCTGCTGTTGTGATAACATTATGTTAGTCGCTTTGCTTTGTCATATCGTACGTACCTATGTATATATATATCTGGTTGGTGTGTACAGTGAAGGGTAAATGATAACTTACGTCTCGTCACCGGCCTCCTAATTACTGTATACATACGAGAACGTAACATAATGGCGTGTACGTAGCTATAGTACCTGTATTATCTTTGGTTCGATGTAATACAATGATTGTGCTATCATCATTAGGTGTCGCTTGTTGATATCCGGATATAGGTCCATAACATGGATTCAAGTAGAAAATCAACGCCAAGCACCTAACAGTGTGTATTCGGTAGCAGTTCTTAAGAGGTCGGAAGTAACTCATTACAAGATAGGCACGTATAATAATAATAACGTTTATTAGGAAAAAGTACTTAAGCTATAAACGTTATATCGGATATTAGACATGAGCCTTGAGATCTGTATGTCGCAGCGCTGGGTTATGGACGTAGTACAGTTCTTTACTATCGTTCATCGAAACGGAGACTCTTTACTCCCTTTTCGAAACGTCGTATCTCACCAGAACCACCTCTCTTGGAAGCTTATTTCACTTTTTCAAGTAAGTAGGTACCTATCTGTAATTAAGGACTGCTTAAAGCGAACAGTGTGAGAGTCCCGATTTTTGAATCTGATTCTTGATCCTCTTTGCGGTGTTGAGAGGTTCAATGGTAAAATTATGAAGCCGGAACTGTCCCCACAATACTTAGATGCTGTAGAAAATACACAGAGATTCAGTATCCCTACGTATACTAACGGATGTCAGAGTTCTTGATTCCTTTGAACAAGTTTGTTGGCGCGCCTGGTACCATAGAACATAATATAATAATACTACCTGGTACATTGTCTGCTAAACAACATATGGAGAGAATTGCCGAGAAAGTAGATAATAACTATCTGTTCTTCCTTCACATGGTTGGTCCTTCTGCTATTCCTTTAAACTCCATCAAAATTCTTGTTTTTACAGTGATCTCTTAGTTTATCACTTTAGACGCGACTTTATTAGGTCGATTGACTACGGAAACTGTATGGTTTTAGCAATGAATCGTAATTCTGTGTGCATATGTTGTATAAACACACGTTTATAATACGACTGATATAAAATACCTAAATATAGTTTATTTACATTTCGCTACATTTTGTGAAAACAGAAAAATCTGAAAAGGAAAGCTTGGTTGGTTTCGAGGTTGATTTTTCTTTTAATTTTAATTTCGGTAACGAAGCATGAAACAAGGTCAAGTATAATGAGTTTGAATAGAAAAAGGAAGAGAGTGTGCAGTTCTATTTACATTAATTAATTAAAATTTAATTGTGTATGTGCACTTGAAAAGTATACTTTCTTTTTATACTGCCATTTTTGATGCTCGTTAACACATTTTTGAAGAATTGATTGTACTTACTTCTTCTTGTCTGTGTACGACGATGTTTCACGAAGTAATAATTCAATGTCAGTGCAATATTCTATAGCACATCACAGTCGCATCATCATCATCACTATCACTACATAGTATAAAACAAAGTCGCTTTCTCTGTCCCTATATCCCTATGTATGCTTAAATGTTTTAAACTACGCAACGGAGTTTGATGCGGATTTTTTTAATAGATAGAGTGATTCAAGAGGTAGGTTTATATGTATAATAACATTCATTAAATAGTGGAGAATTACTGTTATTTTTGAGGTTTCTAATGTGATGTCGTAAATAATTTCATTTTTCCGCTTACATTGCAAACGCAGGCTGAACCCTACGAGATTTATCAAAATAATGTACTAAGTATTGTACACATTAAAAAGGTCTACAGAAAACTCCGCTATGGTATATGTCTATCTCTTATGGATATCCCACAATAAAAAAAATTGTCATTTACTTTTTACGACAAATAATGGCTAATTTTCGGAGCGATTTTAACCAATACATCATTAATCCTTATCTAATTAAATACCTTGAATACATTGTTGATTTAATATAGATATGGATCTATGGATATGTGATCTATTTAATGAATATTTTCAAAGATATTACAGATTAAAAAAAAAGTAAAAATGTAGTGTATGAATTTATATATTCCAAAGATAGCAGGACATCTTCATGGTTTAGGGAAAGAAGAATTGTTTTACTCTAAATTTAACGCGTGCGGGCCACGGGCAGTAATGAATAAATCAAAACTACTGGATCGATTTTAATCATTTTTTCAGTGAATGACATAGGTTATTATACCTGTGCGAAGCCGGAGCGGGCCGCTAGTCAGAAATAAGGAAATTCGCAACAAAAGTAAAGATAATGATATACGAGTAGCTCGTGTAAGTTATAGGCAGTGGGCAGTGGGCAGTGGGCAGGTGACATCAGTCGACGAACCGATACCAGATGGAGAAAAGAAGAGGATTCGGTATTGGCTATGCATCGGAAGTAGTGTAAACAAGTATATATATACGTCCGTACGTATATACTCAAAGTCCGCCGGTGGACCGATGACAACTATTATAGTTACACAACGTTCCAAATGGAACTTGGTATAGAAAAATACATATTTGCTTTATTTGTAGTCTCTGCTTATGTAGCCTTGTCAAGGAGCTTTCACGCTTTGTCGTCGCGAGAGGGTCCGTAGAGGTTACGTAACGTTGCACAACAATGCACCGCTCCAACTTCATTGAGTAAGCTTTTTGCAGATTTACATGTTTCTGCCTCTCTTATGTTTCTATACTTTCGCCTTCTAAAACACAGATGCCAAAAATGGATTATTCTCAACTTTTCCATCAACACAGTTTGTAATTTCATGAGACTAAAAGCTCGCACAGTACACAGACGCTGTAAAAGTTAGCGGTTAAACAAAAATGTCTTTAACAATCCATCAGATGAGCTATGACAACTCATTCCAAATATACGAGAGGAAAAATTTAAGTCATGTGCGGAATCGAACCCACGACACAATCAATCCCTTTAGCCGGGGTATGCTCTAACCAATTGAGCTAACATATGACAATGAGTCATAACTCAAATTTTTCCCATCGTTCTTTAACCATCGTATTGGGATTTGTAATCCACACAACAATATTAAAAACTCATTCCACCTTTATTAATTGTTTCTGCATTTCTTCCGCATCTAGAACTTAAAAAAACTACACCATGTTAATTCTACGTCGATCAATCCATAAATTCGTAGCGATACTTAAATAAATCAAGTAATAACTATTGGCAAATAGTTGCAGAAATACAAAAAAATGGCGTAGCCAGTTAACCCTGGTCAAAAGTTCGTGACTAGTTAGTATGTAAAATGTTTTTTTTATGTATAAATATAATGTTGTTGTTTATGAGCACATTAGTTTCTCGACGGCGCTGGTTCCGTTCGCTCCACTCACTTTGCAGCAACAATACGTACTTACTTGTGCAACTTAATCTGTAGTCATGTTATGTCTAAGTCGACGTTACGTTACATTATGCTGAAACAAAAAGGTCACGCGTTTAGTTTTGCAAGTTGCAATGATGCTCTCAACGATTCCGAATAGCGGATGTGTTGCTGAAGTGCTTTCATTATCATTCGTTAAGTTACACTACATCTGTGACTGCTGTACGTTCTCTAAAGGAGACTCTGTAGGCTCGAGCGTTACATATAACTGTCGTTACAATACTCCCTTCTAAAGTCACATCATTGTTCAACACTTCATCCTTGCTTTTTTTGATCTTCTTATAACTACCTCTATATTCGAAGCATTATAGCCTATTACTATTCAACTTGTTTGTCACTGGAGTTCGCTTGAAGATTCTTATGATATATCTATCTCTAATCTTATTCAATCTAGTTACACCAAGCATCCTTCTACACATTCCCGTTTCTGCCACGAGCTCACGCGCTTTTGCTTATTTTATTATAACGGAATAAGCACGAGGCTTACCTGATGTTAAGCGATAACATAAGCCTATAGCAGATAAGTTTCCTCACAAGTGTCGAACTGCACTACGCTAGTCACCCTGAGACTTACAGTTGTTAAATCTCATGTGTCTGTAATTTTACTGGCACTTAAGGACTACTCACAAAACTCTGTTAGGGGTTTGACGACAGATTTTCTACTTGAGTTAGGCAGGCGGTCATTCACAAAATGCTCTCCCACCATGCGGTGAAACTCAAGCCGGCAGTGGGGATCGAGCCATGGACCTGTGGCACTGCAGTCCATAACTGCTTTGCTATCAATTATCATTGCTTCAATAAAGGAAAAGCGTAATTTTAAGAAACCTCCAGCACAAACACCAGCAAACCGAGACTTTTAAGTACTTACCAGAAACAGTTATCAAATGTTTAAAATAAAAAGAACAACCGTCAGATCAACCATATATAAATGATGTTTTGTAGCTATAACTATAAACTAACTATACAAATCATTGAAATGTTCATCATCACGATTTGATTCAGTATAACAAGCTTTTTAGGGTTCCGTACCCAAAGGGTAAAAACGCGACCCTATTACTGAGATTTCGGTGTCCGTCCGTGCATAACCGTTTTCCGTTTCTTGCTCGATACTAATAACGGTGACAGGTAGACGCTTTAACTATTCACAGAATATTTAGTTTTATGTTCTATTTAAATACAATGAATTAAAATAAAATAAATAATTTAGGGGGCTCATACAATAAAAGAGGTTTTCGCCGTTTATTTGCTAAAAATAATAATAGTGACAACGAGATAATGGTACGGAACTTCGTGTGCGAGTCCCACTCGCACTTGGTCGGTTTTTTATTTAGTCGTTATAAAAAAGGTCGTCAGATAGCGGAAGTACGCTGCCACAGATTAAGTTATAGTTTCTGAAGTAAAAACAACGTAAACATTACATACGATACCTATGCAATCAATACAAGAACCAACAGAAAATTGCCAGAAGTAAATATACACACATTAAAAATCCGGTTTTGCTACGAGTTCTTAAAACCAGCCTTTCTCGAAGGTCGCAGGTTGGCAATGGGAGGTCTGCGAGGGGAAAGGGGGCATGGAAATCTCAGCTTCCGTGACTACCACCATCCACCTACCGCGGCATTGATGCACTTTCTTATTCTATTTGGGGGCGATATGTCCTGCACTGACGTCCCGCTTGGGGTGTTTTGTGCATTTACCGCACCGGCTTCTACCCAAGCCATCCCTTGATGTAGCGGAGAATGACTTTGGGTCGCTGGCGCAGCTGCTCCAGTGAAGTGTGGTGGTGGTGAGGAAGTCATCCATGAGAATGAGTCGTGTTGTCCCGTTGTAATTCTTATTTGTTCCGTGGCTTCGCGGTGCATATAGAACATGGCCTTTGTTTACAATCCTCTGTCTTACTCCACAGGTTTTGTCGTTCTCTCTCGATGTGATGACGCAGTACTCGCACTTCCATTGCTGATGGCTTGCATAGGTACTTTACGTCATCACATATTTGTTTTTTACTCCGTTTTTGGACAGAGTATCTGTTATGGCGATACTCGGGCTTACACTGTGTCCCTTTGTCCATGTTATCATTATTCTGTAATTGTTCGACAGCTATTCTATGATACCACGATACTCAGCTATGACTGTAGACCCGGTTACTGGTCTTCTGAGTGCAATTACAGCCGCACTGTCCCTAAGAAGGAGTATGAAGTAAATGGTATAGATGTGCTAATTTAGCTGGACAGTTACAGGACTGGATCGAAAGCTTATCTGTACCGATATGGCCGTTTTTGCTTGCCGGCATCCACTAGTCGATTAGATCTAAACTAATCGTATAAAATAAATCATCGACAGAATATCGAGATATTATATATATACGTCAATGCGGCAGAAGCGCAAATCACTCAATTGTAAAAAAAATTACGTTTTCGGAGTGTATCGGCAGCGATGTGTTTGCAAATATATACCTACCTACATTTTGTAATACTATAGCAAAGCACTCTATTGTTAATACTACAAGCAAGAGATAAAGAAAAATTTGTAATAAAATTTTATTATTCAATTCAAATATTTATTTGTTGAAAGTAAGTACAAATAGTTCTTGACATAAAATAAATTGAGTCCTCTACAGTCAACCAGTCACCTGGTGTACAAATATTAAAATCAGATTACTTACTGTATCAATATTCATTTCGTTAGTCTATACAATGCATTCAATAACAAAACGTGTATTTAATAATATTATAAAATACATAGTACTATTTGACTAAGTTAATGTAATTTACGGTAATATTCGTCTCTCGCGTTGTTTTTTAATTCTTTATTGTTTTGTATGAAATTATTCGCTCGTGTGGCTCTGATTGAGCTTTATTAAAAGTAAAACCCCTTACTTGATAGATTTTATTTGTAAGTAAAGTTTAGTAAAATAAGATAACTGGCTTGATAATGGCTTGTGTCATTTTTTTATATTAATAATCTAAGTATTAAGGTAGTCCCTATTTGCAATAATGTCGTTTTAGATTGAAACGAAATATTATAATCGTATAGCTATAGTGCACTGCGTCGAAGTCACGGCCTGTTCAATGTGCAACAGACTACACTACACGCCGCCGCCGCCGCGCCGCCACCGCCGGCCGCTGTCAGTCGCCTATGTCGCTTGCATAATGCATGTTGTTCTAGATAAAGCTATTCAATTCGGCATTGAATGTAGGAATGATTAGTGGGTGGCGTTTAAGCGTATCATATCAAATTGATCTACTAATCTCATTACTATGAAAGTTGAAGGGAAGCATAACCGATGAATGTGGTCATTTTAACTTGTAAAGGATTCGCTACGTAAACGCTTTACTAGTTTCGATGAAATGACATGTGTTTACTGTTTTCTATTATTATTTGACAAGCGGGCTGGGCTCGTGCGCTTACAAAAGTTGGCGCATTTTAATAAAAAAAACTTTTATTTATGCATATTCCTTTACCAATATTTAATTATTTAGGTCTAGATGCATATTGGCGCTTACTTTTAGTGTTCCAATTATTAAATTACTTGACCGAATTGATAGGACCAACTGTAAGGTATACTCCTCCCAACGACAAAGTGTTACCAATACATATTAGACTATCCAGTAAAGTGTTATGCATATCATACTTAAAACTAAATAAAAAATCGCATCGAATAGAGAATATAATACCTAATATCTCTTTTTTTGTAAGTTGATTGAATATATAAACATTTTCATGTCTGTTTATACCTTTATACGCAGTGTATTCGAATGTTCTTCCCAGGTGTAGAATGCACGGTATGGCTGTACTGCGTGGTACAGTACTTACATCGCAAGAATCGGGACCGATTCAGTTTTATCTCACTAATTAAAAATTTATCGATAATTTATTACCTCACTCCTTAGAAGTAATAGCATATAAAATTGATCTAATCTAAATGATAGCTCAACCATCATAATAAAGTTAAATACACCATTTAAACTTCCGTCCCTTTCTACCACCAGCTAAATATAAAGCCCTATTTAGCAATAGGTGAAATTCATACATATTGCTGGCCAGTAGAAACTACAATGGCTGATTTGGCTTAGCATTACAGTGCCTCAATATTGCATCGGTCAGGCAGCTTCCACTTCTTCGACTAATCTGTTTGAGTTTAGGTTTAGTTGTAAATGAGTAGATATACCATTAGTTCGCTAAATGTTGTTTTCACCAAAATTAGTTATCTGTTGTTATTAGTTACGAGTAATTAATGGAAAATAATACGAAAAATTATATTTTATATATTAATAATAAAATTTTCCTATTACGAGCTAAAAGTTCTAAGAAGCGTTGCCTGAGTAAACTGGTGGTTCCAGAATTACAGCTACATCACCACAGCCAGTTCCGCGTCCTCCGTGACATCATCAACTCACAAACCCATACTATTAACTATTTATAATTATTACAGCTTAGTCACTAGTCGGCGCGTAGCGGTGTTATGCGCCTTCCATTTTGTTTTGCTTTACGATCCTGACCTTTCTCAAAACAGTCTTATGTCTTATTTTGTACCAAGACTAAAATGTTCGTGCCTCGCTTGTAAAATCGGTAATGTGTCTTATATATTCACCGTCATTACTTGTCATTGAAATCGTGTGATTTGGTTTACTGGCTACTTACCCGACTTGCTAATTGAATGTTAATCTCGTGTCCTTAGCGTTAATGACTCAATCTAATGGTCGTGCACGTATTCGTGCCTTTCCAAATGTGCGCGCCTTCATTGCCGACGTCAAAGTCGATGCCAGCTCATTATTGGCATTCTCAGGCTCTGTTTCCTACGCGTGCTGCTGCAAAGGTCACGCCAATGCGTCCGCACTAACTATGGTTGCATCTGCGGTACTGCCTGCCGTTGACTCACTATCACTAGTTAGGTGAACATCTCTACAGTATGTGCTTCGGAATTATTGTAACATCTGCTGCTTGTGTCACTACTCACTGTAGGATCTATCGGAGTAAGTGTTCTCTCGCATTTACTTTGTTTATCAATCGCTGTAAAATCCACAAACTTATTTTTTACTAAGATACTCTTAAACTCTCGCGTAGATCTGAACAAAAATTTATGAAAATTTACTTTAACTTATGATACTATTAATATAAAATAATGGCGTGGAAACAAATGAATTCTTGAATTGGAAACACAAATACACATGGCTAAATAATAAATAAATGTAAATGTGCAGTTCTAACCAAACGCCCGATATTTGAGATCAAAGTGGCGTACATACATACGAAATTGACAAAATGCCAATTTCGTATGTATGTATGGACTTAATATTATGAATTTTCTTGTTACTAAAATTGGATTTTTAGTATTTATATCAAATAAAGAAGGAGTGTCATGGCAAAGTTTCTTAATGTCTGTTCTGCAGAAGTGTTCATCGGTGGTCCAATCACATGGCTCGGAGTAGGTAATGTATGACTCAGTTTAAAAACAACGTTTTGATTGCGTTTAACTCAAAAATACGAGTCATGTTTCTTTCAACACGAATCTAACATTTAGGGTTTAATGAATAACCTGTCGTGATAACCGTTTTTTAAAACTGTGTATCGCAAAAATTTGCTATACGTACCTTCAAAATAATACATTTATAAGTGGCAACAGACTGAATAAATACATATTTTTAAATATAAATAACAATAAGCAGCATTGGGTTCCATTGATTTTACGGATTACATCACGCACCAGTCTCCAGCAAGTATATTCCCCGAAACAGGACAGTTGCTTTCAATGTTGTTTTTGTGGATTACAGTTATGTAGGTACTATCTGCGTCTGATGTGATGATGTTTCTATGTTGGATTGTAAATATTGTATATTGTGAGCGTTGTATGCACACATGGATTGAGTTAACTGTACCGTGACCGGTCTGATCCCCGCGGAGTGTAACCGACGACGTCGGGCGGCGCGGGCCGAGCCCCGACCGGTCGTCCGTTAGTGCAGTGCAAGCTGTCGACTAGGCCAGCGCCAAACTGGGACGCGTCGCGCTTCATCTTGTGCTCACTAGCGAACTCAATTTCAATTACATTGGTCATTTTGTAAATAATGTTTACATTCGTAGTACTACTTACTTCAACTAAGTATTTCATGTCCCGTCTCTTTCACTTACTTACTTCACGTTATGAACTTTCATAACATTCACAGTATTAATTCTATACTTATATGAGCTACTGGTGCTTATTTAATAAATTTAATAAAAGTAACACACAGACTAGCGTCTTTTTTTGTACTTACCAAACAAACAATGTTGAATACTGCAATGGACTAGCAAGTTGCAACTAATATTCTACACAACTGCGTTTAGGTTTGCAACTCATGCCCTTCTGATGATAAAATAATAAACCTACTATACAAGTAAATAACTAAAGTCATTTTCTAAGCAAAGAGATATTTACTATATTACCGTTTTAAAATTGCTAAATCCAACCTAAGATTTAGTAACAAATATTTCAAAAGCAGGAAATCGTTACATATACAATACAAAAACTAAATTTACTCATTATTTTAAATCATAGGTACTCATTAAGTGTTTCTTTTATCGTCACGCGAGACGTTTTAGACACGAATCGTGTCATTCTTGTCTGTACGGAGCGGAGGAAAAACAAAATAATATGATTCTTGCTATTCGATTTCGGATAAACGACTTCCTAATAGCTTCATATATTGAGTCATTAATGAACCACGAGCCGTGTGAGGAGCGCAGTGTGCTGGTATTACAGGATCCTACAGTTACTTCACTTTGAGAAGATGACATGACATGGGATGCTGATAGCAGCGTTTACTTTACTCTTCTCCTGTATTCATTATATCCCTATGCTTGTCTCACTTATAGCGCGATTGATACAGTACGTTTTCTCCAATCTAATGACGCAAAAAAACAAAACAAGGATATTCCAGACGCCTATCGTCCTTAAGATTGTTGTTAGATGTATGTACAGTATAAGTACTCAGGTAATAAAAACTTTCTTGTGTGCCTAATGTGCAGAATAAATCCTGATATCGCCTTGACTGTTGGTTTTAACTTAGTTTCCCGTGATGTTAAATCCGAAGAAAACCTAAATTATCCGAACGTCTACATTTGTCCTCTCTTGTCAATTCAGTTCGGAATTCTCGTGAGGATTTCTGGGGAGCGCCATGTTTGAGTACTATAGGTTCGGAATTCTCGTGAGGATTTCTGGGGAGCGCCATGTTTGAGTACTAGGTTGTAGAACCTCACGATCAAACTAACGATCTCTCGAAATTAAGTTTTTACGAATATATTAGCCCCAAAGGCTGGTAATTTTTAAATTCAATGAATTTTTAGACTCACCTTTATATAAAGTGCTGGGAGCAAATATTAAGAATATGTCCATTAACACCTACCTTATTTTTTGTATTAAATTGAATTTGGCGGTAACTTTTCATTACGAACTTTGAAAGGTAATAATTAGTTGTTTTAAGCCGGTGCGTTCTAGAAGTTTTAAAACAATTAAATACCCTAGAGCTAATAGAGCTGATGAGGTTCTAACTCTTGGTTACTATTTTTGATGGTGATCGAATGGGCCTGCTCATAACCAACATAGCTCGTAAGTGATCAAATAATCAGAGATAGTGGAAGACAAGCTTGACCTGTGATATCGATTTACGAGTGTGCTGGCAGCATTACCCCGATAAGGAAAGCTTAGTTCGTGATAATTTTTTTCATTAGATGAATATACTTATTCGAATTGTTTTTTTCTGCAATTAGTTATTAAATATTTACTTCATATATATATACAATTAGTACACATTGTGAAGTATATATATAGAGTAAATTAGCGTATTATATTGAACAAATTAACTTCCGTCCACGTACTGACGCAATTGACGATGATGTGTTCACATCACAGCGCCCCATTTGTCTCTACAATGGTAGCATCCTGGAAGTTTAAATCTTGGCTAAGTCGCTATAAATAACAGTTAAGTACTCCGTTACTGAACGTGTAAAGAGTCATTGAATGAGTCATAGGGAGTGAACAATACGGAGAGGCAGTCCATTCTGAGAAGTCCGCGGGCGCGCATCATTGAGAAAGATGGAGTATTTAATCTGTGCCCCGGTTGGCAGTAAATCAAGGTCTAAATTTGATAAATGTGTTTACCGAAGAACACACATCAACGTCTATATCTACATTACAAAATATATACTATAGGTACTCTTGTGACAGAAGTTTTATGTTTGGAGATAGTGGTGTGGTGATGCACCATGCGGTTGCATATTAGGGAAAAGGTGATGTCGCAGTTGGCGAGTGTACAGTTTTAGAACGGAACATCCAAAATATGGAAGTGTCAGTATTTGTAGGTGCGGGATTCAGTTAAAAGAAATAAAACAATTTGTTAAAAAAGTTTATTTATAGAATCAATATTGATTAGTTGAAAGACGTCCATTTTTAAACACAGCTATTTGAACGCCCCAGTAAAAGGCGACGAACTTATGTGCCTTCTGATGCAGATGCAGTCTTATGATGAAGTCGGACTTTTCCAGGTTGAATATTGACGCAGAAGTTTAATTTACGACTTGATATTTCATGGAATTGGTTCGAACTGACAAAGAACAGGTTTTAAGAGCAATTGCTGCAGGAAATGTTGTAAAAACAATCCGCATACCGACACCGCCGCTGGCGCCGGCCGCCGCTGCTGTGAGCCTCGCCACTGACGGGTGCCATGACATTGATCCCAACACAACACAACACAACACAACACAACACAACACACCGCGTTACTTACATAACGAGCTTAATGACAATGGTATGCCTCGTTATAATAATGACGAGCTCATCGAATATTTGCACATAAATAAACCGGCACTACAGGCTCACCGGTCGAATCTACTACTTACCTGAAATATTTAGTTTGTATGATACCACACTGATATAGGTACAGCATTATTGTAAACAGCAGAGCATCGTCTTTGATGCAACGTTGTTTGGTGATGAGTGATGACGTAACAAGCTCATGTCCGATGATGTCCATGTACTTAATTAGCTTTAACAAAGCTTGATCGTCTTCTCATTGAAATTCGATTCCCAATCAAAAGATGAAACAGACGAGGCCGCAGCGTGAGTTTAATAATAATATATTAATGAATAGGCTTTTGTGTCGCTTGAGCGGTTTCTACTGACCTTTAACGGTAATGACATTTAAGTATTTATATATGTAGATAGAAAAGGATATATAAAATTACTCATAATAATAGCCGAACTTTGAGATAAGAAAATCTTAAGGTCAATTGTTCAGCCACGAAAATATGAGATAATAGATTTAGCAAGTTCATTCCCTTTAGGGAACAAAACCTTGGCATAATGTGATCTTAAGTAAAAGTTCCCGAAAGTTAAGTTTATTACTCTCGTTAAGTTTATTATCTTAAACGTTAAAATATTTCACAATTGGCTTAGAATTAAAGGGTACAAAAAGAACTTTTTCAATTGGGGCAACACCAACAGCATGACAGTAATGAAATTTAGTTTTTTGACATATTCTAGTAGATGCTTTATCAATTGTTACAATGAATTCAATTTCACTCGAAATACCATTAAACTAATTAAAATCCACTATGAAAATGGTGGTTCTGTTAAAGTTACATTTCGTAAAATATTTATATATATATATCGCGAAATGTTAACAACTCAATTTTGTCCTATTATTGATGACGTGGGTAACACTGACGTGGTTTCAACAGGACGGAGCCACATGTCTCACAGCCAATGAAACGATCAATTTATTGCAAACGAAATTTCCCGATCGCATAATTTCACGTAATTCAGCGGTTAAGTGGCCAGCCAAATCGTATGATTTAATACCACTGGATTATTTTTGTGGAGCTTTGTTAAGGACAGAGTCTATACGGAGCCAATCGAATCGATTACAGCCTTAACACTCATAATCCGTCATGTGATTAACAAAATAGACCCGCCATTTTGCCAAAAAGTGAATAAAAACTTTGATGAAAGAATCGACATCTGTGAGCGTGCTCGTGGTGGACATTTGCCAGAATCATTTTTTATTCATAACTACCAAACTTTTCTCTTCGTAATACAATACAAATTTGAATCATATTCATCTAAATTCTTTGTTTTATTTTGTTTTAGTAAACAAAGTTCTTGTTGAAAACCCCTTTATGTGAAAATAATGAAACTGTCACTGAGATGACGTCTACTCGGAGATATCAATGGACTAGCTAGAAAAACGTATAGATGATACTAAATCTGATAACTTTATTGTCTCGAACAAGGGAAAAACTAGATATAGGACTAAAATGTTGACCATTATCATAAATAAACGGGCGTGGTGGTGTTCGAGTGTGGTGGTCGTCAGTCCAGTCCCCAGTCCAGGGTTGTAAAGAGTTATATTTACGTGTTTGCGATGAGCAATGATAGGAACACCGCCGCCGTCTGTGTCGGCGGTGTTGCCAACTGTGTCACTCGGCTAGTGGAGTGAGTGCTCAAATTCACGTTCTGTAATGCTCTGCACTTCAATGTTGCAACAACGCTCCGTCTACACACATGCACACCTGCACGTGTGCAGGCGTCCATCAAACGTACTTCATATATCTGTACATTCTGGTACAAGATGCATGGAACTCAGCAACACACGTCTAGAGAACTAGCTTCTGGTATCATTCAGAGTTCAGTGCCACTGAGTCGTCATCGCCAAATCATTATGTGGAAGAAGCCTCCACACAATGCATGAAGCATGTTATACTTGGCGCGGAACTGAACTACACCGAAGAATATATAATATCAAGATAGGAACATTCATTTCAGTTAGTGGAGTGTAACTCAAAAACGGCCGATGGATTAATTAAATGTCATCAAAATCGATTGACCTCGATTTTGATGAAATTTGAATGGGACTACACGGCAAGCATCAGCTTTCAAATCAAGAAAGACTCATCAAAATCTGTTCACCCAGTCAAAAGTTCGGAGGTAACAAATATAAAAAATAACAGTCGAATTGACCTATCTCCTCCTTTTTGTAAAAGAAGGTGTGGTGTAGTTTCTGCAGATTAATTTTCGCATTTTTGTTTAGAGTTGAAATAAATCATGACCTTTGTTCATTTATAATCCTTTACTTTATTCCACAGATTTTCTGTTCTATTTACGCGTGATGGACGATGCAATAGTATGAGCACTTTCTGTCCAGATGACTTGCATTATGCATTCCATTATGGTTTGCAACATATTAACTTTGCCAAGTCTTTATATTCTTGAAAATGTATAATATGTATACTCGAAAGGACTTAGATAATTTTAAATTAAACGACGAGCACCACAAATACAAATAAAGTCTTTCTTAAAAATTAAAAAAAATAGTTTAAAGTATAAGAAGACAAAAATCCTTCCACCACCTCTGCCTAACCTCCGCCAATCACCTGTGCATTAAATATTGTAATAATTTTATAATAGACTTACAAATTGTAGAAGAGTAAAAAAGTAACCCTGAATTTCTTGCCCGATCTTTTAAATTTTGCTGAACGCGGCAGGAGATTATTAGAATAATATGTTAGTAGTAGTACATAGTAGTGTAGTAATATTACAAAATCACAAATATACGATAGGAAAAATTTAAGCCATGTGCGGGATTCGAACCCGCGTCCATCCACTCCTTAAGCCGGAGTATGCTCTAACCAATTGAGCTAACATGACAGGCGTTATTGCAAACCTAACAATATTAAAAGTGTAGTAATATGTTGAAATTAACGATCATAAGAGCGCCGTAGACGCCAAAATTTAATAACTGCACTTAGAGTTTAGATCTTTACGGCGCGCGACTTTACTTCACAACACAGGGCACAGTATTTGATTTAACTTGTTACTGGGGCCACCTTCATCATCTCTTCATCTCATCGATGATGCCGTGAGCAGTGAGTAGTGAGCAGTGAGCAGTGAGCACCGACGGGCAGGAAACAATGAAAATTAGAGGAGGAGATAGCATTCCTTCAAGTAATACCTCGACGTAGCTCACGAGTCTTACCAAACTTGCTCATCATGGCATTAACCCCCGTGTGATTGCAACCTAAGTACCTAATGTCTGAGTTTGAGTTTTTTACAATTAGATAATAGCAAACCCAGTAGGTGAGGGGTTAGAAGATGAACTCGATCTATAAAATCTTGACACGTTTAATGCTATTTTCTTTTTTACAATCAATACGGCATCGAAGCATTTTGTAATATTGTACGAGTTGCACGATGCCGTAAGTACATAACATTTATAGAGTTGAAATTGGCTAGAAAATAGAAATTGTTGTCTATACATACAGTTCCGCTGTTGGGATATTTACATCTGTACGTATCTGTGTTTACTATCACAAGGTTGTTATCATATATTCCATTCTCATTGCCATGCAGTACCGCCGCGCCGGGTCTATTACCTACTCATATTAACAAAGACCTACCGTTACTACTTTGTGTCACCAAACAATATTCGTAATGTTCAAGTGAAGTTGACGTTTCAAGGTACCGGTTGTTTGGAATATCCGAATGAAATTTGAAAATAAATGTCTCTATAGATAGCAGGTAGGTATTAGGTATATTATATTATATATATAGGTATATGTGTTGCATAAGTCTCGCTACACGTATACGTCGGGGATCGAATATGTCTCGCGGGTGTCGAGCGTGCCGCATGCTCCTCCGCAGGGCGAGCTAAACCATGTACCTACCTACCTACCTGACGTAGGTATATAAGGATTGATGTCCAGACGCATACAAATTCTCCTTGAGAACTGGGATCGGAGCGCGGGCGCACACTTCGCCATCCAGAACATAAAAACCAGTCGTGAATATAATTGTACCTCCTCCCCGCCCGCGCCCCTCCACTCTGCTCGGCTTGTTAACTGCAGATGCATCCCGGGGGCCGGTTTCGAAATCCCCCTCCCATCCCCTTTCCTTCTCCTCCTGTTCTTATTGTTTTTCGCGCCGTCTCCGGCCGATGACCCTTATAGCACTCTGCACTCCACCAGCGTAAGCACTCATTGTAATTTCACCAAACAGCTCTGCACTCTATTATATTATAAATATCAGAACCGATATTGATATCCAATACTTGCAACATTCAACAGCTCTTTCAGATATTGTCTATTGGCCTTCCTCGTATTTTTTATCATTTTTGTTCTTCGTGCATACAACATATAAAACGTTGTTTTCTTCACAAATTCAAGGTATTTTGTTAGATTTGTAATGGAACCCAGCGGTTGGCTACATTTTTGGACGAGAGATATGCCTGCGAGGGTATAAAGTATGCGAGTCATGCGCACCCAACGCGCTGCACGCACGACTCGGTGCGATCACGTCGCGTCGTCGCATCACTAATAAGAATTTTCGCATCATCAATCCGTATACATTACAGCATTGACAAGTAGCAATCGGACTCAAGATCGCATCAAGTGAGCAAACGAGCTGCCTGGTGTCGTGTCCCACATGCAGGTACACGATGGCCGACTCGAGCGCTCCTCCACACGAGCCGCGGCTCCGGATGTCGTTTCCGCTCCATTGTGTCCCGCCGACGGCCGGCCGGGCGGCCCGCGCCGAGTAAAGCGTCCAATGATTTATTCATGAAGCGTACACAAAGAACTCGGTCCTCCGCACTCGGCCGTATGCCCTTTACTTACCTGCAATTACATGTCATTTATCAACTGCGGACCGGTTGGGTGACGAACTTCTACAGAAACATATCGGAGTACGGCCGGTTTAACTAGTTCCAAAGAGAACTTGCTGATGCATCCTGCTATAGTCAAGTTCAAAACTTGGCAACATTTACTTAAATGTCAGTTGTTCTGAATATGCTTTACCCTAAGGTACGTCTGTAGCTGTACAATCTAAAGCAGTAGCTGTTACCTCGACAGTTATGTGAGTAGGTAGTGCATTTCCAGCACGTGTTTGTTACACTGTTTAGCCGGTAGTATACTACCGGCCTATAGGTATGCGCGGCGCCGCCCCCGACACAATGCCCCGTAAACTACTAAAGTGACGTGACGTGACGTGACGTGACGTGACGTGACGTGACGCAGTAGGTAGGTAGAGGCGACACGCGCTCTACGGTACACCTACTCACCATAACCACAGGCTATAATTCCATTAGACAGTGCCACAACCGCGGTGTGTACAAGATATCGTTATTGTCACAGATTACCTAGTAGGTAGTTACATGCTGAATTACAATAGTTGTTCCTGAACACCGAGTTGCTAATCACCTTATATTGATAAAGAAAGCTTTGCCCCACTCTGAGTAAAGTTGCATATAATGAACTCTATAAAGGTGAAGCAGTACAAAACTATACATTTTGTACACGTTCATGTAACCATTTTTTTTACTTGTAAGAAATTTACCTATTTGAATAAAAAAACTTAGGAACTCGTATTAAAAAACTACTCTATTTTTGATGATACTTTAAAATCCTACTAACAATTGCTATATTTGTTGTTATTGTTCTGTGCTATGAACATTGATCGACCTAAGAGTCTCCACTCAGTTATTAAAAAAGTCTCATGTCCCAAGGTCACCCAAACACAAAATCTATTAATTATTAGAAGATTATGAAGACTTTGAAAGGAATAAAATAAAAAACTGTTCAAGACACAAAATTAGTCCGATACTTACATACTTTTTTGTAGCTTGAAGTTGAAATTGAACTCGTAATTTTTGATTATTGTCCTTTGGTCAACCATCTTCAAGCTTCTACAGCTCGAAGAGTATTTGATGTTACACAAGTTGTTGCGTTACAAAACGGCGTCTTTTGCCGACAATCTCCTTGTTTGGCGTCAGTTAAACTTAAAAAAGTACAGCTTTGGGATCAGTGTCAGCTACAGAGTGCTCTCAAATATTTTTTTTCAAAATGTCTGCCATGTATAGAATTGGATCTGTTACAGTTTTATTATAAGTATAGATTACATAATCCAACATATTTTTAATCACACTATTGTTTACTTTCCAGTAAGCAAATGTATATATGCGTCAAACATAATGTTTGTGACACAAATGTCGCATTTTAATTACAAATTTTGGGATTTAATCGCGTAGTATTATCATATTTCCACGTTTCGGTTTGTTTCGTTTAGTGAGTTGCACTCACAGTCAGTCACGTGGAGACTGGACACAGCGGTGGCAGTTTCACCATCTCGTAAAGAACAGGAGCTTCGTACTGCCCGTACTTGATCTATCTGAGACGCATCAGTACCCACGTTTGTTAATTCTACTTCAAGAGTCACAAGATTCTCGCATTGAAACCATCGAGATATTATTACTAACGTATAGAGTAGCTATTCTAAACAATCGTCATGTTCCATTCTGTTAGGAATAAACTTAAAGCCGCTGCAGCGCTGAAACCATAATTACTGGTGTCTAATTAGACTCTATAGGAACACTGCTAGTACGCTTTTAAGGTACAGTTTTCTCGCGCCCAAAAGGTCATAAACGCTGGGAATTTTCGGGCGCTTACGCATTTCGATCAATTGTCTACTACGACTTGTCGCTCTCACAGAGTGAACCGACTACAGAAGTGACATACATAGCTAAATATCTAATACGCTTAAATTGTTTTTTATATCAGTAACAATTGAAGCGACCAGAAGGTGGGAGCAGCGTCTTATAAAGAACTGTAATTTTACACTGCGATCTCCAAGATGCTTGCCAATAACGGGGATGCCTGTGTTCAACGGTGGACGTTATAGCTGTTAATGATGGTTCATGATATTAATGTTTTAGATAAATAAAACTGAGGAGTAAATTGTCAAGCGTGAGTTATGAAAATTAAAGGTAATCCAAATGCTCCCGCCCACAACCAGTTGGCCAAGTCCAAATCGGTCCAGCCATTTGGAAGTTACGATGATAAACAGAATATTACCTGTGCCAAACTTTTTTCGTCGAGAGTAAAAAATAGGTAATTAACTCAATGTTGCTATTTATCATATCTGTCCACTTAATCTATGAATTTCACTACGTGAACATGGCTGCCTTTGCTGTGCCGTGAAACATGGCCTTGTGCTATTACAAATCGACAAAATAATAATGTAATAGGGCGTGTTTAATTCCAAAATCTGAATTTACTTGTGAAAATTGATTCCATCGCATTTATTTGTTCTTTCCGAATGGTTTTTCCAGTATCTTAAGACGCAGGATAGCATTATGAATAAGCAATATTTGAACGAAATGCGCGTGTAATCTCTACGAGTGCCCAGTAGCGTGTGGGTGAGAAGATGCCGGCCGGCTTCTTTGCACTGTTCAACTATGCTTGTTTGAGATTTCGCGTCTAGTATATACCTATACGTCAATGATTGAAACACAACTCATTCAGACATACTAAGTGTGTTACTATCACTCGGAATCTGGAATACATCCCGAACTTCGATCATTAATATTGATCGGTGTTCGGGATGTATAGCACGGTCAGTTCGAGGTACCTAGTCATTTAGACTAATGGCAGACTTTCCGTATGGGTATCGCGCGCTTGGAGGTGTAACAGTCTCTCTGCTGTTTCACTCACACAAAGAATGCCAATCAGTCTTTCATCCATTATCTGAAAAACCTTGGACGTCTTCTCTTCCATTCCTCCCTTTAAATTCGATTGATCAAAACGGCTCTTTGTGGGCAGCTGTTTGCCCTCGTGGGAAATAAGATGTCACGTGTGACATTCAAATATACATAAATAGTTCCATAGCGTTCCCACAAGTCGCATAGAAATATAGTCCATTCTTACAGAGCCTATGCGAGGGTAAGGGGAATCAGGCGGATTCATGATTTGCCCTGTGATCGAGGTGATCAAATCTTTTAATCGTAATGTCTGTTGTGCCAGGCTAGAATGTCATCCCGCCATTGCTACATGTGGGTGTCGTAAGAGGCGATTAAACTTAAAATATCGGAAGGTAGCAGCGCCTTCTGAGGAACTGATATCTTAAACTGTGATCCCCATGACGCCTGGCCAGCGTGGGGATTATGGCTAAACCCCCCCTTAATGGAAGAGGCTGTGTTCAGCAGTGGACAATCCGGCTGATACGGTATTCATTAACAGGAAAATTAAATCCTGGACACCCAACCTACAATCATACACATACCTAGTTAGTATGTATAAGATATGGTAAAGCGGCAGCACCATAAGATAAGGTTGTGTACTCCATATATATATATACACCTACATACTGGATAAAGTGACACCTTGTTCAACTGATTTTATCTCAAGTATAAAGGAATGGATTTAAGTCAAAGTAGGTAATATCTACATACCTATGTATGGTATAGGCTATAATAGCATGTCAAAGTGCTTTAAATAAGATAAACGTCATACTCTTTTCAACTCTAATGCCCGGGCTACACGAGGCTAGTTTGTCAAGCTAGGATAGCAAGCTAGTTTTTTACTAAACTGTCCTGGCTTGCTGACCTAGCATGGAGCATGCTAGTTCTGTTTACATGAGGCTAGAGTAGTAGCTAGTTTGGGCATTTTAAAATCTTAATAAACTCGTCGCGTTCCTGTTTACTAGCCAACTGCAAAGTTGGCTAACTTGCTATCCTAGCTTGAAAAACTAGCCTCGTGTAGCCCGGGCATTAGAGTTGAAAAGAGAATGTTTATCTTATTTAAAGCACTTTGACATGCTATTATAGCCTATACCATACATAGGTATGTAGATATTACCTACTTTGACTTAAATCCATTCCTTTATACTTGAGATAAAATCAGTTGAACAAGGTGTCACTTTATCCAGTATGTAGGTGTATATATATATATGGAGTACACAACCTTATCTTATGGTGCTGCCGCTTTACCATATCTTATACATACTAACTAGGTATGTGTATGATTGTAGGTTGGGTGTCCAGGATTTAATTTTCCTTTTAATGAATACCGTATCAGCCGCATTGTCCACTGCTGAACACAGCCTCTCCTATTAAGGGGGGTTTAGCCATAATCCCCACGCTGGGCAGGCGTCTTGGGGATCATATAGTTTAAGATATCAGTTCCTCAGAAGGCGCTGCTACCTTCCGATATTTTAAGTTTAATCGCCTCTTACGACACCCACATATAGCAATGGCGGGGTGACATTCTAGCCTGGCACCCCACGGGCATCATAATGAATTAATGAATAGCTATCGTAAACAAATGTATTGGACAAGTTTATAAAATATCAGATCAGACTATAGTAGCAAATGCACTAAGAACCGTCCTTAGCTCTCGGAATGTGAATTGTTTCGTATTCTGAGGAGTTAGCATCCGCGAGTCATATTTTCACATCAAGAAGTTTCAGGTTTCATTTGTGATGTCCGTGCATAGAGCATTAGATACCTACTTCTTTTGATCCTTATAGAGTTTAGCAACTCTACCGACGATACCTATTAGAACCACAAATAAACTACTCTGTGATTGGATCGATATACTAACGTCAAAGATCGTCAGTGTCATGTATAGTCTAAAGTAAAAAGTAACTTTTAAATGTTTTGGGGCTCGTAATTTTTAGGTTATATCTAGCGTATAGAATGGGGAATAGCAATCGGGCTCATTCGGGGAGAACATAACAGACATTGAATATGCGACATAAAGCGTGTCGTAGGTCGTAGAAATGTAAGCCGCAGCCGCGGGGGCACGCGTCGGGCTGCGCCGCAGGTGAACGTACGTGGCTTCCAGCCGTTTACATCGCATTGTGTAAACTAAGTGAGAGTGTGCCTAATGTGTTTTGTTTTGTTGTTTCAGGGTATGCGCGGGTGGTGCGTGCGGTGGGGCGGGTGGGGATGGGGATGGGGAGGGTCGCGGTCGCGGCTGCGCTGGCTCGCGGCGCTCGTGTGCTGGGGGGCCCTCGTGGGGCTCGCCCTGCCCCGCCTCGCGCCCGCGCCCCCCCGCGCGCCCCCCGCCCACCCCGCGCGCCTGCTGCTGCAGTCCGACCCCGCCGCCGGCGCCACGTCGACCCCCGCGGCCCCCGCCCCCACCCCCCCGCACCCGGCGACCGACACGCGCGTGCTGACGGAGGAGGAGCTGCGGGCCGAGGCCGAGCGCCGCCTGCCGAGCCTGCCGCTCGCCTACTGGCACAAACACAAGGACGACAAGAACAAGTTCTACAAGAAGAAGGAGTGTGCGCCCTTCCCCTCGATATACGAGCTCGAGTTCCACAACACGTACTGGCAGACGCTGCGCTCGAGCGAGGGCGTCTTCCATCTGTACGGCGCTTACCTAGACAAGCGCAACGCGTCGCGCATCGGGCCCGCGGTGCGCCTGCTGGCCGTGCACGACCGCATCAAGCCGACCCTCACCACGCACTGCCAGCTGTGGTTCGAGGAGCGGGACGCGCCCGTGGTGGTCGCCAACCTCGAGTATAAATACGTGTGGAACAATAAGTGGGGCAACTACCGCAATGGGGTGTTGCAGCCGTACCTCCTAGCCTGCGTGCTGCCGGCGGAGGTGAAGCACCTGACGCCCGCGTCCGTCTCGCTGGTGGAGCGGCCGTGCGACCGCGCCACCAACAACCTGCGCGTCCATTACGACCCGCCGCCGCCCCCCGAGCCGCAGCGCCAGTTCGCCGTCTGCGTCAAGGGCCTCGACTTCCTGCACGAAGACCTCTCCGTGCGCCTCGTCGAGTGGATCGAGCTGGTGCGGCTGCTCGGCGCCGACAAGATATTCTTCTACGAACTGCAAGTGCATCCGAACATCACGAAGGTGCTCGACTACTACGCAGCGCAGGGCGTCGTGACCGTGACGCCGGTGACGCTGCCGGGCGGGCAGCCCAACCTGCCGGGACTGCAGCACATGTACCTCAAGAAGAAGACGACGCACAAGCGGCAGATGGAGCTGATCCCGTACAACGACTGCCTGTACAGGCACATGTACCGGTACCGGTGGCTGGCGCTGCTGGACATCGACGAGGTGATCGTGCCGCTGGAGGACGGCGACTGGGCGGGGCTGGTGGCGCGGGCGCTGCCGCTGGCGGCGGTGGCGAGCGGCAAGCCGGCGCGGTCGTCGCTGCACGCGTCCAACCTGTACTTCCTGGACTCGCTGCGGCACGAGCACGGCTGGGAGGAGGGCGCGCCGCGGTACATGCACATGCTGCAGCACGTGTACCGGACGCGCAACTTCACGAAGCCGGGCCAGTACGTGAAGGCGTTCCACGACACGGGCCGCGTGCTCGCGCTGCACAACCACTTCCCGCTCGCGTGCCTCGGCGGCGCGTGCTCCTCGTACGCGCTGGAGACGCGGCACGCGCGGCTGCAGCACTACCGCGCCGACTGCGTCACGGCGCTCTCCAAGTCCTGCGCCGAGCTGCGCGCCGACCCCGTGCGCGACAAGGCGCTGTGGCGCTGGCGGGGCCCGCTAGTGGCGCGGGCTGACCTCGCGCTGCAGGCGCTCGGCTTCCTGCCGCATCGGTGACCGCGCGCCCCGACGACACGCTTACATTTACGAATTTTTACTATAGTATTAAACGTATTTTTATAGTCCACTCCAGATTTATTTCAATATCGTCCCCCTAACATGATTACATCCAAGATGCCACCGATATCTGTACTCCCGTCTGCAAAGACATATTCAATTCTAATCCACTGAGCATTTCTTCACTAGCGATAGCTGTTCATATGCACTTTTTAAATTATTAGCCTTTTTTAATACATTATACGCTAACCTTTGACCACTATCTCACCTGATGGTAAGTGATGATGTGGGCCAAAATGTTGTTCATGCTAACCTAGAATTACTGGCTCTCTAGAAAAGCCGGAACACACCATTAGGTTCTTGGCGGTAGATATTCTACTTGGGAGTGGTAGCTAGCCTGGCGGGCATTCGCAAAATGTCCTACCACCATGCTATAAAAACTGCCATCCTAGACATATTCATCATTATTTTTGTCCCGACGTCACCCCATGACCTCGATCACTGCATGCAAAGTGTTTGAAACGTCGGGACAAAAATAATGATAAACATACGCGATTTAAACCGTTTAAAGTTGTTTAATTACTTTGTGTAATAATCACGAAAACCTAAGACAACATTAGGTTAGTGATATATTTAAACCAGCCATAAATAACCCCGAATACCATCAACGGCTCCTATATCTAGTAAAATCCTGTTATCCACTCTATCGAATGCTTTTTGAAAATAGTATAGGGTGCTGTCGGGGGTGACAATGCGCACGCGCACATCCTTGGCTAGTGAGCGCTTCAAGGCCACGACGCATTCGCTTCCGAGTCATCGTCGAATATATTGCTGTTATTACACAAGCTTTTTTAATTAAAAATTTTTAGTTTTCAATGTCTTTACCCATTATAAACAGACAACTACTTCCGCTCGTCTTTAGAATCGGTATACACCACAATGTACCTTCATTCTATTTTTACAGATATAGATATAGTTATTTTGAATAATCACACGAAATTTTATCTTACGGATATCAATAGTTTTTGAGAAATATGTTATTGAAGTTTTCATTTTAACCTTGATTTGTGTATAATGCACTTACATGACATAGCCTAATGAATTCAAAACACTCGTCTGACTGTTCCTGACCGCGAATTATTCAGGTGGCTTAGATTAGGTCGAATGGTGTGACAGAACCGAATCGGAGCACCCACCTTCCAAGCAGTCTTGTCTGCCCTACCCCTAGAGTGTTTTTTATAAGCCGGAGGCGCAGAGGGGTAGCGACGCAAGTCTACTGCGAAGGCGTAGCGAATACGCTGCGATGAGGTAATGAGAAGACTAAAGCGCTGCGTACCCACAGTGCCGGAGCTGTCATAGAATTACTTAACTTCTAATATTAAGGGTGAACTGGCCGGCCCGTTCTCCATACAAACGCCGTTGGGTAATCATTCCCTTATTTGAGGATTGAGGTCCAAAATAAAGCATAATACCGATTGATCTCGTTATTATCTAGGCTTGTATGATGGCATAATTTTAAAAAGATAATTAAGTTGTATGTTATGAGCCTCGAAAACTTTATATGAAAATGTTTCGAGGCTCATAATTCTCAGGTTAATTATTTTATTAAAATTTCGACATCATACAAGCCTAGATAATGACGAGATCAATCGGTATTATGCTTTATTTTGGACCTAAATCCTCAAATAAGGGAGTGATCACCCAACGGCGTTTGTATGGAGAACGGGCCGGCCAGTTCACCCTTAAGACATTTGTCTCTAAGCCTAATTTTTTTGTTGGTGACGTTTTCGTGCTTGTGATTTGTGACTAATTATTTTCATTAAGAAGAAGCTATTTTGAGAAATGTCATCAGTATTAAAAGAAAACTATAGGTTTCTGTAACCGCCTCCCCTCAATGGGCAATATTCCGCCCTCTTTCCTAATATCCCTCCCCATGGCGCAAAATATATACATATACCACATCTAAAGTCCTGCCAATGTATGTAGATACACATTTTTTTTGAAATTATTATATCTTACTATACTATACACTACTATACTATATATTATTTAAAAAAAAAATGTTTCCGCCCCTCTGGGGGGATGCTACATCCCCCCTCTCCCCCTTCACCCCTTCCCATAGTACATAAGTATGTATACCGATTCTAAAGCCCTTCCACTACTTCATCTTAGTCAGTTTAAAGGATTTATTCTAAGAATTTTGTATTTTGTACAACATTATCTAACATCCAAGTCCAACAACTATTACTGCTAAAGTAACTGCCCCTACTGGAACAAAAATGTGCACTTAATATTTATCTATCTTATATATATTTTATTTATCTTATTATTTCGTAAATGGAGCATCAAATCGAAAAATAGTATAAGGAACCCCAAAATCATTTTAAAAGACCTATTCAATGATATCATATAAGATGGGATAGATGACGAAAAAAAAAAACATCCCTACATCACTTGTATGGGAGATACCGTAAAAAAAATATTGTTCAAAATTTTCTTTTACCACTGTCGGCGTGATAAGTTTACATAGCCTTCCAAAATAGCAGCTTTCTAGTACAAACGGTCTCTTAGCAAAACCTCGGACAGACGGACATGACGAAACTATAAGGGTTCCTTGTCAGGACTACGGAACCCTAAAAACTAACAAATATCATGACCTAACAAATGAATTAACCAAAAACGATTATGTGGTTAATGTATATTATGCTCTAGAAGTTGTAGCAAGGAGTACCTATACCAGCGAAATGCTTATATAATCTACTTAAAGCAAGGCCCTTCAAGAACAACCGTAACGTCCATCCTATAACGTGCATCTAAGGCGGCATTAGTAGATCTTACCAAATGTTGGTTAGGCAGGGAAGGAGGCTCGAGTGGTGAAGGGGAGCATTGTTGACTTCGTAAAGGAGCCTCTTAACCCTACTCCTGGGTTGCAAGTCCCAGGCCCCTCTAACTTCTTCCTCTGCAACGCTATGGACCCGGCACCCGCGCGGTGAATCCTTGGATTGCTAAGAATCAGATGCCGGCGAGTTGATTAGTGTCCGTCGCGAGTGGCGAGTAGCAAGACATCTTTATTCTCAGCACGATGTTTGTTTTTGATGGTTTCCGAGTACCATACATGTAAGTAAGTAAGTACTTCTGCAACAATGGTAGGTAAATAAAGAATGGCTCAGAACAGGCTCAATGTCAGTGTGATGATTGATCGTTGATGGATGACCTGATTGCATACAATAACCTATTCTACAATGAAAGTGAAATCACTGTTCCAAATTACAACAGAAGTGAACTTAGAAGCACTCGTAGCGTATAGCTTGCTTAGTCGTCGGCTTGGATGGGTGATCACTAGCATTACTATCTACTGAGCGCCTTCGAGCTTCGAAACCTTAGCCGTCGGTCCCGAGTGTTGTATTAAGATGGCAGGCATTATAGCATGCTGATAGGGAATTTTGTTAATGCCCGCCTGGCTGGCTACCTCACTTAAATAGAAAATCTTTAACCAAGCACCTGCAACGGCATGTTCCGGCAGCTGTCCGTGACAGCCAGTACTTCTATGTGAGTCTGAACAACATCTTCGACCACATCATTACTTACCATCAGGGCCCTGTTTATTTGTTATGATACTGGATATTCCTTGCTAATAACGTGTGACGTCATAACCGTGCAGTAAACTATAACGCGCTAAATACACAAGCAATCTCCATCTGTTCTCTGTATGCCCCACAAGGTAAGTTGTCTATAGCTAATTCTTTTATTTCAAGTTTTCACGAGTTACGTTTGAAAATCTTTCTTTCTCTCAAAAGTCCTCATAGCACAGGAATAAATAGTACGGTACTTTATTAATGTGCTCATAGATTGTATACTACACCATTTTATCGCACTGTCCATCATCTTGAAAGCAAATACTTGAAAGTTAGGCGCGAGTATATGAATGTGCAATATATACCTTTACTTCATCATAGAGAAAAATTATATTTTATCTGTTACATTTCTTCGACAAAGATGGACCGAAGAAGTTGTTGTTATTGAGCTGCATTATTTTTCTACAGTTCGAAACAAGCAGATAACGTACTCGTAACGCGCAACCTGAGTTGCAGTGAAGGTGGTATGTATGCATGCAGAACTATTTCACGATCTTTCCACATAGATAACGCTCACACGGAGCACTTCGCGTCGCTGAATGGCCATAACAAAGGGCTCAGGTGAGATAGTGTTCCAAAGGCTACACTCTCAGCTATAAATAAAAGTAGCCCACACTGTAGCAGTCAGAACTACAAACCAAACACATTTCACAAACTTGAATGAGCTAGTTATTCAATCAGTTCTTGAATACGCAAAACGTTCAGCGCGAACACTATTTGAAATTTCTCAATTTGCGATAAATACCTATCCGATAAGATAATTCCCTAAACGTACACCGTTTAACTACATATTTAGGTAAGTACTTACTCTTTACCATATTTTTTTTACAAAACAATATAATTTAAAGGGACACTGCCTCGTATATCGACGCATTGGACATGCGAGGTACTGGGTTCGATTCCTGCGTCCGACAGTGCTATACATAGATAAACCCAGTACTTACCGTCGATGTAACGTACGTCAATGGTACTTACCTAGTTTATGCGACAAAGGCACTCACACACAATAGTATAGCAGTCCTGACTCTGTAAATATGTCCGGTAGATAGCTTCACCCATTTAATTATTATAAACGTCGCAACACTTCATAATTTTATTGTAGCAGTGCCTCATAGATCTTATACTTGCAAAGTTCACTGCAAAGGGCACTGCACTGTGCCTCATAGATCTTATTACTTGCAAAATTCGGGGCACTGCACTGGAGAGGAGTAGTTTGATACCTTTAACCGCTTTCGATACTAAGAGAGCGAACTTATAATTAAGTAGCTCTGTAGGAATTCTACTATAATTGATGAAAACGAAAAATAATAATTGAAATCCATATGAGATGTACCAATATCCATTGTAAATAAATTGGATACTCCACGGTATTCCTAACTGAATAATTATATTTTAATATACAGGATTACTGACAATTCGACCTATTCCTGGTAGTGGGTTATAGGGGGGGTTAAAACAAATAAATTTCACCACAAATAATGTAGCCGCAGGCGCTATCCTATATTTGTTGCGATATGAAATGAACGTTAGCTCCGTTGCTACAATTATTAAAGTAGGCGTTGCGTTTAATTAAAACAATGATATTGTTAACCTTGCCATCTACTGACGTTTTGTAGAACTATCACGTTACTTTCCTCGTTTGAAACGCTACCTCGTCGGAGCTCTAATGCTCATCAACACGCCTTGTGTGGCTTTACTTGATGACTTGACTTGACTTGACTTTGACTTTGCTTCAAGCAGATGGTGCTCATGTGCAACTTACAAGAAATATTTCAATTAGCTATATATATATCAGCTTCATTTTTGGAGCCATTTATTATTTACTATGTTCTACGGCCACATAAACTAAAATTATCAGTTTTTTTCAAAATCAGCGATTAGACTCCATACAAATATATTTATAACATATTTTTTAATAATTTCAATGGCATTATTTGAGAAATTGTCTATTAAATAAATATTTATTTCTGTAGGCATTGTAATTTACTCAAAACTTAAAACAATAAGTTTTTCTAGTACTGTCTAACACTTTTAAGTTCTGTGTCTCGTAGTAAAAGACAATACCCACTCCGAGCTAAGAGCGCCCACCGCGGCAACACTGGACCGCGCCGCCTCCCTTAGAATTAGGGTTGCCAGATGTCCGGGAAATCCGGGATTGTCCCGGAATGGGGTGTCTTGTCCCGTGTCCAGTAATTTCGCTCTACTGTCCCGGAATCCTCGACTTTAGGTTTTTTCAATCACACAGACACCAATACTATGCTATACACGGCGCATGCCGGCCTTGTGTTTAATCGCCGTTTCTTTTTTCCTAGGTACCACTTAATCTATATAAGTCTATATTATTACTTTTTAAGTTCTACTGGAGATTAGTCAAAGTACCAACTCGACCCTTTCTGACCCCAGAAATGTCCAGGAATTCATATACCATGATCTGGCAACCCTACTTAGAATAGTTTTGAAAATTTACATCGAGCTAAGTAATAAAAATATTAAATAACAGGCACAGGAGACTTTTAACATCAGGTGAAACTCTTGCTTCGTGCGTCAAATACACATAAACAAACACAAAAAAAATAAAAACGATAACTATCCAAAAAAAATCGTCTCAAAATGTTTGTTAGGACTAGCAGAAGTCAACCCTTAGAGGTTGTTAGCATTTTACCAATAACGCTGTATGTATAGAAACTCTTATATTGTGCCGGGTGTCCACTGAATCTCAACATTTTTTAGTTTCTAGTTTAATCTGGCTGAAAATGATTCGCAAATGTAATTTTTGCATAAAATAAAATGAAATTATAAAAAATATATAAATAGCATAAAATTTGCTCTCATATTAATATGGTGCATACAGGGATAGGAAAAATATATGCTTTGCTTTAACTGAAATACAAATAAAAAACTGTATCTCAAGTAATTAAAATACAAAATATCTTTAAGTAAGGTATTTGAAATATAAAATAAAAATATAGGACTGTATATATCTTTAATTGAAATACAAATTACAATATAGAAAATAAGTAATCTAGACCAACACGGGCTGAAAACAAGATTAGTTAATGAGTAAAACCTTTCATGAACACTAGATTTTTTAATATACTGTCAAACAAACAGCCTCTTTTTTTTTTCTTCATTATTATATATTTAATGGTTCGCAAACGTGACAATACAACGTATACATACTAAATTAAATTGTAACAATGGCATCAATGATTTGTGGAACGCCCTTCTAGGTGCGAACACAACATGCACACACATTATTAGTTTACATTCGGTAAATGATATAAACATATAATGTAAGTTACATTATTAAGAAAAACAAAATTATAAAAAAATCACATTTAAGAATTATACATAGTTGTATGTAACGTTATTAGGAAAACAAGAAAAATATATGATTACCCAATTTAGGAAACATTACGATAGAAGAAAGATTTAATACTATTAACCGATGCATTTAAGATATCTAGCTCCTGACTATAGTAAAAGACAATATCTCAAAATGTTTGTTATGTTAGGACTAGCAAAAGTCTACCCTGAGAGGTTGTTAGCATTTTATCCAATAATCATGTTCATGATAAACAAAAATCACGTCCGATGCTTATCAACGTGCATCTGTGGTCGGTTATTGCTCAGGTCCCTACCTAAACACTTACCCCCTTACTTATAAAAACATCGCTATGTAGTTGCTAAGTAATGGATAACTAAACAGTGTTTAAGTAATGCTTAAATATTTCTTACTTATAAACGCTACATAGCACCTGTTTAGCTAAGCAATGGATAATGACGTCGAACGTATTTTAAACTGACAACATTGTACTAAAAAGTATTATGAATGACCTAAATGGCCAAATAGCATGTATCTAGTGCTAAATATCTTGAAATTAAATAGTAAATATAATACTTTTCTTTGTATAGTACCACCAACTTAACTGTGCAGTTTTCGAGGGCGCTACTGGTCAAGGAAATCAACTACGAACTGTCAAAATTTGAAGGAATGTTGTAGTTCTTTTTTCTGCCGCCTGAACAGATAAGTTGGTGGGTCTGTAACTAAATCAGCTGATCAGAAATATGGGCGCCATCTTGTTACTTAAAATTTAAACAAGGGTCGGACGGTGTTTAAATTGACAGCTGATTTAAGCAGTACTTAGGCACTGGATAAAGTTATGTAGCGTTTATGAGTAAGACATTTTGCTAATCAGCGGCTAAGTAATGTTTACTTATTAAGTAATGTTTAGTTTTCTGTTACTTACTTAATTACTCCTGGCTGTAACAAATAATCACTCGAGGTAGTAGGCAGCTAATCCGTGCACAGGACAGGGGACCTTTTATCTCAACAAGATTGTATATCTAAACAAAAATTAACAATGAGTGAGTAAAATCCTTTTAAAGCAAATTATATTTTTTGTCGGACTTTTTAAACTCATATTGTACCTACTCAGAGGCTCTCGTTGTCCTGAGAGGATGAACAACAATACAAAATATATAAAGGATTTGTTCCTCGAAAATATTTGCCGCCATAGATAAGCTCTTTTGAAATGAGTCCGTTAATTACTCAATGACTATTTGTCAACCGTTAACTCTGGTATGTGTCAAATCGGCACAGAAAATAAAGAAGTCAGGAAATATAATAATACATAGTACATTATGCAACGAGTGCGCAAAGTTGTTTATTACAGTCGAGACGGGTCTTAGGCCTGAGATCGATGATCGAAGGCCTAAATGGAGAAGAGATTGTAATAAACAACGCGCACGAGTTTCATACGACGATTTTCAACATCCTTGCGAGGAAAAAAAATATATATTGCACAAATGCGATACAAACAACATACGAAAATTATGGAAAATAGCGCGCAAGTTTTTTTTTTGCGCGCGGCATATTTATGGTGGTTGATTACATATAAAACTCTTTGATGTTACAAATCTGTTTTACCCGGTTAAATTGAAAATGCTCTGTTTACTCGCATATAATTTGCAGTTAGGTACTAACTTAACTTTATGGGATAATTCTATCACGCACTAGTGTATAATATTATTATGCACGAGGGTGTTATAGTTCGGTTTATGGCCCTAAGAACGATATAATAAAGCTTACTTTACGAGCAAGGGTGTTGAAAAGTATATTATACCATAGTTGATGCCCCAAATGATGGCTCAGTCAGCTCTAAGACATGTGGTCCGATGGCTCAGGCCCGGCGCGGGCGCCGGAGTCGGGCAGTGCGCGGGATATAAGGTTCACTTGCCCCGGATACTCCGCTGGCTGTATACTGCAGGGGAGGATGCCTATCTGCCAGGTGGATCAACTGGCGCAGACATATTTCAGTAGCAACTGAAAACTGTGCAAGTCAGGCATCAGCTTATGCGGATACCGCATGACAAAATCCGTGAAGAAATAAAATGTTTGCTGGATTTTTAACTAAATAATAACTATCTTCTATAATACATTAAAACTGTAACAGATCCAATTGTGTACATGGCAGTTATACAATACCTACGCATTTCGTTCTCGAGATCAGTATATGAAGAATATATATATACAGTAGTTTAGCCTTAGTGACACCACTCTTGCACTATTGTTGAGAGAATGTAGGTATAGGAAATGAAAAGAAATACAACAAAAATATTTGAGGGTAGATCCCACCTTACCTCTTTCCTTCGTTTTCTGTCTCGTCATTCGCAATTTAGTGCTCAACCGCTCTAGACACTTTTATACTAAAATAAAATATCTCTATAAAAGAAGTTTTCTGATTCTTATAATGCCAAAAAAAAAGTGCGTTTCCTACGCACTAAAGACATTGAAGACGAGTTAGTAACTTATATGCGAAAAGTTAAATGTTTAGAACGCAAAATACGTCATATAAAAAGTAGTGGTTCGAACAGTGATCCTGAGAATTCATCGGCCCAATAGTTAAAGCCATGCAGTACCGTACATCGACCAGGTTTTTATGTAATGTAACTTTTTTACTGTTATCTAACGTCCAGATGAATGCAGCCGAGATAGCCATTGGGGCTATTTCACCGCATTGAAAACTTTATCGGTTGGAACTGATAACCTTGTTTATTTTTCACTGTGCATTTTTACTTCAAACCGTTATTTTTATTCATCTTTAACATGACTATTGATTTAAATCTCAATTAATAATAGTTACACTCACTAGTCTGAATAGCTAAAGTTTAAGAAAAAACATAATACCTTACTTTTAGCAAATAAGTTTTTTTTTGTTTAAACCGTTATTAGTTTCTTCTTTATTACTATGTATTCAAAAAGACAGTATAACGAGTAAAGATAAGATCTGCTTGTTTAAACTTTTAACATTTTTTCACCTTTTTTAGTGTCAATCGATCCCGGGATCGATTGTGATTCCTCATCCCATAAGTTAATGACAATCGTCATCTATATAGAAAAAAACAGTTATTGGAGTGTAACTCAGAAACGGCTGACCGATTTTGATGAAATTTAAATGGGACCAAATGGCAAGCATCAGCTTTCAAATAAAAAAGAAACATCAAGATCGGTTCACACAGTAAAAAAATCTGAGGTAACAAATTAGAATAAAAAAAAAAAACATTAAAAAACAGACAAATTGAGAACCTCCTCCTTTTTTGAAGTCGGTTAAAAATTAATAATTACTAATACTGATGGTACTTTTCCGTCCAAAGTAAAATTAATCAATTCTGTATTTAGTGTGATTTTGAGACTTGGGTGAGAGTGATTATTGTGATAATTGTTTATAAGCCAGTTTGAAATAAATATTAACCTTGAATAATTGTGGTTTTCCATTCATATATAAGAAATTTTCATAAAATACTTTAAAAGTTTCATCGCTAACACACAGCCCGGCCGGGCCCGGCGGACCCGGCCGGGTTGGCGTCGAATGCAACCGGGCCCGGCCGGGTTGAGAAACATACCGGGTTGCAATCTCTACTACGAGTCCTGCACACTCTCATGGCGTCAGTGTTGATACAATACGGAACACCGCGGGTGGGAGTTACAACTCTACTACTTTTGCCCGATTTACAACAGGACAGGAGCTAACAGGTGGCTAACTAAATACTTTAATTATACTATTTCAAATATAATAATAATAATTACATTTAGTATAATTTATAAACAATATTTCTAATTTTATATCATGTTTAATCTGTGTCAAACTGATTTTTTACCATTAATAAATATCAAGTTGATTCCATAATTGCTTAACACCCTCCCTAAATGCTAACGCATCCCATTTAAAAGAAGTATGTCAATGACAAATATGTTACTAAGGTATGTATAGCTCTAAACTAAATGACGAGACAGAAAACGAAGGAAAGAGGTAAGGTGGGGTCTACCCTCAAATATTTATGTTGTATTTCTTTTCATTTCCTATACCTACATTCTCTCAACAATAGTGCAAGAGTGGTGTCACTAAGGCGAAACTACTGTATATATACACTTCTGGACTCATCTATTGGCCCACCTTGTATTTTCAGTTTCGTTTGGTCCTAGCTAAAATTGTATATTAGGTCGAGCAAAAAGTTTTTATGCAGTTTTGAACCTGGCACATTTACCATCTTTTTCGATCGTATTGTTTTAAATTTGAATTCAGAATACCATACGACATGGAGCTACGCCTAACAAGTCGGATATGCGCCTTGTTAAAGGCAATTGATTTTTGAATAAAAAACATGTTTTATCAAATAAAGGTTTAATTTAATAACGCGTGTTGCCTCCATGGGCATCTACCACAGCTCTCATACGATTAGGCATAGAGTTTATCAACCGCTCTATGAAATTTTGAGGGATCATCTCCCATTCCTCTTCTATGGCAGTTTTCAACTCCTGCATCGTCTGGGCAACTGGCTGACGAGCTATCTAAACATGTACATTTCACAGGTACATTTCGGAGACTGCGCAATGGAAGTGTACAATCTAATATATTTTCGTTCTATCGCCAAACAAGGAGAACCTCGGCAAAAAGAAACCGTTTTATAATCGAAACTACAAAGTAACGCACAAAGCACTTTGCTTCAACATTTATTGTGCGAACCGCGCAGGAACTCTCTGAGTTACTTAACTACTGTCTTTTGCAAAATACAACCCAAAGTAAAAAGCTCCTTTCTGAGCTATGCTTTACTAAGAGTGCATCACCGAAGACCAAAGCGTTGCTTAATATGGTATAAACAGTGCTCAAATGTGAATAATTCGTTTGCTGGTACAGCAATCGCGAACGAAGTCGCAGGTACAGCTAGTATTTAATATGTACTTTGTATTATTAATTTTGTTATTTATTGGTCAAACAGAGGGTATATTAAGGCAGTAGTAGGGCACAGCAGACTGCCTACAGTTGTCTTGCATCAGCTACAAAGAAATAGAGTGGTAAGTATCACTTGCATGGTTCTTCAACACAGTTCTATGTAAGAATAGACCGGATTTAATTACTATTTCGCTGGTGTCCATATAGGACAATTCTTAGAGAGGCTGTTGTTGTAGAAACTGAAGTCGTTCGTCGTCCCAGGAGAAGAACGGTTTGCCTGTAGAAACCAACACGCTGAGGTCCGCCAACATACTCGTAAATCGATCCTAGTAGTTGTCTTAAGAGCGCAGCGGTCTGAGCTGGCTAGCTCTGTAGACTGTTGTCTTATTGTCTAACTAGAACGGTAATGAACTTCGTTTTGACATACGTGCTCCGCAATGGGCATTGTTGGTGGAAATGGGCTCTTATATATTTATGGGTGATATTTTGAACACTATCTCACCCGATTGGTCGAAAATGTCGTTCAGGCTAACCTAGAATTACTGGCTGTCAAGGATAGTTGCTGGAATACAATGTTGGGTGCTTGGGGACAGAATTTCTACCTGCCAAATTTTATGCCAGAAAGTGGTAACTAGCCAGGGCCATTCGTAAAATACCCTATAACCCTACCACCTTGCAACAGGGCTTAGAGAACGAAATAATGTACGCGATTGTATATAATGTCTAATGGTACTGAGGTTGAATAGAATAGCTCGGCACCGGGCACCGGGCGTCGGGCACGGCACCACCTCGAGGAGCAGCGCTCGGTTAATGTTCGCGGGGCTCCGGGGGTTACTGTACTGGACCTCTACTCGCGTTATAGCATTACTGAGCGCTGCTGTGTCAGCCAGCTTGTTGTCTCGGCATGGCGGGCGTTATACAATATTGGTAGAACATTTTGTAAGTGCCCGCTTGGCTAACCACCGCCCAAAAATGTATTCAATACAGCCCTTAAGAGAAGGCAACACATCGACAGTACCAATCATATTACACATCTCTATACGTGTTGCTAACTTCTTACCATCAGGCATATCGTATGTTGGTTTGCCACACATTAAATTATAATGAAAAACCTTCAAGTAGGAAATCTGTTGACAAGCACCTTTCTCTATGTAGCTGTCCTTGATAGGTAGTTCTCATTCTAGGTTATACATGTTGACCACCTTCGAATTAATCATCATTACCATTAGGTGAGATTGTGATCAAAGGTTTGGCTGTCAGCTCAGCAGTATAATATGACGTATATTGTAATCCTGTATATTGTGATGCGGCCGTAGTACGGCAACTGGTAGACATTATAATGAAAATCGCTGTCAACTTATATTGACCTTCTTTACATATCTATGACGGCCTCGTCATATTATCGAGGAGGGCTCGAGTCTCGACACTCGGCAGCTTCCTAATGAGGGCTAACGGTGTACTTACACACTTACTCCTGCTTACTTACTTAAGGCCCATATTAGAGCTAAATTAGCAGCTTGTTGTCGGCCGCTACGGAACTCAACCCAATGAATGTTCAATGAAAGCTTCAATGAGCGCCCTCTGCTACGTGACAGTTACGGTTGTCGCTCTCTACGAAATGCAATAAAATTGAGAAATTACGAATACATATATCTATACTTACAATATAAGTGTATTAGGTATAGGTAGGTGTATAGTAACATCTGTAGGCATTTTTCACATGAACGCCGTTCTTCGATTCAATAATCGTGTTGTTAAATTAATAAGTTGGCTTCGTCAGGACCACTATGTCCTAGTTATGAATGAAATTCTATTGTTATCATTATCGCCGATGCCAATGGGATAAGGGTGTGTCGGTTTTCATCTCAGTTTTTCATCTCACACGTAGAAAATAATAATACTGAATCCGTTTTCGTCTCGCAATATTACAAGAGTCCGATGTCATCTCACCTCAGCCCTGCGTCCCATAATAAATAATACTTAGTACTTCATACTGCAACCACCATACAATACTTCACTGTATTTGTCGCCCGATGATAACTCAGGCCTACCGCTGCAAAGTTATATCACAAGCAAGAAAGTTTGTTAGTAAAGAAAAGATGTGTTAATCTCAAACATTTTTTATTTCACAATATCTAACAGTACAAAATATTATCAACGTACCTAAATATATGATTAAAGTACGTTTACGAATTTTGCTCCATAACTTACTTTACTAATGCATCTTTATATCGTGAAGTTTTGGCGCTACTAAGTATATTATGTTGAAAATAAAATCAAGGATTTGACGATTCGATGGATATTTTATTAACATTTTGATTTGATTCTGGGACAGTAGGTATATGTCCTCCAAAGTCCGGTCCGATTCGTATTTAGTTGTTATATACGCCTTAAGTATTTATGTTTGTTCTCTCGCAGGAAAATAACTAATGATAAAGTGTTATCGCGCGCAACAACAAATCGCTAATTGACTAGTTAAGATGTTTGCATTTAGAGCTAGGTAACTAGATAACACAGTTGTAGGTACCTATGCATGTTGTTTTTATGTTAAATAATAGTAATTATACTATTATTGACATCATTATCTATTTACATAATATGTATATAGTATTAGATTAAAAATACATAACCAGTAAAGACTGTCGGGATCAACTGAATGACGACATTTCTCCGCCTGTCGGTCTATATCTCACATGTGATAACTGCTGCATATTTTGATGAAAGACATAATTACATACCTACTACACCGACCTAGTAACTTCTCTACAATGCTTCCCTAGACTCTTGTAATATAAAAACACGAGCAAGTGCACGACGGTCTTCACTCATTTAGGTCCGCACTACAAGTTGCCAGGTTAGGGTTTATCAATTCCTGGAAATGTTTGGGGTTAGAGAGGGAGTTGGTGCTTTGACCTCAAGTTCAACGCTAAATAAATCTAAGGTTAAAACAAATATACATATAAATTTTGGTTAGGTTTAGTGGTTTTATACTCATGAAAAAGTAATAGCAAATATTGTTACACTTATTCATTATTTTACGCATAATTGAGACAAAAATGTGTTACTTAAATCAAATACTTAAGAATCATAAAATTGAACTTAAAACATATTGAGCCATTCTTTAAGCCTAACTATTAACAAATTATGAAACATTGGATCAAAATAAAAATAAAAAATGATGCATACCAAATTTGGGAATCACAAACTCACGGCCGGCATGCGCCTTGTACTCCTATAGCACAGTAACGGTGTCCGTAAGTTTGTAAAAAAAAACTCGCGAATTCCGGGTCAGTAAAACGAATTTACCGGACACGGGATAAAACACCCGATTCCGGGACTATCCCGGATTTCCCGGCAACCGTAATTACAACGGTCCTTGAATGAAACAAATTGTGTTGGTATACATTACAAAATAAAAACTTATTCATTATAAGTATATTTTCCGGTTGGTCTACGCATCGAGATAACGATATACGTCAATGAGTCTCCGCGGCTTTTATGGTCATATAGAATTACCTACCTAGGCGGAATTGTCACTAGATATATTTAGTTGGTTTATGCATACAACTAAATATAGGAACTCGTTTTGTAGGTACGCATCTTAGTATATACATACCTACTGACATACATTTTTACTGAACAAAATAATAAATTCCGTATATTATCATAATACAATAAATACTGACTTAATAGACAACCAAAAAATATTTCATGTAGTGCTACCCGCACTTAGCTGGTTTTTAAAAATTAAAACTCATTTTGTATCACTTATTCAGACATTGTTGCCATCGTATACCGTCTTTGGATAACGTAGGTATAGCTTTTTTTTTTTTTTTTTTTTTTTTTTTTTTTTTTTTTTTTTTTTTTTTTTTTTACAGCCTTCCGCACGGAACAATACAGGAGGCGCTCCGGTATCATGGAGTGCCCCTGTATCTGCGGAGGCTGTTAGCTGACTACCTCCAGGACCGTGAGGTCCTGGTGGAGGGATGCGACGGTCTAAGGCGCCGTCGCGTCACCTGCGGGGTTCCACAGGGGTCGGTGCTGGGGCCACTCCTGTGGAACATAGGTTACGACTGGGTGCTTCGTGGCACGCTTCCCGCAAGTATGCGGGTTGCGTGCTACGCGGATGACACCCTAGTCGTAGCCAAGGGGAGGGACCTTAGGGAGGCGGTGCGGTTGGCCACGGTGGGTACAACTTTCGTGGTCAGCCGCATACGTGCCCTGGGATTAGAGGTCGCCCTCTCTAAAACCGAGGCCCTTTTGTTCCATGGGCCTCGGGGTGGACCTCCTCCAGGAACGCGGGTATCACTGGAGGGGGTTCTGGTCCCGGTTGGGACCCAGATGAAGTATCTGGGTCTCATCCTGGATGGGAGGTGGGCTTTTGGGGCCCACTTTGCCCAGTTGGCTCCAAAAGTAGTGGGAGCTGCGGCCGCCCTGGGGAGGCTGCTGCCCAACGTTGGTGGCCCTAATGCCAATTGCCGCCGTCTATACTCCGGAGTGATCCGGAGTATGGCCCTATACGGGGCACCTGTCTGGGTGGACGCCCTCAACCGTGACAACAAGACCCTGCTGCGACGTCCGCAGCGGGTTGTCGCGACGAGGGCGATACGCGGATACCGGACGGTGTCCTGGACGGCAGCCTGCGTGTTGGCCGGTGATCCCCCATGGGAGCTCCAAGCGGAGATCCTCGCCGAAGTTTACCACTTCGTGGCGGCGAGGAGATCCCGTGGAGAGCCCCCAGTATGGGAGGAGGTCGCACGCATGCGGCGACAGGCGGGGGCTGCACTGTTGCGGCGGTGGACGGAGGACCTGGCTCCACCGGGCCCTGGGCAGTGGACGGTGGAGGCGATCCGCCCGGTCCTTCGGAGGTGGGTAAAGCGGCCGTTCGGGTCGCTGACCTTCCGATTGGTGCAGGTGCTTTCTGGACACGGTTGTTTCGGAAAGTACCTGCACCAGATCGCAAGACGGGAGGCGACCCCAGCCTGCCACGAGTGTGGGGCGCCGGAGGATACGGCGCTCCATACGCTGGAGGTGTGTGCCGCATGGGGCCCGCAGCGGCACACTCTTTCAGCCCTCATAGGAGGGGATCTCTCTCTGCCGAGCGTTGTTAACGCCATGCTCGGGGGAGAGAGATCGTGGCGGGCGGTGGTCTCCTTCTGCGAAGCGGTAATGGCGCAGAAGGAAGCCGCGGAGCGGGTCAGGGAGGACGATGTCCATGCTGCCCCGCTCCGGCGCAGACGAACGGGGACGAGGAGGCGGCAGTTTGCCCGCCTCCTCCCTTCTCCGTAGTGGGGCTACTGGTGGAAAGTCGGGGGATTCTCCACCAGCTTTCACGGCCCCACACGTTTGGGGGGTGGCCTTGGTGAGCAAGGCCACCCCTCCACAGGCGCAGAGGCCCGACTGAGTTCGGGCCTACCGCCGGGGCAAGATGGCGAATGCTAACGCGACCCTATCTTGCCCCACCTTGGCGGAGGACTGCTCACGGGGGGGTTTTAGTGGGTGCAAGTCCCACACATCCCCTTCCACCACCCCCGTGGTGGAGGGGCAGTGCGAAGGCATTTCCCCCCCTCAAAAAAAAAAAAAAAAAAAAAGGTATAGCTTTTTTGTTTGATTAGATTATATATTGAACATTAGGCATGCTGCTCACGACATTCGTAGATATAAATAAATCCGGCGTAATATAATTATGCATAGACTAAACGTCAGTGTATACAGGCAGGCACAGATCAGTGCCTACACAACACAAGTAGATACGTGACGAGCATTGCAACATGTCCGGCGCTTGCCTAGTCGTTACTATTCGTGTCCGCGCTTTGCCACATAACATCAGATTGCAACCCGCCTATACTTACATACATATATGCTGCAATAAGCAGTAGAGTTGCGCCTTCGCTTCGCACACTAATTATTAGTACCTTGTAACTTTTATTGACCGAGCGAGTACAAAGCGCAAGCGGAGCATCTGCATTTCAGCTTGGGCAAAGTTGCTTTCGTATGTCTGCGTTGATGTCCTGCTGTTCACCTCCATAGGTCGCGTTACTCAACCGATTCTCGTGAAATGGTTCTATAATTACCTGAGTACTTAGATATATTTTTTTGATGCATATTTAGGAAATCTTTCGTAACGGCTAGGCTGCGGAAATATAAAATTTAAAAACGTAAAAAAAACATATATCAGTCGTAATTTATTTATTTATTGATCTAATAACGTCAAGAGACAATTACAATTAAATCACAAACGCAAGAAGCAAAGACATAAATTATTAACATTAACATTAAAAAACACAATCAAAACACAAATTCAAAAAATAAAAATTTAATACGTATTGCACATTTGAGATTGATGACCAGTCTTGAAATCAAGGAAGCTCATCTATCTCAAATTATTTGTCAGGACTTTTTACATTTCTATTCCATTGGTCAGGTACATTTTCGCAATAATTCCTAATAGCTAAGATCATGATTCTCCAATCGTCATAAAATAAGTCACAGTTAGTGGTGGCAGCGAGGAGCTCATTTAGATGGCGGCGTGCGCGGAGCAGCGGCAGCGGTGACATCGAGCGCGCCACAGTGCAAGTCGTATCCACTGCAAACAAGTTGTGCGCCCTACCACGCCTGGTCGCTGGAGCCCACGGATCGTCAGCCACGAAAAGTGTGCAAACTATACTAAGCAGCTGCATGGAATCAACCGAGCCTCTGAGTATCTTACAGCACATTGTGAGCTGGTCCAGCATTCTTCTCAACTCCAGAGAATTATAGCCGAGCTGGCCCAGCAAGAACTTAGTAGGGTACGGGTAATAGCCGTATAATCTTTTGTACAATGACCTTAGGAAAGCCTTTTGGATTTTTTCGAGCATTTGGATGTAGCTGACATGGTGCGGGTTCCAGACGCACGCGCTGACCTCGAGCTTGCTCCTAACTAAGGTATTGTACAAAGTAACAATTACCTGAGGATTTTCAAAGTCCTTGGAATTTCTCAGAACGAAGCCAAGCCGACGGTAAGCCTCTTTGGCCAGGTCAGTAACATGGTCATGAAATGTTAACGAACGATCAAAAGTAACTCCAAGATCCTTGATCTGATTCACCCTGCAAATAGGTAGATTATCCAAATGATAAACAAAATTTACCGGTATTCGTTTCCTAGCAAAAGACACTCTTTGCATTGTCATCTTGTAGCCTAAGGCATTCAATAAGGGAATTAACCTGCCTGCGCTGAATTGAGAGCCAGTACTTCTAGGTTAGCCTGAACAACATCTTCGACCACATCATTACTTACCATCAGGTGAGATAGTGGCCAAAGGCTAACCTTTAAAGCATAAAAAAAATGAAAAAAATAAAAAAAAAACCTCCAGGTAAAGTTTGAGGTCGTCAGAGTAAAGGAGACAGTTGGCGGTACTCAGCATACTAGGAAGTTCATGTATCATGATCAAGAAGAGGAGAGGCCCCAGTACTGAACCTTGGCTGACCCCAGATCTGGTGCAATAAGGTTCAGATACATAAGATCCATACCTAACATACTGCTGACGGTCCCTCAAGTAATCTGAGAAAAATTTAAGCAAGCCCGGAGAGAAGCCGATGGCAGACAGCTTGGATAACAATATATCATTACCAATTTTGTCGAATGCTTTCTGAAAGTCAAAATAGATAACGTCAACCTGCCGCCCACGATCCATAGTACTAGATATATAATCAACCAAGCATAAAAGATTAGTATTAACAGAACGCGCGGGTCTAAACCCGTGCTGTTCCTCACCTATCAGCTGCCTCACTTGCCTGTATATCTCCTTGTGAAGAATATATTCAAATACTTTTGCTGGAGCACACAAGATAGCAATCGGACGATGTTCGATGACCAACGCTTTATCACAACTTTTAGGAATAGGAGTTACCCTGGATATTTTCCATTGATCAGGATATTTACCTTGCAAAAGTGAAAGATTAAAAATGTAACAAAGAGGGAGGCTCATGTGCTTTTTGCAGGACTTGAGAATGGAACTAGGAACACAATCAGGACCTGGTGAACTACCTGGCTTTAGTTTTCTGAAGCCCCATTCAATATCTCTGGATGCCAACGCTGGTACATGGACACCTCCACCCCTTAACCCATGCCCACAGCAAGCAGTATAATCAAGTTGGGGTAAATTATCTAAAAAGACACTTGAGCAATAAGTCGCAAATGCATTGTTCACCGACACATTACAGAGCCAGTAGTCATCCTCGCTCGTGTGTTCAAGTCGTTTGCTAGGTAGGTAGGTACTGTCTGTCCACACCGGGAACCCGATCGGCACAATCACATAACTATTCTGAGGTTGGTATTTATAAACCGATTCTTATAATTCAAACGGTTTTCAAAAGAAGCGTCCTTGGCTATTATGCAAATTACGAAATGAAACAAGAAGCGTGCTCAAATCAAATTTCGGGGCCAAAATATTGTAATGAAACAAGAATGAGACCTACCTGATGTTAAGCGGTAATCTCTACCTATAACATGCAGTTCGGCATAAGTAGCAAACTACACTGCGCCTATCACTCTAACACATAAAGTTCTCAGACTCATAATTGCGTGTAATTTCACCGGCGCCTATGCTCCGGGCGAACTCGCACAAACAGTTGTACATAACCGATATTAAAGGTAAGGGTTAAATAGTTTTAGCATAAAAAGTTTTTGAAAATATACTCTCCATTACACTGTCCGCCTCCAGGGGGCCAAGTCTGCTAATTACTTGTTCATATTCAGTATAGATTCATACAAGACAGAATCGGTAGTCTGCTGATCCCTTATGAATATATATATATTATCAATATCGTCAAATCTAGGCTGGTTTAACGATATTGCCAACAAAAAATAAAAAGAGAAGAGTAAGGTAATTCAGAAAACAATTTCGTAATTATTTATTATTACTTAATATTCCGTTTCGTTTTCATATGAAACCGAGATTGAATCAATATTGACTCAATATGAACGATATGAAGTTAGTAGACTACCAAAACTATCAAAATTAAACAGGCCGAGTCCATTATAGATTCATATTGATTAGCAGACTTGACGCCCTGGCTTCTATCGTTTTCCTACCGCCTTTCATACCGTTACGTAGCGACCGCAATGTACCATCACACCGGCGCTACGTAATTCCGTAGCGCGTTGTGTTACGATTCGTAGAGCGTTTTTTTTTAAATCTTGTTAGGTTAGCTTTTGGCCACTATTTCACCTGATGGTAAGTGATGATGTGGTCGATGAGTTGTTCAGACCAACCTAGAATTACTGGCTCTCAAGGACAGATGCCGGAACACACCGTTAAGTGCTTGGCGACCGATTTTCTACTTGAAGGTGGTAGCTAGCCAGGCGGGCATTCGCAAAATGCCCATGCTATAACGACTGCCATCCTAAGAGGACAACCCGGACCGACGACTTAACGTGCCCTCCGAAGCACGTGCACGCTCAGTAGTAATGTCACTAGCGGTTATTACTCATCAGTTAATTTTGGTCTTCATGTCATAAGAGCGTCGCGACTTGGCGGGCTATAAAATTAAATGAAGCATTGAAACTAGTTATATAGTTGGGCGGCGGAGGCGGAGCTGGAGGCTGGAGGCGGCGGAGGTAGTTGTTGTATCATCTCCGCGCGGAACGGTGAGTTCCGCACGGACGCGTCTTTGGGCACGGGTGGCCCCTTTCCGCGGAGTCCTGCGCCGGCTGTTTAAGTACAGTCGGGTCGTTGGGGTGTAATCCCATGGAGTATTGACATCCCCTTCATTGTTGAGGTATATGGTCATATCCGGGTTCTTCTGTCTCCCTAGTCAACATCAACCCACCGGGTGAATCCTTCTTCCGGAAAGCCCAGTGAGCGCGTCGTTCGGGAGACGAGAGAAAGTCGCGCCCTAGCCAGCCCTGTAGCCGGGGCCCTGTCTCTGCAGCGTTTAGGGTCCAGTTCGCGTTTCCTATAGCGGCAGGAAAGGAGCCTGCCCACCCCCGCTAGTACTAGCGGGATGGGGTCGGCTCCCTCCCTGAGCGCCTGGAGCACGTCCTGGAGAGTGCTGAGGGCAGTCTCGATGAGTTCAAGCTCCGCCGGTGTCCTTGTCTTTTTCTTTGGTGATGATGTTGTCTCGCTCTCGCGTGGGAGCGAGGCAGATGTGGGTGGCTGTCTAGTGTGCACCGGAGGCCCACGTGTTTGGTTACCGCGCGCTTGGTTTGGGCGGCAGAAGCTTGGGCTGGCGGTTGAGCGATGCCCTGCCACGGGCCCTTCTTCTTCTTTTTAATTTTGGTTTTCTTCTTTGTCCCTTCAAGGCCTGCGCCGCGGCAACAGTGCACCGCGCCGCCTCCCTTTGAATAGAGTTTTGAATATTTACATCGAGCTAAGTAATAAAAAATATTAAATTACAGGCACAAGAGACTTCAACATTAATACTTAACGTTTCAACCATCCGTGATTTGGGAGTAAAAATTGACACAAAAATGGACTTCCGTGATCATATCGATCTCATATAGCTAAAAAGGGAGCACGTTTGGCGGGTTCGTGATTAGGCAAACTAAATTCTTCTAGGGCACAGAAATACCCATAATTATTTTCAACTGTTACGTGCGTTCAATTTTGGAATACTGCAGCCCTATTTAGAGTCCTTCATATGCGGTTCATGCTGATAGACTTGAAAGGATACAAAAACGGTTTCTCTACCACTTATCTTACGCTTCAAATCTCTGCAGCACTCTGCTTTCATATGAGTCAAGACTTAGGCACTTCAAGATAACAACGTTGGCACACAGACGGGATGCCGCTGATATTGTGTATCTGCATAAAATTATGGATGGCAAAATTTATTGTACAAATTAACTTTTCACATTAAATTTGGTCATGCATCGACCATCTAGTCGTCTCCAACCTGCGAGAAAGTAACCCGAAGAGACGCCATTCTATTAGCTTTGTAAGAAACAAATTTCTGTCAATTTTTCTCCCTTAGGCGCGTATCCTCCGGTCTGCCGGATTTTCTCTTATGTGTCCCAACCGGCCTGCCGGTTAGCGGTCAATAGTCGTGTTTACATATTCACCATAAAATCTGCGTAAGTTCGATTTTCATAATTCAAACGGTTTTCGTGAGGATGGATCCTTGGCTATGCGAGAAAAAATCCATAATATTCTGATATAACAGAAAGTATGTTTAAAATTGATATGAAATCTGAAACCAGCTCAAATTACATTTTGGCGCCAAAATTTTGTATAGATTTATGTCATTTAAAAATAATCTCGTAACTACTTCTAAAGTAATTAACCTAGAAAGCTTTAATTTTGCATTTGTATAGGCAATAAGTCAATAACGATGTTAAAAGAAATTAAAAGGATAAGGATTGATAACTTTTTTTTTTATAGATTTTTTTATTTGACCCCTGTTTTTGTTACGGCTGGAATTCCGGTGGTCTAAAAAAAAGGTTTAGTGTAAAGCTTGTATTTATCCGATCGTTATTATTTAAACGTTGTTAGTAAGCTACTATCATTGGCTATACAACAAAAAAAACCGCATTTCTCCATGGTAACGAGAAGTTACTCAAATCATGAAATGAAAAAAAATAACTTTCACTCGATGCATTTTGCCGCGCAAACACTCACCGATCGAAATTTACGTAATAAATAATCTCGTAACTACTTTTAAACCTGTAAACCTAAACATCTGAAACAATTCAGGTGTATAGATTACATCTGAATAATCATATCAAAAGAAAAACCAAATTCGTAGGTGGTATAGTTTTTGAGAAAAAAAATAAAATCCGCTTATGTACAGTTTTCCCGCCAAAATTCTTAAAAAAAATCGCGTTGTTTTAATCTCGTTACTACTTATAAAATATTTATCCTTACAATCTGGTATTATTCATGGGTAAAGAACCATAATAAATACACACATTAAAAAAAAACAAAGTTGTAGGTGGAATAGTTTCGGAAAAAAAAAATAAAAAAAATATATAAAAAATGCCGTTTCCCGCCATTTTCGTCGTCTGTTCAAACCCATTTTCCTGTAAAATTTTCCATGAAAAGGTCTATTTTCATTTCTTTTCCCGTAAAGAGAATATGATGAGGATTGCATTGGTACCAAGAAGTTTATATGTTGATTGGAGACTGCCACAAATAAACTCGATTAAAAAACAAAATACCTCAAAATCTGGAAAAATATATTTTTATTCGCTGTTTGATCCACTCAAACTAAATGTATGAAAATGTTATTTTTTGTATGGTATAGGTAATATATTGGGGTATGGGGATGTTAGGGTGACATGTTTAGGTAATGGAAAACTACTTAGTACTACAAAAAAACGTTACGGGGCGTCGCGGGATAAAAAAACGTGAGCAGTTTGGACGATTGTGTCATAGGAGGTGGACAGATTGGACGCACGAGGGGAGAAACACGTTCTAATTGGCTAAGCCACGACCACGTGATTTATAGTGATGGGACGGAATGAATGTGCAATTTTAATCGATATCGATATAGTGCATATTTAGAACATCAACGTGGTAATATATCTATAAACATCTTAAGCGTTGAGTGTGAATTATATTTATGCTTGGCTGTAAGAAGTAGGTAAACAATGGAAATTACTGTGTAACAAAACCTAATGTTAGCAAATTACAACGTCAAATATACTTATAAACTGCTGTATTGGCAGGATTGTCCACTTCCGAACACATCCTCCACCATTTAGGGAGAGTTTGCCATAATTCCCACGCTTGGCAGGCGTCTTGGGGATCGCAGTTTAAGATATCAGTTCCTCAGAAAGCGCTGCTTCCCCCTTTCGGTATTTTACCTTTAGTTACCTCTTACAACACCAATGACACCGATAGCAATGGTGGAGTAAAATTCTAGCACGGCACCCCACGGGATACTTATCAAAACACTTATAAATTAACATGAGTCACTCACCGTGTCTATTCTGCTAAGTCTATTTTTAATGAAGTCAGCGCATTTTAGCTAATCCACATAATGTAAGTTAATATTTTAGTTTTCACAGCTATCAACAAGAGAAAATAAAATACAGAAGAAATATGAAGCAGTGATGGCTCAGTGCCATTGGCTATGGACTGCCGTGCCGCATGTCCATGGTTCGAAACCCGCCGCGGGCTTGAGCTTCAAAGCATGGTGGAAGGGCATTTTGCGAATGCCCGCCAGGCTAGCGACACCCTCAAGTAGAAAATCTGTCGCCAAGCACCTAACAGTGTGTTCCGGCAGCAGTCCTTGAGAGCCAGTGAAATTACGGGCACATGAGAATTAACAACTATGTCTCAAGGTGACGGGCGCAGTGCAATTCGTGACTTGTGACGAAATGCATCTGTTATAGGCAGAGATTAGTCCGCTTAACATCAGGCGGGCCTCGTGCTTGATCCGTCACAATTACATAAAAAAAGACTAAAACAACGGAAAAAATTGTAAGTTAGAATACTCATTCTAACTTATAATTTTACCAAACTCATTCTAGCTTACCAAATATTGTTTTATAAGCTTTAAGTTATATATATAGGTTATAAATAAAGTAATTAATATGATTCGCATCTCTTGAAATAAGTAAAATATTAAATGACTCCCTAAATAACCTAATCAAATATTATTGAAGACTAAGACATTATTGAAAAAAATTAGATCGCTGAGTATTACGAAATTCGGTATTTGAAAATATTAAAAATGGTTTATTATATAAGGCTTCCATCGAAGTGTAACAGGTTTAGGTATAAAATAAGTATTTGAGTGTGTTTAGATATACATAAAAGTAATTCAAATAAGTAAAATAAAGATCTTTTATACAATATATATAATAAATTGAATAATAATATTAATGGCTATATAATAAGTGTATAGGTGTAGTAGATATTTTACTAACTATGTAAGACAAAACTATATAGATAGAAATTAATAAGTTGTACGATATCTGTTTAAATTTCACTGTATCTTTTAGAAGCAGCGATGGTCCAGATGACTATGAATTTCCGTGTAGAAATTCCATGGTTGGAATCAAAAATTGACCATAAGAAGGGTAACATAATATCGACAATTATCTATATAAAATCGATATACACCACCATAAGCACTGTAATCACAACACTAGGAGGAAGGATATTTTAAATTTGGAGTGTGTCCGATACAACACACTAGGTGCCAGATAGACCGAACCATGAATTCCACTCTCGAGGTTAGTTTCTCGATGTCTCCAACATAGAATGACATTTTGTCTCGACACCTGCAATGCGATGTATGCTAGGAACTCTCCACTCTATCGAATGTGCTCGGCTTATAACAGGTTATGTCATTGTTAGGATATTTTCGATCCTTCAACCAAAAATGTAAAAAGTTTTTTCCTTCCTAAATTGTAGTCATCATAAAATATTGTAAATAAAAATGTTTAATAGTTATATATTCTTAAGTATCGTAAGTGTATAAAGCATGTAGTGTTCATCTCGAGAAGGACGTGCATTTAACAGCATGTTCATATTGTTATGTTCTTCTTAGTTTGTTAAGTAGTGAACTGTCCAGTTTGATGAACCAATTAAAAAAAAAAAAATACATCATGTGGTCCTCGTGCTTATTCCGTCAAATACACATAAACAAACACAAAAAATAACACATCTCAAAATGTTCGTTAGGACTAGCAGAAGTGAACCCTAAGAGGTTGTTAGCATTTCACCAATAACTCTGTATATGCATGCTACTGCTAGAAGGCTGAATATCTAATAGTGCGGTAGGTACCCACCCAGTACCCACCAACACATACTATATAAAGGGTTTTTCGGTGTGTTTGTTCAACAAGAACTTTGTTTTCTAAATCAATATAAAACAGAATTTAGATGAAGATGATTCTAAGTTCTATTGTATTACGAAGAGAAATCCAATCGAATCGATTGCAGCCTTAAAACTCATAATCCGTCATATGATTAACGAAATAGACCCGCCATTTTGCCAAAAAGTGATTAAAAACTTTGATGAAAGGACCGACATCTGTGAGCGTGCTCGCGGTGGACATTTGCCAGAATCATTTTTCATTCATAATTACCAAACTTTTCTCTTCGAAATTTAATACAAATTTGAATCATCTTCATCTAAATTCTTTGTTTTATTTTGTTTTAGAAAACAAAGTTCTTGTTGAAAAACTCTTTATATAACAAGTGCAACCTTACCGTAGAGGTTCCAACCAAATGGCCCCAGCGGCCAGAGTAGCTAGCTAACTTATAGATATTGTATCTATGTGTCACTGTACCTACCCTTGTTCTGGCGAACATAGCTTTTGTGATAGTATATATATATATATATATATCGGTTAAAAACAAATGTACATTTCCTAGAATGTGATGTCGTTATCGCGTCTATTTGACATTAAACAAATGAGAATCAACAATCGGTTCACTAAATGATTCATTGTGTTTATCATACAGTTATGTGTATGCTGATACCTATAACTGTGTAGGTATACTTAAGTAGTTGAGTACACAGTAGCAGTACCTATATACTTACGACATACAAACAATGCAGGTAGGAACACTATTTCCTCAATCAACCGCCGCCGTCTTTGGACATGGACAATCAAAAACGTACATCTGTCACTTTGATATAAGAACTCAAACACATTGTACACTAAACTATCTGTGTACCTGTCCTTATTAGACTCCCGTAGTAGAAAACAATGTAACAAACAAACATAAATTGATGACACGCCCTTCCTTGGAAGGAAGGAAGGAAGGAAGGAAGGTAATAACGGGACCCTTCTTCTGAGCTTCCGATGTGTATCTTTCCGTGTAGCCGGCGCGGCTGTCCGACCTAGAGCTGCACCTTACAAAGCTGGCCGCTTGACATTTTTACACGGTGTAAAAAATAAAACATTTTTGGTTTTATCACAGTTGGTTCAGTATTTGTTGGTTAAGGCGGTGATACCCATGTGTTGATCAACATCAGGGTATCAAGGTGACGGGCGCAGTGTAATTCGTTATACTTGTGATGAAATGCATCTGTTATAGGCAGAGGTTAGTCCTCTTCACATCAGGTGGGCCTCGGGCTTGTTCCGTCACAAATACATTAAAAAAAACAAAGACCTTATCAGAGGATCATTGTTTTGATTCAGAATAAATATTTACGGACATTTTGGCGACAAATCCGTGCGAAGCCGGGCCGGTGTTGGTGTTGTAGAAAATATTTTGTTTCAAATGAATTCATGTTCATATTTATAGGTACCGTTTCCACAATGTACAAAATGCAGATTTTAATAATATAAAATACTAGCGGCCCGCCCCGGTTGAACATTATAAATTGAAACACATAAAAAGTAGTTATTGTGACAACTATAAAAATAAGACATACGGTATTGTAGTTTTTTTTTTTGATATTGGTATCCTATATAAAATTGTCCTCCATAACGTCGATTACCGCAGCGGACGCGATATAACGATTTGTTTCGGTATTTTTTTCACACGTTGGATTTCATTATCGACGTTATCATCATACGGATCTCTAAGTTTTTATCTCTATGTTCATCAGGGGTAATGTAGTATTTTAATGGTGAAAGAATTTTACAAATCGGTCCCGTAGTTTCTATGTTTATTGGTTACATAAAAAAATACAAATCTTTCCTCATTATAATACACCTCTATGTAGATGTAGATATAGATTGTTAGACAATAAGTACGGACCCTGCGTGGCTGCTAATACTACAGAAAGACTTAATAATTTAGTATATTAGGTATATGGTTATTAATAATTAACCCAGAGAGATGGATTTTGTATGTCTATCGTCAAAAAATCTTTCAGTGAATTTATTATTGTGATAATAAATGAACTTTAATTTCTTGAATAATGCTGATTATTAAGCAATTTTTTTTATTGTTGATATGCTAGCCTTTGACCACTATCTCACCTGATGGTAAGTGATGTGGTCAAAGATGTTGCCCGGCTAGTCTAGAATTACTGGCACCCAAAAAAATGACTTTTAGATCCTGCCTGAGTAAGTGATTATAAATGTTTGTACACATTGCATAGGTACTCGTAGCGTGCATATTAAAAAAAAAAACTTCATCTTAGACTATGGAAACTTTTATTTTTTTGTTGGAACTGTTATGTCGTATTGCTGTGGAGAGCTGTTGCTGAGATAGAAATATTTAATATCTTACAGATGCGTGTTATTGGAGTCATATATGAAATGGATCCAAGGGATTTTCTGAGGGATCTTTGTAAAGAAATTGATATTTTAACTTTACAAAGTCTGTATATATTTGAAAGTATTATTATATTGTATGTTCGTAAAAGTTTGAATAAATTTAAATTAAACAGTTACAATCACGATTATTATGACTGGTATTATTTTAAAAGAGCATTGACGTTTGGTGGCGTGCTGGCGTATAGTACGGGCGCTGGCACACTCTATGTGCTAACCACCGATGAGTAGATCTGACTAGCTTTAGAGAGTGCAGTAGGGGGATGTAATAGAAAGATAAAAGAGTTCGGTATTCACTTATAATGTCCGTTCCCAAATTGTATATAAGTAATCGTACAACGGCGAATATTACATGTAGGTAGGTACGTTATACTAAAGAACAACCACTGATACGTGGGCTCGCGGCGAGGCGAGGGGACCACTGAAGTCGCTCCGCTCTATATGCAAAGATGCAATCTGTGTCACCACAGACGCATGCTAAGCTTAAGTCCCGCTGGAGGTTATCTTTTTCCATCCGAAATAATTTCTATCATCACTATTTGGCATGGTGGGAGGGCTATTTGCGAAAGCTCGCCTGGCTAGCTACCACCCTCAAGCAGAAAATATGTCGCCAAGCATCTAACAGTGTGTTCCAGCAGCAGTCCTTGAGATCCAGAAAAGTCATCGGCACATGAGACAGTGCAATTTGTTACTTGCATCTGTTATAGGCAGAGGTTACCGATATCAAGTGGGCGTTGTGCCTGTTCCCTCACTATCACATAACTATATATATAGTTATGTGATAGTTATATATATATTTATATATATATATATTACAACACTAGAAATTAATATAAAATAGTGGTGCCAGGTTTTAGATTAGCAAAGACAAATAAAAGGTCCTTACGTAATTGTGTGCGGTTTTATAATAAAGTTCCCAAACATAATTATTACAACGCTCACAGAAGGGAAGTTCAAGTGGCACGTGGTTTGTGATTACTTAAAGAACAAAAATGCTTGGCCTCCGCCTGGTCAAGCCCTCGCTTCTCACCTACATAGGTGACCGGCGTGGTAATTGAATAAATATTGTAGGTAATAGTTTTATAATAAAGTATACAAAATTGAAAAAAAAATCACCAATGGAATCCTACACCATCCCTGATGAACATAGGGTATATAATTTTTATTTTTAAATTAGGGATCCGTATGAAAACTGATAATGTAAGCCAACGTGTGAAAAAATATACCGAATAAAATCGTTTTATCGCGTATGCTGCGGAAATTGTTGACAATAGAGCAAAGTGATGTATTACAATTTTATAGAGGACATCAATATCTACAAAAAGCCTGCAATTCCATATATCTAACTATTACAGTTATGTCACAATAACTACTTTTATGTGTTTCAATACCATGTTATTATACGTGTCCAGGTGGCCGAGGATGTTTAGGCATCCGACGCGATACCGGAGGACACGGGTTCGATTCCCGCCTTGCGCATAACATTTTGTACTCCAATAATTTGTTATATATATTTTCGCTTAACACGCGATAGTGCTTGTAATAATACTTAGAGACATTATTTTGAAATTTTCGAAGTGTATGCATGTCATTGCAGGCGACTGTACAACATGTTTTCCGTCACAAAATTACAAATGTGTAATGTAATCCTAGTTACATATTGCAAACATAACGATATTAAAATGTTTTCCGTAGTTTGGTGGAGTTGTGTCACGAAGCGGCCAGCCGCCAACCTCATCTTTCGTCGCGGCTATTGTTTTGTTCTCAGAGACAAGTTGAAATGCGGAGCGGATGTTCTATAACTTTTTGGCTGGTTACCTGCCTGCTAACATTTCATAGTTACCTGCCAACGTTTGTTCTCTTTTGTATAGAGAGCTTACAGTGACGGCTCTCCGTCGGCGTCGGCGTCGGCGTCTATCCGAACATCGAGCGGCCGAGTTCAATCACTATTATGTAACACGCACAGATAGCTCTTGAGGGGGCGATTCCGATCAATTAGCAGCATTTAGCTGTAAATTAAACAAAACTGGAATTAAATAAAGTACCATCTCGATGCGCGCTGCGCTGCGTGTGCCACTAATTACTTTTAATTTTGCCGAAATAGGTAAGTAAATACTAGTGTATATATTGTACACTTTTCTCATGGATGCAATTGTCCGATTATAAAATTGTCAACATGGTTTCGTTAGGGATGTAATTGGTCACATTTTAGTGAAAGCTACATTTGAAAATTCATTATCGTTGACGAGGAGTTCTAAAAAATAGTTTTAAAACAGCTGATTTTCAGTTTCTTTGTCACATATTAATCAAGGTATCATAAAAAGTACAATACGCTTTTGTTGCTGAAAACTGGCCAAAATCAGGGAATAGCACCCGTAACCTTAAGAATGATGAAATCGTTATTTTTAGGTCATTTTACTGATGAATCTATTCGTTTCATAGAAACGGTTAAAATGTACCTTACCCTCACGCACGCGAACTAATTGTACTGTTTATAATTCTTATGGTTAAGGATAATATATTTCATAATAATATACGTTCACGAGAATCGCTTGAGAAATGCGACCTGTACCTTGTAGGAGAAGAGCCGGATATCCGCTGGATAGATATACGAAATCATTTCTGCTCCATCTGAAACGAAGACGCTTCGCGCTCGCTCGATCAATATCAATCGTCATGACCGTGCATGACCTGATTTAACAATGTGTATTGTGTTTACCTTGTTTTCATTTTTATCGCATTCCATATGTTATTTTATACTTAATATAACAAAATGTTAAAAAATATTACTTACTTAGTGTTCACAGCACACAGTACGAGTATATCTATAGGTACTGCAACATTTGCAACTATTAGACCTGATTAGTAACTCTTATTATCGATCATAGTTCATTCATAAGTAGTAGGCATGTTTGATTTTTGTGCCTTTTCATGTGCAACGAACAGCTGATTTTGCTCCCCATTAAATATATTACATATTAAAATTTACTTCATTTGAGAAATTTATACTCGTAGGTATGTAAATTATGGTTAAGAAATTATATCGACGGGCAAAAAGTGCGTGTAGTAGACGCAGGCGCAGTAAGGGCTGTGTGGATGCGAGCTACCATCGAACCTGGTTTACTGAATATTTAGTGTATTTATCTCGGTGCAGGTTTTTGAACCTTCACTGGAATTGGTCAAAATAAGTGGCGCTGACGTCTACAGGCTACATGCGTGACAAGCAATTACAGTTCTAAGAAATATTATATCGTTCGTGTAAAGGAAAAACCGAAGGAATGACGCGTGTCGCTTTGTGAAGGCTCGAGAAGAAAGAACCATCGACAACGCTTGTCCAGCGAGCCTCTGAGCTGACAACCATAAAGAGTGCCCAAAATGGATGACAATGAGACAATAGCGGCGGCGCGAGGTATTATAGCGGCGGCGGCGCGCGGCGCGACCCTCACTGCCGAGCTCGTCGCCGCCGCACGCCGCCGCACTGCTTACCTACCTAGCATTTACTCGATCAGGTACGATCTTTCATTTTGGGCTTTTTAAAGAGCTCTTAATTATGCACTAACCTCCTGTACTGTACTGTACTGTATCAGCCGGATTGTGCTGAACACAGCCTCCCCCATTATGAGATCGCCACACATCCCCATGCTCGGCAGGCATCTTGGGGATTGCAGAGTTAGATATCAGTTCTTCCGAAAGCGCTGTTGCCCACCTTCTGATGTGGTAGCCTTAGTCGCCTCTTACGACACCCGCGGGTAGAGAGGGCGGAGTGACATTCTAGCCCGGCACGGGCTTAACCTTTATATTTCACCCTATGTAAGTGTTGTTATATTATGTGTTAAAACTAACGATATTTTGAACTTAAGGAAATAGTTTGTGATGAAATTTCTTAAATTTTAATAAATAAAAATAATAATTACTAATATACATTATATCAGAACAATTTTTCAAGCTGACGCGACTTACTCTTGTTACTATGGGTAGCTACATAATTATTATCATGTACTTAATAGGTATCTAGTAAGTATATATATGACTAGTTAACTATCTAATACTTCTTGTACGGAATACGTATATCTACTACTCACAGGTAGTTTACTAACTAATGTTTAATCTGTGCTAATGTAGGTAAGTATTGTACAAAACAAATCCACCGCTATGTACCCGCGCGAGTGCAGTTATCGCGTCTCTATCTCTAAGTAGAGTAGACAAATAACTCGCGGAAGTGCCCCGCAGCCGTCATTAGCGGTACAGGCCGCGCCGCCGCCGGGTCACGTGCACACATCGAACACATCTTTGGACCTTTCAAGTGCCTACTTTGTAAACACACAGTTTTACCTATACATGTATACCTGAACAAAATTAATATCTATTTAACATTTCTAGCAACGGGCAAACAATCTATATTGCGTAGGGTAGGTACTTACTTATAGCAATATATGAATAATGTAGATGGATGCTCAATGTATGATTGATTACTGATTAGGCGCCAGTCGAGGAGAGCACTCACACCGCCCACGATTCTGGTTGCGTTCGTTTTGGCTCGATTGCGTTTGTAGCAGTTTCAAAAGTGGCATTTGTGTATTAGCGTTCGGATAGAAGCTTTTGCTATGTTTGACCACCAATTACTGCATGCTATCCGAACGGCTTAAAACGTACTTTGACAACCGACAATGTTTTAACAATTTTGCACAGTACGAAACATGGAATCAATCTCTAAAATTAACAAAAAGTGGGTACCTATATTATTATTATTTCATTGTTAATGGCTTCTGATAGTTACCTATATAAAAAACTTATGAAACTCTTCAATCGCGCCAAATACAACTGTCAAACCAGCAGTTGTCAAAAAACGATCACAACGATCCCACGGTAAGACATGGGTCAAAAATATCACTTTTCTCTGTCATTTGTAGCGTTTTCAAAGCTATCCGAACGGTGAGCGAAAACGATATTTTTGCTCACGAAGTCCCAAATCGAACGGCCCGTGTGATCATTTTTAGCGTTTGTGAGTGTTATTTTTGGCACCGATAGGCTATCCGAACGCCCTAATTAGTTTGTTTGTCTTGGTTATTCCTTTATTCAATGTTACTGGTAGAGTTACCAGTTACATTCAATAAAAGAATAACCTTCATAACGGGTAGAGACCTGAAAGAGTTAATTACTTGTACGAGTCGGTGAATGACAATAAAATTATAAAACTATTCGGTTGTCCCAAATTTACATTATTCAATTTCATAATTCCCAATTGTACATTATTGTTCAAGACTGGAGCATAACCAGTTACACTGCGGTCATTACTTGCAGTGGCTTTTACTATTGAGCGCTTCCGAGCTTCGGAGGGCATCGGTCCTGATTGTTGTCTTGTGGTAGCCGTCGTTATAGGATGGTGGTAGGACTTATTATTCCAAATGCCTGCCTGGCTACCTACCACCTTATTCAAGAAGAAAATCTATCGCTAAGCACCCGACGGTGTGTTCCGGCAGCTGTCCTTGAGACTCCGATCCCATTTTAGGACTGCTTGCCATCTGTTTCAAAAGATAATAATGATATGTATATCTTTAGCAGGAATGTCATTGAAAATATTTATTGAGTATCATGACAGCAGGTAGCTATCGCATAGTTTCCACTTTGTGTAGAGTTTTTGCGCTCGTTTTTGTTATTGTTGAGTTAAAAGAGGTTTATGTAGGTACCTGCCGCTTGCAGACCGCACCTTGCTGTACTTTGCTGTTGTATGACGCCGAAGATCTGATCTCATATGTAACTACTTCGGTACTAATACTCAAATGCGTGTTTGCAAAACTCGGTGCGAACGTTCTACCTGTTTGTCCGTTATTTGATTCTCATGTGGTTATGTTGTAGATACTTACGCAGGATTTCCTTAGTTGGAAAATATATTACGAATCATCCAGGAAGTATACTGCACTAAGGGTTACCTCTCGTGTTTTTATAAACTCTACAGTGTTCTTTCAGGAATAAATAATTAAGTATTTAAATTGATTGTATTTCCACTTGTTGCAGGGCATTGGTTTGTTCAAATCAGCAATGGCAGTCACTAGGACACTGCTGCTCTGCACTTGCGTCGCCTTGGTGAGTGTGCGTTTTTGGACAATAGTTGTACTGTATTTGCCGGATTGTCCACTACTGTACACAACCTCCCCCATTAAAGGGGGGTTTGCCATAATCCCCACACTTGACAGGCTTCTTGAAGATTTATATTTTATTTTTTTATTAGGTTTTCCAACAGACTTAACACAAACACATGAGTTATATATAATACATGAGTCATATAAATTAAAATCTTAGTGCAAATCCACTAACGGGTCATTCTAAGTTAAGAGGTAATCTGTTGTATGAAGTGACGGCATGGCATTTTTTTAAATATATTTACTTAAGTATACATTTTTTGTATGGAGACGTTTAAGTTGAAAACGTTTACAAAGTGGCCGGTCAATTTGTTGGTTTTATCTCGTTTTATAAGTGACCATCAGGGTAAATACTCAGTACAGGGTAGAGACAATATGCACAGGGGAGGATACTTTATGGACAGGGAAGAGAAATAGATATATTAAAAATAAGGGTTATTTTTAATAAATCACCTTCATTTATTTATTTTAATTGTAATTATGAATTATTTATTACCAGACTTGTCTTTGTTTATAAAATTAAATGTATCTTAAGCGCTAAGCTCAAAACATAAAAAGGATCTTACTTTTCCTTTCCGTCAAAAGTAAAAAAAAATATCTAAAACTTTACTATTAATAGTCAATAATGAAATAAAAAAAAACAAAACGTTCTCTGAGTACACAGTACTAAATTTTTCTTGTACCTGAACTCAAAACATTTAAATTAAACTAAAAAAAATATTTTCTATAACCTGCATTCAAAGACATCAATAGATTCATTAAATGCATGTAAAATACGCTGCGCTCCCCTTTTTAAGTTAGGGGAGGGTAGTTTTTTTTAAACCTGATCCCAGGTGGTGTAAGAAATATCACAGATTTTACAAAATATAACTTGAAGTTCATAACGATATTATGTTTTTATTGTATCTTGAAGTTTAACCAGCACAAAGTCCCGTTGCAGAATGTTTTCTTTCCAGATGTTGAGGGCTTTGAATCATCTTTGTGCAGTTTGGTTTTATACTGGTAGGTACAGAATGCTGTAATGTTTCTTGAGGCACCTTACTGTGTTCTTGAGATGTGAAATTGATTAGTGGTTCATCTTCTAAAACGTATATATCATCAACACGTAGATTTAATTTACGATGTGTTTGTGGAATAATCCAAAGTACCCAATTGAAAATGACGACATAGCTCTGAGTCACAGAAGCAGTTCAAACTTTTCAATGTCAGGCAATAAGGTATAAACACGCAACCGGTAACTTGGTGAATCTTTAGTGTGCCTGAAAAAGTCTTCATACCTTCAGTAGAACCTGATTTTGCTGCTTTTTCAGATATGTCTGCATCATCTACGGTAAAAAAAAAAATTAATGCAGGTTTTCTCAAGGGCTTTAACTAAGTATGTATTTATGAAATATCGGTGCCACTCACAACTAATCTATCTGCAGTTCAAGAGACCTGCTTCATGAAAATTCCAAATTGTGAAATTTTGAAGTTTAGGGTAGAAATCTTCTAGTATTGTTGCCAAAACCATGAACATCATTTTATTACGATATTTAACGGTGACTGGCCCATCGCTCAAGAAATGTAAAGTCGTAACATTAGCCGGCAGACAGTCAAATATGGGCCCAAATTGCTAGAGGTGAGTGCAATAAATTTTGTGACATAGTGCAGTAACATTGACTTTTTAGCTTTTGGTCGACATCTTTAGTAAAGACTACAACAGTGTGCATACTTATTTGCTGTCTCAATCCTCCGAAATGAAAGGATTGTACTTCTTCAGCATATTTTGTTAGGTAATATTCACTCAAATCTACGTTTTCACTAAAATCCAAGTAAAGATTCAGAGAAAAATGTAAAAGTTTTCATGGAAACGCATACTATTGTATGTCCCCTAGACATTAAGTATCTCCCCTGCCATCAAAAGAGCCAGAGGAAATACGCCAGGGGAGATACATTTTCGATTGATATCTAAAATAGCCGTAAAAGTGTTTCTCGTACGCAATTAACAATCAAACGTAACAATGTATGCACTATTCAAAGTTAATATTTAAGTCTATATTAGTATTCTAACAAGCAATTGCTAAATAAAACTTACCAGAGGAAAGACTGCATTCACTCAACATTTCTACACCCAGCGAGCGGCGTGACTGAAATGGCCGTTAAAATGGATGCGCAGTCGGCTTATACACCGCTTGCTACTAGCTTCACGATACATTCTATGCACTCAAGGTCACAACTTTCACAAACTAGCAAAACAAAACTGATTTTTAAAGGAAAACAAAAAGCCAGGGGACGAGACACGAAACACGGAGGACAAATTTCGGCATTGATATTATTTATGAAAAATTGGAATATAAGTAATTTTACTTATAAGACACTGTGACTCAGTTATTGTTCTGTATAAAATTAACGATGATAAAGTAATTATTACATTTTAAAACATTCATAATAACTAGTTTACAAATAAAGTCGGTTTGGGGACAGACCAGGGTAGAGACTTTTTTCTTACATTAGAACTTATTGTGACTAAACTACGTACATTTCTCTAATAAATTTAAGTGAGCATGAAAAACACATTTAGTTTTAGGTAATGAATAGGTTAATTAGGAAGTTGGTATAAAAAAAGGTATTTTGTTGTCCAAGCCATGAAAAGTACCTCTTAACTTAGAATGACCCTATAACAGCAAAACACAACATGCAGAATGTTGAATGAATAGGAGGTGTTCTGTGGGGAGTGCGCCACGTGCAGCGCCACTGAGGAACATCAAAGTGACGTGTTCACATGAGCCGCCCTTACAATTACTTACTTACTTTAATACAAATTATACATTTATGAAATAGAAATGACATCAGAATATAGATTAATTGATTAATGCTAAATAAGACGAAATAAGCATGCAATAGACTTTATACATAAAGTTTCCTATCCTATTATTTTTTATACTTATACATCAAATTTTTGTAACTGAGCAGTGAGCAGTTAAGAATGTCAATTTGCTCAGCTTTAAATAAGACATTGTGTTCCCTCCAAATTCTAGCGAGGGCACTGCGTTTGCCTACATTTGTATTATAAAGTTTGTTGGAAAAGGGTTGAAAGTTTATAATTCTGGAACCAGGACGAGGAATAGAAAAATGTATTTTGGATAAAAGTTCAGGACAATCTAAGCCTCCTGATAATATTTTGTACAACAACATCTGGTCTATGATCCAACGACGATTTTCAAGGAAGTGCATTTTAAAATGAGACAACCTTTGAGTGTAGGATTCAAGTTGGTTTTTAATTTTTTGGTGGATTGTAATAAAGAATAAAAATCGTTTCTGGACTTTTTCCAGTCTATCAATGTGACATTGATAAGACGGATTCCAAATGTTATAACCATATTCCAAGATACTCCGGACTAATGCAACATATACCAATATAAACACTAAAATATTTTTAAAGTTCTTACAATTGCGCCAAACAAATCCTAACATTTTAGATGATCTAGTAACAACAGTGTCTTTATGAAGGTTATATGAGAGTTTGTTATCTAAAGTAATACCAAGATCCTTAACAGACTGTACCTTATCGAGTTTTTTAAAATTCATAGTGTAAGAAGATAGAATACAATTTATCTTTTTGGTAAATTTTATGTGTTTGCATTTATCTACATTTAAAGGTAGTTTATTAGTTATAGACCAGCCAACGATTCTATCTAAGTCCGATTGAAGTAGTTGAGCATCAGCTGAATTGTTTACGATCCTGAATAATTTTAAATCAGCAAAGAGTGAAAATTTTGAATGTTTAATTTCGAGTGCAATGTCATTAATAAACGATAAGAACAGAACAGGGCCCAGGTGCGATCCTTGTAGAACGCCACTACTAGCGATATAAGTCTTAGACTCATACCCGCATATTACAACTTTCTGAACCCGACAAGAAAGATATGATGAAAACCATTCCAATAAAGTACCATGAACATCCAGTATATAAAGTTTGTGAATTAAGAGTGAATGATCCACTATATCGAAAGCTTTGCTCATATCTGTATATATGGTGTCGATCTGAAGACCACTATCTACAGCTTCAGTAAGATCAGAGACATAGCACATAAGGTTAGAAATAGTTGATTTTTTACATCGAAAACCATGCTGCTCAGGAATTAGCAAATTTTTTAAATGATTTGTAAGGCTAGGGCAAACGAGGGACTCAAATACCTTTCCCAGTATAGGTAAAAGTGAAATTGGTCGATATTTTGCAATGCAGTTAGCTTTCCCACTTTTGGGAACCGGAACAATATTAGCAATTTTCCATTTGCTGGGAAAGACGCCAGAAACTAGCGAATGATTAAAAATTATTTTTAATGGTAAAGTGAGACTAGTTGCACATTTGATGACATATACGGCAGGAAGTCCATCCAAACCAGCACCTAGCGTTGGAATTAACCTCTTGAGGGCCTTCGTTACTGAAGCTGAATTAATATATATGTCACCTAGGGTATTACAATATGGAATAATAGAATACGGAACACTAGAAGAGCTAAAGATAGAGTTTATGTGAGAAAATGTTGATAAGGCAAACTAGACGAAATAGGTGTATACACCGAAGCAAAATGGGTAGCGAACGCATCACAGATAGAAGTATGAAATGAGTATTTAACGTCTTTATAAAACATTTCATTAGGGATTGTCTCAGTAGTTTTTCTTTTGTTGCGAATAAATGACCAAAAACCTTTCATGTTCATGTTAACTATTGACATTTCTAATTTTTTCTTATAGTTCTCATAACAAATATTTATTAAAAGATGGCATCTATCTCTAGCGTCCTTGTAGTCAAGTTCGTCTAATGGATTTTTATATTTTCGAAACCTCACACGGTACTTCTCTTTCTCTCTAATACATTTAATTACATTTCTGTTATACCAAATAGGATAATACTGCGGATGAATTTTAGAGAGAGGAACGTACTTCTCGATAACACCTATTACAATAGCATAAAACTTATCAATCATATCATTGATACCATCTGCGGTACATAATACGTGATTCCAGTTTATTTTGTCTAATTCATTAACAATTTTTGCATAATCAACGTGGTAAAAGTTCCGTCGTTTTATGGCTTTTTTGGGTAGGTATTTCATACATGTACATTTTAAGATTAATTCTAGTGGGGGGTGATAGAGGTCAATCTTAGACAAAGTGTAGGGCGCACGGGTGACTATCATATCTGTTTTATTACTTAGAACAAGATCGAGAATTTTGTTGTCTTTATTAGTAATAAGATTAAATTGGTATAAATTGTGAAGGGCCATGAAATAAGCGATCAAATTTATCATTTTAGAATTCAAGTTAGCTTTGTTTATACTAGTGGCTAAAGGATTATCTTTGTGGTCTGAGCAAGTCCAATTTATATCGGATTTATTGAAATCGCCAGTAATTAAAATATCTTCGGCTGGAATGGAACTGAGGCTATCAGTCAGTGACTGAAGTTGGCTGTCAAGGATATCCAGTTGTAGTGGAAAAGGGAGATAAAGTGCACAAATATAAATCACTTTTTTAATTGAATTTGACAGAAAGCTAACTGATACCCACAAGTCCTCGTTATCACTTTCAAGTTTATTTAAACGAGTAGAATTAATTTTTTTTGAGACACCGATTAGTATACCGCAGCCATCTTGTTTTATGCTATTAGACTTACAACGACCTTTACGATAAACTTGATAAGAACTATTTAGTATTTCAGTATCAAATACTCAGGTTCAGTTATAATTATGACATCATATTCACATTTTAAACTAGATACATATAAATCATTAAGTTTACCCCGAATACTTCTAGCATTCTGGTATTAAATTTTTAACTTATCCATTTTAAGGTACTATAGGAATAAGAACACATGAAAAATATAACTTAAAGTAGACTAGTTAAGTTCACCTAGCATTACACTGTTTTTGACCCAAAGGTCAAAAACAGTGTAATGCTAAAAAATGGGCACAAGATGAGTCATCCTAACAACCTAACAGAGTACAGGCCTATCGCCATTCTGTCATCCCCGGCGAAAACCTTTGAAAAGATCATCCATAGAGAGATCTATAGGCAGGTAGAACAGTATTTGCGCAATGAGCAACACGGCTTCAGGAGAAAAAGGTCAGTTGATACAAATCTCCTGGAAGTTACAGATTTCATCTCAGTGCGATTAGATCGCAGTAGCCAAGTAGATGTTCTTTACTTTGATTTACGGAAGGCCTTCGACAGAGTCAATAATGATCAGTTACTTATCAAACTGAATGCTTTGGGTTTTGCTCCGGGGCTGTTAAGATTCATTGCTGACTATCTCAGAGACCGTCAACAATTTGTAAGGTTAGGTGTGTATGACTCCAGTCCTTATCATACAAGATCTGGGGTCAGCCAGGGATCCATATAAGGACCACTCCTTTTCATTCTTATGATCAACGATCTTCCCGCCGTAGTTAGGCATTCCAAATTTTTCTTCCTGCTTTATGCGGATGACTTAAAATTGATCAAAAAAATAAAGTACCTGGAAGACTGCCACGATCTCCAACGTGATGTAGACGCGGTATGCAATTGGGCAGTAGTAAATAAAATGGAGTTTAATCCATCAAAATGCCATGCCATGACTTTTACTCGAAGACAGTCTCGCATTGAGTTCCAGTACCGGCTAGAATCCGGTGTGATAACTAAATCTAGCACTACAAAAGACTTGGGTGTCATCTTCGATCAAAAACTAACCTTCAATGACCACATTGTTACACTTGCCAAAGAGTCATACAGGAGATTGGGGTTCGTGCTGAGAAATTCGAGAGGCTTTCATGGTACTCACGTCATTCAGTTAATCTTTGAAGGTCTGGTTCGTAGCAAGCTGGAGACCAGCTCGACAGTATGGCACCCCCATGAGAATGCTTACGCACTGTCTTTAGAGAAGGTGCAAAAGGCCTTCCTAGGTTATAACTCTTTAGAAGTTCGGCGAATGCATAACCAAATGAAAGTGATGTGTAAGATCCTTCATGGAAAGATAGATTCTCCTGATTTATTAAAGGAGCTGTCTCGGCTCCAGGTCCCTGATGTCGGAACCCACCACCGCGGCGGCCGCGTCCAGCAGCTGTTCGCGGTGCCACAAGCTCGCACGGCTGCGCACTCATACTCCCCTATCTCAAGCTCTCTGAGTGCGTTCATTGGCCTCATGGCTTGGCCACCTGATTGTGATTTATTTGCTGATGAATGGAAGAGTTCGCTGTCAATGTGTCTAGAATACAGTGAGACGATAGCGGGTAAGAAAAAAGAAATTAGTGATGATGATGAATGGGCATACTTGTGTCAGTGTGACTTTGACTTCTGGTAATGTTTTTGGCATAATAACCATATCTTTGAATAGTTGACATAATACTTTTATTTGGTTTATATTTAATTTGACATTATATTTTAATATGATGTTTCAACATCAATATATTTTCACCTTTTTCAATTTGTAATCTTTTTTCTCTTTTTTAATTTTGGTTTTAATATCTATATTTTAGCACGTTTACTGTATTTTTCAATTGTTGACATGATATATTTTTGATTTACATATTTAATTGATATTGTATTTAGATGTTACTTTATTTTCAAATGTATTATTATTATTATTTTTTTATTTTTGTATATCTCGTAATTTTGGTTTTTTATTACTATGTTTTATTTTGTTATTTGTATATCTATATTTAAACTTGCATGCACTAGCTAATGTAATTGGTTGTACCGTATTAGTTATGTCAATAAATAAATAAAATCCTTTCTTAAAAAAATACCGCCACGACGGATCCAGCAATATTTGTATTTTTTATCCTTTTTGACTGCTCTAGCTTGAGCATGGAGATTTCTATTGGAAGGTGACAAATGTTCTGCTACATATATCGCCTGTTTGTCTCTTCCTATTCCCAGTAGATTACTGTTTAGTTTTTCATCTGAATGGTTGTACTTTATACACACCGCCAGCAGGTCATCGCGTATGCGAGAGGATGGAAGTTTAACTATAATTGACTTCGGTCGTTTTGATGCTTGATTAGACTTAGCCACCCGAGTACAAGACATAATGTCTTTTTCTACCAAGGGACACGCCACTATCTTCCCAAGCTGCAAAACCGTAGACAACAGATTTTCACTTGAGTGTTCTGGAACACATTGTATTTCAATATTAGACTCTCGAGCATGTGGTTCCAGTTGTGAGAGCTGCTCCCTTAGTTCACCTACAACAGACTTTAACTGTACATTTTCAGTACGAAGATCATGCGAATCAGAACGAAGCTTCTCAGTCTCAGAGCGTAATTCTGTCACTGCGCATTTCGTCAAAAGATTTAGACATATAATCTACTGATTTCACTAAACCTGGTATCAGTGCAATGTTTTTGCGTAAAGGCTCAAAATCAGATTTAAAGTTATTTTAAGACAATCCAAGCGAGTCTATTTTCTTAATTAACTTGGATTCCATATCTGTGATACGCTTCCCAAAGGCATCAAGCTGGCCTGAACTATCGTCATCCGTGATCACTAACGAGTCCTTAACTGGAGTGTTACTATTGTCGCCTCTCTTACGTTGCATCTTACATTCGGGGCATATCCATGTACTTTATATTTGCACGACAATTTTGTAAAGTTCTCTTTACTAAAATTAACACACACATAATGGTAATCGTGTTGACAGTTTCAGCAACATAATTTTTCAATCACACTAATAATACGTTGACATCCATTGCATGTACTCATCGTGTCAGACTTAAAATCGTATTTAAGGCGATACGTAAACAAGTTCGGTGAGTCACCTCTCGGTTAGCCAGCGCGCTCGAAATACAATCTGTCAGGATGGCAGATTGATTTGAGATATCTGTACCTCAATAGGTGCTGCTGCCCACCTTCCACTGGGGTGTGACCAGAGTAAGGGTATAATTTGTGAGTAAATCAGAATAGGCGAGGTACAAAGAACTTCGAAAGATTGATGAAATGTGCAACCGTGACAAAAACACCGAGCTATCTCTCGTATCTAATTGTGGGGTCACGGTCCCAGGTCGCGTGCGACGGTACTGACGGAGCGCCACTGGAGGGCGGCAACGAGGTGGGGGGGGCAGCCCGCGAACAGCAGACGGAGGCCGTGTTGCAGCAGGCGCTGGCCGCGCTGCAGGCGCTGCTGGCCGACGGGCTAGCGGCACCGCAGCACTTCTGGGCCTCGCAGGCCGACGAGGTGCGCGCGCGCTCTCACGCTATCTTAGAACAGGTACGTCTGCCGGGTCGGCGAGGAATACCAATATGACCGAGAAGAGGGTCGACGCGATGTGTGCAGGATACGAGTAGGGTTGCGTTGCAGGTGGCTGCGGCTGCGGGCGCGCTGGGCATGGCTCTGACGGCGGCTAAGCAGCACCTTGGGGAGACGGCGGAGCAGTTCCGACGCGAGCACCCGGAGCTGGCGGCGCGGGAGGCGGAGGTGGAGGCGGCGGTGGCGCGCGAGGAGGCGGCGGCGGAGGCGGGCGAGGCGCAGGCCGCGGCGCCGCGCGACCACGCCGCGCTGCACGAGCTGGCGGCGGCGGCCGCGCGCGCACACCGCGCCCTCGCGCAGCTCTGGGGCCGCCAGGGGGAACAGCCCGCGCCCAACAACTACTAGCTCACATCACAACGTCCATCGAAGGTTTCTACTACGCCGTACATACACGCGCAATACCATACTGATGTTCCATCTGCCTGCATAGAAATAGTGCGATTAATTTTATTGTAATAAATATCAGATTAACAATTTCATTTTCCGGCTTCCAATACGTTTTTGATGATTTTTTGACCGCTTCCAAAGCAAACAGAAAACTACCGATTAAATTGGTCATTAATATACAGGGTTATTGGTAAAATTCTAACAACCTCTTCTGGGCTGACTTCTGCAGTCCTAAGAAACATTTTGAAATGTTTTTTTTTGTTTTGATTTTTTTTTAATTTTCTTTTGTGTTTTTTTGTACGTTTTGGATTGAATAAGTACGAGGACCACCTGATGTCAAAAGTCTCTTGTGCCTGTAATGTATTATTTCATATTTTTTATTACTTTGCTCGATGTGAATATTCAAATCTCTACTCCAAGGGACCATGGCGCGGTCCAGTTTTGCCGCGGCGGGCGCTCTTGGCTTAGAGTAAGTATTAAATTACAAAAAAAAATTTGTTCATTACAAAAATAAAAACATCTCAAAATGTTTCTTAGGACGAGCAGTACTCAACCCTAAGAGGTTGTTAGCATTTTACCAATAACCTTGTATACAGTTCTGTGAAAAAATCGTGGATTGTATCAACTATTGTAATTAATAACGAATACGAAATCTAGGTACTTTATTGATTTTATTAAATCTTTGACAATTTGTAATATATTTGAATATATTGCGACTGACAGAATATGTAAACAAAATCAAGAAACAGTCACTGGAAGAGAACTATCACCGACCCACAATCGCGTCAAGCAATATTGGTTTGATCCTACTTAAAGAACGAATGAAATATGTATCACGGATGTGCAAGCGAGATACAAGATGTTTATAATACAGCGTTATCCCGCTCGCACTGCTCCGAACTACGATGTTATGGAACGGATTAACGACATTTTATTGTCTGCTGCACAACAAGTGTCTGTAACTTTTTATGGTTTGACTCATCAAATAATTTTGCTGCATTTGTTTTAAAGTATAATAGCAATAAAAACATTGTACGTAATTTACACATTAATTAAACCCATTTTTATCGTAATATAGTCAAAATCAAGTTTAAATCCGCCGCTAGAAAGTAACTTTTTTATGATGGATAAACATGATTCACATGGCTCTAGTCACGCCAGCTTGTGATGCACGTTATTGTTTAAATACTTACAATCAAAGTGGTGACCAGAGATGACTTGATGAAGGAGATTGGCATCAATCACATTTTTTTATTAATCAACAAAAAAGTGGAGCCAGTTCACAAACTTTAAGGTTATCACTATATTTCACTCCATCATAGAGTAGGTAATGGAAAAAACAATAATATTAAAGTTTTAACAAAATTAATAAAACAATATTTGTGATAATTTATAACTCAAATACTATTTATCAAATCTCACTCAAATTTAAATGGGACCACATGATAGCTTTCGACTGTAAAAAAATATTAAAGTCGGTACAGCCTGTAAAGAGTTATGAGGTAATTAGCTTACACAAAAAACATAAAAAATAATACTTTTGAAATGAAAACCTCCTACTTTTTTGAAGTTGGTTAAAAATGAACGTTATTTAATTAAGTTGAGTAAGTGCGCCTTAGTTATAAGTAGATATATCTAAGTACGTATATGGCGCACTTCCTCGCAATCATGAGATTACTGACTTTTGATTACCGCTGATAGATACTGACCACAATCTATCCCGACGCGGACGGTAAGTGATGCTATCGCTGATAGACAGCCGGTAAACATGCATGACGTACATCGGAACACACCGTCAGGGTAAGGTTGGTCCCACAGAGCCACAGCTGTAGTTATTACAATAGTATTGTAAAGGTGCCTCTACAGAGGTATGTTGGATCGGCTCGAGCTAACGGCGCGGGCACACTGTACGTAGCTATACCTCCCACTCTACCTGCTGCCATACTAACAATCAACACTTTACCTGCTCTTTAAACACAAATTGCTTCCGAACTCCCCCTAGTGCACACAACATTATATAATTAATGACAATAACACAGTAACAAAGGGGCATGTACCTATAGGCATGGTAGGTAAGCATGCAGTCACTCGGTGATTATGGCTCACCTACACTATGTACTCAATCACGTCTTTTGTTTCCTCTTTTCTATAGACCTCATCCACAATTGTCGACGTGACGTCACTACATGACAAGTAATGACAACATTACACCTATTTACACTTAATATACCTACACTTTACAGGGTTTTACAGGTTCACCAATTAGAAATAAGAACTCTGAATGAGACTGTTCCTCCCAGGATAGGAATAGGTACCTAGCAAGCTAAGGAGTTTGAGGCCACTCACCTCGATAGGTAATAGGTATATACGGTGTTGATGCTACCACTCTCTTATCTTAACGCCCTTATTGAGGCCAATTCGGGCTTAGCTCGATTTTGACCAAACTATAACTTAATCAAAAATAATTTTCCTTGAAAATAAGCTAATTATAGTCAGACCGTAGGTATTCTATTTTGATCGACGAACTAGTGACCATAGTGAAAAAAATTGATCCGAGAAATCCTAAATGATCGATTAAGATATGAGAATGAGAAATCTATATCATAATAACTAAACATAATAAATATATCTGTTTCGCAAAATAATGATCGTAAAAATAACAATAATTAGAAATGTTTGTATAAATTACTGCTTGATCAAATTAAGGTGTAGCATTCTATTATATACTTATATGTCTATATGTCACATCCAAATTATTTATTTAAAAACTTAAATATATATCCACAATTTTCACAGTACTTATCGATATTTTAATTATGTAACATTTCATTGGTTATTTCTTTTTCCTAATTTTGTTACCTAGCTATCTGTATACCTTCGGTGGCTTAGTGTTTAAGGCACCCGGTGCATACAATTGGGAGACGAAGGTTCGATTCCCATTCGGAGTGAGATGTTTTGTATCATATATAGCAGGGGTGGCCAAACTTTTAAACCATGCGGTCTACATTATAATTTAAAATAATTCCACGGGCAACCAGCAATGGATAAAAAATGGCAAAACTGTTTGTTTATATTTTATACAATACCTATTAGGTAACGAAGTTTATTACAAAGTTTTAATAGTAATAAATCAATTACATACTTCACTCATAACTTTTATAATTCACTTTTGAACATATTGAACAACAATATCCTAGGCCAGATTTTTGGCGTCGCACAGTTTCCACAAGTTTATAATGCTACACAGTGTATGAACTAACTGCAACAGGCAAGCAGGAAGTCAAATCCTCGTCTGACTGATGTATCGTTTAAATCGCATTCATAGTTGCAAATATTCATTCGTAAAGATCTAAAATCAGAGGATCTAAAAAAAAAGATATATAGTGTAAGTTTTCGGAAGCGTGGCATTTTATTTTTTGATGTATGAGTTCCATGACTGTATTTTTAAACGCATTCAATAAGAATACGAACCTAATTTTATTGAATTTCTTCACCGAAACTGATTCAGCAGCGATGAATTCACCTATTTTCAGCACCGATGAGTTCAACAATGAAATGATTGATGGTGATGACATTCCAAGATAACAACCGGGGCTGACGTTTCAACCTGCCCTCAACCTGCCCCACAGAAGCGCTTGGAAATGTCTAGTTAATCAACATTCCATTCTAACAACTCAGCCGCTGAACTCAGTATGACTTGGCGAGCTCTACTACGACCTTTAATTATGTAATTATCTAAAACATACATATAGATATTTTTGGGGTTTTGTGAATACACTCCTGGATGGTTGTCACTCTTATCTAGTAATCAGTCACAAAGCACGTATGTACTTAACAATGTATTACAAAAGCTATGTTTGATATGTACTTCATATATAAATATGAACAAAAGAAAAACTTACGACTGCTGACTGATTATATGCGATTCGATTCAACGTTCATCGTTTACTCTCTTACACTCTAGAGAGTAAACGATGAGTATCTCTGGTAAGTATAATAAACAATAAAGTTACGGTACACGGGCACTAACTAGTCTCTGATGTTAATATTGGCGATAAATAAAAATATATTAGTTCAACTTGTTCCGAATACCAAATTATACATCTGATAGGACTAAGACCAATTTTAGTCAAGTTTTAATCAAGTTCGTGGTATGGAATCGGCCTCAGTATCGGTATCTTATTTATAAATTATAGTTTTATGTTTAGGTACCTACTACCACCGAAAGAAGCATTCACAAGGAAGGTTGGTGTCAGTCCGGCGGCTGGTCATAAAAACGAGGCCATATATTTTTAATTATACCCTACCTATAGATACCTTCTATGTTTTGAAAAAAACCGATATGATTGCAATGATTTAAGAAGAAAAACGTTTTTTCTAATATCTTTGCATGATAGAGTAGGTATGTTCAAAATAATGTATTATCACAATGTAGTACAAGCTCAAAGTCAAATCTCTTTCTGAACAGACTCTACCTACTTAACTAATGATAAGTACTATGTTATAGATTTTGGTCATTTGCTAAATGCAATTGTCAATAAACACGGCCGTCAATAATAATGATATAAGAAGATAAATGAAGCGATCTCACGCGAACGAAGTCGCGCCTCGAGCGTTGTTGGTACGAGTAGGTAATGTGGACAATAGATAACGCGTCGGACCTTGCACCGGCCGGCCGTCTCTCGGACGGGACGGGACAGAGCCGTGCCGCCCCGGCCCCGGCCCCGGCCCCGGCCCCCGCCCCGGCGGGGACAACACGCAGCTTCTTTCTCTTCACTCAGGTAATTACTTCACAACGGAAACGGTACCTACATAGCCTTTACCTACTAGTATTCATATATACACACTCTAAATAAGTCATCGGTTATGTCCATATAGGTGATATAGGTATACCAAAACGATATTATATTGATAGGTAAGTATGTGGTTAAGCCGCAAAATAGATTTGCATATGAACCTGTCTAATACCAAAGCAATGACAAATGGAGAGCTTACGCCGATGAACAGATATCATAGAATGTCAAAGACTACATAAACCTCGGTCAAACAATTTCTTTTCAAGACGCTAGCGAGAAAGTAATTAACAGACGGATAGCTATCAGCATCATGGAAAAGGTACTGGATGCACAAAGACGTATTTAAAAGTAAACTTCCGCTGCGTCTAAAGAAGAAGATTATGGACAACACAATCCTTCCATCCCTTCTATATGGATGTCAAAGCTGGGCTCTAACAAGAGCTTAGATGAACAAAATTTCTATTTTCCAGAGAGCAACTGAAAGATCAATGCTAGGCATCAAGCTACGAGACCGAGTCAGAAACGAAGAAATCAGAAAAACTACCAAAATAATCGATGCAGCAAGCATGCTCTGCCATTTGAGGTGGATGTGGGCTGGCCACATTGCAAGGAGCACAGACGGACGCTGGAGCGAACGTATTTAGCATTAGTGTCCACGCGACAATGCAAGGCCTAGAGGTAGACCAAGACGGAGATGGCGAGATGACGTCGTAGATACAGCAGGCGAGACGTGGACGAGATTCGCGCAAGATAGATTTAAGTGGCAACTTATGGAGGAGGCCTACGCCCAGTTTTGGGTGCCCGAACCTAATAATTAAAACTATAATGTAAATAATTAGAGTAAAATGTATTCCTATAAATGTATGTTGTTACTGTATAGTGTTATTTTGTGAATAAAAGGCTTATTTATTTATTATTTATTTATTTATGTGGTTATGTCCACTCAGTAGGTACTTACCTACAGGGTTCAGACATCGCTGATGAGATGAGGTGACCTATGGAGATCACAACCAACAAAAGAAAAATGATAGAGAAAGAATCTTGAAAGGGAGTTTAAATCGTATCGTGACATTCGTGACGGTCGGCGGTTGACTTTTGGCGAAATCGCGCGCCGATAGCGGAGTGATGCTGATAGCGGACGAGAAGGTCGAGGCCGCGGCTATCGCGTGACCCCGCCGCCCGCACACACTCTACTATGCTAAACAATACCTAACATACAAATAACTCTTAAACTTTTTATCTGGCCACCGAAATTGTGCATAATGAACACACGAGTACCAAAAAATACATTTGTGAACCCAGTGCATTATGAAATTTACCAGAACATTATATCGGGAGCATCCGATCGCTCTATTGTCCTCGCGGTGCGGCGCAATGGCATAGTGCACTAGGTAGGGAGCGGAAGAACACCAGCTGCATGGACAGTAGCGATTGCACGTTATCGGGCCGGGTGGCCACCCTTGGACCCGGACGCTTTGCAGGGCCAGGGCGAGGGCGGGGGCGCGGGTGGGGGCGGGGGCGGGAGGGAGCCGCCGCCGGCTAGTATATAGAGGCGCACGCGCTTTGCCGCAGCACATTCGCTCCCAGCGCAGCACACGTTACGTACCAGCACTCGACATCCGACAACCGACACGATGGCCGCCAAGTTCCTGCTGCTCCTCGGCTGCCTGGCTCTAGTGAGTATCCCCCGCTGTCCGCGACCGCTCCGTCGTCCGACGCATACCTCTAACCGCTGCTTCTAACTATTGCAGAGCCACGCTGCGCTCGTGAAACGTGAAACACCCGATTATTTGGGTGACATCACAAAGAACGTGGCGGAGTTCCAGAAGACGTTTACCGAGCAGTTTAACTCCATTGCCAACTCGAAGAACACGCAGGACGTGAACAAAGCGGTGAAGGAAGGCACCGACACTGTGGTACAGCAGCTCACTACGTTCTCCAGCAGCTTGCAAGCCGCGGTCAGTATCTCCAATTATAGCTCACCCTCACGTCAGCCACGCATGTCAGCCACGCCTCGTACTCGTCTACTTACCTACCCTAAGCGCGCTATTCACGGTGCGGCGTTTAATCAAACTGAAGCTAGCGATCATTCTAACATGAAATTCCTTTTAGTGCTGCCATCACATACATGATATTTAGACAGTCTCGTTAACATTTCTTTCCTGATTGTTGTCTTCATTTTACCAGTTTCTATTAGGAACAAGAACTTAAACATTTATCATAACGCCATAATAATGATATATTGAGGATAGGTACCTATTACTAATACAATGTTCAATCATTTATAAGTGCAGCGAGAAGACAATCCAGGAGGTTCCTATGTAATAGTAATGTTAGATAAACGATAGCAAGTAGGACCATGTAAGTTTTATTAGCAGTAGAAGTAGTCGTTCCTCCTAACTAGGGAACTACCATACCTATTCGTACCGGCAAGCAGTGATGTACACCACATTACTGTGTTGGGTATTGGCGAGTAACACGATGCTGCATGTATAGCTAGGCGACGCGACCGGCAAGGCGAAGGCGGCGCTGGAGCAGTCCCGCGCCAACATCGAGCGCACCATCGGCGAGCTGCGCGCGGCGCACCCCGACGTGGAGCAGCAAGCCAACGCCGTCAAGGACAAGCTCAACGCGGCCGTGCAGAACACCTTCCAGGTATACACTTCACTTGCTTATCTATTACCTACCTACATACCTACCTACAACATTAGCCACTACCCTATTCTAATATATAACCATTATCTACTTGTACATTGTGCTCATTTCCAAGCAAAAAAATCACCCACGCATTGATGAAGCAGGTAATTAGTCCGACTTGAAATGTTCCCCTCTAAACGTATAGGTACATTGTAATAACGCGAAAAGCCTTCCTTGTTCTACCACTACTGCTACTGTTTAGGATGCCCGCAAATGTTCAGCGTAAATATGCACCTACGCAGCTACCTTCAATTAGAAAATCAGTCGCCAAGTACCTAACGATATGTTCCATCGGCTGTCCTTGACAGTCAGTAATATTACGATAGCCACACACCACGTACCACATCTATCGCTTCCCATCAGGTGGTATTGTAGTCGTAGGCTATAATAAATAAATTATATGTACATTCTGCACATATTAAAACGTGCTCCACCGGTAGGTAATAGTGTTTAGAAATAACTGTTGATGCTCTTCCCTGTTCATTATGAGTGACGCACTGGTCGTCAACTTCACAGGAGTCCCAGAAGCTGGCCAAGGAAATATCGGAAAACGTAGAGCAGGCCAACCAGAAGATCGCGCCGAAGATCCAGGAGGCGTTCAACGACTTCGTGAAGCAGGCGCAAGACGTCGGCAAGAAGCTGCACGAGGCCGCCAACAAGCAGTGAACCCTGCGATGACCGTTACCCAACAATACTCCGCCCCGTCGCCATAAGCTAAATAAACTTATACTTATATATTACGAGTGTTTCTCTGAACGTAGGCTACGTCAGGTCGCGCAACGAACCTACCCCATGTGTACACTGCAGGCAGTACGAGTAGTAATCCTGCATATACCTAGTATTATTGTGTAGAGCAGTCTGCGGTTCTCCTTTAGTCCCGCTGAGTGCCATTAGCGACACTATCATCGCATCGCAAGCAGCAGCAAAGCCTTGCTTATGCATGCTAATGCTCCCTATAAAGTTTAAATATTATATATATTATATTATACACATTTTAAAAGCTTTTATCTGAAATCCACAAATTTAACATTACATTTTTAACACGTAGACTAGTAGTCTATGCCTTAAAAATTAAAAGTGAAATTATACGATGCCTTATAGCCAGCAATACGATTGTTGAAACTTTTCTTGATAGATTTGTTTTCCAAAGTTTATACGTTTTCATTCAAAATTAACCTTTATGCAAATATGTATATACCAGCTGCGCCCCGCGGTTACACCCGTCTGGTAGGGGATGATGATGATAAAAAGTATCATATGTATTAATCCAGCGCCTCACCTACCTCCATTCCAAATATCATCTATATTGGTATAGCCTTTTGAGTGTGAAGAAGTAATAAACATACGCATTCACAAACGTTCGCCTTTATATTATTACTTTGATAAGGATCATTCTTTTAATATCAAATATGCATTAGAAAAAGTATCAATTTGTATAGTATTTCTGGTTCACTATTTTGGAGATAATTAATTAGACATAAAAGATAGATAGATAGGTACATAGTAGATAGATAAATAGATACATATGCTGTCGCGGACTTTTTTGTTGGACAATTTAAGATAAACATTTCCGTTATACCTTATGTAAGTATGTGTGATACTAAAGGTTTTTGCAGCGCTCGCCAGAATAGGTCGCATATGACAGAGTTTTTTCCTACTTGTTTTATTTGATACTTATCTTTATATTTTGGATAATTCACACTATATCTTTATAAATATAGCCTATGTGTTATTCTGATGTGTGAGTTGTCCATTGGGTAGTTTTTGCGTGAAAGAGTAACAAACATCCATCATCGATGTAATTATTACATCGATCACATCCATACCTACATACCTCCATAGGTAAGTACTTACTCGTATTAAACATTCGCGTGTTCAATTAATATTAGAAAGGATTATACACACATTAGTAGGTATTGTTTGTTACACATGTATGAGTGCCTACAGTTAGTTGTTAGACAATACAAAGATGTTTATGATAGTTTAAAGGTACAAGTTGGTAGCGGACGACATGAAGCTGCAGCAAACGACGTGTCGCAGCGACACTACTGGTTTCTACGTATTTCTATGAAATTCCCTCCGTAGTTAGCGACATGAAGCTAGCGACGCGTCGTCGAGCGGCAGACGGCAGTGTCGTCCGACCGCAGATCAGTAGTGCCGCTGACCACGGCTGAAAGTCTGACGTAAATTGGCTGTGACCATAGAAAAAAAGAAAAAAGAACAGAGTGATCTCGTTTTTGGTAGCTTTTATTCAAAAGAAATAAGGTTCATTATGAGATGAAAAAACGAACTGCAAGTATGAACGTTTTAGTGTAAATCACTGAGCAAGTAATATTATGTTCATTCACATGCCTTGTTTGTGATTCAGTGTTGCCAGACATGCGGTAATTATCCTAGATCCATAATATGATATTGTGTGTCATGGGATGAAATTAATAAGGACGTATCGCACGATATTTCATCAAATAGTACGATATATTTTTTTATAATTTACACCATAATTTTTTTAACGATTTCTGATCGCGTAATGGAAAGTAATTTTTATATTATCTATGGCAATCCAAACGAATGCAAGATGAGTAAGGATTTTTCTTAAATTAATTCCGTAAAAACCAAAAGCCGGATCCGTCATAAAACAACAACTGTTAATTGCATAGTATAAGTTGATCAGGCTGTAAGAGGATGGGCAATAGAAGCGCAAAAACCTGATGTTGATTATATACCAAACCAAAGATTGATTGAGCGTACTAACGAACGCAGGAATATACTGAGAAAACCAGAACCCATCAAACTCTACATGCCCAGCCCTCAGAACTTGATTTTAACTTGATCAGTACTCAATGAGTACTGACTCTGAGGAAGAAATTACTTTTTCACCATCATGAAAAGAAGATATTGTATTATAATTACATTAGCTATTTAGAGAAAATATTATGTTAATATTTTAGAGAACACTTAAAAATATATCTAGTGACAATTCCGCCTAAATTTCCTGCTGAGCCGACGTGACGTCACAAACGTCACGCAGCCAAACCAGAAGATTTTTGACGAGTTGCGATTCTACTCGAAGCAACCTCAAGAGGTCTTGACTATTCGAGCGCACGATTGAAATATTATCAATATACATTATAGTAAGATATTATATAAAAACATTAGTTACTTTTTATATACCCTATCCAGATTTAATTTTTATAAGAACAGAAACAACATTCTTGTATTTACTAAAAAAAAGGTGGGGGCCTGACACTACAATGGCCTTATATGATAGGTACAATCTACGAATAATACGATGTATATTAATATATAACAATATATAAATTTATTTTTTGTTATTCGTAGGGTACAAAAATAAGATCAACTTCAAATGTTTACACACCCTACATTTTAGTCGTATAATCTAGTATGATTGATTGTCTTTTTAGTTTCGGTTGAGTTATTTACAAAGTTTTAAACTTGCGATAAAAACGATAATTTTGCAGTAATTCTCTGATATTTTTACCTCATGGATCTGGCATAGCGATGGGCGATTGTTGCATAAATACAATCGACTGAATCGAAACTTGGGCTATTGCACATTCGATTACCGATATGGTAGTTCCTCACTATGATTAAGCGAATAACAATCGACAAACTACTAATTGTATGCATACCGCAATCCGCTATGCAATGCATACATGCGGTAAAGTGCAGCTGGTGGATGGCCGCTCGGGACGGGATGGTGTTGTATCGAACGTTTTTAAGCATAACTTCAATGTTTTAACTTTAGTTGGCCTTTGACTTATTTAAGAGCAATGTTACCCGCGTGTGTCATAACTGCTTGACGCGATGCCAGTAAAATCGTAAGTGTGGGATTTTTTGACAAAAATAAAGAAGGAAATATTGAAAAAGTTATGTTAGTTGTGTTCACAATTTGTAATCTATCATAAAACTACGATTGACAATAATTTGATTACATTTGAATAGGGTTCCTTGACTTTAATGAAATTAAATTTGGTAAAGGTTCTTTGACCAAAACGTATTTTATTACCTACTTAGGCTTAGAAAGATATGTTTGACTGATGGATAGATTAAAAAAATATTTGTTTTTGTTTCATATAAAGTAGTGAATATATATTTATTTTATTTATTTATTTATTTATTGATCTAATAACGTCATGAGACAATTACAATTAAATCACTATCGCAAGAAACAAAGACATACATCAAAAAACACAATCAAACACAAAGTTAAAAAATAAAAATTAAATACAAATTGCACATTTGAGATTGATGACCAGACTTGAAATCAAGGAAGGTCATCTATCTCAAATGAGTTGTCAGGACTTTCTACATTTCTATTCCATTGGTCAGGTACATTTTCGCAATAATTCCTAATAGCTAAGATCATGATTCTTCAATCGTCAAAAAATAAGTCACAATTAGTGGTGGCAGCGAGGAGCTCATTTAGATGGCGGCGTGCGCGGAGCAGCGGCAGCGGTGACATCGAGCGCGCCACAGTGCAAGTCGTATCCACTGCAAACAAGTTGTGCGCCCTACCACGCCTATTTGCTATATATATGTTCCTGGTTTATAAAAATATTTTTTGTTTTGTTTATTAGCTTGTTGATTTGAGAATAGCAATTAAATGTTATTTTACATAATACAGTTGTACAAATATTTTATTTGACAATTCCTTCCTAGTTTAGTTCCTATTACATCGGTAAGGTAGATTAAACTAATTATTCTCTTTTGAACCAATGATTAATTTAGGTATATTGTTAAAACATAATTACATTGAATATAACTGTTTTACATAATTCTCACTCTATTCCTTAATATTACTTAGTTAAAAACCCTTAACTACCCATCTTTTCGTAGTTTGTTATACTGTAGGTAAGTGTCAACTTACACTACAACGAGCAAATTTATGTTCCTTCAATCGATGGATTGATTACTAGACAGATCATTGAATAACTGTTATCTTCAATCGTATAACTTTAGTCGTAAGTAGAGCAGCACCGATTTTTAACTATTGATTAGCAGCGCAGCGTTCGTAAACCATACCGTCCTTTGCTATTACTTATTTAGTAGAAGGTACGAGTACAGTAATTTATAGTAGATGGTGCACTACAAACGAATAAGTAGTTAAAAAAAAACTAATATTGTGTCAGTTATTTTCGCTCTCCGCACACCGCTAGTAGATAACAATTACTAACATCGATTGTTATCGACTGAACTAAACAATCGACTAAGTCGATAAGATTTAGTAATAATCGCCTAAGTATCGCTAATCTGGCAAAATCGTTTGTGATCTATAGTCTGAGGCTCGTTCGTTCACTCGCATGTTTTGAGGTTAGGCATTGGATTTTTTGTTTTGTTTTGTCGAAAATGTTCTCAATCACTTTAAAGTCTTTCTTAAGAACTTTCTTAAGCATTTTGTGATTCACTTTTTCGTGCTGATAAACAATAGTTTGTTATAATAAAATCTGTGGGCTAGGCACATTTTCATTCGAGTGTTTGTGATTTTCTCTTAAAGAATAATGTTTGGTTTGTTTAGGTATTCATTGATAGGTTGAATTGTGTGGTAGTATTAATAATTGTATGTAGGTATATTGTATTTATCTTCACAATAAAAACAAAGCAAAATTCTTGATTTTTCATTTTAACCTTTGTAACCTTAGTATACCTACATTTTATTATTTATATATTATATAATATGCCTGTATGTATAGGTAGGTATTTCCTCCTCCTGTATGTCAATGTCAATTGTCAAATTTGATTTTGTACGCTCTTTTCGCTCGTAGTTTATAGCTCCGCCATTTCTTTGTTTGATTATTATCTAAGAGGTTAGTAATCTTTGCCGCTGACGCCGGAGCAACGACACGTCGAGCGTGTTTCTTTTCAAAATAGATTTCATTCATATCGCTTTTCAAATGGTTTTTGATCAGTATTGAATAAGTTCTCTAACTTGCTCTTTAAGCATAGGCTTTTCGTTTTTATAGGTTTTTTGAGTATAATAAAAACAAGTCATCATCGTCTTCTTCCTCTTCTAATAATAGATGTAAAAAATGCGATCACTATTCTTGAACACGTCAGATATCTTGCTTGACGGAGCTCTCAAAACCAACTGGTTGCCATCTACTGTTGCAGTCTGCGGTCAGGTTCGAAATCATGACTGCAGCGACATGACGCAACGACGTGTTGTGACGACATGAAGCGACGACATGTCGTCTGCTGCTGCTGCTTGCAGTCGGCTACCAACTTGTACCTTAAGATATAAATTATTTGCTTACGTCATTTAAGTACTTACTTTCGATCAAATTGCGATCAATATTTATTTTAAATAATCTCATTCGGTAATATTCTAATTATAAAATGAAATACAAACTTTTATTGGCATATTTTATTTACTACTTCTTTAAGAATATTAAAAAGTGAAATCAAAGCATTATTCACCTAACAAAACAATGCTTTATAACATTTTTTTAAATTATCAAGTACAATGTGTCCCGACCAAAGAGGTTTCAATTCAATTTAAGTAAGTACACATTATCTGTGGTGAGCGCTGGTTCCGAGCCATAGACCAATAACAGACTTTTTCCATTTTGGCGCTATTTCGTACATACGAATTTGAGTAATATTTTGTTAAATAAAAATTTTATTTCATGTAGCTACCTATAGCCATGAGATTAAATAAAGTAGTTAATGCAACTGCATATAATTAGGTATTAAAACACTCGTGTAATCTTCTTTTGAAACAACACTCATGTTTTGACTTAACGTGCCTTCCGAAGTACGGAAACTCTCAATAGTAATGTCACTAGCGGTCACCCATCCAACTCATGACCGCGCGACTTATGTGAATTCATTCATGAACCCACTTTATAAAAACTATTTTTTATTCAACCTCGATAAATTATTAGAATGACCGTGGGCGACGCGTGAGAGGTTTCGGCGATCGATGCGGTCGGGGACTCCGGCGTCGCTGCATCACCATTTTATATTAGAGGGTAACGAAGTGCGTACACATAACATCCCTCTCGTTAAGTCCGACGCCCATTTTGCAACATCGTATGAAAAAGGGTTAAAGTTCCGAGAGCTGGATCTCCACATTTTGCGCAGCTTCAGGAGAGCTGCACATTCTCCATTTTCTTATTCTTTTATAAATCAAAAACATCCAAATGTACTCAAAATTATATATAAAGGCAGGGTCCAATAGATAAATATAAAAAATGAGCCGACTCAGATCAATATTTTCTACCTTCAGAGGCTGATCCATGTTCTTAATAATTATATCTAATATTTGACAAGTTAAAGGATAGTAGCTTGATCGGTTGACCCTGAGTTTATTTTTTATGTTTTTCTCAGTTTTCAATCTTGTAGAGACATTGCAAGTTTCCGGAATTTCAAAATATGTACCTTGTATTGAACTATTACTTTCTCCATGACAGCTGAGCTTAATATTAGTACTTATAGGACATGTCAGCAAGTAGTGTTTGTCGTCGAGCTTATACAGCCTTTGTGACTGTTCGGGTACTGATATGTTGACTCTTGACAAAAATAAAGTTCTTCAAACTTTTTGCATATCTTGTCCATATACTAATAGCGTTCTTCATCAATTGCCAGGTAGGGTTTAGGAGGGATAATAATACAATTATTAATGGTTGGTGAGGGATAAAGGTGATAATAGGAATATTTATTTTCATACATAATAGGAAACTTTAATATAAGAACAATCGTGTTGTCAACGTAATAAGATCCAGATTCAAGTAAGTCATATTAGAGTCTTAAGTCCGTAAACCTGTTTACAATTAGCTCGTCGGAGTCGTATAGAGTAATAAAGGTTTCAGAAATATACTTAACATTTGCGTACGATAGCATATCATGAACTATTCCTAACTGAGAAAATGAACGAGAATTATTTTCTAAGATTGTTTGACAGTTTATTTTGAGTAAACTAATCATTTTAATAAAATCGTTGAGTCTGTAATCTGTCATATTGATTTCTCTGATTATTTCATTAATCTTAAGATATATTTTGTTTTGATTATTCGTGATTGCAGCGATCGTAGAGTTATAAGTATTAATTAAATGCTTGTTCAATGAAATAGCTCTATTAAATGAGCTTTGAATGATTTGTTGATTTTTGTGAAAAGTGGAGATAGCGTTCGTGATCTCAACAGCATCATAATTTTTTTTTTTTTATGTTATTGTGGCGGAACAAGTTTGATGCCCACCTGATGTTAAGCGGACTAACCTCTGCCTATGACAGATGCATTTCGTCACAAGTTACGAATTGCACGCCCGTCACTTTGAGACATAGTTGTTAAGCCTCATGTGCCTGTAATTTCACTGGCTCTCAAGGACTGCTGCCGGAACACACCGTTAGGTGCTTGGCGACAGATTTTCTACTTGAGGGTTGTAGCTAGCCAGGCGGGCAATCGCAAAATGCCCTTCTACCATGCGGTGAAGCTCAAGCCGGCGGTGGGGATCGAACCAGGGTACTGCGGCGCGGCAGTCCATAGCTATTACCGCTCGGCCATCATTGCTTCAAAAATCATAAAATCATAATCCAAATTTCCAGTGATGCCTTTATTCCGACGTTTCAAACATTGTGCAGTGATCGTGGACACGGGGTGACTAATTGGTTTTATTTGTCACATGAGTTACTAAGAAAATTATTTGGACTACCGTCCGAAATTTTATATTAATCATAACGTTCCCTATTCACGCAGTATTCGCTCACAGTGTCCAGAGGTCTTGCAGATTTGTGTCGGCCATGGGATTTAATTAATTTGATGACAGGATCCCAAGCAGGTGGTACTTGCCAACCATCATCTCTATTGAAATTTGGGTACTTTTTGATTTCAATAGCCTCGCGTAACATTCTTGGCATAAACCGGGTCTCTCTGGCGAGGATTTGTGGATTGTCGAACCGAATGTAGTGGTTGGGTTTGTCCTGGGCATGTTCACAAACCGCAGACTTGGTCAAGCGTCTGTTCTTCATGTCAGCAATGTGTTCTTTTACCCGGACACCAATGCTCCTCTTTGTTTGCCCAATGTATGACAGCCCACATTCACAATCAAGTTTGTAAACACCTGCATCTTGTAGGGGAATATTGCACTTAACAGGTCTTAAAAATGTGTTGATCTTCTTGTGCGGTTTAAGGTAAGTTTTTATTGAAGCTCGTCTTATGATATTACCAATTTTGTCCGTGACACCCTTGATGTAAGGTAAGATGGCAGGTTGTCTCTCAACTGTGGAAGGCTTGGGCCGGCTTCTGTGACGCATTCTTGGGAGCTTGTGATTATTGCTTCGCAGTACTTGTTTTACATACTGAAGCTCCTCCTTGAGATGGTCAGTGTCGCAGATGCCATGTGCTCTCTGTAACAAAGATTTGCCTACGGTAGCCAACTGACATGGATGGTGATGGGAGTTACTTGATTCCTGATGACTAAAACATCAAGAAAAGCTAAGCATTTATTGACCTTTGGCTCCATTGTGAATTGAATTTTGATATGTAAGGAGTTTAGATGGTTTAGAAATGCAGAAACTTTATTACTGGGGAGGATGGTAAAAGTATCATCTACGTACCGTTTGTAGATCTTCGGCATAGCCACAGCTGTGGAGAGAGCTCTCTCCTCGAAGTCCTCCATGAAAATATCGGCAACAACTGTTATCAACTAACTATTTTACGTGATTTTATTTTTTTAAGGACCTTGAAGTTTTTAACATACTGGGTAATTTTATCTTTGTTGGCATTTAATTTTTTTTATTCGATTGAAAGATCTAACGATGGTAAATTTACCATACTGAATTGGCCTATCTATCAGCTTAGCACACAACAAAAAAATCAAGTATCTACGGCAAAAATTCACGTCACCATAAATAAAAATCTCATCGTACTCGGCGATGTGAAAATATTAAAAAAAAGTCTTAACTCCGATAATACGAAAAATCGCGGAACATACATGGGGGTGATTCAGATAGCCCTCTAGGTCCTCTACCTCCCAGTTTCAGTATATCACTACTTCTTGGGACAACCTGTATATTATTATTAATATTACACCTACTACTCGGCACCACCATCGGTGGCATTGGCGGCATCGGCGGCACTGGAAACATTGGCGCCATGGACGGACCCGGTATCGCCGGCATCGGCAGTATCGGCATTGTCGGCATCGTTGGCAGCACCGGCAGTTGCCGAGGATGAAGTTTAGGTTAGGTTTAGGTTTAGGTTTAGGTTAGGTTTAGGTTTAGGTTTAGGTTAGGTTAGGTTAGGTTAGGTTAGGTTTTTTTTTTTTTTTTTTTTTTTTTTTTTTAGCCGTCCTCCTCCACAATATGTCTCCCCCGATATTTTTCGGGGACCTTTTTTAGGTTTCACGTTAGTTTCAATAAAATTTTACTAGATAATAGACTTCAAACTAAGTCTACTTGTTATAAAAAAATATATAATAATAGTACTCTTACATAAATTTATTTAATATATCATACCATACAAGGTAAGTCATAATTGATAGGTATAAAGAAGGTATACAATATAGTATTAGATGTTTGTTATTTCTACTTTGAAAACTGACCTTGATAATTTTTTTTTTTTTTTTTTTTTTTTTTCTGTTTTTTTACTCGTACTGACAACATTAATTTAATTTAGCTATTTTTAACAGCATATGTGCAATCATCATAGTTCTTAAGAACTATGTGTTACACATATTTTTTTCAGGTTAAATGACGATAGCACACGATGATACTCAGTATCACCGTGTCCTATTCCTATTAATAACATCCTGTGCCACCTTCGTACAGAAGGCGAACAGGTACGGCCTGGAATCTTTTCCGGCCATCATCTCACACAGTGAGGCTTCGGTTAACTTTATATTTGTTACAGATTCCAGGTCACACCTGTCCGCACCGTATTTGGGGCATTCGAGCAGCAGATGGAGAATTGTCTCATCTTTGCTGGAGTCACAGATACAAGAGGGGCTGTCCTTACACTTGAACCTATTCAAGTAAGCAGAGAACCCCCCATGCCCGGTCAGCACCTGTGTCAAAATTGGAGTAAGTCTGTTTTCTTTTAGTATCTTATATGCCTCAGTAACATTGGGAAGAAAAGTCTTTGTTACTTCCGCTGTTGTTCCCGCCTTATATCTGAGGCTCCAAGAATTAATAGTGGCTTCTCGTATTTGGTTTTTGATAAACGAAATTGGGCATTTGTCGTAATGTGCCGAACACTTGGTATAGAGAGCAGCCTGCTCTCTATACCAGCAGGAGGTTAGGTTAGGTTAGGTTAGGTTAGGTTAGGTTTCCCCCTGACGCCCACATTATTGTGGAGGGCGTCAGGATTGAAGTGAAGGCCCAGATGAAATATCTGGGCCTAGTCCTCGACAGCAGGTGGCGCTTCGGCCCGCACTTCAGCGGGCTGTCGACGCGCCTGCTGAAAGTTGCGGGCGCCCTTTCGTGGCTCCTCCCAAATATGGGAGGGCCCAGGGCACGATGCCGGCGCTTGTACGCCGGCATCCTGAAGAGCATGGCCCTTTACGGGGCCCCCATATGGGCTGACTCCCTTCGAAGGAGGGAGAACGCCACGGCACTCCGCAGGCCCCAAAGGGCCATTGCACAGCGGGTGGCGAGGGCCTATAGATCGGTGGGATTCGCGGCGGCGTGCGCTCTGGCCAGCACCCCTCCTTGGGAGCTCGAGGCGGGAGTGCTCGCCAGAGTGTACGAGTGGACGGCGGGGCGCAAAGTCCGTGGGGAGCACCCCACCCTGGAGGAGCGAGAGGCCGTCCGGCGTGAGGCGAGGGAAGCTGTCGTCCATCATTGGACGGAGGACCTCGCCGCCGCCGCTTTTGGCCGCCGCACTTTAGATGCTCTCGGCCCAGTACTGCAGGACTGGCTAGGGCGGACTCATGGGTTTCTCTCTTTCCGTCTGGTGCAGGTTTTAAGCGGGCATGGGTGCTTCGGCTCATACCTGCACCGGATCGGAAGGGAGGAGACAGCGGTGTGTCACGACTGTGGCACCGCGGTGGACACGGCGCAGCACACCCTAGAGGTGTGCCCTTCGTGGACTGAGCTGCGCCGCAGCTTGGTCAACATTATCGGGTCAGACCTCTCGCTTCCCAGCGTGGTAAAAGCTATGCTGGGGGGCGATGGGGCCTGGGAAGCGGTCGCCTCCTTTTGCGAAGAAGTAATTTCGCAAAAGGAGGCCGCGGAGCGTGCGAGGGAGGAGGACCCCCTTGCTGCGCCACTGCGAAGACGTCGAAGGGGTGGGAGAAGGCGAATGAATAATCGCCTTCCCCCTCCCAGTGGTGAGTAGCGAGAGACAGGCGCGGGGGCGTCTTCTCTCGCATTGCACGTGCTCACCACCTCCGTCGGGCGGGAATGGCCAAACATTCCTGGTCATTCCCGGGCCCCTCCTGCTGGGAGGGGCGTGTAGGCCCCGCTGTAAAAGCGGGCGGTCGTAGAAGGAGGACTGGACGCAAAGGCTCTGCCGGTCTCCCAGTCCTCCTCCACACAAACGATGCTGGAATGTCGCTGGGTTGTTTAGTGGGTATACCGGTCGTCTACCGGGGAGTCCCACATCCCCCCTCCATCCCCCGATGGGGGGGCATGCGTAATGCATTTTTCCCAGCGTCAAAAAAAAAAAAAAAAAAAAAAAAAAAAAAAAAAGGTTAGGTTAGGTTAGGTTAGGTTAGGTTAGGTTAGGTTAAGTTCCTAGTGCTGTGCGGATCATCGGTGGAGAGTCGGGGGATTCTCCACTGGCTTGCACGATCCCACACGTCTGGGGGATGGCCCTAATGAGCTGGGTCATCCCTCCATTGGCCGGGGCCCGTCACCGGTGACGGGCCAACCGCCGGGGCGAGATGGTGATTGCTAACGCTACCCCATCTCGCCCCGTCTAGGCGGCAGACTGCTCATCCCGGGTTTTTAGTGGGTAACCTCACTTACTACCCCCCCGTGGGGGTAGTAAGGCCCCTCAGGCGAGGACTCCCACATAACCACCCTGCTCCCCCCGGAGCCGGGTGGTATCCATAAAGGATTTTCCCGGGTCAAAAAAAAAAAAAAAAAAAAAAAAAAAAAAAAAAAAAAAAAAAAAAAAAAAAAAAAAAAAAAAAAAAAAAAGGTTAGGTTAAGTTGGGGTGTGGCAGGCGGTGGTCTCTTTCTGCGAAGAGGTGATGGCGCAGAAAGAGGCCGCGGAGCGGGCGAGGGAGGACGACGTCCTCGCAGACCCGCTCCGGCGTAGACGAACTGGGGGAAGGAGAAGGCGATTCGGGCGCCTTCTCGCTCTTACCTAGTGCTGTGCGGATCATCGGTGGAGAGTCGGGGGATTCTCCACTGGCTTGCACGATCCCACACGTCTGGGGGATGGCCCTAATGAGCTGGGTCATCCCTCCATTGGCCGGGGCCCGTCACCGCTGACGGGCCAACCGCCGGGGCGAGATGGTGATTGCTAACGCTACCCCATCTCGCCCCGACTAGGCGGCAGACTGCTCATCCCGGGTTTTTAGTGGGTAACCTCACTTACTACCCCCCCGTGGGGGTAGTAAGGCCCCTCAGGCGAGGACTCCCACATAACCACTCTGCTCCCCCCGGAGCCGGGTGGTATCCATAAAGGATTTTCCCGGGTCAAAAAAAAAAAAAAAAAAAAAAAAAAAAAAAAAAAAAAAAAAAAAAAAAAAAAAGGTTAAGTTGGGGTGCTTGGGGTGCTTGGTCAGAATACCTCCACGTGTGCCTTAATGCTACTGGTCTCTTTCGGATACGTTTTATCCGGGGAGTACAGAAGCGTTTGGGCCGGTGCACCCTGGGCAGCAGTCAATAACTTCTCTATATGGGATCTTGTTGGCTGCTGGCTAAAATTCTGACGTGTAGGTGCTCTCCGCGTGTCCCTATGAAGCTAGCATAGGGCACAGTGGATGAGCAGGCGGTTCATCCGCGGAGGTGGGGTCCTGAGAAGGGACAGCGGACCCGTAGGGTCGGTGGATGGCCGGCCTGCAAGGCTGGCGGCACGACAGGTTTTCCCCTGTCGTGCACGAGGAGGAGCGACGTCGCTTTTGACGGTGGGCGCGGCAGGGAGGGTCAACTCGGCCACCCTGTCGGGCAAATCTGGAGAGGCAGCTGCCTTTTTACAGCAGCTGCAGTGGACCTTCGGGTCGTAGGATGGCCGGTCTTCAAGGCCGGCGGCGCGGCAGGGAGGGTCAACTCGGCCGCCCTGTCGGGCACACTCGGACGGCAGTCGTGTTAAAGCGACTGCAGCGGACCTTCGGGTCGTGGGATGGCGGGCCTTCAAGGCTCGCGGCGCGGCAGGGAGGGTCAACTCGGCCACCCTGTCGGGCTCAATGCGACTCCAAATCCCGATGTTTGGTGCCCGCACAGGGGATGTATAGTCGGGGGGAACCCGGCGACGAGGGCACCACGAGGGGACCTCACCCCTTAAAAAAGGAACAAAAAATATGGACACACGAGCGATTGTAAAAAATCCCCAGGTGGGTAAATCCCACCCTTCGCAAGAAGGCTGCCCCACCGTATCTGGGGGGGGCAACAACCGCTTCGCGGGCTCCGGCCCGCGCACCAACGACCACGGCAAACGTACAACGGACTCTGATTCTTCCAAAAATGAACAACTCGGCAAGATAATGGACTTGGTCCCGGTTTTAAAACGGGAACCTCGAGTGGTACTGGAGCGCATGGACAGCGCCAGACCAGTCACTCTGAGGCTGGACGCCACGACAGAGCGAGAGCGCAATCCTTGCGCCACCTCTGCCGCCGCGTCATTGGACGTGACAGAGGAGGACGCAGCAGGTGTTTCTTCTGCGTCTGAAGCAGGCGCAGAAGGGACTCCACTTCATGCAGTGCTTCGGATTCCGTCTCCAAATTTATCGGAGACGGACTCCGACGCGATGACTTGGGAGACCGTGTCTTCTCGCGGTTCTCCCAAGAGGAGAAAACGGAGGATGGAGGAGATCGAGGGGGACCTTAGTGACCCCTCACCGTCACTAAAGGTCCCAACCGCGCAACGCGGAAGAGGACGCGCCAAAGGGAGGGCGCCCACGACCGGCCATTATGTCGGCCTGGCGAAAGCCAAGGCCGAGCTGAACCGGGCGCGGGAGGAGGAACTGAGGCTCATCGCCGAGAAGGAGCTGGCGGATGAGCTGCAGCAGAGGAGGGTGGCATCTACGGCCGCACAGTTTCTGAAGGTGCCGGAGGCTCCGGCTACCAGTCTGAGGCTGGGCGACTGTGATGCCGCTCATCTGGAGAAGTTACTCATGGACTCGGTGGACACTGTCTTAACGGTGGCCACCAAGTCCAAGAATCTAAAGGGCACGTGCGTGAGGGCCCTGAAGGACGCTGCGATGACCATCAAAGCGTCCTTCCAGGAATCGCGGTCCCGCACGATGCCTGAGGAGATGGCCTTGCTGGTTAAGTCAAACCAGCAACTGGCGGCGGAGCTGAAGGAACTCCGTCGCCAAATGGAGGAGATGCGGACAGCCCGGGCTGCGGCGCCGGTTGTTCAGCCCGCCGCGCCCCTCGTTAACGACGAGGCGATGCGTAAGGTCATGGTGCAGGTGGGCACCATGATCAACGCACGCTTCGAAGGCCTCGAGGAGCGGCTGCTGCCGGCAAAGACCCTCAGGCCCCCTCTCGCCGCAGATCGGCGAAGGGTGTCTGAGGAGCAGCTGACAGCGACCACGAGTCGTGGAGCTGCCCCAGAGAGCGCCCCGGTGCAGAGGAAGAAGGCTGGCTCTGGCGAACAACCAGTAGCTACCACAAGCCGCAGAGCCGCCCCGGAGAACACCCCGGGGCAAAAGAAGAAGGCCGGCTCCAAACCTCAGCCCAACAAGAAGGCTGCGAAGGGCCCAGCTCCTGCGGCCGTCGCACTGCTGCCTGCCCCTGCCCCAGCTCCTCTGACCGAGGCGTGGCATGTGGTAGCTAGACGCGGCCTGGACAAGAGGAGGGACAAGGGAGTGCGAGCGGAACCCAAGGAGAAGGGGCCCGCTCGTCCGGCTCCAGCACCGGTCCCGCCTCCACCACCGTCCACCAGGAAGAAGCCTGCCCCGCCCAAGACAAAGGGCACGGCCAAACTCCGCTCGCCCCGAACCGCAGCTGTGGTTATCACGCTGCAACCGGGGGCGGCGGAGAAAGGGCTGGACTACGCTGGAGTCTTGGCTGAGGCCAAGGCCAAGATCAAACTCGGAGAGTTGGGTGTTCCGCCGTTGACCATCCGAACGGCGGCCACTGGGGCCCGGATCCTGGAGGTCCCTGGCGAGAATAGCCCCGCGAAAGCGGATGTCCTCGCCGAGAAACTCCAGGAAGTATTTCGAGGGCAACCAGAGGTGAAAATATCCAGGCCGACTACCACCGCTGACATGAGAGTCACCGGCCTGGACGACTCGATCACCTCCGAGGAGTTGGCGAACGCGCTGGCGTCCCTGGGCGAATGCCCCGTGGCGTCAGTAGCCGTCGGCCCGATACGTCGGGGACCAGCGGGGATGGGGACGGCGTTTGTGCGCTGTCCCGTCTCCGCTGCGAAGAAGGTCGCGGCCAGTGGGCGCGTTCTGGTGGGCTGGGTGTCGGCGCGAGTCGGCATCCTCGACCCCAGGCCGCGTCGCTGTTTCCGCTGCCTTTCGTTGGGCCACGTTGCGGCCCAATGTAGCACCGAGGTTGACCGCAGCGACGAATGTTACCGCTGCGGTCAAAAGGCTCATAAGGCCCGGGACTGCTCTGCCGCCCCCCGCTGCTCACTTTGTGCGGCTGCGGGTAAGCCGGCAGACCACCTCTCCGGGGGCAAGGCATGCGCCAAGCCCCCGTTCAAGTCAGGGGCTCGGCGGAGGGCCGTCGCGACTGAGGCAAAGGCCCAGCCGCGACCGTCTTCCTCGGAAAAAGGACGGGCGGACTGCATGGAGGTAGGTTAGTATGGCCCTAACCTTCCTCCAGGCGAACGTGAACCACTCCGCCCGCGCTCAGGATTTACTCCTGCAGTGCATGGCGGAGCGGTCCATCAAAGTGGCGGTGGTTGCAGAGCCGTACTCGGTCCCACCCAGGAGCGACTGGGTGGGGGGCCTTGACGGTTTGGTGGCAATCACCACACAGTCGCCGACTCCATCCCCCCCTCTCGTAGGGGTTGCGAGAGGCAGGGGATTCGTGGCGGCAGGAGTGGGACCTGTCGTCATCGTAGGTGTGTATCACTCCCCGAATAGGCCCCGGCACGAGCTAGAGGCCCTTCTCGGCGAGGTGGGGACCTTCATAGGTCAGACCCGCCCCCGCCCCGTGATCGTCATGGGGGACCTCAATGCCAAATCCTTGGCGTGGGGGTCCCCAAGGACCTGTCCGCGGGGCGTCACCGTGTTGGAGTGGTTGGCCGAGGTGGGCCTCTGCGTCGTGAACACCGGGAGTGAACACACCTGTGTCCGCCAATGGGGTGGATCGATCGTCGACGTGACGTTCGCCACCCCAGACCTCGCCTGCCAAATTCGCGACTGGCAGGTGTTGGTTGACGAGGAGACGCTCTCCGATCACCGGTATATCCGGTTTAGCGTCTCCCCGTCCTCGGCGGACACTGTGAGGGAGGGAGCCGGCGAGATCGGTCCGCGATGGGCATTGAAGGGCCCACCCAGTCCGCGATCTCTCCGAGGAGGCGTGCTCCAGTGGCGGCGTGATGTTGGCGGTGTCTTTAGACATCGCCAACGCCTTCAACACGCTGCCTTGGACCACCATACTCGGTGGCCTGGAGTACCACCGAGTGCCGCAGTACCTGCGCCGACTCGTCGGCGATTACCTCTCCTATAGAGAGGTAGTCTTCCCGACGACGAATGGGGAGGGTCGGAGCCCCATGGCGCGCGGCGTCCCTCAGGGGTCTGTTTTAGGGCCCCTGCTGTGGAACGTCGGATACGACTGGGCCCTCCGGGGCGCTGGCCTTCGTGGCGTCGGCGTCGTTTGTTACGCCGACGACACGCTGGTCACCGCCAAGGGGGATACCTACAGGGAGGCGGCAATCCTCGCCACGGCCGGAGTCGCGATGGTCGTGGCCAGGATCAGGAGGCTGGGTCTGGAGGTGGCGCTCCACAAGTCGGAGGCCATTTGTTTTCATGGTCCCCGCAGGGCGCCACCTGCAGATTCATCAATAGTGGTGGGAGGAACCTCCATCCCCGTCAGGACGACGTTGAAGTATCTCGGCGTCGTCCTTGATAGCCGGTGGAGGTTCGAGGCGCACATGCGGCGGCTGTCCCCCAAATTGTTGGGGGCAGCCGGCGCACTGAGTCGCCTCCTCCCCAATATTGGGGGTGGAGAGGGCAGCTGCCGCCGCCTCTATACAGCGGTGGTCAGCTCAATGGCCCTATACGGAGCCCCCATATGGTCCGGGAGGCTCGATCGGCGGGAGACCGCCCTGCTGATTGCAGCTCAACGGACCATGGCTGTGAGAGTGTGCCGGGGGTATCGGACACTCTCACACGAGATGGCATGCGCCCTCGCTGGCCTTCTCCCCTGGGACCTTGAGGCCGAAGTCTTGGCCTCGGTCTACCGCCGCAGAGTGCGAGCGCGGGAGCGGGACGAGCGACCGGCGCCGCGAGAGTTAGCGCATTGGCGCAACAACGCTAGGGCGTTGGCTCTCGCTAGGTGGGAGGGACGACTCCTCGATGGGTCCATTCAAAGGGGGAATAGTAGTCGACGGCTCCTCGATGCTATTCAGCCCGTTCTCCGCGAGTGGATCAATCGGAGGCATGGGAGGCTCTCGTTTAGGCTGACGCAGGTGCTCTCGGGACATGGTTGTTTCGGGAGTTACCTGCATCGCATCGCCCGACGAGAAGCCTCCCCGGCATGCCATCTGTGCGGCTGTGCAGCAGATACTGCCCAGCACGCGCTGGAGGCATGCCCTGGAGAGGACGAACCGCGACAGGCTCTGGTCGCGGTTGTAGGGACGGATCTCTCATTGCCGACCATCCTAGCAAGGATGGTCGCCGATGAGAGATGTTGGGAGGCAGTAGCCTCCTTCTGCGAAACTATTGTCTCGCGGAGGGAGGCGGCGGAGCGTGAGAGGGAGAGAGACCCTCTCTCTCTTCCGCTCCGGAGAGCGCGGACACGGGTGCGGGCTAATCGAGCCCGCACTCCGTCTCCGCTGAGAGGGCCTGGGCCGTCGGATGCGGGGGCATCCGGCACCCTTCAGAGATAGGTCCTCTCGCGATGTTGATGCCCTCTCCGTGTTCGGGGGGCATCACACGAGGTGGAGGGGTCTTCCTATTGACACCCCTCACCGAGGAGGGCCCGCCACTTTACAGCGGGCAGCGGCGTCGACGGGGGCTGTGGTAAGAATAATTCGGTCCCACGCCCCCCGTCATCAGTCGAAGACGCTGGAACACCGTGGGGTTTTAGACGGTATGGGCGCCTTTAGCCGAGTCCGTCATACCCCGTATGCCCCCCCCGCATACGGCAATGCGTAACAGCATTTCCCCACGCCAAAAACAAAAAAAAACAAAAAAAAAAAAAAAAAAAAAAAAGGTTGGGGTGCTTGGGGTGCTTGGTCAGAATACCTCCACGTGTGCCTTAATGCTACTGGTCTCTTTCGGATACGTTTTATCCGGGGAGTACAGAAGCGTTTGGGCCGGTGCACCCTGGGCAGCAGTCAATAACTTCTCTATATGGGATCTTGTTGGCTGCTGGCTAAAATTCTGACGTGTAGGTGCTCTCCGCGTGTCCCTATGAAGCTAGCATAGGGCACAGTGGATGAGCAGGCGGTTCATCCGCGGAGGTGGGGTCTCGAGAAGGGACAGCGGACCCGTAGGGTCGGTGGATGGCTGGCCTGCAAGGCTGGCGGCACGACAGGTTTTCCCCTGTCGTGCACGAGGTGGAGCGACGTCGCTTTTGACGGTGGGCGCGGCAGGGAGGGTCAACTCGGCCACCCTGTCGGGCAAATCTGGAGAGGCAGCTGCCTTTTTACAGCAGCTGCAGTGGACCTTCGGGTCGTAGGATGGCCGGTCTTCAAGGCCGGCGGCGCGGCAGGGAGGGTCAACTCGGCCACCCTGTCGGGCACACTCGGACGGCAGTCGTTTTACAGCGACTGCAGCGGACCTTCGGGTCGTGGGATGGCGGGCCTTCAAGGCTCGCGGCGCGGCAGGGAGGGTCAACACGGCCACCCTGTCGGGCATTATGCGTCTCCGAATCCCCGGTTTCGGTGCCCGCCTATGGGATGCATGGCTGGGGGGAACCCGGTCGTGAGGGCACCAAAGGGGACCTCACCCCTTCAAAAAGGAAAAACAAAATATGGATCTACAAGCGTTTGAAAACAGTCCCCAGGTGGGTAAATCCCACCCTTCGAAAGAAGGCTGCCCCACCGTATCTGGGGGGGGCAACAACCGCTTCGTGGGCTCCGGCCCACGCACCGACGACAATGGCTATTCGAAAACTGACACCGATTCTGCAGCAAATGACACCAACGGCAAGAACATGGACCTGGTCCCGTTCCTTAAACGGGAACCTCGAGTGTTACTGGAGCGCATGGACAGCGCCAAACCAGTCACTCTGAGGCTGGACGCCGCGGCAGAGCGAGAGCGCAACCCTTGCGCCACCTCTGCGGCCGCGTCATTGGACGTGAGTGAGGAGGAGGCAGTGGGTGTCCCTTCTGCGTCTGCAGCAGGCGCGGGAGCGGCCCCACTGCATGAGGTTCTTCGGATCCCGTCTCCGAATTTATCGGAGACGTCCGAGGAATCCGATGCGATGACATGGGAGTCCGTGTCTTCACGCGGCTCCCAAAGGAGGAGGAAGAGACGTTTAGAAGAGGACGAAGGGGACCACAGTGACCCCTCACCGTCACTAAAGGTCCCAACCGCGCAACGCGGAAAAGGACGCGCCAAAGGGAGGGCGCCCACGACCGGCCATTATGTCGGCCTGGCGAAAGCCAAGGCCGAGCTGAACCGGGCGCGGGAAGAGGAGATGCGGCTCGTCGCCGAGCAGGAGCTGGCGGAGGAGCTGCAACGGAAGAGAGCGGCATCGGCCGCCCAGTTTCTGAAGGTGCCGGAACCTCCGGCTACCAGTCTGAGGCTGGGCGACTGCGATGCCGCTCACCTGGAGAAACTGCTGTTGGACTCGGTGGACACTGTTTTAACGGTGGCCACCAAGTCCAAAAACTTAAAAGGCACGTGTGTGAAGGCCTTAAAGGACGCTGCGATGACTATCAAAGCGTCCTTCCAAGAGTCACGGGCCCGCACGATGCCAGAGGAGATGGCCTTACTAGTTAAGGCCAACCAGCAGATGACGGCGGAGCTGAAGGAGCTCCGTCGCCAAATGGACGAGGTGAGGAGGGCTCAGGCTACGGCCCCTGCTTCTCAGCACCCCATGCCCCTCGTGGGCGACGAAGCGATGCGGAAGGTCTTGGTGCAGGTGGGCACCATGATCAACGCTCGCTTCGAGGGCTTGGAGGAGCGGTTGTTGCCGGCGAAGACCCTCAGGCCCCCTCTCGCCGCAGATCGGCGAAGGGTGTCTGAGGTGCAGCCGGTAGCGACCACCAGTCGTGGACCTGCCCCGGCGATCACCCCGGTGCAGAGGAGGAAACCTGGCTCTGTGGAGCAACCAGTTGCCACCACAAGCCGAGGAGCCGCCCCGGTGAACACCCCGGGGCAAAAGAAGAAGGCCAAGAACAAGGCTGCGAAGGGCCCGGCTCCTGTAGCCGCCGCGCTTGTGCCTGCCCCTGCCCCAGCTCCCCTGACAGAGGCTTGGCATCTGGTGGCCAGACGTGGCCTTGAGAAAAGGAGCGACAAGGTAGTGGCGGCGGTGCGGGCGGGACCCAAAGGGCCTGCCCGCCCGATGCCGACACCGACACCGGTCTCGCCTCCACAGCCCCCGAAGAAGAAGAAGCCCCCGCCCCAAACAAAGGGCACGGCTAAACTCCGCACGCCCCGGACTGCAGCTGTAGTTATCACGCTGCAGCCGGGGGCGGCGGAGAAAGGAGTGACATATGGCGACGTCTTGGCAGAGGCCAAGACAAAAATCAAACTCGGCGAGTTAGGTGTGCCGCCGCTGACCATCCGGACGGCGGCTACTGGTGCTCGGATTCTGGAGATCCCCGGCGTGGACAGTGCCGCGAAAGCGGACCTTCTCGCCGAGAAACTGGAGGAGGTCTTCAGACAACAAGCCGAGGTCAAAATATCCAGGCCAACCACCACTGCTGACATAAGAGTCACCGGCCTGGATGACTCGGCCACTTCGGAGGAGTTGGCGAACGCGCTGGCGTCCCTGGGCGAGTGCCCCGTGGCGTCAGTAGCCGTCGGCCCGATACGGAGAGGACCAGCGGGGATGGGGACGGCATTTGTGCGCTGCCCTGTCTCTGCTGCGAAGAGGATCGCGGCCAGTGGGCGCGTTCTGGTGGGCTGGGTGTCGGCGCGAGTCGGCATCCTCGACCCCAGACCGCGTCGCTGTTTCCGATGCCTTTCATTGGGCCACGTTGCGGCCCAATGCAAGAACGAGGTTGACCGTAGCGATGAGTGCTATCGCTGCGGTCAAAAGGCCCATAAGGCCCGGGATTGCTCTGCCGCCCCCCGCTGCTCACTCTGTGCGGCTGCGGGTAAGCCGGCAGACCACCTCTCCGGGGGCAAGGCATGCGCCAAGCCCCCGTCAAAGTCAGGGGCTCGTCGAAAGGCCGTCGCGGCTGAGGCTAAGGCCCAGCCGCGACCGTCTCCCTCCGATAAAGGGCGAGCGGACATCATGGAGGTAGGTTAGTATGGCCCTAACCTTCCTCCAGGCGAACGTGAACCACTCCGCCCGCGCTCAGGATTTACTCCTGCAGTGCATGGCGGAGCGGTCCATCAAAGTGGCGGTGGTTGCAGAGCCGTACTCGGTCCCACCCAGGAGTGACTGGGTGGGGGGCCTTGACGGCTTGGTGGCAATCACGACACAGTCGCCGACCCCATCCCCCCCTCTCGTAGGGGTTGCGAGAGGCAGGGGTTTCGTGGCGGCAGGAGTGGGCCCTGTCGTCATCGTGGGTGTTTATCACTCCCCGAACAGGCCCCGTCACGAGCTAGAGGCTCTTCTCGGTGAGGTGGGAACCTTCATAGGTCAGACCCGCCCACGCCCCGTGATCGTCATGGGGGACCTCAACGCCAAATCCTTGGCGTGGGGGTCCCCAAGGACCTGTCCGCGGGGCGTCACAGTGTTGGAGTGGCTGGCCGAGGTGGGCCTCTGCGTCGTGAATACGGGGAGTGAAAACACCTGCGTCCGCCAATGGGGTGGATCGATCGTCGACGTGACGTTTGCCACCCCAGACCTCGCCTGCCAAATTCGCGACTGGCAGGTGTTGGTGGACGAGGAGACGCTCTCCGATCACCGGTATATCCGGTTTAGCGTCTCCCCGTCCTCGGCGGACATGGTGAGGGAGGGAACTGGCGAGATTGGTCCGCGATGGGCCTTGAAGCGTCTCGACGTCGAGTTGCTGCAGGAGGCGGCCCTCGTCGAAGCGTGGAACGGCACTCCTCAGGAGGGTGACCCCGTAGACGTGGATGCGTTCGCGGATGGACTGTGTGCGGCGTTGTCGCGTATCTGCGCTGCCGCGATGCCGCGTGCAGCAGCCCCACGGTCCAGACGCCAGGTCTACTGGTGGTCAGAGGAGATTGCCGAACTCCGAAGACGCTGCGTACGGAGGCGCCGCCGATACCAGCGGTATCGTAGGCGAAGGCGGCAGGAGACGGAGGTGAGCGAGTCTCTGAATGCCGCCTACCGAGAGGCTTCAATGACCCTTCGCGTGGCCATTGACGAGGCGAAGCGGCGATCCTGGCAGGAGCTGCTGGAAGGGCTGGAGCGCGATCCGTGGGGCCGGCCGTACCTATGGGCGCGGCAGAAGCTGCGTCCATGGGCCCCCCCCGTGACCGCCTCGCTCCAACCAGCGATTCTCCAGAGGGTAGTGGGAGGGCTGTTCCCCGGTCCTCCGGGAGACGATTTCTCGCTACCTTTCGCCGCGCCCTCGTCGACCGATCTCGCCGAGGCGGAGGAGGACGAGCCTGCCCCGGTCTCCGAAGGGGAGCTGGGCGCAGCAGTGCTCAGGATGAGGGCCAAGAACACGGCACCCGGGCCAGATGGCATACCGGGCCGTGTGTGGGCTCTCTCCTTGGAGCACCTGGCCCCCGCTCTCAGGGCCCTGTTTGACAGGTGCCTTCGAGAGGGGAAATTCCCCAGGAGATGGAGGAGGGGCAGACTTGTCCTCATACGGAAGGAGGGACGTCCCGCGGACGAACCTTCAGGGTATCGTCCGATTGTGCTGCTCGACGAGGCGGGTAAGCTGTTGGAGAGGGTGATCGCTGCCCGTCTCGTCAAGCACCTCGAGACGTCGGGACCGGACTTGGCGCCCACCCAGTTCGGATTCCGGAGAGGTCGCTCGACGCTGGATGCCATCTCCCGTGTCCGCGATCTCTCCGAGGAGGCGTGCTCCAGTGGCGGCGTGATGTTGGCGGTGTCTTTAGACATCGCCAACGCCTTCAACACGCTGCCCTGGACCACCATACTCGGTGGTCTGGAGTACCACCGAGTGCCGCAGTACCTGCGCCGACTCGTCGGCGATTACCTCTCCTATAGAGAGGTAGTCTTCCCGACGACGAATGGGGAGGGTCGGAGCCCCATGGCGCGTGGCGTCCCTCAGGGGTCTGTTTTAGGGCCCCTGCTGTGGAACGTCGGGTACGATTGGGCCCTCCGGGGCGCTGGCCTTCGTGGCGTCGGCGTCGTTTGTTACGCCGACGACACGCTGGTCACCGCCAAGGGGGATACCTACAGGGAGGCGGCAATCCTCGCCACGGCCGGAGTCGCGATGGTCGTGGCCAGGATCAGGAGGCTGGGTCTGGAGGTGGCGCTCCACAAGTCGGAGGCCATTTGTTTTCATGGTCCCCGCAGGGCGCCACCTGCAGGCTCATCTATAGTGGTGGGAGGAACCTCCATCCCCGTCAGGACGACGTTGAAGTATCTCGGCGTCGTCCTTGATAGCCGGTGGAAGTTCGAGGCGCACATGCGGCGGCTGTCCCCCAAATTGTTGGGGGCAGCCGGCGCACTGAGTCGCCTCCTCCCCAATATCGGGGGTGGAGAGGGCAGCTGCCGCCGCCTCTATACAGCGGTGGTCAGCTCGATGGCCCTATACGGAGCCCCCATATGGTCCGGGAGGCTCGATCGGCGGGAGACCGCCCTGCTGATTGCAGCTCAACGGACCATGGCTGTGAGAGTGTGCCGGGGGTATCGGACACTCTCACACGAGATGGCATGCGCCCTCGCTGGCCTTCTCCCCTGGGACCTTGAGGCCGAAGTCTTGGCCTCGGTCTACCGCCGCAGAGTGCGAGCGCGGGAGCGGGACGAGCGACCGGCGCCGCGAGAGTTAGCGCATTGGCGCAACAACGCTAGGGCGTTGGCTCTCGCTAGGTGGGAGGGACGACTCCTCGATGGGTCCATTCAAAGGGGGAATAGTAGTCGACGGCTCCTCGATGCTATTCAGCCCGTTCTCCGCGAGTGGATCGATCGGAGACATGGGAGGCTCTCGTTTAGGCTGACGCAGGTGCTCTCGGGACATGGTTGTTTCGGGAGTTACCTGCATCGCATCGCCCGACGAGAAGCCTCCCCGGCATGCCATCTGTGCGGCTGTGCAGCAGATACTGCCCAGCACGCACTGGAGGCATGTCCTGGAGAGGACGAACCGCGACAGGCTCTGGTCGCGGTCATTGGGACGGATCTCTCATTGCCGACCATCCTAGCCAGGATGGTCGCCGATGAGAGATGTTGGGAGGCAGTAGCCTCCTTCTGCGAAACTATTGTTTCGCGGAGGGAGGCGGCGGAGCGTGAGAGGGAGAGAGACCCTCTCTCTCTTCCGCTCCGGAGAGCGCGGACACGGGTGCGGGCTAATCGAGCCCGCACTCCGTCTCCGCTGAGAGGGCCTGGGCCGTCGGATGCGGGGGCATCCGGCACCCTTCAGAGATAGGTCCTCTCGCGATGTTGATGCCCCCTCCGTGTTCGGGGGGCATCACACGAGGTGGAGGGGTGTTCCTATTGACATCCCTCACCGAGGAGGGCCCGCCACTTTACAGCGGGCAGCGGCGTCGACGGGGGCTGTGGTAAGAATAATTCGGTCCCACGCCCCCCGTCATCAGTCGAAGACGCTGGAACACCGTGGGGTTTTAGACGGTATGGGCGCCTTTAGCCGAGTCCGTCATACCCCGTATGCCCCCCCCGCATACGGCAATGCGTAACAGCATTTCCCCACGCCAAAAAAAAAAAAAAAAAAAAAAGGTTAGGTTAGGTTAGGTTGGGCGGGTCTGGGTTTATTCATTAATAGTTGCTTTGCCTACCTTGCATGCCTCGCGCTGCTTGTTTTGAATAAACTCAGGCCTTCCTTACTCATCCCGGATGGGTAAGGAGGCAATGGTCTTAGGGGAGAGCGCAAGTCGTGATGATCCCTAAGGCAAGTCTGACGGTTACCTTCCCGTGGTGCTGCCCGTTATAGGTTTGTTTCCTTCTGAAATAAACGTAACAGAACACCGTCAGGCGCCGCGTCATCTCATATCATCAGCTCCACGTTCATCAGTTCCATTTCGTTGCATCTCATTATCTTTCATCTTCTCTCGTCTCCCCTTGCTTCGCATCTCCATTTAAAGAGAGCCTGAACTATGGTGTGAGGCGAGATTCGTTTCATTTCGTCTCGTTTCTTTTCCATTTGTTTCACTTCTCCCATATTCACCTGCGTCATCCTAGTCCAAAGTTCTGATGCCCGGCGATGGGATGGATGGCTGCAGTATGTGCAGTCTCGAGGGTATTGAGGCCGCTACGCCTTAAAACTGGCAAAAACTTACAATGGACGATTACAAAGAGAACGTGAAACTACCCCAGGTCGGTAAAGCCCTTACGGGACAATCCGACTCTCCTCCGGGAGGCTGTCCCTCGTATTCTGGGGGGGACACTAATCGCCGCATTGAAACTAATAGTGAAATTGAAAACGCGTGTGTCGCGGTAGTGCGTGCATCTGCACGGCTCCGCGAGAGGTCGGCGGAGGGTGCGTCAGAACGTCCACCATCTCAATGTAGCGTCGGCCGTAAGGAGGTTCGAGTGGTGCTCCAACGTACACCGAGCATTCACCGAACTACTTCGGAGGTGAAGGATGGAGTGGAGCGCAACGATTGCGCTAAACCAGCCATTCTAAATCCCGATACTGAAACTGAGCGGGAGCGTAACACTTGCGCCAGACCCGTCTCAGCTGCAGCTGTCGGAGAAGCTGCATCGGAGTCATCCATCTGCAGCATGGTTTCAATGGAGTCTCTGGCTTCATTGAACCAAGAGGAGACCTGTCCTGCCAGGTTTTGGCAACCTCGTAAGAGGTCCAGGGACGTGGGCGACGACGGCTCTTTGAGCGATCCATCTGCCCCTTCCCCCAAAGTGGTGGCATCAAAACGTGGCCGCGCCTCGATCAGAAGGCAATTTTCGAAGGCCCGCACGGAAGATACTAGTGAGATATCAAAATCACATGGCTCACTGCAAGAGCTAGCTGGTTCTCAACCGGAGTTTGAGACCACGGCGGTACTGGAGAAGAGAATCGCGGACAGCTTAAAAGCTGTGGAAATGGTGGCAACAAAGTCATCTCATCTCAAGGGGACATTTGTTGCGCAGCTCAAGGGCGCCGTCCGTGATATTAAGACGGCAACTGAGGCACTAGCTCATCACAGCCTCAGCGATGAGACTCGGCGTCTTCAGGCTGCCAACAGTCGTCTCAAAGCCGAGATGGACGACTTGAAGAGCGAGATGGCTAAGCTGAGGGCGGCCATGCAGCAGCAATCCGTTGCACCACCGTCGCATCCTCAGAATAACTTCGAGGAGATGGAGGCTCGTATCCTCGGACGTCTTTCGGATAGGATCAATGCCCGGATTGAGGGGCTGGAGCCCCGTCTGAACCCGGAGCCCCGCCTCCGTCCCTCATTGGCGCATGACAACCGCAAGATGGATACGACAAACACAACGAAGGCCCTTCCACGCACGGCAATGTCTGAACGCCCACTGGCCCAACATGCCAAGGTGGAGCCTCAGAAATCGACCGCAACGAAGGCTGCGACTTCATCGGTCAAGACCCTATCCAGGGAGTTCTTCTCCTCTACGGAGACGAAGAAGACGACTATGAAGAAAAAAAAGAAGAAGAAGTCCAAAAAGAAGAAAGGCGCTGGGGAATTCACTCCAGCACCAAGGGAGGCGAGTCCACCGCCCCCGGAGCCAACATCTATGGCGACAGTTGTGAAAAGAGGCCCGAGGAAGAGTGCTTCCAAGTCCAAGACAGAATTGGCGCGGAAGCCCCAAAAAGAGAAGACTTCCAAGCCGAAATTACGTACTCCCAAGTCCGAAGCAGTGGTAGTTACCATTCTTCCTGCTGCTGCGGACAAGGGACTTACGTATAAAAAGGTGATCGCGGAGGCCAAACAAGGCATTGATCTGACCTCCCTTAACATAGAATCGGTCAGATTTAAGCGGGCTGTAACAGGGGCCACAATTATTGAGGTCCCTGGCGCTACAAGTGGCCCGAAGGCCGACCTTCTGGCTTCCAAGCTGAGGGAGATCTGTGCACAGGATGGTAACATATTGGTGTCCAGGCCTGTCAAATGCGAGGAGCTACTTGTGACCGGCCTGGATGAGTCGGTCACTAGCGATGAGGTGGTAGCTGCCATATCTAAGAAGGGAGGATGTTCCACTGATCAAGTGAAGGTCGGCACTCCCAGGCAGCAAAAGTCAGGCGTGTATGCGGTGTGGGTGAGTTGCCCTACCATATGCGCAAAAAAGATTGCAGAAGGACGTCTCCTCGTGGGATGGGTGTCGGCTAGCGTGAAGCTCCTGCAGAAGCGTCAGCTCCGATGCTTCCGATGCCTGGAAACAGGGCACGTCAAAGCACGGTGCACCGCAACGGTCGACCGTAGCCAACAATGCTATAGGTGCGGTCAGATCGGTCACCGTGCTTCGAACTGTAAGGAAAAACCCCATTGCACACTTTGTGCGGAGCTGGGGAAGCCTGCAAACCATGGGCTGGGGAGCAAGTGTTCGGCGCCCAGCCAAAAAGTGGCGAGAAGAGGAAAGGCGGCGCAGATTTTGTCGCAGCCCACCCGTCCACCGAACAGGACAAATGAGGTGGAGATGACAATCCCAGGTAATTGATATGGCGGTCACCTTCTTACAGGCGAATATCAACCACTGCGTCAGAGCTCAAGACCTTTTGGTTCAGAGCATGTCGCAGTGGTTGATTGATATTACAATCGTCACGGAGCCATACTTGGTCCCCTCTCGGGACGACTGGGTCGGGGATCAAACCGGGTCGGTTGCGGTGATTGTGCGGCCTAGTGTTGCCACGATAAGGCGGTATTATAAAGGTCGAGGCTTCGTCGCTGTTCTGGTCGGGGAGATGGTGGTTATCGGGGCCTACTTCTCACCAAATCGCACTCTCGCAGAATTTGAGAGTTTTCTGGCGGAAATGGACACCGATCTGGCATGGTGCAGGTCACACCCAATATTAGTGGCTGGGGACCTGAACGCAAAGTCAACGGCGTGGGGTTCCCCTATTACAGCACCCAAAGGTGAAGTCCTAGAGGAGTGGGTGGCGGGAAATGGATTGAACATTTTGAACCGTGGGACGACCAGCACGTGCGTTCGGTGGATGGGTGAGTCCATAGTGGACGTTTCTTTCGCTAGCCCGTCCCTGGCATGGCGTGTTCGGGACTGGGCAGTGTGGGAGGGCGTGGAGAGTCTTTCGGACCATCGGTATATCCGGTTTTCCATCTCCCCCTCCCCCACAAGCCCGAACAGTTCCGGTCGGCCCGCGATGGATCTGGGTCCCCGCTGGGCTCTTAAATGCATGGACAGGGACGCAGTGATTGAAGCTTCTCTTGTAGAGGGCTGGACACCGAGCCCGGATACCGTCGATGTAGAGAGTGAGACGGACTGGTTTTGCGAGGCAATGTCGCATATATGCGATGTTGCTATGCCGCGGGTAACCAGACTGCCCTCTCGCCGACAAGTTTACTGGTGGTCGGAGGACCTCGCTCGTCTTCGTGCAGCCTGCGTGTCAACAAGACGTCGGTACACTAGATATCGACGTCGTAGACAAAGCGGGCGCGACGACGACGAGGAGAGGAGCCTGTATAGCGCCTATCAGGACGCAAAGAAAGCGCTGCGCATGGCCATTGGTGAAGCCAAGGAGAGGGCGTGGGAGGAGCTCCTCGCATCGCTAGATAGGGACCCCTGGGGTAGGCCGTACAGGCTCGTTATGAGCAAGCTTCGCCCCTGGACCCCACCCCTCACGTCCACGATGGAGCCAGAGCTGCTGGCGAACGTGGTGGGGATACTGTTCCCTCCTCGTAGTGAGCATGTGGCTCCGCAAATGCTCGATCAGCCCGATCAGGAAGAAGGTGAAACTGAAGAGATCCCGGAGGTATCGGTGGGGGAATTGGGAGCCGCCGTGCTGAGGCTTCAGGCCAAAAACACGGCCCCTGGCCCTGATGGGATTCCTGGTCGTGTGTGGGTGCTGGCCCTCAGGAATGGACTTGATGATAGGTTCAGGGCCCTTCTGACGGCCAGCTTCAGAGAGCAAACTTTCCCCGGGAAGTGGAAGGTCGGCAAGTTGGTGTTGCTGAAGAAGGAGGGGCGTCCAATGGATTCTCCGGCAGCCTATCGACCGATCGTGCTGCTTGATGAGGCGAGTAAGCTCTTTGAGCGCGTTATTGCAGCCCGCCTCACCAAGCACCTCGATCTCGTTGGCCCGAACCTGTCGGAGAATCAATTCGGATTCCGGCGGAGCAGGTCCACCATAGACGCCATTGCGCAGGTGAGAGCTCTAGCCGAAGAGGAAGTCGCCGAAGGGGGGGTAGTGTTGGCCGTGTCATTAGACATCGCCAATGCCTTCAACACCCTCCCCCACGTATGTATAGAGGAAGCACTCCGATATCACGGAGTGCCCCTATACCTGCGGCGGACGGTTATGGCTTACCTAACGGACAGGTCTATAACCTACCCCACCCAAAATGGCTGGGGTAGCTGGGAGGTGAAATGTGGTGTTCCACAGGGGTCGGTCCTTGGACCACTCCTGTGGAACATTGGATACGATTGGGCCATTCGCGGCTGCACTCTTCGGGATGTTCGTGTCACGTGCTATGCCGATGACACTCTGGTTACGGCCCGTGGCCGAACTTACCGGGAGGCTAGCCTGCAGGCAACGGCCAGAGTAGCCCTCGTTGTGGGCAGAATTAGACGACTGGGTTTGAAGGTGGCCCTCAACAAGTCCGAGGCCTTGTGTTTTCACGGGCCTCGAAACGCGCCACCAACAGGAGCTCATTTGATAGTGGGTGGAGTTTCCATCGGCGTTGGGTCGAGAATGAAATATCTTGGCATCGTCCTCGACGGCCGATGGAAGTTCAAGGAGCATTTTACACTCCTTGCTCCAAAACTTCAGCGAGTGACGTCCGCCTTGACCAGGCTTTTGCCGAATCTTGGTGGACCAAGCGACAAGTGCCGCCGCCTCTTTACAGCGGTGGCACGATCGGTTGCACTGTATGGGGCACCCATTTGGGCATGCTCTTTGAGCGCCCCTAACAGGACGCTATTGCGTCGGCCACAGCGAGTTATGGCTCGCAGGGTGACCCGGTCATACCGCACGGTCTCTTTTGAGGCTGCGTGCGTTCTGGCCGGCTCTTTGCCCTGGGACCTAGAATCGGAGATACTTGCGGAGGTATACGCGAGAACTGCCGATGCGAAGAGTCGCGGACCTATGCCGCTCCCTGAAGAGGTCGAGCGCTGGCGACTTAACGCACGACAAGTGGCCCTCCGCAAATGGGCTCTGAGGCTTGAAGAGCCTAGCGCCGGTCACCGCACGATTGCGGCTATCCGCCCGGTGCTTAAAGAATGGTTGGACAGAGCGTGGGGGTCGCTCTCTTATCGCCTCGTGCAGGTGCTTGCCGGGCATGGGTGTTTTGGCAAATACCTATGCAACGTGGCGAGGAGAGAGCGACTTCCATTGTGTCATGAGTGTGGTGCTGCTGAAGATTCGGCGCAGCACACCCTTGAAGACTGTCCGAAGTGGGCTATGCAGCGGTCTATACTCGTATACGCGGTTGGTCCCGACCTATCGCTGCCGGCTGTCGTTAACGCGATGGTCGGGGGCGAGAGGGCATGGGATGCGGTTCGAGTCTACTGCGAGACCGTCATGGCCCAGAAAGAAGAGGGAGAGCGGCGTCGAGAGGAAGACCCATTGGCGGATCCTCTCCGTCGCAGGAGGACTGGGCGTAGACGCAGGGCGTACGCCAGGACCCTCGCTCCCTGATTGGGTCTGTGCAACATGTTGGGGAACGTGGTGCACACAAAATGGCCCTAGGAGGTGGTTGTGTGGTGTGACAGTGTTCCGGCATACCACGCAATGGAGATTTACGTGACTGAGCGTCACCGGAAGTCGGGTCCGAACACGGACAAACGCTAAGCAAGGGAACAGGATAAGGGCAACTGTGACCTTTCCCTTGCCCAAGCGCAAAGGCGGAACACCAGGGTGGTTTTAGTGGGTATTCCTGCCGAGGGGCAGCGAACATAGTCACGCTGCCCGCCGGCAGGCGAGTCCCACATAACCCGCGGCTTTTCCCCAAGGCTACGGGTATGCGTAACGCATTTCCCCCTGTAAAAAAAAAAAAAAAAAAAAAAAAAAGGTTAGGTTAGGTTAGGTTAGGTTTTTTTTTTTTTTTTTTTTTTTTATTAGTAAAACTACGCTCTACAGACTCCGGGTCCGTACTCTTTTTAGATTTCATTTTATTTTTACATATTAAAACATTTTTATTACAATTGACTACATACATCATTAGATACATTCGGATGTTATTAACAATAAGGATGTTATTTCTTAAATACTAAGTGAGTCCTTTTTTTCTTTTTTTTTTTGTTTATTTTTTTTTTTTTTTTTTTTTTTTTTTTTTTTTTTTTCTCCTGTTTGTATTGTTTTCACAATGAATAATTTACTTATACAAAGAACGACTAAATTCTAATTAATTCAAATGGTAATTAGACTTTACTTAAATCCTACAGTATTACAGTTCAATCTTATTTCTAAGTTTATCTCCTTATCATGCGAAGTTATATCGTGCATTATATAACTAAGATTTGGGATTTAATTATTGAATTTGCTAAAATTTTGAAATTGAAAAACTTTAGAAAACCTCTTACATTAAATTGTTATTTATTCTACTTAATACATTGCAATGATTATTTAAATTAACATTAACATTGATTTTATACTTAAAAATGGAAATAAATAGAAAAACATGCTTAGACTATGAATGTAGGATTTAGACTCTATATTACGTTCTAGATTTAAAAACGGGTCATTTTGTCCCGGATGGACCTGCCACCGACTCTGGTGTCCGTTGTCGGTTTGTCATTTCTTCCACGACCCTATCGTTTCTGTCTCTTATAGCCATTCTGAGGTTATGGTTACAGATTTCCTCTTCCGTTGCCTTTACCGCTCGCCGCACAAACTCACCGATGGTGTCGGAGCTGTCGTCGGTGTAATACGTGCAGCTTTCTGTGTGTCGCGACAGAGCCACGACCGCATGCGGAACACTGTCCCTCAACCTGGTCACATTTTCCCTCGTCTGGATGATGATGACGGACTCGTGCGTCAGTCCCTGTGCCTCATGTACGGTCAAGGTGCGAGACCCCTGTCCGCACCCATACCCTCCACCAATTAAGGAAGATTTCTCCTCCTGAGTCAGTGTCAAGTATAGGGTGTTTGGGAGGTCTTTTGGTATTAAAGCACCTGTATACCGTTGAAGCTTCAGGGAGTGGACACGAGATCTTGAGGAATAAAAACCCGGGTATACTTCGCGTAGGACGTATGCCACGTCCATGGGATTGCGGTGCGTGCAGTACAACTCTTGGCCGATGGTCGCCAGTACGTTGGGATTGCTGTACCGTATTTTGAAGAGGTTCTCTCTTTCAATATACGGCAGCTGGTTGACATCTCCGATGATAACGACATCCTCCGCGTCCAGTAACCGTGCAGCCATTATGATGGCCCCGAAATGGTTCATGTGCGCTTCGTCTATGAGTAGACGCTTTTCTCTGCGCTCCATGAACCCGTTCGCCAATATGGAAGCCAAGGTACGCACTTTGGTTTTTACTCCATCGCCTATGCGGCGCGCTACCTTGGCTCTCAGGTCTTTTGCTGCTTCGGTTGTTGTGGTTACAATGATGTCTCTGTTAGCATCGAAGATGTCAACTATCCAGGTGGTTTTGCCGCATCCGGGAACCCCATTTATCCAGGTGAACTTTGGCAACGTCCAGTTTTCCCATGCTGCCGTTGGTTGGGAGCCTTCCGAGATGGTTTTTGCCATCTCGATTATTTTCTCCTGCAGCATGATTTTTGTACACCGGGCTGTGACCACGATGGGGTCGTCTGATGGTGTGACGAAAGTGATATTGCCTGTTCGTGTTGTTTCCTCCTCGTTTAAAGCAACGAATCCCGCCGTGGAGTTGAATGCCGCCATATAACGACCCGACATGCTTCCCTTGATGACGCGGGATCTCTCGTTGTCGTATATGGCAGCTTCCGCCTCCATTAATCTTACACCCAACAATCCCTCGCTCTCCCACAGATAGGCTTGCAGGATGTTTTTGCAAGTGGTGAGGTTAACTTCTCTTGTTGCCTTTTCTATCTGTAGGAACTCGAGGAAAGCATTTAGTGCAAGATCTGAGGCCTTCGTCACCGAAACGAGGTTGGGCGGGCTGACTTGCCCCTTGTCGGCTCTAGTCCGTTTCGTCTGCTGTTGGTCAGTATTTTTGGATGAAGATGGTGGTTTTGTAAATTCCAGAACGGCAGCTGATTGTCGTTCTGCCGTTCTGGATATTTTGTCCTTTAGTCCGTGCATGGCCGTGCTTACTATTTTCATAAAGGTCTTATGTCTGACTCGGCTTTCGCTCCCTTCTGGTCTCTGCTTTTTCCTCTCCTCGGCTTTTCTTGTGTCAATCTTCTCTTGAAGGCGCTGGGATCCTGTCTGGGTAATCGAGCACGATTGGAGGCTTAAGATGTTTGTGGTTGCGGGCACAGAGGGTGCTTTGAGGTAACTTAGGTCTTCCCCTCGATCCTCGTACGCCACTATGTTGTGGCGCTCTGAGGCTTTTATGCACCCAATGTGATCCGCAACTTCGCCTCTCGAATACTCGATTACCATCGCGTCTACGCTGATGATCCTTGATGTTAAATTAGCGCCTTCATCTGCCTCGCCGAGCTTGGAGAGCACTACATTGGCCAGAGAAAAGGGCGTCCGACTGCCCCAGTCGACTAGTATGACCGTTTTGTTGTGCGATCGCACCAGCCGACACCGGCAGCCGGCTATCCTCGTCTCTGGAAGCTCATTGTACTTTTTCCGCTTTATGGTGGTCTTTGTAGTGCTTCCATTAATTAGAGATGCCAGTCCGGGTGATATTGCAACGCGGTTTTTTGCTTGCGCGTTGCAATAGCTTATGCCGAGTCGTTCGTTGTTATTGTCCATGAATAGCGCCACCCCCCTTATCCTTATCCCAGGCTCGCCTCTCTCTCCGCATTCCAGAATCTGGTTTAACCCAGTTCTACTATGAGAGGTCTGCCTGATGTCGGGACCCGGGATTGTGGCGCCTGTGGTTAGTGTGGGTACCGGTTGTGATGGGATGATTGTGGTATCTGCTGGTGTTCTGTTGCTGTGTCGCCTTACTGCTGTTTTAAAGATTTTTTCCCCATAGTCCAGGAAATACTTCCTGCTCTCAGAATTGGCCAAAATAGTGCGCAGATTTTCTCTGGTAAGCCTGGTGTTTATCTGTATTTCCAGATCTTGTCTGAGAGCAAGGAAGCGTGGGCATTCTAGGACTATGTGCCAAACTGATTCATTGATGTTGGGATCGCAATCGCAGCCTGGGCTTTCCAATAATCTGAACCGATGGAGGTATTCGGCAATACCTCCATGTCCCGTCAAGAGTTGCACTTGTAACGGTGTCAGCTTTATGGCTCGTACCATTCGATATGCTTTATCGACATCCGGTAGGAACCATTTAGTGACACCATTTTTGGACTGTGTCTTCCCTGATCTTTCTCTTGACGTAGGACAGTGGAACTTCTGCGTAGTCTGGATCTGGTTTTGCTTGTAAGGCCGCGGACTTTGCCAGCTCATCGGCTCGCTCGTTCCCAGCGGTCCCTACATGCGCTCTTAACCAGAAAAGCCGCACCTGTCTTCCTTCCGCACTTAGCTCTCGTATGCACTCTTTAATTTGTTGCGTGAGGGGGTGTGTCAGCCTGGGATTTTCCAGCAGGTCGAGCGAGGATCTTGAGTCGCTCAAGATGTTGACCACTTTTTTCCCGCTGGATTTGGCTGACTGCACCGCCCTGAAGAGTGCATAGAGCTCAGATTGAAATACTGTGCAGGAGGAGTCTAGACTGAAGGTGGAGAAACACAATTCCTTTCCTTCCTCCCACCATGTGAGGGCTGCGCCAACTTTTCCCTCAATTTTACTGCCGTCCGTGTAGATGTGTGGACCGGCAATTTGGTGGGAGTCTAAGGTTTCCGAATTCGTGTCCTCCAGGAGCGTGTAATGAGTTACCTCAAATGTGGAGGGGTGTGGTTGATCTTGGTAGCACACCCTCCGCTCCAAATTCCTTCCAGGTGGTATGTAGTCTAGAGACAGGCCTTTTTTTGCCATGTATAGACTTGCGGCTTCCTGGATTCTCAGATCCAAAGGCAGAGTTCCTGATAGTGCTAGTGCAGAAGTGAGCGAGACCGTGCGGTACGCCTTACAGATCTTTTGTGCAAAGCCCCTTTGAAGTGCATTCAGACGATCTCTGATCATCTGAAGCTCCGTCGCCTGGTACCATGCACAAGAGGCGTACATCACGATCGGCTCAACGACTGCTACGTAGATGGTTCTGATTATCTCGGTGTTTAAGCCCCATGTGACCTTTGCTGCACATGCCAGTTGCTTGTAGATTCCGGTTACCTTCCTGCAAGTTGCGTTGATGTGTGGAAGGAAGTTCAATTTTCGGTCGATTATGAGGCCTAGTAGTTTGATCTCATCTACTAGGTTCAGCTTGCAACCCGACATGTAGATGTTTGGGGGATCATAATTAAGTTTCTTCGTTAGCAGCATCACGTTGGTTTTGTGTGCTGCGAAGTTTAACTTATTATTTCCTCCCCATTCAACCACCTTGTCGAGCACTGCATTTGCTGAGTCCTCCATGGCGCTGACCGAATGTCCGGAAAATACAATAACCGCGTCGTCCGCGAACGCTTGGCAATAAACTCCCTCGCCAGACAATTTCTGCAACAGCGGATCCAGAATGATGTTCCAGAAGGTCGGTCCACCGATGGAACCTTGGACACATCCCTTCGTGGTACATCTCTCGCTTGTTGTTCTGGCATAGTTGACCACGATCTTTCGGTCACTGAGGTATGAGTTAATTATTGCGTAAAGGTTTTTTGGACACTTTCGGTTTATCAACTGGTGTTTTAGAGCCGGCCACCACGCGTTATCGAATGCTCCCTCTATGTCCAGTGAGACAATGATGACGATCTTCTTCATGCTCATCTCAGAGCGTATGTGTCTCACTAGGTCATACAGGGCATCCTCGGTTCCGCGCTGTGGCATGAAGCCGTATTGTTTGGAACTGAGAGTTGGTAAGATGTGCCATTGGAGTCTGCATATGACGAGTTTTTCTACTATCTTACCCATAACTGACAACAAGCCGATCGGCCGGTAGGACTTTGGATGGGTGTAGTCCTCTTTTCCCGGTTTCCTGAGGATCACTACGTGTGCTATTTTCCATCGTTTAGGGAAGTGCGCCAGCGACAAGCATTTATTAGCTATCGCCATAAACACCTCCCTTTCACTCTGGATGGCTTTCGTGCAGATGTCAGAGGTCAACCCATCCGGTCCTGGGGCCTTCTTTGGATTTAGTGCTCGGAGCACCATTTCCACTTCAGGCCATTTGAACGGTGGGTCATTCTCTGATAAGCCTTCGATCTCCTCAGGTGGCTTGTCTTGTGTCAGTCTTCGGATATGCATGTGGTACGGGTTATCTGTAGATGCAGAGTCATCAGGATAGAAAGTTTCCGCAAGAAGGTCAGCCGACTGGGCGGGGGTCAATGTCTGGCCATCTACTCCCCTCAACAGCATGTCCTCCTGCTTCCTGGACGTTCTTCTGATTACTCTGTATATTCCGTCCCACATACTCTCCTTCTCTTGGGTAGTGCAGAACTCCTTCCAACTCTTAGTTTCGGCTTCACTTGCTCTTTCGGCGTAGGCTGCTCGCGCGTCTTGATAATCCTGGAGAACCGCATTTAGCCTTGATGGAGCAGCATTCCGGATTCGCCTTTTCTTACGGATGACGTCTTTTTGTAAGTTTTGGAGATCCTTATTCCACCACGGAGGTAGTGGGTTACCTTCCCATGTGCCTACTTTAGGAATTAACACATCGCAGGTCTTGTGGATGGTTTCCATGTAGGCTTCGATGATGGCTTCCAGATTCTCTTTGGTTGTTACATTCGCTACTTTGAGTGGTGTTATATTTTGTTCTGCTAGGAGTGTCCTGAAAAGCGAATCGAAGTCATTCCACTTTGCCTTTTTGGTGTTATACCTTCGCGTAGTGATCGGCTTGAGCGCTTGAAGGCGCCCTTCCAGACGTACGTCGAAGGTGATGGCGTTGTGGTCTGATGTGGTTATACCTCGATTCACCTTCCAGTTTTCGACCCTTCCTAGCAGCGACAAACTACAGGCGGTAACGTCTACACAGCTCGTGTAGAGTTTCCCTGCCCTGTCTTCTTCAAAAGTAGGAATGTCTCCTGTATTGAGAATCTGCAGTTCCATCTCGTTAAGAAAGGTGTTGTAGGATTCTCCTCTGGCGTTTTCCGTTTTACTGCCCCACCAATGACTCCATGCGTTTGCGTCTCCACCGACCAGGATGTTATCGGTCGGTAATTTCCCGCATGCTACTGTTATGCGATCCAAGTATGGCTCGATGTCGTCTTTGCCCTCAAGGTAGATGGATACCACCCCTAACTTCAGGCGGCCTGCCAATATAAGAACAGCTGCCTCCGTCTCCGTCACCAATTGGGGATCGTGTACAACCTCCACATTGTTGCCGAAGACGATGATGGCTGCCTTTACTGGTTTTTGACGGTTAAGGGTGCACTGGATGACTTGGGTGCCTGGGCGCGGTTTCAATGTCCCGGCCGCGCCAACGTATGGCTCTTGCACTAGGGCTATTGAAATTCCCTTTTCCGTCGCCGCCTGGTGTAGTTCGATGGTGGCCTTTTTACACCGACGCAGGTTAGCTTGGATAATGCGTAACCTGCTTGTGTCTTTACCTGAGGGGAGTGAGCTGGTGGAGTCTTGGTCGCCTTTAGCAGTAGTTGATGCGGGAACGCGCTATTGCGTCCCATTTTGCTTTTTCTTGGCATTGGATGTTGAATGCGTTGTGGGCTGTGTCACCAGCGGTCCCGTGCGCCTTTATGCAGTTTTTACACTGCGGAGGTTTACCCTCCAGTCTGTTTTTGCACTTCTCCCAGGAGTGCTTCCCTCCGCAGTGGCTGCAGAAGTCATCTTTCTCCTGGCAGATGGCTTTGGTGTGTCCAAAGCCTAGGCACTTGTTGCATTGCACAAGAGGTGATTGATCGTACACCGGCCTGCGCTGCAAACCGATGTACAACCTCCCCTCCTCTACAAGACGCTTGTGGATCGCCGGTGACACCTCCAACACCGGGTGGCATTCAAGGGTGTTTCGGGCTCTTTTTCTATATCGCACCTTTATTGTGCTTTCCTTCATACTGACATCCTGCAGGAGATGTTTATTCTGCGATATTATGTTTTCCACAATATTGGTGTCAGTATGATACGAAAGCACATCTCTTATTATTATCAGGGGGTTTGTGGCCTTTGCCACCTCCACTTTTAGGTTTCTGTTCTTTTGGACCTGTTGTTTTACCAGGTTTAGGTCGTCCCTGCTTCCGCAGCTAAGGACGACCTTCTGGTTTTTGGCCTTTCTCACCTTGTCTATCTTCACCCCAGAAGTTTTTGTGTCCACTGTTTCCCTTATCCTCTCCATCACCTGTTCCCCGGTGTTTTTGGGGTCTGTGGATGAGATGATAAGAGTGTGGTTTGGTCTGAGATGGGGTGAGGGTGGCTTCGCAGCCACCTTGGCGTATGTTGGTTTATTTTCCGCCAACTCGTTTCTGGACGACTCCGACGCCTGACACCTTAGCGCAGGGAGCGATCGATCCACAACTTGTAGGTCGGTCACTCCCTTCTGGATGGCGGCTAAGGCCTGTTTGACCTCCACTGCTGCTAGCTCTGCCTCTATGTTGGGCCCTGGTGGTGTTGGCACCTTAGAGGTCAGGTCCTGCATCAGCCTGAGGTCCGAGGCCATAATGTCTAGGCGTTCAGTGATCGGCCTAAGATGGGGTTTTAGGTCCAGCGTCTGTTGTGGTGGTGGTTCCGACGTTGTGGGCCTTTCAAGGACTTTGACGACGAGACTTTTTATTTCTTTTAATTCGTCGTGTAGCGCTGCCATGTCCTCAGTGGTATCCTGCGGAGGTGCCAGGTCCGGAACCGGTAATGGAGTTCTGGGTTTCTCTCCCAGTTCCTCCACCACCCTTCGGAGTGCATCAAGCTGGTTTGATATGCTAACGGTGTGGGTATCAAGCCGAAGGATTCCTCCTTCGATATCCGCCCACTTCTTAGCTGCTGATGCATCCGGATTTTCATTCCGGACCCTCTCCTCCGTCATTTTGGCCCCCAACGTCTCTATTGCCTTCTGGGCCTCCCTTATTCCCCTGAAGGGTTCCAGGGTCTCGTAGCCGAGCCAGCTACGAATAGCCCTGGTCTCCTCCAGGGTGCCTGATATGTCGGCCCTTGCCTGATTCAGTTGCTCGCCTAGGTCCCTTTTCAGGGAGCGTATTTCTTCGGCATGCGCTCTCTCCACATTGAGGAGCTCTTTTGCATGCCGGGATAGTGCCTTTTCTAAGTTGTATTTATGGCGTGCTCTTGAATCAGACAGGGCCAACACCCGCTCATACAGGCCCTGCAGGCTCTCGTGTGCGATGGCTTTGCACTCCCTCTTCATGTTGCCCGCGGTTTCCAGGGCTTCTTTGCCCTTCTGTAGTAATTCGTTGGCCTCCCTGGTCTCTTCGTTCATAGCCACCCCTGATGGTTTTCTGCTCATTGCAGGAGATGAAAAGAGACTATGTCTCCTGTTCGGGAGGGCTTCTGAACGCACCGACGACGTGTCGCTCATGTCAGAGTCGATCATGCTGTACAATGCTGATCGCTGGCTAAGCTCCACGGCTGCTTCAAGGTGTGCGGCAGCGTGTTCCGCCGAGGAGGAAGCAGCCACGGGTTCCTCTAACTTAGAGGTTCGTGGCTGCTTCCTCCTCGGCGGAGTTTGTGGAGCCTCTACCACTGCTGACTCTGACTTGGCTTTGGATGTCAGCACGTTTGTGAGGCGGGGCGATGTCCTTGCTAGCTTTTCTGACGCTACCGATGTGGCCGCTGCTACTCGCGACAGCACTTTTTCGCGAAGAGATTTCTTTGTAGCGGTGGAGTCGGTGGCTTTTCGCATTCCGGACATGATAGAGAAGACAAATTAAAGATAGAGTACAAGAGATACACAATTGAGAGAGACGATAATTATTACTATATTAAGGGATTTAAAAGAACACGAATAGACAAAGTATTATTACACAAGTACAAGAAACAGACAAAAGCACACAGTTGATTTCTTAATTCTATTAAGCGGCACAAACAGACCAGTTCCCGCAAGCAGCACCTGTTCACAAGTTGACATATGCACCAGCCATCGCCTTCCTCGACCGTCTTATTGGGAAGATGGCGACCCGATGCACAAGCCACCGCTTGCCGAAACTTTTCCTGGTGAGCCTGACTGTTTGAACCGCTAAAATGAATCTTATTTACCTATTTTAATCTTAAAGAACACACAATTTAATCTACGATTTATTTTATACACACAAAAGACAATACAATTTTTATAATGCTACGAAGGAGACTTTTTTTTTTTTTTTTTTTTTTTTTTTTTTTTTTTTTTTTTTTTTTTATGGACTCACTTTTGTTTTTCGAAGACCGTTCTGATGTATGAGTACGATGCTCGACGCGTGCTGGAACTGCTGTTACACGTGTAGAAGCGCACAGGGAGGAGTTTGGAGTGATGACTCAATGGACGATGATGAAATTTCGCAAATCTGCCGGGGCCAAATTGTAGGTCTTGAGACGCTGGTTTCAACAAACCCAAACTCGATGGGTCTATCTCCAGCGGTTCCCGAGATAGGGCCAGGGGGGGTGAGGTCAAAATCTCGAGGGGGGTCGGGGGGGGAAATGGGGGGGTCGGGGGGGTTTTTGGGGGGGTTGGGGGGGGTTGGGGGGGGGGTTGGGGGGGGTGGGGGTAGGGGTTGGGGGTGAGTGGGGGTTGGTTGGGGATAGGTGCTAGAGGTCTGCCGACCAACTAGCACTGGGATAAGGGCGGGAAATCACAGTAATACACTGCGGGGGTGCAGGGTGGGGGGGGTAAATTAAGGGGTGGTTGCGGAGGGGGTTGGGATTTTGTGTGGACAATGGGCTGGTGATCCCGGTTCAGACAAGTCCAAACACGGGGGGTGTGGGCAAGGGGGTCAAGGAGTTCCCTCGAGATTACCTGATGCTGCAGCAGGTCTGAAGGGCGAAGTCTTGAGATGTGTCCTCAGGTGCGCCGAGGAGTCTTGGAGCCGTCTTTGGAGCCTCCACGGGTGTCGGTTTGTGGCTAAGTTACTAACCTCACTTCTTGTTGCACGTGCAAGCACGTGGTGGCCGCGTGGTTTTTGTTGGTCTTTGACGCGTTTTAACTTAGCTTCCCGTGGTCCGATCTTCTTGATTTTTATGTCGCCAGATAGAGACTTTTAGCGACTGCTCAATGAAAATAACAGCTTTTTGGACTTACAGCTCTCCTCGGCGCTATTCAAGGGTAAAGTCTAAGACCTGCTGCTCCTTAACCCTTTGATGGATCCACTCGCGCACATGAATCCTGATGAGTCACACACTGTTTTCACTCACTGTAACACTTGTACACGCGCAGCTTGAAAAAATCCAATTTTTTTTTTTTTTGAATTTTTTCCGCGGAGCTGATGTTGTTTCGACCGTTTTTTAGGTGTGTACTGGGTTAGGTTTGGTTAGGTTAGGTTAGGTTAGGAGCTCATTTGATCCCCCCCGAAGGGTTCCCGCCTTGTCGTGGCGGTGGGGCTTAGTAGCCGTGGCTTCGTCACCCACGGTGAAGCGAAGAGGAACCAGGGGCCGTGCTGGCTTGGGCAGTCGGCCGGCCCCAGAGGGGCCGCTCCACTGGGCTTTGCCTCTAAGTCCAGACTGGAGCGGCAACGGGTAGGCTGCGGTGCTGTATGGGCAGCACCGCATCTGAGGCGGGCTGTGGTGTTGTATGGGCGACACCACAGCTGACGGTGAGGGGCCACGGCGGGAGAGGAGTGCCGGTATCACGGTGCGCCGCTCTCCCTACCTTCCGTGGCCACGGCGGGGCCGCCACCGTTGGATGGCGGACGCGGAGGGGCCGCAGGGGAGGAGGAGTGTTGGTATAGCGAGGCGCCGCTCTCACTATCCTCTGCGGCCGAAGTAGCAGGCGACGGGGCTACTCATCTGACCCGTCGCAGGGGGACCTTTGGCGTCGGAAGCGGGGTATTCTGACGCCCATTTGCGGGCTTGGTCCCCGGGTGGTAGCGACGTGCCATGTGTTCTGGTGCGTCGTGAGGGGTAGCACCCCAGGAGGGGTCCGGCAACGGACAACCGTGGCGGGTTCGTGGTTGAGTGCTAAAGCGACCCTGCGATCCCGCCGAGAAGCGGTAGAGATGGAACACCGTGTGTTATTTAGTCGGTAGGGGCACTTGCTGCTGTGGGAGTAGTTGGTGTCGAGCCCGACATATCCCGGCCACCTTCCCCGGGGTGGACGGGAATGCGTAAATGCATTTTTCACACGTTAAAAAAAAAAAAAAAAAAAAAAAAAAAAAAAAAAGGAGCTCATTTGATCGGGCGGGTCTGGGTTTATTCATTAATAGTTGCTTTGCCTAGCTTGCATGCCTCGCGCTGCTTGTTTTGGATAAACTCAGGCCTTCCTTACTCATCCCGGATGGGTAAGGAGGCAAGGGTCTTGGGGGAGAGCGCAGGTCGTGATGATCCCCAAGGCAAGTCTGACGGTTACCTTCCCGTGGTGCTGCCTGTTATTGGTTTATTTCCTTCCGAAATAAACGCAACAGAACACCGTCAGGCGCCGCGTATTATGTTATCTATATGTGTATGTATATGTATATATTGTCTCTGTATATATTACTATTATATGTGTATATATTTTAGTTCACAGGGCTATTTAACCCCTTATTAGTAACAAAATTGTAAAATGCTCGGTACAGACCGGGGCCGTATTTAACTGTTTGTCATCTGTATTATACGTGCTAAGGTGCTTAGTACCTCTGTAAGACAGATGACAAAATAGACTTACGGTGTATAAATTGTAGTTTTAAGGCAAGGCTACAGATAATTTGTCATGTTTATGAGTAGATGAAAAACAGTTTGGCGGTGTGTGTGTTAAAATAGGGACCCCTCTAACTGGCAAACACCAGCGCCTACTACCGTCAAACGTATTGTTACATAATCGAAAATAACCGCTGTCTTTTATTTGGTAGTGACCCCTGTTCCGATGACTCACGTTATTGGAGGCGGGGACAAACTGGCTGGACTAGTTCCAAAACCCCGATGATAAGTGTATCCTTAGACTTCGGGAAAATACCTCCAAGGTATTGTCAGTCTTCTGAACTCTAAACTTCCGGAGGCTTGAGTAGAAAGAATGAAGCCTGTCCATTCCCCCAAAAAATTTGCTTATGGTCACAGTTTATAATTATTCCCCATAATTTTCCGAATGTCTAAATCTGTGCCAATGTCGAAAGTGAATAGAGACGCGAAAGGGAAATTTGCGAAATGTCCTTCTCAGGGCCAACCCAATGCTAATGTTATGACTGAGAACCGCTCGAGCGGCACTTCCGAGAGCTTGAAAAACGGCCCTTCTCAGGGCCAAACTTCACGGGTTCCTTCCCGGGATCCGTCGGAGGTCTCCATGGGAGATGAAAGAAGGTCGGACGTGGAGTCCGTATTTGAAGAGTCGGGTGACGAGGGTGACAGCCGCAGGAAGCGGCCTTACTCCTCATTCTACGCACCCGGCTATCTAGACTCGGACACAGAGACCGAAGGGACCGCGGCCGCTAAGGTCAATACGGCGCGGAGAGGAAGGGCGAAGGGCACCAAAGGCGGCCCAACAAGAGAGGAGTTTCTGAAGCCACCGCCAAAGCCGCTGGTGGAGGAGTTGGCTGAGGTCCTGCAGGGCAGGAAATTCAAAAAGGGGCCGGCCGCTGTGTCCGTCGGAAGTCTGCTCGACACCGGAAGCGATTCCGATGTCCTTTCCGGATTTGCTGACCTCAGCACGCTCAACGCCCAAGAGCTGAGGGCTCAAGCAGGAGGGATGCTCGCCTGCATCTTAGAGGTTGCCAAAAAGTCTGGCAACCTAAAGGGCGAGTTTGTTGCTCGCCTGAAGAGGTCCGCGTCGACCCTGAGGGAGGTTGTCGACGCCCTTGCATGCAGGAGCGAGGCAGAAGAGACGCGGCGGCTAAGAGCCGAAAATAGTCGCCTGCGCCTCGAAATGGAGGCCAGCAAGGCCGAGGTGAAGGCGCTGCGTCGCGGGTTCACTGAGGCCAAGACCGAGGCGGCTGCCGCTACGTCTGCTGCTGCAGCAGCCGCTGCCGCCGAGACGCCGGCCCCCCCTGCTGTTGTAGTGGGGGCAGAGTTAGTGGAGCAGATGACGCGCTCCTTGACTGCCACGTTCGGGCAAATGCTCAATGCCCGACTCGCTGGCATCGAGGATCGCCTCCTGCCAGCGCCGGTTCTTCGCCCGCCTCTCCGAGCGGACGCCAAAAAGGCTGCAGTAGCGGTTGCCCCTCCACCCCCGAAACCAACCCCTCGCAAGCGGGTTGGCCAGGCCTCGCAGGCTGCCCCTACCCCCTCGACTTCGGCTCCCATCGCCCCCCCCTCGACTGCGGCTCCCAACGCCCCCCCAAGAAAGACTCCAACTGCTGTTGCCAAGGCGGACACCTGGGCAACAGTAGTAAGAAAGGGGAAAGGCAAGGGGAAGGGCAAAGCGTCCTCCTCAGCAACGCCCACTCCCGCTCCTGTCCCAGCAGCTCGTGCCCCCCCCTCCGCCGCGAAGCCTAAAGTAAAGAAGGCTTCCGCTGCCGCCGGGCCCAAGAAGGCAAAGGCGCTTAAAGCCTCCAAATCCGCGGCTGTTGTGCTGACGCTGCAGCCCGAAGCCGCGGAAAAGGGGGTTACCTACAGCGCCATCATTGAGGCGGCGCAGGAGAAGGTCGATCTCCAGGGATTGGGGATCGAGCGGATCCACTTCCGCCAGACGGCCACAGGAGCCAGAATGCTCGAAATTCCTGGCTCCCAAAGCAGCGACAAAGCGGACAGGCTCGCGGAGAAGCTCCGCGGTGTCCTGTCCGAGGTGGCCAACGTCGCGAGGCCCGTAAAGTCCGTGGATTTGCACGTGACGGGCCTGGACGACGCCGCCACAAAGGAGAAAGTGGCGGCGGCGGTCGCCAAGGTGGGCGGCTGCGACGTACTCCACGTCAAAGTCGGGGAGATACGTCGCAGCTACGGCGGGACCGGCTCCTCCCTGGTTTCCTGCCCGATTCCAGTAGCCAAAGTGGTGCTGGCACAGGGCAGGCTGTTGGTGGGGTGGAGCTCGGTGCGAGTGGTGGCACTGGCGGCGCGTCCCATGCGCTGCTTCAAGTGCATGGGACTCGGGCATACGCGCCCACAGTGTCCCTCGTCGGCAGACAGGGGGGACCTGTGCTTCCGCTGTGGAGGCGCAGGCCACAGGGCGGCAAGCTGCCAAAGAAGGGCCCCGCACTGCGCGATATGCGCAGAGTCGGGGCGACCTGCCGAGCACAGGATGGGGGGACAAAACTGTGTCCCCCCAAAGACGAAGGGACAGGCCGCCAGGACCCCGGCCATCCCCCGACCGGCAGCCAAAGCCGCCGCTCCTGAGGTTGTTCGCCGCGAAAGTTCGGCGAGCATGGAGGTTGTAGTCTGATTGATGGATCAAGTCGGACAGCACAACCTCCTACAGACGAATTTAAACCACTGCGTCAGGGCTCAGGATCTGCTAATGCAGTCCCTGGCGCAGTGGCGGATCGATTTGGCGGTTGCTGCGGAGCCGTATTACATTCCCCAGTCCCATCCCTACTGGGCTGGGGATCTGGACGGCTCCGTAGCCATAATTGGACGTGCCGGTGGCGGCCCCCCCCTCTCGGTGTCAGAGAGGGGTTCGGGGTACGTGGTGGCCAAGTGGGAGAGGTATGCGGTAGTCGGCACATACTTCTCCCCCAATAGAACCGTCGCGGAGCTGGAGGTTTATCTAGACCTCCTGGCCGCGGCGGTGAGAAGGCAGGCGCCACGTCAGGTCCTCCTCATGGGGGACCTGAACGCCAAGGCCCAGGCCTGGGGCAACCCCTCCACTGACACTCGCGGGGAGATTGTCAGGGAGTGGGCGGTTGCCGCAGGGCTGACCCTGCTCAACAGAGGGTCAGTCCACACGTGCGTGCGACACAACGGGGGGTCCGTGGTGGACGTTTCGTTCGCCACCCCGAAGGTCGCAGCACGTGTCCAGGCCTGGAGAGTGGTGGCGGAGGTGGCGACTCTCTCGGACCACAACTACATACGGTTCGAGATCGCCACCTCCCACCAAGGAGGGACTCGGCGCGTGGATGGGGCACTCTTCCCGCGCTGGGCGATTGGTCGCCTCGATGCCGAGTTGGCTGAAGAGGCGGCTATGGTGCAGTCGTGGGTTGCCGGCCCCATGCACCCGGAGGTGGCCGTCGCGGCGAGCCGGTTCCGGGAGGCGGTGACGGCAGTCTGCGACGCCGCCATGCCGAGGTCCCGACGCCACCCCGAGCGCCGCCAAGTTTACTGGTGGTGCTCGGAGATTGAGGATCTCCGAGCGCGATGCTCGGAGACGCGGCGCCTCTATTACCACTGCAGGAGGCGCCGCCACGGCCGGACGGACGACCAGCTGCCGGCGGAGCAGCTGGCGGCCGAGCAGCTCCTGTATGGCAATGTAAAGATAGCCAAACAGGAGCTGAAGCTGGCCATCGGCCGGGCTAAGGCCCTCGGCTGGAGTGAGCAGCTGGAGGGCCTCGACAGGGACCCATGGGGGCGCCCGTACAAGTCTGCCCGGAATAAGTTCCGGGGCAGAGCGCCCCCTATCGCGGAGTCCCTGGAGCCAGAGCTCCTGGAGAGGGTGCTGGGGGGTCTATTCCCCGACAGCGACCCCCAATACACCCCTCCACCGATGGCCACCCCGTCCTTCCAGGAGGAGGAGGACCCAGCCTCCATTCCGCCTATTTCAGAGGTGGAGATGGAGGCAGCAGTCTCTCGCCTGAGAGGCAAGAAGACTGCCCCGGGACCAGACGGGATTCCCGGGCGGGTCCTCAGGATCGCCCTTAGGGAGATGGGCGGTCAGCTTCGGGAACTGTTCGACGCGTGCCTCACGTCGGGTCAGTTCCCGAAGCTTTGGAAGGACGGGCGATTGTGCCTGTTGCGGAAAGAAGGGCGAGACGCAGACTCGCCCGCCGCATACAGGCCAATCGTGCTGCTGGATGACACGGCGAAGCTGCTAGAGAGAATAGTAGCCTTCCGTGTCATCCGGCACCTGGGGGGAACTGGGCCTGGCCTTTCAGAGGCCCAGTTCGGATTCAGGGCAAGGCGGTCGACGATAGACGCCCTGCTCTGGATCAAGGGATGGACGCAGGACGCAGTCGGCGGGGGGGAAAAGGCGTTGGCTGTCTCGCTTGACATTGCCAACGCCTTCAACAGCCTACCGCACGGGACAATACGGGAGGCGCTCCGCTATCACGGAGTGCCCCTGTATCTGCGTAGGCTGTTGGCCGACTACCTCCGGGACCGCGAGGTCCTGGTGGAGTGACGCGACGGTCTGAGGCGACGTCGCGTGTCCTGCGGGGTTCCACAGGGGTCAGTGTTGGGACCGCTCCTGTGGAACATTGGCTACGACTGGGTGCTCCGCGGCACGTTTCCCGCAAGTATGCGGGTTGCGTGCTACGCGGATGACACGCTAGTCGTAGTCAAGGGGAGGGACCTCGGGGAGACGGTGCGGCGGGCCACGGTGGCCACAACACTCGTGGTCGGCCGCATACGTGCCCTGGGGCTGGAGGTCGCCCTCTCCAAGACCGAGGCCCTAATGTTCCATGGGCCTCGGGGGGGACCCCCTCCAGGAACGAGGATAGACCTGGACGGGGTCCTGGTCCGGGTTGGGACCCAGATGAGGTACCTGGGTCTCATCCTGGACGGGCGGTGGACTTTTGGGGCCCACTTCACTCAACTGGCCCCAAAAGTCATAGGCGCCGCTGCCGCCCTTGGGAGGCTGCTGCCCAACGTGGGCGGCCCGAGCGCCACATGTCGTCGCCTGTACTCCGGAGTGATCCGGAGTATGGCCTTGTACGGGGCACCTGTCTGGGTGGACGCCCTCGGTCGCGCCAATAAGGCCCTGCTGCGACGTCCGCAGCGGGTCATCGCGACGAGGGCGATACGCGGGTACCGGACGGTGTCCTGGACGGCGGGATGCGTGTTGGCCGGTGATCCCCCCTGGGAGCTCCAAGCGGAGATCCTCGCCGAAGTGTACCACTTCGTGGCGGCGAGGAGATCCCGCGGGGAGCCTCCAGCGTGGGAGGAGGTCACGCGCATGCGACGGCAGGCGCGGGCCGCCCTGTTGCGGCGGTGGACGGAGGACCTGGCTCCACCGGTCCCTGGACAGAGGACGGTGGATGCCATTCGCCCGGTCCTTCGGAGGTGGGTAGGGCGGCGATTCGGGTCGCTCACCTTCCGGTTGGTGCAGGTGCTTTCCGGGCATGGATGTTTCGGAAAGTACCTGCATCACATCGCAAGACGTGAGGCGACCCCCGCCTGTCACGAGTGTGGAGCGCCAGAAGACACGGCGCTCCACACGCTGGAGGAGTGCGCCGCGTGGAGTCCCATGCGGCACACCCTCACAGCGGTCATAGGCGCAGATCTGTCGCTGCCGAGCGTGGTTAACGCTATGCTCGGCAGCGACGGATCGTGGCAGGCGGTGGTCTCTTTCTGCGAAGAGGTGATGGCGCAGAAAGAGGCTGCGGAGCGGGCGAGGGAGGACGACGTCCTCGCAGACCCGCTCCGGCGTAGACGAACTGGTGGAAGGAGAAGGCGATTCGGGCGCCTTCTCGCTCTATCCTAGTGCTGTGCGGATCATCGGTGGAGAGTCGGGGGATTCTCCACTGACTTGCACGATCCCACACGTCTGGGGGATGGCCCTAATGAGCTGGGTCATCCCTCCATTGGCCGGGGCCCGTCACCGGTGACGGGCCAACCGCCGGGGCGAGATGGTGATTGCTAACGCTACCCCATCTCGCCCCGACTAGGCGGCAGACTGCTCATCCCGGGTTTTTAGTGGGTAACCTCACTTACTACCCCCCCGTGGGGGTAGTAAGGCCCCTCAGGCGAGGACTCCCACATAACCACTCTGCTCCCCCCGGAGCCGGGTGGTATCCATAAAGGATTTTCCCGGGTCAAAAAAAAAAAAAAAAAAAAAAAAAAAAAAAAAAAAGGAGCTCATTTGATCTTGAGCACAGGATGGGGGGACAAAACTGTGTCCCCCCAAAGACGAAGGGACAGGCCGCCAGGACCCCGGCCATCCCCCGACCGGCCGCCAGAGCCGCTCCTGAGGCTGTTCGCCGCGCGGCGAGCATGGAGGTTGTGACGTCCGATTGATATGGATCAAGTCGGACAGCACAACCTCCTCCAGACTAATTTGAACCACTGCGTCAGGGCTCAGGATTTGCTCATGCAGTCCCTGGCGCAGTGGTGCATCGATTTGGCGGTCGCTGCGGAGCCGTACTACGTTCCCCAGTCCCATCCCTACTGGGCTGGGGATCTGGACGGCTCCGTAGCCATAATTGGACGTGCCGGTGGCGGCTCCCCCCTCTCGGTTTCAGAGAGGGGTTCGGGGTACGTGGTGGCCAAGTGGGAGAGGTATGCGGTAGTCGGCACATACTTCTCCCCCAACAGAACCGTCGCGGAGCTGGAGGTCTATCTAGACCTCCTGGCCGCGGCGGTGAGAAGGCAGGCGCCACGTCAGGTCCTCCTCATGGGGGACCTGAACGCCAAGGCCCAGGCCTGGGGCAACCCCTCCACTGACACTCGCGGGGAGATTGTCAGGGAGTGGGCGGTTGCCGCAGGGCTGACCCTGCTCAACAGAGGGTCAGTCCACACGTGCGTGCGACACAACGGGGGGTCCGTGGTGGACGTTTCGTTCGCCACCCCGGAAGTCGCAGCACGTGTCCAGGCCTGGAGAGTGGTGGAGGACGTGGCGACTCTCTCGGACCACAATTATATTCGGTTCGAGATCGCCACCTCCCACCAAGGAGGGTCTCCGCGCGTGGAGAGGGCGGGTTTCCCGCGCTGGGCGATTGGTCGCCTCGATGCCGAGCTGGCTAAAGAGGCGGCTATCGTCCAGTCGTGGCTTGCCGCCCCCACGCACCCGGAGGTGGCCGTCGCGGCGAGCCGGTTCCGGGAGGCGGTGACGGCCGTCTGTGACGCCGCCATGCCGCGGTCCCGACCCCACCCCGAGCGCCGCCAGGTTTACTGGTGGTGCTCGGAGATCGAGGATCTCCGAGCGCGATGCTCGGAGACGCGGCGCCTCTATTACCACTGCAGGAGGCGCCGCCACGGCCGGACGGACGACCAGCTGCCGGCGGAGCAGCTGGCGGCCGAGCAGCTCCTGTATGGCAATGTAAAGATAGCCAAACAGGAGCTGAAGCTGGCCATCGGCCGGGCTAAGGCCCTCGGCTGGAGCGAGCAGCTGGGGGGCCTCGACAGGGACCCATGGGGGCGCCCGTACAAGTCTGCCCGGAATAAGTTCCGGGGCAGGGCGCCCCCTATCGCGGAGTCCCTGGAGCCAGAGCTCCTGGAGAGGGTGCTGGGGGGTCTATTCCCTGACAGCGACCCCCACTACACCCCTCCACCGATGGCCACCCCGTCCTTCCAGGAGGAGGAGGACCCGGCCTCCATTCCGCCTATCTCAGAGGTGGAGATGGAGGTAGCAGTCTCCCGCCTGAGAGGCAAGAAGACTGCCCCGGGACCAGACGGGATTCCCGGGCGGGTCCTCAGGATCGCCCTGAGGGAGATGGGCGGTCAGCTTCGGGAACTGTTCGACGCGTGCCTCACGTCGGGTCAGTTCCCGAAGCTCTGGAAGGACGGGCGATTGTGCCTGTTGCGGAAGGAAGGGCGAGACGCCGACTCGCCCGCCGCATACAGGCCGATCGTGCTGCTGGATGACACGGCGAAGCTACTGGAGAAAATAGTGGCTTCCCGTGTCATCCGGCACCTGGGGGGAACTGGGCCTGACCTTTCAGAGGCCCAGTTCGGATTCAGGGCAGGGCGGTCAACGGTAGACGCCCTGCTCTGGATCAAGGGGTGGACGCAGGACGCAGTCGGCGGGGGGGAAAAGGCGTTGGCTGTCTCGCTTGACATTGCCAACGCCTTCAACAGCCTACCGCACGGAACAATACGGGAGGCGCTCCGCTATCACGGAGTGCCCCTGTATCTGCGTAGGCTGTTGGCCGACTACCTCCGGGACCGCGAGGTCCTGGTGGAGGGACGCGACGGTCTGAGGCGACGTCGCGTGTCCTGCGGGGTTCCACAGGGGTCGGTGTTGGGACCGCTCCTGTGGAACATTGGCTACGACTGGGTGCTCCGCGGCACCTTTCCCGCAAGTATGCGGGTTGCGTGCTACGCGGATGACACCCTAGTCGTGGTCAAGGGGAGGGACCTCGGGGAGACGGTGCGGCGGGCCACGGTGGCCACAACACTCGTGGTCGGCCGCATACGTGCCCTGGGGCTGGAGGTCGCCCTCTCCAAGACCGAGGCCTTAATGTTCCATGGGCCTCGGGGGGGACCCCCTCCAGGAACGAGGATAGACCTGGACAGGGTCCTGGTCCGGGTTGGGACCCAGATGAGGTACCTGGGTCTCATCCTGGACGGGCGGTGGACTTTTGGGGCCCACTTTACTCAACTGGCCCCAAAAGTCATAGGCGCCGCAGCCGCCCTTGGGAGGCTGCTGCCCAACGTGGGCGGCCCGAGCGCCACATGTCGTCGCCTGTACTCCGGAGTGATCCGGAGTATGGCCTTGTACGGGGCACCTGTCTGGGTGGACGCCCTCGGTCGCGCCAATAAGGCCCTGCTGCGTCGTCCGCAGCGGGTCATCGCGACGAGGGCGATACGCGGGTACCGGACGGTGTCCTGGACGGCGGGATGCGTGTTGGCCGGTGATCCCCCCTGGGAGCTCCAAGCGGAGATCCTCGCCGAAGTGTACCACTTCGTGGCGGCGAGGAGATCCCGCGGGGAGCCTCCAGCGTGGGAGGAGGTCACGCGCATGCGACGGCAGGCGCGGGCCGCCCTGTTGCGGCGGTGGACGGAGGACCTGGCTCCACCGGTCCCTGGACAGAGGACGGTGGATGCCATTCGCCCGGTCCTTCGGAGGTGGGTAGGGCGGCGATTCGGGTCGCTCACCTTCCGGTTGGTGCAGGTGCTTTCCGGGCATGGATGCTTCGGGAAGTACCTGCATCACATCGCAAGACGTGAGGCGACCCCCGCCTGTCACGAGTGTGGAGCGCCAGAAGACACGGCGCTCCACACGCTGGAGGAGTGCGCCGCGTGGAGTCCCATGCGGCGCGCCCTCACAGCGGTCATAGGCGCAGATCTGTCGCTGCCGAGCGTGGTTAACGCTATGCTCGGCAGCGACGGATCGTGGCAGGCGGTGGTCTCTTTCTGCGAAGAGGTGATGGCGCAGAAAGAGGCTGCGGAGCGGGCGAGGGAGGACGACGTCCTCGCAGACCCGCTCCGGCGTAGACGAACTGGTGGAAGGAGAAGGCGATTCGGGCGCCTTCTCGCTCTATCCTAGTGCTGTGCGGATCATCGGTGGAGAGTCGGGGGATTCTCCACTGGCTTGCACGATCCCACACGTCTGGGGGATGGCCCTAATGAGCTGGGTCATCCCTCCATTGGCCGGGGCCCGTCACCGGTGACGGGCCAACCGCCGGGGCGAGATGGTGAATGCTAACGCTACCCCATCTCGCCCCGTCTAGGCGGCAGACTGCTCATCCCGGGTTTTTAGTGGGTAACCTCACTTACTACCCCCCCGTGGGGGTAGTAAGGCCCCTCAGGCGAGGACTCCCACATAACCACCCTGCTCCCCCCGGAGCCGGGTGGTATCCATAAAGGATTTTCCCGGGTCAAAAAAAAAAAAAAAAAAAAAAAAAAAAAAAAAGGAGCTCATTTGATGGGCGGGTCTGGGTTCATTCATTAATAGTTGCTTTGCCTAGCTTGCATGCCTCGCGCTGCTTGTTTTGGATAAACTCAGGCCTTCCTTACTCATCCCGGATGGGTAAGGAGGCAAGGGTCTTGGGGGAGAGCGCAGGTCGTGATGATCCCCAAGGCAAGTCTGACGGTTACCTTCCCGTGGTGCTGCCTGTTATTGGTTTATTTCCTTCCGAAATAAACGCAACAGAACACCGTCAGGCGCCGCGTATTATGTTATCTATATGTGTATGTATATGTATATATTGTCTCTGTATATATTACTATTATATGTGTATATATTTTAGTTCACAGGGCTATTTAACCCCTTATTAGTAACAAAATTGTAAAATGCTCGGTACAGACCGGGGCCGTATTTAACTGTTTGTCATCTGTATTATACGTGCTAAGGTGCTTAGTACCTCTGTAAGACAGATGACAAAATAGACTTACGGTGTATAAATTGTAGTTTTAAGGCAAGGCTACAGATAATTTGTCATGTTTATGAGTAGATGAAAAGCAGTTTGGCGGTGTGTGTGTTAAAATAGGGACCCCTCTAACTGGCAAACACCAGCGCCTACTACCGTCAAACATATTGCTACATAATCGAAAATAACCGCTGTCTTTTATTTGGTAGTGACCCCTGTTCCGATAACTCACGTTATTGGAGGCGGGGACAAACTGGCTGGACTAGTTCCAAAACCCCGATGATGAGTGTATCCTCAGACTTCGGGAAAATACCTCCAAGGTATTGTCAGTCTTCTGAACTCTAAACTTCCGGAGGCTTGAGTAGAAAGATTGAAGCCTGTCCATTCCCCCCCAAAATTTGCTTATGGTCACGATTTATAATTTTTCTTGAATTATTTTTTGTATGTCGAAATCGCTGACTATGTCGAAGGTAATAAGAGACGCTAAGGGTAAATTTACCAAAGTCCCTTCTCAGGGCCAACCTATTGTAAAAATTTTGTCTGAGGACCGCTCGAGCGGCACTTCTGAGAGCCGAGAAAACGGCCCTTCTCAGGGCCAAAGTCCACGGGGTCTTTCGCGAGATCCGTCGGAGGTCTCCATGGGGGACGATAGGAGGTCGGACGTTGAGTCCGTGTTTGAGGAGTCGGGTGACGAGGGTGACAGCCGGAGGAAACGGCCCTACTCCTCGTTCTATGCACCCGGCTACCTAGAGTCGGATACCGAGACCGAGGGAACAACGGCCGCCAAGGTCAATACGGCGCGGAGAGGAAGGTCGAAGGGCACCAAAGCAGGCCCCACAAGAGAGGAGTTTTTGAAGCCACCGCCAAAGCCACTGGTGGAGGAGCTGGCGGAGGTCCTGCAGAGCAGGAAGTTCAAAAAGGGGCAAGCCGCTGTGGCCGCCGGAAGTCTGCTCGACACCGGAAGCGATTCCGATGTTCTTTCCGGGTTCGCTGACCTCAGCTCGTTAAACGCCCAAGAGCTGAGGGCTCAAGCAGGAGGGATGCTCGCCTGCATCTTGGAGGTTGCCAAAAAGTCTGGCAACCTAAAAGGCGAGTTCGTTGCTCGCCTAAAGAGGTCCGCGTCGACCCTGAGGGAGGTTGTCGACGCCCTTGCATGCAGGAGCGAGGCAGAAGAGACGCGGCGGCTAAGAGCCGAAAATAGTCGCCTGCGCCTCGAAATGGAGGCCAGCAAGGCCGAGGTGAAGGCGCTGCGTCGAGGCTTCACCGAAGCCAAGACCCAAGCGGCTGCCGCTACGTCTGCTGCTGCAGCAGCCGCTGCCGCCGAGACGCCGCCCCCCCCTGCTGTTGTAGTGGGGGCAGAGTTAGTGGAGCAGATGACGCGCTCCTTGACCACCACGTTCGGGCAAATGCTCAATGCCCGACTCGCAGGTATCGAGGATCGCCTCCTGCCAGCGCCGGTCCTTCGCCCGCCTCTCCGAGCGGACGCCAAGAAGGCTGCAGCAGCGATTGCCCCCCCACCCCCGAAACCGACCCCTCGAAAGCGGGTTGGCCAGGCCTCGCAGGCTGCCCCTACCCCCTCGACTGCGGCTCCCATCGCCCTCCCCTCGACTTCGGCTCCCATCGCCCCCCCAAGAACGACTCCAACTGCTGTTGCCAAGGCGGAAACCTGGGCAACGGTAGTTGGAAAGGGGAAAGGCAAGGGGAAGGGCAAAGCGTCCTCCTCGGCAACGCCCACTCCCGCTCCTGTCCCAGCAGCTCGTGCCCCCCCCTCCGCCGTGAAGCCGAAAGCGAAAAAGGCTACCCCTGCCGCCGGACCCAAGAAGGCGAAGGCGCTTAAAACCTCCAAATCCGCGGCTGTTGTGTTGACGCTGCAGCCTGAAGCCGCGGAAAAGGGGGTAACATACAGCGCCATTATACAGAAGGCGCAAGAGAAGGTCGATCTCCAAGGACTGGGGATCGACCGGATCAATTTCCGTCAGACGGCCACCGGAGCCAGAATGCTCGAAATTCCTGGCTCCCAAAGCAGCGACAAAGCGGACAGGCTCGCGGAGAAGCTCCGCGGTGTCCTGTCCGAGGTGGCCAACGTCGCGAGGCCCGTAAAGTCCGTGGATTTGCACGTGACGGGCCTGGACGACGCCGCCACAAAGGAGAAAGTTGCGGCGGCGGTCGCCAAGGTGGGCGGCTGCGACGTACTCCACGTCAAAGTTGGGGAGATACGTCGCAGCTACGGCGGGACTGGCTCCTCCCTTGTATCCTGCCCAATCCCAGTAGCCAAAGTGGTGCTGGCACAGGGCAGGCTGTTGGTGGGATGGAGCTCGGTGCGAGTGGTAGCACTGGCGGCGCGTCCCATGCGCTGCTTCAAGTGCATGGGACTCGGGCATACGCGCCCCCAGTGTCCCTCGTCGGCAGACAGGGGGGACCTGTGCTTCCGCTGTGGAGGCGCAGGCCACAAGGCGGCGAGCTGCCAGAGGAGGGCCCCGCACTGCGCGATATGCGCAGAGTCGGGGCGAACTGCCGAGCACAGGATGGGGGGACAAAACTGTGTCCCCCCAAAGACGAAGGGACAGGCCGCCAGGACCCCGGCCATCCCCCGACCGGCAGCCAATGCCGCCGCTCCTGAGGTTGTTCGCCGCGCGGCGAGCATGGAGGTTGTGACGTCCGATTGATATGGATCAAGTCGGACAACACAACCTCCTCCAGACGAACTTAAACCACTGCGTCAGGGCTCAGGACTTGCTAATGCAGTCCCTGGCGCAGTGGCGGATTGATTTGGCGGTCGCCGCGGAGCCGTACTACGTTCCCCAGTCCCATCCCTACTGGGCTGGGGATCTGGACGGCTCCGTAGCCATTATTGGACGTGCCGGTGGCGGCCCCCCCCTCTCGGTGTCAGAGAGGGGTTCGGGGTACGTGGTGGCCAAGTGGGAGAGGTACGCAATTGTGGGCGCATACTTCTCCCCCAACAGAACCGTCGCGGAGCTGGAGGTTTATTTAGACCTCCTGGCCGCGGCGGTGAGAAGACAGGCGCCACATCAGGTCCTCCTCATGGGGGACCTGAACGCCAAGGCCCAGGCCTGGGGCAACCCCTATGAGTTTCACAGGGCCGCTACGCCCCTAAACTGGCAAAACTTAAAATGGCTGGTTGTAATAGAAAAAATCTACCCCAGGCGGGTACGTCGGCTTCAGCCGGGAAATCCCGCTCCTATATGGACTGCCCCTCGTATTCTGGGGGGGGCACCAACCGCTTTTCTCTACTACAAAACGATGAAAACAACGACTTTGGCTTTGATAAGGACTCTGATTGTGCTTACGAAAAGGATTTGAAGACAGGGCTGGCACTAAGTCAGCAACCGGAGGAGAACACAGGAGGTGTCGTGGCGTTGCGTGCATCGGCACGACTCCGCAATAAATCGGTGGATTGTGGGCCTTCTGATGGCCAGACAAGGAGATCGTCGACTGCGGGAGCAGAGGGCTCCGCGAGTCTGAGAAAGTGCTCGGTTGTCGTGGAGGACATCCGGAGTGTGTCGGACATAAAGTCCATGAATGTGGATGGCGCTGAGAGCGCGGAGACGGAAGGGGATGTTCGCCAGAAGCGGTCGGCCTCTTCGTCCCTCGAGCCCGACCATTTAGAATCGGACACGGGGGCCGAAGGTATGGCGGCCGCCAAGGTGAGCTCCTTAAGAGGAGATTCGGGGGAGAACTCGACTGAGTCAGACACGTCCGACTGCAGCTTCGAGACAGTCGAATCAATTTCGACATTGAGGAATGCGTCGAAGCGCCGTCTTGAAGATGACGAGCGCGGTGTCGTCTTAAAGAAAGGGCAAACAGCCAAACGAGGCAGGGGCCGGCCACCAACAACCGGCCAGTATATGGGCCTGGCCAAGGCCAAACAGGAGGCCGCGGCTGCCTGTCGCGACGAGATGCGGGCTAGGGCGGAGCTCGACCTCAGCAATTGGGTCGGCAGCACCATGAGACGGAGCCGGAGCAATTCCGCTCTGTCCGGAGTCTCAGATGAAAGACCGGCCCAAACCCTAGAAGAGGCGGTCAAAACGAACTTGGAGGTCATCCACAGAATTGCCACGAAGTCGAAAAACCTTAAGGGCAGTTTTGTGCATGCTCTCAAGAAGTCGGTGGAGGAAATCCGCTCCGCGGTACTGGAGTTGAAAGACAGGTCGTCCTCGGACGAGACGAGAAGATTACAGGCAGACAACGATCGCCTGAAAAAGGAGATGGACGAGTTGCGCAAGGAGATGAGTGCACTCCGTGCGATGATGGAGCGTCAAGTAACTAGCTCCCCTGGTGCCCCTTCTGCACCATCTTCGACATCCATGGCCCCGGTAATGCGTTTACCGCCAGCTGGAGGACGGGGAAACAACAAGGCCCCCGAGGTGGCTCCGGACTTGGAGACTTTCACTCGGACCATCATGCTCCAAGTGGGCACGATGATGAACGCGAGATTGGAGGCCCTGGAGGACCGCCTCCTACCTCAGGTGCGGCTTCGCCCTCCCCTTGCGGCGGATAGGAAGACAGCACGGAGTCCTGCGGCTGCTCCTGCGGAGCCACCGACTGTTGCTGGGCCGTCCGGGCTGAATGCCGGACCTCCCAAAGCCAAAACAGCGGCAAACCCTGCGCCGACAAGCGCCAAGGGAAAGGGAAAGGGAAAGGGCAAGGGCGAAAAGAAGAAAACGGAGACCGTCTCCAAGCCCCTGCCCCTAACAGACACAACGTCTCAGCCAGTACCACCGCCAACCGAGCCATTGAATGACGGGTGGAACGTGGTGGCTGGAAGGAAAAGGGGGGCAAAGCGCTCTGGCGCGGTACGGGCTTCACGGTCCGCGAGCCGGCCCCAACAGGCGAAGACACAGCCGAAGAAGCAGGCAAAGGCCGCGACTGGCTATGGAGGAGCAAAGAGGCTGCGCCCGCCACACTCGGCGGCCGTAGTACTTACACTCCAACCCGGAGCAGAAGAAAAGGGCGCTTCGTACGCCAAGGTGATTGCTGAGGCCAGAGATAAGGTTGACCTAGCTGACCTCGAGATTGCGAGCCTACGTTTTAGACGTGCGGCCACTGGAGCGCGAATCTTAGAGGTGCCCGGAAAGGCAAGTGGCGACAAAGCCGATGCGCTTGCCGCCAAACTGCGGGAAACGTTCGGAGAGGGGGTCGTCCGAATATCCAGGCCTACCAAGTCCGCAGAAATGCGAGTAATGGGTCTGGACGATAGTGTCACCCCAGAGGAGGTCGTGGCGGCGGTGGCACGACAAGGCGCCTGCTCGCCGGACTTAGTGAAGAGCAGCGTTATAAACCGGGGGGCACGCGGTCTAGGGACAGCCTGGGTTAAATGCCCTGTGGCTGCGGCGAAGAAGGTGGCCCAAGGCCGCCTGCGAATAGGGTGGGTCTCAGCCCAAGTTCAATTACTGGAGACGAGACCCATGAGGTGCTTCAGGTGTCTAGAGCCGGGGCACCTAAGGGTGCACTGTGAATCCGAGGTCGATCGCAGCGACCAGTGTTACCGCTGCGGTCGGCCCGGACATGTAGGGTCACAGTGTGACAGCGCACCGCACTGCACTATCTGTGAGGCGGCCGGTCGTCCGGCACAACATCGAGCGGGGAGCAAGGCCTGCGCCCCCGTCCGTGGCAAGAAGAAGACCAAGAAAGCAGGCACCAAGGCGGCTGTTGATGGCTCTAGGGCCCCCTCACAGCCGCCCCGTCCGAACGGGAATTCGTCGGCAGAGGTGGTTGGTATGGAAGTGAGTAATGGATGACACCTCCATATCCTTCCTTCAGGGTAATCTTAACCACTGCGCCGCGTCTCAGAATCTATTCTTTCAGAGCGTGGCGCAGTGGTCGATTCATGTATCGGTGATATGCGAGCCATACCGGATTGTTCCCGGTTGGCTCGGTGACCTGGACGATCTTGTGGCGCTGATCAGTCGAACTTCGGCTGGTGCACCGCCACTGACGAGACCGGAGAGAGGTAGGGGCTTCGTTTCTGCATTTGTGGGCGATATCATGGTGGTCGGGGGGTATTTCTCACCCAGTCGAAGCCTCGCAGAATTCGAGCAATACTTGCTTGAAGTCGGGGCTTTGATTGACAGGGTCAACCCTCCTCTTTTGCTGGTCTGCGGGGACTTCAACGCCAAGTCCACAGCGTGGGGGTCTCCGCAGACGTTGCCGAGAGGCGAAACCCTGGAAGATTGGGCGTTGGAGAGGGGCCTGATGGTTCTGAACCGGGGCGAGGCCGATACGTGCGTGCGCAGACAGGGCGGCTCGAAGATCGACGTCTCCTTCGCGAGCGCCGCCCTGGCGAGCCGTATCCGGGGATGGCATGTGGCGGAGTACTCGGAGACGCTATCGGATCACCGATACATACGGTTCAGCGTCTCCGCAGCCGCGGTGGTCCCTGCGGCCGTGCCCCGGTCCGGATCCGGAGACTGCCCGAGGTGGGCCCTCAAAAAGCTCGACAGGGAGCTGGTAGTGGAGGCTGCGTTGGTGGAGACATGGGTCTCCGGGTCATCAATGGAAGATCAAATAGATGTAGAGGGTGAGACGCTTGCGCTCGCGGGTGCCATGACGCGCATCTGTGATGCGTCCATGCCGCGGGCCCGACCGTTCTCGCCCCGGCGCGCGGTGTACTGGTGGGACGCCGAACTCGCGCATCTCAGACAGGAATGCGTGGGGGCGAGGCGCCAGTACGCCAGACACAGAAGGAGACGGCGTCGTGATACTGCAGAGGAGGACAGGTTATACGCGGTCTACAGGGATCTCATTGATGCCCTCAAACTGGGTATATGCAAGGCCAAAGACCAGTCTAGGAAAGAGTTGCTGGAATCCCTAAACAGTGACCCCTGGGGGAGGCCATACAGGTTGGTGAGGAGAAAACTGCGTCCATGGGCACCGCCCCTGACGGAGAGTCTCCGGCCGGAGCTCTTGGAACACACAGTAGGGGCCCTATTCCCGCACAGGGCTCCGCACGTCCCTCCGCCAATGGCACCACCATCTGCCTCGACTGCGCGAGAACCGGACGATGCCGAAGATACTTCCCCCGAAGTCACCGCGGGTGAGTTGAGAGCTGCCGTGCTTCGGCTCCGTGCCAAAACCACGGCTCCCGGGCTGGATGGCGTACCCGGTCGGGTATGGGTCATGAGCATGGACATTCTAGAGGAGAAAGTGAGGGCCCTCTTCAGCGCTAGTCTGGCGCAGGGCCGATTCCCCCGTCTGTGGAAGACCGGGAAGTTGGTCCTCCTCCACAAAGAAGGTAGGCCGGAGGATTCCCCCTCAGCCTACAGACCCATTGTGCTGCTTGACGAGGCGTGCAAACTCTTTGAGCGCGTTATCGCTGCGCGCCTCGTCAAGCACCTTACTAGAGTTGGGCCGGACCTCTCAGACGAGCAGTACGGCTTCCGCTGTGGCAGATCCACCGTCGACGCTATCGCGAGGGTGAGGGCCCAGGCGGAAGAAACGGTGGCCCGGGGTGAAGTGCTGTTGGCGGTGTCGCTTGACATCACCAACGCTTTCAACACACTCCCCTGGGCCTGCATCACGGAAGCGCTCAAATACCACGCAGTCCCACAGTACTTGCAGCGCATTGTTGCCAACTACCTATCGGACAGGTCAGTTAGGTATCCAACACGGGGTGGGTGGTCCGAGGCGGTGATGACGTGCGGTGTTCCACAGGGGTCGGTTTTAGGCCCCCTCTTGTGGAACATCGGCTATGATTGGGTGCTCCGCGGCTCGAACCTCCGGGGGATCGGCTTAGTCTGCTACGCCGACGATACCCTCGTTACGGCCCGCGGACGCACCTACCGTGATGCCGCGATTTTGGCCACGGCTGGGGTCGCTCACGTCGTCGGAAGGATAAGGAGGCTTGGGCTGGAGGTTGCCCTGAACAAATCCGAGGCATTGTGTTTTCACGGTCCTCGGATGGCCCCTCCGGCTCACGCATCCTTGATAGTGGGGGGAACTTCTGTCGCTGTCGGTGGAACGATGAAGTACCTAGGACTCGTCCTCGACAGCCGGTGGAACTTCCACGCCCACTTCGGGCGCCTGTTGCCCAAGCTGATGGGGGCAGTATCTGCGTTGGGTGGGTTACTGCCAAATATTGGTGGACCGGAGGCCAGCTGCCGCCGCCTTTACACGGGGGTAGTTAGGTCGATGGCTTTGTACGGGGCGCCAATATGGGCGAAGGATTTAGATCGCCACAATTTGGCCCTCCTACGCAGACCACAGAGGGTCATGGCAATCAGAATTTGCCGAGCGTATCGTACGGTGTCATACGAGGCGGCCTGTCTGTTGGCCTGTACGCCGCCCTGGGACCTCGATGCCGAAGTTTTGGCAGAGGTCCACGATCGTAGGGTTGCGTCGCTGGCAGATGGACAGAGACTTGCGCCGGAAGAACTGCGTCGCTGGAGAGAGCTTCTCCGCGATGGTCTCCTTCGGCGCTGGAACGAAAGACTGGGGGAACAGCGCATTTCCCAACACTGGACGGTACAGGCGATCCTCCCGGTATTCCGGGAGTGGATTGAAAGGAGGTGGGGGCCACTCACCTATCATCTGTCACAGGTACTCTCCGGGCATGGCTGCTTTGGGGAGTATCTGTGGCGAGTGGCGAAAAGGGAGCCCAGGCCAGAGTGCCATCATTGTGCCGGTGCTATAGATACAGCCCGACACACTCTGGAAGACTGCCCTGCATGGGCTGAACCACGGAGGCAACTCTCCGTGATTGTGGGTGGAAACGTCTCTCTGCCGGCCGTGGTAGCATCCATGGTCGACAGTGAGGCGTCATGGAGAACAGCAGTGTCATTCTGCGAAGACGTGATCTCGCAGAAGGAAGCGGCGGAGAGGGCCAGGGAGGAAGATCCCCTCGCTGACCCTCTCCGCCGTCGGAGAGTGGGGCGCAGACGACAAGCACACAATCGTCGACCCCCATAGAGGGCTCCTGGGCGCCGGATGTGTGGACTAGTCCGGCGCCTGACAGAATAGGTCCTGAGGTGGAAAGCGTTCCCATTTTACAGGAACGCTTCACAAAACGATGAGAGGTGAGAGAAGGGGAGCCTTGTACACTTCCCCCCCCCTCCCCCCTTCGAGTTGGATCCGACAGTTGAGTTCGGACGACTGCAGACGGAGTTCGCGGACGTGTGCCTCGGCGATTCCCGTGTGTCCGCCCGTAATGCAGAGCGAAGGAACCCCCAGGGTTTTAGTGGGTATGCCGTCTCTTTTACATGACGGAGAGCCCCACACACCCTCGGCCCCCTCTTTACAGGGGCCTTGAGGACGGTGCATAAGGTAGCATTTCCCTGCAGCTGCAGCAGAGAAGAGCGGCATCTACGGCCGCCCAGTTTCTAAAGGTACCGGAGCCTCCGGCTACCAAACTGAGGCTGGGCGACTGCGATGCCGCACACCTAGAGAAGCTACTTCTGGACTCGGTGGACACCGTCCTAACGGTGGCCACCAAGTCCAAGAATTTAAAGGGGACCTGCGTGAAGGCCTTGAAGGACGCTGCGATGACGATCAAAGCGTCCTTCCAGGAATCGCGGGCCCGCTCGATCCCGGAGGAGATGTCTCTGCTGGTCAAATCCAACCAGCAGCTGGCGGCGGAGCTAAAGGAGCTCCGTCGCCAAATGGACGAGATGAGGAAGACCCAGGCTGCGGCCCCGGCTTCTCAGCCCCCTACGCCCCTAGTGGGCGACGAAGCGATGCGGAAGGTCATGGTGCAGGTGGGCACCATGATCAACGCTCGCTTCGAGGGCTTGGAGGAGCGGCTGTTGCCGGCGAAGACCCTCAGGCCCCCTCTCGCCGCAGATCGGCGAAGGGTGTCTGAGGAGCAACCGACGGCGACAACGAGTCGTGGAGCTGCCCCAGCGATCGCTCCGGTGCAGAAGAAGAAGGCAGGCTCTGGGGTGCTAGCAGCCGCAACCACAAGTCGTGGAGCTGCCCCGGAGCAAAAGAAGAAGGCAGGCCCAAAACCGCAGCCCAAGAAGGCTGCGAAGGGCCCCGCTCCTGTGCCCGTCGCACTGCTGCCTGCCCCTGCCCCGGCTCCTCTGACCGAGGCATGGCACGTAGTGGCCAGACGTGGATTGGACAAGAGGAGGGACAGAGGAGTGGAGGCGGTGCGGCCGGGACCCAAGGAGAAAGGGCCCACTCGCTCAGTGCCAACACCAAAACCGGCCCCGCCTCCACCCCCAGCTACCAAGAAGAAGTCCCCGCCCAAAACAAAGGGCGCAGCCAGACTCCGCTCCCCCAGGACAGCAGCAGTGGTTATCACGTTGCAACCGGGGGCGGAGGAGAAAGGTTTAACCTACGCCGTAGTCTTGGCTGAGGCCAAGACGAAAATAAAACTCGGAGAGTTGGGAGTGCCGCCGTTGACCATCCGAACGGCGGCCACTGGGGCCAGAATCCTTGAAGTTCCTGGTGAGGACAGTGCCGCGAAAGCGGACCTCCTCGCCGGGAGGCTCGAGGAAGTGTTCCATGAAGTTCGAGCAGAGGTCAAGATATCCAGGCCGACCACCACCGCTGACATGAGAGTCACCGGCCTGGATGACTCGGCCTCCTCTGAGGAGTTAGCGAACGCGCTGGCGTCCCTGGGCGAATGCCCCGTGGCGTCAGTAGCCGTCGGCCCGATACGTCGGGGACCAGCGGGGATGGGGACGGCGTTTGTGCGCTGTCCCGTCTCCGCTGCGAAGAAGGTCGCGGCCAGTGGGCGCGTTCTGGTGGGCTGGGTGTCGGCGCGAGTCGGCATCCTCGATCCCAGGCCGCGTCGCTGTTTCCGCTGCCTTTCGTTGGGCCACGTTGCGGCCCAATGTAGCACCGAGGTTGACCGCAGCGACGAATGTTACCGCTGCGGTCAAAAGGCTCATAAGGCCCGGGACTGCTCCGCTGCTCCCCGCTGCTCACTTTGTGCGGCTGCGGGTAAGCCAGCGGACCACCTCTCCGGGGGCAAGGCATGTGCCAAGCCCCCGTTTAAGTCAGGGGCTCGGCGAAAGGCCGTCGCGACTGAGGCTAAGGCCCAGCCACGACCGTCTCCCTCGGACATAGGACGGGCGGATCGCATGGAGGTGGGTTAGTATGGCCCTGACCTTCCTCCAGGCGAACGTGAACCACTCCGCCCGCGCTCAGGATTTACTCCTGCAGTGCATGGCGGAGCGGTCCATCAAAGTGGCGGTGGTTGCAGAGCCGTACTCGGTCCCACCCAGGAGCGACTGGGTGGGGGGCCTTGACGGTATGGTGGCAATTACCACACAGTCGCCGACTCCATCCCCCCCTCTCGTAGGGGTTGCGAGAGGCAGGGGATTCGTGGCGGCAGGAGTGGGACCTGTCGTCATCGTAGGTGTGTATCACTCCCCGAATAGGCCCCGGCACGAGCTAGAGGCCCTTCTCGGCGAGGTGGGGACCTTCATAGGTCAGACCCGCCCCCGCCCCGTGATCGTCATGGGGGACCTCAATGCCAAATCCTTGGCGTGGGGGTCCCCAGGGACCTGTCCGCGGGGCGTCACCGTGTTGGAGTGGTTGGCCGAGGTGGGCCTCTGCGTCGTGAACACCGGGAGTGAACACACCTGTGTCTGTGTCCGCCAATGGGGTGGATCGATCGTCGACGTGACGTTCGCCACCCCAGACCTCGCCTGCCAAATTCGCGACTGGCAGGTGTTGGTTGACGAGGAGACGCTCTCCGATCACCGGTATATCCGGTTTAGCGTCTCCCCGTCCTCGGCGGACACTGTGAGGGAGGGAACCGGCGAGATCGGTCCGCGATGGGCATTGAAGCGTCTCGATCCCGAGTTGCTGCAGGAGGCGGCCCTCGTAGAAGCGTGGAACGGCACTCCTCAGGAGGGTGACCCCGTAGACGTGGATGCGTTGGCGGATGGACTGTGTGCGGCGTTGTCGCGTATCTGCGATGCCGCGATGCCGCGTGCAACTGCCCCACGGTCCAGACGCCAGGTCTACTGGTGGTCAGAGGAGATTGCCGAACTCCGAAGACGCTGCGTGCGGAGGCGCCGCCGATACCAGCGGTATCGTAGGCGAAGGCGGCAGGAGACGGAGGTGAGCGAGTCTCTCTATGCCGCCTACCGAGAGGCTTCAATGACCCTTCGCGTGGCCATTGACGAGGCGAAACGGCGATCCTGGCAGGAGCTGCTGGAAGGGCTGGAGCGCGATCCGTGGGGCCGCCCGTACCTATGGGCGCGGCAGAAGCTGCGTCCATGGGCCCCCCCCGTGACCGCCTCGCTCCAACCAGCGATTCTCCAGAGGGTAGTGGGAGGGCTGTTCCCCGGTCCTCCGGGAGACGATTTCTCGCTACCTTTTGCCGTGCCCTCGTCGACTGATCTCGCCGAGGCGGAGGAGGACGACCCTGCCCCAGTCTCCGAAGGTGAGCTGGGCGCAGCAGTGCTCAGGATGAGGGCCAAGAACACGGCACCCGGGCTAGACGGCATACCGGGCCGTGTGTGGGCTCTCTCCTTGGAGCACCTGGCCCCCACTCTCAGGGCCCTGTTTGACAGGTGCCTTCGGGAGGGGAAATTCCCCAGGAGATGGAGGAGGGGCAGACTCGTCCTTATCAGGAAGGAGGGACGTCCCGCGGACGAACCTTCAGGGTATCGTCCGATTGTGCTGCTTGACGAAGCGGGCAAGCTGTTGGAGAGGGTGATCGCTGCCCGTCTCGTCAGGCACCTCGAGACGTCGGGACCGGACTTGGCGCCCACCCAGTTCGGGTTCCGGAGAGGTCGCTCGACGCTGGATGCCATCTCCCGCGTCCGCGATCTCTCCGAGGAGGCGTGCTCCAGTGGCGGCGTGATGTTGGCCGTGTCTTTAGACATCGCCAACGCTTTCAACACGCTGCCCTGGACCACCATACTCGGTGGTCTGGAGTACCACCGAGTGCCGCCGTACCTGCGCCGTCTCGTCGGCGATTACCTCTCCTATAGAGAGGTAGTCTTCCCGACGATGAATGGGGAGGGTCGGAGCCCCATGGCGCGCGGCGTCCCTCAGGGGTCTGTTTTAGGGCCCCTGCTGTGGAACGTCGGATACGACTGGGCCCTCCGGGGCGCTGGCCTTCGTGGCGTCGGCGTCGTTTGTTACGCCGACGACACGCTGGTCACCGCCAAGGGGGATACCTACAGGGAGGCGGCAATCCTCGCCACGGCCGGAGTCGCGATGGTCGTGGCCAGGATCAGGAGGCTGGGTCTGGAGGTGGCGCTCCACAAGTCGGAGGCCATTTGTTTTCATGGTCCCCGCAGGGCGCCACCTGCAGATTCATCAATAGTGGTGGGAGGAACCTCAATCCCCGTCAGGACGACGTTGAAGTATCTCGGCGTCGTCCTTGATAGCCGGTGGAGGTTCGAGGCGCACATGCGGCGGCTGTCCCCCAAATTGTTGGGGGCAGCCGGCGCACTGAGTCGCCTCCTCCCCAATATTGGGGGTGGAGAGGGCAGCTGCCGCCGCCTCTATACAGCGGTGGTCAGCTCAATGGCCCTATACGGAGCCCCCATATGGTCCGGGAGGCTTGATCGGCGGGAGACCGCCCTGCTGATTGCAGCTCAACGGACCATGGCTGTGAGAGTGTGCCGGGGGTATCGGACACTCTCACACGAGATGGCATGCGCCCTCGCTGGCCTTCTCCCCTGGGACCTTGAGGCCGAAGTCTTGGCCTCGGTCTACCGCCGCAGAGTGCGAGCGCGGGAGCGGGACGAGCGACCGGCGCCGCGAGAGTTAGCGCATTGGCGCAACAACGCTAGGGCGTTGGCTCTCGCGAGGTGGGAGGGACGACTCCGCGAACGGTCCACTCAGAGGGGCGATAGCAGTCGACGACTCCTCGACGCTATCCAGCCCGTTCTCCGAGATTGGATCGAACGGAGACATGGGAGGCTCTCGTTTAGGCTGACGCAGGTGCTCTCGGGACATGGTTGTTTCGGGAGTTACCTGCATCGCATCGCCAGACGAGAAGCCTCCCCGGCATGCCATCTGTGCGGCTGTGCAGTAGACACTGCCCAGCACGCGCTGGAGGCATGCCCTGGAGAGGACGAACCGCGACAGGCTCTGGTCGCGGTTATTGGGACGGATCTCTCATTGCCGACCATCCTAGCCAGGATGGTCGCCGATGAGAGATGTTGGGAGGCAGTAGCCTCCTTCTGCGAAACTATTGTTTCGCGGAGGGAGGCGGCGGAGCGTGAGAGGGAGAGAGACCCTCTCTCTCTTCCGCTCCGGAGAGCGCGGACACGGGTGCGGGCTAATCGAGCCCGTACTCCGTCTCCGCTGAGAGGGCCTGGGCCGTCGGATGCGGGGGCATCCGGCACCCTTCAGAGATAGGTCCTCTCGCGATGTTGATGCCCCCTCCGTGTTCGGGGGGCATAACACGAGGTGGAGGGGTGTTCCTATTGACACCCCTCACCGAGGAGGGCCCGCCACTTTACAGCGGGCAGCGGCGTCGACGGGGGCTGTGGTAAGAATAATTCGGTCCCACGCCCCCCGTCATCAGTCGAAGACGCTGGAACACCGTGGGGTTTTAGACGGTATGGGCGCCTTTAGCCGAGTCCGTCATACCCCGTATGCCCCCCCCGCATACGGCAATGCGTAACAGCATTTCCCCACGCCAAAAAAAAAAAAAAAAAAAAAAAAAAAAAAAAAAAAAAAAAAAAAAAAAAGGTTAACCTAACCTAACCTAACATAAATAGTTGCTTTGCCTAGCTTGCATGCCTCGCGCTGCTTGTTTTGGATAAACTCAGGCCTTTCTTACTCATCCCGGATGGGTAAGGAGGCAAGGGTCTTGGGGGAGAGCGCAGGTCGTGATGATCCCCAAGGCAAGTCTGACGGTTACCTTCCCGTGGTGCTGCCTGTTATTGGTTTATTTCCTTCCGAAATAAACGCAACAGAACACCGTCAGGCGCCGCGTCATCTCGTATCATTACCCCTTCATCAGTCCCATTTCATTGCATCTCATTATCTTTCATCCTTCTTGTCTCCCCTCGCTTCGTATCTCCATTTCGGAGAGCTGAACTGTGGTGTGAGACGAGAATTCGTCTCATTTTCGTTTCATTCGTTTCCCATTTGTCTCACATCGTTCATTTCACTCCCATTGTCTCATCTCTTTTCACCTCATCCTAATCCTATGCTCTGATACTCGGCGATGGGATGAATGGCTGCAGGGTGTGCAGTCGCAAGGGTTTCACAGGGCCGCTACGCCCCTAAACTGGCAAAACTTAAAATGGCTGGTTGTAATAGAAAAAATCTACCCCAGGCGGGTACGTCGGCTTCAGCCGGGAAATCCCGCTCCTATATGGACTGCCCCTCGTATTCTGGGGGGGGCACCAACCGCTTTTCTCTACTACAAAACGATGAAAACAACGACTTTGGCTTTGATAAGGACTCTGATTGTGCTTACGAAAAGGATTTGAAGACAGGGCTGGCACTAAGTCAGCAACCGGAGGAGAACACAGGAGGTGTCGTGGCGTTGCGTGCATCGGCACGACTCCGCAATAAATCGGTGGATTGTGGGCCTTCTGATGGCCAGACAAGGAGATCGTCGACTGCGGGAGCAGAGGGCTCCGCGAGTCTGAGAAAGTGCTCGGTTGTCGTGGAGGACATCCGGAGTGTGTCGGACATAAAGTCCATGAATGTGGATGGCGCTGAGAGCGCGGAGACGGAAGGGGATGTTCGCCAGAAGCGGTCGGCCTCTTCGTCCCTCGAGCCCGACCATTTAGAATCGGACACGGGGGCTGAAGGTATGGCGGCCGCCAAGGTGAGCTCCTTAAGAGGAGATTCGGGGGAGAACTCGACTGAGTCAGACACGTCCGACTGCAGCTTCGAGACAGTCGAATCAATTTCGACATTGAGGAATGCGTCGAAGCGCCGTCTTGAAGATGACGAGCGCGGTGTCATCTTAAAGAAAGGGCAAACAGCCAAACGAGGCAGGGGCCGGCCACCAACAACCGGCCAGTATATGGGCCTGGCCAAGGCCAAACAGGAGGCCGCGGCTGCCTGTCGCGACGAGATGCGGGCTAGGGCGGAGCTCGACCTCAGCAATTGGGTCGGCAGCACCATGAGACGGAGCCGGAGCAATTCCGCTCTGTCCGTAGTCTCAGATGACAGACCAGCCCAAACCTTAGAAGAGGCGGTCAAAACGAACTTGGAGGTCATCCACAGAATTGCCACAAAGTCAAAAAACCTTAAGGGCAGTTTTGTGCATGCTCTCAAGAAGTCGGTGGAGGAAATCCGCTCCGCGGTACTGGAGTTGAAAGACAGGTCGTCCTCGGACGAGACGAGGAGATTACAGGCAGACAACGATCGCCTGAAAAAGGAGATGGACGAGTTGCGCAAGGAGATGAGTGCACTCCGTGCGATGATGGAGCGTCAAGTAACTAGCTCCCCTGGTGCCCCTTCTGCACCATCTTCGACATCCATGGCCCCGGTTATGCGTTTACCGCCAGCTGGAGGACGGGGAAACAACAAGGCCCCCGAGGTGGCTCCGGACTTGGAGACTTTCACTCGGACCATCATGCTCCAAGTGGGCACGATGATGAACGCGAGATTGGAGGCCCTGGAGGACCGCCTCCTACCTCAGGTGCGGCTTCGCCCTCCCCTTGCGGCGGATAGGAAGACAGCACGGAGTCCTGCGGCTGCTCCTGCGGAGCCACCGACTGTAGCTGGGCCGTCCGGGCTGAATGCCGGACCTCCCAAAGCCAAAACAGCGGCAAACCCTGCGCCGACAAGCGCCAAGGGAAAAGGAAAGGGCAAGGGGGGAAAGAAGAAAACGGAGACCGTCTCCAAGCCCCTGCCCCTAACAGACACAACATCTCAGCCAGTACCACCGCCAACTGAGCCATTGAATGACGGGTGGAACGTGGTGGCTGGAAGGAAAAGAGGGGCAAAGCGCTCTGGCGCGGTACGGGCTTCACGGTCCGCGAGCCGGCCCCAACAGGCGAAGACACAGCCGAAGAAGCAGGCAAAGGCCGCGACTGGCTATGGAGGAGCAAAGAGGCTGCGCCCGCCACACTCGGCGGCCGTAGTACTTACACTCCAACCCGGAGCAGAAGAAAAATGCGCTTCGTACGCCAAGGTGATTGCTGAGGCCAGAGATAAGGTTGACCTAGCTGACCTCGAGATTGCGAGCCTACGTTTTAGACGTGCGGCCACTGGAGCACGAATTCTAGAGGTGCCCGGAAAGGCAAGTGGCGACAAAGCCGATGCGCTTGCTGCCAAACTGCGTGAAACATTCGGAGAGGGGGTCGTCCGAATATCCAGGCCCACCAAGTCCGCAGAAATGCGCGTAATGGGTCTGGACGATAGTGTCACGCCGGAGGAGGTCGTGGCGGCGGTGGCACGACAAGGCGGCTGCTCGCCAGACTCAGTGAAAAGCAGCGATATAAACCGGGGGGCACGCGGTCTAGGGACGGCCTGGGTAAAGTGCCCTGTGGCTGCGGCGAAGAAGGTGGCCCAAGGCCGCCTGCGAATAGGGTGGGTCTCAGCCCAAGTTAAATTACTAGAGACGAGACCCATGAGGTGCTTCAAGTGCCTAGAGCCGGGGCACTTAAGGGTGCACTGTGAATCCGAGGTCGATCGCAGTGACCAGTGTTACCGCTGCGGTCAACCCGGACATGTAGGGTCACAGTGTGACAGTGCACCGCACTGCACTATCTGTGAGGCAGCCGGTCGTCCGGCACAACATCGAGCGGGGAGCAAGGCCTGCGCCCCCGTCCGTGGCAAGAAGAAGACCAAGAAAGCAGGCACCAAGGCGGCTGTTGATGGCTCTAGGGCCCCCTCACAGCCGCCCCGTCCGAACGGGAATTCGTCGGCAGAGGTGGTTGGTATGGAAGTGAATAATGGATGACACCTCCATATCCTTCCTTCAGGGTAATCTTAACCACTGCGCCGCGTCTCAGAATCTATTCTTTCAGAGCGTGGCGCAGTGGTCGATTCATGTATCGGTGATATGCGAGCCATACCGGATTGTTCCCGGTTGGCTCGGTGACCTGGACGATCTTGTGGCGCTGATCAGTCGAACTTCGGCTGGTGCACCGCCACTGACGAGACCGGAGAGAGGTAGGGGCTTCGTTTCTGCATTTATGGGCGATATCATGGTGGTCGGGGGGTATTTCTCACCCAGTCGAAGCCTCGCAGAATTCGAGCAATATTTGCTTGAAATCGGGGCTCTGATTGACAGGGTCAACCCCCCTCTTTTGCTGGTCTGCGGGGACTTCAACGCCAAGTCCACAGCGTGGGGGTCTCCGCAGACGTTGCCCAGAGGCGAGACCCTGGAAGATTGGGCGTTGGAGAGGGGCCTGATGGTTCTGAACCGGGGCGAGGCCGATACGTGCGTGCGCAGACAGGGCGGCTCGAAGATCGACGTCTCCTTCGCGAGCGCCGCCCTGGCGAGTCGTATCCGGGGATGGCATGTGGTGGAGTACTCGGAGACGCTATCGGATCACCGATACATACGGTTCAGCGTCTCCGCAGCCGCGGTGGTCCCTGCGGCCGTGCCCCGGTCCGGATCCGGAGACTGCCCGAGGTGGGCCCTCAAAAAGCTCGACAGGGAGCTGTTGGTGGAGGCTGCGTTGGTGGAGACATGGGTCTCCGGGTCATCAATGGTGGATCAACTGGATGTAGAGGGTGAGACGCTTGCACTCGCGGGTGCCATGACGCGCATCTGTGATGCGTCCATGCCGCGGGCGCGACCGTTCTCGCCCCGGCGCGCGGTGTACTGGTGGGACGCCGAACTCGCGCATCTCAGAGAGGAATGCGTGGGGGCGAGGCGCCAGTACGCCAGACACAGAAGGAGACGGCGTCGTGATACTGCAGAGGAGGACAGGTTATACGCAGTCTACAGAGATCTCATTGATGCCCTCAAACTGGGAATCTGCAAGGCCAAAGACCAATCAAGGAAAGAGTTACTGGAATCCCTAAACAGTGACCCCTGGGGGCGCCCATACAGGTTGGTGAGGCGAAAACTGCGTCCATGGGCACCGCCCCTGACGGAGAGTCTCCAGCCGGAACTCCTGGAACGTACAGTAGGAGCCTTATTTCCGCACAGGGCTCCGCACGTCCCTCCGCCAATGGCACCACCATCTGCCTCGACTGCACGAGAGACGGACGATGGCGAAGACACTTCCCCCGAAGTCACCGCGGGTGAGTTGCGAGCTGCCGTGCTTCGGCTCCGTGCCAAAAATGCGGCTCCCGGGCTGGATGGCGTACCCGGTCGGGTATGGGTCATAAGTATGGAAATTCTAGAGGAGAAAGTGAGGGCCCTCTTCAGCGCTAGTCTGGAGCAGGGCCGATTCCCCCGTCCGTGGAAGACCGGGAAGTTGGTCCTCCTCCACAAAGAAGGTAGGCCGGAGGATTCTCCCTCAGCCTACAGACCAATTGTGCTGCTTGACGAGGCGTGCAAACTCTTTGAGCGCGTTATTGCTGCGCGCCTCGTTAAGCACCTTACTAGAGTCGGGCCGGACCTCTCCGACGAGCAGTACGGCTTCCGCTGTGGCAGATCCACCCTCGACGCTATCGCGAGGGTGAGGGCCCAGGCGGAAGAAACGGTGGCTCGGGGTGAAGTGCTGTTGGCGGTGTCGCTTGACATCACCAACGCTTTCAACACACTCCCCTGGGCCTGCATCACGGAAGCGCTCAAATACCACGCAGTCCCACAGTATTTGCAGCGCATCGTTGCCAACTACCTATCGGACAGGTCCGTTAGGTACCCAACACGGGGTGGGTGGTCCGAGGCGGTGATGACGTGCGGTGTTCCACAGGGGTCGGTTTTAGGCCCCCTCTTGTGGAACATCGGCTATGATTGGGTGCTCCGCGGCTCGAACCTCCGGGGGGTCGGCCTAGTCTGCTACGCCGACGATACCCTCGTTACGGCCCGCGGACGCACCTACCGTGATGCCGCGATTCTGGCCACGGCTGGGGTCGCTCACGTCGTCGGAAGGATAAGGAGGCTTGGGCTGGAGGTTGCCCTGAACAAATCCGAGGCATTGTGTTTTCACGGTCCTCGGATGGCCCCTCCGGCTCACGCATCCTTGATAGTGGGGGGAACTTCTGTCGCTGTCGGTGGAACGATGAAGTACCTAGGACTCGTCCTCGACAGCCGGTGGAACTTCCACGCCCACTTCAGGCGCCTGGTGCCCAAGTTGATGGGGGCAGTAGCTGCGTTGGGTGGGTTACTGCCAAATATTGGTGGACCGGAGGCCAGCTGCCGCCGCCTTTACACGGGGGTAGTTAGGTCGATGGCTTTGTATGGGGCGCCAATATGGGCGAAGGATTTAGATCGCCACAATTTGGCCCTCCTACGCAGACCACAGAGGGTCATGGCAATCAGAATTTGCCGAGCGTATCGTACGGTGTCGTACGAGGCGGCCTGTCTGTTGGCCAGTACGCCGCCTTGGGACCTCGATGCCGAAGTTTTGGCAGAGGTCCACGATCGTAGGGTTGCGTCGCTGGCAGGGGGACAGAGACTTGCGCCGGAAGAACTGCGTCGCTGGAGAGAGCTTCTCCGCGATGGTCTCCTTCGGCGCTGGAACGAAAGACTGGGGGAACAGCGCATTTCCCAACACTGGACAGTACAGGCGATCCTCCCGGTATTCCGGGAGTGGATTGAAAGGAGGTGGGGGCCACTCACCTATCATCTGTCACAGGTACTCTCCGGGCATGGCTGCTTTGGGGAGTATCTGTGGCGAGTGGCAAAAAGGGAGCCCAGGCCAGAGTGCCATCATTGTGCCGGTGCTATAGATACAGCCCGACACACTCTGGAAGACTGCCCTGCATGGGCTGAACCACGGAGGCAACTCTCCGTGATTGTGGGTGGGAACGTATCTCTGCCAGCCGTGGTGGCATCCATGGTCGACAGTGAGGCGTCATGGAAGACAGTAACGACCTTTTGCGAAGAGGTAATCTCGCAGAAGGAAGCGGCGGAGAGGGCCAGGGAGGAAGATCCCCTCGCTGACCCTCTCCGCCGTCGGAGAGTGGGGCGCAGACGACAAGCGCACAATCGTCGACCCCCATAGAGGGCCTCTGGGCGCCGGATGTGTGGACTAGCCCGGCGCCTAACAGAATAGGTCCTGAGGTGGAAAGCGTTCCCATTTTACAGGAACGCTTCACAAAAAGTTGAGAGGTGAGAGAGGGGGAGCCTTGTACACTTCCCCCTTCTCCCCCCTTCGAGTTGGATCCGACAGTTGAGTTCGGACGACTGCAGACGGAGTTCGCGGACGTGTGCCTCGGCGATTCCCGTGTGTCCGCCCGTAATGCAGAGCGAAGGAACCCCCAGGGTTTTAGTGGGTATGCCGTCTCTTTTACATGACGGAGAGCCCCACACACCCTCGGCCCCCTCTCTACAGGGGCCTTGAGGACGGTGCATAAGGTAGCATTTCCCTGGGTTAAAAATAGCAGTAGTAAAAAAAAAAAAAAAAAAAAAAAAAAAAAAAAAAAAAAAAAAAAGGTTAGGTTAGGTTTTTTTTTTTTTTTTTTTTTTTTTTTTTTTTTTTTTTATTACTGCTTCCTTTGATGTTTAAAATGATCAAAGTCTATTTTCCTTTATTTGTTTCGATGGGATTCAATCATAACCGCCCCTGTTTGGGTTTAGGGAATCTTACATCTTTCATTACATCTTTCAATGGTCTTCCTACAGTTATGTATCATATACATATCTTAATTACATTTATTTCATTGCTGAAATGCGTTACCTATATTTATTTACATTCATTTATATATGCTGTTAATATATATTATCATAATATATATACACCATAATTTCGTACCTATGCGTTTCTACTTCCAACTTTTTTAACAATTTCAGTACAGAAACTTAGAAATTGGTTCCTTGTCTCATCATTGGCCATTATTTTATTCGAATTTTCTGCGACTATTTCGATATTCAAAGACATGCCAGTTTCGTATCTTTTTAGAGCGAAGACGGGGCACTCGAATAACACATGGACTACCGTTTCACTTACATCTGGATCACAGATGCACGATGGATTCTCCTTACACTTGAATCGGCTCAAGTATTCGGAGAACCCACCGTGCCCCGTGAAAGCCTGAGTCGTTTGGCTAGTGGGAACGAATTTGCGGACGATTTTGTAGGCTTCTATGGCATCTGGGAAGAAGATTTTTGTGACTCCAGCTGTTGTTCCGGCCTTGTACCGCTGGTTCCATTCTTCGAGCGCTCCGAGACGAATCTGCCGCTTTGCGTAGGAGACCGGGAAATTGTCATAATCGGGCCGCCTTTTGGTGTTCTGCGCGGCCTCTTTCGCAAGCTGATCTGCACGCTCATTACCCTGCAGTCCCGCATGGGCTTTGATCCAAAATAAGGAGACTTCCTTATTTTGGATTTTGCAGGTTCTGAGGTTTTCCCGTGTCTCCTCGGCCAAGGGGTGTAAGGAGCCATTGTTAGTGATTGTCTGGAGCGCTGAACTGGAGTCACTGTATATCCCAAAAGTCTGTTCTGGGCGTTTGAGGATCTCTCGCGTGGCCTTGCATATTGCCAATAGTTCAGCCTGATAGACCGTGCAATATGATGGCAGTTTGAATTTGAGGGCTTTGATCTCGGCATCACCGGACCATAAGGACAGTGCTGCTCCGACCTCACCCTCCATCTTACTGCCATCGGTGAAGATTTTGACCTCTTGGGAGTCGTGGAGGTCCATTTGTTCCTGGTCTATCAGGCTGACAAAGCCCAGGTTGATATGCTCTGCGGGATGCTTGGTTTGAGCGTATGGTATGTGCCGCTCCACCTCCCTGTCCACTAGCTCTGGTCGGGGCACTCCCCTCTTCACCTCGTACAGTGCGGCTGCCTCCTGTATCCTGAGGTCGAGTGGGAGTATCCCGGCCAGGACCAGTCCTGAGTTCAGGGAGACGGTGCGGTACGCCCTTGTGAGCTTTTGGACGAAGCCTCTCTGTACCGCGTTCAGCTGTTTCTGGATGCTTATCTTCCTTGTTGCTGGTCCCCACACGCCTGCCGCGTACATTATGACGGGTTCCACAGCCGCTGTGTAGATGATCCTTATGATCTCCGGGCTAAGACCCCAACTACTCCTGGCGGCTCTAGACAGTTGCTTGTAAATATTAATGGCCTTCTTGCAAACATTCGCAGCGTGGCCATTAAAAGTTAGCTTGTCGTCTATTGTGAGCCCCAGGATCTTTATTTCATGCGACATGCCGATGTCGACCCCGCCCATGCGCAGGAGTGGTGTATCATACTTCAGTTTGCGAGTAATAGTCATTGCGTGTGTTTTGCTCGGCGCAAATTTGAGCTTGTTTCTGATACCCCACTCCCTGACATAGGCGAGGGCGGCATTCGCTTGTCGCTGGATCTCCACGGCTGTGTCCCCGTCGAAGACTAACACGACATCGTCCGCAAAAGCCTGTGCGTAGTCCCCTCGTTCCTCGAGCCCCTTCAGGAGGGGATCCAAGAGCAGGTTCCACATAATTGGACCTCCGATGGAACCTTGAACGCATCCTTTGTGAGTGTCCTTTGCGTACTCTTCTCCAGCATACCTCACTCGAACTCTCCTATCCTGCAGGTAGCTGTCGATGAGTCGCCTCACGTTTATAGGACAGCTTTCCTCAGCCAGTCTGACTCTAATGGCCGGCCACCATGCGCTGTCGAAGGCTCCCTCTATGTCCAATGATATAACGGTAATGATTTTCTTCCGGTTTAATTTTCCGTGGATGTACTGTATCAGGTCATAGAGGGAGTCTTCGGTGCTCCTCTTCGGCATAAAGCCATACTGGCGAGTACTCATCCTTGGTATAAGGTGCCATTTCATCCTGCCCACGATCAGCTTTTCCAGGATCTTCCCCATGACCGGTAGCAGTCCTATTGGTCTGTATGACTTAGGGTTAGTATAGTCGTCTTTACCTGGTTTCCTCAAGACCACGACTGTGGCCTCTTTCCAGATGTTCGGAAAGTGTGAGAAAACCAGGCACTTGTTCGCTAATGTGAGGAAGATCTCTGGATCGCTACTGATAACTTGGCTGCAGATATCGGCGGTGAAGCCATCTGCTCCCGGGGCTTTTTTCGGATCAAAGCTTTCCACCGCAGTACGAAGCTCCTCTGATGTAAATGGCGGATCATGGTGTTCATTATGTTCCGCTTCATTTATTCTCTGGGCTTTTACTCTGGTCTGACGGTGGTCTGCATTGTCTTCCTCTACATTGTCCTCCGGGTAGAAGATGTCAGCAAGAACTTTTGCCGAATCTTTCTGATCGATCTGCCGACCATCTTTCACCAAGGGTATATCCTCCTGTCTGGTGGACGTCCTCCCTATCACTCTGTAGATCCCCTCCCAAACGCCTTCCCTATCCTGTTTTTCACAAAACTCCTTCCAACTCCGGGTCTTGGCTCTCTCCACTTCACTTAAAAATGCTTCTTTTGCTTGCAGGTACTCATCCACGACTCGAGGTCTTCGGGACAGCGCTGCACATCGTATTCGACGTCTCAGGGTGATAGATCTCCTCTTCAATTTGGCGAGTTCTTCGGACCACCACGGCGGTTGGGTAAGTGTCTCTTTTTTCTTCTTTTTAGGTAAGGTGTGTGTACATGTTTGTGTGATAACGCTTGTGTATTTCTTGACTACTTTTTCTAATTCTATTTTATTTGCTATTTTGTCTATTTCTATTTTGTTTATATTATTTTCGGTTTTTAATTGGTCCAGTTTCTCATGAAACTGGACCCAATTAGCCTTTTTTGTATTATATAATCTTGTTGTCCTATCCACACTTACCCCCTTTGATCTTTTCAAAGAAATATTAAAGGTTATGCCGTTATGGTCCGAGTGTGTGAGATCGTCCAGCACCCGCCAACCATCAATCAGGTGCAGCATGTCGATTGAGCAGGCTGTTACGTCGGGATGGCTGGTGTAGGAGATCCCTCCCCTGATGGTGTCAAATGTGGGAGTATCTCCCTGGTTAAGTACCTGCATATTAAGTTCTTCGAGGGCCCCCGACATGTCCTCTCCCCTGCCGTCCACTATGTGGCTACCCCACCAGGTACTCTTCGCGTTGGCATCTCCGCCGATGATGATTTTTACTGGTCCGAGTTCTTGCACTATTATTTTAATCTGCTCCAGGTATGGCTCTATGGGCTGGGTTGGTTCAAAGTAAAAAGAAACAGCAGTGATCTGCCAAGCACCGGTCCGGATCTTTATCACCACAATGTTATTCGTGGTGAGTTTTGGGTACTGTTCGACGTCCAGGTCGTGATCAAAGACGGCTATCGCCGCTTTGACCTGTCCGTCTCCCTGCACCGAGCTTTGGTAGATCCTGGCTCCTCTGTATCCCTTCACCCTCCCGACCCTGCCCACGTATGGCTCCTGGAGAAGTGCGAAGGCCACCTTTCTTTTTTCCGCTTCTATCATCAGCTCGTTTGTTGCTGTTTGCATTCTTTGGAGATTTACTTGCAAGGCGCGGTACAACTTTTCGCTGGTGGAGTTTGCGGCGTGGTTTCCATTTGTGGAGCCCTTAGCAATAGGCCACGGAGGCTCGTGCCATTGCGTCCCACTTTCTTCTAACGGCACATTCTGGGCTGAAAGCATTATGCTCCGTAGAGTCAAGTTTCGCCTGTCTGCAGTTACAACAAGATGGAGCCAAATTGCTGAGCCAGTCCGCGCAGTCGGCTCTCATGTGCGGGCCACCGCAATGACTGCACTTCTCAATGCTTTCTCTGCACTGGCGACGGCCATGGCCGTATCCTAAACAGAGAGAGCACTGGATCAGAGGTGATTGGTCCCCTATTTTGACTCTTTGGAGATCTATGTGGGCTTCTCCCGCCTCTATCATCAAGTTCCAGATTTTAGGGGACACTTTTATGACGACATGGCACATATGGGGGTTCCTAGCCTTCCTTCTGTAGCGGATCTCTATCCTGTTGTCCTGCTTATCGAGGTTTTTGAATATGTTTCCATTTTGTTTCCTCAGAGCGTTTGTGATGTCTTCATCACTGTGAAACTGTAGAACGTCTCTGAGGATCAAAAGAGGGTCTTTATTTTTCATCTCCTCGACATTGAGATGCGCTTCTGCTTTCTTGAGCCTTTCCTTGACCCTTTGTCTTTCTCCTTCGGTCCTGCATCCCACTATAATTTTCCCGTCTCTCGCTTTTCTCACCCTATCGACCTTTATTCCTCCTTCTGTGGCATTTACAGCTTCCCTTATCCTGCTGAGAACTTCTTCCCCCGTTTCCTTTTCATCCTTTGAAGAAACCACTACGGAGTGCAGAGCGGCACGTTCGTATGGTTGCCTCCGAGACGGGCCTGCTACCGCGGCGGCGTAAGTGGTTCCCTCAAAGAACTCCTTCTGTTTTTCCATCGCCTGCTTAAGGCTTTCCATCTTTTCATTATTTTCTCTAAGCAGTTTGCTGTGTTCTTCCATCTGTCTCTTAAGGTCTTCTTCCCCATATCTTATTTGGCTTTGGCTTTCTATAGGTTTCTCTTCTTCCCTCTTTCCTGTATTTTGCTTCTCTGCAGGGATCTTTTCGTGGGCCTGCCTGGCCTCAGATTCCTTAACCAACTCGAACAATCGGTCTATGGCCTGGATGACGTTTGATTTAATGTCGGTCCGCAAGTTTCTCGAGAGTTCGAGGTTGGTCTTGGCTTTCATGAGGCAGGCCTTTGCCTCTGCTGCTCTGGTAGGGAATTTCTGCCATTTGGGCGGGCTTCCGGGGGTCTCCGCTGGTGGCCTGCGTCCTGCCATCTTGCCTTCCTGTGAAGGCAGGGTCACCGGTTTTTGTTTAGGCAGTGCCACCGGAGCTGTCCTCCTCGGTGGGGTCGGGCTTTTGGGTTGTTGGGAGTTTGATCTCCTTTTCTTCACTTCCTCCCACTCTCCTACGCTCCGCCTCACATTGGAGGTCGTCGCCTGTTCGCCCACTTCTTTGGATGGGCCTGCCATTTCTATCAGAAGTGGGGATTTCTGAGGGTGTTGTACGCCTTCATTGTCGTTGACCTTTTTGACCGGTGTGTATACGGCGGCGAACATCTCGTCAAAGGAACAATAAAGTAAACCTAACCCAAAATTAAATCAATAATTAAATAAAATTTTAAAATAAAATGAATCAAAATATATTAGGATGTAGCAAAATTTTGTTGTATAGGTTGAATATAATATGTCTAATATCCTAAATTTTGGGGTAAAATATCAGTAAATAATACTGCACAATAATATTTTTTCACAAAAGTGATGTCATGTGCTTATATTTAGTCACGAACGTCAAAAGAACGTATAAAAATCATCCAATAAGATGACTTAAGGTCAGGCACAACCTGTGCAATTGTCTGCTTTTCACTAAAGTGAAGGTCAAATTTGTCAAAATAAAATAATATGTAAAAATATAATTAACAAAAAAATAGATATATTTATAGCCCAAATTGTGGGAGTCAAGTCACTCTACAAATTTTGTAATAATTTAAATCAGAGCCCCTATGCTTGCGCCTATATAGGAAAATTATAAAAAGTTCCAAAACTAATAAAAAATTTTTAGTCATATATTGAATTGTTCACCTCCTCGATGTCGGTAAACACAAAAGGGTGGGTGGGCTGGCAAAATTTGAAAATTGTCGTCGCTTTTTGGGGTTTTTGGCGCTGCGGGCGGGTGCGCGGGGTGCGTACGAGCTCCGCAAGCGAATTTGCACTCCAAAAAAGTGACAAACGGGTGAAAAATTACGAAGTTATGCCTAAAATTTGAAGATTTTCACTAAGATTTTGAGGAAAAACGCTATTATTTCTAAACTATAATACTAATAAATTTTATTTTTTGCAGGTTGTGTAGGGGGGACGGAGCTGCGTCTTGGATGGTATCACACACCCAGTCGGACTGTAGGGGACTCTAATGGAAATGTTTGAAAGTTGAAATTTTGATATTTTCTGTCAGAAACTACCAAAATACCTATAAAATTTTCCCTAATTAATATTGTTCGATTTTTATTGTTTAATCGTGTTCGGGACGTGAATCCGCTTCTATAGAGGTATGACACACCTATATTGGGGAAAGTATAGAAGAAGATATATCTACTATGGATTTAGGGTATGTGACCGCCTATGAAGACTTTTTACATACAAAATGTACTGAGATGCCAAAATTTGAAAATTTTCGTCGCTTTTTGGGGTTTTTGGCGCTGCGGGCGGGTGCGCGGGGTGCGTACGAGCTCCGCAAGCGAATTTGGACTCCTAAAAAGTGACGAACGGGTGAAAATTTACGAAGTTATGCCTAAAATTTGAAGATTTTCACTAAGATTTTGAGGAAAAACGCTATTATTTCTAAACTATAATACTAATAAATTTTATTTTTTGCAGGTTGTGTAGGGGGGACGGAGCTGCGTCTTGGATGGTATCACACACCCAGTCGGACTGTAGGGGACTCTAATGGAAATGTTTGAAAGTTGAAATTTTGATATTTTCTGTCAGAAACTACCAAAATACCTATAAAATTTTCCCTAATTAATATTGTTCGATTTTTATTGTTTAATCGTGTTCGGGACGTGAATCCGCTTCTATAGAGGTATGACACACCTATATTGGGGAAAGTTTAGAAGAAGATATATCTACTGGGTTAGGTTAGGTTAGGTTAGGTTAGGTTTTTTTTTTTTTTTTTTTTTTTTTTTTTTTTTTTTTTTTCCTGTCCGGGAGCAAACTGTCCCGGCCCGCGAGCTATCCTACGCTATACCTCTGACATGATCAGAGTCATTTTTCTTCGCTTTTACTCTTCCTACTTACTTTCTTCATACTATTTGTTTCTTTCATCCATCATATCTTTCATACCTTCCACTGGGGGGATACCAGTTGCTATTCTTTTTATGAACTAGGGGCAAACAATCTCACACATTTTATTTTTTCTTATATACTATTTACAGCTTATTGTATCTATCTCTTAAATTTATATTTGTTTTTTTTTTTACTACTACTCTATATTTCTCAAAGCACTTACTTTATATATTTAATATAAAGTAGTGCTTTTATTATTTATCTACTTGTTTTTATTACAAACTATTTTGACAATATCTTTACAGTACTTAATAAACTTAGATCTAGTTACTTTATTTTTTATAATATCATGCAAATTTTCCATCCTTATATCTATACCTATCTCTTGCTCCATATTGTACCGAGACATACAAAATATGGGGCAGTCAACAATAACGTGCAGTGCACTTTCTGCCACATTAGGGTCACAGGGACATGCCGGACTCTCCTTGCACTTAAACCGATGCAAGTACGAGGAGAACCCGCCATGTCCTGTTAGGAATTGTACTGTCAGCGCATCAAGCTCCATCTTTTTGACAATACTGTATGCCTCCACGGCGTCTGGGAAGAAAGTCTTAGTTGTGGATGCCGTCTCTCCACTCTGATAGCGCCGGTTCCATTCGTCAAGCGACTCCAATCGGATTTGCCGCTTGGCGAATGAAACCGGGCAGCTGTCATAGTCTGGCCTGACTTTCATGTGTAGTGCTGCGCTCTTCGCCAGTGAGTCCGCTCTTTCGTTTCCCTCCAGCCCCGCGTGTGCCTTGATCCAAAATAGACGCAATTTTTTACCAAGTGTTTCTATTTTGGACAAATTGGCTCTTGTTCTGACAGCGAGGGGGTGAAGGGAAGTGACGTCAGTGATCGTTTCGAGAGCGGATCTGGAGTCGCAGTACACATTACAACCAAGACTTCGGCTCTTCAGTGCCTTTTCTGTGGCCTCACACAGTGCCAACATTTCTGCTTGGTAGACGGAGCAGCAATTGTCCAGCTTTAGCTTTCGGGTACTAATCTCCGCAGCGCCGTCCCAGATAGACAGCGCTGCGCCGACTTTCCCTTCAATCCTGCTTCCGTCGGTAAAGATGTTAAGACCGTGACTGTAGTGTTGTTGCAATGCTGCTTCGTCCACCAAACATGTGAATGTTAGTTCCTGTTGGGACGCTGGATGTGGTGCGTCTATGTACGGCACTGGCTTTTCCACTTCTCGATCTCCTATTACTCGCTGGGTATTTCCTTTCTTTACCAAATAAAGCGAGGCTGCTTCTCGGACTCTGATGTCCAAGGGAAGCAGCCCAGCGAGTAATAGGGCCGAGTTTAGTGAAACCGTTTTGTAAGCCTTTAATATTTTTTGCGCGAAGCCCCGCTGCACCACATTTAGTTCCTTCCTTATCCCTATTTTGTTCGTGGCACCAGCCCATGCGCTTGCTGCATACATAATTGTCGGTTCCACGACTGCCGTGTAAATTGTGTGTATTACTTCCGGCTGTAATCCCCACTGAACTTTTGCGGCTCTTGAGAGCTGTCGATAGAAGTTGAGCGACTTCCTGCAGACGTTCGCAACGTGGGTATTAAAGGTCAGTCCTTCATCAACGGTGAGTCCCAGCAGTTTTATCTCCTTAGTCATGCCAATGCCCACGCCGCCCATGCTCAGGCGTGGGGGGTCGTATTTCAGTTTTCGGGTGATCACCATGGCCATGGTCTTGTGTGGCGCGAATTTTAACTTATTTTTGACTCCCCACGCCCGAACATGTTCGAGTGTTTCATTGGCACGACTCTGGATCTCCTGACCGGTATCACCGTCGAAGATCAGGACGACGTCGTCTGCGAACGCCTGCACGTAGTCGCCTCTGCTTTCAAGGAGCTTTAGGAGTGGATCCAGGAGCAGGTTCCACAGTATGGGTCCGCCTATCGAACCTTGTACACAGCCCTTACTTGTATCCCTGGTATGTTCCTCACCGGCATATCTGAGGGTGACTTTTCGATTTCGGAGATAGCTGTCCATTACCCGTCTCAAGTTTATAGGACACTTTTCCTCAGCCAATCGGGTTCTGATGGCAGGCCACCATGCACTGTCGAATGCTCCCTCTATATCTAAGGATACCATCGTCACGATTTTCTTATTTCGGACTTTGTCGTGGATGTGTTCCATAAGAGTATAGAGGGAGTCTTCGGTGCTCTTCTGGGGCATGAACCCGTACTGGCGAGTACTCATCCTTGGCAGCAGATGAAACTTGAGTCGGGTAACCAGCATCTTCTCGAAGATCTTCCCTAATACCGGGAGCAGTCCGATGGGTCTGTACGATTTCGGGGCTGTGTACGTGTCTTTTCCTGGCTTCCTAAGCACGATGACTGTGGCCTCTTTCCAGGGATTGGGAAACTGTCCTAGTTCCAAGCAGCGATTTAAAAGGTTCAGGAAGACGTTAGGGTCATTTCGTACCGCCTCTTTGCAGATGTCTGCGGTTAAGCTGTCTGCCCCTGGTGCTTTCTTCGGGTTGAAAGAGTCTGTCGCTATTTTGAGTTCGGTGAGCGTGAATGGTGGGTCGCAAGGTTCAACTTGTTGGCCACCATTCACTTTTTCAGCTTCTTCCCTGATTCTCCGATGCTCGGTGTTGTCGGCCTCAAGGAGATCTTCAGGGAAGAATGTTTCCGCCAAAGCTTTAACCGAACTCTTAGCATCCAGCACCACTCCTTCAACCCGAAGAGGCAGATCCTCCTCCCTTTTCACGGTTCTACCTATGACTCGGTATATACCGTCCCATACCCCTTCTCTGTCCTGTTTCCCACAAAACTCCTTCCAGCTCTCTATGATTGCTTTGTTTGCAGCTAATTCATACTCCTCTTTCTTTTCCAGGTATTCATCAACTACCCTTTGTCGGCGGACTGGAGCGGCGCAGCGTATTCTTCTCTTCCTGATCGTTACTTCTCTCTTCATCTCAGCAAGTTTCTCAGACCACCACGGCAAGGTAAATTTTGGGGAATTTTTAATTTTTGGGATGGATTTTAGGCATGCTTTAGTTATTGCTTTGATGTATTTTATTATGTTATCTTCTAATTGTTCAATATTATTTATATTTTGTATGTCGATGTCTGTCAGTCTATATTTCGTTCTCAGTTCTTCAAATGTCTTATGAAATTTGGTCCAATTTGCTTTTTTAGTATTAAAGGTTCGGGTCGTTCTTTTTATTTGGGTTCCTGAAGATTTTTGTAAAAGTAATTTAAATAGTATGCCGTTATGGTCCGAGCTCGTTAAGTTTTCCACAACTTCCCAGTTATCGACTAAAGCGAGTAGATCTATCGAACAAAGGGTGACGTCGACGTGGCTGCTGAAGCGCTTTCCACCCCTGATGCAGTCATAGGTCGGTGTACAGTCGCTGTTTAGTATTTGGAGCCCCGTTTCGTCGATGAAACTTCGCAGCTCCTCGCCTCTAGGGTTTGTCCTGACACTTCCCCACCACGTGCTCCAGGCGTTTGTGTCTCCTCCAATAACGAGTCTTTTGTTCCCCACTTCCTTTACGATCTTTGCGAGGTGCTCCAGGTCCCGTTCGATCGGTTGGTCTTTTTCGAGGTAAACAGACACCAGTGTTATCTGCCAGGCGCTGGTCCGGATTCCCACCACGACGATGTTATTGGTGGTGAGTTGCGGGTATTGTATGACGTCGAGCGTCGAGTCCATAACGACTATGGCCGACTTCACAATCCCTTCTCCTTGGTCAGCGCTCTGGTAGATCCTGGTGTCTCTGTAATTTTTAAGTTTCTTTATTCCACCGACGTAGGGCTCCTGGAGGAGAGCGGCCGCTATTTTCCGCTTCGCAGCTTCGAGGAAGAGTTCATCGGTCGCTAGCCGCTGCTTCCTGAGGTTTGCCTGCACTATATTGTAGCCTTGGACGCCCTTAGCAATACGCCACGGTGGATCTCGCAAGTGCCTCCCACTTGCGCCTCACCGGGCAGTCGTTACTAAAGGCGTTGTGGTCGTTCCGGGCCATCTTGGCTTTTGTACAATTTGTGCAGGTCGGGAGAGCATCTGCAAGCCAGTCGGCACATTGCGTTTTGAGGTGGGGCCCACCGCAGTGGCTGCACACATCGATTGCTTCAGTACAGAATCGCTTTCCATGTCCGTACCCTAAACAGCGGGAACACTGTATTAAGGGGGACTGGTCCGCGACTCTGACCCTCTGCATGTCTATGTGTACCGCGCCTGCGTTGGTGAGGTTTTGCCATACTCTTGGCGTAACCCGGGCCACGATATGCGAGGTGAGAGGGTTTCTCGCTCTGCGCCTGTAGCGGATCTCGATGCGATCCTCCTCAGGGCTCGCGTCCCTCAGCAGATGTTTGTTCTGGGCCCAGATAGCTCCAACTATGTCCTCATCTGTGTTACTCTGGAGGACACCATAGAGTATGACGAGAGGGTCTTTGTTCTTGATTTCCTCTACTTGAAGCTCACCATCCCTCTCCCTGATCCTGTCCCTGACCTTATTAATTTCTTCTTTGTTTCTGCATCCGACTATGACTTTCCTATCCTTGGCTTTTCTTATTTTATCAATTCTGACTCCTTCCTCCCTAGCGTTAACCACTCTCCTTATCTTGTCAAAGACTTGCTCACCCGTCTCCTGTTCATCTTTGGAGGTTATGATGATTGAATGCATCGCCGTCGTCCCAGGAAGTTTCCTTGGCGATCCGGCGACTACATCCGCATACGATCCCCTTCTTTCACTCATTTCGTGATTTTTCTTTAGCAATTCCGATAGTCTTGCCATTTCCTCTTTACTTTCTGTAAGCAATTTGTTATGCTCCTCGAGCTCTTTTTTAAAATTATTTGCTACGTCTGGGGTCCCTGCTATGCTGTTCTCATTTTCCTCCTTTTTATTTTCTTCATTCAGCACACCTTTCTCTCCTTCCGCTTCCTTTACCAATGTGTAAAGTCTCTCGACCGCCTCCGTCACCTCCGCTTTAATGTCTGCCTTTAGGTTTCGGCTGTTTCCGAGGTTCAGTTTTGCCTTAAGAAGGCAGGCTTTAGCCTCTGCCACTCTATTTTTGTACTTGGGAGACGCCTTCGGTGAGCGGTTTGGTGCCGGTGCAGATGCGGATGCTTTTACTCTCTGCGGGCCAGGTTTGCTAACGGGAGCTTTTTCAGCCTCAGACGTTGACACCGTCGCCTTCCCTTTTGTCATGCCGGGTTTTTTATCGGAGGCAGTTAAGGCGTTCTTTGCCTTCGACTTCTCGTCCGGTAGAGATTTCTGTGGGAGTAGCGGTGTCGACGTCCGAGCTTCGATTTCCCCGATGCTAAGTCGGACTTTGCTCGCCAACGAGTCATTTGTTAATGCTGAGGGCCCAGCCTCTGTCTCTTTGGGATTTGTGTGCTGCTCGTTGGCTTCTAAAGATGTCATTTCCTTTGTTTTATTGTCTGGGGTTCTAAAACCAAACATTGTACAATTTGCCGTTGAGGGAGTAATAAGTCAAGGTAATTGACGTGTAAAGGCGTCAATTAAAAGGATTTACACATAAGAATTACACAAAAGTGATTGTCAAGGATGCTTGCTTAAAAGTCAAGCAAACAAGTCCAATTAGAATAAAAAATAAAAATAGAAAATAAAAAATATTTAAATATATTTTTGTTACATGAAATAGATATATGGGTCCCTAAATTGTGAGTCACGTCACTACAAATTTTTTAATTAATTTAATTAGAGCCCCTACCCTTGCGCCTATCCAGGAAAATTATAAAAGGTTACAGAAATTACAAAAACTTATTCGTCATATACTTAAATTGTTTACCTCCTTAATGTCGGTAATCACAGAAGTGAAAATTGTCGTCGCTTTTTGGGGTTTTTGGCGCTGCGGGTGGGTGCGCGGGGTGCGTACGAGCTCCGCAAGCGAATTTGCACTCCAAAAAAGTGACAAACTGGTGAAAAATTTCGAAGTTATGCCTAAAATTTGAAGATTTTCACTAAGATTTTGAGGAAAAACGCTATTATTTCTAAACTATAATACTAATAAATTTTATTTTTTGCAGGTTGTGTAGGGGGGACGGAGCTGCGTCTTGGATGGTATCACACACCCAGTCGGACTGTAGGGGACTCTAATGGAAATGTTTACAAGTTGAATTTTTGATATTTTCTGTCAGATTCTACTATATATGCTATAAAATTTTCCCTATTAAATATTAATCGTTTTTAACTATTTAGTTGTGTTCGGGACGTGAATCCGCTTCTATAGAGGTATGACACACCTATATTGGGGAAAGTTTCGAAGAAGATATATCTACTATGAATTTAGGGTATGTGACCGCCTATGAAGACTTTTTACATACAAAATGTACTGAGATACCAAAATTTGAAAATTGTCGTCGCTTTTTGGGGTTTTTGGCGCTGCGGGCGGGTGCGCGGGGTGCGTACGAGCTCCGCAAGCGAATTTGCACTCCAAAAAAGTGACAAACTGGTGAAAAATTTCGAAGTTATGCCTAAAATTTGAAGATTTTCACTAAGATTTTGAGGAAAAACGCTATTATTTCTAAACTATAATACTAATAAATTTTATTTTTTGCAGGTTGTGTAGGGGGGACGGAGCTGCGTCTTGGATGGTATCACACACCCAGTCGGACTGTAGGGGACTCTAATGGAAATGTTTACAAGTTGAATTTTTGATATTTTCTGTCAGATTCTACTATATATGCTATAAAATTTTCCCTATTAAATATTAATCGTTTTTAACTATTTAGTTGTGTTCGGGACGTGAATCCGCTTCTATAGAGGTATGACACACCTATATTGGGGAAAGTTTCGAAGAAGATATATCTACTCGGTTAGGTTAGGTTAGGTTAGGTTAGGTTAGGTTAGGTTAGGTTAGAGACCGCCCTGCTGATTGCAGCTCAACGGACCATGGCTGTGAGAGTGTGCCGGGGGTATCGGACACTCTCACACGAGATGGCATGCGCCCTCGCTGGCCTTCTCCCCTGGGACCTTGAGGCCGAAGTCTTGGCCTCGGTCTACCGCCGCAGAGTGCGAGCGCGGGAGCGGGACGAGCGACCGGCGCCGCGAGAGTTAGCGCATTGGCGCAACAACGCTAGGGCGTTGGCTCTCGCTAGGTGGGAGGGACGACTCCTCGATGGGTCCATTCAAAGGGGGAATAGTAGTCGACGGCTCCTCGATGCTATTCAGCCCGTTCTCCGCGAGTGGATCAATCGGAGGCATGGGAGGCTCTCGTTTAGGCTGACGCAGGTGCTCTCGGGACATGGTTGTTTCGGGAGTTACCTGCATCGCATCGCCCGACGAGAAGCCTCCCCGGCATGCCATCTGTGCGGCTGTGCAGCAGATACTGCCCAGCACGCGCTGGAGGCATGCCCTGGAGAGGACGAACCGCGACAGGCTCTGGTCGCGGTTGTAGGGACGGATCTCTCATTGCCGACCATCCTAGCAAGGATGGTCGCCGATGAGAGATGTTGGGAGGCAGTAGCCTCCTTCTGCGAAACTATTGTCTCGCGGAGGGAGGCGGCGGAGCGTGAGAGGGAGAGAGACCCTCTCTCTCTTCCGCTCCGGAGAGCGCGGACACGGGTGCGGGCTAATCGAGCCCGCACTCCGTCTCCGCTGAGAGGGCCTGGGCCGTCGGATGCGGGGGCATCCGGCACCCTTCAGAGATAGGTCCTCTCGCGATGTTGATGCCCTCTCCGTGTTCGGGGGGCATCACACGAGGTGGAGGGGTCTTCCTATTGACACCCCTCACCGAGGAGGGCCCGCCACTTTACAGCGGGCAGCGGCGTCGACGGGGGCTGTGGTAAGAATAATTCGGTCCCACGCCCCCCGTCATCAGTCGAAGACGCTGGAACACCGTGGGGTTTTAGACGGTATGGGCGCCTTTAGCCGAGTCCGTCATACCCCGTATGCCCCCCCCGCATACGGCAATGCGTAACAGCATTTCCCCACGCCAAAAACAAAAAAAAACAAAAAAAAAAAAAAAAAAAAAAAAGGTTGGGGTGCTTGGGGTGCTTGGTCAGAATACCTCCACGTGTGCCTTAATGCTACTGGTCTCTTTCGGATACGTTTTATCCGGGGAGTACAGAAGCGTTTGGGCCGGTGCACCCTGGGCAGCAGTCAATAACTTCTCTATATGGGATCTTGTTGGCTGCTGGCTAAAATTCTGACGTGTAGGTGCTCTCCGCGTGTCCCTATGAAGCTAGCATAGGGCACAGTGGATGAGCAGGCGGTTCATCCGCGGAGGTGGGGTCTCGAGAAGGGACAGCGGACCCGTAGGGTCGGTGGATGGCTGGCCTGCAAGGCTGGCGGCACGACAGGTTTTCCCCTGTCGTGCACGAGGTGGAGCGACGTCGCTTTTGACGGTGGGCGCGGCAGGGAGGGTCAACTCGGCCACCCTGTCGGGCAAATCTGGAGAGGCAGCTGCCTTTTTACAGCAGCTGCAGTGGACCTTCGGGTCGTAGGATGGCCGGTCTTCAAGGCCGGCGGCGCGGCAGGGAGGGTCAACTCGGCCACCCTGTCGGGCACACTCGGACGGCAGTCGTTTTACAGCGACTGCAGCGGACCTTCGGGTCGTGGGATGGCGGGCCTTCAAGGCTCGCGGCGCGGCAGGGAGGGTCAACACGGCCACCCTGTCGGGCATTATGCGTCTCCGAATCCCCGGTTTCGGTGCCCGCCTATGGGATGCATGGCTGGGGGGAACCCGGTCGTGAGGGCACCAAAGGGGACCTCACCCCTTCAAAAAGGAAAAACAAAATATGGATCTACAAGCGTTTGAAAACAGTCCCCAGGTGGGTAAATCCCACCCTTCGAAAGAAGGCTGCCCCACCGTATCTGGGGGGGGCAACAACCGCTTCGTGGGCTCCGGCCCACGCACCGACGACAATGGCTATTCGAAAACTGACACCGATTCTGCAGCAAATGACACCAACGGCAAGAACATGGACCTGGTCCCGTTCCTTAAACGGGAACCTCGAGTGTTACTGGAGCGCATGGACAGCGCCAAACCAGTCACTCTGAGGCTGGACGCCGCGGCAGAGCGAGAGCGCAACCCTTGCGCCACCTCTGCGGCCGCGTCATTGGACGTGAGTGAGGAGGAGGCAGTGGGTGTCCCTTCTGCGTCTGCAGCAGGCGCGGGAGCGGCCCCACTGCATGAGGTTCTTCGGATCCCGTCTCCGAATTTATCGGAGACGTCCGAGGAATCCGATGCGATGACATGGGAGTCCGTGTCTTCACGCGGCTCCCAAAGGAGGAGGAAGAGACGTTTAGAAGAGGACGAAGGGGACCACAGTGACCCCTCACCGTCACTAAAGGTCCCAACCGCGCAACGCGGAAAAGGACGCGCCAAAGGGAGGGCGCCCACGACCGGCCATTATGTCGGCCTGGCGAAAGCCAAGGCCGAGCTGAACCGGGCGCGGGAAGAGGAGATGCGGCTCGTCGCCGAGCAGGAGCTGGCGGAGGAGCTGCAACGGAAGAGAGCGGCATCGGCCGCCCAGTTTCTGAAGGTGCCGGAACCTCCGGCTACCAGTCTGAGGCTGGGCGACTGCGATGCCGCTCACCTGGAGAAACTGCTGTTGGACTCGGTGGACACTGTTTTAACGGTGGCCACCAAGTCCAAAAACTTAAAAGGCACGTGTGTGAAGGCCTTAAAGGACGCTGCGATGACTATCAAAGCGTCCTTCCAAGAGTCACGGGCCCGCACGATGCCAGAGGAGATGGCCTTACTAGTTAAGGCCAACCAGCAGATGACGGCGGAGCTGAAGGAGCTCCGTCGCCAAATGGACGAGGTGAGGAGGGCTCAGGCTACGGCCCCTGCTTCTCAGCACCCCATGCCCCTCGTGGGCGACGAAGCGATGCGGAAGGTCTTGGTGCAGGTGGGCACCATGATCAACGCTCGCTTCGAGGGCTTGGAGGAGCGGTTGTTGCCGGCGAAGACCCTCAGGCCCCCTCTCGCCGCAGATCGGCGAAGGGTGTCTGAGGTGCAGCCGGTAGCGACCACCAGTCGTGGACCTGCCCCGGCGATCACCCCGGTGCAGAGGAGGAAACCTGGCTCTGTGGAGCAACCAGTTGCCACCACAAGCCGAGGAGCCGCCCCGGTGAACACCCCGGGGCAAAAGAAGAAGGCCAAGAACAAGGCTGCGAAGGGCCCGGCTCCTGTAGCCGCCGCGCTTGTGCCTGCCCCTGCCCCAGCTCCCCTGACAGAGGCTTGGCATCTGGTGGCCAGACGTGGCCTTGAGAAAAGGAGCGACAAGGTAGTGGCGGCGGTGCGGGCGGGACCCAAAGGGCCTGCCCGCCCGATGCCGACACCGACACCGGTCTCGCCTCCACAGCCCCCGAAGAAGAAGAAGCCCCCGCCCCAAACAAAGGGCACGGCTAAACTCCGCACGCCCCGGACTGCAGCTGTAGTTATCACGCTGCAGCCGGGGGCGGCGGAGAAAGGAGTGACATATGGCGACGTCTTGGCAGAGGCCAAGACAAAAATCAAACTCGGCGAGTTAGGTGTGCCGCCGCTGACCATCCGGACGGCGGCTACTGGTGCTCGGATTCTGGAGATCCCCGGCGTGGACAGTGCCGCGAAAGCGGACCTTCTCGCCGAGAAACTGGAGGAGGTCTTCAGACAACAAGCCGAGGTCAAAATATCCAGGCCAACCACCACTGCTGACATAAGAGTCACCGGCCTGGATGACTCGGCCACTTCGGAGGAGTTGGCGAACGCGCTGGCGTCCCTGGGCGAGTGCCCCGTGGCGTCAGTAGCCGTCGGCCCGATACGGAGAGGACCAGCGGGGATGGGGACGGCATTTGTGCGCTGCCCTGTCTCTGCTGCGAAGAGGATCGCGGCCAGTGGGCGCGTTCTGGTGGGCTGGGTGTCGGCGCGAGTCGGCATCCTCGACCCCAGACCGCGTCGCTGTTTCCGATGCCTTTCATTGGGCCACGTTGCGGCCCAATGCAAGAACGAGGTTGACCGTAGCGATGAGTGCTATCGCTGCGGTCAAAAGGCCCATAAGGCCCGGGATTGCTCTGCCGCCCCCCGCTGCTCACTCTGTGCGGCTGCGGGTAAGCCGGCAGACCACCTCTCCGGGGGCAAGGCATGCGCCAAGCCCCCGTCAAAGTCAGGGGCTCGTCGAAAGGCCGTCGCGGCTGAGGCTAAGGCCCAGCCGCGACCGTCTCCCTCCGATAAAGGGCGAGCGGACATCATGGAGGTAGGTTAGTATGGCCCTAACCTTCCTCCAGGCGAACGTGAACCACTCCGCCCGCGCTCAGGATTTACTCCTGCAGTGCATGGCGGAGCGGTCCATCAAAGTGGCGGTGGTTGCAGAGCCGTACTCGGTCCCACCCAGGAGTGACTGGGTGGGGGGCCTTGACGGCTTGGTGGCAATCACGACACAGTCGCCGACCCCATCCCCCCCTCTCGTAGGGGTTGCGAGAGGCAGGGGTTTCGTGGCGGCAGGAGTGGGCCCTGTCGTCATCGTGGGTGTTTATCACTCCCCGAACAGGCCCCGTCACGAGCTAGAGGCTCTTCTCGGTGAGGTGGGAACCTTCATAGGTCAGACCCGCCCACGCCCCGTGATCGTCATGGGGGACCTCAACGCCAAATCCTTGGCGTGGGGGTCCCCAAGGACCTGTCCGCGGGGCGTCACAGTGTTGGAGTGGCTGGCCGAGGTGGGCCTCTGCGTCGTGAATACGGGGAGTGAAAACACCTGCGTCCGCCAATGGGGTGGATCGATCGTCGACGTGACGTTTGCCACCCCAGACCTCGCCTGCCAAATTCGCGACTGGCAGGTGTTGGTGGACGAGGAGACGCTCTCCGATCACCGGTATATCCGGTTTAGCGTCTCCCCGTCCTCGGCGGACATGGTGAGGGAGGGAACTGGCGAGATTGGTCCGCGATGGGCCTTGAAGCGTCTCGACGTCGAGTTGCTGCAGGAGGCGGCCCTCGTCGAAGCGTGGAACGGCACTCCTCAGGAGGGTGACCCCGTAGACGTGGATGCGTTCGCGGATGGACTGTGTGCGGCGTTGTCGCGTATCTGCGCTGCCGCGATGCCGCGTGCAGCAGCCCCACGGTCCAGACGCCAGGTCTACTGGTGGTCAGAGGAGATTGCCGAACTCCGAAGACGCTGCGTACGGAGGCGCCGCCGATACCAGCGGTATCGTAGGCGAAGGCGGCAGGAGACGGAGGTGAGCGAGTCTCTGAATGCCGCCTACCGAGAGGCTTCAATGACCCTTCGCGTGGCCATTGACGAGGCGAAGCGGCGATCCTGGCAGGAGCTGCTGGAAGGGCTGGAGCGCGATCCGTGGGGCCGGCCGTACCTATGGGCGCGGCAGAAGCTGCGTCCATGGGCCCCCCCCGTGACCGCCTCGCTCCAACCAGCGATTCTCCAGAGGGTAGTGGGAGGGCTGTTCCCCGGTCCTCCGGGAGACGATTTCTCGCTACCTTTCGCCGCGCCCTCGTCGACCGATCTCGCCGAGGCGGAGGAGGACGAGCCTGCCCCGGTCTCCGAAGGGGAGCTGGGCGCAGCAGTGCTCAGGATGAGGGCCAAGAACACGGCACCCGGGCCAGATGGCATACCGGGCCGTGTGTGGGCTCTCTCCTTGGAGCACCTGGCCCCCGCTCTCAGGGCCCTGTTTGACAGGTGCCTTCGAGAGGGGAAATTCCCCAGGAGATGGAGGAGGGGCAGACTTGTCCTCATACGGAAGGAGGGACGTCCCGCGGACGAACCTTCAGGGTATCGTCCGATTGTGCTGCTCGACGAGGCGGGTAAGCTGTTGGAGAGGGTGATCGCTGCCCGTCTCGTCAAGCACCTCGAGACGTCGGGACCGGACTTGGCGCCCACCCAGTTCGGATTCCGGAGAGGTCGCTCGACGCTGGATGCCATCTCCCGTGTCCGCGATCTCTCCGAGGAGGCGTGCTCCAGTGGCGGCGTGATGTTGGCGGTGTCTTTAGACATCGCCAACGCCTTCAACACGCTGCCCTGGACCACCATACTCGGTGGTCTGGAGTACCACCGAGTGCCGCAGTACCTGCGCCGACTCGTCGGCGATTACCTCTCCTATAGAGAGGTAGTCTTCCCGACGACGAATGGGGAGGGTCGGAGCCCCATGGCGCGTGGCGTCCCTCAGGGGTCTGTTTTAGGGCCCCTGCTGTGGAACGTCGGGTACGATTGGGCCCTCCGGGGCGCTGGCCTTCGTGGCGTCGGCGTCGTTTGTTACGCCGACGACACGCTGGTCACCGCCAAGGGGGATACCTACAGGGAGGCGGCAATCCTCGCCACGGCCGGAGTCGCGATGGTCGTGGCCAGGATCAGGAGGCTGGGTCTGGAGGTGGCGCTCCACAAGTCGGAGGCCATTTGTTTTCATGGTCCCCGCAGGGCGCCACCTGCAGGCTCATCTATAGTGGTGGGAGGAACCTCCATCCCCGTCAGGACGACGTTGAAGTATCTCGGCGTCGTCCTTGATAGCCGGTGGAAGTTCGAGGCGCACATGCGGCGGCTGTCCCCCAAATTGTTGGGGGCAGCCGGCGCACTGAGTCGCCTCCTCCCCAATATCGGGGGTGGAGAGGGCAGCTGCCGCCGCCTCTATACAGCGGTGGTCAGCTCGATGGCCCTATACGGAGCCCCCATATGGTCCGGGAGGCTCGATCGGCGGGAGACCGCCCTGCTGATTGCAGCTCAACGGACCATGGCTGTGAGAGTGTGCCGGGGGTATCGGACACTCTCACACGAGATGGCATGCGCCCTCGCTGGCCTTCTCCCCTGGGACCTTGAGGCCGAAGTCTTGGCCTCGGTCTACCGCCGCAGAGTGCGAGCGCGGGAGCGGGACGAGCGACCGGCGCCGCGAGAGTTAGCGCATTGGCGCAACAACGCTAGGGCGTTGGCTCTCGCTAGGTGGGAGGGACGACTCCTCGATGGGTCCATTCAAAGGGGGAATAGTAGTCGACGGCTCCTCGATGCTATTCAGCCCGTTCTCCGCGAGTGGATCGATCGGAGACATGGGAGGCTCTCGTTTAGGCTGACGCAGGTGCTCTCGGGACATGGTTGTTTCGGGAGTTACCTGCATCGCATCGCCCGACGAGAAGCCTCCCCGGCATGCCATCTGTGCGGCTGTGCAGCAGATACTGCCCAGCACGCACTGGAGGCATGTCCTGGAGAGGACGAACCGCGACAGGCTCTGGTCGCGGTCATTGGGACGGATCTCTCATTGCCGACCATCCTAGCCAGGATGGTCGCCGATGAGAGATGTTGGGAGGCAGTAGCCTCCTTCTGCGAAACTATTGTTTCGCGGAGGGAGGCGGCGGAGCGTGAGAGGGAGAGAGACCCTCTCTCTCTTCCGCTCCGGAGAGCGCGGACACGGGTGCGGGCTAATCGAGCCCGCACTCCGTCTCCGCTGAGAGGGCCTGGGCCGTCGGATGCGGGGGCATCCGGCACCCTTCAGAGATAGGTCCTCTCGCGATGTTGATGCCCCCTCCGTGTTCGGGGGGCATCACACGAGGTGGAGGGGTGTTCCTATTGACATCCCTCACCGAGGAGGGCCCGCCACTTTACAGCGGGCAGCGGCGTCGACGGGGGCTGTGGTAAGAATAATTCGGTCCCACGCCCCCCGTCATCAGTCGAAGACGCTGGAACACCGTGGGGTTTTAGACGGTATGGGCGCCTTTAGCCGAGTCCGTCATACCCCGTATGCCCCCCCCGCATACGGCAATGCGTAACAGCATTTCCCCACGCCAAAAAAAAAAAAAAAAAAAAAAAAAAAAAAAAAAAAAAGGTTAGGTTAGGTTAGGTTAGGTTAGGTTAGGTTAGGTTAGGTTAGGTTAGGTTTTTTTTTTTTTTTTTTTTTTTTTTTAAATTTATTTAGTCTCCCCCGATATTTTTCGGGGACCTTTTTTAGGTTTGACTTTTATTTCGATTTAATTTTAATAAGTTGTCTTAAAAGTTTTGAAAATTAAGTAAGTAAAATATTTAATAAATGGAGTACTCTAATTACTTTAGTACTATTTTACCTTAAGGTAAGTCTTATTCGTTTGTTAATTATATAATCAGTACTATGTTTTATTAAGAAGCTTCTTCGGTGTATGACCTTTGCTTTATTTATTTGTGTTATTTATTTATTTAGTGTGTATGTCTACTCCTTATGGTTTTACATTTATTTTATACCTATATATTCACAGCGTATGTGCAAGCATCATAATTCTTAAGAATTATGTGTTGCACATACTTTTTCACAGGTTTTTTTTTATTGAATAAGCCACGATGACGCTCAGTGTCACCGCGTCTTATTTCTATCAATGGCATCCTGTGCCACCTTCGTGCAGAATGCCAACAGGTGCGGCCTGGACTTTTTACCGGCCATCATCTCACACAGTGAGGCTGCGGTCAACTTTATGTTTGTTGCAGATTCCAGGTCGCACCTGTCCGCACCGTATTTGGGGCACTCGAGCAGCAAATGAAGTATCGACTCGTCCTTACTGGAGTCACAGATGCATGAGGGGCTGTCCTTACACTTAAACCTGTTTAAGTATGCGGAGAACCCCCCATGCCCAGTCATCACCTGTGTCAGTATTGGGGTCAGTTTCGTATCTCTAATGATTTTATACGCCTCAGTAACACTTGGCAGGAACGTTTTCGTTACTTCCGCTGTTGTTCCAGCTTTATATCTTTGGTTCCAAGACTCAACAGCGGCTTTTCTTATTTCGCTCCTGGCAAATGAAACTGGGCATTTGTCATAGTGGGCCGAGCATTTGGTGTAAAGAGCCGCCTGCTTGGCCAACTCATCCGCCCTTTCATTGCCGGGAACTCCGACGTGTGCCCTGACCCAATATAAACTTACGTCACACCCCTTGGCCTTGAGACTCGCAAGATTGCGTCTTATTGCAAAGCCTAAGGGGTGGAAAGTTTCGGGGTTTTGGACCATTTCTAATGCAGATCTCGAGTCGCTCAGCACAGCAGCTGCACTTCTGTTCACTTTGAGCAATAGCTCAGTGGCCTGGTACAGTGCATACAGCTCAGCTTGAAAGACTGTGCAGAACGACTCGAGTCTCATCTTCTTTGTCTTCGTTTCCCGACCGCGCTCCCAACAGGTATACGCCGCTCCGACTTTCCCCTCCAATTTACTCCCGTCTGTGTAAATCTGGGTTTCGGGAAGTTCATGTTGTTCCAGGGTGTCGGGCAGCATATCGTTGAGGCATAGGAACGAGATGTCCTCCTCTTGGGCTGGGTGCTGAGCCTGTAGGTATGAAACCCGCTCCTCAATTTCCCATCTACTCTGAGCTAGCGTCGTCGGTCTGCCCCTTTTTGCTTCGTACAGCTGGGCGGCTTCCTGGATCCGGAGATCTAAAGGGAGTAGCCCAGCTAGCGCGAGTGCTGCATTAAGGGACACCGTTCGATATGCTTTGCAGATCTTTTGAGCAAATCGGCGCTGGATGGTATTGAGCTGCTTTTGTACCATGATCTTTTTAGCGGCTGGGGCCCATACACTCGAAGCGTACATTATAATTGGCTCTATCACGGCAACGTAGATTGTCCTAATGATCTCCGGGTTCAGCCCCCATTCTATTTTCGCCGTTCTCGCGAGCATCTTATATATGTCCGCGGCCTTACGACAAACGTTCGCCACGTGTTTATTGAACGTGAGTTTTTTGTCGATCGTAAGGCCGAGGAGCTTGATTTCGTCGACGACGGGTATGTCCAGCCCGCCCATGTGCATGATTGGGGTGTCAAATTTTAGTTTTTTGGTTATGACCATGGCGTGGGTTTTGTGTGCCGCAAACTTGAGTTTATTTTTGACGCCCCAATCACGCACATACGCGAGTGTCTGGTTGACGCTTTCCTGGATTTTTAGAGCTGAATGACCGGAGAACATTAGTACAACGTCGTCCGCGAACGCCTGGACGTAGACCCCTTGTGCAGCCAAGTCGTTGAGGAGTGGATCCAACAGCAGATTCCAAAATGTTGGTCCCCCTATTGACCCCTGGACACAGCCTTTGTTGGTGTTTTTGGCGTAGGTCTTGTCAGCATAGGTGACCACGACTCGTCTGCCTTCGAAGTAGCTGTTCACCAGTCGTCTCAGGGTAAGGGGGCATTTCAGTGTGATCAGCTGGGATTTAATGGCTGGCCACCATGCACTGTCGAAGGCTCCTTCGATATCCAGTGACACGATGACCGCCATTTCTTTGCTCCTCAACTTGTCTTGGACTTTTTCCATCAGGTCGTAGAGTGCATCTTCGGTGCTGCGCTGGGGGACAAAGCCGTACTGTCTGGGATTGGTCTTTGGTAAGAGGTACCATCTTATCCTTCTCACCATCATTTTTTCAAGGACCTTTCCCAGAACTGACAGTAGCCCAATCGGTCGGTATGACTTTGCCTGGCTGTAATCGGATTTTCCCGGCTTCCGAAGCACCACTACTGCAGCCTCTTTCCAGGGTGATGGGAAGCAAGACAGGGACATGCATTTGTTGAGGATCTCCAGGAAGACGTTCATCTCTGCGAATATTGCCCTCGTGCAAATGTCCGCCGTGAGGCCGTCAGGTCCTGGAGCTTTCTTGGGGTTGAAGCCACTCACAGTTCTTTTTAGTTCCGCCTCGGTGAACGGTGGGTCCTCGACTTCGTCTGACGTCGAGTCACATAGCGTTTCCGCGAGCCTTCTAATGCCTTCGTGAATATAATTATCCTCGAAGGCATTGTCATCCGGGAAGAACGTCTTGGCTAGTAACTCGACCGACTTTTCAGGACTTAGAGTGGCTCCATTTTCCTCCAATAGTTGGTCTTCATGTCTTGCTGTCTTGCTTCTGATCACCCTATAAATACCGTCCCACATGCTTTCTTTTTCCTGCTTTGTGCAGTTTGCTTTCCAGCTCTCGGTTTGGGCTTTGCTGGCTTCGTACTCATAAGTGTTTTTATGTTTCAGGTACTCATCAACAACGTGTTTTCGTCTCCGGGGTGCAGCGCCTTTGATCCTCCGTCTCATAGTGTTCGCAACCCTCTTCAAGCGTTCCAGTTCGTCGGTCCACCAGGGTAAGTACTCTTTTTTGTTGGTATGTTTGAGTAGGGGAATAGTGTTTCTGCATGCCAAGTGTATGGATTCCATGTAGCTTTTTAGTATGTTTTCGAGCTGTTCATGGTTATCTATCCCGGCGATGGTTTCTGCAGAAACACTCTTCCCCTCCAACGAGCTCCGAAACTCCTCAGTGAACCGACACCAGTTGGCCTTCCGAGTGTTGTAGATACGAGTGGACTTTGGGGTCTCATTCTCTAAAGGCTTCTCCAGATCAAGGTGGAAAGATATAGCATTGTGATCGGAACTGGTAACCGACTTGTCAACCCTCCAATTCCTGATGTAGCGCAGCATGTTTGAAGAGCAGGTGGTTACGTCGACACAACTCGTAAGGATGCGATCTCCACGGATTGTGTCGAACGTAGGGTCAGTCCCATGGTTCAATATGTGCATGTCCTCCTCGTCTAGAAACCCCCTGTAGAGTTCTCCTCTGTCATCTTCGCAGACGCTACCCCACCAGGTACTCCACGCGTTTATATCTCCGCCTATTAAGACCTTGTCAGTCCGCGCCATTTCCAAGAGTTCTTTGACTCTATGCAAGTACGGCTCAAGCGGCAGGGTGTCCTCAAAATAGACCGAAACTATTGCGATCGTCCACTTTTCGGCCTTGATCAGTGTAAACGCTATGTTTTCCGTGATCATAGTCTGGTCGTTGAGGACTTCAATGTTATCATCGAATACCACGATGGCAGCCTTTACAGGCTTAGCTCGGTTCCGCTCGCACTGTAGTATTCGAGTTCCCGCATACCGCTTGAGCTCCCCTTCAGCTCCCACATAAGGTTCCTGGATCAACGCAAAGCTGACGTTTCTTTTCTGGGCTTCCAGGAAGAGTTCCTGAGTGGCCAACTTTTTTCTTTGCAAGTTCGCCTGCAGCACTTTTAGTGGCCTTTTCGCTCTGGTTGGCGTAGATGTTACATCCGTGGTCCCCTGGGTGCCCTTAGCAATAGGCAACGCTGGATCTCGCTATCGCGTCCCATCGCTTGCGTACGGGGCATTCCCCGTCAAACGCATTGTGGCTCGTTTCGGAGGCCTTCATCAGCCTGCAGTTGCGGCAGGTCGGGGTCTCGCTCGCCAGGTATGCCGAACAGTCAGCGCGGAGGTGTGGGCCCGCGCAGTAGCTGCACAGGTCTACTGGCTCTGTGCATAGCCTGCGACCATGCCCATAGCCCAGACACCTTGTGCACTGTACGAGCGGAGACTGGTCGTGCACTGTCACATATTGCAGGTCGATGTGAACCCGCTTGGCTGTGGTAAGCCTTTGCCAGAGTTTAGGTGACACCTGGAGCACCACATGGTTTTCGTGCGGATTTCTGGCTCTTCGCCTATACCTCACAGTGGCTCTAAGGTCGTTTTCTGCCAGGTCTCCCAGAAGACCCGCGTTCTGGGACCTGATTGATGACACAATATCTTCGTCCCTATTGTAAGTGAGGAGGTTTTTCAGTATAACCAGCGGGTCCTTATTCTTCGCCTCCTCTACTTTCAGATTTTTATTTTTTTCCGTAAGTTTGTTCGACAGCTTTGTCATTTCTTCCCTTGTACCACAGCTTATTACTACCTTTTGGTTTTTTATTTTTCGTACCCGTGTTACCTGGAGACCATTTATTTTTGCATCTAAAGCTTCCCGCACCTTACCGAGCACTTCCTCGCTCGTGTCCTTTTCTAAGTCTGATGACACTATGATGGAGTGCTTAGAAACAGTATCTCTTTGGGGGGTGCGGCCGGGTCTTGCAAGGACATCCGCATACGATGGTACTGTTTCTTGCAGGGTAGAAACCTTTTTTCCGGTGTCTTCAGTGACCCGGCGCAGATCTTTAACCTCACCCAAGAGTTCATCCATACGGCGTCCTCCATCACATATACCGGGAGCGCTCGGTTTTGGAATCGCTACCGTCGAGGCCTGTTTATTCAGCATCACTTTCAGTCGTTCCATTTGCTCGTTATTCGTATGGATGAGCTTCGAGTATGCCTCTAATTTTTGGAGGAATTCGGTTTCCTCTGTTTCTCGTATCCTTCGAGCTTGTCCTTCTTCTTCCTGTGCTTTGCTGGAGGTAGGTGTTTCCTTCCTCGTTTCCTTCTCCTTTATGAGCTGAAAGAGCCTATCGATGGCCTGTGTAACTCCAGCCTTTATATCCGCCTTCAAGTTTCTCGAGTTACCGAGATGCAGCTTCGCCTTCGTTACACAGGCCTTCGCCTCACTGAGCCGGTCTACATATTTGCCTCCTTCTTTGGGAGACCCGGTTGAAAGTTCTGCCTCCACCGGAGCTCTTCTCTGTGCAGCACCATTGCCCTGAGAGAGCGCCGGCTTTGGTTTCGGTTGTGGAGGCTCAACAACTGCAGCTTTCTTAGGGGTGGTCTGAGTGCTGGTCTGCGCATCTGGCTTTCCGGACTCCCACTCCCCAATACTCCGTCTAACGCTACTGTTTAGGCCTTTTGTCCGCGGGGAATCCTCTCTAACCATCGATTTCTCACCAGGAGATGGATTTTGGGGCTTTTCGTGGCTAGCTGCTACTCCGGCCTTGGTGGGCGTGCGTATTCCAAACATCTTGGGACGAAAGAGAAACACAACACGACAAGATAATTGAAACAAGAGTCAAAGATTGTCAATTAAATATTAAGTTTGTAAAAGTTGTAAATAAACTATATCGTCAAAAACATCAATTGTTCGCAAAGAATGTACTAATGTACGTTGTCTTATAAGTATTTTTCACAAAAGTGAAAGTCAAGAGTAATAAAACTAAAATAAAAATTTCACAAAGTCGTATTTTTCACTTGTTCATATATTGTCTTGAAAAGTTAAAACAAGTGCTTGAAGAGAGTCACGTCACTCTACAAATTTTTTAATAATTTAAATCAGAGCCCCTATGCTTGCGCCTACATAGGAAAATTATAAAAAGTTACAAAACTAATAAAAAATTTTTAGTCATATATTCAATTGTTTACCTCCACAATGTCGGTGAACACAAAAGGGTGGGTGGGCGGGCCAAAATTTGAAAATTGTCGTCGCTTTTTGGGGTTTTTGGCGCTGCGGGCGGGTGCGCGGGGTGCGTACGAGCTCCGCAAGCGAATTTGCACTCCAAAAAAGTGACGAACGGGTGAAAAATTACGAAGTTATGCCTAAAATTTGAAGATTTTCACTAAGATTTTGAGGAAAAACGCTATTATTTCTAAACTATAATACTAATAAATTTTATTTTTTGCAGGTTGTGTAGGGGGCACGGAGCTGCGTCTTGGATGGTATCACACACCCAGTCGGACTGTAAGGGACTCTAATGGAAATGTTTCCAAGTTGAAATTTTGGTATTTTCTGTCAGAATCTACTAAAATACCTATAAAATTTTCCCTAATTAATATTGTTCAATTTTTACTATTTAGTTGTGTTCGGGACGTGAATCCGCTTCTATAGAGGTATGACACACCTATGTTGGGGAAAGTTTAGAAGAAGATATATCTACTATGGATTTAGGGTATGTGACCGCCTATGAAGACTTTTTACATACAAAATGTACTGAGATGCCAAAATTTGAAAATTGTCGTCGCTTTTTGGGGTTTTTGGCGCTGCGGGCGGGTGCGCGGGGTGCGTACGAGCTCCGCAAGCGAATTTGCACTCCAAAAAAGTGACGAACGGGTGAAAAATTACGAAGTTATGCCTAAAATTTGAAGATTTTCACTAAGATTTTGAGGAAAAACGCTATTATTTCTAAACTATAATACTAATAAATTTTATTTTTTGCAGGTTGTGTAGGGGGCACGGAGCTGCGTCTTGGATGGTATCACACACCCAGTCGGACTGTAAGGGACTCTAATGGAAATGTTTCCAAGTTGAAATTTTGGTATTTTCTGTCAGAATCTACTAAAATACCTATAAAATTTTCCCTAATTAATATTGTTCAATTTTTACTATTTAGTTGTGTTCGGGACGTGAATCCGCTTCTATAGAGGTATGACACACCTATGTTGGGGAAAGGTTAGGTTAGGTTAGGTTAGGTTAGGTTAGGTTAGGTTAGGTTAGGTTAGGTTAGGTTAGGTTAGGTTAGGTTAGGTTAGGTTAGGTTAGGTTAGGTTAGGTTAGGTTAGGTTGGGGTGCTTGGTCAGAATACCTCCACGTGTGCCTTAATGCTACTGGTCTCTTTCGGATACGTTTTATCCGGGGAGTACAGAAGCGTTTGGGCCGGTGCACCCTGGGCAGCAGTCAATAACTTCTCTATATGGGATCTTGTTGGCTGCTGGCTAAAATTCTGACGTGTAGGTGCTCTCCGCGTGTCCCTATGAAGCTAGCATAGGGCACAGTGGATGAGCAGGCGGTTCATCCGCGGAGGTGGGGTCCCGAGAAGGGACAGCGGACCCGTAGGGTCGGTGGATGGCCGGCCTGCAAGGCTGGCGGCACGACAGGTTTTCCCCCTGTCGTGCACGAGGAGGAGCGGCGTCGCTTTTGACGGTGGGCGCGGCAGGGAGGGTCAACTCGGCCACCCTGTCGGGCAAATCTGGAGAGGCAGCTGCCTTTTTACCGCAGCTGCAGCGGACCTTCGGGTCGTGGGATGGCCGGTCTTCAAGACCGGCGGCGCGGCAGGGAGGGTCAACTCGGCCGCCCTGTCGGGCACACTCGGACGGCAGTCGTATTAAAGCGACTGCAGCGGACCTTCGGGTCGTGGGATGGCGGGCCTTCAAGGCTCGCGGCGCGGCAGGGAGGGTCAACTCGGCCACCCTGTCGGGCTCAATGCGACTCCAAATCCCGATGTTTGGTGCCCGCACAGGGGATGTATAGTCGGGGGGAACCCGGCGACGAGGGCACCACAGGGGACCTCACCCCTTCAAAAAGGAAAAAACAAAATGGATAAAGCAGCGTTTGTAAAAAATCCCCAGGTGGGTAAATCCCACCCTTCGAATGAAGGCTGCCCCACCGTATCTGGGGGGGGCAACAACCGCTTCGCGGGCTCCGGCCCGCGCACCAACGAAACTGGCTTGAAAAAGGACACCGATTCTGCAAAACCTGAAAAACACGGCAAGTTAATGGACTGCTCGGAGGAGTTAGCACCATCTAGGTGCAGGGACCTGGTCCCGTTTGTAAAACGGGAACCGCGAGTTGTCCTGGAGCGCTTGAGTAGCGCAAAACCAGGCACTCAAAAATTGGACGCTGCGACAGGGCGTGAGCGCAACCTTAGCGCCGCGTCAATGACCGTGAGCGAGGAGGAGGCAGCGGGTGTCTCTTCTGCGTCTGAAGCGGGCGCAGAAGGGACCCCACTTTACGAAGTGCTTCGGATTCCGTCTCCGAATTTATCGGAGACGGACTCCGATGCAATGACATGGGAGTCCGTTTCTTCGCGCGGTACTCCCAAGAGGCGAAAACGGCGTGCGGAAGAGGTCGATGGGGACCTTAGTGACCCCTCACCGTCACCGAAGGTCCCCACCGCACGACGCGGGAAAGGACGTGGCCAAGGAAGGCCACCCACGACCGGCCAGTATGTCGGCCTGGCGAAAGCCAAGGCCGAACTGAACCGGGCGCGGGAGGAGGAGCTGCGGCTCACCGCTGAGAAGGAGCTGGCGGAGGAGCTGCAACAGAGGAGGGCGACATCTACGGCCGCCCAGTTTCTGAAGGTACCGGAGCCTCCGGCTACCAGTCTGAGGCTGGGCGACTGCGATGCCGCTCATTTGGAGAAACTACTTTTGGACTCGGTGGACACTGTCCTAACGGTGGCCACCAAGTCCAAAAACCTGAAAGGCACGTGTGTGAAGGCCCTAAAGGACGCTGCGATGACTATCAAAGCGTCCTTCCAAGAGTCGCGGGCCCGCACGATGCCAGAGGAGATGGCCTTACTAGTTAAGGCCAACCAGCAGCTGGCGGCGGATTTGAAGGAGCTCCGTCGCCAAATGGATGATATGAAGATGGCCCGGGTTGCGGCGCCGGTCGCCCAGCCCCCCACGCCCCTCGTTAGTGACGAGGCGATGCGGAAGGTCATGGTGCAGGTAGGCACCATGATCAACGCTCGCTTCGAAGGCCTAGAGGAGCGGTTGCTGCCGGCTAAGACCCTCAGGCCCCCTCTCGCCGCAGATCGGCGAAGGGAGTCTGAGATGCAGCCGGTAGCAGCCACCAGTCGCGGACCCACCCCGGTGAACACCCCAGTGCCGAAGAAGAAGGCTGGCACTGGGATGCAACCAGCAGCAACCACCAGACGAGGACCCGCCCCGGAGAACACCCCGGGGCCAAAGAAGAAGGCCGGCCCAAAATCGCAGACTAAGGCTGCGAAGGGCCCCGTACCTGCGGCCGTCGCGCTGCTGCCTGCCCCTGCCCCGGCTCCTTTGACCGAGGCGTGGCACGTAGTGGCTAGACGCGGCCTGGACAAGAGGAGGGACAAGGGAGTGGCGGCGGTGCGGGCGGAACCCAAGGAGAAGGGGCCCACTCGTCCAGCTCCGGTACCGGTCCCGCCTCCACCACCGTCCACGAGGAAGAAGTCTGCCCCGCCTAAGACAAAGGGCACGGCCAAACTCCGCTCGCACCGGACCGCAGCTGTGGTTATCACGCTGCAACCGGGGGCGGCGGAGAAGGGGTTGACCTACGGCGTTGTCCTGGCGGAGGCCAAACTGAAAATTAAACTCGGAGAGTTGGGTGTGCCGCCGTTGACCATCCGAACGGCGGCCACTGGAGCCCGAATCCTGGAGGTTCCCGGAGTGGACAGTGCCGCGAAAGCGGATGTCCTCGCCGGGAAACTCGAAGAAGTGTTCCATGAGCAGGCAGAGGTCAAGATCTCCAGGCCGACCACCACCGCTGACTTGAGGGTCACCGGCCTGGACGACTCGGCCACCTGCGAGGAGTTGGCCAACGCGCTGGCGTCCCTGGGCGATTGCCCCGTGGCGTCAGTAGCCGTCGGACCAATACGGCGAGGACCAGCGGGGATGGGGACGGCGTTTGTGCGCTGCCCCGTCTCCGCAGCGAAGAAGATCGCGGCCAGTGGGCGCGTTCTGGTGGGCTGGGTGTCGGCGCGAGTCGGCATCCTCGACCCCAGGCCGCGTCGCTGCTTCCGCTGCCTTTCGTTGGGCCATGTAGCGGCCCAATGCAACACAGAGGTTGACCGCAGCGACGAGTGTTACCGCTGCGGTCAAAAGGCCCATAAGGCCCGCGACTGCTCTGCCGCCCCCCGCTGCTCACTTTGTGCGGCTGCGGGTAAGCCGGCAGACCACCTCTCCGGGGGCAAGGCATGCGCCAAGCCCCCGTTCAAGTCAGGGGCTCGGCGGAAGGCCGTCGCGATTGAGGCCAAGGCCCAGCCGCGACCGTCTCCCTCCAAACAAGGACGGGCGGACAGCATGGAGGTAGGTTAAGTATGGCCCTAACCTTCCTCCAGGCGAATGTCAACCACTCCGCCCGCGCTCAGGATTTACTCCTGCAGTGCATGGCGGAGCGGTCGATCAAGGTGGCGGTGGTTGCCGAGCCGTACACGGTCCCACCCAGGAGTGACTGGGTGGGGGGCCTTGACGGCTTGGTGGCAATCACCACCCAGTCGCCGACTACATCCCCCCCTCTCGTAGGGGTTGCGAGAGGCAGGGGTTTCGTGGCGGCAGGAGTGGGCCCTGTCGTCATCGTGGGCGTTTATCACTCCCCGAACAGGCCCCGTCACGAGCTAGAGGCTCTTCTCGGCGAGGTGGGAACCTTCATAGGTCAGACCCGCCCACGCCCCGTGATCGTCATGGGGGACCTCAACGCCAAATCCTTGGCGTGGGGGTCCCCAAGGACCTGTCCGCGGGGCGTCACAGTGTTAGAGTGGCTGGCCGAGGTGGGCCTCTGCGTCGTGAACACCGGGAGTGAGAACACCTGCGTCCGCCAATGGGGTGGATCAATCGTCGACGTGACGTTTGCCACCCCAGACCTCGCCTGCCAAATTCGCGACTGGCAGGTGTTGGTAGACGAGGAGACGCTCTCCGATCACCGGTATATCCGGTTTAGCGTCTCCCCGTCCTCGGCGGACATGGTGAGGGAGGGAACCGGTGAGATCGGTCCGCGATGGGCCTTGAAGCGTCTCGACGCCGAGTTGCTGCAGGAGGCGGCCCTCGTCGAAGCGTGGAACGGCACTCCTCAGGAGGGTGACCCCGTAGACGTGGATGCGTTCGCGGATGGACTGTGTGCGGCGTTGTCGCGTATCTGCGATGCCGCGATGCCGCGTGCAACTGCCCCGCGGTCCAGACGCCAGGTCTACTGGTGGTCAGAGGAGATTGCCGAACTCCGAAGACGCTGCGTGCGGAGGCGCCGCCGATACCAGCGGTATCGTAGGCGAAGGCGGCAGGAGACCGAAGTGAGCGAGTCTCTGTATGCCGCCTACCGAGAGGCTTCGTTGACCCTTCGCGTGGCCATTGACGAGGCGAAGCGGCGATCCTGGCAGGAGCTGCTGGAAGGGCTGGAGCGCGATCCGTGGGGCCGCCCGTACCTATGGGCGCGGCAGAAGCTGCGTCCATGGGCCCCCCCCGTGACCGCCTCGCTCCAACCAGCTGTTCTCCAGAGGGTGGTGGGAGGGCTGTTCCCCGGTCCTCCGGGAGACGATTTCTCACCACCTTTCGCCGTATCCTCGTCGACCGATCTCGCCGAGGCGGAGGAGGACGAGCCTGCCCCAGTCTCCGAAGGGGAGCTGGGCGCAGCAGTGCTCAGGATGAGGGCCAAGAACACGGCACCCGGGCCAGATGGTATACCGGGTCGTGTATGGGCTCTCTCCTTGGAGCACCTGGCCCCCACTCTCAGGGCCCTGTTTGACAGGTGCCTTCGGGAGGGGAAATTCCCCAGGAGATGGAGGAGGGGCAGACTCGTCCTTATCAGGAAGGAGGGACGTCCCGCGGACGAACCTTCGGGGTATCGTCCGATTGTGCTGCTTGACGAGGCGGGTAAGCTGTTGGAGAGGGTGATCGCTGCCCGCCTAGTCAGGCATCTCGAGACGTCGGGACCGGACTTGGCGCCCACCCAGTTCGGATTCCGGAGAGGTCGCTCGACGCTGGATGCCATCTCCCGCGTCCGCGATCTCTCCGAGGAGGCGTGCTCCAGTGGCGGCGTGATGTTGGCGGTGTCTTTAGACATCGCCAACGCCTTTAACACGCTGCCCTGGACCACCATACTCGGTGGTCTGGAGTACCACCGAGTGCCGCAGTACCTGCGCCGACTCGTCGGCGATTACCTCTCCTATAGAGAGGTAGTCTTCCCGACGACGAATGGGGAGGGTCGGAGCCCCATGGCGCGTGGCGTCCCTCAGGGGTCTGTTTTAGGGCCCCTGCTGTGGAACGTCGGGTACGATTGGGCCCTCCGGGGCGCTGGCCTTCGTGGCGTCGGCGTCGTTTGTTACGCCGACGACACGCTGGTCACCGCCAAGGGGGATACCTACAGGGAGGCGGCAATCCTCGCCACGGCCGGAGTCGCGATGGTCGTGGCCAGGATCAGGAGGCTGGGTCTGGAGGTGGCGCTCCACAAGTCGGAGGCCATTTGTTTTCATGGTCCCCGCAGGGCGCCACCTGCAGGCTCATCCATAGTGGTGGGAGGAACCTCCATCCCCGTCAGGACGACGTTGAAGTATCTCGGCGTCGTCCTTGATAGCCGGTGGAAGTTCGAGGCGCACATGCGGCGGCTGTCCCCCAAATTGCTGGGGGCAGCCGGCGCACTAAGTCGCCTCCTCCCCAATATTGGGGGTGGAGAGGGCAGCTGCCGCCGCCTCTATACAGCGGTGGTCAGCTCAATGGCCCTATACGGAGCCCCCATATGGTCCGGGAGGCTCGATCGGCGGGAGACCGCCCTGCTGATTGCAGCTCAACGGACCATGGCTGTGAGAGTGTGCCGGGGGTATCGGACACTCTCACACGAGATGGCATGCGCCCTCGCTGGCCTTCTCCCCTGGGACCTTGAGGCCGAAGTCTTGGCCTCGGTCTACCGCCGCAGAGTGCGAGCGCGGGAGCGGGACGAGCGACCGGCGCCGCGAGAGTTAGCGCACTGGCGCAACAACGCTAGGGCGTTGGCTCTCGCAAGGTGGGAGGGACGACTCCTCGATGGGTCCATTCAAAGGGGGAATAGTAGTCGACGGCTCCTCGATGCTATTCAGCCCGTTCTCCGCGAGTGGATCAATCGGAGACATGGGAGGCTCTCGTTTAGGCTGACGCAGGTGCTCTCGGGACATGGTTGTTTCGGGAGTTACCTGCATCGCATCGCCAGACGAGAAGCCTCCCCGGCATGCCATCTGTGCGGCTGTGCAGTAGACACTGCCCAGCACGCACTGGAGGCATGCCCTGGAGAGGACGAACCGCGACAGGCTCTGGTCGCGGTCATTGGGACGGATCTCTCATTGCCGACCATCCTAGCCAGGATGGTCGCCGATGAGAGATGTTGGGAGGCAGTAGTCTCCTTCTGCGAAACTATTGTTTCGCGGAGGGAGGCGGCGGAGCGTGAGAGGGAGAGAGACCCTCTCTCTCTTCCGCTCCGGAGAGCGCGGACACGGGTGCGGGCTAATCGAGCCCGCACTCCGTCTCCGCTGAGAGGGCCTGGGCCGTCGGATGCGGGGGCATCCGGCACCCTTCAGAGATAGGTCCTCTCGCGATGTTGATGCCCCCTCCGTGTTCGGGGGGCATCACACGAGGTGGAGGGGTGTTCCTATTGACACCCTTCACCGAGGAGGGCCCGCCACTTTACAGCGGGCAGCGGCGTCGACGGGGGCTGTGGTAAGAATAATTCGGTCCCACGCCCCCCGTCATCAGTCGAAGACGCTGGAACACCGTGGGGTTTTAGACGGTATGGGCGCCTTTAGCCGAGTCCGTCATACCCCGTATGCCCCCCCCGCATACGGCAATGCGTAACAGCATTTCCCCACGCCAAAAAAAAAAAAAAAAAAAAAAAAAAAAAAAAAAAAAAAAAAAAAAAAAAAAAAAAAAAAAAAAAGGTTAGGTTAGGTTAGGTTAGGTTAGGTTAGGTTAGGTTAGGTTAGGTTAGGTTAGGTTAGGTTAGGTTAGGTTAGGTTAGGTTAGGTTAGGTTAGGTTAGGTTAGGTTAGGTTAGGTTAGGTTAGGTTAGGTTAGGTTTTTTTTTTTTTTTTTTTTTTTTTTTTTTTTTTTTTTTTTTTTTTTACTTGTTCCTTTGATGTTAAAAATAATCAAAGTCTGTTTTCATTTCTTTATTTACGATGGGATGCAATAACACTATTCCCCGTTTGGGTTTAGGGAGTCTTACTCCATTTATTTAATATTCCTATATTTTACTACTTTACTTATAACTTAATCTCTTGTATATTTATATATTTTACATTTATTTCCTAGCAGAACTGAATTACCTATATTTATTTACTTTATTTTCTATGCTGTTTATATATATTTTCAAAATATATATTCACCATATTTTCTTACCTTTTTGTTTCTTATTCCTACTATATTGACAATTTCAGTACAAAATCTAAGAAACTGGTCTCTCATATTTTTATTTACCATGATTTTATTGGAGTTCTCTGTAGTAATGTCCATATCCAACAAAGTACTGGTTTCGTATCTTTTTAGAGCGTAGACGGGGCACTCGAATAATACATGGACTATCGTTTCGCTTTCATCTGGGTCACAGATGCACGATGGATTCTCCTTACACTTGAATCGGTTCAAGTATTCGGAGAACCCACCGTGCCCCGTTAAAGCTTGGGTCGTTTGGCTGGTGGGAACGAAGTCGCGGACGATTTTATAGGCTTGTATGGCATCTGGGAAGAAGATTTTTGTGACTCCAGCTGTCGTTCCGGCCTTGTACCGCTGGTTCCATTTTTCGAGCGCTCCGAGACGAATCAGCCGCTTTGCGTAGGAGACCGGGAAACTGTCGTAATCGGGCCGTCTTTTGGTATTCTGCGCGGCCTCTTTCGCAAGCTGATCTGCGCGCTCATTACCCTGCAGTCCCGCATGGGCTTTGATCCAAAATAAGGAGACTTCCTTATTTTGGATTTTGCAGGTTCTGAGGTTTTCCCGTGTCTCCTCGGCCAAGGGGTGTAAGGAGCCATTGTTAGTGATTGTCTGGAGCGCTGAACTGGAGTCACTATATATCCCAAAGGTCTGTTCTGAGCGTTTGAGGATCTCTCGCGTGGCCTTGCATATTGCCAATAGTTCAGCCTGATAGACCGTGCAATATGATGGCAGTTTGAATTTGAGGGCTTTGATCTCGGCATCACCGGACCATACGGACAGTGCTGCTCCGACCTCACCCTCCATCTTACTGCCATCGGTGAAGATTTTGACCTCTTGGACGTCATAAGCGTTTAGTTGTTCCTGGTCTATCAGACTGACAAAACCCAGGCTGATATGCTCTGCCGGATGCATTGTTTGAGCGTATGGTATCTGCCGCTCCACCTCCCTGTCCACTAGCTCTGGTCGAGGTACCCCCCTCTTCACCTCGTACAGTGCGGCTGCCTCCTGTATCCTGAGGTCGAGTGGGAGTATCCCGGCCAGGACCAGTCCTGAGTTCAGGGAGACGGTGCGGTACGCTCTTGTGAGCTTTTGGGCGAAGCCTCTCTGTACCGCGTTTAGCTGCTTCTGGATACTAATCTTTCTCGTTGCTGGTCCCCACACGCCTGCCGCGTACATTATTACTGGTTCCACAGCTGCTGTGTAAATGATCCTTATAATCTCTGGGCTAAGGCCCCAACTACTCCTGGCGGCTCTAGACAGCTGCTTATATATGTTGATAGCCTTTTTACAGACGTTAGCAGCATGGCTGTTGAAAGTTAGCTTATTGTCTATAGTGAGCCCCAGGATCTTTACTTCTTGCGACATGCCGATGTCGACCCCGCCCATGCGCAGGAGTGGTGTATCATACTTCAGTTTGCGAGTGATGGTCATTGCGTTTGTTTTGCTCGGCGCAAATTTGAGCTTGTTTCTGATACCCCACTCCCTGACATAAGCGAGGGCGGCATTCGCCTGTCGCTGGATCTCTACAGCTGTGTCCCCGTCAAAGACTAATACGACATCGTCCGCAAAAGCCTGTCCATAGTCCCTTCGTCTTTCGAGCCCCTTCAGGAGGGGATCCAAGAGGAGGTTCCACATAATTGGGCCTCCGATGGAACCTTGGACGCATCCTTTATTTGTGTCCTTTGCGTACTCTACTCCAGCATACCTCACTCGAACTCTCCTATCTTGCAGGTAGCTATCGATAAGTCTCCGCACGTTTACAGGACAACTTTCCTCAGCCAGTCTGACTCTAATGGCCGGCCACCATGCGCTGTCGAAGGCTCCCTCTATGTCCAGTGATATAACGGTAACAATCTTCTTCTGATCTAGTTTTCCGTTGATGTACTGTATCAAGTCATAGAGGGAGTCTTCGGTGCTCTTCTTTGGCATAAAGCCATACTGGCGAGTACTCATTTTTGGTAGGAGGTGCCATTTCATCCTGCCCACGATCAGCTTTTCCAGGATCTTCCCCATGACCGGTAGCAGTCCGATTGGTCTGTATGACTTAGGGTTCGTATAGTCATCTTTACCTGGTTTCCTCAAGACCACGACTGTGGCCTCTTTCCAGATGGTCGGAAAGTGTGAGAAAACCAGGCACTTGTTCGCTAATGCGAGGAAGATCTCTGGATCGCTGCTGATAGCCTGGCTGCAGATATCGGCCGTGAAACCATCAGCTCCCGGGGCTTTCTTCGGATCAAAGCTTTCCACCGCAGCACGAAGCTCCTCTGCTGTAAATGGCGGATCATGGTGTTCATCATGGGCCGCATCATTTATACTTTGGGCTATTTCTCTGGTCTGACGGTGGTCTGCATTGTCTTCTTCTTCATTGTCCTCCGGGTAGAAGATGTCGGCAAGAACTTTGGCCGAATCTTTCTGATCGATCTGCCGACCATCTTTCACCAAGGGTATCTCTTCCTGTCTGGTGGATGTCCTCCCTATCACTCTATAGATCCCCTCCCAAACCCCTTCTCTATCCTGCTTTTCACAAAACTTCTTCCAACTCTGGGTCTTTGCTCTCTCCACTTCACTTAAAAAATTTTCTTTTGCTTGCAGGTACTCATCCACGACTCGAGGTCTTCGTGACAGCGCTGCACATCGTATTCGACGTCTCAGGGTGATTGCTCTTCTCTTCAGTTTGGCGAGTTCTTCGGACCACCACGGCGGTTGGGTAAGTGTTTCTTTTTTCTTCTTTTTACGTAAGGTGTGTGTGCATGTTTGAGTTATTACATTTGTGTATTTCTTGACTATTTCTTCTAATTCTACTTTACTTGTTATGTTGTCTATTTCTGTTTTGTTTATGTTATTTTCTATTTTTAATTGGTCCAGTTTCTCACGAAACTGAGCCCAATTAGCCTTTTTTGTGTTAAATAATCTGGTTGTTCTATCCACACTTACCCCTTTTGATCTTTTCAGAGAAATATTAAAGATTATGCCGTTGTGATCCGAGTGCGTGAGATCGTCCAGCACCCGCCAACCATCAATCAGGTGCAGCATATCGATTGAGCAGGCTGTCACGTCGGGATGGCTCGTGTAGGAGATCCCTCCCCTAATTGTGTCGAAGGTGGGTGTGTCTCCTTGATTCAGTACCTGCATATTTAATTCTTCGAGGGCACCTGACATGTCCTCTCCCCTGCCGTCCACTATGTCGCTACCCCACCAGGTACTCTTCGCGTTGGCATCTCCGCCGATGACGATTTTTGCCGGTCCGAGCTCCTGCACTATCATTTTGATCTGCTCCAGGTATGGCTCTATGGGCTGGGTCGGTTCAAAGTAAAAGGAAACAGCAGTGATCTGCCAGGCATCGGTCCGGATCTTTATCACCACGATGTTATTCGTGGTGAGTTTCGGGTACTGTTCGACGTCCAGGTCGGGGTCAAAGACGGCTATCGCCGCTTTGACGTGTCCGTCTCCCTGCTCGGTGCTCTGGTAGATCCTGGCTCCTCTGTAACCTTTCACCCTCTTGACCCTGCCCACGTATGGCTCCTGGAGCAGCGCAAAGGCAACCTTTCTTTTCTCGGCTTCTATCATCAGCTCATTCGTTGCTGTTTCCATTCTTTGGAGATTCGCCTGTAGAGCGCGATACGGCTTTTCGCTGGTGGGGTTTGCTACATGGTTTGCGTTAGTGGAGCCCTTAGCAGTAGGCCACGGAGGCTCGTGCCATTGCATCCCACTTCCTTCTCACTGCACATTCTGGGCTGAAAGCATTATGCTCCGTAGAGTCGAGTTTTGCTTGCCTGCAATTACAACAGGATGGAGCCAAATTGCTGAGCCAATCCGCGCAGTCGGCTCTCATGTGCGGGCCACCGCAGTGACTGCACTTCTCAATGCTTTCTCTGCACTGGCGACGGCCGTGGCCGTATCCTAAACAGAGAGAGCACTGGATCAGAGGTGATTGGTCCCCTATTTTGACTCTTTGGAGATCTATGTGGGCTTCTCCCGCCTCTATCATCAAATTCCATATTTTAGGGGACACTTTTATGACGACATGGCACATATGGGGGTTCCTAGCCTTCCTTCTGTATCGGATCTCCATCCTGTTGTCCTGCTTTTCCAGGTTTCGGAATATGTTTCCATTTTGATTTCTCAGAGCGTTTGTGATGTCTTCATCACTGTGAAACTGTAGAACGTCTCTGAGGATCAAAAGAGGGTCTTTATTTTTCATCTCCTCGACATTGAGATGCGCTTCTGCTTTCTTGAGCCTTTCCTTGACCTTTTGTCTTTCCCCTTCGGTCCTGCATCCCACTATAATTTTCCCGTCTTTCGCCTTTCTCACCCTATCGACCTTTATTCCTCCTTCTGTGGCGTTTACAGCTTCTCTTATCCTGCTGAGAACTTCCTCTCCTGTTTCCTTCTCATCCTTTGAAGAAACCACTACGGAGTGCAGAGCGGCATGCTCGTAGGGTTGCCTCCGAGGGGGGCCCGCCACTGCAGCGGCATATGTGGTTCCTTCAAAGAACTCCTTCTGCTTTTCCATCGCCTGCTTTAGGCTATCCATCTTTTCAGTGTTTTCTCTCAACAGTTTGCTGTGTTCTTCCATCTGTCTCTTAAGGTCTTCATCCCCATATTTTCTTTGGCTTTGGCTTTCTGTTTGGTTCTCTTCTTCCCTCTTTCCTGTGCTTTGTTTCGCTGCAGGGATCTTTTCGTGGGCCTGCCTGGCCTCAGATTCCTTAACCAACTCGAACAATCGGTCTATGGCCTGGATGACGTTTGACTTAATGTCGGTCCGCAAGTTTCTCGAAAGTTCGAGGTTGGTCTTGGCTTTCATGAGGCAGGCTTTTGCCTCTGCTGCTCTGGTAGGGAATTTCTGCAATTTGGGCGGGCTTCCAGGGGTCTCCGTTGGTGGCCTGCGTCCTACCATCTTGCCTTCCTGTGAAGGCAGGGTCACCGGTTTTTGTTTGGGCAGTACCACCGGAGCCGTCCTCCTCGGTGGGGTCGGGCTTTTGGGTTGTTGGGAGTTCGACCTTCTCTTCTTTACTTCCTCCCACTCACCCACGCTCCGCCTCACGTTGGAGGTAGTAGCCTGTTCGCCCACTTCTTTAGATGGGCCTGCCAGTTCTATCAGAAGTGGGGATTTCTGAGGGTGTTGCACGCTTCCATCGTCGTTGGCCTTTTTGACCGGTGTGTGTACGGCGGCGAACATCTCGGCAAAGGAACAAATAAGTCAACCTAACCCAAAATTAAATCAATAGTTGAGTGAATAATTAAAACAAAAATGAATCAAAACGATATTCGGATGTGGCAAAATTTTGTTGTATAAGTTGTATATAGATGTCTAATATCATAAATGTTGGGATAAAATATCAGTAGAAATAATACTGAATAGTAATAAAATTGTTCACAAAAGTGATGTCAGGTGCATATTTAGTCACGAACGTCAAAAGAACGTATAAAAATCACCCAAAAAGATGACTTAAGGTCAGGCACATCCTGTGCAATTGTCTGTTATTCACTATCGTGAAGGTCAAGGATGTCAAAATAAAATAATACAGTAAAAATATAGTTAACAAAAAATAGATATATTTATAGCCCAAATTGTGGGAGTCAAGTCACTCTACAAATTTTTTAATCATTTATATCAGAGCCCCTATGTTTGCGCCTCTCCAGGAAAATTATGAAAAGTTACAAAATTTACAAAAAATTTTTCGACATATGTTAAAATGTTTACCTCCTTAATGTCGGTAAACACAAAAGGGTGGAAAATTTGAAAATTGTCGTCGCTTTTTGGGGTTTTTGGCGCTGCGGGCGGGTGCGCGGGGTGCGTACGAGCTCCGCAAGCGAATTTGCACTCCAAAAAAGTGACAAACGGGTGAAAATTTACGAAGTTATGCCTAAAATTTGAAGATTTTCACTAAGATTTTGAGGAAAAACGCTATTATTTCTAAACTATAATACTAATAAATTTTATTTTTTGCAGGTTGTGTAGGGGGCACGGAGCTGCGTCTTGGATGGTATCACACACCCAGTCGGACTGTAAGGGACTCTAAAAGAAATGTTTCCAAGTTGAAATTTCGATATTTTCTGTCAGAATCTACTAAAATACCTATAAAATTTTCCCTAATTAATATTGTTCAATTTTTACTATTTAGTTGTGTTCGGGACGTGAATCCGCTTCTATAGAGGTATGACACACCTATGTTGGGGAAAGTTTAGAAGAAGATATATCTACTATGGATTTAGGGTATGTGACCGCCTATGAAGACTTTTTACATACAGAATGTACTGAGATGCCAAAATTTGAAAATTGTCGTCGCTTTTTGGGGTTTTTGGCGCTGCGGGCGGGTGCGCGGGGTGCGTACGAGCTCCGCAAGCGAATTTGCACTCCAAAAAAGTGACAAACGGGTGAAAATTTACGAAGTTATGCCTAAAATTTGAAGATTTTCACTAAGATTTTGAGGAAAAACGCTATTATTTCTAAACTATAATACTAATAAATTTTATTTTTTGCAGGTTGTGTAGGGGGCACGGAGCTGCGTCTTGGATGGTATCACACACCCAGTCGGACTGTAAGGGACTCTAAAAGAAATGTTTCCAAGTTGAAATTTCGATATTTTCTGTCAGAATCTACTAAAATACCTATAAAATTTTCCCTAATTAATATTGTTCAATTTTTACTATTTAGTTGTGTTCGGGACGTGAATCCGCTTCTATAGAGGTATGACACACCTATGTTGGGGAAAGTTTAGAAGAAGATATATCTACTATGGATTTAGGGTATGTGACCGCCTATGAAGACTTTTTACATACAGAATGTACTGAGATGCCAAAATTTGAAAATTGTCGTCGCTTTTTGGGGTTTTTGGCGCTGCGGGCGGGTGCGCGGGGTGCGTACGAGCTCCGCAAGCGAATTTGCACTCCAAAAAAGTGACAAACGGGTGAAAATTTACGAAGTTATGCCTAAAATTTGAAGATTTTCACTAAGATTTTGAGGAAAAACGCTATTATTTCTAAACTATAATACTAATAAATTTTATTTTTTGCAGGTTGTGTAGGGGGCACGGAGCTGCGTCTTGGATGGTATCACACACCCAGTCGGACTGTAAGGGACTCTAAAAGAAATGTTTCCAAGTTGAAATTTCGATATTTTCTGTCAGAATCTACTAAAATACCTATAAAATTTTCCCTAATTAATATTGTTCAATTTTTACTATTTAGTTGTGTTCGGGACGTGAATCCGCTTCTATAGAGGTATGACACACCTATGTTGGGGAAAGTTTAGAAGAAGATATATCTGCTATGGATTTAGGGTATGTGACCGCCTATGAAGACTTTTTACATACAGAATGTACTGAGATGCCAAAATTTGAAAATTGTCGTCGCTTTTTGGGGTTTTTGGCGCTGCGGGCGGGTGCGCGGGGTGCGTACGAGCTCCGCAAGCGAATTTGCACTCCAAAAAAGTGACAAACGGGTGAAAATTTACGAAGTTATGCCTAAAATTTGAAGATTTTCACTAAGATTTTGAGGAAAAACGCTATTATTTCTAAACTATAATACTAATAAATTTTATTTTTTGCAGGTTGTGTAGGGGGCACGGAGCTGCGTCTTGGATGGTATCACACACCCAGTCGGACTGTAAGGGACTCTAAAAGAAATGTTTCCAAGTTGAAATTTCTATATTTTCTGTCAGAATCTACTAAAATACCTATAAAATTTTCCCTAATTAATATTGTTCAATTTTTACTATTTAGTTGTGTTCGGGACGTGAATCCGCTTCTATAGAGGTATGACACACCTATGGGTTAGGTTAGGTTAGGTTAGGTTAGGTTAGGTTAGGTTAGGTTAGGTTAGGTTAGGTTAGGTTAGGTTAGGTTAGGTTAGGTTAGGTTAGGTTAGGTTAGGTTAGGTTAGGTTAGGTTAGGTTAGGTTAGGTTAGGTTAGGTTAGGTTAGGTTAGGTTAGGTTAGGTTAGGTTAGGTTAGGTTAGGTTAGGTTAGGTTAGGTTAGGTTAGGTTAGGTTAGGTTAGGTTAGGTTAGGTTAGGTTAGGTTAGGTTAGGTTAGGTTAGGTTAGGTTAGGTTAGGTTAGGTTAGGTTAGGTTAGGTTAGGTTAGGTTAGGTTAGGTTAGGTTAGGTTAGGTTAGGTTAGGTTAGGTTAGGTTAGGTTAGGTTAGGTTAGGTTAGGTTAGGTTAGGTTAGGTTAGGTTAGGTTAGGTTAGGTTAGGTTAGGTTAGGTTAGGTTAGGTTAGGTTAGGTTAGGTTAGGTTAGGTTAGGTTAGGTTAGGTTAGGTTAGGTTAGGTTAGGTTAGGTTAGGTTAGGTTAGGTTAGGTTAGGTTAGGTTAGGTTAGGTTAGGTTAGGTTAGGTTAGGTTAGGTTAGGTTAGGTTAGGTTAGGTTAGGTTAGGTTAGGTTAGGTTAGGTTAGGTTAGGTTAGGTTAGGTTAGGTTAGGTTAGGTTAGGTTAGGTTAGGTTAGGTTAGGTTAGGTTAGGTTAGGTTAGGTTAGGTTAGGTTAGGTTAGGTTAGGTTAGGTTAGGTTAGGTTAGGTTAGGTTAGGTTAGGTTAGGTTAGGTTAGGTTAGGTTAGGTTAGGTTAGGTTAGGTTAGGTTAGGTTAGGTTAGGTTAGGTTAGGTTAGGTTAGGTTAGGTTAGGTTAGGTTAGGTTAGGTTAGGTTAGGTTAGGTTAGGTTAGGTTAGGTTAGGTTAGGTTAGGTTAGGTTAGGTTAGGTTAGGTTAGGTTAGGTTAGGTTAGGTTAGGTTAGGTTAGGTTAGGTTAGGTTAGGTTAGGTTAGGTTAGGTTAGGTTAGGTTAGGTTAGGTTAGGTTAGGTTAGGTTAGGTTAGGTTAGGTTAGGTTAGGTTAGGTTAGGTTAGGTTAGGTTAGGTTAGGTTAGGTTAGGTTAGGTTAGGTTAGGTTAGGTTAGGTTAGGTTAGGTTAGGTTAGGTTAGGTTAGGTTAGGTTAGGTTAGGTTAGGTTAGGTTAGGTTAGGTTAGGTTAGGTTAGGTTAGGTTAGGTTAGGTTAGGTTAGGTTAGGTTAGGTTAGGTTAGGTTAGGTTAGGTTAGGTTAGGTTAGGTTAGGTTAGGTTAGGTTAGGTTAGGTTAGGTTAGGTTAGGTTAGGTTAGGTTAGGTTAGGTTAGGTTAGGTTAGGTTAGGTTAGGTTAGGTTAGGTTAGGTTAGGTTAGGTTAGGTTAGGTTAGGTTAGGTTAGGTTAGGTTAGGTTAGGTTAGGTTAGGTTAGGTTAGGTTAGGTTAGGTTAGGTTAGGTTAGGTTAGGTTAGGTTAGGTTAGGTTAGGTTAGGTTAGGTTAGGTTAGGTTAGGTTAGGTTAGGTTAGGTTAGGTTAGGTTAGGTTAGGTTAGGTTAGGTTAGGTTAGGTTAGGTTAGGTTAGGTTAGGTTAGGTTAGGTTAGGTTAGGTTAGGTTAGGTTAGGTTAGGTTAGGTTAGGTTAGGTTAGGTTAGGTTAGGTTAGGTTAGGTTAGGTTAGGTTAGGTTAGGTTAGGTTAGGTTAGGTTAGGTTAGGTTAGGTTAGGTTAGGTTAGGTTAGGTTAGGTTAGGTTAGGTTAGGTTAGGTTAGGTTAGGTTAGGTTAGGTTAGGTTAGGTTAGGTTAGGTTAGGTTAGGTTAGGTTAGGTTAGGTTAGGTTAGGTTAGGTTAGGTTAGGTTAGGTTAGGTTAGGTTAGGTTAGGTTAGGTTAGGTTAGGTTAGGTTAGGTTAGGTTAGGTTAGGTTAGGTTAGGTTAGGTTAGGTTAGGTTAGGTTAGGTTAGGTTAGGTTAGGTTAGGTTAGGTTAGGTTAGGTTAGGTTAGGTTAGGTTAGGTTAGGTTAGGTTAGGTTAGGTTAGGTTAGGTTAGGTTAGGTTAGGTTAGGTTAGGTTAGGTTAGGTTAGGTTAGGTTAGGTTAGGTTAGGTTAGGTTAGGTTAGGTTAGGTTAGGTTAGGTTAGGTTAGGTTAGGTTAGGTTAGGTTAGGTTAGGTTAGGTTAGGTTAGGTTAGGTTAGGTTAGGTTAGGTTAGGTTAGGTTAGGTTAGGTTAGGTTAGGTTAGGTTAGGTTAGGTTAGGTTAGGTTAGGTTAGGTTAGGTTAGGTTAGGTTAGGTTAGGTTAGGTTAGGTTAGGTTAGGTTAGGTTAGGTTAGGTTAGGTTAGGTTAGGTTAGGTTAGGTTAGGTTAGGTTAGGTTAGGTTAGGTTAGGTTAGGTTAGGTTAGGTTAGGTTAGGTTAGGTTAGGTTAGGTTAGGTTAGGTTAGGTTAGGTTAGGTTAGGTTAGGTTAGGTTAGGTTAGGTTAGGTTAGGTTAGGTTAGGTTAGGTTAGGTTAGGTTAGGTTAGGTTAGGTTAGGTTAGGTTAGGTTAGGTTAGGTTAGGTTAGGTTAGGTTAGGTTAGGTTAGGTTAGGTTAGGTTAGGTTAGGTTAGGTTAGGTTAGGTTAGGTTAGGTTAGGTTAGGTTAGGTTAGGTTAGGTTAGGTTAGGTTAGGTTAGGTTAGGTTAGGTTAGGTTAGGTTAGGTTAGGTTAGGTTAGGTTAGGTTAGGTTAGGTTAGGTTAGGTTAGGTTAGGTTAGGTTAGGTTAGGTTAGGTTAGGTTAGGTTAGGTTAGGTTAGGTTAGGTTAGGTTAGGTTAGGTTAGGTTAGGTTAGGTTAGGTTAGGTTAGGTTAGGTTAGGTTAGGTTAGGTTAGGTTAGGTTAGGTTAGGTTAGGTTAGGTTAGGTTAGGTTCGGTTAGGTTAGGTTAGGTTAGGTTAGGTTAGGTTAGGTTAGGTTAGGTTAGGTTAGGTTAGGTTAGGTTAGGTTAGGTTAGGTTAGGTTAGGTTAGGTTAGGTTAGGTTAGGTTAGGTTAGGTTAGGTTAGGTTAGGTTAGGTTAGGTTAGGTTAGGTTAGGTTAGGTTAGGTTAGGTTAGGTTAGGTTAGGTTAGGTTAGGTTAGGTTAGGTTAGGTTAGGTTAGGTTAGGTTAGGTTAGGTTAGGTTAGGTTAGGTTAGGTTAGGTTAGGTTAGGTTAGGTTAGGTTAGGTTAGGTTAGGTTAGGTTAGGTTAGGTTAGGTTAGGTTAGGTTAGGTTAGGTTAGGTTAGGTTAGGTTAGGTTAGGTTAGGTTAGGTTAGGTTAGGTTAGGTTAGGTTAGGTTAGGTTAGGTTAGGTTAGGTTAGGTTAGGTTAGGTTAGGTTAGGTTAGGTTAGGTTAGGTTAGGTTAGGTTAGGTTAGGTTAGGTTAGGTTAGGTTAGGTTAGGTTAGGTTAGGTTAGGTTAGGTTAGGTTAGGTTAGGTTAGGTTAGGTTAGGTTAGGTTAGGTTAGGTTAGGTTAGGTTAGGTTAGGTTAGGTTAGGTTAGGTTAGGTTAGGTTAGGTTAGGTTAGGTTAGGTTAGGTTAGGTTAGGTTAGGTTAGGTTAGGTTAGGTTAGGTTAGGTTAGGTTAGGTTAGGTTAGGTTAGGTTAGGTTAGGTTAGGTTAGGTTAGGTTAGGTTAGGTTAGGTTAGGTTAGGTTAGGTTAGGTTAGGTTAGGTTAGGTTAGGTTAGGTTAGGTTAGGTTAGGTTAGGTTAGGTTAGGTTAGGTTAGGTTAGGTTAGGTTAGGTTAGGTTAGGTTAGGTTAGGTTAGGTTAGGTTAGGTTAGGTTAGGTTAGGTTAGGTTAGGTTAGGTTAGGTTAGGTTAGGTTAGGTTAGGTTAGGTTAGGTTAGGTTAGGTTAGGTTAGGTTAGGTTAGGTTAGGTTAGGTTAGGTTAGGTTAGGTTAGGTTAGGTTAGGTTAGGTTAGGTTAGGTTAGGTTAGGTTAGGTTAGGTTAGGTTAGGTTAGGTTAGGTTAGGTTAGGTTAGGTTAGGTTAGGTTAGGTTAGGTTAGGTTAGGTTAGGTTAGGTTAGGTTAGGTTAGGTTAGGTTAGGTTAGGTTAGGTTAGGTTAGGTTAGGTTAGGTTAGGTTAGGTTAGGTTAGGTTAGGTTAGGTTAGGTTAGGTTAGGTTAGGTTAGGTTAGGTTAGGTTAGGTTAGGTTAGGTTAGGTTAGGTTAGGTTAGGTTAGGTTAGGTTAGGTTAGGTTAGGTTAGGTTAGGTTAGGTTAGGTTAGGTTAGGTTAGGTTAGGTTAGGTTAGGTTAGGTTAGGTTAGGTTAGGTTAGGTTAGGTTAGGTTAGGTTAGGTTAGGTTAGGTTAGGTTAGGTTAGGTTAGGTTAGGTTAGGTTAGGTTAGGTTAGGTTAGGTTAGGTTAGGTTAGGTTAGGTTAGGTTAGGTTAGGTTAGGTTAGGTTAGGTTAGGTTAGGTTAGGTTAGGTTAGGTTAGGTTAGGTTAGGTTAGGTTAGGTTAGGTTAGGTTAGGTTAGGTTAGGTTAGGTTAGGTTAGGTTAGGTTAGGTTAGGTTAGGTTAGGTTAGGTTAGGTTAGGTTAGGTTAGGTTAGGTTAGGTTAGGTTAGGTTAGGTTAGGTTAGGTTAGGTTAGGTTAGGTTAGGTTAGGTTAGGTTAGGTTAGGTTAGGTTAGGTTAGGTTAGGTTAGGTTAGGTTAGGTTAGGTTAGGTTAGGTTAGGTTAGGTTAGGTTAGGTTAGGTTAGGTTAGGTTAGGTTAGGTTAGGTTAGGTTAGGTTAGGTTAGGTTAGGTTAGGTTAGGTTAGGTTAGGTTAGGTTAGGTTAGGTTAGGTTAGGTTAGGTTAGGTTAGGTTAGGTTAGGTTAGGTTAGGTTAGGTTAGGTTAGGTTAGGTTAGGTTAGGTTAGGTTAGGTTAGGTTAGGTTAGGTTAGGTTAGGTTAGGTTAGGTTAGGTTAGGTTAGGTTAGGTTAGGTTAGGTTAGGTTAGGTTAGGTTAGGTTAGGTTAGGTTAGGTTAGGTTAGGTTAGGTTAGGTTAGGTTAGGTTAGGTTAGGTTAGGTTAGGTTAGGTTAGGTTAGGTTAGGTTAGGTTAGGTTAGGTTAGGTTAGGTTAGGTTAGGTTAGGTTAGGTTAGGTTAGGTTAGGTTAGGTTAGGTTAGGTTAGGTTAGGTTAGGTTAGGTTAGGTTAGGTTAGGTTAGGTTAGGTTAGGTTAGGTTAGGTTAGGTTAGGTTAGGTTAGGTTAGGTTAGGTTAGGTTAGGTTAGGTTAGGTTAGGTTAGGTTAGGTTAGGTTAGGTTAGGTTAGGTTAGGTTAGGTTAGGTTAGGTTAGGTTAGGTTAGGTTAGGTTAGGTTAGGTTAGGTTAGGTTAGGTTAGGTTAGGTTAGGTTAGGTTAGGTTAGGTTAGGTTAGGTTAGGTTAGGTTAGGTTAGGTTAGGTTAGGTTAGGTTAGGTTAGGTTAGGTTAGGTTAGGTTAGGTTAGGTTAGGTTAGGTTAGGTTAGGTTAGGTTAGGTTAGGTTAGGTTAGGTTAGGTTAGGTTAGGTTAGGTTAGGTTAGGTTAGGTTAGGTTAGGTTAGGTTAGGTTAGGTTAGGTTAGGTTAGGTTAGGTTAGGTTAGGTTAGGTTAGGTTAGGTTAGGTTAGGTTAGGTTAGGTTAGGTTAGGTTAGGTTAGGTTAGGTTAGGTTAGGTTAGGTTAGGTTAGGTTAGGTTAGGTTAGGTTAGGTTAGGTTAGGTTAGGTTAGGTTAGGTTAGGTTAGGTTAGGTTAGGTTAGGTTAGGTTAGGTTAGGTTAGGTTAGGTTAGGTTAGGTTAGGTTAGGTTAGGTTAGGTTAGGTTAGGTTAGGTTAGGTTAGGTTAGGTTAGGTTAGGTTAGGTTAGGTTAGGTTAGGTTAGGTTAGGTTAGGTTAGGTTAGGTTAGGTTAGGTTAGGTTAGGTTAGGTTAGGTTAGGTTAGGTTAGGTTAGGTTAGGTTAGGTTAGGTTAGGTTAGGTTAGGTTAGGTTAGGTTAGGTTAGGTTAGGTTAGGTTAGGTTAGGTTAGGTTAGGTTAGGTTAGGTTAGGTTAGGTTAGGTTAGGTTAGGTTAGGTTAGGTTAGGTTAGGTTAGGTTAGGTTAGGTTAGGTTAGGTTAGGTTAGGTTAGGTTAGGTTAGGTTAGGTTAGGTTAGGTTAGGTTAGGTTAGGTTAGGTTAGGTTAGGTTAGGTTAGGTTAGGTTAGGTTAGGTTAGGTTAGGTTAGGTTAGGTTAGGTTAGGTTAGGTTAGGTTAGGTTAGGTTAGGTTAGGTTAGGTTAGGTTAGGTTAGGTTAGGTTAGGTTAGGTTAGGTTAGGTTAGGTTAGGTTAGGTTAGGTTAGGTTAGGTTAGGTTAGGTTAGGTTAGGTTAGGTTAGGTTAGGTTAGGTTAGGTTAGGTTAGGTTAGGTTAGGTTAGGTTAGGTTAGGTTAGGTTAGGTTAGGTTAGGTTAGGTTAGGTTAGGTTAGGTTAGGTTAGGTTAGGTTAGGTTAGGTTAGGTTAGGTTAGGTTAGGTTAGGTTAGGTTAGGTTAGGTTAGGTTAGGTTAGGTTAGGTTAGGTTAGGTTAGGTTAGGTTAGGTTAGGTTAGGTTAGGTTAGGTTAGGTTAGGTTAGGTTAGGTTAGGTTAGGTTAGGTTAGGTTAGGTTAGGTTAGGTTAGGTTAGGTTAGGTTAGGTTAGGTTAGGTTAGGTTAGGTTAGGTTAGGTTAGGTTAGGTTAGGTTAGGTTAGGTTAGGTTAGGTTAGGTTAGGTTAGGTTAGGTTAGGTTAGGTTAGGTTAGGTTAGGTTAGGTTAGGTTAGGTTAGGTTAGGTTAGGTTAGGTTAGGTTAGGTTAGGTTAGGTTAGGTTAGGTTAGGTTAGGTTAGGTTAGGTTAGGTTAGGTTAGGTTAGGTTAGGTTAGGTTAGGTTAGGTTAGGTTAGGTTAGGTTAGGTTAGGTTAGGTTAGGTTAGGTTAGGTTAGGTTAGGTTAGGTTAGGTTAGGTTAGGTTAGGTTAGGTTAGGTTAGGTTAGGTTAGGTTAGGTTAGGTTAGGTTAGGTTAGGTTAGGTTAGGTTAGGTTAGGTTAGGTTAGGTTAGGTTAGGTTAGGTTAGGTTAGGTTAGGTTAGGTTAGGTTAGGTTAGGTTAGGTTAGGTTAGGTTAGGTTAGGTTAGGTTAGGTTAGGTTAGGTTAGGTTAGGTTAGGTTAGGTTAGGTTAGGTTAGGTTAGGTTAGGTTAGGTTAGGTTAGGTTAGGTTAGGTTAGGTTAGGTTAGGTTAGGTTAGGTTAGGTTAGGTTAGGTTAGGTTAGGTTAGGTTAGGTTAGGTTAGGTTAGGTTAGGTTAGGTTAGGTTAGGTTAGGTTAGGTTAGGTTAGGTTAGGTTAGGTTAGGTTAGGTTAGGTTAGGTTAGGTTAGGTTAGGTTAGGTTAGGTTAGGTTAGGTTAGGTTAGGTTAGGTTAGGTTAGGTTAGGTTAGGTTAGGTTAGGTTAGGTTAGGTTAGGTTAGGTTAGGTTAGGTTAGGTTAGGTTAGGTTAGGTTAGGTTAGGTTAGGTTAGGTTAGGTTAGGTTAGGTTAGGTTAGGTTAGGTTAGGTTAGGTTAGGTTAGGTTAGGTTAGGTTAGGTTAGGTTAGGTTAGGTTAGGTTAGGTTAGGTTAGGTTAGGTTAGGTTAGGTTAGGTTAGGTTAGGTTAGGTTAGGTTAGGTTAGGTTAGGTTAGGTTAGGTTAGGTTAGGTTAGGTTAGGTTAGGTTAGGTTAGGTTAGGTTAGGTTAGGTTAGGTTAGGTTAGGTTAGGTTAGGTTAGGTTAGGTTAGGTTAGGTTAGGTTAGGTTAGGTTAGGTTAGGTTAGGTTAGGTTAGGTTAGGTTAGGTTAGGTTAGGTTAGGTTAGGTTAGGTTAGGTTAGGTTAGGTTAGGTTAGGTTAGGTTAGGTTAGGTTAGGTTAGGTTAGGTTAGGTTAGGTTAGGTTAGGTTAGGTTAGGTTAGGTTAGGTTAGGTTAGGTTAGGTTAGGTTAGGTTAGGTTAGGTTAGGTTAGGTTAGGTTAGGTTAGGTTAGGTTAGGTTAGGTTAGGTTAGGTTAGGTTAGGTTAGGTTAGGTTAGGTTAGGTTAGGTTAGGTTAGGTTAGGTTAGGTTAGGTTAGGTTAGGTTAGGTTAGGTTAGGTTAGGTTAGGTTAGGTTAGGTTAGGTTAGGTTAGGTTAGGTTAGGTTAGGTTAGGTTAGGTTAGGTTAGGTTAGGTTAGGTTAGGTTAGGTTAGGTTAGGTTAGGTTAGGTTAGGTTAGGTTAGGTTAGGTTAGGTTAGGTTAGGTTAGGTTAGGTTAGGTTAGGTTAGGTTAGGTTAGGTTAGGTTAGGTTAGGTTAGGTTAGGTTAGGTTAGGTTAGGTTAGGTTAGGTTAGGTTAGGTTAGGTTAGGTTAGGTTAGGTTAGGTTAGGTTAGGTTAGGTTAGGTTAGGTTAGGTTAGGTTAGGTTAGGTTAGGTTAGGTTAGGTTAGGTTAGGTTAGGTTAGGTTAGGTTAGGTTAGGTTAGGTTAGGTTAGGTTAGGTTAGGTTAGGTTAGGTTAGGTTAGGTTAGGTTAGGTTAGGTTAGGTTAGTTTATAGGTTAGGTTAGGTTAGGTTAGGTTAGGTTAGGTTAGGTTAGGTTAGGTTAGGTTAGGTTAGGTTAGGTTAGGTTAGGTTAGGTTAGGTTAGGTTAGGTTAGGTTAGGTTAGGTTAGGTTAGGTTAGGTTAGGTTAGGTTA